>CM055118.1:803951815-806879089 GCA_029206835.1 Rana muscosa
AGCTTATTAATAAGCCTATTAAGAAGCATGAGAATGTATATTTATCTATCGATCGTTACTATAATCTCATGCCTATGAAATCTTGGCACATATCTAGAGATTGTTCCCTGTGTTTTTCCCCAAGGTCATGTACTTCAGCTCTCTTTTTCCATATGTGGTCCTCACCTGTTTCCTTGTGCGGGCTTTGCTTTTAAATGGCTCCATTGATGGCATCCGTCACATGTTCACGCCAAAGGTAAGAACTAATAAATTAAAATGTAATAACACCATATACAGCAAAAGTATAAAACATTGTGTTGACACATATTTTGTAGTCATGTACACAGAAATATGATTTGCAATGAAATAATTATTAGCTTTCTGATAGTATCGGCAAGTCAGTTACTAAATTTTCTTCTTACTGAAGTCAGAACTCTAAAACATGTGTTTTTTTTTTTTGTTTTTTTTTACTGTTCTCAGGGAGGGCACTCTGCATACTGCTCTTTGCTGCGTTAATCATTTGTCAATAGCACCCTATGGGGTTGATTTACTAAAGGAAAATCCACTTTGCACTTGGAAGTGCACATGGAAGTGCAGTCGCTGTAGATCGCTGTAAATCTGAGGGGAAGCTCTGAAATTAGTGGAAGCTCTGCTGATTTTATCATCCAATCGTGTGCAAGCTAAAATGCTGTTTTTTTATTTTCCCTGCATGTCCCCCTCGGATCTACAGGGACTGCACTTCCATGTGCACTTTCAGTGCACTTTCAAGTGCAAAATGGATTTTCCTTTAGTAAATTAACCCAATGCACGATTACTGTGCATTGTGGTGTGCTGCTTCAGAGCAAATGGTGCAAATCCGATTTTTCCCTATTCGTCTTTCAGGACAGCCACAATGAGAGACCTAGGCTCCTCCCTTTCCACAGGAAACACTGCGCCAGCACATATAAATTCTTACTTCCCCTGCCGGCCTTCAGTTGTTAGTGTTTCCTCCGGAGGGGAGACACTGTGCAAGGAGCCAGACTAAATCAGTCAGGGGACTGAGGCATTTCTTACCTGAAAGGAAGCAGGGGCTTCCAGGGTATTGTTGTGGGTTGGTCACCCACCTTCCGTGAGCCACCCCAGCCTGGTCGAGTGCGGCTGAAGGCTGAGGGGGACCCCTATCGCGTCCACAGGGCCGCAGCAAGGAGGCAATCCGCCCTCCGTGTATATGGATACATGCCGCATTTTTGGAACCCGCGGGCCGGACGACGTGGCGACGTCATTTCCGGCGGAGGGCGGATGCTTTCCCTTTAAACCCGCGACTTCCGGTTCCGGGTCGCGGCGCTGATAGGGGCCCAGGCAGAAGCTGGAGAGAGTCCAAATCGCGCACAGGCAGCGTGGGATTCAACGGAGGCAGCCACCTGCAGTCAATATGTCGGAAGCAGAGGCTCAAGCGACACACACTGACTCCACCTCCAGCCTTCCTAAGGTAAGAGTACCCTGGTGTGGGTTCCTCTCTACCTAGGAATACCCCTCCATGCATGGTTCCTGTCCATGGGGGGGTAATCCCCCTGGGTGGTCAGGGGGGGAGACACTGATGCCTTACGTATAGAAGGTTCAGCGCTCTCCGGGGGTTGTACTTATTTGTCAATATATATATATATATATATATATATATCTCTATATAATTAATTTGTACTAAATTTTTTTTTGTATGATTTTATTGTCTTCCTGTATTCTAGAAGGCTACAGAGAAATCGAGATCAACCCATGCCTCTAAAATGAAGTGTGCCTCCTGTAGGGACACGCTAAAGGAGGCATGGGGGAAGGTCTTATGTAAAAATTGTATTGACACCCTGGTGAAAGAAAGGGATTCAGAGCAGGAGTCTGGACTGGCAGCTTCCATGAAGGAGCTCTCGTCCACCTTTTCATCTTTCAAAAGTTTATTTGAAAGATTTCAACCCCCCTCTGTTCCCACTTCCCAGGATACAACCCCCCCACCGGCTCAGGGCCCTGTACCGGCTAACCCTGCCACTACTTCAAGGGCAGAGGAGGTTGCAGGCCCTTCCGGTGTACAACAGGCACATCCAGATAGTGTCACCTCTGAGTCTCAAGAGGACTCAGACGGAGAAGCCCAGGACGGGGAGTCCAGGAAAATCTCCAGGTATAAGTTGTCCCTGGATGAGGTAGATGACCTCTTGGGAGCAATTTATACCACCCTCGGTATACAGACCGATAAAAAAACCCTTGACCCTTCATGATAAAATTTATAAGGGTCTGGGTGAACAGAAGAAAAAAGTCTTCCCTGTACATGAAGTACTGATTGACACTGTCAAAAGGGAATGGCAGGACCCCGAGAGGAAGCCCTTCTTTTCTACATCTCTAAAAAGAAGATTTCCTTTCTCAGATGACCCAATGTCCATTTGGAATAAAAAAAACAAATTAGACGCCGCCTTCTCCCAGGTCTCTAGGAACACGGACCTAGCGTTCGAGGACATGGGAGCTTTGGCGGACGTCATGGACAAAAGGATAGACTCCCTACTAAAGAAAACCTGGGACTCTACTATGGGTAATTTAAGGCCTGAGATGGCCGTTACAGTTGTGGCCCGCAACTTGGAACATTGGCTCCTTAAAATCCAGGAGCACATTGAGGCTGGGACGGCTAAAGAAACAATTCTAGCTTCCTTTCCGACTATCCTGCAAGGAGTTGCTTATATAGCGGACGCCTCTGTGGAATCTGTCCGCAGATCGGCAGCCCTGGCCAACTCTGCCAGAAGAGCCCTCTGGCTGAAGACTTGGCCAGGCGACAGTGCCTCTAAGGCTAAGCTGTGTGGGATACCCCTAACAGGAGACCTACTATTCGGCCCCGGTCTCGATTCGGTTCTGGACCGGACGGCAGATAAAAAGAAGTCCTTTCCCCCCAAGCGGAAGGCCCCAGTATTTTCAAAAAAGGGGTTTCGTCCGCAGGGTCAGAAGGGGGCTCCCAGGCCTGAAAAACAAAGAAAGACCTGGACCCCTAAAGGCAGAGGCGGAGCGATTTTTCACGCTCCTCAACAGCCCGGGAAAAACCCCTGACTCTCTAGTCAGAGTGGGAGGAAGACTGGGGATCTTCCTCCCACTATGGGAGACAATTTCCCCCAACCAATTTATTCTGGGGATTATAAGAAGGGGGTACCATTTAGAGTTTGCAAGGCCCCCCCCCCCAGAGATATCTTGTCACTTCTCTTCCCAAGTGCAGGGAGAAATCCCAAGCCTTGTTGGGAGCTCTGGAAAATCTGGAAAGTCAGAACGTAGTATGCAGAGTTCCAGAAGCAGAGGAGGGAAGGGGATTTTATTCTCACATTTTTGTGGTAAAGAAACCTTCCGGAGAGTTCAGACTAATTCTGAACCTAAAGCCCCCTGAACAGATCAATTGTATACAAACGATTCCGGATGGAGTCGATTTTTTTTCTGTCAGGGCCCTCCTCCCCCCCGATTGCTTCATGGTGTCTCTGGATCTCAGAGACGCATACCTGCACATCCCAATTGCAGAAAACTCAACGTTTTCTACGTCTAGCAGTCAACCTAGACGGAACAGTAGTGCACCTACAGTTCAAAGCACTGCCATTCGGGCTATCCTCGTCCCCCCGCATTTTCACCAAGGTTCTGGCGGAACCGTTGGCGTTTCTGCGACTTCGGGGAGTATCCATCATAGCTTACCTGGACGATCTGCTTCTATTCGCAGCATCCCCAGAACAGCTATCCAGAGACCTGGAAAAAACAAGGAGTGTCCTTACGGACCTAGGGTGGCTTCTAAATTTAGAGAAGTCCAGCCTAGTCCCGTCTCGGAGGATAACGTACCTAGGGTACACTTTGGACTCAACTCTTTTGAGAGTATTCCTCCCGATGGAGAAGATCCTGAAGTTAGACAGGGCAGTGACGTCCCTTCAGAGCAACCTCCAAGTGACAATAAGATATCTGATGTTGACATCCACGCTCCCAGTAGGGATGAGCTTCGTGTTCGAGTCGAACATACGTTCGACTCGAACATCGGCTGTTCGATCGTTCGACGAAGATCGAACGATTTGGGCCGTTCGCGCCAAATTCGAGTGACGCGAACGGCCCACAATGCACTACGCCATCGCAGTGTCATCCAGGCGCTGTGATTGGCCAAGCATGCACTGTGACCCCGCATGCTTGGCCAATCACAGCGCCGGCAGCGAGGAGAGCAATGATTGGCCACAGGCAGGATGCCTGTGGCCAATTATTGCTGAGGGTGTTTAGTACACGCCCCACACTATAAAAGGCCGCCAGCACGGCGGCCTAGTGTAGTGTGTTCCGGAGCAGGGAAAGACAAGCATAGGCAGGGACAGTGACATTTATTTCTTTCTTGCTTAACCTGGATTCCTTTAGTTTAGGGAAAGAGAAGGATAGGTAGGGAGAGTGTCAGTTTCTTTCACTGTGCCAGTCCTTGTTTCTAGGGACAAAGAAGGAAAGTGAGGGGAATTCTCCTTGTGCTATAGTGTGCTTTTAAAAAAACATTTTTTCTAGGGACAGAAAACTGTAGGTAGGGAGAGTGTCAGTTTCTTTCACTGTGCCAGTCCTTGTTTCTAGGGACAAAGAAGGAAAGTGAGGGGATTTCTCCTTGTGCTATAGTGTGCTTTAAAAAAACATTTTTTCTAGGGACAGAAAACTGTAGGTAGGGAGAGTGTCAGTTTCTTTCACTGTGCCAGTCCTTGTTTCTAGGGACAAAGAAGGAAAGTGAGGGGATTTCTCCTTGTGCTATAGTGTGCCAAAGCATTCCTCATCAACCATCTTTGAAATCCTTGTTTTTTTGGACAGTCAGGGAAATTGTCGTTGTGCTATTCTGTGCAAAAGCAATAATCCTCAACCATATTTAGAAATCCTTAAGTAAAGGGACAGAGAAGGACACCTGAAGGTAGCCCTTATTGCTTTTTTCCCATCTCCCTGCAGGCCATCTATTAGAATGTCTGGAAGGCAAACAAGTTGAGGCAGACAGTCAGGAGGCAATAAAAGAGGGCAAGCAGGCTCTGTGTCTGGGGGCAACAGTGCTGGTCGTGGACGCTGTGCATTGTCATCAGCACATGGCCATGGGACACGCTTGTCCTTCTTTTCGGCAGCTGGACATGTTGAGCCACATCATGCCGAAGACTTGGTAGAGTGGATGACCAAGCCCTCCTCCTCCTCCTCATCCTCTCTCACCCAGGCTCAGGGTACTGGCAAAGCAGCTGCCAAAGCGTCCTCTTCCCTGGTATCAATGTCAGACTCATCATCAGTCACTCCTTCCCTAGACCCACCATGTCCTCCTCCTGAGGAGTCCCCCGAACTGTTTGAGCACAGTGTTGGGTACATGCTCCAGGAGGATGCCCAGCGTTTCGAAGGGTCTGATGATGAAACCCAGCTACAGGAAGGCAGTAGCGTGAGAGCAGACAGAGGGGATGCTCAAGAAGGACACCAATCTGGCAGTCATGTTCCAGCAGCTGCAGCATACTGCCAGATTGGCTCCAGTGATGAGGAGGGAGGGGATGATGAGGTCACTGACTCCACGTGGGTGCCTAATAGGAGAGAGGAGGAGGATGAGGATGAGGAGGAGGCACATCTCCAACGAGGCAGGATGCCCTTTGGTGGCCAGCGTAAGGGCAGTACACCGACGGAATCACACCGCAGAGCTCCGCCTGTGCAGGGCGCTGCCTCTGCCCGTCATTCAAAAAGTTCCTTGGTGTGGGCCTTTTTTGAGGCTAGTGCATCAGATCGCACAGCTGCTGTTTGCAACATATGTCTCAAGCGTATATCGCGTGGCCAAAACATCAGCCGCTTGGGTACCACATGCCTGACCAGACATATGTTGACCTGCCATGCAGCTCGTTGGCAAGCCTACCTCAAAGACCCACACCAAAGAACAAAGCGGACCTCTCCTTGCACCGCATCAGCTGGGATCTCCAACCCCACTATAACTTCAGTCCTCTCTGAAACATGCACTGAGAGGAATGAAGGTGTAGAATTAGGTGTGTCACAGCCAAGTACTTGTGGCCACTCTGCTAGCAGTACACCGACGTCCGATTCTAGCAGGCAAATTTCCCTGCCCCAGCTGCTGGACCATCGAAAGAAGTTCACTCCCAGCCATCCACATGCCCAGCGGTTGAATGCTAGCTTGGCTAAATTGCTAGCGCTTCAACTGCTGCCTTTTCAGTTGGTAGACTCGGCCCCCTTCCGTGAGTTTGTGCAATGTGCGGTTCCTCAGTGGCAGGTTCCCAAACGCCACTTTTTCTCACGGAAGGCTATTCCGGCTCTCTACCGGCATGTGGAAGGCAATGTCTTGGCCTCGCTGGACAGGGCGGTCAGTGGTAAGGTGCATATTACCGCTGACTCATGGTCCAGCAGGCATGGACAGGGACGTTACCTTTCTTTCACGGCCCATTGGGTCACTCTTTTGGCAGCTGGGAAGGATGCAGGACAAGGTGCAGTAGTGTTGGAGGTTGTTCCACCGCCACGCCTCCAAAATGCTACTACTGGTTGTGACACACCTCTCTCCTCCACCCCCTCCTCTTCTTCTTCCTCCATGGCCTCTTCCTGTGGTTTGTCCTATGAACCAGCGGTGCTCCGTAGCCGTTCACGGGGCTACGCAAGTACGCAGGCAAAAAGATGCCATGCCGTGCTTGCGCTGGTGTGTTTGGGGGACAGAAGCCACACTGGGGCAGAGGTCCTGTCTGCTTTGCAGGGCCAGGCCGAGAGGTGGTTGACGCCATGCCAGCTTAAGCCAGGAATGGTGGTTTGCGACAATGGCACCAACCTCCTCTCCGCCCTCCGACAGGGACAACTGACCCATGTGCCCTGTGTGGCTCACGTCCTTAACCTGGTGGTGCAGCGGTTCTTGGGCAGGTACCCGGGCTTACAGGATGTCCTGAGGCAGGCCAGGAAAGTCTGTGTGCATTTCCGCAGATCTTATAATGCCAGTGCTCGCCTGGCTGAGCTGCAAAAGGAGTTGAACCTGCCCAAGAACCGCCTTATATGTGACATGCCCACCAGGTGGAACTCAACGTTGGCCATGCTGCAGCGGCTGCACACGCAGCAGAGGGCCATCAATGAGTACCTGTGCGACTACGGCACCAGGACAGGGTCAGGGGAGCTTGGTTTTTTTTCTCCACGCCAGTGGGGCATGATCAGGGATGCATGCACTGTCCTGGCACCATTTGAGGAGGCCACGAGGATGGTGAGCAGTGACAGTGCATGCATCAGTGACACTGTACCTCTTGTCCACCTGTTGGAGCACACGCTGCGTGGAATAATGGACAGGGCACTTGAGGCAGAACAGAGGCAGGAAGAGGAGGACTTCCTTGCCTCTCAAGGCCCCCTTTACCCAGACAGTGTTCCTTCTGTCCCACCCATCGCACAGGAAGAGGAAGAGGAGAAAGAGGAGGAGAAAGAGGAGGAGGAGGAGGAGGAGGAGGATTGTGTCAGCATGGAGGTGGAGGCTGGCACTCAGCATCATCAGCAGCAGTCTTTTAGGGATGATTTACAGTCCCAAGAAACCAGTGGACTTGTACGTGGCTGGGAGGAGGTGGCTGCGGATCATGTCGTCCTTAGTGACCCAGAGGACTCCGGAGCGAATGCCTCAGCAAACCTACGCTGCATGGCCTCCCTGATCCTGCAAAGTCTGCGGAAGGATCCTCGTATTCTTCGGATCAAGGAGAGGGACCATTACTGGCTGGCCACTCTCCTTGATCCACGGTACAAGGGTAAGGTTGCGGACCTTATGTTACCGTCGCAGAGGGAGCAGAGGATGAGACAACTCCGGGAGGCCTTGCAGAAAGGTCTGTGCAACGCGTTCCCAGAGACTGGGAGGTTACAAACTCCTGGTCCTGGACAACGAGTTGCTGAGGCTTCGGCCAGTCAAAGAAGGAGCGGTGGGGAAGGTGGCCGTCTGACCGATGCGTTCAGACAATTCTTTAGTCCGCAGCCCCAAAGTATGATCGGTTCCAGCAACCATCGCCAGCGTCTGATAAACATGGTGCAGGAATATCTAGGGGCAAGGTCAGACTTGGACACCTTCCCCACCGAAAATCCTCTGGCTTACTGGGTCTTGAGGATGGATCACTGGCCAGAGCTTGCACAGTATGCAATTGAGCTACTGGCCTGTCCTGCATCCAGCGTTCTTTCGGAACGCACATTCAGTGCTGCTGGAGGATTTGTCACGGATCACAGGGTGCGCCTGTCCACCGACTCGGTTGATCGACTGACTTTCATCAAGATGAACCAGTCTTGGATCACCACCAGCTACCACACACCTGATGCTGATATAACAGACTAATTGATTTTAACATGTCACATCCCTTCAAGACTGATGCTGATGCTGAGTGCCTGTGCTGTTATGTTGACTGGCTATCCTCCTCCTCCGAGTCCTCAATGATACGATTGATGATGATAGCTTGGAAGATCATTTTTGTTTATGGGTGCCGCCACCAGTGGCTAAGGCCCAATTTTTCAGCCCCTGTTTTACAGGGGCGTGTAATTACAATTTTTTTTAGCAATAATTTGCCATAGGGCTCATTGCTGTGCTCCAAGTACAGTATCTGTGAGGGGTTGGAGTGTTGTGGCACCAGTGCCTAAGGCCCAATTTTTCAGCCCCTGTTTAACAGGGGCGTGTCATTACAATTTTTGAAGCAATACTTTGCAACAGGGCTCATTGCTGTGCTCCAAGTAACGTATCTGTGAGGGGTTGTAGTGTTGTGCCACCAGTGCCTAAGGCCCAATTTTTCAGCCCCTGTTCAACAGGGGCATGCAATTACAATTCTTGATCTAATAATTCACAGCAGGGCCCATTGCTGCACCCACCAAGAGTAACTGTCAGGGCTTACAGTGTTGTGGCACCAGCACCACCATCAAAGGCCCAATTTTTACTACCACTGTTCAACAATTATATGTAATTAAAATTCCTGATATAATAGTTGACAGCAGGGCGTTCCAGCACCAACCAAGAGTAACTGTGAGTGCTTACAGTGTTGTGCCAACACCAACAACTAAGGGGCCTATTTCTGCAGAGTATATACGGCAGGTCCCTACTTTCAAACATCCAACTTACAAACGACTCCTACTTGCAAACGCAAGAAGACAACAGGAAGTGAGAGGAAATCTACCACTAGGAAGGAAAATTCTCTCCTGTAAGAATAAATATGGGAGAAAGGTGTCTCCTCTGTACTGATGCTTTATCAGCAATCCTTGTTTCAAGAAAAACACCACATTTCAAAAACAGTTGTCATTGGGACGGAAAGTGAGGTGAAATGTTCTGAACAGGGGCACAGACAGCAAAACAAATGTTACAGGGGTGATAACCCTTACCTATGTTTTCCAAAAAGTTTAAAAATAGATTTTTGGGCTGGAGCTACACTTCAGCAATGTACCTGTTCAAAATTACAAACAGATTCTACATAAGAACAAACCTACAGTCCCTGTCTTGTATGCACCGCCTGTATACGGCTGTTCAGAGTATATAGGGCCTTTTTTATTTTATGTGCGGGGTTCCCCTTAATATCCATACAAGACCCAAAGGGGCTGGTAATGGGCTGGGGTAGGGGGGGGGGGGGGTCATGGGGTAGCTATGCCATTTTTCTTAAAGATTTTCATCCATATTACCGGGACCAGACATTACATTAAAGCCGCAAGCAGTTTTAAATGGCTTTTTTTTCCTTTAGAAGTGTCATTTTGTGCAGGGACAGTTCTAAACACGGGAAACACGTGGCACTTCACAGGCATACTTTAGACACCCCCCAGGTACGATATTTAAAGGAATATTTGACTTTTTTTTTCACTTTATGCATCATTAAAATGACTGCTCCCGAAAAACGACCGTTTTTAAAACTTCTTTTTGCATTGATACATGTCCCCTGGTGCAGAACCCAGGTTCCCAAACCCTTTTTAGGACAATAACATGCATAATAGTTGTTATAATTAGCACTTTAGAATTCGAACGTTCGCATCCATTGTATTTAATAGGGTTCTAATGTTCGTACGAACTTTCGGTCCGTTCGCGGGTTCTGGTGCGAACCGAACCCGGGGGTGTTCGGCTCATCACTAGCTCCCAGCAGTCCAATGGGCAGGACTGCACTTTCGCCCACTACAAGCCTTCGTTTTGAAGATTTGGGACCACAGTCTAGAAGCTCTAGACAACCTGGTTCAGGTACCTGCTCAGGTAAAGAGATCCCTCTGGTGGTGGAGGAGGGTTTCAAACCTGTCGCAGGGGCGTCTGTGGTTTATCCCGGTATCTCGGGTGATAACCACGGACGCAAGTGGCAAAGGCTGGGGGGCACACCTGGGATCCCTTCCAGTACAGGGCACCTGGGAGTTAGAGGAACTAAACAGGTCGTCCAACTGGAAAGAGCTGAGAGCAGTGGGTCTAGCGCTCAAGTTTTTCCAGGAGCAACTCTGGGGTCACCACACTCAGGTGAGGTCAGACAACTCTTCGGCCGTAGCCTACTTGAACAAGCAGGGCGGCACAAGGAGCGGAGTCTTGTCGGCCCTAGCAGCAGACATTCTGGGCTGGGCCGAAATCAACACACTCTCACTCTCAGCAATCTTCCTGAGAGGCGAGAGGAACGTCATAGCAGACTTCCTCAGTCGGACACAACTGAGAGAGAGCGAATGGGTCCTCAATCAGGAGGTTTTCCTGCTCTTAACCAGGAGGTGGGGCCCACCAGAGGTGGACCTCTTCGCGTCAAGAAAAAACGCGAAAACCCCCTGGTTCTTCTCTCTAAACAGGGGAGAGGGAGAGTTGGGAGTGGACGCACTAACCCAAAGTTGGGAATTCAGAATGTGTTATGCATTCCCACCACCGGTTCTGTTGCCCGCTGTTCTAAGGAAGTTTCAGGTAGAAAACACTTCCCTGATTCTAGTGGCACCACATTGGCCCAAGAGAGCATGGTTCTCAGTTCTCAAACAGTTGGCTGTAGAACCCCCCTTCTTCCTCCCACCTCGAGAGGATCTCCTCTCACAGGGTCCAGTCCTTTGCCCCCAGGTACACAGATGGAGGCTAGCGGCTTGGCTACTGAGGAGGGCATGTTAAAAGCCAAGGGCTTTTCAGAAAAGCTGGCTACCACCCTCCTTAATAGTAGGAAAAAGGAGACTCGCCAGATCTATAGAGTCTGGCTCCGCTTTAACAAGTGGTGTGCGGGGACTGTTCCTGTTCGGTCCATAATTCCACGTCCATCCTGGAATTCCTTCAATGTGGGGCAGATAAGGGACTTTCCATAGCTACCCTTAAAAGTCAGATCTCAGCACTCAGTGCTTACTTAGAGAAACCTCTGGCCTCCGATCCCTGGGTTGTCAGGTTTTTCAGAGCCCTATCAAGACTTAGACCAACTCAGAATCCACCATTTCCCAGTTGGGACCTGTCTTTGGTCTTGCAGACCCTTACGGGCGCTCCCTTCGAACCCTTAGAGAAGTGTCTAATAAGGGATCTAACTTTAAAGACAGTTTTTTTTGATTGCAGTGACCACTGCTAGGAGGGTCAGTGAGTTAGAAGCTCTATCCATTAGACCCCCTTTTTGTATTATTTTTCCGGATCGGGTCATTTTAAAGACCGATCCGGCATTTTTGCCCAAGGTTACTTCAAAATTCCACAGGAATCAGGAAGTAATCTTGCCTTCTTTTTGTCCAAACCCCTCAGGTGAAGGGGAATTGAGATTTCACACCTTGGATGTCAGGAGATGCATCCTGCCCGATCTTGAACAGACAAGAGTCTTTAGAAAGTCAGACTCTCTGTTTATTTTATTTTCTGGGGCCAGAAAGGGTTACAAGGCGTCTCGACGCACTATTGCCAGATGGCTCAGAACAGCCATAGGACAGGCATATTCCTTAGCAGGTAAAGAGGTCCCTACAGGAATAAAGGCACACTCCACCAGATCTCTGGCAGCCTCTCAGGCAGAAAGGGCTGGAGCAACGCCAGAACAAATATGCAAGGCAGCAACTTGGTCCAGCTACGCTACCTTTGTTAAGCATTACAGAGTGGATCTGGTGTCGGCAGGTGAGCAAGCCTTTGGGCGAAAGGTTTTGCAAGCTGTAGTCCCACCCTAGTTGGTAAGTGCTCGTCTATCCTCTCATTGTGGCTGTCCTGAAAGACGAATAGGGAAAATTAGAGTTACGCTTACCGGTAACGTCTTTTCCAGTAGTCTTTCAGGACAGCCCTAGTACCCACCCTAAAAAATTGGGGGGTCTTACTAAAGACCAGAACGCAGCATGATAGAGATAATAATAGTATGCTATTAATGTGTTCTTGTGTCTCCCCAGCTGTCCGGAGGTGATCTCAGAAAAACTGAAGGCCGGCAGGGGAAGTAAGAATTGATATGTGCAGTGTTTCCTGTGGAAAGGGAGGAGCCTAGGTCTCTCATTGTGGCTGTCCTGAAAGACTACTGGAAAAGACGTTACCGGTAAGCGTAACTCTAATTTTTTTTTTTTTTTTTTTGGTCTGTTCTGGTGTGTTAATAAAAAAAAAAAATATTTTTTTGCACTTGGTGTATAAATAAATAAACTAGTAGAATGTAGCAGTGTCGGCCTGAAAAATGCAACCACATTCAAAAGCTGAAACAAATAAGGCATTAAGAGCAGGAGCTTGAGAGGCGTTTAAAAAGGCCCCTCAAACGCCTATGCAAAAGATACAATAGACAGCGCATAGTGCTGGTCACACTAAGCGTTAGCGTCACGTCGCTTCAAAATTGAAGCCTCATATCGAGTCAGGAGGCATTTAAAGCCATTCAAGTCTATGGTGATGCCTCGCAAATGCTCTGGCAGGCGGTTGCGGAGCGATTGTGGGGCGTTAATATTCGTTCATTTACTGTAATGGAATAGGCATTTGTGCAGCAGTTTTAACACTTGTCAAACGCTTCAAAACTACCCATAGGGCGTTTGGGGAGAATTTTTAACTCCTTATTAATGCTTGTAAAATGCCTTTCTTATGCCCATAATCAAGCTCTTGATGCCTGTCTGACACCCATACTAACGCCATATAAATGCTATAGGAACGTTTGAGCGTTAGAAATTAAGTCAAGTGTGAACAAGCCCTAAGTGCGCAATCTGAAAAAGATTTTAAACCAACATCCTTCAAAGACAAGAGACACAAATATATATTTTTTAATAGTTCGCAATTACAGTGAAATTAGGTGTCTTCCCCTTTTAATAAAGTGTCTCCTTAGTGCACAACAGTTCAGAAAGTCTGTAAAGAGGGCAATCCAGTGCTTTCCCCAGCGTCACACAACACCCAGTGTTCAGGTGTCTTACCAGATAGTAAGATATCCAAACTCCAAACAAGTGCCTAATCGGTAATCCTCAGTGTGGCAGTAGAATCACCCAGCTCCTCCTTCCACCAATGAGATTATAAATATCCTCAGGGTGCATAAAAAAGGACAGAGAAACTCCATAGTGTAATACTGTTTAAATGTGCATCATATCTATTTTGTATGAAAAGGTACTCACAAACAGCAAGGAATGCATGAGGCAAGAAAATACTGCCCCGCTTGGCAGTTGATGGGCGAGATGATGTCAAAGGCCAGGTCCCTCGCTACGCATTTATCCTATGTCAGACTTCATCAGGGGAACAGGAGCTACTGTTGCAATGCACATTTAAACAGTATTAAGCTATAGAGTTTTCCCTTTGTATCTGTTCTGCCTGTTTCTTGTCTGTCCTTTTTTTGCACCCTAAGAATATTTACAGTATGATCCCATTGGTGGAAGGATGAGCTGAATTGCACTGGATTGCACAGTTTTGTTAGTCTCTTTACAGACTTTGTGAACTGTTTTGCACTAAGATGATACACTTTCTTAAAGAGGAAGTTACCTTGTTTCACTGTAATTGCTAACGATTTTTTTCCATTTTATGTCACTTTTCTAGTGTGAAGGGAGCCCTTTTATATGAATGGGCCACCTTAATGAAACACACATTAACCAAAAATGTGAATTACCGTGTGAATTGACACAATTATTACATTATTATACAAGGTTTATATAGCGCCAACAGTTTGCGCAGCGCTTTACAAAATAAAGGCAGACTTGATCCAGTTACATTACAGTTTGGTACAAGAGGAATCAGAAGGCCCTGCTCATTAGAGCTTACAATCTAAAAAGGGAGGGTCAATTGATACAAAAGGTAATAGCTGTGGGGGATGAGCTGATGGAGGAAGTAAAAGTTAGTTAGAAGTAGGATAGGCTTCTTTAAAGAGTAGAGTTTTCAGGGATCGTCTAAATATGGATAGATTAGGGGACAGTCGGACAGATTGGGGTAGGGAGTTCCAAAGGATTGGAGAAGCTCTGGAGAAATCCTGGAGGTGAGCATGGGAGGAGGTGACAAGGGAGCTAGAGAGCAGAAGGTCTTGGGAGGACCGAAGAGAGTGACTTGATTGGTATTTTGGGACTAGGTTAGTGATGTAGCTGGGGGCCAAGTTGTGGGTGGCTTTGTAAATTATTGTTAGTACTTTGAATTTTATTTGTTCTGTGAGTGCGAGCCAGTGGAGGGATTGACAGAGGGGTGGAAGACACTGAATGGTTGGTAAGGTGTATGAGTCTTGCAGCGGCATTTATGATGGACTGAAGGGGGGATAGTCTATGTCAGTGTTTCTCAACTCCAGTCCTCAAGGCACCCCAGCAGGTCATTTTTTCAGGCTTTCCATTATTTTGCACAGGTGATTTGATCAGTTTCACTGCCTTAGTAATTACCACAGCCGTTTTTATCTGAGGGAAATCCTGAAAACATGACCCGTTGGTGCGCCTTGAGGACTGGAGTTGAGAAACACTGGTCTATGTAAAGGTAATCCAATGAGGAGGGAGTTGCAGTAGTCTAGGCGAGAGATGACCAGGGAGTGAATTAGAAGCTTGGTGGTGTCATTAGTTAAAAAGGGGAGTATTCTGGAAATGTTGCGGAGGCCAAGGCGGCATGATCTGGACAGGGATTGGATGTGGGCCTGAAAGGACAGTTCAGAGTATAAGGTTACCCCTAGCACCCTGGCATGTGGGGACGGACTGATAGATGTGCCATTGATCTTGATAGAGAAGTCAGGGGATGGGGCACGTGGGGGAGGAAATATTAAGAGCTCAGTTTTAGATGGATTCAGTTTGAGGAAGTGGTTTGACATCCAGGCTGATATGTCTGTTAGTAAATCCGTGATGCGTGAGGAGATTGATGGGGTGAGCTGAGGGGCAGAGAGATGGCGTTGGGGGTCGTCAGCATATAAATGGTTGTGGAAGCCATGGGATGCTATCAGCTGACCCAGGGAGGATGTGTAGATTGAGAATAGCAGAGGTCCAAGGACAGAACCTTGGGGAACCCCAACGGTAAGAGGAGTTGGAGAGGAGGAAGTGGAGTTGTAAGTGACACTGAAGGTGCGGTGAGATGGGTAAGATTTGAACTAACGGAGAGTGCAGCCATGGAGGCAATGCACCAGAATGAGCAAGTTCCAATTTGCCCTAAACTTGATTATTCATTTAGCTTCTCCTCATTTACATAGCCATGTGCAAATTCACTTTGCAAAGTGTGATTGCTCGTATCCTTCAGTAAATCAACCCCATTATATCCAAATTTTCATAGCGTTAGACAAGATTTGACGTGTAACAATGCAGCTTGTGAACTTCCATAACTAGTACTTTTATCAGAGTGAGCATTCTCTATATTACAGTTGACCTTTCATCAATATTGCTTCCCTGCCCACCAGTTATCAGCCAGATTTCAAGTAGAAAGACAATTATAAACAAATCACGGCAGCCTATCGCCAGCAAATTCAACTGTTTTACTTTTCTGACAGAAACTATTGCTTTGTAGATTAAATTGATCCGCTCCATCATTAAAAATGGCTTAAAGTAGATAAATGCTGCCCACAAATTTCCAGGGTGTAGGACCATCATAAGACTATGGAGTTGATTTACTAAAGGCAAATAGACTGTGCACTTTGCAAGGTTCACATGCACTCTGCAAGGACATTTGCATCAGAGGTTACTGAATAGGGTGAAGCTACAATTTGCAAAGAATACCCAATCGCATGCAAGGAAAATATAAAAATAGCATGTTTGTTTGCACGTGATTGGATGATAGACGTCAGCAGAGCTTCATCTCATTTACTAAGCTCTGGAGCAAATGCCCATGCAAAGTGCACCGTCTATTTGCCTTTAGTAAATCAATCCATATGTATTTTGTGGTTTCTTCTGCCAGACCCTACTTTGCTGTTAAGCCTTAGTGCGATGTTCGAGCTAGGGATGAGCCTAACACCCCCCGGTTCGATTCACACCAGAACCTGCGAACGGATCGAAAGTTTGCGCAAACTTTAGAACCCTATTAAATACAATGGAGTCGACCGTTCGAAATCAAAAGTGCTAACTATAAAGGCTAATATGCAAGTTATTGTCCCAAAAAGGGTTTGGGGACCCGGGTCCTGCCCCAGGGGACATGTATCAATGCAAAAAGAAGTTTTAAAAACGGCCGTTTTTTCGGGAGCAGTGATATTAATGATGTATAAATTGAAAAAAAAAAAAAGTGAAATATTCCTTTTAAATATCGTACCTGGGGGGTGTCTATAGTATGGCTGTGAAGTGGCACATGTTTCCCGTGTTTAGAACTGTCGCTGCACAAAATGACATTTCTAAAGGAAAAAAAGTCATTTAAAACTTCTTGCGGCTTTAATGTACTGTCTGGTCCCGGCAATATGGATGAAAGTCATTAAGAAAAATGGCATGGGAACCCCCCCCCCCCCCTAGCCCATTCCCATCCCCTTTGGGTCTTGTATGGTTATTAAGGGGAATCCCGAACCCAAATTAAGGAAAGGCGTGGGGCCCCCAGGCCCTATATACTCTGCACCGCCTGTATACTGCTGTTCAAACAAGACCGGGCCTGTAGGTTGGTTGTTACGTAGAATCTGTAATTTAGAACTCCCTGCCTGTGGTATTAGTATAAGAACACAGCAATTGTATTGAGGTAAGCTTTAGGTGCACACTGTGCAAAGGACACTAAAGCAAAATACTGCAGCTCCCTGCCTGTATTTGTATGGGAACACCACTAATTGTATTCAGGTAAGCTTTAGGTGAACGCTATGCAAAGGACACAGTACACTAAAGCCGTGTACACACGATCAATTTTTCCTATGGATTCTAATCCAATGGATTTTTCCATCGGAAATCCGATGAAGCTGACTTCCATCAGTCTTGCCTACACACCATCAGTCAAAAATCTTTCCGTCCCAAACGCCGTGACGTAAAACACTCCGACAAGCCGAGAAAAATGAAGTTCAATGCTTCTGAGCATGCGTCGACTTGATTCTGAACATGCGTGTTTTTTTTGTTCGCTGGAGTTCCACACAGACGATCGGAATTTTCTATCGTTTTTTTTTTTACCGGATAAATTTAAAACCTGTTCTATTTTTTTTTCTCACCGATGGGGGGGAAAAAAGACAGATGGGGCCCATACACGATCGGTTTGTCCGATGAGAAAAGTCCATCCATCCATGTGTCACCTGCCTGCCTGTCACAGTATAGAGAATAACAGGAACGGATCTAGCTAAACTAAATACAGTGTATAAATATATATACAACACCTGGGATGCATATATATCCTCTACACACTAACTGCAGCTAACTGACTCGCTTGCCTGCTCTATCTAACTCAAATCAAAATACACGGTCTCTCTCTCTCCGTCTGTATTTTAACCAACACCGCAACACACTACACAAGGCCGACTTCCAGGCCGCCTTATATAGTGTGTGGCGTGTACTAAATCCCTTGAGGCATAATTGGCCAAAGCCACCCTGGCTTTGGCCAATTATGGCTCTGTTTTTTCCGCGCTGTGATTGGCCAAACATGCGGGTCATAGTGCATGCTTGGCCAATCATCAGCCAGCAATGCACTGCGATGCCGCAGTGAATTATGGGCCGTGACGCGCCACTTGAATTTGGTGCGAACGGCCCATAATGTTCGCAACAACCGAACAGGCGATGTTTACGTTGAATATGGGTTCGACTCGAACTCGAAGCTCATCCCTAGTTGGAGCTGTAGGAAGGTACTAGAGAGTGCAAAGGGGGACTAGATTTCACATAACAGCCAGTGTTCTCTTGTGAATATAGAAGAGGTCGGCTGTCCAGGAACTATTAAGACTTCTATTCTATAGTGTATTTCTTATTTTTTATTTCTTATGAGATGACATGGTCATTAATAAAGCAAGAGAAAGTTGCAGGTTAAGCCACCTTACTCCAAATATAACTCTCGCTGAACCCTGCTCTCCAAGTAACTTAAGGCCCATCTCCTTAATACTGTTAAGCTCTAAACTTCTAGAATTCCTAGTTTACAACTCTCTGAGCCACCACCCAAATGATAGCAACATTGCTGACCTCTTTCAATCTAGCATTCACCCACAACACTCTAAAGCAGGGGTGTCAAACTCAATTTCATCATGGGCCGCATCAGCTTTATGGTTGCCCTCAAAGGGCCGATTGTATCCATAAGACTATATAAATGATTCCAAGACGTTTTATCTCAGAGAATAGGTGCAGGAACCCAACCACGCCCCCCCTTCCCCACCAAACCACGTCAAACAGTGGATCTGGCCATATTGCACTAACAGTTTAATTTCTTAAAGGGGCAAAAAATACCAGGAGTGCATTATTTGTGGAGTTCAGGGATGCGCTATGTATAGAGTGCAGTTTCAGGGGTGCCCTATACACAGAGTGCAGAGGTCAGGGTCACCTACAACTATATCTCCTACTCTTCACTTCCTCTTTCTGTATGGGTCCCCCAAGGCTTTGTCCTCTGGCCCCTTCTGTTCTCTATCTACACCTCCACCCTAGGTCTTTATACCAGCTCCGTGCTGACAACACCCAAATCTATATCTTTACTTCTCAGCTCACCCCTTCTGTCTCTTTATGCATCACTAACCTACTAATTGGCATATCTGCATGTCGCACCACTTCTTCAAGCTGCATCTTTCCAAAACTGAGCTCATATTATCTCCCCACAACTTATTCATCGAGATCAGCAGCACTGCAATCAATTACTCCCCTCAAGCCAGGGTGCTGGATATAATGCTGGACTCTGAAATCTCCTTTCAGCCCCTTATCCAATTGTTACCTTAATCTCTGCCATGTTTCCAAAATTTGCAACATCTTAACAAATGATAACACACAGCTTCTTAGGACGGCCATAGATGGTGCAAATTTCTTTCCTGCAACCACGGGTTGTACGAAAGAAATTGGCTTTATTCCCCCATCAACACAGACAGTGTTGACAGGGGAATCCCTCCTGCTGAGCCATTGTTTTCTCCCGGCTGGGAGGGTAGGGGAAGCCAGAGAAGACGGTAAATATTGCTAGTGGCTTTAACAGCCATTTGCATGTAAAATCCAGCAGGCCAGTTGTACCCAAGTTGATCGATCGATCAACTTGGATGCATTCAGCCTGCCCATACATGGTTCGAATCTGGCCAGTTTGAACCGTCTATGGTTGGCTTTATTCCCTCCCTTTTTATCTCTTGCCTCCACAATTACAAATCCCTTCTTGTTCGCTTAACTCTACAAAGACTACCACCCCCCTCCTTCTTCAATCTATCACTAATGTTGCTAACAGACTTATCCACCTAACAAACTACAACATTTTAAGCCAACCAAAACTCTTCACCATGCTATATCACCAACCTCATCTCAAAATGTCACCTAAACTGTCCTTTTTGCTCCTCTCAAGAACTCCTGCTCTTTAGCCCCTCATCGTCTCCTCCCATGCCCACCTCTAGAACTTCTCCAGCTCCTCTCTCCTTTGGAACTCCCTATCACAATCCATCCAGCTATCTACTACTCTATCCACCTTTAGGTGATCCTTGAAAATGAATCTCCTATGGTAAGCCTATCCCATCTCTAAATAAAAGCTGTACTTTGTATTTAATTGTATTGTAACTGTACTGTTGCCAATCATCATCATAATAATAATACTACATGGTTTGTCATAGCCACCACTAAATTGCAGTTTTAGTCAAGCTAAAAAGAGCCACATAAAAAAAAAAAAATACTTGTGCCCTTTTCTGTTGCCTTTTTTAACATTACACTTAAGTGTGCAGGTATTAATTCTGTTTATAGTAAGAAAAAGAAACAAGAAGTATTCATAACCGGATGCAATATACATTTCTCATAATATTTATCATGACTGCTTTAAGAATCCTTAAATGTGTTTTTTATAGCAATCATGATGAAGACATAATAGTATACAAACTGTTCTGCATTCAAGATAACAGGGTGACTGTGATGGAACATTGACCTTCACTGACAAAACAGATAATTGTGAGTTAACTATGAAATATGAATTGCAAGCAAAAAAATTTGGGCTTGCATTCAATTTTTTTTGCATACAAAATGTCATTTGTGAGTTTTTTAAATAATACACTTTTATGGAAGCTCTAATGCCGTGTACACACGATCGATTTTCTCGACGGTGAAAACACCGTCGAGAAAATCGACGGGAAAAACGAGGAACGGCTTGTTTCCCTACACACGGACGTTTTTCCCGTCCTTTTTTTTTTTCTCTTGGTCCAGAAAAACGACCGTGTGTAGGCTCCCTGGCAGTGTTTCCCTATGGGAAAACTGCCGCGGGAAAAAAATGCCGTGAATCACAACGAGAAAAATTAGAGCATGTTCTAATTTTTCTCGTCGTGATTAATGACGTTTTTCTCGTCAGGGGAAAAATTACCAAAAGCCCACACACGGTCGTTTTTCTCGTCAAAGAGAAAAAAATGCATTTTTCCCGACGATAAAAATGGTCGTGTGTACGCGGCATAAGACACACCTGACAGTATACTTCCATCTTTTATTATCAAGATGAAATGTTGGGTTGATAAAAAAAATGCATTCGGATGACCACTTTACCAAGGGGGCCCCCAGATCCCACCCCTATGTGAATGAGTAGGGGTACATTGTATATTCACCCCAAAAAAAAGCACACAGTTTTTAACAAATTCTTTATTTGTCACTAGAAGGCCACACCCCTTACCTATTTAAGAACTGTCAGACGGAGGAGTGGGCAGTTAGCAGTTAGCCTTTTTCGAGTGCCGAGCTTCTTCTTCCTTTTTTTTTTTTTTGCGGGTCTAGCAGTGCGACGGGCTGAATGATTGACAATGGATCTACATCAGGGGACATTTTTATTTTTAATAAACGCCTGCCTTTACACCCAGTCAAGTTCCTCCACCCCAAACTCGCTCATCCATGTCCTTTTGGACCTTGCTTTGTGCACTGGTCCAAATCATTTGGTGGAGGGGGGATTATGGTGTGGGTTTGTTTTTCAGGGGTTGGGCTTGGCCCCTTTGTTCCAGTGAAGGAAACTCTTAAGGCATCAGCATACCAAGACATTTTCATGCTCCCAACTTTGTGGGAACAGTTTGGGGATGGCCCCTTCCTGTTCCAACGTGAATACGTACCAGTGCACAAACAAGTTCTATAAAGACATGGAAGAGCGAGTTTGGGGTGGAGGGAACTTGACTGGCCTGCAGAGTTCTGACCTCAACCCGATAGAACACCTTTGGGATGAATTAGAGCAGAAACTGCGAGCCAGGCCTTCTCGTCCACATCAGTGCCTGACCTCACAAATGTGCTCCTGGAGGAATGGTCAAACATTCCTATAGTCACACTCCTAAATATTGTGGACAGCCTTTCCAGAAGAGTTGAAGGTGTTATGGCTTCAAAGGGTGGGCCAACTCAATATTGAAATCTATGGACTAAGACTGGGATGCCATTAAAGTTCATGTGCGTGTAAAGACAGGCGATCCAATACTTTTGATAATAGTAATATAATGTACGTCAAGTCTGGATTTCTTTCTGGAAATCTCTGAGCTCTTTTGGAACCCATGGAAATATTAGTCCATATATTAGCAATTTTTATCTAGGCAAATTATATAAAAGGGAATGTAAGGATATATGGTGATATTAGCTTATTTCTTCTTTCCCCAGCTGCATTAGAAAAGTGAGAACAGCACACTTGTTGCTATGGAAACCCTTCTTGTATTATTTTGCTTGATCCTAAAGTTAACTGTCTCTCTTATTTTACTGATATAACCTTCATAATTTCAGTGTTGGTCCAATTAAAGTTAATATTTACATTTTTAATAAATATCAGAAACATTTGATTGTATATATCTCCGAGGGACTCTAGTGGAAAGATGAATAGTGTTTAAGTTTTTAGGTCATTTTGAGGGATTTTTTAACACTATGATGGATTTTTACATGATTATTTATTACAGGCACTTATACAATGCTGCCAATTTTTATGCAGCTCTTTACATACATAATGTACATTTACATCTGTAAGCTCCTTTAGAGCAGAGACTATCAAAAGTCTCTAACTCACATTCACGCATACATATGTAGCGGGTATACACTTTTCTCTCCATTTAAAACTGGCAGAGACACCAGTGATGTGCAGTTCCTTGCGGCCCAGCAGGTGGCGCTGTCGCCCTGGGCTGGGGTTGAACCATTGCTGTGTCTCCTTTTTGTTCTCCCTCGGCAGCGGTATGGTGGGGCGGGGAACCCGCCGTGCTTGCTGGGAGAGGGTATGAAGGGGTCGGCCATCTTTGTCACGGGGTTGAGTCCCAGGCACCTTCAGCCTGAGGGCGGTGGTTCATGTCGGTCCTCTAGGCGGGCCTAGGCCTAGAGGACGTCCGGAGGTCGTGTTCCATCCCAGGCACCCGCAAGGGAAGGAGGTCCTAGGGAACCCAGGGATTGGGTACCCGAATCCGGAAGGCGTAATGGACCGGGGGGAGATGCTCACTTGAAGACCGGGTGCAGCAGATTGCCAGTGACAGGTGAGCCTCCCATCGGAGACCGCCTCACATCCACACCTCCTTGTTTGTTCTGTTCTTTAAGGGAGTCTAACTGATTGTGCTGTTCACTCGAGAAGAATAAAGGAGTGTTGGACTTTAATGGTGTGAGGCTCTTTTCTGGTGGACATTGTTCAAGGTAACTCCAGGTGCACAACACTGACCCGAAGGTAGAGAAAGAACTTTGCTTACACCGCACAGACATCATGTGGTGAAGGCTTGGCGTGGTGACCCCACTCTCTCCCCTCCAAGGTACCCCTAAACAAGAGAGAGACGAGCTGATGCAAAGAGGGGAGTGAGGAGGCCGCTACACATATGTAGCGACCTCACCCCTTCGAATTCACGGCTTGTCTGTCTTGTCTAGGGGTTAGTTCTGGGGGGAGGGATGAGATACACCACGGCCCATGTCCTCCAAGGTGTAGAGGTGAAGGCCAGAACTATCGGGTTTTGTGTATGTGTCCCAGAGTCAAATCCTCTCCTCGGATTGACTCCCCCTTTGCTCCTAGTAACCAGAGTTCCACACACTGAAAAGTCCAACTCGTATTTATCCACTTCAGTCTTTGTGGGGAGTAGGCCAAGGCACAATTCTTTTAGATAGAGCTAACCACTGTGGTGTCACCAGTGGCGAATAGTCACTGCCACTGACTATATAGAACAGAACATGGATTACCTTCGCTAACGTAGCCCCTATCAGGGGAAGGACATCCGTCCAAGACAGTTACCGGAGGCCTCTCCGTCACCAGCAATGCTGCGCTGGCCTCTCCGGAGAAGTTCTGCTCACCGGCCTCCTCGTCTCAGACACGGGCACCCAAGCAGTTAGGGCCCCCTCGGATTCCTCCACCCTCGCGGAACTTAGTCGAAGGTACCGAGCTCCAGGCTTCCGCCATAATACTTCACCCCAGGCTAAAGGTGCCTGAGATGGACTCCATCTCCCGCTCCGTCCAGGTCGAGGGCACCTGGGCCCGGAACTCAAACGCTAGCACCCAGGCTGAAGGTGCCTGGGCGCGGCTGCGTCCTCTGACTCTGAACCCCGAGGTCAGGGCGTCCGTCCCTTTTTATCTCCTCTCCCTTTGCGTCACAGCGGGTTCCCCGCCCCGCTGTACCAGCGCCAGGAAAGGACAAAAAGGGAAGCAGTCTTGCGGTGAGTGTGCAGCTCCAACCCAGGGCGACAGCGCCACCTGCAGGCCGCAGGGAACCTCACACCACCAGAGTCCTCCAAGAACCATAAAAAGGTCTCAGATTCCCTAACAATCAATGCATCTGGGTTACACTACCACCCAGATGCCTCCCCTAAATTCAAACACCCGCTACACATATACTAGGGCCAATTTAGACAGAAGCCAATTAACCTACCAGCTTGTTTTTGAGGTGTGGGAGGAAATCTGAGTCCCCGGAGAAAACCTGCACAGGCAGAGCATGTAAACTCCAGTCAGCTAGTTCTGTGGTTTGGGATTCGTACCGATGACCCTACTGCTGGACAATACAACAAAGTTGTCTGGGAAAAGAGCAAAGCTCTATGGCAGGGAGTCCTAAAGGGATATAAGAATACAAGGCATGATTTGGCTCCCCAGATTCAGCTCGTAACTTAAATGACAACTTTGGGTGAACGTATTCTTTAATGAGAAAAATAAATAAATCGGTGTTTATTGTTTCACGCAAACCAATCAAATAATATTTTAGTACTTCTAATGCTGACATCTAGGTAGTTTCTAGAGACAGCTGACAAGACTGCTGAGCTCTTTGTTCAGCTATAATACAGATTGATGGTGTTATGGTATTTCTATTACTGTAACGGAAAAGTCATCTGCAAGATGCATATAATGCCATCTTGTGTTGTAAATTAGAATTGCATGTCTGCCTTGCATGACTGCAGATTCATTTACATCTAACCATTTATAGATTGCTATCTGTATACATTTTTATACTTCATTTAACAATATTTGCACACAATTTAAAACTGGATTAACACATTGGGGTGGATTTACTTAACCTCCCTGGCGGTATGATTATTTCAGATTTTAGGTGCTGAAAGCGGTACAATTATTTTGCATGGAAATTTGGCGTTTTATATTGTAGGCCTGTAATTCTTAGGAATAACTTGCGTAAATATGTCCAAACCAGAGTCTAGTAGACATCTTGGGTATGATAACGTTTGAAACACAAAACCATAAATTATAACCTAATGAATAACTATAATTATAACAATAATGTAATTATAATAAAAATTATTCACTAATGTAATCAAATCAAAAACACAGAAATTTGCTCAGTTGCAGAATTGTCGCTGTCATTACTTTTAATGTTTGATGACAAATTTCCCCACAAATCACCATCGCTCAATTCTGCAAGTGATTCTAATTTATTATCGCTGTTTTCTAGCTGGTCTAAAACCACTTTTGACGTAAAGGGACACTTTTTGGTTGCTATGGACAATCTCAATGTTCCAGGCAGAAAGAACAGTTTTTATAATATAAAGGTGCATGCAGGACACTGGACAGACCACTAGGGACAAAGGAGATGTGTAATTCTTTGATACAGTACTGTAATCAGTAAGATTACAGTGTACTGTATGTATTGTGTGTTGTTTTTTTTTTTTTTTTTTTTTACTTTTTGAATTTGGCGCCGTGCTCCGTCCCCGTGTATTGCAACGCTCACAGGGAACGGAGCTCGGCACTCGGCAGTGTGAATTGAGTGAGGAGACAGCTCGCACACACAGCGGGGGGACATCACAGGATCCAGGGAACAAGGTAAGTAGCTTTCCCTGGATCCTGCAATGCGATCCAGAGTGTGGCTCGGGGTTACCGCTTTTGGTAGTAAAAACTCACCCCAAGCCAGACTCGGGAATACCGCCAGGGAGGTTAATGCAAATATACTGTAGCGGGGGCTTACCCCTCTCTCTATCTTCCTTGGTTATATGGATGTTGTCTAGGGGTACTTGGGAGAGAGAGATGAGATACGCCACGGCCCATGTCCTCCATAGCTAAGAGGTGAAGGCCAGCAAATTGGGTTTTGTGTAGGTGTCCTAGAGTCAAGTCCAGTACTTCGTCCCTGACTCCTTTGCTTCCAGTAACCAGAGTTCCACACAGTGAATAGGTCCAACTCAGTTTTATTCTTCTTGCCAAGCAATAAAACAGTTTCCTTACTTTGGAAAATGGGGACAGATCGAGGCACAATCCTTTCCCTTCTGCTGCTGACCACTGTGCTGTCACCAGTGGTGAATAGTCACTGCCACTGACTAGGTGATGTAGAATGTGAATTGCCTTCGCTCGCTCTGCCCCTGTCAGAGGAAGAAATCCGTCCAAGGGAGAAATGGAGGCCTCTCCGTCACCAGCGATGCTGCGCAGGACTCTTCAGAGAAGTTACTGCACACCAGTCCTCACAAACTCAGACACGGGCACCCAAGGAGTTGGGGCCCCCTTGGATTCCTCCACCCTCGTGGAACTCAGTCGAAGGTACTGAGCCCCAGGCATCCGCCATAGTACCTCACCCCAGGCTAAAGGTGCCTGAGATGGACTCCATCTCCGCTCCGGCTAGGTCAAGGGCACCTAGGCCTGGAACACCGGCACCTAGGCTGAAGGTGCCTGGGTGCGGCCGCATCTTCTGACTCCGGACTCTAACCCCGTGATCAGGGCGTCCGCCCCTTTTATGACCTCTCCCTTTGCGCCACAGCGGGTTCCCCGCCCCGCCGTACCAGCTCCAGGGGAGGACAAAAAGGTACAGTCTTGCGGTGTGAGTTCAGCCCCGGTCCAAGGCAACAACGCCACCCATAGGCCGGCGGGAACTTCACACCACCAGAGTCCTCCAAGACTCACAAAGGGAACCTTGAATTTCCTAACAATCAAGACATCTGGGTTACATTACCACCCAGATGCTTCCCCTAAATTCAAGTACACGCTACAATACTATGCACTTTGCAAGTGCAATTGCACTAATTTTCCCCAGAGCTTAGTAAATGTGGTAAAGCTCTGCTGAGTTCCATCATTCAATCATGCGTAAGATAAACAGGATTTTAATTCATTTTTTTTCATTTCTAATTTTACTTGCCCCTGATTGTGTGTTGTTTACAAAGTGAAGCTTTACCACATTACACTTACTAAGAAAAATGAGTGCAACTGCACTTTGATTAGTGCAACTGCACTTGCAAAATACACAGTCTATTTGCCTTTAGTAAATCAATCCTGTTGAGTTATGCCCCATACACACGATCGTTTTTCATGCCGTTAAAAATGCCATTTTAAAAAATAGCCATTAAAAATGATCGTGTGTAGGCTCCAGAGCATTTTTAACGACGTGAAAAACGGCCATTAAAAATTCCGGACATGCTCTCTTTTTTCATGTCGTTTTTCATGTCGTTTTTTTTAACGACGTGAAAAACGATAGTGTGTATGCTTTCACGACGTGAAAAAACGCGCATGCTCAGAATCAAGTATGAGACGGGAGCGCTCGTTCTGGTAAAACTAGCGTTCGTAATGGAGATAGCACATTCATTACACAGTAACGGACTGAAAAGCGCGAATCGTCGCTCAACAAACTTTACTAACATGAAGGGTGGCGCCATTCGAACGGAACTTCCCCTTTATAGTGCCGTCGTACGTGTTGAACGTCACTGCGCTTTGCTTGATCGTTTTTTTTAATGATAGTGTGTACGCAAGGCAGGCTTGAGAGGAAACATGAAAAAAAACGAGGAGAAAAACGTTGGTTTTAAAAATGACATTAAAAACGATCGTGTGTACGGGGCATTACTCAGCAATGCTAATAGGAGTGCAGATGTGCTAATATGGTGCAACTTCTCATGATTCTTAATTAAAATGTAAAATCCAGTTACTTGAAAACCTATTTCATAAATAACATCTTTACCAGATGTAGCTTCAATTCCAGGTCCGGAAACTGCAGTTAGCTGATTCCTTATGTGTTGGTGATTTTTCTACAGAGCTGTGTAGGGCTATAGGATAATACTGTGAAAATGTATATATTTGGAGGTCATTTACGAAAGGCAAATGCACTTTGCACTACAAGTGCAAATTACAAATGCAAAGTACACTTGAAATTGCACTGAAAGTGCAGTCGCTGTTAATCTGAGGGGTAGATCTGAAATGAGGGGAAGCTCTGCTGATTTTATTATCCAATCACGTGCAAGCTAAAATGCTGTTTTTTATTTTCCTTGCATGTCCCCTCGGATCTACAGCGACTGCACTTCCAAGTGCAATTTCAAGTGCACTTTGCACTTGTAGTTTGCACTTGTAGTGCAAAATGGATTTGCATTTAGTAAATGGCCCCCATTGTGTTCCTCAGAAAGCTGAGTTTGCTATGAATATGAATACATGTCTTAAAGGCATCAGTTACCTGGGAGTTAAAAAACACCCATGGTTGTGTGCGATCAAGTTTTTTTACAATTAAATTTGTATTTATTAAAAAAAAAATATTTAATGACAGCTTTCACATTACAATACTAAGGGCTAAATATAAAATGTCAAATTATGTTGGCCTTTTATTAATAAAAGGGCTAGCTCAGTCAGGGGAGTGTACACGTTTTGTTAGTAAATCTATAATCAAACAGTGGCCCTTCTAGTCAATGTCAGAGCTGTCAGATTGCCAGTTCAGACCTGCATGTTCAATATTCTTAATGTAATAAATACAGCTAACATTTTATTATTGTATTTATTATGTCTGATTGCAGCTTGAAATAATGCTGGAGCCAAAGGTTTGGAGAGAAGCTGCGACCCAGGTGTTTTTTGCTCTGGGGCTTGGATTCGGTGGGGTCATTGCCTTCTCCAGCTACAACAAGCGAGACAACAACTGTCATTTTGATGCTGTTCTGGTTTCATTTATCAACTTTTTTACTTCGGTTTTGGCAACATTGGTCGTATTTGCTGTTTTAGGATTTAAAGCAAACATTATGAATGAGAGCTGCATTACAGAGTAAGATTCCCAGTTCTTAGTTTATTTTATGGGTAACATGCACATATCATTGATTAAAACTCTCCCTTGGATATTTTCTTTTTGCAGAAATTCTGGGAAGGTGGTCAGACTTTTGGAATCTGGAAATGTCAGCTGGGATATCATACCTCACCATGTCAATTTCTCAAGAATCACAGTGCAAGATTACCAGCTAGTTTATGACATCATTAAAAAGGTTAAAGAAGAAGAATTTAATGGCCTTGGATTGGCTGCTTGTCAGATAGAAGATGAATTAAACAAGGTAAGACTTATTCAAGTCATCATTAATACTATTTCTGTCTTTTCTTTGCTTGTATTTTCTGTTTATCCCTTAATCATTAGACTAGAGTAGATACTTAGATTTCAGTTTTCTTCAAAGACCATTAGCTGAAAATGTGATAATGTTTGTTGGAAAATGGTGCAATGTAAAGGGTACATTCACAATTAAACCATGAATATATTCATCCTGACCAAAAATACCATAGAGAGTACATTTTACTGTGATATCCTTTGAATCCGTTACTGATGGGAATAATATATTTTACATAAAGAAGCAAATGTGCTCTAAAAAATATAAAGTAAGCAGCTATCAAGATACTCCGATACAAAGCGCATACAATTTACAAACCAAACAGTGTAGCGCTATCTCCAATGTTACAATAAATCCTGCAACATTATGAATGCAATCTATACACTGGGGGGAGAACCTCTGGGGGAATCCAGGATGGAAAAGGATCTAGGGGTCCCTAGTAGATGATAGGCTCAGCAATGGCATGCAATGCCAAGCTGCTGCTAACAAAGCAAACCGAATATTGGCATGCATCAAAAAGGGGATTCACTCCAGAGATAAAACAATAATTTTCCCGCTCTACAAGACTCTGGTCTGGCCGCACCTGGAGTAGGCTGTCCAGTTCTGGGCACCAGTCCTCAGGAAGGATGTACTGGAAATGAACAAAGTGGGTACAAAGAACGGCAACAAAGTTAATAAAGGGTCTGGAGGATATTAGTCATGACTCATGAGGAAAGGTTGCGAGCACTGAACTTATTCTCTCTGGAGAAGAAACGCTTATACCATACCGGTGACCCCACAATAGGGATAAAACTTTTTTGTGGAAGGGAGTTTAACAAGACACGTGGCCACTCATTAAAATTAGAAGAAAAGAGGTTTAACCTTAAACTACGTAGAGGGTTCTTTACTGTAAGAGCGGCAAGGATGTGGAATTCCCTTCCACAGGCAGTGGTCTCAGAGGGGGGCATCAATAATTAAAAAAAAACGATTAGATAAGCACCTGAACGACCACAACATACAGGGATATACAATATAATACTGACATATAATCATGCACATAGGTTGATCTTTTTTCAACCTTGCCTACTATGTAACTATGATACAATGGGGTTGATTTACTTATTTAGGCAACTAGACTATGAACTTTGCAAAGTGAAGTTGCACTCTGCAGGTGCAATTGCTCCAGAGCTTAGCAAATGAGGTAAAGCTTCACTTTGCAAAGAATACCCAATCACATGCAAGGAAAAAAAAAACAAAAACGCATTTTTGCTTGCACATGATTGGATGGCGTAAGTCAGCAGAGCTTCTTACTTTTTACTAAGCTCTGGAGCAACTGCTATTGCAGAGTGCAACTGCACTTTGCAAAGTGCACAATCAATTTGCCTTTAGTAAATCAACCCCAATAAATGGTGCAAATTATAAAAATAAAGTGCTCAAAGTGTTTCAATATGTAATAATTAAGTGAATTCATATTAACATGTACAATAAATATATGAAAAATGACACTTCTTCATACATATATAATATATATATATATGTAGTGGGGTATCGTTTTCACCCACAAAACTACAGTTCCCAGCACGCTTTGAGGCACCCAGGGTGCATTTCCCCGCGCAAGGACTGCTGGGGTGGACTTTAAAAGGGGGAGGAGGAGCCTCGCTCTTTCTCTTGGAACGCCGCCCTCCCTGCAAGAGGATCCCTGCAATCACCTGCTGCGTGTGCAAGGCCTAAAGCCTGGGCCCCGCACTTTGTTCCAGAGAGCCTTCCGTCCCACCGAAGAGCCTGCGGAGCATCCGATCCACCTGAGGTGCCACCATCTTCTGGAGGACCGAAGACACGGTGCATCGTGGGCACGGTGAAACAACTCACCGCAGCGGAGGTACCGGACAGGAGTCGGTCTGGCCTGGGTGAGAGAGCGCCAGCTCAGAACCACATATTAACTTTGCCTAGGCCCATCATTGACCACAGTTATACTTTGGAGAGACTGTTTTCCTGAACTGAGTTTGTTCAGTCTCTCCAGTCTTATCAAGTTAGCGATTTATTTGCTACCCCTACTGGATTACAGTTTGTTTTCTTATGTACACCACCGAGAGTTGCTAGCGAAGATTCTTCTACAAACTATACCCCAAGTTATAGTCAGGCCTGACTGGGTAGTATACGACATTGCTGGGCGCCATTTTTTGCTCACGAGGGAGGATAGCTGCAGCGGGGATATTTCATTGTTACTGCATTATTGAATGTTATACTCTTTTTTTTAATGCGTGCCCCTATATTGCAGGGATCTGCATGAGATATTGTATGCAAATTACCTTTTATACTTTTACCAATAGTAAAAAGTTATAGTTAAGTAATTTTGGTGGTCAGTGTCAATTACTGTGCTGGGACACGGAAAGGGGATTGTACCATATTACAGTTGTGTCATCTTTCCCCCTTTTCCTAACTGTGCCACGAGAGGTTAGAGCCGATTGCCAGGGGTTGATAGCGGTGCATTACAAGGCCCAAAACAAACAAGCAGCCCTCTTAAACTGAGGGTATCGATTATTTTTTATATATATATATATATATATATATATATATATATATATATATATATATATATATATATATATATATAAGAAAACCCATAAAAAAATAAGAGTTCAATGGCATGCAAATTACAAAGAGAGGAGGGGAATTTCTTAACAACCCACCACCTCAGTGAAAGCATATGGGGCTTACCAGAATTTACAGAATAAGCCAGCATGGTCAAAACACTTGTGACACTCAGAGGAAATAACACAGCAATGCGGTCATCAGAATGAGATGGGATGTCATCACAAACAACCTGTCACTCCTCAGAAATGCCAATGCCCTTACTTACTTTTGTTTTTAGTCTCTCAGGAGAGGGTATCATGGCTGACTGCAAAGATGTTTGAAGAATGTCAGAACAATTTCTGACAATTTAAATCCATAGATGAAATACATATATGAGAGCTGTTTTACTTGCCAGAGGACTTTGTATTTCTATCCATTTATTCCTTGATAGAAATGTACCACACTTGACAGCAAGGCCAGGCTGACAACCTACCCCACAGCCATGATTGATGAATTTCTCTGTCAGAGTGCTACCTCCTATTATCAGCATGTTCCTTGTTAACACATGAGCACTGCAGCACATTTCATTGGTTCCCTGAGGACACAGTGACAATAAAAAGTATGTGACCCTTTGGAAATAACTGGTTTTATCAATCAAAGTAGCTCTAAACCACACCCCCAGACTCAGTTCATTAATTGGACCCCAGGTGTGAAAACTACTGATGCCAATTTGCGTTCATTGAAGTAATTAATTTATCAGTTATCAGTTTAAGTACATTGTGTTTGTCTATTGTTGTGACTTAGCTGAGGATAAGATTATATTTTACGGCAAATTACTGAACAAAAACAGTTCATTTCAAAGGGGTTCACAGGTTCACATAAATTTTTCTTGCCACTTTATATACCTGTTGCTTTTAATTAGTTGCTGTGTTTAGGCTTTGTGCGAGCGCTGCAGGATTTGTTTTGGCATTTCTGCTGTACAAGGCTGATACCGAGTTGAAATCATGTTCTTACACCAACAACTTTTAAAAATGCACATAATGATTTTAAACATACTAATCATGTTTATGAACTTTTGATGAGAATATTTTCATATGTTTAAAGTTCAAAGTTCAAATTACAAAGTTAAAATAACTCATATATTTAGCATATGTGGATTATTGGAATTTTTAATTCTGTGCAGATTACTTGACTTGACTGGAAACATAACTTGAGAATTACAGGATAATATATTCCATGTTAATACCCTCTTCTCTCTACAGTCTGTCCAAGGGACTGGTTTGGCTTTTATTGCATTTACCGAAGCTATGACACATTTTCCAGCATCACCATTTTGGTCAGTGATGTTTTTCCTCATGTTAGTAAATTTGGGCCTTGGCAGCATGTTTGGAACAATTGAAGGAATTACAACTCCCTTAGTGGACACATTTAAAATAAGAAAGGAGCCTCTCACTGGTAAGTTCACCTTCATTTTGTGAGTGTGTGAGTGATTCACTACTGAACACATGTATATCCCAAAGCATACACCTAAGATGTTATTAAAATTGCTGTTTACATATCTATTATCCATTATTTAGGCTCCATACACACATACACCACAATACAGTGGCTGTGCCCTGTCAGAATTATGATGTTTGTTCAGCCCAAAGTTGTTGTTTTTTTTTTTTTTATTCTGCATAAAGTGGGTAAAAGAGGGAAAGTGGGCACCATCACATAGATTTACCTTTACCCTCATGATGACAACATTGTCACCATACAGGGAGTGACAGAAAATCTCAAACAGCATCTCTAGAGTCGGGGAAATCTAGAAACCCTGTCTGTGTCCCCTTTTGCAGTTTATCCCTCAGTTCCTGTCTGGTGTGACCGTTAATGAGGGGAAATCTCTCTATCGAATTACTTGATAACAGTAAAAATCCAAAATGGTTTCTAATTCTTTCCAAAATGTAATGGCTGTACTTGATACTGAAATCTAATATATTTAATTGCTTCAGAGAAGAGAGATGAATAGAAGAAGTTCACTCCTGTGTGGGCAAACTACACTAAGGCAAAATTATAAACACAACACTTTTGTGTTTGCGCCTATTTATCATGAGCTGAACTTAAAGATCTGCGACTTTTTCTATGTACACAAAAGGCGTATTTCTTTCAAATATTGTCCACAAATCTGTCTAAATCTGTGTTAGTGAGCACTTCTCCTTTGCCGAGATAATCCATCCACCTCACAGGTGTGGCATATCCAGATGCTGATTAGACAGCATGATTATTGCACAAATGTAGTTTAGGTTGGCCACAATATTTGAGAGAAATAGGCCTTTTGTGTACATAGAAAAAGTCATAGATCTGTGAGTTCAGCTCATGATAAATTGGGGGAAAAACACAAAAGTATTGCGTTCTATAATTTTTCTCAGTGTATATTGTAATATTCCAATCTCTCATCATTGCTAAGATGTTATCTTTAGGTACTTGCACAAACACTACAGAATTATTTGCAATGATCACACTATTGGTAATATGATTTTAATTACTATGTATCCAACTCTCATACACGTTAGGTTTAACATTCAAGACACCACTAAACTGCAAACAGTTGGATTCATATAGTACAACACCAGGTAAATTTGATGTTTCTTGTCAAAATGTTAATGTTTATGCTTTTTTTTCTTCCTTAAGTTGGATGTTGCCTGCTTGCATTCTGCATTGGCCTCCTCTTTGTTCAGCGGTCAGGAAACTACTTTGTTACTATGTTTGATGATTACTCTGCTACTTTGCCCCTTCTGGTTGTGGTCATCTTGGAGAATATCACTATTTCCTGGATATATGGAATTGACAAGTAAGTGCTGAAATCTTTTTACTAGCAGTATGTTTTCTTAAATTTGTTATGATCAATTGCTCCTCCCAATACTGCTGATCTTCGAAATAGCAACCCTTGTTCAGAGTTTTATAGATCAGAAGTCATCAAGTAGACCTGGAAAAAAATTAAAGTTGGGCAGCACAGTGGCTAAGTGGTGAACACTTCTGACTAGCAGCACTAGAGTTGTCCATTTGTATCCCAACCACCACACTTCCTGTCTGGAGTTTTCAGGTTTCCTTCGGGTACTTCGGTTTCATCCCACGCTCCAAAGACATGCTGGTAGGTTAATTGGCTCCTGTCTAAATTGGCCCTAGTATGTGTATGTGTGAATGTGAGTTGGGGACCTTAGATTGTAAGCTCCTTGAGATCAGTGACTGATGTGAATGTACAATATATATATATATATATAATATATATATATATATATAATTATATGCACTACGTAAATTGATGTTGCTAAATAAGTACCTGTAATAAATGAATATATGGAATCTTTCTTTTGAAGATTTATATCTATGGCATAAAAACTGCATTCTCTGTTCTGAATCATATGATCAAATGCACACTGAAATAGGAAGAAAATTATAGTCGAAGCTGAACTATTTGTATCTGTAGATATACAATATTTGCAGTAATGGTTAAAATGAATGTTGTACTTTTAAAATACTATTGTTCAACGCAGATGTACATATAATTGATTAATGCTCAAATAGCGCAATCTCTGGTACCACCCAGTACCCATTTCCCCACTGTAAATAAAAAAAAAAAAATTGGCATACATGCCTAAATTCTGGGTGTCATCTTTCATGACAAGAAGGGTCTTCTTTCTCTTTTTTGGGCTTCTCCTTTTCACCATGTTAACAGGCACGGGTGAGATCTTCCGCCCCATATGGGCCGACAGAGGAATTGCATGCAAACACTTGTGGTGGCATTAAGGCAGCACTCTCTGTCACATCCTCACATGCCTCTTTCTTTGTGACATTGCAGGGAGCATTGTCCTCTCCACCTGAAACTTGAACATGTAGCATTATTAGCTGGTAATGTAGACCATGTCTTGGACTCCACCAGCCTATTAGTCATCATTTTCTTAGTGAGTACCCTAGTAGACACCCACCTACAAGCAGCCTTCAGTGTTTCTGCATTTACCTATGAACTCAAGCTGCATGAAGATGAACCCTCAGGCCTGTCCATGACAGACCAGGCTCAAAGGAAGTTGGTTGAATGACACTGGGCAACATTTAACCCAAAAGAGGACCTGTAGCAAGCAAATAGATCATTGCTGATGTGTGGATAGGGTGAGTAGTGATAAAAGGGCTGCACTGAATATTTAACAGCATTTAACAACAAAACTATAAAATCTTGGGGCTGGGTTTTAAAATGACCCTGTCACCAAACTAAAAGTATTTTCAAAAGATGTAATTGTAGTACAAAAGTAAATACTCACCTCTCCTGCTGTCTGTGGCATCAAATATAATTTGGTGTAAAAGTAACCCCGTGTAAAGTTTCTTTTGAAACTGACAGTCTGGGATCATCCTTCTCTTCTGTCCCCTGAAGCACTCAGGGTTTTTTCCTTGTTGAACCCTTTTCACTACTGTGTCCTGTATAGTTGCAGCTTTTTAGTTTGGTGACAAGATTGTTTTAAGTGACTATTGAGTATCAATAATAACTACAAATAGTTTTCCAAGGTAACATAGTAATAATAATTTTTACCAGGTAAACGTCTATGTCTATATTGACTATTTCATGGAAATAGTGAACAAAAATATACAAAATGTAAATAAATCACCCACTGCTTTTGTATAGACAATACACACACTTCCTCACACGTTAGTTATGTTGCCGGATTTAGCTATCGGGTACCAGAGATTGTCAGATACATTTGATACATACCTGTAGATAAAAAATAAATGTGCTGCTTGACCTTACTAAACTGACCCATGAGTACCTTATGGCAAATACAGTTCCACATACAGTTGATGGTGATCTCTTGTTGTATTGTGCCATTATTGTCTATAAGAGGTCTCCAGGTCATTAAACAGATTTTTTTTCTTCTTGACGCTTGCCTTTATTAAGTGTTTACCCTTATTTTATCTTATCTTTGTCTTTCCCTTTTTTCTATTTAACTGTATGTAACCTTACCATTTTTATCTTTTCAGATTCATGGATGATTTAAGGGATATGCTTGGATTCACACCCTTAAAATACTACTATTATATGTGGAAATACATCTCTCCAATTCTGTTATCTATTTTGCTTGTAGCAAGTGTTGTCCAGATGGGAATTACCCCACCAGGTTACTATGCATGGATTGCTGAAACGGTAAGCAGTGCACTGTGAAAATGTGATTGTGATTCACAGGCTACACGTGTAAATAATTGCACATGTCTTAAATAATAAATATGAGAGAGTGAAAAAAATGTACAGCGAACTGAAGAAATGTTCTTATTCAATAAAGAGTTTGTATTCCTAAAGTGAGCAATGAGAATGCAGCAAAATTGAAAGGCAAAGTTTAGTTTACTGCACTGGGTAATGATTGTTTTCAAGATGCAGAAACACATAAAAAACTGGTCAGAAATCTGTTCATTAACCCAACTGCTAACTGGTTGCTGTGGATTATTTCTCCCTATCCATTGCATTCTGCATAGCTTTATTAACGTGTATCTAAAGCCCAAACTTTAGGTTTTGGATGGAGTAAGGAAGTATTAGACATTCTTTATGGATTTTATTGCCATCTGTGTCCCGCTGGGGAATTTCACCTTTATTTGTCTTCTTAATTACCTTTACCAAGACAAAAAGCGATAGGAAATCCAAATTTTTCCAATTATCACTGGAACGGTAGGGAATATGAAATCTTCCACTGGTGACACATGTTTTGATGACAACTGTCTAAGAGGGAATTTACTTTACTTTGAGATTTCCTCTTACTTTCTGTAGTGTCTTTTGAACAGAATGTGAAGAAAATCTCTTAAAGCGGAAGTAAACCCATCGATTTAACAGTTTAAAAAATCTGTTACATTCCTGGCATGCCGGGAATGCCACCTATCACATTGGTTGTGCTCTCAACCAAACTGTCAAACCTTCCAATGGCTGGTGTCATAACTGATCACATGTGCAGCATCATGGCAGTTGAAGATTAAACAGAGGCCAAGATGGCAGCTTCCTTGCCTGAAAATGATAGGAGGGTTTACTTCCACGTTAAATGGAACATAGACAGCAAAAATAAGCTTTTAATCTTGGCTTACTTCATTCAACTAAAGTATGGGCTTTAGAGATACCTTCGCCAGCAGGTTTTTTATATTGATTGTTTGGTCCACTTTCAGGCTTTTACTACTGCCTGTGTCTCCATTGGCAACGATTTTCCCTCATCTCTTGTAGCAAGATGAATGCCAAGACAGGAAGTGAGGAACAATCATATGATTAGGGATAAAAAATATTAGTACAGTGGGGAAGGAATGGAACCTCAGTCAGGTTTGATATCCTGTGTGCAGGTTTACTGAAAACTAGACTCCTACATTATAAGAGATAATGGTTGCTTGTACAATTGAGCAAATCAATGTGTGTGTCAGATCTCCTCAGAATCCATCCTGTTCACTTGGAGGTCCTGTTACCCAGGAAGGAAGGTTGTCATTGACCCCAATCCAGGGACCACCTACTAGTTCACCTCCAGTGAAGAGAATGCACCCCCCCCCCCCCCCACACACACACACGGAAGCCCGTATTACAAGGAAGATGCCTATCATGTGAAATCATTGTCCTTAAACAGGGACACAATTCCTCTTTATTAGTATTTTAATAAGAAATATGCCAACTTCCTTATTTGGACATCAGTGGGAGGGGGGTCCCCTTTAGCAATAAATGCTAGGATACCTGTTTGGGGAACATTTTGTAGGCAGGGTTTGGTTTTTCATATCCTTATAGTTGCAAACAAGTCATCTATCTATATGTGCACCCATCTTGGCCAAGGACAGGTAGCATGAGGTTGTTGGGTATTTCAAGATGTGTGGATCTTAATCACTAGTGACATTACAAGCACATACCCTTTTAGGAGATGGACACATCTCCAACTTATGTGCCTATACAGTAAATGGCAGGGATGTGCAAAGATTAACTTGCTGTCTATTGCGGAGGTAGAAACCCCATGCCCACTTGCTTGCTACATGGAGATGATTGCTGCAGAAAGGTAAAGGTGGACTCCAAAGAGCTGTCTGCATTAAAGGCAGCTTGTATCTGTAAAAAAGGCCTGCTCTATGCTTGCTTTGCTTCAGCACTTTAGCTGTATTGTAAACCTTGCAAGGGACTGCAGTATGTAATACAATATTGATGTTTTGTATAGTGATACACATGGAACTCCTACAGCTACATTATTATGGGATCTTGGTTTACAAGTTTTTCAACAGCCCTTATACTTGTTACAGGACAGTTTTTAACAGTTAGACTTCTATACTCCTATTACTCTAATTCTGTTTTAATCCATGAATTGCATGAATATTGAGTTGTAATGAATACTGTTTCAGGTGCCATCTTTGTATTTTATGGTCATTTTAACATTTTTATAAACAATTAAAAATAAGATACAAAACATGCTATGGATAACCAATTCCCTCACATTCTGCTTTTTTTTTTTGTACTGTTTTTAGGCTACAGAAGAACGCCTGAGTTATCCAACCTGGGGACTTGTTGTTTGTGTGTCACTTATAGTTGTCGCTCTTCTGCCAGTTCCCCTGGTGTTTATTGTTCGCTTCTTCAATCTCATTGATGATAGCACAGGAAGCTTGGCCTCTGTCTCCTATAAAAGAGGACGCATTATCAAGGAACTGTCCAATATAGAAGAAGACGATGCCAGTCTAATCCATGAGAAGATTCAAAGCGAGATGCCATCTCCAAATATTGGAAATAGCATCTACAGAAAGCAAAGTGGATCGCCAACTTTAAAAGTGGACACTGCTCCCAATGGACGTTATGGCATTGGATATCTAATGGCAGACATGCCAGACATGCCTGAATCAGACTTATAATGGGGATGATAAAATCGCAATTCTTTTTCCTTGGCAATGCACACTAGCTCTTCTTCAATGAAGAGGTTGGCTTTAATGCTTATGAAGCACTGACAGCTGAAAAATGTTTCAGGGCTGAGAACACACAGTTTGAGAGGGTGAGGGGCATTGTGGTTTGTTACCGGAAGGCATAAGACTTTTGTATTCTGGATCTGGCTTTAGCCCTTAGAACTTTTCTAGGACCTTAACTACTGTATGTGTCTTACCTCTCTGTGCCTAATTTTGTCCTGAGATCAAGTGACAACTAAGTTTGTGACAATTGTCTGTACACACATTGAACATTTCTTGACACTATCAATACAATCAACCAATAAGGGCAAGTGAAAGCTAGATGGCGCAATCAGATAAATGATTGCATAAAGAAGTAAGTTGCTGGTCCCTGTATTTCCTTTAAGCCATATGAATGGTTAGTATATGAGCTACAGTATTCTCATGAATTACGGATGTTTTTAGTATCTTATTCGTACTAAATCTTCTTTGACTTAATTAGTCAGCTGAAGCTCAGGGCTACAAAGCAACTGACTTATTTTGACATCTTTAAATAAGAAAAGTCCATTTTGTGTGATTTATATTTTGGTTCATTTTTTTTTGGCTCCCTCATCAGTGTTATTTCAATTCATGTCGGGGTCACAAAGTGATCAAAATGCAGTGGAATGTTTTTATCCTTTTATTTTGAATGTGTTCACATGCGACTAGAATTGGCTTATATAAGCAAGAAAATGGTGGCTCAGGGTTGCCAAAAACTCAATGTATTTGATGATGATGACCATACTGGGCCTGTTATGAATGTATTGTATGTGGATGTTCATCAGAAGAAAGGTTATATCAGGACAATGCTATGTGTGCCAAAATAGCTTCAAAGTGGATATAAGCACTTGCGTATTTACCCATTTTCAAATCCTAAATGTATTATTATTACTGTTAAACCCATGTCCAGATTAAAAAAATTACTAAACATCAATTAAAAGTTTTATTTATGTAAGGAGCTTTTAATAACACCCATTAATACAAATTGACTAGTTTTTAATAGGTCTCAGAACTGGTAATATTTAAAATGAATATTCCATAATAGGGGCTTCCTGTTTATGTTGTCAGTGTCATTTTCTGACTAGTAATGCGTATAACTAAAGATATTGGCGAGAGCAAAAAGTAGCTCTGTTACGTAGAGCAACAATTTTTTTTTTATTTGCCTCCAAATTCTATAGCGGAAGCTTATACTTCTGCCATTATTTATGTATGTCCAGTTCAGAAAGGGCACATTTATAAGCATACTGCAAATAGTTTTTTATGCAAACTCCAGTTTGTCACGTGACAGTACCATGCAATAACAATGGTCAAGAATGTAACTTGTTGGGTGCTTACATTTTTAATGCTAAATATTACAGTTACAAATAAAAGTCGCCACAAATGCATTGTTTACTAACACCTGCACTGTTGCATGTTACATAACTATATTACACATAGATATATGGCACTTAGGTCTAATGTATCTCAGAGATGCAGAATCTTTTTAGTTGGTTTATAATTAAAGTGACTTTATTCATCCACCCATTTGACATAGAAAAGCTACATATACATTTTTGTTGGCAATGTGTTTTGTAGAATGTTGGGACTAGTGCAAAAAAACATTGTTAAAGTCATATAAACTCATGTGCACTTAGATTTTTTTTTTTTTTTTATTATTATTATTTCAAAAAAATAATTAATTTAAAAAAGTAACTAAAGTCTAAACATCAGTTGTAAATCAAAGCTGTATATTTATTTGCAATGAGAAGTATCTGTAAGACTCCCCACTGTCACCAAAATACTAAGAAGTAAACCATGTTCAGTCAGCTGCAGGAACTTGCACATAGCTTAGTTAATGAGGTGAAGCTATGTTGACTTCAACCATCCAACCATGTTTAATCAAAAATCCTTTTTTATTAAGTATTCTTTGCAAAGTAAATTTTTTACTTCTCGTTACCTCATTCACTAAATTAAGTGAAAATTCGCTTTGCAAAAGTAAATATGCTCTACTTGGTAAATCAACTCCATAGTGTACATTGACAAGCTGTGTCTACTGTTCCACAAAAAAGCTGATTTCAGTGGAAGACTTTTGTACAGGAAGTATGCAACTTTTCAGTGTATCTAAGAGCAAAAAAGCATAAAATAATTATGCAACAATCAGCCAACCATACTATATAGTCGCTAAAACTGTTTTATTTCCCTGGAATTCTTTTTTGAACTAGCCTTGTATTAAGTATAACTGAAGTAGGATATAGAAGGATGACTGCTGGCCACAATAATTTATGGAACAGGTCTCTCTGAAATGTATTTTGTATTTTCAATATATTAGGTCCCATGCATACTTTGATGCTGTGCTGAGGTTTAGAAAAGGCCATTCTTACCTCAAGATGACAACGATGCCTATGTTGTTTCTAAGCAGTGCAGACAACCTAAAGTGGCAGATTTCAGAGGCAGCAGAAAAATAGGGTCGCCCTTCACAGCCTTTAACAACAAGTAATCAGACAAGACCTACACTACTAAACCCCCTCACCATGTACGAACTAGAATAGTTTGGGCATTGCTGTTTATGCGGTTAGCGACAAAAAGTACTTGCTCTTTGCCCTTTCAAACCCAGTTAAATATATCCTCTTTTACCATGTCGGGAATGAATTTGAAACCACAGTTGGCATTCATCTGCAGATACTGAGGGATTGATTTATTAAAGCAAATTGACTGTTCACGAGAAGTTGCACTTTGCAAGGGAATTTGCAACAGAGCTGTGAATGAGATGAAGCTTTTTACAACTTCCATCATCCAATCATATGCAAGCAAAACAGCATTTGTTTTATTTTATTTTTTTCCTTGTACATAAGTATTTTTTGCAAAGTGAGACTTTTCCCCATTCAATAAGCGCTGGAGCAGATTCCCTTGAAAAGCCTATTTTCTCTTTAGTAAATCAATCCCAAAAGTCAGAAGTTTGAATGAAGTCTTATTTTGTAAGCAAACCTGCTCCATAAATTGTATAGTAGGTTGAGCTGAGTTTGGGATCATAGGTTATTTCTCATTCTTGCTTCTCAAAGACTACCCTAAAATGTTTTGTTTTACTGATTTCCCCAAAAAAGTGGATCATTTTAATGATATATACATGCACTCGATTGTACTGTACAAAATATAAAGCCACTAGGGCACTTTTATTTTACTAGCCCTGATAGCGTTTGGGCTTTTAGTTTCAAATAAATCTGCGTGCTTTTTATTTTCCTATATATTAGCTGTATAAATAACTAGTGGTAATAATGAAAGTATAGCACTTAAAGTCGTGGGATGTCATTGGCTCCCCTTATTTGCTGTGGATGTATGACTTAAAGTTGTATATTTTGAGTAACAAGCTTGATGTTAACTACAAAAATATGTTTTCTACAATCAGGTTACAGTGTGTTATGGTGGGGAGTCAAGGAAAGTATGCATTGTGCAGTTATTTTCCCATGTTGTAACAAACTCCTTAATTGATATTTATTGTGGTTACATCAGTATATTTATACGATCTCCATGTACTGTAAATATGTACATTAAACTCTGTCTGAAAGCTAAATGACTTGTTTAAGCTAGCTGTGGAAGCAAAATTTCTCTTTTACCCAAAGAGAGCATATTTTTGATTTCTTGTGCAAGCATATACCATGTAACATACATACATTTAATACATGTATTTTTTCAATATTTTTTTTTTTTTCTGCTAGGCTGAAATATATTACAAAATTCTGTTCAGCCATGCATTTATTAATTTTGCATAACAATCATGTTCCTCTATACCAGGTTTGTTTCACCAATCCTAATTTGTACTGTAATGTATGTGTTATTAAACATAAATTATAACATGGTACTGCTTACATTGGTATTTATTATTTTTCTTTTGTGGATTTTTTTTTTCTCGTTCCAAACAAAATTATAATTTGGGTTTTAAGTAGAGTACAAATGCTCAAAGTGAATCTCTGCTCATGTAGTAGCAAGGTAGAGCACAGGATTGCTTTCAATTGCTTTCAAATCACTCTTACAGTGAACCTAGTGTCACATTAATGTTTTTTACTGAGTGCACACATGGCTCCCCACTGCTGACTTTCAATCTGTACTAAACTATAACAAAACAAAATAACACTTGCACAACTCTGCGGGAGCAAAAATTGAGAAAATGCTTCATTCAACCCCAGAATGCTCCTCTCTGTCTATCACTTGACTGTTTCTTAAGAACTGCCTATTAGTTGGCACAGATTTTTGTTGTGAATTTATTCATGCAGAACCAACTCAAAGCAGCTTTCAGGAGTTCAGAAGCACCTAGAACCACATTTCATCTGACTAGCTTATGGGTCTGATGCTTAAATGAACCCTAATTCTGGTTAATACTATTTGTAAATCCCAAGTTTAACTTCTTGCTGCCAAGCCGCCATCATTATATGGTGGCAGGCTGGCACGTCTGCACAAACCGCCATAGGTGTACGTCGGCCACTTTAAGAGGTATAGGGGGCACAACACCAAAACCGATGCACATGGCCGGCGGCCGCGATGTCCGCCGGCGACCCGAGATTGCTCCTGGGAGAGACAGAGTTCTGTCATGGGAGGAGAAACAGATCTGCTGTTCCTAGTGATCAGGAAAAGCGATCTAGCTCTACTCCCTGCCAGTCCACTCCCCCCACAGTTAGAAACCCCTCCCTAAGGAACACTTAACCCCTTGATTGCCCCCTAGTGTTAACCCCTTCCCTGCCAGTGACATTTACACAATAATCAGTGCATTTTTATAGCACTGATCACTATATAAATGTCAATGGTCCCAAAAAAGTGTCAAAAGTGTCCAATCTGTCCGCTGCACTGTCGCAATTCCGCAAAAAATCGCAGATCACTGCCATTACTAGTTAAGAAAATATTAATACAAAATGCCATACATATATCCCCTTTTTGTAGATGATATAACTTTTGCACAAAGCAATCAATATACGCTTGTTGCGATTTTTATTTACGAAAAATATGTAGAAGAATACATATTGACCTAAAATGATGAAGACATTTTTTCTTCTTTGTTCATTTTTGGGATATTTATTATAGCAAAAACGAAACAATATTGTTTTTTTTTTGTTTTTTTTTCAAAATAGTCTCTTTTTTTGTTTATAGCACAAAAAATAAAAACTGCAGAAGTGATCAAATACCACCAAAAGAAAGCTCTATTTGTGGGAAAAAAAGGACGTCAATTTTGTTTGTGTCAACCTGAAAACGTCGTACAACCGCGGAATTGTCAGTTAAAGCGCCGCAGTGCTGTAGCGAAAAAATTACCTGGTCATTAAGGGGCAAATCCTTCCGGGGCTGAAGTGGTTAATGCTTTTCTGTCTTCAATAGATGGAGATGAGACAAAATAGAAGTAAAAATAACAAATTTATAGATGTGTTTAGGGAAAAATGCATGCACTAATCGTACAAAGTCCACTGCACTTGCAACACTACCCACAAGTAAATATGATATTTCAACTGTAGCTCAAACAAATTTGTTCACTTTGCAAGAGAGGTTGCACTCTGCAAAGGGAGTTTTACCCAGAGCTTAGTGAATAAGGTGAAACTTCACCTTACAAAGAATAAAAAAAAAAAAACAGCATTTTTTTTAATTGCACATGATTGGGATGATGGAAGCCAACCTCATTCATTAAGCTCACATTTCCTTGTAAAGAAAATACTGTATTTATTGGCGTATAACACTCACTTTTTTACCCTGAAAATAGAGGGTAAACTGTGCCTGCGTGTTATACGCAGGGGGCTGTGGAAAGTTTTTTTTCCTGAAACTTACCTCTTAAAGTTAGGGTGCGCGTGCGTGGTATACCCCGATAAATACGGTAGTCTATTTACATGTAGTAAATCAACCCCATTATCTTTATCTAAAACTTCCCAAGATGCACTTTGCTATGTTGAGAAATTCTTTCATCACTAGTGATTTATAATATTCACTGTTACAGCATTTTAATACTATTTTTATTCTATATCTGGTACACTAAAGCACAGCACATAGAATTTCCTTATTGAAATATGCAAGAATCATAGCAGAATTCTGATTCAAAATGAGTTATGTGCATTAAAAATAATAGTAGCCGTTTTTTTATTTTTTTATTAGGCTGAATGATATACACTCTTCTGTCAACAGATTGCTTTTTGTCAAAGTGACTGGAAATCTATGTGCTTGCTTATTGAAGTATATGCAAGTAAAACCATGCAATTTATGTGTGATTTCAAGTCTGCGTATTGTTAGTTTTTAGTTATGTTGCGGCCACCACACATTAGAATTTTTGTAAATGTAAAAGCATGCAATAAACAAAGTTAAACAAAGTAGGCCAAAAATGAATATAAAATGTAAGGAAAATTAGTTTTTGCTTCTGTAATTTGGTAACTTTCCACTAGATGGCATGCATGTGTAATTCATCAATGTTTTTTTGTTTTGTTTTTTCACCGAGTACGCCATCTGGTGAGGTTACATGCTCTGTGGAACAATCCTGTAGAGTGCACACATTTTCTTTAATTGATACGTAGTACACCGCAAAAGTTAAATCCAAATCATTCATATTGTTTATAAGCTTTAACATCTGAACAATGTCCCCCCCCCCCCCCCCAAGAATTATATCACGGAGGGTTCTTTTAATCAGGTAAACTAAAAGCATGGGAGCTGAGTGACTCACAAATAATGGCCCCTGTCGAAGTAATATTCTGCTTATTACTTTTCTATTTCCTTTGATGCTATAGACTAGGCTGAGCTGTGTGTGCCTGGGCAGGCTTGAACAGCCAGCTGCTGCATTCTGATAAATTCGATTCTGGATGTGACCGGAATAACTGAGGTTCATTGTGTAATATTATACCTACTCTGCTGCAAGACTTAACTTGTCACAAAGAATCAAGACCGTAATGTGGCCGCCTGCCTTTTTACCCCCTCTGAACCATTTCATATGTCTTCTCTTTGCATCCTGATTCAACCCAACAGCACATTTTTATTATCTCTACTGTAGACCATTTAAAAACTTTTTATAAAGTTTACTTTAATGTTATTTAAATTAATTTACTCTGTATTTTTGCTTGCACGTGATTGGATGATGGAAGTCAGCAGACAGTCCCCTTGTTCACTAAGCTAAAAGTAAATTCTTCGCAAAGTGAAAATTCCCTTTGTTAGGTGAACATCCTATTGACTGATTTAGTAAATCAACCCTACTGTCACATAGAGGTCAACTTGGGAATGACACTTATTTAGGATGATAGGGAGGAGCCACGTGCTGTGGTAAAACCTAGGTGGGGCTAGGTTGTATCAGACGCATGGCTTAACATGCACAGTGAAAAGAGGACTTATAAATGTCAGCGTAAAAAAGATGTTGAACAGATATTGAAAGTTGTGCAGTGCATTTAGTGAACAGATACCAAAAATCAACTTAAAGCAGACCTTAAGACCCCTTTCACACTGGGGCGCTATAACGCTAAAAATAGTGCCTGCAAAGCACCCTGAAAGAGCCGCTGCTGTCTCTCCAGTGTAAAAGCCCCAAGGGTGGTGGTTTTAACCCTTTCTCGGCTGCTAGCGGGGGGGGGGATAAAAGCTCCCCGCTAGAGGCCAAATAGCGCCGCAAAATTGACGGTAAAGCGCCGCTAAAAATAGCAGCGCTTTACCGCTGACGCATCCACCGCCCCAGTGTGAAAAGGGACCTTACCCTTTTACAAAAATTCTGCTTGATGATGTGCAATTAGTTTGACTTGAGTTAACCTAACTTTCTTGCTCAATTTCCTTTTCCCCCTGAAGGCACCAGTAACATAGCCCCAGCCGCACAGATGCCCCCTGGGGAGTCAACGTCACTATTGCCTTTATGGAGATCCCATACTGTACACACGGCAAGCAGTTAAAAGGCAACGTACAGGTACGTGACTGTGCCTGTAGGTGCCATTCTGCCGACGTATATATGCCATGGCCGGTCCTTAAGTGGTCAAAGATCATGTGCGTGACAGGTTTCCTAATGCTTTTGGTAATATAATGTATATACTCACCTAGGTGGATGCTGCCTCTATACGGAGAACTGAGCAATCAAAGACCTCTGATTTCTCAGTTCTTGGTCTTCAGTGAGCAGTGAAAAGTCACTGGCTTTGCCCCTCCAGCACTCACTGTAGTACCAGGCTGTGGAGGTGGCGGAAACACATGTCTCAGGCTCTCAACGATGCACAGAGAGGCTCAGTCAGGGACCGTTTAGGCATCTGGGTGGATCCTGACATTAAAGTTGGGTTCCATCCAGAGCCTGGAATGGCTGAATGACTTCAGTCGACAGTGGACTGTAGCCCTCTGTCAGCTGAACCTGGGTCACGGAAGTATAGAACTAAGTGCACTCCTGTGACCCACAAAGAAGTATGGCCAAAAGAGCTTTGACCCTTCTTATCCTAAAAAAAAGTTTCCCCCAGCATCCCCAAGATCTCAGGGGAAGGCTTTTTTTTTTTTAAACAGACAAATTTTTTATCATGCAGCACATTCGCAAGACAAGGCGCATGACATCATGCACTCCATCTCACTCATGCAGAATATAACATACATTTTCAAAATGGCAGGATGGGAGCAAAGACACAGGATTCGGAGATGCAGCCTGAAAAAGGCACAATAAGAAAAAAAAAGCAGCATGGATATACTGTAGGTAAGTGTACTTGTTTATGTACATTATATTACATATTATTGCCATTTTCTGTAGAGAAAGGGAGAGGGGGAATGACCTCTTTACCAATGGTACCATGTAGTGTCCATGCTAAAATAATAACATATACTGAAAATTGCACCCAGCATGCAAAATAATCGTAATGTTACAGAACAGCATCCATACAATGAGATATTTTCTGAGAACTACACTCGGCATGCAGAAGATCTGAAGCAGTACTGTGGCATTTTTATATTCAAGGACAAAAAACTGAGAATTATATCCAGTGTGGATAACATAATAAGTAGTACTATATAATGGCCATGTAAAAGGTGTCAACGTTTTAGAAACAGTAATCAAAACAGGAAAATACACATTTTCTACACATATATTTACATACCATGATAAAATACAGGAGATCTGGCAGCCATACAGGAAAGAGGGCTGGGTCAGGTCTCTGGTGAATCAAAGAAATCCAGTGTAATTTTTTACATCCCACAAGATGACAGGGCGAGGACAAAAAACTGGGCGACTCACTAGATTTTAGAGTGAGTTGACAAAGCAAATGTTATCCTTTCCATTCCTAGAATACAGAGTCAGATAAAACTATCTTTAAATTGTCTTTAAAGTGGAAGTAACTGTATCTGAGCACCACAAACTGTAAATGCTATTTAATTCATTTTTAATATCCACTTCTCTACTGTGCACGAAAACCCCCTTCCTGCCCAAGCCATTTTTCAGCTTTCAGCGCTGTCACACTTTGAATGACAATTGCGCGGTCGTGCAAAAGTGGCTCCCAAACGAAATTTGTGTCCTTTTTTTTCCCACAAATAGAGCTTTCTTTTGGTGGTATTTGATCACCTCTGCGGTTTTTATTTTTTGCGCTATAAACAAAAGAAGAGCGTCCAGTTTGGAAAAAAAACCACTATTTTTTACTTTTTGCTATAATAAATACCCATTTTTTTTTTAAAATAATTTTCCTCAGTTTAGGCCGATACGTATTCTTCTACATATTTTTGGTAAAAAAAAAATCGCAATAAGCGCGTATTGATTGGTTTGCGCAAAAGTTATAGAGTCTACAAAATAGGGGATAGATTTATAGCATTTTTATTTTTTTTATTAGTAATGGCGGCGATCTGCGATTTTTTTATTGTGACTGCGATATTGCGGCGGACACATCGGACACTTTTGACACATTTTTGGGACCATTCACATTTATACAGCGATCCCTGCTATAAAAATGCATTTATTACTGTATAAATGTGATTGGCAGGGAAGGGGTTAACCACTAGGGGGCGGGAAGGGGTTAAATATGTTCCCTCAAAGTGTTCTTACTGTGGGGGAGGGGACTGACTGGGGGAGGTGACCGATGGTTGTCCCTATGTACAAGGGACACACCATCGGTCCCCTCTCCCTCACAGGACGTGGATCTCTGTGTTTACACACAGAGATCCACTTTCCTGCTCGTTTCCCAGGCAATCGCGAGTGCCCGGCGGCAATCGCACCCAGGCCTTGTGAACGCGGCGGGCGCGCGCGCCGCTGGCGGCGCACGCCTCCTAGCTCGTTTTAAAGGGAGGACGTCATATGACGTCCTCCCAGAACGAGAGTATCCTCCGCCGGCCGTCAATTGACAGTGGGCGGGGGACAAGTGGATATTCAAAGCAAACTCACCCATCCATCTATGTATGTCTCTATGCTTTATATTTGTAGGAAACCAGTTTAAAAATACTCTCTAGCATTTCTTGCCATGGCCATCCTGAGTAAAGGCAGATGATTCAGGCATCATTTACTTCCTGGAATCTATCTACACTTAGCTCAGTCACACAGGCATGAGGGTGTGGTTAGAAAACCCTGAGAAAACCCCTCCTCTCCTCCCAGATGAAAGAAAAAAATTCCCATAAAGACCCCTGGAATGTATGACATCATTTTGACCTAGGCCAGAATCCAGGAAGCGGCTAAAAAACAAAACAAAACAAAAAAACAGGAGTTGGATTGATCCCTGTAGGGATAATAGGGACTGTTTGAGATGAATCCTCTGACAATTCCATAAATTAGATTCAATGCGTTTTAAAAATCAGTTATAGGTATTAGTTAATAGCATTGGCTAGTGTTGGCTCAGGAAGCTTTAGAAAGAAAGTCCAGATATGGCATTTTTTACACAGTTACATTGGTCCAGCTTGGACCAATGTATGTATATGTAGCGGGGTTCTAAATCTAGGGGGAGCACCTGTGTGGTAGTATAATCCAGGATGTACCAATCATGAGAGGGTTTAGACCATTTAAGTCGTGGAGGACTTTGGTAGTGTGCTGTTCTCCTTGACCTGTGGGTGGCGATGTTGTCCCGAGTCGAGGTAGAACCGCTGCCGTAGTGCTACACCCTTTTTGTCCTGCTCTGGCAGTGGTACAGCGGGGCGGGGAACCTGCTGTGCCGGCTGGGGGAGGGCATAAAAGGGGGTAGACGCCCTCGCCACAAGGTCTTTTTTGCTATCCCGCGCCCAGGCACCCTTGGCCTGGGTGCTGGCGGTCTGGAGTTCCAGCCCAGGTGCCCATGGCCTGGTCGGAGCAGTGTTGGCGTCCATCTCAGGCACCTTAAGCCTGGGGTGAGGTACTACACCGGAGGCCTGGGGCCCAGTGACTTTGACTGGGCTACGCAAGGGTGGATGAGTCCGAGGGACCCTGAGGTGGATGGGGCCTGTATCTGAGGCGAGGAGGCCGGAGAGGTTACCCTTCTGAAGAGCACGGAGCAGCATCAACCCGGTGACAGAGGGGCCTCTGGTAACTCCCTTGGAGGGACATCTTCCCCCTGACAGGGGCGGCAACGCAGCGAAGGTACTCCAGTTCATGTTCTCTAGAGTCGCTGGTAGAGACTCCTAAGATTCAAGTTCTCTCTCAAGCCGATGGCTGTAGCAACCGCTGGTGAAACCACAGTGGTTTAGTTTGATTGTTAGGACTGTGCCTCGACCTGCTCACCCCACCGTATTGAACTGTTTTATGGGTCCCAACCAGGTGGCTGACAAAGGACTGTTTATTCGTGTGCTATAATAAACAAGTGTTGGACCCTTATCTGTGTGTGGTACTCTGGTTAATGGGAGCGAAGGGAAGTGTCAGCACAACAGACTTGGCTTTTAAAGAAACCCACAGGCCCGAGGAGAACAACAGGTACTGGCCTTCACCTCACCCGCTGCAATGGGGAGGACATGGGCCGTGGCGCATCTCACTCTTGCATACAAGATACCACTAGACAAGAGCTATCGGATAACCGATTCACGAGAGAAGGGAGTGAGGCCGCTAAATATCTATCATACCTGTGGGATCCTGCTAAAAGCTGGAAATCACTGTAGCAGACACCATAACTCCGGTGATCTCTACTAGGTTCCGGGTCCTGTGCCAAATGGCTGCCCTGTTGCATTGGGAACACTGAAAGTTGACCACTCAGCGTGAGCAAAATTCAGAGATTGATTTGCATTTTCTTAATCAATGTAAAGCACTCTCTGACTAAAGAGGATGGAGAAGTAGGGCAGTGACATCAAACTTTCTACCTCGTCCAATCCGAGAATGCTTTGCATTCATTGAGAAAATGCAAAGCATTCTTTGATTTGCCAAGTCAAATGCTGTTCTTTAGATTTACACAACCCCCCCCCCCCAAAAAAAAATACCATGAAATGGTCTCAAGCCATCATGTCTTTAGGCATGTGTAATTCCCATGTGCTAATCTCCTTCAGCATTTGTACTTCAGCAATGCAGTTACCTTCAATGTCATAGTCATTGCTGGTGGCTTTGGATGTATATTTGTATTATAGAGGCTCTAAAGGTCCCCTGAAATAAGGCACTGGTTGAATCCTGACTCACTCCTTTGAATAACTGATCCAGTACTACTATGGTATGAAATAAATTACGCTCAATTGAAAATATGAGTATAGGGGCCACACAGGTGCTCCAATACTATAAAAAGAGCAGGAAACTGAATGTCATGGGACTCTGAAGTGAATTTTTTTTTTTTCTTTAAATAAGGAAGAATAGTTCAAATATCAAATGAGGTTCAATTTGAAACACCAATTGCTTTATCTTTGTGGTGGTTCCTATGTTTCAATGTACATAGCTTCTACCCTAATAAAGCCCAGTAGTCCCAATAAATGTTGTCCAGGTGTTGGTGTATTAAGTCAGCAGAGGCTGTAGAGCAGGGGTAGGCAACCTCCAGTTGTGGTGAAACCACAGGTCCCATGAGACATTGCAAGATGCTGACAACAATCCACAGGCATGACTTCTAGAGGCAGAGGCATGATGGGATTTGTAGTTTCACCACAGCTCGAGGGCCGAGGTTGCCTACCCCTGCTGTAGAATTTCACTTGAACCTCTCCTGTGCAAAATGACATTCACCAAGAAGTCATTGGTGTTTTTGGAGAGACTTACGGTATGTAAATATATTAATAAAGAAGTCTCCTTACCTGTACTTTCTACACCAGCAAAAATGTAAATCTCTCTCATTGATTCACACGTTTATATTTTGGCTGTTTGATCATGCTCATCCCTTTAAACCCTTGCCTAGTTTTTCAGTAATTCTTATTTTCGGTTTACAACTAAGCATGTTACTGTATATACAATTTTATACTGTATGTAATAAAGAAGCAGACTCACAAAATGATAGAAAAATCATTAAAATGGATGCTAAATACATGCTAATTGTAGTAAACCACGTGGTTAAATTACACACTATTAATACATTATGCATTTGGATTTGAACTCTGTCAGTCTTTCTTCATCATTCTTACGTGCTAATTCTTAAGCTTATAAAAATGTATATCAATCAATCAGAATCCGTCTTGTACCAGTTTACCTTGGACAGAGTCAATTATGATTGGTTCCTGTGGGTTAGGGACATTAATACTTAAAGCATAACTCCACTTTTGTTGAGAAAAAAAGATTCCCCTCTGGGTGATCTATGTACATTGCAAGGATTATAACAAGCTTTGTTGCAGATTCCTACCTTTTGTTATTCTGAAGAAATCCATGTGTGTTTGTCTGTGCCTCTGGGCTAAGTGGATCTAATGGGAGTGGTTTCATAATTATCTGTCAGCTGTGGCAGCTGCAGGGCGCTAATGAGGAAAGCTGATGGGCATGCATCCCTTTAGACGTGTTCCTATTGGAGATATCTCACCAACAATGTCATTTTTGTTGCAAGGGATGCCGGAAATCTGACTTGTATCTTAGGCAGACTTCGGGGGAAAATTGGTGAGCCAATCACACAAGCAGGAAATTATGTTTCTGGTGAGTGGTCAGTACACACTCTGTGTACAGAACAACTCCATGTAGCCATATTGCATTGCATTTATAGATAATTACAGTGGCTGCAGATTGAAAAGGAAAGGTAATTTTTAATAACATTCAATTACAATATGACTTGTATCGCAATTGTACACGCTATATTATTTTTTCTTTATTTGCTATTCCCCCCCCCCCCCCCACATGAGTGGAGTTACCCTTTAAGTATCAAAACTCTTTCTTAAAATAAATCCAGCTATCTTCCACTTTTATCTATCAAACACAATACTGGGTCAGTCTGATCATTTATTAGCCCAGACCCTTTAACATGTCTCACTCTATAGGGTACAAAAAAACTCTGCTCCTGAACCTCTTGCAAAGAATTTATGTGACTATCAGGTGAGTTAAAGGATATTTAAACTGAATTTTTTTTTTATAAAATGCATATTGGCAGTCCTTAGATATGGTGGTTGCTGTTGTTTTCTATTTTAAGGCTAAGAACAGTTTCTGCAAGTGCAAAAAATATGCTTTAGCTGATTTAGGAGTCATGGATGCAAAATGGAAAGCATAAAAATATAATCCTCTGACTTAAAGTGGTTGTAAACTCATAAAAAAAAAACCTGCAAGACAAAGGCTTAATGAGCTAGTATGCATGGCATACTAGCTCATTATGAAATACTCACCTTAGATCAAAGCCCCCGCAGTGGTCCCAGGAACACTGCTCTCTGCCTGGCAACATGTCTCCCGGAGTAATTTCCAGGTATCGCGGGCTCCGGCACTGTGATTGGCCAGAGCCGCAATGACGTCACTCTGAGGGAGCTACAGGTAACGGCATGTCAGCTGAAGCAACAGCACGAGCAAACCATTGCTTCTGTGCGCATGTGCCGATGACGTTGGCACATGTTGATACAGGGGATATCTCCTAAACCGTGCAGGTTTAGGAGAAATTCACGGTAGCTACAAGTAAGCCTTATTATAGGCTTACCTGTAGTGAAAAGTGGTTGTAAAGGGTTTACAACTAGGGATGAGCTTTGAGTTCGAGCCAAACTCATGTTCGACTCGAACATTGCCTGTTTGCCCGTTCGCTGAACAGCGAACAAATTGGGGTGTTCGCGGCAAATTCGAAAAGTCTATGGGAGAAATCTAAAGTGCTAATTATAAAGGCTTATATGCAAGTTATTGTCATAAAAAGTGTTTGGGGACCCGGGTCCTGCCCCAGGGGACATGTATCACTGCAAAAAAATGTTTTAAAAACGGCCGTTTTTTCGGGAGCAGTGATTTTAATAATGCTTAAAGTGAAACAATAAAAGTGAAATATTCCTGTAAATTTCGTACCTAGGGGGTGTGTATGATATGCATGTAAAGTGGCGCATGTTTCCCGTGCTTAGAACTGTCCCTGCATAAAATGTCATTTTTGAAGGAAAAAAAGTCATTTAAAACTCACTCGCGGCTATTAATGAATTGTCGGCTCCCGGCAATACATACAAAAGTCATTGATAAAAATAAAAAAAAAAGCGTGGGGGTCCCCCAGAATTAAATTACCAGGCCCTTCAGGTCTGGTATAGATATTAAGGGGAACTCCGCCACAAATTTAAAAAAAAATGCGTGCGGTTCCCCCAAATATCCATACCAGGACAATCAGATCTGGCATGGATTTTAAGGGGAACTCCACCCCAAATAAAAAAAAAATGGCGTGGAGTCCCCCCAAAAATCCATACCAGACCCTTATCCGATCACGCAACCTGGCAGGCCGCAGGAAAAGAGGGGGGGATGAGAGAGAACCCCCCCTCTCCTGAACCGTACCAGGCCACATGCCCTCAACATGGGGAGGATGTCCCCATGTTGATGGGGACAAGGGCCTCATCCCCACATCCCTTGCCCGGTGGTTGTGGGGGTCTGCGGGTGGTGGGCTTATCGGAATCTGGAAGACCCCTTTAACAAAGGGGACCCCCAGATCCCGGCCCCCCCCTATGTGAATTGGTAAGGGGTACATTGTACCCCTACCATTTCACGAAGAAAGTGTCAAAAAATGTAAAAAAAAAACACACAAACACCTTGGAAAAGTCCTTTATTAAAAAAAAAAACATTCCAGCGGTGAAATCCAGTGTCCCGCGGCGATCTGATGTCCAGCGCTGTCCGTCATTGGCTGAGCCTGAGCGGATTTCACTGCTGGAATGTTTTTTGTTTTTTTTTAATAAAGGACTTTTCCAAGGTGTTTGTGTGGTTTTTTTTGTTACATTGACACTTTCTTCATGAAATGGTAGGGGTACAATGTACCCCTTACCAATTAACATGGGGGGGGGCGGGATCTGGGGGTCCCCTTTGATAAAGGGGTCTTCCAGATTCCGATAAGCCCCCCACCCGCAGACCCCCACAACCACCGGGCAAGGGTTGTGGGGATGAGGTCCTTGTCCCCATCAACATGGGGACATCCTCCCCATGTTGAGGGCATGTGGCCTGGTACGGTTCAGGAGGGGGGGGCGCTCTCTCGTCCCCCCCTCTTTTCCTGTGGCCTGCCAGGTTGCGTGCTCGGATAAGGGTCTGGTATGGATTTTCGGGGGGACTCCACGCCATTTTTTTTTTTGGGGTGGAGTTCCCCTTAAATCCATGCCAGATTTGAAGGGCCTGGTATGGATATTTGGGGGAACCGCACGCATTTTTTTTTTTATTTGCGGGGGTGTTCCCCTTAATATCTATACCAGACCTGAAGGGCCTGGTAATTGAATTCTGGGGGACAGTCACGCTTTTTTTTTTTATCAATGACTTTTGTATGTATTGCCGGGAGCCGACAATTCATTAATAGCCGCGAGTCAGTTTTAAATGACTTTTTTTCCTTCAAAAATGACATTTTATGCAGGGACAGTTCTAAGCACGGGAAACATGCACCACTTTACATGCATATCATACACACCCCCTAGGTACGAAATTTAAAGGAATATTTCACTTTTATTTTTTCATTTTAAGCATTAATAAAATCACTGCTCCTGAAAAAACGGCCGTTTTTAAAACTTCTTTTTGCATTGATACATGTCCCCTGGGGCAGGACCTGGGTCCCCAAACACTTTTTAGGACAATAACTTGCATATAAGCCTTTATAATTAGCACTTTAGATTTCGAACGTTCGAGTCCATTGTATTTAATAGGGTTCCAAAGTATACGCGAACATTCTGTCTGTTCGCAGGTTCTGGTGCGAACCGAACAGGGGGGTGTTCGGCTCATCCCTGTTTACAACCACTTTAAGACACGCAGAGTGAACATGACAAAACAGGTTTTGTCAGAGAAAGCAATTTCTTCTTCAGTAAAATTTCACCCACGCAGAAACACTCAAATTCGTTGACTGAGATGATTAGGTGAAATTAGCTTGAAAATAAAATCTAGACTTTTTTATATAGAGGGTCTGTTTTGTTTTAAATTGTTTATTTTATAAAGTGTTCTTTCTATTTGCATTGCTTAGCAAGTTCTTCCAACATTCACCTTTGTTGCTCTCTGTGCTCCACACCCACGTGATCCTTCACCTTCACACTGGAAAACTCACCCGATGTCCATGACCCCCTAGCATCCAGTGGGTCATTAAAAACTTGTATGCCCAAGTATGTAGACATACAAAACCACCTCCACTCCTTAGCCAGTTAACTCATACCACAAGTACCATAAGAAAGAAAAAAAAAAAGGGTAAAATCTGTATTTAAAACTTGTCCACTGACAGAGTCCAGTAGTATGTGTGTGAGTGTGGACGTGTGAGCAAGTCCGCTGTCGGAGCTCCCATGCTGCCCTCAGTCTCCTAAGCTGGATTGCTAGCAGATCCCACTAAACACCAGAATCTGGCAATTAGCTGCTGGCTGTGTTCAGTAGCGAACGTGAAGCCAGAGAGCTCATACACCTGCCGTTAAGCAGGAGAGAATCTTTGGGACCGGAGCTATCTGGAGCTACCTGCTCTCGCTGCCGCTGCTGAAGCCTCTCCTCTAAAGCCCTGTTGTTGATGCCTTGCTCTGTAAAACTCTCCACTGAAGCCCCACGATGCAACCCTGTGCTCGGGACAACTCACTAATGCTAGATGTCTGCTTGGTTCCATGCTGTGCTGTGCTGTAACCTCCTAACCTCCTAAGGATCTTCCCAAGGAGCTGGTCGGTGTCAGGGAAATAAACAGCTTCAATCCGTTCAGCGTGTCACATGACATCCTGGCTGCGTGTCAGGAAGTAAACAGCCTCAATCTGATTCAGCATGTCACATGACATCCTGGCTGCCTATAAAAGCTGAGCAAATCTCCAAGCAAATTGCTGTTTTGTCTTCAGCTTCCTGTGTCTCAAGTTCCTGTTTCCTGCCTGCCTGATCTACTGCTGTGACCCGGATTACCTCTTGACTACCCTGATCTCTCCTGACCTAACCCTTGGCTTGTTTATTGGACTTCGCTGCTGTCTCCTGTGTTTGACCCTCTGCTTATGACCCAGACTTTGCTGCACACCTCCTACACCTGACCATCTTGCCTGTGACCCGGATTACCTCCAGTCTCCAGTACTTGACCCTCTGCTTGCCTTTGGACTTCCCTCCTGTTGGGTGTTTGACCCCCGGCCTGCTCTGGACTTTCTGCACAACTACACCAGCTGAGTTCTGACCACCATAAGTTCCTGTACCTGTCTTCTGTGACCTTCACGCAAGCCCTGCTTAGCTTACTGGTAGCTTGTGCCTCTTTGTGCCATCCACCCTCTGTCCCATCTCCTGGGGGGTGGAGTGTGATTAGTCGCAAGAGTGAGCCGCTCTCTGCATCTCGGCCTCAGTGAGTACCCTTTTCTGACAGTCGGGTTCATGGTCTGAGCTGCCTGGAGCCGGCCGTCTGCCACAGAAGACATAACAGAAGTTTTTGGTGAGGCACGATCCTATTCAGAGCAGCTTGGTCATCCGTGTGGAGCCATTTGGAGTTGTGAGTACAAAGTTACATTAGAAAAAGCTGCAAGGGTGTTTGTTACCTGTATGGACAAGCAGACTTCAGAGTGAGCAAGGCTGAGCCCTCTTGGGAGAATCCCCAAGTGTATCAATTGTACTAAGTGAGCTATTACCTAAGCTATTATCTGAGCTATTAACTGACCCTGCTACTTTCTACTTGCTACTTTGCTATTATTGCTACATTGCTACATTGCTATATTTAGGCTACACTGCTAAATTGCTATATTGCTATATTGCTACATTGATGCACTGCCACCTTGCTATGCTGCCATATAATTGCTATACTGCCACTCTCATCGCTATTTTGGCGTGTGTATCCATGTGGATAAGCGGATAAGCGGACTTTAGAGTAAGTGAGTAGGACTAAACTCTATCGGGAGAACCCCCCAAGAGTATTAACTGTATCAACTGAGCTTGCCACCTGCTACTTGCTACACTGCTTCACTGCTATATCACTATATGATACATTGTTATCTTGCTACATGGTCACTCTCATCCCTATCCTGCTACACAGCCAATTTCATCTGCTACGGGAACTAACAAAACGAACAAACTACTAACAAACTGCTGAAAAAAAGGCAAATCTATCTGATCCCTAAGCTTTTTTGGGAGAACTTCCAATTATGTCATGTATGCCTGCTTCCTGCTACTAGCTACACTGCTACAACTACTTGAGACACCGCTGCACCGTTACACAGTTATATTGATATATATATATATATATATATATATATATATATATATATATATATATATATACTCTGCTATACTGCTATAGGGCTACATAGCTACATTGAACTGCTCCATTGAGTATTGAATACTGAAAAGTGAATACTATCAAAGACTCCTAAACATTTCTAAACATTACAGGATTTAACTAACTTTCTAAATAGACTTTTACCAATCTATCCATTGCAATATTTTGCTGAACTGAGCTATTTACTGAACTACTATCTGAGCTATTAACCAAACCTGCTACTTGCTACTATGCTATATCACCATAATGCTACAGTGCTATATTGAGGCAAGATTGCTACATTGCTATATTGGTTTACTGGAACTCTGAGAGTTTTTTTTTCTCTCTACCACTAGCAACTTGAGACCCTGGAGCAACACCACACTCCAACTCTTTAAAACCCTTTTTTTTTTTTTACATCTATTGCAACATATTGCTGCATAACAATGCTGTTGTTGGGGATGTAGTGGTCGTCTTTCTCCACCCCTTTGAGCAAGGTGCTTTGGAGTCCCTAGCACAGGGTGACGGGTGTCTACATATATATATATATATATATATATATATTTTTTTATTATTTTTTATTATTGGTTTGTGTGCATGAGCCTATAAATCTGTACATCTGTACATCTATACATTGATATTAGGAGGAGTAAAACTACTAAAAGGAAACCCCGAAAACCCGAAGCTCCTGATTTGCCAGATGAGAGGTCAGATATCGGGGCTTATTTTCGGAGCACTTGCTCACACAAGCACAAGCATAGTACCAGTACAGGTCCCCTAATATGGTGGATGGGAGGAGCAGTAGGAGTGGGCTTACAACATCACAATCACAACACTCCTCTCATAGCTCCAGCCACCCACTTCAGGCACAAGACAGAGACAGTACAGAATCGGGGATTGAAGACGAACTTCCAGCTATGGATATTCGCTTGGAGAAAGATGGAGGAAAATTGCAAAAGGGATATGGCTGAATTAAATAGGAATCTTAGGAGCTTTCATGAACGAGTGGACGCAGTGGAACAGGTTATCCCCTCTTTAATCAATGGATATTCAGAGATGCAAATAACTATTATTGATCACCAAACGCAATTGAAGGACATATGGTCACATATGGATGACATGGAAGATCGTCAGAGACAAAACAACATTCGCCTCAGGGGTGTCCCGGAGGCAATAGGTTAAGAAGCTCTTTTACTCTTGGCTAAAGAGGTATTCAATACGCTTTTGGGTAAACCACCCACGGATAATATTGAAATTGACAGGATCCATCGCATACCAGGCGCAATAAATCCTGCTAGAATGCAAACAAGAGATGTGCTATGTAGGGTGCATTTCTTCAAATGTAAGGAGGAGCTATTAAACAAAGCACAAGTTCACAGCCCAATAGACTCAAATGGTGCACAAATTACGCTCTATTCAGATCTTTCTCAACGAACTTTAACTAAACGGAAATCTCTACAGCCATTGACAAAAGCGTTGGTTGAGGCCGAGATCACTTATAGTTGGAGACATCCGTTTCATCTATTGGTGCGAAAAAATGTCCGTGCGCATATACTTCGATCACCAAAAGATCTCCCCACATTTTCTAAAAATCTGGGCATCCAACAAGTGGAACTAGACCCGTGGCCTGATCCCCCCCCCTCCCGTGGGTCAAAGAATTCCCTGTATGGGAGCTGTGGAAACCAGCAAGATCACCAAAGCATTGAAGGAATAACAACAGGATGGAAAAGGAAGGGGTGGAAGAAGAAAAGAAGGGAAATAAAGAATTGAATAAATTGTCCACTCATCAGAATGAAGAATTGTGCCTAGAAATTTGACACCCCAATTTTTTTTTCTTTTCTCCTCTTTCTCTCTACCAGGATTTAGGAAATATAAATTGTTAGATGCAGTATATAGCGCAATGAATAATTTTCCCTTTTTTCTTCTCTCTCCCTACTTTTTCCTCTAATCTGGAGAGATTATCATGTTACTGATTTACATGGTTGAATATTGACTGACAGAGCTGAATATGTTTTACTTTGTTTAGGTCTTAGGGAAACTCCACACAGGTGGATTTTTTTTTTTCTGAGACCTAGATTTGGTGTGGGTGTGTGGTGGGGGGGGCGCAGTTTGTTACGGCTCACCCTCCGGGGCGGGGGCGGGGTAAGGGCGACACGACCTGATCCGGGTGAGTGGACCGTGGCATACTGAGGATAATAAGCCATGTAGTGTTTATATCAAATAGATTGAGTGTAGCTATACTTGAGGATTAGATTAAAGGTAATGGAGGTTTGGATATAATGTGTGTATATGGGTGATTGAATGGGACTGGGGGCAATGGGAGTCCAGACAGGTTGCTGGACTGCTCCTTTTTCTATTCTTTTTTTTTTTTTTTTCTCTCCTCTTATTTTTTTTTTTACCATTGGGAGCACCAACAACCAAGTGGTTGGACGGTGTGGGATATATACATTTTTTGTATTATTTTCTACACAATGGATTTGGTACTAAACCACGGAGTTATAGACTTCCCAGGATGCACCGCGGCTCATGGGTCTGCCGGCATATCCACTGTATCTCTGCTACTGACAGGAGGGTTGTTGTTTACTTTTAGTTTATGTTTTTTCTTTTTTTTTTCTATTTTTTTTTTCTCTGCTGTGTTGTGTTGGTTAAAGTATTTGTGTATTTTGTTAGTGCTGTATTCCTCTGGGAGGCCCTCTCTATATACTCATATCATGTGCCGTGCATATCTGAGCCCGATCTCTATCCTCCATGAGGAGTCTTAAATTTGGATCTCTGAATGTCAGGGGTCTGAATATTCCTCAGAAAAGATCACATATAATATATGACATGCATAAACAAAAGGTAAATATTGTTTTCTTGCAGGAAACTCATTTTAAAGAATAATCGGTTCCCATAATGCCCACTAGGTATTATTCTAGATCAGGGGTCTCAAACCTGCGGCCCTCCAGCTGTTGCGGAACTACAAGTCCCATCATGCCTCTGCCTATGGGAGTCATGCTTGTAACTGTTTAGCCTTGCAATGCTTCAGGGGAATTGTAGTTCTGCAACAGCTGGAGGGCCACCAGTTTGAGACCCTTGTTCTAGATGGTATATAAGTAAAAAAGTAATTTAAAACCACTCGCGGCTATAATGAATCCCCGAGTCCGCGGCAATACAGAGAAAAGTCATTGAAAAAAAAGGGGAACCCCTGCCGTTTTTTTCAATGACTTTTATCTGTATTGCCGGACCCGACAATACATTAATAGATGCAGTAGTTTTAAATGACTTTTTATATTTCACTTTTATTGTTTCACTTTAAGCATTATTAAAATCACTGCTCCTGAAAAAAACGACGTTTTTTTTGCATTGATACATATTAACCTTTAAAATTAGCACTTTAGATTTCTCCCATAGACTTTTAAAGGGTGTTCCGCGGCTTTTCGAATTTGCCGCGAACACCCCAAATTGTTCGCTGTTCGCCGAACGGGCGAACAGCCAATGTTCGAGTCAAACTCATATTCGACTCGAACATAAAGTTCATCCCTACTTTTGATACATCATGCCCGGAGATCTAAGAGTTCACTCTGTTTGTTAGCCCTAGACGCTGAGAAAGCGTTTGATCGTTTAGATTGGAAGTTTATGGTAGCGCCATTGGATCAAATAGGACTCCCAGGAGAGTTTATACAAAAAATAATGGCTCTCTACTCCGTCAGCAAGAATAAAAGTTAATTTGGACATTGTCTTAACCTGTGGAAATCTCGAATGGGACACGACAGGGTTGTCCGTTGTCACCATATTTGTATATCTTGGCCATGGAACATCTGGCGGTTGCCCTCTGGTCAAATCCCTCTATTCAGGGGTTGAGGTGGGCAATAACTCATAAAATATTTTTGTGGACGATCCACTTCTATACTTATCCAACCCAATAATAGCTTTCCCGAATATTCTCTATGAACTAGAACAATTTGGTCTTTATAGCAACTTTAAGGTAAATGTTGCAAAATCCCGCTGCTTAAATATCACATTATCAGTAACAGATAAAGAAATGCTAGAAAATAACTTTCCCTTTCAATGGGAATCACAAGCTCTTAAATATTTACGAGTGAATATTACTTCTCAAGAGAAAAAACTGTATGAGTTCAATTATCTCCCCCTACTCAATTTCACAATTAAAAGATTGCCGTCTTTGGCTACTAGGAAGCACTTATGGTTAGGGAGAATAGCAATATACAAGATGGATATTTTACCGCGTTTTCTATATCTATATCAAACATTACCTATTACCCTGCCCTGGACCTTTTTTTCGAAAACTAAGATCAAGTTTACTTCGTTATCTCTGACGGAATTCATCAGCAAGATTGCGATATGATATTTTGGTAAAGCGGAAGACTGAGGGGGGAGCTGGATTACCGCAGATGGAACTATATTATACAGCCGCAGTATTGGCTAGAATAAAGGACTGGATCCACTCTGGGGGCACAAAACAATGGGTAACCATAGAACAGCAAATAATAGAGTCTCCGTTGGTCTCTCTTCCATGGACCATACCCAAACTGTGTTTATTGGGACAAGCACTCCCACCTTTGACCCAGGCCTTATTAAAAGTTTGGGATAGGACGGTAAGAAGATGGGGTGTTTCTTCAATACCAGGTCCACTCACCCCAATAATGGGTAACCCAGAATTTCCACCGGGTATGTTACCAGATAGGTTTCTAAGATGGAAAAGGCAGACCCCCTCTCCGATTATACAAGCCCTATCATCAGAAGGACTCCTGCCACTCAATACGATAATGAACAATGAATGCAAATATGGTCAGTGGTTCTATTATCTTCAGCTTCAACTCTATCACAGACATCTTTCCAAAATGACTCTACTACATAGGGACTAGTGATGAGCCGAACACCCCCGGGTTCGGTTCGCACCAGAACCCGCGAACGGACCGAAAGTTCGTACGAACATTAGAACCCTATTAAATACAATGGATGCGAACGTTTGAATTCTAAAGTGCTAATTATAACAACTATTATGCATGTTATTGTCCTAAAAAGGGTTTGGGAACCCGGGTTCTGCACCAGGGGACATGTATCAATGCAAAAAGAAGTTTTAAAAACGGTCGTTTTTCGGGAGCAGTCATTTTAATGATGCATAAAGTGAAAAAAAAAAGTCAAATATTCCTTTAAATATCGTACCTGGGGGGTGTCTAAAGTATGCCTGTGAAGTGCCACGTGTTTCCCGTGTTTAGAACTGTCCCTGCACAAAATGACACTTCTAAAGGAAAAAAAAGCCATTTAAAACTGCTTGCGGCTTTAATGTAATGTCTGGTCCTGGTAATATGGATGAAAATATTTAAGAAAAATGGCATAGCTACCCCATCACACACCCCCCCCCCCTACCCAGCCCATTACCAGCCCCTTTGGGTCTTGTATGGATATTAAGGGGAACCCCGCACATAAAATAAAAAAGGCCCTATATACTCTGAACAGCCGTATACAGGCGGTGCATACAAGACAGGGACTGTAGGTTTGTTCTTATGTAGAATCTGTTTGTAATTTTGAACAGGTACATTGTTGAAGTGTAGCTCCAGCCCAAAAATCTATTTTTAAACTTTTTGGAAAACATAGGTAAGGGTTATCACCCCTGTAACATTTGTTTTGCTGTCTGTGCCCCTGTTCAGAACATTTCACCTCACTTTCCGTCCCAATGACAACTGTTTTTGAAATGTGGTGTTTTTCTTGAAACAAGGATTGCTGATAAAGCATCAGTACAGAGGAGACACCTTTCTCCCATATTTATTCTTACAGGAGAGAATTTTCCTTCCTAGTGGTAGATTTCCTCTCACTTCCTGTTGTCTTCTTGCGTTTGCAAGTAGGAGTCGTTTGTAAGTTGGATGTTTGAAAGTAGGGACCTGCCGTATATACTCTGCAGAAATAGGCCCCTTAGTTGTTGGTGTTGGCACAACACTGTAAGCACTCACAGTTACTCTTGGTTGGTGCTGGAACGCCCTGCTGTCAACTATTATATCAGGAATTTTAATTACATATAATTGTTGAACAGTGGTAGTAAAAATTGGGGCTTTGATGGTGGTGCTGGTGCCACAACACTGTAAGCCCTGACAGTTACTCTTGGTGGGTGCAGCAATGGGCCCTGCTGTGAATTATTAGATCAAGAATTGTAATTGCATGCCCCTGTTGAACAGGGGCTGAAAAATTGGGCCTTTCGTGGTGGTGGTGGTGGTGGTGGTGTTGCCACAACACTGTAAGCCCTCAGAGTTACTCTTGGTGGGTGCAGGAATGGGCCCTGCTGTGAATTATTAGATCAAGAATTGTAATTACATGCCCCTTTTGAACAGGGGCTGAAAAATTGGGCCTTTCGTGGTGGTGGTGGTGGTGGTGGTGTTGCCACAACACTGTAAGCCCTCAGAGTTACTCTTGGTGGGTGCAGGAATGGGCCCTGCTGTGAATTATTAGATCAAGAATTGTAATTACATGCCCCTTTTGAACAGGGGCTGAAAAATTGGGCCTTTCGTGGTGGTGGTGGTGGTGGCGTTGCCACAACACTGTAAGCCCTCAGAGTTACTCTTGGTGGGTGCAGCAATGGGCCCTGCTGTGAATTATTAGATCAAGAATTGTAATTACATGCCCCTTTTGAACAGGGGCTGAAAAATTGGGCCTTTCGTGGTGGTGGTGGTGGTGGCGTTGCCACAACACTGTAAGCCCTCAGAGTTACTCTTGGTGGGTGCAGCAATGGGCCCTGCTGTGAATTATTACATCAAGAATTGTAATTGCATGCCCCTGTTGAACAGGGGCTGAAAAATTGGGCCTTAGGCACTGGTGGCACAACACTACAACCCCTCACAGATACTGTACTTGGAGCACAGCAATGAGCCCTGTTGCAAAGTATTGCTTCAAAAATTGTAATGACACGCCCCTGTTAAACAGGGGCTGAAAAATTGGGCCTTAGGCACTGGTGGCACAACACTACAACCCCTCACAGATACTGTACTTGGAGCACAGCAATGAGCCCTGTTGCAAAGTATTGCTTCAAAAATTGTAATGACACGCCCCTGTTAAACAGGGGCTGAAAAATTGGGCCTTAGGCACTGGTGGCACAACACTACAACCCCTCACAGATACTGTACTTGGAGCACAGCAATGAGCCCTGTTGCAAAGTATTGCTTCAAAAATTGTAATGACACGCCCCTGTTAAACAGGGGCTGAAAAATTGGGCCTTAGGCACTGGTGCCACAACACTCCAACCCCTCACAGATACTGTACTTGGAGCACAGCAATGAGCCCTATGGCAAATTATTGCTAAAAAAATTGTAATTACACGCCCCTGTAAAACAGGGGCTGAAAAATTGGGCCTTAGCCACTGGTGGCGGCACCCATAAACAAAAATGATCTTCCAAGCTATCATCATCAATCGTATCATTGAGGACTCGGAGGAGGAGGATAGCCTGTCAACATAACAGCACAGGCACTCAGCATCAGCATCAGTCTTGAAGGGATGTGACATGTTAAAATCAATTAGTCTGTTATATCAGCATCAGGTGTGTGGTAGCTGGTGGTGATCCAAGACTGGTTCATCTTGATGAAAGTCAGTCGATCAACCGAGTCGGTGGACAGGCGCACCCTGTGATCCGTGACAAATCCTCCAGCAGCACTGAATGTGCGTTCCGAAAGAACGCTGGATGCAGGACAGGCCAGTAGCTCAATTGCATACTGTGCAAGCTCTGGCCAGTGATCCATCCTCAAGACCCAGTAAGCCAGAGGATTTTCGGTGGGGAAGGTGTCCAAGTCTGACCTTGCCCCTAGATATTCCTGCACCATGTTTATCAGACGCTGGCGATGGTTGCTGGAACCGATCATACTTTGGGGCTGTGGACTAAAGAATTGTCTGAACGCATCGGTCAGACGGCCACCTTCCCCACCGCTCCTTCTTTGACTGGCCGAAGCCTCAGCAACTCGTTGTCCAGGACCAGGAGTTTGTAACCTCCCAGTCTCTGGGAACGCGTTGCACAGACCTTTCTGCAAGGCCTCCCGGAGTTGTCTCATCCTCTGCTCCCTCTGCGAAGGTAACATAAGGTCCGCAACCTTACCCTTGTACCGTGGATCAAGGAGAGTGGCCAGCCAGTAATGGTCCCTCTCCTTGATCCGAAGAATACGAGGATCCTTCCGCAGACTTTGCAGGATCAGGGAGGCCATGCAGCGTAGGTTTGCTGAGGCATTCGCTCCGGAGTCCTCTGGGTCACTAAGGACGACATGATCCGCAGCCACCTCCTCCCAGCCACGTACAAGTCCACTGGTTTCTTGGGACTGTAAATCATCCCTAAAAGACTGCTGCTGATGATGCTGAGTGCCAGCCTCCACCTCCATGCTGACACAATCCTCCTCCTCCTCCTCCTCCTCCTCTTCCTCTTCCTGTGCGATGGGTGGGACAGAAGGAACACTGTCTGGGTAAAGGGGGCCTTGAGAGGCAAGGAAGTCCTCCTCTTCCTGCCTCTGTTCTGCCTCAAGTGCCCTGTCCATTATTCCACGCAGCGTGTGCTCCAACAGGTGGACAAGAGGTACAGTGTCACTGATGCATGCACTGTCACTGCTCACCATCCTCGTGGCCTCCTCAAATGGTGCCAGGACAGTGCATGCATCCCTGATCATGCCCCACTGGCGTGGAGAAAAAAAACCAAGCTCCCCTGACCCTGTCCTGGTGCCGTAGTCGCACAGGTACTCATTGATGGCCCTCTGCTGCGTGTGCAGCCGCTGCAGCATGGCCAACGTTGAGTTCCACCTGGTGGGCATGTCACATATAAGGCGGTTCTTGGGCAGGTTCAACTCCTTTTGCAGCTCAGCCAGGCGAGCACTGGCATTATAAGATCTGCGGAAATGCACACAGACTTTCCTGGCCTGCCTCAGGACATCCTGTAAGCCCGGGTACCTGCCCAAGAACCGCTGCACCACCAGGTTAAGGACGTGAGCCACACAGGGCACATGGGTCAGTTGTCCCTGTCGGAGGGCGGAGAGGAGGTTGGTGCCATTGTCGCAAACCACCATTCCTGGCTTAAGCTGGCGTGGCGTCAACCACCTCTCGGCCTGGCCCTGCAGAGCAGACAGGACCTCTGCCCCAGTGTGGCTTCTGTCCCCCAAACACACCAGCGCAAGCACGGCATGGCATCTTTTTGCCTGCGTACTTGCGTAGCCCCGTGAACGGCTACGGAGCACCGCTGGTTCATAGGACAAACCACAGGAAGAGGCCATGGAGGAAGAAGAAGAGGAGGGGGTGGAGGAGAGAGGTGTGTCACAACCAGTAGTAGCATTTTGGAGGCGTGGCGGTGGAACAACCTCCAACACTACTGCACCTTGTCCTGCATCCTTCCCAGCTGCCAAAAGAGTGACCCAATGGGCCGTGAAAGAAAGGTAACGTCCCTGTCCATGCCTGCTGGACCATGAGTCAGCGGTAATATGCACCTTACCGCTGACCGCCCTGTCCAGCGAGGCCAAGACATTGCCTTCCACATGCCGGTAGAGAGCCGGAATAGCCTTCCGTGAGAAAAAGTGGCGTTTGGGAACCTGCCACTGAGGAACCGCACATTGCACAAACTCACGGAAGGGGGCCGAGTCTACCAACTGAAAAGGCAGCAGTTGAAGCGCTAGCAATTTAGCCAAGCTAGCATTCAACCGCTGGGCATGTGGATGGCTGGGAGTGAACTTCTTTCGACGGTCCAGCAGCTGGGGCAGGGAAATTTGCCTGCTAGAATCGGACGTCGGTGTACTGCTAGCAGAGTGGCCGCAAGTACTTGGCTGTGACACACCTAATTCTACACCTTCATTCCTCTCAGTGCATGTTTCAGAGAGGACTGAAGTTATAGTGGGGTTGGAGATCCCAGCTGATGCGGTGCAAGGAGAGGTCCGCTTTGTTCTTTGGTGTGGGTCTTTGAGGTAGGCTTGCCAACGAGCTGCATGGCAGGTCAACATATGTCTGGTCAGGCATGTGGTACCCAAGCGGCTGATGTTTTGGCCACGCGATATACGCTTGAGACATATGTTGCAAACAGCAGCTGTGCGATCTGATGCACTAGCCTCAAAAAAGGCCCACACCAAGGAACTTTTTGAATGACGGGCAGAGCCTGCGCCCTGCACAGGCGGAGCTCTGCGGTGTGATTCCGTCGGTGTACTGCCCTTACGCTGGCCACCAAAGGGCATCCTGCCTCGTTGGAGATGTGCCTCCTCCTCATCCTCCTCCTCCTCCTCCTCTCTCCTATTAGGCACCCACGTGGAGTCAGTGACCTCATCATCCCCTCCCTCCTCATCACTGGAGCCAATCTGGCAGTATGCTGCAGCTGCTGGAACATGACTGCCAGATTGGTGTCCTTCTTGAGCATCCCCTCTGTCTGCTCTCACGCTACTGCCTTCCTGTAGCTGGGTTTCATCATCAGACCCTTCGAAACGCTGGGCATCCTCCTGGAGCATGTACCCAACACTGTGCTCAAACAGTTCGGGGGACTCCTCAGGAGGAGGACATGGTGGGTCTAGGGAAGGAGTGACTGATGATGAGTCTGACATTGATACCAGGGAAGAGGACGCTTTGGCAGCTGCTTTGCCAGTACCCTGAGCCTGGGTGAGAGAGGATGAGGAGGAGGAGGGCTTGGTCATCCACTCTACCAAGTCTTCGGCATGATGTGGCTCAACATGTCCAGCTGCCGAAAAGAAGGACAAGCGTGTCCCATGGCCATGTGCTGATGACAATGCACCGCGTCCACAACCAGCACTGTTGCCCCCAGACACAGAGCCTGCTTGCCCTCTTTTATTGCCTCCTGACTGTCTGCCTCTCCTTGTTTGCCTTCCAGACATTCTAATAGATGGCCTTCAGGGAGATGGGAAAAAAGCAATAAGGGCTACCTTCAGGTGTCCTTCTCTGTCCCTTTACTTAAGGATTTCTAAATATGGTTGAGGATTATTGCTTTTGCACAGAATAGCACAACGACAATTTCCCTGACTGTCCAAAAAACAAGGATTTCAAAGATGGTTGATGAGGAATGCTTTGGCACACTATAGCACAAGGAGAATTCCCCTCACTTTCCTTCTTTGTCCCTAGAAACAAGGACTGGCACAGTGAAAGAAACTGACACTCTCCCTACCTACAGTTTTCTGTCCCTAGAAAAAATGTTTTTTTAAAGCACACTATAGCACAAGGAGAATTCCCCTCACTTTCCTTCTTTGTCCCTAGAAACAAGGACTGGCACAGTGAAAGAAACTGACACTCTCCCTACCTACAGTTTTCTGTCCCTAGAAAAAAATGTTTTTTTAAAGCACACTATAGCACAAGGAGAATTCCCCTCACTTTCCTTCTTTGTCCCTAGAAACAAGGACTGGCACAGTGAAAGAAACTGACACTCTCCCTACCTACAGTTTTCTGTCCCTAGAAAAAATGTTTTTTTAAAGCACACTATAGCACAAGGAGAATTCCCCTCACTTTCCTTCTTTGTCCCTAGAAACAAGGACTGGCACAGTGAAAGAAACTGACACTCTCCCTACCTACAGTTTTCTGTCCCTAGAAAAAATGTTTTTTTAAAGCACACTATAGCACAAGGAGAATTCCCCTCACTTTCCTTCTTTGTCCCTAGAAACAAGGACTGGCACAGTGAAAGAAACTGACACTCCCTACCTACAGTTTTCTGTCCCTAGAAAAAAGGTTTTTTTTAAAGCACACTATAGCACAAGGAGAATTCCCCTCACTTTCCTTCTTTGTCCCTAGAAACAAGGACTGGCACAGTGAAAGAAACTGACACTCTCCCTACCTACAGTTTTCTGTCCCTAGAAAAAATGTTTTTTTAAAGCACACTATAGCACAAGGAGAATTCCCCTCACTTTCCTTCTTTGTCCCTAGAAACAAGGACTGGCACAGTGAAAGAAACTGACACTCTCCCTACCTACAGTTTTCTGTCCCTAGAAAAAATGTTTTTTTAAAGCACACTATAGCACAAGGAGAATTCCCCTCACTTTCCTTCTTTGTCCCTAGAAACAAGGACTGGCACAGTGAAAGAAACTGACACTCTCCCTACCTACAGTTTTCTGTCCCTAGAAAAAATGTTTTTTTAAAGCACACTATAGCACAAGGAGAATTCCCCTCACTTTCCTTCTTTGTCCCTAGAAACAAAAACTGGCACAGTGAAAGAAACTGACACTCTCCCTACCTACAGTTTTCTGTCCCTAGAAAAAATGTTTTTTTAAAGCACACTATAGCACAAGGAGAATTCCCCTCACTTTCCTTCTTTGTCCCTAGAAACAAGGACTGGCACAGTGAAAGAAACTGACACTCTCCCTACCTACAGTTTTCTGTCCCTAGAAAAAATGTTTTTTTAAAGCACACTATAGCACAAGGAGAATTCCCCTCACTTTCCTTCTTTGTCCCTAGAAACAAGGACTGGCACAGTGAAAGAAACTGACACTCTCCCTACCTACAGTTTTCTGTCCCTAGAAAAAATGTTTTTTTAAAGCACACTATAGCACAAGGAGAATTCCCCTCACTTTCCTTCTTTGTCCCTAGAAACAAGGACTGGCACAGTGAAAGAAACTGACACTCTCCCTACCTACAGTTTTCTGTCCCTAGAAAAAATGTTTTTTTAAAGCACACTATAGCACAAGGAGAATTCCCCTCACTTTCCTTCTTTGTCCCTAGAAACAAGGACTGGCACAGTGAAAGAAACTGACACTCTCCCTACCTACAGTTTTCTGTCCCTAGAAAAAATGTTTTTTTAAAGCACACTATAGCACAAGGAGAAATCCCCTCACTTTCCTTCTTTGTCCCTAGAAACAAGGACTCGCACAGTAAAACACACTGACACTCTCCCTACCTATCCTTCTCTTTCCCTAAACTAAAGGAATCCAGGTTAAGCAAGAAAGAAATAAATGTCACTGTCCCTGCCTATGCTTGTCTTTCCCTGCTCTGGAACACACTACACTAGGCCGCCGTGCTGGCGGCCTTTTATAGTGTGGGGCGTGTACTAAACACCCTCAGCAATAATTGGCCACAGGCATCCTGCCTGTGGCCAATCATTGCTCTCCTCACTGCCGGCGCTGTGATTGGCCAAGCATGCAGGGTCACAGTGCATGCTTGGCCAATCACAGCGCCTGGATGACACTGCGATGGCATAGTGCATTGTGGGCCGTTCGCGTCACTCGAATTTGGCGCGAACGGCCCAAATCGTTCGATCTTCGTCGAACGATCGAACAGCCGATGTTCGAGTCGAACGTATGTTCGACTCGAACACGAAGCTCATCCCTAATAGGGACCTAACACCCTTTGAGTCCCTGTGTGGTAGTGGGGATACAAGATGTTCTAGTACTATTTCTACGATATATGATATACTTTTATCTTGCGCTTCCCCATCTGTTCCGCCTATCACAGACGAGGAGGAGGCGCGGCTTTTGAATACTGGAATGGCCGCCGGGACGCCGCTGATCAGTTACGCGGGCACAGTGAAGCACGGGCACAGTGAGGCATGGGCACAGTGAAGAATGGACACAGTGAGGCATGGGCACAGTGAAGCATGGGCACAGTGAAGCATGGGCACAGTGAGGCATGGGCACAGTGAGGCTGGCATGGGCACAGTGAAGCATGGACACAGTGAGTCATGGACACAGTGAGGCATGGGCACAGTGAGGCATGGGCACAGTGAGGCTGGCATGGGCACAGTGAGGCATAGGCACAGTGAAGCATGGACACAGTGAAGCATGGACACAGTGAGGCATGGGCACAGTGAGGCTGGCATGGGCACAGTGAGGCTGGCATGGGCACAGTGAGGCATGGGCACAGTGAGGCATGGGCACAGTGAGGCTGGCATGGGCTCAGTGAAGCATGGACACAGTGAGGCATGGGCACAGTGAGGCATGGGCACAGTGAGGCTGGCATGGGCACAGTGAAGCATGGACACAGTGAAGCATGGACACAGTGAAGCATGGGCACAATGAGGCATGGGCACAGTGAGGCATGGGCACAGTGAGGCTGGCATGGGCACAGTGAGGCATGGACACAGTGAAGCATGGGCACAGTGAGGCATGGGCACAGTGAGGCTTGGACACAGTGAGGCATGGGCAAAATGAGGCACAGTGAGGCATGGACACAGTGAGGCTGGCATGGGCACAGTGAGGCATTGACACAGTGAGGCATGGGCACAGTGAGGCACAGTGAGGCATGGGAACAATGAGGCACAGTGAAGCATGGGCACAGTTAGGCATGGGCACAGTGAGGCATGGACACAGTGAGGCATGGGCACAGTGAGGCATGGGCACATAACCAATATTATTTATTGTTATCCCTCCTACTATTTTTTACACTGAAAAAATGACATATATATCATCCTACTACCGCCCGCCCCGTGTATATATAATATAACCAATATAGTTACTTTGCTGAGTAACTAATTATTTTTTCAATGTAGTAACTGAGTTACTAACTCAATTACTTTTTGGAAGAAGTATATTGTAACTGTAACTAATTACTTTTTTAACGTAAGATGAACAACACTGTCAGGGATACTATCATAAGTTTATGGAAGTGTGGCTACCCTGAATCGAGTTTTTGAACGCGGACATCTTGAGATGCTACTTGTGAAAATAGTGGGCTGTGTGAGATGGAATTGAGTGGGCTTGATGGGTACGGCATGGTGTGGGGAGGGGGCGTCCCAGAGGAATATGTAGGTCTGGTTAGGTGTGTGTGTATGTCTGTAGATGTGTTGTTGTTTTTTTTTTCTTTCGTTATTTTTGTCCCTTTTTTTTTTTTTTGTTTGTTTTTTGTTTATTTTCTCTGTTTGTTGAGCTTAGGTAGAAGTGTATCAGGAACCCTTGATAATAGTAAGAAATTAATATGGAAGAATGGGTAAAAATTACTAGTAGTTAGGATTTTGCTACTCTTAACGGTCTTCTCTCTCTTTGCTTAGTATTTTTGCCTATATGGATATACAGCGGTAGGGATGAGCTTCGTGTTCGAGTCGAACCTACGTTCGACTCGAACATCGGCTGTTCGATCGTTCGACGAAGATCGAACGATTTGGGCCGTTCGCGCCAAATTCGAGTGACGCGAACGGCCCACAATGCACTACGCCATCGCAGTGTCATCCAGGCGCTGTGATTGGCCAAGCATGCACTGTGACCCCGCATGCTTGGCCAATCACAGCGCCGGCAGCGAGGAGAGCAATGATTGGCCACAGGCAGGATGCCTGTGGCCAATTATTGCTGAGGGTGTTTAGTACACGCCCCACACTATAAAAGGCCGCCAGCACGGCGGCCTAGTGTAGTGTGTTCCGGAGCAGGGATAGAGCAGCATAGGCAGGGACAGTGACTTTTATTTCTTTCTTGCTTAACCTGGATTCCTTTAGTTTAGGGAAAGAGAAGGATAGGTAGGGAGAGTGTCAGTGTGTTTTGTGCTTGTGCTATATTGTGCTTAAAAAAAACATTTTTTCTAGGGACAGAAAACTGTAGGTAGGGAGAGTGTCAGTTTCTTTCACTGTCAAAGTCCTTGTTTCCAGGGACCTGGAAGGACAGTGAGTGAATTCTCCTTGTGCTAAATTGTGCTTAAAAAAAACATTTTTTCTAGGGACAGAAAACTGTAGGTAGGGAGAGTGTCAGTTTCTTTCACTGTGAAAGTCCTTGTTTCCAGGGACCTGGAAGGACAGTGAGTGAATTCTCCTTGTGCTAAATTGTGCTTAAAAAAAACATTTTTTCTAGGGACAGAAAACTGTAGGTAGGGAGAGTGTCAGTTTCTTTCACTGTCAAAGTCCTTGTTTCCAGGGACCTGGAAGGACAGTGAGTGAATTCTCCTTGTGCTAAATTGTGCTTAAAAAAAACATTTTTTCTAGGGACAGAAAACTGTAGGTAGGGAGAGTGTCAGTTTCTTTCACTGTGAAAGTCCTTGTTTCCAGGGACCTGGAAGGACAGTGAGTGAATTCTCCTTGTGCTAAATTGTGCTTAAAAAAAAACATTTTTTCTAGGGACAGAAAACTGTAGGTAGGGAGAGTGTCAGTTTCATTCACTGTCAAAGTCCTTGTTTCCAGGGACCTGGAAGGACAGTGAGTGAATTCTCCTTGTGCTAAATTGTGCTTAAAAAAAACATTTTTTCTAGGGACAGAAAACTGTAGGTAGGGAGAGTGTCAGTTTCTTTCACTGTCAAAGTCCTTGTTTCCAGGGACCTGGAAGGACAGTGAGTGAATTCTCCTTGTGCTAAATTGTGCTTAAAAAAAACATTTTTTCTAGGGACAGAAAACTGTAGGTAGGGAGAGTGTCAGTTTCTTTCACTGTCAAAGTCCTTGTTTCCAGGGACCTGGAAGGACAGTGAGTGAATTCTCCTTGTGCTAAATTGTGCTTAAAAAAAACATTTTTTCTAGGGACAGAAAACTGTAGGTAGGGAGAGTGTCAGTTTCTTTCACTGTCAAAGTCCTTGTTTCCAGGGACCTGGAAGGACAGTGAGTGAATTCTCCTTGTGCTAAATTGTGCTTAAAAAAAACATTTTTTCTAGGGACAGAAAACTGTAGGTAGGGAGAGTGTCAGTTTCTTTCACTGTCAAAGTCCTTGTTTCCAGGGACCTGGAAGGACAGTGAGTGAATTCTCCTTGTGCTAAATTGTGCTTAAAAAAAACATTTTTTCTAGGGACAGAAAACTGTAGGTAGGGAGAGTGTCAGTTTCTTTCACTGTCAAAGTCCTTGTTTCCAGGGACCTGGAAGGACAGTGAGTGAATTCTCCTTGTGCTAAATTGTGCTTAAAAAAAACATTTTTTCTAGGGACAGAAAACTGTAGGTAGGGAGAGTGTCAGTTTCTTTCACTGTGCAAGTCCTTGTTTCAAGGGACAGAGAAGGACACCTGAAGGTAGCCCTTATTGCTTTTTTCCCATCTCCCTGCAGGCCATCTATTAGAATGTCTGGAAGGCAAACAAGGAGAGGCAGACAGTCAGGAGGCAATAAAAGAGGGCAAGCAGGCTCTGTGTCTGGGGGCAACAGTGCTGGTCGTGGACGCGGTGCATTGTCATCAGCACATGGCCATGGGACACGCTTGTCCTTCTTTTCGGCAGCTGGACATGTTGAGCCACATCATGCCGAAGACTTGGTAGAGTGGATGACCAAACCCTCCTCCTCCTCCTCATCCTCTCTCACCCAGGCTCAGGGTACTGGAAAAGCAGCTGCCAAAGCGTCCTCTTCCCTGGTATCAATGTCAGACTCATCATCAGTCACTCCTTCCCTAGACCCACCATGTCCTCCTCCTGAGGAGTCCCCCGAACTGTTTCAGCACAGTGTTGGGTACATGCTCCAGGAGGATGCCCAGCGTTTCGAAGGGTCTGATGATGAAACCCAGCTAGAGGAAGGCAGTAGCGTGAGAGCAGACAGAGGGGATGCTCAAGAAGGACACCAATCTGGCAGTCATGTTCCAGCAGCTGCAGGATACTGCCAGATTGGCTCCAGTGATGAGGAGGGAGGTGATGATGAGGTCACTGACTCCACGTGGGTGCCTAATAGGAGAGAGGAGGAGGAGGAGGATGAGGAGGAGGCACATCTCCAACGAGGCAGGATGCCCTTTGGTGGCCAGCGTAAGGGCAGTACACCGACGGAATCACACCGCAGAGCTCCGCCTGTGCAGGGCGCTGCCTCTGCCCGTCATTCAAAAAGTTCTTTGGTGTGGGCCTTTTTTGAGGCTAGTGCATCAGATCGCACAGCTGCTGTTTGCAACATATGTCTCAAGCGTATATCGCGTGGCCAAAACATCAGCCGCTTGGGTACCACAGACAGACCAGACATATGTTGACCTGCCATGCAGCTCGTTGGCAAGCCTACCTCAAAGACCCACACCAAAGAACAAAGCGGACCTCTCCTTGCACCGCATCAGCTGGGATCTCCAACCCCACTATAACTTCAGTCCTCTCTGAAACATGCACTGAGAGGAATGAAGGTGTAGAATTAGGTGTGTCACAGCCAAGTACTTGCGGCCACTCTGCTAGCAGTACACCGACGTCCGATTCTAGCAGGCAAATTTCCCTGCCCCAGCTGCTGGACCGTCGAAAGAAGTTCACTCCCAGCCATCCACATGCCCAGCGGTTGAATGCTAGCTTGGCTAAATTGCTAGCGCTTCAACTGCTGCCTTTTCAGTTGGTAGACTCGGCCCCCTTCCGTGAGTTTGTGCAATGTGCGGTTCCTCAGTGGCAGGTTCCCAAACGCCACTTTTTCTCACGGAAGGCTATTCCGGCTCTCTACCGGCATGTGGAAGGCAATGTCTTGGCCTCGCTGGACAGGGCGGTCAGCGGTAAGGTGCATATTACCGCTGACTCATGGTCCAGCAGGCATGGACAGGGACGTTACCTTTCTTTCACGGCCCATTGGGTCACTCTTTTGGCAGCTGGGAAGGATGCAGGACAAGGTGCAGTAGTGTTGGAGGTTGTCCCACCGCCACGCCTCCAAAATGCTACTACTGGTGATGACACACCTCTCTCCTCCACCCCCTCCTCTTCTTCTTCCTCCATGGCCTCTTCCTGTGGTTTGTCCTATGAACCAGCGGTGCTCCGTAGCCGTTCACGGGGCTACGCAAGTACGCAGGCAAAAAGATGCCATGCCGTGCTTGCGCTGGTGTGTTTGGGGGACAGAAGCCACACTGGGGCAGAGGTCCTGTCTGCTCTGCAGGGCCAGGCCGAGAGGTGGTTGACGCCACGCCAGCTTAAGCCAGGAATGGTGGTTTGCGACAATGGCACCAACCTCCTCTCCGCCCTCCGACAGGGACAACTGACCCATGTGCCCTGTGTGGCTCACGTCCTTAACCTGGTGGTGCAGCGGTTCTTGGGCAGGTACCCGGGCTTACAGGATGTCCTGAGGCAGGCCAGGAAAGTCTGTGTGCATTTCCGCAGATCTTATAATGCCAGTGCTCGCCTGGCTGAGCTGCAAAAGGAGTTGAACCTGCCCAAGAACCGCCTTATATGTGACATGCCCACCAGGTGGAACTCAACGTTGGCCATGCTGCAGCGGCTGCACACGCAGCAGAGGGCCATCAATGAGTACCTGTGCGACTACGGCACCAGGACAGGGTCAGGGGAGCTTGGTTTTTTTTCTCCACGCCAGTGGGGCATGATCAGGGATGCATGCACTGTCCTGGCACCATTTGAGGAGGCCACAAGGATGGTGAGCAGTGACAGTGCATGCATCAGTGACACTGTACCTCTTGTCCACCTGTTGGAGCACACGCTGCGTGGAATAATGGACAGGGCACTTGAGGCAGAACAGAGGCAGGAAGAGGAGGACTTCCTTGCCTCTCAAGGCCCCCTTTACCCAGACAGTGTTCCTTCTGTCCCACCCATCGCACAGGAAGAGGAGGAGGAGGAGGAGGAGGATTGTGTCAGCATGGAGGTGGAGGCTGGCACTCAGCATCATCAGCAGCAGTCTTTTAGGGATGATTTACAGTCCCAAGAAACCAGTGGACTTGTACGTGGCTGGGAGGAGGTGGCTGCGGATCATGTCGTCCTTAGTGACCCAGAGGACTCCGGAGCGAATGCCTCAGCAAACCTACGCTGCATGGCCTCCCTGATCCTGCAAAGTCTGCGGAAGGATCCTCGTATTCTTCGGATCAAGGAGAGGGACCATTACTGGCTGGCCACTCTCCTTGATCCACGGTACAAGGGTAAGGTTGCGGACCTTATGTTACCGTCGCAGAGGGAGCAGAGGATGAGACAACTCCGGGAGGCCTTGCAGAAAGGTCTGTGCAACGCGTTCCCAGAGACTGGGAGGTTACAAACTCCTGGTCCTGGACAACGAGTTGCTGAGGCTTCGGCCAGTCAAAGAAGGAGCGGTGGGGAAGGTGGCCGTCTGACCGATGCGTTCAGACAATTCTTTAGTCCGCAGCCCCAAAGTATGATCGGTTCCAGCAACCATCGCCAGCGTCTGATAAACATGGTGCAGGAATATCTAGGGGCAAGGTCAGACTTGGACACCTTCCCCACCGAAAATCCTCTGGCTTACTGGGTCTTGAGGATGGATCACTGGCCAGAGCTTGCACAGTATGCAATTGAGCTACTGGCCTGTCCTGCATCCAGCGTTCTTTCGGAACGCACATTCAGTGCTGCTGGAGGATTTGTCACGGATCACAGGGTGCGCCTGTCCACCGACTCGGTTGATCGACTGACTTTCATCAAGATGAACCAGTCTTGGATCACCACCAGCTACCACACACCTGATGCTGATATAACAGACTAATTGATTTTAACATGTCACATCCCTTCAAGACTGATGCTGATGCTGAGTGCCTGTGCTGTTATGTTGACTGGCTATCCTCCTCCTCTGAGTCCTCAATGATACGATTGATGATGATAGCTTGGAAGATCATTTTTGTTTATGGGTGCCGCCACCAGTGGCTAAGGCCCAATTTTTCAGCCCCTGTTTTACAGGGGCGTGTAATTAAATTTTTTTTAGCAATAATTTGCCATAGGGCTCATTGCTGTGCTCCAAGTACAGTATCTGTGAGGGGTTGGAGTGTTGTGGCACCAGTGCCTAAGGCCGAATTTTTCAGCCCCTGTTTAACAGGGGCGTGTCATTACAATTTTTGAAGCAATACTTTGCAACAGGGCTCATTGCTGTGCTCCAAGTACAGTATCTGTGAGGGGTTGTAGTGTTGTGCCACCAGTGCCTAAGGCCCAATTTTTCAGCCCCTGTTCAACAGGGGCATGCAATTACAATTCTTGATCTAATAATTCACAGCAGGGTCCATTGCTGCACCCACCAAGAGTAACTCTGAGGGCTTACAGTCTTGTGGCAACGCCACCACCACCACCACGAAAGGCCCAATTTTTCAGCCCCTGTTCAAAAGGGGCATGTAATTACAATACTTGATCTAATAATTCACAGCAGGGCCCATTGCTGCACCCACCAAGAGTAACTGTCAGGGCTTACAGTGTTGTGGCACCAGCACCACCATCAAAGCCCCAATTTTTACTACCACTGTTCAACAATTATATGTAATTAAAATTCCTGATATAATAGTTGACAGCAGGGCGTTCCAGCACCAACCAAGAGTAACTGAGTGCTTACAGTGTTGTGCCAACACCAACAACTAAGGGGCCTATTTCTGCAGAGTATATACGGCAGGTCCCTACTTTCAAACATCCAACTTACAAACGACTCCTACTTGCAAACGAAAGAAGACAACAGGAAGTGAGAGGAAATCTACCCCTAGAAAGGAAAATTCTCTCCTGTAAGAATAAATATGGGAGAAAGGGGTCTCATCTGTACTGATGCTTTATCAGCAATCCTTGTTTCAAGAAAAACACCACATTTCAAAAACAGTTGTCATTGGGACGGAAAGTGAGGTGAAATGTTCTGAACAGGGGCACAGACAGCAAAACAAATGTTACAGGGGTGATAACCCTTACCTATGTTTCCCAAAAAGTTTAAAAATAGATTTTTGGGCTGGAGCTACACTTCAACAATGTACCTGTTCAAAATTACAAACACATTCTACATAAGAACAAACCTACAGTCCCTGTCTTGTATGCACCGCCTGTATACGGCTGTTCAGAGTATATAGGGCCTTTTTTATTTTATGTGCGGGGTTCCCCTTAATATCCATACAAGACCCAAAGGGGCTGGTAATGGGCTGGGGTAGGGGGGGGGGGTGTTGATGGGGTAGCTATGCCATTTTTCCTAAAGATTTTCATCCATATTACCGGGACCAGACATTGCATTAAAGCCGCAAGCAGTTTTAAATGACTTTTTTCCCTTTAGAAATGTTATTTTGTGCAGGGACAGTTCTAAACACGGGAAACACGTGGCACTTCACAGGCATACTTTAGACACCCCCCAGGTACGATATTTAAAGGAATATTTGACTTTTTTTTTTCACTTTATGCATCATTAAAATGACTGCTCCCGAAAAACAACCGTTTTTAAAACTTCTTTTTGCATTGATACATGTCCCCTGGTGCAGAACCCGGGTTCCCAAACCCTTTTTAGGACAATAACATGCATAATAGTTGTTATAATTAGCACTTTAGAATTCGAACGTTCGCATCCATTGTATTTAATAGGGTTCTAATGTTCGTTCGAACTTTCGGTCCGTTCGCGGGTTCTGGTGCGAACCGAACCCGGGGGTGTTCGGCTCATCACTATACAGCGGTCATGTATTAGAGAGTAAGACCTTGAGTCATGTGTGGGGAACAATCCTCATATAGAATGGCTATGCATGTCTAGGTTACTTTTATATGCTATGAGTGGAACCTGTATGTAAAAACAAAAATATCTAATAAAATGTGATTAAACAAAAAAAAAAAAAAAACTTGTCCTTTAAAACCGCATAGTGAAAAAATGCCCACTTCAATTATGCAGTACCGTGCCACATTCGGTTGTAACGCGTCACTTCCAGGAGTACTGTGCAGGATGATGTCACTTCTTTTAGCTCTGCCACAAAATGTTTCATCATCCTGACGTCCTCAGGGATAACACCTACTTTATAATTGTTACATGTTCCAATTAAAATAAATTAAAAATGACAGCTTACTTTTTTTAGATGCTCTATTCTGGATCCCTCTGCTAGGAAAAATCCTAGGTAATTTTATTTATTTATGAGGGGTCTGGGCAGCTGTGTTAGCCATAATTTACTCTGTCTTGACTGTGCAGGTAGATCTTCATTAAAATTTGTAAGATTTAGATTTAACAAAGGGTTAAAGGTGTAAATACTGGTCTTTTTCATGGTATGGTAATGAGGACAGATTTGGGACAGGCATTATTAGAAAAATTTTGCAGTCAGGAATACACTTCCTCCTGAGAAACATCTAAAAAATAAGAAATATTTAAAAAAAAAATAGGCATGCTTGTGAATTGGGGCACATAACACACATATAGTGAGGCTTTCCCTAATTTGACTTTGCGAGTGTAAATAGGCTTCAAAGTTTATGGAATTCTCCAGATCTTTCAGATTTGGTCTTATGTGTACATGGAAAAAAAGTTACTCTAAACTCTAAACACAGAATGGACAAAAAAAAAAAAAATGGCAGATAAACTGCTTTTTAATATAAAATTATTATTGCCTCCTGCATTCAAACAAATCACTTTTCAGATATTCTCTGCTTTCAGCTTTTTTTTTTTTTGTACAGTGAAGAGAAATGAATTGACGATTATCTGAACAGTGTGTTCAAATGAACAATCTGTTGCTAACCTGTAAATCTAGCATTCTGACAGCGCTTTACATAAAACATGATGCATAAATTGCAATCCAAGAATATCCTGTTGGCTATTTTCCATGAATACTTCAATATGAATTCTGGCTTATTTCAATATTTAAAATATTTATGCAATTATCTCATATGCTTTTTAATTAATTTCCTGTATTATCTTCCTGTAACTCTACTGGGAACAGGAAAGTGTTTTAAGAATATATTTCAGTGAAAAAGAATTTCCTTTATGACCTGAAGCTTGTCTGTTTTTTCATTATTCCTGATCACAATTCTGAATTTTAACACTGGCAATAGATGGAAGCCAGTGCAGCAGCTGCATGATGTCATTTCCATCATATGTTTATACCCAATTGTCAGAGCTATTAGGATTCCGTTCTTGTGCAAGAATCCAACTTGTTTTATGTAGATTCCAAACAAGCCTGTAGCCCACCAAAGCTGTACTAGCTTTAAAGGAGATATTTAAATATTCCTAACCCTTTGGTTATTACCAAAGGGTGGGTGAAAAAAAATGGCTGTAAAAGGTAGAAGTTACGTTTGTCCCAATTCTATTATTTTCCAATAGGTTGCTAGTTGCCTAGCTGTCATGATGGTGCTTTTTCTTTAACAATGTATATGCCTTTGTACAAGTATAGAGAAAAGAAATTCAGAGTTTTCGGTGCCTTTGTTTACTACATACTTGTTCTGGATTCATGATTCACAAGTATTAAAACCAGACACAGCCAAGCAGCTAAACAAAAATGGCAACTGCCTCAATTTAAGTGGGCTCCCTTTAGATGTATGTGCCCTTAATTTATCTGTCTCCTTATCAAAATTGAGGCTCTCATATACTAGAGTTAGGACCGCACTATACAGCAGGGCCATGAAGAGGCACTGCAGCTTCCAAATGCATTAGGCAATATTAAATATAGTACATAGTTGGTAAGGTTGAATAAAGACAGCAGTTCATCCTGTGTTTGTGTGTGTGCATATGTTTATATCACTACCATTTCAAATATCCCTGTATATTGCATTCATTAGGGTGCCCATCTAAAAAAAAAATTGCTGATACCACCAACTGTAGAATTATCCTTTCTGCTCCAACAGTAAAGAACCCTTTACTCAGTTTAAAGCCTCGTACACATGACCGGTTTTCTCGGCAAGAAAACTGCTGGGCAAGCTTTTTGCAGAGAAAACCGTTCGTGTGTATGGTTTCTCGACATGAAAACTGCCGGGAATCTCGACGAGAAAAATAAAGTACCTGCTCTCTATTTTCCTCGTTGGGATTCTCGGCAGAGTTTTCCTGTCGAGAAAACCGTTCGTGAGTAGGGATGAGCTTCGAGTTCGAGTCAAACTCATATTTGAGTCGAACATTGCCTGTTTGCCCGTTCGCCGAACAGCGAACAATTTGGGGTGTTCGCGGCAAATTCGAAAACCTGCTGGACACACCGTAAAAGTCTATGGGAGAAATCTAAAGTGCTAATTTTATTTAAATTTGTTCGAACACGCGAACTCTGTTAAAGTCTATGGGACACTAACATGAAAAATCAAAAGTGCTAATTTTAAAGGCTAATATGCAAAATATTGTCATAAAAAGTGTTTGGGGACCCGGGTCCTGCCCCAGGGGACATGTATCAATGCAAAAAAAAGGTTTTAAAAACTTTTTTTTTTTTCGGGAGCAGTGATTTTAATAATGCTTAAAGTTAAACAATAAAAGTGAAATATTCCTTTAAATTTCGTACCTGGGGGGTGTGTATAGTATGCCTGTAAAGCAGCGCGTGTTTCCCGTGTTTGGAATTGTCCCTGCACAAAATGTCATTTCTGAAGGAAAAAAAGTAATTTAAAACCACTCGCGGCTACAATGAATCCCCGAGTCCCCGTCAATACAGAGAAAAGTCATTGAAAAAAACGTGCCATTTTTTTAAATGATTTTTATCTGTATTGCCGACCCGACAATTCATTAATAGATGCAGTAGTTTTAAATGACTTTTTTTCCTTCAAAAATTACATTTTGTGCAGGGAACCAAAATTATAAAAAAAAAATGCGGACCCCCAAATTCCATATCAGGCCCTTCAGGTCTGGTATGGATTTTAAAAGGAACCCCGCACCAAAATGAAAAAAAAATGGCGTGGGGTCCCCCCAAAAATCCATACCAGACCCTTAACCGAGCACGTAACTTGGAACGCTGCAGGAAAAGAGGGGGGACGAGAGAGTGCCCCCCCTCCTGAACCGTACCAGGCCACATGCCCTCAACATGGGGAGGATGTCCCCATGTTGATGGGGACAAGGGCCTCATCCCCGCAACCCTTGCCCTGTAGTTGTGGGGGTCTGCGGGCGGGGGGCTTATCGGAATCTGGAAGCCCCCTTTAACAAAGGGGACCCCCAGATTCCGCCCCCCCATGTGAATTGGTAACGGGTACATTGTATCCCTACCATTTCACAAAGAAAGTGTAAAAAATTGTAAAAAAACACACAGACACAGTTGGGAAAGTCCTTTTACTAAAAATAAAAAAATAAAAATAAAAAAAACAAGAAAACTAATTTTCCTCACATGAATCTCCGGGTTTCCAGGAAATACCACCATGTGAAATGCAAAAGAAAAGAAAGACAGATCATTGCGCAGTGTTCTTACACAAGACACAACCTGTATCAGCTGTGGCTTGCACTCACAGAACCTCGGGATATAAACAGCGCTTGTTCAGCTCAGTTTCCAATGTGATTGACGTAACGCGTAGGGGAAGGAGCCTAGTGACGCTCGCAGCAGTCTGAGGAGGATCACATTGGAAACTGAGCTGAACAAGCGCTGTTTATATCCCGAGGTTATGTGAGTGCAAGCCACAGCTGATCTCATTTGCAAACCAGCATAACAGATTGAATAGGATCTGAACTGTGTATTGCCCAGCAGTTGCTTGTATGTTCACCTGGGGTCAAGCATAATGAGAATGTGAGGAAAACTGATGCAGACGACATTGATTCTATGCTACTCTTTGTTTACAGCACTGCACTTTATGAACACTGTGAATTTTTTATATAAGTTTATATATTTATTTTCACTGGATATCTTTTTTATGTAACGCAGTTATTGTTTTGTATATACATATTAGTCACTGTGCACATTCAAATAGGTTGGTGCTAGCGCATCATTTATTTAATACAGGCATACTATACACACCCCCCAGGTACTAAATTAAAAGGAATATTTCACTTTTATTGTTTCACTTTAAGCATTATTAAAATCACTGCTCCCGAAAAAACAGCCGTTTTAAAAAAAAAAATTGCATTGATACATGTGCCCTGGGGCAGGACCCGAGTCCCCAAACAATTTTTATGACAATAACTTGCATATTAGCCTTTAAAATTAGCACTTTTGATTTTTCATGTTAGTGTCCCATAGACTTTAACGGTGTTCGCGTGTGCGAACAAATTTTTTGCCTGTTCGCATGTTCTGGAGCAAACCGAACCAGGAGGTGTTCGCCTCATCCCTATTCGTGAGTATGCTTACCTGTCCCAGGTAAGCCTGCGCATGCTCGATGAGACTTTGACGCATGTGCGGTAGCATACAAGGGTAGTGTAGGGTGTAGCAAGATGGCGGAGACGGCATCGAATGTGACGAGCGCCGGCTCATCATAGTCGATGACGTCACCGCGTTCTTGCCATTCAAAAGAACGGCAGTTCTTTTGAATGGTTGTGTGTGTACACAGGGCTTGGCAAGACAAGCTTTCCAGGAATCCCGTCGAGAAGACCGACGTTTGTTTTCCGATGGGGATTCCCTCCCGTGTGTACAGGGCTTAAGATTAAACTGCTTCTCAACTTCATTGAGTGGCCTTGTATCTTCTTAAGTAACCTGGAAACTAATAGTTTTCTCCCAATGCTGGAACCACCATTTAGATATTTGTATATTGCAATTATTTCTCCTCTTAAGCGTCTCTTCTCCAGAGAGAGTATGTTTGATGATTGTAGTCGCTCCTCATAAGTGAGGTCTTCCAGTCCCCATATTAGCTTTATTGCCCTTCTCTGAACTCACTCCAGTTTAAGGAAATCCTTTCTGAGGCCTGGCCGACAGCACTGGACAGCATACTTGAGATGTGGCCGAACCAGAGTTTTGTAAAGCAGTAGAAATATAGTCCTATCTCTTAACCACATTCGGACTGCCGCACAACGTCGGCACTTTGAAGCGGGATATCTCTGTTATGGCAGCAGCTAGCTGCCATAACCCAGATATCCTCGTCTTCAGGCGGCGGTCCGGTTTACGATAATGGTGGTCTCTGCGGCGGATTCGCTGCAAGATCACCGTTATCGGCGGCGGGAGAGGGCCCCCTCCCACCGCTCTCCCGTGCCCTCCGCTGCTTACCGGAGCCATCAGTAGTGGCGGAGGCAATAGGGTCCTGTCCATGGCTGGGTATGGAGACGAGTGAGGGGAAGATGGCCCCCACACCAGTCTCCATACCATAGCAGGGCGGAAGTGACGTCAAAACGTCACTTCCGCCCATAGCTCTTAGAGGGCCATTTATTTTTATTTTTTTCCAAATGACAATTTTTTTTATTTGATTTTTTTATTGCATTTATGTCTAAATATGAGATTTGAGGTCTTTTTGACCCCAGATCTCATATTTAAGAGGACCTGTCATGCTTTTTTCTATTACAAGGGATGTTTACATTCCTTGTAATAGGAATAAAAGTGACCCAATTTTTTTTTCTTTTAAAACTGTGTAAAAATAAATAAAATAAAGTAAAATAAATAGCGCCCCATCCCAACGAGCCCGCATATGAAAACGGTGTTTAAACCACACATGTGAGGTATCACCGCGATCGTTAGAGCAAGAACAATAATTCTAGCCCTAGACCTCCTCTGAAACTCAAAAGATGCAACCTGTAGAATTTTTTAAACGTCGCCTATGGAGATTTTTAAGGGTAAAAGTTTGTCACCATTCCACGAGCGGACGCAATTTTGAAGCGTGACATGTTGGGGATCAATTTACTTGGCGTAACATTATCTTTAACAATTTTAAAAAAAAATCGGCTAACTTAACTGGTGTCTTATTTTTTTATTCAAAAAAGTGTATTTTTCCCAAAAAAGTGCGCTTGCAAGACCGCTGCACAAATACGGTGTGACAAAAAGTATTGCAATGACCGCCATTTTATTCTCTAGGGTGTTAGAAATAAGAATGTATAATTTTTGGGAGTTCTAAGTAATTTTCTAGCAAAAAAATAGTTTTTAACTTGTAAACAACACATCTGAAAAAGAGGCTCGGTCAGTAAGTGGTTAAATAGCTACCCTTTTTGATGCATGCTAATAGTCTGTTAGCCTTGCTTGCTGCAGCTTGGCTTTGCATGATATTGCTGTGATCTACTAGGACTCTCAGGTCCTTTTCCATCTTTGATTCCCCCAGAGGTTCTCCTCCAAGTGAGTAATTTGCATTCAAATTTTTAGCTCCTAAATGCATTACCTTACATTATTCAATATTAAACCTCAATTGCCATCTAGTTGCTCACCCCTTTTTGTCTTGTCAATGTCTTCCTGTAAAGATCCTGCTGTGAAGTTATTACCCTGCTTAGCTTTGTTTTATCAGCAATCACAGAGAATAAACTATTTATACCAACTTACTTCGATATCATTGATGAACAAATTTCCCTCATGATGTGCTTCTTTAACCACTTCAGCCCCGGGAAGGATTTTCCCCCTTAATGACCAGGCCCTTTTTTGCGATTCGGCACTGCGTTGCTTTAACTGACAATTGCACGGTCATGTAAAACTGTACCCGAACAAAATTTATTTCCTTTTTTTCCCACTAATAGAGCTTTCTTTTGGTGGTATTTGATCACCTCTGCGGTTTTAATTTTTATAAACAAAAAAAGACCAACAATTTTGAAAAGAAAACAATATTTTTTGCTATAATAAATATCCCCAAATTAAAAAATAGAAACAAATTTCTTTATTAGTTTATGCCAATATGTATTCTTCTACATATTTTTGGTAAAAAAAAAATCGCAATACGCATATATTGATTGGTTTGTGTAAAAGCTATAGCGTCTACAAAATAGAATAGATTTATGGCATTTTTATTATTATTTTTATTTACTAGTAATGGCGGCGATCTGCGATTTTTAGCGAGACTGCTACATTGTGGTGGACAGTACAAAACAGATTACAGCGCACACATACAAAAGTTTAATTTATCCTGCAAGGCTATTTAAAAACGCCTGAACAAAATCCCAAAAATACGGGGGTTTGGTCACACTATATATATATATATATATATATAGTGCTAAGCCCACTTACTGCGACAAAGTACCCAAATTAGTGGGTCCTACCCTAGTAATAGAATGAAAGATCCTATGTCTCAACCATGGGAGACAAACTCCTCTATGTGGGATCACTGAAGGGATTCCTCCTGGTGGCCAGCCTTTGCCTTACAGGTTTTTTTTATTTTTTTCAGGGCATACAACCGCTTTAAAGCAGGACTTCATGAAAATGTTTATTAACTATTTAGAAACCAGCAAATGTTTAGACAGAAAGAACATATTGGCCAGTAGCAGGTAATGATAAAAAGTAAAGCTTAGTGAAAGCAGGAGCTAGTAATGCACACCATACACAGTTCAGTGCAACGATCAGCACTATGTAACATGCAACATAGAATATAGAACATGGGAGTTAGGAATGTGTAATGTGCAACATAGTGTATGGAGGTAGGGCAAGATGTCCCACTTTCATTGGTATGTGACAGGAAAAATACCCCAGGATCAGTGGTTGGTTGAAGCCTAAAATGTCCCAGTATTGTTGGGCAAAATTTGCCTCAGGATCAGTGGTGGTCATTGGTGTCAAGGTCACCTGTGGCCAGGTGACAGATGCACACCGTAGGGGGACAGGAGTGCACCGCGAGGTAGTGAACCCTATGGCTGGCTTCTGCGGATAGGAAACTGGGTGGTTGTGGAAAGCGGGACCAGAGGAGCACAACCGGGGTCCTAACGGAAGCTAGAGCCAAGATTCCCCAGGGCGCGGAGTCTAAGACCCAGCTGGTCTTCTCCAGGGCCTCTAGTGGTGAGGATGTTAGCTGCAGGCTGGGACCAGGTCGCGGCCCCTGGAGTTTCCTAGCTCACGCCCCGTAGGATAAGGGGAAAAGAGGGGAAGCAGCAGCACAAGATGAGAGAGAACCGAATAACAAGCTGAAGGTCAGGGGCCACAAGCAGACAAGGATAACAAAAGAACGAGCCGAAGGTCAAGGGTCACGAGCAGACAGGGATAGTCGGGGACAAGCCAATAACGTAACAGAGAGACAGACGTAGCACACGGCAGGCAGGAACCCAAACACACAATGCCTAACAAACACGTTGATCAGCCAAGCAGGCTTGCAGTGCACAGGTTAATATAGTGTTCTGTGATAGGGCCTGGGGTGGAGTCAGGCTGGGAGGAGATTATAAAGGAAGCCAGGTGAAAGGGCTCAGGCCTCTAAGATGAACACATGGGAAGGAAGGTAAGCTGACAGACAAACACTACTGCATATCCATGACAATTGGTAGGCTATAAAGTCCAAAAAACATTGGGCAGTTTGGCTATGTGGCTACCCGCTAGCTTCTATGGTTAGCAGCTTGGCACAATGACTGCCCATTCACCTCTATGGTGGGAAACATCCTGGGCAGTCCAGTGGCATCCGGGACAGTTACATTATCTAATTGGGATCTGTATTAGGCTTTCCCAGATTATAGCTAAAATATGCTTTAAAGGGTTCATGAAAGCTGCCTAAAGCTTACTTGCCGATATGGTTGTACTTTAGACTAGCCTTTACAAGCTAAGGTGAAACCATGCTCATGTGTTTATGGTCTCGGTACAATATATGACTAGACAGTGAAGCACAAACATGTTTTTGAGTTTGTTCTTGTTTGTAAAAGTGCACAGAAAATATATCTCATGCAATCTGTGCAACTGTCAATCTAGGTAAGCTGCTACTGTAGGTAAGGAGAGGCAAGAGCACAACAGCTGGTAGTTTTCTTATATTGGATTTATGAACTGAATATAACTTTTCTTGTTCTGCTAATCTCCTAAAATAATTTTCACATTTATTAATGGTAATATAATGTCTTAACATAATTTGGTTTGTGAACATTATTAAATTGATGAGCAATATGGTACACTTTATCTGATGTTCCATGCTAATTGATGTTTCACTCTGCCAGACAAACTGATATACTCATATACAAATAGTAAATGGGTCTTTTGGATCCCTAACACATTCTCTTTCTCAATGCAGAGCATGAAGATTGCCTCATACTGGAGGTCAGCAGTGAAAGAATAGACAAGCCTACTCTCTTTAGTGTGGGCCATCTTTGTACTTGTTGGCCCTGTGGATGTATTCCAATAGGGATCTCCCTTTTTTTAAAGAAACATTAGATTATAGGGCTGGAATTTCTCACTCACTGTGATTTCATAGTCCTAATGCCGCGTACACACGACAGTTTTTCATGTCATTGAAAAAAACGAAGTTTTTCTCGACGTGATTCTTTTCAAGCCTGCCTTGCCTACACACGATCATGAAAAAAAATGCTAGAGCAAAGCGTGGTGACGTACGAAATGTACGACGGCACTATAAAGGGGAAGTTCCATTCGGATGGCGCCACCCTTTGGGCTGCTTTTGCTGATCCTTGTGTTAGTAAAGTTTGGTGAGAGACGATTCGCGCTTTTCAGCCTCGTGCTTTTCAGTCCGTTACAGCGCGACGAATGTGCTATCTCCATTACGAACGCTAGTTTTATCAGAAGGAGCGCTCCCGTCTCATCACTTGCTTCTGAGCATGCGCGCTTTTTTCACGTTGTGAAAGCCTACACACGGGCATTTTTCATGACGAGAAAAACGACCACGTGAAAAACAACGAGAAAAATTAGAGCATGTTCCAAATTTTTAATGGCCTTTTTTCACGTCGTGAAAAATGCTCTGGAGCCTACACACGATCGTTTTTAATGACCAAATTAAAAAATGGCATTTTTCTCGTCATGAAAAACGGTCGTGTGTACGCGGCATAAGAATAAAGCATTGAATGTAACAAGTAAGTATATTTCTTCCTTATCAGGGCAATGGAATCACATGGATTGGAGAGATAAGCCATTTAATTTTCTGTCCCTTTTGCACATATAGAAAAATAGGATAAGCACTGGATTCCACTCATATTGTTGAAATATGCTTTGAGGAAAAGAGAATAGATCACAAGCACCACAATTAAACTCATAAGGACTTCAATGGACCTCTTTATTATGTCACTACATGCACGCAGGTTACAAAATATCCACCCGGTTATGTGAATCTCCATGTCTACCCCACCAAACCACAAATTTTCTGAGATTTGCTTATCTATAGTAAGTTACCCATAATTAGCTTTTAAATGTGATCTTAAAGTGATTGTAAAGTCTAGTTTTTTTTAAACATGTTATTTCATGTTATCCCTTTCATGACTAAGCCCATTTCTGACATTTGGTGTTTACAAGTTAAAATGCTGATTTTTTGCTAGAAAATTACTTAGAAACCCCAAACATTATATATATATTTTTAGCAGAGAATCTAGAGAATAAAATGGCGAATGTTGCAATATTTTATATCACACAGTATTTGTGCAGCGGTGTTTTAAACGCAACTTTTTTTAAAAAATTAACTTTCATGAATTTTAAAAAAATGTAAAAGCAAAGTTAGTCCAATTTTTTTGTATAATGTGAAAGATGATGTTACGCCGAGTAAATAGATACCAAACATGCCATGCTTTATAATTGCCCGCACTCGTGGAATGGCGACAAACTACGGTACCTTAAAATCTCCATAGGCGATGCTTTAATTTTTTTTTACGGCTACTAGGTTAGAGGTACAGAGGAGGTCTATGGCTATAATTATTGCTCTCGCTCTGACGATCACGGCAATACCTCACATGTGTGATTTGAACGCCGTTTTCATATGCGGGCGCGTCTTCCGTATGCGTTTTCTTTGCCGCGCGAGCTCGCGGGGACAGGGGCGCTTTAAAATTTTTTTTTTTTTTCTTATGTATTTTATTTATTTTTATAATTAAAAATAGTGTTTTAAAAAAAAAAAAAAAATTGATCACTTTTATTGCTGTCACAAGGAATGTAAACATCCCTTGTGACAGTAATAAGTGGTGACAGGTACTCTTTATGGAGAGATCGGAGGTCTAAAAGACCCCCAATCCCTCCTTTGCACTTCAAAGTATTCAGATCGCCGAAAAAGGCGATTCCGAATACTGTGTACTTTTTAAAATTCGGCGCCATTGGCAGCCGAGTAACCCGGACGTGACGTCATGACGTCGCTTCCGTGGTTACAGTGCAGAGAAAAAATCAAAGCCATTCACGGCTTTGATTCACTCTCTGTGTAGCCGCCCGAGGTGGCGGATCGTGGATCGGGTCTCCCGGTGGGACGGGAGGCCCGGTAAGAGCGGCGGAGGCGGCGGGAGGGGGGGATGTCCCCTCCCGCTCCTCCGGTATAACAACCGAGCGGCTTTTAGCCGCATCGGTGGTTATACCAGGAAAGCCGATCGCCCGCTTTAAACAACGGTACCGGGATGAAGCCTGCGGCTGCAGGCATCATCCCGGTATAACGCCTGAAAGCCGAGGACGCATATATGCGTCCGCTCGGCGTGAAAGGGTTATACTTGCCTGTTCTGTGCAGTGGATTGGCATAGAGCAGCCATGATTCTCCTCTTCTCGGGTCCCTTTTCGGCTCTCCTGACCCCTCCCTCCTGACGAGTGCCCCCACAGCAAGCAGCTTGCTATAGGGGCACCTGAGCCGAGCTGCAGCTCTGTGTACCCATTCAAACACAGAGTTGTGGGCCGGGCCCGGCCCCCTTTCTTTCCTCATTGGCTGACTGACTTTGATTGACAGCAGCGGAAGCCAATGGCGCCACGCTGCTGTTTCAGCCAGTGAAAAGGGGAGTCCTGGGCAGCCGAGACAATCCTACAAAATCACTGGATAGAGAGGGGGCTCAGGTAAGTATTAGGGGAGCTGAGGGGGGCTGCTGCACACAGAAGGCTTTTTATCTTAATGCTTAGAATGCATTAAGATAAAAAACCTTCTGACTTTACAACCATTTTCAATACCTACTAATATGGCAAAAGTGAAAAGAACTATTAACTAATTTAATTGAATAAGGGTAGTTTTAAAACAAAATTAAGTGCCCTGGTTATTAAAATGGTGACTTTATTTTCTAAAGATAATGGACTAAAATGCATTTTAGTTCCCACAAACACATTATAATACCTAGTTTTTTGGTAAAATATAAAATATAAAATATGGGGTTGTGTTGAATGCAACAAATACCAAACATGTCAAGCCTTATAACTGTGCATGCCTGTGGAATGGCAAAAAGTTATGGTACCCAAAATTGTCCATAAGCGACACTTTAAATGTCTTTACAGATTATCAGTTTAGAGTTAACAGAGAATGATGGTTCTAGAATTATTGCTCTCTTGGAGATGTCTGAACAGAACTGCTGTTTAATGAGCTGTTTTACCGCATTGCTCATTAATGTGTGTTGCAACACGCACCGATGCACTGCGATGCATTGTGAATGGCCCCTAAGGGCAAAATAACCTTATCCTAAGTGTGTATCTGGTCCATTTGTCAATACTCACTTGAGAATGTGCAACATAATTATGTTTTTCAGATAGGTAATTTTTTAAATTATAATATATCACAGTATAATATAGTCTCAAAATGATTTGCAAAACCTGGAGGTAATACAATATTTTCCATGCTGCATGATCATTTCCTAGCCCTTGGGTCACTAGCAAAATAGTCCCTTTAATATGAAGATGAGGTGGGACACACATGGGGAACACATTAATCCATCTTTCCTGTTGAAAGCATGCTTTGAAGATTTTATTTTATTTTTTTAAATGCATAATTCTCTGAATTTAGCTCACTAGGGAATGTTAAAAGCTATCTGAGATAAGGAAAAAGCCTCTGCAACTAAAGAATACAATAGAAGCCTAGTGCTTTTTCAACCTCTTCTATCAATCAGATATTGTGGTTTACTTATTTTTTTTCTCTCTATTTGCATCTTTCATTGTGTCTATGTGAAGAAAAATGTATTCTATAAATTGTCCAAATAATAAAACAATAAGCCTTATTGATCCACTAGTCTTTGTCTCACAGCAGTATGCAAATTCACACCTGCACTGGCAAATGCCAGCTGAAGACTGATGCTCTGAATCTGAGCTTTAGCTGTGGCTCAACAAAAATTGTTCTCATTAAACTAAAAAAAACTTGACCCTTTTATCATAACTTTTTTTTATGATATTCTCCAAAGTTTTAGTAGGAGCATTTATGTATTAGTTAGAGATGGGTAAGTCAATAAAAATACCATAAAGAAAGCTACATGCAGTAGTGAAATCATTGTTTTCCTTATTTTTGTAAAAAAAAGCGATGTTTGTAAAAAAGAGTGATATTGGACGACATAAAAATGCTAGTCTGTTGGTTTGGGAGTTAGTGCAAGGTAGAAATTCACTTTTACGGAGGTTCAAAAAGCACTAGGCTTCTATTGTATTCTTTAGTTGCAGAGGCTTTTGCAGAGGCTTTTTCCTTATCTCAGATAGCTTTTAACATTCCCTAGTGAGCTAAATTCAGAGAATTATTCATAGTATACATAGGCAGTTCTGACCGCCGTTCTGCCTGTGTCCCGAATGATCAGCGGGTCCTGGCAGACATCGCAAAATTGTGTCCAATCACAGCGGGAGCGGGTCACCAGCGGCGCGCGTGCGTGTCCCAGAACCGGAAGTGCAGAATCACGCAGGTACATAATTTTGCACAGGAGGACCGCCTTGCTACCATATATGTATACAGTATACGGTTGGCAAGCATAAACCCTCATATATTCCGAGTGAAGTAAATAGCCTCAGGTGATGCACAGAGATAAACAAACCCTCCTACTTAAGCTTTACTTGGATATCTGCTGTCTTCCCCTTTCTACACCCTTTGAAAATTGCAGATCATGTTAAAAATCTTTCTTCATCTTTCAGTAGTACATACGGGTGGGTGGGGAGACTGCATTTACACTGTGTGAGAGCTGATTGGAGGAAAGGGACACCCCCCCCCCCGCTCCTAGGCAGAGGAATGAAGAAACACGCAAAACTGTACTCTGAATATAAAAGCCCCCCAAATTGTCTCCGTCTAAGCTCTCTCCCGACACAAATTTTTAGCTCATGTTATCTCATGTGTCAGAGAAGTTTTCAGAAGTGACTCATGCTGATAACAGAGGAAAGAAGCACCAGAGAGAAGCGACACTTAGAGCTTTGAAGAGAGACAAGTAAACACCACAGATATATGTGGTTAGTTTAAATTTCATGAATGGGGTTTACAACTACTTTAAGCCCTTTGTGACAGCTGTCCTCAATAGCAGCAGCCAGATAGGTTCCTAAATATGATATATGAATATAAAAGTATAACACAAATGTACTTCATAGAAGTACTGTGTGTAGTATGTCCTGTCCTTCTACCCCTCTGCCACCTGGCCCTCTCTTTATTGCTTTGCATAATGGTTTGACACATCTTGAGCACTCAAACACATAGGATGTAATTCATTTTAGTTCATCATTTAACACAGTAGTTCTGAACAAATTATTGGAGAAGTTAAATACTTTGGGCATATGCCCACTGCTGTGCTCATGGATTGTGTATTTACTACAAACTGTGAGAACATGATATGAATGTCTATTACTATTATTCTGAATACAAAGATACCACAGGGATGTGTATTGAGTCTAGCCCTGTTTACATTGTTTACACATGACTGTACTCCCATACAAATGTCAAATATTATAGTGACTCTCAAACCACCAAATAGCTGGTGTCATAACTGATCTCACGTTTAGCACCATGGCATCTTCAGATCAAACAGAGACTAAGGTGTCAGTTTCCTTGTCTGTAAATAATAGGAAGGTTTAGTTCCACTTTAAGTAATGACAAACTTATTAACAATTCAAAATACCCATAGAAAAAATTGTAAAAGTGTCCTGGTCTATAGGGGTGCACAGGAGTGGGAGCTGAAGTATGTCTACCAGTACAGCCCTGTAGACACAATCGGATTTCCTATGGATTCTAATCCGATGGATTTTTCCATCGGAAATCCGATGAAGCTGACTTCCATCAGTCTTGCCTATACACCATCAGTCAAAAATCCGATCGTCCCAAACTCCGTAACGTAAAACACTCCGACAAGCAGAGAAAAATGAAGTTCAATGCTTCTGAGCATGCGTCGACTTGATTCTGAGCATGCGTGCGTTTTTTGTCCGATGGAGTTCCACACAGACGATCGGAATATGCTATCGTTTTTTTTACCATCGGATTAATTTAAAACATGTTCTATTTTTTCTCACCAATGGAAAAAAGATCGAAGGGGCCCATACACGATCGGTTTGTCCGATGAGAAAAGTCCATCGGACTGTTTTCATCGGTAAAACCGATCGTGTGTACACGGCATACTAGTATGCTACCAGAGCTATATTTGCAGCACCATGCTCCCCAGCAAACCTGAGAGAGAGAGAGAGAGAATTCATGTACTATATCACCTGTCTCTGTGAAGAGTATGGCAAACATGAAAGTACAAGACAGGTACCTTATGCAAGAGTGACCAGGACCAGTGGCTGAAAGGATGCCAAAAAGTCAGTGGTCACAACTGGTTAGCAGCATGCAGAGACATGTGCATTATCCAAGCAAGGACTATGGCAGGAAGTAGCTAGTGGTGTATCTGTGTCCAACGTGGGTCAGGGCTGGGGCAATCAGAGAAAAATCTGTTATCCGAGCAAGACTCAGGGCAAGTGGCAATCAGAGAGTGTAATAAATTATCAAAGCAAAGGGGTCAGGAACAGGATTGTCCAGAGATGACAAGACAAGACTTACAGATACAGGCAAAACAGGTAGGTAGTGAATCCTATCACAAGCCCAGAGCTTGAGATGCTAAAATAGAGTGCAGCAGCCAATGTGAAGGAGGCTAGGCAGATAGAGCCAGCCACCTTCCTAGCATTGAGGACACCCTCCAAGTGCAGTGCTCTCGCCAGCCAATAGGAGTGGAGGATTTACACAGCTCTGCTGCACAGCCAGTCAAGTCACTTGAATATTTTATGTTGCAGTTCAAGTGGAACTTCACCCTAAAGAGAAAGTTCCACATTGTGCCCCCCCTCTTCTGTTTGGCACTTTTTTAGGGGGGTAAAGTGGGTATCTGGTTTTTACAGGTACTCGCTCCCACTTTCGGTCAGATCCACCAGAAGTACTTTCTCCCCCCCCCCCACAATGTTCTGGGACACATCACAAGTCCCAGACGGCTGCTGGACTATCCACAAACCACAGTGATGCTCACACATGTGCAGTGGGCAGCCAGTTGTGAAGCTGCAAGGATCAAATCTGGCAGCCCACAGTAAACATGCCAGCATTGGGGACCCAAAGACTGGCAAAGAACCAATTTGTGTGAGCATGGCACTGGCAGTGTCCTTTTACTAAAAGTCAGCAGCTACAATATTGTAGCTGCTGACTTTGATTTTTTCTCCAAACAGGGTGAAGAACCACTTTAAGCAACATAGCTGGGCCATTATCCTACCCTTAGTTAATGCATGGATGTGAAGGGGCAGCAACAGATTGATAAGATCATGTGTATATTATATACATTTTTCTTCTATGGGTGTGTTCACATTGTGTATTTTATAATAGTCTCTATCATTTTCATGTACAGTACCTCTTCCTACTGAAGTACCTGATTGATCCTGCCAATTAGACTTGTGCACAACGGAAAAATTTGTTTATTTTCGGTTTGTTTCTTTTCGGTCCTGTTGATTCGTAATCGTTCGTAATTTTGCTAGACGGGATTTTTCGTGTTCGGACTAATCCGTATTTTCACAAGCGACATTTTTCGTTGAATCGGAATGATTCGTATTAATGTAAGCCTTATTTTTCGTTGATTTATAATTCGTACTTTCGGTAGAGTACATTGTTTTTCGTTGATTCTGGACACAACTCCTACTTTCGTAACTTTTTTTGGGTTCGTTGATTTGTAATTTTCCGTGTCTCTCTCACAACGATGCTGCCTATTATGCCTAATGTTCTTCGAATGGATTTGTACTTTTCTAAATACATAGCGGTTATTTGTAACGATTCAAAATCTCGTATTTTACTTTCGTTTTTTACATGCGGCTATAGCCTCCGCCCCTGTACACCATTTTGAGAGGGAGTTCAGCACGGTGAGGGAGAAGCAGAGAGCAGAGAAGAGTGTTATTGTGCTTCGAATGGATTCGTACATTCGTAACTTTTTTCATAACGAATTATGCCAAAGACATTCGGGCATTCGCTATTTGCGATATAATTTATTTCGGATTCGGTTTTATTCGTAATTGCTTTGTTCGGAAATTCAAATGCTTCCGAATGTCCGAAAGTTGCTAAATTCGGACGAATTTCGAGTCGTTACGAAACGAATTTCACAAGCCTACTGCCAATCACTTTTTTCCTTGTTCTAAAGTGTCCACAAAAAGCACAGAAGTTGATCTGTGCTTCCGTGGCCAGGTTTCATCCTTTGACTGGCCATTCAGAGGTACAAGACACTGACTGTACAGACACACAGTATGCCATCCTGTATTGGGTAGTTTGTTCAGCAACCACACCCTGACTAATCATAGCCTGTCTCTGGCAGTGCCCTTTACTCAAGCACTGACTGCATCTTGCCTCAGGCTTAAGAGACTATGAAATACAGGCATTCTGTGTGTCTTCACAGTGTCCTGTAACCCCACCCAGATGCATGGTCACATGACAGAACTTTTTAACCTTGTAAAGTCAGTTATGGTGCCTACATAAGTATAAGTGTATTAGAAAATGTCTATAACATAGTATGCTCACAAATACTTTAGCAGAATTGCAACTCAATTGGCATTTACAACAGTTTACAATTGTAAAAGATGTACTGCAGTCCTCAAGTACCGGTAAGTTATAGCATTATTAATTACGCTGCTAAAGAAAAATTAGGAAATATAAATGCAAATATTTTTGTTATTTATGAAGTTAACATAGAACTCTAGCTACATTTTTTCTTTTTTTTTTCACTCCCTCTAGAGTTAAAAAAGTCCCCAACCTCTACTTATTTTCTCCAAGCTCCAGGTCCATCTCAACTTTCCTCTTTGGTCCAGTGCTGCCAGCCCTCTTTATTCAGAAGTCACTCATGTAATTTTCCCCATTTACTGTGAGTCCAGCCTTTTATTGACTCACCGCGTCATCATGCAGGCTTGGATTTATGAGCTCCAGTGGCGCTCACATGTCATGTCATTTCAGGATTGCATTCCCCCCACCTCCACCAAATATGAAGAGGAATGACCTGTGATGTCACTGGATTGACTAAAAGACTACAGAAAAAAGGCATGTATAGGGTTTTCTTAGGACCTGGGGTGCTTTGGGGGGTAGGATGGGGTGCAGGACGCACACCCAAAGCTGGAGTTTTACTTTATGTATCTGCTTCTACATGTATGACATGAGTGCTCAAAACTTAGCCCAAACCAGAATAACGCAAACTATTTGTCTAAAATCTTGGAGCATCTGTTATAACTATAGAATATAATTTATTGCTTGTTTTCTTCTGGAATAATTCATATAACTGGGTTCCTTAATAGATGTTTACTTTATAGTCTCTGGTTTTGCTTCTGCATTTCTTACAAATGTGAAAGTAATTTTTTGTTATTAAAACTCAGATAAGCTGATTTCAAATGAAGTTTCAAAGTGTTTAAACCATATGTTAGAAGCCCTTGAAAGGCAGTTCCGTGAATGCATAAAACTACAGGATAGCACTTGAACTTGAAACTGTATGCTATAAAAAAATATCCATCTTCAAAATCCTAAACTTTCAGACAGCAAAAACAGATGCATGTGATTTTATGGATGTTTAATGAAAATTGCGTCTGAAAAGAAATTGCAAGCATCAACATACTCTGGAATTAAAATTACTTTACCGTATATGTGCAAGGCACAAAATAATTAATGCTTTCCATTCGTGTCTGTTTAACATGAATGAGATAACCGGAAAAAAGCATGATTATAAATTATTTCTGAGTATTAAAGAAAATTATACATGGAATTTTTGAATGAGCTTGTTGGAGCCCTTGTAAACCTATATCTTTGAACTTTAGCAGAAATGTTAGGCATTTTAATGTTCATCTTTCTTTTGTATTGTTGAAACAAAAAACATGTTGTAATGCTTAGATTTATGTTACAATATATATTTTCTTCTAATAAATCTACCATTTGATTAGTGACAACAGATGCTATATTTTGACAACATGCAGGCATATTCTATTATAGTGTAACATCATTGAGTTTAAAGGGCCAGTTTCATTCAGAAATATGTTAGTGACAGGTAGAGCTTGGTGATATGACTCAGATCTGCTTTCTTGGACATTATTATTATTATAATACAGGATTTAAATAGTGCCAACAGTTTGCACAGTGCTTTACAATGTAATAGCTGGTCTGAAGGTTGGCAGAGTTGCAGCTGACCGAACATACCGGGAGTTCCAGAGGATGGGGAAGGCTCTGGGGAATTCCTGAATGTGAGCATGGGAGGAGGTAACAAGGGAGCTAGAGAGCAGGAGGTCTTTGGAGGAGTCGAGAGGATGGTTTGGACGATATCTGTGGATGAGCTTGGTGGTGTTGCTGGGGGCGATATTTTGGATGGCCTTGTATGTTGTGGTTAGTATTTTGAATTTTATATGGTGGGGTAGTGGAAGCCAGTGAAGGAATTGGCAGAGAGGAGCAGCAGTCACGGGTCGGTTAGTGAGGTGTATGAGTCTAGCAGCAGCATTCATAATAGACTGAAGGGGGAATAGCCTGTGTAAGGGTAGGCCGGTGAGGCGAGAGTTGCAGTAGTTGAGGCGGGAAATAACCAAGGAGTTAACACGTTGTTTTGTGGTATCATTAGTCCAGAAGGGGCGAATTCTGAAAATGTTGCGGTGGTTATGACGGTAGCATGTAGACAGTGATTGGATGTGGGGGCTGAAGGAGAGGTCAGAGTCTAGGATTACACCCAGCACCCTGGCATGTGTGGAGGGACCAATGATTGTGTCATTGATCTTAATGGTAAAGTCATAGGGAGGGGATCAGGGAGGAGCAAGCTCAGTTTTAGAAAGATTGAGTTTTAGGAAGCAGTGTGATATCTATACCGATATGTCATTCAGTAAGTTTGTCATACGTGAGGAGATCGAGGGAGTGAGTTGAGGAGTGGACAGATAGATCTGGGTGTTGTCGACATAGAGGTGGTATTGGAAGCCGTGGGAGGTTATCAACTGGTCCAGGAAAGAGGTATAGAGAGAGAATGGGCCCAAGGACAAAGCCTTGGGGTACCCCAAAATAAAGAGGAAGAGGAGCAGAGGAGATGGTGTTGTATGTGACACTGAAAGTGCGCTGAGATAGGTAGGAGGAGAACCACAATAAAGCAGAATCACGGAGGCCAAGGGAGTGAAGTTTGTTGAGGAGGAGCAGGTGGTCAACTATGTCCAAGGCAGCAGAGAGGTCCAAGAGTATAAGTATGAAGCACTGGCCGTTTGTTTTAGCAATTAGTAGGTCGTTGGTGAATTTTAGTAGGGCAGTTTCAGTGGAATGAGAAGGTCTAGGTTTTTTTATTCCAATATTGAACAATGTTTTAGGGTTTTATATACAGTTTTGACAATACAATTATGGTATACATACAATATCTACTTCATAATGAGAATAAACATACTTTATAGAATGGGGGGTTTTCCTGGCGTCATGGGCTTGCTCCCCTGGCCTCCCCTTCTCTCCTTTTTTTTCCCCTCCCTCCCTCATTTTTTCCTTTCTTTCCCTTATTCTTTCCCCCCCCCTCCCCCATTTTATTTTATTTTTTTCCTCTCGGATGTGGGATTAGGATGGGAGAGGTTGGTGTCCTGTCACATAATCGATGCAATATATATTTAGATGTTTTTTATGTATTAAAAATGTTTTTATGTATTTTGATTATTTTTCTCATTTATTTGTCTCTCTGTATGTTCTTATAGAGTTACATATATATGCTCCTGAGGAAGCGTTTATAACAACGCGCAACATGTCGAACAAGCTCTCCATCTCCTCTGGATCCACTTGCCGGTTATCAAATCTATAATTATACTAACAGATTATTTCCTTTGTACTCGGTTGAGTTGTTATAAGGAGAATACATTGTACTGTATGTCAATATAATGATAACCCATGTGGACCGGTCATAATGATTGATCAACTCGTTTGATATTTTATGATTGTCTTATATGCTAAATCTTCTTTATATCAATAAATCTTTAGTTTTTTACTCTTATTTACTTTGTGTGCCTATAAAGTCCAATTACTAGTTACTAGTTTAGACATTCACAGTTTCAGTGGAATGTTGTGGGCGGACCCTGACTGTAGGGGATCGAGAAGGTTGTTGTCAGTGAGGTAGCAACTTATACGGTCATGGACAAGGCATTCAAGGAGCTTAAAGGCAAAGGGGGCAGGCAGATGGGTCTTAAGTTATTCAAACAGGTGGGGTCCAGTAAGGGTTTCCTCAGTGGTAACAGGGCTGAAGGAGGAAAGTATTAAGTGCAGGGTTGGACCTGATGTGTTAGTTGGCTGAGGAAGTTGGATACTGGATATCTCTTTATGAATTGCTTTTGAAATGATTGACAATCTCCTGGGCAGTAAGAAAGTTGGTGGGTGGAGGCAGTGGGGGGTGAAGTAAGAAGTTAAAGGTAGAAAAGAGTTGATGAGGTTTTGATGAGAGTGTTGTAGTAGGTTTGTTTAGGTTAGGTTAGGTTTTATATACAAGTTCTAATAAAGGAGATTTTTTGTAACAATTTAATTGGGTTTTTTACAAGCCACATAGGCTCAGTACAATTGGTTCTACATAGGCCTTAACTTCTCTAGTCTTGGGCTTTTCTTTTTTTATAATGAGCAGTTAAACTTTGCAATGCAGAGTGGATTTTTTTTTTCATGGAGTTGAGCTTTAAAGTGGAATTTCAGGCCACACCTAACTAATCTTAAAACTGCTCCTTTCTTACTTTTAACATCTGTACTGACTAACCTGTGTAAGAAAAATGTATATACCTATTGAAGGGGGGTGTGACCTGGCAAATGCATATACCCATCTATTTCAGGCTGCATCAGTTTGGTCATGTGATCCGACTCCCCTATGTCATTTAGCCACAGCTGCAGGAGAGAGGCTGGAACACTGACAACAGATTGTCCATAGAAGCCTATGAGTGACCTCACTGCTACAGTATATTTTCTTGGTCGGTTGGGTCATCGCACCCCCCGGTCAGTCACCAGCCCCCCACCTACCCCATCTAGGTCATGGGCAGCGCTTCCTCCAGACGGCGTGTGTCTCCTCCCTCCACCTTCTAGGTGGCCAATAGGATCGCTTCTCCTCTCCTCACCGTCGCCTGCCACACGTTGCGGATTGTCACTTGCCACGTCACCTGTCACCAGATGCAGGTTGTCACTTGCCACGTCACCTGCCTTAAGTTGCAGATTGTCACCTGCCACATCACCTGCCACAAGTTGCAGATTATCACTTGCCACGTCACCTGCCACAAGTTGCGGATTGTCCCTTGCCTGCTACAATTGTCACATGCTGTGTCACTTTCCTGCTAAGGTGGGGATTGTCACTTCCTGTGTCCCAGAGTAAAGTCAGGCAGCAGAGAGATGATGTAATCTCTCTGCTGCCCTCGGCTGCCCTTATAGTGAGGGAGGAACTGCCGGGATGCAGGCCACTGATTGGCCAGTCGCCAGCTCATCCACTGAGCCTCACAGCTGCCTCTCCGTCCTCTTACCCGCCCGCCGAGCCGCCCAGGTGCCCGTCCACTCGCACACTCACCCACCACACTGCTCGCACACTCACCCACCCCCCGAGCTGCCCACCCGCCGAGCTGCTTGTGATGCTGACTCACCCACAATTAATTTCTCGGGGGGGAAATTGCCCTGTTGCCCCCCCGGATCCACGGATCCAGCCCTGATCTGACACAATGCTTACACTTGGTTTAATCACAGAACTCCGAACAGAGCATCAGTGGAGAAGGTAAGTCCTCAATTCCGCATGTTAAAAATCATGTTACTCCTTTTGAAACCCTCCCTGCGACAGCCCTCAGGCTCACCTGCCTTTTCTGGGAGCCTTTTCTGTGAGTCTCCGGCTGGTAAAGATAATCTTAAAACTGATAATGAAAGGGGATCAGGGAACATCCATTCCCCAATCTTCCCTGTGTGTAATAAAACTGGAAATGTTCAGCTTTGTGCATTTCCAGGTGCAGAGCTTTCAGATACCGGCTGCCTGTTGGGAACTCTGTGGACTTAGTACAAGGAAGTCATTATTCATATTCATATCAGGGCGTTGTAATAGTTATAAAGTTGAGTTCAAATAAAAATTATGAATAAAAAATTTAAATGTAAAGACAGGTTTTCCTGCACACATCGGAGTGAGAGGATAAATTCTAGGGCCATCATTTTGTATTAACTCTACATTGTTGAGCTGAAAAGGTTTATAATACACGTTTGGTAGTTTTTTGCCATTTTGTAGGTACACACAATTTTGAGACTTTTAAATATAACTACCATTGCTTTCAATTGTTTCATGTTATGATATGACTAAGCCAAGAGGTTTTCTTATATAACTAACATGCTAATTTATATTATTGGAAAGAATGACTAAAAGATTCTCACTACTTTTATTGTGTGTTTCATTTCTTGCTTCACTGAGTCACAGACTCTAACATAATGTTTTTTTTCCTTTGTGGTATTGTGATAAAAGAACAATGGTCAGCACGCATACAGCAATCCAACATTTCCTTGTATGGAGAATTATTTCTTACGTGGTGATCACATGACATTTTATTTTAAGAACTTTGCAAAATGGGAATTTTTCAAAGGTATAATGTATAATGTTATTTAAAAAGAGCTAAATATTGATATGAAAACTCTTTAAGTTGTTAATGTATAGGATCGCCGTTCAATGTTCAAATCATTCATTCTTAATAGTTACTAAAAAGGGTTGCCAGCTGGATCTTGTTTGGAATTGCATTTTAAAAGAGACCTATACTTAAAATCTAAAGTTTTGCTGTCTAACAGGGATTCATCATTAACACATTTTAGCACAACTAAATATTTAAAAATGTACTTTACCTCATAATACCTGATTTGAAGCAGCAGATAACTAGTTCTGACATGTGACAATGCCTATAGGCACATTCTGTTATTTTAGCCCTAAAACTCCACTTTTGTTGAGAAAAAAAACATTCCCTCTGGGTGATCTATGTACATTACAAGGATTATAACAACCTTTGTTGCAGATTCCTACCTTTTGTTATTTTGAATTAATCCATGTGTTTTTGTCTGTGCCTCTGTCCTGAGTGAGTCTAATGGGAGTGGTTTCATAATTAACTGTCAGGTGTGCAGCTGCAGGGCTCTAATGAGGAAATTTGCCGGGCCTGCATCCCTTTAGACGTGAGTCTATTGAAAGTATCTCTCCAAAAATAACATTTTTGTTGCAGGGGATGCCTGAAATCTGACTTGTATCTTAGGCAGACTTCTGGGAAAATTAGTGAGCCAATCACACAAGCAGGAATTGATGTTTCTAGGGAGCGGTCATTACACACTGTGTACAAAACAACTCCAGGTAGCCATATTGCACTGCATTCTTAGAAAATTACAGTGGCTGCAGATTGAAAAAGGAAAGGTAATTTTTAATAACATTCAATTACAATATGATTAGTGTCGCAATTATATGTGCTATATTATTTTTTCTTTATTTGCTATTTTTTCCCCCCACGAAAGTGGAGTTACCCTTTAAAGAAGCCTTTGAGGGGTTTAATAGGTATACCCTGCTCACTCTTAATTGATATCATTCATAATTATCATGTCTCAAATTGTAAGCTTGACTGAGTTTCTGTTAACATTTTTTACCATGTTTTTCTCCAAGCAACAGTGTTCCCGATCTTGTAATTACTATGTCATCATATAGTAATCACATGCAGGTTGGAGACTTCAAAATAAGCCATAAGGCGGTGGATGGCATTGTAGATGACACTGTGGCCATGAAGATAGCATTAAGCATCTGTTTAATGCTTCTATTGTTAGTATAATGTTTTTTTATAAGTTAACACAATAATATAATAATATATTGTAGCAGTGTGCCTGTAAAACAAGTTAAAATGACAGGAGAAGTGATTTATGGGATATATGTTCCTCCACAAATTCTTAGATTTATAATCTAAGATAATTCCAGCAGAGACTTCAGGGTAAAGAAGAATAGTTCTTTACCCTGTGTTGGTAAAGTCCGTTCCGGGGCTGGTTTTATTGGGAGTCTGATAGAGCTCTGGGTGGGACAGACTCCCATGTCTGTGGACCGCAGCTTAATGTTTGCCTTTCAGGTCTTGATTAAGGCAGATGGTCCTAGCTCTCAGTGAGAGAGTGTGGATCTCCATGTGAGGAGGCATATTGGAGCATGGCTGCTTATCCCTGATTTTGGATCCAAGGGTGTAAGGACACTTACTACCAAACCAAAGGACTGGTCAGGCTACGGACACAGTAAAGCCCTGTACACACGATCGGTTTAACCGATGAAAACCGTCCGATGGATTGTTTTCATCAGACAAACCGATCTTGTATGGGACCCATCGGTCTTTTTTTCATCGGTTTTAAAAAATAGAACATGTTTTAAATTTTTCCGATGGATCAAAAACCGATAGCAAATTCCGATCGTCTATGGGCAAGTCCATGGAACGGTCGGTTTTTTGACTGATGGTGTGTGGGCAAGACTGATGGAAGTCAGCTTCATCGGATTTCCGATGGACAAAACCATCGGATTGGAATCCATAGGATATCTGATCGTGTGTACGAGGCTTAAGGCTCAGAAGAGCAGAAGTTTATTTTGTTTGTTTGATGGCAAGATGCCCTTTTTTTTCTTCTGTTGGAAATATCCTGTGCATTAAACATGGTGTTTTCCTAAAGAGACTGTGAGTTGTCCCTGCCTTGAGTCTGATCCCCCTACAAATTGGTGGCCTGAAGCGAGCACAAGACCCCGAGATTGTACCTCTTGCAGCTGCATTTTTTATTAAAAAAATAAATAAGAGCCAGCGCTCTTAAAGGGACAGTACGCTAAGAAAATATTTTTTGTTATTCACCGGTACCAGTAAACTGTTAAGAGAATGGAGGAAATACTCAAACAGCTGGTGCAAGCATGCACGGACCAACAAGAAACTAACCACTTGTTTATAACGGCTACCTAAGTGGCCATGCAGGAGCAGAAGGAGTTCAATAAGCTCAACTCATACAGACTCGGGTACAGACGCTGACTGACAAGCTCTTACCTGTGGATAATGTTGCAGATCTACGCAAGCGAGTGCAGGCTGCATTACAGAAAATGACGGTTGAGGATGATGTGGAGGCTTTCCTTGCGGTTTTTGAGAGGGTGGCAGAGCGTGAAGGGCTACCCCAGGACCAATGGGCTGAGGTCCTTGCCCCCTTTTTGACCGGGGACCCACAGAAGGCCTACTTTGATCTAAATGCTGCTGAGGCCTGGCAATATGAAACTCTGAAAACTGAGATTCTGGCCCGCCTTGGCGTAACGATGGCTGTGAGAGCCCAGCGCGTCCATGCTTGGCAATTTAAGGTGGACCAACCTGCAAGGTGCCAGATGTACAACCTCATCCACCTCACACGGATGTGGTTACAGCCAGGGGTCACCACCCCAGCTCAAGTATTGGTGAGAGTTGTAGTAGACCGCTTTGTGAGAGCCCTTCCAACCCCTATACAGCGATTTGCCAGGAGAGCTGATCCTACAAATGCCAATGAGTTGGTGGCCCTCGTGGAGTGGTACTTGTGTACTAAGGATTTTCTTAGGGGTGTAGTACCCACAGAATCCTTCTCCAAGAGACAGAAGCCCACCAACCCGGGAAAAAGCGATCCTGCCCTAAAGTGGGGAAAGAAAGAAGTAAATACGATTGAGGCTCCTGAGGCGCAAGGAGTGAAAAGACTCAATCACCAAAGGGAGACTCGCCAGGACCGGGGTCCTATAGTGTGCTGGCGTTGCCAAGAACCGGGGCACCTGGCCGCCAGTTGTCCGCTACACCAAGAATCTATGGATTACAGTGTGACCCAGAAAGGCTCTTTTGTTGCTACACCAGGTGACACCCCACAACAGCCTGGCGGCACTGAGAAACAGATTTGTGTCATTGAAGTGAACGGTTGCCAGATGACTGCCTTGCTGGATTCTGGCAGATTAGTAACTTTAGTGCATGCGGTCTCGTGAACCCCCAAAAATTGCAGCGACAGCTAATGGGCGTGGTTTGTATTCATGGGGATACCAAGTGCTACCCCACGGCCGTTGTATCTATCAAGTCTCCCTGTGGCACTATGGACCATGAGGTTGGAGTAGTCCCAAATCTCATGTATAACACTGTTCTGGGACAAGACTTCCCTTTTTTCTGGAATTTATGGGATAACACCAAGGGAGCAAGACCCCCAGCGGGATCGGATTCCTACTGCCCAGAACCGCTGGAGGAGCAGAACAAAGAGAAAGAGTCTGCCCATTTTCCCTTGGAGGTCCTTGGATCTACCTACGACCCGCAAAAAGTTTGTCACGGCCCAGCTTAGGGATCCAACTCTAGCTAGGGCAAGGGAACAGGTAAAAGTGGTAAATGGGGTACCGCAAGAGCCAGGGGAGGAGGCCATATTCCCACATTTTGCTATGGAAAATTACCTGTTATACAGAGTTGATGAAGTACGAGGAGAGAGACTTGAACAGTTGCTAGTACCTCAACCTCATAGACGCATAGTACTGGACCTGGCACATTCTCATGTTCTTAGGGGACATTTGGGGGTGGATAAAACGAAGGAAAGACTATTGCAACGGTTTTATTGGCCAGGTTTACACAAAGAGGTAAAAGTGTACTGTGAATCCTGCCCAGTTTGTCAGCTCACTGCTACGGTATCACATTTCCGGAGTCCATTGCTACCTTTACCCATCATTGAGGTGCCCTTTGACAGGATTGCCATTGATATTATAGGTCCCTTGGTTAAGTCTGCTAGGGGGCACCAGTATATCCTGGTTGTCTTGGACTATGCCACCCAGTGGCGTAGCGTGGGGGGGCCAGGGGGTCGGTCGCCCCGGGCGCAAAATTTTGAGGGGCGCAGCGGCAGGCGGCAGGTTACCTGCAGCTCTTCTCCTGCACTGTGCAGTCTAGGAGACTGTGAGCTCTTCCGCTTCGCTATGAGGAAGAAGTTGCGGTGCAGTCCTGGCTTAGGCTCCAACGGTGACACTGACACAGCAGTGAGTAAATGAACACTGAAGACCATCCGTTATGATCCCAGAAATTGTGACCATGCAGAGACTGGGGGGAAGGAGGAGGGCAGGCGACCCACTTAGCCCGCCCCACAGCCCGGACTTCCGACCACCGCCGCTTTTCCTGAGTCCTGCATGTGCCTGTCAGTGTGCTGCTACCCGGCCCCGGCACCGACCACCCCAGGATTGGAGGAAACCGGGGACAGGAGGAAGAGGATGAGGCATCATTCACACAGACAGAAGCCCCTCCTTACCAACATCTGCATGGACATTGTACAGAGGAAAGCTCTGTACGGGATGATGGCAGCCGGAGGGGGGCTGGGGCTAAGCTCTGAACTGGAATCTGTGGGAAAGAGAGCTTTGTTTGTTTTTGGGGGGGAGATGTACACAGCGTACCCCCCTCAACCCTGCATGCCGCACACAGCGCACCCCCTTTAACCCTGCATGCCACACATAGCGCAGCCCCCTAAACCCTGCAAGCCACACATAGCGCAGCCCCCTAAACCCTGCAAGCCACACATAGCACACCCCCCTCAACCCTGCAAGCTACACACAGGGCATCCCCTCAACCCTGCTAGCCACACACAGCGCACCCCCCTCAACCCTGCAAGCCACACACAGCGCACCCCCTCAACCCTGCATGCCACACACAGCACCCCCAAGGCTGCACGCCACACACAGCGCACCCCCCTCAACCCTGCACACAGCGCACCCTCCAACCCTGCACGCCACACACAGCGCACCCCCCTCAACCCTGCACGCTGCACACAGCGCACCCCCTTAACCCTGCACTCCTGACACAGCGCACCTCTGAACCCTACATTACGTACAAAGCGCATCCCTCAGCCTTGCTGTCCATACACAGCGCACCCCTCAACCTTCATTGCTAATAATTAGTTCTATTTCTTCTTTTCTGTCTACTGGTGGGTCCCGTCACTTCTGCAGTCTGTGGTGTGCAGTAGAGGTGCGCATCTTCACTGGCCTCATGATTCGATTTGATTACGATTATCATGTCAATGATTCGATTCGATTCCGCGATGCATCACGATGCATCAAAATTACTGCGTGTGGTTTTCATTAAAAAAAAATTAAAGCAGTCAGGAGAACTCCATTTTTTAATTTTATCTGTTCTTAAAAAAAAAAAAGACAACACTCCCTGCATGCAGCAAAGTCTAAACACAGCAGACAACAACTTAGGAGTTACAGGCCCCCCCCAAAAAAGAAATACTAGAGGAGATGGTCAGAGACTGCTAACATGATGCAGGAGATGGTCAGAGACTGCAGACATGATCAGAGACTGCAGACATGATACAGGAGATGATCAGAGACTGCAGACATGATAAGGAGATGATCAGAGACTGCAGACATGATCAGAGACTGCAGACATGATACAGGAGATGATCAGAGACAGCAGACATGATAAGGAGATGATCAGAGACTGCAGACATAAGGAGATGATCAGAGACTGCAGACATGATAAGGAGATGATCAGAGACTGCAGACATGATCAGAGACTACAGACATGATACAGGAGATGATCAGAGACTGCGGACATGATACAGGAGATGATCAGAGACAGCAGACATGATGCAGGAGATGATCAGAGACTGCAGACATGATGCGCCAAGTAGCCAGCACTGGTTTCTAATGCACTGCTGCTGCCATGGAGACAGAGACCAGCGCTGTCAATAGTGGTGCCAGGACAGCAACCCTGGTCGTTCGCCCACTGGTCCACTGTCGGAGGATTCCCCCATCCACCTGAAATGTGTAGATGGGGGTGTTCTGATTATAAGGTATATATTTACTGATCGTACTGTTGCTTTAAATTGGCATCCATTACTAGCAGGAACTGTAGTATATTCCTCCCACTTCCTGCTCAGCAGTCAGCAGTCATATTAAATAATCTTTCTACAGAGAAGGAAGCATGCTAAAGACCTCCACTATTTCTTAATACAGGCCTTGGAAGCATAAGTCTGTAAGTAAGCAGTCATTAGTTTTCAGTTAGTCAGTATATGTTCTACTAATGCAACTACATTTTATGTGTCTGTCAGGAAGTTCACTCAGCTAGGCCACACTTTTGCTAGCTAGTGCCTTAACAGTATTGTAGCATGCCTGTTACTATTTGCATTTGTGATGTAATGTTAAATGCTAATGCATATTTTTATAATTTGTGTTTTGCAGTTTTACAAAAAACTTATTCTCAGTAAAGATTTCAACTATAAGCCCTTCCTCCTGAGTCTTTGTTGGGAAGCTGTTAGCTGTCTGCCAAGCTTTGTCCTTTGAACACATTGTGAGGGCAGAGCAGTAAAAAGACTTTTAACACAGCGGGCATAGTTTAAAGAAGAGTGGATGCATTCTGCTCATCATCAGCTAACCTCTACAGCCACAGACACTACAAAGAAGTAATCTGTTTCATCATGCAACACACAGACAAGGATAATACACCAGTCATCCCTCAGCATACACAAGCAGAGGAAAGCATACAAAATATGACAACCAACAGGTCACGCTGCACAAGCTCCAGAGTCTCTAGTCAGTCGGATCAGACATCAGCTAGTGCTGAATCTGCCAGGTCCAAGCGCACTAGCTCTAGACATTCAAGCTGCTCTAACCTGTCGTCCACCAGTGCTGCAGCTGCCAAGGCCCATGCAAAAGCAGAAGCTGCGCGTGCACTGGCTTCCTATGCAATACGTGAAGCTGAAATGATAAGAGAACAGGGCTGCATAGATGAAGAACATCATATGATTAAAGCTAAAAGTAAAGCTGAAGCACTTAGAAGAAAAGCAGAGGTGAAAGCATCTTTACATATTATCAAGCAAGAAAAAACTGCTTCAGCAGCCTTAGCTGAAGCCGAGGTGCTCATGAGAGCTGCCGAAGAACAGTACAGAGAGCACTCTGTGATAGATACCCAAATGACACCACTTAGTGCAATCCAACGCACCAGTGAGTATGTGCAATTGCACGCGACCATGCGCTCGGATCAACAGTCTAATGATGCATTGGAATCGTCAAAGGTCCCACTAGCAGCAGACAACTTTGATATCGCTCGATGCCACAAGACTGAACCAGAACTTTACTATAACAAGCCAAGTGGTTACATACGCAGAGACCAATCTGTTGGTCCTTCAGGAAATCAAACAAATGGTGACATAATCCCTCCTTGGGAAAATATAAATCCGGCCTATAGCAGGAAGACTTGCAGTAAACGAGAACAACCACACGACTATAGTGGATTTTACCAAGCATCCCAACCGTCTTACCAGCCACAGACATGCCCTGTGTTTGTTCCCAGAAAATGCCCACCTGAGGCAGCAGGAGCCACAGAGGTGACAAAATACTTGATACGCCGTGAAATGGTGAGCTCTGGTCTCCTGAAGTTTGATGACCGTCCAGAAAATTATTGGGCCTGGAAGTCATCTTTTCTAAGCAGCACCCAAGACTTAAATCTGAAAGACAGGGAAAAGCTTGACCTACTCTCCAAATGGCTCGGACCAGAGTCCACCGAGCAAGCCAAAAGAATCAGGTCAGTACATGTTCATGATGCGACAGCAGGGCTTACAATGTTATGGCAGAGATTGGAAGACTGCTATGGGTCACCTGAAGTAATTGAAGATGCACTTCTAAAGAAAATTGAAAATTATCCAAAATTAACCAATAGAGACAATCAGAAGCTGAGAGAGCTTGGTGACATACTTTTAGAGCTGGAAGCGGCAAAGGCTGGTGGATACCTCCCAGGCCTCTCATATTTGGATACAGCACGCGGAGTCAAACCGGTAATCGAGAAGCTTCCTTACAGCTTACAAGAAAGATGGATCACGCAAGCATCAAAATACAAGGAAGATCATCAGGTGGCATTTCCACCTTTCTCCTTCCTCACCAAATTCATTGTGAAGCAAGCTAAAATATGCAATGACCCAAGCTTCGCCCTTTTGAACAGGGGAGGCTCCAGTTCTGTAAAGACAGAGAAACAACTTTCAGTGTACAATAAAGAACGCAGAGCAACAGTATCTGTACGGAAGACAGAAGTACCGACTGAGTTTGAGGCCAACCAGGATAAAAGCTCAGGAGTGCAAATTGAGGACCCAGATAAGCAGTGTCCCCTACATAACAAGCCTCATCCACTGAGAAAATGTCGCGGTTTCAGAAGCAAGACGATAGAGGAGCGCAAATCTTATCTTAAGGACAAGCGCATTTGTTTCAGATGCTGTGGTTCAACTCAACATCTTGCTAAAGACTGTGTGAAAACAATTCGATGTAAAGAATGCAATAATGACAACCATCTGTCTGCTTTACACCCAGGACCAGCACCATGGAAAACAGAGAATCCGGTAACCCAAGAAGATCATGGTGGGGAGCAAAAAAGGGATTTTTATAACAGCTTACCTGTAAAATCCTTTTCTTGGAGTACATCACGGGACACAGAGCGACTTAGTCATTACTAATGGGTTATATAGTTTACCTTCAGGTGTTGGCACTGGCCAATTCCAAACCGGAAGTACCCTCCCCTATATAAGCCCCTCCCACCCGGGAGCACCTCAGTTTTGTAGCCAAGCAATAAGTGTCCCAAAAAGAGGGGTGGGAGCTCTGTGTCCCGTGATGTACTCCAAGAAAAGGATTTTACAGGTAAGCTGTTATAAAAATCCCTTTTTCTTTTTCGTACATCACGGGACACAGAGCGACTTAGTCATTACTAATGGGACGTCCCAAAGCAATGCCAAATGAGGGGGGGGGTACATAAGCTGGGCGCCATCAGGCATGAGGATCTTTTGCGGCCTGCAACACACTGCGCCCAAAGGCGACATCCTCCTGACTTCTAACGTCTACCTGATAGAATCTAGTAAACGTGTGTACCGAAGACCATGTTGCGGCCTTACATACTTGAGCCAGGGAGGCCTGGTGATGCACTGCCCATGAAGTTCCAACCGCTCTTGTGGAGTGCGCCCTAACTTTGAACGGAGGCGGTCTCTTTCTCAAGCCATAGGCTTGTATTATGACCTGTCGAATCCACTTGGCTAAAGTAGATTTTGATGCTGCCTGACCCCTTCTGGGGCCTTCCGGCAGAACAAACAAAGAATCCGTTCTGCGAATCTGAGCAGTGGCTTTTAGATAAGCTTTAACTGCTCTTACCACATCCAAAGAATGTAATAACTTTTCCTCTACTGAGATAGGTTTGGGGAAAAAAGAAGGAAGAACCACATCTTGGTTCAAATGAAACCTCGATACCACCTTAGGAAGAAAGGCTGGATGAGGACGTAATACTACTCTGTCCTTATGGACAACCAGATATGGCTCCTTACAGGACATAGCTGCTAATTCCGACACTCTTTTAGCCGAACAAATGGCTACTAAGAAAACCAATTTCCTGGTGAGAAGAACCAAGGAAATGTGTTGTAATGGTTCAAACGGTTGTTTCTGTAGAACCGACAGAACCAGGTTTAAGTCCCAAGGACATATGGGAATACTAACCGGAGGGCTAATACGCATCACTCCTTGTATAAAGGCTTTGACTAGTGAATGCGAAGCCAAGGGCCTTTGAAAAAATATTGACAAGGCCGAAATCTGACCCTTGATAGTACTCAAGGCCAGCTTCCTATCTACAGCCCACTGTAGGAAGTCCAGAATCCTCCCTATCATGTACTTACGTGGATGCCATTTCTTGGTCTCACACCACGTAATGTACGCTTTCCAGATCCTATAATAGATCTGCCTGGATACCGGTTTCCTGGCATTGATCATGGTAGATACCACAGAATTAGAGAGCCCTCTCTTTTTCAGAATGTGGGCTTCAATAGCCAGGCCGTCAAACCTAGGGCTGGTAAGGAAGGGTGGTATATCGGTCCTTGCGACAGCAGGTCCGGACGAAGTGGGAGGGTCCAAGGACTCCTCACTGACATTTTTACCATCTCCGCGTACCATGCCCTTCGGGGCCACGCTGGAGCCACCAGAATCACTGGTTTCTTTTCTACCCTGATTCTGCGGAGTAATCGCGGTAACAATTGTGGCGGTGGGAATGCATATATCAGCTTGAACCGATCCCAAGGGAACACTAGGGCATCCGAGCCGCAAGCTAGGGGATCCCTTGTGCGAGACACAAACCTGTCCACCTTTGCGTTGAATCTGGATGCTAGCAGATCTACATCCGGTGTTCCCCACCGCTGGCATATTGCCTGGAAAACCTCGGGGTGAAGAGACCATTCCCCCGGGCATAATTGTTGGCGACTTAGAAAGTCCGCTCTCCAATTTTCCACTCCTGGGATGAAAACCGCGGATATGGCTGGGACATATCTTTCTGCCCACTCCAGGATGCAATTTGCTTCCTTCTGGGCTGCACGACTTTTGGTGCCACCCTGATGATTGATATATGCCACTGCCGTGGCATTGTCTGATTGAATTCTGACAGGGGACCCCTGGAGTTTGGATGTCCATGCTACTAGGGCATACCGGGCTGCTCGTATCTCTAAGAGATTGATGGGCAGGGCCTTTTCTGCTTCTGACCACCTGCCCTGGAGAGACCATTGCTCCAGCACTGCCCCCCAGCCGATGAGGCTGGCATCTGTAGTGACCACCTTCCAAGAAACCGGACTGAAGGGTTTCCCTCTTTCCAGATTCTGGGGCACCAACCACCAATGGAGGCTCTTGCGAACGGAAGGGGACAGGGACATTGGTAAGTCTAAAGCCTGAACTTTTTTGTTCCAGGCTGACAGTATGGCCCTTTGCAAATTCCTTGAATGGAATTGACCGTAGGGTACCGCTTCGAATGAAGCCACCATCTTTCCCAGCAGCCTCATGCAGAGACGTATGGATGGTTTTCTTTTTGTACCCACTAAGTGGGTCAAATTTCTTAAAGACGACACCTTCTCTGGAGGTAAGAAAATCTTTCTCTGATTTGAATCCAGCCTTAGCCCTAAGTATTCCAGACTTTTGACTGGTCTTAGAGCTGACTTGTCCCGGTTGATAATCCAACCGTGATATTCCAGATACTCGATTGTCTTGTGAATAGCTACTTCCAGCTTTTCCACTGAGTGGTCTATTAGTAGCAGGTCGTCTAGATATGCCATTATCGTTACACCCTGTGTTCTTAGATTGGCCAATAATGGGGCCAGAATTTTTGTGAACACTCGTGGTGCTGTGGCCAGACCGAAAGGTAAGGCTCTGAACTGAAAATGGCGCCCTTCTACTGCAAAGCGTAGAAATTTCTGATGGGCCGGAAAGATGGGAATATGCAGATAAGCATCCCTTATGTCGATCGAGGCTAGCCATTCCTGCCCTTGTAGGGCGGTGGCCACTGATCGGATCGACTCCATCCGAAAGGTCCTGATATTTAGGAACTTGTTTAGCCCTTTTAGATTTAATATGGGCCTCACGTCCCCATTTGGTCTGGGGACTGTGAAAAGGTTCGAGTAAAACCCGAATCCGCTTTCTTCCAGGGGAACCTTCATGATTACCCCTTGGAGCAATAGTTGTTCTAGTGCCAGAAGGAGGGATCCTCTCTTTTGGGGATCTCTTGGCACGTTTGACCTCATAAATTGGGCAGGAGGAGTGCCTTTTAACTCCAGCTTGTATCCCAGACTTACTGCGGAGAGCACCCATCTGTCTCTGATGGTGTCCCGCCAGGTCTCTGTGAACAACTGAAGTCTTCCCCCCACCCGATTGAGCGGGGGCAATACTTCATGCCTTAGGGGGAGGTTTTGTACCTCTCTTGATCCAGGGCTTCTTGTTACCCTGTGATTGTCCCTGATTTCTGCCCCCTGAATTTGACCGCGGAGGCCGTCGGAACTGCTTCACAGCCGATGTGCCCGGGACTGGAGAGGTAGGCCTCTTAAAAGAAGGACTTCTACCCTTGTTCTTAACCGGTAAGAGTGAACTTTTACCGGCAGAAATTTTCTGGATATATTTGTCCAGATCTTCTCCAAATAAGCGTACTCCATGAAATGGGAAGCTAACCAGCAGTTTTTTACAGGGAGCTTCAGCAGACCAGTTTTTGAGCCACAGAAGCCTACGCATATGTACTATAGACAGCGTAAAGCGGGAGGCCTGTTGGATTGTATCCTTTATGGCGTCCACCGCAAAACACAAGGCTCTAGGCAGGTCAGCTAGGGCATGAGCCTGCTGATCTGGTAAGTCCCTTAAGACTTGTTTCAACTGATCTTTCACTGCTTGGCAGACTCCAATCGCTGCTACCGCAGGTTGTGTCACCATACTTGCTGTAGAGAAAGCAGATTTTAGTAAAGACTCCAATTTTTTATCTATTGGGTCTTTGAACATTGGAACATTATCTACTGGACATGTCAGTGATTTGTTAACAGAAGAGATGGCTGCGTCCACTATAGGGACCCTCCATTTTCTTATGAACTTATCCTCCATGGGATAGATTACCGGAAATCTCTTGGGGGGAGCAAATATTTTATCAGGATGCTCCCAATCCTGGTAAATAAGCCCTTCTAATAAAGGGTGGATTGGGAAGGAACAGACCGCCTGGGGAGCTTTTAGCGACCCCAGCGAGGAAACCGTAGTGGATGGTGGTTCCGCCAGAGGCATTTTAAATGCTGATCGGACCATGTTAGTCAGAGACTGAACCCATAATCTTTCAGCCTGAGAAGCTGAGAAAGGTTCTTCCACTGTTGATTCCTCTATAAGTGAATCAACCTCATCCTGATCCCCTTCAGGTAGGTCGATCTCTGTGTGGGGCTGTTCCTCCACTAACAGGCACTCTGAAGGAGGAGACGGAGATCGGACGCGCTTTTCCTGTGACAGGGAAGCAGCGATCAATGCTGTTAATCTCTCTTCCAATCCTCCCAGAGTTGAGGATAAAACCTCCTCTGTTATATATACAGGAGCAGGTGGACTGGGGACAGCCGCAGCACCAGGCATTCCTGCGGGGTTTCTACGGCTACTGACCTCTGCATTCTCAGGGGAGATTGGTGCAGTGCAAGCATGCCCAATATCCTCAGAGCCCGATGGAGACCCCTTTGGCTTCCTGGAAGATCTATTTCCGGAGCGTCTGGACGACATATCCTTTAAGCACAAAGCTGAGGTATTCCCGTCGTCATACACCAATTTTTGCTGGTAATAGTCTAACACAGGTGCTGCTATATACCAGCTGGTGTCCACTAAAGTGCCTTTCTATGGGGATGCCTGCATCAACCGCCTCTGTGTGCCACTGTTTGTTGCTAGCTCTGTTTGCATGCAGCTGACACTTGTACTGTGTCTTTTAACCATGCTGGGACGCCCGCACATGCGCAGAAGCGCCGCGGCGCGCATCGAGCGTCATCCACCCGCCCCGCCCCTTTTTTTTCATAGGAGGCGCGTGCACGCGCCCGCGCGCGCGCCCGTGCGCCAATGGCGCCCTTTTCGAAAACCAACAGAGGACTAGGAGCCAGGGCCCTTTTTGCCGGAGGGCCTGTGCGGTGGATGAACGCAGCAACAGGGCAGAGGAAGTGGATTCCCTCAGAGAAACTTACCAGCTGCCTGGATCTTTTGAGTTGAGAAAACCAAAGATCCACATTTACAAGAAAAATGGACTACAGCGGCCTCTAGTGGTTTAACACAGGTACCGCGGTCCCTGTTTTTTTTTTTTTTTTTTCTTGACTACTATTAAAATTTTACATTTTCAGTAGTTATAGGCAAACACAGATATTTAGCGGGAATACCGTTAGGTAACAGACAGAAAGACAAATTAGGCTTGGGGGTCCCCCAATAGAACCAAGTTCCTGAGGGCCCCCACTTACCTGATCCCCGCCGCAGGACTTTGTTTGGTCCACAAAAGTCCAAACTTCACCTATCACGGCAGGCCTTGTAATTAAACCTTCAGGGACCGGGTTCCCAAGGATTCCACTCCCCTGGACCTGTATAGCACCCTGCACAGACAGCGTCTTGGTCGTGGGTATGACCAGAGCTCTGGATCCCAGGGTCCAGCCCTCCTAAGAGAAGCATTACAGGCAAAACCTTGCTCTTCTGCTGCAAGGCCCGGGTACCGACCGTTTAGCTATGAAGCTTTTTTGGTGGGATCCGGAACAGCTTACTAAGGCCCAAAAGAACCTGTACGCAAGCCCAGTGAAAACACATGTTACTCTTTGGCCAACACCTTAGACACTGGCAAAAAACTGAGGTGCTCCCGGGTGGGAGGGGCTTATATAGGGGAGGGTACTTCCGGTTTGGAATTGGCCAGTGCCAACACCTGAAGGTAAACTATATAACCCATTAGTAATGACTAAGTCGCTCTGTGTCCCGTGATGTACGAAAAAGAAAAGAGAGTGCATTACCAGCAATAACCTCAAAGTGCACTGAAATCTGCACAAACACATTTAACTCGAGATCATGCTCCAAGATATGTTTAGTCAAGGTGCATCCTGCAGGCCTCAGAGAGAGGGCAATCAGAATGTATGCGGTTCTAGATGAACAAAGTAACAGATCTTTGGCAAGAACAGAGTTCTTTGACCTCTTCGGTGACAGAGGAAGTCCAACTCCGTATACTTTGAAGACATGCTCAGGAGTTGTGGAGACATCAGGGAGGAGAGCAAACAACTACATCATTGAATCATTAGATGGGAAAACGCAGCTGACTCTGCCCACTCTCATTGAATGTGATATGATACCAGATGATAGATCAGAGATACCCACACCTGAAATTGCTCGTCACTACCCTCATCTGATGCAAATATCAGACAAGATTCCAGTACTGGACCCAGGTGCTGCAATTATCCTTCTACTTGGAAGAGACATATTGAGAGTGCACAAGGTCAGAGAGCAATACAATGGGCCACACAATGCACCATTTGCACAACGTCTTGACCTTGGATGGGTCATAATTGGTGATGTATGTCTGGATGGAGCTCACAAGCCATCAAAAGTGAATGTCTACAAAACAAACATGTTGCAAAATGGCCGCACATCATGTCTTAGCCCCTGTACCAACAAGAAACAGATTAAAGAAAGACTAGTCAACCCAATACAACAGCAGAAAGTTCGGAGTTACATGGAGGCTATCACCTCATCTGAAGATACAGATGAGCTAGGATGCAAGGTGTTTGAAAGAACGCGAGATGATGACAAACCAGCACCATCTGTTGAAGATAGCCTCTTCCTTGAGATAATGGACAGAGAAGTCTTTCTAGATGAGTCAAACAGCTGGGTAGCTCCACTACCTTTCCGTTCACCCCGACATCACCTTCCTAACAACAAAAGACAAGCAGTGAAGCGTCTCACCTCATTGCGACGCACTCTAGACAGAAAGACAGATATGAAGGAACACTTCCATGATTTCATGCAGAAGATCTTCGACAGTGGTCAAGCTGAAAAAGCACCACCATTGGAAGAAAAACAAGAATGTTGGTACTTACCAATATTTGGAGTGTATCATCCTCAGAAACCAGGACAGATACGAGTAGTATTTGACTCCAGTGCAAAGTATGAAGGCCTTTCCCTAAACGATGTCCTCCTCAGTGGACCTGACCTGAATAATACACTCCTTGGAGTCCTCATCAGGTTCCGAAAAGAACGCGTTGCAGTAACAGCAGATGTACAACAAATGTTCTACTGTTTTCTTGTCCGCAAAGATCACAGAGACTACCTGAGGTTCCTGTGGTATGAAGACAATGACTTCAACAAAGATGTCACAGAATACAGGATGAAGGTACATGTGTTCGGGAACAGCCCCTCTCCAGCTATAGCTATCTACAACCTGAGACGAGCAGCACAGAAAGGTGAAGAAGAACACGGCACAGATGCCAAACATTTTGTTATGAGAAACTTTTATGTGGACGATGGACTTGCTTCTTTCTCTAGCAATGAAGAGGCTATCGACATCCTGAAGAGAACAAGGGAGATGTTAGCAGAATCTAACATAAGGTTACACAAGATAGCGTCCAACAGCAGCAAAATCATGGAAGCATTTCCCTCAGAGGACCGTGCAAAAGACCTCAAGGACCTGGATCTAGGAACAGATTCACTGCCCCTTCAAAGAAGTTTAGGGCTCAGTTGGGATCTGAAAACCGACAGCTTTACATTTAGAGTATCCAGAGAAGAGAAGTCGTTCACGAGAAGAGGTGTCTTGTCCACGGTCAACAGCCTTTATGACCCCCTAGGATTTGTAGCCCCCATAACCATGCAAGGCAAGGCTCTTATGAGAGAAATTGCTACTGAACATGAACAAAGTGAATGGGATACACCTCTACCTAAGGAGAAAGAAATGCAGTGGAAGTTGTGGAAGGACTCATTAATAGAGCTTGAACAACTTATCATACAAAGGTCATATGTCCCTGTTTCTCTGTCTGCCACGAAGCAAAGAGAATTGTGTGTATTCTCAGATGCATCTACTATGGCTATAGCAGCTGTAGCCTACCTTAGAGTAATGGACTTTGAAGGACAAAACTATGTTGGGTTTATCATGGGAAAGTCCAAACTGGCTCCACGTCCTGCTCACACGGTTCCACGTTTGGAGCTTTGTGCTGCTGTCTTAGCAGTGGAGATGGCAGACATGATCATTGCTGAACTGGACATTGAAATTCATGCAGTGAAGTTTTACACAGACAGCAAGATTGTGTTAGGATATATTCACAATGCTTCGAGAAGATTCTACATGTACGTGTCAAACAGAGTGATACGCATCAGAAAGTCCACACGGCCAGAACAGTGGCACTACATCAGTTCGGATAAAAATCCAGCCGATCATGGGACTAGACCGGTTCTAGCAGCTGTCCTGAAGCACACTAACTGGTTCTCAGGACCATCCTTTTTGAATAGATCAGAAACCGAAGAGACCACTCAGTTTGAGACATTTGAACTTGTAGAACCAGATAATGACAAAGAAGTACATGCACAAGTAACGGCGTATAGTACCATAACTACTAGAGGCAACCTTGGCGCACACCGGTTTGAAAGATTCTCCAGCTGGAAGTCACTCATTCGAGCTATAAGAAAGCTTATTCACCTAGCCAAATCCTTCTGTAGAGCTACAAACACTGACAAGTGCAATAGCAATCATCTTATGCAAGCCGAAATTATCATCATTAGATGTGTTCAGCAAGAAGTTTTCAAAGAAGATATCAAGTGCCTTCTTAAAAGAGAAGAGATCTCCAAACACAGTCCACTCAAAAAACTGAACCCAATACTTGATGAAGATGGAGTGATAAGAGTTGGAGGTCGCTCGTCAGTAGTGGATATGACGGTCGAAGAGAAACATCCTTTTATAATGCCCAAGAATCATCACATTTCATTTCTGTTAGTAAGACACTATCACGAACAAGTTGCACATCAGGGTCGCCACTTCACTGAAGGAGCAGTCCGGTCAGCTGGATTATGAATCATAGGGAGTAAACGACTAGTCTCCAGTGTCATCCACAAATGTGTAATTTGCAGAAAAATCAGAGGGAAACTTGAAGAGCAGAAGATGTCAGACTTACCTGCTGATAGACTTGCTTCAAACCCACCCTTTACTCATGTTGGCCTAGATGTCTTTGGTCCTTGGAACATCTCCTCACGTCGGACCAGAGGAAGCAGTGCAGAAAGTAAATGTTGGGCTGTTCTGTTCTCTTGCATGAGTACAAGAGCAGTACACATTGAAGTCATCGAGTCTCTGTCTACCTCAAGCTTTATCAATGCTTTGAGAAGATTTTTCTCTATCCGAGGACCTGTGAAGCAACTCCGCTCAGATCGGGGCACAAACTTTACTGGGGCCTGTAAGGAGTTAAGGATCCTTACAGAAGACTCTGAGACGAGTGCTTATCTTCAAGATCAAAGATGCACTTGGACCTTCAATCCTCCTCATGCGTCACATATGGGAGGAGCTTGGGAGAGGATGATTGGAGTGGCTAGTCGCATTCTGGATGCCATGTTTCTGAAGGTTAGCTCTACTCGCCTTACACATGAAGTTCTCATCACACTTATGGCTGAAGTCATGGCTATCATGAACGCTCGACCCTTAGTTCCAGTGTCTACCGATCCAGAAATGCCAACAGTTTTGACACCTGCAATGCTTTTGACCCAGAAGATGGAAACAGTGACAGCTCCCACAGGAGATTTTGGTCTCAAAGATCTTTACACCAAGCAATGGAAGCAAGTTCAGAGTCTTGCAGACATCTTCTGGAATAGATGGAAACAAGAGTACCTGGTGACGCTCCAGTCACGCAGAAAATGGCAAATTGACAAGCCTAACCTACAAGTCGGAGATGTCGTCCTACTAAAGGACGCTCAGGTCCACAGAAACGAATGGCCAGTTGGACTCATTGTCGAGACTGTACCTAGTAATGATAGTAAGGTTAGAAAGGTCAAAGTTAAAGTCATGAGACAGGGCACCCCTAAGGTGTACTTTAGGCCTATCTCTGAAGTTGTTTTACTTCTTAAAAAGGAAACATAGTGGTATAATGTTCATTATGCCAGGTGGGGAGTGTTCTGATTATAAGGTATATATTTACTGATCGTACTATTGCTTTAAATTGGCATCCATTACTAGCAGGAACTGTAGTATATTCCTCCCACTTCCTGCTCAGCAGTCAGCAGTCATATTAAATAATCTTTCTACAGAGAAGGAAGCATGCTAAAGACCTCCACTATTTCTTAATACAGGCCTTGGAAGCATAAGTCTGTAAGTAAGCAGTCATTAGTTTTCAGTTAGTCAGTATATGTTCTACTAATGCAACTACATTTTATGTGTCTGTCAGGATTGAAGTTCACTCAGCTAGGCCACACTTTTGCTAGCTAGTGCCTTAACAGTATTGTAGCATGCCTGTTACTATTTGCATTTGTGATGTAATGTTAAATGCTAATGCATATTTTTATAATTTGTGTTTTGCAGTTTTACAAAAAACTTATTCTCAGTAAAGATTTCAACTATAAGCCCTTCCTCCTGAGTCTTTGTTGGGAAGCTGTTAGCTGTCTGCCAAGCTTTGTCCTTTGAACACATTGTGAGGGCAGAACAGGGGGGATTGGATCATATATTTTTTTTCCAGTGTAATGACCAAACAAAAAAAAAAAAAAGCGATCACTATATGGGCTGCATAAGTGGCTTGGTGCTAACTGGAAGAACAGAGCGGGGGAGGGAGACAGATAGGGGAGAGAAAGGGACAGCTCAGTGATCAATGTGTAATGAAAAATGCAGTGCTCACTCATTCAGGGACGAGGCTGGAAGTTCACACAGCTTGGAATGTGTAGCTGCTGACTGTGTTGTTCTTCATATCTCCCGCGCACATCTCCCCCCTCTCCTCTCTCTCCTTCACAGCTGTGCATCGGGATAGGAGAGTGGGCATGCCGGGCAGAAACAGGGAGAGAGAGGAGGAGGAGCAGCTGTATGCAATGCATTGTTCCGTTGCTGGGAGGGGGAGTGAACTTCGCTGGCCTGTGTGTGAGACGAGTGTCAGACACTCCACACAGCTGCAGCTGCCCCTAAACGTACACATTGATTTTCCTGTCCTACGGGCGGGAGAAATCAGTCTGTTTTCTCAAACTGTCACAGCGATAATGGGAGGCTGGAAACATTGCCCCCCCCCCAGAGTGCAGGATCTCCAGGGACTTCGGCAACACTGATTGTTCCGCCACTCCCATGGATGTGATGACAGCTACATTGATCTGTCTCACAGCTCCGTGCGGCTCTGGCTCTGCGCCCACCCATCGGGGAGATAAGGGGTCACTGTCCGTGTGTCCACAGGTACAAATCCTGAGGAGGGGGAGAGCCTGGGTGGGGGCAGCATGCTGAGGCTATATCATCCATTGACGGGGGAAAGGCACCAGGCTCAGCCAGCCAATCCGTGCAAGACACTGCTGTGTGGGGGGAGGGGGAGGAGCCAAAATGACGTCATGCATAATCGATTAACACTGGCTACCGCATCGATGCCGAATCGGGAAGGGCAAAATCGTGATGCATCGATGCGGCGATCATTTTCAACACCCCTAGTGTGCAGGCAGTGAGATGATGTGCTTTAACCTTAAGCAACAAATCAGTGGGTTGTAATGATGTGCTGTAACCTCTAGCAACCAATCAGTGAGCCGTAATGATGTACTGCAATGTCTAGCAACCAATTAGGGAGCATTAATAATATGCAGTAACCTCTAGCAACCAGTGAGTGGTAATAATGTGCAGTAACCTTCAGCAACCAATCAGTGAACAGTGTTGATCTGCTGTAATCTCTAGCAAGCAATCAGCGAGCAATAATAACTTACAGTAACCTCTAGCAACCAATCAGTTTGTAGTAATGATGTGCAGTAACCTCTGGCAAACAATGGGTAAGCGGTAATTATATGCAGTATCGTCTAGCAACCAATCAGTGAGCAATAAAAATGTGTGTAGTGGTCATGGTCAGTATAGGAATCAGGTAGGTCAGTGTAGTGGTCAGTATAGCAATCAGATAGGTCAGTTTAGTGGTCAGTGTAGGAATCAGGCAGGTCAGTATAGGAATCAGGTAGGTTAGTATAGTGATCAGGTAGGTCGGTGTAGGAATCAGGTTGGTCAGTACTACTGTACTAGCAGAAGGGACTCAGAGAGTGCTAAAAATCAGCGGGTTAGGGGGCGCAAATCTCTTGCCCTGCCCCGGGCGCTGACAACCCACACTATGTCACTGATGCCACCCAGTACCCAGAGGCAATCCCGCTAAGGAAACCCCTCAGCTAAGAGTATTGCTAAAGAGCTTTCTCTTATATTTTCACGTGTGGGTATTCCTCGGGAGCTGCTAACAGACCAAGGCATGCCCTTCATGTCAAAGGTTACTAAAGAGTTATGTAAATTGTTTAAAATTAACCACGTAGGCACTTCTGTGTACCACCCACAAACAGATGGTCTAGTGGAAAGGTTCAACAAAACGCTGAAAGGAATGTTAAAGCGAGTGGTTGCGGCAGATGGTAGGGACTGGGACTGCCTCTTGGCCTATCTCATGTTTGCTGTACGGGAGGTACCCCAAGCCTCCACTGGCTTTTCCCCTTTCGAGTTGCTGTATGGCAGACACCCGAGGGGCTTATTAGAAATAGCAAAAGAGACCTGGGAACAAGAGGCAACCCCACTGAAAAGTGTAGTGGAACATATTTCTCAGATGCAAGACCGGATTGGTAAAGTCATGCCCATTGTTAAGTCCCACTTGCAACAGGCTCAGCAGGCTCAAGCTAAAGTCTATAACCGTTCAGTCAGGATCCGAACCTTTAACCCCGGTGACAGAGTTCTTGTGCTGGTACCTACGGTGGAGAGTAAATTTGTGGCGAAATGGCAAGGGCCATACGAGGTCGTAGAACAGGTGGGGGAAGTTAACTATAGAGTACACCAGCCTGGGAAAAGGAAACCCTACCAAATCTACCATATCAATCTATTGAAGCCCTGGAAGGACAGAGAATCCCTTATGGTACAAGCACCCTTGGCGATGACTACCGCAGGTCCTTCTACCATGCTGGCGGTGGAGATGGCTGAGGCCTTGTCCGTAAGCCAAAAACAAGAGACCAAGGAATTTCTGCTAAGAAATAGGGAGTTCTTCTCTGATCTTCCAGGGGTAACTTCAGTAATAAAGCATGATATTGTGACCGAGCCAGGGGTGAAAGCTAACTTAAAACCTTACTGCATCCCAGAAGCTTGACGCCAAGTAGTCTCAGAGGAAGAAGGTTGTCTGGACTGCCGCACTCTGTTCAAACGTTTATTAGCCAAAAATAAAATTCTAAAGTATCCAAACAAAGAATAATCAAAATCCATCAAAAGCAATCAAAAAAGGGCATGCAGGAAAACAAGGCTGACGCGTTTCACATCAGAGATGATGCTTACTATGGGTAAGCATCATCTCTGATGTGAAACACATCAGCCTTGTTTTCCTGCATGCCCATTTTTGATTGCTTTTGATGGATTTTGATTATTCTTTGTTTGGATATTTTTGAATTTTATTTTTGGCTAATAAACGTTTGAACAGAGTGCGGCAGTCCAGACAAACTTCTTTCTCTATGCATTAGAGCAGAGCCAGCACCTGTGAGTGAAGCAGGGCGGGAGCTACTATAGGAATCTGGAACCCTTTGAGCGGTGCACACCCTCTCCTCATTAGTCTCAGAGGAAATGAGGAGGATGATGGATCTGGAGGTAATAGAAGAATCCCATAGTGAGTGGTGTAGTCCAATCGTACTTATTCCCAAGCTGGATGGAAGCATCCGATTTTGTAATGATTTCCAAAAGTTAAATGAGGTGCCACTTACCTAAAGTGCAGGTTGTTATTAACGCCCTCCGTCGTGAGGGTCTGACAGCCAATCCTAAGAAGTGTGCTATGGGACTAGAGGAGGCCCGGTATCTAGGGTACATTATTGGCCGGGGGATAGTAAAACCCCAAGTCACAAGGATCCAAGCAATCCAAAGTTGGCCAAGACCCCTGAATAAAAAACAGGTCAGGGCTTTTTTGGGATTAGTAGGCTACTACAGAAGATTTGTTCCCAATTTTGCTACATACCACTACCCTTACGGATCTTAGGTGCAGTGTTATCCTAAGTGCTGAATGGGGAAGAATACCCTATAGCCTGGATATGCAATTAGCGGACCTCCAGCTGTTGCAAAACTACAAGTCCCATCATGCCTCTGCCTCTGGGTGTCATGCTTGCTGCTGTCAGAGTCTCACTATGCCTCATGGGACTTGTAGTTTGGCAACAGCTGGAGGTCCGCTAATTGCATATCCCTGCCCTATAGCATTCTTAAGCAGAAAGTTGACCCCTGCTGAAAAAAGGTACGCCATTGTAGAACGGGAATGTCTAGCCATCAAGTGGGCCCTTGAAAGTTTGAAATATTGTCTGTTAGGGCGACAGTTTAGGCTCCTAACTGACCACGCCCCACTAAAATGGATGGCCCAAAATAAGGAGAAAAATGCAAGAGTTACCAGATGGTTCTTGGCTCTACAGAATTTAAAATTTTTAGTACAACATAGTCCAGGTAGCCAACAAGCTAACATGGGTGCCCTCTCCAGAGTTTACAGTCTATTTGCCCAAGGTGCTCAACCCCCCGAGTTTGAGCGGAGGGGGGAGATATGTAGCGTTGTGCCTGTTAAACATGTTAAAATGACAGGAGAAGTGATTGATGGGATATACGTTCCTCCATGGATTCTTAGATTTATAATCTAAGATAATTCCAGCAGGGACTTCAGGGTAAAGAAGGATAGATCTCTACCCTGTGTTGGTAAAGTCTGTTCTGGGGCTGGTTTTATTGGGAGTCTGATAGAGCTCTGGGTGGGACAGACTCCCAAGTCCATGGACCGCAGCTTAATGTTTGCCTTTCAGGTCTTGATTAAGGCAGCTGGTCCTAGCTCTCAGTGAGAGAGTGTGAGTCTCCATGTGAGGAGGCATATTGGAGCATGGCTGCTTATCCCTGATTTTGGATCCAAGAGTGTGCGATTGTAAGGACACTTACTACCAAACCAAAGGACTGGTCAGACTACAGACACAGTAAAGCCCTGTACACACGATCGGTTTTACTGATGAAAACAGTCTGATGGATTTTTTTCATCGGACAAACCGATCGTGTATGGGACCCATCGGTCTTTTTTCCATCGGTTTTAAAAATAGAACATGTTTTAAATTTTTCCGATGGATCAAAAACCGATAGCAAATTTCGATCGTCTATGGGCAAGTCCATCGGATAAAAAACCCACGCATGCTCAGAATAAAGTCGACGCATGCTCAGAAGCATTGAACTTCATTTTTCTCGGCTCATCGGAGTGTTTTACGTCACCACGTTTGGAACGGTCGGTTTTTTGACTGATGGTGTGTAGGCAAGACTGATGGAAGTCGGCTTCATCGGATTTCCGATGGACAAAACCATCGGATTAGAATCCATAGGATATCCGATCGTGTGTACGAGGCTTAAGGCTCGGTAGAGCAGAAGTTTATTTTGTTTGCTTGATGGCAAGATGCTCCTTTTTTCTTCTGTTGGAAATATCTTGTGCATTAAAGTGGAGTTCCACCCAAAAGTGGAACTTCCACTTTAACCACTCCTCGCCCCCTTACATGCCACATTTGTCATGTCATTTTTTTTGGGGGGGGGGAGTGGTGGCTTTGTTAGGAGTGGGACTTCCTGTCCCACTTCCTACTTCCGCCCAGGGACCGCTTAGGCGTCTCGTCATATCGCCTTAGGCGGCCCCTCCCTGTAGGCGATCACCTGGGACACGTGACAGGTCCCAGGCGATCGCCTGTCCACTCCTAGAGCGCAGCGTGACTCACGCATGCGCAGTGAGTGCCCGGCCGTGAAGCCGAAAGCTGTCACGGCCGGGTGCCCACGGTGTGAATGGATGCGCCGGTGGAGAGGGGGGGAGAGGAGCGACACTCCGGGCGGCCGCGGCGCTGGACAGTGGAGCAGGTAAGTGTCTGTTTATTAAAAACCAGCAGCTACACTTTTTGTAGCTGCTGACTTTTAATAAACATAAAAAAGGCTGGAACTCCCCTTTAAACATGGTGTTTTCCTAAAGAGACTGTGAGTTGGCCCTGCCTTGAGTCTGACCCCCCTACAATATATATATACAGTATATATACACACATATATACACACACACACACACACACACACACACACACAGTATATATATATATAATTATTTTTTCTTGTTCAAATTGTTTATTCAATTTCAAAGAATACAATACAGGACAAGCCCAAGAAAGGCCAAAATGGTGGCTCTTACATTCAACGGTTTACAAGACTGAACACATTCAATATTCAATACAGGAGATAATACAATATAACATAAAGGAATCATAAAGATAGTAAAAAGGGCTCCATGAAGCCCTGTAAAAACACTGCAGGTGATTTATCTAATGAGCTGGAACCGTAAATACAACTAATGCTGCGTACACACGATCGGAAATTCCGCCAAGAAAAGTCCGATGTGAGCTTTTGGTCGGAAATTCCGATCGTGTGTAGGCTCCATCGGAATTATTCTGTCGGAATTTCCGCCAAGAAAAATTTGAGAGCTGGTTCTCAAATTTTCTGACAAGAAAAGTTCTTGGAGGAAATTCCGATCGGCTGTATGCAATTCCGACACAAAAAACGACGCATGCTCGGAATCAAGTCGACGCATGCTCGGAAGCATTGAACTAAATTTTTCTCGGCTTGTCGTAGTGTTGTACGTCACTGCGTTCTTGACGGTCAGAATTTGGTGTGACCGTGTGTATGCAAGACAAGTTTGAGCCAAGATTCCGTCAGAAAAAAATCCACGGTTTTCTTGTTGGATTTTCCGATTGTGTGTACGCGGCATAATCTGCAGACCATGTGAAAAAAATAAAACAACTACTGCCCCTCCAGGGGAGGATGTGGTGAGTTAAGGCTCGTCCATGAAGAAAATATTACAAAAAGGAGGTAAAAAAACTCAAGCTGGGAGAGAAGGAAAGGGAGAAAGAGAGAAACAGGGAAGGAAGGAAAAATTCCCCATAGATGGCACGACCGTGGCTGGACAGTGAGCTTGACATGTTAAGTGGGACTATCTAACATGGTTGGAGCACTGTCTCAAAGCCTGGTGGTGTTTTAAACAAAATCACTAACTATTGAAGGTGTGCTTTGTTTGGTATAATACCTAAAACACACATAAACCCAACATATTTAATGCATTACACATTATCTTATTGTATGAATAAAACCATCTAAAATGTGACTTTTGATCCCTTTTTCTTATCCTATGTCAGTAGTTCTATTTTTGAGCACCCATATTGCATAATCACATTCAGCGTACACTGGACAATTGTACAATAGGGTGACCAGACATCCCCAGTTTCAGGGGACAGTCCCCGGATTGAGGACACTGTCCCCGGACCAAATCTGTCCCCGGTTTTGTCCCCGGATTGGATTTGAACAGGGGCTGGGGCAATTTCAAAGACAGTCAGTGCAGAATAAAAAAAAAAAAAATCTGAATTACACACCCCCGCTCTGCCGCTCCTACTAGCTTAGGGGTTGTATTTTTTTTCCATTATCTGTGCCCCTTTCTGATGATCATGTGCTGGTTGGAGCGGAGGGAATATTTCTTCAGATTCAGGTGCATGCCCATTCAGCTCCGCTTGCATGTTCTTCTGCCTTGGCTCAAGTCCCGGCCAGCCGCCTGCCTGCTTATTTCCTTGCCTTCCCTGGTGGAGTGATCTTCCCCACCCAGTGGTAGCCGGGGCCGGAGAGTAAGACTTGACAGGCTGTGAGGCTGGCGGCGGCGACAGGCAGAGAGTCGCTGATTGCCGCCATTACTAGTAAAAAAAAAAAATATGTCCGCGGATTTCATTTTAAAAATCTGGTCACCTTATTGTACAAATAGCAATGAAAACAAACTAAATATGAGGTGCTACATTCTGGCTGATTGGAATCCAAAATCACATAATGGAATCTAAACTGGGAGCTTTATTGGCACCCCAGGTACAGTCATAAGGTAAAGAAAGTAATGACAGTAGTCATTTAGTTCAGAAGTAAAATGATATGGGACAAAACAGCCAATACATTTTGGGGTTAAGAAAAAAAAAAACAGCATCAGGGATCGGACTACAGCACACCTCCTCTATTTACCTGGCTGCAATGTAACTGCTTAAGTGAGACTTTCATTTAGTCTTCATTAAAGTATAACTAAAAGCAAAACTTTTTCTTTTGTTTTGGATAGAATGCAAAGAGATAAAAACACTTGTCAGTTTTTATTGTTGTCTGTGCCCCCAGTAAGGAGATTCATCTTCTCTACCTGTCCTGTTTACCATTAGGATTGAAAGTGAAAGTAAAAGAAAATCCCAATTTTGGGTTGTCCCCAGAAAAGGCTTGCTTCACACTGAGGCGGTTTTCAGGCGTTTTAGCGCTAGAAATAGGATAAAATAACGCCTGAAAACCCCCTCCCATTCATTTCAGTGTGACTTTTCACACGGGGGCATTGCAGTTGCGAGACGTTCTGAAAAGTCCTGCAAGCAGCATCTTTGGACCGGTTTGGGAGCGCTGTATACATCGCTCGCAAAGCGCCCTGCCCATTGAAATTAATTAAAAGCGATTTGGAAGTGCCACAACACGAGTGATTTTAACCCCTTCAAGCACCCCCGCTAGCGTCCGAAAAGCACGGCTAAAACATGCGGCGCTGTAGCGCTAATACTCGGTGGCCCCAGTGTGAAAGTAGCCTAATAGAGGGGAAATCTTCCAAAGGGGACACTAGTTCTATTGGCACGGGGGTCCCTATAGAATTCCCTTAATTTGCAGGGATTTCCTCTCACTTCCTGTTTTGGCTATGGGGCAGGAAGTGAAGGTTCCCCCCCCCCAATGGGGTACAGATGGCAAAAAATAAACACACCTGGGTTAGAACCCCCCCTTACTCTATCCAAAATGAAAAAAAAGTTTTGCATATAGTTCTACTTTAAGTTCATTCTTTCTAAGTTTTACCAATGTCATCTAGATGCCAAAGGTGTATGGGTGAATGGGCCTGCTTCCTCAAGATGATGCTTTGTCATTTTCTTCTGTTTCATGTTTATCAGTCATATTTAAATTCCCATTCCCATTAGATCTAATTGTAACTTTACATCAAAGCATTACAAAGCATTACAGGGGGTCCCCTGGTCCCCGGGTTACGAACAAGATAGGGACTGTAGGTTTGTTCTTAAGTCAAATTTGTTTGTAAGTCGGGACAGTACCTTTTTTAAGTGCTCCAGCATGAGCTTATATCATCTACCTATGTGGAGCTTTCATTCAATCGTGTGTGGTACAAGTACAGTACTGTACAGGGCATATACTGTAGTAGTGGGCACAGAACAGTACAGTATGTAATCTCACCAGCCTTCAGGGTGCTTCTGATGCAGTCCTGTACTGTATGTGGGGCGTGGAGAACATCTGCAGTCCAGTGAGGGTGGTTGGTTGGGAGTACCAGGCAGGGAAGGCCAAGAGCGCTGCAAGACAGGCAGAAGGATGTAAAGATGCTGGGCTCCAGGACACCTCAACCAGCCCACACAGGCAGTCTCCGCTGGGCAGCTCACCAGATCACAGCAGGGAGATGGATAGCTGGTGAGGCAGATGAGAGCAGCAGTGTCTGCACATCCGAGTCTAGGCCAGGCCAGCCGCGGTGCACCTCAGCGCAGGAAAGACCGGGGATCTGCAGGCTTCACTAGGCCGCACTAGGCCGGACCAGGCCGCGGCCGCAATACAGGCACAGGACACAGAAGGGTATGGAGAGGAACAGGTAGGCATGTAATTAGGTTGTTTTTAAGTGTTTATGTGCACGGATGGCTAAGGATGGAGTGCAGGACCCCGTTCGTAAGTAGGAGTCGTTCGCAACTCGGATGTTCGCAACTCGGGGACCCCCTGTACTCTGTTTCTGTGTGTAAGAGCCAGCTTGGAGGCAGCACCAGATGTGTCTGGAAATCTCCCCTGCAATAACATGAAAAAAAAGGGGGTTCCCAGGTCAGTGGTGTGGGCTGATACACTAAAACAACCCATGGGGGAAAGACTGAAACCCTTAAGAAGGTAGCCTGTTTTTCATGTATGCAAGGCTTCACTTTATTTCTGTTTCGCTGGGGTTTACCTTTAATAAGCCTAAACAGTTATAAAAATTATAACTATAGATGACATCCAAGGCATCCAGGCAAGCAAATATATGTGTTTTGTCTTTTATGTGATACATGTAATTTTCAAAGATGTATACAAATTATCTAATACTTTTGTGCATATACAAATACTTACTATTTTTGGACACTTATATTTATTTTTTAGTTTTTATTTAAATTTTACTGTATTGATCAGCACCTACCCAGTATGTCCTGAGGAAGCTACTAAATTTTGAAACGTGTTGACAAGCAAGAATGGAGGATTTGTTGGATCATACTTCTTTATACAGATCTAATTATCTATACTCATTTAGTTACCATATACTTGATCCTCTGTTTCAGGATCAGCACGTCCTGGACCAAACAACAGTATGTCATGGATATGCAGTAGTGTTTGTCTGTCAGCTTACCTTCCTTCCCATGTGTTCATCTTAGAGGCCTGAGCCCTTTCACCTGGCTTCCTTTATAATCTCCTCCCAGCCTGACTCCACCCCAGGCCCTATCACAGAACACTATATTAACCTGTGCACTGCAAGCCTGCTTTGCTGATCAACGTGTTTGTTAGGCATTGTGTGTTTGGGTTCCTGCCTGCCGTGTGCTACGTCTGTCTCTCTGTTACGTTATTGGCTTATCCCCGACCATCCCTGTCTGCTCGTGACCCTTGACCTTCGGCTCGTTCTTTCGTTATCCTTGTCTGCTTGTGGCCCCTGACCTTCAGCTTGTTATTCGGTTCTCTCATACCTTGTGCTGCTGCTTCCCCTCTTTTCCCCTTATCCTACGGGGCGTGAGCTAGGAAACTCCAGGGGCCGCGACCTGGTCCCAGCCTGCAGCATAACATCCTCACCACTAGAGGCCCTGGAGAAGACCTGCTGGGTCTTAGACTCCGCGCCCTGGGGAATCTTGGCTCTAGCTTCCGTTAGGATCCCGGTTGTGCTCCTCTGGTCCCGCTTTCCACAACCACCCAGTTTCCTATCCGCAGAAGCCAGCCATAGGGTTCACTACCTCGCGGTGCACTACTGTCCCCCTACGGTGTGCATCTGTCACCTGGCCACAGGTGACCTTGACAGTTTGATCAGCCATGAACCCGGCTGACATCCCGCTTCCCGCGGATGATCCATTGCAGGGCATAGTTCGCAGACTTGAGACCCAGGAATCAAATCAGACCCAGGTGATGCGATTCCTCCAGGATCTGGCTTCTCGATTCGAGCAGCTTCAGGTCTCCTTGGGAACCCCGAATCCGCAACCCCAAGTACAACCAGCGGCTGTACCTATCGCACCAGTCGCAGCCTCACACTCACTAAGATTGCCAGCTCCGTTCCGTTTCTCTGGGGACTCCAAGGCCTGCAGGGGGTTTCTCAGCCAATGCACTATTCATTTTGAGCTTCAGCCTCAAAGCTTCCTATCTGACCGGGCTAAGGTAGCCTATATCATTTCCCTCCTCTCCGGTGAAGCTTTGGCCTGGGCTGCCCCCCTGTGGGAGAGGAACGATCCGGTGGTTTCCAGTCTGTCCGAATTCTTGAAACTCTTTCGTAATATCTTCGAAGAGCCGGCTCGGGCTTCTTCAGCGGCTAGTGCTGTCTTACGTCTTCGCCAAGAATCTAGTTCAGTGGGGCAATATGCTCTTCAGTTCCGTATCCACACAGCTGAATTGAGCTGGAATAATGAGGCCCTGGTCGCTACCTTTTTACATGGCCTCTCTGACCGAGTGAAAGACGAATTAGCGGGAAGAGCCATTCCCGTCGGTCTGGACGATGTAATTTCATTATGCAACCAGATCGACATTCGTTTTCAAGAGAGGTCCTTAGAAAAAAGACGCCAGCACTCTCTGGGTCCTAGCCAGTCTGAGCTCCCCTCCCTTCATTCCGTGGAGCATCCTCTACCTGCTGAAGAACCTATGCAGCTGGGCCGGACCAGACTAACCCCCGAAGAACGTGCTAGGCGCAGAACTCTGGGCTTGTGCCTCTATTGTGGGGGCAAGGGTCATTTTCGTGACACTTGCTCTCTTTGTCCAGAAAAACGTTCGGGTCCACTTCATCTGGAAAGTGGAGTATTGAACCCAGAAATATCACCTTCCCCTTCTCGTCTTCTGCTTTCTGTGTTCCTTCATGTTGGTGCTTCTTCTCATTCGGTCTCAGCATATCTGGATTCCGGAGCCGCTGGTAATTTTATGGACTGGGAAATCGCATCGTCCATGAGACTTACTCTTTTGCCCCTCACCACACCATTGGTGGTCTTGGCGATTGATGGTACTGTTCTCCCAGGGGGACCTATCCGCTTCCAGACCCTCCCTGTTAAGATGTCAGTAGGGACACTCCACCAGGAGTGGATATCCTTCCTTATCTTACCCAAGGCCTCAACGCCTATAATTTTGGGTCTCCCATGGTTACAGCTCCATTCTCCTCATGTGGACTGGACTACTGGACAGATCCTGGCTTGGGGTCCCTCCTGTTCCTCGTCCTGCCTACCCAAGGTTGCCCCCTGTGAATCTGAGCCGGTCATTCATTCCAGGTTGCATAACCATTTATATTTCTCTGTCCCTAACCACCCTTGGACGCACAGCCAGGCTAGCTTGTCTACAAGTCCTGCAGTCGCTACGTCTTGCGATGCGATTCAGGTAGTCGCTACACCTGACTCAGCTATTCACTCTGCCTCTGTACTAGTTATGCCAGTCCAGCCCATGCCCAGTGAGCCTCCTACTTTTTCTTGTTCGGGACATTCTGCTTGTCCTTCAGCTATTCAGTTTGACGCCGGCGACATGTCACCTTCTAACCAACCTGACTTTAGGGTTCCACTGACATCTGCCCAGTCTGATGGTCCTGTGCAAGATGACCAGTTCCCCTTTAAGGGTCTAGGGGACCCTCCTCAGAATCCTGTTGATCCTCTCATGCCCTTGCTTATTCCTAGAGAGCCTTTGGTCCTCAATAGATCTTCTTGTCATCTCCCTACCTCGTTTTCGGTCTCTGAGGATAATCTTAAGTACGAGGTTAGACAAGTTCTGGATTCTCGGCTCTGCAGAGGCATTCTTCAGTACCTTGTGCATTGGAGAGGTTTTGGTCCTGAGGAGGCGTCTTGGATCGCTGCATCTGATGTCGCTGCACCTCATCTGTTAAGAAGGTTTCATCAGAGATTTCCCTTTAAGCCTGGGCCCAGGCGGGGGAGGGCCCATAAGAGGGAGGGTACTGTCATGGATATGCAGTAGTGTTTGTCTGTCAGCTTACCTTCCTTCCCATGTGTTCATCTTAGAGGCCTGAGCCCTTTCACCTGGCTTCCTTTATAATCTCCTCCCAGCCTGACTCCACCCCAGGCCCTATCACAGAACACTATATTAACCTGTGCACTGCAAGCCTGCTTTGCTGATCAACGTGTTTGTTAGGCATTGTGTGTTTGGGTTCCTGCCTGCCGTGTGCTACGTCTGTCTCTCTGTTACGTTATTGGCTTATCCCCGACCATCCCTGTCTGCTCGTGACCCTTGACCTTCGGCTCGTTCTTTCGTTATCCTTGTCTGCTTGTGGCCCCTGACCTTCAGCTTGTTATTCGGTTCTCTCATACCTTGTGCTGCTGCTTCCCCTCTTTTCCCCTTATCCTACGGGGCGTGAGCTAGGAAACTCCAGGGGCCGCGACCTGGTCCCAGCCTGCAGCATAACATCCTCACCACTAGAGGCCCTGGAGAAGACCTGCTGGGTCTTAGACTCCGCGCCCTGGGGAATCTTGGCTCTAGCTTCCGTTAGGATCCCGGTTGTGCTCCTCTGGTCCCGCTTTCCACAACCACCCAGTTTCCTATCCGCAGAAGCCAGCCATAGGGTTCACTACCTCGCGGTGCACTACTGTCCCCCTACGGTGTGCATCTGTCACCTGGCCACAGGTGACCTTGACACAGTAACTGTATTTCTACAACTGTAATATGCTCTTGATTAACTATCAATAGATAGAAAATAAAGTTTAATTACACATTTTAATTTGTGGTTTATATCTTTACCTAAACCCTGCACAGGTACATACAAAGCCCCACCCCACCTTACCTTTACCCTTGATTTTATATTCATTTATCGACATATTTTTAATTTCATACTACCTTCATGCTTGTTGTATTGGGTATCTGTTGACCGTGTCAAATAATAGTGTGTTGTCTAAATGTTATATGTTTTTAATCATTTTGTAATAAAGACATACGGTACTTTTTTATACGACCACTGCCTCATGATGTGCCCACAAAGTCTGCTTTTTCTTTGAGATTTATTCTCAATCTTTTTGTATAGTCATTGGATGTTGGCATAGTGGGGGTCCTCCTTTTCTATATAGATGACGTCCGTCTCTTACTTTGCTTTTATTGCTATCAAGTACCTGCTGGATGAGTATTTGAGTTTTACTTGTTTCATCATCATTCAGTCTGTTGTGATCTGCTCAGCCTCAGTCACACACCAGTGTTTTCCCCGCTGAAAGCAGTTTATGAAGACCAGTTGGCAAACTATGCAGATGTTTGGAAGGAGCTGTCCTCTCTTCATATCTACCTAATAACTCACACAAACATATTATTTTATGTAGATAGAATGCATTCTTTGGGGTTATTGGGTAAACCACAGCGTAAACCAGAGAATAGTTCTGGTTTTTGCATGCAGTAATATGAAGTGTTTGCAGACCACCTGTTTTCCATAGAGAAATCTGTGACCACTAAATACCTGTATTGAGGAACTGGCTTTGGCCAAATTCATGACTTTGTGTAAATAAATATGAAATCAGAGCTGACTTGTTTCACTCGAGTGCAATCTTAGTTTGAAAATAATTCCCCATCATATTACTGTATAATATAGTATATTGTAGTATTTCTTTAACTGAAACAAAAATGACTCACTTCGTTTGTAGATTATTCAGTTTTTTTCCACCAAAAAGAAGGTATTTTATTTTGCTTTTATATTGTTAGAGGTCAAATTCATCTATGGCTAATGTCAAGTTAAAAAAGGAAATTAGCTTTGCACAGTCATGCTTCTTTCTGATCCTATTACACCATTTTAAATGGTTTTATATCTATCTCACTATCTTACTTACAAAAGTATATTAACAAGGTGAATGTTCATGTGTCAACAAAGCTCTCTTTACTATAGTACCACAATGAGAAAAATGATTTTTGAATTATATCAGTGCTCCTTCTTTCTATTAAAAGTTGTAATGTTGACTTATTAATCAGTGAGTGTTATTTATATGTATAAAAATAAACTCGAAAAACATATTATTTTGTATTTTTCTCATACAAACAATAAATTCCAGGCACCAATCCTTGACCCAGGAAAAAAAATGATATATCTGGCCCACCAGGAATAAACACTGCCTAAACCATCAGCAGAGCCTGATACTGGACCTAAAGAAATGCACACAAAGAAAAAAGCCTAAATATACCGATAACAAATTTAAATTGACATTTGCTATTGGTATATTTGTGCTTTTTTCTTTGTTTGCAGTATTTTTTTTACAATTTCTTTCATTGAGTTGTTCCTGTAGATATAATTTCAGGGATATATTTATATACTGTATATTGTAATTTTTTTGAGGTTTGTCTTAACAGAAAATCACACCTAGGTTCAATGAAAAGGGGAGCATAATTATTGTGAGTACTTTACATCATTGGCATATTAATTTCAAGGCAATATTTAGAAATAGAGCCTGATGTCATTATTTTTTATGACTTAATGACATCAATAGCATAAAGAAATTAATCATATAATCATAAACAATGAACATCACTGTTATCATGGACCAACCAGCTTTGTCTCATCAGGAAACCACCATTTTTTAATCTTTCCTTAAAGTGTTATTAAAGGGGTTGTAAAGGTTCGTTTTTTATTTTCTAAATAGATTCCTTTAAGCTAGTGCATTGTTTGTTCACTTACCTTTTCCTTTGATTTACCTTCCAAATAGTTTTTTTCTTTGTCTGAATTTCTCACTTCCTGTTTCTCCTCACTAAACTTCACACCATCATCCGAGTGGTGTGGAGTCAGCCAGAACAGCTTACTGAACAGCTTACTGAGGAGGAACAGGAAGTGAGAAATTCAGACGAAGAAAACAAAGAAAAAAAATATTTAGAAGGGAAATCTAAGGAAAAGGTAAGTGAACCAACAATGCACTAGCTTAAAGGAACCTATTTAGAAAAAAAAAAATGAACCTTTACAACCCCTTTAAGCCCAGGACCTTGCACTCACTATGTCTGGTCTCCCACTGTACACAGAACATGGAAATTCAATTATTTTAGTAAATATAAATTGCTAAATACCTTTTCTCATTAGCAGTGTATAGCAGTCTTGTGACTTCTATACGTGTCTGGTTAAATATTGTAAGGGGAGTTTTCATTCTGCATGGGCTGTCTTATCAGGATGCAGGACCCCTGGTCCTCTATCTGGACAGTGCTGGTTGGCCCTGTGCTGATCACATGCACCCTCCCAAGGGAAAAAACTCTCTAGGATCACACACCAAACTGAGCATGTGCAGCCTGTCCACTGGCTCTGTATTATCAAGAAATATATTGGGGACAGTGGAAGGAGGAGAGGATCAAAGAAGACAGGATCAAACATCCTTTTTACACAATGCAAATGTGTTCCACAGTGAAAATAGCAAGCATGCTTTACTAGACACGTGCACACTGAAATATTTCTTTTCGGAATTTCGTTTTCGTACGAAAAATACATTTATTTAGTTACTCCCGAAATTCGTTTTTATTTATTTCGTTTTTCGTTAGAAATTGCATTCGTCCGAAAATTTTAATTAATTAAGGTCAAATCTGTCATTGAAGGCTCATGGTGTCTGTCAAATGTTCAAAGAAGATTCGACGGAGCAGCAAAACTGTACGACGCCACAATCGTACATTTCCGGTCGAATGTTCCGCCTACAAGCTAGCTATAGTAGAATTCTAATGTTGTATGACTAGTAATAATTATATTTATTAATTACTATTACTAGTCAACCAACATTAGAATTCTTCTATAGCCTATGGGTGGATGCATTTGACCGGAAATGTACGATTGCAGCGTCGTACAGTTTAGCTGCTCCGTCTAATCTTCTTAGAACTTTCGACAGACACCATAAGCCTTCAATGACAGATTCAACTTGTGTATGTTTTTCAATGCTTTGTCGAATCTTTGTTGTTCATGTTGAATTGTCAAGTTAGTTCTAGCTATTTTACTGCTCCTCCTCTTTGGTTACAATCAGCCAATAACATTCATCATCATCATTATTTTTATTTTACCTCCCCCACCCAATTCCAGCAGCGATCTTTTCTCTCTGTGTCAAATCTTTTCTCTCTATAATGTCGAATCTTTTCTCTCTATAATGTTGAATCTTTTCCCTCTATGTCAAATCTTTTCTCTCTATGTAGAATAATCTTGGACTAATAGAGTTAAGGTTAGGCACATTCGACCACAGGTTCGATAGACACAGATTGTTATTGTCAGCGTCATGTCGAATATCCTATCTATATCAAACTGTTGAAACGAAACGAAAACGAAAATAAAGCATTTGTTTATGTCGGATCTTTCAGTTTTCGGACTCTGTGCTTTCGTTTTCATTTGTTAAAACGATAACGAAAATACCTGAAATTCGGACGAAAATGCATTCGGATGAAAACTAATGCACATGTCTATGCTTTACTGCATATCCAGACTGATTTTACTGTTGTGGGTTTAGTAACACTTTTAAAAAAAATGTTAAAAGGTTTTTTTTGTTTTTGTTTTTACACAAGACTCCTAATTTTGACTGCCTTTTCTAGCTTCTATGCTTTTATCAAGGCTGATTTGGTATCATCTCTACCAATACCAATTTTTTTATTTTTTCATATTAGAACAATATGCTCATGGAGGAAACTATATTTAAACTCTTAAAATCTCACTTCATCCCATTCCAGGTGCATGTCTACCACTTATCTCATTCAAGCCCAGCATAGCTGTGCATATAGAAACTTGTAAACTGCACACCAGGCTTCAATCCTGAAAACTTTGTGGATTGATTGCATCAGAGGGAGAAGCCTAGACTTCCCTCTGATGCAGTTCATTGTGCAATAGAGCTTAAAGTCGTTGTAAAGGCTTAAAGTTTTTTTACCTTCATGCATTCTATGCATGAAGGTAAAAAAAACTTCTGTGTGCATCACCCCCCCAGTCCCCCCTAATACTTAACTGAGCCCCCTCTAGATACAGCGGTGTCCATAAGAGCCTTGCCTCTCTGGGCACTTCTGATTGCTTTTGGCAGCAGCCATTGGCTCCCACTGTTGTCAATCACAGCACGTGAGCTAATCAGGAATCGGAGGGGGCGGGGCCGAGCTGGGACTCTGTGTGTGAATAGACACACAGAGCCCCAGCTCGTAAGCACACCTGCTTGGGTGCCCCCACAGCAAACTGCTTGCAGTGGGGGCACCCGGCAGGAGGGAGGAGTGAGGAGTGTCAGCGTGGGACCTGAGAAGAGAGGGATCTGGGCTGCTCTATGCAAAACCATTGCACAGAGCAGGTACTGTAAGTATAACATGTTTGTTATATATAAAAAAAAAACAAGGCTTTAATATCGCTTTAAAGTGTAACTAAACCCACAACAGTAAAATCAGTCTGTGTATGCAGTAAAGCATGCTTGTTATACTCACTGTGGGAACTAAGGGGTTAATTCTGCACATTGTGTAAAATGGCTGTTTGATCCTGACTTCTCTGATCCTCCCTTTATTCCACAGTCCCCAGTCCATCTGCTGATAGAACAGAGCCCTGGGGGCACTCTGCACGTGCTCAGTTTGGCGTATATTGCTAGAGAATTTGTTTTTATTGCTAGGGTACATGTGATCAGCACAGGGACAACCAGCACTATCCAGATAGAGGGTCAAGGGTTCTGTAGCCTCATAGGACAGTCAGAGTAGAATGGTAACTCCACCTACAAGCTTTAACCAGTGCTCGGCTTGACACTTATAGAAGTCATAAGACTGCTATATACTGCTGATGAGAAAAGGTATTTAGCAGTTTATATTTACTAAAATAATTGAATTTCCATGTTCTGTGTACTGTGGGAGACCAGATATAGTGAATGCGGGGTCCTGGGTTTAGGAACACTTTAATCATACTATACCTCTATGCTCTTTTACAGAGAAAAAAATTGTCAGAGGGAGGAGCCTAGGTAGTCTGAACCTTGACTCCTTGCCAATAAAATTGTATATGGTATTAAAGCCTGTGTGGCTCACAAGTTATTGTATGCATGGAGCTACTCATTATTATGGAAGGCCAAGAGAACATTAGATATTGCTGCCAGTAAAAAAGTTATATAGCTTCTTGTTGTGAATAAATGATACAAAATGATACAAGATGGCACACACTGTAAAAGTGCAGATTTATTAGTATTGTTTTTTTTTTTTTCTAATTGGTTTAAGAATCATCTGTGGCTAATTGAAAATGTGTACCACTAAAGCAAACATTTTCCCAGAGTAATAAAATGCATAAAGCATGGAAAACATTTTATTTTGTCTTGTTTCCAGGTTTTACAATATGTGATTCACACAAATAAATCTAGTTATAATGATTATTTGATGAGCATAGCAAAGCATCTGGGCAGCTTGTGCTCTGCATATGTATTATGGTATGCAATTGGAATGCTTTTGGTTTCCTTTTATTTTTATATATTGATTAATCTTTTTCCATTTTTCGATTGAACATTATTTATTGTGTTTATTTAATTGCTGATTGTTCACTTGTAAATAACTGTTTAGTTTTTATAACTACATTTGGACGACACATCTAAATGTATTCTGTGCTCACTTTAGAAAGCTACTACTTACAAAATGCATCATATTTTATCATAAAGCAAGAAGCCTAAAAACTTTACTGCTTATATTTTCAGGCTGCTCCTCTATTTTTGTTGTATTGTAGAAAGATCAGAACTAGCCTGATACTTGAGATGATATTTAAGCTGACCCATGTGAAACTAAATCTCAGCATAGGTAAATAGATGACTCTAGAGGGAATTAGTTACAATCATTCGCCTGAAATTAGTTGCAGAAGCTAATCTAGCTACTAAAATAAAATACTTTAATCATTTATATTTATTTATAGAGAGTATCAAACCATTAAAATCCATTTATGCACAAAAAACCCTAACCTCTAATAGAAGGACTTTAACGGTACTATTAGAATAAAATATCAAGAATTTTATTGTACAAAGATTAAAATCATTTAAAAGACATTGTAGAAAAAAAATTCTGTGATAATGTTATACATTTATCATCAAAAGAGGAATAAAAAGAGGAAAGGAGGGCGCACCGACCTTGTGCATTACCAATGGTAAGATTTATTAAGAAACTGTAACAGCAGTAATTATACTCACAAACGAGCGTGTATAAAAAAGCTTATCAGTCCGCCAGGAGATAAGGCTGCGTCTCTGCACACCTGCAACCTGGACCGGATATTGGAGGGGTCTAATGGCATCACAAACGGCTAACGCGTTTCAAGGGCGCACCCTCTTCCTCAGAGCCAAAGCGGTGAATGACTTGACTCCTCTGGTTACCTCTATAAATATCCACATGCATACGCCCAGGCTGACGCCCACCAGAACATGCCACACCCATCTGAGTGGACAGCGTCCACCTAATACATTTAGTCCAAGCCATAGGCTTATGTAACACACAATCTACTCCCACACCCATCCCCTGCCATATTGGCGGCACCCCTGTCCAATGTTCAGGGGCACGTCAAAGGCAGGGAATGGTGTAGGTGTATAACATAGTCACCATGCAGCATTTTAGCCGTGGCGGGATAGTTAGTCAGTCATAGCACCCAACTTATCTAATGCACCTACCCATCTCTGTTGCATCTTACGGAGTAATGCCTTGTACACACGATCGCGATTCCCGAAGAGAAAAGTGCAACGTGAGCTTTTTGTCGCAAATTCTGACAGTGTGTATGCTCCATCGCACTTTTTCTGTGAGAGTTCAGGCCAAGAAAAGATCGAGAGCAGGATCTCAATTTTCGTGACAGGAAAAATTCCTATTCGGAATCGCGATCATCTGTATGCAATTACGACGCAAAAAAAAAACACGCATGCTTAGAATCAAGCAGAAGAGCCAAACTGCCTATTGAACTTCATTTTTCTCGGCTCGTCGTACGTGTTGTACGTCACCGCGTTCTTGACGTTCGGAATTTCGTCCAAGATTTGTGTGACCGTGTGTATGCAAGACAAATTTCAGCCGTTTTCCTGCTGGAAAAAAAACGCGGTTTTCTTGTCGGAAAACGTGATCGTGTGTACGAGGCATAAGAGTAAGTGCGGCGAACTTTGAGCCCATTAATTTGACAGGCACCTTTTTTTTGGAGCTGCAGGACAACAGCATTATATGATCACACTATGATTGCAATGTGGTGCAGAAAACGTGTAGGGATCGCCGTGTTTCCCGTGCCGCATATCTGTGAATCTAGGCTTAGCCACAATTTAGATTCTAATCTTTTTATTAATTTTTGTATGCGTTTAACAAAACAAAACCCCCACAAGAGGGTAAACTAGAAAACTAGACAGACACTCATGTACAGATTCCCTTCATGGGGTAACCAATATAGCAAAGACAAATTATTCAATTAGGGTGAAGAAGAGAAATACCATTTACATCTCAACAATTGCTAGAACACTAGAGGAAAGACCAGGTTCTAATGGGGTCATCACTCTTCGACATTCTTGCCTGCCATCTACTGTAACTTGCACCAAGTGCCTAAACAAAAACAAATTACCATAATGTAGAAATTTTACTTAGTCATCCAAAGGAAGGAAAGAGGAGGCAGGGCAAAGAGTAGACAAGAAGGTTTAGAGAGAAAGAAGTGAAACAGAAAAGATGTTATCAAGAACCCCAGGAACCCCAGGTCACACTAGACTTTCTCCAGGTACTGCAGCCATGGCTTCCAGGTTTTATTAAACTTTTGCCTCGTACACACGGCCGAGATTCTCGTTGAAAAAAACATGTCGTTTTTTTCAACGAGATTCTTGGACAAGAAACTTGTCCCGGCCGAGTGTACACACGCTCCTTTCAAAGAACCCGCGGTTCTTTGAATGGAGCGAACGTGGTGACGTCATCGAATACGACGAGCATGCGCTCGTCACATTCGATGCCGTCACCGCCATCTTTGTTCACCCTACCTATGCCTAGGAAGCTACCGCGCATGCGTCAAAGTCATTTTGAGCATGCGTGGGCTTCCCGGCGAAAAGGTAAGTGTACACACACACAATTTTCTCGTCGAGAAACAGGCTGACGAGAATCTCGACGAGAAAATAGAGAGCAGGTTCTCTATTTTCTCGTCGAGATTCTTGTCGCTTTTCTTGACGAGAAACCATACACACGAACGAATTTCTCGGCAAGAAATCTCTGCCAGCAAGTTTCTTGCTGGTTTTTGCCGAGAAACTCGGTCGTGTGTACGAGGCTTTTGACTTGGTATTATTGAGGATATACAAGAGTTTATCATTAATCAAGTTTCGTTTTTTGAGTAACTTATTCCAGTGAGACCACCTAGCAATGGCAATTCTAGCTGCCAGGATAATGTAGGATATAGTTTTTTTTCTGGTGTTTAGGAGCTTCAGTACCTAGTTTATATAAAAGGGAAATTTCAGGCTTTCTGGGAATGTTCACCTCCATTACTGAGAGAATTTGAGTCAAGATCCTTATCAAAAATCTATTGATTTGAGGACATTGCCACCAAATGTGGAACATGGATCTCAGATGTCCACATCGCCTAAAGCAAGAATAGAAGGCGGGCAGGCATATTTTAGCAACTCTAGTAGGGACCATGTACCACCTCAACAGCGTTTTGTAATTAACTTCTACCAGCGTTGTGTTAAGAGATACTTTTGCCAAGGTATTTGCTACGTCTTGGCATTCGTCCAGTTAATTTTCATTGGCGTGACTAAAAGCTCATATTAGATGAACACTTGGCCCCTCAGGAGTGTGGCAGCCTTGCAAGAGATTACTAAGGATTAGTGATGAGCCGAACACCCCCGGGTTCGGTTCGCACCAGAACCCGCGAACGGACCGAAAGTTCGAACGAACATTAGAACCCTATTAAATACAATGGATGCGAACGTTCGAATTCTAAAGTGCTAATTATAACAACTATTATGCATGTTATTGTCATAAATAGGGTTTGGGAACCCGGGTTCTGCACCAGGGGACATGTATCAATGCAAAAAGAAGTTTTAAAAACGGTCGTTTTTCGGGAGCAGTCATTTTAACCACTTGACAACTGGGCACATAACCCCCTTCCTGCCCAGGCGAAATTTCAGGTTTCAGCGCCGTCACGCTTTGAATGACAATTGCGCGGTCGTGCGACGTGGCTCCCAAACAAAATTGACGTCCTTTTTTTCCCACAAATAGAGCTTTCTTTTGGTGGTCTTTGATCATTTCTGCGGTTTTTATTTTTTGCGCTATAAACAAAAATAGAGCGACAATTTTGAAAAAAACACAATATTTTTTAATTTTTGCTATAATTAATATCCCATTTATTTTTTTAAAAACTATTTTTTTCCTCAGTTTAGGTCGATACGTATTCTACATATTTAAGGTAAAAAAAAAAACGCAATAAGCGTATAGTGATTGGTTTGCGCAAAAGTTATAGCGCCTACAAAATAGGGAATAGAATTATGATTTTTTTTTTATTATTTTTTTTTTTATTTTTTTACTAGTAATGGCGTCGATCTGCGATTTTTTTTTGTGACTGTGACATTACGGCGGACACATCGGACACTTTTGACACATTTTTGGGACCATTCACATTTATACAGCGAACAGTGCTAAAAATATGCACTGATTACTGTATAAATGTGACTGGCAGGGAAGGGGTTAACCACTAGGGGGCGATCAAGGGGTTAATATGTTCCCTGCTAGATGTTCTTACTGTGGGGGGGGAGGGGACTGACTGGGGGAGGTGACTGATGGTTGTCCCTATGTACAAGGGACACACCATCCGTCTCCTCTCCCCGACAGGACGTGGATCTCTGTGTTTACACACAGAGATCCACGTCCCTGGCTCTGTGACAGCCGATCGCTCGTACCTGGCGGACATCGCGGCCGCCAGGCACGCGCATCGGCACTCGCCTGACACGGCGGGCACAGTTTTTCCCCGACGCGCGCCCGCGGTGGCGTGCATCGCGGAAGTAAATAAGAGGACGTCCATAGACGTCCTATCAGCAATTGACGACCGCTTTGCGGACGTCTTTTGCTTATAGCCCGGGCGCGAAGTGGTTAATGATGCATAAAGTGAAAAAAAAAAAGTCAAATATTCCTTTAAATATCGTACCTGGGGGGTGTCTAAAGTATGCCTGTGAAGTGCCACGTGTTTCCCGTGTTTAGAACTGTCCCTGCACAAAATGACACTTCTAAATGAAAAAAAAGCCATTTAAAACTGCTTGCGGCTTTAATGTAATGTCTGGTCCCGGTAATATGGATGAAATTCTTTAAGAAAAATGGCATAGCTACCCCATGAGCCCCCCCCCTACCCCAGCCCATTACCAGCCCCTTTGGGTCTTGTATGGATATTAAGGGGAACCCCGCACATAAAATGAAAAAGGCCCTATATACTCTGAACAGCCGTATACAGGCGGTGCATACAAGACAGGGACTGTAGGTTTGTTCTTATGTAGAATCTGTTTGTAATTTTGAACAGGTACATTGTTGAAGTGTAGCTCCAGCCCAAAAATCTATTTTTAAACTTTTTGGGAAACATAGGTAAGGGTTATCACCCCTGTAACATTTGTTTTGCTGTCTGTGCCCCTGTTCAGAACATTTCACCTCACTTTCCGTCCCAATGACAACTGTTTTTGAAATGTGGTGTTTTTCTTGAAACAAGGATTGCTGATAAAGCATCAGTACAGATGAGACCCCTTTCTCCCATATTTATTCTTACAGGAGAGAATTTTCCTTTCTAGGGGTAGATTTCCTCTCACTTCCTGTTGTCTTCTTTCGTTTGCAAGTAGGAGTCGTTTGTAAGTTGGATGTTTGAAAGTAGGGACCTGCCGTATATACTCTGCAGAAATAGGCCCCTTAGTTGTTGGTGTTGGCACAACACTGTAAGCACTCAGTTACTCTTGGTTGGTGCTGGAACGCCCTGCTGTCAACTATTATATCAGGAATTTTAATTACATATAATTGTTGAACAGTGGTAGTAAAAATTGGGGCTTTGATGGTGGTGCTGGTGCCACAACACTGTAAGCCCTGACAGTTACTCTTGGTGGGTGCAGCAATGGGCCCTGCTGTGAATTATTAGATCAAGTATTGTAATTACATGCCCCTTTTGAACAGGGGCTGAAAAATTGGGCCTTTCGTGGTGGTGGTGGTGGCGGCGTTGCCACAAGACTGTAAGCCCTCAGAGTTACTCTTGGTGGGTGCAGCAATGGACCCTGCTGTGAATTATTAGATCAAGAATTGTAATTGCATGCCCCTGTTGAACAGGGGCTGAAAAATTGGGCCTTAGGCACTGGTGGCACAACACTACAACCCCTCACAGATACTGTACTTGGAGCACAGCAATGAGCCCTGTTGCAAAGTATTGCTTCAAAAATTGTAATGACACGCCCCTGTTAAACAGGGGCTGAAAAATTGGGCCTTAGGCACTGGTGCCACAACACTCCAACCCCTCACAGATACTGTACTTGGAGCACAGCAATGAGCCCTATGGCAAATTATTGCTAAAAAAATTGTAATTACACGCCCCTGTAAAACAGGGGCTGAAAAATTGGGCCTTAGCCACTGGTGGCGGCACCCATAAACAAAAATGATCTTCCAAGCTATCATCATCAATCGTATCATTGAGGACTCGGAGGAGGAGGATAGCCAGTCAACATAACAGCACAGGCACTCAGCATCAGCATCAGTCTTGAAGGGATGTGACATGTTAAAATCAATTAGTCTGTTATATCAGCATCAGGTGTGTGGTAGCTGGTGGTGATCCAAGACTGGTTCATCTTGATGAAAGTCAGTCGATCAACCGAGTCGGTGGACAGGCGCACCCTGTGATCCGTGACAAATCCTCCAGCAGCACTGAATGTGCGTTCCGAAAGAACGCTGGATGCAGGACAGGCCAGTAGCTCAATTGCATACTGTGCAAGCTCTGGCCAGTGATCCATCCTCAAGACCCAGTAAGCCAGAGGATTTTCGGTGGGGAAGGTGTCCAAGTCTGACCTTGCCCCTAGATATTCCTGCACCATGTTTATCAGACGCTGGCGATGGTTGCTGGAACCGATCATACTTTGGGGCTGCGGACTAAAGAATTGTCTGAACGCATCGGTCAGACGGCCACCTTCCCCACCGCTCCTTCTTTGACTGGCCGAAGCCTCAGCAACTCGTTGTCCAGGACCAGGAGTTTGTAACCTCCCAGTCTCTGGGAACGCGTTGCACAGACCTTTCTGCAAGGCCTCCCGGAGTTGTCTCATCCTCTGCTCCCTCTGCGACGGTAACATAAGGTCCGCAACCTTACCCTTGTACCGTGGATCAAGGAGAGTGGCCAGCCAGTAATGGTCCCTCTCCTTGATCCGAAGAATACGAGGATCCTTCCGCAGACTTTGCAGGATCAGGGAGGCCATGCAGCGTAGGTTTGCTGAGGCATTCGCTCCGGAGTCCTCTGGGTCACTAAGGACGACATGATCTGCAGCCACCTCCTCCCAGCCACGTACAAGTCCACTGGTTTCTTGGGACTGTAAATCATCCCTAAAAGACTGCTGCTGATGATGCTGAGTGCCAGCCTCCACCTCCATGCTGACACAATCCTCCTCCTCCTCCTCCTCCTCTTCCTGTGCGATGGGTGGGACAGAAGGAACACTGTCTGGGTAAAGGGGGCCTTGAGAGGCAAGGAAGTCCTCCTCTTCCTGCCTCTGTTCTGCCTCAAGTGCCCTGTCCATTATTCCACGCAGCGTGTGCTCCAACAGGTGGACAAGAGGTACAGTGTCACTGATGCATGCACTGTCACTGCTCACCATCCTCGTGGCCTCCTCAAATGGTGCCAGGACAGTGCATGCATCCCTGATCATGCCCCACTGGCGTGGAGAAAAAAAACCAAGCTCCCCTGACCCTGTCCTGGTGCCGTAGTCGCACAGGTACTCATTGATGGCCCTCTGCTGCGTGTGCAGCCGCTGCAGCATGGCCAACGTTGAGTTCCACCTGGTGGGCATGTCACATATAAGGCGGTTCTTGGGCAGGTTCAACTCCTTTTGCAGCTCAGCCAGGCGAGCACTGGCATTATAAGATCTGCGGAAATGCACACAGACTTTCCTGGCCTGCCTCAGGACATCCTGTAAGCCCGGGTACCTGCCCAAGAAGCGCTGCACCACCAGGTTAAGGACGTGAGCCACACAGGGCACATGGGTCAGTTGTCCCTGTCGGAGGGCGGAGAGGAGGTTGGTGCCATTGTCGCAAACCACCATTCCTGGCTTAAGCTGGCGTGGCGTCAACCACCTCTCGGCCTGGCCCTGCAGAGCAGACAGGACCTCTGCCCCAGTGTGGCTTCTGTCCCCCAAACACACCAGCGCAAGCACGGCATGGCATCTTTTTGCCTGCGTACTTGTGTAGCCCCGTGAACGGCTACGGAGCACCGCTGGTTCATAGGACAAACCACAGGAAGAGGCCATGGAGGAAGAAGAAGAGGAGGGGGTGGAGGAGAGAGGTGTGTCACAACCAGTAGTAGCATTTTGGAGGCGTGGCGGTGGGACAACCTCCAACACTACTGCACCTTGTCCTGCATCCTTCCCAGCTGCCAAAAGAGTGACCCAATGGGCCGTGAAAGAAAGGTAACGTCCCTGTCCATGCCTGCTGGACCATGAGTCAGCGGTAATATGCACCTTACCGCTGACCGCCCTGTCCAGCGAGGCCAAGACATTGCCTTCCACATGCCGGTAGAGAGCCGGAATAGCCTTCCGTGAGAAAAAGTGGCGTTTGGGAACCTGCCACTGAGGAACCGCACATTGCACAAACTCACGGAAGGGGGCCGAGTCTACCAACTGAAAAGGCAGCAGTTGAAGCGCTAGCAATTTAGCCAAGCTAGCATTCAACCGCTGGGCATGTGGATGGCTGGGAGTGAACTTCTTTCGACGGTCCAGCAGCTGGGGCAGGGAAATTTGCCTGCTAGAATCGGACGTCGGTGTACTGCTAGCAGAGTGGCCGCAAGTACTTGGCTGTGACACACCTAATTCTACACCTTCATTCCTCTCAGTGCATGTTTCAGAGAGGACTGAAGTTATAGTGGGGTTGGAGATCCCAGCTGATGCGGTGCAAGGAGAGGTCCGCTTTGTTCTTTGGTGTGGGTCTTTGAGGTAGGCTTGCCAACGAGCTGCATGGCAGGTCAACATATGTCTGGTCAGGCATGTGGTACCCAAGCGGCTGATGTTTTGGCCACGCGATATACGCTTGAGACATATGTTGCAAACAGCAGCTGTGCGATCTGATGCACTAGCCTCAAAAAAGGCCCACACCAAAGAACTTTTTGAATGACGGGCAGAGGCAGCGCCCTGCACAGGCGGAGCTCTGCGGTATGATTCCGTCGGTGTACTGCCCTTACGCTGGCCACCAAAGGGCATCCTGCCTCGTTGGAGATGTGCCTCCTCCTCATCCTCCTCCTCCTCCTCTCTCCTATTAGGCACCCACGTGGAGTCAGTGACCTCATCATCACCTCCCTCCTCATCACTGGAGCCAATCTGGCAGTATGCTGCAGCTGCTGGAACATGACTGCCAGATTGGTGTCCTTCTTGAGCATCCCCTCTGTCTGCTCTCACGCTACTGCCTTCCTCTAGCTGGGTTTCATCATCAGACCCTTCGAAACGCTGGGCATCCTCCTGGAGCATGTACCCAACACTGTGCTGAAACAGTTCGGGGGACTCCTCAGGAGGAGGACATGGTGGGTCTAGGGAAGGAGTGACTGATGATGAGTCTGACATTGATACCAGGGAAGAGGACGCTTTGGCAGCTGCTTTTCCAGTACCCTGAGCCTGGGTGAGAGAGGATGAGGAGGAGGAGGAGGGCTTGGTCATCCACTCTACCAAGTCTTCGGCATGATGTGGCTCAACATGTCCAGCTGCCGAAAAGAAGGACAAGCGTGTCCCATGGCCATGTGCTGATGACAATGCACCGCGTCCACGACCAGCACTGTTGCCCCCAGACACAGAGCCTGCTTGCCCTCTTTTATTGCCTCCTGACTGTCTGCCTCTCCTTGTTTGCCTTCCAGACATTCTAATAGATGGCCTGCAGGGAGATGGGAAAAAAGCAATAAGGGCTACCTTCAGGTGTCCTTCTCTGTCCCTTGAAACAAGGACTTTGACAGTGAAAGAAACTGACACACTCTCCCTACCTACAGTTTTCTGTCCCTAGAAAAAATGTTTTTTTTAAGCACAATTTAGCACAAGGAGAATTCACTCACTGTCCTTCCATGTCCCTGGAAACAAGGACTTTGACAGTGAAAGAAACTGACACACTCTCCCTACCTACAGTTTTCTGTCCCTAGAAAAAATGTTTTTTTTAAGCACAATTTAGCACAAGGAGAATTCACTCACTGTCCTTCCAGGTCCCTGGAAACAAGGACTTTGACAGTGAAAGAAACTGACACACTCTCCCTACCTACAGTTTTCTGTCCCTAGAAAAAATGTTTTTTTTAAGCACAATTTAGCACAAGGAGAATTCACTCACTGTCCTTCCAGGTCCCTGGAAACAAGGACTTTGACAGTGAAAGAAACTGACACACTCTCCCTACCTACAGTTTTCTGTCCCTAGAAAAAATGTTTTTTTTAAGCACAATTTAGCACAAGGAGAATTCACTCACTGTCCTTCCAGGTCCCTGGAAACAAGGACTTTGACAGTGAAAGAAACTGACACACTCTCCCTACCTACAGTTTTCTGTCCCTAGAAAAAATGTTTTTTTTAAGCACAATTTAGCACAAGGAGAATTCACTCACTGTCCTTCCAGGTCCCTGGAAACAAGGACTTTGACAGTGAAAGAAACTGACACACTCTCCCTACCTACAGTTTTCTGTCCCTAGAAAAAATGTTTTTTTTAAGCACAATTTAGCACAAGGAGAATTCACTCACTGTCCTTCCAGGTCCCTGGAAACAAGGACTTTGACAGTGAAAGAAACTGACACACTCTCCCTACCTACAGTTTTCTGTCCCTAGAAAAAATGTTTTTTTTAAGCACAATTTAGCACAAGGAGAATTCACTCACTGTCCTTCCAGGTCCCTGGAAACAAGGACTTTGACAGTGAAAGAAACTGACACACTCTCCCTACCTACAGTTTTCTGTCCCTAGAAAAAATGTTTTTTTTAAGCACAATTTAGCACAAGGAGAATTCACTCACTGTCCTTCCAGGTCCCTGGAAACAAGGACTTTGACAGTGAAAGAAACTGACACACTCTCCCTACCTACAGTTTTCTGTCCCTAGAAAAAATGTTTTTTTTAAGCACAATTTAGCACAAGGAGAATTCACTCACTGTCCTTCCAGGTCCCTGGAAACAAGGACTTTGACAGTGAAAGAAACTGACACACTCTCCCTACCTACAGTTTTCTGTCCCTAGAAAAAATGTTTTTTTTAAGCACAATTTAGCACAAGGAGAATTCACTTACTGTCCTTCCAGGTCCCTGGAAACAAGGACTTTGACAGTGAAAGAAACTGACACACTCTCCCTACCTACAGTTTTCTGTCCCTAGAAAAAATGTTTTTTTTAAGCACAATTTAGCACAAGGAGAATTCACTCACTGTCCTTCCAGGTCCCTGGAAACAAGGACTTTGACAGTGAAAGAAACTGACACACTCTCCCTACCTACAGTTTTCTGTCCCTAGAAAAAATGTTTTTTTTAAGCACAATTTAGCACAAGGAGAATTCACTCACTGTCCTTCCAGGTCCCTGGAAACAAGGACTTTGACAGTGAAAGAAACTGACACACTCTCCCTACCTACAGTTTTCTGTCCCTAGAAAAAATGTTTTTTTTAAGCACAATTTAGCACAAGGAGAATTCACTCACTGTCCTTCCAGGTCCCTGGAAACAAGGACTTTGACAGTGAAAGAAACTGACACACTCTCCCTACCTACAGTTTTCTGTCCCTAGAAAAAATGTTTTTTTTAAGCACAATTTAGCACAAGGAGAATTCACTCACTGTCCTTCCAGGTCCCTGGAAACAAGGACTTTGACAGTGAAAGAAACTGACACACTCTCCCTACCTACAGTTTTCTGTCCCTAGAAAAAATGTTTTTTTTAAGCACAATTTAGCACAAGGAGAATTCACTCACTGTCCTTCCAGGTCCCTGGAAACAAGGACTTTGACAGTGAAAGAAACTGACACACTCTCCCTACCTACAGTTTTCTGTCCCTAGAAAAAATGTTTTTTTTAAGCACAATTTAGCACAAGGAGAATTCACTCACTGTCCTTCCAGGTCCCTGGAAACAAGGACTTTGACAGTGAAAGAAACTGACACACTCTCCCTACCTACAGTTTTCTGTCCCTAGAAAAAATGTTTTTTTTAAGCACAATTTAGCACAAGGAGAATTCACTCACTGTCCTTCCAGGTCCCTGGAAACAAGGACTTTGACAGTGAAAGAAACTGACACACTCTCCCTACCTACAGTTTTCTGTCCCTAGAAAAAATGTTTTTTTTAAGCACAATTTAGCACAAGGAGAATTCACTCACTGTCCTTCCAGGTCCCTGGAAACAAGGACTTTGACAGTGAAAGAAACTGACACACTCTCCCTACCTACAGTTTTCTGTCCCTAGAAAAAATGTTTTTTTTAAGCACAATTTAGCACAAGGAGAATTCACTCACTGTCCTTCCAGGTCCCTGGAAACAAGGACTTTGACAGTGAAAGAAACTGACACACTCTCCCTACCTACAGTTTTCTGTCCCTAGAAAAAATGTTTTTTTTAAGCACAATTTAGCACAAGGAGAATTCACTCACTGTCCTTCCAGGTCCCTGGAAACAAGGACTTTGACAGTGAAAGAAACTGACACACTCTCCCTACCTACAGTTTTCTGTCCCTAGAAAAAATGTTTTTTTTAAGCACAATTTAGCACAAGGAGAATTCACTCACTGTCCTTCCAGGTCCCTGGAAACAAGGACTTTGACAGTGAAAGAAACTGACACACTCTCCCTACCTACAGTTTTCTGTCCCTAGAAAAAATGATTTTTTTAAGCACAATTTAGCACAAGGAGAATTCACTCACTGTCCTTCCAGGTCCCTGGAAACAAGGACTTTGACAGTGAAAGAAACTGACACACTCTCCCTACCTACAGTTTTCTGTCCCTAGAAAAAATGTTTTTTTTAAGCACAATTTAGCGCAAGGAGAATTCACTCACTGTCCTTCCAGGTCCCTGGAAACAAGGACTTTGACAGTGAAAGAAACTGACACACTCTCCCTACCTACAGTTTTCTGTCCCTAGAAAAAATGTTTTTTTTAAGCACAATTTAGCACAAGGAGAATTCACTCACTGTCCTTCCAGGTCCCTGGAAACAAGGACTTTGACAGTGAAAGAAACTGACACACTCTCCCTACCTACAGTTTTCTGTCCCTAGAAAAAATGTTTTTTTTAAGCACAATTTAGCACAAGGAGAATTCACTCACTGTCCTTCCAGGTCCCTGGAAACAAGGACTTTGACAGTGAAAGAAACTGACACACTCTCCCTACCTACAGTTTTCTGTCCCTAGAAAAAATGTTTTTTTTAAGCACAATTTAGCACAAGGATAATTCACTCACTGTCCTTCCAGGTCCCTGGAAACAAGGACTTTGACAGTGAAAGAAACTGACACACTCTCCCTACCTACAGTTTTCTGTCCCTAGAAAAAATGTTTTTTTTAAGCACAATTTAGCACAAGGAGAATTCACTCACTGTCCTTCCAGGTCCCTGGAAACAAGGACTTTGACAGTGAAAGAAACTGACACACTCTCCCTACCTACAGTTTTCTGTCCCTAGAAAAAATGTTTTTTTTAAGCACAATTTAGCACAAGGAGAATTCACTCACTGTCCTTCCAGGTCCCTGGAAACAAGGACTTTGACAGTGAAAGAAACTGACACACTCTCCCTACCTACAGTTTTCTGTCCCTAGAAAAAATGTTTTTTTTAAGCACAATTTAGCACAAGGAGAATTCACTCACTGTCCTTCCAGGTCCCTGGAAACAAGGACTTTGACAGTGAAAGAAACTGACACACTCTCCCTACCTACAGTTTTCTGTCCCTAGAAAAAATGTTTTTTTTAAGCACAATTTAGCACAAGGAGAATTCACTCACTGTCCTTCCAGGTCCCTGGAAACAAGGACTTTGACAGTGAAAGAAACTGACACACTCTCCCTACCTACAGTTTTCTGTCCCTAGAAAAAATGTTTTTTTTAAGCACAATATAGCACAAGCACAAAACACACTGACACTCTCCCTACCTATCCTTCTCTTTCCCTAAACTAAAGGAATCCAGGTTAAGCAAGAAAGAAATAAAAGTCACTGTCCCTGCCTATGCTGCTCTATCCCTGCTCCGGAACACACTACACTAGGCCGCCGTGCTGGCGGCCTTTTATAGTGTGGGGCGTGTACTAAACACCCTCAGCAATAATTGGCCACAGGCATCCTGCCTGTGGCCAATCATTGCTCTCCTCGCTGCCGGCGCTGTGATTGGCCAAGCATGCGGGGTCACAGTGCATGCTTGGCCAATCACAGCGCCTGGATGACACTGCGATGGCGTAGTGCATTGTGGGCCGTTCGCGTCACTCGAATTTGGCGCGAACGGCCCAAATCGTTCGATCTTCGTCGAACGATCGAACAGCCGATGTTCGAGTCGAACGTATGTTCGACTCGAACACGAAGCTCATCCCTACTAAGGATGTTGTAAGCCTGTGAGATATCTTTTTTAGTTTTGATGCCAAGATTGACGAAACCTGGTGGTACCAAAACATTTTGTTGGAGGCATTTCAACTTTAGTTTTATAGTACTAAAGAGAATGAGGTTAATTTCCATGGAGAAGATCCCCTATCCTCAGTAACCCTTTGTTTTCCAAAACAGTTGAATAAGCTCAGTTGCCTTCCTGTAGGAAATTCTGGGATATTAAATAAAGGAGCCAGAGGAGTATGAGTAGAGTGTAACCCTTTTATGATTTCAAGTCTATTTTAGACAGGATGTGTATAAGAGCTTAGCCACAATTTAAATGGTATTTTTTTCTTTGTAAATTACACTTCTGCTTTAGTACATCTTACAAATGTGCCACTTTACATGCAGGTTACATTTCAGCCCCTGAAGGAATTGCCCCCTTAATGACCAGGCCATTTTTTGCAATATGGCACTGCGTCACTTTAACTGACAATTGCGTGGTCGTGTAACGTTGTACCCAAACAAAATTGACGTCCTTTATTTCCCCACAAATAGAGCTTTCTTTTGGTGGTATTTGCTCATCTCTGGGTTTCAGCATTCAGGCCCTCTGGTCATCCACATGAGGCTACGTGGCAGCTTGTGCTGGAGAGAGATGACAGACCCCACAAATTTATCTAAAGTAAACCCACATTAGCAGAAGTGAATACAAACTCCATGCAGATAGGGTGAAAAATAAAGTATAAATATAAAGTATAAATGTTGGACTTCAGTGCTTCAAGGCACCAATGTTAACCACGTTTTCACAAAATGATGCCTGTTAAGCAGAATGATGCTGGCCATATCAAAATCATTTTTGTGAATGGTAAAGCCATTATTTAATCTATATTAGTATAAAACCAGCTACTGGAATGGAAAGATAATGATGTACATGATTTGGATGTTGCTCATTTTGAATGAGAACACTGTCTGTGACCTTTCCATTGACCACTAATTTTATTCCTTGCCATTCAGCACTACCCTTTGCAATCTTATTAACCTTTCAGGAGGAGTCAGCACAACAATCAACTCAAAATATCAAATTGTGAAAAGGTTACAGTGCTATGCTGTGGACAGAAAATTCTCTGATATGGCATACAAATTATTCCATGTCAGATAACAAGTTGAACTCTACTTCCTTTTTTATTATTTTTCCTTTCACTAATCTTAAAGAGGAAGTAAACTCTGCTGTTTCTGCAGAAGCGTAGTCGAGGAACAAGCCAAGGGTCGATAACGAGCAGTAGCAAACATGGATGGCAGCAGGGAAGACAGGAACGAGATACAGGCAGGAGATAGCACAACATTCTGGCAAGGAGGAAGTGCAGAGACATGGCTTATATCAGGAAGTTCGTGGGAGGAGCAAAGAGTTCAACGTTCAGCAGAAATTAAGGTACAAGGCAGGGTTGTCCAAAGGATCTGCCGATACACTGTCCAGCATCTCAGATAGCTCAGTGAGAAGATTCATTGCCAGACACAGCCGAGGTCCCAGATTTCAAGTCCAGGTCCTGACAGGTACAAACATTAGAGGAAGGTTTGATTCCACTTTAAGAAAAATTCCAAGCATTTTAGGCAACTTCACTGCAGTTTCTTACTTGCCTGTGCTCTGCCGATATTGGGATATCCCATTCCAGGGCATTTTTTTTAAAGTGAGGTTATATGAGAGCTTACCTTAACATTACGACCCTAGTAGAAACACCTGCTATTTTACAGCCTGTTGGATGTTGTAAACTGGCCCTTGCAATGAGAAGGCCAGCGTGGGTAAGATTGTTTTCATTACTGACCAAAGTCCAAATGGTATTTTTTGCTCCGACTAACATGTGCGGCAGAGGCATTTTTTTTACTCCTGCTGATCACCAATACAGAGGCATTTTTTTACTTACAGTGACTACAGATGCAGAAGCATTTTTTACTCTCAGTGACCACCCAACACCAACCAGTGATGCAGGGACATTTTTTACTCCCACTGACCACAGACGCAGGCACATTTTTATTTCCATCAACCAGTTATGCAGGAGCATTTTTTTACTCCCACTAGTTAGTGATCCAGGTGCATTTTTTTCTCCCACTGATCCCCAATGCAGTGACATTTTTTAATCTCACTGACAAAGGGACATTTTTGACTCCCATTAATCAGTGACTACTGATGCAAGTGCATTTATTTATCCTACTGACCACCAATCCAGGGTCATTTTTTTTTCTCACTGACCACAAAAGTGAGGGAATTTTTAATCCTCCTGACCTCCAGTGCTGTGGCAATCTGGCCCCAAACTGTCTGACCAGCAATGAACTGGCCTATTGCATAAAACATTTTCAAACCCCTGTTTTAAAGCTAAACTCCAGATTTTTTTTTCTTTTTACTTTTACATAGAGTATGGTGATGCTTCCTGCTGCTTCCTCCACAAAGCCAAGTCTCCTCTATCCTAATCCCCATATCTCACCATTTTGACCTTACCTGCTTGACCTTACTTACTTTTGCTCTTTCTTGGCCCATTTGATCTCTGGTCATCCCCCATTTAAGTCGATCAGAAAGCCAAACGATGCCTTATCCATGCAGACTGACATGCCGTTGGGCCTGCCCATCAGCTTATTTAACTGTTTTTCGTGCCAGTGTAAACCCTATTGTTCTGGGAGGAATGCTCCGCTTCAGTATGTCACAGTACATGTTGGCATTCATGGTTCCCTCAATGAACTGTAGCTCCCCAGTGCTCCCCAGTGCCGGCAGCACTCATGCAGCCCCAGACCATGACACTCCCACCACCATGCTTGACTGTAGGCAAGACACACTTGTCTTCGTACTCCTCACCTGGTTGCTGCCACATACGCTTGACACCATCTGAACTGAATACGTTTATCTTAGTCTCATCAGACCACAGGACATGGTTCCAGTAATCCATATCCTTAATCTGCTTGTATTCAGCAAACTGTTTGCGGGCTTTCTTGTGCATCAGCTTTAAAAAAGGCTTCCTTCTGGGACGACAGACATGCAGACCAATTTGATGCAGTGTGCAGCGTATGGTTTGAGCACTGACAGGCTGACCCCCCACCCCTTCAACCTCTGCAGCAATGCTGGCAGCACTCATATGTCTATTTCTCAAAGACAACCTCTGGATACGATGCTGAGCATGTGCACTCAACTTCTTTGGTTGACCATGGCGAGGCCTGTTCTGAGTGGAACCTGTCCTGTTAAACCTCTGTATGGTCTTGGCTACTGTGCTACAGCTAAGTTTCAGGGTCTTGGCAATCTTCTTATAACCTAGGCCATCTTTATGTAGAGCAACAATTCTTTTATTCAGATCCTCAGAGAGTTCTTTGCCATGAGGTGCCATGTTGAACTTCCAGTGACCAGTATGAGAGAGTGAGAGCGATAACATCAAATTTACCACACCTGCTCCCCATTCACAACTGAGACCTTGTAACACTATCCCCGTACTCAGGAGAAGCAACAGAATGTATTTTGGGGTGTAATTCCACATATGCCCATGGCATGTTTGAGCAATATATCATTTAGTGACAACTTTGTGCAAAAAAATAAAATAAATTGTCTTTTTTCCGCAACTTATAAAATATTCCATGGACTCGACATGCCTCTCAGTATATAGCTTGGGGTGTCTACTTTCCAAAATGGGGTCATTTGGGGGGGGGTTTTGAACTGTTCTGGCATTTTATACACAACATTAGGAAGCTTACATCCACTCTTCTAACCACTTGAAGACAAAGCCCTTTTTGACACTTTTTGTTTACATGAAAATTTTTTTTTTTTTGCAAGAAAATTATGTTGAACCCCCAAACATTCTATATATTTTTAAAGCAAAGGCCCTACAGATTAAAATGGTGGGTGTTGCATTTTTTTTCTACACAGTATTTGCGCAGCGATTTTTCAAACGCATTTTTTGGGGAAAAAATACACTTTTTTTAATTTTAATGCACTAAAACACACTATATTGTCCAAATGTTTGATGAAATAAAAAAGATGATCTTAGGCCGAGTACATAGATACCAAACACGACATGCTTTAAAATTTCACACAAATGCGCATTGGCGACAAACTACATACATTTTTAAAAGCCTTTAAAAGCCTTTACAGGTTACCCCGTTAGATTTACAGAGGAGGTCTACTGCTAAAATTACTGCCCTCGATCTGACCTTCGCGGTGATACCTCACATGCATGGTGCAATTGCTGTTTACATATGACGCCAGACCGATGCTTGCGTTCGCCATTGGGCAAGAGCAGGGCAGGACAGGGGTGCTTTTTTTTTTTTTATTATTAATTTTGCTTTTTTATTTTATTTTTAAATTGTTCCTTCCATATTTTTTTTTTTTTATAATTTTTATTGTTATCTCAGGGAATGTAAATATCCCCTATGATAGCAATAGGTAGTGACAGGTACTCTTTTTTTGAAAAAACTGGGGTCTTCTAGACCCTTGATCTTTCCTCTGCCCTCAAAGCATCTGACCACACCAAGATCGGTGTGATAAAATGCTTTCCCAATTTCCAAATGGCGCTTTTTATATCCGGGGGGGGGGGGATATTCCCTCCCACTGCTTGTAAAAGCAGTCCAGAGGCTAATTAGCTTTTTTTTTCATACAGCCAGTTGGCTGAACGAAAAAAGAGATTGATCGGTGGGTATGCCCACCATTAGAATGCCGCCCTTCATCCACCCACTTCTAATGATGGGCCTACATGCACCATTTATATATGACGAAGCATGGGGGCATCCTCCCGCAAAAAAGTTATGCCGCACACACATGGTCGGACTTTTCCACGGGCAAGCCTCCGTCGGAATTTCGACCGTATGTACGCGGCATTAGGAGCAAAATCGCTCCTCCGCTCCTGCTGCCCCAATGCTTCGGCATATATGCTTTTTTTTTTTAACTGTGGTGGGGAAATCACCTCCTACAGCACTGGAGTCGCAGGGATCAGGCCTGTCTCTGCGAACGCTGCAGTTATGTGTGTTGTGTTTTGTAAGTGACAGTGATCGATCGATACTGCACTTGGGTGGCCTGGGCTGGACGGAGGGGCAAAACGCAGGTGCTAGCAGGTATCTGGGCTGATCCCGCTAAACTGCTGGGGATGCTAGTATAGATCTGATCAGATCAGATATTGATCTGTTCAGATACTATACCACTAAGGGTGGTGTATGCTTCACGCGTGGGTGTTAGCGTTACTGGCACTAACCTGACGCTGCCTGGGGTGTGACGCAGACCCTCTCTGACGCTAAAACCTAATTGATATCACCCGCCGGGCGATCAGGGGGTTAAACCTTTATTGGGTTATATATACGGTGGGTGCCCTGACACTATAAAAAGCGAACTAACTAACCAGCGTCACCCGTAACACTTATATGGTGGTCACTGGTGAAAGGGTTAACTAGGGGCAATTAGGGGGTTAAAACCTTTATTAGATAATATATAGGGGTACCCGACGCTATAAAAACCTGCGGCGAACCTAAAAAAAATTACTGGCTACCGATTGGCATCACCGACACTAAGACAGCGATCAGAAAAACGATCGCTTAGCGACAGTGGTGATAGGGGGTGAAAGGGTTACCTGGGGGGCAATCAAGGGGGTTAAACCTTTATTAGATCATTTATGGGGGTACCTGACGTTATAAAAACCTGCGGCGAACCTAAAAAAAATTACTGGCTACCGATCTGCATCACCGATGCTAAGACAGCGATCAGAAAAATGATCGCTTAGCGACGGTGGTGCTAGGGGGTGAAAGGGTTATCTGGGGGGTGATCAGGGGGTTAAACCTTTATTAGGTAATATATGGGGGTACCTGACGCTATAAAAACCTGCGGCGAACCTAAAAAAAATTACTGGCTAACGATCTGCATCACAGACGCTAAGACAGCGATCAGAAAAATGATCGCTTAGCGACAGTGGTGATAGGGGGTGAAAGGGTTACCTGGGGGGCGATCAAGGGGGTTAAACCTTTATTAGATAATTTATGGGGGTACCCGATGCTAAAAAAACCTGCGGCGAACCTAAAAAAAATTACTGGCTACCGATCTGCATCACCGACGCTAAGACAGCGATCAGAAAAATGATCGCTTAGCGACGGCGGTGCAAGGGGGTGAAAGGGTTATCTGGGGGGGTGATCAGGGGGTTAAACCTTTATTAGGGGGGGGTTAGGGGACTACACTGGACCTAAAACGAACTTTAGTGACACTTTTACAGTCACAAATGTCACTGATTGCAGTGATCAGTAAATAAATGGTCACTGCAATCAGTGACACTGTGACTGGGGGCTGGGGGGTGATCTGGGGGGGCCTGGGGGGACGATTTGTGTGCCTATGTGTCCTGGTGTCAGTGTGCTGTTTGTGCACTAACCTGTATGTCTTCTCTTGTACGGCACTCGGTATATGTGAGCGCCGCATGAGAGATGACATCACTTCCTCCTGCTTCCTCTGCCTGTGTTTACATTACACAGCAGAGGAAGCATTTTCATTCGCCGGGAGCGATCGCGGGGGGGGGGGGGGTGGCCGGAATCGAACGGCCGTCCCCTCATCTCGGATCGCTCCCCAACGAATACCGACTGCTCACTGTATAGGAGGGGGGTCCGATCGGACCCCCCAACTGTACAAAGGCAATCACGTACACTGTATGTGATTGTGCCTGTCGGTGCCATTCTGCCGACGTACATATACAGTGAGCGGTCGTTAAGTGGTTAAACTCCATATGCATTTGAGAACAGAGATATATGATTACAAAAGGATTTTTTTTATTTCTAATGATATATATATATATATATATATATACAGGGCCGGCCCTATGATGGGACCGGGTGGTACCATGGTACCAGGCGGCACTTTTAGGGGGGCGGCAAACTGACGCCCGCCAGCCAGCCTGTTCCGCCCGATCCGCTGCCTGTGAGGAACCCGACGCCGCTGCCTGTGAGGACAGTCGCAGCCCAGGGGCGGGGGGGGGCAGTCAGCGAGTGAGCGGGCAGGCGCCGCTGCTTGTGAGGACACTCGCATCCCAGGGACGGGGGGGGCAGTCAGCGAGCAGGCGCCGCTGCCTGTGTGAGGACACTCACAGCCCGGGAGGTGGGGGCTGTCAGTGAGTGAGCGGGCAGGCGCCGCTGCCTGTGAGGAGCCCAGCGCCGCTGCTGTTAGTGGTGACAGGGGCAGCCGCGGGCAGAACACTCGCAGCCCGGGGGGGGGCTAGGAGCAGTCAGTGAGTGAGCGCGCAGCGGAGCAGAGAGATGATGTCATCTCTCACCGCCCGCCCTGAATCACCACAATTCCACCCTCACTGTGCAGCCGTGTGCACTCTGGGACACAGCAAGTGACAACGCGCAACGTGTGGCAGGTGACGTTGTGACAATCCGCAACGTGTGGCAAGTGACAATACGCAACGTGTGGCACGTGACTATCTGCATCGTGTGGCAGGTGATGTCGTGGCAAGTGACAATCCGCAACGTGTGGCATGTGATGTGACAAGTGACAACCCGCAACGTGTGGCATGTGACGCAAGTGACCATGCGCAACGTGTGGCAGGTGACAATCCGCAACGTGTGGCAGTAGACAATCCGCAACGTGTGGCAGGTGACAATCCGCAACGTGTGGCAGGTGACAATCCGCAACGTGTGGCAGGTGACAATCCGCAACGTGTGGCAGGTGACAATCAGCAACGTGTGGCAGGTGACAATCAGCAACGTGTGGCAGGTGACAATCAGCAACGTGTGGCAGGTGACAACCCGCAACGTGTGGCCGGTGACAACCCGCAACGTGTGGCAGGTGACAACCCGCAACGTGTGGCAGGTGACAACCCGCAACGTGTGGCAGGTGACAACCCGCATCTGGTGGTGGAGTCCAAAGCAAAACTGTAAGTACAAACACACATCACAAGTTGTATGAGACATGAGAGCCTGAGAGGGACTTGCCTTGCCCAGCCCTGATTAACCACTTAAGGACCGGAAGGATTCGCCCACTTAAAGCGATTGTATGGCTTTGTTTTTTATTTTTTTTAAAATAAAAAACATGCTATACTTACCTCCACTGTGCAGTTAGTTTGGAAAAGAGTGGCCCCGATCCTCTTGTTCTCGGGTCCCTCGGCGGCTGTCTCGGCTCCTCCCTGCGTCAGATAACCCCCTTCTGGGAAGCGCTCTCCCAAGGAGGTTAGCTTGTGGGCGCGCTCCCTGTCATACACACTGCGTCCATAGACACAGCGTGTACGACTCATTCCCGCCCCCCCACGGGCCGCGTCATTGGATGTGATTGACAGCAGCGCGAGCCAATGGCTGCGCTGCTATCAATCTATCCAATCTAGCCAATAAACGGCCAGCCTCCGTGGAGAAGAGGACGCCGGGGGACGCGCACAGCAGGTGAACGGGCTCAGGTAAGTAAAACGGGGGGCCTGGGGGGCAGTACTTGCCAGGTGTTTTTTCACCTTAATGCATAGGATGCATTAAGGTGAAAAAAAAACAAATCTTTACAACCCCTTTTAATGACCAGGCCATTTTTAGCGATACGGCACTGTGTCGCTTTAACTGACAATTGCGCGGTCATGCGACACTACCCAAATAAAATTGATGTCCTTTTTTTCCCACAAATAGAGCTTTCTTTTGGTGATATTTGACAATATGTTTTACTTTTTGCTATGATAAATATCCAAAAAAATTATAAAAAAAAAAATATTTCTTCATCAGTTTAGGCCAATATGTATTCTTCTACATATTTTTGGTACCAAAAAAACACAATTAGCGTACATTGATTAGTTTGCGCAAAAGACATTGCGGCCGCCCGCCATGCACAGGTCCCTTCATACTCCTATATACACGTATAGAGCCATGACAGGTCCTCTTTATACTCCTGTTGACATGTATAGAGCATGACGGGTCCCCTTTAGTTATCATGATATAAAATAATGAATGTGGGGGCCTTTTGGTGGGCGTGATTTTTTTTTTGGGGGGGGGGGCAGCATTTAATTCTTGGTCCCAGGCAGCACAATGTCTTGGGCCGGCCCTGTATATATATATATATATATATATATATACAGTGTATATACACAAATGCTTTGCCTTTCATTTCTATTTTATACTGAATGGGTTGTTTTATAACGTAAGGGTTCATAATGTACTTTAATTTAAAATGTATATCATACTGGGTCCAGTCTGTAAACATTTAGTGGTTAGCTTGAACCCTCAGCTTTTGTAAAAATAGATACATAATACTTAACTTTGCATGATAAAACATCCAAAATGAGACAAATTATAAAACACAATTACACCATGCCTGCCCAATTATGTTTTTCATTGTATGTTTTATTTCAGAGTATTACCACTAAATCATATACATGGCATGTTTGCCTTTCAAGTAGGATCACTTTATATGAAGAGAACAAAGGTTTCCTAAGCCTTACCATCTAAATTTGATGCCACAATCTTATTTTGATAAAATATGGATTGTATGTATGTATTATACACATTACAGAATATTGTTGTTTCTTGGTATGATTTAGCTGTTTTACTGTATCTGATTATCCCAGTAATAAATACATGTGACATGAAAACAAATATCAGGTTCAATAATTTGCAGAAGACCGGATCACAGAATTGTTTACAGTTCCCAGATTCTAGTTTAATGCTATTACATGCTAATTGACATAAGTATATGGGTACCTGGGGACAAATTACTTGTTATTATTATTATACAGGATTTATATATATATAATAGTTTGCACAATGCTTTACAACACGAAGGAAGACTAAGTACAGTTACCATACAATTCAATACAGGAGGAATTGGAGGAGCAGCTTATGCTCTAAGAGGTTATCAATAGACATGTGCATTCGTTTTCGTCTGAATGCATTTTTGTTTGAATTTCGGGTATTTTCGTTATCGTTTTAACAAACGAAAACGAACGCGCAGAATCCGAAATCCGAAAGATCCGACATAAAAAAAATGCTTTATTTTCGTTTTCGTTGCTACAACAGTTCGATATAGATAGGAGATTCGACATGACGCTGACAATAGCGTTCTGTGTCTATCGAACCTGTGGTCGAATGTGCCTAACCTTAACTCTATTAGTCCAAGATTATTCTACATAGAGAGGAAAGATTCGACATAGAGAGAAAAGATTCAACATTATAGAGACAGTGTTGGGGTAGACCATTCGACATGAACGACGAAGATTCGAGGAAGCAGCGAAAAACATACAAACGTCGAATCTGTCATTAAAGGATTATGGTGTCTGTCGAAAGTTCTAAGAAGATTCGACAAGCAGCTAAACTGTACGACGCCGCAATCGTACATTTCCGGTCAAATGCTCGGCCCATAGGCTATAGAAGAATTTGAATGTTGGTTGACTAGTAATAATAATTTATAAATATAATTATTACTAGTGTCATACAACATTAGAATTCTTCTATAGCTTGTAGGTTGTAGGCGGAACATTCGACCGGAAATGTATGATTGCGGCGTCGTACAGTTTAGCTGCTCCATTGAATCTTCTTAGAACATTCGATGGACACCATAAGCCTTCAATGACAGATTCGACCTTAATTCATTTGGATTTTCGGAGGAATGCATTTTTTAACGAAACAAAATAAAGAAAAACGAATTTCCGGAGTAACTAAATAAATGTATTTTTCGGACAAGAACGAAATTCCGAAACAAAATATTTCAGTGTGCACATGTCTAGTTATCAATTGCAGTGTGCAGACATTGCCAAAGAAGTAGTTTGCAGTTTTAGTCAGGGATGAGGTGGTAATTGCAACATCAATGGGATTTGAAAAGAGGAATAGATGATTTCTTCCCATTATAATACTATGCATACTACAATGATATTTTGATCCAGGGAAATGATTCAACTACCTTGAATGGTCTGGAAGGATTTATGTTTTAGCTATAAATGGCTGTGGTTGCTCACAATGTTTTGCTTTCCTTTCCTCCAGACAAAAAAATACTGGATTTTAAGAGAGGGGTTGTAAAGTTTCATGTTTTTTCACCTTAATGCATTAAGGTGAAAAAACATCTGATGATTGCTGGCCCTCCAGCCCCCCCGTTCTACTTACCTGAGCCCTGGAAAGTCTTTCCTTTGCTCGGTCTTCTCGGCTCTTCATTGGATAGATTGATAGCAGCGCAGCCATTGGCTTGCGCTGCTCTCAATCAACTCCAATGATGCGAGGGACGGGGGGCGGGACCCCCTTTGGAGAGTGCTTCCCAGAGGGGGTTATCAGAAGCGGGGAGAATCCGAGACAGCTGCCGAGGGACCCCCCAAGATAAGGATCGGGGCCACTCTGTGCAAAACGAGCTGCAGAGTGGAGGTAAGTATGACATGTTTGTTTTTTTTGTTTTTTTAATATTCAAAGCTGTAGTATCACTTTAAAAGGGCTTGTTTTCTAGCAACCATCAAACACTCCCTGTAATAGTGCCTTGTATACACTTATTATCAAAACAAAGATCATACCTATTTTGGGTATTCTGGACCAAGACATAAGCCTAGCCTACTACTTCAAAGTGCAACTTGACCTGTTAAAAAATGCCAGTAGATAGGCTTTTTTTGTGGTAAAAACATACTATATTTCTTCTGCAATGAAAACGTCTTACCTACCTGCTTACAGTCTTCTATAGAATGTTCAAGATGGCCAAGGATTCTAAGCAGGAAAAAGACAGGGCAAGATGTCAAGAGATAGGGAGTTTGTGGACAGTACATTGCAGAAAAGGAGACTAGGGTAACTAATAGGTAAGGAATTATCAAAAAAAAAGTGTGGGGAGCTGGACACTGCCGGGGGAAGGAGGCATGTAGCAATGAAAAAAAAATATACAGTTTTTTTTTATAATCCCCTCTGGGTGATCTATGTACAATACAAGAATTTTAACAAACTTTGTTGCATATTCCTACCTTTTGTTATTCTGAAGAAATCCCTGTATGTTTGTCTGTGTCCATGTGGTAAGTGAATCTGTATGGGAGTGGTTTCTTAATTATCAACCAGCTGCTTCACCTGCAGGGCACTAATGAGGAAAACTGCTGGGCCTGCATCCCTTTAGATGTGATTTCCTATTGGAGTATCTGACCAAAAATTAAATTTTTGTTGCAGAAAATGCCTAATATCTGATTTGTATCTTAATGCAGACTTCTGGGAAAATCAGTAAGCCAATCACACAAGCAAGAAATTATGTTTTGGGAGGTGTCCTGTATACATTCTGTGTACAGAACACCTCCAGGTAGCCATATTGCATTGTATTTTACAGAAAATTACAGAGCTGCAGACTGAAAAGGAAAGGTCATTTTTAATAACATTCAATTACAATATACCATATTATAAATTTTTTAATTTGCTATTTTTTTCCCACAAAAGTGGAGTTACCCTTTAAATCCTGAACCTACCGGTACTTGTGAAGTAGTGCACCTCCAGGATGTGCAAAAACAAAAATGATATTTAGAAATGTAGAAAAAAAAACTACAGTTTGCAACTAATGGCCCATTTTTTTGTATGCTAGTCACATATCGAAAATGGAGAGATTACTAAAGTTACGAAAACTCGTACAACAGAATAAAAAATCAGAAGTGATGTAATGTGTTGTAGTGTATTTGTATTGTATTTTCGGACGACAACTGCATTGATTAAACGAAAATCATACCAGAAGATTTTTCGTGCTTGTCTGATCGGAATATATTGGATAAACATAAACAAAAATGGTCTTTCGCGCTACTAAAGAGTAAATAAAAATATAAGTGAAGTGTATTATGCTAAAAGCTGCAAAAACTAATTGTGTTCACTTTACACACTAGTAAAAATGGAAAAAAGGGGAGTGTTTTTGCGCTGAAAGCCAGCAGTTAAACTACATAAAGTGCAAAAAGCCAAATGCTACAACTAAATAAGGTGCTAAAATATTTATGTTAATCGTCCTCGATTAATTAATATCCAATAATGAATAAAGTGCACAAATATTAAAGTGCAATAATAATATATAGATAAGTAAATTGTGGTATAATAACAAATAATAAAGTGCACACAGTGCTATCTATATATATATGAACCACAACGATACTATAAGTACATTTCAGTAAATGTTATGACCAAGAAGAAAAAAGGAAAAAAGAAAAAAAGTGAACAATAGTCCGTGCTCAAAAGTCCTTAAACGTGAATGTTCAAACAAAGTAAGCTGATGTGAAGTATAAATCCTCTGCTGAATAAAAGGATAAAAATATCTCCAATATGTCCATGCAGTGGTCTCACAGAACTCTCACCTCCATTAGAACATAACATGTATGTTTGAGCAGTATATCTCCTTAATGGTGATTCTTCTGATCTATATTGTTGCTACTCCCGACCTGGTCTCCTCTATTTGTGATATTATTGCAGTCCCTAAGGAGAGAGAAAGGGGGAGGAGGGGTGTCATGGATATGCATTAATGTCTGTCTGCCATCTTACCTTTCCTCCTCTTGTATTCATCTTAGAGACCAGAACCCCTTCACCTGGCTTCCTTTATAATCTCCTCCCAGTCAGACTCCACCCCAGGCCCTATCACAGAACACTATATTAACCTGTGCACTGCAAGCCTGCTTTGCTGATCAACGTGTTTGTTAGGCATTGTGTGTTTGCATTCCTGCCTGCCGTGTGCTACGTCTGTCTCTCTGTTACGTTATTGGCTTGTCCCCGACTATCCCTGTCTGCTCGTGACCCTTGACCTTCGGCTTGTCTTTCGTTATCCTTGTCTGCTTGTGGCCCTTGACTTTCAGCTTGTTATTCGTTACTCTTATATCTTGTGCTGCTGCTTCCCCTCTTGTCCTCTTATCCTACGGGGCGTGAGCTAGGAGACTCTAGGGGCCGCGACCTGGACCCAGCCTGCAGCATAACATCCTCACCACTAGAGGCTCTGGAGAAGACCTGCTGGGTCTTAGACTCCGCGCCCTGGGGAATCTTGGCTCTAGCTTCCTATAGGATCCCGGTTGTGCTCCTCTGGTCCCGCTTTCCACAACCACCCAGTTTCCTATCCGCAGCAGTCAGACATAGGGTTCACTACCTTGCGGTGCACTCCTGTCCCCCTATGGTGTGCATCTGTCACCTGGCCGTAGGTGACCTGACAGTTTGATCAGCCATGAACCCGGCTGACATGCAGGGCATAGTTTGCAGACTTGAAACCCAGGAATCGAATCAGACTCAGGTGATGCGATTCCTCCAGGATCTGGCTTCTCGATTCGAACAGCTTCAGGCCTCCTTGGGAACTCCGAATCCGCAACATCAAGTACAACCAGCGGTTGTACCTATCGCACCAGTCGCAGCCACACACTCACTAACACTGCCAGCTCCGTTCCGTTTCTCTGGGGACTCCAAGGCCTGCAGGGGGTTTCTCAGCCAATGCACGATTCATTTTGAGCTTCAGCCTCAAAACTTCCTGTCTGACCGGGCTAAGCTAGCCTATATCATTTCCCTCCTCTCCGGTGAAGCTTTGGCCTGGGCTGCCCCCCTGTGGGAGAGGAATGATCCGGTGGTTTCCAGCCTGTCCGACTTCTCGAAGCTCTTTCGTAATATCTTTGAAGAGCCGGCTCAGGCTTCTTCAGCGGCTAGTGCTGTCTTACGTCTTCGCCAAGAATCTAGTTCAGTGGGACAATATGCTCTTCAGTTCCGTATCCACACAGCTGAATTGAGCTGGAATAATGAGGCCCTGGTCGCTACCTTTTTACATGGCCTCTCTGACCGAGTGAAAGACGAATTAGCGGGAAGAGCCATTCCCGTCGGTCTGGACGATGTAATTTCGTTATGCAATCAGATCGACATTCGTTTTCAAGAGAGGTTCTTAGAAAAAAGATGCCAGCACTCTCTGGGTCCTAGCCAGTCTGAGCTCCCCTCCCTTCGTCCCGTGGAGCATCTTCTGCCTGCTGAGGGACCTATGCAGCTGGGCCAGACCAGACTAACCCCTGAAGAACGTGCTAGGCGCAGAACTCTGGGCTTGTGCCTCTATTGTGGGGGCAAGGGTCATTTTCGTGACTTTTGCTCGCTTCTGTCCGGGGAACGCTCGGGCTTAATACATTTGGAAGGTGGAGTATTGGACCCTGAAACATCACCTTCTCGCTTTCTCCTGCCGGTGTTCCTTCATGTAGGCACTTCTCCTCAATCAACCCTTGCATATCTGGATTCAGGGGCAGCCGGCAATTTTATGGATTGGGGAACTGCTTCTTCCATGAAGCTTACCCTTTCACCTCTCGCTACCCCATTGGTAGTCTCGGCAATTGATGGTACTGTTCTCCCAGGGGGCCCTATTCGCTTCCAGACGCTACCCATTAGGATGTCGGTAGGGATTCTCCACCAGGAGTGGATATCCTTTCTCATTCTACCCAAGGCCTCTACCCCCATTGTATTGGGCCTTCCTTGGCTGCAGCTCCACTCTCCACATGTGGACTGGGCCTCTGGGCAGGTCCTGGCTTGGGGTCCCTCATGTTTCTCGTCATGTCTTCTCAAGGTGGCCCCCAAAGAGAGACTTCCGGTTGCTAGCACTTCTGTTTCTTCTGATCTTCCCGCTGCATACAGTGATTACCGGGATGTGTTCTGTAAGAAATCAGCTGAGGTGCTTCCTCCCCACAGGTCTTTTGACTGTGCTATCGATCTTGTCCCCGGAGCAACTCTGCCCAGGGGTCGTACCTACCCTCTGTCCATCCCAGAGACCCAGGCCATGTCTGAGTATGTTGCAGAGAATCTGGAGAGAGGTTTCATCCGGAAATCCACATCACCTGCAGGGGCAGGGTTCTTTTTCGTTGCCAAAAAGGATGGTACCCTAAGACCCTGTATCGACTATCGAGGTTTAAACGCGGTTACTATTAAAAATCGATACCCCTTACCCTTAATATCTGAACTATTCGATAGGTTGAAGGGTGCCTCCATTTTCACCAAGTTGGATCTCAGAGGCGCGTACAATCTCATTCGAATACAGGAGAGTGACGAATGGAAGACTGCATTCAACACTAGAGACGGGCATTACGAATACCTGGTGATGCCTTTTGGTTTGTGTAATGCCCCAGCTGTGTTTCAAAACTTCGTCAATGAAATCTTCAGAGATCTGCTGTACCAGTTTGTTGTCATCTATCTGGATGACATTCTGATCTTTTCTGAAAATCTGCTCGTCCACAGAAACCATGTCCGCACTGTACTTCAGCGTCTTAGAGAGAACAATCTCTATGCCAAGCTGGAGAAATGTTCCTTTGAATGTTCTGAGGTCCTGTTTTTGGGGTGCTTTGTCTCATGTTCGGGTCTTCGTATGGATCCTGCGAAGGTCTTGGCTATTACCAACTGGCCTCTTCCTGCTAGCCTCAAGGCCACACAGCGCTTTCTTGGCTTCACAAATTATTATAGGCAGTTCATAAGGAATTACTCTTCCATTGCCGCGCCTATTATCGCTTTAACCAAGAAGGGTGCGAATGCCAAAGACTGGCCTCCCGAAGCTGTCTCTGCATTTCACGACCTGAAACAGGCCTTTGTTTCTGGACCTCTCTTGAGGAGACCAAATCCTGGGGAAGCATTTTTTATTGAAGTGGACGCTTCCTCAATGGGGGTGGGAGCTGTGCTTCTTCAATTCTTTGAGAAGAGACGTCAACCATGTGCGTTCTTCTCCAAAAAAAATTCTCAGGCAGAGAGGAATTATGCCATCGGTGATCGGGAACTTCTCGTGATTAAATTGGCGTTAGAGGAGTGGCGTCATCTCTTGGAGGGTTCCCCTCACTCCATAACGATCTTTACTGACCACAAGAATTTACAGTATCTGCAGAATGCTAAACGTCTGAATCCTAGACAGGCCAGGTGGAGTCTCTTCTTTGCCCGTTTTAATTTCACGATTACTTACAAACCTGGTTCCTGCAACGGTCGGGCTGATGCGCTCTCTAGGTCATTTGACACTTTTGACGAGGAGTCCGCCCCTGAACCTGAGCCGATCATTCTAACCTCGTGCATTGCTGCCCACTCTACCACCCTGAAGTCTAAGATTCCGCCTGGTAAGACCTTTGTCCCCACTGAGCTAAGAGCTAAGATCCTTTGTTGGGGACATGATTCAAAGGTGGCAGGTCATTCTGGATTCCTCTGATCCTTCTTACTCATTAGTCATCACTACTGGTGGCCTAATCTCCGCTCGGATGTCAAAGACTACGTTAAGGCTTGTCATGTCTGTGCTCAGTCTAAATCCTCCACACAAGCTCCTGCTGGTCTCCTCATGCCCTTGCCCATCCCTAAAGAGCCCTGGGCTCATATTGCCATGGATTTTATCACTGATCTCCCACTGTCTGAGAATAATACAGTCATTTGGGTGGTAATCGATCGGTTCCCCAAGATGGCTCATTTTGTTCCTCTTCCTGGTCTTCCTTCTGCTCCTGCCTTGGTTCCCATTTTTATTCGAGAAATTTTCCGCCTCCATGGGGTTCCTTCTCATATTGTTTCCGACAGGGGAGTCCAATTTACGTCTCGTTTTTGGAGAGCCTTTTGCAAATCCCTCAATATTGTCTTGGATTTTTCCTCTTCCTACCACCCTAAATCCAATGGACAGACTGAGATGGTTAATCAGGAGTTAGAGGTCTTTCTTCGCACCTTTGTGTCTTCTCATCATGACGATTGGTCCTCTCTACTTCCGTGGGCAGAATTCTCCCATAACAATCATGTGAATACCAGCTCGCAGAAGACACCCTTTTTCACTGTTTATGGAAAACACCCTCAACTTCCTCTTCCCATGACCTGTTCTCCAGATATTCCAGCTTTGGCTTCGGTTCAGGAGTCTCTCAATTCTGTTTGGGGTGACGTTCATGATTCCCTCCGGGCAGCTGCTGAAAAATTCAAAGGCTTTGCCGACCGCCGCAGGCATAAACCGCCTTCTCTTCAGCCAGGGGACAAAGTCTGGCTCTCCACCAGGAACATCAAGCTCCGAGTTCCTTCTCTGAAGTTTGCTCCACGATTCATTGGTCCATACACTGTAACTGCTAAACTGAATCCAGTTTGTTTCAAACTCCAGATTCCTAAGAGCCTTAAAATCACTAACTCCTTCCATGTTGCCCTTCTGAAGCCTTTAGTCCTCAATAGATTCTCTCGTCCTCTCCCTACCGTGGCGCCTGTCTCTGAGGATAATCAGGAGTACGAGGTCAGTCAAATTCTGGACTCCTGACTTTGTAAAGGCGTTCTTCAGTACCTCGTTCATTGGAAGGGGTTTGGTCCTGAGGAGAGGTCTTGGATCGCTGCATCTGAGGTCTTTGCACCTCGTCTGTTAAAGGAGTTTCATCTGAAGTTTCCCTCCAAACTTGGGCCCAGGCGGGGAAGGGGGAGGCCTCGTAAGAGGGAGGGTACTGTCATGGATATGCATTAATGTCTGTCTGCCATCTTACCTTTCCTCCTCTTGTGTTCATCTTAGAGACCAGACCCCCTTCACCTGGCTTCCTTTATAATCTCCTCCCAGCCAGACTCCACCCCAGGCCCTATCACAGAACACTATATTAACCTGTGCACTGCAAGCCTGCTTTGCTGATCAACGTGTTTGTTAGGCATTTTGTGTTTGGGTTCCTGCCTGCCGTGTGCTACGTCTGTCTCTCTGTTACGTTATTGGCTTGTCCCCAACTATCCCTGTCTGCTCGTGACCCTTGACCTTCGAATTGTCTTTCGTTATCCTTGTCTGCTTGTGGCCCTTGACTTTCAGCTTGTTATTCGTTACTCTTATATCTTGTGCTGCTGCTTCCCCTCTTGTCCCCTTATCCTACGAGGCGTGAGCTAGGAGACTCTAGGGGCCGTGACCTGGACCCAGCCTGCAGCATAACATCCTCACCACTAGAGGCTCTGGAGAAGACCTGCTGGGTCTTAGACTCCGCGCCCTGGGGAATCTTGGCTCTAGCTTCCTATAGGATCCCGGTTGTGCTCCTCTGGTCCCGCTTTCCACAACCACCCAGTTTCCTATCCGCAGCAGTCAGCCATAGGGTTCACTACCTTGCGGTGCACTCCTGTCCCCCTACGGTGTGCATCTGTCACCTGGCCGTAGGTGACCTGACAAGGGGGAGGGGAGTGCAACTCCAAGGGGATAGGATAGGAATGGGAAGAGAAAAGGGCCGCAGACCGGAAGTACCCGGAGGACGAGTAAGACGGCGTACAACACCGCTGTTGTTACTTTTTAAGCTGCTTAATCTCTGTTCTAATGTACGATCACAATAAATAATTTTATAATAAACCAGTTTTGGACCCAAATACTACACTATTGGAGGCCCTTTTCTCTTCCCATTCCTATCCTATCCCCTTGGAGTTGCACTCCCCTCCCCCTCCTCCCCCTTTCTCTCTCCTTAGGGACTGCAATAATATCACAAATAGAGGAGACCAGGTCGGGAGTAGCAACAATATAGATCAGAAGAATCACCATTAAGGAGATATACTGCTCAAACATACATGTTATGTTCTAATGGAGGTGAGAGTTCTGTGAGACCACTGCATGGACATATTGGAGATATTTTTATCCTTTTATTCAGCAGAGGATTTATACTTCACATCAGCTTACTTTGTTTGAACATTCACGTTTAAGGACTTTTGAGCACGGACTATTGTTCACTTTTTTTCTTTTTTCCTTTTTTCTTCTTGGTCATAACATTTACTGAAATGTACTTATAGTATCGTTGTGGTTCATATATATATAGATAGCACTGTGTGCACTTTATTATTTGTTATTATACCACAATTTACTTATCTATATATTATTATTGCACTTTAATATTTGTGCACTTTATTCATTATTGGATATTAATTAATCGAGGACGATTAACATAAATATTCTAGCACCTTATTTAGTTGTAGCATTTGGCTTTTTGCACTTTATGTAGTTTAACTGCTGGCTTTCAGCGCAAAAACACTCCCCTTTTTTCCATATTGGATAAACAGTCGTGATCGGCTCTCGAAAGCTCTGTACTAACGATACGATTATCGTACGATTGCGTCAAAATCTGTATTTTTCGTCAGATTTTCGGGTTGTGTGTATGAGCCATAAATGGCATTTCTGATGCCATTTGTAAACAAAGCCACTGGGGGATTCTAGGTGATGTCACTGACTACATATGATCATGGGCTTAAATGGTAAATGATGCCAGCCATCTCCATAATGAAAAATTAAGAAAAAGGAGTGGGGACACCAGACTGTTATCCTTTTTGAGGGCTTGGTATAGATTTTAAGGTGGGACCCTATAAAAAACAGTGTGGGGTCCCCTCAAAATTATATCAATCCCTAATCCGAGCATGCAGCCTGACAGACCAGGAAAAAGAGGAGCAAAAAGCCCTTTTGAAATATAACAGCCAAAATGCCGCCCCTTCCCGCCGCCTGTACAGATATATGCAGCGTCACTGAAGTGGGTCTTCTTCCGTGAGGCCACATATATATAAGTACAGTGTTTGTGGTAGGAGTGCACTACAAAGTGTGCTTCCAGCACAGAGACCAGGGTTTGATCTAGGTAAGTGTCATGGTTAAGGTCAAGGTCATGGTCAAAGTTCAAGGTTGGAGTCAAATGTCAGAGTATTTTAGGTTGAGTTTGAAAAAAAGCATATTTTAGATTAGCATTGTCAGTTAGTGTCAGTGTCAGTGTTCTGGGTAAGATAAAAAAAATAAAAAAATTACTATTAGTAACCGTATTACAGGTACAAACAACAAATAATATACACATATGTGGTAGGAGCAGAAGAATTTATTTTAGGTTGTTCTTTGGTAGTAGCTTATGGTAATAGCAATACATATACAGCTAAGTTACAAATAAATTATACTTTTTACTATTTTGGGACAGTTCTCCTTTGATGCAAAAAAAAAAAAAAAAAAGAATTACCATTTACCACCAAATGAAAGGCCAATGGTGGTTATTTATGAAAGACAGATCCACTTTGCACTACAAGAGCAAACTACAAGTGCAAAGTGCACTTGAAATGGCACTGAAAGTGCACTTGGAAGTGCAGTCGCTATAGATCCGAGGGGGACATGCAAGGAAAATAAAAAACAGCACTTTAGCTTGCACATGATTGGATGATAAAATCAGCAGAGCTTCCCCTCATTTCAGATCTATGCTTCAGATTTACAGCGACTGCACTTCCAAGTGCACTTTCAGTGCAATTTCAAGTGCACTTTGCACTTGTAGTTTGCACTTGTAGTGCAAAGTGGATTTGCCTTTCGTAAATAACCCCCAATGAGTCCTAAAAAAAAAACAAGGTATAATTCACCTGAATACACTAAGTAGTTGCGATAAAATGTACAGTTTTACTAACACATGTCAAAGTTGCAAAAAAAAAAATGTTCAGACATTAGGATTTGTTTTACCCTCATCATGAAGCGGTTAAACATAAGAAGGATACACTGCCAGGGGCACCCCTTAGCAAAGCAGTATGCCTTCATGTTAATGGGGACAAGAGCCTCTTCCCCACAACCCTGGCCTGTTGGTTGTAAGAGCGTGTGCAGGGCACTTAATGGAATCTAGAAACCCCAATTAAAATAAGAGGCCCCCCAGATATTCACCCTCCATGTGAATGAGTAAGGGGTACATAGTATTTCTGGTTGCTCATTTACAAAACTTGAAATACAGTAGTAGATAAACACATACAGTGATAGCATCCTATGATAACAATAAAAAAATAATAATAAGGGTATAAATCCAGCATCAATTCCATTATCCAGCTAAGTAGATCCAGCGTCATTCACAATGAACGTTGATCCAAATGATGCTCCTTTCTCAACAGGCTCTCACCACAAGTAACAGCTCGCCAACTAAACACTAAATGTCAACAATTTGGCAGCTGAAGCTGCCTCATTAACAAAATATTGTATTTTTTTTTTTATTGTAATTTTTATAATTTTCTTAGAAATTACAAAGTAATATAAGCAAACAGAAAATAGAATAAAATTACAAAGAAGAAGCTATAACAAGCAATCTGACGGTACAAGCACCAATATATGTTCCTTTTAAACATTTCAAAAGGTTTGGGTACCAAAATAATATCGGATTTCAGAGATATTACTATGTTTAGTCTCGAACAGGGATGAGCCGAACACCCCCCTGTTCGGTTCGCACCAGAACCTGCGAACAGACAAAATGTTCGTGTAAACTTTAGAACCCTATTAAATACAATGGACTCGAATGTTCGAAATCTAAAGTGTTAATTATAAAGGCTGATATGCAAGTTATTGTCCTAAAAAGTGTTTGGGGACCGGGGTCCTGCCCCAGGGGACATGTATCAATGCAAAAAAAAGTTTTAAAAACGGCCGTTTTTTCGGGACCAGTGATTTTAATAATGCTTAAAATGAAAAAATAAAAGTGAAATATTCCTTTAAATTTCGTATCTGGGGGGTGTGTATGATATGCATGTGAAGTGGCGCATGTTTCCCGTGCTTAGAACTGTCCCTGCAAAAAATGTCATTTTTGAAAGAAAAAAAGTCATTTAAAACTGACTTGCGGCTATTAATGAATTGTCGGCTCCCGGCAATACATTCAAAAGTCATTGATAAAAAAAAAAAAAAAAAGCGTGGGGGTCCCCCAGAATTCAATTACCAGGCCCTTCAGGTCTGGAATGGATATTAAGGGGAACCCCGCCGCAAATTTAAAAAAAAATTGACGTGGGGTTCCCCCACATATCCATTCCAGGCCCTTCAGATCTGGCATGGATTTTAAGGGGAACTCCACCCCAAATTTAAAAAAAAATGGCGTGGAGTCCCCCTAAAAATCCATACCAGACCCCTTATCCGAGCACGCAACCTGGCCGGCCGCAGGGGAAAAGGGGGGACGAGAGAGCGGCCCCCCCTCCCTCCTGAACCATACCAGGCCACATGCCCTCAACATGGGGAGGATGTCCCCATGTTGATGGGGACAAGGGCCTCATCCCCACAACCCTTGCCCGGTGGTTGTGGGGGTCTGCGGGCGGGGGGCTTATCGGAATCTGGAAGACCCCTTTAACAAAGGGGACCCCCAGATCCCGGCCCCCCCCCCATGTGAATTGGTAAGGGGTACATTGTACCCCTACCATTTCACGAAGAAAGTGTAAAAAAATGTTTAAAAAAAACACACAAACACCTTGAAAAAGTCCTTTATTTAAAAAAAAAAAAAAAACATTCCAGCGGTGAAATCCAGTGTCCCGCGGCGATCCCGATGTCCAGCGCTGTCCTTTATTGGTTGTGCCTGAGCGGACCTGATGGGGAACTCCCTCTCAGTATTTTAAATGTATAGACCCGCCCCTTCTAAAGTTCCCCATCAGGTCCGCTCAGCGGACCAGATGCGGAACATGAGAAGGGGCGGGTCTATACATGTATTACCAAAGTGAGAGCAGTTCCCCATCAGGTCCGCCCCCTCGGTATGTCGGACCCGCCTACGTCATTGGCTTGAGCGGGGAACTTCCTTCACTATGTAAATTTAAATTACACAGTGAAGGAAGTTCCCCGCTCAAGCCAATGACGTAGGCGGGTCCGACATACCGAGGGAGCGGACCTGATGGGGAACTTTAGAAGGGGCGGGTCTATACATTTAAAATACTGAGAGGGAGTTCCCCATCAGGTCCGCTCAGGCACAACCAATGAAGGACAGCGCTGGACATCGGATCGCCGCGGGACACTGGATTTCAGCGCTGGAATGTTTTTTTTTTTTTTTTATTATTTTAAATAAAGGACTTTTTCAAGGTGTTTGTGTGTTTTTTTTAAACATTTTTTTACGCTTTCTTCGTGAAATGGTAGGGGTACAATGTACCCCTTACCAATTCACATGGGGGGGGCGGGATCTGGGGGTCCCCTTTGTTAAAGGGGTCTTCCAGATTCCGATAAGCCCCCCGCCCGCAGACCCCCACAACCACCAGGCAAGGGTTGTGGGGATGAGGCCCTTGTCCTCATCAACATGGGGACATCCTCTCCATGTTGAGGGCATGTGGCCTGGTACGGTTCAGGAGGGAGGGGGGGCCGCTCTCTCGTCCCCCCCTTTTCCCCTGCGGCTGGCCAGGTTGCGTGCTCGGATAAGGGGTCTGGTATGGATTTTTAGGGGGACTCCACGCCATTTTTTAAAAATTTGGGGTGGAGTTCCCCTTAAAATCCATGCCAGATCTGAAGGGCCTGGAATGGATATTTGGGGGAACCCCACGTCAATTTTTTTTAAATTTGCGGCGGGGTTCCCCTTAATATCCATTCCAGACCTGAAGGGTCTGGTAATTGAATTCTGGGGAACCCCCACGCTTTTTTTTTTTTTTTTTTCAATGACTTTTGTATGTATTGCCGGGAGCCGACAATTCATTAAGAGCCGCAAGTCAGTTTTAAAAGACTTTTTTTCTTTCAAAAATGACATTTTTTGCAGGGACAGTTCTAAGCACGGGAAACATGCGCCACTTCACATGCATATCATACACCCCCCCCCCCCAGGTACGAAATTTAAAGGAATATTTCACTTTTATTTTTTCATTTTAAGCATTATTAAAATCACTGCTCCCGAAAAAACGGCCGTTTTTAAAACTTCTTTTTGCATTGATACATGTCCCCTGGGGCAGGACCCCGGTCCCCAAACACTTTTTAGGACAATAACTTGCATATAAGCCTTTATAATTAGCACTTTAGATTTCTCCCATAGATTTTTCGGATTTGCCGCGAACACCCCAATTTGTTCGCTGTTCGGCGAACGGACGAACAGGCAATGTTCGAGTCGAACATGAGTTCGACTCGAACTCGAAGCTCATCCCTAGTCTCGAAGCATGGAAGAATAATGTACTAAAGTAAAGTATCATAGTATTAAGCCTCGTACACACGGTCGGACTTCCATCGTACTTTTCCGTGGTTTTTTGTCCGAACGGAGTTGGTTGGGAACACCCATAGCATACATACGCTCGGACTTTTCTGCAAACTTTCTTAAAACTTCTTACAACATCACGTGTTTTTTCTGCTCTTTTCTGATCTTTACTGCCACCCTTTGGTCAACTTCTGCTATTGTTGGTTGATTTTAACATTAGTTGTTTTGTCCATCGGACTAAAGTCCGATGGTTTCCTGTACACACAGACGACTTTGCTCCATCGGACTTTTGTTGGGCAAAAGTTTGTCCGTTTGCAGACCCAACTTTTGTCCGATGAAATCCAAAACCAAACTAAAAAAGTTTGTCCGATGGAGCGTACACACGGTCGGATTGTTGGTCCAACTTGCTCAAAACGAAGTTTGTTGGGCAAAAGTCCGACCGTGTGTACGGGGCTTTAGGATTGCTTTAGCAAGGCATTTATAGCAGGATGCTCATAAGAGCATGAAAAAATTACATCAAATAAGCGAGAAAAAACAAAACAACAACTAGTGTGCTTAGAAACCAATAATACTGTACAGCCATTAGCATCCTAGTAACCAATGATGCTTGCAGCCGCACATGGGAAGTAGTCATTTAGTGGTGGTAGTGCAGCAGGGGGTTTGGGCAGGTAAACATGGGCAAATCTGACTATTTAGTTTTTCATGGCCACAAACAGTGGGAGTTTTGAGTGAACCCTGCATCACCGCAAGCTTGAATTTCATCCCCACTGTCCCTACACCAAAACATCAAGAGCTCCATAACCCACCTGCCAGCAAGAATGATAACCTACTGGAGGGATTTATTACAAAGCATAATGGCTTTTAATGATTAATGCCTTTTTTTAAATAAGCCTAACCTTAAAGAACCCCCTATTCCCTGAAGTGGAACTTACGCTCATCGGATCCCTCCCCCCCCTCCGGTGCCACAATTGGCACCTTTCGGGGGGGAGGGGGGACGGGATACTTGTCAAAGACAGGTATCCTTTCCCACTTCCTGGAGTCCGGCCGCGGCCGTGACGCGACCGTGACGTCACCGTGGGGCTCCCTCCTCCTCCCCTGGCCGTCGGGCTAATAGGAGAGAGGAGTGGGGCCTCGCGCATGCGCAGTTGGGTTCCCGGTGTGAAGCCGAAAGGCTTCACTGCCGGGTTCCCTTACCCACAATGGCGACGGCAGCACCCGACAGCTGATGAAAAACATCAGATGCGTTGTCGACATCGAGGGACACCAGGACAGGTAAGTCTCCATTTATTAAAAGCCAGCAGCTGCAGTATGTGTAGCTGCTGGCTTTTAATTTTTTTTCCCGGGTTTGCCTGGAACACCCCTTTAAGGACCAGAAGGATTTGCCCCCTTAATGACCAGGCCATTTTTTGCGATACAGCACAGCGCCGCTTTAACTGACAATTGCACGGTCATGCGACATTGTACACAAACAAATAGAGCTTTCTTTTTGTGGTATTTGATCACCTTTGTGGTTTATATTTTTAGCACTATAAAAAAAGAGAGCGACAGTTTTGAAAAAAAAAAACAATATTTTTTACTTTTTGCTATAATAAATATCCCAAAAATTAAGAAAAAGACGAATTTCTTCATCAGTTTAGGCCAATATGTATTCGTCTATATATTTTTGGTAAAAATAATCGCAATAAGCGAATATTGATTGGTTTGAGCAAAAGTTATAGCGTCTACAAAATAGGGGATATATTTATGGCATTTTTCAGAGCTAAAAACAGCCACTGATTACTGTATAAATGTCACTGGCAGGGAAGGGGTTAAGTTTTCCCTAGGGAGGTGTTTCTAACTGTGGGGGGATGGGACTGACTGGGAGTAGAGAGAGATCGCCTTTTTCTGATCACTAGGAACAGCAGATCTCTCTCTACTTCCCTGTCAGAACAGGGATCTGTTTGTTTACATTGACAGATCCCCGTTCTGGCTCTCTGAGGAGTGATCGCAGGTCGCAAGTGGAGATCGCCGCCACCGGCTATGCGCAACGGCTCTGGCGCTGTGCCGCGGGTGCAAGCGCGCACCTCCAGCAGCGCACGCTCCCTAAAGCTCTTAAAGTGTCTGACGTACACCTACGGCGCTTCGCGCAGCCGTGCAAGCGGGTAACGTAGAAGTTCGCCCTAACACTAAAATCTGTAAATCTACAGGCATCCACAATCTAGGACTAACCTATCTAGCCCTGTAAAGAAAAATCATTCGAATATCTTTCTGAAGCTGCTCCGGTCCCATGCTGAGCTGTCAGCGGCGGCTTCTCTGTGGAGGTGGGTGCAGAGGAGGCAGTCAACAACAGAACCCCCATAGTAAGTATATGTGTGATGTTACTTTCTTGGCATTTTACAACCACTGTCGGCTGTCTCCTGCACAGAGCTTCCACCGCTGGAGACTGGACCGGAGTGGCTTCCAAAAAAGGTATTGTAGCACCCACTACCTTTTGGTAGGTGCTAGAATGGGGTTTTGTAGGTTTCAGGTATCAGTACAGGCAAAATTTAGGCAGGCCTGTGCACTAAGCTAGGCCTTTTTGTTTTGATCTGGGACTGGGAGTGTTCAGTGTAGCAGTGGATGTGACCACCTGTGCTCTGGTTCTGAGGCACCTCCCCTGTCTCTAGGGAGATTCTTCTAGGGAAGGAGGGATGGCCTGGGACTGGAATGGCAGGCAGCTTGTGTGGGAGCTCTGACCAATCCCCAACTAGAATTGGCAGGGGACGGGCCTCCTATATAAGCTGAGGTAACATGCCACTGTTGGCCGGGAGAAGTGGAGGATGGAGTACTAGACAGTGGCAGGGGTCCTACCCCATCTGGGGGGGTGTGAGGCCTGGCGGAGGAGCCGGTAGAGGGGCTGGAGACTGTTGGAAAGTATGCCCAGACAAATTCCACCATCAAGGGCCTGGGGCAGGAAAAAGGTCAGTGAGTGTACCACAGGGAGTCTGTGAGGGAGCTTTGTCATTACAAGGCCAGTGATGAGGAGTCCTGGATCAGAGAAGAGTGAGAGACTGTGGGGAAGTGTGTCAAATCGATGTCGCCTGAGGGCGCAGGATTTGCAAGTAGGACTCTCTGGGCTGGGATCAGTAGTCCATAACCAAGTACAAAGCTGTTGGGGGCGTGGCCTGGACAGGCATGTGAGCGGTTGCACAGCACAGAGCTCCCGCTGACGATCCTCCATTGATCCTCATCCCGCGCTGATGCTGTACCGGAACTTGATCCAGGGACAAGGCACCGCAGCACTGTCCTCGGCAGAGGTCGAATCGGCTCTGGCGGAGCCCTGCATGACCCGCAAAGGGACGAAGAGCGCTGCAGCAGCGGCGGCCATGGATATCCAAGATGACGCCGGCTCCCCTCTCCCTCAGAGAGTGACTCGTGGAGCGGGGGATAAGCTACAGGACCCGGGCGATAAGTCGCTCAAAGCACACAAACAGCAGGGGAAGGAGCAGTCCAGAGACATGCTCTACTATGCCCAAAAACTACAGGGCCCTAGCTGCTCTCTTCCCCCACCACCGCTGATGCCTGTGCAGGGAGCCTTGGAGCAAAATGGCACTTCTGCCCTGGCTGACAGTGTGCCCCTAGAAAACTCGTCTGACCACATCAATGACATCTTTGATGAGCTGCAGGAGGATGCACCCCAGCCCACACTGAGTGAGATCCTGCGAGCTGTACACCGCTGCACTACTTCAGTGACAGCCTCTGTGGACAGTTTAAAGGTACAGTTTGGGGCACTTACAGAGACAGTATCTCTTATTAGACATGACCTCCAGAAAATTAGAGAGAGGACCACGGCTGTGGAGGGTAGGATTAGTGAAGTGGAGGACCAGTTCCCACCCCTCACCAGAGATACCAGATCTGCGTTGCAGCAATCTGCGCAGACAAACGCAAAGACTGACAACATCGAGAACCATTTAAGGAGGAACAATGTCCGTATCGTGGGAATCCCTGAGAAGGTGGAGGGCAGGGACCCCACGGCCTTTACAGAAACATGGTTTCAAGAAATCTTTGGTAAAGAGGCATTTACCACGCTGTTTGCGGTGGAGAGAGCGCACCGCACACCACCCAGACCCCTCCCCCCGGGTAACCCACCCAGATCAATGCTTGCCAGGCTCCTGAATTATAAGGACAGAGAAATTATACTTAGACTGGCCCGGGAAAGGGGAGCGGTGCACTACAATGGAGCTAGGATCTCGTTTTACCCGGATTTCTCTGCCGAAGTGCAACGCAAGAGAGCTAAATTCGCTGATGTAAAGAAACGTCTGCAGAGGCTCCAACTAACATATGACATGTTGTATCCTGCCAAGCTGCGTATTACAGTCCGTGGTCAAGCTTCCTTCTTTGAATCCGCTGCGGAGGCGGCGGAGCGGCTGGATCGCAACGAACAGGACCTCAGGAGACGCCGGGATGCTGATGTGGGTGACTGAGGCCCTGGATTATCACACGTGAAGTCGGTATGTTACCTGCAGGCCAGTTGAGTCTGCCTTACCCATAGCGGGACATTTCACCTTTTTTCAATTGTTAGCGATTAATAAGAGCGTTTGGAAGACTACACTTTGTTTACCCTGGCTATTGCGCCACAGAGGGGGATGCATGCCCCGTCTGCCACGTTTGACTATCTGAAGTCCCAGTTGTGGGGACATGTTTATCAGTGCCCTGTTGGCACGGGTTCCCTGACAGTCCTAGGAGCTGGGGATGAGTGGGGGTGGCCTGCCCCCTCCCCGAGCGGGTACACTATCCGTGCTCAAAGAGGCTGTTCACGACTGTTTAAAAGTTATCTCTTGCTCACACTGTCTCGGTGCTTGCTGAACTTTCCTGCTCTGATCCCTTCCCCACACCCATTGAAGATCTGCCCACTGGTGATGACCCCTCTCCTATCTGACTCTAGTGCCTGGATGCCCAGAACTCTTGTGCCGGAGCCTTTGGCCTCCGGCGATGAACACTTTTTCCACTCACCATGGCCACCACCCCGGTAGTGACTTGGAACGTTCGTGGGGTTCATGATTAGTTGAAACGCACAATACTTAACTCGTGTTTAAAAAAGTTCCACCCAGCTATCGTGGGCCTCCAGGAGACCCACCTCACAAAAGATACGGTTGGTTGTTTGGGGTTTGCTTGGGTGGGCACGTCCTACCACTCCACTCACACCTCATATTCTAGAGGGGTGAGTGTACTGGTACACAAGTCCCTGGCTTTCCAAGAGCTGGATGTGGAGGTAGACTCCCATGGGAGATATGTTTTTGTGCATTGCAAAGTGTTTACTGTGATGATAATCCTTGCCTTTGTGTATATACCCCCTCCCTTCTCTAGGGAGGTTTTGCAATTACTACTGTCTTATCTAGTTAACAAACCCGATGTCCCCATTATGATTATTGGGGATTTCAATGGATGCCTTGACCCCAGATTGGATAGACATCCACCGGTTCAGCCACCGCTGGGGGGTAGGGGCACTGTTTTGAGCCGCCTGCTGTCGGAGGTGGGCTGGGTGGATGTGTGGAGGGCCAGATACCCGACTACCAGACAATTTTGATGTTTTTCCAAAACCCATGGTTCATTATCTCGCATTGATCTATGTGTGGGGTCCCAACAGGTTGTGCATATGGTCCCTAGGATAGAATACCTCCCTAGGGGGGTGTCCGACCATTCCCCGCTGGCGGCCCATTTGGTTACCCGTCCGGCCTCCTCCCTGCCCAGGGCACCATGGAAATTGAATGCCTACTGGCTAAAACTTTTCACATCCCATGACCGGGTCACATGCCAGATTGATCAGTACTTTTTAGACAACCACCTTGGGGAGAACTCGGCAGTGGGCTGGGATGCCTTTAAGGCCTGTTTGAGGGGTTCCTTTATTGCTGAAATCACGGCCATCAAACGCAATTCGTCTGCGCTTTTGGCGCAGGTCGAAGACCAGGTGAAACAGTTGGAGCTTGCATTTGTGATGGATCCAACTGATTCCGCAAGGGAGGCTTGGATATCGGCCCAGGATTCCCTGGACCGGTTGAGAACCTCTGCTGCGGAAAAAAGAGGTTCTTTACTAGTCAGGCCTTCTATGAGGAGGGGGAGAAGACGGGCAGGCTTCTGGCTAGGATTGCCAGGTCTCAGCAGGCCTCTCCGGCGATTCGACCGATCCGAGACTCCCGGGGACGTCTGGTGAATGACCCTGAGCAGATTATAGCTGAACTGGCATCCTTTTACAGCGATCTCTACAGGCCATGTGATGATTATACAGACGAGGACCTATCACAATATCTGGGAACGGTGGAGCTTCCACTCCTGGGCGGGCAGGCCCGCGCGGAGATGGAGGCCCCGCTCACTTTGGAGGAATTGAGGGAGGCGGTCGCATCTTTCCCCACATGCAAGGCCCCGGGGGATGATGGGATCCCCATGGAGGCCTATGTCCAATATGGTGAGGTGATCTTGCCCAGGCTGCTTGCGGTATTCAACACCTCCTTCAAGTCCGGAGCACTGCCCCCTTCCATGAATAGAGCTAATATTATACTGTTGTTAAAGGCAGGCAAGGATCCCCTGGACCCCGGCTCGTATAGGCCCATTTCACTGCTACAGAGCGATGTTAAAATTCTGGCTAAGGTATTGGCTATGAGGGTTAACAAAATTATCTTGTCTATTATTCACCCAGATCAGGCGAGGTTCATGCCTCGCAGCTCCACCGCAACTAACCTTAGGCGGCTATACTTGAACATGCAGACCCCCTCGGATTCCATCGGCCACAGGGCACTGTTGTCTCTTGACGCCAATAAGGCATTCAACAGTGTTGGCTGGCGGTATCTATGGGCTGTACTGGCCAAGTTCGGGTTCGGACCCCGGTTCCTAGGGTGGGTGAGGCTGCTGTACGGCTCGCCGCAGGCGGCCATACGAATGTCTGACAGGATGTCTCACGCCTTTGCGCTGGGCAGGGGGACCAGGCAGGGATGCCCCCTTTCCCCCCTGCTTTTCGCTCTGGCCATTGAACCCCTGGCGGCTCTGGTGCGAGACTGCCGGTCGGTCAGGGGCTTCCGCTATGGCGATGTACACGAGAAAATTATGCTATACGCCGATGACATGCTCCTCTTCCTGGAAGATGTGGATGAATCATTGGCTCAGGTCATGTCCCTTATCACAGAGTTTGGCCATTTCTCAGGCCTTACAATTAACTGGTCCAAGTCGGCTCTGATGTTCCTGGATGAGGCCCCCTGCCCGGTCCCCATAGTATCCTCATTTAAGTACTTGGGTGTATTCATCTTCCCGGTGATCACAGATTTCTGTCAGCTGAACATATACCCCTTATTGACTAGATTCAGGGATAAAATACAGATATGAAACAGACTGCGGATGTCCCTGGCCGGCAAGACGAACCTTATTAAAATGATACTAATGCCCCAGCTGCTGTACCTGCTACACAATGCTCCTGTTGTTATCACGCTTAAAATCTTCAGGGTCGTCAATTCCCTCTTTAGACAATTATTGTGGCACACCAAACCCCCTCGGATCAAATTGGAACAACTACAGCGACCAAAGGAGGGGGGGGGGCATTGCCCTCCCCAACCCTTGGATATATTATCTGGCAGCGCAACTACAGCACCTGATAGGTGCCATGGTCCCGGCTCCTGTGGGCTCCTCGGCTAGGCTAATGCTGCTTGTCTCAGTGGCTGACACAGTGTTGGAGGGGCTGGAGGCTCGACGGTTTCAGAAATCAATTAAAAAGATGCCCACTTATTCACTCCTTCAGAACGTGTGGAATAAGGCCAAACAACTTCAGAATGTCACGGGGTTCACTAAGTACAGCCCGCTATGGGGGAACGACACTTACATTGAACTGGCCAAACTTCAGCAGGGCCCTAATCGGAGGTCATTAGGTATAACCCACGTGAGACAAGTGTTTCATAATGGGGCCCTACTTCCTTTTCATGTACTTCAATCGAGATATGCGCTCCTGTCCAATATGGTGTTTTACTACCTGCAGTTGCGGCATGCTGTCGGGGCTCAGGGAGATGCAGTGGAGTGGGTTCAGTCCCCCACCCCTGTCTTTCACATGCTGCAGGACGCTTGTGAGACCAGGGGTGTCATCTCCCAGTGCTATAGCATGCTGTTGTCCTCGTTTCTAGAGGGACACCCCATGAAAGTGGTGAGACAGTGGGAGGCGGATGTTGGTTCTATAGAGGGGGAGCTCTGGGAGGAGGCAATGCAGGTGGTAAACGCCTGCTCGCTTAATGTGGCACAAAAGGTATCCCAACTATATATACTACTGAGAGTACATTTTACACCGGTAAAACTCTTTAAGATGGGAAGATTGCCCAATCCGCTATGCGGTAGGTGTAGGGCGGTGCCTGGAGATCTGATTCACCTCCTCTGGCGTTGCCCCAAACTCCATAGATATTGGACGGAGGTACTGGTTACGCTTAATTTGGTGTTCCAGACCAACGTTCCTTCTGACCCCTTATGTTGCTTGCTAGGAATACTGGAGGGGTAGATCCCGGAGGAGGTGACTCGAATAGCATTTACTAGGGCATTGTTCCAGGCGAGAAAAACTATTAAGCTACTATGGAAGTCTGAGGAGCCGCCCACGGTCAAACTATGGATACAGTTTTGTTTTGTTTATTTGGGGGATATAACTTGGATGGGTTGAGGAGGATATCCCCCAAATAAACAAAACAAAACAACGCAAATGACTGTTCATTGTCTCAAGTGGATGAATGGAGGGTCAGGCAGCAGGGTGATGTGTGGATCTTTTGAACTTGCGGCAGTGCACCGCTATAGTATGTATAGCAATTTTCTTTACGGGACTAGATAGGTTAGTGTTAGGTTGTGGATGCCTGTAGATTAGCAAATTTTAGTTTTAGGGGAACTTCTACTTTAATACACACAGCTTATTCATACATAAATTCTCACTGAGAGTTTCAAATAAATACCATGACTATAAGTCTAGTAGGAATGGATTATAAATAGATTAGTTCCTTTTTTTCCAGCATTAGCATGATTGTCTATGCATTGAAAACATAATTTGATTTGTAGAAGTAATTCCTTGGGGATAAAGATGACTAAACAGACACAATTAATGACATTTCACTAAACAATGGCAGACAGGATTTGCAAACATAGCTGCCTCTCATTGATATTCATGTATGTACCAGGCTAACTGAAGCTGCAATGCAAACTAACACAAAACAAACAGTACAATTTTTTTTTCTGCGATAACAAACAAATAGGTGGAAGTCATTAACATGGCAGACGCATTGCATAAGCTGTCTAGAAAAGAAATTCGATTTTACTGTCAAATTTCCCTCTTTTTATGAAAGCAAAATGGATTTGTTTGAATGACTATGAATTTCTGCTAATACTAATAAAGGATATTGTAAACAGTTATTACAGCGCCACAGATAAAGTGAATGTTTTTAGTATGATTGCATAAAACCTTCTTTATAAAATGAAGTTTTTTGTGCATGTCTCAGATTGGTATATATTTACTAACAGAAATGTAATTTTGGGCATTGAAGGGTCCATGACCATGAATGCAATTTGGTGTGTCTGAGGAGAAGTAGTGAACGGTTCTGTACTATACCGGAAATTTTTTTTGGACAATTTAAAGCGGAGCTCCACCCTAAAGTGGAACTTCCGCTCATCGGAAACCCTCCCCCCCCCCGGTGTCACATTTGGCACCTTTCAAGGGGGAGGGGGGGTGCAGATACCTGTCTAAGACAGGTATTTGCACCCACTTCCAGGAGTCCTCTCTGCGGGTATTCTGCGGGTAGTGCGTCACTTCCCGCAGAACGCCCGTTGTGTTCTGGGAAACGCAAGGCTCCCAGAACACAACGGTGACCAGTGAGGACATCACTGCGTGACTTGCGCATGCGGCGTAGGGAACCGGGCAGTGAAGCCAGAACGCTTCACTTCCTAAATCCCTCACCGAGGATGGCGGTGGGGGCAGCAGATAGACAAGCGATTGCTCGTCTTCTGCTGCAGACGTCGCTGGACTCCAGGACAGGTAAGTGTCCATATATTAAAAGTCAGCAGCTGCAGTATGTGTAGCTGCTGGCTTTTAATATTTTTTTAATGGCGGAGCTCCGCTTTAACAAACATAAAAGTGTATAATGTGGAGCCATGTGCAGTATGAAATGCACAACGCAGTGTACAGAGCTGGGTGGTGTGGCTTATATAATGTACAACACAGCATGCAAAGGGAAGATGTGGAATGTATAGAATATACAGCAAGATTTATACAGTGGAAGAGTTTGCAGTATAGAATGTAAAGAATTGAGAAAAGACTAGAATGGTTTACATACGGTGTGAAGAGGGGAGGGATGTTGAGTACAAAACTTACAGCACAGTGTACAGAGTAGAGTGATGTGGAGCATATAATGCACAGCACAGTGTGGAGTGCAGCCATGTGCAGTACTGAACATTTAGCTAGCACAGTATACAGAATAGAGGCGTGTGGAGTATTGAACATGCAAGTTATTATACAGCGTGGAGCGGTGTGTAATAGATGACACATTATCCTTTTAAACACAAATTTTAGTGTGACAATAATCAGTGTCTGGTGATGAAATTTCCAGGGACAAATTTCAAAAACAGAGCACTGTCCTTGGAAAAAAGGGACAACTATCAACTATTGGCTGGGAACATCTAGGTGGAATAGAAGGTTTCACACAATGAGCTAACACTCAATGCTATTACTATAGGTCCAATACTATATCTCTCCTACGATTCAAACAAAATGATGCATCGCTCAGAGCAGTGGAGTTTAGGTAAAAACTGGAAGTCGCAATCTGGGTGCCTAAGCTGTGGTGTCCTCCCATCCACCAAAAGACAAGACAGTCATGGAGAAAAGACAGCTGGCAACTCCATAGTCCTGAAGTATTTAATTTTGCCATACCAGTGAGTACACAGACAGTGGCAGACGTGTTTCGATGATGAGCCTTGTTCACAGCACTGTGCTGTGAACAAGGCTTATCGCCGAAACACATCTGCCACTGTCTGTGTACTCACTGGTATGGCAAAATTAAATACTTGAGGACTATGAAGTTTCCAACTAGATCTCTCCTACAGCTATTTCTGCAGGACACGGTTAGCTGGTGGGCAGGGATGAGCCGAACACCCCCCTGTTCGGTTGCACCAGAACCTGCGAACAGACAAAATGTTCGTGTGAACTTTAGAACCCTATTAAATACAATGGACTCGAACGTTCGAAATCTAAAGTGCGAATTATAAAAGCTTATATGCAAGTTATTGTCCTAAAAACTGTTTGGGGACCCGGGACATGTATCAATGCAAATATTTATTTTTTAAACGGCTGTTTTTTCGGGAGCAGTGATTTTATTAATGCTTAAAATGAAAAAAATAAAAGTGAAATATTCCTTTAAATTTCATACCTGGGGGGTGTGTATGATATGCATGTAAAGTGGCGCATGTTTCCCGTGCTTAGAACTGTCCCTGCAAAAAATGTCATTTTTGAAGGAAAAAAAGTCATTTAAAACTCACTCGCGGCTATAATGAATTGTCGGCTCCCGGCAATACATACAAAAGTCATTGATAAAAAAAAAAAAAAAAAGCGTGGGGTTCCCCCAGAATTCAATTACCAGGCCCTTCAGGTCTGGAATGGATATTAAGGGGAACCCCACCAATTTTTTTTTTTAAAATGGCGTGGGGTTCCCCCAAATATCCATACCAGGCCCTTGAGATCTGGCATGGATTTTAAGGGGAACTCCACCCCAAATTTTAAAAAAAATGGCGTGGAGTCCCCCCAAAAATCCATACCAGACCCTTATCCGAGCACGTAACCTGGCCGGCCGCAGGGGAAGAGGGGGGGATGAGAGAGCGCCCCCCCCCCCTCCTGAACCGTACCAGGCCACATGCCCTCAACATGGGGAGGATGTCCCCATGTTGATGGGGACAAGGGCCTCATCCCCACAACCCTTGCCCGGTGGTTGTGGGGGTCTGCGGGCAGGGGGCTTATCGGAATCTGGAAGACCCCTTTAACAAAGGGGACCCCCAGATCCCGCCCCCCCCCTATGTGAATTGGTAAGGGGTACATTGTACCCCTACCATTTCACAAAGAAAGCGTAAAAAAAAAACAAAAAAACACACAAACACCTTGAAAAAGTCCTTTATTAAAAAAAACAAAAAAAACATTCCAGCGATGAAATCCAGTGTCCCGCCTGAGCGGACCTGATGGGGAACTTCCTCCTCAGTGTTTTAAAAGTATAGACCCGCCCCTTCCAAAGTTCCCCCCTCGGTATGTCGGACCCCGCCTACGTCATTGGCCTGAGCGGGGAACTTCCTTCACTGTGTAAATTACACAGTGAAGAAAGTTCCCCGCTCAAGCCAATGACGTAGGCGGGTCCGACATACCGAGGGGGCGGACCTGATGGGGAACTTCTCTCACTTTGGTAATACATGTATAGATCCGCCCCTTCTCATGTTCCGCATCTGGTCCGCTGAAGGGGCGGGTCTATACATTTAAAACACTGAGGAGGAAGTTCCCCATCAGGTCCGCTCAGGCAAAACCAATGACGGACGGCGCTGGACATCGGGATCGCCGCGGGACACTGGATTTCATCGCTGGAATGTTTTTTTTTGTTTTTTTAATAAAGGACTTTTTCAAGGTGTTTGTGTGGTTTTTTTTTTAATTTTTTACGCTTTCTTCGTGAAATGGTAGGGGTACAATGTACCCCTTACCAATTCACATAGGGGGGCCGGGATCTGGGGTCCCCTTTGTTAAAGGGGTCTTCCAGATTCCGATAAGCCCCCTGCCCGCAGACCCCCACAACCACCGGGCAAGGGTTGTGGGGATGAGGCCCTTGTCCCCATCAACATGGGGACATCCTCCCCATGTTGAGGGCATGTGGCCTGGTACGGTTCAGGAGGGAGGGGGAGCCGCTCTCTCGTCCCCCCCTCTTCCCCTGCGGCTGGCCAGGTTACGTGCTCGGATAATGCCCCATACACACGATCATTTTTAATGTCATTTTTAAAACTGACGTTTTTCTTGTCATTTTTTTTCTTGTTTCCTCTCAAGCCTGTCTTGCGTACACACCATCATTTTAAAAAATGTTCAACCAAAGCGCAGTGACGTACAACACGTACGACGGCACTATAAAGGGGAAGTTCCGTTCGAATGGCGCCACCCTTCATGTTAGTAAAGTTTGTTGAGCGAAGATTCGCTCTTTTCAGTCTCGTGCTTTTCAGTCCGTGACTGCGTGACGAATGTGCTATCTCCATTACGAACGCTAGTTTTACCAGAACGAGCGCTCCTGTCTCATACTTGATTCTGAGCATGCGCGTTTTTTTCACGTCGTTAAAGCATACACACTATCGTTTTTCACGTCGTTAAAAAAAACGACATGAAAAACGACGTGAAAAAAGAGAGCATGTTCGAAATTTTTAATGGCCGTTTTTCACGTCGTTAAAAATGCTCTGGAGCCTACACACGATCATTTTTAATGGCCATTTTTTTTAATGGCATTTTTAACGGCATGAAAAACGATCGTGTGTATGGGGCATAAGGGTCTGGTATGGATTTTTGGGGGGACTCCACACCATTTTTTTTTTAATTTGGGGTGGAGTTCCCCTTAAAATCCATGCCAGATCTCAAGGGCCTGGCATGGATATTTGGGGGAACCCCATGCCATTTTTTTTTTAATTTGCGGCGGGGTTCCCCTTAATATCCATTCCAGACCTGAAGGGCCTGGTAATTGAATTTGGGGGAACCCCCACGCTTTTTTTTTTTTTATCAATGACTTTTGTATGTATTGCCGGGAGCCGACAATTCATTAATAGCCGCGAGTGAGTTTTAAATGACTTTTTTTCCTTCAAAAATTACACTTTGTGCAGGGACAGTTCTAAGCACGGGAAACAAGCGCCACTTTACATGCATATCATACACACCCCCCAGGTACGAAATTTAAAGGAATATTTCACTTTTATTGTTTCACTTTAAGCATTATTAAAATCACTGCTCCCGAAAAAACGGCCGTTTAAAAAATAAATATTTGCATTGATACATGTCCCGGGTCCCCAAACACTTTTTATGACAATAACTTGCATATTAGGCTTTATAATTAGCACTTTAGATTTCTCCCATAGACTTTTCGAATTTGCCGCGATCACCCCAATTTGTTCGCTGTTCGGCGAACGGGCGAACAGGCAATGTTCGAGTCGAACATGAGTTCGACTCGAACTCGGAGCTCATGCCTACTGGTGGGGTACAGAGACTTTGGTTCCCATATCATCCTTGAATCTCCACTCCCAGGCCATACCTTTTGCTTGTTTTGTACCCAGTAGCCCTGGAAGGTATTGTTGTTGAGTCAGAAGTTTAGGGTGCTACAAGCTTCGAGTTTGCGGCACTGTAAGATTAGAGTCACACTTTTTAAAAGTGTGTTTTGATGTGCTGGAGTAGATTAAAACGGTTAAAGCACTGTGCTTTAGTGTGCCTTGGTGGCCCATTTGTGTATTTTAGGGTGCCTTGGACAAGAAAATGCAGTAAAACATGAATAAGTATATGCTAGAATTCAACATTCTTATAACACCTTCTACAGTGAATATAGAAAAGAATCACCCGTTTTAAAACGATCACATTTTGTTGCTTTGCAGCCTGAAATGAAGACAGATACAGTTTTTGTTTTATCCAGCTGTATTTACTAGTGAAACTTATAACATCCAAGTGAAAGCTATAACAGCAACATGTCAGAAATCCCCCTTATGTCAGTATGTTGTTGAACCACATTTTGCTTTAATTACAGTCTTTAGTCTGTTGTGATATGTCTCTACTAACTTTGCACACCTAGACTTTGCAATATTTGCCCACTCTTCTTTGCAGAACTGCTAAAGTTCAGTTAAATGTGATGGTGACCATTTGTGGATGGCAATCTTCAAGCTATTCCACAGATTTTCAATGGGGTTTAAGTCTGGGTTCTGACTAGGCCATGTAAGGACAGTCACCCTTTTTACCTTCAACCACTGTGTGATAATTCTTGCTGTGTGCTTTGGGTCATTGTCACGTTGGAAGGTAAACCTTCTTCCCATTAACAACTTTCTGGAAGAGGACAGCAGATTTTCCCAAAGAATTTGATGTTATTTTTCCCCATCTATTTTTCTTCTATCCTGACAAGTGCTCCAGTCCCTGCTGCAGAGAAACACCCCCATAACAGTATATTACCACCTCCATGCTTTACTGTAGGAATGGTGTTATTTGGATGGTGAGCTGTATTGGATTTCCTCCAGACATATCGTTTGGTGTCAAGGCCAAATAATTAAATTTTAGTCTCATCTGACCACCTTAAATGCGCCTTGAAGATTCTGAGGCCACATGGAAAAAGGTGTTATGGTCAGATGAGACTAAAAAGTAATTATTTGGCCTCAACACCAAACGATATGTCTGGTGGAAATCCAGTAGAGCTCGCCATCCATGCTGTGTCGTATACTTTATGAAGGACCAAATTGCATTCCATACTACATTTTAATGTAACACAAAATACACAATTAAAATAATTTACCATAGTTTATAATATTTTAGATATAGTTTTGAAAGCAGGAAAAGCTTTTTCTCTAACTCAAAACTAGAGCCCATTCCTCCATGTACGCTCTTGAAATAGTTAATGGTTATGTGGTCTTATGCCATGTACACACGATAGAATTTTCCATCAAAAAAGGTTGGATGTGAGCTTTTGGTCGGATATTACGACCGAGTGTATGTTCCATCCAACATTTTCTGTCAGAATTTCCGCCAGAAAAAGATTGAAAGCAGGTTCTCTATTTTTCCGACGGAAAAAGTTCTTGTCGGAAATTCTGCTCGTCTGTATGCAATTTCGACGCGCAAAAAAACACGCATGCTCAGAATCAAGCAGAAGAGCCAAACTGCCTATTGAACTTCATTGATCTCGGCTCATCGTACGTCTTGTACGTCACCGCGTTCTTGACGGTCAGAATTTCAGACAAGATTTGTGTGACCGTGTGTATGCAACACAAGTTTGAGCCAACATTCCGTCAGAAAAAATCCACGTTTTTCTTGTCGGAATTTCCGATTGTGTGTATGGGGCAAAACACTTCTGTATACATGTACAGTACTAAAGCTTGCCACAGACTGATTCGACTTTAAAAGGATTGAAAGCATCGATGCAAATATTTCAATGAAATGTTGCTGTAGCCATGTATATTATAGTATGCCTTGCAATATGTGCATTGCATTCTAAAGCTTTTTAACAAGACCAGCGGCAATTGCCCTCCGGTACCTCCCACATAATAATCATTATTTTCTTTCATCGCACATAATAAACGGCATTTTAGGTTTGAAAACATGCTGGTATAATGTATCCCCTGAGGCACGGTTCCCTTGATCACTCAGGATCTTCATTGAAAAACGGATTGATTATTCTTTCTGTTTTCCCACTTTTCTGATAATTTGACAATACCATGTTTCATAGCTTTACCTTAAGTAATACAGTCCTCTTTTGTTTCCAATTATAATGAATTCTCAGCTACTTGTAATGTTCAATCTTGTGGCTGAATGTAACACAAAGAAGGCAATACATTAACTCTTATGGTGATTGTGCAAGTATAATTAATAACCAAAGAAAAGTTATTCTAATGACATCATGCTGAATTATCCTATTTACCTAGCTAGAGAAACTTTAAAGCCCAATTCAACTTCTCTGATATATTTAAGACTATAAACAAGGCTACATTTACTACAATGGTATGCAGGGTAGGGAAGGCAGCACCGTGAGTGCCTATTTAGACAGTTCTTGGCCAAAGTCTAAATTCATCACCTGTAAAACCACATGCTTCTTTAAGAATTGTCCTTATTGAATAAATTATTGGTATTCTTTTTTTTTTCTTTTGGAATATGTATGCATGCAAGCTATACACGAGAATGTGCACCTGCATTTTATACACATTCCAGGTGATCCATTACTGCTGCTCTATATGATGTTTGACTCATGCCAAACAGGCTGAAAGTCCGGCGTTTGGATGAATGCCTGAACAAGCAAAGTTCAGTCCAAACTGGACTGGGAATTGGTTTAATGAGTATAGTGTAAGGTGCGTTCGCCTGAAAGGATGTAAATCGGCAATGATGAAAGTAAGGTAGACCTGGTTCTGATCCTAGGGCACTATCTGAACAAGGTAGCCAAATTTCTCAGCAGAAATCAACTCCTGGATGAGTAGTTATAAGTGTCTAGTAGAAACATCCATTTCTATTGGTCATGGGATCACATGCATCATGCATACCCCCGCAAACATGCATAGAGCACAAAAGACACCAGAACAAGTTATAACTTAAATAACCATTTTTATTTAAACTCCATGTAACCTTTTTTTTTTGGATAATTATTGGCCACGGCCTGATTCACTGGTTTCAAAACATAATTCCATAATCCATAAAAACTTCATCTCTTAAAACATACTTTCCAACCAAGTGTTTATCAATACCCATACTCAACCCAGCCACTGAGACTCGAGCTGATTATTACTTGAACTTGACTTTCCTTAATTCTCCCCTCTGGCAACTCGCCCGAGGGAGCCACCACATGAATTGGCCACGACGGGAAAAAAGGGGGGGGGTAGGGCGGGGAGCTCCTCCTGCTGGAATCTTCTGGTATCACGCCACTAAGCCTGCCTGGAACCGCCCCTTAAATGGATCAGAACCAGCTTCTAGAAATTTCCCACTCTGACACCTGACTTCATTAACCAATCCTCACTGATCTTCCAAATTTCCAGAACCCTCTAACACACCTGATCTACTTAATCAAATCCCTCTGACTGGGTTTTTTTTTGTTTTTTTTGGACTTAGCTGAACTATTGACCCTCAGCCCTGCAGCTATATCCTGACCTCACCTAACCTCCTTATTAAAACCTTATCTACTAAACCTTGCAGTTACAGTGACCCCATGAGGAAAGGGGAGCCTATATGGCTACTCCCTTTCTTCCCCATTCTCTTAAAACATGTATTGTTCAAGAGTATCATATACAGGGCTCAGCATTTCTGGGGGAAAGACATGCCCTTCTTCAGAAATGACATGTAAAGGTAGGGCCATAAGCAGTGGAATTCCTAATTTCTAAATTGAGTACGGATACAAAATACTAATTAAGATTAATAACATAATATAAAATCTAGTCTGACAATATAAATAAATCATGGTACATATGTTTGTATGTAATCTTATACCACATAATTGATGCCATACGTGTTATCATCTAGTGTAATAAAAATTATCTCACACATAATTGTCTACTCAACATCAAACAATAAGATACATATAAAATATAGTCCATATAATCAAATCAAATGAAAAATAATACATTAAAAAATTAGAACAGTTTGTAAAAGAATCTGGAAGGAATACTCTAAAAAGCATATAGTAAGGCTGGAGTAGGGTGATGAAACATAAAAACTGAGTGTTAAGAATGAAGGCTCAAGAAAGGAAGGGTATCCACTGGAAGTCGCACATCTATGGTGTTCTGCTGCAATGAATGGAGTGGCAACCTCAACCTGGACTGCGACCAGGCCACGCCTCCAACGAGTCTCACTCTGCCCCCCCCGAGCTTAGTCATGGGGATTAAAATTTAAAAAATGAAGACTAAGTGAAGTGATGGGGACAGGGATTGATGGGATGGAAGGTGTGTGTGTGGGGGGGTTAAGAGAAGGATGGGTGGTGTGTGTGAGTGAGTGAGGTGGTAGGGGGCTACAGAGAATGTATGTGACTGTTTGATGGTAATAGAACCGAGGAGAGATCAAGATACTGAGGAGAGATACAGAGATATAGAAATGTGCAGAATCACGTGGGTTAAATCAAACTAAGGAAAAGGACTGCAAGAAATGTGCAGAGTGTCACAAAGGAGAAATGCTATCAAATGTAGTACACATCTGTGTGACAGCAAAACTGAGGAGGAACACACTGAAAAGAGCAGATAAATGAAATTGTACATGGTCATATGAGCATTGGTAACAGGGTAATTCAATCTATCTGAGAAAGGTGTGCAAGGCTACAGGGGTGAGTGGTGTGGCACTGAGGAGAGAGGGACTAGAAATGTTTATAATGGTGGAGCTGGGGAAGTTGAGTGGTGTAAGACAGACAAGAGGAAGGGTTAAGCAGAGCAGAGGATGGAATAGAAGAACTGGAAGCAGGGCTTTTCTTCAATGGGCACCCGGGGAGAATGCAGTTTCCGCACCTCCAGCACTGAATGTATGTAATGGCAAGGGGTACTCGAATGTACCCCTTGCCATTGGTGCTGGCTGCTGGGGATCTATTGTTACTAGTGGGGGTTGATTGTTGCTGGAGTGGCAGTATTTTTTGTAGTGGCTCTGTTGTTGCTGGGCGTATCTTTTATTGCTGGGGGTCTATTATTGATGGGGGAGGTCTATTGTTGTTGGCTGCAGGGGATCTATTTTATTGCTTTTCTTGTTATCAGTATCAAATTCCATATAAATTACCTGGTTATATATTCTCTAAAAAGGGTGGTACTGAAAGGTGGGTAGGGAGTGGAAACAAGGGACAGTGTTCAGAGGTGGGTAGGGGGCAGAGACAAGGGGTGATTCGGAAGGAGGGAGTACCTGCACCTATTCCCTGAGGAAAAAAAACCCAGACTGGAAGGATTGTGCAGGATTGAGTGCATCACAAGCAGGGCTGAGGAAGTGAAGCAATGTGAAACAGGAGAGGAGTTGAATGGAGCAGACGATAAACGATCAGGGACTGAGCGTAAGCATGCATATGTTGGTAATAATGATTCATGAAGACTTAAATAATGACTTAATGACAAGGTTGACAGCTGGCTGGATCTAAGGGTGATGTTGGCACCTGAAATTTATTCAGGCAGATGTGGGCGTAGTTTGGCACAGAGAGAAGGCTTGAACTGAGGAAAATGAATGTGGTGAATAGGGATGTAATTTGGATGAAGTAAACAGTGACATGAAATGGAGGCTGAATGAAACTACTCTAGGTGGGTTGTTCCAAACATCTTGAAGAACGAACCACTGATCTTCTGTGGATGTAGACTTCCTCAAATCTTACTGTCTCTTCATGTAATCCCTGACAGACTCGATGATGTTGAGATCAGGGCTCTGTGGGTGCCAAACCATCACTTCCAGGACTCCTTGTTCTTCTTTAAGCTGAAGATAGTTCTTAAATGACATTGGCTGTATGTTCTCATTGTCCTGCTGCAGATACATTTAAGACCAATCACACACCTCCCTGTTGGTATGGCATGATGGATAAGTATCTGCCTGTATTTCTCAGCATTAAGGACATCATCAATCCTGAACTAATATCCAACTACATTTGCACAAATACAGCTCAAAAACTTGCAAGGAACCTCTACCATGCTTCACTGTTGCCTGCAGACACTCATTATTTTATCACTCTCCGGCCCATTGGCGAACACACTGCTTCCTGCTACACCCAAATATTTAACATTTTGACTCATCAGTACAGAGCACCTGCTTCCATTTTTCTGCATCTCGGTTCTTATGTTTTCATGTATAGTTGAGTTGCCTCTCCTTGTTTCCACATGGAGGCATGGCTTTTTGGTCACAATTCTTTCATGAAGACCACTTCTGGCCATACAGACAGTAGGTAGGTGTACCTGGGTCCCACTGGTTTCTGCCAGTTCTGTGCTGATGTCACTGCTGGACAGGTTTCTGATGCCAAAGGGAAGTAAGCCTGATGTGTCTTTCATCTGCAGCAGAAGTGTTTTAGGCAGGTGTGAAGAAATGCTGTGAAGTGAGAATATGTTTTTAAAAAAAAATCATATTTTAATTTTAATTTTTTTTTAATTTACAAAATGCAAAGCGGACACACAGCATCATCGATCACAGGAAAAATAACCTATGAAGTAGGCTCTTTACCATGTGATCAGCTGTGTCCAGTCACAGCTGATCAGTGTAGATAGGAAGTGCCGGTTATCTGCATTCCTCTCCTCACGCTGACAGCGTGTGAGGAGAGGAGAGCCGATAAGTGGCTTTCCTCACAGGGGAGATCAGTGATGCCTATCAGTGATGCCCATCAGTGTCCACCAGTAATGTCAATCAGTGCCCATCAGTGTCTCCTCATCAGTGCCACCTATTAGTGCCGTCTATCAGTGCTGCCCATCAGTGCCGCCTATCAATGCCTATCATTGCCCAACAGTGCCACCTATCAGTGCTCATAAGTGCCTTATATCAGTGTACATCAGTGCCACCTATCAGTGCTGCATATCAGTGCCCATCAGTGCTGCATATTAGTGTCTCCACATCTTTGCCCATCAGTGCCCATCAGTGCCACCTCATCAGTGCCCATCAGTGCTGCCTCATCAGTGTAGCATATCAGTGCCCGTCAGTGTAGCATCATCAGCGCATATCATTGAAGGAGAAAATTACTTACCGTATTTAACGGCGTATAACACGCACTGTTTCCCCCTTAAAATAGGGGGGGAAATCATGTGTGTGTGTTATACGCCGATATAAGACTGCCTCAGAGGGGAAGGAGGGAATGAGCGCCACCGAAATACAGAGCCGCGATCTCCTGTGTACTCGGCTCGGCTCGCAGTCCCACCCCCTGGACGGCTCCTAGCGTTGATGTCCTGGCATTGGACCGGTGTAATGTCATAGAAGCCGAGCCAAGGGGCGGGACTGGGCGTGACTGCGAGCCAAGCCCAGCACACAGGAGATCCGGCTCTGTCTTTTCCGGCAATGACAAGGCTGCAGATGGGCATGGATTAGCCTGCAAGTATGGACAAGGCTGCAGATGGGCACTGATTAGGCTGTAATGATGGGCAAGGCTGCAGATGGGCACTGATTAGGCTGTAATGATGGGCAAGGCTGCAGATGGGCACTGATCAGGCTGCAATGATGGGCAAGGCTGTGGATGGGCATTGATTAGGCTGCAATGATGGGCAAGGCTGCAGATGTGCACTGATTGGGTTGCAATGATGGGCATGGCTGCAGATGGGCACTGATTAGGCTTGCAATGATGGGCAAGGCTGCAGATGGACACTGATCAGGCTGCAATGATGGGCAAGGCTGTAGATTGGCACTGATTAGGTTTCAATGATGGGCAAGGCTGCAGATGGTCACTGATTAGGCTGCAATGATGGGCAAGGCTGCAGTGATGGGCAATGGCGAGGCTGCAGGTGGGCAGTGGCAAGGCTGCAGATGGACACTGATAAGGTTGCATTGATGGGCACTGACCCTTATTTTGTTTCAAAATTCTTTATTTAAAATGTACGTTTTTTTTCCTGAAACTTCCCTCTTAAAATTAAAGATAAATATGGTATTTACAATTGTTTTTATAACAAACTAAGAAAAACATATTTTTCTTTTAAATAAAAAATAAAAAAATAAATAAAATAAACAGTGGTGATTAAATACCACCAAAAGAAAGCTCTATCTGTCTAGAAAACAATAATAACAATTTTGTTTGTGTACAATGTTGCATGACTGCACAATTGTCATTCTAATGCCGCGTACACACGCTCAAAATTTCCGACAACAAATGTTCGATGGGAAATTCCGACTGTGTGTAGGCTCCATCGGACATTTGCTGTCTGAATTTCCGACAACAAAAATTTGAGAGCTGGTTCTCAAATATTCCGACAACAAAATTTGTTGTCGGAAATTCCGACCGCGTACACACAATTCCGACGCACAAAATTCCACGCATGCTCGGAATCAAGCAGAAGAGCCGCACTGGCTATTGAACGTCATTTTTCTCGGCTCGTCGTACGTGTTGTACGTCACCACACTCTTGACGTTTGGAATTTCCGACAACATTTGTGTGACCGTGTGTATGCAAGACAAGTTTGAGCCAACATCCATCAGAAATAAATCCACGGTTTTGTTGTCGGAATGTCCGATCGTCTGTACGCGGCAAAAAGTGTGACAGTGCTAAAAGCTGAAAATTGGCCTTGGCAGGACGGGGGTACATGTGCCCTGTATTGAAGTGGTTAACCAGACACTGATAGAAGTCATAAGACTGCTATATACTACTGATGAGAAATGGTATTTAGCAGTATATATTTTCTAAAATAAAAGCATTTGCATGTTCTGTGTACTATGGCAGACCGGCTATAGTGAATGCAGGGTCCTGGGTTTAGTAACACTTTAAGACAAAGACGGTAGAGGAAGAAACCTTGATGCCCCCTCTACACAAATATATTGCGTTACCATAGCATGTTACACATGTTGGTGCATGGGATGTCATTCATTGCAGCACACCACGAAGTACAGTAAAGCACTACCACATGTTGTGATGTTCTGCAGGGAGAAGATGCATTATTCTACCCGCTCTGGTACATCGACAGCCAATTCAAATAAACAGGACGACTTAACGCAATATGCATTAATGTGTGACATAACATTTTCACTTCTTCAATTCTTTATGACAAATCAACAATGACATCAATGGCATCTTGGCTAGCTATACTTGAACATCCCCAATATTTTAACCACTTCAGCCCTGGAAGTTTGCACCCCCTTCCTGACCAGGCCATTTTTTGCGATACGGCACTGCGTTACTTTAAATGACAATTGTGCAGTTGTGTGATGCTGTACCCAAATAAAATTGATGTCCTTTTTTTCCCACACATAGAACTTTTTTTGGTCGTATTTGATCACCTCTGCCGTTTTTATTTTTTGCGCTATAAACAAAAAAAGACTGACAATTTTTAAAAAAAAAAACAATATTCTTTACTTTCTGCTAGGAAACATACCCGATAAAAAAAATTTCCCCAAAAAATTTCTTCATCAATTTAGGTCAATATGTATTCTGCTACATATTTTTGGTAAAAAAAAATCCCATTAATCGTATATTGATTGGTTTGCGCAAAAGTTATAGCGTCTATAAACTATGGGATATTTTTATGGCATTTATTTTTTATTTATTTTTACTAGTAATGGCGGGTGATCAGTGAGTTTTAGTGAGACTGTGACATTGCGGCAGGCAATTCCGACACCTTACTTACACTTTTGACACTTTTTTGGGGACCAGTGACATTATTACAGTGATCAGTGCTAAACATATACTTTACTGTACTAATGACACTGGCAGAGAAGGGGTTAACATCAGGGGCGATCAAAGAGTTAAGTGTGTCCATAGGAGGTGCTTGCTTACTGTGTGGGGGATGGACTCACAGGATGGCGATCTGCCTTATTTACATCTGCAGACCGCTGTCCTGTGTCTCTGGGGAGCGATCGTGGGTGACCGGAGGACATTGCGTCCGCCGTTCCTGCTTATTGGCTCCCCCTGTGGCCAATCAGCACGCGCCCCGCTGGCTAATGCACAGAATGACATACAGGTACGTTGTTCTGTGCAATAGAGCTGAGCTGCCGCAGTATATGTACTGTGGCCGGTTCGGCAAGTGGTTAAACATGACTGCATAGAAAAATTATATCACAGTCTGTGTTTGGCAAATGGAGATTACATTTTTCAGAATAAAATAATATGTTTATCAACTATCATTAGTTTACTTGCCATTGTTTTAAAATCAATTTGAATCCAAAGGCCAAAAATATCAAAGATGCAATTTTCAAAAATGCATTTAGTAATCCAAGTTTCTGTTATAAAATTCAAGCTAAAGTTTTTCTTTTAGTCTTGAATAAAATGGGTTTCGTGAGTGGAGGGAGATCCCTCCAACTGTGATGAACGGGGATGAAATTACACTTTTAGTAAACTGTTTAAGGGCTTAAATCTTTGCTAAGTTTTACTCCCGATCCTATTGACTGGAACCCAGATAGGAAAGTGAAATATTCTCTGTGGGGGCAGAGACAACAGTAAAAACCTGACAGAGATGCTACCCCCATAGTGCCCAACCTGTGGCATTGGGGCCATATGTGGCCCCTGGGCAGTTATTGTTTTAAATAAAAGAAAACTAGAAATTGACACTTACATGTTTACCCTGGTTCTCATTACTCCATTGCACCAACGCTCATGCTCCCATTTGATAGGAGTAATCCAGCTGTGACTCCAAGGGTTAGGAGGGGGCTTGAGGGGTATGTCAAATTGCTGCAGAAAGTCCACAACCCCTGAATGTTTGGGGGGTGGCGGGGGTTTCTTGGACTTGGCACTGGGGAGCAGTTTAATTACTTACAGCAGCAAGACTTTTATATTTTAGCTTGTTTGCACAACATTTATGTTATATTATTATTATTATTATTATTATACAAACTTGCGACCGGGCCCTGGCATTCCGTCACTGTCAGGGGGCCCCAGCGGAGTTGCTAGTCACAGGTCTCTGAGCTGAGAGCTTGTCTCAAATACAGCTCAGATCCGTTATTGACAGTTCTCCCTCTCTCCTCTCTCGCACGTGATGAGAAAGGAAACAGCCGATCTGCTCCATCTCGAACCCCCCCTCCTGTGTGTGCTCTGCGGGAAGTCAAGTGTGAAGCTAATGAGCTCCCACCTCCCGCAGAGCACACACAGGAGAGCAGGAGAGGGGTGGGGTTGGAGATGGAGCAGGTCGGCTGTCTCATTTCTCATCCCATGCGAGAGAGGAGAGATGGAGAACTGTTAATGACGGCTCTGAGCTGTATGAGAGATACTCTCCACTCAGAGACCTGCTGGGGAGGCAGGCGGCATTGATCGATAAGCACTGATAGGAGGCACTAATGGACACTGATAGGTGGGATTTATAAACACTGATAGGCTGCACTTATGGGCACTGATGGGCATTGAGCACTGATAGGCAGCACTAATAGACACTGATAGGCGACATTGATGAGCACTGATAGGTGGCACTGATTGGCACCGATAGGCGTCATTGATGAGCACTGATAGGTGGCACTGATGGGCATTGAGCACTGATAGGCAGCATTGATGAGCACTGATATGTGGCACGGATGGGCACTGATATGCGGCATTGATGAGCACTGATTGGTGGTACTGATAGATGGCACTGGTGGGCACTGATAGGCAGCAATGATGAGCACCAATAGGTGGCAATGATGGGCATTGAGCACTGATAGGCAGCATTGATGGACACTGATAGATGCTGAGAGTTGGAATTGTAATTGGAATTGATGAGCACTAATAGGTGGCACTGTTGGATGCTGGTAGGTGGCATTAATGAGAACCGATAGGTGGCACTGATAGGCGGGATTGATGAGCACTGGTAGGCGGAATTAATAGACACTGATAGGCAGCACTGAAATGTCGCACTGGTAGGCGGCATTGATAAGCACTGATAGGCTCCACTGATAGGCAGCATTGATGGGCACTGGTAGACGCTGATAGGTGGCAATGATGAGCACTGATAGGTGGCACTGAAGCGTACTGATAGGCAGCATTGATGAGCACTGATAGGTGGCACTGGTGGGCATTTTATAGGCAGCATTGATGAGCACTGATAGGTGGCACTGATGGGCATTAAGCACTGATAGGCAGCACTGATGGGCACTGATAGACGCTGATAGGTGGCATTGATGGGCACTGATATGCGGCATTGATGAGCCCTTATAGGTGGCACTGATAGGCAGAATTGATGGGCTCTGATAGTTGGAATTAAAGCGGAGGTGCCGCGGAAAAAATATTAAAAGCCAGCAGCTACAAATACAGCAGCTGCTGACTTTTAATATATGGGCACTTACTTGTCCTGGAGTCCAGCGACGTCCGCAGCAGAGGACGAGCAATCGCTCATCACTCTGCTGCCCCCACCGCCATCCTCGGTGAGGGAACCAGAAAGTGAAGCCTTGCAGCTTCATGCCCGGTTCCCTACAGCGCATGCGCGAGTTGCGCTGTGCCGTTCTGAATGGTCCCCTGTGTTCTGGGAGCCGAGTGTCTCCCAGAACACAACGGGGAATCTGCGGGAAGTGACGTGCTTCACGCAGATTTCCCGCAGAGAGGACTCCCGGAAGTGGGTGCAAATACCTGTCTTAGACAGGTATCTGCACCCCCCTCCCCCCTGAAAGGTGTCAATTGTGACACCAGGGGGGGGGGGTTCCGATCAGCGGAAGTTCCACTTTAGGGTGGAGCTCCGCTTTAATTGGGACTGATAGGCGGCATTGAAATGCAGCACTGATAGGCGGCATTGATGAGCACTGATAAGTGGCACTAATAGGCTACACTGCTGATAACCAGCAAGTCTGTTTACATGTGGTCAGCTGATCACACGGTAAAGGGCCGCTGTGATTGCTCTGGATGCATGTCCTGGAGGGCACGTGGGAAGCAGGGTTCTGGGAGGATTTCCAAGGACACCCTCCCAAAATTGGAAGCCTGGGGCTCCGATGGAAAGGTGGGTCAGGGGGGGGGGCGATCATGGTTTCTTGCAGCAAGGCCCTGAAGGCTCTAGTTACGCCTCTGATATAGTGTTCAACAGTTTGCCCAGTACTTTACAAAATTAAGGCAGACATTACAGTTACAATTCGGAACAAGAGGAATCAGAAGCCTGCTTATTAGAGCTTAGGCCGCGTACACACGACCGGTTTTCTCAGCAAAAAAGCTCTCCCAACAGTTTTCTTGTTTTTTTTGCCGAGAAAACCGTTCCTGTGTATGCTTTCTCATCGAGAAAACTGTCCAAGATCTTGACAAGAAAAAAGACGACCTGCGGTCTTTTTTCTCGTCGGAGTCTCATTTTTTCTCGGCGTGATTCTCGTCAGACTGTGTTTGGATGAGAAAACCATTCGTGTGTATGCTTTTCCGAGTCTTCAAAAACCGTGCATGGTCAGACTCAATATGAGACGGGAGCGTATCTTCTTGTAAAACAAGCGTTTTGAATGGAGATAGCACATTCGTCACGCGTTACCAATTTTAGCCACGTTTAAATGCTGCACATTTAAATCTTCTTTAGAATGGTACAATGATGCACAATTATGAACTCCTTTGGCTGCAGATATTCACGCATATTTATGACTATTTTTTACCAACATTTCTGAATGCAGATCTCATGAATATGTTATTTTAGTTGATCGAGCAAGATTTTTTTTAAAATTTTTTTAATTTGTATGATTTTTTTCAAATATGCATTTTAAAATCTTCTTTAATTTCTAGTGTTCTCCTTTTTTTTTTATCCGGTGTAAATTTGACATTAAAAGTATAAAATTATCCTCTATTTTTTGTCCTTCAAGTCGTTTTTTTGGTGTTATCTGTTGCATTTAAACTCTAGCTTTGGAGTTTTAGTAAACTACCTGCCTACTCACCAGCTAAATATGTAGCTTTAACAAAAACACATAGGCAAGTATTAACTGTAACACAAAAAAACATTTATTCTGGTATACAAAATAATAATAACCAAACTAGAAGGCAGCACGGGAGAGCCTGCTGCAATTTGTGCGACTGTGTGGACACCAAAATTGGGACCTTGAGAAGCACATATACATTACTTAGCACAATCTGGTCTTGGACTCCGAGGTCAGGAACAGCAGCAGGTTAGATACATGTCCCAAGTCTGTGGAACTACAACAGGCTGCCTTCTGTCTGACCACATTGCAGCAAGGGAATCACTTCCTGGTCTTCGTGCTCCACTTCCCTGCAGCCTTCTGGGTAGGCTTGCCTGCAGCCTTCTCTGCAGCCTTCCTTGTCCGCCTGGCTGGAGGCTGTGCCTCAGGAGGTGTACTCATGTCAGGACGGGGAGGTGGAGGTGGAGAAGAAGGAGGTGGAGCTGGAGAAGAAGGAGGTGGAGGAGAAGAAGAAGAAGGAGGTGGAGGAGAAGAGGAAGGAGGAGGTGGAGGAGAAGAAGAAGAAGGAGGTGGAGGAGAAGAAGAAGGAGGTGGAGGAGAAGAGGAAGGAGGAGTTTGTGAAATTGGAGGTGGAGGTGGAGAAGAAGGAGGTGGAGGATAATAGGAAGGTGCAGGAAGATGGCCGTGGTCACAGATAACAGTGCTCTCTGTGAGTCTGCCCCTCAACCCCTTATTTAAAAGGGTCATGAGCAGGGACTCACAAAGTAGCCTCTGTTCAGTTTGCATCTGGGCCATTTTCATGCCCACCAATGCCGCATAGCCCTCATCAGGGGTTGGGGGCTGCTGGAGGGTGGCATGGGCCTCTTTAATGAGGGCCAGTGCTGCCACACTCACAGCCTTATCCCTCCTGCCCCTTCTTTGTGGCATGCGGATTGGTGGCACCTGACACCTTGTCCTACTACTTGGACCAGCCACCTCCTCTCTGCCACTTGGACCAGGCACCTGCTCTCTGCCACTAACCCCAGCCTCCTCCTGCCTGACATTTTCCGCCCTCTCATCTTGGCTGACCTCCTCCTGTGTAAAAAAAGGGACATATTTTAGATTTTGTTTTCATCAATCACACACAGGGGATTAGTTTGTAAAGGCAAATCCACTTTGCAATACAAGTGCAAACTACAAGTGCACTTGTAATTGCTTGTAAAGTGGACTTGGAAGTGCAGTCGCTGGAGATCTGAGTGGGACATGCAAGGCAAAGCAAAAGCATAAATTTAGCTTGCACATGATTGGAGATTAAAATCAGCAGAGCTTCCCCTCATTTCCGATCTACCCCTCTGATTTACAGCGACTTTACTTCCAAGTTCATTTTTTGGGAAATTTTAAGTTCTCTTTGCACTTGTAGTTTGCACTTGTAGTGCAAAGTGGATTAGCTATTCTTAAAGCACCCCCACAATGTTCAGATCATTGACTGTTGCAAATCCTTCAAAATGTGTGTGTATAATACTCTCATTATGCCCCCATCATTTTCCTATCTCCTCCCCAACTTTTTTGCCCACTACTGTCTATTGCTATGTCAATCCCTTTTTCTTGATTGCCTACATTTTTACCCATCTTACCATCTATTTTACATCATTCATTTTTGACAAAGAAATGTGTCAAAAATACTATACCTGGCTCCAGACGGACAGATCTGGGTCCTCATCCAAGATGGAAGGCTCCTCCTGATCCTGGGAAGGAACATCTTGGCTGGAGGGAAGGCTGGAGGGAAGGCTGGAGGGAAGGCTGGAGGGGAGGCTGGACAGTGATTCCCTTGCTGTAATGTGGTCATTCAGAAAGGCCAACCTGTCATAGTACCACAAATGTGGGACATATACCTCCCCTGCTGCTGCTCCTGACCTCTGAGATGCCAGGACCCGATTGCGCACAGTCCTATATGTGCCTCTCAAGGTCCCAATTTTGGTGTCAAGCTGCTCAATGGTTGCATGGGGCACCCTGGTCTGCACAAATGGGAGCGGGCTCTCCAGCGCTGCTCTCCGAACCCCTTTTTGTTTATGCTGTGGATTTTTGGTCTCCCACAGAGTGGGCAGGTCCCTTAATCTGTCAATGAATTCTGCCAGAAATTCTTTTTCCCCAAACACATTCATTGTTTCTGCAAGACAAAACACCAGACATAATTAAAAATGTCAATCACACTCTAAACTCATGAAATCTTTATGCCCATATATGCCTCTCCAATCTCTATGCAGTATAGGCCACTGATGTACCAATTAGGAAATGATACCTTTGGGCCTAACGTTCGGCGCTCTAAACTCCTTCTGCCGCACACAGAACGTAGGTACGTCACATGTGTGTGTTAGCTTTATATACACTACGCATGCGTGACACACGTCGCCCGCCCATGACGGTCTTTTCTCGATGTTTCCCCGCCCCTTCTCATTCGGCGCGCAGGCGACATGGCGGAGTCACAGCAGGTGTCTGTGAAGTCAGAGAATTCCAATGAGGAGACAAGCCCAGAGCGGGAAATGTCACGAACAAGGAGGCGCTACAAGGCATCTAATATGTTCTTTGAGGAGATGGCGGAAATGGTGGCCATATTGAACAATTGTGATTATGATGCCAAACATGGGCCGTATTCCCACCCTAATCTTCGGAAGGACAAAATTATGAAGAAAGTAGTGAAAAGTCTGAATAATAATAATTCGGGGTGAAAAGATCCAAGGAGCAGCTCAGAAAGAGGTGGTCTGACCTCAAACTGAGGGAGCCGGAGCAGTTAAGGAGCAATAACAGAATGCTTAAAAAAAGTAAGTACTTCTCCTGTGTCCCTATTGTTGTATTTCTCAACTTGCATGTTGCTCCCTGTTGTAGTTTTTTATTAATTAACATTCTTAAATGACATCTTCTACAATTTAGTGGGCACAGTAATCGGTCGATATAGACACATCGTTTGCACACTACATACGATGATTTGGCAATATCCGTTCTTTTTTAATTCCAAAAAAAAAAAGTATGTTTAAAATCACTAAATGTTATGAAATTGTTGTCTAGATCAGTGTTTCTCAACTCCAGTCCTCAAGGCGCACCAACAGGTCATGTTTTCAGGATTTCCCTCAGATGAAACAGCTGTGGTAATTACTAAGGCAGTGAAACTGATTACATCCCCTGTGCAAAATAATGGAAAGCCTGAAAACATGACCTGTTGGGGCGCCTTGAGGACTGGAGTTGAGAAACCCTGGTCTAGATGATGCGTTTGAAAATAGAATGAAATGCAAACTTGAATCAATGTAAAGGAGAGGACACTCAGCAGTTGTTTACACATCTGCACTCACAGGAGCACTATAGTGTGGGCCACCATAAGAACCTTATTAGGGTGTCCACCACAGGTGCTACAGTGGGTACTGGAGGGGGGGGGGGGCCCATGTGATAAAATTGTCACCAAAAGGTCTGTTTTTTAGCTTTGTATAGTTCTTGAACCTGGTCTTCATCTTGGAACTGGGCCTAAACAGACAAGTGTAACCCACTTGAAAACAATGATTCATATTCCTAGTTCTGACTTCATATATGTGTGTGTGTTAAGTGTACCATTTGTTTGAATCTCATAGGGGAGAGAAGACTGGGAGGACACCACTCCTCGGAGCACAGGAAAACCACAACTTCTAAAGAACCCCACCCTCCCCAACCAGCCCAACCTGAGGATGTGGAGGATATCGAATTAGATAAAGGAGAGGTGGAGGAAGGAGAAGTCGAGGAAGGAGAGGTGGATGAGGTGGTGGAACTTGTCACTACAATAGGTCAGTATCTGTCACCACAGCTTCAGGTAAAAGAGATGTAGGCCTGGAGATTGTTATATTTTTATTTTTATTTTAGGGGATGAATATGTTGCTGAAAGTCCAAGATTCTCCAGGGATAGTGCACAAAGACTCATACAAAAAGTAATGGATTGTAGTACTCATCTGGACTTCATTAAAAAAAGGATTCAGGATATGGAGAATACATTTAAGGACATCATAGATGTGTTGGGGAGAATAGACTAAAACACCCTTTTTTTTCTCTAGTTTGTGTTCACTTTTGTAGCACTTTGTTGCAAAAACAAATTTAGAAGATGCACACAGTGGGTCAACATGTGCTATCTGCCATCACAGGATCTCCATGTACGTGTTTTGGGGGTGCAACCTCTTCCTCACAACTCAAGTAGGAGAAAGGAAGAAGGGGTTGCCCCCCAAAACATGTTGAATGATCCCCCATGATGGCGGGTAGCACATGTTGACAATAGGGATGAGGAAGTAACTAACCTAGTTTCCCCCCCCCCTAAAAATGTGTGCATCTTCTAAATTTGTCACGTTCAGGGGTGACAACACTCCATTTTTGAGGAAGGGCAGATAGACATTTGTTTTTACAAAATTGGTCTGACATGTTGCCTATACGTTTAACATTGTTGTATTTGGAGGAATGTTGAGGAGATTTTCTTGTAAGTTCATTAGCAGCAAAATTGGCCATGTTAGGTGAAAAGGCGAAAATGGGTTTCTAAAATGTTGAGACACCAAAAATGTATACCTAACAATATGTGTGATTGAGTAAAATCCAGGAAAATACAAAAAATGTTGTTGTTTTTTTTTTAACCACTTGGCACTACAAGTACACTTTGAAAAAGTAGCACACACCTCTAATAAAACAAAGCAAAACTACTAATTGAAAGTTGATATTTTTTATTTTTTATTTTTTTACGGCAAAATTATAATTCGGATAGATTCTCTGGCATTGGAATGGCCCCCTACCCATGAAATAATTCACATATTTCTGCCTGATTGCACAGGCACTTTGGGGGGGGCAAGCCAGCACGGACAGGTTCCAGGCCCGGCAGGGCATTGTCCGCAGCAAGTCCTGGCCCGGGCCCAACTGTGGCCATATATGTAGGAGATTTGTTCCTCAAAAAATTTTGCAGTAGACAACAACAAAACACAATAAAGTTCAATTTGTACTCCGCAAGATTAATAGGAGTCAGAAAAAGACGGAACCGGCTGGCCATTATCCCGAAGGCATTCTCCACAACTCTTCGGGCTCTGGCCAGCAGGTAGTTGAAGACCCTCCTCTCCGGGTGAGGGTCCTCTGGGGGAAAGGCCTCATGAGATGCCGACCCAGGCCAAAGGCTTCATCAGCCAAAAAGACAAAGGGGAGTCCTTCCACATTCCCTGCATCCGGTGGCAATGCAAGGTCATCACTCTGTAGACGAAGGGCAAACTCCGTCTGGGCGAAGGCTCCCCCATCCGACATCCGGCCATTCTTCCCCACATCCACATAGAGGAATTCATACTGCGCTGACACCACCGCCATCAGCACTATACTATGAAACCCCTTGTAGTTGTAAAAAAAGGAGCCAGAATGGGGTGGTGGCACGATGTGGACGTGCTTTCTGTCAATGGCTCCTCCGCAGTTGGGGAAGTCCCACCGCCTGGCAAACTCCAATGCCACAGTCTGCCATTCCTGTGGCATGGAAGGAAGCTGGGGAATCAAACAAGATAAAACATTTTTAGTACTTTTGCAAATAACATTGCAAGCAGATTAGACAAAAACATTTGTGGCCAACATAAGTATAACATTTTGGTTAAGGATTATTAAAAAAAGAGAAACAAATTCACAATTCGCACATTGCTCACCCCCCTCTGATGGCCCATTTATTTTCTTTGGGGGGCTAGATGTGTTTGGGACCCCCCAAATCTCACAATCAGGAAAATTAATTAACAATTTAAAAAATTTGAGGGGGGGGACGGGGACTACAAGGGATCTGAAAAAAAACATTGTTAACAGACTAGGCTAGATGTGTTTGGGCCCAGGAGAGCATGCTGGAGAGGTAAGTAAAGGTAAAAATGCATGTAGGCCAAATAATGACTTAAAAAAGGACAGCATGCATGGGGACAAAGGGGACATTCTCAGCATATTACAATCATGCTAATTAGGGAAGGATGAAAGAAATACAATACATTATCATGCATTAAATACATAGAATGTGATATTATATACGAAAAATTACCCTCATATAATCATCCTGCAGGACTTGGATGATAGCAGAACAGGTCTCTGGGATTATGACGCCCAGAGCCTGGGGGGAGATGCCTGTGGTGAACTTCAGGTCCTGCAGACTTCTCCCTGTCGCAAGGTAGCGCAACGTGGTGATGAGCCCCTGCTCAGCACTGATGGCTTCCCGCATAACGGTGTCCTGCCTGGTAATATAGGGGGACACCAAAGCTAACAGATGCTGAAATACGGGGTCAGACATCCGCAGAAAATTCCTGTAGTCCCCAGGATTATTCTCCACGATCTCCCGCAGCAGAGGCATGTGAGAGAATTGGTCGCGCTGGAGCAACCAATTGTTGGTCCATGAACTCCTCATCACCCTGTTCATAGACTCATCTTGGTCCAATACAAGAGGACCAACAGACACACAAAGTCGGTGCACAACACGATCTCTACGATGAGAACGTATCCGCAACATGGCTAAGAAACGGTCGTCTGAACAAAACAAACTAAACAGAACGCACTGAAGAACAGCAAGGCCTATGAAGAACGACCTGAAAAACAGAAACGAGTGGACAAGAACGCACTGAAAAACAGATACGACCTGACTACTCGCCCTGAAAGACAAGACACGAACCCACAAGCACCTACTGAACCGCAGAAAACGAACTGAAAGCACGAAGTCTGAAAAGCGCGAATCGTCTCTTCCCAAACTTTAACTAATACGCGGCAACACGAGATTAGCAAAAGCAGCCCAAGGGAGGACGCCATGAAAATGGAACTTCCCCTTTATACTGCCGTCGTACGTGTTGTACGTTACCGCGTTTTTAGACCGACGAGATTTTGGAATGACAGTGTGTATGCAAGCAAAGCTTCACAAGAATCTCGTCAAACTTGACAAGAAAACCGACGAGAAAAACGACGTTTGTTTTACGACGAGAAACTCAGATGTGTGTACGAGGCTTTTAAGTCTAAGAGGGAAGGTCAAGTGATACAAAAGATATTAACTGTGAGGGATGAGCTGATGGAGAAAGTAAAAACACAGTGCATTAGTTAGAAACAGTACAGGCTTCTTTTAAGGGAAGGGTTTTCAGGGATTGTCTAACAATGGATAGATGAGTAGATAGTCGGACAGATTGGGGTAGGGAGTTCCAAAAGATGGGAGAAGTGTGGGAGAAATCCTGGAGGCAAACATGGGAGGAGGTGAAAAGGGAGCTAGAGAGCAGGAGGTCTTGGGAGGAATAAAGAGAATGGTTTGGTTGATATTTTGAGACCAGTTTAGTGATGTAGCTGGGGACAGAGTTGTGGATGGATTATCTAGCTACTTTAGAAAAAACTTCACTTGGATTTTTTAAAAACTCCCTTTTTTGAATGAGGTCATGCTAAAAAAAAATGGCATGTTCTGCATAGTTAACAATAAGCAATGACAAAGTTTAGGCATACAGCCTTGACAATGTTTACTATAATTCATTTGCATTTTCAAGTCAGGTGCCATCGACATAAAGACATTTTATCTCATTTGTATACACTGTGCATCGTGTTGTTGAAATGGAGTCTCTACGGGATATATCAGCCAGAAATCACTTCACACAGATACACGCACACGTGGGTTTTATTGCAAAGTTAAACAGACACTAACATAACAAATTATTCATATATTCATAAACGACTGAAATGAGGAGGTAAATTATGTAGCTTAGTTTAAGTCATTGTGCAATTCAGATAGTGAAAGATTGTTTCTTAGTTTTTAACCGTTTTCTCACACATTCGGTGTTCATAGCAATCTGTACTAAAAGAAAGAAATGACTATATGATTGCCCCAGTTTTCAGAAATTAAACAGACATCTCTATTACAATTATAGAAGGTGACTGGGGGACTTTAACCACTAATTAACAAGAATTGGCTGCCCAATGACCAGGCCATTTTTTGTGATTTGGCACTGCGTCGCTTTAATTGACAATTGCGCGGTCGTGTCATGCTGTACCCAAACAAAATTGATGTCCTTTTTTTTCCACAAAAAGAGCTTTCTTTTGGTGGTATTTGACAGTGGCGTACTTATAGTGGGGTGGGGGGGGCGCTCCGCCCCAGGGTGCCACACACTTCGGGGTTTCAGGCCGGCGCCCCCCTCCTCCCCCGTAAGTGGAGCAATGCTCAGATGGGCAGAGGGCAAGCGATGGCTGTGACAGGATGTGCGGGGTGCGGACTGTACCGCTACCCGGGTGACACGCCGCCAGATAAACACACTGTGTTTATCTGGCGGCGTGTCACCCGAGTAGCGGTGGAGAAAACACTGTCTCTCTCTCCTGTACAGCAGGGGAGTGAGAGAGAGACAGTGGGGCGTGGGCCAGCGCTGCACTGATTAGAAGACGGGAAATGCTGGAGTCAACTAGCAGGTGATTGGTTGCTAGGTGGTCCTAGCAACCAATCATTAGCATTGTTAACTTTTTGTTTTAACTCCAACAGTTCCCGCCCTCTGTTCAGCACTGGTGTGTCTCTCCATGTTCCGCTGTGCGTGAGTAAGGTAGGAAGGGGCAGGGGGTGGTTGTGCAGCATGCAGGGTGTCCAAAGCTGGGGGGGGAGGTGACAGTGTAACATGCAGGGGGGGAGAGGTGACAGTGTAACATGCAGGGGGGGAGAGGTGACAGTGTAACATGCAGGGGGGGGGAGAGGTGACAGTGTAACATGCAGGGGGGGAGGAGAGGTGACATTGTAACATGCAGGGGGAGAGGTGACAGCGTAACATGCAGGGGGGGGTGACAGTGTAACATGCAGGGGGGGGGAGAGGTGACAGTGTAACATGCAGGGGGGGGGAGAGGTGACAGTGTAACATGCAGGGGGGAGAGGTGACAGTGTAACATGCAGGGGGGGAGGTGACAGTGTAAAATGCAGGGGGGGAAAAGGTGACAGTGTAACATGCAGGGGGGAGAGGTGACTGTGTAACATGCAGGGGGGGAGAGGTGACAGTGTAACATGTAGGGGGGGGAGAGGTGACAGTGTAACATGCAGGGGGGAGAGGTGACAGTGTAACATGTGGGGGGGGAGAGGTGACAGTGTAACATGCAGGGGGGAGAGGTGGCTGTGTAACATGCATCCCCCTAAATTTGGACCTATAGACCCCCGAAATTTGGGGTACCCGCTACATATATATACATCCCACCTTTGTGCAGCTACATCTCACTGCAGGCCATTAGTATGTCTGGAAGGCAAACAAGGAGAGGCAGACAGTCACAAGGCAATAAAAGGGCAAGCAGGCTCTGTGTGTGTAGAGGCAACAGTGCTGCTGGTCGTGGACACGGTGCATCCTCATCAGCACGTGGCCATGGGACACGCTTGTCCTTCTTTTCGTCAGCTGGCCATTTTGAGCCGCAACATGCCCAAGACTTGGTAGAGTGGATGACCAAGCCGTCCTCATCCTCCTCGTCCTCTCTCACCCAGGTTCAGGGTACTTTGTCTGGCAAAGCAGCTGCCAAAGCGGCCTCTTCCCTTGGCTCAATGGCATCAGTCACTCCTTCCCTAGTCCCACCATGTCCTCCTGAGGAGTCCCCCGAACTGTTTGAGCACAGTGTTGGGTACATGCTCCAGGAGGATGCCCAGCGTTTTGAAGGCTCCGATGATGGAACCCAGCTGGAGGAAGGCAGTAACGTGAGCCCAGAGAGAGGGGGTAGTAACGTGAGCCCAGAGAGAGGGGGAGCCCAACAATGACAGCTATCTGGCAGTCATGTTCCCCCAGCTGCAGCATACTGTCAGATTTGCTCCAGTGATGAGGAGGGAGGGGATGATGAGGTCACTGACTCCATGTGGGTGCCTGATAGGAGAGAGGAGGAGGAGGAGGAGGCACATATCCAACGAGGCAGGATGCCCTCTAGGGGCCAGTTTAAGGACAGCACACCGACTGCATCACACAGCAGTGTTCCGCATGTTCAGGGCTCTGCTGTCTCTGCGCGTTATTCCAAAAGTTCTTTGGTGTGGGCCTTTTTTCAGACGTGTGCAGCAGATCGCACCGTTGCCATTTGCAACATATGTCTAAAGCGTATCTCGCATGGCCAAAACATCAGCCGCTTGGGCACCACGTGCTTGACCAGACATATGTTGACCTGCCATGTAGGCCGTTGGCAAGCATACCTAAAAGACGCACATCAAAGAACAAAGCGGCCCTCTCCTTGCTCCTCATCAGCTGGGATCTCCACCCCCTCCTATTCTTCTTCCTCCATGGCCTCTACCTGTGCTTTGTCCTCGGAACTAGCGGTGCTCCGTAGGCGTTCAAGGGGCTACGCAATTACGCAGGCAAAAAGATGCCATGCGGTGCGTGAGCTGGTGTGCTTGGGGGACAGGAGCCACACTGGGGCAGAGATTCTGTCAGCTCTGCAGGGGCATGCTCAGAGGTGGTTGACGCCATGCCAGCTTAAGCCAGGAAAGGTGTTTTCCGACAATGGCACCAACTTCCTCTCCGCCCTCCGACAGGGACAACTGACCCATGTGCCCTGTTTGGCTCATGTCCTTAACTTAGTGGTGCAGCGGTTCTTGGGCAGGTACCCAGGCTTACAGGAGGTCCTGAAGCAGACCAGGAAACTCTGTGGGCATTTCCGCCGGTCATATAATGCCAGTGCTCGGCTGGCTGACCTGCAAAAGGATTACAACCTGCCCAAGAACCGCCTAATCTGTGACATGCCCACCAGGTGGAACTCTACGTTAGCCATGCTGCAGCGGCTGCACACGCAGCAGAGGTCCATCAATGAGTATCTGTTGCAATATGGCACCAGGACAGTGTCAGCGGAGCTTGGATTTTTTTCCCCACGCCAGTGGGCCATGATCAGGGATCAATGCACTGTCCTGGCACCATTTGAGGAGGCCACGAGGATGGTGAGCAGTGACAGTGCATGCATCAGTAACACTGTCCCTCTTGTCTACCTGTTGGAGCACACGCTGCGTGGCATAATGGACAGGGCACTTGAGGCAGAACAGAGGCAGGAAGAGGAGGACTTCCTTACCTCTCAAGGCCCCCTTTATCCAGACAGTGTTCCTGCTGGCCTGGCTATCACACAGGAAGAGGACGAGGAGGAGGAGGAGGATTATTGTGTCAGCATAGAGGTGGAGCCTAGCACCCAGCATCAGCAGCAGTCTTTAAGGGATCAATTACAGTCCCAATACACCCATGGATTGTACGTGGCTGGGAGGAGATGGCTGCGGATCATGTCGTCCTCAGTGACCCAGAGGACTCCGCACCGAATGCCTCAGCAAACCTACGCTGCATGGCCTTCCTGATCCTGCAAAGCCTGCGGAAGGATCCTCGTATTCGTGCGATTAAGGAGAGGGATCATTACTGGGTGGCAACCCTCCTTGATCCACATTACAAGGGTAAGGTTGCGGACCTTATCTTGCCATCGCAGAGGGAGCAGAGGATGAAGCATATTCGGGAGGCCTTGCAGAAAGGTCTGTGCAACGCATTCCCAGAGACTGGGAGGTTACAAATTCCTGGTCCTGGACAACGTGTTGCTGAGGCTCCGGTCAGTCAAAGCGGTGGAGAAGGTGGCCGTCTGACCGATGCATTCAGACAATTTTTTAGTACGCAGCCCCAAGGTATGATCATTTCCAGCAACCCTCGCCAGCGTCTGGTTTACATGGTGCAGGAATACCTAGGGGCAAGATCAGACTTGGACACCTTTCCCACCAAAAATCCTCTGGGTTACTGGGTCTTGAGGATGGATCACTGGCTAGAGCTTGCACAGTATGCAATTGAGCTACTGACCTGTCCTGCATCCAGCATTCTTTCGGAACGCTGCTGAAGGCTTTGTAACCGATCACAGGGTGTGCCTGTCCGCCGACTCGGTCGTTCGACTGACCTTCATAAAAATGAATCAGTCTTGGATCACCACCAGCTACCAAGCACCTGAAGCTGATGTAACCGAATATTTTTTGGGGAAATGTCAGATCCCTTCAAGACTGCCTATGCTGATGCTGAGTGACTATCCTGTTATGCTGAGTGACTATCCTCTTACTCCTCAATAATCATGGTGATAGCTTGAAAGAACATTTTTGGTTCTGGGCACCAATTTTTCAGCCCCTGTTTAACAGGGGCGTGTATTTAAAAATTTTGATGCAATTCTTTGCAGCAGGGCTCATTGCTGTGCTCCTACTACAGTATCTGTGAGGGGTTGCAGTGTTGTGGCACCAGCACATGTGCCTAAGGCCCAATTTTTCTGCCCATGTTTAACAGGGGCGTGTAATTACAATTTTTGATGCAATACTTTGCAACAGGGCTCATTGCTGCGCTCCAACTACAGTATCTGTGAGGGGTTGCAGTGTTGTGGCACCAGTGCCTAAGGCACAATTTTTCTGCCCCTGTTCAACAGAGGCATGTAATTACAATTCTTGATTTAATAATTCACAGCAGGGCCCATTCCTGCGCCCACCAAGAGTAACTGTGAGGGCTTACAGTGTTGTGGCAACACCACCACCACCAAAGGCCCAATTTTTATTCCCCTGTTCAACAGGGGCATGGGATTACAATTCTTGATCTAATATTTCACAGCTGGGCCCAGTCCTGCGCCCACCAAGAGTAACTGTGAGGACTTACAGTGTTGTGGCACCAGCACCACCACCTCTACCAAAGGCCCAATTTTTCCTACCACTGTTCAGCAATGGTATGTAATTACAATTCTTGATATAATAGTTCACAGCAGGGTGTTCCAGCACCCACCAAGAGTAACTGTGAGGGCTTACAGTGTTCTGGCAACACCAACACCTAAGGGCCAAATTTCTGCAGAGTATATACAGCAGGCCCCTACTTTCAAACACCCAACTTACAAACGACTCCTACTTGCAAACGGAAGGAGACAACAGGAAGTGAGAGGAAATCTACCCCTAAGAAGGGAAATTCTCTCCTGTAAGAGTTAATATGGGAAAGAGGTGTCTCCTCTCCACTGATGCTTTATCACCAATCCTTGTTTCAATAAAAATAAAATAAAAAATTTGTCATTGGGACGGAAAGTGAGGTGAAATGTTCTGAACATGTGCACAGACAGCAAAACAAATGTTACAGGGGTGATAACCCTCCCCTATGTTTTCCAAAAAGCTTAAAAATAGATGTTTAGGCTGGAGCTACACTTAAAAAATGTACCTGTTCCAAATTACAAACAGATTCTACTTAACCACTTCCCTACCCAGCCATAGACAAATGACGTCCACAGATGGGATCTCCCATCCTGGGTGGACGTCATATGACGTCCTCGGCTTTGTAGGGGGATTTCTTTCTCGTACATCACGGGACACAGAGCGACATAGTCATTACTAATGGGTTATATAGATACCGTCAGGTGCTGGCACTGGCAACTTCCAAAACCGGAAGTACCCTCCCCTATATAAGCCCCTCCCATCCGGGAGCACCTCAGTTTTTTGCCAGTGTCTAAGGTGTTGGCCAAGAAGAAACATGTGTTTTTCACTGAGCTTGCGTACAGGTTCTTTTGGGCCTCAGTAAGCTATTCCGGATCCGACCAAAAAAGCTTCATAGCTAAACGGTCGGTACCCGGGCCTTGCAGAGAAGAGCAAGGTTTTGCCTGTAATGCTTCTCTTAGGAGAGCTGGACCCTGGGATCCAGAGCTCTGGTCATACCCACGACCAAGATGTTTTCTGTGCAGGGTGCTATACAGGTCCAGGGGAGTGGAATCCTTGGTAACCCGGTCCCTGAAGGTTTGATTACAATGCCTGCCGTGATAGGTGAAGTTTGGGCTTTTTGTGGACCAAACAAAGTCCTGCGGCGGGGAACAGGTAAGTGGGGGCCCCCAGGAACTTGGTTCTATTGGGGGACCCCCAAGCCTAATTTGTCTTTCTGTCTGTTACCTAATGGTATTCCCGCAAAATTCTGTGCATGCCTGTAACTACTAAAAAAAATTAATAATTTTTAATGGTGGTCAAAAAAAATAAAAATAAAAATTATATATATATATTTAATATATTAGACTGCGGTACCTGTGTTTGTCCACTAGAGGCCGCTGTGGAATGTTTTCTTGTCATGTGGACTAGCTTCTTCTCAGCAGAGCAAAGTCCAGGCAGATGGGGAGTTCTCTTATAGGAAACTGCTTCCTCTGCCATGTTGCAGTGCTCGTCCATCCCCCGGCCTGCGGCAAAGAGGGGCCCTGGCTCCTGTCCCTTGTTACCATATTTGAAATTAGCGCCGAAGGCGCACGTGGCCGCGCGCGTGTGCGTGCACGCGCCTCTATATATAGAGGTGAGCCGGGAAAGGGGGCGGAGCCTGGGGGATGACGCTCTGTGCGCGCCGCAGCGCTTCTGCGCATGTGCGGGCGTCCCAGCAGTTTTAAAAAAAAAAACACAATATTGTAGTGAGCTGGCTATGAAGTACAGAGACAGAGCTGGCAACATTTAAAGGCATACAGCAAGCGGTTGATACAGGCATCCCCTAGAAAGGCACATTAGTAGACACCAACTGTGATATAGCAGCAATTGTGCTAGACTATTCTCAGTAAAAGTGGTGTATTACGGCTGGAATACCTCAGCTTTAGGCTTAGGAATATGCCGTCCAGAAGCTCCGGAACTGAATCTTCCAGGAAGCGAAGGGGGTCTCATCGGGCTCGGAGGATCTTGGGCATACTCCTGCTGCACCAGTCTCCCCTGAAGTTCAGAGGTAAGTGACCGTAGAGACCCCGCAGGGGTACTTGGTACTGTGGCTGTCCTCAGTTCACCTGCTCCTGTGTATGTAACAGAGGAGGTTTTTTCCTCAGCTCTGGGAGGATTAGAGAGAGATTGTCAACATTTATCGCTGCCTCCCTGTCAGGGAAAGCACGCCCGATCTCCGTCTCCTCCTTCAGAGTGCCTGTTAGCAGAGCAACAGTCCCATACAGGGATCGACCTGCCTGAAGGGGATCAGGATGAGGTTGATTCTGTTATAGAGGAATCAACAGTGGGGAACCTTTTTCTCAGCATCTCAAGCTGAAAGATTATGGGTTCAGTCTCTGACTAACATGGTCCGATCAGCATTTAAAAATGCACCTTGCGGAACCATCAACCACTACTGTATCCTCGTTGGGGTCGCTAGAAGCCCCCAGACTGTTTGTTCTTTTCCACTTCACCCTTTACTGAAAGGGCTCATTTACCAGGATTGGGAACGTCCTGAGAAAATATTTATTCCCCCAAGAGATTTCCGGTGGTCTATCCCATGGAGGATAAGTTCATCAAAAAAAAAAAAATGGAAGGTCCCTACAGTGGACGCAGCCATCTCTTGTATGTATAAATCACTGACATGTCCAGTGGATAATGTCCAAATGTTCAAGAACCCAATAGATAAAAGATTGGAGTTCTTATGAAAATCTGCTTGGTGATACAACCAGCAGTAGCAGCTATTGGGGTCTGCTAAGCAGTGAAGGATCAGTTGAAACAGGTCTTGAGGGACTTGACAGATCAGCAGGCTTTGCCCTAGCTGATCTACCTAGAGCCTTAGGCTTTGCGGTTGACGCCATAGAGGATTCAGTCCATCAGGCCTCCCGCCTTACGCTGTCTATAGTACATATGCGTAGGCTCCTATGGCTCAAAAACTGGTCTGCTGAAGCTCCCTGTAAAGAATGGCTGGTTAGCGTCCCATTTCATGGTGAACGCTTATTCAGGGAAAACCTGGACAAATATATCCAGAAAATTTCCAGCGGTAAAAATACGCTCTTGCCGGTTAAAAGCAGAGTTAGAGGTCCCTCTTTAAGAGGCCTGCTTCTCCAGTCCCTGGGGCATCGGCTGTGTATCAGTTCCTCCTCGGTCAAATCCCGGGGGTAAAAAACAGGGACAGTAGCAGGGTAATGAGAAACCCTGGGTCAGGGGAGGTACAAAACCTCCCCCAAAGTTAAATTCATTGAAGCCCCCACTCAGTCGGGTGGGGGGAGGACTCCAGTTGTTCGCAAGAGACCTGGCGGGACACGATCAAGACAGATAGGTGCTCTCCGCAGTAGGTTTGGGATACAGTTTGGAGTTAAAAGACTCTCCTCCTTCCCATTTTGAGGTCAAACGTGCCAAGGGATCCCCGGAAGAGAGAGTCCCTCCTGTTGGCACTAGAACAACTATTGCTCCAAGGAGTAATTATGGAGGTTCCCCTGGAAGAATGAGGGTTCGGGTTTTACTCAAACCTCTTTACAGTCCCGAAGCAAACGCGGACGGGAGGCCCATATTAATTCTAAAAGGGCTATACAAATTCCTGTATATCAGGACTTTCCGATGGAGTCGATCCGATCGGTGGCCACTGCCCTACAAGGGGAGGATTGGTTAGCCACGATCGACATCAAAGATGCTTATTTGCACATTCCCATCTTTCCAGTCCACCAAAAATTTCTACGCTTTGCAGTAGAAGGGCGCCATTTTCAGTTCAGAGCCTTACCCTTCGGTTTGGCCACAGCACCACGAGTGTTTACAAAAAATTCTGGCCCTTTATTGGCCAATCTAAGAACACAAGGTGTAATGATAATGGCATATCTGGATGACTTGTTGCTGATAGACCACTCAGTGAAAAAAATAGACGTGGTCGTTCACAAGACGATCAAGTATCTGGAATCTCACGGTTGGATTATCAACCGAGACAAGTCAGCCCTAAAAACCAGTCAAAAGTCTGGAATACTTGGGGCTAAGGTTGGATTCAGGCCAGAGAAAAATATTCTTGCCTCGAGGAAAGGTGTTGTCTTTGAAAGATTTGATCCACTTAGTGGGTACAAAAAAGACAGCCGTCCATACGCCTGTATATGAGGCTGCTGGGAAAAATGGTGGCATCATTCGAAGCAGTACCCTACGGTCAATTCCATTCAAGGAATTTGCAAGGGGCCATACTGTCAGCCTGGAACAAAAAAGTTCAGGCCCTAGACTTACAATGTCCTTGTCCCCTTCCGTTCGCAAGAGCCTCCGTTGGTGGTTGGTTCCCCAGAATCTGGAGAAAAGGAAATCCTTCAGTCCGATTTCTTGGAAGGTGGTCACTACAGATGCCAGCCTTATAGGCTGGGGAGCAGTACTGGAGCAATAGTCTCTCCAGGGCAGATGGTCGGATGCAGAAAAGGCCCTGCCCATCAATCTCTTAGAGATACGAGCAGCCCGGTATGCCCTAGTAGCATGGACATCCAAACTCCAAGGGTCCCCTGTCAGAATTCAATCAGACAATGCCACAGCAGTGGCATATATCAATCATCAGGGGGGCACCAGGAGTCGTGTAGCCCAGAGGGAAGTAAATTACATCCTGAAATGGGCAGAAAAATATGTCCCAGCCATATCTGCGGTATTCATTCCAGGAGTGGAGAATTGGAAGGCGGACTTTCTAAGTCGCCAGCAATTAGGCCCAGAGGAAGGGTCCCTTCACCCCGAGGTTTTCTGGACAATATGTCAGCGGTGGGGAACATCGGATGTAGATCTTCTAGCATCCAGATTCAACGCAAAGGGGGACAGGTTTGTCTCTCGGACAAGGGATCCCCTAGCTTGCGGCTCGGATGCCCTAGTGTTCCCTTGGGATCAGTTCAAGCTGATATATGCATTCACACCGCCACAATGGTTACCTCGATTACTCCGCAGAATCAGGGTAGAAAAGAAACCAGTGATTCCGGTGGCTCCAGCGTGGCCCCGAAGAGCGTGGTACGCGGAGATTGTAAATTTTCAGTGGGGAGTCCTTGGACTCTCCCACGTCGTCCGGCTTTCGCAAGGACCGATATACCACCCTTCTTTACCAGCCCTAGGTTTGACGGCCTGGCTATTGAAGCCCACATTCTAAAAAAGAGAGGGCTCTCTAATGCTGTGGTATCTACCATGATCAATGCCAGGAAGCCGGTATCCAGGCAGATCTAATGTAGAATCTGGAAGGCGTACATCGCGTGGTGTGAGGCCAAGAAATGGCATCCACATAAGTACGTAATAGGTAGGATTCTGGACTTCCTACAGTGGGCTGTAGATAGGAAGCTTGCCTTGAGTACTATCAAGGGTCAGATTTCGGCCTTGTCAATATTTTTTCAAAGGCCCTTGGCTTCGCATTCACTAGTCAAAGCCTTTATACAAGGAGTGAGGCGTATTAGTCCTCCGGTTAATATTCCCATATGTCCATGGGATCTAAACTTGGTTCTGTCGGTTCTACAGAAACAACCATTTGAACCATTACAGCATATTTCCTTGGTGCTTCTCACCAGGAAATTGATTTTTCTAATAGCCATTTGTTCGGCTAAAAGAGTATCGGAATTAGCAGCTATGTCCTGTAAGGAGCCATATCTGGTTATCCATAAGGACAGAGTAGTGTTACGTCCTCATCCAGCCTTTCTTCCTAAAGGTGGTATTGAGGTTTCATTTGAACCAAGATGTGGTTCTTCCTTCTTTTTTTTTCCCCAAACCTACTTCGGTAGAGGAAAAGTTATTGCATTCTTTGGATGTAGTAAGAGCAGTTAAAGCTTATCTAAAAGCCACTGCTCAGATTCGCAGAACGGATACTTTGTTTATTCTGCCGGAAGGCCCCAGAAAGGGTCAGGCAGCGTCAAAATCTACTTTAGCCAAGTAGATTCGACAGGTCATAATACAAGCCTATGGCCTGAGAAGTAGACCGCCTCCGTTCAAAGTTAGGGCGCACTCCACGAGAGCAGTTGGAACTTCATGGGCAGTACATCACCAGGCCTCCCTGGCTCAAATCTGTAAGGCCGCAACATGGTCTTCGGTACACACGTTTACTAGGTTCTACCAGGTGGACGTTAGAAGTCAGGAGGATGTCGCCTTTGGGCGCAGTGTGTTGCAGGCCGCAAAAGATCCTCATGTCTGATAGCGCTCAGCTTATATATGGTGTATCCCCCCCCCCTCATTTGGCATTGCTTTAGGACATCCCATTAGTAATGACTATGTCGCTCTGTGTCCCGTGATGTACGAGAAAGAAAATAGGATTTTTATAACAGCTTACCTGTAAAATCCTTTTCTTGGAGTACATCACGGGACACAGAGCTCCCGCCCCTCTTTAGGGACACTTATTGCTTTGCTACAAAACTGAGGTGCTCCCGGATGGGAGGGGCTTATATAGGGGAGGGTACTTCCGGTTTTGGAAGTTGCCAGTGCCAGCACCTGACGGTATCTATATAACCCATTAGTAATGACTATGTCGCTCTGTGTCCCGTGATGTACTCCAAGAAAAGGATTTTACAGGTAAGCTGTTATAAAAATCCTATTATCTGAATGATGCCTGCAGCTAGAGGCATCATTCAGATATTCTTTTAAAGTGCCGGCGATTCTGTGCACCATAAGAATGATCATAGTGGCGGTTCCGCCGCTTGATCGTTCTTATAGGCGGCGGGAGGGGACACCCCCCCCCCTCCCGCCGCCATCCGGTGCTTCTCCGGGCTCCCCCGTGCGATCGGGGACCCGGAGCGAATCTTCCGGCATCGTTGGTGGAGTCACGTGATGAGCATAGAGATGACTGGTGACCAGATGGTCACCAGTCATCTCTATGATCGTCGGAGGCCCAGGCGCGATGTGATGACGTCACGCCCGGGTCCTCAAATGTAAACAAAGCCGCCATTGCGGCTGTAAGTATGAGATCAGTGAAAAATTTTTCACTGATCTCATGCTTTCCAGCCTGGAGGAGAGATGTGGGGTCTTATTGACCCCGCATCTCTCAATAAAGAGAACCTGTCACACACATTCCTATTACAAGAGATGTTTACATTCCTTGTAATAGGAATAAAAGTGATCAAAAAAAAAAAAAAGTAAAATCATTGTAAAAAAATAAATAAATAAGTAAAATAAATAAATAAATAATAAAAAAAAAATTAAAACGCCCCTGTCCCCGGTAGCTCGCGATCAGAAGCGAATGCACACGTAAGTCGCCCACATATGTAAACGCCGTTCAAACCACGCATGTGAGGTATCGCCACGTGCGTTAGAGCGTGTGCAACAATTCTAGCACTAGACCTTCTCTGTAATTCTAACCTGGTAACCTGTAAAAAAAATTTAAGCGTCGCCTATGGAGATTTTTAAGTACCAAAGTTTGGCGCCATTCCATGAGTGTGCGCAATTTTAAAGCGTGACATGTTAGGTATCTATTTACTCGGCGTAACATTATCTTTCATATGTTCCCAAAAAATTGGGCTAACTTTACTGTTTTGTTATTTTTTAATTCATGAAATCATTTTTTTTTTTTAAAAAGGCGTTTGAAAAATTATTGCGCAAATATTGTGCAAGAAAAAATGTTGCAATGACCGTCATTTTATTCCCTAGGGTGTCTGCTAAAAAAACATATATAATGTTTGGGGGTTCTGAGTAATTTTCTAGCAAAAGAATGATGATTTGTACATGTAGGAGAGAAGTGCCAAAATAGGCCCGGTATTGAATAGGTACAAAAAGCCCTGTATTGAAGTGGTTAAGAACAAACCTACAATCCCTGTCTTGTTTGCACTGCCTGTATACTGCTGTTCAGAGTATATAGGGCCTTTTTTAATTTGGGTGCGGTGTTCCCCTTAATATCCATACAAGACCCAAAGGGGCTGCTAGTGGGCTGGGGGGGTGGGGTGGGGTACCCATGCCATTTTTCTCAATGATTTTCATCCATATTGCCAGGACCAGAAATTACATTAAAGCCGCAAGCAGTTTTAAATTACTTTTTCTCCTTTAACCACTTAACGACCGCTCACTGTATATATACATCGGCAGAATGGCACCGACAGGCACAATCACTTACAGTGTACGTGACTGCCTTTGTATAGTTGGGGGGTCCGATCGGAGCGATCCGGGATGAGGGGACGGCCGTTCGATTCCAGCCACCCCCTCGCGATCGCTCCCGGCGAATGAGAAAGCTTCCTCTGCTGTGTAATGTTTACACAGGCAGAGGAAGTGATGTCATCTCTCATGCGGCGCTCACATATACCGAGCGCCGTACAAGAGAAGACACACAGGTTAGTGCACAAACAGTACACTGACACCAGGACACATAGGAACATAAATCGCCCCCCCAGGCCCCCCCCAGACACCCCCAGATCACCCCCCAGATCACCCCCCAGTCACAGTGTCACTGATTGCAGTGACCATTTATTTACTGATCACTGCAATCAGTGACATTTGTGACTGTAAAAGTGTCACTACAGTTAGTTTTAGGTCCAGTGTAGCCCCCTACCCCCCCTAATAAAGGTTTAACCCCCTGATTACCCCCCAGATAACCCTTTCACCCCCTATCACCACTGTCGCTAAGCGATCGTTTTTCTGATCGCTGTCTTATTGTCGGTGATGCCGATAGGTAGCCAGTTATTTTTTTTAGGTTCACCGCAGGTTTTTATAGCGTCAGGTACCCCCATATATTACCTAATAAAGGTTTAACCCCCTTGATCGCCCCCCAGGTAACCCTTTCACCCCCTATCACCACTGTCGCTAAGCGATCGCTTTTCTGATCGCTGTCTTATTGTCGGTGATGCCGATAGGTAGCCAGTTATTTTTTTTAGGTTCGCCGCAGGTTTTTATAGCGTCAGCTACCCCCATATATTACCTAATAAAGGTTTAACCCCTTGATCCCCCCCCAGGTAACCCTTTCACCCCCTTTTGCCAGTGTCACTAAGCAATCGTTTTTCTGATCGCTGTATTAGTTATGCTGGTGCCGATAGATAGCCAGGTTTTTATAGCATCAGGTACCCCCATATATTATCTAATAAAGGTTTTAACCCCCTAATTTCCCCTAGTTAACCCTGCGTCACACCCCAGGCAGCGTCAGGTTAGTGCCAGTAACGCTAACACCCACGCGTGAAGCATACACCCCCCTTAGTGGTATAGTATCTGAACAGATCAATATCTGATATGATCAGATCTATACTAGCGTCCCCAGCAGTTTAGGATTCCCAAAAACGCATTGTTAGTGGGATCAGCCCAGATACCTGCTAGCACCTGCGTTTTGCCCCTCCATCCAGCCCAGGCCACCCAAGTGCAGTATCAATCGATCACTGTCATTTACAAAACACAACACACATAACTGCAGCGTTCGCAGAGACAGGCCTGATCCCTGCGACTCCAGTGCTGTAGGAGGTGATTTCACCACCACAGTTAAAAAAAAGAAGCATATATGCCGAAGCATTGGGGCAGCAGGAGCGGAGGAGCGATTTTGCTCCTAATGCCGCGTACATACAGTCGAAATTCCGATGGAGGCTTGCCCGTGGAAAAGTCCGACCATGTGTGTGCGGCATAATTTTTGTGGGAGGATGCCCCAATGCTTCGGCATATATAAATGGTGCATGTATGCCCATCATTAGAAGTGGGTGGACGAATGGCGGTATTCTAATGGTGGGCATACCCAGCGGCTGGCTTTCATGTAAAAGCAATCCTATCGGCTAATTAGCCTCTGGACTGCTTTTACAAGCAGTGGAAGGGAATGTTCCCCCCCGGATATAAAAAACGCCATTGGGAAATTGGGAAAGCATTTTATTATACCGATCTTGGTGTGGTCAGATGCTTTGAGGGCAGAGGAAAGATCTAGGGTCTAATAGACCCCAGTTTTTTCAAAAAAAGAGTACCTGTCACTACCTATTGCTATCATAGGGGATATTTACATTCCCTGAGATAACAATAAAAATGATAAAAATAAATAAATATGGAAGGAACAATTTAAAAATAAAATAAAAAAACAAAATTAATAATAATACAAAAAAAAAAAAAGCACCCCTGTCCGGCCCTGCTCTTGCACAATGGCGAACGCAAGCGTCGGTCTGGCGTCATATGTAAACAGCAATTGCACCATGCATGTGAGGTATCACCGCGAAGGTCAGATTGAGGGCAGTCATTTTAGCAGTAGACCTCCTCTGTAAATCTAACGTGGTAACCTGTAAAGGCTTTTAAAAGCTTTTAAAAATGTATGTAGTTTCTCGCCAATGCACGTTTGTGCGAAATTTTAAAGCATGTCGTGTTTGGTATCTATGTACTCGGCCTAAGATCATCTTTTTTATTTAATCAAACATTTGGGCAATATAGTGTGTTTTAGTGCATTAAAATAAAAAAAAGTGTATTTTTTCCCCCAAAAAATGCGTTTGAAAAATCGCTGCGCAAATACTGTGTGGAAAAAAAAATGCAACACCCACCATTTTAATCTGTAGGGCCTTTGCTTTAAAAACATATATAATGTTTGGGGGTTCAAAATAATTTTCTTGCAAAAAAAAAAAAATATGTTTTCATGTAAACAAAAAGTGTCAGAAAGGGCTTTGTCTTCAAGTGGTTAGAAGAGTGGATGTAAGCTTCCTAATGTTGTGTATAAAATGCCAGAACAGTTCAAAACCCCCCCAAATGACCCCATTTTGGAAAGTAGACACCCCAAGCTATATACTGAGAGGCATGTCGAGTCCATGGAATATTTTATATGTTGACACAAGTTGCGGAAAAAAAACAATTTTTTTTTTTTATTTTTTTTTTTGCACAAAGTTGTTACTAAATGATATATTGCTCAAACATGCCATGGGCATATGTGGAATTACACCCCAAAATACATTCTTTTGCTTCTCCTGAGTACGGGGATACCACATGTGTGAGACTTTTTTGGAGCCTAGCCGCGTACGGGACCTCAAAAACCAAGCACCGCCTTCAGGCTTTCTAAGGGTGTAAATTATTTATTTCACTTCTCACTGCCTATCACAGTTTCGGAGGCCATGGAATGCCCAAATGGCACAAACCCCCCCCCCCCAAATGACCCCATTTTGGAAAGTAGACACCCCAAGCTATTTGCTGAGAGGTATGGTGAGTATTTTGCAGACCTCGCTTTTTGTCACAAAGTTTTGAAAATTGAAAAAAAAACAAAAACAAATGAGAGCTGTAAAATATTCAACATGCCTCTCAGCAAATAGCTTGGGGTGTCTACTTTCCAAAATGGGGTCATTTGGGGGGGGTTTGGTGCTATTTTGGCATTTTATGGCCTTCGAAACTGTGATAGGTAGTGAGGAGTGAAATCAAAAATTTGCGCCCTTAGAAATTCTGAAGGCGGTTTTCGGGGGCCCGTACGCGGCTAGGCTCCCAAAAAGTCCCACACATGTGGTATCCCCGTACTCAGGAGAAGCAGCAAAATGTATTTTGGGGTGCAATTCCACATATAACCATGGCATGTGTGAGCAATATATCATTTAGTGACAACTTTTTGTAATTTTTTATTTTTTGTTTGTCATTATTCAATCACTTGAGACAAAAAAAAAAAAAAATCAATGGGCTCAACATGCCTCTCAGCAATTTCCTTGGGATGTCTACTTTCCAAAATGGGGTTAATTTGGGGGGGTTCTGTACTGCCCTGCCATTTTAGCACCTCAAGAAATGAGATAGGCAGTCATAAATTAAAAGCTGTGTAAATTCCAGAAAATGTACCCTAGATTGTAGACGCTATAACTTTTGCGCAAACCAATAAATATACGCTTATTGACATTTTTTTTACTAAAGACATGTGGCTGAATACATTTTGGCCTAAATGTATGACTAAAATTGAGTTTATTCGATTTTTCTTATAACAAAAAGTAGAAAATATCATTTTTTTTTCAACATTTTCAGTCTTTTTCCGTTTATATCGCAAAAAAAAAAAAAAAAAAACGCAGAGGCAATCAAATACCATTAAAAGAAAGCTCTATTTGTGGGAAGAAAAGGACGCAAATTTTGTTTGGGTACAACATTGCATGTCTGCACAATTTACAGTTAAAGCAGTGCAGTGCAAAATTCTGAAAACTCCTCTGGTCCTTTAGCTACAAAATGGTCCGGGGCTTAAGTGGTTAAAAATGTCATTTTGTGCAGAGACAGTTCTAAACACGGGAAACACGTACCACTTCACATGCATACTTTAGACACCCCACAGGTACGATATTTAAAGGAATATTTCACAATTTTTTTTCACTTTATGCATCATTAAAATCACTGCTCCCGAAAAAATGGCCATTTTTAAAACTTCTTTTTGCATTGATACATGTCCCCTGGGGCAGGACCCGGGCCCCCAAACCCTTTTTAGGACAATAACTTGCATATTAGCCGTTATAATTAGCACTTTTTATTTTGAACGTTTGCGTCCATTGTATTTAATAGGGTTCTAAAGTTCGTGCAAACTTTCGGTCCGTTCGCAGGTTCTGGTGCGAACCGAACCGGGGGGTGTTCGGCTCATCCCTAGTGTCCGTTTAATAAACCATGATAAGCCGAGATCATGATGATCACCGCTTATCTCAGAGCATTGCCGGTTTAACCACTTCTCTACTAGGCACTTAAACCCCCTTCCTGCCCAAGCCATTTTTCAGCTTTCAGCGCTGTCACACTTTGAATGACAATTGCGCGGTCGAAATTTGCGTCCTTTTTTCCCACAAATAGAGCTTTCTTTTGGTGGTATTTGATCACCTCTGAGGTTTTTATTTTTTGCGCTATAAACAAAAGAAGAGCGACAATTTTTTTTAAAAACTGAATATTTTTTACTTTTTGCTATAATAAATATCCATTTTTTTTCCTCAGTTTAGGCCGATACATATTCTTCTACATATTTTTGGTAAAAAAAAAAAAACGCAATAAGCGTATATTGATTGGTTTGCGCAAAAGTTATAGCGTCTACAAAATAGGGGATAGATTTAGAGCATTTTTATTTTTTTTACTAGTAATGGCGGCGATCAGCGATTTTTATCGTGACTGCGATATTGCGGCGGACACATCGGATACTTTTGACACATTTTTGGGACCACTCACATTTATACAGCGATCTGTGCTATAAAAATGCATTGATTACTGTATAAACATGACACACAGATCCACGGTCCTGCTCGGTTACTGGGCAATCGCAGGTACCCGGCGGACATCGCGTCCGCCGGGCACGCAAATCGGGTGCCCAGTGACGCGGCGGGCGTGCACACGCGCCGGCGGCGTCGCGCGCATGCCCCCTAGTGGATTTTAAAGGCGCAACGTCATATGACGTCCGCCCAGAATAACAGTGTCTTTCCGTCGTCGTCAATTGACGCCGGCCGGTTGACAACTGGTTAATAAGCTGGGATAAGGAGCAGAGAACATGTTCTCCGCTTCTCATCACAGCACATGACTGTTTTGTCACAAATGGACAGTTTATTAAAGTGAGATCTGAAGATCTCACAGCCGTTCCACTGAAATATCTCCCTTCCAGATTCACCAGCTCAGAGGTGGAGAATCAGGGAGAGAAGCTGGTGCGATTAGGGGAAGAAGGCTTATTTCTTCCTAATATCGGCACCAGTGGGTTAAAGATGAATATTAACATCATTATATATATATACACATACACGCACACACATGTGTGTGTATATATATATATACTGTATGTATGTATGTGTGCATGTGTGTGTTTGTGTATATATATATATATATATATATATATATATATATATATATATACACACATACTGTATATATTTCTTGTTCATACATCACGGGACACAGAGCAGCATAGTCATTACTATGTGGGTTATATAGAATTACCTTCAGGTGCTGGCACTGGCAACTTCCAAAACAGGAAGTACCCTCCCCTATATAAGCCCCTCCCATCCGGGAGTACCTCAGTTTTTTGCCAGTGTCTAAGGTGTTGGCCAAGGTTAACATGTATTCATCTGGGCTTGTGTACAGGTTCTCTGGGCCTTAGCAAGCTATTCCGGATCCGACCAAAAAAGCTTCATAGCTAAACGGTCGGTACCCGGGCCTTGCAGAGAAGAGCAAGGTTTTGCCTGTAATGCCTCTCTTAGGAGGGCTGGACCCTGGGATCCAGAGCTCTGGTCATACCCAAAACCAAGAGGCTATCTGTGCAGGGTGCTATACAGGTCCAGGGGAGTGGAATCCTTGGGAACCCGGTCCCTGAAGGTCTAGTACAATGCCTGCCGTGAAAGGTGAAGTTTGGGCTTCTGTGGACCAAACAAAGTCCTGCGGCGGGGAAAAGGTAAGTGGGGGCCCCTCAGGAACTTGGTTCTATTGAGGGGACCCCCAAGCCTAATATGTCTTTCTGCCTGTTACCTAAAAGGTATTCCCGCTAATAGCTGTATATGCCTAAGAAATCCTAGAAATGTTTTTTCATAAGGGAAGTTTTAAAAACTGTAAACCTGGAAATGTTTTTCATAAAGGAGGTTTTAAAAAAAAAAAAGACAAAAGTGCGGTACCTGTGTTTGTCCACCAGAGGCCGCTGTGGAACGTCTTTTTTCTTGGGACTATTCCTTCCATGGTGAAAGTCCAGGCAGATGAGTGAGCTCTCTATCAGGGAAGCTGCATTCCTCTGTCATGCTGCCAAGTAGTTTCCTTCCATCCCCGAGTCCTGGTGAAACAGGGACCCTGGCTCCTCTCCCTACATGGCGCCAAGAGCGCACACCTGCACGCACGCGCGCGTGCGCACACATGCTTTCTTTTTATAAGATTTAGCTTCAAAAAAGGGGGCGGAGCCTGGCGGATGACGCGCTCTGTGCGCCCAGCGCTTCTGCGCATGTGCGGGCGTCCCAGCAAGATAAAAGGACTCAGTCCACGCTGCTTGCTATGGACACAGAGCATGAAAAGGAGCTGGTAGCATGGTATAGGGGCTTACAGCGGGCGGTTGATACAGGCATCCCCAGAAAGACGCATTAGTAGACACCCACTGATGTACATAGCAGCAAAATTGCATTAGACTATTTCAGTAAGGGGTGTATTGCGGCTGGAATACCTCAGCTTTGAACTAAGGAATATGCCGCCTAAAAAACTCAGAGATATACCTCTCAGGAAGTGTAGGGGGTCTCCATCGGGCTCTGAGGATCTGGAGCAGTCATCTGCACCCTCTTCCCCTGAGAAATCAGAGGTTAATACCCATAAGGAACCCCCGGGAGTGCCAGGTACTGCGGCTGTCCTCAGTCCACCTGCTCCTGCATATATAACAGAGGAGGTTTTTTCCTCAACTCTGGAGGGATTGGAGCAGAGATTGGCAGCATTGATCGCTTCTTCTCTACAGGAAAGAAAGCGCGCCAGATCTCCATCACCTCCATTAGAGTGCCTGTTGGCAGAGCAACAGTCCCAGGAAGGGACCGACCTACCTGAAGGGGATCAGGAGGAGATTAACTCTGTTTTTGAGGAATCGACAGTAGATGAACCATTTTCAGCATCACAGACTGAAAGATTGTGGGTCCAGACCCTAACTGACATGGTTCGATCTGCATTTAGAATGCCTCTTGTTGAACCATCAACTACTGCTGTCTCCTCATTGGGGTCACTAAAAGCTCCCCAGGTTAATTGCTCCTTTCCAATACATCCATTATTGGAAGGACTTATATACCAGGACTGGGAACATCCTGATAAACTATTTGTTCCGCCTAAAAAATTTCCGGTGATCTATCCCATGGAGGAAAAGTTCACCCAGAGATGGAATGTTCCTACGGTGGATGCAGCCATCTCTTCTGTGAACAAATCACTGACATGTCCAGTAGATAATGTTCAAATGTTCAAAGATCCAGTGGATAAAAAATTGGAATCTTTATTAAAATCTGCTTTTTCCACAGCAGGGGCTGTTACACAGCCAGCAGTGGCAGCTATTGGGGTCTGCCAAGCTTTAAAGGATCAAATGAAAATGGTCCTGAGGGATTTGCCAGACCAACAGGCCCAGGCTCTGGCTGATCTGCCTAGAGCATTATGCTTTGCGGTTGACGCCATCAAGGATTCTATCCATCAGGCCTCCCGCCTCACGCTGTCTTTGGTACATATGCGTAGGCTTCTGTGGCTCAAAAACTGGTCTGCTGAAGCTCCCTGTAAGAAGCTCTTAGTTAGCTTCCCATTTCATGGGGAACGCCTTTTTGGCGAGGACCTGGATAAGTATATCCAGAAGATTTCCAGTGGTAAAAGTACTCTCTTACCGAGTAAGAAGAGGTCTAGGGGTCCATCTTTTAAGAGGACTACCTCTCCTATCCCTGCGACGTCTGCTACTAAGCAGTTCCGACGGCCTCCTCGGTCAAACTCAGGGGGTAAAAATCAGGGACAGTCACAGGGTAATAAGAAACCCTGGATCCGAAGGGGTACTAAACCAGCCTCCAAGTCAAGCCTATGAAGGGCTGCCCCCACTCAAACGGGTGGGGGGAAGAGTTCAGTTGTTCGCAGAGACCTGGCGGGAGACGATCAAAGACAGATGGGTGCTCTCCGCAGTAACTCTGGGATACAAGTTGGAGTTAAAAGAGTCTCCTCCTTCCCATTTTATGTGGTCAGGCATGCCAAGAGACCCTCTGAAAAGAGGGTCTCTCCTATTGGCGTTAGAACAATTATTGCTCCAAGGAGTAATTATGGAGGTTCCTATGGAAGAGTGGGGGTTGGGTTTCTACTCAAACCTTTTCACAGTCCCGAAGCCAAACGGGGACATAAGACCCATATTGGACCTAAAGAGTCTAAACAAATTTCTAAACGTCCGGTCTTTCCGGATGGAGTCGATCCGATCGGTCACCGCTGCCCTACAAGGGGAGGAATGGTTAGCCTCGATCGACATCAAAGATGCTTACTTGCATGTTCCCATCTTTCCAGGTCATCAAAAATTTCTACGCTTTGCAGTAGAAGGGCGCCATTTTCAGTTCAGAGCCTTACCATTCGGTCTGGCCACAGCACCACGAGTGTTCACAAAAATTCTGGCCCCACTGTTGGCCGATCTAAGAACACGAGGTGTAACGATAATGGCATACCTAGACGACCTGTTGTTGATGGACCACTCAGTTGCCAAGCTAGAAGTGGTAATTGTCAATACAATCAAGTATCTAGAATCTCACGGTTGGGTCATCAACCTGGACAAGTCAGCCCTACAGCCAGTGAAAAACCTGGTATATCTAGGGCTACGGCTGGATTCAGACCAGAGGAAGATTTTCTTACCTCTAGACAAGGTATCCTCTTTGAGGGGCTTGGTCCGTCTGCTTTGTGCAAAAAGACAGCCGTCCATACGCCTGTGCATGAGGCTGCTAGGAAAGATGGTAGCATCATTCGAAGCTGTGCCATACGCCCAATTCCACTCAAGGAATTTACAGAGGGCCATATTGTCAGCCTGGAATGGAAAAGTTCAGGCTCTAGACTTCCCGATGGCTTTGTCCCCTTCCGTTCGGAAGAGTCTCTGCTGGTGGTTGATCCCCCAGAATCTCCAGAAGGGAAAACCCTTCAGCCCGATATCTTGGAAGGTGGTCACTACAGATGCCAGCCTTATAGGCTGGGGGGCAGTACTGGAGCAATGGTCTCTCCAGGGCAGATGGTCAAATGTAGTAAAAACCCTGCCCATCAATCTCTTAGAGATACGAGCAGCCCGGTACGCCCTAGTAGCCTGGACATCCAGACTCCAAGGGTCCCCTGTCAGAATTCAATCAGACAATGCCACAGCAGTGGCATATATCAATCATCAGGGAGGCACCAGGAGTCGTGCAGCCCAGAGGGAAGTAAGTCACATCCTGGAATGGGCAGAAAAGCATGTCCCATGTATATCAGCTGTCTTCATTCCAGGGGTGGAGAATTGGAAGGCGGACTTTCTGAGTCGCCAACAGTTATGCCCAGGGGAATGGTCCCTTCATCCCGAGGTCTTCCGAGCAATATGTCAGCGGTGGGGAACACCGGATGTAGATCTGCTAGCATCCAGATTCAACGCAAAGGTGGACAGATTTGTCTCCCGGACAAGGGATCCCCTCGCTTGCGGCTCGGATGCTCTGGTGTTCCCTTGGGATCAGTTCAGACTGATATATGCATTCCCTCCGCTACAATTGTTGCCTCGACTCCTTCGCAGAGTCAGGTTGGAGAAGAAGCCGGTGATCCTGGTGGCTCCAGCGTGGCCCCGAAGGGCCTGGTACGCGGAGATCATCAAAATGTCTGTGGGGAGTCCTTGGACCCTTCCACGTCGTCCGGACCTGCTTTCGCAAGGACCGATATACCACCCTTCCTTGCTAACTCTAAGTTTAACGGCCTGGCTATTGAATCCCACATCCTAAAGAAGAGAGGTCTCTCTAACTCTGTGGTATCAACTATAATCAATGCCAGGAAGCCTGTATCCAGGCAGATCTACTATAGAGTTTGGAAGGCGTACATCACTTGGTGCGAGGCCAGAAAATGGCATCCACGTAAGTACGTTATAGCAGAATTCTGGACTTCCTGCAGTGGGCTGTAGACAGGAAGTTTGCCTTAAGTACTATCAAGGGCCAGGTTTCGGCCTTATCAATACTATTTCAAAGGCCCCTGGCTATGCATTCACTTGTCAAAACCTTTATGCAAGGGGTGACTCGTATTATTCCACCGATTAAAGCTCCCATATGCCCATGGGATCTAAATTTGGTTCTGTCGGTTCTGCAGAAGCAGCCGTTTGAACCTTGGCGGCACATTTCCTTGGTTCTACTCACCAGAAAATTGATATTTTTAGTAGCCATATGCTCGGCTAGAAGAGTGTCGGAATTAGCCGCCATGTCCTGTAAAGAGCCATATCTGGTTATCCATAAGGACAGAGTAGTATTACGCCCTCACCCAGCCTTTCTTCCTAAGGTGGTATCGAGGTTTCACTTGAACCAGGATGTGGTTCTTCCTTCTTTTTTCCCCAAACCAAGCTCGGTAGAGGAAAAGTTATTGCATTCTTTGGATGTAGTAAGAGCAGTTAAAGCTTATCTAAAAGCCACTGCTCAGATTCGTAGAACGGATTCTTTGTTTGTTCTGCCGGAAGGCCCCAGAAAGGGTCAGGCAGCATCAAAATCTACTTTAGCCAAGTGGATTCGACAGGTCATAATACAAGCCTATGGCTTGAGAAGTAGACCGCCTCCGTTCAAAGTTAGGGCGCACTCCACGAGAGCAGTTGGAACTTCATGGGCAGTGCATCACCAGGCCTCCCTGGCGCAAATTTGTAAGGCCGCAACATGGTCTTCAGTACACACGTTTACTAGGTTCTACCAGGTGGACGTTAGAAGTCAGGAGGATGTCGCCTTTGGGCGCAGTGTGTTGCAGGCCGCAAAAGATCCTCATGCCTGATGGCGCCCAGCTTATGTATGGTGTATCCCCCCCCTCATTTGGCATTGCTTTGGGACGTCCCACATAGTAATGACTATGCTGCTCTGTGTCCCGTGATGTATGAACAAGAAAGTAGGATTTTTAAAACAGCTTACCTGTAAAATCCTTTTCTTGGAGTACATCACGGGACACAGAGCTCCCACCCCTCTTTTGGGGACACGTATTGCTTTGCTACAAAACTGAGGTACTCCCGGATGGGAGGGGCTTATATAGGGGAGGGTACTTCCTGTTTTGGAAGTTGCCAGTGCCAGCACCTGAAGGTAATTCTATATAACCCACATAGTAATGACTATGCTGCTCTGTGTCCCGTGATGTACTCCAAGAAAAGGATTTTACAGGTAAGCTGTTTTAAAAATCCTACTATGTGCGTGTGTATATATATATATATATATATATATATATATATATATATATATATGTGTATATATATATATATATATATAGTAAGATTGGGGTTTGTTAGCTCTCGTAGTAGATGCGTTTTTTCAGTGATGCAAGCCAGTCAGCAACTCTGTTTAAGGGCATGGTAGCCCATTTTTTTTTAAAAGCACGAAAGTTCACAAACACATCTGTAGTATTCACAGGGGGGTTCCACCATTCCTGTATCTTTCATACTAACAGTAGCCTCGTAGCTTTACCTTCTAGCGATCCAGGCCTTTAGCCTAGGCCTGACGGTCTGTTCCTCAGACCCACACAGTGTCCAAGAGTTTCAGCTTTCTCCTAGCTTCTCCTGGTCAGCACCTTTGTTGCTGTATCACTAACGATGTCTGCCTCCTGCAGACATGCACCGCCTTTGACTCCACTTCAGAGGATGAGAGCCCACCTGGCTCTCATGCACACAGACTTCCTCTCTGTTGGGTGGAGCCCTGTTCCATAATCATCTCTGAACTAAATAGCCCAAGACACAGCTGTTCCATCAGCGTGTCTTTCTTTACTAAATCTGGCATAAACCAACCCTCTTGAAGGTCGCACAAAGTTGCACCCTCACATACCCTCCCCCCTTGTTTCGAACCGGAGGGAGGAACACATGATCCCCTCACCATAAACGGGACACCCCTGTGCCAGCCATTGGCTGCGTAGGCCCATTTCTTTTTCGGGGTATGTGTCCACCAGCACTTCACCTTGGCGCCTCTGTGCCAACTATCCGTAGCAGTAGTCCTAATCTGCCCAACCTTTTCTCTAAAGGGGCACTCCACCCACATCTTCTTCCGGGTGTACTTCCACCAGCCCTTCTTCCTGAACCATGGGCTCCCACTAATCTCTCTATCCCTTCTTCCTTTTGGCCTCAGGACCCTTCTTTTTCCCCCCACAGACCTACTCTCCCGGGACCGTTGGGGACCCCCTTTCATGACCTCTGTCAGGGACTGGCCACTCTCACTACCTGACGCAACATTAACCATCAACATTGGTTTCTCAGGTTCACCAACCCCTGTGTGGTCACTCTTGGCCACCAAACTATCTGTGATTAATACCATATCCTCAATAGCAATGTTCCACAAGGGGTTATTCAACACAATACGGTCATTTGGACCTCTTGTCCTGTTTGCTAGGACAGTGTCTATGGAGGGACCATCTACAGGCAAGCAGTTACTCCCTATGGGACAGTCCCGTAGTTTCACATCGCCCCCTGTTGTCCAACACTCCAATAACAATTGTCCTACCAACGCACATGTTCCACCACATTTTCCCACACCAATCTCTTTAACCATTTCTGTGTCCACTGGTACCTCAACCAATAGCTCGGAGTTGTCTGACAGTGCTCCACAGTGCTTCTCATACATATTTCCGTTACAGTTACCATCACTGTTATTTCCTGTCAAAGTGTCTCCGGGTACCTCAAACTGCACCTCTCTGCGCGTGATGGACTGAATTCCCACTCCTGCCACGTCCGTTCCGGGCCCTTCCTTTACATGAGGTGTAGCGGGTGAGACAGTATGTACCAACCACTGCTCAGCCGCACCTCGGACCGCACCAGCAGGAATGCACCCCATCACACCCGCATACGGAGAGACTTCCACTATGTCTATTATCTCTAATTTCTCAAACAATTCCCCTGAGCGCCTTCCGAACACAACCACCGCTGGAAGCACTCTCGAGGAGAACTGCGAGACAACCTTCCGCAAAAGCAACCAACAACGCAGCAACCAATTCTCATCAACCCTGCCTAACAACGCATGTATCACCTGCGTCCACCGATTGGTATTGTGCAGTACCATGTCGCCCTTCTGCTGTGGATACACGCAGGTGTACATTGGAAAGATTCTCACCAATTCCCACAACATCTCAGAAATTTCTAGACATGCCGTATCTAAACACAGAACTCTAGGAACTTTTCCTTTACCAACGATGTGGAGGGACTCATTTGCTAAGGCGTGAGAGGCCGAGACACTTAAAGAGACCTCTACCTCAGAGGCAACTGACAAAATTTGCTGCTCCCGCTGAGCACTGCCAATCGCATGTGTCACACTCATCCTCTCACTTTCAGCAACACTGAGCCCTTCCAAATCGCTATCCACTACCTCATCAATCTGACATTCAACATTACTCATCCCTTTTGCTGTGGACAAAATCTCTGCTATGTATGCGCCCTTTTCAGATCCTTCCAACTGGAGAGGGTTAATTTCTGCAAAAGCCAATGCACCCGTGTCTACTGGCCCTGCAGCCTCTCTATTTAGCATAGCAGAAATTGTGTCCACTCCACTGTTACCCACTAAGCCTTCCTTGTTTAAATGCACTTGTGGCAAAACATTTTCAAACACAACAGGCTGCAATACCATAATGTCACCACTTTGCTCGGGTGGCGCTTCACTAAACCCATGAGAACTGTCAGCATTGACAGACCGCAACAACTCATTATCAGTACAAGCAATTTTAAACATTTGAGTTTTACCATTTTACTCATCACCAAGGTCAAGTACCCTCTTATCTATCAGAGCGGCACCACAGTTGTCCCAGGCAACCTCTCGCTCCAACACACAGAGCTCCCTGGAGGTTTCCAAGGTCACCTCTGCAGCCTTAGATACTGTTGCCAAGGGGAATCGCATATCCTGCTTAGCGATCACCCCTACCTCATTAAGCATCACATTAACATCAGCATTCATAAACATAGCAGTTTTATAAACTCTATCAAATTGTCCTTTATCAAAACGCATGGCACCCTGCGTGCCACTCAGCACACCACCCTTCCTCTCCAAAGGAATTATTTTTCCCACTAGGGCGTCTTCACAGTTGTCCTGGGAAACCACTTGCCTCACCACTGCAGGCTCCTTGGTTGTTTCCCTTGGCAACTGCACAGCACCTGTCACTAGGGAACATGGCATACCAACTGCTTTGGTCACCCCTAGCACATCCTTTCCAGCACTCCGCTGGATTACCTTAGCTGTACCCAGAGTCCATATGTCCCTTTCAACTTTTGACCTCGCTGCAAGCAGGGTTTTAACCTGCGTCTCCCCACTGATCTGGGTAGCACACTGCAGCAAGTTCATTTTTTCACCTTCAGTGAATCTCCACTCTGGGGTCACTTCCACTTCATTGTGAGCAACCACACAGTCAGCCTTTCCCATGATTTTAACAGGAACAGTCTTACCATTCTCTTTAGCATGGGTTGAAGACTTCAATTGAGGGCGTTGTTCCTTCTTTGCCATGCTCTCACAAGATGACGCCCCCTCCTGGAAACAGGGTAGCATTACATCCCTCTTGGATTTTCCATCATCGCCTGCAGGCAAAGCATTAAGCCCAACAACACGATCAGCAGCTGTATTCCACAAGCTTGGACAAGAAAAGATCCCATGGCCAGCTGACCACATTCCAGGCATGGCACTTGGCGACTTTCTCCTGTTGCTATGGGAGACCACCTTCTCCCCGCTGATCTTTTGTAGCGCTCTCTAGACTGGATTGCTCCTAGAAAATTATCGTAGTCATCTCGGTTACTATACATCCCACGGTACACCTCCTGGTACTCCTCCATCAGAAAAGGTTGCACCAACTCAACCCAGTGATTTCTGGGCCATCTTCTGTAGGAAGCTATCATCGCAAACTCATCCAAAAAGTCCTCAACACATTCAGAAGGCAACATAGGCCGTATGAAGTCAGCTGTACGGATTTCTGCTTTGTTGCCATGGGTAACCACACCCATCTGCTCACTCTTTACAGCAAACATTGCTTCCTTTTCACACAGGAAAATTTTAAAGTACTATCTCCAAGACTTTGCAAACAGCACGTTTTCACATGTAGACTTTACTCTCTGCTTGAGCTTTCACATGTAGACTTTACTCTCTGCTTGAGCTCACTTCCACAGGCACATCACCTGTATACAACACAGTCCATTAATTGAACTCCTGTGCAATGCAGTTTGCCTGGCTGCCACACACAGCTAGCAGCAGTTCACCGCAGAAAACTTTAACTTTTCTTTCAGATAGGCTGTTCATCACAGTATTGCTGTTAAACACACAGTTTCTTTTTACTCACTGTTTTTGGTATGCGAGGATCTGGAACTCTTCCAAAAACTGCCTGCATTCTCCACCACTTGTAAGATTGGGGTTTGTTAGCTCTCGTAGTAGATGCGTTTTTTCAGTGATGCAAGCCAGTCAGCAACTCTGTTTAAGGGCATGGTAGCCCATTTTTATTTAAAAGCATGAAAGTTCACAAACACATCTGTAGTATTCACAGGGGGGTTCCACCATTCCTGTATCTTTCATACTAACAGTAGCCTCGTAGCTTTACCTTCTAGCGATCCAGGCCTTTAGCCTAGGCCTGACGGTCTGTTCCTCAGACCCACACAGTGTCCAAGAGTTTCAGCTTTCTCCTAGCTTCTCCTGGTCAGCACCTTTGTTGCTGTATCACTAACGATGTCTGCCTCCTTTGACTCCACTTCAGAGGATGAGAGCCCACCTGGCTCTCATGCACACAGACTTCCTCTCTGTTGGGTGGAGCCCTGTTCCATAATCATCTCTGAACTAAATAGCCCAAGACACAGCTGTTCCATCAGCGTGTCTTTCTTTACCAAATCTGGCATAAACCAACCCTCTTGAAGGTCGCACAAAGTCGCACCCTCACCATATATACATACACACATATATACACACACACATATACAGTGTATATGTATATATATATATACATATACACACACACACATATATACAGTATATATGTATATATACACAAACGCATGAATATATATATTCATGTGTTTGTGTGTGTATATATATATATTTATATAAATACTGTATATGTGTGTATGTGTATTTATGTGTATATATATATATATATATATATATATATATATATATATATATATATAAATACACACACATGTTTATATATACAGTACTGTATACTGTATATATATAGTTATCACATGTCTGAAAACATGTAATTACACTCTTATAAACTTTAGTTTCACTTTTTGAACTTGGCTGCACCGTAATCTCACAATAGCTCACGAGATTACAGGCAGCCCACCCACTTTTACACTGATCTCGGCCATTTTCAGAGAAAACACTTCTCCTCTGTTCTCCCTCTGAGAACTGAAGTTCTCAGTTTAATAAACCGGCTGCAGAGGAGATAATTTTCCTCTGAGAACTGCCGAGAACTGAACTGAGAAAAAACTTCTCAGTTTATTAAACGGACACCTTATTTAGATAAGTCCCCAATTCCTATCACTTCCAATTCTCAATCTCGTAGGTTCCAAAGACTTCTACAACAGCATTCATTGCTAGATTCCTGGCGAGAAATCAATCCCACGAAACGTCAATATTCCTTTTATTCCCATCCACATAAGTCTTTTTCCCGTATTGACCATATACTAATCTCTATTAGTATGTCCCCGGAATTACTTACATCATCTGTAATACCCTTTACATGGACTGATCATTGTGCAATATTCTCCACTCTCATTTCCCTCATACCTAAAAATCAAGACCCCACATAAATGATTCAACCCTATCCCATCCATCACACTCTACTGACTTAGAAATAGCCATAAAAGACTATCTAAAAAATAATAAAACCCCTGATATTTCTCCATTAACCTTATGGGGGGCACACAAACCCGTCCTTTGAGGAATCTGCTTACGCCAAGCTTCATATCTTAAAAAAGAAAAAAAGAAGCTACAACAAATACTAGAAACAAAATTCAACACTTGCCACGCAAATTTTCAATCGAATCCTACCCCTGTGGCAAAAAAACAACTAGATTAAGCTAGCCTAAATCTTGATCTTTTCTTATCTGAATCCGCCGACAAAACCTTACGCAAACTCAAACATAAATTTTATGTTAAAGCTAACAAACCTGGCACGCTTCTTGCTCGAGCACTTAAAAAACGAAACAACCCACACAAACCGATTCAATTAAAATTACCTCATAATACTTATACCAGCAATCCAGGAAAAAACCTACACACCTTCCATAAGCACCTTACATCTCTATACAGCAACCAGGGATCTTTTGACCAATCCGCTGCAGAATTATTTTTCTCACAAATCAAACTTCCTTTAACTCAACATGAACATCTTGAAAGTCCCATTACATACCTGCAGAGGTTGAACTAGCCATTAAACCCCTAAACCAAATAAACGCCCGGGTCCTGGCGGCTTCTCTGCCCTCTATTACAAAACATTTTCTCATCTTCTTGCGCCATTGCTTACAGATGCTTTCAATTCACTTCTTAACAACCAATCCTTTCGCCCTGAAACCTTAACAGCAATAATCACAATGATTCCAAAACCCCAATCAGACGATTCATCTTGTGCTAATTACAGGCCCATATCCCTGCTTAATCTTGATATAAAATTACTAGCGAAAATTCTGGCTACCCGTTTGAATAATATTATTGGTTCAATAATAAATAAAGACCAAGTAGGTTGTATTCCTTTTTGTCAAGCAGCAGATAACGTTCGTAGGGCAACCTTATTAATTCAAGCAGCTAAATCAAGGCAAATACCCATGTGTCTTTTGTTGTTAGATATTAAAAAAGCATTCGACACAGTATCATGGCCTTACCTACACTTTGCCTTACAAAAATGGGGTTTCGGCCCTCACTTTCTTAACTGGATTTCATCATTGTATTATAATCCCAAAGCATATGTTAAATATACTGGATACATATCAGCTTACTTTGACATAAATAGAGGAACACGTCAGGGATGTCCACTCTCCCCACTTTTATTTGCCATACTTATTGAACCCCTAGCTCAAGCTATACGAACTGACCCCTCGATCAAAGGGATAGACTTAGCTGGTCATCAGTATAAATTATGCCAGTTTGCTGATGATATATTAATATTTATGTCCTCTCCTCACATTTCTGCTCCCAACTAGGGATGAGCCAAACACTCCCCTGCTCGGTTCGCACCAGAACCTGCGAACAGCCAGAATGTTCGCGTGAACTTTAGAACCCTATTAAATACAATGGACTCGAACGTTCGAAATCAAAAGTGCTAATTATAAAGGCTAATATGCAAGTTATTGTCCTAAAAAGTGTTTGGGGACCTGGGTCCTGCCCCAGGGGACATGTATCAATGCAAAAAAAAGTTTTAAAAACTGCAATTTTTTCGGGAGCAGTGATTTTAATAATGCTTAAAGTGAAACAATAAAAGTGAAATATTCCTTTAAATTTCATATCTAGGGTGTGTGTATAATATGGATGTAAAGTCGTGCTTGTTTCCCATGCTTAGAACTGTCCCTGCACAAAGTGTCATTTCTGAAGGAAAAAAAGTCATTTAAAACTCACTCGCGGCTATAATGAATTGTCGGCTCCCGGCAATACATAGAAAAGTCATTGATAAAAAAAAAAAATGCGTGGGGGTCCCCCCAAATTCAATTACCAGGCCCTTCAGGTCTGGTATGGATTTTAAGGGGAACTCCACCCCAAATTAAAAATAAAAATGGCGTGGAGTTCCCCCAAAAAACCATACCAGACCCTTTATCCGAGCACTCAACCTGGCAGGCCGCAGGAAAAGAGGGGGGACGAGAGAGTGCCCCCCCTCCTGAACTGTCACAGAATGCTATACACAGACATCCAATACAGGTGGTCAGATCATTGGGCTGCACATTAAGGAATCAGGAACAGAGTAAGTGAAAAATATAAATATTTATTAAAGATAAAGACACACGTGTAAACAAAACCACAGCAAACCATGAGCAAGAAACGAATACAAAAGAACACAACAAACCCCAAAAACAACCTAATCTAACTAGCTAACTAATATGTACAAAAGTGAACACACATACATGAACAAGGCAGGGATGAGAGACAAGGGGAGAAGAAGGCCAGGTACTGGGAGCAGTCAGCAAGGGGGAGCTGGTATCAGGGGACAGGTATCAGGGGACAGGTCTCAGGGGACAGGGTACAAGGATCAGAGTCCAGGACTAGGTAGGGAACGGATCAGGTTCAGGCAACGGATCAGGTTCAGGCAGGGATCAGGCTTACAGAAGGAATGCTGGAGCACTGAGCTTGGTTAAGGGCGGGCTTATATAGTCCAGCAGACCCAGATCAGGTGTGCTTGATGGCTGGTAGAAAGTCTTGGTGAGGAGACACCCGCTGGTGGCCACCAGGACTACACCCACTGCTGCCGAATGCAACAGTGCCACCAGCAGGTGAGCCCAGTAATGACACCATTCCTGACATGAACCGTACCAGGCCACATGCCCTTAACATGGGGAGGATGTCCCCATGTTGATGGGGACAAGGGCCTCATCCCCACAACCCTTGCCCGGTGGTTGTGGGGGTCTGCGGGCAGGGGGCTTATCGGAATCTGGAAGACCCCTTTAACATAGGGGACCCCCAGATCCCGGCCCCCCTATGTGAATTGGTAAGGGATACATTTTACCCCTACCATTTCACAAAGAAAGTGTAAAAAAAATGTAAAAAAAACACACAGACACCTTGGAAAAGTCCTTTATTAAAAAAAAAACAAAAAAAAAAAACATTCCAGCGATGAAATCCAGTGTCCCGCGGCGATCCAATGTCCAGCGCTGTCCACGCGAAACGTCATTGGCTGAGCCTGAGCGGACCTGATGGGGAACTTCCTCCGCAGTGTATTAAATGAATAGACCCGCCCCTTCTAAAGTTCCCCATCAGGTCCGCTCAGCCAATGACGTAGGTGTAAGGCTAAGCGGACCAGATGCGGAATGTGAGAAGGGGTGGGTCTATTCATTTATTACACTGTGGAGGAAGTTCCCCATCAGGTCCGCCCCCTCGTATGTCAGACCCCGCCTACGTCATTGGCTGAGCGGACCTGATGGGGAACTGCCTCTGCAGTGTAATAAATTAATAGACCCGCCCGTTCTCACGTTCCGCATCTGGTCCGCTTAGCCTTACACCTACGTCATTGGCTGAGTGGACCTGATGGGGAACTTTAGAAGGGGCGGGTCTATTCATTTAATACACTGCGGTGGAAGTTCCCCATCAGGTCCGCTCAGGCTCAGCCAATGACGTTTCGTGTGGACTTTTCCAAGGGGTCTTCCAGATTCCGATAAGCCCCCTGCCCGCAGACCCCCACAACCACTGGGCAAGGATTGTGGGGATGAGGCCCTTGTCCCCATCAACATGGGGACATCCTCCCCATGTTGAGGGCATGTGGCCTGGTACGGTTCAGGAGGGGGGGCGCCCTCTCGTCCCCCTCTTTTCCTGCGGCCTGCCAGGTTGCGTGCTCGGATAAGGGTCTGGTATGGATTTCTGGGGGAACTCCACGTCATTTTTTTTTAAAATTTGCGGCAGGGTTCCCCTTAATATCCATACCAGACCTGAAGGGCCTGGTAATTGAATTTGGGGGGACCCCCACGCTTTTTTTTTATTTTTTATCAATGACTTTTCTATGTATTGCCGGGAGCCGACAATTCATTATAGCCGCGAGTGAGTTTTAAATGACTTTTCTTCCTTCAGAAATGACACTTTGTGCAGGGACAGTTCTAAGCACGGGAAACAAGCGTAACTTTACATGCATACTATACACACACCCTAGGTACGAAATTTAAAGGAATATTTCACTTTTATTGTTTCACTTTAAGCATTATTAAAATCACTGCTCCTGAAAAAACGGCAGTTTTTAAAACTTTTTTTTTGCATTGATACATGTCCCCTGGGGCAGGACCCGGGTCCCCAAACACTTTTTATGACAATAACTTGCATATAAGCCTTTAAAATTAGCACTTTAGATTTCTCCCATAGACTTTTCGAATTTGCCACGAACACCCCAAATTGTTCGCTGTTCGGCGAACAGGCGAACAGGCAATGTTCCAGTCGAACATGAGTACGACTCGAACTCGAAGCTCATCCCTACTCCCAAACTTATAAGTAAATTAGATCATTTTGGTCACATATCTGGGCTAGCTATCAACTCTCAAAAATCCACAGCCTTAAATATCTCCTTACCTACCCATACTTTGCAACAAGCACAATCTTCCCTTCCATTTTCCTGGTCTACATCACACCTTGCATACCTAGGAATTATTCTTACTGCCAATTTAAATTAAATCTTTTCGGCTAACTTTCCGCCACTAATAAAGCAAATCATCAATCTTCTTAAACAATGGTCCTCTCTACCAATCTCATGGATTGGCAAAATAAACTTAATAAAGATGACTATTTTACCTATTTTACCTAAGATATTGTATTTATTTCAGGTTTTGCCTATTCCAGTTCCAGCATACTTTCTTAGAAATCTTCAACGGAAACACTTGCGTTCATCTGGGGCTCTTTGAAACATCGCTTATCTAAACACACACTTTACCTTCCCAAGTTTAAAGGTGGACTAGGATTTCCTAATTTCGCCACTTATTATCATGCAGCTCAAATAGCACACATCCCAGAATATCATGCTAAACATGAAATTCCACTTTGGGTTGCAATTGAAGCAATTGACTGCGATCCATTTTCCATAACAAATTTAATTTGGTCTAAACCCTCAGATCATAATAACATTAAAAATAAGATCACCAAACATACAATTACCATCTGAAATAAATTTAAACTAGTCAAAGGACTACAATCTCCACATGCTCCCCTCTTATCATTTATTAGAAACCCACTATTCTACCCAGCTTCCATATTCCCTAACTCCTTTTAAAAAATGGACTTCCTCCAACTTAACTCAACTATGTGACTTATCGACACCTACCTCACTTATACCATTTCCTGCATGTGAACGTCATCAACTCCCCCAATCAAAAAGTTTTCGTTATCTGCAGATCAAAAACGTTTTCATGCCATATATACGGTATGAGCAATCTAGATGAACTTACGCAATTTGAACGAATATGTAAGCGTGACCCTCATTCTAGGGGTCTAATATCACTAATATACAAATACCATATTACTTTGCTTAATGCGGATTAACCATCATACGTAGAAAAATGGGAGAGAGACCTTGGAATTCATTTGGATTCATCCACCTGGGATAAAATTTGGATTGCAACAAAATCATCTTCACAAAATATAATAGCTCTGGAGACCAATTATAAAGTGCTTTTGCGCTGGTATTTGGTTCCTGTCAGAATTGCTAAATACGTTCCACAATATTTTCCACTTTGCTTTCGTGGCTGTGGTGAACTAGGGTCTCATATACACATATTTTGGGACTGTCTGATTACTAAATGTTTTTTGAAAGAGGTTTTCCTTATCCTCTCCACCCTATTCAAAAAATCAATCAACCCTGATCCATCAATTGCACTTCTAAATTTAAAACCGACCTCTATCTCCCACACTCAATTTAGGCTCTTATTACAAATCAAATACAGCAGCAAAACAGACAATTGCCAAAGTGTGGAAAACTCCAACATTAACGATTTCAGAAACCAAAAACAGAATAAACCAAGCCATGATTCATTTCAAAACAGAAGCCATTTCCAATGATAATATTGAAACATTTGAGAGAATCTGGAATCCTTGGGTGACTAATTTTTTCCCTCCCAACTTTGATATTGCATTCTTGAGACCTTGGTAATATAACTACAGATAGCTACTTAATATACACATAACATAAGACCTCCAATATAAGATATCCCGGGGGCCCCTACTATCTACTATCTTTACTTTTGTTCTTCCTTTTCTTACCTTTCCCTCTCTTCTATTTTGTCTCTTTAATTATTATTTGTTATTTTTCCTCTCTTTTTAGCATATATTCTTTATATTCAAAAATGGTAGCTTTTTTCCTCATCTATGGTATTTATACATCATAATACTTCAGCTATAGAGCTCCACAGAAATAGTACAAACCTATTGTCTATGCAATAAATCCCTGTTTATCTTCATCACATATTGTCTCAACTAGGGATGAGCTTCGTGTTCGAGGCGAACATACGTTCGACTCGAACATCGGCTGTTCGATCGCTCGACGAAGATCGAACGATTTGGGCCGTTCGCGCCAAATTCGAGTGACGCGAACGGCCCACAATGCACTACGCCATCGCAGTGTCACCCAGGCGCTGTGATTGGCCAAGCATGCACTGTGACCCCGCATGCTTGGCCAATCACAGCGCCGGCAGCGAGGAGAGCAATGATTGGCCACAGGCAGGATGCCTGTGGCCAATTATTGCTGAGGGTGTTTAGTACACGCCCCACACTATAAAAGGCTGCCAGCACGGCGGCCTAGTGTAGTGTGTTCCGGAGCAGGGAAAGAGAAGCATAGGCAGGGACAGTGACATTTATTTTTTCTTGCTTAACCTGGATTCCTTTAGTTTAGGGAAAGAGAAGGATAGGTAGGGAGAGTGTCAGTGTGTTTTACTGTGCGAATCCTTGTTTCTAGGGACAGGGAAGGACAGTGAGGGAATTCTCCTTGTGCTATAGTGTGCTTTAAAAAAACATTTTTTCTAGGGACAGAAAACTATAGGTAGGGAGAGTGTCAGTGTGTTTTACTGTGCGAATCCTTGTTTCTAGGGACAGGGAAGGACAGTGAGGGAAATTCTCCTTGTGCTATAGTGTGCTTTAAAAAAACATTTTTTCTAGGGACAGAAAACTATAGGTAGGGAGAGTGTCAGTGTGTTTTACTGTGCGAATCCTTGTTTCTAGGGACAGGGAAGGACAGTGAGGGAAATTCTCCTTGTGCTATAGTGTGCTTTAAAAAAACATTTTTTCTAGGGACAGAAAACTATAGGTAGGAAGAGTGTCAGTTTCTTTCACTGTGATAATCCTTGTTTCTAGGGACAGGGAAGGACAGTGAGGGAAATTCTCCTTGTGCTATAGTGTGCTTTAAAAAAACATTTTTTCTAGGGACAGAAAACTATAGGTAGGGAGAGTGTCAGTGTGTTTTACTGTGCGAATCCTTGTTTCTAGGGACAGGGAAGGACAGTGAGGGAAATTCTCCTTGTGCTATAGTGTGCTTTAAAAAAACATTTTTTCTAGGGACAGAAAACTATAGGTAGGAAGAGTGTCAGTTTCTTTCACTGTGATAATCCTTGTTTCTAGGGACAGGGAAGGAAAGTGAGGGAAATTCTCCTTGTGCTATAGTGTGCTTTAAAAAAACATTTTTTCTAGGGACAGAAAACTATAGGTAGGAAGAGTGTCAGTTTCTTTCACTGTGATAATCCTTGTTTCTAGGGACAGGGAAGGACAGTGAGGGAAATTCTCCTTGTGCTATAGTGTGCTTTAAAAAAACATTTTTTCTAGGGACAGAAAACTATAGGTAGGAAGAGTGTCAGTTTCTTTCACTGTGATAATCCTTGTTTCTAGGGACAGGGAAGGACAGTGAGGGAAATTCTCCTTGTGCTATAGTGTGCTTTAAAAAAACATTTTTTCTAGGGACAGAAAACTATAGGTAGGAAGAGTGTCAGTTTCTTTCACTGTGATAATCCTTGTTTCTAGGGACAGGGAAGGAAAGTGAGGGAAATTCTCCTTGTGCTATAGTGTGCTTTAAAAAAACATTTTTTCTAGGGACAGAAAACTATAGGTAGGAAGAGTGTCAGTTTCTTTCACTGTGATAATCCTTGTTTCTAGGGACAGGGAAGGACAGTGAGGGAAATTCTCCTTGTGCTATAGTGTGCTTTAAAAAAACATTTTTTCTAGGGACAGAAAACTATAGGTAGGAAGAGTGTCAGTTTCTTTCACTGTGATAATCCTTGTTTCTAGGGACAGGGAAGGAAAGTGAGGGAAATTCTCCTTGTGCTATAGTGTGCTTTAAAAAAACATTTTTTCTAGGGACAGAAAACTATAGGTAGGAAGAGTGTCAGTTTCTTTCACTGTGATAATCCTTGTTTCTAGGGACAGGGAAGGAAAGTGAGGGAAATTATCCTTGTGCTATAGTGTGCTTTAAAAAAACATTTTTTCTAGGGACAGAAAACTATAGGTAGGAAGAGTGTCAGTTTCTTTCACTGTGATAATCCTTGTTTCTAGGGACAGGGAAGGACAGTGAGGGAAATTCTCCTTGTGCTATAGTGTGCTTTAAAAAAACATTTTTTCTAGGGACAGAAAACTATAGGTAGGGAGAGTGTCAGTGTGTTTTACTGTGCGAATCCTTGTTTCTAGGGACAGGGAAGGACAGTGAGGGAAATTCTCCTTGTGCTATAGTGTGCTTTAAAAAAAAATTTTTCTAGGGACAGAAAACTATAGGTAGGAAGAGTGTCAGTTTCTTTCACTGTGATAATCCTTGTTTCTAGGGACAGGGAAGGAAAGTGAGGGAAATTCTCCTTGTGCTATAGTGTGCTTTAAAAAAACATTTTTTCTAGGGACAGAAAACTATAGGTAGGAAGAGTGTCAGTTTCTTTCACTGTGATAATCCTTGTTTCTAGGGACAGGGAAGGACAGTGAGGGAAATTCTCCTTGTGCTATAGTGTGCTTTAAAAAAACATTTTTTCTAGGGACAGAAAACTATAGGTAGGAAGAGTGTCAGTTTCTTTCACTGTGATAATCCTTGTTTCTAGGGACAGTGTAGGACAGTGAGGGAAATTCTCCTTGTGCTATAGTGTGCTTTAAAAAAACATTTTTTCTAGGGACAGAAAACTATAGGTAGGAAGAGTGTCAGTTTCTTTCACTGTGATAATCCTTGTTTCTAGGGACAGGGAAGGAAAGTGAGGGAAATTCTCCTTGTGCTATAGTGTGCTTTAAAAAAACATTTTTTCTAGGGACAGAAAACTATAGGTAGGAAGAGTGTCAGTTTCTTTCACTGTGATAATCCTTGTTTCTAGGGACAGGGAAGGACAGTGAGGGAAATTCTCCGTGTGCTATTGTGTGCTTTAAAAAAACATTTTTTCTAGGGACAGAAAACTATAGGTAGGAAGAGTGTCAGTTTCTTTCACTGTGATAATCCTTGTTTCTAGGGACAGGGAAGGACAGTGAGGGAAATTCTCCTTGTGCTATAGTGTGCTTTAAAAAAACATTTTTTCTAGGGACAGAAAACTATAGGTAGGAAGAGTGTCAGTTTCTTTCACCGTGATAATCCTTGTTTCTAGGGACAGGGAAGGAAAGTGAGGGAAATTCTCCTTGTGCTATAGTGTGCTTTAAAAAAAAAAATTCTAGGGACAGAAAACTATAGGTAGGAAGAGTGTCAGTTTCTTTCACTGTGATAATCCTTGTTTCTAGGGACAGGGAAGGACAGTGAGGGAAATTCTCCTTGTGCTATAGTGTGCTTTAAAAAACATTTTTTCTAGGGACAGAAAACTATAGGTAGGGAGAGTGTCAGTGTGTTTTACTGTGCGAATCCTTGTTTCTAGGGACAGGGAAGGACAGTGAGGGAAATTCTCCTTGTGCTATAGTGTGCTTTAAAAAAACATTTTTTCTAGGGACAGAAAACTATAGGTAGGAAGAGTGTCAGTTTCTTTCACTGTGATAATCCTTGTTTCTAGGGACAGGGAAGGAAAGTGAGGGAAATTCTCCTTGTGCTATAGTGTGCTTTAAAAAAACATTTTTTTCTAGGGACAGAAAACTATAGGTAGGAAGAGTGTCAGTTTCTTTCACTGTGATAATCCTTGTTTCTAGGGACAGGGAAGGAAAGTGAGAGAAATTCTCCTTGTGCTATAGTGTGCTTTAAAAAAACATTTTTTCTAGGGACAGAAAACTATAGGTAGGAAGAGTGTCAGTTTCTTTCACTGTGATAATCCTTGTTTCTAGGGACAGGGAAGGACAGTGAGGGAAATTCTCCTTGTGCTATAGTGTGCTTTAAAAAAACATTTTTTCTAGGGACAGAAAACTATAGGTAGGAAGAGTGTCAGTTTCTTTCACCGTGATAATCCTTGTTTCTAGGGACAGGGAAGGAAAGTGAGGGAAATTCTCCTTGTGCTATAGTGTGCTTTAAAAAAAAAAATTCTAGGGACAGAAAACTATAGGTAGGAAGAGTGTCAGTTTCTTTCACTGTGATAATCCTTGTTTCTAGGGACAGGGAAGGACAGTGAGGGAAATTCTCCTTGTGCTATAGTGTGCTTTAAAAAACATTTTTTCTAGGGACAGAAAACTATAGGTAGGGAGAGTGTCAGTGTGTTTTACTGTGCGAATCCTTGTTTCTAGGGACAGGGAAGGACAGTGAGGGAAATTCTCCTTGTGCTATAGTGTGCTTTAAAAAAACATTTTTTCTAGGGACAGAAAACTATAGGTAGGAAGAGTGTCAGTTTCTTTCACTGTGATAATCCTTGTTTCTAGGGACAGGGAAGGAAAGTGAGGGAAATTCTCCTTGTGCTATAGTGTGCTTTAAAAAAACATTTTTTTCTAGGGACAGAAAACTATAGGTAGGAAGAGTGTCAGTTTCTTTCACTGTGATAATCCTTGTTTCTAGGGACAGGGAAGGAAAGTGAGAGAAATTCTCCTTGTGCTATAGTGTGCTTTAAAAAAACATTTTTTCTAGGGACAGAAAACTATAGGTAGGAAGAGTGTCAGTTTCTTTCACTGTGATAATCCTTGTTTCTAGGGACAGGGAAGGACAGTGAGGGAAATTCTCCTTGTGCTATAGTGTGCTTTAAAAAAACATTTTTTCTAGGGACAGAAAACTATAGGTAGGAAGAGTGTCAGTTTCTTTCACCGTGATAATCCTTGTTTCTAGGGACAGGGAAGGAAAGTGAGGGAAATTCTCCTTGTGCTATAGTGTGCTTTAAAAAAAAAAATTCTAGGGACAGAAAACTATAGGTAGGAAGAGTGTCAGTTTCTTTCACTGTGATAATCCTTGTTTCTAGGGACAGGGAAGGACAGTGAGGGAAATTCTCCTTGTGCTATAGTGTGCTTTAAAAAAACATTTTTTCTAGGGACAGAAAACTATAGGTAGGAAGAGTGTCAGTTTCTTTCACTGTGATAATCCTTGTTTCTAGGGACAGGGAAGGACAGTGAGGGAAATTCTCCTTGTGCTATAGTGTGCTTTAAAAAATTTTTTTTTCTAGGGACAGAAAACTATAGGTAGGGAGAGTGTCAGTGTGTTTTACTGTGCGAATCCTTGTTTCTAGGGACAGGGAAGGACAGTGAGGGAAATTCTCCTTGTGCTATAGTGTGCTTTAAAAAAACATTTTTTCTAGGGACAGAAAACTATAGGTAGGAAGAGTGTCAGTTTCTTTCACTGTGATAATCCTTGTTTCTAGGGACAGGGAAGGACAGTGAGGGAAATTCTCCTTGTGCTATAGTGTGCTAAAGCATTCCTCATCAACCATCTTTGAAATCCTTGTTTTTTGGACAGTCAGGGAAATTGTCGTTGTGCTATTCTGTGCAAAAGCAATCATCCTCAACCATATTTAGAAATCCTTAAGTAAAGGGACAGAGAAGGACACATGAAGGTAGCCCTTATTGCTTTTTTCCCATCTCCCTGCAGGCCATCTATTAGAATGTCTGGAAGGCAAACAAGGAGAGGCAGACAGTCAGGAGGCAATAAAAGAGGGCAAGCAGGCTCTGTGTCTGGGGGCAACAGTGCTGGTCGTGGACGCGGTGCATTGTCATCAGCACATGGCCATGGGACACGCTTGTCCTTCTTTTCGGCAGCTGGACATGTTGAGCCACATCATGCCGAAGACTTGGTAGAGTGGATGACCAAGCCCTCCTCCTCCTCCTCATCCTCTCTCACCCAGGCTCAGGGTACTGGAAAAGCAGCTGCCAAAGCGTCCTCTTCCCTGGTATCAATGTCAGACTCATCATCAGTCACTCCTTCCCTAGACCCACCATGTCCTCCTCCTGAGGAGTCCCCCGAACTGTTTGAGCACAGTGTTGGGTACATGCTCCAGGAGGATGCCCAGCGTTTCGAAGGGTCTGATGATGAAACCCAGCTACAGGAAGGCAGTAGCGTGAGAGCAGACAGAGGGGATGCTCAAGAAGGACACCAATCTGGCAGTCATGTTCCAGCAGCTGCAGCATACTGCCAGATTGGCTCCAGTGATGAGGAGGGAGGGGATGATGAGGTCACTGACTCCACGTGGGTGCCTAATAGGAGAGAGGAGGAGGAGGAGGATGAGGAGGAGGCACATCTCCAACGAGGCAGGATGCCCTTTGGTGGCCAGCGTAAGGGCAGTACAACGACGGAATCACACCGCAGAGCTCCGCCTGTGCAGGGCGCTGCCTCTGCCCGTCATTCAAAAAGTTCTTTGGTGTGGGCCTTTTTTGAGGCTAGTGCATCAGATCGCACAGCTGCTGTTTGCAACATATGTCTCAAGCGTATATCGCGTGGCCAAAACATCAGCCGCTTGGGTACCACATGCCTGACCAGACATATGTTGACCTGCCATGCAGCTCGTTGGCAAGCCTACCTCAAAGACCCACACCAAAGAACAAAGCGGACCTCTCCTTGCACCGCATCAGCTGGGATCTCCAACCCCACTATAACTTCAGTCCTCTCTGAAACATGCACTGAGAGGAATGAAGGTGTAGAATTAGGTGTGTCACAGCCAAGTACTTGCGGCCACTCTGCTAGCAGTACACCGACGTCCGATTCTAGCAGGCAAATTTCCCTGCCCCAGCTGCTGGACCGTCGAAAGAAGTTCACTCCCAGCCATCCACATGCCCAGCGGTTGAATGCTAGCTTGGCTAAATTGCTAGCGCTTCAACTGCTGCCTTTTCAGTTGGTAGACTCGGCCCCCTTCCGTGAGTTTGTGCAATGTGCGGTTCCTCAGTGGCAGGTTCCCAAACGCCACTTTTTCTCACGGAAGGCTATTCCGGCTCTCTACCGGCATGTGGAAGGCAATGTCTTGGCCTCGCTGGACAGGGCGGTCAGCGGTAAGGTGCATATTACCGCTGACTCATGGTCCAGCAGGCATGGACAGGGACGTTACCTTTCTTTCACGGCCCATTGGGTCACTCTTTTGGCAGCTGGGAAGGATGCAGGACAAGGTGCAGTAGTGTTGGAGGTTGTTCCACCGCCACGCCTCCAAAATGCTACTACTGGTTGTGACACACCTCTCTCCTCCACCCCCTCCTCTTCTTCTTCCTCCATGGCCTCTTCCTGTGGTTTGTCCTCGGAACCAGCGGTGCTCCGTAGGCGTTCAAGGGGCTACGCAAGTACGCAGGCAAAAATATGCCATGCCGTGCTTGCGCTGGTGTGTTTGGGGGACAGAAGCCACACTGGGGCAGAGGTCCTGTCTGCTCTGCAGGGCCAGGCCGAGAGGTGGTTGACGCCACGCCAGCTTAAGCCAGGAATGGTGGTTTGCGACAATGGCACCAACCTCCTCTCCGCCCTCCGACAGGGACAACTGACCCATGTGCCCTGTGTGGCTCACGTCCTTAACCTGGTGGTGCAGCGGTTCTTGGGCAGGTACCCGGGCTTACAGGATGTCCTGAGGCAGGCCAGGAAAGTCTGTGTGCATTTCCGCAGATCTTATAATGCCAGTGCTCGCCTGGCTGAGCTGCAAAAGGAGTTGAACCTGCCCAAGAACCGCCTTATATGTGACATGCCCACCAGGTGGAACTCAACGTTGGCCATGCTGCAGCGGCTGCACACGCAGCAGAGGGCCATCAATGAGTACCTGTGCGACTACGGCACCAGGACAGGGTCAGGGGAGCTTGGTTTTTTTTCTCCACGCCAGTGGGGCATGATCAGGGATGCATGCACTGTCCTGGCACCATTTGAGGAGGCCACGAGGATGGTGAGCAGTGACAGTGCATGCATCAGTGACACTGTACCTCTTGTCCACCTGTTGGAGCACACGCTGCGTGGAATAATGGACAGGGCACTTGAGGCAGAACAGAGGCAGGAAGAGGAGGACTTCCTTGCCTCTCAAGGCCCCCTTTACCCAGACAGTGTTCCTTCTGTCCCACCCATCGCACAGGAGGAGGAGGAGGAGGAGGAGGAGGAGGAGGAGGATTGTGTCAGCATGGAGGTGGAGGCTGGCACTCAGCATCATCAGCAGCAGTCTTTTAGGGATGATTTACAGTCCCAAGAAACCAGAGGACTTGTACGTGGCTGGGAGGAGGTGGCTGCGGATCATGTCGTCCTTAGTGACCCAGAGGACTCCGGAGCGAATGCCTCAGCAAACCTACGCTGCATGGCCTCCCTGATCCTGCAAAGTCTGCGGAAGGATCCTCGTATTCTTCGGATCAAGGAGAGGGACCATTACTGGCTGGCCACTCTCCTTGATCCACGGTACAAGGGTAAGGTTGCGGACCTTATGTTATCGTCGCAGAGGGAGCAGAGGATGAGACAACTCCGGGAGGCCTTGCAGAAAGGTCTGTGCAACGCGTTCCCAGAGACTGGGAGGTTACAAACTCCTGGTCCTGGACAACGAGTTGCTGAGGCTTCGGCCAGTCAAAGAAGGAGCGGTGGGGAAGGTGGCCGTCTGACCGATGCGTTCAGACAATTCTTTAGTCCGCAGCCCCAAAGTATGATCGGTTCCAGCAACCATCGCCAGCGTCTGATAAACATGGTGCAGGAATATCTAGGGGCAAGGTCAGACTTGGACACCTTCCCCACCGAAAATCCTCTGGCTTACTGGGTCTTGAGGATGGATCACTGGCCAGAGCTTGCACAGTATGCAATTGAGCTACTGGCCTGTCCTGCATCCAGCGTTCTTTCGGAACGCACATTCAGTGCTGCTGGAGGATTTGTCATGGATCACAGGGTGCGCCTGTCCACCGACTCGGTTGATCGACTGACTTTCATCAAGATGAACCAGTCTTGGATCACCACCAGCTACCACACACCTGATGCTGATATAACAGACTAATTGATTTTAACATGTCACATCCCTTCAAGACTGATGCTGATGCTGAGTGCCTGTGCTGTTATGTTGACTGGCTATCCTCCTCCTCCGAGTCCTCAATGATACGATTGATGATGATAGCTTGAAAGATCATTTTTGTTTATGGGTGCCGCCACCAGTGGCTAAGGCCCAATTTTTCAGCCCCTGTTTTACAGGGGCGTGTAATTACAATTTTTTTAGCAATAATTTGCCATAGGGCTCATTGCTGTGCTCCAAGTACAGTATCTGTGAGGGGTTGGAGTGTTGTGGCACCAGTGCCTAAGGCCCAATTTTTCAGCCCCTGTTTAACAGGGGCGTGTCATTACAATTTTTGAAGCAATACTTTGCAACAGGGCTCATTGCTGTGCTCCAAGTACAGTATCTGTGAGGGGTTGTAGTGTTGTGCCACCAGTGCCTAAGGCCCAATTTTTCAGCCCCTGTTCAACAGGGGCATGCAATTACAATTCTTGATCTAATAATTCACAGCAGGGCCCATTGCTGCACCCACCAAGAGTAACTCTGAGGGCTTACAGTGTTGTGGCAACGCCACCACCACCACCACCACGAAAGGCCCAATTTTTCAGCCCCTGTTCAAAAGGGGCATGTAATTACAATTCTTGATCTAATAATTCACAGCAGGGCCCATTCCTGCACCCACCAAGAGTAACTCTGAGGGCTTACAGTGTTGTGGCAACGCCACCACCACCACCACCACGAAAGGCCCAATTTTTCAGCCCCTGTTCAAAAGGGGCATGTAATTACAATTCTTGATCTAATAATTCACAGCAGGGCCCATTCCTGCACCCACCAAGAGTAACTCTGAGGGCTTACAGTGTTGTGGCAACGCCACCACCACCACCACCACGAAAGGCCCAATTTTTCAGCCCCTGTTCAAAAGGGGCATGTAATTACAATTCTTGATCTAATAATTCACAGCAGGGCCCATTCCTGCACCCACCAAGAGTAACTCTGAGGGCTTACAGTGTTGTGGCAACACCACCACCACCACCACCACCACCACGAAAGGCCCAATTTTTCAGCCCCTGTTCAACAGGGGCATGCAATTACAATTCTTGATCTAATAATTCACAGCAGGGCCCATTGCTGCACCCACCAAGAGTAACTGTCCTGGCTTACAGTGTTGTGGCACCAGCACCACCATCAAAGGCCCAATTTTTACTACCACTGTTCAACAATTATATGTAATTAAAATTCCTGATATAATAGTTGACAGCAGGGCGTTCCAGCACCAACCAAGAGTAACTGTGAGTGCTTACAGTGTTGTGCCAACACCAACAACTAAGGGGCCTATTTCTGCAGAGTATATACGGCAGGTCCCTACTTTCAAACATCCAACTTACAAACGACTCCTACTTGCAAACGCAAGAAGACAACAGGAAGTGAGAGGAAATCTACCCCTTGGAAGGAAAATTCTCTCCTGTAAGAATTAATATGGGAGAAAGGTGTCTCCTCTGTACTGATGCTTTATCACCAATCCTTGTTTCAAGAAAAACACCACATTTCAAAAACAGTTGTCATTGGGACGGAAAGTGAGGTGAAATGTTCTGAACAGGGGCACAGACAGCAAAACAAATGTTACAGGGGTGATAACCCTTACCTATGTTTTCCAAAAAGTTTAAAAATAGATTTTTGGGCTGGAGCTACACTTAAACAATGTACCTGTTCAAAATTACAAACAGATTCTACATAAGAACAAACCTACAGTCCCTGTCTTGTATGCACCGCCTGTATACGGCTGTTCAGAGTATATAGGGCCTTTTTTATTTTATGTGCGGGGTTCCCCTTAATATCCATACAAGACCCAAAGGGGCTGGTAATGGGCTGGGGTAGGGGGGGGGGGGGGGGGTCATGGGGTAGCTATGCCATTTTTCTTAAAGATTTTCATCCATATTACCGGGACCAGACATTACATTAAAGCCGCAAGCAGTTTTAAATGGCTTTTTTTTCCTTTAGAAGTGTCATTTTGTGCAGGGACAGTTCTAAACACGGGAAACACGTGGCACTTCACAGGCATACTTTAGACACCCCCCAGGTACGATATTTAAAGGAATATTTGATTTTTTTTTTTCACTTTATGCATCATTAAAATGACTGCTCCCGAAAAACGACCATTTTTAAAACTTCTTTTTGCATTGATACATGTCCCCTGGTGCACAACCCGGGTTCCCAAACCCTTTTTAGGACAATAACATGCATAATAGTTGTTATAATTAGCACTTTAGAATTCGAACGTTCGCATCCATTGTATTTAATAGGGTTCTAATGTTCGTACGAACTTTCGGTCCGTTCGCGGGTTCTGGTGCGAACCGAACCCGGGGGTGTTCGGCTCATCACTAGTCTCAACAATACATGAGGTCTAGAAATGAAGACCTATCATTTTTCCTTTTTTTTTTCTTTTTTTTTTCTTGTGTTTCTTAAAACCCTATCAACCTTACATGTTATATAATTATTATATCTGGTTTGTAAGTATTTAACTTTGTCAGAAAGCAAATATTTTAGTAAATCTCCAGACATTGGTCAACTTAGGTTAAACTCAAATTACTGTTTTTTCTTTTCTTCTCTATGTTGTTTTCTTTTAATTAATACTGGAGCTCAATATAAATATATATTTAGTGTTTTCTTTAACTGCTACTATTTACTGTAACTATATCAATTGATAATATATGCTTGTAATATTAAAAATTCAATATTAAAAATTTACAAAAAATAAATAAATATCCCAATTTGTTTTTAAAAAACAAATTTTTTCCTCAGTTTAGGCCGATATGTATTCTTCTACATATTTTTGGTAAAAAAAATAGCAATAAGCGTATATTGACTGGTTTGCGCAAAAGTTATAGCGTCTACAAAATAGGGGGTAGTTTTATTATTATTGTTTTTTTTACTAGTACTGGCGGTAATCTGCATTTTTTATCGGGACTGCGACATTATAGCGGACACATGAGACACTTTTGACACATTTTTGGGACCATTGGCATTTATATAGCGATCAGTGCTATAAAAATGCACTGATTACTGTAAAAATGTCACTGGAAGGGAAGGGGTTAACACTAGGGGGGGATCAAGGGGTTAAATGTTTTCCCTAATGTGTGTTCTAACTGTAGGGGGGATGGGACTGACTAGGGGAAGAGACTGATCAATGTTCATATATAGTATGAGCACACGATCAGTCTCCTCATCCCTGAGAGAACCGGGATGTGCGTGTTTACACACACACACATCCCAGTTCTCGCTCTGTAACAAGCAATTGCGGGTGCCCGATGGTCATCGCGACCATCGGGCACTCGCATCAAGTCCTGGGACATGCATCGCTCACACGCGCCGCCGGAGGCGCATTAAAGAGCTGATGTACAGCTATGACGGCTCGTGCGGGGGGGCCAGCCTGCCGCAGTATAACTGCAGCGGCTGGTCCGGAAGCATTTAAAGTACATGTAAAGTTTCACCTTGAAGTTTAAAACATAGGTGTGCGCAGGGGGTGTGCCAAGTGTGCCTGGGCACATCCTAATCATTCTGTGTAGTGCCAATTCCCCCTACTGCCCAGGCCGCAGGAAAAGAGGGGGGACGAGAGAGCGCCCCCCTCCTAAACCGTACCAGGCCACATGCCCTCAACATGGGGAGAATACTTTGGGGTCTGACCCCCAAAGCACCTTGTCCCCATGTTGATGGGGACAAGGGCCTCACCCCCACAACCCTTGCCCAGTGGTTGTGGGGGTCTGCGGGCGGGGGCTTATTGGAATCTGGAAGCCCCCTTTAACAAGGGGACCCCCAGATCTCGGCCCCCCTATGTGAAATGGTAACAGGTTGGGACAAGTTCTTTATAAAAAATAAAAATAAAATGTCCAGCGATGTAAATCTATCTCGCGCCGACGACCAAAAAAAAGGTGCAAAAGTTCCACCTCCATGGGAGGCGGCCGCCAAGTGACGCTTCTCCTGCCGTGACAGCTGTTATATAGCTGAGGGCAGGGCCACCTGGTGACATATACGGGTGACCCTGCCCCCCTCGGATGCCCTGAGGAAACGCTGCGGGTACACCCGTTGACGGATACGGGTGACCCTGACCCCCTCTGACACCACAGGGAAATCCCTGTGGCATCAGAGGGGGGCGGGGTCCCCCGTATCCATCTCCTGTCACAGCAGGAGAATCGTCACTCGGCGGCCGCCTCCCATGGAGGCAGAACTGTTGCGGCTTTTTTTTTCCGGTCATCGGCATGAGATGGATTTACATCGCTGGACATTTTTATTTTTGTATTTTTTAATATAGGACTTGTCCCAAGCTGTGTCTTGTCTTTTTTACAATTTTTTACACTTTTTTGGTGAAATGGTAGGGGTACAATGTACCCGTTACCAATTCACATGGGGGGGCGGGATCTGGGGGTTCCCTTGTTAAAGGGGGCTTCCAGATTCCGATAAGCCCCCCACCCGCAGACCCCCACAACCGCGGATCCAGGGTTGTGGGGATGAAGCCCTTGTCCCCATCAACATGGGGACAAGGTGCTTTGGAGGTTAGACCCCAAAGCATATTTCCCATGTTGAGGGCATGTGGCCTGGTACGGTTCAGGAGGGGGGCGCTCTTTCGCCCTACCCTCTTTTCCTGCGGCCTGCCAGGTTGCGTGCTTGGACAAGGGTTTGGGGGGACCCTATGCTATTTTTTTTTATTTTGGCGCAAGGTTCCCCTTCAAATCCATACCAGACCTGAAGGGTCTGGTATGGATTTTAAGGCGGACCCTTACGCCATTTTTTCTTAAAATGTGGCGCAGTGTTCCCCTTAATATCCATACCAGACCTGAAGGGCCTGGTATGGAATTTGGGGGGACATCCACACAATTTTTTTTACATTTTGGTTTGGGGTTCCCCTTAATATTTATTATATTTATATGGACTGGGGGGGAACCCATGCTGTTTTTTTAATGAGTTTTATCTGTATTGCCGGGACCCGACAATACATTACAGCCGCGAGTAGTTTTAACCACTTAAGCCCCGGACCAATATGCAGCTAAAGGACCAGGCCCCTTTTTGCGATTCGGCACTGCGTCGCTTTAACTGACAATTGCGCGGTCGTGCGACTTGGCTCCCAAACAAAATTGACGTCCTTTTTTTCCCACAAATATAGCTTTCTTTTGGTGGTATTTTATCACCTCTGCAGTTTTTATTTTTTGCGCTATAAACAAAAATAGAGCGACAATTTTGAAAAAATATATATATTTTTTAACTTTTTGCTATAATAAATATCCCCCAAAAATATATAAAAAAACATATTTTTTCCTCAATTTAGGTCGATACGTATTCTTCTACATATTTTTGGTAAAAAATATCGCAATCGGCGTTTATTGATTGGTTTGCGCAAAAGTTATAGCATTTACAAAATAGGTGGTAGTTTTATGGCATTTTTATAAAAAAAATTTTTTTTACTAGTTATGGCGGTGATCAGCGATTTTTTTCGTGACTGGCAGACACATCGGACACTTTTCACACATTTTTGGGACCATTGTCATTTTCACAGTGATCAGTGCTATAAAAATGCACTGGTTACTGTGAAAATGACACTGGCAGTGAAGGGGTTAACCACTAGGTGGTGCTGTAGGGGTTAAGTGTACCCTAAGAACTGATTCTTACTGTAGGGGGCGTGGCTACACGTTACACGTCACTGATCGGCTGTTCCGATGACAGGGAACAGATGATCACTGACATGCCACGGAGAAGAACGGGGAAAGGTTTGTTTACACTCACCTCTCCCCGTTCTTCAGCTCTGTGACCCGATCGTGGGACACCGGCGGCGATCGGGTCCGCGTGTTCCGCGGGCGCGGTCATTAAGCTCAGGACCGGGTCGTGAGAGTGCCGCCGGCGGCGCGCGCGCGACCCACGGCTGGGTTTTTAAAGGGCAACGTACCTGTACATTGATGTGCCCAGCCGTGCCATTCTGCCGACGTATATCGGCATGAGGCGGTCCTTAAGTGGTTAAATTACTTTTTTTCCTTTAGAAATGTAATTTTGCTACGGGACTGTTCTAAACACAGGAAAAGTGTGCCACTTTACAGGCATACTATAGACACCCCCCAGGCACGAAATTTAAAGGAACTTTTATTGTTTCACTTTAAGCATTATTAAAATCACTGCTCCCGAAAAACAGCTGTTTTTAAAACTTTTTTCTGTATTGATACATGTCCCCTGGGGCAGGACCCAGGTCCCCAAACACTTTTTATGACAATACCTTGCATATAAGCCTTTAAAATTAGCACTTTTGGTTTTTCATGTTCATGTCCCATAGACTTTAACAGTGTTCATGTGTTTGAACAAATTCTTCGGCTCATCCTTACTCTACACTAGGGATGAGCTTTGTGTTCGAGTCGAACATACGTTCGACTCGAACATCGGCTGTTCGATCGTTCGACGAAGAACGAACGATTTGGGCCGTTCGCGCCAAATTCGAGTGACGCGAACGGCCCACAATGCACTACGCCATCGCAGTGTCATCCAGGCGCTGTGATTGGCCAAGCATGCACTGTGACCCCGCATGCTTGGCCAATCACAGCGCCGGCAGCGAGGAGAGCAATGATTGGCCACAGGCAGGATGCCTGTGGCCAATTATTGCTGAGGGGGTTTAGTACACGCCCCACACTATAAAAGGCCGCCAGCGCGGCGGCCTTGTGTAGTGTGTTCCGGAGCAGGGAAAGAGAAGCATAGGCAGGGACAGTGTCATTTTTTTTCCTTTACTAATCCTGGATTCCTTGTGTTTAGGGACAAATAAGGATAGGTAGGGAGAGTGTCAGTGTGTTATTCTGTGCTAAACCTTGTTTGTAGGGACAGAGAAGGACAGTGAGGGAAAGTGTCAGTGTGCTATTTTGTTCTAAACCAATCTTGCTGAACCATATTTGAAATCCTTGAGTTTAGGGACAGAGAGGTACAGTGAGGGAAAGTGTCAGTGTGCTATTCTGTTCTAAACCAATCTTGCTGAACCATATTTGAAATCCTTGAGTTTAGGGACAGAGAAGGACACTCGTGGAAACTATCAGTGTGCTATTCTGTGCTAAATCTTGTTTGTAGGGACAGAGAAGGACAGTGAGGGAAACTGTCAGTGTGCTATTCTGTTCTAAACCAATCTTGCTGAACCATATTTGAAATCCTTGAGTTTAGGGACAGAGAAGGACACTCGTGGAAACTATCAGTGTGCTATTCTGTGCTAATCCTTGTTTGTAGGGACAGAGAAGGACAGTGAGGGAAACTGTCAGTGTGCTATTCTGTTCTAAACCAATCTTGCTGAACCATATTTGAAATCCTTGAGTTTAGGGACAGAGAAGGACACTCGTGGAAACTATCAGTGTGCTATTCTGTGCTAAATCTTGTTTGTAGGGACAGAGAAGGACAGTGAGGGAAACTGTCAGTGTGCTATTCTGTTCTAAACCAATCTTGCTGAACCATATTTGAAATCCTTGAGTTTAGGGACAGAGAGGTACAGTGAGGGAAAGTGTCAGTGTGCTATTCTGTTCTAAACCAATCTTGCTGAACCATATTTGAAATCCTTGAGTTTAGGGACAAAGAAGGACACTCGTGGAAACTATCAGTGTGCTATTCTGTGCTAAATCTTGTTTGTAGGGACAGAGAAGGACAGTGAGGGAAACTATCAGTGTGCTATTCTGTGCTAAACCAATCTTGCTGAACCATATTTGAAATCCTTGAGTTTAGGGACAGAGAAGGACACTCGTGGAAACTATCAGTGTGCTATTCTGTGCTAAATCTTGTTTGTAGGGACAGAGAAGGACAGTGAGGGAAACTGTCAGTGTGCTATTCTGTTCTAAACCAATCTTGCTGAACCATATTTGAAATCCTTGAGTTTAGGGACAGAGAGGTACAGTGAGGGAAAGTGTCAGTGTGCTATTCTGTTCTAAACCAATCTTGCTGAACCATATTTGAAATCCTTGAGTTTAGGGACAGAGAAGGACACTCGTGGAAACTATCAGTGTGCTATTCTGTGCTAAATATTGTTTGTAGGGACAGAGAAGGACAGTGAGAGAAACTGTCAGTGTGCTATTCTGTTCTAAACCAATCTTGCTGAACCATATTTGAAATCCTTGAGTTTAGGGACAGAGAGGTACAGTGAGGGAAAGTGTCAGTGTGCTATTCTGTTCTAAACCAATCTTGCTGAACCATATTTGAAATCCTTGAGTTTAGGGACAGAGAAGGACACTCGTGGAAACTATCAGTGTGCTATTCGGTGCTAAATCTTGTTTGTAGGGACAGAGAAGGACAGTGAGGGAAACTGTCAGTGTGCTATTCTGTTCTTAACCAATCTTGCTGAACCATATTTGAAATCCTTGAGTTTAGGGACAGAGAGGTACAGTGAGGGAAAGTGTCAGTGTGCTATTCTGTTCTAAACCAATCTTGCTGAACCATATTTGAAATCCTTGAGTTTAGGGACAGAGAAGGACACTCGTGGAAACTATCAGTGTGCTATTCTGTGCTAAATCTTGTTTGTAGGGACAGAGAAGGACAGTGAGGGAAACTATCAGTGTGCTATTCTGTGCTAAACCAATCTTGCTGAACCATATTTGAAATCCTTCAGTTTAGGGACAGAGAAGGACACTCATGGAAACTATCAGTGTGCTATTCTGTGCTAAATCTTGTTTGTAGGGACAGAGAAGGACAGTGAGGGAAACTGTCAGTGTGCTATTCTGTTCTAAACCAATCTTGCTAAACCATATTTGAAATCCTTGAGTTTAGGGACAGAGAAGGACACTCGTGGAAACTATCAGTGTGCTATTCTGTGCTAATCCTTGTTTGTAGGGACAGAGAAGGACAGTGAGGGAAACTATCAGAGTGCTATTCTGTTCTAAACCAATCTTGCTGAACCATATTTGAAATCCTTGAGTTTAGGGACAGAGAAGGACACTCGTGGAAACTATCAGTGTGCTATTCTGTGCTAAATCTTGTTTGTAGGGACAGAGAAGGACAGTGAGGGAAACTGTCAGTGTGCTATTCTGTTCTAAACCAATCTTGCTGAACCATATTTGAAATCCTTGAATTTAGGGACAGAGAGGTACAGTGAGGGAAAGTGTCAGTGTGCTATTCTGTTCTAAACCAATCTTGCTGAACCATATTTGAAATTCTTGAGTTTAGGGACAGAGAAGGACACTCGTGGAAACTATCAGTGTGCTATTCTGTGCTAAATCTTGTTTGTAGGGACAGAGAAGGACAGTGAGGGAAACTATCAGTGTGCTATTCTGTGCTAAACCAATCTTGCTGAACCATATTTGAAATCCTTGTGTTTAGGGACAGAGAAGGATAGGCAGGGGACAGTGTCAGTGTCATTGTTGCTAAGCCTCCTGCACAGTATACACCTGAAGGTTGCCCTTATTGCTGTTTTTCCCATCTCCCTGCAGGCCATCCATTAAAATGTCTGGAAGGCAAACAAGGAGAGGCAGACAGTCAGGAGGCAAAAAAAGAGGGCAAGCAAGCTCTGTGTCTGGGGGCAACAGTGCTGGTCGTGGACGCGGTGCATTGTCATCAGCACATGGCCATGGGACACGCTTGTCCTTCTTTTCGGCAGCTGGACATGTTGAGCCACATCATGCCGAAGACTTGGTAGAGTGGATGACCAAGCCCACCTCATCCTCCTCATCCTCTCTCACCCAGGCTCAGGGTACTGGCAAAGCAGCTGCCAAAGCGTCCTCTTCTCTGGTATCATTATCTTCATTAGTCAATCCTTCCCTAGACCCACCATGTCCTCCTCCTGAGGAGTCCCCCGAACTGTTTGAGCACAGTGTTGGGTACATGCTCCAGGAGGATGCCCAGCGTTTCGAAGGATCTGATGATGATACCCAGATAGAGGAAGGCAGTAGCGTGAGAGCAGAGAGAGGGGATGCTCAAGAAGGACACCAATCTGGCAGTCATTCTCCAGCAGCTGCAGCATTCTGCCAGATTGGCTCCAGTGATGAGGAGGGAGGGGATGATGAGGTCACTGACTCCGCGTGGGTGCCTAATAGGAGAGAGGAGGAGGAGGAGGCACATCTCCAACGAGGCAGGATGCCCTTGGGTGGCCAGCGTATGGGCAGCACACCAACGGAATCACACCGCAGAGCTCCGCCTGTACAGGGCGCTGCCTCTGCCCGTCATTCAAAAAGTTCTTTGGTGTGGGCCTTTTTTGAGGCGAGTGCATCAGATCGCACAGCTGCTGTTTGCAACATATGTCTCAAGCGTATATCGCGTGGCCAAAACATCAGCCGCTTGGGCACCACATGCTTGATCAGATATATGTTGACCTGCCATGCAGCTCGTTGGCAAGCCTACCTTAACCACTTAACGACCGCTCACTGTATATATACGTCGGCAGAATGGCACCGACAGGCACAATCACGTAGAGTGTACGTGATTGCCTTTGTATAGTTGGGGGGTCCAATCGGACCCCCCTTCTGTACAGTGAGCGGTGGCTAAGTGTCCGGGAGCGTTCCGGGATGAGGGGGCAGAGATTCGTTTCTGGCCACCCCCTCGCGATCGCTCCCGGCGAATGGAAATGCCCCCTCTGTCTGTGTCAGACAGAGGGAGCAGGAGGAAGTGATGTCATCTCTGGTGCGGCGCTCACATATACCGAGCGCCGTACAAGAGAAGACATCAGGTCAGTGCACACAACACTACACTGACACCAGGACACATAGGGACATAAATCGCCCCCCCAGGCCCCCCCAGACACCCCAGATCACCCCCTAGATCACCCCCCCAGCCCCCAGTCACAGTGTCACTGATTGCAGTGACCATTTATTTAGTGATCACTGCAATCAGTGACATTTGTGACTGTAAAAGTGTCACCAAAGTTTAGTCTTAGGTCCAGTGTAGCCCCCTAACCCCCCCTAATAAAGGTTTAACCCCCTGATCACCCCCCAGATAACCCTTTCACCGCCTATCACCACTGTCGCTTAGCGATCATTTTTCTGATCGCTGTCTTAGCGTCAGTGATGCCGATCGGCAGCCAGTAATTTTTTTTAGGTTCGCCGCAGATTTTTATAGCGTCAGGTACCCCAATATATTATCTAATAAAGGTTTAACCCCCTTGATCGCCCCCCAGGTAACCCTTTCACCCCCTATCACCACTGTCACTAAGCGATCGTTTTTCTAAACGCTGTCTTAGTGTCTGTGATGCAGATCGGTAGCCGGTAATTTTTTTTAGGTTCGCCGCAGGTTTTTATAGCGTCAGGTACCCCAATATATTATCTAATAAAGGTTTAACCCCCTTGATCGCCCCCCAGGTAACCCTTTCACCCCCTATCACCACTGTCGCTAAGCAATTGTTTTTCTAAACGCTGTCTTAGTGTCGGTGATGCAGATCGTAGCCAGTAATTTTTTTTAGGTTCGCCGCATGTTTTTATAGCGTCAGGTACCCCAATATATTATCTAATAAAGGTTTAACCCCCTTGATCGCCCCCCAGGTAACCCTTTCACCCCCTATCACCACTGTCACTAAGCGATCGTTTTTCTAAACGCTGTCTTAGTGTCTGTGATGCAGATCGGTAGCCGGTAATTTTTCTTAGGTTCGCCGCAGGTTTTTATAGCGTCAGGTACCCCAATATATTATCTAATAAAGGTTTAACCCCCTTGATCGCCCCCCAGGTAACCCTTTCACCCCCTATCACCACTGTCGCTAAGCAATTGTTTTTCTAAACGCTGTCTTAGTGTCGGTGATGCAGATTGTAGCCAGTAAATTTTTTTAGGTTCGCCGCATGTTTTATAGCGTCAGGTACCCCAATATATTATCTAATAAAGGTTTAACCCCCTTGATCGCCCCCCAGGTAACCCTTTCACCCCTATCACCACTGTCACTAAGCGATCGTTTTTCTAAACGCTGTCTTAGTGTCTGAGATGCAGATCGGTAGCCGGTAATTTTTTTTAGGTTCGCCGCAGGTTTTTATAGCGTCAGGTACCCCAATATATTATCTAATAAAGGTTTAACGCCCTTGATCGCCCCCCAGGTAACCCTTTTTTCCCCCATCACCACTGTCGCTAAGCGATCGTTTTTCTAAACGCTGTCTTAGTGTCGGTGATGCAGATCGGTAGCTGGTAATTTTTTTTAGGTTCGCCGCAGGTTTTTATAGCGTCAGGTACCCCCATATATTATCTAATAAAGGTTTTAACCCCCTGATTGCCCCTAGTTAACCCTTTCACCAGTGATCACCATATAAGTGTTACGGGTGACGCTGGTTAGTTAGTTTGCTTTTTATAGTGTCAGGGCACCCGCCGTGTATATAACCCAATAAAGGTTTAACCCCCTGATCGCCCGGCGGGTGATATCAATTAGGTTTTAGCGTCAGAGAGGGTCTGAGTCACACCCCAGGCAGCGTCAGGTTAGTGCCAGTAACGCTAACACCCACGCGTGAAGCATACACCCCCCTTAGTGGTATAGTATCTGAACAGATCAATATCTGATCAGATCTATACTAGCGTCCCCAGCAGTTTAGGGTTCCCAAAAACGCAGTGTTAGCAGGATCAGCCCAGATACCTGCTGGCACCTGCGTTTTGCCCCTCCGTCCAGCCCAGGCCACCCAAGTGCAGTATCGATCGATCACTGTCACTTACAAAACAAAAACACACATAACTGCAGCGTTCGCAGAGACAGGCCTGATCCCTGCGACTCCAGTGCTGTAGGAGGTGATTTCACCACCACAGTTAAAAAAAAAAAGCAAATATGCCGAAGCATTGGGGCAGCAGGGGCGGTGGAGCGATTTTGCTCCTAATGCCGCGTACATATGGTCGAAATTCCGACAGGGGCTTGCCCGTGGAAAAGTCCGACCATGTGTGTGCGGCATAACTTTTTTGCGGGAGGATGCCCCCATGCTTCGGCATATATAAATGGTGCGTGTATGCCCATCATTGGAAGTGGGTGGATGAAGGGCGGTATTCTAATGGTGGGCATACCCACCGATCAATCTCTTTTTTCGTTCAGCCAACTGGCTGCATGAAATAAAAAGATTACAATACATGTCCAACAAGGACCAGCAACGTACTGGTATGTTGCTGGACTTTGAATGTTTATACCAGAATGATGCCTGCGGGTTTAGGTATCATCTTGGTATCATTCTTTTCAGCCTGCGGCCGGATTTCATGTAAAAGCAATCCTAGCGGCTAATTAGCCTCTGGACTGCTTTTACAAGCAGTGGGAGGGAATGCCCCCCCCGGATATAAAAAGCGCCATTGGGAAATTGGGAAAGCATTTTATCACACCGATCTTGGTGTGGTCAGATGCTTTGAGGGCAGAGGAAAAATCTAGGGTCTAGAAGACCCCAGTTTTTTCAAAAAAAGAGTACCTGTCACTACCTATTGCTATCATAGGGGATATTTACATTCCCTGAGATAACAATAAAAATGATAAAAAAAAAAAAAATACTTGGAAGGAACAATTTAAAAATAAAATAAAAAAGCAAAATTAATAATAAAAAAAAAAGAAAAAAAAAAAAGCACCCCTGTCCTGCCCTGCTCTTGCCCAATGGCGAACGCAAGCGTCGGTCTGGCGTCATATGTAAACAGCAATTGCACCATGCATGTGAGGTATCACCGCGAAGGTCAGATCGAGGGCAATCATTTTAGCAGTAGACCTCCTCTGTAAATCTACTGGGGTAACCTGTAAAGGCTTTTAAAGGCTTTTAAAAATGTATGTAGTTTGTCGCCAATGCGCGTTTGTGCGAAATTTTAAAGCATGTCGTGTTTGGTATCTATGTACTCGGCCTAAGATCATCTTTTTTATTTCATCAAACATTTGGGCAATATAGTGTGTTTTAGTGCATTAAAATTAAAAAAAGTGTATTTTTTAACCCAAAAAATGCGTTTGAAAAATCGCTGCGCAAATACTGTGTAGAAAAAAAAATGCAACACCCACCATTTTAATCTGTAGGGCCTTTGCTTTAAAAATATATATAATGTTTGGGGGTTCAACATAATTTTCTTGCAAAAAATAAATGGTTTTCATGTAAACAAAAAGTGTCAAAAAGGGCTTTGTCTTCAAGTGGTTAGAAGAGTGGATGTAAGCTTCCTAATGTTGTGTATAAAATGCCAGAACAGTTCAAAACCCCCCCAAATGACCCCATTTTGGAAAGTAGACACCCCAAGCTATATACTGAGAGGCATGTCGAGTCCATGGGATATTTTATATGTTGACACAAGTTGCGGAAAAACGAAAATTTTTTTTTTTTTTTTGCACAAAGTTGTCACTAAATGATATATTGCTCAAACATGCCATGGGCATATGTGGAATTACACCCCAAAATACATTCTGTTGCTTCTCCTGAGTACGGGGATACCACATGTGTGAGACTTTTTGGGAGCCTAGCCACGTACGGGACCCCAAAAACCAAGCACCGCCTTCAGGCTTTCTAAGGGTGTAAATTTTTGATTTCACTTCTCACTGCCTATCACAGTTTCGGAGGCCATGGAATGCCCAGATAGCACAAAACCCCCCCAAATGACCCCATTTTGGAAAGTAGACACCCCAAGCTATTTGCTGAGAGGTATTGTAAGTATTTTGCAGATCTCGCTTTTTGTCACAAAGTTTTGAAAATTGAAAAAAAAAATATATATATATATATATATTTTCTTTCTTCATTTTCAAAAACAAATGAGAGCTGTAAAATACTCGCCATTCCTCTCAGCAAATAGCTTGGGGTGTCTATATTCCAAAATGGGGTCATTTGGGGGGGTTTTGTGCGATTTTGGCATTTTATGGCCTTCGAAACTGTGATAGGTAGTGAGGAGTGAAATCAAAAATTTGTGCCTAGAAATCCTGAAGGCGGTGCTTGGTTTTCGGGGTCCCGTACGCGGCTAGGCTCCCAAAAAGTCCCACACATGTGGTATCCCCGTACTCAGGAGAAGCAGAAAAATGTATTTTGGGGTGTAATTCCACATATAACCATGGCATGTGTGAGCAATATATCATTTAGTGACAACTTTTTGTAATTTTTTTTTTTTATTTATTTTTTTTGTCATTATTCAATCACTTGGGACAAAAAAAATATATTCAATGGGCTCAACAGGCCTCTCAGCAATTTCCTTGGGGTGTCTACTTTCTAAAATGGGGTCATTTGGGGGGGTTTTGTGCTATTTTGGCATTTTATGGCCTTCGAAACTGTGATAGGTAGTGAGGAGTGAAATCAAAAATTTGCGCCCTTAGAAATCCTGAAGGCGGTGCTTGATTTCCGGGGTCCCGTACGCGGCTAGGCTCCCAAAAAGTCCCACACATGTGGTATCCCCGTACTCAGGAGAAGCAGGAAAATGTATTTTGGGGTGAAATTCCACATATAACCATGGCATGTGTGAGCAATATATCATTTAGTGACAACTTTTTGTAATTTTTTTTTTTTTTTTTTTTTTTTAGTCATTATTCAATCACTTGGGACAAAAAAATAAAAAATTCAATGGGCTCAACATGCCTCTCAGCAATTTCCTTGGGGTGTCTACTTTCCAAAATGGGGTCATTTGGGGGGGTTTTGTACTGCCCTGTCATTTTAGCACCTCAAGAAATGAGATAGGCAGTCATAAATTTAAAGCTGTGTAAATTTCAGAAAATGTACCCTAGTTTGTAAACTCTATAACTTTTGCGCAAACCAATAAATATACGCTTATTGACATTTTTTTTACTAAAAACATGTGGCTGAATACATTTTGGCCTAAATGTATGACTACAATTGAGTTTATTTGATTTTTCTTATAACAAAAAGTAGAAAATATCATATTTTTTCAAAATTTTCGGTTTTTTCCGTTTATATCGCAAAAAATAAAAATTGCAGAGGCAATCAAATACCATTAAAAGAAAGCTCTATTTGTGGGAAGAAAAGGACGCAAATTTCGTTTGGGTACAACATTGCATGTCCGCACAATTTACAGTTAAAGCAGCGCAGTGCAAAATTCTGAATTCACCTCTGGTCCTTTAGCTACCAAATGGTCCGGGGCTTAAGTGGTTAAAGACCCACACCAAAGAACAAAGCGGACCTCTCCTTGCACCGCATCAGCTGGGATCTCCAACCCCACTATACCTTCAGTCCTCTCTGAAACCTGCACTGAGAGGAATGAAGGTGTAGAATTAGGTGTGTCACAGCCAAGTACTTGCGGCCACTCTGCTAGCAGTACACCGACGTCCGATTCTAGCAGGCAAATTTCCCTGCCCCAGCTGCTGGACCGTCGAAAGAAGTTCACTCCCAGCCATCCACATGCCCAGCGGTTGAATGCTAGCTTGGCTAAATTGCTAGCGCTTCAACTGCTGCCTTTTCAGTTGGTAGACTTGGCCCCCTTCCGTGAGTTTGTGCAATGTGCGGTTCCTCAGTGGCAGGTTCCCAAACGCCACTTTTTCTCACGGAAGGCGATTCCGGCTCTCTACAGGCATGTGGAAGGCAATGTCTTGGCCTCGCTGGACAGGGCGGTCAGCGGTAAGGTGCATATTACCGCTGACTCATGGTCCAGCAGGCATGGACAGGGACGTTACCTTTCTTTCACGGCCCATTGGGTCACTCTTTTGGCAGCTGGGAAGGATGCAGGACAAGGTGCAGTAGTGTTGGAGGTTGTTCCACATCCACGCCTCCAAAATGCTACTACTGGTTGTGACACACCTCTCTCCTCCACCCCCTCCTCTTCTTCTTCCTCCATGGCCTCTTCCTGTGCTTTGTCCTCGGAACCAGCGGTGCTCCGTAGGCGTTCAAGGGGCTACGCAAGTACGCAGGCAAAAAGATGCCATGCCATGCTTGCGCTGGTGTGTTTGGGGGACAGGAGCCACACTGGGGCAGAGGTCCTGTCTGCTCTGCAGGGGCAGGCCGAGAGGTGGTTGACGCCACGCCAGCTTAAGCCAGGAATGGTGGTTTGCGACAATGGCACCAACCTCCTCTCCGCCCTCCGACAGGGACAACTGACCCATGTGCCCTGTGTGGCTCACGTCCTTAACCTGGTGGTGCAGCGGCTCTTGGGCAGGTACCCAGGCTTACAGGATGTCCTGAGGCAGGCCAGGGAAGTCTGTGTGCATTTCCGCAGATCTTATAATGCCAGTGCTCGCCTGGCTGAGCTGCAAAAGGAGTTGAACCTGCCCAAGAACCGCCTTATATGTGACATGCCCACCAGGTGGAACTCAACGTTGGCCATGCTGCAGCGGCTGCACACGCAGCAGAGGGCCATCAATGAGTACCTGTGCGACTACGGCACCAGGACAGGGTCAGGGGAGCTCAGGTTTTTTTCACCACGCCAGTGGGGCATGATCAGGGATGCATGCACTGTCCTGGCACCATTTTAGGAGGCCACGAGGATGGTGAGCAGTGGCAGTGCATGCATCAGTGACACTGTACCTCTTGTCCACCTGTTGGAGCACACGCTGCGTGGAATAATGGACAGGGCACTTGAGGCAGAACAGAGGCAGGAAGAGGAGGACTTCCTTGCCTCTCAAGGCCCCCTTTACCCAGACAGTGTTCCTTCTGTCCCACCCATCGCACAGGAAGAGGAGGAGGAGGAGGAGGAGGATTGTGTCAGCATGGAGGTGGAGGCTGGCACTCAGCATCATCAGCAGCAGTCTTTTAGGGATGATTTACAGTCCCAAGAAACCAGTGGACTTGTACGTGGCTGGGAGGAGGTGGCTGCGGATCATGTCGTCCTTAGTGACCCAGAGGACTCCGGACTGAATGCCTCAGCTAACCTACGCTGCATGGCCTCCCTGATCCTGCAAAGTCTGCGGAAGGATCCTCGTATTCTTCGGATCAAGGAGAGGGACCATTACTGGCTGGCCACTCTCCTTGATCCATGGTACAAGGGTAAGGTTGCGGACCTTATCTTACCCTCGCAGAGGGAGCAGAGGATGAGACAACTCCGGGAGGCCTTGCAGAAAGGTCTGTGCAACGCGTTCCCAGAGACTGGGAGGTTACAAACTCCTGGTCCTGGACAACGAGTTGCTGAGGCTTCGGGCAGTCAAAGAAGGAGCAGTGGGGAAGGTGGCCGTCTGACCGATGCGTTCAGACAATTCTTTAGTCCGCAGCCCCAAAGTATGATCGGTTCCAGCAACCATCGCCAGCGTCTGATATACATGGTGCAGGAATACCTAGGGGCAAGGTCAGACTTGGACACCTTCCCCACCGAAAATCCTCTGGCTTACTGGGTCTTGAGGATGGATCACTGGCCAGAGCTTGCACAGTATGCAATTGAGCTACTGGCCTGTCCTGCATCCAGCGTTCTTTCAGAACGCACATTCAGTGCTGCTGGAGGATTTGTCACGGATCACAGGGTGCGCCTGTCCACCGACTTGGTTGATCGACTGTGTCAGGAAAGGCATTTACATAATCTGCCCGGCAACAGCAGCATCAAAAGAATGCCTGCTTTTGGAGGAACTGTTCGGCGCATGCGCGTGCGCGATAGCGCAACGGGTGCGCGCTCGCGCGCGCCCGCGGGAGCGCGCACGCACGCACGGTGACGGCGCTTGGCGCCAGAATCGGGTATTTAAACTCCCCTGTCATGCTGCCCAGTGCTGTCTGGTCTACAGCGTTTCCTGAGACCCCTGCTGATTGATACCCCGCTGCTGAACTTCCTACCTGATCCGGCTTCCCTCTGTGTATCCTGTTTGCTGCCTGCCCTTCTGATCCCGGCTTGCCTTGACGACTCTTTTGCTTATCCCTCTAACCTGATTTCTGCCTGCCCAACGAACTGACCCGGCCTGGACTCTGACTCCCGTTTTGGATCCCGCTTTTGTACCTGAACCAGCCTGCCAGTGTTTGACCCGGTCTGTCCTCACCTGCTCTGCTGCTCTCCCACGAGTGTTCCACTACTGCACCCTGCCGTGGACTACAGCTTCTGCTCAAGGCCCCTACTCAGCTTACCAGTCAGGCACTTGTGCCCTCTGCCCTCGCGAGCCCCTGTTCCCACTACCAGGGCCTCGTGAATCAGAGGCTACGAGAAGCCGCTCCCTGCACATTGGGCTCGTCTACCAGGTACGTGACAGACTGACTTTCATCAAGATGAACCAGTCTTGGATCACCACCAGCTACCACACACCTGATGCTGATATAACAGACTAATTGATTTTAAAATGTCACATCCCCTCAAGACTGATGCTGATGCTGAGTGCCTGTGCTGTTATGTTGACTGGCTATCCTCCTCCTCCTCCTCAATGATCCGATTAATGATGATAGCTTGGAAGATCATTTTGGTTTATGGGTGCCGCCACCAGTGGCTAAGGCCCAATTTTTCAGCCCCTGTTTAACAGGAGCGTGTAATTACAATTTTTGATGCAATACTTTGCAACAGGCCTCATTGCTGTGCTCCAAGTACAGTATCTGTGAGGGGTTGCAGTGTTGAGCCACCAGTGCCTAAGGCCCAATTTTTCAGCCCCTGTTCAACAGGGGCATGCAATTATAATTATTGATCTAATAATTCACAGCAAGGCCCATTGCTGCGCCCACCAAGAGTAACTGTCAGGCCTTACAGTGTTGTGTCAACACCACCACCACCACCACCAAAGGCCCAATTTTTCAGCCCCTGTTCAACAGGGGCATGCAATTATAATTATTGATCTAATATTTCACAGCAGGGCCCATTGCTGCGCCCACCAAGAGTAACTGTCAGGCCTTACAGTGTTGTGGCACCAGCACCACCATCAAAGGCCCAATTTTTACTACCACTGTTCAACAATTATATGTTATTACAATTCCTGATATAATAGTTGACAGCAGGGCGTTCCAGCACCCACCAAGAGTAACTGTGAGTGCTTACAGTGTTGTGCCAACACCAACACCTAAGGGGCCAATTTCTGCAGAGTATATACGGCAGGTCCCTACTTTCAAACATCCAACTTACAAACGACTACTCCCTGCAAACGGAAGAAGACAACAGGAAGTGAGAGGAAATCTACCCCTTGGAAGGAAAATTCTCTCCTGTAAGAATTAATATGGGAGAAAGGTGTCTCCTCTCTACTGACGCTTTATCACCAATCCTTGTTTCAATAAAAACACCACATTTCAAAAACAGTTGTCATTGGGACGCAAAGTGAGGTGAAATGTTCTGAACAGGGGCACAGACAGCAAAACAAATGTTACAGGGGTGATAACCCTTCCCTATGTTTTCCAAAAAGCTTAAAAATAGGTATTTGGGCTGGAGCTACTCTTAAACAATGTAGCTGTTCAAAATTACAAACAGATTCTACATAAGAACAAACCTACAGTCCCTGTCTTGTATGCACCGCCTGTATACGGCTGTTCAGAGTATATAGGGCCTTTTTTATTTTATGTGCGGGGTTCCCCTTAATATCCATACAAGACCCAAAGGGGCTGGTAATGGGCTGGGGTAGGGGGGGGGGGGGGGGTTGATGGGGTAGCTATGCCATTTTTCTTAAAGATTTTCATCCATATTACCGGGACCAGACATTACATTAAAGCCGCAAGCAGTTTTAAATGGCTTTTTTTTCCTTTAGAAATGTTATTTTGTGCAGGGACAGTTCTAAACACGGGAAACACGTGGGACTTCACAGGCATACTTTAGACACCCCCCAGGTACAATATTTAAAGGAATATTTGACTTTTTTTTTCACTTTATGCATCATTAAAATGACTGCTCCCGGAAAACGTCCGTTTTTAAAACTGCTTTTTGTATTGATACATGTCCCCTGGTGCAGAACCCGGGTTCCCAAACTCTGTTTAGGACAATAACATGGATAATAGTCGTTATAATTAGCACTTTAGAATCCAAACGTTCGCATCCATTGTATTTAATAGGGTTCTAATGTTCGTGCAAACTTTCGGTCCGTTCGCGGGTTCTGGTGCGAACCGAACCCGGGGGTGTTCGGCTCATCACTACTCTACACATATAGATCTAACATAGGTTAGCTAGAAGTGTTATTATTAGTAGTGAATTATTTGATGTGATGGACATCCAAGTTTCCAGTTTAACCTAAAAAATAACATCTGCTTTTCATCTCTTGATCTGTCAAATATCAGAAACCTTTTGTTCATCCTTTCCCACCCATGTTTTGTTGAATGATGTTTTATTTTCAGCTCATTACAGCTCATCCATTTGGATAATGATACAGAGAAAACTTCAGTTAGTTTGCTGAGACAATGTAAAAAGTGTACAAGGGAATAAATTGGGAAAGATGATTTTGATTATAACTAAATGCAATACTTTTTATTGTTTTAGATTGAGTGGAGATTGATTCAAACACCTGTTGGACTTTCATGGCTGTTTTTTTCCCCACTAGGGATATTCACTATTTCCTGACAGACTCCATGGCAGCCTACGTGTGGGTTAATCCCGCCCCTCATACCTCATAGGACCCTTCTCCCATAAATCTTTGCTCTGGGCCAGAGGCCGTGTTCCTTTTTTTGTCCTCCTCCTAGGACCAAGATATAGTCTAACCTTTTCATGAAGTTTTTCTGTAATCCAGGCCTGGCGGTGTGCACGGCGATACGTTAGTGGTTAGCGGTGATCCTCTCTGCAGTCCAGCAATCCTAGCTATTAGCAGGTGGACATGGGCGATATGATGTGATACCATGAAGAGCTTACTAACCTGGCCATTGGCAGGCAAGCGGCAATATGGCCAAACGTCCCAGCTATTAGCGGGAGGCTTTGTAAACGCCCGGTCGAGTGAACAGCTCCCCAGTCCCAGGTTCTGGTCCGGATCGTGCCGTGGTGGTGGTAATGTACAAAGATATTCCTTTTATATGGCAGCCGTATCTCTGTGTTTTGTGTGTCTCCTTATTGTCTATCAAGCTCCAGTGAGTGGCCACGGCGGCTGGAGCGCAGCTGCGTTCCAGCTTGCCGTTTCAGGAAGTCGCTGCGCATCCGCAAGCCGCGAACAAAGATTCCGTGCTTGGTTCGTGCAGGCGCAGTTTCGCCTAAATGGCGGCGGCAGTCACGCATGCGATTGCCCGCCACCGGATGGCAACTTTTTCCGCCGCAGGCGCGCTGTGGGGCGGTGACATCATTAACGGTGGCAGATTTAAATAGCTGTCAAAGCAGCTATTACTTGGGATGACTTGCAGGCTTATGCAGTGTTTACCCAGGCACTGGTCTCTGGTTTACAAGGTAAATTGTTTGCTGCATGCTCCCTGGGTGCTGGCTATGTTTTGTTATGTGCTCTCTCATGCCTGTTGTCACTCCTGTTTCTCATAAGGCTTTAATGATTCATTTCACTTTCAAACTGCCTTGCCACCGCCCTCTTGTGGCCAACCCTTGCGCTGCAGGTAGGATTTATTTCTTTTCTACCTGTGATGCTTGGGTTCACTCATTCAGGAGCTCTTAACCCTTTCTTTTTCACTCAGCTCTTCTAGGTCTGAACACCAAAGCACGGAAAAGACCATCCTAGGTCTCAACGTCGTCACTCCTCTTCAAGGTCCAGATGTCATAGATCTTCCTTTAGATCTAGGTACCACAGATAGGAGTCTAAAACCACCTCTGGGCGTCAATTTCCCCGCCACTCCAGCCGCTCTGTGAGGAAAGCCTGCTGGGTATGCGGGGCCCAGGTTCCTGAAGGCAAATCGCTCTGCGAGCGATGCTTTTCTAAAGTCGCATAAGAAAGAGAGGGTGGAGACCAACAAGTGGAAGCACTGGTCAGAAAGGTGGTCCGTGAGTCCCTGAGTAAAGGGGATTCTGGTCATACCCACAACCCAGCTGGCGACACTATGTCAGTCCCTATTAGGGATGATCTCAAGGCTCCAGGCCCTTCACAGCTGAGCCATTCCTCAATTGAAGCCTCAGACAGTGAGGTGGAGGTAGATGACCCTGGTGCAGGTTTTGAATTTGCCCTAGTACCACAGCTGGTCAAAAGCTGTCAAAGAAGCTTTGAGATGGAAGAGCCAGTGGAGGCACCCTCCAAACAGAGGAAATATTTTAAACACCTCAAAAAATTTCTCCTTTTTGGGTGAACTCAGCGCAATTATTACCGATGAATGGGGTGGTGTTGAAAGGAAGAATTACAAGGATGTAAAACACCTGGAGTCGGCTCCTCTCATTGACCCAGCCCTAATGAGGATGGTGAGGCACGTCACACTCCCATTGGAGGATACTGTTTCCTTTAGGGATTGCCTGGAGTGGAAAATTTATACCGACCTCAAGCGGATCTACATTACAGCGGGTATGACCTGCAATCCAGATCTAGCTCTCGCAGCCCTTTCTAAAGCGATGGAAGTCTGGGCAGACGACGTAGATGCTTCTCTGAGGAGCATCTCGGAAGAACTGGCCAGGAGCTCACCTATTCATGGGCTAGGGTTGACGTTAGCTTTTCTCGTGGGGCTTCCCTAGACATAATTCGCCTGGTGGCTCGGATCATGCTGACATCTGTCACGGCTAAGCGTGCCTTGTGGCTGCGTCCATGGGTAGCTGACCCTGCCTCCAAGTAGGCATGGTGCAGGATTCCATTTGGGGGTTCGTCCCTCTTTGGGAACATATCGGACAGTGCCATCACCCGTGCCACAGGGGGCAAGTCGGGGTTCCTTCCCCAGGTTCGCCGTCTGCTAAACCAGAAGAGAACACAGCCCAGGCAAAGTTCAAATCGAGCAAGGAATGCTCGCTACTATAGGCCTGGCCGTGAGTTCAAGAAGACCTGGAAGAAAAAACAGCCTTCAGGCCAGAAGTTTTCAAAAGGGGCATCTTCCGGTAGACAAGAATCCCCTAAGTCTTTATGATATTGCACCTGCCTAAAACAGAGCGAGTCGGCATCCTTGCCTCTCTCGGAAGAGAAAAAGCGAATTCTCCTGTCTCTCTTGTGGCTCAGGGCGCTGCAATTCCAGTTTCAGACGACAAAAGGTTTTAAGGGGTCTATTCGCCCCTCTTAATGGTGTTGAAGAAAAACGTCTCCTGGAGGCCAGTTATAGACCTAACCCACTTGAATTTTTTTTATCTAGAAGGAGAAGTTCAAGATGGAGACACTACTCATGATCAGTCAATCAATCCAACCAGGCGATTGGCTTGTCTCTATAGACCTGAAGGACGCCTACTTCCATGTTCCGATAGCATCAGAATCCGAGAAATCCCTTCGCTTTGCTGTCGATCAAATCCGTCTGCAGTTCACCTGTCTCCCCTTCGGGCTTACAACATTGCCTTGTGTGTTTTCAAAACTTGTTGGCTGTCGTGGCTCTGATCAGGACCAGAGGTATCTGTCTGTATCACTATCTAGACGACCTGCTGTTGTCTCGGGACAAGGAGCAGTTGCTAATCCACAGATCCCAGGTCATCTCCACTCTACTCGAGTTTGGTTGGCTTCTGAATCTGGAAAAGAGCCTTCTGGAGTCCCTGGTATTCCTCGGGGCACACTTCAACGCTATCAAGAGCACCATCTTGTTACCCCTGGAAAAATCCCAGTGATCCGGGACAGAGTTTGGCTTGCAATGTCGTCCTCATCTCCAAGCCTCTCAATGCCTAAAGATCATTGGCACCATGGTGGCAACAACACCCATGGTAAAGTGGGCTCAGTGGAAAATGCGGCCCTTCCAGAAGGGTTTCCTCCAACAGTATAATCCAGGGCTTCGGGATCACTTTATCCAAATAACCTCATCCATGCGGGAGAGCTTTCCTTGGTGGCTACAACAGAGGAACCTCCTCAATTGTCACTCCATCGCACCTGTGTCTTGGGTCACCATCACTACAGATACCCGCAACAGGGGCTGACAGAAGTAGCCCAAGGCATATGGAATTTTCCCTCTCACAGGGTAGTCTCCAATGTTCTGGAACTCCGGGCAGCATTCTGCGCTCTGCAGGCCTTTCACCACTTAGCAGCAGGAGACTCAGTCCTCCTAAAACTGAACAACACAACGGCAGGTGCATACATCAAGAGACAGGGGGGTACTCACAGTCTCTCCCTGTCAAAGGAAATAGAGCCCATCATGATCTGGGCCCAGAAAAACCTGGCCAACCTGACAGCTGTCTATCTCCCTGGAGTCCCGAACGTTCAGGCAGATTTTCTGTTGAGAGTTTCTCTGGACAACGAGTGGACTTCCCCCCCCCGAAGTCTTCAGGTGGGTCCTGTCCCTGGGAGTCATTCCGGAAGTAGACTTGTTCGCCTCCCCATGCAACTTTAGACTAGAGAGATACCACACGAGGTCTTGGTATCCCCAGGCTTTTGGGTAGATGCTCTGACAGACCATTGGCGGTTCCACAGGGCCTATGCCTTTCCCCCGGTTCCTGTCATTCTCTGTTTTTTTGTCGAGGCTCAGGATGGAAGAAGCAGAGATAGTGGCAATAGTCCCGTACTGGCCAAACAAGCCATGGTTTCCACTGCTGATGCAACTCAGCTTCCGGGACCCTGTTCCTCTACCCTCCAGACCAAATCTCCTATCACAAGGGGCATTTCTACATCCATGCCCGGCCCATCTACATCTGATGATCTGGTTCTTCAGAGGGGAAGGTTGGAAGCCCTAGGCTGTCCAAGTAGGGCCATCTCCACAATAATAAATGCCAGAAGAGCAGGCACCAACAGGGTCTACCAGAGGATTTGGAAAAAGTTTTCAGACTACACCTCTTCCACTGCAGGTTCTTGCAATAACCCAAAGATACATGATATCCTGGGCTTCTTACAATCAGGATTGGATCTCTCATTGTCAGTCAGCTCGCTGCGAGTCCAAATCGCTGTAATCTCTGCCTTTACGGGTGTTTCCTGGGCTAGACACCCTCTTACTCCGTAGTTTTTCAGAGGAGCAATAACCAGACCTCAGAGCCAAGTTTTTTCTAATTGGGATCTTCCCCTTGTCCTGGATTTTTTCTTAGGTAGAGAGTTGGAACATGAAGATCAATCTTCTATCAAATGACTCTCTCTAATAGTTGTCTTCTTGGTGGCTATAACATCGGCCAAGAGGGTCTCTGAAATCAGCTCTCAGGGATGCAAGGAGCCATTTCTAAACTTTTTAATTCCTATGTTGGGTTCAAACCCCAAAGTGTGTTTCATGACAATCAGGAGATTGCTCTTCCAACGTTCAGATCTACCGAGGATTCCAGTGTTTATCCCTTAGATGTTGGAAAAGCTCAGTATCTTGAAGCTACAGCTTCTTTCCCTCAGACCGACCACCTGCTCGTTCTTTTCACAGGAAGGATAAGGGGATGCATGCCTCTTCCAGATCTATCGCAGCATGGATTGTTCAGGCCATTCAGTTGGCCTATAAAGCCAAGGGCTTGGCGCCTCCAGAAGCGGTGACCGCTCACTCAACTAGAAGTGTGTCTTCATCATGGGCGGCATCACGTCACGTGCCTCCAGAAGTTATTTGCAAGGTGGCCTTGTGGTCTTCAATTAACACGTTCATGGCACACTACTGCGTAGAGCCAGCCTCATTATCTTCTGTTAAATTTGGTTTACGTATCTTGTCTGTTGATGGTGCCAATTAAACCTTTTTTCTTTTGTCCAGCACTCTGCCCACCCGGATGTGTTTGGCGAGTTATTTCCCACACGTAGGCTGCCATGGAGTCTGTCAGGAAAACGGAAAATTTATATCAAATACTTACCGTAATTTTCCTTTCCTGATGGACTACATGGCAGCAGGAGTTCCCTCCCAGTGGCTGGAGTAGGCTAAATTATGGAACACGGCCTCTGGCCCAGAGCAAAGATTTATGGGAGAAGGGTCCTATGAGGTATGAGGGGCGGGATTAACCCACACGTAGGCTGCCATGGAGTCCATCAGGAAAGGAAAATTACGGTAAGTATTTGATATAAATTTTCCGTTTTCTATTTGTCCTTGTGAAAGTGAATAAAATCCCAAACTTTTGGTTGTCACCACAACAGAAATAGAGAAGTAATCTTCCAGTGGACACTAGTTTTGGTCATCCTGGTCACTACCAGAGGTTTCCCTCATTTTGGATTGATTTTCCCAGTTGTGGCTATGGGACAAAAAGTATCTAAAAATAATAAAAACATTCATTCAGTTTTCCTTTAGTGGAAAAGTTGTAGTAGATATTATCTCAAGGGTAAACAGAACATGACCTCTGTGATTCCAGCTTGTCAAAATGTATAATTATGCAAGACTTGAAAGATACTTGAAATATACTTTGTTTTTGTAGTACACATACTGTAGCAGTGGTATATGGTATGCCAGCAATTTCTCTATGGGTTCAATCTGTGTGGTAGCTTTTGTGTTTGGGTCTTAAGCAACCTTGGGCATTGGAGAATCCAAGCAACATGAAAAGTCTTTAAATGAAAACCTTAAATATACAGTATATATTTATATCACTTCACTATTAGAGGCACTGCCAGATTTATGGCTATTTCAATAGATCTATAACTGAAGTGAAAAATTGCTCTAGTTCACATGGGGTGAACAGCTGTAAGGCATGATGTGATTAAAGAATTTCTGAGCTAGTGAATGGCTATTTTCTTAGTAATTGTATTATTATTAATTATAAATGATTAATGTCATTTTACTACATTCAGTACTTTGTGTTGAGTAGATGAATAGCGTCTAAGAATATCTGTGTCCATTCTCACATTATCCTTGGATTCAACAAGCAAGGTGGCCATCTTATGCTTGTTTATAAAACAGACTTAAAGTGGAATTACATCTATCCTACTGTTCATCCCTGTCTTAAACTTCAGAGTGAAAATAGAAGGTCTGGACTTCCTACCTGACTTAGAGAAATTGTTGTTCCAGGATCTCATGGTGGCATAACATTAATATCAGAGTAGGTATTAATTAATTTGAGCTCTGTCAATGAAAGGAATATCAGTCCACGGGAACTGATCTTGATTTTTAGATGCAAGCATGTCAGACTATCCAAGCCTCCATTGAACTTTTAGACTGAAAAATTATTTTCATCTAGGCGTTATCTCTCAATTTGTTTTCAACATCTATAGTGATCACAACAGTTTTATACAATATTAATCTAAAAGGCATGTTTGGAGTAGAACCATTGTATGTAAGATAAGATGTCATTGTTAAGCCTCATACACACAATCAGATTTTCCGCAGACAGAGCCTCGGACAAAGGGCGTTGGCCAAAAACTTGTCTTGTATACAAACGGCACACAAATGTCGGCCAACAAACACAAACGTAGTTATGTACTACGTATTTTTTCAGCTCTTTAGTGCCACCCTTTGGGCACCTTCTGCTAATGTTGTGTTTGGTGAGCATTGCTTCCGAGCATGCGTGTTTGTACTTTGTACTTTTGTTCGGTGGACTTTTGTACACACGATTAGAAAATCCGATAACAGACTGTTGTCCACGGAAAATTTTAAAGCCTGCCATCCAACATTTGTCCGTGGAAAATCAGACAGCATTTGTCCGATGGAGCGTACAAACGGTCGGATTTTCTGCCAACAGGCTGTCAACACACAATTCCCGTCGGAAAATCCGATCGTGTGTACAAGTCTTTAGTATCGAAGTTTGCATATTGTGTTCACCTGTATTAACAGAAACACCTGATGGGTTTTACTTCCTCTTTTGCTACATGAACAGCCTGCAAATATAAAGCATAATGGGCTAGTATGCATCGCATATTAGCCCATTATGTGACACTTACCTGCAAAAGAATCCAGCGATGTCCCCACAGTAGGAAGTATCCATCTTCTGTCTCCTCTTCCTTCTGGGCTGCGGACTTCGGCGCTGTGATTCACCGGAGCCGCGTGACATCACTCCCGCGCATGCGCACGAGAGCCGCAATTCACGGCACAGGCTGGGGAAGAAACGGCACTTTGTTTAGTTTCTTCCCCACGCATGCGCCGTTAGCATTTGCGGCGGACTAGAAGTGAAATATCTCCTAAACGGCGCACGTTTAGGAGATATTTCCACTACCTATAGGTAAGCCTTATTCTAGGCTTACCTATAGGTAGAAGTACTCAAAAGCGGTTTACAACCACTTTAACTGTACAAATACTGAAACACAGAAAGAAAAATGAAAGACAAACAGCCAATGCACTAGAAATATGAATATTTTTTTAACTAACATTGCTTAAGTCAAAACTGTATTACATTATTGAAAATAGCTGATTAAAATTGTAAATATTGTATTCAGCTCAATAATGAACTCAGTGGAATGAGAGCAGAAAGCAAGTAAAACAGTGGAAATAAAACAAAAAATTGTTCCTAAAGAGGTTTGACTATGTCCACCTTGTTCTCCTTATGCCATGGCCAGTTCTGGAGTGATCTGATCGAGATAGCTAATGTAGTGGGTGGTTACATTTAGGGGGAAGCATCTGAGTGGTAACTAGGCTCAGATGCACTAATTGTTAGGTTTCATGGACCATTTCTGTCCCTGGGAGATGGTACTGGTGTGTAGTTCCCTGGGGCCTATAGGTCTATAGGCCTATAGGGCCTATAGGTGGCGCTGTTGCCATGAGCCCGGGTTGAACCGCAGTGCAAGGTTGTGCCTTTTTTTGTCACCTCTTGGCAGTAGTACGGCAGGGCGGGGAACCTGCTGTGCCTGTCGGGAAAGGGTATAAAAAGGGGCGGCCATCTTCCAGTGGGGGCGGTTCCGCGCTCAGGCACCTTAGGCCTGGGTGCGTGTGTGTCTCCTCTGGGTGCCCTAGGCCCGGAGGCCTGGTCGGGTTGTCTCTGGGTGCCCTAGGCCCGGAGACGGAGCTGCTGTTCCATCTCAGACACCTTCAGTCTGGTGTGAGGTACTTTGGAGAAAGGCCCAGAGCCCAGCAGCCTTTGGCTGGGATCCGCCGGGGACCGAGACTCCCAGGGATCTGCCTTGTGAGGGGACCCGTATCCAGGACGAGGAGGCCAGGGAAGTGACCCTTTCTGAAGACCCAGCGCAGAGTCGTGGTGACAGATGGGGCCTCTGGTAACTCTCCGGAGGGATGTTCTTGTCCTATAAAGGGCTAGTTCACTAATGGAAGTACCCAAGGTCAGTGGTTCACCCAAGGTCAGTGGCAGTGACTTTCATCTTTTTCACCCGGTCAGTGGCAGTGACCAACTTCATGGTCTGTGGCAGAGACCGTGCGCCAAGCCTGTTCGTGCTAATCGGAACAGGAGAAAACCCAAATTCAAGTTTTTGACTGGACCTCCTCCCACCTTATCTGACCTGTATCTTGTCCCAACCCGTCTGCTCTCAAAGAGACTGTTTATTGTGCTAAAAAGAATAAATACGTGTTGGACCTTTCAGTTGGTGTGGACAGTTGCTTACTGGGGAGAACTGGAGGCTTGTTTCTGAATACTACAGAAACGAGGTCAGCACTGGAGGTTTTTAAACACTGGCTGCAAGCAGGCCCGGAGAACTAACACCGCTCAACCTCCCAATTCAGGAGGGTACGGGCTTGCGGTGCGGTGTGCCTCATTCTTTTCCTGCGGAGGAGCCAAGCAGAAGAAAAGCAGGTAAAGTCTGGGGTTGGTGCGCTACACAAAATAAAAATAATTAAACTTGACTTAACAGGGGTTCTTGCCTAATCCTTCTGAAGTCTGACACCCACCACACCTTCTTTCCTCAGAACTGTGTCTTGTGACAAGTCATTAATGAGCCCTATTAATGTGACCCTCCTGACATCCATATCAGAGAAATGCTGGACTTAGTCTGCAAATGCAGATATTGTGCTGGTAATGCCCAGGAGAACAGCTTGCGGGGGGGGGGGGGGGGCAGTCGTGATTTAATACTAGTAGACAACCAGGTCTGGTACCAAAGCAAGAGGCTGAGGCATGATCAAACAGGCAATGCTGAAACAGGCCGCAAATGGAAACATGGTCAGACAGGCGAGGGGAAGAATGTTACAGTAAGGGAAGTGGCACACAGAAGTATAATCCACAGGATCTATGAATGGTCAATGGATGGGGTGAAGCTATTAATCATCCATCTCCATCATTCTCCATTCGCAGAGCCCGTTTCATTCATAGAAGCTGTAGCATGGCTTACATGTTAGGCAGAGCTTGGCAGAAATGTTGACCATGGGGATTTGCATTGAGAGGGAGAATTTAGGGGCAGCAGGGGTAAGAATTTTTCTAGAAGGGTAAATTTGGGGGGATTTGCTAGGAGTGATGATTTAGAGGGATTTGTGTTGGGGGAGGGGATGGGGAAAGCAGATTTGTGCTAGAAGGGGGATTTGGGGGGTTTGTGCTAGTAGGGGATTTTTTTTAAGGGGAGGTTTGTGCTAGTTGTAATAATTGAGGGGGGGGGGGTATTTGTGCTAGTAGAGGAAATTTGGGATTGATGATTTGGAGTGGGGGGAGGATGTGTAGGGGGGATTTGAGAGGTAGAGGATTTGTTCTAGAAGGGGTGATTTTTTTTCTGGGGGAAGGGGCATTTGTGCTAGGGGATTTGGGGATGAGGGTGGTGGCAAATATTTGTGCTAGGAGGGGGATTTCAGCAGGGGGGCTGATTTGGGGGAAGGGGGGATTTATGCTTAGGGGGTAAGTATGCAAATTGGTGCTGAATTATTTTTTTTTGGGGGGGGGCGGTTTTCTGACATATAATGCTCATACATCTTGAGGGGGTGCAGTTTAGCATATTCACCCTGGGCTCTAGATGACCCTGTCCCGACACTGCATCCTGTTTGACTGTAAGTTATGTATCTTGTGCTGATTTTTGTGTTTTTGATTTTGGCTGCACTGTAAAGTTGTGTATTTTTTAAAATGTTATTAAATGCATTTTAATGCAACTAACATACGAACTTGAGTCTGCTTTTATATCTGGGAAAGAGAACGTTAGTATTCTGGGGTCTGCTGCATGCACATATACAGACAGGAATCATGCTGAATGAAGTCAGTCGGTTGCTGCTCCTTTGTCCAAGAAAGATATTCAAACTTAAGTGTCCAACTTCAGCAGACAAAAGTCAGGCCATCAACTAAAGCCCTGTACACACGGGCGAGAATCCCGTCAAAAAAAAACTTTGGTTTTCTCGACGGGATTCCTGGCAAGATTTTCTTGCCAAGCCCTGTGTACACACGCATATTCAAAAGAACCGCCATTCTTTTGAATGACAAGAACGCGGTGACGTCATCGACTACGACGAGCATGCGCTTGTCACATTCGATGCCGTCGCTGCCATCTTGCTTCACCCTACACTACCCTTGTATGCTACCGCGCATGCGTCAAAGTCTCATTGAGCATGCGCGGGTTTACCTGGAGACAGGCAAGCATACACACACACGGTTTTCTCGTCAGGAAACAGGCCGACGAGAATCCCGACGAGAAAATAGAGAGCAGGTTCTCTATTTTTCTCGTTGAGATTCCCGGCAGTTTTCTCGACGAGAAACCATACACACTAACGTTTTTCTCGGCAAAAAGCTCTCCCAGCAGTTTTCTTGCTGTTTCTTGCCGAGAAAAACGGTCGTGTGTACGAGGCTTTAGAAGTGTGGTATGGTAGGGCTTTGTAAATCCTAGCACTGGCTGGACAAAATTGCTAAACAGCCACTGTACATTATATGCATTTCAGTTGTTTATTTAGCTCAACCAGTGGCTACAGTTTTCAAGACAGAAAGGCTGATGCTCTGGGAGCACTTTTGCCAGATCACAAGTATGCGTATGAAATGTCACATATAATATGGGCATATCAATACTGTATTTATATATATTAGACAGGAAACACTTTATGTCCATAGGAAACTATGCATACACAAAATTCTTTCTCCAGTAGCGGTTGCAGTTCACTATCCAAGCAATTATTATCATGAAAATCTATAGACCCAGGAAAAATTAAGTGTCAGTGCTATTGTAAAATAAACTGTATGTAAGTGCCATCTATTTTTTATTTTGTTGGCCTGATATCTGTTAGCGATGGAATGTATGAATGCCTGGTAGGACAAGGATTACAGTATATCTCGATTTCTGTCACTGAAAATATATTGCCGATCTTTTAATGTGCTTTTCCGTGTGATCGGGTTAAATTTGAGGCAGACTGTATATGTTATAGATATCTCTGCCTGTTATCAGGTACATCAATAAATTAACTTGTCATATTGATTAACTAGGTGTTCTGATATTAGCATAGAATATGTTTGTTCTGTGATTATTTATGACCAGTTATTAACATAACCAGGTATGAGTCTCCAACATTCACCAATTGAGGATGGCGGTCTATTTACTGTAATCAGACCTAAGTCATGGTTTTCATTTAACCCGGGTTCCTGTGGACATTCTTTTGTCTGACTCTATATAACAAGAGTTTTGGTTTGGCACTGTGTGATCTGTGTATGTCTCTTCTAGTACATGGATGTACTTTTAAAAGATAATTTCAGCGTTAGCCAATCAAATTTGTATCTGATAAAGAATTTAGTTCAGCCAAATCATTTACTTTACTCTGAATTTTACTGCACAGACTTTGAAGTTTCAGACATGTGTATTTAATCAAGTCATTGCTGCACTACAGCAGTGAAATACAATTACTGACCTGTTTAATTGATTTCTTAAGTTCTATTTCAAAATAATTCAGCTGGCCTCTCAAGGGGATTTGTGTTTCATCCAGAGTGTCTGCATGCACGTCTGCCTGGTCTTAAAGGAGATGTATACCAAAAAACGTAAAATCTCAATGAGCAGGGCAAGTTTAATAGATGCATTTGATACAGCTTACACAAGCTTGAACTAGATGGGCATTTGTTTTTCATCACAATATTATAGAAGCACAACATTCCATGTTATTATAATATAATCAAACAGTCATACATATTATTAAAAGCAAGATCTAAATAAAGAAAAATTCTAAATGGAAAGCCTGTTTAAAAGGTACACTCCAATCACCCCAGTTGGCTGCAGTTTCATCCTAACATTGCTGCTTTCCCAACACTCTGGTTGGGCTGAGCTGTTCTTTATCTGTTATTTCCCTCTTGGCACCCCCAAATAAAAAAAATTGTTGCAAATATAAAGTACTTACTAGCATCCGCCTCCAAAGGCCAATCAATATAGGTGAATCCTAGACCAATTTTACAAGTGTATTCCATCATTTCTTCATATTGCTGAAGCTTGCCCGTCACTTCCTGCCTCCTGTTGGGGAAAGGACTTATGGCGTAACGATATATCTGGTATAAAACCCACTATAGCAAAGATATTTATAGTTGAGCCTTATGCCGTGTACACACGATCGATTTTCTCGACAGTGAAAATCGACATAAAAACGAGGATCGGCTTGGTCCCCTACACACGGCCAGTTTTCATGACATTTTTTCTTTTGGTCGAGAAAAACGACCGTGTGTAGGCTCCCTGGCAGTGTTTCCCTATGGGAAAACTGCCGCGTAAAAAAATGCCGTGAATCACGACGAGAAAAATTAGAGCATGTTCTAATTTTTCTCGTCGTGATTCTTGCCGTTTTTCTCATCGGGAAAAATGCTGGAAAGCCCACACACGGGCGTTTTTCTCGTCAAAGAGAATTTTTTTTATTTTTCCCGACGAGAAAAATGATTGTGTGTACGCGGCATTATACATTAACACAAGAGAATTAAAATGCATGGTACTGTTATTATTAAAATCTCATTATAATTGGTGCCTGTGGCTCTATTGTACCCTTGTTTTTGTTTTTTTATGTACTTGATACATCTTCCCTCTTTCTTTTTTTGGATCCTCATACGTTTTGATTCTCACACCCTGAAAATATTAATACAAATATATTCAAACTAAAATATCACTATAATATTAAAATATCTCATACTTTAAATATAAAAAAAAACACAGATCCAATCCAACATTTCTTTAGCCTTGCAGTTTAAGGAAAAACATCAAGATATGTCATGCAATCTCCCTAAGCTCCTCATATGATCAAAGACCATCTTAACTTTGCCCTTGTGTCCACTATTTATACTTCTATATATTGCTGTGATGAAAAATTTCCTCTTGGGATTAACTATGTAAGTTGTTCATTGACTTGATAAATATTTATATCATGAATAAGAGGCTTGTGTAACCTTGACATTTTACCTCTTTCTACATGGTAATATAATAAGCTTACAGAGCTGCATACATGCAGCAGTTTGCAAAGTTTGTACTACCGGAACAGTTGAGGATTTATATTTTAGTCTGTCATAGTATATATTTACTGAAAGATGTCCCAATGCTTTTTATCACTTCTCCCATTTGTTTTTGTTTTCTTTAGGCACTACTATTAAAATGTTTATTTTTCATTTGATGTTTTGGTTTAACTACCTTAAAGTAAGAATAATAAAAATTTTGACTCTGAGCAGATTTTTTCCTTAGGTAAAAAATATTTGATAAGGAAATGAATGCTAGTGTGTCAGTTTACAATAATAAGAACTAAAAAGAAACCTGCTAGGGCTCTGTTGGATATTAAAAAGAGCTAGCAGAATACCATAATACATAGCATAATAAACATCACAAAAGAATGCAGTGCTAATGCCGCGTACACACGATCGATTTTCTCGACGGTGAAAACACCGTCGAGAAAATCGACTGGAAAAACGAGGAACGGCTTGTTCCCCTACACACGGCCGTTTTTCCCGTCATTTTTTCTCTTGGTCGAGAAAAACGACCGTGTGTAGGCTCCCCGGCAGTGTTTCCCTATGGGAAAACTGCCGTGGAAAAAAATGCCGTGAATCACGACGAGAAAAATTAGAGCATGTTCTAATTTTTCTCGTCGTGATTAATGCCTTTTTCTCGTCGGGAAAAATGACCAAAAGCCCACACACGGTCGTTTTTCTTGTCAAAGAGAAAAAATGTAATTTTTCCAGACGAGAAAAATGGTCGTGTGTACGCGGCATAAGATAAATTAAAATGTATGTGCAATACAATAGTGCAGTGCAAATATATCAAACTATTTATGTGTTACCACATTGTCTATACCTTTCATCCAAAATATTTTTAAATACAAAATGCTGTTTTATGCATTTGGTAGGGTCATACCAAACTGTCATGATAAAAAATAAATATGGAAAACAAAAGTAAAAACGGAAAATTTATATCAAATACTTACCGTAATTTTCCTTTCCTGATGGACTCCATGGCAGCCTACGTGTGGGTTAATCCCTCCCCTCATACCTCATAGGACCCTTCTCCCATAAATCTTTGCTCTGGGCCAGAGGCTGTGTTTCATAATTTAGCCTACTCCAGCCACTGGGAGGGAACTCCTGCTGCCATGGAGTCCATAAGGAAAGGAAAATTACGGTAAGTATTTGATATAAATTTTCCGTTTTCCTGACAGACTCCATGGCAGCCTACGTGTGGGAAATAACTAGCCATACACACCCGGGTGGGCAGAGTGCTGGACAAAAGAAAAAAGGTTTAATTGGCCCCATCAACAGACAAGATACATAAACCACTACGCAGTAGTGTGCCATGAACGTGTTAATTGAAGACCACAAGGCCACCTTGCAAATAACTTCTGGAGGCACGTGACGTGATGCCGCCCATGATGAAGACACTTCTAGTTGAGTGAGCAGTCACCGCTTCTGGAGGCGCCAAGCCCTTGGCTTTATAGGCCCACTGAATGGCCTGAACAATCCATGCTCCGATAGATCTGGAAGAGGCACGCATTCCCTTATACTTCCTGTGAAAAGAACGAGCAGGTGGTCGGTCTGACGGAAAGAAGCTGTAGCTTCAAGATACTGACTCAGAGCTTTTCCAACATCTAAGGGATAAACACTGGAATCCTCGGTAGATCTGAACGTTGGAAGAGCAATCTCCTGATTGTCATGAAACACAGATGCCACTTTGGGGTTTGAACCCAACATAGGAATTAAAAGGTTTAGAAATGGCTCCTTGCATCCCTGAGAGCTGATTTCAGAGACCCTCTTGGCCGATGTTATAGCCACCAAGAAGGCAACTATTAGAGAGAGTCATTTGACAGAAGATTGATCTTCATGTTCCAACTCTCTACCTAAGAAAAAATCCAGGACAAGGGGAAGATCCCAATTAGAAAAACTTGGCTCTGAGGTCTGAGCCTTATTGCTCCTCTGAAAAACTACTGAGTAAGAGGGTGTCTAGCCCAGGAAACACCCATAAAAGGCAGAGATTACAGCGATTTGGACTCGCAGCGAGCTGACTGACAATGAGAGATCCAATCCTGATTGTAAGAAGCCCAGGATATCATGTATCTTTGGGTTATTGCAAGAACCTGCAGTGGAAGAGGTGTAGTCTGAAAACTTTTTCCAAATCCTCTGGTAGACCCCGTTGGTGCCTGTTCCAAAGCCTCTGGTAGACCCCGTTGTGGAGATGGCCCTACTTGGACAGCCTAGGGCCTCCAACCTTCCCCTCTCAAGAACCAGATCATCAGATGTAGATGGGCCGGGCATGGATGTAGAAATGCCCCTTGTGATAGGAGATCTGGTCTGGAGGGTAGAGGAACTGGGTCCCGGAAGCTGAGTTGCATCAGCAGTAGAAACCATGGCTTGTTTGGCCAGTACGGGACTATTGCCACTATCTCTGCTTCTTCCATCCTGAGCCTCGACAAAAAACGGAGAATGACAGGAACCGGGGGAAAGGCATAGGCCCTGTGGAACCGCCAATGGTCTGTCAGAGCATCTACCCAAAAGCCTGGGGATACCAAGACCTCGTGTAGTATCTCTCTAGTCTGAAGTTGCATGGGGAGGCAAACAAGTCTACTTCCGGAATGACTCCCAGGGACAGGACCCACCTGAAGACTTCGGGGGGGGGAAGTCCACTCGTTGTCCAGAGAAACTCTCAACAGAAAATCTGCCTGAACGTTCGGGACTCCAGGGAGATAGACAGCTGTCAGGTTGGCCAGGTTTTTCTGGGCCCAGATCATGATGGGCTCTATTTCCTTTGACAGGGAGAGTCTGCGAGTACCCCCCTGTCTCTTGATGTATGCGACTGCCGTTGTGTTGTCCAGTCTTAGGAGGACTGAGTCTCCTGCTGTTAAGTGGTGAAAGGCCTGCAGAGCGCAGAACGCTGCCCGGAGTTCCAGAACATTGGAGACTATCCTGTGAGAGGGAAAATTCCATATGCCTTGGGCTACTTCTGTTAGCCCCTGTTGCTGGCATCTGTAGTGATGGTGACCCAAGACACAGGTGCGATGGAGTGACAATTGAGGAGGTTCCTCTGTTGTAGCCACCAAGGAAAGCTCTCCCGCATGGATGAGGTTATTTGGATAAAGTGATCCCGAAGCCCTGGATTATACTGCTGGAGGAAACCCTTCTGGAAGGGCCGCATTTTTCCACTGAGCCCACTTTACCATGGGTGTTGTTGCCACCATGGTGCCAATGATCTTTAGGCATTGAGAGGCTTGGAGATGAGGACGACATTGCAAGCCAAACTCTGTCCCGGATCACTGGGATTTTTCCAGGGGTAACAAGATGGTGCTCTTGATAGCGTTGAACTGTTCCCCGAGGAATACCAGGGACTGCGTAGGATCCAGATGGCTCTTTTCCAGATTCAGAAGCCAACCAAACTCGAGTAGAGTGGAGATGACCTGGGATCTGTGGATTAGCAACTGCTCCTTGTCCTGAGACAACAGCAGGTCGTCTAGATAGTGATACAGACGGATACCTCTGGTCCTGATCAGAGCCACGACAGCCAACAAGTTTTGAAAACACACGAGGCGATGTTGTAAGCCCGAAGGGGAGACAGGTGAACTGCAGACGGATTTGATCGACAGCAAAGCGAATGTATTTCTGGAATTCTGACGCTATCGGAACATGGAAGAAGGCGTCCTTCAGGTCTATAGAGACAAGCCAATCGCCTGGTTGGATTGCTTGACTGATCATGAGTAGTGTCTCCATCTTGAACTTCTCCTTCTAGATAAAATAATTCAAGTGGGTTAGGTCTATAACTGGCCTCCAGGAGACGTTTTTCTTCAACACCATGAAGAGGGGCGAGTAGACCCCTTAAAACCTTTTGTCATCTGGAACTGGAATTGCAGCGCCCTGAGCCACAAGAGAGACAGGAGAATTCGCTTTTTCTCTTCCGAGAGAGGCAAGGATGCCGACTCGCTCTGTTTTAGGCAGGTGCAATATCATAAAGACTTAGGGGATTCTTGTCCACCGGAAGATGCCCCTTTTGAAAACTTCTGGCCTGAAGGCTGTTTTTTCTTCCAGGTCTTCTTGAACTCACGGCCAGGCCTATAGTAGCGAGCATTCCTTGCTCGATCTGAACTTTGCCTGGGCTGTGTTCTCTTCTGGTTTAGCAGACGGCGATCCTGGGGAAGGAACCCCGACTTGCCCCCTGTGGCACGGGTGATGGCACTGTCCGATATGTTCCCAAAGAGGGACGAACCCCTAAATAGAATCCTGCACCATGCCTGCTTGGAGGCAGGGTCAGCTACCCATGGGCGCAGCCACAAGGCACGCTTAGCCGTGACAGATGTCAGCATGATCCGAGCCACCAGGCGAATTATGTCTAGGGAAGCCCCACGAGAAAAGCCAACGTCAACCTTAGCCCATGAATAGGTGAGCTCCTGGCCAGTTCTTCCGAGATGCTCCTCAGAGAAGCATCTACGTCGTCTGCCCAGACTTCTATCGCTTTAGAAAGGGCTGCGAGAGCTAGAGCTGGTTTGCAGGTCATACCCGCTGTAATGTAGATCTGCTTGAGGTCGGTATAAATTTTCCACTCCAGGCAATCCCTAAAGGAAACAGTATCCTCCAATGGGAGTGTGACATGCCTCACCATCCTCATTAGGGCTGAGTCAATGAGAGGAGCCGACTCCAGGTGTTTTACATCCTTGCTTTTAAATGGGTACATTTTTGATACCTTCATTAACAGGCAATTCTTCCTTTCAACACCACCCCATTTGTCGGTAATTATTGCGCTGAGTTCACCCAAAAAGGAGAAATTAGGGTGTTCTTTTTTGAGGTGTTTAAAATATTTCCTCTGTTTGGAGGGTGCCTCCACTGGCTCTTCCATCTCAAAGCTTCTTTGACAGCTTTTGACCAGCTGTGGTACTAGGGCAAATTCAAAACCTGCACCAGGGTCATCTACCTCCACCTCACTGAGGCTTCAATTGAGGAATGGCTCGGCTGTGAAGGGCCTGGAGCCTTGAGATCATCCCTAATAGGGACTGACATAGTGTCGCCAGCAGGGTTGTGGGTATGACCAGAATCCCCTTTACTCAGGGACTTATGGACCACCTTTCTGACCAGTGCTTCCACTTGTTGGTCTCCACCCTCTCTTTCTTATGCGACTTTAGAAAAGCATCGCTTGCAGAGCGATTTGCCTTCAGGAACCTGGGCCCCGCATACCCAGCAGGCTTTCCTCACAGAGCGGCTGGAGTGGCGGTGAGAGTGACGCCCAGAGGTGGTTTTAGACTCCTATCTGTGGTACCTAGATCTAAAGGAAGATCTGACGCCTGGACCTTGAAGAGGAGTGACAACGTTGAGACCTAGGACGGTCTTTGCCATGCTTTGGTGTTCAGACCTAGAAGAGCTGAGTGAAAAAGAAAGGGTTAAGAGCTCCTGAATGAGTGAACCCAAGCATCACAGGTAGAAAATAAATAAATCCTACCTGCAGCGCAAGGGTTGGCCACAAGAGGGTGGTGACAGATCCATGGCAAGGCAGTTTGAAAGTGAAATGAATCATTAAAGCCTTATGAGAAACAGGCATGAGAGAGCACATAACAAAACATAGCCAGCACCCAGGGAGCCTGCAGCAAACAATTTACCTTGTAAACCAGAGCCCAGTGCCTGGGTAAATACTGCATAAGCCTGCAAGTCATCCCAAGTAATAGCTGCTTTGACAGCTATTTAAATCTGCCACCGTTAACGATGTCACCGCCCCATAGCGGTTGCCATCCGGTGGCAGCCAATCGCTTTCGCGAAACTGCGCCTGCACAAACCAAGCACAGAATCTTCGTTCGCGGCTTGCGGATGCGCAGCGACTTCCTGAAACGGCGAGCTGGAACGCAGCTACGCTCCAGCCGCCGTGGCCACTCACTGGAGCTTGATAGAAAATAAGGAGACACACAAAACACAGAGATACGGCTGCCATATAAAAGGAATATCTTTGTACATTACCACCACCACGGCACGATCCGGACCAGAACCTGGGACTGGGGAGCTGTTCACTCGACCGGGCGTTTACAAAGCCTCCCGCTAATAGCTGGGACGTTTGGCCATATTGCCGCTTGCCTGCCAATGGCCAGGTTAGTAAGCTCTTCGTGGTATCACATCATATCACCCATGTCCACCTGCTAATAGCTAGGATTGCTGGACTGCAGAGAGGATCACCGCTAACCACCAACATATCGCCGTGCACACCGCCAGGCCTGGATTACAGAAAAACTTCATGAAAAGGTAAGACTATATCTTGGTCCTAGGAGGAGGACAAAAAAAGGAACACGGCCTCTGGCCCAGAGCAAAGATTTATGGGAGAAGGGTCCTATGAGGTATGAGGGGCGGGATTAACCCACACGTAGGCTGCCATGGAGTCTGTCAGGAAAGACATTTTTCTTTAATGAAATCACTTTTGTTACAGTATTGTAACTGTAGTAGACGGTAACATACCTGACTCCAAAAGTATAAAGTACTGTATTTATTGGCGTATAACACTGGTACATTTTCACAGCATTAAAGCTTACATTCACCAATTAAGATATATTTTAAGGGTTTACTTCCTCTTTAATCAGATCTAGGATGCAAACACAGCATCTAGCTTTAGTAAGAGAAAGCAGATCTAGATTTCAGTGAACCCTGGTGAATACAGCATTTGATTTCAAACATAGATTTATGTTAAGGAAGGACCCTCTGCAACAGAATTTTTTTTATCTTAATTTCACAACTTAAAAAATCTGTTTAAATGTAACCAAACTTTTTCCCCTATATCTAGCCTTAACCCTTTCGCTGCCAGAGCCGTTTTTGCGTTTTTTTTGCACACATGTTTAAAAAAACATTTTACACAAGATTACACAAAACCCCAAACATTATATATTTTCTAAAAGCAGACCTCCTAGAGAATAAAATAGCGATAGCTACCATTTTTATGTCAGACAATATTACCGCATAGGTCAAGGAAAGCAATATTTCAGTAAAACACACACTAAGGTGAATTTTAGGGCAAACAAATGCAATACATTACCCACATCTTTGGTAAAATATAAAAGACGAGGTTACCCTGAGTAAATAGATACCCAACATGCCAAACCTTAAAGTTTTTTGCGCCCGTAAAATGGCGTCAAACTTCAGTACCTTATATTTTCTATAGGTGACGCTTCAAAGGCCCCAGTTTAGTGTTACAGAGGAGGTCTTGTGTTCGAATTATTGCTCTCATTCTGGCGTATACGGCGATATGTAACATGTGTATCACAATCAATGTTTTTATGTGTAGGCACCCCGACGCTTGCGTTTACATTCGTGTATGTGGGGGGCAGGGGGGGCCTCAAAAAAAACTTGGGGGGGATTTTATGTGCTTGGGTGCAACTTTATTTTTTTTTCAACACATAGGAGACAAACAGTCCCCCATGTGATGATTTTTTGGTGATAGGTTCTCTTTATTGAAATATGCAGGGTCTAAAAGACCCTGCATGTCTCCCCTGTACTCCACTGAATGTTTTGCAATGCAGATCGCATTGCAAAATATTCTTTCTCTGCAAAACGAGCTGGGGACACCGAGAACGTGACCCGGAAGTGACGTCAGAGACGTCGCTTTCCGGGTCACTGCAAGAAGGGGAGGAGAGCGGACTTGTCTCCACTCTTCTCCTTCCCTTCTACACGCTGACACCCGCCATGACTGTTCCGGGCCCGCCGATGGGCAAGTGGAGCCCAGTAAGCATGGCGCGAGCGCGCGAGCAGGGGGGCGCCGGTACCGGGGGGTGTGATGCCATGTATGGTTCCCAATAGATAGCCCCCTTGTAAGCCAGGCCACGTGAGATGATGGGGCCAGAGTTTATTAACTACTCTGATTTAAACATATCATGTTTATTTCTAACCTCTGAAGTGAAAAATTGTATTAAAATGGCCAAGATTTGATCTATGAAAGCTTATTAATAAGCAACGTCTGTATTTATCATTGACCAGAACTTTCATCCCCCTTTTTTGCCATGATCACATACTTTCTTTATTGTTCACATTTAATACCTGGCAGACTAAATTGTAGTTTTGATGTACAAGTTGTGGTTTACCAATATAAACATAAAAGTCTGTACACATTTCTCTGATATTTCCTTTATTTAACAATATTTGAAGACATGTTATATAGTCCTTCATGTCTTGGTATTTCAACATTTGAGTAGAGGGCAAACATTTACTTGACAGAATACATTTTAAGTTGTACCACACCAACATCTAATATTCTTACAATTGATTTTAACCTTTTTAACTGTTTTCAGAAGTAAAACTGTCAGCAGATGCAGCTTGGTTTCTGGACTAGTAATAGTAGAATATCAGTCATTGATTGATTTTTTTTCTTCCCTCAAAACAACTATTGTTCACTGAAAAGTAACCTTACTTCCCTATCTGATTAGGTCTCCAGTGTTTCTCTTAGCTTTAATATTTTAAATTCCTTTAGCTACTATACAATGTACTGGATTCTCTATGCTGAATACTAAAAGACCTGACACAGAATATAAAAAAAAATGTAATGGAAAACAAATGGAACATTTCATATAAAAATTGAACCGGTGTTTCGAAATCAAAAATAATCTTTATGTTTTTTTGGATAGCATAGGGAAGCGGTAACACCCTGTAATGTACCTTTTGCTGTCTGTGCCCCCGTTAAGAAGATTTCATCTAGCTTTCTGTCCCTGTGATAATTGGATTTTGAAAATTTTGGGTTGTCGTGGAAACAAGGATTGGTGATAAAGCTTCAGTGGAGACACCTTTTTCCCATGATAACTCTTACATATAGTTACATTGAGTAAAGACAATAGTCCATCCAGTTCAACCTGTGTAGGTGTATGTGTGTCAGTGTCGATAATTATTTCCCATATCCCTGTGTAGCGGGGTCCTAAATTTAAGGGAAGTGTTTGAGAGGTAGTTGGCTCAAACACTCTAATTTGTCAGGGTTTTTACAACCATTTCTATCCACAGGGAGAGTATTGGTGTGTAGTTCCCTGTGGCCTACAAGTGGCGCTGCCATAGTAGGCTAGGGTTGAACCGCTTATACAGTGCTGTGCCTTGTGCGTCCCCTCTCGGCAGCCATATGGTGGGTGTGTTCCACCTGCTGGGCATGCTGGGAGAGGATATAAAAGGGGCAGACGCTGCCTGTTTGGGGTTCTGTTCGGTCAGCGGGGTCCTACCCCAGGTGTTGTTCCTGTCCGCACCGGGCACCTTTGGCCCAGGGGCGGGTCTGTTCTGGTTCGGTTGCCGGGAGTCCTACTCCCAGGGAGTGTTCCGGTTCCATCCTGGGCACCTTTAGCTCAGGGTGAGGTACTATTGTGTGGTTCCTGTCCACCCTGGGCATGTAAGCCCAGGAACCGCAGTGGAGGCCTGGGGCCCAGCACCTTCGGCTGGGGTCCGCCAGGGATCGAGGAATCTCAGGGTGCCGCCTTGCGAGGGGACCCGTATCTAGGATGAGGAGGCCGCAAAGGAACTCTCCGAAGACCCAGTGCAAAGTCATGGTGACGGTAGGGGCCCGGTAAATCTCCGGAGGGATATCTTCTCCTAAACAAGGGCCATAGCTAAAGAAGGTCTGTGGCAGAGACCAACCTCACAGTCTGTGGCAGAGACTGTGAGCCTAGTTAAACTTTGCTCGCTAAGCTGAGCGAGCATCCGTAACGTTTGTGCCTGGACCCTATCCACACCTTGTGCTGTTCTGTTTCTTACTCCAACCTTTCTTCTATCAGAGACTGTGTTATTGCTAAGAGAAAATAAACTCTGAGTTGGAGTTTCAGCTTGTGTGGACATTCACTTTAATGGGAAGTCAACGACTTGTCTCTAACTAACATAGAGGTGAGAATCAGGCTCTGGAGGTTTCCATGTTCTGACCGTAGAAAGACCCAACAACAACACCGCTCAACCTCTTTGCACAGGAGGGTACGGGCTGTTAGTGCGGTGTGCTTCTCCTTTCCTGCGAGGAGCCAATGTTAATGCAGGTAAAGAAAGGGGTCTGTGCACTACACCTGTATATTGTGTTCTTTAAGATGCACGTCCAAGAGTCTTTTAAAAATTGTAATACTTCCCGCTGACACCGCCACTTGTGGAAGGGAGTTCCACATCCTTATCACCCAGACAGTGAAAAACCCCATGTGCAGCTTAAGGTTAAACTGCTTCTCCTCCAATCTCATTGTGTGGCCCTATGTCCTCTTACACTCCCTGAGACTGAATAGGTTTTTTTTTTGTTCCTACGCTGGGATCACCATTAAGGTATTTGTAAATTGCAATCATGTCCCCTCTCAAGCGTCTTTTTTTCAGCGAGAATACATTTAGTGCTTTAGCTCCTTGTATTTGAGGTCCTTCAGTTCCCTTATTAATTTAGTTGCCCTTCTTTGGACTCTACTCATTTCTATAGTATTACAGTATTACCTATCTATATGGATTTCTTCTGTATCCATATTTCCATGCCGATTGTATTGGGTACTTGTTGAGCCTGTCAGTCAGTCAGTTAGGTGTTTTGATTTGTTTTATGTTATTTTAACTAGCATATTTGTAATAAAGATTTATACCCTTTTAAAGAAATGACTGTTTCATGTTGTGCCCATAAAATTCGCCCTTTTTTTGATTGAGTTGCCTTCAACTCATTCAATCTTTTTTATATAATATTGGATGTTGGTACAGTGGGGGTCTTCCCTTGAGAACTACAAGCTGTCTGCTGCAGTGCAAAAAAAGGGTCAAAAAAGGGTGCTGCAGTGGCAGATGGTAGTTATATGTCATTCATTCACAGATTGCTGTGAATGAATGACATGGCTGTGTGGACGGAGCCCCGCATGGCTGCACTCTTTTCAAATTGTGACAGCAGGTGCAGGGAGAAGATCCCCTTCCTGCTGTCACAGTGGAGGATTGGATGTTAGCAAAGGTGAACTTATCCGTTTCTTCATTCCCACCTAGACTCAAGCCTTGTACACACGATCGGTTTTACAGATGAAAACAGTCCGATGGACTTTTTTCATCGGACAAACCGATCGTGTATGGGACCCATCGGTCTTTTTTCCATCGGTTTTAAAAAATAGAACATGTTTTAAACCTTTCCGATGGATCAAATACCGATAGCAAATTCCGATCGTCTTTGGGCAAGTCCATCGGATAAAAAACCCACGCATGCTCAGAATCAAGTCAACGCATGCTCAGAAGCATTAAACTTAATTTTTCTCGGCTCATCGGAGTGTTTTACGTCACCGCGTTTGGAACGGTCGGTTTTTTGACTGATGGTGTGTAGGCAAGACTGATGGAAGTCAGCTTCATCGGATTTCCGATGGACAAAACCATCGGATTAGAATCCATAGGATATCCGATCGTGTGTACGAGGCTTAACAGTAAGAATGACAGTGTGGATTATCAGTGAAAATTTCGTTACAATGTACACTTTATGGCAAACTTTGACATGTGACATTGGTAACCTTTAATCACACGAATGATTACCGGTACATGTCTAGGCCTCCAGTATTATGCTCTAGTTTCTAGACCCAATTCTGATTTAACTCCATCAACACATAAACCCCCATAATGTTAGCTTCAGGATGCTACAGAACAGTTTGTCTGCTACAGTTTGTCATGAAACATATGCATTTCTTTTCCAGCACTATGCTGCTTTATGACTTTGATAAATGAGTGTTTGGAAAAATAGTAATATAAAACAAATATTCCAGCAAACTTAGAGAAAAAAAGGTCGTTTCTGTATTGCTGTTGCATACGTCTGTCATAAAATCAAATTGGCTAATGTATATTGTTACTTGACTGTATGATTTCTTTATGTTTCTTTTTTATTTTTTTATTTTATCTCTTTAACGCAATAAAAAACGTCTGTAAACATAAAATCAAATTGGCCTTTTAAAATGAAAATCAAAACCATATAGGTGTGATATAAATATGTGCAATGATTTAACATGATGTACCATGTGATGATTTTTGGTATTTGTCTCCTAAAACTATTTTTTTTTTCCTCAATGTACAAAATGTATGCACATAACACTGTGATATTTACTTGTACTGTACATCTGAGGTTTAAATTAATGACATGCTTCTGAAAACTAAACTTGGACAACCTAAATTATGGGCTTTTTTAGGCATCTTAAAAACAGACATCTGTCACGCGTGTTTCAGTTTGAAAATATTTTTCAATGAAGTTGTTGGTCCAGTCTCTGATTTCAAGTCCAGTTTTAAACCAATAGGCTTTGTACACAGGGGAGAAGTTGTGTGAGTACATGGGGCTATGTATCCTGGAAAAAGAGAAGTATATTTGCAATAAGAAAAATGCATTATGCTGGAGGCCCTGGAAGCGATGTGGAAAAAGAAAAGTTCTTATAATAAGCACTGCAGTTAATGGTAAAAAAATTAAAAAGCTTAACTCGATGCTGAGCAAGCAAACTCTTTTTTTTAAATATCTTTAAATATACCTTTCTTTTGCAATTGTCTGGTCATGTGACATTACAGATCCTCTTTTCCCTCCTCCTCCTTCAGCGGTGGGCCAGTCCCAATTGTTCCATGGTGACCTGTTCCTGCCCTGGGTTTACAGGAAATTAGATGAATGATGCCAGGTGATGTCAGGCCAAGAAATCCACGCTGGACATGAGGTAAATATTGCAGAGCTGTTTTATTTCTATCATCCTATTATTTATTTCTATAGCTGTTCTGATTTACATTTGGTGATGGAGTTGCTCTTTAAAGTATTTGAAAGTTCATATACTAACTTTTCTACTTTTAATATTTATTAATCATTTTGAAAGTCATATTTTATATTTGTATTTAAATCTGCAGCTGGTACCAAGTGATCCTGCAATGAGCGTCCTTGTGTAGGCACTTCCTGTTATAGGGTGAAGACTTATGCCGTGTACACACGATCGGTTTTACCAATGAAAACAGTCCAATGGACTTTTCTCATTGGACAAACCGATCGTGTATGGGCCCCATTGGGCTTTTTTCCATCGGTGAGAAAAAATAGAACATGTTTTAAATTTATCCGATGGGAAAAAAAACGATAGAAAATTCCGATCGTCTGTGTGGAACTCCATCGGACAAAAAACCCACGCATGCTCAGAATCAACTCGACGCATGCTCAGAAGCATTGAACTTAATTTTTCTCGGCTTGTCGGAGTCTTTTACGTCACAGCGTTTGGGACGGTCGGATTTTTGACTGATGGTGTGTAGGCAAGACTGATGGGAGTCAGCTTCGTCGGATTTCCGATGGAAAAATCCATCGAATTAGAATCCATAGGAAATCCGATCGTGTGTACGAGGCTTTATTGTTCCCATCTCCTAATTGTGCTCTTGCATTGTCACCCTGTCACATTGGTTTCTGATGATGATGTTTTTTGAAGCTACAAAAGACCAACAGAACTGAAAAGCAACAAATAATAAAAAAAAAAAGGTGGAAACAAGTATTTTATTTAAAAAAATTGACAATTGTTTATTACAAAAAAATTATAAATTTATTACAAAAAATTATGAATTTACAAAGCTGGGATCAGACAGAATATGGAGCAGCTGTGCATAGTAACCAATTAGCTTCTATATTCAACTTACTCAGTTAAGCCTGTGAAAATGAAAGATAAAATCTGATTGGTTGTCATGCACCATGCTCTAGATTCTGGCTGCACCATTCTTAGTGAATTCCTGTCACAGTGCTTTAGCCAACTAAATGCCATTCATGTAGGGTTCATATCTATGCTAGTTAGCAGCAAATCCTGTACATGTACATTGGATGAGCATGTGCGAATTTTGCTGTCTTCAGGGAAGGAGGGATGGATCCCTCAATGTTAAAGTAGGTAAACACTTAATGAATTCAATTAAATTTAGTAAAGTAATGTGTATCATAAATATTTTGTGCATGCACTCCAGAAATGACTGCATAACATTTCTCAGGGTGAGTTTGCTGATGTTGAAACTGGAAAACCTACACAGAATAGATAAACAGGGAGTAACTGTAACCCGCAGTATACTAAACAGGTGCAAAATTAAAAGTGATAATGAAAAACAGATACAATAATGGATCGGCACTGCTCCAAGCCTGCAGTATCCATCTCTCAGGTTTACACTCTGGGATTCAGGTCCTGGCAGAGATAGAGCACACCTCACTCCAAGATATAATATAACATACAAATACCGCCGCACACTGTATTCAACTCTAGTGTAAAGTAAATGAAAGACAGGCTTCAGCTCAAATTCACAACCTTTAGTCATGACTCTCTGACATGTTTCACCCACATTAGACCTCTATGATTAAGCCCAATGTGTGTTAAAACATGTCAGAAGAGCGCAACCAATGATTTGAACCCTGTCTTTCATTTCCCTTACATTGGAGTTGAATACAGTCTGAGGCAGTACAGAGAAGAATGCGGACACTGCAGCTAATAGAAACAAGATTACGAAAGCTGCACAAACATGGACTCTGCAGCAATATCTCTGTGGTTCAAAAGGGTAGCATATGGTTGTGTAGTATAGTCTATAGAAAACTCTTTAACAATAAAGGGTCTAACTGATAATCACCACTTCAGTAAAACAGTTAAGAAGAAAAGGGAGGAGCAAAGAATTTGGCTCCACCCACCTATGGGACCGGGGCAGACTGAAGCCCTGTACACACGATCGGATATCCTATGGATTCTAATCCGATGTTTTTTTCCATCGGAAATCCGATGAAACTGTCTTCCATCAGTCTTGCCCACACACCATCAGTCAAAAAACGGACCGTTTCAAACGCGGTGACGTAAAACACTCCGATGAGCCGAGAAAAATTAAGTTCAATGCTTCTGAGCATGCGTCGACTTGATTCTGAGCATGCGTGGGTTTTTTATCTGATGGATTTCCACACAGACGATCGGATTTTGCTATCGTTTTTTTTCCCCATCGGATAAATTTAAAACATGTTCTATTTTTTCACACCGATGGAAAAAAGACCGATGGGGCCCATACACGATCGGTAAAACCGATCGTGTGTACACGGCTTTAGGGTTAAGTTGACAGTTAGTAAAAGAGAAATATGAATGGCTAAAAGTATGTCACATGTTAAACTGACACGAGCTAGCCCATATATAAAGAATTTAAAGTGTGCAGGAGATACAGTCGGGCAGCAGAGCAGCAAGAAGAAGGAGCATAACACCCTCCCACCCATTGTCGTGGACCTTATTATGTTGTATTGTCCTTTTCTATTGAAAAGGGACAGTTATAAGGACTTTTAAAGTATGTTTTTTGGTTAAACTCGAGCTGTAAAGGCTGAGTTAAAAGTTATTGGTATGAGATAATAAAAGTGTGTGCTATATTAAATATAAGTTGGAACATGTTTTATTGTTGGTAAATATTAAAAAAACAATAATAAAGGCCCGCGGCCATTTAAACTCACTATATAAAGTATTGTTGTTAATTATTTGATTAATGGTATAGTTATTGTTCTGCATACGGCCCTATAACAAACTGCTGCTCATAAACAGCATCCATGTAAGGAACTAGACCACCTGCTGGTGGCACTGTTGTCCTAGGACTTTAGGGGGTAGTTCCAGTGTCCACATGTGGGTATTTCTAAGCAGTAAGCAGGTCCAGGAATTAGTCTTTCCCTGATGCTGGCTGTTGGAAAGGTATTTACCCACTTCAATACCATGCACTTACGCCCCTTCCTGCCCAGGACAATTTTCAGCTTTCAGCGCTGTCACACTTTGAATGACAATTGTGCGGTCATACTACACTGCACCCAAACTAAATTTTTATAATTTTCTTCCCACAAATAGAGCTTTCTTTTGGTGGTATTTGGTCACCTCTGCGGTTTTTATTTTTTACTAAAAAAGCTAAAAAAGACCAACATTTTTTAAAAAATATGTTGTTTTTTTTAGTTTCTGTCATAAAATTTTGTTTTCCCCTTCACTGACGGGCACCGATGAGGTGGCACTGATGGGCACTGATGAGGCGGCACTGATGAGTTGGCACTGATAAAGTGGCACTGATGAGGAGGCACTGATATGTAGAATTGATGGGCACTGATAGGCGGCACTGATATGCAGCACTGATGGGCACTGATAGGCGGCACTGATGGGCACTAATAGGTGGCACTGATGGGCACTGACAGGCGGCTGTGATGGGCACTGACAGGCGGCTGTGATGGGCACTGACAGGCGGCTGTGATGGGCACTGACAGGCGGCACTGATTGGCACTGACAGGTGGCACTAACAGGTGGCACTGATGGGCAGCATTGATGATGAGGCACTGACAGGTGTTTCTGCTGGGCAGTGATTGGCACTGTGGTGGGCAGTGATTGGCACTGTGGTGGGCAGGGATTGGCACTTGTAGAGTTTATTATATGGGGCACTGCTGGGCATGTAAATTTTACATTTGAGGGGGCTGTGCTGATAATCAATGTGCTGATTATCAGCACAGACCCCCCCTCTGACAGGGAGAGCCGCCGATCATCTCTCCCTGTCAGCGTGAACCGAGAAATGCAGTTTACCGGCACTTCCTGGTTCACGCGATGATCAGCTGTGATTGGTCACAGCTGATCACGTGACAGAGGCTTCTTATCACGATCGGAGATGCGGGGTGTCAGACTGACACCCCGCACTCGCGACTGCTGCGATGCGCCGGCATGTTATCCTGCTGGACGTCAATAGACTGCTGCGATGCGCCGGCATGTTATCCTGCTGGACGTCAATAGACGTCCAGTCAGGATAACAGAACTATTTCCCGGAAGTCAATTCCCCATTGACCGGGCGGGAAGTGGTTGAATGATCTTTCTAGAATCTCTTAGAGCTTCAGTGTTTTAACCTGTGTGCACATACTCTTTTTTTTCCTGGAAACCTGTAGCCTTGATCCTGCTTCTTATGGAGAGCTGACAGTTGTGTTTAGGGAGAAATACTTTTTATCACTGGTATTGAATAATTTCTCAAATGGCAGTACCCAGCTTCCCATGTCCTTTGCTTGACAATAGCTTGCTTATTAGCCCTACAATTGGCCGAAATTGAATTAGAAGTTTTAGCCAGCATAGACTTCAATTGGGTTTCCCACAAAGTTTGGGATGTTTGAACTTTAAGTGAACTGAACCTGAGCAGATTCGCTCATTCGTAGTCATTTGCTTTTTTTTTTTGCTGCTGCATCTCAGCCAAACAGGGGGGATAGACCCGGGAGAGCCTCGGGTCTCGTACACATCGCTGGATCAAGATTGGGCTTAGGTAAGTATAAATCCTCGTGCTTCAAACAAACTTTTCCGTGGATTTCTGTTTGAAGGGCGTTGGCCGTGAACGCCCATAGCATACACGCGCCAGGACTTTTTCTGAAAACTTTCCCCAAATCACATGGTTTTTCTGCTCTTTTCTGCTCTTTACCACCATCCTTTGGTCAACTTCTGCTATTGTTGGTTGACTTTAACATTGGTTCTGGGCATGCGTGTTTGTACTTTGGACTAAAGTCTGATGGATTTCTGTACACACGATAGGACTTTGTGCCGTAGGACTTTTGTTGCCGAAAAGTTTGTCCGTTTGCAGAGCAAACTTTTGTCCGATGAAAACCGAAAAAGTTTGTCCGATGGAGCGTACACACAGTAGGATTTTTTTGAAAACCTGCTCATTTTGACGTTTGTTGTCAAAAAGTCCTACCGTGTGTATGGGGCTTTAGGGTGGCTGAGGGGGGAGCTGCACACCAAGGTTTTTTACCTACATGCATAGAATGCATAAAGGTCAAAAATCTTCAACCCTTGCAACCACTTTAACACTTGCTCTTAAAGTGATTTTAAAGGATCACCTTGTAAAACAATCCATTCAGTTTAAAATAGAAATGAAAGGCAAAGCATTTGTGTATAGATTAAAAAAACACATTATAAATACTTTTTTTTTTCTCTTTTTTTAAAAGTGATTACATTCCCTCTGTTCTCAGCTGCATAAGAACTAGTGGGAGGAGAAACAACATAACACTGATCTTCCCATCGAAAGGCTCTGCAGGGAAGGCATGTCAGGACAAGTCTGGTCATTAGAGGAGAGCAGGCTGAGTTCCCAGCAAAGCTAGAGAACTGACCATGGTGTGCTCCCCTGTTTAGTGTAGTCAGTTTTTAATAGGAAAGCACAGGGACTGGCAGGAACATCATGGATTTCACACAAAGCAAGCAATACAAAGAGAACAGGATATTTTTTCCTACAATTACATGATACAGCAGGCACAGATCAGGAATATGAAATTTTGGGGTAACAACCACGTTAAGTAACAATTGGTGGATGAAGGGCAGGTTCACTTTGTGTAGAATTGCTAGAGGGGACAATGACTTGACAGGCTTAAATTTCACCTACAGATCTAAAACTTTGCTGGATACAATTTGTTTCTAAAATATTAATTGCTATAGTTACCTTGTAAGTCTCTAAAAAGTATAAAGGTATATATATATTTTTTTTTTGACATTTCTGGTAAGTGACAAAGAAAGTATTAAAGCTAGTGGGTTAGTATAATGGCCAGGCATCTAGCATTTTCCAAAGGGGGGTCAGCTGTATTACTTGTATTTCTCTCAGGAAATATTTATGAACTCAAGCCATTCTATAATGACAAGTATATACAGTATCTTCTATTATCCTGCATTCAATTATATGAATTACATGTATCAACTTGTTAATAAGGTAGCCTGGCTTTTAAAGGTTGTTTCTTAAATTTGGCACAACAAAGTGAATACTCGCTGCTTATTAATATCACATAAAAGCAAAACAAAAGAGCAGTTGACCACTTGCCTTTTAATAATATGCGGCAAACTTCATTAAGCTCCTTGGGCCAAATGTTTATTGTTCTCTTGTTTCCCATTACAGATGGCAACCTTTCCAAGCACAGTAAATGTTGCTGCTTTGATCCATGCAGTTATTCAACAATAATCTTTTGGTGCAGGCTGACATGACCTTGTATACTTGTAATCCTAGTTCTCATTGGATTGCTGCCAACAAAAACCAATACAAATGTGAACAGAAAAATCAAAGTCGCTGAACTGCCAGCTGTTCTATATTTGACTCCGGTATCAGTAAATAAATGGACTAAAAAGTAGAACATTTAACTACAATTTTGGTGTTGAATGAGTGTTGCCATTTGAAAACAAACACTATTAATAAAGTTAGATTTTTTTGTATTTTTTTTTTAATGAAAACCAAAACAATGAAATAAAACAAAGGATGTTAGGCTGAAGTCTTTAAAATAAACTTATAATAGCAACAGGATATAGACATCCTTTATACTGGTAGACATAGGACAGTGTCCTTCAGTGTTGTACCTGTTTATTACTGGCCATAATAATAAATTGTTCACAGATTTCCTCAAAGCTTTCGCAAGAGGAAATGTGCACAGCCATAACTATGCTGCAGAGTACTTAAGATGTTGAGCTATCACCTTTTATCAAAGACATGAAACTAAGAATGAGTTTCAACCATTTGATTCTGACGGCTCCTAGGCTACAAATAGCTATTTCTCTAATTTTTAGGCAACACTGGCAGGCTCTAAAAAATTCCGGCTGAATCTTCACTGCAACAGAAGAGGCATAATATTTATCTCTCCAGAAACCCATGCTTTCTATCTTCACTCCATTCCAACACCACAGCTTTTATCAGACTCTTATGAGGGTGCTGCATCATTGTGCCCTCTCCCCCTCCAGCATAAGCTGTAGCTCCATGTTTAGACACCCTATATCACTACTACCGGGGATGCTGAGTCTGTTCTTCACTCTCTTGTGCTGCTCCTCTACAGCACTTCTGAGTCCTGCCCAGTGAATGAGGAACTATTATTTGTTTACTATTGCTTTAAATGTTCTATTTTTTATTTATTTTACATCTGAGGAAAAAAACACACAAAATTGAAGCTAATTGGGGTCGTCTTTTTTTTGCCACACAAACAGGCTGAGAATAGTTAAAAGATACACGCTCATGACCCAGTCCTGAGCTCCGTGACCGCGCCCGCGGGACCCGCGGACCCTATCGCCGCCGGTGTCCCGCGATCGGGTCACAGAGCTGAAGAACGGGGAGAGGTAAGTGTAAACAAACCTCTCCCCGTACTTCCTAGTGAGTCTGTCACTGATCGTCTGTTCCCTGTCAGGCCTGGTTCACACTGGGGCGACAAACGCTCCGACATTTGGAGCTCATGTCGCATGACGTGTGAAAATCAATGTTTCCCTATGAGAGCCGTCTTAACTGGTCCGACACATGTCGGTCCGACTTTGAGAATGCTCCCTGTACTACTTTGGTCCGACTTTGATCCGACTTCAGCCCATTGACTATCATTGAAGTCGGATCAAAGTCGGACCGCAGTCTTGCATGATCCGACTTTGGCATGCGACTTGTGCTGTACTGCTCTTGAGGGGGAACTCCAGGCCAAATTTTAAATAAAAAACCAGCGTGGGTTCCCCCTCCAGGAGCATACCAGGCCCTTGGGTCTGGTCTGGATTTGAACGGGCACCCCTATGCCGAAAAAACGGCGTGGGGGTCCCTCAAAATCCAAACCAGACCCTTATCCGAGCACACAACCTGGCAGGCCGCAGGGGAAGAGGGGGGGACGAGAGAGCGCCCCCCCTCCCTCCTGAACCGTACCAAGCCGCATGCCCTCAACATGGGGGTTTGGTGCTCTGGGGCAGGGGGGCGACCTGCGGCCCCCCACCCCAGAGCACCCTGCCCCCATGTTGATGAGGACAGGGCCTCTTCCCGACAACCCTGGCCGTTGGTTTTCGGGGTCTGCGGGCGGGGGCTTATCGGAATTCGGGAGCCCCCTTCAATAAGGGGGCCCCCAAATCCAGGCCCCCCCCACCCTATGTGAATGAGTATGGGGTACATCGTACCCCTACCCATTCACCTGGTGGAAAAAAATGCAATAAAAAAACCACACAGCTTTTTAAAGTATTTTATTGCACAACTCCGGGGGTCTTCTTCCGACTTCGGGGGTCTCCGGTGTCGTCGCCGCGCTCTCCGGTTCTTTCTTCCGCCGGGCCTCCGCTAACTTCTTTTTAGCTCTTTTGCTAACGGAGGCCCGGTCTTCTCCGTCTTCTCGTCCGGCTCTCCGTTGTCCTTCTGCCGGCCCCTCCACTAACTTCTTGGTAGCTCTTTCGCTAGTGGAGGGGCGCGGTCTTCCCGTCATCGCCGTCGGCGTCTTCTTCCCTCTTCTCCTCCTCGATGTTGACGCGTCGCTTCCTCCCGCTGTAATACTGGCTCTCCGCTCTGCATTAATATAGGCTTCCCATGACGTCACAGTCACATGTTCCCATGACGTCACAGTCACATGCTCCGGGGCCATGTGCCCCGGAACATGTGACTGTGACGTCATGAGAAGCCTATATTAATGCGGAGCGGAGCGGAGAGCCAGTATTACAGCGGGAGGAAGCGACGCGTCAACATCGAAGAGGAGAAGAGGGTAGAAAACGCCGACGGCGACGACGGGAAGACCGCGCCCCTCCACTAGCGAAAGAGCTAAAGAAGTTAGTGGAGGGGCCGGCAGAAGGACAACGGAGAGCCGGACGAGAAGACGGAGAAGACCGGGCCTCCGTTAGCAAAAGAGCTAAAGAAGTTAGCGGAGGCCCGGCGGAAGAAAGAACCGGAGAGCGCGGCGACGACACCGGAGACCCCCGAAGTCGGAAGAAGACCCCCGGAGCTGTGCAATAAAATACTTTAAAAAGCTGTGTGGTTTTTTTATTGCATTTTTTTTCCACCAGGTGAATGGGTAGGGGTACGATGTACCCCATACTCATTCACATAGGGTGGGGGGGCGGGCGGAATCCGGGGGCCCCTTTATTAAAGGGGCTCCCGGATTCCGATAAGCCCCCCGCCCGCAGACCCCGACAACCAACGGCCAGGGTTGTCGGGAAGAGGCCCTGTCCTCATCAACATGGGGGCAGGGTGCTCTGGGGTGGGGGGGCCGCCGCAGGTCGCCCCCCTGCCCCAGAACACCAAACCCCCCATGTTGAGGGCATGCGGCCTGGTACGGTTCAGGAGGGAGGGGGGGCCGCTCTCTCGTCCCCCCTTTTCCCCTGCTGCCTGCCAGGTTGTGTGCTCGGATAAGGGTCTGGTTTGGATTTTGGGGGGACCCCCACGCCGTTTTTTCGGCGTAGGGGCGCCCCTTCAAATCCAGACCAGACCCAAGGGCCTGGTATGCCCCTGGAGGGGGAACCCATGCCGGTTTTTTATTTAAAATTTGGCCTGGAGTTCCCCCTCAAGATTCATACCAAACACAGTGCCTGATATTGGCGGGGATCCAAGTCGGATCCCCGTTCATTGAAAGTCGGACATATGTCGGCTTCATGTCGCAGGGCAAAGTCGGATCCAAAGTAGGACAGATGTCGTGTCGCACTAGTGTGAACCCAGCCTCAAAGGGAACGACGATCAGTGACATCACATGCCAAGCCAAGCCCCCTACAGTAAGAAACACACATTAGGTCACACTTAACCCCTTCAGCGCCCCCTACAGGTTAACCCCTTCACTGCCAGTGTAATCTTTACAGTAATCAGTGCATTTTTATAGCAATGATCGCTGTAGAAATGACAATGGTCCCAAAATAGTGTCAAAAGTGTCCGATGTGTCTGCCATAATGTCGCAGTCATGATAAAAATCGCTGATCGCCGCCATTACTAGTAAAAAAAAAAAATATTAATAAAAATGCCATAAAACTATCCCCTATTTTGTAGACGCTATAACTTTTGCGCAAACCAATCAATAAACGCTTATTGTGATTTTTTTTACTAAAAATATGTAGAAGAATACGTATCGGCCTAAACTGAGGAAAAAAATAATTTTATATATTTTTTGGGGATATTTATTATAGCAAAAAGTAAAAAATATTGCATTTTTTTTCAAAATTGCTGCTCTATTTTTGTTATAGAGCAAAAAATAAAAACCGCAAAGGTGATCAAATACCACCAAAAGAAAGCTCTATTTGTGGGAAAAAAAAGGCACCAATTTTGTTTGGGAGCCACGTCGCACGACCGCGCAATTGTCAGTTAAAGCAACGCAGTGCCGAATCGCAAAAAGGGGCTTGGTCCTTTAGCTGCAAAATGGTCCGGGGCTGAAGTGGTTAATAACATTAATACATTTCTCCAAAATGGCAAGACCTACCTAAAATCTTCTGTTTTTCACTGAAATGCTTGGGGTGGGGGGATGGGGGATTAAAAACTCTCTCTGTTTTGCTCATCAACTCAAAAGTAGTCCAGTAAGTTAAATCCCACAGCTTCACCTCTTCATCGTCCCCACTCAGGCAGAGATCAATATATTTTCTCTCTATTGAAGCATCCTATCCTCAAAACCCATTCAGGGAAATAAGTGCAATTTTTATGCCCTCCCTGGTGTCTCCCTATAGCCCATCTTCTATTCACCGTGTGAATGCCACCTGACAGAGGGAAATAGATTTTTTTCTATTGATTTTATTGGCTATTGGCTTTTCAACTAATATTCTAAAATAAGTCAATTGCTGTTTTAATGAGACTTTTTCATATAATAAAATTGACTTTCTTGAACTAATATTCATGTAGCAATGTGAAGTTTTGTTATGGCACCCTTAAAGTCCTGATATTTGTGGATATATTCACATGCTAAGTGATATTCAGGGGAAATATATTTTTTATTTTAAATTCCTTTAAACAGCTTTAAGACAATTGCATATTTAAAGCAAATATAGGCTATGGTTAGAGAGTTATCATCAAAATATAGAGGAATTAATGTATATCACCCTGCAAGTGATTTAAAAAAGTAGTCCTTTGTTTACTCTGTTTATGTGCTTATCAAATCAAAATGTGTTTTTCCTCCTCAATAAGTATTGAAAAGTTTTGTGAGGACATTGAATAAAATATCTATAACTGTACCACTTACCGTAAATACTGCTTGTCAAAACCTAGGATGAAATGGGAAGGAAAAGAGGCCAAAGACAAATTTTAAAGACTGTCTGGCAGAACATCAAAGTGATGACAGTGTAAGTCAAAACAGCGCATTAACAAATGTAAAAAATAAAATAAAACTGATAAACTAGAGAAAAAGGGTACTCAACCATTGAATAGAATTGAAAGTAGTTATTCAATGAAGGGTTGATATACTACAACATAAAGTATGTTTTTTTATTTTCATTTTTTAAGATAAGGCAGAGAGAAATCAAAAGACTAGTCACAAATATTATCTTTTAGCTACCTGTAGTTAATCTTTTTGACATTAAAGTTGTTCTAAAGGCTCAAGGTTAGGGATGAGCTTCGAGTTCGAGTCAAACTCATGTTCGACTCGAACATTGCCTGTTCGGCGAACAGCGAACAATTTGGGCTGTTCGCGGCAAATTCGAAACGCCGCGGAACACCCTGTAAAAGTCTATAGGAGAAATCTAAAGTGCTAATTTTAAAGGCTTATATGCAAGTTATTGTCATAAAAAGTGTTTGGGGACCCAGGTCCTGCCCCAGGGGACATGTATCAATGCAATTTTTTTTTTAAAACTGCAGTTTTTTGGGAGCAGTGATTTTAATAATGCTTAAAGTGAAACAATAAAAGTGAAATATTCCTTTACATTTCGTACCTGGGGTGTGTATATAGTATGCCTGTAAAGCAGTGCTTGTTTCCCGTACTTAGAACAGTCTATGCTCAAAATTTCATTTCATTAGTAAAAAAGTCATTTAAAAGTACTCGCGGCTGTAATGAATTGCCGGTCCCGGCAATACAGAGAAAAGTCATTGAAAGTCATTGATAAAATTTTTTTATAAAAAATGCGTGGGGGTTCCCCCAAATTCAATTACTAGGCCCTTCAGGTCTGGTATGGATACTAAGGGGAACCCTGCGCCAAATTAAAAAAAAAATGGAGTGGAGTTCCCCCCAAAAATCCATACCAGACCCTTATCCGAGCACGCAACCTGGCAGGCCGCAGGAAAAGAGGGGGGACGAGAGAGCGCCCCCCCTCCTGAACCGTACCAGGCCACATGCCCTCAACATGGGGAGGATGCTTTGGGGTCTGGACCCCAAAGCACTATGTCCCCATGTTGATGGGGACAAGGGCCTCATCCAAACAACCCTTGCCCGGTGGTTGTGGGGGTCTGCGGGCGGGGGGCTTATCGGAATCTGGAAGACCCCTTTAACAAAGGGGATCCACAGATCCCGCCCCCCTATGTGAATTGGTAACGGGTACATTGTACCCCTACCATTTCACAAAGAAAGTGTAAAAAATTTTAAAAAAACACACAGACACAGTTGGGATAAGTCCTTTATTAAAAATTAAAAAAAGAATAAAAAAAAGACTCCAGCGGTGGTAATCCACTCTCGATCTCCACGATGCCGGTATCCTGCGATGGATGATCTCTCCGGGCTCCAGCGACGATGTCCAGCTATGAGGAACAGCACATGGTCCTCTCTTCACCGGAGCGGAGACACCCCGGGAATGACGCGGCTTCAGCCACTGACAGCTCTTATGTAGCTGAGGGCGGGGCCACACGTCACGTGACCCCGTCCCCCTCTGACGCAAGGGGAAACCAGGGCTTCCCCAGTGACGTGACGGGTGACCCTGCCCCCCTCTGATGCAAGGGAAACCTGCGTTGCATCAGAGAGGGGCGGGGTCACTCGCACGTCACTGGGAAAGCCTGGGTTTCCCCTTGCGTCAGAGGGGGACGGGGTCACATGATGGGTGGCCCCGTCCTCGGCTACATAAGACCTGCCAGGCTTCGGCGGCGTCATTCCCGGGGAGGGGTCTCTGCTCCGGTGAAGAGAGGACCATGTGCTGTTCCTCGTAGCTGGACATCGTCGCTGGAGCCTGGAGAGATCATCCATCGCAGTATACCGACATCGTGGAGATCGAGAGTGGATTACCACCGCTGGAGTCTTTTTTATTTTTATTCTTTTTTTATTTTTAATAAAGGACTTATCCCAACTGTGTCTGTGTATTTTTTTACAATTTTTTACACTTTCGTTGTGAAATGGTAGGGGTACAATGTACCCCGTTAACAATTCACATGGGGGGGTGGGATCTTGGGGTCCCCTTTGTTAAAGGGGTCTTCCAGATTCCGATTAGCCCCCCACCTGCAGACCCCCACAACCACCGGGCAAGGGTTGTGGGGATGAGGCCCTTGTCCCCATCAACATGGGGACATGGTGCTTTGGGGTCCAGACCCCAAAGCATCCTTCCCATGTTGAGGGCATGTGGCCTGGTACATTTCAGGAGGGGGGGCGCTCTCTCGTTCCCCCTCTTTTCCTGCGGCCTGCCAGGTTGCGTGCTCGGATAAGGGTCCGGTATGGATTTTTGAGGGGAACCGCACGCCATTTTTTTTTATTTGGCGCAGGGTTCCCCTTAATATCCATACCAGACCTGAAGGGCCTGGTAATTGAATTTGGGGGGACCCCCACGCATTTATTTTTTATTTTTATTAATGACTTTCAATGACTTTTCTCTGTATTGCCGGGACCGGCAATTCATTACAGCCGTGAGTACTTTTAAATGACCTTTTTTCCTTCAGAAATGACATTTTGTGCAGAGACTGTTCTAAGCACGGGAAACAAGTGCTGCTTTACAGGCATACTATATATATATATATATATATATATATATATATATATTTATATTTAAAGGAATATTTCACTTTTATTGTTTCACTTTAAGCATTATTAAAATCACTGCTCCCGAAAAAACTGCCTTTTTATGACAATAACTTGCATACAATGCCGCGTACACACGATCATTATTCACGGCGGTTAAAAAACCGCCGTGAATATTGTCATTAAAAACGAGGGAACGGCTTGTTCCCCACACACGGTCGTTTTTCACGTCGTTTTTTCTCTTGTCGAGAAAAACGACCGTCTGTGGGCTCCGCGGCAGTGTTTCCCTATGGGAAACACTGCCACGGAAAACATGTCGAAAAAAACGACGAGAAAAATTAGAACATGTTCTAATTTTTCTCGTCGTTTTTAATGCCGTTTTTCTCGTCGAAAAAAAACGACAGAAAGCCCACAGACTATCGTTTTTCTCATCGAATGGGAAAAATGTCGTTTTTCTCGACGAGAAAAACGGCCGTGTGTACGCGGCATTAGCCTTTAAAATTAGCACTTTTGATTTTTCATGTTCGTGTCTCGTAGACTTTAACGGGGTTCGGATGTTCGAACAAATTTATTGCCTGTTCGCATGTTCTGGTGCGAACCGAACTGGGGGGGTGTTCGGCTCATCCCTACTCAAGGTTATTTACATTCATGCATTCTATGCATGAAGTTAAAAAAAACTTATGTGTGCTGCCCCCCTAAAACTTATTTGAGCCCCATCACAATCCAACTATGTGCACAAGAGACTCGGCTCTCCAGGGAACCTTCCTCCTTATTGGCTGAGACAGCAGTGGGAGACATTGGCTCCCGCTGCTGTCAATTACAGCCAGTGAGCCAATGAGGAGAGAGAGGAGGTGGGGCCGAGCCGTGGCTCTGTGTGTAAATGGACATGCAGAGCCACAGCTTGAGATTAAGCCTACTTGGGTGCCCCCATTGCAAGCTGTTTGCTCTGGGGGCACTGGGCAGGAGGGAGGGGCCAGGAGCGTTAGCAGGAAAGCTAAGAAAAGGAGGATGGGGGCTGCGCTGTCCAAAGCCACTACACAGAGCTGGTAAGTCTAACATGTTTGTTATTTTAAACATAATAATAAAAAAAAAACTTTAATATAATTTTAAGGACTAACCATGATAACTCATTTCATACGCTGAGGTTGACTTACTAAAGGCAAATCGGTTGATCACTTTGCAAGGGAAATTGCAATTTGCAAGGAAACAATCCCCAGTGTTGAAATATCATTTTCTAATAAATACCTGATTATATGCAAGGAAAATTAAGCTGGCCATACACTGATTGAAATTTGGTTGGTTTATGAATTTCGATCCACGTATGGCAGTTCCCTTTCCCGATCTATAAGTGAAATAAGTTATAAAATATTTAAGTGGAGCTCCACCCTGAATATTAACTTCTGCTATTTGGAACCCTCCCCCCCTCAGGTGTCACAATTGACACCTTTCAGGGGGGAGGGGGGTGAAGATACCTGTCTAAGACAGGTATTTTCACCCACATCCGGGAGTTCTCTCTTCAGGAATCTGCGGGAGTGACGTCACTTCCCCTAGACTTCCTGTAGTGTTCTGGGAGACACTCGGCTCCCAGAACACAGGAGGATGAATCAGAACAGCTCAGCGCAACTCGCGCATGCGCCGTAGGGAACCGGGCATGAAGCCGCAGGGCTTCACTTCCTGGTTCCCTCAGCGAGGATGGCGGAGGGAGCAGCAGAGTGACGAGCGATCGCTCGTCCTCTGCTGCGGACGTCGCTGGACTCCAGGACAGGTAAGTGTCCAAATATTAAAAGCCAGCAGCTGCTGTAGCTGTAGCTGCTGGCTTTTAATATTTTTTTTTTCCGGTGGAGCTTCGCTTTAATGATAACAATAATAATAGTAATATTACAAAATGTCAGTGATGTACTCAATGGGCGTAATTGCTCACATCATTTTGTAAAATATTTTACCTGTCAAATTTAACTTGCAGGTCATTCCGAGTTGCTTGACAGGCATGATATTAGGTAATAGCTCAGGGAGTAAGTATATAAGAATTTTCCCAGCTATTGTTTTTTTCTAAGCCTGCTACAAAGATCTGGCACATCAAAGGAGAAATATAGCCTGTCAGCGCAATGTAGACACTGTGCAAACATCAGATGTCATAATTTAGTATGCGTTCTTTGTGAGGAGTTTAAATAAAGAGTTTGTGTGTAATAATGAGCCCAACCCATAATCTTTCATACAGTATGTAGCCATGCATCTGCATGTTGAGAAATAGAAGAGATTGGTGTATTTTTTGCAATTCATTTTGGACTGAGTTGAAATTTGGCAAGTTGCGTCGTTCTCAGAATGTCGGTATTAGTCTTTACACCTGCACTTACCAATTTATGATGTGTAGGAGGATAGCTTGTGAAGCATGCAGTATCTAGAGTGACATAATAGGATTTTTGTACTCACCGTAAAATCCGTTTCTCTGACGTCCATGGACTGACACAGCCTCTTCATACTTGACAAGTGGGTTTATGTCCCTGCTCATAGGAGAAGACTAGGCAGAATTTTAAATGTTGTAACATACATTACATTACCAGAGCTGAACAGCCCCGCCCAGGGGGCGGTCCCTCCGGACATACCCCTCCTACCTGCAGCAAGCAGCCTCAGTTCATAACAAAGCAGTACAAACCTTAAAAAGGAGGGGTGGGTGCTATGTCAGTCCATGGACGTCAGAGAAACGGATTTTACGGTGAGTACAAAAATCCTATTTTCTCTTACCGTCCATGGACTGACACAGCCTCTTCATACTTGACAAGTGGGACGTCCCAAAGCAGTGTCAAAATAGAGGAAAAAAAACAACTTCACCCCAAACAAGCAGAGCTCCTCAACGGAGGAGTTGCAACATTAAACAGCCGCCTGCAAAACCTTGCGGCTGAAGGAAGCATCAGAAGATGCACCCACGTCAACCTTATAAAACTTTGAAAAGGTATGAACGGATGACCAGGTCGCCGCCTTGCACACTTGTGCAACCAACGCTTGATGTCCGAAAGCCCAGGAAGCACCAATTGCCCTGGTTGAATGCGCCGTAACCGGAAAGGGAGGCGCCCGCCCCTTAAGGGCATAGGCCTGTATGACAGTCTGCCGGATCCACCGAGAAATGGTGGCAGCCGAGACCGCCTGACCCTGTTTTGGACCAGACACAGACACAAACAGTGAGTCAGACTTCCGAATAGAAGCCGTAGAGGACAGGTACACTCGCAAAGCACGTACCACATCTAAAGTGTGAAGCGCAAACTCTCTGGGATGCGATGGACGAGGATACAGGGATGGAAGAACAATGTCCTCATTAAGGTGGAAGGCCAAGACCACCTTCGGGAGAAAGGAAGGCTGTGGGCGCAGCACTGCATTATTCTTATGAAGGACCAAGTACAGCGGCTTGGAAGACAAGGCCGCCAATTGAGACACCGCCTGACAGAAGTAATGGCAACCAAAAAAGCCACCTTCTGGGATAAAGTTAAGAGAGGAATCTCTCTGATGTTTTCAAACGGAGGTTCTTGAAGAACCAAGAGCACCAAATTCAGATCTCAAGGAGGAAGAGGTGGTTTAACAGGGGGGAGCACATGGCGGACCCCCTGCACAAAGGTGCTAATCAAAGAATGACTCGCTATTGGTCGCTGAAAGAAGACCGCCAGAGCCGAAATCTGACCCTTGATGGTGCTTAAGGCAAGCTTTGGGTCACACCACGCTGTAAGAACAGCAGGATCCTGGGAACGGAATACGTCCTTGGACACCAATCTAGCTCCTCGCATATAGCGATGTAGGCCATCCAGGTACGTGGTATATCTTCCTGGAGGAAGATTTCCGCGCCCTCAGCATGGTCGAGATGACCGCATCCGAGAGACCTCGGTCCCTCAGCACCTGGCTTTTAATAGCCATGCCGTCAAAGCCAGCGACTGTAAAGCAGGATGAAGTATGGGACCTTGAGAGAGAAGGTCCTCCCACATTGGCAGTCGCCAAGGAACATCCGCCACGAGACGCACAAGATCGGCGTACCAATGACGCTGTGGCTAATCCAGAGCGGTGAGGATCACCGGAATCCCCTCGGCCTCCACCCTGCGAAGCAGGTGAGGAAGCAACCGCAGCGGAGGGTAAGCATACACCAGGCGATACCGACCCCACGGGGCAACCAACGCGTCTGAGGCGTCTGCCCAGGGGTCCTTGGACCTGGCCACAAATGTCGACACTCTGCGACACCGCCGGCAAAGGAGTTGAAACACCTCCAGATGCAAGGACCACTCCCCCTGGTCCAACGTCTGGTGGCTCAGATAGTCCGCCTGCCAGTTGTCTACTCCTGCAATGTAAACGGCCGACAGACCTGGCACGCTTCTTTCCGCCCACCTTAGGATGTGAGCGACCTCGGACGCCGCAGCTGAGCTCCGAGTTCCCCCCTGATGGTTGACATAAGCCACCGCCGTGGCGATGTCTGACTGGATCCTGACCGATCGACCCTATAGCCTCTCCGACCAAGAGGAGAGGCACAGTCTGATTGCCCTGAGTTCCAGAACATTGATTGGCAGACAGGATTCGTCTGGAGTCCAAAGCCCCTGGGCTGATAGGACTCCCCAAACTCCACCCCAGCCCGTAAGACTGGCGTCCATCGTGATCACTGTCCACTGGATAGGAAGGAACGACTTCCCGGACCGAAGAGCCGGGGATCTCAACCACCACGCCAGGGATGCCCTGACTGGGTGACTCACCTGGATCTGACGATCCAATGATAATGGGGACTTGTCCCAAACGGACAGGATCTCCTTTTGTAAGGCACGAGTGTGTGATTGGGCATACGAAACGGCCTCGAAGGAGGCCACCATGAGTCCCAGGACCCTCATGCAGAAACGGATCGACGAGTATCGTTGGGACGTCAGCGCTCGTACCACAGATTGAAGAATCCGTAATTTTTCCAAGGGTAGGAATACCTTCGCCGCCGAGGAGTCCAGGATCAAACCTAGATACTCCAGACGCTGAGTCAGAACCAGGACCGACTTCTGAGTGTTCAGCAGCCAACCAAATTCTCGGAGGGTTTGACTGACTATCGTCACATTGTCTCCTAAGTCTGAGCCAGAGTCTGCTCTCAGAAGAAGATCGTCCAGATAGCCCACGATAGAAATGCCTCGCTGTCTCAGCAAAGCCAGAACCGGGGCGAGCACCTTGGTGAAAACCCGCGGTGCTGACGCTAAGCCGAAGGGAAGGGCCACAAACTGATAGTGGTCTTCGCCAATCGCAAAGCACAGAAACTTCTGGTGACCCACGCAGATTGGGACATGCAAGTAGGCGTCCTTGATGGAGTGCAGCAATCACCGTGCGAATGGATTCCATGCGGAATCTTTGAACCTTTACAAAGGCATTTAAGGCCTTGAGGTCCAGTATTGGACGGACTCCGTCCTTCTTTGGGACCACAAACAGATTTGAATAAAATCCCTGAAACCTCTCCTTGGACGGTACCGGCAAAATTACCCCGCACCTCAGCAAGTCCTGCTGCCCCTAATAGGGCAGTCCGACGCTCTGGAAGGAGAGAGAGATTTGAGGGAAAAAATCTGTTTGGTGGCCAGGAAAGGAACTCTATCCTGTACCCCGAGGTGACCACCTCGCACACCCACCGGTCAGAGATTCGGGAGGTCCACCGATCCGAGAACCTGCAAAGTCGTCCCCCCATCCCAGAATCGGGCGGGGGCAAGACTTCATGCGGTGGCGGGCATGGTAGCCGGCTTGTTCGGCTTACACACCCAGGGATGCTTTTGTCCAACAGCCGCACTCTTGTCAGTCTGGAAGGTTTTACCCGTGGGCTCTGACTAACGAAAAAACCTCTTCTGAGCTGGAAAGGAAGGGCCTGGCTTACGGCGGAGCTCCTTTCCTTTAGCAGTTTGAGGAAGAAGGGTGCTTTTACCCCTCGTGACATCTTTAACAATGTCATCCAGGGCAGCACCAAACAGCCTCCCACCCTTAAAGGGCAAATCAGTCAGGAGCTTCTTAGAGGCCAGGTCAGCAGACCAGCATTTTAACCAGATCAAACGACGAAACACCACCGCAGACACTGAAGCCCTAGATATCAGGGGGGCAGCGTCCATAGTGGCATCGCACACATACACCAGGCCCTGCACCATTTGGTGGGCCAGTGCAATGCATTCTGGAGGAAGATTATGCTCCTGCACAGTCTGGTGCAGAATCTTAGCCCATTCCGTGAGTGTCTGAGACACTAGGGTCGCCGCTACAATAGGACGTAACGCGTATCCCAGCATGGTGAACATGGCTCTGCTCACCACTTCCGACCTCCTATCAGTGGGGTCCTTAAAGTCAGGAGTCCCCTCCATCGGGAGAGTAGTGGCTTTATTCAACCGGACGACCGGGGGGTCGACCACCGGAGGAGAGGCCCATTTTTTAAGCAGGCCCTCATCAAAAGGGTACCTAACCGACAGATGCTGCGGGACCGCAAAAGTCTTCTGTGGTTTATCCCATACCTGGTCTATGAATCTGTCAAAGAAAGGCAAGTAGGGAAAAACCTTTTTAGAAGGATTAGCCTTAAATGAATTAAAGGAGACAGTCTCCACCAGAGGTTCCTCAGCCGCAGCATCCAGCTTGAGAGTGTTACTCACAGCATCAATGAGTTCACTCACAAGCGCCCTGTCATGTACTGACTTAGAGCAGGAGTCTTCCTCACAAGGAATGTCCTGGTCAAAAACATCAAAAAATTCAGAGCAAGGGTTCTGTGCAGCAGTCAGGCCCATATTTGAATCAGCACACTCCCCTGGAGATGGAGTGGGGAGGGGGCGCTTTTTAACTCCCTTGCGCTCACACACCGCTTCCATCCTGACAAGAAATGATTCCAGGACTGCCGACAATTGGTCCATAGGGACCGCAGGTGCAGAAGTACTGCCTGTTGCCTCTGGCATGTATGGGGAAGCAGGTGCACCAGACTCCATAACTCGCCACTCTCTGAGACTTTGTCAAAAAAGAGCCCACCCTCTGGCTGCGCTGACTATGGGGGGTTACCCAGGGGACTCACCAACCCAGAGAGGACCGCTTGGTTCCGCTGCCAGTGCTGCGCTTCCAGCGTGAGTGAGCAGTGAGAAGACTGTGAGAAGAATGGCGCCGTTCCAGCAGCGATAGAGGCGATAGAGGCCCAAGCAGCACAAAAGCGCAAAATACCCACCGCAATAGCAAATGCGCCATAGCGATCCACGGCAAGATGGCAGCCTTGCGCTTCTATGTAACAGAAAAAATATGACAAAACATGGCGCCGAACGGCGCACAAGGCCCAAACAAAAACACAAAACATCCACAGCTTCATGCAGACACCCATAGCCCCCCCCGGGACAGAGTGACCCCCAGGCACCCCCAGTCAGCACAGCGCCAGAGTAAGGTGACAGAGAGTAACAAACAACAAGGGGGAGATAGGGAAAATCCCCCATTACATAGGAACACACAGCATGTACTCACCTGCGGAGGCAGGAGAGACTACTTACTCGTCCAAGAAGGACCCACTGGTGTGTTCCTGACAGACCTATCACAGTGCGGTACTGAGTAGCTGTCGGCCCAGTCCACTGTGAAAGATACAGCAGAACTGTTCAATCGTATGCGAACCTCGGAGCAAAAGCTCACCGGCCACCCTCACGCAGAGCGAGGATCAGCACGCTCGATGGTCGGACTGGGAAGACTACGAGGATATCTAAGTACTCAACCTGTTGCCCAGCCGACAGTTGATAGAAGATCTCAAAAATAAATAAATAAAATTCCCAAAGGAATAAAAGAAAATGTCTTCAGGAGACTGGCTCCGAAGATAGCCACGTCTTCTCCTCTGCTAGGCAGAAAAAAACTGAGGCTGCTGTCTGCAGGTAGGAGGGTTATGTCGGGAGGGACCGCCCCCTGGGCGGGAATGTTCAGCTCTGGTAATTTAATGTAGTAGGCTGTGTCAGTCCATGGACGGTAAGAGAAATGAATTTTTTATAACACCTGTTTACAGTAAAATGTAAAAAAGGTATTCTTAGGTAAATGCTATCTTGCTTTGCTGAAATTATAACCCTTACCCTTAGTCAAAAATGAAAGACACGCATTATTGCAGCTCTGTATTTATTGATACATCGTTAAATGTATTTTTTAAATGCAAACTGTAGAAACATCTGAATTTTATTTGGTATCAGCCTCTTGTAATCTCCTGTACAGCAAAGCTCATAATGGGAGAGTAAGAAGTAGCACAAGGAGTCAATCAGTCATGTGCTAACAAAGTGCATGCAGATAGGAAGAGAGAGCAGAATGATTGAGAGATGGTTTCATGAATCTACTGCTTCTCTTTTCATGACCCACTTATGAACCCGATTATCAAATAAAATATAACATAGGCCTGAGTTAATCAATAGTTCGCTCTTGTGTCATGAACTCTCCAAGACCTTTTGAGGTAGCTAAAACATGAAAGTTATTAAGAGTAATTTTATGAGCATCTGTTAGCATATGTCAAAGGTTATCCTGCACTTTCGTGTTCATCAATTGTATGACATTGCATACTTGGCAATCTTTTCCAATTAGTTATGCTGACAGAGCTGCTAATGTCTGATGGCCAATCATGTATGTGCTTTCTACAATGTATAAATACTTCTGTCAAAGAACACCTTTTTTTGTATGTTCCAATAAACATCCTTCTGTTCACTGTAAGAGAAGTGGTCTTGACTGAATTCCCCAACAGGAAACTTCTCATGCAAGAAACACTCAAGCCTCGTACACACTGCCGAGAATCTCGTCGTTAAAAACATGTCGTTTTTTTCGACGAGATCCTTGGACAAGAAACTTGTCCCGGCCGACTGTACACACGCTCATTTCAAAGAACCCGCGGTTCTTTGAATGGAGCGTACGCGGTGACGTCATCGAATACGACGAGCATGCGCTTGTCACATTCGATGCCGTCGCCGCCATCTTGGTTCACCCTACCTATGCCTAGGAAGCTAACGCGCATGCGTCAAAGTCATTTCGAGCATGCGCGGGCTTCCCGGCGAACAGGTAAGTGTACACACACATGATTTTCTCGTCGAGAAACAGGCTGACGAGAATCTCGACGAGAAAATAGAGAGCAGGTTCTCTATTTTCTCGTCGAGATTCTTGTCGCTTTTCTTGACGAGAAACCATACACACGAACAAATTTCTCGGCAAGAAATCTCTGCCAGCAAGTTTCTTGCTGGTTTTTGCAGAGAGACTCGGTCGTGTGTACGAGGCTATAGGCTGCCATTGCCTGCAGCTAATTGCCTGTCCTCTGGTTCAAATGCTTCACACGTCACTGACCCATAAGTATGCAGATCTGGAGTGTTTCTTTTGGGTCTATAAAACCATTATCAATAATGTCATCCAGTGATGTAGGACTGTCAATGATGCTGAATAATGCCCACCAACCTGCCAAAACAAAAAGCATGCTGACCCACCATTATGTTTACTCTTGATGATTGTTTGCAACAAATGACAGTGCTATACCCCTTAACTGCAGGTAAACAAAGGGGTATTCTGGGTGACATCATTGACCAAATATGGACGATAAACCTTTTTTTTTGCATTGATACATGACCCCTGGGGCAGAACCCGGGTCCCCAAACACCTTTTAGGACAATAACTTGCATATTAGCCTTTATAATTAGCACTTTAGATTTCGAACGTTCGAGTCCATTGTATTTAATAGGATTCTAAAGTTCACGCGAACATTCTGTCTGTTCGCAGGTTCTGGTGCGAACCGAACAGGGGGGTGTTCGGCTCATCCCTGATGAAAAACACCCATCGACCCTTTATAACAAAAACAGGTCCACACATCTGCTTTCAGCTGAGACTTACTGTGAATGGCATTACTCCAGCCAGTAGCAGAATGTAAACAAATGAGTGGGGTGTTTCAGTTAATGTCATCGATCAAATATGGACATGACCATATTGGTTCAATGACATCACAGGAGATCCCCCACGACATCACTGACCAGATGCGGAACGTGAGAAAGGGCGGGTCTATTCATGTATTACACAGTGAAGGAAGTTCCCCATCAGGTCCGCTCAGGCCAATGACGTAGGCGGGGTCTGACATACCGAGGGGGCGGACCTCATGGGGAACTTCCTTCACTGTGTAATTCATGAATAGACCCGCCCCTTCTCATATTCCGCATCTGGTCCTCTTAGCCTTACACCTAGTCATTGGCTGAGCGGACCTGATGGGGAACTTTAGAAGGGGCGGGTCTATTCATGTATTACACAGTGAAGGAAGTTCCCCATCAGGTCCGCCCCCTCGGTAGGTCAGACCCCGCCTACGTCATTGGCCTGAGCGGACCTGATGGGGAACTTCCTTCACTGTGTAATACATGAATAGACTCGCCCCTTCTCACGTTCCGCATCTGGTCCGCTTAGCCTTACACCTATTCATTGGCTGAGCGGACCTGATGGGGAACTTTAGAAGGGGCGGGTCTATACATTTAATAGACTGCGGAGGAAGTTCCCCATCAGGTCCGCTCAGGCTCAGCCAATGACGGACAGCGCTGGACATCGGATCGCCGTGGGACACTGGATTTCATCGCTGGAATGTTGTTTTTTTTTTAATAAAGGACTTTTCCAAGGTGTTTGTGTGTTTTTTTTAATTTTTTTACACTTTCTTCGTGAAATGGTAGGGGTACAATGTACCCCTTACCAATTTACATAGGGGGGGCGGGATCTGGGGGTCCCCTTTGTTAAAGGGGTTTTCCAGATTCCGATAAGCCCCCCACCCGCAGACCCACACAACCACCAGGCAAGGGTTGTGGGGATGAGGCCCTTGTCCCCATCAATATGGGGATATCCTCCCCATGTTGAGGGCATGTGGCCTGGTACGGTTCAGGAGGGGGGGCGCTCTCTCGTCCCCCCCTCTTTTTCTGCGGCCTGCCAGGTTGCGTGCTCGGATAAGGGTCTGGTATGGATTTTTGGGGGGATTCCACACCATTTTTTTTTATTTGGGGTGGAGTTCCCCTTAAAATCCATGCCAGATCTGAAGGGCCTGGTATGGATATTTGGGGGGAACCGCACGCATTTTGTTTTTATTTGCTGAGGGGTTCCCCTTAATATCTCTACCAGACCTGAAGGGCCTGGTAATTGAATTTGGGGGTACCCCCACGCTTTTTTTTTATCAATGACTTTTCTATGTATTGGCAGGAGCCGACAATTCATTATAGCCGCGAGTGAGTTTTAAATGACTTTTTTTCCTTCAGAAATGACACTTTGTGCAGGGACACGCACAAGCACGGGAAACAAGCGCGACTTTAAATGCATATTATACACACCCCCAAGGGACGAAATTTAAAGGAATATTTCACTTTTATTGTTTCACTTTAAGCATTATTAAAATCACTGCTCCTTAAAAAACGGCCATTTTTAAAACTTTTTTTTGCATTGATACATGTCCCCTGGGGCAGGACCCGGGTCCCCAAACACTTTTTATGACAATAACTTGCATATAAGTCTTTATAATTAGCACTTTAGATTTCTCTCATAGACTTTTCGAATTTGCCACGAACACCCCAAATTGTTCGCTGTTCGGCGAACAGGCGAACAGGCAATGTTCCAGTCGAACATGAGTACGACTCGAACTCGAAGCTCATCCCTATTGTTCATCATGATTGACATGAATCTACATAGCTTTAAAATGTGATTGACAATGGATTTACATTGTAGGACCTTTTTCAAGTTTTCTGTGTGTGTGATATGTGCAGAACAGAAATATTTGTTTTGATTCATTTCGGATCGATTTGTTATGTTACTAATTACGTTTCGTTGATTCGTTTTGGAATTTGTTTAGTTTAATTTTATTAAATTTTTCTTTTCGTTTATTAATCTTCTAACAAATTCCAAATTTTCAGAATGAATACAATTTGGATCGGTCGAAAAATGGTCAACCAATTTGAATTCTGTGTGAAGAATAGCTGTTTGTTAAGGATAACTCATCAGCTGTCAGGGGGCTTCCCTGCTGAGAGCTGAAATGTAGACAAAAGAATGCTGGAAATTCAAAAAATAAAACAGTGTGGGGTCCCCCCCAATCTATACCAGGCCCTTAGAGTCTGGTATGGATTTTTACGGAACCCCATGCCAAAATTAAAAAAGAAATGGTGTGGATTTCCCCTAAAATCCATACCAGACCCTTATTCAAGCGTGCAGCCTGGCAGACCAGGAAAGGGGGATGGATGAGCGAGTCCCCCCCCTCTCCTGAACCATACCAGGCCACATGCTGCTAACATGGGAGGCTGCTTTGGGGCAGGTGGGACTCTGCACCATCCACCCCAAAGCACTTTGTCCCCATGTTGATGGGGACAAGGGCCCATTCCCCTAAACCCTGGACATAGTACCCCTACCCATTCACTTTAAGTATTACGCCTTTCCGAAAGTGAACATTGCATATTGTACTTGTCTATGGAATACTAAGTTGGCCGTATACACTAAAACTCATAACATGAATTTGTACATGAAATAAAATTAGGGGTGTAGTAATGGCGCTGTTCTACTGGGAGCCTGACAATGGTAAAAAATGAGCAAAGAAATGAGCAAAAAAATGAGCAAGAAAAAAATGAGCAAAAAACCGGCTCTGCCTGGTGTTTGCTGTTTGCCCTTCAGGTGGTGGGTATGAAGATATATTCGGAACCTGAGTTGAGTGAGACCTCTAGTGGAATTACAAGTAAAATGTAAAATTGGTAAAAAAAAGTAAAATAAAATAAAGTAGAGTGTCTCTCTCAGGTGTTTGCTTGATCCTTAGTGATGGTCGTCCAAAAGTGATAGTGTTAATAGGTGTACAAGTGGGTGAAAAAAATTGGTTGAAATAAATAAGTGGTATGAATTTTCCAAGTCCGGCTTGGCCGGGTGTTTTCTGGCTGTGAACCAGCTAATGGAGGTGCTGTGAAGCAGATAGATGCTACCAATGTAGTGCTGCAAGAAATGCAGTGTGAGTAGGTAAGTTGCAATAAATTACAATGTATTAAAGTGTTGTCTCGGCCGGGTGTTTACTAAACCCAGCTGGGATTATGCTTAATCCCTAGTGGTTGAGCAGTTAGAGTGTTTGAGTGATCCGTGATACACTCTAATAATGAACATAAAATATTCAACATAAATTGAAACTGATAATAAAAAATATTTAGAAATATTAGAAATAATAAACTGATAATAAAACTGATAAAGTCCAATGGTGAAAAGTCCAAAAATGGTGACAAGATAAATTGGTGACTTTGCTGCAGTGCTTGTCTTAGTAGCCAGTGCCGTGAAAAGAGGGGGGGACGAGAGAGCGCCCCCCCCCTCCTGAACCGTACCAGGCCACATGCATCCTTTTTTCCTTTCTATAACCCTCACCTTCTCGGAGAACCAAAAGGGACCATAGGAGCCACCCTGATTTCCTGAGACTGATACGCAGTGGCATATACTGTGACTGCACCATACCCCTCAAGGGTATGAAGGATCTGGTGAGTGTAACATCTTAAACAATCACGGATAATCACATTCACGGCACTGGCTACTAAGACAAGCACTGCAGCAAAGTCACCAATTTATCTTGTCACCATTTTTGGACTTTTCACCAGTGGCAGAATTTTCAGGGTCGCAGCAGTCGCAGTTGCGACTGGGCCCTGTAATTCCGCCAGGTCCGGGGGGCCCGCAGCCCGTCCGTGTACTCCGCCGCGCCGCCAGGGGCGGGGCAACGGGTCAATTGCCCCCCGAGAAAATCGTGAGCAGGCTGTACTGACGCCGACCCCATCAGCCGTTGCTGACAGGCTCTGTGAAGGGACACATGCAGAGCCGCAGCTGCGGGGGATTCTACCCCTCCTTCTCCTCCTTGAGCCAAGCAGCTGGCAATGCCTGCTCCTATTGGCTACATTCAGGGCCAATGGCTAGGAAACTAAGAAGAGAGGCTCATGGGAAATGTAGTTTCGGATACCAGCAGGCCTGGGACGATTCCCTGAGAGAGAGTGCACTGCAGCCCCCAACATGCCGAGCGGGGGGAGGAGGGGGAAGAGGGGATTGAGGACTTTAAAAGAAGAGGGACCATGAGCCTGTCGGGTGGAGGAAGCCAGTGATTCTACTATATATCCCCCAAGGTAAGAACTTACTTCCAGATGGAGGGGCAGGGATGCAGGCTTCCATAGAGGTACAGCTGTACAGGACCTTATCACTGGCTGCTCCTACCATCCTCTCCACCACCACCACCTGTGCCTCTTACTGATCCCATCCCCCCACCACTGATATCATCCCTATCCCCCCCCCATTACTTCTACAACAGAGGTGATGGGGGGGGATAGGGATGAGATCAGTGGTGGGGGATGGGATCAGTAAGAGGCACAGGTGGTGGTGGAAATTTTTAAAAAATATGTGGTGTTGGGGTGTGTGGCACTGCCTTCCACCTGAATGGTGGTGTGGGTAGAGAAATTCTTAAGTGCTAATTAAGTGAGATCCACCTCCACAAGGGTGGTTGTATCCAAATTGATAGTGAACCTTCCAAAGTGATAATAGCATCTTCAATTGTTGTGTCAAGTGAAACCCGTTGCTACATGCCACCTATGAAGAGCAAATCAATGATCGAGTCGCTCTTCCTGGGGGCAAGTCAGCAAGGGATGTGTAGCAAAACTTGGTTGCTAAGAGTTTAGGAATTAACCTGAAAAGTGATCCAAACTCGTGTCACCCTTCAACGGGTGGTATTAACCCTTACTGGTTAAACTAGAAACACTCAAGTGCACTAAATGCTAAATCGGGTGTTCAAACAACATATTCTAAACTTCACAGCAATAAGCATCAGGATAAAAAAACATAGTATAGTTGCCCTATATTCAAACACCTGTGGGCAGTGCTTTGTGAAGAAAAAAAATATAATAATAATAATAATAATAATAATAATAATAATTTATTTTATTTCACAAAGTACTGCCCACAGGTGTTGGGCACTTGAGTGTTTCTAATTTAACCAGTACCCCTCAAGTACCACTGCTGCCTCCCCCCTCAAGTTGATTTGATTTCTTGCACCGGGGCCCTGAAGTCTCTAGTTACGCCACTGCTTTTCACCATTGGACTTTATCAGTTTTATTATCAGTTTATTATTTCTAAATATTTTTTTATTATCAGTTTCAATTTATGTTGAATATTTTATGTGCATTATTAGAGTGTATCACGGATCACTCAAACACTCTAACTGCTCAACCACTAGGGATTAAGCATAATCCCAGCTGGGTTTAGTAAACACCCGGCCGAGACAACACTTTAATACATTGTAATTTATTGCAACTTACCTACTCACACTGCATTTCTTGCAGCACTACATTGGTAGCATCTATCTGCTTCACAGCACCTCCATTAGCTGGTTCACAGCCAGCAAACACCCGGCCGAGCCGGACTTGGAAAATTCATACCACTTATTTATTTCAACCAATTTTTTTCACCCACTTGTACACCTATTAACACTACCACTTTTGGACGACCATCACTAAGGATCAAGCAAACACCTGACAGAGACACTCTACTTTATTTTATTTTACCAATTTTACTTGTAATTCCACTAAAGGTCTCACTCAACTCAGGTTCCGAATATATCTTCATACCCACCACCTGAAGGGCAAACAGCAAACACCAGGCAGGGCCGTTTTTTTGCTCATTTTTTTCTTGCTCATTTCTTTGCTAATTTTTTACCATTGTCAGGCTCCCAGTAGAACAGCGCCATTACTACACCCCTCATTTTATTTCATATCTTTGCTCCACCTAACCAGGAGGTAGCAATAAGTAGAGGCAGCAGTTCTAACTACTGTGTTGTGTTTGAAGCCCTTTGCGCGGAGTCACCTTATTTTTCTTCATGAATTTGTACATCATCATAGTTTTGTAAACATATCTGTTTTTCTGTAGTGTACCATAGAAGTCACATTTTGCTGACAGCTTAGTAGGCAGGTAATAGAGACACATATATATTCAGAAGAATAAGGTCTGAATTTTAATATAGAGTACTTCCAAGTCCAAAAAGCACAGGTTTATCATAATATAATTAGAGTTGAGCGGACACCTGGAAGTCAATGGGGACCTGAACTTTTGAGGACTAAAATGGCTCTAAAAAAGTAATGGAAAGGGCTAGAGGGCTGCAAATGGCAGCAAAATGTTGTTAAGAGCATGGCAAGTGCCCTGCAAACAAATGGGGATAGGGAAATAACTTAAAATAACATAAAAAAATAAATAATAATATGCTGGAGGCCCCCTTCTCAGCAGAAGAGGTACAGGAAGTCATTAAGAACCTCAGAAACTCAACGGCACGATGCCACACATATGGTGGGAATGCCCCAGAATATGCCCTTTCTGGAAAAAATTATTCAATTTAATGGATAAGCTAGTGGGAAAATAAAATACTTTGAAATTAAAAAAATTAAAAATTATAATCTTGACCTAAGAGGACGAGGTCCATATGAAGTAGGAGGTTGAGGTGGCGGTGGATGTCGATGTGTAGGTGGAAGTGGCGGTGGAGGAGGACAAGGTAGCCAACACTGGTTCAAAAATACAACAATGGCTGGGTAAGGCCGGTGATGTGTCGAATTCTGCCCCCCTGTCGGATAGTGTCCGCCCTGTATTGCGCTTGCTCAGTACGTAGGACAAGGGGATTTCGAAAATCTCCGAAGACGAATGGTGTTTGCACGGTGAGTCCAGGTTCAAGCCACACCATCCGAGGTTCAAGCCGAGCCAAGCGAGGCCGTGCCCGAAGCGTGGCGAGTGAAGCGAGCCCGTGAGGGGCCCTGTTACTATGTGCTACCGTATTTCCACTTGGATGGTGGGGCTTGAACCTGCACTCACTGCACAGGCGCCGTTCATCTTCGAAGATTTTGTGAATCTCCTTGTCCTCCATACTGCGCAAGCGCTGCGCCTGCGCAGTACGGGCCGGACACTATCCGATGGCCGGACAGTTTTTGTCAGAACACCGGTATACATGTCTATTCTGCACAAGGTATGGACAAGTCCTGTGGGATCCATGCCTGGTTCATTTTAATGAACGTGAGCTTGTCAGCAACCCAATCTACTATCGCCTGTACTTGTCCTGGCCTCAACATTCGTACAGCCTCATTAGGCGCGACCAAATACCGCTGCAGGCTCTGTCGCTTACTCGCACCTGAGGAAGGTGTTTCTCTTGTGCGTGTAGCTGGCACAGATCGACCACGTCCTCTCCCTGCAACAGGAGCTCCACCAGCAGCACCACGACCGGGGCCACGTCCCTTCTTTGACGTTCTCCTCATATTTTCCAAATTTAGGATCTTGCCCTAAATGGGTGTTTTTGCAATAGCAGAATACACCCACAGTATGTAAACTGTGTATCTCACACCTACAGAAATGCAGAAAATGCTATTCCAAAAAAATATTTTTGCCGTAAAAATTTTTTATTTGAATAGCACAATAGAAGAAAAATATATAAATTATGTATCTCATACCTGCAGATATGCAGAAAACACTGCAAAATTTTATTTTTTGCACTAAATGTGTGTTTTTGAAATAGCAGAATACACCCAGAGTATGTAAACGGTGTATCTCAAAACCTACAGAAATGCAGAAAATGCTATTCCAAAAAAATGTTTTTGCCCTAAAAAATTTTTATTTGAATGGCACAATAGAAGAAAAATATATAAAATGTGTATCTCACACCTGCAGATATGCAGAAAACACTGCAAATTTTTTTTTTTTTTTTTTTGTTGCACTAAATGTGTGTTTTTGCAATAGCAGAATACACCCAGAGTATGTAAACGGTGTATCTCACACCTACAGAAATGCAGAAAATGTCCAATCTGATTGGATGACATTTACATCCACTCATTTCTCAATTCATTTCCCCATACACTGTGCAATCAGATTGCACAGTGTATGGGGAAAGAATTGTCCAGAATGCACAATACACAGGCATGTGTTGAGAAGATGTTTTCATGGAAGTTTTGGCTCCACCAATGATTATAGACTGTAGGGTAAATGGGCAATCTCGCGCTAATAATCAATAGTCAGAAGGGCGTGGCCGACCGAGGCAAGAAGATGGACGCTTAATCTCTTCGCTCCTGCCGCCACAGAAGACCTTGAGCTATTTTCTGAGGATAACTGCTCCTGATTTTCACCCTGACGATGGGTACCGCTTCCCGTACCTCCTCTGCCTCCAGATCCTGCTCCCCAAGGGAACAACCCAGAGGGATCAGCCAGAACATCCCTGAAATGTTCCGGAACAGCAGGGGAAATATGGCGCCTTCCCGCCATGGTCACTCACAGGAAAACGATCCGACGGCCACCATTGCACCTTCCTCACACCCGCCTGCTTCTAACCCACAGTCCCCTAACATAGAACTTTTGCCTCAACCCCAGCTAAACATCCATGATCTGCGGACCATAGCGGCAGACATTAAGGATACATTGGCAGCTGCCATTGCAGATCTGAGACTGGACATCTGCGCGCTCAACGACAGGGTGCTCTCGGTAGAAAAAACTACCGACCGCCACGACACTTGCCTTCACAAAGCAGCCTCCCGCATTGACTCCCACACCCAACAAATGAGGGATATGCAGCGCTATTTAGAGGACCTCGACAACAGAGGTCGGCGCCATAACCTTAGGATCCGCAACGTTCCAGAGACTGTGGAGAACGATTAAGTAGCCCCCACTGTAGTGGAGATCTTCAATGACCTGCTGGGCCGACCACCACAATCTGCCATAAATCTTGACAGGATCCACCGTGCCCTCCAGCCGAAGGGTAAAGAGACAGACCCCCTCAGGGACATAATCTGCCATGTAGTAGATTTCAAACTTAAAGAGGACATTATGAAGCAAGCGAGGAGCAGACCGCATTTGCTGCACGGGGGTCACCCCATCCAACTCTACCAAGACCTGTCAGGCATAACCCTCCGACACCGCCGAGACCTAAAGCCCTTACTAGACATCCTACGCTCCAGAAACATCCCGTACAAATGGAAGTTCCCCTTCTGCCTGTCTGCCTCCTTCCAAGGCCGTACTGCTCTTTTAAAAGTGCCGGAAGACCTGCCTCACTTTTGCGGAACGCTGGGATTGCCCCTAGTAGAAGTACCAAACTGGTACGGGGAATTCCGCCACACCTTGCTGTGAAAGGCGCCCCCCCCAGGAAGAACCCATGGAAGCGCAAAATAGTAGGTTCCGTAGAAGACGCTCTCCCTCGCCCATCGGGCGCCACTCCTCGGCCCACCATCATTTCAACGCTTCCAGCCCCTCCGACTCTCCCCGTACACGGAGGACCCGTCGGGATTACTAAGGCCTAAGGTACCGCTCTACCCCAAGTTCCTCCTTGATCCCTCCGGCTGAAATTATTCCTATTTCCACCCAGTTATAGTCTACAGTTCTCCCCCCCAGTTATGTTTTAGACTTGTTCGTTTAATGTCTCGTTTACTTTTACTTTTGACGCCATTGAAAACTAGCCAAGTCCTGGCTTGGACACTTCGACTGAGCTACAGCTCTGGGAACTGGGCCGCATTCCTGCAACACACCACTCCCACGCTCATACTGATTGGCTCTGCCGCCACCTCAGCCGAGATAACCTCAGGACCTACCACCGTATGACTGCCCCGCCCTAAGTCTGCAAAAGACTACACTCTCCAGAATGCACTGTGATCTCTTCAGTTGGACCCCCGCCCCACTCACCTGCTGCTTTACGCGAGGACACGACAATTCCAGCTGCTGGATTGGTGAAAGACGAACAGCATCCTGATCTCCCGGCGACGCCTCCGCTTCCCTCCATTGGACGACCTGGGTTACGCCCGCTGCATCTACATCCGCGACCTCCTCCAGCTCCGCTTGATGGCCCTCCAAGACACCTCCGGACCGCCTTCAACACGAGTGAGTACCAGACGTTTTCTTCCCAGCTACACCTGCGCCACCGGAATGAACTCGCGTGACCCGCTCTTCCAGATATGTTGACCTCGACCATCCGTCGAACGTTTCCGGGGCTCCCCCCTCTGTAATGCGCAGGATCTCCTCATCCCCCTGCTGACTTCGGACTCGGCAGGCACTCCATCAACTACATCCTCGCCAGGCGACCATGATACCTGTGCTTTATTTCAACGTTGGAGCTACGCACTGAACCCGTGCACACAGCCAAGGCACACATCTCCTGCATACAGGTCACGGTACGGCCCGCCAGTTAAGTTCCAGTTGGCCACTGAACCCGATTTTAGATAACTTCTGTAACCAACATACCTCTAATTAATTAATTGATAGCTTGATTATTTGTTATAGTCCCACTTACCGGTTTTAGTCAAATTAATATGTCTACCCTGCTGTCCACAGCCGGCTGTCACCCCTACTTCTTGCCAAATCTTTGTTTAAACAGTATTAATCTCCCTCAAAGTATGGCTGCTTCACCTACTTGACTGGGCTGCCTGTGGACCCCAGGATCCTAGTTAACACTGGTAACCATTTAGCATTTATGCACGTATTAACAATTACCATCGTTACGGGACTTTATTCCTTACAATGTATCTCTTGATCCCTCAATGTTAGCATGTTTACGTAAGTTTACATAGGTTTACTTTTTACAAGTTGGTTTCATTTACCCTTTCACGTTCTGATATCCCCAGTTCCAGATCTACAAGACATGGCTCCATACTATGACCCCATCCAGATGTTGTCTTGCAGCTCATGACCTCATGAAGTTACAATCCACCTTTCTGTGGCGGCGGACGCTCCTGCTCCGATTTCGTCCACCTGACGACGTACTTCTATTCCTTAAAGATCCTATCACCTCCATCCCCAACCTACTTGCCGATTTTACCCTGTTCAAGACCCTATCCAATCTGCAGATCAACTTTTCAAAATCCAGAGCACTCAACATCTCTTTACCCCCCACAATAGTTTCTCAATGCAAACTTAACTTCCCCTTTGGTTGGGAAACTAGCTGTCTCACCTACCTGGGTATCAGCATTCCGACTAAACTACATGATCTCTACGCACAAAATTTCTTACCAGCCCTCCAAAAGTTACAAAACGACTTACATAAATGGCACCCGGGCACTTTCTCATGGTTTGGCAGGATAGCAGTAATAAAAATGAATATCCTCCTGAGACTCCTTTACCTTCTCCAAGCCATCCCCATAAAACTCCCCCCCTCTTTCTTCGCGTTTTACAAACGCATGTGTAGGACCTTCATTTGGTCCTCTAAAGCCCCTAGGATAAGCTGGACCAGGCTGACACTCCCAAAAGTTCTAGGGGGTCTTGGTCTCCCCGACATCCAAACGTACCATTGGGCCTGCCATCTGACTCGAATAGTGGACTGGCATATCCATGGCACATTCAAAGATTGGGTTGCACTTGAAAACTCCATATCCGACGTCCCCCTCTCCCACCTTCCATGGATAACAAAACGCTCCGTCCCGGTACCCTGTTCCTCCCATCCCCTCATAGGAACCTCCTTGTCCGTATTCAGGCTTGCCTGCTCACTCCTACGCACATCACCCACCCCAGGCCCCATGACCCCACTAGACCGAAATCCCGACTTTCCCCCAGGCCTGCCTGTCCGTAACGCGACCTCAGGTCCCCAACACCTCTACACTGGTGTCAGTGTCAGAGCACACACCCTATTTCACGATGACATCCTCCTAACACACCAAGTCCTATCATCTAAACTCCCTGAACACCATATCCCGTTCTACACATACTTACAACTCCGACATTTCCTTGCCTCTGCCAATCCCTCTTTACACTGGAATCGAGACCTCACGCCCTTTGAAATGCTCTGTACCAAGACTGGACCCCAACGTCACCTGATTTCGAACCTATACGCTCTCCTCTTCTCCACTTACGATATACAAGATGATACTCTAGTTAAAAAATGGGAAAGAGACCTTTCCATTCACCTTTCTGCAACCGAATGGGAACAAATATACACCCACATGCACAAAGGCTCTGTTAATGTATCAGTTCAACAAAATAGATACAAAATCTTTTCTAATTGGTATAGAACGCCTGCGATCATTCACAAGTACTATCCCAACCTCCCTCCACTATGCTGGAGATGTAACATGCACACCGGCTCCTTACTCCATATATTCTGGGAATGCCCCCATATCCAACCATTCTGGACTGAAATTCACCGCTTAATCTCTCATCACCACGTACTCCCCGACTTTCACACCAGCACAATACTGCACAACACCTCTATACCCTTCTCCACATACAAAAAATCCCTGATTTTTCATCTCATCTCTGCTGCCTCCATGTGCATCCCAACTCATTGGAGAGACACTACACCCCCTCAATTTCAGAATGGATCCATCGGGTCGACAAAACGTCTGCCATGGAAAGTCTTATACACCAAGCACAAGACAACCCGACCAAATTCACAGAAATTTGGGCCTGTTGGCTCCACTTTAAAGAAACTGATACTCACACCTCACGCCCTCAGAGTCCCCACACACCCACTGGATCTCCCTGCTCGCTCAGATTGCCCCCCTCCTCTACCTCCTCCGCCACCCTCCACCCGCCCCTGCCCCCTCCTGGGTCAACCCCCAATGACTCCTTCCAGCACGTTGTCACTGACCCACCACTTCATTCAATTATATGAACTCGCCACCATTCACATCCACTCTCTGGAGTCCTATTTTCAATCCAGACTATCCACTACCCACAGTAATGCATTTCTGTTTACTCTTATAGTACCACTCAATTTGAACATCCTTACACACATCGTCCCGGCCCGCATCCACTCGCAGAAAGTACCCGTTGGGGCGAGTGGATCTGAGGCTGATTGACGATGATACAAATATGGTACTTAGATCCCGACTCCTATTATCTTATTGTTGCCGCAATCCTCGGCAAACTATTCTACGCCCCCAACTCCAACAAGGTTTATAATATTCACCTCCATTACTGATCGATCGGCTACTCCTCTGGGCGCATCTTGCCACTGACCCGCTACTGTTATTACCAGAATGTATAACATGTATTGCTAGACTACTGTTTCGATATGCCAGATATATTCTCTGCTCTGTTCCGCAGAGACTATTTTGTCTTGTCTGTATTGTTTGACAAGCTGCACTTGTATTACAATTTCGCATTTTCCCCTGCTTGTATGTACAAAATCTTCAATAAAAATTATTTGAAAAAAAAAAGAATCAATAGTCAGAAATAAAGTTGCTATCCCCAAATTTCAAAAATGGATAAATCTTGAAACAGAACAATTGGTATAGTTATACATACACACCGTGCATGTATAGTGGGGGCGCTGACCACAGTGCTATATTAGAAACCTGTGAAACAATAATTAAGATACCTGCATATGTACCACACTATGAAAGTGTGGAAAAATAACAAATTACAAAGTGTAACACCAACCCAAGTGTGTAATCAAAAAACCATAGGAGCTGTGACTCATCAAACAGAGCTATGTGAAATTGAAATGCACTTAAATGAATTGACACCCTTGCTGGTCGGTGTCAAATTTGAAAAACACAAAATACAACATAAGTGTACTTGATAATAGTCCAAATGAATAGTGAACAGTGATATTCCAACAGTTCATAACATTCAGTAATAGGATGAAGCTTGAATGTACTTGATCCGAAAATCAGATATATCTTGATGTGATAGCCTCCACCAACTTAGTATGTGACACCCAATAGTGCTCAAAGAAGATTGGCCGCTTACCAGATCATATTGACTCGTTTAATTAAAAAGGAGTCAAAAGCGCTTGTTGCAAGTGGCACTTGCTAATATGAGTAGAGATTTCATACATGGAACTGAGATTCCCTGCCTCCTGGAGGCTCGATCATGCATATGCGGGACACAAAAGAGAGAAAACAACAATAGTGTAATCTCGTTTAATAAAAAATTGTAAAAAAATGGACAGACAAATGCCTCCTTACTTGAATAGTGCCACAGACCCGGCACTGAGGCTGGATAGCTTAGACAAGCGGGCAGCAATGAATCTGAGCGGAAGAACGATCCGGCGTGCGTTGCACCTTCTGCCAGGAGAGAACCTAGTGACGCTAGGCTACGTTTGTGACGTTACTTCCGGTCCCGCTGGTTCTCTCCTGGCAGAAAGTGCAACGCACACCGGATCGTTCTTCCGCTCAGATTCATTGCGCCCCCATTGTCTAAGCTATCCAGCCTCAGTGCCGGGTCTGTGGCACTATTCAAGTAAGGGGGCATTTGTCTGTCCATTTTTTTACAATTTTTTATTAAACGAGATTACACTATTGTTGTTTTCTCTCTTTTGTGTCCCGCATATGCATGATCGAGCCTCCAGGAGGCAGGGAATCTCAGTTCCATGTATGAAATCTCTACTCATATTAGCAAGTGCCACTTGCAACAAGCGCTTTTGACTCCTTTTTAATTAAACGAGTCAATATGATCTGGTAAGCGGCCAATCTTCTTTGAGCACTATTGGGTGTCACATACTAAGTTGGTGGAGGCTATCACATCAAGATATATTTCTGATTTTTGGATCAAGTACATTCAAGCTTCATCCTATTACTGAATGTTATGAACTGTTGGAATATCACTGTTCACTATTCATTTGGAATATTATCAAGGACACTTATGTTGTATTTTGTGTTTTTCAAATTTGACACCGACCAGCAGGGGTGTCAATTCATTTAAGTGCATTTCAATTTCACATAGCTCTGTTTGATGAGTCACAGCTCCTATGGTTTTTTGATTACACACTTGGGTTGGTGTTACACTTTGTAATTTGTTATTTTTCCACACTTTCATAGTGTGGTATATATGCAGGTATCTTAATTATTGTTTCACAGGTTTCTAATATAGCACTGTGGTCAGTGCCCCCACTATACATGCACGGTGTATATGTATAACTATACCAAATGATTATAGACTATCACCATAAAATGCACAATTGCAAGTCCAGTAAACATCTGTACAGTTGTTGATAGGAGGAAGATCTCTAGAATGATTATTGAGTTGTTTCAAAAAGAAGTGAATGAAAGGAATAAAAGTGGAAGCAATATTCTCCATGTGATAAGGAAAAGCTCATTAACATGAACAATGAGCACAAGCTCAATGTATAAGAAGTTGTGCACTCTGGAGAACGCAGATGCGCCCGTGTGCAACACACATGTTTAACAAGCTAAAGCGTGTGCACGCTGTCAGGCAAGCATAAAATGGTGTGGCTTGTCAATGCACATGTGCAGTTAAGTCAGCTGGAAGAAGGGTGTAAAAAGGCTTGATTAGTTGTAAGACAGATCTACATGTTCTGGACAGAATTTGTACATTTAAACAATATTATATACATACTTTTTAGCCTGGTAACAGAAGATGGTAAACTAGTAAAATTATCTACAGTATTCAGACAAAAATGTTGAAGATTACATTGGCTGCGCTTGCTAATGGTAGGCGCGAAAGATTGCGCAAGTGCGCAACAGCGCTTCCTATGTAAATATGGTTTGGTGCATATAAGTGCACCATAATTTTTGATAAATGTTTTAAGTCCCGTTTTTTTGTGCAATTGCTCCAATTTATCCACTGCACCACAGGCACAGGTCTTTAGTAAATCACCCCCAGTGTGTTGTTTAATGGTAACTATATACTTTAATGTTTTTAGGTGGCACTGCAAATACTTACCTTTGTTAGACCTTTTAGAATTTCTATGTCGATCCCTTATTTTGCTAGCAGCCTATTTACACTATAGCACGGACTTACCTTTTTACTTCTGCAACCATACTATTTATAAGCATAATAGACAATGAAGACATAATTGGAAATAAATAGATCATTAGGGATTTAAAAAAGCTTGTATTTTTGGCTAAGAAGGCTATTAAAGTAGACATTTTATAAAGAAAGTTTGAGTTATTAAGGATCAAGGAAATAGGATTTGTAGGTTAATTAATTAGAATTTTAATTCAATAACACTATTTTATTCATTACCTAAATGAATCACCTAAATGAATAATACTGAGCAATCAATTATACACCGGTATGCAGTGGGAATCTCAGTGCAATGTATTAATGTTTAGCAACATTTTTACATTTTTTAAATACAAGTATGGTTGTGTTAAATAACTGGCGCTTTGCCGAATGAAAAATGTGATTTTATTATAAACTTCACTGTCAAATTTTAAGATCTATATATCTAAAACATTATAGAAATAAACGAATTTAGAAAATATTATAATAGTTTGTCACACATTTAATGTAGTTATTACTTTCTTTATTTGCTGCACCTAAAAACATTTTTCTGCTTAAAGTATTATGTTATTAGTAATCACTTGAAGAGGTGATAAACTGCCACACACAAAAAAGACCCCCCCCCCCCGCAAGTTGAAATCATAATGCACTAGTATCCACCGCATACTAGTACATTATGACAGACTTACTTCTACACAGAGCCCTCTAGCACAGCGTTGTCATCAGGGCTGGTGCAAGGATTTTTGACACCCTAAGGCAAAACCTCATTTTTGCACCCCCCCCATTAGTTCTGCCCCTGACACCACCCCTTTGCCCTGCCTATGTATACAGTGGAGGTGGTTGGGGGGGGGATTTTTGCGGCACCCCTCCACCTTTTCTTCAGCCATGATCCACAGGCTCACATCTGTGTCTCTGGACCTGGCCTGAAGACAAATAGTGGTGGCATCTGCTCGCTTCCTCGTGCCAGCTGTGGTCCCCAGGTATAAAGACAGGCTAGGGTAATATATGGACAGCCTAGGGTAGTATAAAGACAGGCTAGGGTAATATATGGACAGCCTAGGGTAGTATATAGACAGCCTAGGGTAGTACTGTATATAGACAGGCTAACTGTGTAGCTGGCAGATACACTGACAATGCCTAAAATAATAATAAATGCAAAAATTTTTACCTGCAAAAGGATCTGCATTTTAAAGGTGAACTTGAACCTCCACATCTCAAATCATCCCAATTCCTGTATTTTCAGGCCTCAGATCACCACAATTCTTCCACCTTTACACCTTTTCCCCTCTGTTCCCGCCCCCACAAGCACATCAGTTCCTCTCTGTACCCCCCCATCCACACACAAACATCTGTTCCCCTCTGTACCCCCACGACACACATCTGTTCCCCTCTGTACCCCCACGACACACATCTGTTTCCCTCTGTACCCCCCACACATATGTTCCCCTCTGTAACCCCCCACATATCTGTTCCCCTCTGTACCCCCCCACACACATTTTTTTTCCCTCTGTACCACCCGTGCACATCAGTTCCTCTTTGCACCCCTCCACCTCTGTTCCCCTTTGGTCATATTGCAATATTAACTTGACAGCAGAATTAAAAGGTTACGTGGTGCAGCATTGAGTGTGCTGCTTGTTCTTCCACTACCTGTGCGAACGGCATGGTGGTCTCATCTCAAGGAGAGCGGCGCTGCTGCCTGTCCTCCCACTAAAGATCCCTGATGATCCTGGAGGAGGAGGGCGGGGAAACTGCGGCAAGCCCGAACTTACATGCAGCCAGGCTTCCATCTCATCCACGCCGTGCATTCAGAGACGGCCGTTGCTGCTCTTTGTCCCGGCTCTCTCCCCTCCTCTTCTTACTGCTGCTGCTAGGGTGGCACTGCAGGCTGGGAATAGAATAAAGTCCTGGCAGGGGAGTCCACGGCCCTCATAGTGAGAGACCCGTCCTGGAGAGCTCCAAAAAGGAGGCTGACGGAACAGGGGATGGAGAGGGTAATATGTTTGTGCGGGGATCACAGGTGCATTTTACCACCCCCCCTAGCCTAGCGCCAATGCTGCTTTAAGGTATTACTGGCCCTGCAGATATTTTAAAAAGCTTGAATCCCCAGCGAGAGGCTGGGTATCCGGATTTTGCCGCCCCTCCTATCCTGGCGCTCTAGGCAGCTGCCTGACTTGCCTATTGCTAGTGCCAGCCCTGGTTGTTCCCTGTCGCTTCCATCTTCTCCTGGTTTTCCATCCAGACTGCATTTTAAGGCTATATGAATTGCCTGGGCATGCTGTTCCTTTAGAGCACATGCATCGGTGATGTCCCATATTAAAATCTGCTAAACAGTTTAGGAGATATTCACTGTACCTACAGGTGAGCCTTATTATAGGCTTGCCTGCAGGTACAAGTTAAAAGGTGGACTTTGTTTCCACTTTAAATGGAATTACCACACTAGCAAAAGGCTTCCCATGGATAAAATGAGTTCCATGAGGCCAGGACCTCTGCAATAAACATATCTCCTATATGAGATAATGGAATAAGTTGGGTCTGACATGGTTTTTCCATAGAATGAAACCCTTAAAGTTTTGTGTTGAAAAATAGGGAAAATTAATGATAAATTGAAACTCATTGCAAATATATTTCAGTGGATTCTCTAATAATGTAAATTTTACAGATTGTTCTAGAATATGTTTTATGTAGTTATTAGTGATGAGCCGAACACCCCCGGGTTCGGTTCGCACCAGAACCCGCGAACGGACCGAAAGTTCGTACGAACATTAGAACCCTATTAAATACAATGGATGCGAACGTTCGAATTCTAAAGTGCTAATTATAACAACTATTATGCATGTTATTGTCCTAAAAAGGGTTTGGGAACCCGGGTTGTGCACCAGGGGACATGTATCAATGCAAAAAGAAGTTTTAAAAACGGTCGTTTTTCGGGAGCAGTCATTTTAATGATGCATAAAGTGAAAAAAAAAAAGTCAAATATTCCTTTAAATATCGTACCTGGGGGGGTGTCTAAAGTATGCCTGTGAAGTGCCACGTGTTTCCCGTGTTTAGAACTGTCCCTGCACAAAATGACACTTCTAAAGGGAAAAAAAGCCATTTAAAACTGCTTGCGGCTTTAATGTAATCTCTGGTCCCGGTAATATGGATGAAAATCTTTAAGAAAAATGGCATAGCTACCCCATGACCCCCCCCCCCTACCCCAGCCCATTACCAGCCCCTTTGGGTCTTGTATGGATATTAAGGGGAACCCCGCACATAAAATAAAAAAGGCCCTATATACTCTGAACAGCCGTATACAGGCGGTGCATACAAGACAGGGACTGTAGGTTTGTTCTTATGTAGAATCTGTTTGTAATTTTGAACAGGTACATTGTTGAAGTGTAGCTCCAGCCCAAAAATCTATTTTTAAACTTTTTGGAAAACATAGGTAAGGGTTATCACCCCTGTAACATTTGTTTTTCTGTCTGTGCCCCTGTTCAGAACATTTCACCTCACTTTCCGTCCCAATGACAACTGTTTTTGAAATGTGGTGTTTTTCTTGAAACAAGGATTGCTGATAAAGCATCAGTACAGAGGAGACACCTTTCTCCCATATTTATTCTTACAGGAGAGAATTTTCCTTCCTAGTGGTAGATTTCCTCTCACTACCTGTTGTCTTCTTGCGTTTGCAAGTAGGAGTCGTTTGTAAGTTGGATGTTTGAAAGTAGGGACCTGCCGTATATACTCTGCAGAAATAGGCCCCTTAGTTGTTGGTGTTGGCACAACACTGTAAGCACTCAGTTACTCTTGGTTGGTGCTGGAACGCCCTGCTGTCAACTATTATATCAGGAATTTTAATTACATATAATTGTTGAACAGTGGTAGTAAAAATTGGGCCTTTGATGGTGGTGCTGGTGCCACAACACTGTAAGCCCTGACAGTTACTCTTGGTGGGTGCAGCAATGGGCCCTGCTGTGAATTATTAGATCAAGAATTGTAATTGCATGCCCCTGTTGAACAGGGGCTGAAAAATTGGGCCTTTCGTGGTGGTGGTGGTGGTGGTGGTGTTGCCACAACACTGTAAGCCCTCAGAGTTACTCTTGGTGGGTGCAGGAATGGGCCCTGCTGTGAATTATTAGATCAAGAATTGTAATTACATGCCCCTTTTGAACAGGGGCTGAAAAATTGGGCCTTTCGTGGTGGTGGTGGTGGTGGCGTTGCCACAACACTGTAAGCCCTCAGAGTTACTCTTGGTGGGTGCAGCAATGGGCCCTGCTGTGAATTATTAGATCAAGAATTGTAATTGCATGCCCCTGTTGAACAGGGGCTGAAAAATTGGGCCTTAGGCACTGGTGGCACAACACTCCAACCCCTCACAGATACTGTACTTGGAGCACAGCAATGAGCCCTATGGCAAATTATTGCTAAAAAAATTGTAATTACACGCCCCTGTAAAACAGGGGCTGAAAAATTGGGCCTTAGCCACTGGTGGCGGCACCCATAAACAAAAATGATCTTCCAAGCTATCATCATCAATCGTATCATTGAGGACTCGGAGGAGGAGGATAGCCAGTCAACATAACAGCACAGGCACTCAGCATCAGCATCAGTCTTGAAGGGATGTGACATGTTAAAATCAATTAGTCTGTTATATCAGCATCAGGTGTGTGGTAGCTGGTGGTGATCCAAGACTGGTTCATCTTGATGAAAGTCAGTCGATCAACCGAGTCGGTGGACAGGCGCACCCTGTGATCCGTGACAAATCCTCCAGCAGCACTGAATGTGCGTTCCGAAAGAACGCTGGATGCAGGACAGGCCAGTAGCTCAATTGCATACTGTGCAAGCTCTGGCCAGTGATCCATCCTCAAGACCCAGTAAGCCAGAGGATTTTCGGTGGGGAAGGTGTCCAAGTCTGACCTTGCCCCTAGATATTCCTGCACCATGTTTATCAGACGCTGGCGATGGTTGCTGGAACCGATCATACTTTGGGGCTGCGGACTAAAGAATTGTCTGAACGCATCGGTCAGACGGCCACCTTCCCCACGGCTCCTTCTTTGACTGGCCGAAGCCTCAGCAACTCGTTGTCCAGGACCAGGAGTTTGTAACCTCCCAGTCTCTGGGAACGCGTTGCACAGACCTTTCTGCAAGGCCTCCCGGAGTTGTCTCATCCTCTGCTCCCTCTGCGACGGTAACATAAGGTCGCAACCTTACCCTTGTACCGTGGATCAAGGAGAGTGGCCAGCCAGTAATGGTCCCTCTCCTTGATCCGAAGAATACGAGGATCCTTCCGCAGACTTTGCAGGATCAGGGAGGCCATGCAGCGTAGGTTTGCTGAGGCATTCGCTCCGGAGTCCTCTGGGTCACTAAGGACGACATGATCCGCAGCCACCTCCTCCCAGCCACGTACAAGTCCACTGGTTTCTTGGGACTGTAAATCATCCCTAAAAGACTGCTGCTGATGATGCTGAGTGCCAGCCTCCACCTCCATGCTGACACAATCCTCCTCCTCCTCCTCCTCCTCCTCCTCCTCTTCCTGTGCGATGGGTGGGACAGAAGGAACACTGTCTGGGTAAAGGGGGCCTTGAGAGGCAAGGAAGTCCTCCTCTTCCTGCCTCTGTTCTGCCTCAAGTGCCCTGTCCATTATTCCACGCAGCGTGTGCTCCAACAGGTGGACAAGAGGTACAGTGTCACTGATGCATGCACTGTCACTGCTCACCATCCTCGTGGCCTCCTCAAATGGTGCCAGGACAGTGCATGCATCCCTGATCATGCCCCACTGGCGTGGAGAAAAAAAACCAAGCTCCCCTGACCCTGTCCTGGTGCCGTAGTCGCACAGGTACTCATTGATGGCCCTCTGCTGCGTGTGCAGCCGCTGCAGCATGGCCAACGTTGAGTTCCACCTGGTGGGCATGTCACATATAAGGCGGTTCTTGGGCAGGTTCAACTCCTTTTGCAGCTCAGCCAGGCGAGCACTGGCATTATAAGATCTGCGGAAATGCACACAGACTTTCCTGGCCTGCCTCAGGACATCCTGTAAGCCCGGGTACCTGCCCAAGAACCGCTGCACCACCAGGTTAAGGACGTGAGCCACACAGGGCACATGGGTCAGTTGTCCCTGTCCGAGGGCGGAGAGGAGGTTGGTGCCATTGTCGCAAACCACCATTCCTGGCTTAAGCTGCCGTGGCGTCAACCACCTCTCGGCCTGGCCCTGCAGAGCAGACAGGACCTCTGCCCCAGTGTGGCTTCTGTCCCCCAAACACACCAGCGCAAGCACGGCATGGCATCTTTTTGCCTGCGTACTTGCGTAGCCCCTTGAACGCCTACGGAGCACCGCTGGTTCCGAGGACAAACCACAGGAAGAGGCCATGGAAGAAGAAGAGGAGGGGGTGGAGGAGAGAGGTGTGTCACAACCAGTAGTAGCATTTTGGAGGCGTGGCGGTGGAACAACCTCCAACACTACTGCACCTTGTCCTGCATCCTTCCCAGCTGCCAAAAGAGTGACCCAATGGGCCGTGAAAGAAAGGTAACGTCCCTGTCCATGCCTGCTGGACCATGAGTCAGCGGTAATATGCACCTTACCGCTGACCGCCCTGTCCAGCGAGGCCAAGACATTGCCTTCCACATGCCGGTAGAGAGCCGGAATAGCCTTCCGTGAGAAAAAGTGGCGTTTGGGAACCTGCCACTGAGGAACCGCACATTGCACAAACTCACGGAAGGGGGCCGAGTCTACCAACTGAAAAGGCAGCAGTTGAAGCGCTAGCAATTTAGCCAAGCTAGCATTCAACCGCTGGGCATGTGGATGGCTGGGAGTGAACTTCTTTCGACGGTCCAGCAGCTGGGGCAGGGAAATTTGCCTAGAATCGGACGTCGGTGTACTGCTAGCAGAGTGGCCGCAAGTACTTGGCTGTGACACACCTAATTCTACACCTTCATTCCTCTCAGTGCATGTTTCAGAGAGGACTGAAGTTATAGTGGGGTTGGAGATCCCAGCTGATGCGGTGCAAGGAGAGGTCCGCTTTGTTCTTTGGTGTGGGTCTTTGAGGTAGGCTTGCCAACGAGCTGCATGGCAGGTCAACATATGTCTGGTCAGGCATGTGGTACCCAAGCGGCTGATGTTTTGGCCACGCGTTATACGCTTGAGACATATGTTGCAAACAGCAGCTGTGCGATCTGATGCACTAGCCTCAAAAAAGGCCCACACCAAAGAACTTTTTGAATGACGGGCAGAGGCAGCGCCCTGCACAGGCGGAGCTCTGCGGTGTGATTCCGTCGGTGTACTGCCCTTACGCTGGCCACCAAAGGGCATCCTGCCTCGTTGGAGATGTGCCTCCTCCTCATCCTCCTCCTCCTCCTCTCTCCTATTAGGCACCCACGTGGAGTCAGTGACCTCATCATCCCCTCCCTCCTCATCACTGGAGCCAATCTGGCAGTATGCTGCAGCTGCTGGAACATGACTGCCAGATTGGTGTCCTTCTTGAGCATCCCCTCTGTCTGCTCTCACGCTACTGCCTTCCTGTAGCTGGGTTTCATCATCAGACCCTTCGAAACGCTGGGCATCCTCCTGGAGCATGTACCCAACACTGTGCTCAAACAGTTCGGGGGACTCCTCAGGAGGAGGACATGGTGGGTCTAGGGAAGGAGTGACTGATGATGAGTCTGACATTGATACCAGGGAAGAGGACGCTTTGGCAGCTGCTTTTCCAGTACCCTGAGCCTGGGTGAGAGAGGATGAGGAGGAGGAGGAGGGCTTGGTCATCCACTCTACCAAGTCTTCGGCATGATGTGGCTCAACATGTCCAGCTGCCGAAAAGGACAAGCGTGTCCCATGGCCATGTGCTGATGACAATGCACCGCGTCCACGACCAGCACTGTTGCCCCCAGACACAGAGCCTGCTTGCCCTCTTTTATTGCCTCCTGACTGTCTGCCTCTCCTTGTTTGCCTTCCAGACATTCTAATAGATGGCCTGCAGGGAGATGGGAAAAAAGCAATAAGGGCTACCTTCAGGTGTCCTTCTCTGTCCCTTTTACTTAAGGATTTCTAAATATGGTTGAGGATGATTGCTTTTGCACAGAATAGCACAACGACAATTTCCCTGACTGTCCAAAAAAACAAGGATTTCAAAGATGGTTGATGAGGAATGCTTTAGCACACTATAGCACAAGGAGAATTCCCTCACTGTCCTTCCCTGTCCCTAGAAACAAGGATTCGCACAGTAAAACACACTGACACTCTCCCTACCTATAGTTTTCTGTCCCTAGAAAAAATGTTTTTTTAAAGCACACTATAGCACAAGGAGAATTCCCTCACTGTCCTTCCCTGTCCCTAGAAACAAGGATTCGCACAGTAAAACACACTGACACTCTCCCTACCTATAGTTTTCTGTCCCTAGAAAAAATGTTTTTTTAAAGCACACTATAGCACAAGGAGAATTTCCTCACTTTCCTTCTTTGTCCCTAGAAACAAGGATTATCACAGTGAAAGAAACTGACACTCTTCCTACCTATAGTTTTCTGTCCCTAGAAAAAATGTTTTTTTAAAGCACACTATAGCACAAGGAGAATTCCCTCACTGTCCTTCCCTGTCCCTAGAAACAAGGATTCGCACAGTAAAACACACTGACACTCTCCCTACCTATAGTTTTCTGTCCCTAGAAAAAATGTTTTTTTAAAGCACACTATAGCACAAGGAGAATTTCCCTCACTTTCCTTCTTTGTCCCTAGAAACAAGGATTATCACAGTGAAAGAAACTGACACTCTTCCTACCTATAGTTTTCTGTCCCTAGAAAAAATGTTTTTTTAAAGCACACTATAGCACAAGGAGAATTCCCTCACTGTCCTTCCCTGTCCCTAGAAACAAGGATTCGCACAGTAAAACACACTGACACTCTCCCTACCTATCCTTCTCTTTCCCTAAACTAAAGGAATCCAGGTTAAGCAAGAAAAAAATAAATGTCACTGTCCCTCCCTATGCTTCTCTTTCCCTGCTCCGGAACACACTACACTAGGCCGCCGTGCTGGCGGCCTTTTATAGTGTGGGGCGTGTACTAAACACCCTCAGCAATAATTGGCCACAGGCATCCTGCCTGTGGCCAATCATTGCTCTCCTCGCTGCCGGCGCTGTGATTGGCCAAGCATGCGGGGTCACAGTGCATGCTTGGCCAATCACAGCGCCTGGATGACACTGCGATGGCGTAGTGCATTGTGGGCCGTTCGCGTCACTCGAATTTGGCGCGAACGGCCCAAATCGTTCGATCTTCGTCGAACGATCGAACAGCCGATGTTCGAGTCGAACGTATGTTCGACTCGAACACGAAGCTCATCCCTAGTAGTTATTTTTAGTAAACCCCAAATGGTAGCTGGCCAGTCAGAAAGAATACTGATGGGTAGGAAACTCAACACACATTTTCTCTATTCACTGGAAATTTGATAGGGGTAGCAGTGCAACAACAGAAATATCTCTACAGTCTTGGATGGAGGTTAGACCTGGTGAATAGGGGTGTTAGCACTACTCTGATATGTACTAATATGGCAGTCATGGGCTGCTCAAGTCTTCAGTGGAGCAGAGACCTGCTCACCAGAAGCACAATAATCACTCCAAAATGGAATGCAATGTATGTGCAATATTGGCCCTCTGCAATCTTCAATGGATGCTAGGGATGAGCTTCGAGTTCGAGTCGAACTCATGTTCGACTCGAACATTGCCTGTTCGCCCGTTCGCCGAACAGCGAACAAATTGGGGTGTTCGCGGCAAATTCGAAAAATCTATGGGAGAAATCTAAAGTGCTAATTATAAAGGCTTATATGCAAGTTATTGTCCTAAAAAGTGTTTGGGGACCGGGGTCCTGCCCCAGGGGACATGTATCAATGCAAAAAGAAGTTTTAAAAACGGCCGTTTTTTCGGGAGCAGTGATTTTAATAATGCTTAAAATGAAAAAATAAAAGTGAAATATTCCTTTAAATTTCGTACCTGGGGGGTGTGTATGATATGCATGTAAAGTGGCGCATGTTTCCCGTGCTTAGAACTGTCCCTGCAAAAAATTTCATTTTTGAAAGAAAAAAAGTCTTTTAAAACTGACTCGCGGCTATTAATGAATTGTCGGCTCCCGGCAATACATACAAAAGTCATTGATAAAAAAAAAAAAAAAAAGCGTGGGGGTTCCCCAGAATTCAATTACCAGGCCCTTCAGGTCTGGAATGGATATTAAGGGGAACCCCGCCGCAAATTTTAAAAAAAATTGACGTGGGGTTCCCCCAAATATCCATTCCAGGCCCTTCAGATCTGGCATGGATTTTAAGGGGAACTCCACCCCAAATTTTAAAAAAATGGCGTGGAGTCCCCCTAAAAATCCATACCAGACCCCTTATCCGAGCACGCAACCTGGCCGGCCGCAGGGGAAAAGGGGGGGACGAGAGAGCGCCCCCCCTCCCTCCTGAACCGTACCAAGCCACATGCCCTCAACATGGGGAGGATGTCCCGATGTTGATGGGGACAAGGGCCTCATCCCCACAACCCTTGCCCGGTGGTTGTGGGGGTCTGCGGGCGGGGGCTTATCGGAATCTGGAAGACCCCTTTAACAAAGGGGACCCCCAGATCCCGGCCCCCCCCTATGTGAATTGGTAAGGGGTACATTGTACCCCTACCATTTCACGAAGAAAGCGTAAAAAAATGTTTAAAAAAAAAACACACAAACACCTTGAAAAAGTCCTTTATTTAAAATAATAATTAAAAAAAAAACATTCCAGCGCTGAAATCCAGTGTCCCGCGGCGATCCCGATGTCCAGCGCTGTCCTTCATTGGTTGTGCCTGAGCGGACCTGATGGGGAACTCCCTCTCAGTATTTTAAATGTATAGACCCGCCCCTTCTAAAGTTCCCCATCAGGTCCGCTCCCTCGGTATGTCGGACCCGCCTACGTCATTGGCTTGAGCGGGGAACTTCCTTCACTGTGTAATTTAAATTTACATAGTGAAGGAAGTTCACCGCTCAAGCCAATGACGTAGGCGGGTCCGACATACCGAGGGGGCGGACCTGATGGGGAACTGCTCTCACTTTGGCCATACATGTATAGACCCGCCCCTTCTCATGTTCCGCATCTGGTCCGCTGAGCGGACCTGATGGGGAACTTTAGAAGGGGCGGGTCTATACAATTAAAATACTGAGAGGGAGTTCCCCATCAGGTCCGCTCAGGCACAACCAATAAAGGACAGCGCTGGACATCGGGATCGCCGCGGGACACTGGATTTCACCGCTGGAATGTTTTTTTTAAAATAAAGGACATTTTCAAGGTGTTTGTGTGTTTTTTTTAAACATTTTTTTTTACGCTTTCTTCGTGAAATGGTAGGGGTACAATGTACCCCTTACCAATTCACATAGGGGGGGGCCGGGATCTGGGGGTCCTCTTTGTTAAAGGGGTCTTCCAGATTCCGATAAGCCCCCCGCCCGCAGACCCCCACAACCACCGGGCAAGGGTTGTGGGGATGAGGCCCTTGTCCCCATCAACATGGGGACATCCTCCCCATGTTGAGGGCATGTGGCTTGGTACGGTTCAGGAGGGAGGGGGGGCCGCTCTCTCATCCCCCCCTTTTCCCCTGCGGCCGGCCAGGTTGCGTGCTCGGATAAGGGGTCTGGTATGGATTTTTAGGGGGACTCCACGCCATTTTTTTAAAATTTGGGGTGGAGTTCCCCTTAAAATCCATGCCAGATCTGAAGGGCCTGGAATGGATATTTGGGGGAACCCCACGTCAATTTTTTTTAAATTTGCGGCGGGGTTCCCCTTAATATCCATTCCAGACCTGAAGGGCCTGGTAATTGAATTCTGGGGAACCCCCACGCTTTTTTTTTTTTTATCAATGACTTTTGTATGTATTGCCGGGAGCCGACAATTCATTAATAGCCGCGAGTCAGTTTTAAAAGACTTTTTCTTTCAAAAATGAATTTTTTTGCAGGGACAGTTCTAAGCACGGGAAACATGCGCCACTTCACATGCATATCATACACATCCCCCAGGTACAAAATTTAAAGGAATATTTCACTTTTATTTTTTCATTTTAAGCATTATTAAAATCACTGCTCCCGAAAAAACGGCCGTTTTTAAAACTTCTTTTTGCATTGATACATGTCCCCTGGGGCAGGACCCCGGTCCCCAAACACTTTTTAGGACAATAGCTTGCATATCAGCCTTTATAATTAACACTTTAGATTTCGAACGTTCGAGTCCATTGTATTTAATAGGGTTCTAAAGTTTACACAAACATTTTGTCTGTTCGCAGGTTCTGGTGCGAACCGAACAGGGGGGTGTTCGGCTCATCCCTGATGGATGCTAGATGTGGTCACTAAGGGAGCTAGGATTATTTGGATATGGACAGAAATGTACACAGACATGTGCTTCTGCACTTTTCAGGTGAGGCTAGGCCTGGTCACTAGGAAACATAGTATTACTTTAATATGGATGTCCGCAGTTATAGGCTTCTGTGGTATACCTAAATGACACCAAACATTTATGATATATTTTAAGTGCCAAACACTGTCACACAGAGCCTAGTATTATACATTTTCTTCATTTGATTTCATTGATTAGTTTCAAAATTGTAATTGCACTGAGTTCACTTCAGAGGAGTGCTGTCAAATGTTACATTAATTCATCTGTTCTTTTAGCTTTTACTTCCCTCAGATCAGCTGGAAAATTTTATGACCACTGCCAGAGGCATGCGTTGCTAAGACACACTCGTTATTCAAAGCTTTTCATCCATACACCAAGATATTATAAGTAGCACTTGAATTCTCATAATATAGGCCAAAGGATTAGTTTGTGTGGGAAATGTATAATTTGCTGCTTAGTACATATACTAGAAAACATCCGTACACATCCCTTAAAAATTAGGAACAATGGGAAGACAAATCAAGAATCAATAAGTTAAAGCTAGGGGCGAACAGACATCTAAAAGTGCCTATATATCGACAGATCTATCTATACTAGTAAAATTCTTTGACTCAACTGTCTTATAAAAATTCCATATCTATAGTGCAGTGTATAGCAGCGGCAAGCATTTTCGGAATTCAACAAGAGTTTTATTTGTCACAGTTAAAAAACATAGTGGATCTCAACGCTAACGCGTTTCTGCCCAGTGTGGGCCTAAATCACCAATATTATATTCAGCTCTTTTTTTTTAACAGTGACAATACAAATTTGATGCCTATCCCCTGATACACTTTAGGTAGATTAGGGTGAGGTTTTTACATGACTACATCAAAAAAGTTCACATCATGCTACAGTCTCATCTTATGTATGGTTAGCACATGTTTAATAAATAATTGTTACTCAATTTAAACTATAAACAACCATAAGTAATTGTAAACCATATGTTAAGTATCTAGTTTATATGCACAATTTTTACTTCTTAGAGCAGGCAATTTATTGCAAGTTTTTAACAACACCTAGACTTCTGAACTCCAAACCTCTTTATAGATGTTTTATTTGGATCAGAGTGTTTATTATACTAGCTGAAATGGGAGCTTGCTCAGATCCACATTTTGTTGACACTGGCAACTCAAAGCATTTCCTTTTGCAAAAGGGTCAGTGTATTCTCCCAAGCCTTGTCTTCTGTTCAGGTCAGTGGTTTCCTTCTTGAAAGACTATATGAGCTATTTTAATCATGAACATGGTTAACATCAAGGTCTTCCAACTTGCACAGATGTTCTCTGAACCCTTGGATGTATCACTATGGGTTCATCAGCATATTCAATTATTTTCATAGCGTACAATGCACAATAAGTATTAATATTCAACATTTTGGAATGTAAGACAAGCAATAGCAAAATACTAATAAGTTTATTTAGGTAGCCTGATTGCTTCATTTCTGAATTGTCAGTTATCGCATTAAAGGGATTATAACGGTAGAAGTTTTTTTTATTTTAATGCATTAAGATAAAAAAAAACTTCTGTCTGCAGGAGCCCCCCTCAGCCCCCCTAATACTTACCTGAGCCTGTCTTTATTCAGCAATGTTGCAGGAGTGTCTAAGCTGCCCGGAACTTCGCTCCTCATTGGCTGTGACAGCAGCATGGCGCGGTTGGCTGCCGCTGCTGTTAATCAAAATAATTCAGCAAATCAGGAGAGACAGGGACAGGGCCAGGTCACGGCTCCATGTCTAAATGGACACAGGGAGCTGTGACTCCGCTTGGGTGCCCCCATAGCAAGCTGCTTGCTGGGAGGGCACTTAATAGGAGGAAGGGGCCAGAAGCACAGAAGAGGGAACCCAAGAAGAGGAAGATCCAGGCTGATCTGTGCAAAACCAACTGCATAGAGCAGGTAAGTATACCATGTTTGACATTTTGTACCTTAAAGTGATTGTAAACGATCACCTTGTAAAACAACCCATTCAATTTAAAACAGAATGGAAAGGAAAAAAAAATTGTATAGATATTAAAAAAAATTATAATGAACTTTTTTCCTTTTTTAAAAGTGATCACATTCCCTCTGTTCTCAGCTGCTTAAGATCTGGGAGGAGGAGAAGGAGAAGCAGCAGCACACTGAGCTTCCCAGTAAATGGCTGTGCAGCATGGGCATGCCAGGACCAGTCTGATCATTGGAGGAGAGAACACTGAGTTCCCAGCATAGCTAGAGAACTGACCATGGTGTGCTCTCCTGCTTAGAGCGTTCAGTTTTTAATAGGAAAGCAGAGGGACTGGCAGGAACGCCAGGGATCTTACATAAAGGAAGCAATACAAAGAGAACAGAATGCTTTCTCATACTGTACAAGTACATGGTACAGCAGGCACATATCAGGAATAGGGATGAGCTTCGTGTTCAAGTCGAACCCATATTCGACTCGAACATCGGCTGTTCGATCGTTCGATGAAGATCGAACATTATGGGCCGTTCGTGCCAAATTCGAGTGGCGCGTAACGGCCCATAATTCACTGCGGCATCGCAGTGCATTGCTGGCTGATGATTGGCCAAGCATGCACTATGACCCGCATGCTTGGCCAATCACAGCGCCGTAAGTACAGAGAGCCGTAATTGGCCAAAGCCAGGGTGGCTTTGGCCAATCATGGCTCAGAGGATTAGGTACACGCCCCACACTATATAAGGCCGCCTGGAAGTCGGAATTGTGCAGTGTGTTGGTGTTTGTGAAAGAGAGAGTTACAGAGAGAGAGAGACAGTGTCATTTATATTGAGTTAAATAGAGCAGGCAGGCGAGTCAGTTAGCTGCTGTTAAAGTGTGTAGAGAATATATATGCATCCTAGGTGTTGTATATATATTTATACACTGTATTTAGTTTAGCTAGATCCGTTACTAATGTTCTCTATACTGTGACAGGCAGGCAGGTGATTGTGCTAGCTGTAGCAGAGATTCACTTAGTGTACTGTGTGCTTTGCATAGCGTTCGCCTAAAGCTTACCTGAATACAGTTAGTGGTGTTCTCATAATAAAACCACTCGCAGAGTGCTGCATTAATTTCATGTAGTGTACTGCAGTACTTCTGTCGTTTGCACACCGTTCACTTAAAGGAACCTGAATAAAATTTGTGTTCTCATAATAAAACCACAGGCAGAGAGCTGCTAGTATTTTCAGTTAGTGTACGGTGTCCTCTGCACAGTGTTCACCTAAAACTAACTGAAGACCTTTGCTGCTTTTCTCATACTAATACCACAGCAGGCAGTGGAGTCTGATAGCTGCATTATATATATATATATATATATATATATATATATATATATATATATATATATAATGCAGCTATTTACAGATATATATATTTATGGTCGGAGCCCTCAGTCCGAAGAGATATGGATCACATAAACACACCACAAGACTAACAACACAGATAAGACCTGAAGTGTGGCCTGGCCTGTTGGACGGTATGCCAAGAGAAGGGGCCATACCTAAGATAGAAGTAATGAATAATTCTGTTGAGAATTGTTTGAAGGGAAGTGAATTAAAAAGGGGTATGGGTGGGTGGGTACCGCGCACTGGAGCCGACACTGACGATGGTAGACGGCCTGCTTAAGTACCCCTCAAACTCCTCCCATAATTTCAGGCCAGCATACTGGCCTTCCTATTTATGGTCGGAGCCCTCAGTCCGAAGAGATATGGATCACATAAACACATCACAAGACTAACAACACAGATAAGACCTGAAGTGTGGCCTGGCCTGTTGGACGGTATGCCAGGAGAAGGGGCCAAAAAACACACTTGGTTAGGGAAGGAATTGTTTCACTGTACGAGGCAATAACAACTGAGCGAGACTGTTGGAGACTCGTGACGATCCGTTTGAGGATTGGGGACGTATCGGGCGAAACGCGTGGACTTCCACCTGCCCATCATCCTGATTGCGTGGTCTGGAACTCTGTTACGCGATGCGGCTAAGGCTGCTCCCACGCGAAAGAATGTCCTGAGTAACGACCTGGGTTTAAGGCCTAAGATGCATGGGAGCGTTCTGACTTAACTGATGAACTGGTACTTGCTTAGAGGTACAGTTGGGAAACGTAGAAGAGGCTGTCCTCTGAAAGGACGGGCAGTAGAGTATACCAATTGCTTTAGAACGGCCATAGGGCACCAGGCGTTGAGAGTCTGGAAAGTTTGACGTCTACTGTGGGACCGGATTGTAGCATTTCCCGACACCGTCGGGTGTAGGGTGAAACGACTCTGGTGGTGAGTCGGGTGGTGCCTGCGTAGTACTAGGTACTCGGGTTCGTGACAGTAAATTCGCTGGGCCATAGAAAACCGGGGAAGGCTACGTGATGGCTGCACGAATTACCAGGCTGGGTCATAACCGAAGGGGGAACGTGGAAGCATAGCAGACATGTGCTGGAATACGGCGTTGGTCACTGGTAAGCGTTAGGAACCAGTGTGTGGTTGCTGCCTGTGGATGCCACGTGGTATGGTTTTGACCGCATGAGCGGTGAACAGGGAAGGTTTGGTAGGGTCTAGTAGAGAGGTAAATGCTGGATGCCGGCTGAATAGAGTCTGATGGTATTGTGTGACAGAAGGAACGAAGGCCAGATATGTCTGAGTTTCCTGGAACCGCCCCGGGGTTAGCGGCTAGGAACCTGCTGGTCTTCCAGGCAGTATGGTGGCCTTTAGTGTATTGGAAGAATAGAACACATTGACGAGGGAGGTAGCACCAGGAGGTGCTATCTCGTTGCAGAGTCGGTTGCGACTAATGTGGGAAGCCGGGCCTGGTCGGCTCTGGGCTCCGGTGAAAGGATGAGGCATAGTTAGGCGGGAACGTGCGTCGGCCGAGGTATTGCATTTACCAGGGATGTGGACCCTGAGGATACTGAACTGACGTTGTAGGGACAGTAGCACCAGGCCTGCGTAGGAAGGCCATGGTGGCCATCGATATTGACCAGCCTCTTTTAACGACTGTGACTGTGGCCTGGTTACCTGTGGTGAACGTGGCGGCCTGTCCTGCCCAGGTGCGGCCTCATACTTGAGCCGCTGCAACTATGGGGTAGATCTCGAATAGAGAGGATGACTGACTAAACGCGGATTTGTGAGTATCTCTGACGGGCACTGACCTGCGAACCAATGATGGCCAAAAATTGCAATGAAGCTTGTGGAAGCTGCTATGTCTTTGACTATCTGTGGTGACGAAGGGATGCTGATGGGATGAACGTGGGTCTACTATGCTAGTTCTCGAGGAAGTGGGCCCAGATGGCCAGATCCGCTATAGCGGCTGCGTCTAGCTAAATGACTTGGTCAGGGTCTTGTGCCTGGGAGAGGGACACTAAGAAGTGTGAGACAAAGAATTGCCCTTGAGAAATGAACCTCATCGTGAAGTTGAGCATGCCCAGTAGGGGTTGTAGCTGTGTGTTCGGAGCACCCTGGCGTGACGGTGACGTATGGGCGACAGTCCTGTGCGGGTCAAACTAACGAGAGGTGGGCTGGCCTGCATGGTGCGTTTGTCTAGGATGATGTCCGGAAGGAGATGAGCTAAGCCAGGCTTCCTACGTTTTCCTCAGTTACGGGCATATTGATTTAAGAGATCTCTTCTAGAATTCCTAGGACTGCTGGGGGTTTAGTATTTGGTGAGAACTCCTGTGAGGGTATGAGGGAGTTTAACTGGGTACGTTTTAGAAGAATGAGGCGCGGATAAGTAGTAGACTAAAACAAAGTTTATTGGAAAACTTGCCCTCGACAAGATCGAAGACTGACTCTCCGTACTGTGAACGGTGACTGCGAAAAGAGGGGAGGGGCTGACCGCATGCCCCCGGTCCATTTCGACCTGAAGCGGAGTGTTGATAACTTCTACGTCGGGGCTACTGAGAGCGTGTGGAACCCTGTAGTGAACACCTGCCCTAGAAAGGCTGCTAGAGGGGGAGTTGGATGTGAGGAGAGAAGCCAAGCCGCCCGACGTGCATGCGGCCTAGATAAGCTGGGTTCTGCTGCTCGGTGCCGCAGGTACTTCGAGGGGAGCCGTCTGGAGTAGGAGACAGATGTGCCGAGGTTTGCAGTGTGGGTAAAATCAACCCTAGAAAGTTGTTGGAGATGGCTGCGCCCCCCCCCGGTGCACAAATTAGACGTCCTAGTGTGCCCGACTGGGAGGACTGTGGCATGCTGATAATCTACGAGGCGCATAGTCTGCGCCTCAGCTCGGAGCACCAATTAAATCGTGAGGGTGGCAGATTGACAGATTGTACAGAGTGGGGAGCGCAGGTCGGTGAAGTGGCGGTAGATTGGCACTGTGTCAATAGTGCTCCAGTTCGTGTTAGCTGGCACTGTGCCAGCCGGTGGAGACTGGGGCTAAGGGGGTGGTCCAAGGTCTGGGGAACTGTGCATTGCCGACCGCCGGACCCGCGAAGGGTGATGGTGAGGCAAAGTTTGCTGTCAGCTCACGGCATGGCGTCGGTTAAAAGGAGGGGAATGCATATGTTTAGAGTAAGTTTGCGAGGTTTGGAGGGGATAGAAGGGTTTAAGAAAACGGGGAGGAAGAAGGAGAGCAGTGAGGACAGGGCAAGGAGCGATAGGCGTAGATGACAGATTAGTTTGCGTACGAGCGCGGTTGAGTGAAATTTGGAAAACTCAAAAGAATGCGAGGCAACTGAGGTGAGCCAGGAGGTGACTGGCTAGATAACCGATAGCTCAGGTGCCGTCTGTGCTCGGCACAGACTAATGAACCAGAGCCCCCAGGGCGTGCTGGGGCGAGTGGCTGAAGTCTGGTATGCTAAGTAAGAATGTTTCGATCTGTAGTGGTTGACGTGTGGTCGGTCTGCTAACCCTCGCACTGCCAGCAAGGTGGATGTTAGGCGACCTTGTCTGTGTGGTGAAGGATCTTGGATCGCTCTTCGAAAACAGAGTGTAGTGCACAGAAGTATGTGACAGTTACTAACGCCTCACGAGCGGTCAAATTGTGTATGTGAAGAAACATATGTCGTGAAAGAGTGCGAGGAGAAAGCAAGGAGGGGCCTTGCACTGACACCCTAACTTGTGCGCCAGTAGTTTAGGTCTGGTCGAGGTCGAGACATGGGTCGACCCGAAACTTGTGACACTGAGCTGCATGGGGAAAGCGACAGAGAAAAGGTGAGTAGCCGTGTTGCTACTGGAGATGAGGAGTGGCTGATTTGAACCACTTGTTGAATGCTCGCAGCGATTGCGAGGTAAAGTAGCCTTGCTGAGAGGCGAAAGAAGGAAAGTTTGTGAATTGTGAGTATGTAGGGATGACCGTCCGTGATGAACCTGGAGTAATTTAAAGTAAGGTGTGTAATGCATGAAGAAAGTTGCATTTTACTACTAGTAATTTATTTACATTCGACTATTGTTATTTATTGGTTCATTTATTATTTATGTTTTTTTTTTTTTTCTTTTTTGTTTCTTATTTTTATAAAAAAAAAAATATATATATTTATTTTCATTTATTTATTTATTTTTTACTTTTTTCGGGGAATGATTCAAGCGTGAGGCGCGGCTAATGCGACCGGTAATGTACTAGCACTTCGAATGGCCAATGAACTGAACGTCTGAGCTGCTGCTACGACTGAGTACGGATCGATAGGATGGGTCTGTAGTGCTGGGAAGCTGAGTTGCTGCGCTGGAGGTGTGACTGTACTAGAATTGATAGTGTTTGAAAAGGATCCGAATCTTAGAGCCGACGTTACGACTGGATTCGGATGGATTAGAAGGTTTGGTGCTGCGGATCCGACCGTTTAAGCCGGTGGTGCGACTATGCTCGGGCCGGCCGTGTTAGCGGAGGATCCGCACCTTTGAGCCGATGCTACGACTGGGTTCGGATCGGTTGGATGGGTCTGATCAGTTTTAAGTTTGATGTTTGTAGATCCGAGCCGATGAGCCGGTGGTGCGACTGTGCTCGGATCGGTCATGTTAGCAGAGGATCCGAACCTTTGAGCCGATGCTACGACTGGGTTCGGATCGGATAGGAGGGTTTGTTGCTAGAGATCCGAGTCGATTGAGCCGGTGATGCGACTGGACTCGGAACGAGTGTAAATGCCATAGATCCGAAAGTTTGAGCCGATGCTACGACTGAATTCGGAACAGTTCGAAGTTTGATGTTTGTAGATCCGAGCCAATGAGCCGGTGGTGCGACTGTGCTCGGATCGTTCGTAGATGCCAGAGGACCGAACATCAAGGCGAAGCTACGACTGCGTTTGGATCGGATAGAATGGTTTGTTGCTAAAGATCCGAGTCGGACGAGCCGGTGCTGCGACTGGACTCGGATCGCTTGGGAATGCCATAGGTCCGAAAGTTTGAGCCGATGCTACGACTGAATTCGGATGGTTTCGAAGTTTGATGTTTGTAGATCCGAGCCGATGAGCCGGTGGTGCGACTGTGCTCGGAACAAACGTGGATGTCAGAGATCCGAATCTCTGAGCCGATGCTGTCTATATTCGGGCTGATAGCGGGTGCATGGAGGGGTTTGTTTTGCCGGGTCCGAATCATAGCGCTGGAGATACGGCTGGACTCGGATGGCTGTTCGGTGTTTCGAAGTTGAAGGGGCTTGTGATTTGCCGAGGGTCCGGCCTGTAGTGCCGATTGTTAGCGACCAGAGCCGGACCGGACTGTTCGGTGTATGGTGTGAGTAGTAGGAGGTGTGGGGCATCAGTAAGGTGAAGGGAGAGTATCGTAGGAGGTGTAGGGCATCAGTGACTAGGGAAAAGGAAGTGCAGTGTGGGATACCAGTCCGACGACTGGGTATCGGATGTGCGACTTGAGGTAAGAGACTTGCGAGCTGCGAGTAATTCGTACAACAGCTCTGTAAGACGTAGTGTCTAGGCGGGCCGTTACGGTGGTAACGAGCGTGCGACAGGGTTCGAAAGACAACTGTACTAGTCGGTATACATACGATGCAGACGGAAAAACACGGGGTTATGAACCGTGTGATTTGTAAAAGAAGAAACGTGTACCGGCGCTACGATTCGTACGAACGGTAACGGCCGGTCCTACCTGCGACCGCGGATACGATCAACTGCGAGCGAAGCTGGAAGGTACGAAGTAACTACACGGACGTTGCGAGTCGTATGGCGTCGGCTGATGACGACGAATACCGCGCACTGGAGCCGACACTGACGATGGTGGACGGCCTGCTTAAGTACCCCTCGAACTCCTCCCATAATTTCAGGCCAGCATACTGGCCTTCCTATATATATATATATATATATATATATATATATATATATATATATATATATATATATATATGTGACAGAGCATCCCAGAGAGAGCCTGGGAAAGTCCTATTCGGGGTTTATACATCTCCCAGGCTCCTCTCATATACATTCAGGGATCTCTGAGCCAGGGTCCAGTTCAGGTGTTGGTTCTCTCCCACAGGTTAATTAAAAGCTCACCTGAGCAGACAGCTTTTGCTCAGCCTGGGAAACACAGACAACGTTGGTTTGTGAGAGCAAGAAGGTTGGTAAAACTTGTTACCCTGTGAATGTGGAAGCCGACAAGCGTTAGGCTTGTCCAGCCTGGTAGTGAGGGCCTGTACATACTGTGTAGTTAGAGCCGAGACACGGCTAGGCTTTTGTTTAGCTATTTTTTCTTCTGTTTGTTTTCAGCACACTGTACAGCACCTGTCATTAGACTTTGTATATAGCACCAATAAACAACAGTTTTCACTGATCCAATGGACTTGGTATCTGTGCCTGCTCATCCCAGGGAGTTTTTGTACCTACTACCTGTCCCCCCAGGTTACAATATATATACATCCCACCTTTGTGCAGCTACATCTCACTGCAGGCCATTAGTATGTCGGGAAGGCAAACAAAGAGAGGCAGACAGTCACGAGGCAATAAAGGAGGGCAAGCAGGCTCTGTGTCTAGAGGCAACAGTGCTGGTCATGCACACGGTGCATCCTCATCAGCACGTGGCCTGTGGGACACGCTTGTCCTTATTTTCGGCAGCTGCCCATGTTGAGCTGCAACATGCCCATGATTTGGTAGAGTGGATGACCAAGCCGTCCTCATCCTCCTCATCCTCTCTCACCCAGGCTCAGGGTACTTTGTCTGGCAAAGCAGCTGCCAAAGCGGCCTCTTCCCTCGGCTCAATGGCATCAGTCACTCCTTCCCTAGCCCCACCATGTCCTCCTGAGGAGTCCCCCGAACTGTTTGACCACAGTGTTGGGTACATGCTCCAGGAGGATGCCCAGCGTTTTGAAGGCTCCGATGAACCCAGCTGGAGGAAGGCAGTAACGTGAGCCCAGAGAGAGGGGGTAGTAACGTGAGCCCAGAGAGAGGGGGTGCCCAACAAGGACAGCTATCTGGCAGTCATGTTCCCCCAGCTGCAGCATACTGCCAGATTGGCTCCAGTGATGAGGAGGGAGGGGATGATGAGGTCACTGACTCCACATGGGTGCCTAAAAGGAGAGAGGAGGAGGAGGCACATCTCCAACGAGGCAGGATGCCCTCCAGGGGCCAGCTTAAGGGCAGCACACTGACTGCACACTGACTGCATCACACCACAGAGCTCCGCATGTGCAGGGCGCTGCTGTCTCTGCACGTTATTCCAAAAGTTCTATGGTGTGGGCCTTTTTTCAGACGTGTGCAGCAGATCGCACCGTTGCTATTTGCAACATATGTCTGAAGCGTATCTCACGTGGCCAAAACATCAGCCACTTGGGCACCACGTGCTTGACCAGACATATGTCGACCTGCCATGCAGTCCATTGGCAAGCGTACCTAAAAGACCCACACCAAAGAACAAAGCGGACCTCTCCTTGCTCCTCATCAGCTTGGATCTCCAACCCCACTATACCTTCAGTCCTCTCTGAAACCTGCACTGAGAGGAATGAAGGTGTAGAATTAGGTGTGTCACAGTCCCAGCCAAGTACTTGCGGGCAATCTCCTTTCCGTACACCGACGTCCGATTGTACCAGGCAAATTTCCCTGCCCCAGCTGCTGCACCGCCAAAAGAAGTTCACTCCCAGCCATCCACATGCCCAGGGGTTGAATGATAGCTTGGCTAAATTGCTAGCACTTCAACTGCTGCCTTTTCAGTTGGTAGACTCTGCCCCCTTCCGTGAGTTTGTTGAATGTGCGGTTCCTCAGTGGCAGGTTCCCAAATGCCACTTTGTCTTACGGAAGGCGATTCCGTCTCTCTACTAACATGTGGAAGGCAATGTCTTGGCCTCGCTGGACAGGGCGGTCAGCGGTAAGGTGCATATTACCGCTGACTCATGGTCCAGCAGGCATGGACAGGGACATTACCTATCTTTCACGGCCCATTGGGTGACTCTGCTGGCAGCTGGGAAGGATGCAGGACAAGGTGCAATAGTGTTGGAGGTTGTTCCGCCACCACGCCTCCAAAATGTTACTACTGGTGCTTCTGACACACCCCTCTCCTCCACCCCCTCCTCTTCTTCTTCCTCCATGGCCTCTTCCTGTGCTTTGTCCTCAGAACCAGCGGTGCTCCGTAGGTGTTCAAGGGGCTACGCAAGTACGCAGGCAAAAAGATGCCATGCTTGAGCTGGTGTGCTTGGGGGACAGGAGCCACACTGGGGCAGAGATTCTGTCAGCTCTGTAGGGACAGGCTCAGAGGTGGTTGACGCCACGCCAGCTTAAGCCAGGAAAGGTGGTTTCCAACAATGGCACCAACCTCCTCTCCGCCCTCCGACAGGGACAACTGATCCATGTGCCCTGTTTGGCTCACGTCCTTAACTTGGTGGTGCAGCGGTTCTTGGGTAGGTACACAGGCTTACAGGAGGTCCTGAAGCAGGCCAGGAAACTCTGTGGGCATTTCCACCAGTCATATAATGCCAGTGCTCGGCTGGCTGACCTGCAAAAGGATTACAACCTGCCCAAGAACTGCCTAATCTGTGACATGCCCACCAGGTGGAACTCTACGTTGGCCATGCTGCAACGGCTGCACACACAGCAGAGGGCCATCAATGAGTATCTGTTGCAAAATGGCACCAGGGCAGTGTCAGGGGAGCTTGGATTTTTTCCCCACGCCAGTGGGCCATGATCGGGGATGCATGCACTGTCCTGGCACCATTTGAGGAGGCTACGAGGATGGTGAGCAGTGACAGTGCATGCATCAGTGACACTGTCCCTCTTGTCCACCTGTTGGAGCACACGCTGCGTGGAATAATGGACAGGGCACTTGAAGCAAAACAGAGGCACGAAGAGGAGGACTTCCTTACCTCTCAAGGCCCCTTTTATCCAGACAGTGTTCCTGCTGGCCCGGCTATCACACAGGAAGAGGAGGAGGAGGAGGAGGATTATTGTGTGAGCATGGAGGTGGAGCCTAGCACTTAGCATCAGCAGCAGTCTTCAAGGGATCAATTACAGTCCCAAGACACCCATGGACTTGTACGTGGCTGGGAGGAGGTGGCTGTGGATCATGTCGTCCTCAGTGACCCAGAGGACTCTGCACCGAATGCCTCAGCAAACCTACGCTTCATGGCCTCCCTGATCCTGCAAAGCCTGCGCAAGGATCCTCGTATTCGTGCGATCAAGGAGAGGGATCATTACTTGCTGGCAACCCTCCTTGATCCACGTTACAAGGGTAAGGTTGCAGACCTTATCTTGCTGTCACAGAGGGAGCAGAGGATGAAGCATCTTCGGGAGGCCTTGCAGAAAGGTCTGTGCAACTGGGAGGTTACAAATTCCTGGTCCTGGACAACGTGTTGCTGAGGCTCCAGTCAGTCAAAGAAAGAGCGGTGGAGAAGGTGGCCGTCTGACCGATGTGTTCAGACAATTTTTTAGTACGCAGCCCCAAGGTATGATCGCTTCCAGCAACCATCGCCAGTGTCTGGTTTACATGGTGCAGGAATACCTAGGGGCAAGATCAGACTTGGACACCTTTCCCACCAAAAATCCTCTGGGTTACTGGGTCTTGAGGATGGATCACTGGCCAGAGCTTGCACAGTATGCATTTGAGCTACTGGCCTCTCCTGCATCCAGTGTTTTTTTTGGAACGCACATTCAGTGCTGCTGGAGGCTTTGTAACTGATCACAGGGTGCGCCTGTCCACCGACTCGGTCGATCGAATGACCTTCATAAAAATGAATCAGTCTTGGATAACCACCAGCTACCAAGCACCTGATGCTGATGTAACTGAATAATTTTTGGGGAAATGTCAGATCCCTTCAAGACTGCCTATGCTGATGCTGAGTGACTATCCTGTTATGCTGAGTGACTATCCTCTTTCTCCTCAATAATCATGCTGATAGTATGTAAAATATCAGATGAACCACCTAAGTGTATCTGATCCAAGCGCTCAAACAGACCTATATGAACGTGTAACCTGTCTCTTAGCTGCTGTTATAAAATAATAGACAAATATAAAAAAATATGTTCCAATGAATTAAAATTAAGACATTTAAACATTAACAGCGCTTGTATAGAAACAACACATTTGCTTCTCCTGATAAAATTAATTATCTGACAGAAAATGAATGCATGTAGTAAAAGCAACCCAAAAAATTACTTAAAGGGTGAAAGAGAGTGACCTGCACTCAGAATCCAAGAGTCTTTTAAAAGGTCAAACAATCTGAGTCCAAACTTTCACTGCCACAGTGGTGTGGTTAGATTCTTTCCAAAAGGAAAAGACAGGGGTGAAATAATATAGTTGACACTTCCTTGGCTCAATACTACTGATTCAATATCCAATGATTGGTGATGCATCAAAATAGCCCACTTCACACTAGACAGCTGTAATAATAAATCATACCTTCATCCCTGTCATGGTGAAATACGTTCCCCCTAGGTATTGTACTCACCAGACAGCGGATGGTATTGTGCCTGTCAGCTACTCCTCAGAAGTTATTTCTGCTTCACTTCATGTAGTTCAGCCAGCGAATGGTGTTGTACTCATCAGCTCCTCTCCAGGGGCACTGTCAGCTCACCTCATGAGATCCTATGGTCCCAGGTAGCATGAATGTGCATGTAGCAGTGCGGGCATGAAAGGTAAAAGAAGCTTGATAGTGTAAAAACCCTTTTATTAAATATAAAAGACCCCACATGTACAAGTCTGCTTACAAGAATAAAATATAAATCAAAGCATATCACCGCGGTCAGTCCGTCTATTCACTCTGGTCATGAAGTGCTGTACATTCAAATCAGTCGTGAATCCCGGGTAGACGAACGTAGCCGTCCTGTGATTGGTCGCGTGGTCACGCCCTGACGCGTTTCGTGATTGGCTGCACGTCTTCAGAGGGCGTGGCCACACATCGCGACTGCTCACCTATATAGTACAGCGGGCCGTGACGTGTGCATATCCGTACTTGGCACATCGCTGTTAAGAGACGTCACCACCCTGCTGGGAGTGTCCTCACACTGCTGGCGTAGTGATTGGTCTCCTCTATGGCAGTGTTAAGCATACAATCACGGACGCCGCTATCCATCACAGCCAAGCTGCAAAAGATGCGCCGTGTATTGGAGCTTCTGCCTCTATGGGGAGAAGAGTTTAACCCATGCCGCTCTTAGGATGACTCAAAAACTGAGATGTATTTCAGTCTCCAAGGGTGGACATGGGGCTATAAGGTGTCAAAGAACTTGTAAAGTCGTCACCTCCGTATATATCTGGGCATACCTTTCTACATCGAGTTCTAAATCATTAAAACAAATCCACCTTCATTATAGATATCTGGTAGGTATACTCACAACAAATTCATGGGGAATGCATGTATGCTTTTTCTCACAAAGCACCTGCATCCTCCTACCCATGAATCTATCCAAGAACTCTCACACACCAGCTTCCACAAAAAACACATACATAGTGCATTATAAAGTGGAAAAGGTGATGCTGCACTATACACGCCAATTATCAAATTAATAATAATTGGACACACATTTAAAAATATTAAAAATATTCTAAAAGTTATAGCAATTAAAAAGTAAAAGATAATACATGAAATATATATAAAAACGGTTAATACAAAATACATATAATTCAACATATAGTCGGAAGACCTGGTAAGCCTATACCCTACATAATCCATGGTAAAGCCAAAAAATTGAAACTCTCTCACTACCATGGAATAGCTAAAGGTATACAAGATAGTTCCTAAACTAATAATTGCTGATAAAGCAGTTAAGATCTAGGTCTATATTTAAACCATTCGGACTAAGCGTATTAGTTAAATAAAGCCACTGAGTTTCTAATTTGGAGATCTCTCGCACCATATTAGCCCCTCTCCAACTCTGGTGGGCTTTATCAACTCCCCAGAATTTTAATCCTATAGGGTCCCTATGGTGCTTCTCTCTAAAATGTAGAGACACACTATGCTCTTTGTATCCTATGGTGATATTGTATATGTGTTCAGACACCCTCTTGGATAAAGTTCTTTTGGTGCGGCCTATATACATTAGGCCGCACGGACATTCTAGAGCATAGACGACGTGTGTAGATGCACAGGTAATACATTCTTTGATTGGAAATTCTTTTCCATTGGCAGTGGATGTAAAACTAGTAATGCCTCGTAGGTGGGTGGATACCTGTTGACAGGCTTTACAACGTCTACACACATAAAAACCTGTCCTATCCCAAAACATTTTGACTGGTTTTGGGGGGTCAAGGACCTTTTTAACTACTTGATCTCCGAAGGAGGATGTTTTTCTATAAATAAAAGGAGGCATTGGGGGTAAAGATGACTTCAAAATCTTATCCATTGTGAGGATACTCCAATGTTTTTTAAAAATTCCTTCTATTTCACGATATTGTTCATGAAATTCCGATATAAAACCCCATTCATGTTTTTGATCCAATGATCTGGTTTTGGGAAGCAACATTGCTTCTTGGGATTGGGTACCTACTTGTTCCAGTAAATTGGTCAGGTGTAATTCATTGTAGCCCTTCTCCACAAAACGCTGTTTAATTGACATTGCTTGGGTCTGATAGTCCATATCGTTGGTACAATTGCGCCTTATTCGTGTGAACTGTCCTTTCGGAATGTTGCGGAGCCATTGTGGGTGATGTCCACTCTGTATAGGGATATAACTATTCCTATCTGTATCCTTAAAGAATGCTTTAGTGTACAGATGTTTCTCATCCTTCATTATCATAACGTCCAGAAAATGGATTTGTTGTCTACTCCAATTAAAGTCCAACTTGATGTGATTATTGTTACTATTTAAATAGTTTGCAAAATCCTGTAGGGATGCTTCTGTACCTTGCCAGATCATGAACATATCGTCTATATATCGTTGGTAAAAAATTAGTTCCCTTTTCTTATTATTATAGACCCACTTGTCCTCCCATTCGCTCATAAATAGATTAGCGAGGCTGGGTGCAAATTTTGCACCCATTGCTACCCCCGTTTTCTGATTATAAAACTGCCCCGTAAACCAGAAATAGTTATGGGTTAGACAAAATTCCAACGCCATTCTGATAAACCTTTTCTGGATAAATGGGAGATCATCCCTTTTACTAAGCGCCCAATTAAGGGCTAGTAGTGCATCCTCATGCTGGATATTCGTATATAACGATGCCACATCTGCCGTTACCAGAAAAACCTCGGTTTCCTGTGAGATGGTAACCTTCCTTAATTTCTGCAGGAAGCTAGTTGTGTCCTGGAGGTAGGCTTTAGTTTCTAAGACACTACTTTGCATAAAATGATCCAGGTACTGACCAATTCTGGAGGTAACTGAGTCTATGCCATTTACTATTGGCCTTCCTGGCGGTCTGATCGGATCCTTATGTATCTTCGGAACAGTGTATATCGTCGGAATTCTATTAAAACTAGGGCATAGGAAGGTTTTTTCTTTCTTGGTGATGGCTCTCATGTAGTAGCCATAATCCACCAGATTAAAGAGGTCCTCTCTATATTTTCTTGTAGGGTCTCCTTTGAGATGCAGATATGTGGTTTCATCATCTAACATATTTTGTAATTGCGAGTGATAGTATGTTTTATCCATGACAACCACTCCTCCTCCTTTATCCGCTGGGCCGACAATAATCTCCTTCCTATTTTCCAAGGCTTTAATACCTTCTTTAATATGTATAGGGTTAAGGCTCTTCATGCTGATAGCTTGAAAGAACATTTTTGGTTCTGGGCACCGCCACCAGTGGCTAAGGCCCAATTTTTCAGCCCCTGTTTAACAGGGGCGTGTAATTCAAATTTTTGATGCAATGCTTTGCAGCAGGGCTCATTGCTGTGCTCCAACTACAGTATCTGTGAGGGGTTGCAGTGTTGTGGCATCAGCACCAGTGCCTAAGGCTCAATTTTTCTGCCCCTGTTTAACAGGGGCGAGTAATTAATTAAATTTTTGATGCAATACTTTGCAACAGGGCTCATTGCTGCGCTCCAAGTACAGTATCTGTGAGGGATTGCAGTGTTGTGGCACCAGTGCCTAAAGCCCAATTTTTCTGCCCCTGTTTAACAGGGGCGTGTAATTACAATCTTTGATGCAATACTTTGCAACAGGGCTCATTGCTGCGCTCCAAGTTCTGTATCTGTGAGGGGTTGCAGTGTTGTGGCACAAGCACCAGTGCCTATGGCCCAATTTTTCTTCCCCCTGTTCAACAGGGGCATGTAATTACAATTCTTGATCTAATAATTCACAGCAGGGCCCATTCCTGCGCCCACCAAGAGTAACTGTGAGGGCTTACAGTGTTGTGGCAACACCACCACCACCACCAAAGGCCCAATTTTTCTGCCCCCTGTTCAACAGGGGCATGTGATTACAATTCTTGATCTAATATTTCACAGCTGGGCCCATTCCTGCACCCACCAAGAGTAACTGTGAGGGCTTACAGTATTGTGGCAACACCAACATCTAAGGGACAAATTTCTGCAGAGTATATATGGCAGGCCCCTACTTTCAAACATCCAACTGACAAACGACTCCTACTTGCAAAACGGAAGGAGACAACAGGAAGTGAGAAGAAATCTACCCCTAGGAAGGGAAATTCTCTCCTGTAAGAGTTAATATGGGAAAAAGGTGTCTCCTCTCCACTGATGCTTTATCACCAATCCTTGTTTCAATAAAAAACCCAAATTTTCAAAAAAACATTTGTCATTGGGACGGAAAGTGAGGTGAAATGTTCTGAACAGGTGCACACTGCACAGACAGCAAAACAAATGTTACAGGGGTGACAACCCTTCCCTATGTTTTCCAAAAGCTTACAAATAGATTTTTGGGCTGGAGCTACACTTAAAAAATGTACCTGTTCCAAATTACAAACAGATTCTACTTAAGACCAAACCTACAGTCCCTGTCTTGTTTGCACCGCCTGTATACTGCTGTTTATAGTATATAGGGCCTTTTTTTACTTTGGGTGCAGGGTTCCCCTAATATCCATACAAGACCCAAAGTGGCTGGTAATGGGCGGGGGGGGGGGTACCCATGCCATTTTTCTCAATGATTTTCTTCCATATTGCCGGGACCAGCGGACATTACATTAAAGCCGCAAGCAGTTTTAAATGACTTTTTTTCCCTTAGAAATGTAATTTTGTGCAGGGACAGTTTTAAACACGGGAAACACGTGCCACTTCACAGGCATACTTTAGACACCCCCCAGGTACGATATTTATAGGAATATTTCACTTTTTTTTTTTTCTTACTTTATGCATCATTAAAATCACTGCTCCCGAAAAAACTGACGTTTTTAAAACTTCTATTTTCATTGATACATGTCCCGTGGGGCAGGACCCGGGTCCCCAAACCCTTTTTAGGACAATAACTTGCATATTAGCCGTTATATTTAGCCCTTTTGATTTCGAACATTCGCGTCCATTGTATTTAATAGGGTTCTAAAGTTCGCGCAAACTTTCGGTCCGTTCACAGGTTCTGGTGCGAACCGAACCGGGGGGTGTTCGGCTCATCCCTAATCAGGAATATGAACTGTTGGGGTAACAAATGCTTTAATGCATTCCCTGCTATAAGGAACAAAATGTCCCTGAATTTGTATTGCCCCCTCACATCCCTAAATACTTACCTGATCTTTATCCAGGACTCTGCCTGAGTGCAACAGCTCTGGTCAGCTCTGGTAAGGTAAGTATAACATGTTTTTTATCTCCCCACCACAAAAAAGTAGGCAAAAGACAAAAGTATTTACTACACGACACAATGAGGTCATAGACCTAGAAGGTTTAGATCTGGCTAAAGCACCATAATATTTGTCTCCAGAAATTAACATTTTTAAATGAAATTTTTTTTTTTTTTGCTATTATTGGATGTTCTTTGAAAAGTACATTTTCTGGTAGATGTCACCTAAGATCAGTTTTTCTTTTTATCTATCTTTTTTAAGCATTGGATAGAGTGGGAAAGGGCTTGAACTCTCAGGTTTTTAATTAATGATTGTATCCCTTCTAGGATAAGTCACCCTCTCTTATTACCCTTGTCACTATGCATGCAAGTGAGGGGAAATCACAAATCTTGGGTTAACACCACAACAGGTAATTAGAGGTAACAAATGGGGACACATGACTGCAGTAGTGTAGGGAATGTAAACCCTAAATCTATTATTTAGTATGTTTGTTACCATGCCTTCCTGTATACAGTTTTCTTAAGCAAACTGGTTTGTGTGTTGTCTGCTGACAATGTTGTGCCACTGGTCACAATTAGCGGTGGCCTGCCATGTGAACTTCTTTAGTAGGCCATTGGGCTGCCTATCTTATAGAACTGATAGGCAGCCCAATTTCCAATTGTAGTTTTCACATGAAGTGCTCTTACTGGCAGGATCTCCAGGTAATATGTTTTGCAACAAATTCACAAAAACATATTTGCTTAAAAAAAAATCAGACAAACGTGTTGAAAAAAATAGATTTAGGGCTTATTTAAGGGCTCAAATTTATGAAATAATTTGTATAGCAATTCATCCAGGGAATTTGCATGTACATTTGTTCGATGCAAATAGGGCAAAAATTCATGCTTTTTAGGCTATTTTCTCATCGGAATGTTCTTTTAATTTGGGCACTATTACAATACCACATTAAGGCCACTAGATGGAGCTGAGAAGCATAAGAAATATATACCAATGGTTACATGTGTAGCACTTACCCCCATTTAAGGGACCAGCTGGTTTTGTTGGGTCTGCGAATTACCTCATGGCTTCCGTTGTCAGGGGTGTAAGAAAGGTCTTCAGAAAAACTCAATGTCCACACCATGTAAAACCCAAAACAGTCAGGCTTTATTTTTCTCTTTGCTGGATGAACTTAGAAGAAGAGTAGGACACGAGAGAGAAATACACAGGACAAGGTTCAGAAGGTTCAGGCATGCAACACTTAAACAGCACTCATCGCCACTGAAGCCTGAGTGAGTATTGCTCACCTGGATAGTCCCTTTATGAGCGGTCCTAGCAGCCGGGATGTAGCACGAATCAATCTTTCCTTTATATTTCTTATTAAGGATACGATCGGGAACCCTCTGCCACAGGATTAAAAGTCCTGAACCTCCCAGCCAAGCAATAATGAAGAGAACCTTTGTTGCCAGATTGGCGTATTGCAGGGCTTTGTAATCATAGATCCCTCCTTAGGCGAGTTTCCAGGCCTCTTCCTGAGACAGCAGTACCGTCGCTAGTCTCCTCTGGGACTGATCCTCCCCTGGACTCCTTTCCTAAACCATGGCTCCCCGTAGGTGGGTAGCTTTGGGATCCCTTCTTGAGACATATGCCCCAGCCAGCAGAGCCGGGCCTACGAAGCAGCAATGTGGCCTCGGGCTGAAGGTGCCCGGGACCAGAACACGCGCACCCCGTGCCATACGGGCCACAAGGCGCACACACAGGACCAATGGGTCCCCAGGAATGACTCCCCGGAATGCCCCAATCCCAATGGCGTCTGCCCCTTATGTACCCTCTCCCAGCATGCACATCAGGTTCACCACGCCCACTGGACAGCTGCCGAGAGAGGACACCCAAGGTGCTGTGATACCCCCCATAGTTCAACCTATGCTGGTGATGACAGTGCCACCTACAGGCAAACGGGGAACAGGGAACACTACTGTCAGGCAGTATCACACCCAGAGCAGAAGCAATAATAAACATCAATTGGTCTGAGCCAAACTACTGGCCCAGACTACCCCTAAATAGACACATATATTGGGGGGGGGGGCGTTACACCCCCCTCCCCAGTGGCTGGGGAAATCAAAATCCTTCAGTCCTGAAGGCTATTGATTTACCAATAAATTATGAAAATTTTGTAATAATAATATTTTGAACTTGGTACCTGAACCAAAAATTTTGGGGAAGGGAGAATGGAAAGAAAGAGAGAGCACACAGAACAACATTACATTCTCCATTTAAGACATTAAGATTTCACATTTCAATATACACTCCACCCATCACTATCTATCCCACCTCATTCTCCGGTGGTCTTGACAGTAGTCTCCAATACCTGCAAGAAATCACAAACAGCATAGGAAAAGTAAACATCCTATTCTATGGAAGAAGCAGACTCCCCGAGAGGAGACAGTTTCCTTCTAAAAAAAGTTTTTATTGCTAAGCCTAGCAAACTTCTTTTTTTTTTTCTAAGTGCCATATAATCATTAGAGTCTTTTATTTCTGCAGACCACTGCCACCTAGTGTTAACAGAGTCTCGACACACTTGTTTTTCGTTACGCAGGGGCCTGCAACACAACATACTGAACATCCCACTGTTGAGCACGCCGTCTTCTCACTATAACACTCTGACTACCCCAAAGTTCACTCAGAGGAAAAAAATATGTATTTTCTTCGGGGAGAAGAAAAAAAACAAACATGCTCCCCCTCTTTTTTCTTAAGAGCAGACATCCTCTTTTAGCAGAGGGCAAAGTTACCTTGATTCAGGGCATGGTTGATCCATGTAGGGATAGGATATGAGAGCAAAGAAGTCAAGTTCCTGTCTTAAAATATTCAAAGGTAGAACGTTGGATCTAGGAGGGTAACTGACTTCCACTGCTTGTCCAATGTTGTAATAGAGTATGTCACATCATCTCTCTTTGGGCAGCAAATCACAATTCGATCGGCGTGAATATGCCGACCATAGTTCCAGTCCTGGCGGCAACATTTGAAATGGTCGGTCATGGCAGCGGAGCAGGCAAAGTATCTGTATGGCTTGGGTACTTCGAGGTAGTTCCAGATGGCTTCCTCGTACCACTGCTCACGATAGGCCTCAATTTCAAATAACAGCTCCTTGGGTACGCAGGGGTACTCCAAGCCATACTCATCAGCCACTCTTTTCATGAGGATCCGCTGCAGGCGAGCAAGTTTTGGCAGGGTCACAGGGTTTCCTGCTCCAGGCAACACATAAGAGTCCGGGGACTTCCGGACCAAAACCGTAACAGGCCCTGGTAAAGGTTTCTCACTTGAGGCAGGCACAACTTTCTCCGTTATGGCAGGGACCTTTACACGGGGTGTTGTGTTCCCCGAACTCATGGGCGACCCCTCTTTCAGGCTTCGGGTTTGGGCAACAGTTTTCGCATTGTCCCTTCCCTTTTTGAGGAAGATTTCAGCAATCTCGACATCATCCCCAACATCGGATGATGAATCCAGGTCTGAGGTATCATACTCCTCAGAAGGTAGGTAATTCCTGGCATTTTCAGGCACTTTTCCCCCCAGCCTCCTTACCGTCACCTGACGCAGACTTCTCGGGCATTTTGACGCTCTTGAGGTGCGGTTTCGGCAGGCGCTGGGGCAGGCTTCGACCGTGACCGCGGCCGCGGGAGGCCTTGATATATCCCACCTTCTGCTTTGCTGGCGGGATATGAACTTCTGTAGTGGCGGAGGCAGCGCCCGCTGCGGTGTCTGCCGATGGCTCTGCAGAGGCCTTCTCCTCAGTCACATCTGTGGCAACCAATGCGATGCACGTGGGTTCGGCTGTAGGGGCATAGGCGTCTTCCTCCGAAGTAACAAAGCCTGTAACACAATTTACCCAGTAGGCCCGGGTCGATTCATTGGGCTGTTCCACCTCAAACAAGAACTCCCCACAGGAAAAACATTGTCCGAACAGCCGTAGCTGCATGGCAGTCCACCGCATCCAGCCCAGGGCCCCCGCATCTCGGCAAGTGTACAAAGCGAAGCGGCCCCGGGGTTTGAGCCGGATCCCTGTATCTGTGAGCGGGGCTGTGAGGGGAGTAATGTCCATGGCAGTAGGCACTGGGAATATCCGGGGTCCCGATAAGGTTGAGGTCCATGGAAATGCGGACATGTTGTTCCTCTCACTTGATCCAATCTCTCTCTGCTCCTTGGCGCCAACTGCACCCACGTGTAGCACGCAGGTGGCGGGAACTCCTCCCCTTTTTTTCTCCTTCTGCACGTAACTCGCAGGCTTTTCTTCCTTTGGATCTGCCCACGAACTACGCAGTTAGAAAAACCAACACAGTTCTGTACCCCTTAACCCCTTTTCTCTCGTTCCAAAAACACAGTCAAATTTCCTTAATGGCCGACTTTTCCAGACACATTGAAATAAATCCAATTGCGAGAGGTAACCGCAAATCCCGGACTCGAGCCCCCATGTGTAGCACTTACCCCCATTTAAGGGACCGGCTGGTTTTGTTGGGTCTGCGAATTACCTCATGGCTTCCGTTGTCAGGGGTGTAAGAAAGGTCTTCAGAAAAACTCAATGTCCACACCATGTAAAACCCAAAACAGTCAGGCTTTATTTTTCTCTTTGCTGGATGAACTTAGAAGAAGAGTAGGACACGAGAGAGAAATACACAGGGGAAGGTTCAGGCACGCAACACTTAAACAGCACTCGTCGCCACTCAAGCCTGAGTGGGTATTGCTCACCCGGATAGTCCCTTTATGAGCAGTCCTAGCAGCCGGGATGTAGCACGAATCAATCTTTCCTTTATATTTCTTATTAAGGACACGATCAGGAATCCTCTGCCACAGGATTAAAAGTCCCGGACCTTCCAGCCAAGCAATAATGAAGAGAACCTTTGTTGCCAGATTGGCGTATTGCAGGGCCTTGTAATCATGGATCCCTCCTTAGGCGAGTTTCCAGGCCTCTTCCCGAGACCGCAGTACCGTCGCTAGTCTCCTCTGGGACTGATCCTCCCCTGGACTCCTTTCCTAAACTGTGGCTCCCCGTAGGTGGGTAGCTTTGGGATCCCTTCTTGAGACATAGGCCCCAGCCAGCAGAGCCGGGCCTACGAAGCAGCGATGCGGCCTCGGGCTGAACGTGCCTGGGACCAGAACACGCGCACCCCATACCATACGGGCCACGAGGCGCACACACAGGACCAATGGGTCCCCAGGAACGACTCCCCGAAATGCCCCAATCCCAATGACGTCTGCCCCTTATGTACCCTCTCCCAGCATGCACAGCAGGTTCACCACGCCCACTGGACAGCTGCCAAGAGAGGACACCCAAGGTGCTGTGATACCCCCCGTAGTTCAACCAATGCCAGTGATGACAGTGCCACCTACAGGCAAACAGGGAACACTACTGCCAGGCAGTATCACACCCAGAGCAGAAGCAACAATAAAACATCAATTGGTCTGAGCCCAACTACTGGCCCAGACTACCCCTAAATAGACACATAGCACCCCCAAATATTAGGGGGGGGCGCTACACATGTATTTGTTAATTCTCTCTAGTGTTCTCTAGATTTGTTACATTGTATCTCTTGTTACAAAGACATGTATTTCCTATATTCAGCTCCATCTAATAGTCATAATTTAGCATTTTACTTCAGCTATAAGAAAATTTTAATTAGTTAAAATGAGAAAATAGCCTAAGAAAAGTTGTTTTTGCCCAATTTATCAGAATGAATTTGTTTGCAGATTCACTTGATGATAGCTATAAAAATAAAATAAAAAAAATAGACCCCCCAAGTGATAAAATTAACATTAACGTGATATTAAGTCCAATAAAAAATAAAAAAATAAAAACATTTCATCCTTATCTGCTCTGGGCAGCGGTTTTGCACAGAGCAGCCCCGATCCTCCTCTCCTCGGGTCCCCTGCTGGCGCTCCTGGCCTCTCCCTCCTCCCGAGTTTCCCCAGAGCAATTAGCTTGCAATTGGGGCACCCGATCAGGCACGCTCCTGAGCCGATACTTTATGTGTCCATTCACACATAGAGCCGCGGTTTGGCCTCACTCCCTATCTTTCCTTATTGGCTCATTGGCTCCCGCTGCTGTCTCAGCCAATGAGGATGAGGAAGGAGAGTCCCCTGAGAGCTGAGGTTCTCCTGCACATTGCTGGATCATGATAGGGGGCTGAGGAACAGAGAAGGTTTTTTACCTTCATGCATAGAATGCTTGAAGGTAAAAAACCTTGAGCCTTTAAAACCATTTTAAAGTGATTCTAAAGGCAAAAGTTTTTTATCTTAATGCATTCTTTGCAAGCTGCTTTCTGGAGGGTCACTCAACAGGAGGGAGGGGCCAGGAACGCCTCCCAAGAAGAGGAGGATCGGGGCTGCTCTGTGCAAAACAACTGCACAGAGCAGTTAAGAATAACATATTTGGTATTTAAAAAAAAAAAAACTTTAATATCACTTTTAGCTTGAACATCATAGTGGTTTGTATCTGTGAATCACTTTTGTAGACATGGACACATGTGGCTGTATCTAGGCATCTTGTTGGTGCATGGGGAGGGGGTTATTTGTTAAGTTATCCTCTTGGGTATGTTAAGGGATCATATAAAGGAGCCATAAGGAGTATTGTTGGGTAAGGGGAGGGTTTGATTATACTAGTGTAGCGGGTATTTGAATTTAGGGGAAGCATCTGGGTGGTAGTGTAACCCAGATGCACTGATTGCTAGGGGATCTGAGGCCCTTTTATGGTTCTTGGAGGACTCTGGTGGTGTGAGGTTCCCTGAGCCTATAAGTGGCGTTGTTGCCGGGGGCTGGAGGTGAACTCACACCGCAAGACTGTACCTTTTTGTCCTCCCCTGGAGCTGGTACAGCAGGGCGGGGAACCCGCTGTGGAGCGAAGGTAGAGGAGATAAAAGGGGGGGAAACCCTTACCACGGGGTTCAGAGTGCAGAGTTGGAGGACGTGGCCGCACCCAGGCACCATCAGCTTGGGTGCTGGCGTTCCGGGCCCAGGTGCCTTTGACCTGGCCGGAGCGGAGATGGAGTCCATCTCAGGCACCTTTAGCCTGGGGTGAGGTACTATGGCGGATGCCTGGGGCTCAGTACCTTCGACTGAGTTCTGCAAGGGTGGAGGAATCCGAGGGGGCCCTAACTCCTTGGGTGCCCGTGTCTGAATTCGTGAGGTCTGGTGTGCAGAACTTCCCTGAAGAGTCCGGCGCAGCATCGCTGGTGACACAGAGGCCTCCGGTATCTCCCTTGGACGGATATCCTTCCCCTGACAGGGGCCGTGCTAGCGAAGGTAATTCACGTTCTATTTCACATAGTCAGTGGCAGTGACTATTCGCCACTGGTGATACCACAGTGGTTGGCAAGAGAAGGGAAAGGATTGTGCCTCGACCTATTCCCATTAAGACTAAGTTGTTGCAAAAGAATCCAACTTAACCGTGCTGTGTGTTTATTCGCTGAGAAGAATAAAACTGTGTTGGACCTATTCACTGTGTGGAACTCTGGTTACTAGGAGCAAAGGAGTCAGGGACGAAGTACAGGACTTGACTCTAGGACACCTACACAAAGCCTGATCTTTCTGGCCTTCACCTCGTCACTATGGAGGACATGGGCCGTGGTGTATCTCATCCCTCTCCCCAGCACTAACACCCCTAGACAAAGAAAAACAAGCCGAGAATGAGAAGGGGAGAGAGGGGTGAGGCCGCTACACGTGGGGGCATCGTGTCCGGGATGTTTATGGTGTCTGAATTTGAACTTTGCTGCCCGAAGGAGTTCCGAGTAGGTCGGCCATATTGGCCAACGCGCCACGAGGCAAACCACAGCTGCGTAGTACGTGGGCGGGGAAAAGGGAAAGCCCGCAAACAAGTGCAGAGTGTGGGAGGAGTCTGGCCATGTGGACGTACGCACGTGGATATTCCGGTGCGGGTGGGTCAGTGCGCATTGGAGCAGCGAACAGGAAAGATGACTTCAAATACTCTGTGGATTTCAGCTTCTTCTTTCACGGACATGACTTCCTTTGCTGCTCCTGTTACGGATACAGGAATTAGACTAAGGCCCCGGGGGCGATTGGCTCTGTACACCTGCAGAGACATAGAGGCCCTCGGTGTGATCTGTCCCGGCTGTTCGGGACTGGTGGTCCAGTTGAAGCCATTCGGGCGATGTGAGGTCTGCAAGGAGTTTCTCTTCAAGGTGGAACCATCCACAGAAAGGCCTCGCGCCTTCCACCTCAACTACCTCACAGGTACTGCCACTCCGGAGGGAGAGATCGATGCCATGGTGGGTATTCCTGTGCGCGCTTACCAGGGCGAAGTGACTGCCCAAACAGAAGTTAAAAGAGAAAAATCCGAAGATGCTGCTTTGGTCACCAGCAGCTCCCTGCTCCGACCACCGAAGAGGAAAGTCGGCCTAGTGATAGCCTCGTGTGGTCGTGGAAGAGCTTCGCCCCGCTGCTTGCCTGGCCTGTATGGATCCGGAGGGAAGAGCCCTGGACATCCCTGTTCTTCTGAAGGCCCAGGTGAGCCAGGGGTTGGGACTGTCTGTGTGGTTAAAGGTGGCGGAAGCCCACAGTCGGTGGAGGCCGTCAAGGGGGATGATTTCGTGACTGGGAATTATCTGCCCGCTGAGTGTTATGACACCTCCGACCTGGATTCATTGTCTGACAATGGCGATGATGGGGAGATAGACGAAATCTTCCACCGAAAGGGATGGGACAAGATGAAGCTACCCTCGTCCCGTGTCACAAGGGACCCACCTATGTCTACTGGGGATAGTACACCCCGGGTGGAGGCCTCTGCGCCTAGGGAAGAATCTGGTCCACTGTCTGCAATCCCTCTTCTGGATTCAACCTCCATTTCACCTGCTCCTGTTGTGGGAGTGCAACGCCAGTCACTGCGGGCTCCTGTGCCCAGATCTACCGAGGTGGCGAACGCACCTCGCCATCCAGAAGCAATTAGGTTGCCCGGAGAAGGAGACCGTGCCACTATGCCACCTTTGGCCAGGCTGCAGCGTCTCTTTAGCCAGAAGGTTGCACAAGAGTATGGGTGGGAGTACCTATACCTGCCTAGAGAATTGCTCTACGAGGTGGAAGTTTTTCGCCAGAGGTGGTACCATACCTTTGTCTGGGACAAACTCAAAGTACCTCAAGCACGCAGATACTTTTCTTGCTCACCAACGGTCACCAAAAAGTTTCAGGACTGTTAAGCTAAGTGGAAGCTGGGAAGGCATATCTATGCGGACAGAGTGGTGATTTGTTGCAAGAATGGAGGAAATGTTGAGTACAACGTGGAGGCTTTTGACAAGCATTTGAAGCCTGTGTTCCTGCCGCATCCAAAGTTTTACCTTTAGGAGACAAAGACTCCTGTGTGTTCTTTCTTGCTGCTCATTGCTGATCTTTCCGGAGTGCCTTTGCCGGAACACAAGGACTGTGCCCTAGTTTTTTTTTGTATTTGGGCGTTCTACTCTTTTGAGAAATGGGAGCTGTTACTGTTTTGTTCTCCCTCCTTCTCCTGGTTTTAGTCAGTGTAGGGTCACAGAGAAGAAAGATCAAGAGAGAAAAGTTAATCTGGAAGTGATAAGTGTCTTTACCGCGGCATTGCCACCAGGTGGCAGTGTTGCGCAACAACGATTGTTTTTTTGAACACTATGCAACACTCTTTGGAGTGAATGGGTTTCTTCTCGGACAGACCCATTCATTCCAAGCAAACACATATATAATGTTAGGATGTGTATTGTTTTTTTCCCCTCTGCAGGAGACTCGTCTGTCAAGGCTGCTGAGAATGGGGTGGTCCTTAGATAGCAAGGGGGGGAATTGTACATGTGTAAATGTTAAAGAGTATTTTATTGAAAGTTTTATTGTTTTACAATTCTATTTTCCCTTTTCCTATTTTAGGTCTTGGCACAATTCAGGGTTAAATTGTGTAGTTGGTCTCTGGGTCAGACTTATGTTGCCACTTTTTGGGAGACATGGGTTTGCACCAGACACTGGGGACCAGTGTCAAATCACCGGGGGGAGAGTGTAGCGGGTATGTGAATTTAGGGGAAGCATCTGGGTGGTGATGTGACCCAGATGCACTGATTGCTAGGGGATCTGAGGCCCTTTTATGGTTCTTGGAGGACTCTGGTGGTGTGAGGTTCCCTGAGCCTATAGGTGGTGTTGTTGCCGGGGGCCAGAGGTGAACTCACACCGCAAGACTGTGCCTTTTTGTCCTCCCCTGGAGCTGGTACAGCGGGGCGGGGAACCCGCTGTGGCGTGAAGGGAGAGGAGATAAAAGGGGCAGACGCCCTTACCACGGGGTTCAGAGTGCAGAGTCGGAGGACGTGGCCGCACCCAGGCACCTTCAGCTTGGGTGTTGGCGTTCCGGTGTTCCGGGCCCAGGTGCCTTTGACCTGGCCGGAGCGGAGATGGAGTCCATCTCAGGCACCTTTAGCCTGGGGTGAGGTACTATGGCGGATGCCAGGGGCTCAGTACCTTTGACTGAGTTCTGCGAGGGTGGAGGAATCCGAGGGGGCCCTAACTCCTTGGGTGCCCGTGTCTGAGTTTGTGAGGTCTGGTGTGCAGAACTTCCCTGAAGAGTCCGGCGCAGCATCGCTGGTGACAGAGAGGCCTCCGGTATCTCCCTTGGATGGATATCCTTCCCCTGACAGGGGCCGTGCTAGCGAAGGTAATTCACGTTCTATTTCACATAGTCAGTGGCAGTGACTATTCGCCACTGGTAATACCACAGTGGTTGGCAAGAGAAGGGAAAGGATTGTGCCTCGACCTATTCCCATTAAGACTAAGTTGTTGCAAAAGAATCCAACTTAACCGTGCTGTGTGTTTATTCGCTGAGAAGAATAAAACTGTGTTGGACCTATTCACTGTGTGGAACTCTGGTTACTAGGAGCAAAGGAGTCAGGGACGAAGTACAGGACTTGACTCTAGGACACCTACACAAAGCCCGATCTATCTGGCCTTCACCTCGTCACTATGGAGGACATGGGCCGTGGTGTATCTCATCCCTCTCCCCAGCACTAACACCCCTAGACAAAGAAAGACAAGCCGAGAATGAGAAGAGGAGAGAGGGGTGAGGCCGCTACACTAACATTTTGGAGAGCATTTGTATTTTAAAATTTACCAAAAGACAGAGCACTTTTTTTAGGTTTTCCTTGGCACAGAAACAAGCAGAGCAAGACTCTCACTGTCAAAAACTAGCATACTGGATGTTGCTGCTATCTTTGCTATAGCTGCCATATTTCAATATCTGCATGTAAATAAGATATAAAATGCTAATAATTGCAGTAACGTGTCCTTAGTTATGCTGCCCTCCACTTAGGGAAACACATGTCAGAAAATTCTCACCTCTGCAACCTTAGGGATATTCACTGGTTGATCCTCATAATGACACTCTTTGCATTCTTTTTTAATTCACCATGGATGTCACCAAACAAACACATATGGACAGCCAAAGAAATAATTCTTTGGAGGCATTCAGGCTGGATATAAATCTGTCTGTTATGATCAGCTCCATATGTGCTGCCTAAGGATTACAACCAGTTTCTTTTAGTGCTTTACATTAACGGCATGTGTTGTTGATCCATTTTCCAACATGTTCAGTCCATCAGTTCTATATGAAGCTTTACTGAATGTAGCACATACATCAATGGGTAAATGCACTATTCTTAAAGAAAATTGATCACATGTGAAACAAGATCACAGTGTTGTAAATCAGAGTAAATTACTGTAAACATACCTTTTCTTTTTTTGTTTTATCACGTAAAGCTGAAGTTTAATCTGCTGATAAATCACCTTTCCTGGTTCCTCCTTTCCCCCTTATTGTATATGCTAAATAAATGTTTAAATAAAACCTCTCTGTTGTCATTACATGAATTATCTTAGAGATCACTGGACCTCTTTCAAGAGCTGTCAGCCCTGATCAGTGTTGACAACTGTCAGTATTTTTACTGGCAGCCAGTAAAAAACTGACACTTTTCCCCTGCCAGTAAATGCCAGTGACAGGAAAAGTTTGCCAGTAAAAAATATGTCTGTGATGCTCTGCTCAGAACTGCAAATACGCAGTTCTGGCCCGGAGTTGGCAAAGACTATCAAAGTGCATACTACAGTGTGTTCGGGCAGCATCGGTGGAGGGTGGGTCTGGCCTGAGCGTGTTGTGTGATGTCATGGTGCAAGGGAGCAAAGCGGAGCGGCCGGAGCCTCGTGTGTGTATCTGCAGGGTGGGAGCAAGCCAAGCCGGGAGTGGGACTGAAGTGGACTTACGGGACCACTTGGCAGGGAGAGAGACTGTCACTGTGACTCAGGAGGGGACGTGTCGTGGCGGTGAGGTGTCATCATTATCTGTGCTGCTGTACACTGCTGTCAGTGTCACTGTGAGTGTCAGTTTCATGTGTGTGTGTGTGCTTGCCCATTCCAATTTCTTACCCTTCTAAGTCCTGTCCCTGAGCTACTTACTATATCGAAAATAAAATAAGAAATGTTTTTTGCAGTAATATCTACCTTAAATCACATTGCTAATTGCATATTTTTCTTGTTTGGAGCCTAAACACTGACATTTTTTTTTCACAAGAAACTAAACACTGTAATTTGCAGTTCAAAGTGTAATTTTGTAACTTTTGAAAATGTCAGTAAAAACTTGGCTGTGCCAGTAAATTTTGGGTGTTCAGTCAGTAATTTGTAATCTGGTAGGTTGGCCCTAATGCAAGCAATGGGTTAACTCTTGGGAGGAGTTATGCATTTATTAAAATTCCTTGACAAGTAAATAACAGTCTGCAGAAGTAGGTATGTATAGGCAGGATGTATTTGAATGCCTAGGTAATGGCCACATGCGTTGCTGAGCCTCCATGATTGAAAGAGCTTAAGTCCTAAGAAGGGAAGCAGGGGAAGAGGAAAAGAAGGGAAAGAAAGGCTGGAGGGAAGCGATTGATGATGCTGGACATCCTCCATCCAGAAAAAAAGGGAGCTCCAGCTCCTAATGCACACTGTGGGAAGCTCACATTGTGCAGTGAGAGCAGAGTAAGCAAATTCAGGATAGGAGCATGTACACTATATTACAAAAAGTATTGGGACACCTGCCTTTACACGCACATGACCTTTAATGGCATCTCAGTTTTAGTCCGTAGGGTTCAATATTGAGTTGGCCCACCCTTTGAAGCTATAACAGCTTCAACTCTTCTGGGAAAACTGTCCACAAGGTTTAGGATTGTGTCTATGGGAATGTTTGACCATTTTTACAGAAGCACATTTGTGAGGTCAGGCAGTTATGCCTGGCTCGCAGTCTCTGCTCTAATTGTGTTGAGGTGCAGGGCAATCAAGTTCCTCCACCCCAAACTCGCTCATCCATGTCTTTTTGGACCTTGCTTTTGTTGGAGATACAACAAACTTTCAGCTTAGCTTACTGTATTTGACTGCAGTTTAGAAAAAGGACACAAGATGTCGCTAATGCTCAGTGATATGCTATGTATTTCTCTATGATGTGTTGTATTTCTTGTATACTGTGATGTACTTGTTGGTTCTTTTTCCCGTCTGTGATTCTTCTTACAATGTGAAGTGACATCTTTGCTAGTGTGGTTATGTTCCAATAAAGAAGCCAGTTCCTGTTACTACACAATGTCTGATCTGAACTGACTCCACTGCATCTATCAATCGTACTTTGCAACAGGTTATGGGCCCAGTATCCGGATAAAGACTTATGACCAGGTGCGGCCCAGGCAGAACAAAGCCTCGAACGGAAGACAGTGTGGCTGATGCGGAGATCGACATAAGGAAGCTTTCCAGCGACATCTCCTATAGACAAGTAAGACTGTTTATATATAAAGGAGGGATAAAATGGCCGGAAACTCTGAGCTTAAACTCTCAGTGGCCAAGCTGAACAATGACAATTATCAGCTATGGAAGTTTAAAGTGGAAATGCTATTATCCAAAGATGACTTGTGGGAGGTTACCACTACAGAGAGGCCACAGGATAATAATCAGGACTGGGACAAGAAAAACAGACAGGCACGGGCCACCATAAGCCTACTAGTGGAGGATGATCAGCTCATTCATATACGCAATGAGGACACAGCAAAAGGCATGTGGGATGTACTGAAAAGACTGCATAAAAGATCCAGTTTAAACAGCAAGCTCTTTCTGCTGCGGAAACTTTACAAAATGAGACTTGGCAGAGAACAGGACATGCAGGAGCATATAAACGCAATGCTGGAAGTGATTGCGCAACTCAGATCGATCGGGGAGAATATAACAGACAGTCACTTTGCAGCCATGTTGCTATGCAGTTTGCCCGATACATATACTGCACTAATCAATGCACTGGAGACACGACCTGAGACAGATCTGACGCTAACATTTGTAAAAACCAGGCTCATAGATGAGTATCAGAGAAGAAAGGAATTAGTGCATGACTCCACAGAAACCGACACCAGCACCGCTCTTAAAGCTACAGACGCAAGATTACACAGGAAAGAGACCAGAGTGTGTTTCAGATGCCACAAACAGGGACACAAAAAGAAAGACTGTACTATATGGAAAGCAGAGCAAATGAGACAGCGTCCCTCTTATACTAAACAAACGGTCAAAACCACAATCAATGATCCAAGGGAAGGTAACTGGAATGCCACATTTAAAGCGACAGGCAACAATAAATGCCAAGGCTGGTGCATCGATTCGGGGGCAACCAGTCACATGACGAGTGATAGAAGTTTCTTCACAGAACTTGATCTGAGCAACAAAGAAACTATTTATCTTGCAGATGGAAGCAAAATACATGCAGAAGGATATGGGCATGGAACCCTTGTATGCCCTGATGATGCGGGACACAATTTAGCCATACCAGTGAAAGATGTGCTTTATGTTCCTAATCTAGAAGGAGGACTCTGATCTGTGAAGCGTCTAACAGCCAGAGGACTCACTGTAAAATTCCAAGGTGACAAGTGTTCCATTCTAAACGGCAAACAGACAATAGCAAGTGCCAAGCTGGATGATCATCTATATCACCTCGACACAGTGAAGGAAAAGGTGAGACTATGTACACACAAGCACAATGACTGTATACATATATGGCACAGACGTCTAGGTCACAGACACCCAGAATGCATACAGGAACTACAGAGGAGGAATCTGACAAGGGATCTGATGGTATCCCCTTGTCCAGTTACCGTTAAATGTGAATGGTGCATTAAATCCAAAGCTACAAGAGCAACACTTCCCAAAGTCAGTCAGAAGAGAGCTTCAAGACCACTTGACTTAGTTCACAGTGACGTGTGTGGTCCCCTAAACCCACCAACACCTGGAGGCAACAGGTACATAGTGACTTTCATAGACGACTATTCAAGATACACAGTCACCTAGCTAATGCAACACAAGAGTGAAGTTTTTGACAAATTAAAAGACTATATAATAAAGACAAGTAACAAGTTTCAGAGGAAGCCTCTCATACTTCGGAGCGATAATGGAGGTGAATTCACAGGAGGTAAGATACAAGAGTACCTAAAACAGAATGGAATAGAACATCAAAAGACAGTCCCGTATACACCAGAACAAAATGGAGTAGCTGAAAGAAAGAATAGAACTCTTTTTTTATCAATTCTTTATTTTTACGTTTTCTTTTACATTCACAAAGATAGTTATACAACATTTCATATAATGCATCTATACACATGATTCTGTTAGTTCACTCATAGCATCTTCCACCTATTTTACGTTTCCTACTTTTTACACATCCTTACAAATCTCAGCTATTAATGGGATGTTAGTAGGGGAAGATCTATCTATATAACAATTAATGAAATACATTCCACTCCGCTAGTTCCTCCCTCCTCTCTCTCCTCTTTAGTCACTGTACCCGATACCTTTTTCCTATTCTTCTTTAATATCTTTATCTTTGTTTCGTTTTTATTCCCCTGGGATCCCCCCTGATTGTCCCCCTTCCCTTGAACAGTTTGCCCTGAGTGTTCGGGCCTAGAACAGGTTTATAGAAAAGTTGGAAATAGTAAGATAAATAGAAAAAGTCAGAGAGAGAGAGAGAGAGAGAGAGAGAGAGAGAGAGAGAGAGAGAGAGAGAGAAAGGGAAAAATAAATAAATAAATAAATTATTGAAGATTATTCACATCCGCCGGTCTCCTCCTCCACCCGACCTCTCCTTATATATATCATAGGGGGCCCAAGTTTGTCGGTATTTGTCCTCCTGCTCCCTTATAATCATGGTGAATTTTTCCATTTGTTGGATTTCTGTTATCTTATTAAACCATTGTGCTCTAGTTGGAGGAATGGTACTTTTCCATAAGGCTGGAATACATGCTTTTGCTGTAGCAAGCAGATATCTCATCAATGATTTTTTAAAGTTTTCGGTCGAGAGGGGAATATCGAATAGCAAAAAAGTAACCAGATTTTCTTCAAGAGGAGACACATCTGTAATTTCTGTAAATGTTTCGGAGACCATTTTCCAAAAATCTCTAACTCCTGAGCATTCCCAAAAAATGTGTAACAATGTGCCCGCTGCTCCTTGACATCGCCAGCAAAGGTTTGACACTTGTGGGTATATTCGATTTAATACTGCTGGGGTTCTGTACCACCTGGTTAGTATCTTGTACCCCCCTTCTTGGTATCTAGTTGCTAGTGAGGCCTTATGTGTGAACCTAAACATCTTATTTTTCTGCGTCTCGGATAGTGTAATCCCTAGGTCTCTTTCCCAAGCCTGTATAAAACCCAGTTCTTGCGGGGCTTTTAACTCGGTCAACAAGGCATACAACAGGGACACTGAGTGTCCCACTGATTCCCCTTTTAGGCATAGCTCCTCAAACTTAGAGAGTGTTGTTCCTTCTGTCATTCGCTTTGATATTGATCGGAGAAAAGCATTCAGCTGCATTCTCCTAAATGAATAGAACTCTGACTGAAATGATCAGATGTATGTTGACTGACTCTGGACTACCACAAAAATACTGGGGTGAGGCAGCCATGACAGCTACATATTTGCAGAACAGACTTTTTTCCAGAACAGTGGAGAAAACCCCATATGAACTATGGCACAATGAGAAGCCAAGTCTAAAACACCTAAGAGTTTTTGGATGCAAAGCATTCATCTACATACCTGAAGAAAAACGCACTAAACTCCAAAACAGAGCGTTTGAAGGTATCTTTGTTGGATACAGTGATCATGTCAAGGGTTACAGAATCCTAAATCCCAAAACAGACAAGGTTACCATTAGGAACAGCATAATTTTTGTTGAAGATTTAAGAGACAATGTAATGACAACAGTAGAAGCAAGAATAGAAGAGAAAACTGACATTGACCAGTCCATCTCTGTAACTTCCGAACAAACAGTTGAAGTGAGTGTAGACTCAACCAGTACTGAAGAGCAGACACAAGAAGGCTCAGACACAAAAAACGAGATGTTCAACAAAAGAAAACAAAGGTAAACCACCTATGCGTCTTTCATACAAAGCAAGTACTGCCAGTATCAACGAACCTGCAAACTGGGAAGACATATCTCAACTTTCAGAACAAGAAGCAACTAAATGGATAAAGGCTGCTGAGGAAGAGATAAAATCCATGCATGACACTAAAACATGGACACTTACAGAACTACAACCCGGAAGGAAAGCCATAGGCTGTAAATGGACTTTTAAAGTGAAATACAATGCAGATGGCACAGTTGAACGGTACAAAGCAAGACTAGTAGCCAAGGGCTATTCTCAAAAATATGGAGAGGACTATGATGAGACGTTTGCACCAGTAGTCAAGCACACTACAATACGGACTTTACTGACAGTAGCCGTCACAAGGAAAATGCAAGTGAAACATTTTGATGTGAAAACCGCGTTTCTACATGGCGATTTAACAGAAGAAATTTACATGGAACAACCGCCAGGATTCAAAGATGAACAAAGGTCAGACCTAGTGTGCAAACTTCACAGGAGTATATATGGTCTAAAGCAAGTAGCCAGAGCGTGGAATATAAAAATAAAGTTCTTACACATCAAAACTTTCGAAGGAGTAAAGCAGACCCCTGCTTATACACAAAGAAATTGGCAAACAGATGGGTCTATATGCTTTTCTATGTGGATGATATCCTGATTTGCTTTGAGCAAGAAGGGGATGAAGCAGAAATACTGAAAAAACTAAATCAGCACTTTGACACCAAAGATCTTGGCAACATAAAGAATTACCTCGGCATCCAGATTGAGAGAGAGGAAGATGGCAGCTTTCTTCTGAACCAAAGACACAAAATACAAGAAATAATTGAAACATTTGGAATGGAAGACGCCAAACCAGTAAAATCTCCCATGGAAACCAACTACCTAAAGGAGATGAATTGTCAAGATAACCCTATACCTACTAATACTTAATACAGGAAAGCAATAGGGAAATTGCTGTACCTTACCACCGCTACAAGGCCGGACATTGCAGCAACTGTCGGAATCCTATGCAGAAAGGTTTTGAAGCCAAGTCAAAAGGACTGGAATGCTGTAAAGTGAATCATTCGCTATCTTAAAGGGACTTCGCACTACAAGCTAAAGTTACCACCAAGTGATGAAAGCACCTTAACAGGATATGTGGATGCTGACTGGGCAGGAGACACCAGTGACAGAAAATCTACCAGTGGCTACTTATTTTTTCTGTCAGGAGGTGCCATCAGTTGGACTAGTAAAAAGCAACTCTCTGTTTCACTGTCGTCTACTGAAGCAGAATACGTTGCTGCAGCGCAGGCAAGCCAATAAGTTATATGGCTGAGACAGCTATTAACAGACTTAGGTCAACCACAGTTGGGACCAACTGAAATCTATGAGGACAATCAAGGATGCATTGTACTTGCACACATGGAAGGAGTTAATTCAAGAACCAAGCACATTGATGTGAAGTTCCACTTTCTTAGGGATCTTCAAGAGCAAGGTCTTCTTGAGTTACTTTATTGCCCAACCGAGGATATGACAGCAGATATCCTTACAAAGCCCCTGACTGAAAGACATTCAAGGTTTACAAAGAAGATGGGTTTAACAGACTAAGTCTTAGTTGTTGAGAAGGGGTGTTGGAGATACAACAAACTTTCAGCTTAGCTTACTGTATTTGACTGCAGTTTAGAAAAAGGACACAAGATGTCGCTAATGCTCAGTGATATGCTATGCTATGTATTTCTCTATGATGTGTTGTATTTCCTGTATACTGTGATGTACTTGTTGGTTTCTTTTTCTTGTCTGTGATTCTTCTTACAATGTGAAGTGACATCTTTGCTAGTGTGGTTATGTTCCAATAAAGAAGCCAGTTCCTGTTACTACACAATGTCTGATCTGAACTGACTCCACTGCACCTATCAATCGTACTTTGCAACAGCTTTGTGCACTGGTGCACAGTCATGTTGGAACAGGAAGAGGCTATCCCCAAACTGTTCCCACAAAGTTGGTGTCACGTACCTGACGGTGACGAGCCCGGTTAGCAGAGGGAGGCCTCCCTTACGGCTCCCACCGGCGGCCCCTGGTGGTATAACAGGAAGCACGGAGGTGGAAGGGGTACGAGTGCCTGGCAGGATCAAGAACTACCGCAGGTGATCAGGAACCAGCAGGTGAGGAGGCAGGAACCAGGAACTACAGCAGGTGAGTGGACAGGAACCAGGAACTACAGCAGGTGAGTAGACAGGAACCAGGAACTCAGAAGATGACCCGGACTGGGAGGCACAGCAGGTAGACTGGAACCACTGGGCAGCAGCAGATGAACAGGAACCAGCAGATGATCAGACAGGAACCAGCAGATGAGCAGACAGGAACCAGGAACTGCAGCAGGTGAGTAGACAGGAACCAGGAACTCAGCAGATGACCCGGACCGGGAGGCACAGCAGGTAGACTGGAACCACTGGGCAGCAGCAGGTGAACAGGAACCAGCAGATGAGCAGACAGGAACCAGCAGATGAGCAGACAGGAACCAGCAGATGAGCAGACAGGAACCAGCAGATGAGCAGACAGGAACCAGGAACTCAGCAGATGACCCGGACCGGGAGGCACAGCAGGTAAACTGGAACCACTAGGCAGCAGCAGGTGAACAAGAGCCAAGGTCAGGCAGGATCGTCAGACAAGCCGGGGTCGGGTAAACTGGCAGGCAGCGAGGCACAAAAGGATCAGGCAATACCGAAGTCAGAAAACAGACCGATGGTCAGGTACAGGCAGATAGCAGGAGGGTCACAGGAAGCCGGGTCAGATACAGGTAAACAAGGCAGATCAGGTCACTTGGGATAAACACTGTAGAGCAGACAGCAGGGACTGTCTGCAAGTGAGGAGTTTAAATAGCCCTTCAGGCGTCACCTGCGGGGGCGGGAACCAGGAAGTCCAGGGCGTCTGTTCCTGACAGGGTTTCCATGACATTGCCCCCCCCAAGGGGCAGCCTCCGGATGCCCCTAGGAGCAAACTTCTCAGGGTGAGACCTCCTGAAGGCTTGTTTTAGGTCTTTGGCGTGAATGTTCTCTTTGGGTTCCCAGGAGTTCTCCTCTGGTCCGTAACCCTTCCATTTTATTAAAAATTGACTCTGGCTATTTCTTCTTCGTGCGTCTAAAATAGCTTCTACCTCGAATTCCTGTTCCCCGTCTATGATGACGGGATCAGGGCGAGTCGGGGTCCGACCTGGGAATGGGTTGGAGACTGACGGTTTCAATAGAGAAACATGAAAAACAGGGTGGACCCTCAGGGAGTCGGGGAGCTCCAGCTCGTAGGCCACCTCGTTGATTTTCCTTTTGATAGGAAAAGGCCCTAGAAACTTGGGGCACAATTTCTTGGACGGGCAAGCCAATCTTAGATTGATGGTGGAAAGCCATACTTGGTCGCCCGGTGCCAGCGCTAATTCACCCTGTCTCCTCCTGTCGTAGACCGTCTTGTTATACTCCTGAGTTCTTGCCATGGCTTCGCGTAGAAGCTGGTTGTTAGAGGAGAAGAAATTCACTTTTTCCAGAACTGCGGGCACTGAGCACTCAGGGAGAGAGTTGGGCAGAAATGTGGGGTGAAACCCGAAGTTCGCAAAAAATGGGGTCTGGTTAGTTGCGGAGTGGATGGAGTTATTGTAGGAGAACTCCGCTAGCGGAAGCAGGGAGAGCCAGTCATTCTGAGCAAAGGAGGAGAAACAACGCAAATATTGCTCGAGGGTCTGATTTGTTCTCTCAGTCTGTCCGTTGGTTTGAGGGTGGTAAGCCGAAGAGAATGATAGCTCTATTCCCAGAGTCTTGCAGAGGGACCTCCAGAACCGGGAGGTAAATTGTACCCCCCGATCGGAGACTATATTAGCAGGTACCCCGTGGAGCCTGACGACTTCTTTAATGAACATTTGTGCAGTTTCCGGGGCCGAGGGGGTCCCTCTCATAGGAACAAAATGTGCCATCTTGGACAGACGGTCCACAATCACAAAGATGGTGGTGTGATTCTCAGCCGGGGGGAGTTCAACAATGAAGTCGATAGAAAGCATTTTCCACGGTCTCTCTGGAACGGGTAAGGGCTTCAGTAGTCCCCAGGCTTTGGATCTGGACCCTTTATTCCGGGTACATGTAGTACAGGACTCCACGAACCTCCTGCAATCCTCGCGTAGTCGAGGCCACCAGAAGGTACGTTGTACCAACTCAGTGGTCTTAGCCACGCCAAAGTGCCCAGCAAGGGCATGATCGTGGCAGAGCTCTAGCACGGTTATCTTTAGTTCTTCTGGTATGAATATCCTGTCTTGGTGCCAGAGTAATCCATCCTTGGTTTGCAGATCCAGTTCAGGAGAGGGTTCCTGTCTAGTGGTGGCTTGTCTGATCCGGGAGAGTAGGTCCTCCTGAAGTAGGAGAAAATTCCCAGGAGCGAGGATTGTATCGGGTGAGGAGAGTTCTTTGGATCCATGAAACATTCGGGACAAGGCGTCAGGTTTAGTGTTCTTGGCACCGGGGCGGTATGTCACATGGAAGGAGAACCGGGAAAAAAACAGGGCCCATCTGGCTTGTCGTGGTTTTAGTCTTTTTGCAGTTTTCAGGTACTCTAAGTTCTTATGGTCGGTGAATACTAAGATCGGGTGAGCAGCACCTTCAAGTAAGTACCTCCATTCTTCCAGGGCGGACTTAATCGCCAAGAGTTCCCGGTCTCCCACGTCATAGTTCTTTTCTGCCGCAGATAATTTGCGAGAAAAGAAAGCCACCGGATGAAGCAAAGCCTTGGTTCCTTGCCTCTGTGACAATATTGCCCCTACTGCAACCTCAGAAGCATCTACCTCAAGTACAAATGGTAGGGAGTAGTGATGAGCCGAACACCCCCGGGTTCGGTTCGCACCAGAACCCGCGAACGGACCGAAAGTTCGAACGAACATTAGAACCCTATTAAATACAATGGATGCGAACGTTCGAATTCTAAAGTGCTAATTATAACAACTATTATGCATGTTATTGTCCTAAAAAGGGTTTGGGAACCCGGGTTCTGCACCAGGGGACATGTATCAATGCAAAAATAAGTTTTAAAAACGGTCGTTTTCCGGGAGCAGTCATTTTAATGATGCATAAAGTGAAAAAAAAAAAGTCAAATATTCCTTTAAATATCGTACCTGGGGGGTGTCTAAAGTATGCCTGTGAAGTGCCACGTGTTTCCCGTGTTTAGAACTGTCCCTGCACAAAATGACACTTCTAAAGGAAAAAAAAGCCATTTAAAACTGCTTGCGGCTTTAATGTAATGTCTGGTCCCGGTAATATGGATGAAAATCTTTAAGAAAAATGGCATAGCTACCCCATGACCCCCCCCCCTACCCCAGCCCATTACCAGCCCCTTTGGGTCTTGTATGGATATTAAGGGGAACCCCGCACATAAAATAAAAAAGGCCCTATATACTCTGAACAGCCGTATACAGGCGGTGCATACAAGACAGGGACTGTAGGTTTGTTCTTATGTAGAATGTGTTTGTAATTTTGAACAGGTACATTGTTGAAGTGTAGCTCCAGACCAAAAATCTATTTTTAAACTTTTTGGAAAACATAGGTAAGGGTTATCACCCCTGTAACATTTGTTTTGCTGTCTGTGCCCCTGTTCAGAACATTTCACCTCACTTTCCGTCCTAATGACAACTGTTTTTGAAATGTGGTGTTTTTCTTGAAACAAGGATTGCTGATAAAGCATCAGTACAGAGGAGACACCTTTCTCCCATATTTATTCTTACAGGAGAGAATTTTCCTTCCTAGTGGTAGATTTCCTCTCACTTCCTGTTGTCTTCTTGCGTTTGCAAGTAGGAGTCGTTTGTAAGTTGGATGTTTGAAAGTAGGGACCTGCCGTATATACTCTGCAGAAATAGGCCCCTTAGTTGTTGGTGTTGGCACAACACTGTAAGCACTCACAGTTACTCTTGGTTGGTGCTGGAACGCCCTGCTGTCAACTATTATATCAGGAATTTTAATTACATATAATTGTTGAACAGTGGTAGTAAAAATTGGGCCTTTGATGGTGGTGCTGGTGCCACAACACTGTAAGCCCTGACAGTTACTCTTGGTGGGTGCAGCAATGGGCCCTGCTGTGAATTATTAGATCAAGAATTGTAATTACATGCCCCTGTTGAACAGGGGCTGAAAAATTGGGCCTTAGGCACTGGTGGCACAACACTGCAACCCTTCACAGATACTGTACTTGGAGCACAGCAATGAGCCCTGTTGCAAAGTATTGCTTCAAAAATTGTAATGACACGCCCCTGTTAAACAGGGGCTGAAAAATTGGGCCTTAGGCACTGGTGGCACAACACTGCAACTCCTCACAGATACTGTACTTGGAGCACAGCAATGAGCCCTGTTGCAAAGTATTGCTTCAAAAATTGTAATTACACGCCACTGTTAAACAGGGGCTGAAAAATTGGGCGTTAGGCACTGGTGGCGGCACCCATAAACAAAAATGATCTTCCAAGCTATCATCATCAATCGTATCATTGAGGACTCGGAGGAGGAGGATAGCCAGTCAACATAACAGCACAGGCACTCAGCATCAGCATCAGTCTTGAAGGGATGTGACATTTTAAAATCAATTAGTCTGTTATATCAGCATCAGGTGTGTGGTAGCTGGTGGTGATCCAAGACTGGTTCATCTTGATGAAAGTCAGTCGATCAACCGAGTCGGTGGACAGGCGCACCCTGTGATCCGTGACAAATCCTCCAGCAGCACTGAATGTGCGTTCCGAAAGAACGCTGGATGCAGGACAGGCCAGTAGCTCAATTGCATACTGTGCAAGCTCTGGCCAGTGATCCATCCTCAAGACCCAGTAAGCCAGAGGATTTTCGGTGGGGAAGGTGTCCAAGTCTGACCTTGCCCCTAGATATTCCTGCACCATGTTTATCAGACGCTGGCGATGGTTGCTGGAACCGATCATACTTTGGGGCTGCGGACTAAAGAATTGTCTGAACGCATCGGTCAGACGGCCACCTTCCCCACCGCTCCTTCTTTGACTGGCCGAAGCCTCAGCAACTCGTTGTCCAGGACCAGGAGTTTGCAACCTCCCAGTCTCTGGGAACGCGTTGCACAGACCTTTCTGCAAGGCCTCCCGGAGTTGTCTCATCCTCTGCTCCCTCTGCGACGGTAACATAAGGTCCGCAACCTTACCCTTGTACCGTGGATCAAGGAGAGTGGCCAGCCAGTAATGGTCCCTCTCCTTGATCCGAAGAATACGAGGATCCTTCCGCAGACTTTGCAGGATCAGGGAGGCCATGCAGCGTAGGTTTGCTGAGGCATTCGCTCCGGAGTCCTCTGGGTCACTAAGGACGACATGATCCGCAGCCACCTCCTCCCAGCCACGTACAAGTCCACTGGTTTCTTGGGACTGTAAATCATCCCTAAAAGACTGCTGCTGATGATGCTGAGTGCCAGCCTCCACCTCCATGCTGACACAATCCTCCTCCTCCTCCTCCTCCTCCTCCTCCTCCTCCTCTTCCTGTGCGATGGGTGGGACAGAAGGAACACTGTCTGGGTAAAGGGGGCCTTGAGAGGCAAGGAAGTCCTCCTCTTCCTGCCTCTGTTCTGCCTCAAGTGCCCTGTCCATTATTCCACGCAGCGTGTGCTCCAACAGGTGGACAAGAGGTACAGTGTCACTGATGCATGCACTGTCACTGCTCACCATCCTCGTGGCCTCCTCAAATGGTGCCAGGACAGTGCATGCATCCCTGATCATGCCCCACTGGCGTGGAGAAAAAAAACCAAGCTCCCCTGACCCTGTCCTGGTGCCGTAGTCGCACAGGTACTCATTGATGGCCCTCTGCTGCGTGTGCAGCCGCTGCAGCATGGCCAACGTTGAGTTCCACCTGGTGGGCATGTCACATATAAGGCGGTTCTTGGGCAGGTTCAACTCCTTTTGCAGCTCAGCCAGGCGAGCACTGGCATTATAAGATCTGCGGAAATGCACACAGACTTTCCTGGCCTGCCTCAGGACATCCTGTAAGCCCGGGTACCTGCCCAAGAAGCGCTGCACCACCAGGTTAAGGACGTGAGCCACACAGGGCACATGGGTCAGTTGTCCCTGTCGGAGGGCGGAGAGGAGGTTGGTGCCATTGTCGCAAACCACCATTCCTGGCTTAAGCTGGCGTGGCGTCAACCACCTCTCGGCCTGGCCCTGCAGAGCAGACAGGACCTCTGCCCCAGTGTGGCTTCTGTCCCCCAAACACACCAGCGCAAGCACGGCATGGCATCTTTTTGCCTGCGTACTTGCGTAGCCCCGTGAACGGCTACGGAGCACCGCTGGTTCATAGGACAAACCACAGGAAGAGGCCATGGAGGAAGAAGAAGAGGAGGGGGTGGAGGAGAGAGGTGTGTCACAACCAGTAGTAGCATTTTGGAGGCGTGGCGGTGGGACAACCTCCAACACTACTGCACCTTGTCCTGAATCCTTCCCAGCTGCCAAAAGAGTGACCCAATGGGCCGTGAAAGAAAGGTAACGTCCCTGTCCATGCCTGCTGGACCATGAGTCAGCGGTAATATGCACCTTACCGCTGACCGCCCTGTCCAGCGAGGCCAAGACATTGCCTTCCACATGCCGGTAGAGAGCCGGAATAGCCTTCCGTGAGAAAAAGTGGCGTTTGGGAACCTGCCACTGAGGAACCGCACATTGCACAAACTCACGGAAGGGGGCCGAGTCTACCAACTGAAAAGGCAGCAGTTGAAGCGCTAGCAATTTAGCCAAGCTAGCATTCAGCCGCTGGGCATGTGGATGGCTGGGAGTGAACTTCTTTCGACGGTCCAGCAGCTGGGGCAGGGAAATTTGCCTGCTAGAATCGGACGTCGGTGTACTGCTAGCAGAGTGGGCGCAAGTACTTGGCTGTGACACACCTAATTCTACACCTTCATTCCTCTCAGTGCATGTTTCAGAGAGGACTGAAGTTATAGTGGGGTTGGAGATCCCAGCTGATGCGGTGCAAGGAGAGGTCCGCTTTGTTCTTTGGTGTGGGTCTTTGAGGTAGGCTTGCCAACGAGCTGCATGGCAGGTCAACATATGTCTGGTCAGGCATGTGGTACCCAAGCGGCTGATGTTTTGGCCACGCGATATACGCTTGAGACATATGTTGCAAACAGCAGCTGTGCGATCTGATGCACTAGCCTCAAAAAAGGCCCACACCAAAGAACTTTTTGAATGACGGGCAGAGGCAGCGCCCTGCACAGGCGGAGCTCTGCGGTGTGATTCCGTCGGTGTACTGCCCTTACGCTGGCCACCAAAGGGCATCCTGCCTCGTTGGAGATGTGCCTCCTCCTCATCCTCCTCCTCCTCCTCTCTCCTATTAGGCACCCACGTGGAGTCATTGACCTCATCATCCCCTCCCTCCTCATCACTGGAGCCAATCTGGCAGTATGCTGCAGCTGCTGGAACATGACTGCCAGATTGGTGTCCTTCTTGAGCATCCCCTCTGTCTGCTCTCACGCTACTGCCTTCCTCTAGCTGGGTTTCATCATCAGACCCTTCGAAACGCTGGGCATCCTCCTGGAGCATGTACCCAACACTGTGCTGAAACAGTTCGGGGGACTCCTCAGGAGGAGGACATGGTGGGTCTAGGGAAGGAGTGACTGATGATTTGTCTGACATTGATACCAGGGAAGACGACGCTTTGGCAGCTGCTTTTCCAGTACCCTGAGCCTGGGTGAGAGAGGATGAGGAGGAGGAGGAGGGCTTGGTCATCCACTCTACCAAGTCTTCGGCATGATGTGGCTCAACATGTCCAGCTGCCGAAAAGAAGGACAAGCGTGTCCCATGGCCATGTGCTGATGACAATGCACCGCGTCCACGACCAGCACTGTTGCCCCCAGACACAGAGCCTGCTTGCCCTCTTTTATTGCCTCCTGACTGTCTGCCTCTCCTTGTTTGCCTTCCAGACATTCTAATAGATGGCCTGCAGGGAGATGGGAAAAAAGCAATAAGGGCTACCTTCAGGTGTCCTTCTCTGTCCCTTGAAACAAGGACTTTCACAGTGAAAGAAACTGACACTGTCCCTACCTAGAGTTTTCTGTCCCTAGAATAAATGTTTTTTTTAATCACAATATAGCACAAGGACAATTCACTCAATGTCTCTCCAGGTCCCTGGAAACAAGGACTTGCAGAGTGAAAGAAACTGACACTGTCCCTACCTAGAGTTTTCTGTCCCTAGAATAAATGTTTTTTTTAAGCACAATATAGCACAAGGAAAATTAACTCACTGTCCTTACAGGTCCCTGGAAACAAGGACTTGCAGAGTGAAAGAAACTGACACTGTCCCTACCTAGAGTTTTCTGTCCCTAGAATAAATGTTTTTTTTAATCACAATATAGCACAAGGACAATTCACTCAATGTCTCTCCAGGTCCCTGGAAACAAGGACTTGCAGAGTGAAAGAAACTGACACTGTCCCTACCTAGAGTTTTCTGTCCCTAGAATAAATGTTTTTTTTAAGCACAATATAGCACAAGGACAATTAACTCACTGTCCTTACAGGTCCCTGGAAACAAGGACTTGCAGAGTGAAAGAAAAAAAACACTCTCCCTACCTACAGTTTTCTGTCCCTAGAAAAAATGTTTTTTTTAATCACAATATAGCACAAGGAAAATTAACTCACTGTCCTTACAGGTCCCTGGAAACAAGGACTTGCAGAGTGAAAGAAAAAAAACACTCTCCCTACCTACAGTTTTCTGTCCCTAGAAAAAATGTTTTTTTTAATCACAATATAGCACAAGGAAAATTAACTCACTGTCCTTACAGGTCCCTGGAAACAAGGACTTGCAGAGTGAAAGAAACTGACACTGTCCCTACCTAGAGTTTTCTGTCCCTAGAATAAATGTTTTTTTTAATCACAATATAGCACAAGGAAAATTAACTCACTGTCCTTACAGGTCCCTGGAAACAAGGACTTGCAGAGTGAAAGAAACTGACACTGTCCCTACCTAGAGTTTTCTGTCCCTAGAATAAATGTTTTTTTTAAGCACAATATAGCACAAGGACAATTAACTCACTGTCCTTACAGGTCCCTGGAAACAAGGACTTGCAGAGTGAAAGAAAAAAAACACTCTCCCTACCTACAGTTTTCTGTCCCTAGAAAAAATGTTTTTTTTAATCACAATATAGCACAAGGAAAATTAACTCACTGTCCTTACAGGTCCCTGGAAACAAGGACTTGCAGAGTGAAAGAAACTGACACTGTCCCTACCTAGAGTTTTCTGTCCCTAGAATAAATGTTTTTTTTAAGCACAATATAGCACAAGGACAATTAACTCACTGTCCTTACAGGTCCCTGGAAACAAGGACTTGCAGAGTGAAAGAAACTGACACTGTCCCTACCTAGAGTTTTCTGTCCCTAGAATAAATGTTTTTTTTAATCACAATATAGCACAAGGAAAATTAACTCACTGTCCTTACAGGTCCCTGGAAACAAGGACTTGCAGAGTGAAAGAAACTGACACTGTCCCTACCTAGAGTTTTCTGTCCCTAGAATAAATGTTTTTTTTAATCACAATATAGCACAAGGACAATTAACTCACTGTCCTTACAGGTCCCTGGAAACAAGGACTTGCAGAGTGAAAGAAACTGACACTGTCCCTACCTAGAGTTTTCTGTCCCTAGAATAAATGTTTTTTTTAATCACAATATAGCACAAGGACAATTAACTCACTGTCCTTACAGGTCCCTGGAAACAAGGACTTGCAGAGTGAAAGAAACTGACACTGTCCCTACCTAGAGTTTTCTGTCCCTAGAATAAATGTTTTTTTTAAGCACAATATAGCACAAGGACAATTAACTCACTGTCCTTACAGGTCCCTGGAAACAAGGACTTGCAGAGTGAAAGAAACTGACACTGTCCCTACCTAGAGTTTTCTGTCCCTAGAATAAATGTTTTTTTTAATCACAATATAGCACAAGGAAAATTAACTCACTGTCCTTACAGGTCCCTGGAAACAAGGACTTGCAGAGTGAAAGAAACTGACACTGTCCCTACCTAGAGTTTTCTGTCCCTAGAATAAATGTTTTTTTTAATCACAATATAGCACAAGGACAATTAACTCACTGTCCTTACAGGTCCCTGGAAACAAGGACTTGCAGAGTGAAAGAAACTGACACTGTCCCTACCTAGAGTTTTCTGTCCCTAGAATAAATGTTTTTTTTAAGCACAATATAGCACAAGGACAATTAACTCACTGTCCTTACAGGTCCCTGGAAACAAGGACTTGCAGAGTGAAAGAAACTGACACTGTCCCTACCTAGAGTTTTCTGTCCCTAGAATAAATGTTTTTTTTAAGCACACTATAGCAGAAGCACAAAACACACTGACACTCTCCCTACCTATCCTTCTCTTTCCCTAAACTAAAGGAATCCAGGTTAAGCAAGAAAGAAATAACAGTCACTGTCCCTGCCTATGCTACTCTATCCCTGCTCCGGAACACACTACACTAGGCCGCCGTGCTGGCGGCCTTTTATAGTGTGGGGCGTGTACTAAACACCCTCAGCAATAATTGGCCACAGGCATCCTGCCTGTGGCCAATCATTGCTCTCCTCGCTGCCGGCGCTGTGATTGGCCAAGCATGCGGGGTCACAGTGCATGCTTGGCCAATCACAGCGCCTGGATGACACTGCGATGGCGTAGTGCATTGTGGGCCGTTCGCGTCACTCGAATTTGGCGCGAACGGCCCAAATCGTTCGATCTTCGTCGAACGATCGAACAGCCAATGTTCGAGTCGAACGTATGTTCGACTCGAACACGAAGCTCATCCCTAGTAGGGAGGAATCTGGGTGTTTTAAGATGGATGCAGAGGTGAAGAGCCCTTTGAGATCCTCAAAGGCCTTTTGGGCCTCAGGGGACCAGTGGAAGCGGGTACCTTGCTTGGTTAGCTGAGTAATGGGTGCAATGATGGCGGAGAACCCCCGGATGAATTTACGATAAAAGTTGGCGAATCCAACGAACCGTTGGATTCCCTTCTTATCCACTGGCGCTGGCCAGTCCAAGATTGCGGTGATCTTCTGTGGGTCCATCCTGATGCCTTCGCCAGAGATGATTAATCCCAGAAATGCTATGCTCTCCCGCTCAAACTCGCATTTCTCAGCCTTCGCATATAGTTTATGCTGCCGAAGCCGGTCTAACACACTTCTGACATGCCTGTGATGAGAGTCAAGGGAGGAAGAGAAGATTAGTATGTCATCTAAATAAGCAATCACAAAGAGATCTAAAAAGTCCCGAAGAACATCATTAATTAAATACTGGAAGGTGGCAGGGGCATTGCACAGCCCGAAGGGCATCACTAAATATTCGAAATGTCCGAACCGGGAGCGGAAGGCGGTTTTCCACTCATCGCCCTCCTTGATTCGGACCAGGTTATAGGCTCCCCGGAGGTCAAGCTTAGTGAAAATAACGGCAGCTCCCAATCTTTGGAACAACTCTGGTACCAGAGGAAGAGGATAACGATTTTTAATGGTGACCTTATTTAGTTCACGGTAGTCCACACATGGCCTGAGGGTATGGTCCTTCTTTTCTACAAAGAAAATGCCTGCGCCTGCTGGCGACGTAGAGGGGCGAATGAACCCCTTTAAAAGGTTCTCATCGATGTAGTCCTTCAGGGCCCCCTGTTCCACCTCCGTTAAAGGGAAAATCCTACCGAAAGGAATAGCTGCTCCGGGAAGTAGATCAATGGGGCAGTCGTAGGCTCGGTGGGGTGGTAGTGTCTCTGCCCCCTGTTTACTAAACACATCGAGAAAGTCCAGGTAAGCGTCAGGGATGGCCTGACGTATTCCGGCCTCAGTGTCGGTACACATTAAGGTGGCAGGCCCAGGGGGTTTGTGTGAGCCACAGGACCGTTGGCAGTAGGAGGAAGGAAACGTGATCACCCCCGTGACCCAGTTAATGGTAGGATTATGGGCTTGTAGCCAGGGCATACCGAGAATTATGGGGAACAGTGGAGAGGAGATAATATCCAGCCGTAGATATTCTCGGTGCACCCCGGTAGAGGAGAAGACAGTGACAGGTAGGGGAGCCGTCTCTTCGACCACGGGCCCCGACTTGATAAGGGACCCATCAGCCAGGTGAACCCGTAGTCCATGGGTCTTGGGAAGTAGAGGAATAAGTTGAGTATGGGCAAAAGTTGAGTCCATGAAGCAACTACAAGCCCCAGAGTCAATAATTGCGACGACTTGCAGGGTCCTTCCTGGGAGCTGCAGGGAGATAGAAAGAGCGAAGTGAGAGGAGGATTTAGTCTGAGGGTTGATCACAGCAGGGAATACTGACAAGCACTTACGGAACTTCAGGGGACAGTTCCTAACGAAGTGACCGGGCTCCCCGCAGTACAGGCACAGGTTGTGCGCGCGTCGGCGTTGGCGTTCCTCCGGAGTAAGGGAAGGGCGGAGGACCCCAAGCTGCATGGGTTCAGGAGCATCGTACGAGGGGGTCAAGGGTGCTGCAGAAGCTGGGTGCGGATGACTGGGGACCCGGGGAAGCATCCAGGTCGGCCGGGTGAAGCCCGTGGCCCTCTCAACCCTCCGTTCCCTCAGGCGTCGGTCGATCTGAATTGTCAGATCGATCAGTAGGTTCAAATTTTCTGGTATTCCTACCCTAGCCAGTTCGTCCTTCAATGGGTCAGAAAGGCCTATGCGAAACTGGTGACGGAGGGCAGCGTCATTCCAGCTGGTGTCTGCGCTCCAGCGCCTGAATTCAGCTACATAATCTTCCGCTGCTCTGCGTCCCTGCTGAAGGGTCCGCAGGGCGTTCTCTGCAGTGTCCGAGAGCTGAGGGTCCTCGTACAATTGGGCAATTGGCGTCAAAAAAAAGTGTAAGGCTGTCCAAGGACGCATCTTTGCGTTCTAGCAGGCGGTGGGCCCAGTTCTGTGGGTCTCCGGAAAGCAGCGAAATTACAAAGCCCACCTTGGTAGCTTCTAAGAAAAAGGTGCGGGGCTGTAAGGCAAAGTACAACTCACAAGAGTTCCGGAAAGCCCTGAACTTGCTCCGGTCCCCGGAGAATCTTCCGGGTGTAGGGACCCTGGGTTCAGGGGGAAGCATGACCACCGTGGGCGCAGCTCCTGCCCCGGCGGAAGAAGTGAAGGCACGTGGACCCCCTTGAGCTCCATCGGGGTTGGTGAGGGCCTGCACTTGTCCTTCCAGGTGAGTGTAGCCTTGCTGGAGGCTCTTAACGGCCTCGGTCAGTCCCGCCAGGTGTCGGCATAGTTCCTCCATAGGTGAGGCTCCCTGCTCGGGCTCAGACATGGCTGTCTGCTACTGTCACGTACCTGACGGTGATGAGCCCGGTTAGCAGAGGGAGGCCTCCCTTACGGCTCCCACCGGCGGCCCCTGGTGGTATAACAGGAAGCACGGAGGTGGAAGGGGTACGAGTGCCTGGCAGGATCAAGAACTACCGCAGGTGATCAGGAACCAGCAGGTGAGGAGGCAGGAACCAGGAACTACAGCAGGTGAGTGGACAGGAACCAGGAACTACAGCAGGTGAGTAGACAGGAACCAGGAACTCAGAAGATGACCCGGACCGGGAGGCACAGCAGGTAGACTGGAACCACTGGGCAGCAGCAGATGAACAGGAACCAGCAGATGAGCAGACAGGAACCAGCAGATGAGCAGACAGGAACCAGGAACTCAGCAGATGACCCGGACCGGGAGGCACAGCAGGTAAACTGGAACCACTAGGCAGCAGCAGGTGAACAAGAGCCAAGGTCAGGCAGGATCGTCAGACAAGCCGGGGTCGGGTAAACTGGCAGGCAGCGAGGCACAAAAGGATCAGGCAATACCGAAGTCAGAAAACAGGCCGATGGTCAGGTACAGGCAGATAGCAGGAGGGTCACAGGAAGCCGGGTCAGATACAGGTAAACAAGGCAGATCAGGTCACTTGGGATAAACGCTGTAGAGCAGACAGCAGGGACTGTCTGCAAGTGAGGAGTTTAAATAGCCCTTCGGGCGTCACCTGCGGGGGCGGGAACCAGGAAGTCCAGGGCGTCTGTTCCTGACAGGGTTTCTATGACAGTTGGGAACATGAAATTGTCCAAAATGTCTTGCTGATGTTTTAAGCATTCCCTTCACTGGAACTAAGGGGCCAAGCCCAACACCTGAAAAACAACCCCACACCATAATCCCCTCTCCACCAAATGATTTGAACCAGTGCACAAGCAAGGTCCATAAAGACATGGATGAGCGAGTTTGGGGTGGAGGAACTTGACTGGCCTGCACAGAGTCCTTACCTCAACCCAATCAGAACACCTTTGGGATGAATTAGAATGGAGACTGTGAGCCAGGCCTTCTCATCAACATCAGTGCCTGAACTCACAAATGCGCTTCTGGAAGAATGGTCAAACATTCCCATAGACACGCTTCTAAACCTTGTGGACAGCCTCCCCAGAAGAGTTTAAGCCGTTATAGTTTACAAAGGGTGGGCCAACTCCATATTGAACCTTATGGACTAAGACTGGGATGCCATTAAAGTTCATATGCGTGTAAAGGCAGGTGTCCCAATACTTTTGGTAATATAGTGAATATGCAAGACAGAGGGTAAGGCTATATGTTAATAGCAGAAAGCTGTACAGACCATAGAGCTCCCAGGTGAGGCAGACAAGTGGAAACTATTATTTAAGATGGCTGTGCCCACAGTGGATTTGTGTTATATTGGAAAATGAATCTGTACACTGACAGACTTGGCAGAAACATGTCACTTTTTCTAATTAGGGAACTTCATTTTATCAAAGTACTCTATTCTCTTTGACAGGTTGTCTTTAAAGATTAATAGGAGAATTACAACTTTAAACATTGCAATTTTCTGCAGTGTATTCTGCTATCACTTTCTATAGAACTTATGTCTTACATTCATCAGTATAAAATATACTGTAAATGTGACATTTCGTGGTTTTATAATCACTGCATTAGAGATAATGTGGGGATAGAGGGGAATAACCGTGACTATACAAAGAGTATCTACCTTTACCGTAAATCACTTAACTGCTTGCAGCTATCTCTTCTGAAAAGGTCTTCATATGGTGATAGCATTTACATTTTTTGATCCTTTTGTAGATTTGACAGATCTTACTCTGAGCCTCTTTTATGCTTTAAGAGTCCATTCTAAGTCTAATCTAAAAGAAAATAGAGAATGAGCAGCTGGAAGCATAGAAAGGAAAATAAACTGCCTTGACAGCCACTTTGCAAGATCAAGTGCCCTTTAGCCGAGCTACACGTACAGCTGTTTATTTATTATTTTTAATTTTCTCTTTTAGCTTTTTGAGAGTAGGATCTGAAATAGTGAAATAAAATTGAGAGCAGATTAATGTTTCCCTCGGGTCCAGTGGAAGTCTAAGAAAAGAGAGGAATGCTATTCCCCAAGAGTACTGCACTCCATTAAAGAGAAAGGGATTATTTTTATTCCACAAACGTACATTATATTGTCAAGTAGGCTCACTGTACTATATGGATGTTTTGATTAGACACATATTTAAATAATTGCTGAACTCACTATAACCAGATTTGCTTTACTAATGGGAGGAATTAAAAACGACTAAGACGTGTACATTAAAATGCACAGAATATTGTATTAAGTTGAACAGCTTTCCGACAATATTCACAACACCTCTGAGAGAGCTCTGAGAATTCAAAGCAGGCAATTGGCTTTCTAGGCAAATGTTAAATACATATTTGAATTTTGATATCCATTTAAAAATGATTAAACAATATTACATTTTTTTTTGCAATTATTCAAAATATATTGGGATATTAAGTTACTATGAAGCCTTGTGTAAAATAAGAAAAAAATAATTCTATGTTATTTTTAAACAATATAGAGAATTCACAGTATCTGGGTCATTAATATGGAATGCACTGTATTAATAAGAGCCAAGGGTTTAGTTTCTATAATATTTAGTTGGCAGACATAAGACTAGAGGGCTTTTAGTGTAAAATGGGAATTTAAAAATGCTTTTAGCCCATCAAGCATTTGTGGTGGGGTCTGCTACTGTTAGGACCCAATCACATCTTAACATTGTGGTACCATGTAGTAAAATGTGCATGCCACTTCAATGCCATTGAAAAGCAAACCATGGTTCACTGCAGTGAAAATAATTTTGAATGGTATACTATGACACTGTTATAGTAGCAGGCAATCCACCCCTACAGCAGTGCACCACATTACACATGCTATGCATTATGGCTTTGCAGCATTACAATGTAGAGTGAGATAGGTCAGGTCCATTTTTTAACATGCTGAAGTGCTTCACAATAACCCAACATATAGGGGTTTGTATACTAAAGGCAAATAGGCTGTTCACTTCATATTTCAAGTAAAGATGTACGTTGCAAGGGAAAATACACATCGCATGGGAATTTTTCCCAAAGCTCAGCGAGTATGGTGAAATTTCACTTTTTCAAAGAATGCCCAGTCATGTGACCAGCATTCACTAAGCCCTAGTGAAAACTCCCTTGCAATGTCCATTTTCACTTGTAAAGTGAACAGCCTATTTGCTTTAAGTAGATTACCCCCATAGCTTGAATGGGCCTTTAGACAGTACTTACATTTAAGAAGAAGTTTCTGATACACTGATTATTTTATAGAGTGATTTATAAAAAAAAGCAGTATGGACCTACTAAAGCCATATCATAGCACAGTGTTGTAGTTTACAAATGTGCTTTCAGTATTCCAGAACAAGTGAAGCCCTATTTATTCTAATTAATGAAGATGAAATAAAAGATTGCGGCATTATGGAGAGAACATTCCAAAGGACACTGCAGGATAATGCACTTATGAATGAAATGAAAATGCAGGCACCGTGTTGAGATTAAGAGCACCTTACTCTAAAGTAGGGATGAGCCGAACACCCCCCGGTTCAGTTTGCAGCAGAACATGCGAACAGGCAAAAAATTTGTGCATACACCATTGAAGTCTATGGGACACGAACATGAAAAATCAAAAGTGCTCATTTTAAAGGCTTATATGCAAGTTATTGACATAAAAAGTGTGTGGGAACATAAAAATATTCCTTTAAATATAATGCCTGGGAGGTCCCCTTAGTCTGCCTGTAAAGTAGCGCATTTTTCTCGTGTTCATAACAGTCCCCCAGCAAAATGACATTTCTAAAGGAAAAAATGTAATTTAAAATTGCTTGCGGCTGTAATGTAGTCCGGCAATATACATAAAAAATCATTGAAAATAAAAAAAATTATGTGGGGGTCCCCTCAAAATCCACATCAGGTCCTTCAGGTCTGGTATGGATATTAAGGGGAACCCTGCGGCAAAATTAATAAAAAAATGGCGTGGGGGTCCCCCCAAAATCCATACCAGACCCTTATCTGAGCGCGCAACCTGGCAGGCCACAGAAAAAGGGGGGTGAGAGAGCACCCCCCCCTCCTGAACCGTACCAGGCCACATGTCCTCAACATGGGGAGGGTGCTTTGGGGTCCCCCCAAAGCACCTTGTCCCCATGTTGATGGGGACAAGGGCCTCATCCCCACAACCCTTGCCCAGTGGTTGTGGGGGTCTGTGGGCAGGGGGCTTATCCTTAAGGCTTAGCCTTAGCCTTAAGGATGCAGGTCAGGTGCATGCTTTGGCCAATCATAAGACGCCAATGCACTGCGATCTCACAGTGCATTATGGGGAGTTTCGCGGCGCTCGAATTTGCCGTGAACGGTCCATAATGTTCTAAATTTGGCAAACAGGCGAGCACCCGATGTTCGAGTCGAACTTATGTTTGACTCGAACATCGGATTCATCCCTACTCTAAAGGTGTAATTTTACCGTCATTTCACTCTATGTAATATACCTTGATGAAAATATGAACCATAATTGTTTTTAATCTAAAACCTCTTTATTTGCCAATGCATTAACCGCTTCATCAACTTTAAAAGAAATGCCATCCTCAGCAAATGTACATTCTCCTGCTTGATACCTATCAAGGAAAGTGCATGAGGGAAGAGAAATAGTCTGCTTGCCAACCTCTGATACTCATACAATTAATGGGTAAATTTATATTAAACATATTTCTGTGCATTTTCAATTGACTATTTCTTTGCTATAACACAGCTTTTCCCAAAGGTATGCAATGTCTCGATGTTTTTTTTATCTGCTCACAATGAAATGATTGTAATTACAAGTGAGTATTCTGGGCCTCTAGCAACTGGATGAAAAATTACTGAAAAGGTCACTAAATAATTTGCCAGCTAGTCTTGGTAGATTGAAAAGTCCCTTAGGCCTGGAAATCAATTTTATGGCTCCGTTAGAATAGTCACAATACTGTATGTCCAAAAAAATGCTCATGTAAAAAGTTATTTAACTAAAAAAAAACTTAAAAGTTCTCATGTGTTTGAAATAATACAAGTTTAAAGAAATCCATAATTTTTTAGATCAATGTGTGTGTGTGATCAATTTACTGTAAACAATCTTATCAATTCATGTTAATGCTTAAAAAAGTATTCCCTTGTCCTGTATAGCTTACGAGGATGCAATCGTACTGACTTATTACTGATACACAATGGGAAGATTTACTAAAACTGTAACGTGCAAAATCTGGTGCAGCTCCTGCATAGAAACCAATCGGCTTCCAGGTTTTACTGTCAAAGCTTAATTGAACAAGCTGAAGTTAGATGTTGATTGGCCACCATGCACAGCTGCACCAGATTTTGCACGTTACAGTTTTAGTAAATCTCTCCAACACGGTTCTTCTTCCTTTGTTCACATATCTGTATTCAAATTATATCTAAGTTCCAAAACAAAAACATATTCAACAGTTTTTAAATGCAATGGCTGCATTTGTTTTCTGCAAGCACAGAGAAAATAACTGTATTTTGCCATAGTTACTTGTATCTTCCTGAACACTGAACTGATATGTCAAACAACCTTATTTGTTTTTTTCCCAGCCATCTTCTGTGAACTATAAACTAACTCCAAATTACTGGCCACTGACCCCACTTATAACTGGCCTTCGCAGCAAGGAGCACATGGAAGGATGACACGTGTCAAAGAATACCAAACAAAAAAATCCCAGCTCAACTCACCAGCCAGCCTGCAACCAACCGAATTCTGAATTTTCCTGTCTAACAATTTGTATTTAAACCCCCTGTTTTTATTGCAAATTAGTAGACTGAAGGATTTGGTTGATTGCAGGTTGGCTAGGTGGGGGCAGTGGCCAGTAATTTGTACTGATGTAATGTGTTGGGTGTCCAGTGCGCCCCTGTGCCTTTAAGGAGGAGTGGGCTCCCTCTAGGCTCACCTGCCCTTTATCTATCGATTAGAATGCATGTGCTTCTACTATGGAGGCTCTTATAAATTTACAGAGTAAGGACTGCAGATAATACTGGGGTGCTGTGGAGTGGCTCTGCAATTTATGCATGTATTTGCAAATGTGTGCTAACTAAATCCCAGTTTTTAATGCAAATTGTTAGACAGGAGAATTCAGTTGGTTGCAGCCTGGTTGGTAAGTTGAGCTGGGAATTTTCTTTGGTTTTGTTCCCCATTTGGTGATGAGAATCCGAGGAAGGGTTAGTGGTCTGAATCATAAGAGCAGCCTATTAACAACCATAACCACCTCCAACAGTACAGCGAGGCGGAACTACCAGGGTCGCAGCAGTCGCACTTGCAACCGGGCCCTGGCATTCCACCACCATCAGGGGGCCCCAGCGGGGTTGCTAGTGGCAGGACTCTGAGCTGAGAGCATGTCTCTCATACAGCTCAGAGCCGTCATTGACAGTTCTCCCTCTCTCCTCTCTCGCACGGGATGAGAGAGGAGATAGCTGATCTGCTCCATCTCCAACCCCCCTCTCCTGTGTGTTCTCTGCGGGAAGTCAAGTGTTAGCTATGACTAAGCACTAAGTATTAGTGTGAATTTGTATTAGTGTGAATTGCGTCAGCTGTGTGTCCTATTTTTGCTGTGGCTTGTAGTTCTTTTTATCCTGTTTTACTATTAAAGGCAACAAAGATTTTTCGGAGTGTGGCTGTCCAAATACATTTCTTTATTCTTTGGGAAGTCAAGTGTGACGCTAATGAGCTCACACTTCCCACAGTACACACAGGAGAAGAGGGGAGGGGAGAAGGAGCAGATTGTCTGTTTCCTCTCTCATCCCATGCAAGAGAGGAGAGAGGGAGAACTGTCAATGACGGCTCTGAGCTATATGAGAGACACGCAAACAGCTCAGGGACCTGCTGAGGAGGCAGATGACATTTTTCAATGATCACTGATAGGAGGCACTAATGGGCACTGATATGTGGGATTTATAAACACTGATATGAGGCATTGATGGGCACTGATAGGTGGCATTGATGAGCACTGATGGGGACTGATAGGCAGCATTGATGGGCACTGATATGTGGCACTGATAGGCAGAATTGATGAGCACTGATAGGTGGCACTGATGGGCACTGATAGGCAGAATTAATGAGCACTGATAGGTGGCAATGATGGGCACTGATAGGCAGCATTGTTGTGCACTGATAGGTGGCATTGATGAGCACTGATGGGAACTGATAGGCAGCATTGATGGGCATTGATAGGTGGCAGTGATGGGCACTGATAGGCGGCATTGATGAGCACTGATAGGTGGCACTGATGGGCAGCATTGATGGGCACTGATAGGCAGCATTTATGAGCACTGATGGGCACTGATGGGCAGCATTGACAGGCACTGATAGGTGGCAGTGATGGGCACTGATAGGCAGCATTTATGAGCACTGATGGGCACTGATGGGCAGCATTGACAGGCACTGATAGGTGGCAGTGATGGGCACTGATAGACAGCATTGATGAGCACTGATAGGTGGCAATGATGGGCATGGATAGTCAGCATTGATGAATAATAGGTGGCAATGATGGGCACTAATAGGCAGCATTGCTGAGTACTGATGGGCACTGATGGGCAGCATTGACAGGCACTGATAGGCAGCATTGATGTGCACTGATAAGCAGCATTGATGGGCACTGATAGGCGGCATTGATGAGCACTGATGGGCACTGATAGGCGGAATTGATGAGCACTGATGGGCAATGATAGGCAGCATTGATGGGCACTGATAGGTGGCAATGATAAGCACTGATAGGTGGCACTGATGGGCACTGAAAGGCAGCATTGATGAGCACTGGTAGGTGGCAATGATGGACAATTATGGGCACTGATAGGCAGTATTGATGAGCACTGATAGGGGGCACTGATGGGCACTGATAGGCGGCATTGATGAGCACTGATATGTGGCACTGATGGACACTGATAGGCAGCACTGATGGGCACTGATAGGTGGAATTGATGGGCACTGATAGGCGGAATTAATGGGAACTGAAATGTGGTACTGAAATGCAGCACTGATAGACAGCATTGATGAGCACTAATAGGTGGCACTGATGGATGCTGATAGGTGGCATTGATGAGCACTAATAGGTGGCACTGATAGGCAGAATTGATGGGCACTCATAGACGGAATTAATGGGCACTGATAGGCGGCATCGATGAGCACTGATAAGCGGCACTGCTGATGAATGTAAACATTTTACTGACATTCTTGCTTGGTAACAGCTCTCCTTTCCTCACACAGACACAGCGTGGGAGGAAAGGGCTGCTGATAACCATCAAGACTGTTTACATGTGATCAGCTGATCACATGGTAAAGGGCCGCTGTGATTGCCCTGGATGCACGTCCCAGGGGGCACCCAGCGGGTTCAAAATTGGAAGCCTGGGGCTCGGATGGAAGGGTGGGTCAGGGGGCCCATCATGGTTTCTCGCACCGGGGCCCTGAAGGTTCTAGTTACGCCTCTGCAGTAAAGTAAGTAAGTATTGTCACTGTAGGACAGGACATATGTTATTGGCAGTAATACTAGGTGAAAATAAAGAGAAAATGGCTTTGATTAGCATGTGGTTACAGTTCCTACCTGAATCTGGTGATACCCTCAAATTCCCTTGAGTTGGGATACAGGAAATTGTTAATAACAAACAACTTTATTCTGTGGTGATAACTTGCTGAAATAAGAAAAAGAGCAACAATTAAATAATCAAAAATGAAATCACAGTATTCGCATTGCAAAATCAGCAAATATGATACAGCATATCACTTTACCCTATCTATCTAAGCTAATTAGATTGCAAGTTTTAAAATTGTCCATTGGTGAGCTTGAAGCAACATATCTAGAGTTGAGCGGACACCTGGATTTCGGGTTTGACGGGTTCGGCCAAACTTCGGAAATAAGTTCGAGTTCGGGACCGAACTTGAGCCGAACTTGACCCCGAACCCCATTGAAGTCAATGGGGACCAGAACTTCTGAGGACTATTCGCGCATGTTTCCCGTGCTTAGAATTGTCCCTGCACAAAGTGTCATTTCTGAAGGAAAAAAAGTCATTTAAAACTCACTCGCGGCTATAATGAATTGTCGGCTCCCGGCAATACATAGAAAAGTCATTGATAAAAAAAAAAAGCGTGGGGGTTCCCCCAAATTCAATTACCAGGCCCTTCAGGTCTGGTATGTATATTAAGGGGAACCCTGCCGCAAATTAAAAAAAATGCATGCGGTTCCCCCAAATATCCATACCAGGCCCTTCAGGTCTGGTATGGATTTTAAGGGGAACTTCACCCCAAATTTAAAAAACAAATGGCGTAGAGTACCCCCAAAAATCCAGACCAGACCCTTTATCCGAGCACGCAACCTGGCAGGACGCAGGAAAAGAGGGGGGAACGAGAGAGCGCCCCCCCTCCTGAACCGTACCAGGCCACATGCCCTCAACATGGGGAGGATATCCCCATGTTGATGGGGACAAGGGCCTCATCCCCACAACCCTTGCCTGGTGGTTGTGTGGATCTGCGGGTGGGGGGCTTATCGGAATCTGGAAGACCCCTTTAACAAAGGGAACCCCCAGATCCGGCCCCCCCTATGTGAATTGGTAAGGGGTACATTGTACCCCTACCATTTCACGAAGAAAGTGTAAATTTTTTTTAAAAAAAACACAGACACCTTGGAAAAGTCCTTTTATTAAAAATAAAAAAATAAAAAATAAAAAAAAACATTCCAGCGATGAAATCCAGTGTCCCGCGGCGATCCCGATGTCCAACGCTGTCCAAACGAGACGTCATTGGCTGAGCCTGAGCAGACCTGATGGGGAACTTCCTCCGTAGTGTATTAAATGAATAGACCCGCCCCTTCTAAAGTTCCCCATCAGGTCCGCTCAGCCAATGACGTAGCTGTAAGGCTAAGCGGACCAGATGCGGAACATGAGAAGGGGCGGGTCTATTAATTTATTACACTGTGGAGGAAGTTCCCCATCAGGTCCGCCCCCTCGTATGTCAGACCCTGCCTACGTCATTGGCTGAGCGGACCCGATGGGGAACTGCCTCGCAGTGTAATACATGAATAGACCTGCCCCTTCTCACGTTCCGCATCTGGTCCGCTTAGCCTTATACCTACGTCATTGGCTGAGCGGACCTGATGGGGAACTTCAGAAGGGGCGGGTCTATTCATTTAATACACTGCGGAGGAAGTTCCCCATCAGGTCCGCTCAGGCTCAGCCAATGACGTCTCGTTTGGAAAGCGCTGGACATCGGGATCGCCGCGGGACACTGGATTTCATCACTGGAATGGTTTTTTTTTTTTTTTTTTTTTTAATAAAGGACTTTTCCAAGGTGTCTGTGTGTTTTTTTTTTTTTTTTTTTACACATTTTTTTGACACTTTCTTCGTGAAATGGTAGGGGTACAATGTACCCCTTACCAATTCACATGGGGGGGGGGCGGGATCTGGGGGTCATCTTTGTTAAAGGGGTCTTCCAGATTCCGATAAGCCCCCCCCACCCGCAGACCCCCACAACCACCGGGCAAGGGTTGTGGGGATGAGGCCCTTGTCCCCATCAACATGGGGACATCCTTTTTTTTTCCTTCAGAAATGACACTTTGTGCAGGGACAGTTCTAAGCACGGGGAAACAAGCGCGACTTTACATGCATATTGCCGAACACCGGACCCGAACCCGAACATACAGTCAATTGTTCGGGTTCGGGTCCGGGACCCAAAAACCCAAAAGTTCGGTACGGACCCGAACTTTACAGTTCGGGTCCGCTCAACCCTAAACATATCCCTTCTTAAAGCTTACAAGTAGCAACAAATGTGCGGTCCCTTTAAAAAAAACAAAAAAAAACACACATTTAAACAAAATGTTCCTTTGTAGTTACTGTATCTTAGTTTATCCAGGAGATGAAACTGTAAAGCAATCACCTTTTATCATTCATCTGTGTCTTGCTCAGTTTCTTCTCATACCTATAGTATAGTTTGTCACTCTACCTCCTGATGAGATAAACAAATAGCTGAATATTTTGGAATGTTTTGCAGTAAATGATATAACTTTAGAAATGTGGGAGACAGTCAATGCAGTACAAGTATCCTTTCTGTGGAGACAATGTGGAACTTATGATGCAGCAGTCAGATCTTCTCAGTCCTCTTAGGCAAACAGAAGTGAAAACCAGTCCAGCTTCTCTGCACTGTACAGTACTAGAAGAAATATGACCATAAGGAAAGAAACCAGCATGAGATGTCTCTCAGGTTCCTCTTAGCTATTCTCCCTAAGATGGCTCTCACACAGCCCTTCTTCTTCCCAGACTGCCCTGCAGAACATTCCTCACTCTGATATCACTTTCTCTGCAACATGGAGTATAGTCTGCAGTGTAAATGTCTGTTCCATAAATTTCAATTGCGGTGGCTTGTAGAGTTCGGTGACCCGAGCATGAGTTTGGGCCGAACATTGCCTGCTTGTCCTGTTTGCCCCGCCAAACGCCCTGCAATGCACTGCACAGTGCATTCTGCACCCAATTTGGGCATGTGTTTATTTTTAGCTCTTTGTGGGATTGAGTAAGGGTTAATATAGTCCCCTTGCAGGGGCAAACTGGGACCTGAGAACCTGTTCTCTACCAATCCTAAACATTTTTCGACACACAACACAATGACAGTCTTTATTCAACAGCATTCCTTTTTTTGTGTTGCTAGTGCTTCTAAATCCAAAATAATTTTTACCCTAATGCATTACCATTAAAGTGGTTGTAAATAGAGTTAGGGGAACGGTTGCTCGGCCAAAACATCGCCTGTTTGCCCGTTCAGGGAAACATCTGAATATGCAAGGCGTTTGGTTGGGATTAGCCCCGCAGAACGCCCTGCAATGCACTGCGCACTGCACAGTGCATTCTAAGCCCTGATTGGGCAAAGCTTTGCCCAATCAGGGTGCAGTGAATAGCTAGTTGTTACGGAGCAGGGCCAGGAAGCCGGCCGAGGTGTCCTTAACAACCGATGAGTCATCAGCTGTCAATGGGCTACCTTGCTGACAGCTGAATAAAAAAAAAAACAGCTATAAAAAAAGTGAAAAAGAAATGGCGTGCCCTCCCAAAATACATACCAGACCCTTATCCAAACATGCAGCCTGGCAGGCCAGGAAAGGGGGGACGAGTGAGAGTTCCCCTCCTGAAACATACCAGGCCAGGACATATGCTCCCAACAAGGGGGGGTGGGTGCTTTGGGATAGGGGGGGGCTCTGCCCCAAATGTTTATGGGGACAAGGGCTTCATCCCCACAACCCTAGCCTGTGGGCAGGGGGGGGTCTGTGGGCAGGGGGCTTATCGGAATCTGGAAGCCCCCTTTAACAAGGGGGGGCCCCAGATCCCGGCCCACCCTCTGTAAATGAGTATGGGGTATATAGTACACCTACCCATTCACCACAAAAGTGTCAAAAAGTAATAAAAACACAGACAGTGTTTGACAATTTTTTTATTAAAAAACAATGTCCCCCGATGTAGATCTGTCATCAATCATGATGCAGGGTATTTTTTTTTCTTAATCACTTGCGGTTTACAACCCTCAGTGTTTCATCCCCCCCCCCCCCTCAGTGCTGCTGGTTTCCCTCCCTTCCTCTTTCCCGTGGTGCTGCAGAGGATGTTTCAAAATGGAGATTGAAGAAAGGGGCTGGTCAATATGTTATTTACTGGCCCCTTCCTTTTCCAAATGAACAGTCAACACACTCACTCACTGTGTTCATTCATAACTGAAGCATAGTAAACTATGTTTACTATGTAAATGCAAAAAAGTGATCTTGCGCTAAGGAGAGATATCACTAAGTGAAGAGTCCTGTTAGAGGAAAGTAATAAAACGTGCAATATAAATGCAAAGTGAAATGAGAATAAACAAGAACGGTGGGTACAACAACAGTCAATACAGAGTGTCCCCCGATTACAAGGATGGTATAAAAGTCTCTGCAATAGCTATGTGCTATAATGAATGGACAAGTAATCCCAGAGAAACATCTCCAATGATTAAGTCCCTTTCGGAGTATCCACAGTAAATAAATTTGAATGATATGAGTGATCCACAAAATGGTCTCCTAGAACTCTCACCTCAATACGGATGGTAATTCGCATAGATCAAGTAGGTTCCTGCCTTGAGCTGAGTATTCTCCCAGTCCAGTTCTTCTAATCTCTCCAGCTCAGTGGTGGCTGTAGCTGTCAGGGACCGCTGTTCCTGCAGGTGGCCAAATATAACCACTAACCTATCCTCATCCGCTCCACATTGTGGGGCATATAGGTGAGGAAGGAGAGAAGAAGAGGCCTCCAATAGTGTAGTAGGTTAAACAATAGGCAGCTTTATTAAAACACTAACTGGGTGGACTCTTACATGTACAAAAACTTTAAAATGGGCATTTAGGAGCTGCAAGTGTACATGAAGCCTAATGCCCTGTACACACGATCGGATTTCCGATGGAATAAAATCCGATGGAATTTTCCGTCGGAATTCCGATGACGCTGACTTCTATCAGTCTTGCATACACACCATCAGACAAAATTCTGACCGTCCAAAACACGGTGACGTAAAACACTTGAGCCGAGAAAAATTAAGTTCAATGCTTCTGAGCATGCGTCGACTTGATTCTGAGCATGCGTGGGTTTTTTCTCCGTTGGAGTTCCACACAGACGATCGGAATTTCTTGATGAAAACAAAAACAAAAAATTCTGCGCTGCCTGATTGTATAGCAGCTCACACAACCAATTGAAAAATGGTGGAATACGAACAAGACAAAAAAGTGTAGCGCTAAACTAAATGAGAACTGCACTGGAATGAAGTGCAGTATGTAACAGTGATAAACAGTCAAAATAAACAACGTAACATTCAAGAAGTGATAAATGAATAAATGAAAATATTCAAATAGTCCTCAGTGATATGAGTTGTGTAATGTAAAAGTCACCAGAAAATACTGAGTTCATTAATAAAAACAAAATTGATAGATGCTGGTGAGAATCAAAATAATAGTGCTCCTAAATGAACTTGACGTGAAGCGAGTGCACTTAAAGTGACCACCAACAATCGATAGTAGAAAAGGCTTACCAGAGAGAGTGGACCCCAAAAACATACGTTCAGAGGGTCAACCAGACATGGGTAAGCCGCTGTGAACAGCGAATCTCCAGCTGCGATTCAAACAGGAACCTCAAACTTCAATCAAATACAGAAGGTAGGGAGAAGTGTCTCTTGTATCCAGATGGCGATGACACTTGCAGGTAGTGCCCGGTTAGGGCCAGGTGGTGATACCAGATATATGCCAGAAAGTAAAGGAAAGAAAAGGCACATAGTGTAATACTGTATAAAAAGGGTGTTTAATGTAGGTAGGAACACTTACATTTAGAAGAATGTAACAGCGCTTTATCAAATGATCAAATGGCAACAGTAGGGACACCCTTTTTATACAGTCTCATTGCACTTGCCCATGAAGTCTCCCAATGCAGTGCAAAAATCAGGCTATATATTGACTGAGGTTTCGGAAGCCTGTGACCCTTTTGGTGGAATCAAATTCCTGCCAGTGGCCAATTTTCTGTCAATCAAAGACCTGACACATCTTGACATGAATTATTATACTTTAATGTTGTAAATATTTTTCATTTGATTGTCATGGCAACAAGATATATTTTCTTGAATTTTTGCATAACATTTTCAGGAGACATTTTTTCTAAGTTTATACAATTACTTCTTATAAATTAATATTTTATATAATGTATAATTAGTTTATATGAGTTGTTTGACATACAGTATATTTGTAAAGGTATAAATACATGTGTACATGTTTTATCATTTGTGATATAGTATATGCAGAATTATTAAAGTTCATCTTTCTATGCATTAACTACATATTCTTTGGCTTCTTTGGACTACTGCTGTTGAATGAGGTAATCTGTTAAAAGTCACAAAAAAATTAAATGCATACTTAAACAGTGTTTCCAACAGATTAAAATTTGTCATGGTCATTAAATGATAACTGATGATGAAACTATAAGAATTAATTCATATATGGTAATTTATTGTCTTGGGAAGTTTGACATGCAGTTTGTTTAGGCAAATCGGAATTCTCAAAGGTTATAGGAAATCTGATCGGGTTTATTAAACTGCTTCACATTTTTGAATATCTTTTTTTAATTTTGTTAAAGTGTAGGTAAAGTCAAATAGTTTGCTGAGGAGTTAAAACCTCTGTAAATTTTTGTTTTTTGTTGCTATCTATGTCCTTCGTGGGAGAGTAATTCTCTAGTTTTTTTTCTAGTTTTTCCTGATGGCCATTGCCTCGAGTACAGAAATTGATGGGAACTCCAAAATTTTTAAATTGTCATGTCATGTGGATTTCTATTGATGATGTATACACGTGCAGTCATCAGAAGTGCATACCCTAAATGGACCGTTGGTTCTGTTCATATCACTGGAAATGACCGGGGATAATTCTTGTCCACACGCCTTTATACCAGTCTTAATTATACAAAGAAGGATTATAATATGATTTTTTTACAGGTCTCTTGGCATAAAGCTCCAGTATAGGTCTTAGTACAAATACTATAGCGCAATGTCTAATGAACTGCATTTTACTGGATCAGACATTGCTTAAAAATATTTAATTAACAATTTATGTACATTCTTTATTATTGCCAACTGCCTATTAAGTATTTTAAAAAGCGTAACAAACTGCTAGTGAGCCCATCTAATACTTTTTGCTCTTTTTAATTGGTATTCTCTAGTAGTACTAGTACTTTAGTAAATTTGGATCCCAAAAATCTTCCCACACTATAAGCTGATGGTAGTAAATAAGGATGAGCTGAACACCCCCAGTTCGGTTTGCACCAGAACTTGTGAACAGGCAAAAAATTTAGACGAACACACGAACACTGTTAGTCTATGGGACATGAACATGAAAAATCAAAAGTGCTCATTTTAAAAGCTTATATATATGTTATTGTCATAAAAAGTGTTTGGGGACCTGGGTCCTGCCCCAGGGGACATGTATCAATGCACAAACAAGTTTTACAAACGCCAGGTTTTTCAGGAGCAGTGATTTTAATAATGATTAAAGTGAAAGAATAAAAATGAAATATTCCTTTAAATATTGTGCCTGGGGGTGTCTATAGTATGCCTGTAAAGTGGCGCATTTTTCCCGTGTTTAGAACAGTACCACAGCAAAATTACATTTCTAAAGGAAAAAAAGTAATTTAAAACTGATTGCGGCTATAATGAATTGTCGGGTTTCGGGCAATATAAATAAAACTCATTGAAAAAAACAGCATGGGTTCCCCCCCAGTCCATTACCAAGCCCTTTGGGTCTGGTATGAATATTAAGACGAACCCTAAACCAAAATTTTTTAAAAAATTGCGTGGGGTCCCCCCAAAATCAATACCAGGCCCTTATCCGAGAAAGCAACCTGGCAGGCCTCAGGAAAAGATGAGGGGACGAGAGAGCCCCTCCTCCTGAACTGTACCAGGCCACATGCTCTCAACATTGGGAGGGTGCTTTGGGGTCCCCAAAGAACCTTGTCCCCATGTTGATGGGGACAATGGCCTCATTGCCACAACTCTTGCCCGGTGGTTGTGGGGGTCTGCAGGCGGGGGTCTTATCAGAATCTGGAAGCCCCTTTTAACAAGGGGACCCCCAGATCCTGCCCCCCTATCCCTATGTTAATTGGTAACAAGTACATTGTACCCCTACCAATTCACAAAAAAAGTGTCAAAAATAGTAAAAAAGACAGGAGACACTTTGGGACAAGTCCTTTATTAAAAAAATAAAAATAAATGTCCCGCAATGTAAATCCATCTCGGGCCGCCTGACGAGCCTTAAAAAGAAAAAAAAGCGCAACTCCACCTCCCACTGAGTGACATTTCTTCTCGCTTTGGCAGCTGTTATATAGCTGAGGGTGGGGCCACTCGGTTACCCAACCCCCCCGACACCACATGATGTTTTTTTCAATGAGTTTTATCTTTATTGCCGAGACCCAACAATTCATTACGCGATCAGTTTTAAATGACTTTTTTTCCTTTAGAAGTGTCAATTTGCTGTGGTACTGTTCTAAACATGAGAAAAATGTGCCACTTTTGAGGCATACTATAGACACCCCCCAGGCACAATATTTAAAGGAATATTTCATTTTTATTGTTTCACTTTAAGCATTATTAAAATCACTGCTCCATAAAAAAACAGCCGTTTTAAAACTTTTTTTTGCATTGATACATGTCCCCTGGAGCAGGACCCGGGTCCCCAAACACTTTTTATGACAATACCTTGCATATTAACCTTTAAAATTAGCACTTTTGGTTTTTCATGTTAGTGTCCCATAGACTTTAACGGTGTTCCGTGGCTTTTCGAATTTGCTGCGAACACAGCATAATGTTCGCTCAACTCAAGCATTAGGCTCATCCCTAGTAGTAAATCTATTAACCAGAATCAACCAAATTCCTTTGAATAAGGCCACATTTAAAATTAACATGTGGTCAGGCTATGGACATTAATGTGTTATCATATTTTAGCAAGCAGAAAATCCGCTTTTAAAATAAACCCTCACTGACCTCTGTAACTGTAGGCACTGTGGCAAAATGAATACTTCATGTTCACAGCAGAATCACTGAAATCATTCAGGTCATTGTCTCAGTAGCTCAAGTCCCCCTGCTTTGTCTGTCCTGAGCTCCTATTCTGAATTTGCCTTGGAGATTAGGAGGCTAGAAGAGGGGTGTACTTGGATGGCCTTGAAGATGCAAATGGCTGTTTAGATCTCCTCTATGGGACTGCCATAAAACAATTAATAGTGCAACCCGATCAATCCATAATAGGGAAACAAAAAAAGCTTAAAGTGATTGTAAACGATCACTTTGTAAAACAACCCAATCAGTTTAAAATAGAAATGAAAGGCAAAACATTTTTGTATAGATATAAAAAAAACATGAACATGTTTTCCCTATTTTATAAATGATCACATTCCCTCTGTTCTCAGCTGCATAGGAGCTGTGGGGAGGAGAAGCAGCAGCACTCTTAGCTTGCCAGTGAATGGTTGTTTCGGCGTAGAGGTGTCAGGACAAGTCTGATCATTGGAGAAGAGAACACTGAGTTCCCAGCATAGCTAGAGAACTGACCGTTGTGTGCTCTCATGCTTAGTGCGATAAATTTTTAATAGAAAAGCAGAGGGACTGGCAGGATCATCAGGGATTTCACATAAAGGAAGCAATACAAAGAGAACAGGATATTTTCTCATACAAGTACATGGTATAGCAGGTGGGAAGTGTTGGGGTAAAAAACGCTTTACGTAAGCTAAGACCCTAGAGGGATCACCAGCAGGGGGGAGGATGTCCTGATTTTCCTATATAGATCTTTAGTGAGCCCTCATTTAGATTACTGTGGTCAATTCTGGAGACCTCACTTAAAGAAAGATATTAATATAGAACAAGTCCAGAGACGGGTAACAAAAATGATGAAAGGTCTGAGAGATAAAACATATCAAGAGTGACTTCAGGAAATTAATATGTACAGTCTGGAGGAAAGTAGGGAAAGGGGAAACATACCTGAAACATTTAAATACATCAAGGGGGTGAATAAGGTTCAGGAGGGCAGTTTTTTTCAATATAAACACCAAAATCAAGAACACAGGGATATGACCTGGAGGAAAGTTCAAATCTAATCTTAGAAAGTATTAATTTACTGAAAGGGTAGTTAATGCTTGGAATAATCTTCCATCAGAGGTAGTGAGCCAGTCAACAGTAAATTGCTTCAAACATGCCTGAGGCAAACATATCTATACTTAGTTAACAAAAAAGTTAATTAAAAAAACACACAGACAAAAAAAAACCTTGTATAAAAAAAAGTATTTTTTCTGCTGTCACTTTTCTATGTTTCTATGAGCCTGCCCTAGCAATCTTGCCTGCTGTCACGTTGAGCTACTTCAGAAAGGTAGACTCCAAGGGTTCCTCTCCTCCAGTGAGTGCCCTCATAGAAAACCAATTTCTATGGGGGAACTCATGCAGGCTTGCTCTTGAGCCTCACTGTCTGCATCTGTAGACACAATCAGCGTGACTCGGCCCTGCCTCCTTGTCATTGGCTTTGATTGACAGCAGTGGGAGACAATGGCTCCCGCTGTCTCAGCAAAGCCTGTGAGACCAGGAAGTGAGGGAAGAGAAGAGCTGCAGATGTGCATGATGCTGGATTTAATGATAACTCGGGTAAGTAAAGTGGGGGGGGGGGTGGGGTTACTGATGCCTAAACATTTTTTATCCTAATTCAAGAAATGCATTAATTTAAAAAAATACTTAGGCTTTAGAACCACTTAAACTTTGAAAGATGCACATTATCTCTGTTTACTCTGATGCTTAGTTAAACTGTAGCCAAACAATCATGAAGGGCCATGGGTTACCCACCTTCCACCCACCAGCCCAGAGTTTTTCCACATAACCCCCCCACCCCAGGCTTCCCTTTAACCATCACCTTCAAAGTGCCTCAAAGACAACATTGTCAAGTCATCAGTCACTTTCAAAGTTTTGGGAATTGCCCTTCCAGACCCTTTTTTTAAATTTGTTACTGGCAGATTTTATTGCCAATGCTTACCCAGTTTACCATTTAATTTGTCCTTTTCTGCTTCTAACTCTGATATCCACTTCTTTTACCTGGGAAACATGCTTTAACTCCTCAACGTCACACTCCTACGACATCAAATCCAAAGCTCTAGGATATCAGACATCATCCACCTATCATAGTCACTAAGAGTCCACCTACAGCTAAGTAATGCAGATTCTCTAATCTGTCATCATGATTTTCAGGATATTTGTTATTTAACTACAGCCCCACTAGAGCATATATAAAAATATGAACAAGGTACATCCAGCAGGACCTTTCAAAACTATTAAAACCAATGCCTTTATTGATACCTTACTATAAAAGAAAAACGGAAACAATACCAAAATAACAAATCTTGACCAAGAATTATAAATAAATCACCTATTGCTGACAATACTTGCTCGTATTTTTGTATCAGTAACAGTACCAAGATAATTATTTGCCTTTGTTGAATAAAATCAAACAATATCTGAAAGGATACCCTGTTCACAGGTTGTCCTGGTTTGGCAGGATAAATGTAATTAAAATGATGATTCTCCCGAAAGCTTTGTATATTCTTCAAAGCCTCCCGATTAATATTCTGGTGGCTTATTTTAAAACCCTCATATCTTTAGTGCAGAAATTCATATGGAAAAATAGAGGGACATGTATTCCTTATAAGATAATGACTAGACCAAAAGTAAATGGGGGCTTATTTCTTCCAGACTTTGAGAAGTACCATGTGGCAGCAGTGCGGCGAAGAATAGACTGGGTTCATAACACTTCCCATAAAAAATGTGTGTCACTAGAGGAAAGTATAAGCAAATCATTTTTGGACCAGATTATCCAGATACCAAGGCAACACAGAGGCCATGCTAAAAAACTAGCTCCAATTACAATAGAAACTTTAAGATCGTGGGATAAGATACTTAAAAGCATATCATGGCAACAAAATAGTTCTTTTGATGTCTTCCTCAAGTACAAACTATTTTCCGCCAGGGAAAGAGAATAAGTTGTATTTAAAATGGACTCCTTCAGACCGTCTGAGACTAAAAGATGTTCTGAAAGGAAACGCTCTTTGTTCTTTATTAGAATTACGAGAAAGATATGGTCCATCACCATGGGATGTTTGGAGATACAGACAACTCCAGCATTTTGTGGATACCCTCTCAAAACCTCTTTGCTCGGTTAGTAATTTAGGCCCATGAGAAAGGCTTGTGGATCAAGGGAGAATAAATAGACATGGGATTTCAAGTATATATAAGATGTTGCTTGATCCCCCAGATGCTGGGTCTGTGTGTCTTTTGGAGATATGGGAAATTAAATTGAACAAGCCTCTATCAGAAACATTGAAATGTAAACAAAAGGGGGAAGAAAGGGTTTTTGGGACTTTAAATGAGGTTCAATGGGCCATTCGGATCCGACGTGGGGTGGGCTCTATCACTGCGCGTCGACATCACGCTTCCCACGCCGGACGTGCGGCATCCTCGTGGCGCTGCATTGCCGGCGTGTCGATTAACATTCATCAGCACATCGGGGACTGCCGTGGCTGGCGCTTCTCGTTGGGTGGCTTGACCGCCTGGTCGATGGCACCTCCCTTCCCCCCTGTGTGCGTCGGCGTGATGTTGGGGGCTGGGCTGTGGCGGCGCTCCCTATATGAGCCTCTCCCCTAGTTCGGGTCTCACACTAAAGCCTTGTACACACGACCGATTTTCTCGGCAAAAAATGACAAGAAACCTGTTGGGAGAGCTTTCTTGCCGAGAAAACCGTTTGTGTGTATGGTTTCTCGTCGAGAAAACTGCCAGGAATCTCGATGAGAAAAATAGAGAACCTGCTCTCTATTTTCTCGTCAGGATTCTCGTTTTTCTCCACGAGATTCTCTTCGGCCTGTTTCCCGACGAGAAAACCGGTCGTGTGTATGCTTTTCCGAGTCTTAAAAAATCGCGCATGCTCAGAATCAAGTATAAGACGGGAGCGCTCCTTCTGGTAAAACTAGCGTTCGTAATGGAGATAGCACATTCGTCACGCTAAAACAAATTACTCTCTCTCCCCAAACTTTTACTAACACGCAGTAACACGAGATCAGCAAAAGCAGCCCAAGGGGTGGCGCCATTGAAATTTAACTTCCCCTTTATACTGCCGTTGTACGTGCTGTACGTGACCTCGCTTTCCAACTGGTTTTTTTACGACGAGATTCTCGGTCGTGTGTATGAGGCTTCAGAACTTGTCGGCACCACTTCCCACCGTGGAACATTATGCACCATGGCATCCTTGCTCTCACTCACTTCGCAACAGGTATATTTTTTCTCACTATCCATATATGACTTGGTCTTTCTTCATTCTCTGCTTCCACTTTTTCCCCTTCCCTTGCCTCCTTTTCTCGTCTCGCTTTCTCCTTTTTATTCCAGCACTTCATTCCTTCACTCCGCTTAACATTTTCCCAAACATTTTTCACATCACTTTTACATAGTTTTTTTGTCAATTTTTTTCACAGAGGTCCCCCAATTTGGGGTCTCCCCAGTCAGCTTTCTCCTGTGTCACTTCATATATTTTGACCCTCTCGGGGGGTGCTGTTTGTGTTGGCTGCTTTCGCTCTGCTACGCCCCCTCAGCTCCCGGCTGTGACATAATTGTCTGTGACTTGCATGGCCGCACCACCACGGCGCATATGTATATGTAAGTTTGTGGGCTAAATGTATATATGGGGGGGTCTCTCGTATCCTATATTTGCCCACATGTTCCCAAATTTCTTTAAATCATTGAATTATGATTGTCTTTTTTATTTACAGATGATCACTATGGTTTTGCTCCTGATGAGTGGCTTAAAGGCCCCAAAACGCGTAGAGATAATAACTACCGATATGTGCATATACTCATTAACTCTCTTTGTACGTTCCTTTTAATTTATTTTATTTGACCTTTTTTCATCCCCATTAAGTGACACCTCAGTAGGTCATTAATCTGTATGAGTATCAACTGTAATGTGTGCAAATATGTATCAACTACTCCACGTATCTGTAAATATAGAAAATTTACTAGTTGGAATGTCAATTACTATGCAATATTTGGTTCTAATGTAATGTAAAAAAATTATTGATATATAGCAGAATGCATAGAATTTAAGTATTTGAACCAATTAAAGGCTTTCTTTTATTCAATTTATCCAATTGCTTCCGTGTGCTTCATGCAAAGTCCTGCCTCTTGTCCTCCTTTTTTAAATATTGCACCAGGATGGAGGAGGGGACCCGAACAGCCTCTTGAACCTCATTTAAAGTCCCAAAAACCGTTTCTTCCCCTTTTGTCACTAAATTAGGGATGGAGGCACACGGATGCACTAATATAATATATCTCATTAATTTATACTATACATGGCTGCTTTGCACCTGACCCTATTCTTAGCTCCTAATTATTTACTTTCTAATAGATTTTATATAGAATTGATGATTACCTGCTGTTTTTTTCATATTTTTAGTTAATTTGGTTATCCGTTTAACATGTGGTCTCAGCTGTGTTTTTTCATCAGGCCGTGCCCTCCCTGTCTCATTCGGGAGCTGCGACGTGCACTGTGGATTTCCCCTCTGCCCGTCGCGCTTCCCACGCTGGATGTGCAGCATCCTCGTGGCGCTGCATTGCCAACGTGGTGATTAACATTCGTCAGCACATCGGGGCTGCCGTGGTTGGAGATTCTCGTTGGGTGGCTTGGCCGCCTGGTCGATGGCGTCTCCCCTCACCCCTCAGCTCCCGGCTGTGACATAATTGGCCGATCTGTGACTTGCATTGCCGCACCACCACGGCGCAGATGTATATGTACGTTTGTGGGCTAAATGTATATATGGGGGGGGGTCTCTCATATCCTATATATGCCCACATGTTCCCAAATTTCTTTAGATCATTGAATTATGATTTTCTTTTTTATTTATAAATGATCACTATGGTTTTGCTCCTGATGAGTGGCTTAAATGCCCGAAAAGCTAATAACTACCGATATCTGCATATACTCATCAACTCTCTTTGGACGTTCCTTTTAATTTATTTTATTTTACCTTTTTTCATCCCCATTAAGTGACACCTCAGTAGGTCATTAATCTGTATGAGTATCAACTGAAATGTGTGCAAATGTATCAACTACTCCATGTATCTGTAAAAATAGGAAATTTCCTTGTTGGAATGTCAATTACTGTTCAATATTTGGTTCTAATGTGATATTGATATATAGCATAACGCATAGAATTTAAATATGAAATTATATGACAATTTGAACCAATTAAAGGCTTTCTTTTATTCAATTTATCCAATTGCTTCCGTGTGCTTCATGCAAAGTCCGGCCTCTTGTCCTCCTTTTTTAATTATTGAAATGTAAAGTTATTGATTATATACACTCCACTTCAACGGACACAAGGACAAAAGAAATGAATTATAAACTGCTAACCAAGTGGTACTATGTTCCAGCAAAATTGCATAAAATCAACTCTGAGGCTTCGCCTCTGTGTTGGAGGGAATGTGGGGAAATGGGAACCCATGCACATATATAGTGGCAATGCCCTCTGATTCAGCCATATTGGAAGGAAGTATTGCACTTAATCAAGAAGATAAGCAAGGTTGAAATTAGGCAAGATCCTCGGCAGTGTCTGTGTCACGTGCATGGTGGAGCTCGAGCTGTAGAGAGGGCTTCTCTTGCACCTCCTGTCCAACACCCCTGGTAGTGGTGACAGGGAGTGGAGGACACAGAGTGGCACGAGGGCCACTGTAGCAGATGGCTCTGGCTGGGACCAGGTGACTGGAGAGCGCTGGGCCGGAACTGAGAGCAGGAGCCCTGTGTCGCTGGATCAGCAGCTGGATGCGTAGCCAGGACGTGAGCCAGGGGGTCATTAAAAGCCGGACAGAGCAGGTACCGAGACGTGAGGCAGAGGCAAAGACGGGAAACAGGCCAGGTTCAGTACACAGTCGGGCAATGAGGCACAGGAACATCAGGCAGAAGCGGAGTCAAGCACAAGCCGGGTTCACAGGTAGGCAGGCAGAGGTCAACAGGAGGGTTTAGACAAGCCGGGTCAAGATACAGGATACTATTACAGATCGGGTTAACGGGCACTAGCTGAAAAGACCACTCAGCAAAGTATTGATGTTACTGGCAGGTTTAAATAGGCAGACTGGCGCCAATACGTGCACCTGCGCGCGCACAGTACATGTCTTTTCTTGTGCATTTCTTAGACAGTCCACGCCTGTTACCCGGGCTTCTCTTACAGTCTGTTTCATGTAGTTGGTGAGTCTAGGAAAAATGATAGAGCAGCAATTACCCCATTTTTGTTTAACGCAGCAAAAGCATTAATCCAGAGGCAATGGATATCAAAGAAAACACGGACAATAAATGATTGGTTTGGGGAAGTAGATAGAATTAGACTAATGGAAGAATTAATATATTTACAAAAAGATTTGGAAGTAAAATTTTATAGGACTTGGAAAAGCTGGCTAGACTTTAAACAATCCTTGATTTATCTGAGTTATATGGGCAGCGAGAATGTCATTTATAAACCCTCCCCTCCTTCCCCCTTTCCCCTCCCCCCTTTTTTTTATTACAGTATTTGGGATAAAACCTAGGGGGAAACTACAAGTAGCTGTCCTTCCATAGATCCACTCTCTTAAATTTAAACTAAAATTAATTCATCAATTTACTATTATTTGACACATAAAATATTTTATGGTAATTAAGGAGAATGGGAACAAGATTAATTGGTAGGGGTACTCGGTAATTAGGGAGGAATAGGGGTAGTGGAGGTAAGGGGTCTCAGCCCCCCCCTCTTAAAAAGGGAGGGATAAGGAAGGGAAGATAAAGACTCACTATACACATAATTTAGTAACTTAGGTTGTTCACGTTTTTCAATAGGGAGGGATCAATTTGTATAAAGGGTTTGGGGGGTGGGGGTAGGACTCCACAATACCTGCTGCTTCAGAGGTCAGTGAAAGCTCCTTTACTTCTAAGTATTCATAGCCTAGCCATAAGTTGATTCTAAACTAAATACGTACAGGAATACTAGATCTTTTTTGGAAATATTCAACAAAAATAAATATAATTTATCTTTGGTTTTTCAGCATACCCTTCTTGATTACCAAAAATTTCCCCTGACAACTATTATATATGACTTTACATTGTGCTTGGTGTTTGTATACACAAATACTAGTTGTATAAAGAGATATATAAATATATGTGTATATATATATATATATATATATATATATATATATATTGTGAGGGTGCGACTTTGTGCGACCTTCAAGAGTGTTGGTTTACGCCAGATTTGGTAAAAGAAGACATGCTGATTGAACAGCTGTGTCTTGGGCTATTTAGTTCTGACAAGATTATCGATCAGGGCTCCACCCAAAAGAGAGGAAGTCTGTGTGCATGGGAGTCAGGTGGACTCTCATCCTCTAAGTGGAGTCAGAGGCGGTGCATGTCTGCAGGAGGCAGACATCATTAGTGATACAGCAACAAAGGTGCTGACCAGGAGAAGCTAGGAGAAAGCTTAAACTCTTGGAAACTGTTTGAGTCTGAGGAGCAGACCGTCAGGCCTAGGCTAAAGGCCTGGATAGCAAGAAGGTAAAGCTACGATGCTAAACTGTTAGTATGCAAGATACAGGAATGGTGGAGCCCCCCTGTGAATACTACAGAGGTGTTTGTGAACTTTTGTGCTTTTAAATAAAAATGGGCTACCATGCCCTTAAACAGAGTTGCTGACTGGCTTGCATCACTGGAAATACGCATCCACCACAAGAGCTAACAACCCCCAATCTTACAAGTGGTGGAAGTATTGCTTCGGGCAGTTTTGGAAGAGTTCCAGATCCTCGCATACCAAAACAGTGAGTAAAAAGAAACTGTGTGTTTTGCAGCAATACTGTGATGAACAGCCAATCTGAACAAAAAGTTAAAGTTTTTGCGGTGAACTGCTGTTAGCTGTGTGGGACAGCCAGGCGAACTGCATTGCACAGGAGTTCAATGAATGGACTGTGTTGTATACAGGTGATGTGCCTGTGGAAGTGAGCTCAAGCAGAGAGTGAAGTCTGCATGTGAAAGTGTGCTGTTTGCAAGTCTTGGAGATAGTACTTCAAAATGTTCCTGTGTTAAATGGAACTGTGTTAAAAAAAAACGTTGTTGGCCTGACTGCAGAGATGGGAGGTCAAAACGCAAAAAGGAAGCCATGTTTGCTGAGATGAGAGACAGAGCTGGTATTGTCCCTAGCAACACTGGTGAAAGGAGTGCACAGGTGACTGCATGTATGGAGAGTTCACCAAAGTCTGAGTCTGCAGTAGATTGGTGCAGGGCGACACTTGGCCGCACTGAACCAAGTAAAAGGGGAAGGACATGTTGCCCCTGGCAATGCTGATGCACGATGGCCAGCTGATAAGGTGCAAAGGGTTAAGAACCAAGTGCGCTGTTTGTGGTGCAGTGAGTGGGGGCATGAAGTTTTTAAATGCCCTGTGTCCCAGGCTTCACTAAAGCAAAGGTATGAGAAGTTTGCTCGGAGTGTAAAGAGTGAGCAGATGGGTGCGGTTGCCCATGGCAACAAAGCAGAAATCCGTACAGCTGGCTTTGTACGGCCTATGTTACCTTCGGAAAACGTTGAAGATTATTTGGATGACTTTGCGTTGATTGCTTCCTACAGAGGATGGCCCAGAAATCGCTGGGTTGAGTTGGTGCAACCTTTTCTGATAGAGGAGTACCAGGAGATGTACCATCGGATGTATAGTAACCGAGATGACTACGACAATTTCCTAGGACCAATCCAATTTAGAGAGCGCTGGAAAAGATCAGCGGGGAGAGGGCCGTCTCCCTTAGCAACCGGAGAAAGTCGCCAAGTGCCATGCCTGGAATGTGGTCAGCTGGGCCACGGGATCTTTTCTTGTCCAAGCTTGTGGAATACAGCTGCTGATCGTGTTGTTGGGCTTAATGCTTTGCCTGCAGGCGATGTTGGAAAATCCAAGAGGGATGTAATGTTACCCTGTTTCCAGGAGGGGGCGTCATCTTGTGAGAGCATGGCAAAGAAGGGACAACGTCCTCAATTGAAGCCTTCAACCCATGCTAAAGAGAATGGTAAGACTGTTCCTGTTAAAATCATGGGAAAGACTGACTGTGTGGTTGCTCACAATGAATTGGAAGTGACCCCAGAGCGGTGATCCACTGAAGGTGAAAAAATGAACTTGCTGCAGTGTGCTACCCAGATCAGTGGGGAGAAGCAGGTTAAAACCCTGCTTGCAGTGAGGTCAAAAATTGAAAGGGACATATGGACTCTGGGTACAGCTAAGGTAGTCCAGCGGAGTGCTGAGAAAGATGTGCTAGGGGTGACCAAAGCAGTTGGTATGCCATGTTCCTTCGTGACAGGTGCTGTGCAGTTGCCAAGGGAAACCACCAAGGAGCCTGCAGTGGTGAGGCAAGTGGTTTCCCAGGACAACTGTGAAGACGCCCTACTGGGAAAAATAATTCCTTTGGAGAGGAAGGGTGGTGTGCTGAGTGGCATGCAGGGTGCCATGCGTTTTGACAAAGGACAATTTGATAGAGTTTATAAAACTGCTATGTTTATGAATGCTGATGACACATGTGCTTTGGTAATGTGATGCTTAATGAGGTAGGGGTGATCGCTAAGCAGGATATGCAATTCCCCTTGGCAACAGTATCTAAGGCTGCAGAGGTGTCCTTAGAAACCTCCAGGGAGCTCTGTGTGTTGGAGCCAGAGGTTGCTTGGGACAACTGTGGTGCCGCTCTGATAGATAAGAGGGTACTTGACCTTTGTGATGAGAAAAATGGTAAAACTCAAATGTTTGAAATTGCTTGTACTGATAATGAGTTGTTACGGTCTGTCACTGCTGACAGTCCTCATGGGTTTAGTGAAGCGCCACCCGAGCAAAGTGGTGAAGTTATGTTATTGCAGCCTGTTGTGTTTGAAAATGTTTTGCCACAAGTGCATTTAAACAAGGAAGGCTTAGTGGGTAACAGTGGAGTGGACACAATTTCTGCTATGCTAAATAGAGAGGCTACAGGGCCGGTAGACACGGGTGCATTGGCTTTTGCAGAAATTAACCCTGTCCAGTTGGAATGATCTGAAAAGGGCGCATACATAGCAGAGGTTTTGTCCACAGCAAAAGAGATGAGTAATGTTGAATGTCAGATTGATGAGGTAGTGGATAGCGATTTGGAAGGGCTCAGTGTTGCTGAAAGTGAGAGGATGAGTGTGACACATGCGATTGGTAGTGCTTAGCGGGAGCCGCAAATTTTGTTAGTTACCTCTGAGGTAGAGGTCTCTTTAAGTGTCTCGGCCTCTCACGCCTTAGCAAATGAGTCCCTCCACATCGTTGGTAAAGGAAAAGTTCCTAGAGCTCTGTGTTTAGATACGGCATGTCTAGAAATTTCTGAGATGTTGTGGGAATTGGTGAGAATCTTTCCAATGTACACCTGCGTGTATCCACAGCAGAAGGGCGACATGGTACTGCACAATACCAATCGGTGGACGCAGGTGATACATGCATTGTTAGGCAGTGTTGATGAGAATTGGTTGCTGCGTTGTTGGTTGCTTTTGTGGAAGGTTGTCTCCCAGTTCTCCTCGAGAGTGCTTCCAGCGGCGGTTATGTGCGGAAGGCGCTCAGGGGAATTGTTTGAGAAATTAGAGATAATAGACATAGTGGAAGTCTCTCCGTATGCGGATGTGATGGGGTGTATTCCTGCTGGTGCAGTCCGAGGTGCGGCTGAGCAGTGGTTGGTACGTGGCGCGCGTACTGTCTCACCCGCTACACCTCAGGTAAAGGAAGGGCCTGGAACGGACGTGGCGGTAGTGGGAATTCAGTCCATCACGCGCAGAGAGGTGCAGTTTGAGGTACCCGGAGACACTTTGACAGGAAATAACAGTGATGGTAACTGTAACGGAAATATGTATGAGAAGCACTGTGGAGCACTGTCAGACAACTCTGAGCTATTGGTTGAGGTACCAATGGACACAGAAATGGTTAAAGAGATTGGTGTGGAAAAATGTGGAGGAACATGTGCGTTAGTAGGACAATTGTTATTGGAGTGTTGGACAACAGGGGGCGATGTGAAACTGTGGGACTGTCCCATAGGGAGTAACTGCTTGCCTGTAGATGGTCCCTCCATAGACACTATCCTAGCAAACAGGACAAGAGGTCCAAATGACAATATTGTGTTGAATAACCCCTTGTGGAACATTGCTATTGAGGATATGGTATTAATCGCAGATGGTTTGGTGGCCAAGAGTAACCACACAGGGGTTAGTGAACCTGAGAAACAAATGTTGTTGGTTAATGTTGCGTCAGGTAGTGAGAGTGGCCAGTCCCTGACAAATTTCATGAAAGTGGGTCCCCAACAGTCCCGGGAGAGTAGGTCTGTGGCAGGAAAAAGAAGGGTCCTGAGGCCAAAAGGTAGAAGGGATAGAGAGATTAGTGGGAGCCCATGGTTCAGAAAGAAGTGCTGGTGGAAGTACACCCGGAAGATGATGTGGATGGAGTGCCCCTTTAGAGAAAAGGTTGGGCAGATTAGGACTACTGCTACGCAGCGGCTGGCACAGAGGTGTCGCGTTTATGGTGGCCGGGATCATGTGTTCCTCCCTCCGGTTCGAAACAAGGGGGGAGGGTATGCGAGGGTGCGACTTTGTGCGACCTTCAAGAGTGTTGATTTACGCCAGATTTGGTAAAAGAAGACATGCTGATTGAACAGCTGTGTCTTGGGCTATTTAGTTCTGACAAGATTACCGATCAGGGCTCCACCCAACAGAGAGGAAGTCTGTGTGCATGGGAGTCATGTGGACTCTCATCCTCTGAGTGGAGTCAGAGGCGGTGCATGTCTGCAGGATCTAGACATCATTAGTGATACAGCAACAAAGGTGCTGACCAGGAGAAGCTAGGAGAAAGCTTAAACTCTTGGAAACTGTTTGGGTCTGAGGAGCAGACCGTCAGGCCTAGGCTAAAGGCCTGGATAGCAAGAAGGTAAAGCTACAAAGTTAAACTGTTAGTATGCAAGATACAGGAATGGTGGAACCCCCCTGTGAATACTACAGAGGTGTTTGTAAACGTTTGTGCTTTTAAATAAAAATGGGCTACCATGCCCTTAAGCAGAGTTGCTGACTGGCTTGCATCACTGGAAATACGCATCCACCACAAGAGCTAACAACCCCCAATCTTACTATATATATATATATATATATATATATATATATATATATATATATATATATATATGTGTGTGTGTAGCACACTGATCCTTTCCCCCGCTCACCTCCACCTGCAGAGTGGGACACACCATGCCACATGCCCAGTATCCTCCATCTTGTAGAGGGTGAGCGGTGTTAACAGTTTTGGGTTCTGCAGCGAGTTACCTGCTTCCATTGGTTCTCGTCCCTAGAGTGTAGGGAAAAGTCTATTTTTCTCTTGAGGAAAGCCAATGTCCAGACAATGTTAAACCCAATAAAAGAGTTTATTTTCCTTTTGCTTGCAACTCAATAGGAAAGTTTAGAGAGAGAGAGAGAGAGAGAGAGAGAGTTGAACAGGAATACAGGTTCAGGCACGCAGCACTTAATTACTACTCGTTGTCACTCAGGCCTGAGTGGGTTTTGCTCACTCGGATAGTTCCCTCTCACGGTTCTAGCAGCCAGAGTGAAGCACAGAACATTCACTTGAGATTTGTTTCTCTTAGAGACACGTTCAGGAGATCCTCTGCCACAGGATCTTTAAGCTCCTACAGTGCCTTGCGAAAGTATTCGGCCCCCTTGAACTTTTCATCCTTTTGCCACATTTCAGGCTTCAAACATAAAGATATAAAATTTTAATTTTTTGTGAAGAATCGCCAACAAGTGGGACACAATTGTGAAGTGGAACGAAATCTATTGGATTTTTGAAACTTTTTTAACTAAGAAAAAAATGAAAAGTGGGGCGTGCAAAATTATTCGGCCCCCTTGCGTTAATACTTTGTAGAGCCACCTTTTGCTGCGATTACAGCTGCAAGTCTCTTGGGGTATGTCTCTATCAGTTTTGCACATCGAGAGACTGAAATTCTTGCCCATTCTTCCTTGCAAAACAGCTCGAGCTCAGTGAGGTTGGATGGAGAGCGTTTATGAACAGCAGTTTTCAGCTCTTTCCACAGATTCTCGATTGGATTCAGGTCTGGACTTTGACTTGGCCATTCTAACACCTGGATATGTTTATTTGTGAACCATTCCTTTGTAGATTTTGCTGTATGTTTGGGATCATTGTCTTGTTGGAAGATAAATCTCCGTCCCAGTCTCAGGTCTTTTGCAGACTACAACAGGTTTTCATCCAGAATGGTCCTGTATTTGGCTGCATCCATCTTCCCCTCAATTTTAACCATCTTCCCTGTCCCTGCTGAAGAAAAGCAGGCCCAAACCATGATGCTGTCACCACCATGTTTGACAGTGGGGATGGTGTGTTGAGGGTGATGAGCTGTGTTGCTTTTACGCCAAACATATCGTTTTGCATTGTGGCCAAAAAGTTCGATTTTGGTTTCATCGGACCAGAGCACCATCTTCCACATGTTTGGTGTGTCTCCCAGGTGGCTTGTGGCAAACTTTAGACGAGACTTTTTATGGATATCTTTGAGAAATGGCTTTCTTCTTGCCACTCTTCCATAAAGGCCAGATTTGTACAGTGTACGACTGATTGTTGTCCTGCGGACAGACTCTCCCACCTCAGCTGTAGTTCTCGGCAGTTCATCCAGAGTGATCATGGGCCTCTTGGCTGCATCTCTGATCAGTCTTCTCCTTGTCTGAGCTGAAAGTTTAGAGGGACAGCCAGGTCTTGGTAGATTTGCAGTGGTCTGATACTCCTTCCATTTCAAAATGATCGCTTGCACAGTGCTCCTTGGGATGTTTAAAGCTTGGGAAATCTTTTTGTATCCAAATCCGGCTTTAAACTTCTCCACAACAGTATTACGGACCTGCCTGGTGTGTTCCTTGGTCTTCATGATGCTCTCTGCGCTTTCAACAGAACCCTGAGACTATCACAGAGCAGGTGCATTTATACAGAGACTTGATTACACACAGGTGGATTCTATTTATCACCATCAGTCATTTAGGACAACATTGGATCATTAAGAGATCCTCGCTGAACTTCTGGAGTGAGTTTGCTGCACTGAAAGTAAAGGGGCCGAATAATTTTGCACGCACCACTTTTCAGTTTTTTTTATTTGCTAAAAAAGTTTAAAATATCCAATAGATTTCGTTCCACTTCACAATTGTGTCCCACTTGTTGGTGATTCTTCACAAAAAATTGTAATTTTATATCTTTATGTTTGAAGCCTGAAATGTGGCAAAATGATGAAAAGTTCAAGGGGGCCGAATACTTTCGCAAGGCACTGTAAGTCCCAAACTTCTCAGCACTTGTAACTTTAGAGGCCATAGGTGCCAATGGGGCACATCACAAGAGCTTCTAGCGGATCACAAAATCCTTCCCTCTGACAGGTAACCAGGCCTCTCCCGAGACAGTGACATCCTTCACCGATCCCCTTAGAAAGGTCCTCCCCTGGTTGCCTCTCCTTCAGAGCGGGTCACCCTCCCACGGGCACCCAGGGATTCTGCTGTTTGGTTGTAGGCCTCAGATAAAGGTACTGTGCCTACCTGGAACGATACGGCCTCGGGCTAAAGGTGCCCGGGACCCAACACATTCGCACGCACCCCTGGCCATGAGGGCCACCGAAGGTGGGGTACGTGCCAAGGGCTGAAGGTGCCCGGGACCAGAACATGCGCACCCCGTGCCATACAGGCCATGAGGCGCACACACAGGACCAATGGGTCCCCAGGAACGACTCCCCGGAATGCCCCAATCCCAATGGCGTCTGCCCATTATGTACCCTCTCCCGGCATGCACATCAGGTAAACCACGCCCACTGCACGGCTGCCGAGAGAGGACACCCAACAACGCCGCAACGCCACCTGCGGTTCGACCCGAGACCTGGGCAACAGCGCCACCTACAGGTCAAAGGGAACTATACGACCAGGCAACATCACAGCAGAGCAGAGTACAATTTAAAGAAATCAAATAGCCTGAGCCAAACTAAAGCTCAGGCTACCCCCTAAATTTCAAGCATAGCGACCCCAAATATGGGGCCCACTACATATGTATGTATGTATGTATGTATGTGTGTGTGTGTGTGTGTGTGTGTGTGTGTGTGTGTGTGTGTGTGTGTGTGTATGTGTAATATATATATATATATATATATATATATATGTGTGTGTTTTCTGTTCCTTCTTTTAGATATCAAGGGCATTAAAATGAAAGTAAGCAGATGAAAGGAGTTGACCAACATATCAGTAGAAGTTTACCACTGCATCTATGAAGAAAATGTTATTTGCTGAAAAGTTATTTGCTGAAATCATTGAAAATCAAATTATGTATTATCATATATTTAATGTGAAAAAGTACTTGCTAGATTAAAATAAAGCAGCAGCAAATGTCACAAGAGTAATTAGAATACTTTCCAATAAATAGCTTACAATTATAAATCTTTTCATACTTGTAGATATGGACATGAGCTCTAAATGCAGCACAGCTGTGGCAGCTTGGATAAGAGAGGCCAGTAAAAGCCCTTCAATATAACATAAAAAGGTTAAATGCTACAATCACTGATAAAAGTGCATCCAGAAATGTGCATCAAGGAGGCTAGAAAACTCTTCTATGAAATTTACAAATTAAAATATTTAAACTAGGGCTGTTACTGATTAAAATTTCCGTGTTCGATTAATCGATATTTTTTTAAATCGATTAATCGACTAATTTTGATTAATTATAACGCACATACAGATCCAACTACTTTTAGCTGATCTCCTTGCAGGCTGATTCCCAGTACAGCTACCAACCACTGGGAAAATCGATAGCAGGATACAAAAAACACACAAAGGCAGCACTCGATGGGAATAGCATTAAAACTTTCATAGTCTTCAAGTAGGTAACAAAATACATATTGCACTGGAGATAAAATCGATGTAGCTACATAAACTGTAAAAATGGTGAGAGTAATACCAAACGGTAGCAAAAGCAGTCATAAAAACATGTAGCTAAGTATGATACTGGTATAAAAATGTGTACAACGATACCACTGCTGAATCCAGATGAGAAGGGGCTAACATCAGTCCGTCGGCATGTAGATGTCCCGTGAAGGGAACTATCACAACTGCCAGTGGATGGCTGTAGAATCCCAGGTTGATAGAGGGAAGTGATAGAGGGAAGTGTAACAGCCCTTGCGTGTGGCAGATAGTAAGGTCCCGCCGGCATGCAGATATGAAGGCACAGCAAAGGAGCCCTTCAGATGGACACGGCAAGCCCAAAGAATTTTGATTGATCAAAAGAATTTTGATCGATCAAAACAATTAATCGATTAATCGAGGAATTAATTGTTAATTTCCACAGCCCTAATTTAAACCCCATCAGCCTTGGCATTGGTTAGCTTGACCTTTATGTTGTGCCCTGATTTGAATTAATGACTATATTTTACTATAAAACTTTAAATGTAGGAATTCAAATATTTTGTAGCAACTAGCCTCTACTTATAATTCTGTGCAGATGCAAACATTCTGTAACGATTTTATATGCAATATATCACAAAATAGTTTCAAGATTTACTCTGGGAAAACAGCTAAATACACAGATGAAATACATCCAACAAATTTGTTTTACCTGTCAAATGATTTATATTTCTGTCCACCCAGTCCTGAGACATAGCACAGCCATGTCTGGCAGGGTAGAGCACATTTTCTTTGCTGAAGCCTATTAACAAATACAATCTCCCACTAATCCCCAGTCTATGATTGAAGAGTGAAGGTAAAAGCTGTACATCGATGAGCTCATAACTCTGTCATTGTTCTCTCTCATATAAGCATTCACCTTGCACTGCAGCATAACTGATTGGCAACAAGCTTCTTCACTAGTGATGAGCCGAACACCCCCGGGTTCGGTTCGCACCACAACCCGCGAACGGACCGAAAGTTCGAACGAACATTAGAACCCTATTAAATACAATGGATGCGAACGTTCGAATTCTAAAGTGCTAATTATAACAACTATTATGCATGTTATTGTCCTAAAAAGGGTTTGGGAACCTGGGTTCTGCACCAGGGGACATGTATCAATGCAAAAATAAGTTTTAAAAACGGTCGTTTTTCGGGAGCAGTCATTTTAATGATGCATAAAGTGAAAAAAAAAAGTCAAATATTCCTTTAAATATCGTACCTGGGGGGTGTCTAAAGTATGCCTGTGAAGTGCCACGTGTTTCCCGTGTTTAGAACTGTCCCTGCACAAAATGACACTTCTAAAGGAAAAAAAAGCCATTTAAAACTGCTTGCGGCTTTAATGTAATGTCTGGTCCCGGTAATATGGATGAAATTCTTTAAGAAAAATGGCATAGCTACCCCATGACCCCCCCCCTACCCCAGCCCATTACCAGCCCCTTTGGGTCTTGTATGGATATTAAGGGGAACCCCGCACATAAAATAAAAAAGGCCCTATATACTCTGAACAGCCCTATACAGGCGGTGCATACAAGACAGGGACTGTAGGTTTGTTCTTATGTAGAGTCTGTTTGTAATTTTGAACAGGTACATTGTTGAAGTGTAGCTCCAGACCAAAAATCTATTTTTAAACTTTTTGGAAAACATAGGTAAGGGTTATCACCCCTGTAACATTTGTTTTGCTGTCTGTGCCCCTGTTCAGAACATTTCACCTCACTTTCCGTCCCAATGACAACTCTTTTTGAAATGTGGTCTTTTTCTTGAAACAAGGATTGCTGATAAAGCATCAGTACAGAGGAGACACCTTTCTCCCATATTTATTCTTACAGGAGAGAATTTTCCTTCCTAGTGGTAGATTTCCTCTCACTTCCTGTTGTCTTCTTGCGTTTGCAAGTAGGAGTCGTTTGTAAGTTGGATGTTTGAAAGTAGGGACCTGCCGTATATACTCTGCAGAAATAGGCCCCTTAGTTGTTGGTGTTGGCACAACACTGTAAGCACTCACAGTTACTCTTGGTTGGTGCTGGAACGCCCTGCTGTCAACTATTATATCAGGAATTTTAATTACATATAATTGTTGAACAGTGGTAGTAAAAATTGGGCCTTTGATGGTGGTGCTGGTGCCACAACACTGTAAGCCCTGACAGTTACTCTTGGTGGGTGCAGCAATGGGCCCTGCTGTGAATTATTAGATCAAGAATTGTAATTACATGCCCCTGTTGAACAGGGGCTGAAAAATTGGGCCTTAGGCACTGGTGGCACAACACTGCAACCCCTCACAGATACTGTACTTGGAGCACAGCAATGAGCCCTGTTGCAAAGTATTGCTTCAAAAATTGTAATGACACGCCCCTGTTAAACAGGGGCTGAAAAATTGGGCCTTAGGCACTGGTGGCACAACACTGCAACTCCTCACAGATACTGTACTTGGAGCACAGCAATGAGCCCTGTTGCAAAGTATTGCTTCAAAAATTGTAATGACACGCCCCTGTTAAACAGGGGCTGAAAAATTGGGCCTTAGGCACTGGTGGCACAACACTGCAACTCCTCACAGATACTGTACTTGGAGCACAGCAATGAGCCCTGTTGCAAAGTATTGCTTCAAAAATTGTAATTACACGCCCCTGTTAAACAGGGGCTGAAAAATTGGGCGTTAGGCACTGGTGGCGGCACCCATAAACAAAAATGATCTTACAAGCTATCATCATCAATCGTATCATTGAGGACTCGGAGGAGGAGGATAGCCAGTCAACATAACAGCACAGGCACTCAGCATCAGCATCAGTCTTGAAGGGATGTGACATGTTAAAATCAATTAGTCTGTTATATCAGCATCAGGTGTGTGGTAGCTGGTGGTGATCCAAGACTGGTTCATCTTGATGAAAGTCAGTCGATCAACCGAGTCGGTGGACAGGCGCACCCTGTGATCCGTGACAAATCCTCCAGCAGCACTGAATGTGCGTTCCGAAAGAACGCTGGATGCAGGACAGGCCAGTAGCTCAATTGCATACTGTGCAAGCTCTGGCCAGTGATCCATCCTCAAGACCCAGTAAGCCAGAGGATTTTCGGTGGGGAAGGTGTCCAAGTCTGACCTTGCCCCTAGATATTCCTGCACCATGTTTATCAGACGCTGGCGATGGTTGCTGGAACCGATCATACTTTGGGGCTGCGGACTAAAGAATTGTCTGAACGCATCGGTCAGACGGCCACCTTCCCCACCGCTCCTTCTTTGACTGGCCGAAGCCTCAGCAACTCGTTGTCCAGGACCAGGAGTTTGCAACCTCCCAGTCTCTGGGAACGCGTTGCACAGACCTTTCTGCAAGGCCTCCCGGAGTTGTCTCATCCTCTGCTCCCTCTGCGACGGTAACATAAGGTCCGCAACCTTACCCTTGTACCGTGGATCAAGGAGAGTGGCCAGCCAGTAATGGTCCCTCTCCTTGATCCGAAGAATACGAGGATCCTTCCGCAGACTTTGCAGGATCAGGGAGGCCATGCAGCGTAGGTTTGCTGAGGCATTCGCTCCGGAGTCCTCTGGGTCACTAAGGACGACATGATCCGCAGCCACCTCCTCCCAGCCACGTACAAGTCCACTGGTTTCTTGGGACTGTAAATCATCCCTAAAAGACTGCTGCTGATGATGCTGAGTGCCAGCCTCCACCTCCATGCTGACACAATCCTCCTCCTCCTCCTCCTCCTCCTCCTCCTCTTCCTGTGCGATGGGTGGGACAGAAGGAACACTGTCTGGGTAAAGGGGGCCTTGAGAGGCAAGGAAGTCCTCCTCTTCCTGCCTCTGTTCTGCCTCAAGTGCCCTGTCCATTATTCCACGCAGCGTGTGCTCCAACAGGTGGACAAGAGGTACAGTGTCACTGATGCATGCACTGTCACTGCTCACCATCCTCGTGGCCTCCTCAAATGGTGCCAGGACAGTGCATGCATCCCTGATCATGCCCCACTGGCGTGGAGAAAAAAAACCAAGCTCCCCTGACCCTGTCCTGGTGCCGTAGTCGCACAGGTACTCATTGATGGCCCTCTGCTGCGTGTGCAGCCGCTGCAGCATGGCCAACGTTGAGTTCCACCTGGTGGGCATGTCACATATAAGGCGGTTCTTGGGCAGGTTCAACTCCTTTTGCAGCTCAGCCAGGCGAGCACTGGCATTATAAGATCTGCGGAAATGCACACAGACTTTCCTGGCCTGCCTCAGGACATCCTGTAAGCCCGGGTACCTGCCCAAGAAGCGCTGCACCACCAGGTTAAGGACGTGAGCCACACAGGGCACATGGGTCAGTTGTCCCTGTCGGAGGGCGGAGAGGAGGTTGGTGCCATTGTCGCAAACCACCATTCCTGGCTTAAGCTGGCGTGGCGTCAACCACCTCTCGGCCTGGCCCTGCAGAGCAGACAGGACCTCTGCCCCAGTGTGGCTTCTGTCCCCCAAACACACCAGCGCAAGCACGGCATGGCATCTTTTTGCCTGCGTACTTGCGTAGCCCCGTGAACGGCTACGGAGCACCGCTGGTTCATAGGACAAACCACAGGAAGAGGCCATGGAGGAAGAAGAAGAGGAGGGGGTGGAGGAGAGAGGTGTGTCACAACCAGTAGTAGCATTTTGGAGGCGTGGCGGTGGGACAACCTCCAACACTACTGCACCTTGTCCTGAATCCTTCCCAGCTGCCAAAAGAGTGACCCAATGGGCCGTGAAAGAAAGGTAACGTCCCTGTCCATGCCTGCTGGACCATGAGTCAGCGGTAATATGCACCTTACCGCTGACCGCCCTGTCCAGCGAGGCCAAGACATTGCCTTCCACATGCCGGTAGAGAGCCGGAATAGCCTTCCGTGAGAAAAAGTGGCGTTTGGGAACCTGCCACTGAGGAACCGCACATTGCACAAACTCACGGAAGGGGGCCGAGTCTACCAACTGAAAAGGCAGCAGTTGAAGCGCTAGCAATTTAGCCAAGCTAGCATTCAACCGCTGGGCATGTGGATGGCTGGGAGTGAACTTCTTTCGACGGTCCAGCAGCTGGGGCAGGGAAATTTGCCTGCTAGAATCGGACGTCGGTGTACTGCTAGCAGAGTGGGCGCAAGTACTTGGCTGTGACACACCTAATTCTACACCTTCATTCCTCTCAGTGCATGTTTCAGAGAGGACTGAAGTTATAGTGGGGTTGGAGATCCCAGCTGATGCGGTGCAAGGAGAGGTCCGCTTTGTTCTTTGGTGTGGGTCTTTGAGGTAGGCTTGCCAACGAGCTGCATGGCAGGTCAACATATGTCTGGTCAGGCATGTGGTACCCAAGCGGCTGATGTTTTGGCCACGCGATATACGCTTGAGACATATGTTGCAAACAGCAGCTGTGCGATCTGATGCACTAGCCTCAAAAAAGGCCCACACCAAAGAACTTTTTAAATGACGGGCAGAGGCAGCGCCCTGCACAGGCGGAGCTCTGCGGTGTGATTCCGTCGGTGTACTGCCCTTACGCTGGCCACCAAAGGGCATCCTGCCTCGTTGGAGATGTGCCTCCTCCTCATCCTCCTCCTCCTCCTCTCTCCTATTAGGCACCCACGTGGAGTCAGTGACCTCATCATCCCCTCCCTCCTCATCACTGGAGCCAATCTGGCAGTATGCTGCAGCTGCTGGAACATGACTGCCAGATTGGTGTCCTTCTTGAGCATCCCCTCTGTCTGCTCTCACGCTACTGCCTTCCTCTAGCTGGGTTTCATCATCAGACCCTTCGAAACGCTGGGCATCCTCCTGGAGCATGTACCCAACACTGTGCTGAAACAGTTCGGGGGACTCCTCAGGAGGAGGACATGGTGGGTCTAGGGAAGGAGTGACTGATGATTTGTCTGACATTGATACCAGGGAAGACGACGCTTTGGCAGCTGCTTTTCCAGTACCCTGAGCCTGGGTGAGAGAGGATGAGGAGGAGGAGGAGGGCTTGGTCATCCACTCTACCAAGTCTTCGGCATGATGTGGCTCAACATGTCCAGCTGCCGAAAAGAAGGACAAGCGTGTCCCATGGCCATGTGCTGATGACAATGCACCGCGTCCACGACCAGCACTGTTGCCCCCAGACACAGAGCCTGCTTGCCCTCTTTTATTGCCTCCTGACTGTCTGCCTCTCCTTGTTTGCCTTCCAGACATTCTAATAGATGGCCTGCAGGGAGATGGGAAAAAAGCAATAAGGGCTACCTTCAGGTGTCCTTCTCTGTCCCTTGAAACAAGGACTTTCACAGTGAAAGAAACTGACACTCTCCCTACCTACAGTTTTCTGTCCCTAGAAAAAATGTTTTTTTTAATCACAATATAGCACAAGGACAATTCACTCACTGTCCTTCCAGGTCCCTGGAAACAAGGACTTGCAGAGTGAAAGAAACTGACACTGTCCCTACCTACAGTTTTCTGTCCCTAGAATAAATGTTTTTTTTAAGCACACTATAGCACAAGGACAATTCACTCACTGTCCTTACAGGTCCCTGGAAACAAGGACTTGCAGAGTGAAAGAAAAAAAAACACTCTCCCTACCTACAGTTTTCTGTCCCTAGAAAAAATGTTTTTTTTAATCACAATATAGCACAAGGACAATTCACTCACTGTCCTTACAGGTCCCTGGAAACAAGGACTTGCAGAGTGAAAGAAAAAAAACACTCTCCCTACCTACAGTTTTCTGTCCCTAGAAAAAATGTTTTTTTTAATCACAATATAGCACAAGGACAATTCACTCACTGTCCTTACAGGTCCCTGGAAACAAGGACTTGCAGAGTGAAATAAACTGACACTCTCCCTACCTACAGTTTTCTGTCCCTAGAATAAATGTTTTTTTTAAGCACAATATAGCACAAGGAGAATTCACTCACTGTCCTTCCAGGTCCCTGGAAACAAGGACTTGCAGAGTGAAAGAAAAAAAACACTCTCCCTACCTACAGTTTTCTGTCCCTAGAATAAATGTTTTTTTTAATCACAATATAGCACAAGGACAATTCACTCACTGTCCTTCCAGGTCCCTGGAAACAAGGACTTGCAGAGTGAAATAAACTGACACTCTCCCTACCTACAGTTTTCTGTCCCTAGAATAAATGTTTTTTTTAAGCACAATATAGCACAAGGACAATTCACTCACTGTCCTTACAGGTCCCTGGAAACAAGGACTTGCAGAGTGAAAGAAAAAAAACACTCTCCCTACCTACAGTTTTCTGTCCCTAGAATAAATGTTTTTTTTAATCACAATATAGCACAAGGACAATTCACTCACTGTCCTTCCAGGTCCCTGGAAACAAGGACTTGCAGAGTGAAATAAACTGACACTCTCCCTACCTACAGTTTTCTGTCCCTAGAATAAATGTTTTTTTTAAGCACAATATAGCACAAGGACAATTCACTCACTGTCCTTACAGGTCCCTGGAAACAAGGACTTGCAGAGTGAAAGAAAAAAAACACTCTCCCTACCTACAGTTTTCTGTCCCTAGAAAAAATGTTTTTTTTAATCACAATATAGCACAAGGACAATTCACTCACTGTCCTTACAGGTCCCTGGAAACAAGGACTTGCAGAGTGAAATAAACTGACACTCTCCCTACCTACAGTTTTCTGTCCCTAGAAAAAATGTTTTTTTTAATCACAATATAGCACAAGGACAATTCACTCACTGTCCTTACAGGTCCCTGGAAACAAGGACTTGCAGAGTGAAATAAACTGACACTCTCCCTACCTACAGTTTTCTGTCCCTAGAGTAAATGTTTTTTTTAAGCACAATATAGCACAAGGACAATTCACTCACTGTCCTTACAGGTCCCTGGAAACAAGGACTTGCAGAGTGAAAGAAAAAAAACACTCTCCCTACCTACAGTTTTCTGTCCCTAGAAAAAATGTTTTTTTTAATCACAATATAGCACAAGGACAATTCACTCACTGTCCTTACAGGTCCCTGGAAACAAGGACTTGCAGAGTGAAAGAAAATAAACACTCTCCCTACCTACAGTTTTCTGTCCCTAGAAAAAATGTTTTTTTTTAAGCACAATATAGCACAAGGACAATTCACTCACTGTCCTTCCAGGTCCCTGGAAACAAGGACTTGCAGAGTGAAAGAAAAAAAACACTCTCCCTACCTACAGTTTTCTGTCCCTAGAAAAAATGTTTTTTTTAATCACAATATAGCACAAGGACAATTCACTCACTGTCCTTACAGGTCCCTGGAAACAAGGACTTGCAGAGTGAAAGAAACTGACACTCTCCCTACCTACAGTTTTCTGTCCCTAGAATAAATGTTTTTTTAAGCACAATATAGCACAAGGACAATTCACTCACTGTCCTTCCAGGTCCCTGGAAACAAGGACTTGCAGAGTGAAAGAAACTGACACTGTCCCTACCTACAGTTTTCTGTCCCTAGAATAAATGTTTTTTTTAAGCACACTATAGCACAAGCACAAAACACACTGACACTCTCCCTACCTATCCTTCTCTTTCCCTAAACTAAAGGAATCCAGGTTAAGCAAGAAAGAAATAACAGTCACTGTCCCTGCCTATGCTGCTCTATCCCTGCTCCGGAACACACTACACTAGGCCGCCGTGCTGGCGGCCTTTTATAGTGTGGGGCGTGTACTAAACACCCTCAGCAATAATTGGCCACAGGCATCCTGCCTGTGGCCAATCATTGCTCTCCTCGCTGCCGGCGCTGTGATTGGCCAAGCATGCGGGGTCACAGTGCATGCTTGGCCAATCACAGCGCCTGGATGACACTGCGATGGCGTAGTGCATTGTGGGCCGTTCGCGTCACTCGAATTTGGCGCGAACGGCCCAAATCGTTCGATCTTCGTCGAACGATCGAACAGCCGATGTTCGAGTCGAACGTATGTTCGACTCGAACACGAAGCTCATCCCTATTCTTCACCCTCCCAAAAATCTGAGCTGCTGTACAGCCTTTAAATCAGGAGCCCCCTTTACATTAGGAGCCCCCTTTACATGAGGAGCCAGAAGTCCTCTTTACATCAGTAATCCCCCACTTTACATCAGTAATCCCCCACTTCACTTCAGGAATCCCCCCTTAACATCAGGAGCTCCATACTTAGCATCAGGAGCCCCCTAATTAACATCAAGAGTCTCCTTTTATATCAGAAGCCCCCCTTTACATTATGAGTCCCCCTTTGTATTAGTATTCCCACTATACAACAGGAGCCCCCTTACATCAATAGCCTCCAACTGAACATCAGGTATCTCCCTTTATGTCAGAATCCCTCTTTACATCAGAAGTCTCACATTAGGGGTTCACCTTCACATCAGCAGTGGCCATTTAACCACTTTAAGACCCAGCCTTTACCTGACATTTGTAAATATCAGTAAAAACACTTTATTTTTGTTACAAAATTACTTAGAACCCCCAAACATTATATATATATATATATATATATATATATATACACACACTTTTTTTTAGCAAAGACCTTAGAGCGGGGGTCTCCAAACCCTGGCCCCCGAGCCACATCCGGCCCGCTTGTGTCTTTTTTCCAGCACGCAGCTGGCAGGCCCGGCAGACAAAGCCGCTCCTGTCACTCCCACCCATGCTGCGACGCTGTGCATTAGGATTGGCTGCTGGGACTGCCGATGTCCTAGCAGCCAGTGATGTCATTGGCGCGACACCTCCCGCCTGCTGTTTGTATTAAAGATCCTTCTGCATGTCTAGCAGTGGGCAGGAGTCGGGAGATGCAGGAGAGCTGAAGTCGGATCTAGTACACAGCTAATGGGGAGACTAGTGATGGGGACACTGCTGATGGGACACTGATGGGGAGACTACTGATGGGGACACTGCTGATGGGGACAGTCTGATGGGACGCTGATGGGGAGACTACTGATAAGGACACTGCTAATGGAGACACTCTAATGGGACACTGATGGGGAGACTACTGATGGGGACCCTGCTGATGGGGAGATTACTGATGGGGACACTCTGATGGGGAGACTACTGACTGTGACACGGCTGATAGGGAGACTACTGATGGGGACACTGCTAATGAAGATATTCTAATAGGACACTGATGGGGAGACTACTGATGGGGACACTGCTGAAGGGGAGACTACTGATGGGTACACTGCTGATGGGGACACTCTGATGGGGACACTCTGATGGGGAGATTACTGATTGGGCCACTGTTAATGGGGAGACTGCTGATGGGGAGACTGCTGATGGGGACACTGCTGATGGGGACACTGCTGATGGGGACACTGCTGATGGGGACACTCTGATGGGACACTGATGGGGAGACTACTGATGGGGACACGGCTGATTGGAAGACTTCTGGGGACTTGGCTGCTGGAGACACGGCTGATAGGCACATGGCTGATGGGGACACAGATAATGGGGAGACTGCTGGGGACATGGCTGATGGGAACACTCTGATGGGATGCTGATGGGAAGACTACTGATAGGGACAAGGCTAATAGGGAGACTGCTGATGGGGACACTGCTGATGGGGACACTGCTGATGGGGACACTCTGATGGGGAGACTACTGATGGGGACACGGCTGATGGGGAGACTACTGATGGGGACACTGCTGATGGGGACACTCTGATGGGACACTGATGGGGAGACTACTCATGGGGGCACGGCTGATGGGGGCATGGCTGATGGGGACATGATTGATGGGGAGATTGCTGGGGACAGGGCTTCTGGGGACACTCTGATGGGGACACTGCTGCTGTGGACACTCTGATGGGGACACTGCTGGGGAGACTGCTGATGGGGACACTCTGATGGGGAGACTGCTGATGGGGTCACAATGATGGAGACACACTGATGGGGACACACTGATGGGGACACTGCTAATGGTGACACTGCCGGGGACCCTTTTGATGGGAACACTCTGATGGGAACACTCTGATGGGAACACTCTGAGGACACACTAATGGGGACACACTGATGGGGACACACTGACTGGGACACTGATGATTAGGAGACTCTGATGAGGGACACAAAGGTGTGCAAAGGCTCTGATGGGGACACAGACATGCGAAAAGGCTATGATGAGATTATTAAATAATTTTATTAATTTATTTATAATGAACAAATTTTTTCGGCCCATGAATATTTGTAAAATCTACAATGTGGCCCTCGGGCTAAAAAGTTTGGAGACCCCTGCCCTAGAGACTAAAATGTCAGGCCTTACAATATCTTATGTTACACTGTATTTTGACAGTGGTCTTTCAAACGCATTTTTTGGGAAAAAAATACACTTTAATTAATTTTAAAAAAAAACAGTTAAGTTAGACCAATTTTTTTGTATGATGTCACTGTGATAGAGGATGTTACACTAGCGTGGAAAACAGGTAGGGGTTTCTTTGCCCTCTTTAGCAATGTTTTGCTGAGGACAACTTACCAACTTCAGGATTGCTATATGGGGCGACAGCGGCCTCGCCTTGCTGGCAAATGTGACCCGATGATGCCATGGAAACAGGTAGGGGTTTCTCTGCACTCTTTATCTGTCTATCGCTGGGGACAACTTACCCGAGACAGTGTGACAGGTGACACCTAACACCTTCACCATCAGTGGCTGCTCGACAGCCTACAAACATTTGCACCCGAAATTATATTTTCCATTGTATGGGGCATCAGACCGGCCCGGGGGAGAAATTGACACCCTGCCCTCCGACCCAGTCCACTACTGACATCCACTCCCCTACTGACACTGTCCACTGCTATACTGACTGACATTGTCCACTTTGAAGGTAGGCTACGTTTATATTTTTACAGTGACATTTGTTTTATTATATATATTTTTACGTTTTCCTTACTATTTAGTTCAGCCTTGCTAGTTAATTTCTTTTAAAAAAAAGGTTGCCTACCCCTGCTTTACAGGGAAGCTACCATAGGGCTTAGAATGTGGGTTGGAGTATATTTAGGCTTAAGCCCTGTACACACGATCGGATTTCCTATGGATTCTAATCCGATGGATTTTTCCATCGGAAATCCGATGAAGTTGACTTCCACCAGTCTTGCCTACACACCATCAGTCAAAAATCCGACCGTCCCAAACGTAAAACACTCCGACGAGCCGAGAAAAATTAATTTCAATGCTTCTGATCATGTGTCGACTTGATTCTGAGCATGCGTGGGTTTTTTCTCCGATGGAGTTCCACACAGACGATCGGATTTTGCTATCCTTTTTTTCCCATCGGATACATTTAAAACATGTTCTATTTTTTCACACCGATGGAAAAAAGACCGATGGGGCCCATACACGATCGGTTCGTCCGATGAAAACAGTCCATCAGACTGTTTTCATCGGTATAAACCGATAGTGTGTACACGGCTTTAGTTGGCTTTTGATAGGGATGGCTCAAACAGGGAAAAAGTTCTAGCGAACATGCAAACGCTATTAAAGTCTTTGGGACACCAACATGAAAAATCAAAAGTCCTCATTTTAAAGGCTTATATGCAAGTTATTGCCATAAAAAAGTGTATAGGGACCTGGGTACTGCCCTACGGGACATGTATCAATGAATTTTTATTTTTTTACAACAATCATTTTTAAAGGAGCATTGATTTTAATGATGCTTAAAGTGAAAGAATAAAAAAAAATTCTTTAAATATAATGTCTGGGGGGTCCCCATAGTCTGCCTGTAAAGTGGCGCATCTGTACAATGTATAGAGTCTGCTGCAGCAATACTGACATTTCTACAGGAAAGAATGTCATTTAAACTTGCTCGCGGCTGTAATTTATTGCCGGCTCCGGGCAATACAGATAGAAAAATTGAAAAAAAAAACAGCGTAGGGCCCCCCAGTCCATACCAGCCCATTTTGGTCTGGTATGGATTTTAAGGGGAATCCCACATCAATTTTTTTTAAAAACAGCATAGAGCCCCCCAAAATCCATACCAGATCCTCATCCTAAACTGCAGCCTGGCAGCTCTGGAAATGTGGGGGGACGAGTGATCGCCCCCCGAACCATACCAGGCCACATGCCCTCAACATGGGGGGGTGGGAGCTCTGCTCATGCTTCGCGCTTCCCATACCCAAAGCACCTTGTCATGTCATTGCCTTGCCTTGTTGATGGGGACAAGGGCATCTTCCGGACAATCCTAGCCTGGGGTTGTCGGGGTCTGTGGTTTGGAGGCTTATCGGGATCTGGAAGCCCCCTTCCAGATTCCTAACAAGGTGGCCCCCAGATCCTGCCCCCCCTATGAGAATGGATATCGGGTACATCGTACCCCTATCCATTCACCAAACAAAGTCAAAAAGTCAAAAAAACAGCAAACAGCTTTTGACAAGTCCTTTATTTACAAAAAATAAAAAATTGTGTCCCTCGATGTAAAGCCACCATAAATCACGGCACCCGCCCACCTGAAAAATAGAAAAAAATCTAACCGCTTTCACCTCTTGGGAGGCCACCAGCTGTCTGCAGTCTCTTTGCTTTGACAAGTCTTCTATAGGCAAGGCAGGGCCACCCAGTTACATCACCCAGTGGCACCACCCCTTCTGACGTCACATGATGTCATGTGACATCAGAAGGGGGCGTGCCACTGGGTGACATTGCCTGGTGGCCTCCCCTTGCCTAAATAAGGGCTGTCAAAGCAGAGAGGGGGCAGATGGCCGATGGTCTCCCAAGAGGCAAAAGCGTTTGGATTTTTTCTATTTTTCAGGTCGGCGGGCGTCATGATTGACAATGGATGTACTTTTTCTTTTTAATAAAGGATTTGTCAAAAACTGTTTCCTGTGGTTATTACTTTTTGACACTTTTTTGTGAATGGGTAGGGGTACGCAGAACCCAACAACCACAGCCCAGGGTTGTTAGGAAGAGGCCCTTGTCCCCATTAACATGGGGTCAAGGTGCTTTGGTTGGTACCCCTCGATTAAGGGTCTGGTTTGAATTTGGGGAGGACCCCACAACGTTTTTTTAAATTTTGCCATGGAGTTCCCCTTAACCACTTCAATACCATGCACTTATACAGCTTCCTGCCCAAGCCAATTTTGAGCTTTCAGCGCTGTCGCAATTTGAATGACAATTGCGTGGTCATGCTACACTGTACCCAAACAAATTTTTTATCATTTTGTTCCCACAAATAGAGCTCTCTTTCGGTGGTATTTGATCGCCTCTGCGATTTTTATTTTTTGCACAACAAATAAAAAAAGAGCGAAAGTTTTTCTTTGTTTCTGTTAATTTTTTTTGTAAATAAGTACCTTTTCTACTTCAATGACGGGCACTGATAAGGCGGCACTGAAGGGCACTGATAAGGCGACACTGATGGGCACCGATGAGGTGGCACTGATGAGGTGGCACTGATGGGCACTGATGGGCACTGATGGGCGGCACTGATGGGCACTGATATGTGGCACTGGTATGCGGCACTGATGGGCACTCATAGTTGGCAATGATTGGCACTCATAGGCAGCACTGATTGGCACTCATAGGCGGCACTGATGGGCACTTATAGGCGGTACTGATGGGCACTTATGGGTGGCACTGATAGGTGGCACGGACGGGCACTGATAGGTGGGCACTTATGGGCACGGATGGGCACTGATAGGTGGCACTGATGGACACTAGTAGGTGGCACTGGTGACACTGATGCCCAGCAATGCCAGCCACCACACATTGTGGTTGTGCCATGATAGTGCCAGTCAGTGCCCATTTGTGGGCACTGATTGGCATATTTTTTTATGTTTTTTTAATATATTTTTTAAGGTTTACTACATGTGGATGGCCATGGGGGCCATCCACATGCTTGGGGCTTCCCTGGTGGTCCGGTGGGGCTTCCCTGGTGGTCTAGTGTGGGTTTCTGAGGGGGGGCTGCGCTGATAAACAATCAGCGCGAACCCCCCCTGTCAGGAGAGCCACCGATCGGCTCTCCTCTACTCGCGTCTGTCAGACGCGAGTGAGGAAGAGCCGATCAACGTCTCTTCCTGTTTACATCCTGATCAGCCGTGATTCGACACGGCTGATCACGTGGTAAAAAGCCTCCGCCGGAGGCCTTTTACCGAGATCAGTGTAGCGGTGTGTCAGACTGACACACCGCTCCACCGATCGCCGTGATGCGCGCCCCCCCCGGGCGCGCGTCGGCTGTTATCCTGCAGGACGTCATATGACGTCCAGTGTGGATAACAGAACCACTTCCCGGACGTCAATTTGCTATTGACTGGGCGGGAAGTGGTTAAAATAGATACCAGACCCAAAGAATTTCTTAATTCTGTCAGGGGGTTCCCCTTAACCACTTCAGTACAGGGCACTTTCGCCCCCTTCCAGCCCAGATCAATTTTCAGCTTTCAGTGCTCTCACACTTTGAATGACACTTACTCAGTTATGCAACACTGTACCCAAACAACATTTTTATATTTTTTTTTCACACAAATAGAGCTTTCTTTTGGTGGTATTTAATCACCACTGGATATATGTAAAAAAAGAGAAATTTTTGGGAAATACTGATACATATCTAGAGTCTACAAGCTATGGTACAAAGCATAAAAAATGTAAAACACCTGATTTACTGACGGCCTATTTCATTTCTTGAGGTCCTGAAATTTCAGGACAGTACAAATGCCCCCCAAATTACCCCTTTTTGGGAAGTAGAAAGTCCAAGGTATTTAGGCATGGTGAGTTTTTTGAAGTTGTAATCTTTTCTCACAATTTTTGGGAAAAGTAATAAATCATTTTATTTTTTACACAAAATTGTCATAATAACAAGTTATTTCCCACATGCAGCATATGCATACTTCCAATTACACTCCAAAATACATTCTGCCACTCCTCCTGAGTATGGCAATACCAGCAAACAGGAACAAACAAGTCTTCTGGATAGCAACACTCCAAAAATAAAAGCCTTTATTTTAAAATTCAGGGGCAATACCACATATGTGAGACTTTTTCACAGCTTGGCCCAGGGGAGGGCTAGCAGCCTTAGGCCTGGGGGGCAAGTCCAGTCAAGTGGCCCATTAACACCTTGCCGATCAGCCGCCGTGATTATACGGCAGCAGGTTGGATCCCCAGTGCCCATGGTGTGATGCTGGAGCCGATGCGCGTGGCCAGCGGCTGTGATATCCACCGGCGACCCGCGATTGCTCCTGAGAGAGACAGAACGGGGATCTGTCAATGTAAACAGACATCCCCGTTCTAACAGGGGAGTTAGAGAAAGATCTGCTTTTCCTATTGATAAGGAACATCGATCTCTCTCTACTCCCAGTCATTACACTGCCCCCACAGTTAGAAACACCTCCCTATGGAACACTTAACCCCTTGATTGCCCCCTAGTGTTAACCTCTTCCATGCCAGTGACAATTCAGCCTCATCAGTGCCTATCAACGCAGCCTAATTAGTGCCCTTAATGCAGCCTCACCAGTGTAGACCATGCCCATCAGTGCAGCCTCACCAGTGCAGACAGTGCCCATCAGTGCAGACTCACCAGTGCAGTGCCCATCAACGCAGCCTGTTCAGTGCCCATCAATGCAGCCTCACCAGTGACTATCAGTGCAGCCTGATCAGGGTGGCTTTGGCCAGGGTGGCTTTGGCCAATTATGTCTCAGGGGGTTTAGTACACGCCCCGTGCTATATAAGGCTTCCTCCGTGGCGGCCTTGTTTAGAGTGTTGCGGTGTTGGTTAAAGAGAGAGCTTACAGAGAGAGAGAGACAGTGTCATTTACATTGATTTAGAGCAGGCAGGCGAATCAGTTAGCTGCAGTTACAGTGTGTAGAGGATATATATGCATCCTAGGTGTTGTATATATATTTATACACTATATTCAGTTTAGCTAGATCCGTTCCTGTTATTCTCTATACTGTGACAGGCAGGCAGGTGATTGTGCTAGCTGCAGTGTTTGACTTAGTGTACTGTGTGCTTTGCATAGCATTCACCTAAAGCTTACCTGAATACAATTAGTGGTGTTCTCATAATAAAACCACAAGCAGAGAGCTGCAAGTATTTTCAGTTAGTGTACTGTGTCCTCTGCACAGTGTTCACCTAAAAGTAACTGAATACAATTGCTGCTTTTCTCATACTAATACCACAGCAGGCAGTTGATTCTGATAGCTGCATTATGATCAGTATATATATATATATATATATATACATCCCACCTTTTGTACAGCTACATCTCAATGCAGGCCATTAGTATGTCTGGAAGGCAAACAAGGAGAAGCAGACAGTCACGAGGCAATAAAAGAGGGCAAGCAGGCTCTGTGTCTAGAGGCAACAGTGCTGGTCATGGACACGGTGCATCATCATCAGCACGTGGCCGTGGGACACGCTTGTCCTTCTTTTCGGCAGCTGGCCATGTTGAGCCGCAACATGCCCAAGACTTGTTAGAGTGGATGACCAAGCCGTCCTCATCCTCCTCATCCTCTCTCACCCAGGCTCAGGGTACTTTGTCTGGCAAAGCAGCTGCCAAAGCAGCCTCTTCCCTCAGCTCAATGGCATCAGTCACTCCTTCCCTAGCCCCACCATGTCCTCCTGAGGAGTCCCCCGAACTGTTTGACCACAGTGTTTGGTACATGCTCCAGGAGGATGCCCAGCGTTTTGAAGGCTCCGATGATGGAACCCAGCTAGAGGAAGGCAGTAACGTAAGCGCAGAGAGAGGGGGTAGTAACATAAGCCCCGAGAGAGGGGGTGCCCAACAAGGACAGCTATCTGGCAGTCATGTTCCCCCAGCTGCAGCATACTGCCAGATTTGCTCCAGTGATAAGGAGGGAGGGGATGATGAGGTCACTGACTCCACGTGGGTGCCTGATAGGAGAGAGGAGGAGGAGGCACATCTCCAACGAGGCAGGATGCCCTCCAGGGGCCAGCTTAAGGACAGCACACCGACTGCATCACACCGCAGAGCTCCGCATGTGCAGGGCGCTGCTGTCTCTGCACGTTATTCCAAAATTTCTTTGGTGTGGTCCTTTTTTCAGACGTGTGCAGCAGATTGCACCATTGCCATTTGCAACATATGTCTCAGGCATATCTTGCGTGGCCAAAACATCAGCCGCTTGGGCACCACGTGCTTGACCAGACATATGTCGATCTGCCATGCAGTTCGTTGGCAAGCCTACCTAAATGACCCACACCAAAGAACAAAGCGGACCTCTCCTTGCTCCTCATCAGCTGGGATCTCCAACCCCACTATACCTTCAGTCCTCTCTGAAACCTGCACTGAGAGGAATGAAGGTGTAGAATTAGGTGTGTCACAGCTAAGTACTTGCAGGCAATCTGCTATTGGTACACCGACGTCAGATTGTACCAGGCAAATTTCCCTGCCCCAGCTGCTGCACCGCCGAAATAAGTTCACTTCCAGCTATCCACATGACCAGCGGTTGAATGCTAGCTTGGCTAAATTGCTAGCACTTTAACTGCTGCCTTTTCAGTTGGTAGACTCCGCCCCCTTCCGTGAGTTTGTGGAATGTGCGGTTCCTCAGTGGCAGGTTCCCAAACGCCACTTTTTCTCACGGAAGGCGATTCCGGCTCTCTACCGGAATGTGGAAGGCAATGTTTTGGCCTCGCTGGACAGGGCGGTCAGCGGTAAGGTGCATATTACCGCTGACTCATGGTCCAGCAGGCATGGACAGGGACAATACCTATCTTTCACTGCGCATTAGGTGACTCTGCTGGCAGCTGGGAAGGATGCAGGACAAGGTAGTGTTGGAGGTTGTTCCGCCACCACGCCTCCAAAATGTTACTACTGGTGATTCTGACACACCTCTCTCCTCCACCCCCTCCTCTTCTTCTTCCTCCATGGCCTCTACCTGTGCTTTGTCTTTGGAACCAGAGGTGCTCCGTAGGCATTCAATGGGCTACGCAAGTATGCAGGCAAAAAGATGTCTTGCGGTGCTTGAGCTGGTGTGCTTGGGGGACAGGAGCCACACTGGGGCAGAGATTCTGTCAGCTCTGTAGGGGCAGGCTCAGAGGTGGTTGATGCCACGCCAGCTTAAGCAAGGAAAGGTGGTTTCCGACAATGGCACCAACCTACTCTCTGCCCTCCGACAGGGACAACTGACCCATGTGCCCTGTTTGGCTCACGTCCTTAACTTGGTGGTGCAGCGGTTCTTGGGCAGGTACCCGGGCTTACAGGAGGTCCTGAAGCAGGCCAGGAAACTCTGTGGGCATTTCCGCCAGTCATATAATGCCAGTGCTCAGCTGGCTGACCTGCAAAAGGAATCCAACCTGCCCAAGAACCGCCTAATCTGTGACATGCCCACCAGGTGGAACTCAAGTTGGTCATGCTGCAGTGGCTGCACACGCAGCAGAGGGCCATCAATGAGTATCTGTTGCAATATGGTACCAGGGCAGGGTCAGGGGAGCTTGTTTTTTTTTCTCCCCACGCCAGTGGGCCATGATCAGGGATGCATGCACTGTCCTGGCACCATTTCAGGAGGCCACAAGGATGGTGAGCAGTGACAGTGCATGCATCAGTGTCACTGTCCCTCTTGTCCACCTGTTGGAGCACACACTGCGTGGAATAATGGACAGGACACTTGAGGCAGAAAAGATGCAGGAAGAGGAGGACTTCCTTACCTCTCAAGGTCCCCTTTATCCAGACAGTGTTTCTGCTGGCCCGGCTATTACACAGGATGAGGAGGAGGAGGAGGAGGAGGAGGAGGATTGTGTCAGCATGGAGGTGGAGCCTAGCACTCAGCATCAGCAGCAGTCTTCAAGGGATCAATTACAGTCCCAAGAAACCCATGGACTTGTACGTGGCTGGGAGGAGGTGGCTGCGGATCATGTCGTCCTGAGTAACCCAGAGGACTCCGGACCAAATGCCTCAACAAACCTATGCTGCATGGCCTCCCTGATCCTGCGAAGCCTGCGGAGGGATCCTTGTATTCGTGCGATCAAGGAGAGGGATCATTACTGGCTGGCAACCCTCCTTGAACCACGGTACAAGGGTAAGGTTGCGGACCTTATCTTGCTGTCGCAGAGGGAGCAGAGGATGAAGCATCTTCGGGAGGCCTTGCAGAAAGGTCTGTGCAATGCATTCCCAGAGACTGGGAGGTTACAAATTCCTGGTCCTGGGCAACGTGTTGCTGAGGCTTTGGTCAGTCAAAGAAGGAGCGGTGGAGAAGGTGGCAGTCTGACCGATGCGTTCAGACAATTTTTTAGTACGCAGCCCCAAGGTATGATCGGTTCCAGCAACCATCGCCAGCGTCTGGTTTACATGGTGCAGGAATACCTAGGGGCAAGATCAGACTTGGACACCTTTCCCACCGAAAATCCTCTGGGTTATTGGGTCTTGAGGATGGATCACTGGCCAGAGCTGCACAGTATGCAATTGAGCTACTGGCCTGTCCTGCATCCAGCGTTCTTTCGGAACGCACATTCAGTGCTGCTGGAGGCTTTGTAACCGATCACAGGGTGCGCCTGTCCACCGACTCTGTTGATCGACTGACCTTCATAAAAACAAATCAGTCTTGGATCACCACCAGCTACCAAGCACCTGATGCTGATGTAACTGAATATTTTTTTTTTTAAATGTCAGATCCCTTCAAGACTGCCTATGCTGATGCTGAGGGACTATCCTGTTATGCTGAGTGACTATCCCCTTCCTCTTTAATGATCATGCTGATAGCTTGTAAGAAATTTTTTGGTTCTGGGCACCGCCACCAGTGGCTAAGGCCCAATTTTTCAGCCCCTGTTTAACAGGGGCGTGTAATTAAAATTTTTGATGCAATACTTTGCAGCAGGGCTCATTGCTGCGCTCCAAGTGCAGTATCTGTGAGGGATTGCAGTGTTGTGGCACCAGTGCATAAGGCCCAATTTTTCTGCCGCTGTTTAACAGGGGCGTGTAATTAAAATTTTTGATGCAATACTTTGCAGCAGGGCTCATTGCTGCGCTCCAAGTACAGTATCTGTGAGGGGTTGCAGTGTTGTGGCACCAGTGCCTAAGGCCCACTTTTTATGCCCCTGTATAACAGGGGCATGTAATTTCAATTCTTGATCTAATAATTCACAGCAGGGCCCATTCCTGCGCCCACCAAGAGTAACTGTGAGGGCTTAAAGTGTTGTGGCAACACCACCACCACCAAAGGCCCAATTTTTTCCGCCCCTGTTCAACAGGGGCATGTAATTACAATTCTTGATCTAATATTTCACAGCTGGGCCCATTCCTGCACCCACCAAGAGTAACTCTGAGGACTTACAGTGTTGTGGCACCAGCACCACCACCAAAAGCCCAATTTTTCCTACCACTGTTCAACAATGGCATGTAATTACAATTCTTGATATAATAGTTCACAGCAGGGCGTTCCAGCGCCCACCAACAGTAACTGTGAGGGCTTACAGTGTTGTGGCAACACCAACACCTAAGGGCCAAATTTCTTAAGAGTATATACGGCAAGCCCCTACTTTCAAACATCCAACTTACAAACGACTCCTACTTGCAAACGGAAGGAGACAACAGGAAGTGAGAGGAAATCTACCCCTAGGAAGGGAAATTCTCTCCTGTAAGAGTCAATATGGGAAAAGGGTGTCTCCTCTCCACTGATGCTTTATCACCAATCCTTGTTTCAATAAAAACCCCAAATTTTCAAAAAACATTTGTCATTGGGACGGAAAGTGAGGTGAAATGTTCTGAACAGGTGTGCACTGCACAGACAGCAAAACTAATGTTACAGAGGTGATAAACCTTCCCTATGTTTTCCAAAACCTTAAAAATAGATTTTTGGGCTGGAGCTACACTTAAAAAATTTACCTGTTCCAAATTACAAACAGATTCTACTTAAGACTAAACCTACAGTCCCTGTCTTGTTTGCACCGCCCGTATACTGCTGTTCAGAGTATATAGGGCCTTTTTTAAATTTTGAGTGCGGGGTTCCCCTTAATATCCATACAACACCCAAAGGGGCTGATAGTGGGCTGGGGGTAGTGGGCTGGGGGGGTACCCATGACATTTTTCTCAATGATTTTCATCCATATTGCCGGGACCAGCCTTTACATTAAAGCCGCAAGCAGTTTTAAATGACTTTTTTTCCTTTAGAAATGCCATTTTGTGAAGGGACAATTCTAAACACGGGAAACACGTGCCACTTCACAGGCAAACTTTAGACACCCCCCAGGTATGATATTTGTAGAAATATTTCACTTATTTTTTTTTCACTTTAAGCATCATTAAAATCACTGCTCCCGCAAAAACAGCCGTTGATAAAACTTTTTTTTGCATTGATACATGTCCCCTGGGGCAGGACCCGGGTCCCCAAACCCTTTTTAGGACAATAACTTGCATATTAGCCTTGATAATTAGCACTTTTGATTTTGAACGTTTGAGTCTATTGTATTTAATAGGGTTCTAACGTTCACGCAAACTTTCGGTCTGTTCTCAGGTTATGGTGCGAACCGAACTGGGGGGTGTTCGGCTCATCCCTACTCTGCACGTCTGTCCTAGCCCTCAGTGCCCAATGCCCAGAGTCCAAATACAGTTTGATGTGTAACTGGGTTACATTCACAAGAAGCACTGAGGACTCCGTTCAAAACAGCAGAACCAAAATGCAGTGGCGGCCCATTAGCGGTGCCCAGGTGCCGCCCACTGTCTCCTCTCCACCCCCTATATGCTGTGGATAGATTCATGCATAGCATGAATCTATCCACTGCCGCCAGCCTATTCATGCATCTGGCCCCTTTCGGGTCACCGAGCACATGGATTACAGCGGCCAGGTTTTTTTTAAGAACCCGATTAGAGCTAGGTGATGGGCTAAGTCCTGGGCAGACAGTGGGCGGGGGTCCTCCTGGATCAGTCTGCTCCGCTGACCAGATGGGGGGGTCGGGGTGGCTATGTGCATCTGTGCGCGGGGGGTGTGTGTTTCTTGAAGAGTCCGCTGGTGGGGGGGCATTGCTGGATGAGCCCGCTGGTGGGGGGTTGCTAGATGAGGGGGGCTGCTAGATGAGTTCGCTGGCGGGGGGGTTGCTGGATGAGCCAGCTGGCAGGGGGTTGCTAGATGAGGGAGGGCTGCTGGATGAGTCCGCTGGTGGGGGGGTTGCTAGATGAGGGGGGTTGCTAGATGAGTCCGCTGGCGGGGGGTTACTGGATGACTCTGCTGGCGGGGGGGTGGCTGGGTGAGTCCGCTGGCGGGGGGTTGCTGGGTGAGACCATTGGTGGGCAGGGTTGCTGGGTGAGACTGTTGGCGGGCAGGGTTGCTGGGTGAGACCGCTGGTGGGGGGTGCTGGGTCAGACCGTTGGTGGGTGGGGTTGCTGGGTGAGTCCGCTGGTGGAGGGGGTTGCTGGGTGAGTCCGCTGGCAAAGGGCGTTGCTGGGTGAGTCCGCTGGCAGAGGGCGTTGCTGGGTGAGTCCACTGGCGGGGGGGTTGCTGGGTGAGTCCGCTGGCGGTGGGGGTTGCTGGATGAGTCCGCTGTTAGGGGGTTGCTGGATGAGTCCGCTGGTGGGGGGGGCTGCTGGCTTAGTCTGCTGGTGGGGGGGTTGCTGGCTGAATTGGTTGATTGCCCACGAGTCGCCACTGCCATGACTTATATGCTATGCGTCATACTGTACTGAAGAGGATACAGTAAATAAGTTTTACAACACCTTACTTCAGCCTTTCAGTGGAGAGCCAGGTCCTTGCCCCTCTTCGGGGGGGGGGGGGGGGGTGGGTGACGATGATTCTCTCTGTCACGTCACTTAGTCTCTTCTCTGCATCCAGAGCCTGGCCCCAGCCCACGAGTTCAGCAAGTCACATGTGACGGGACGTTCTTGACGCCGCTCGTGCCCTCCCCTGACGTGCCACCATTACTGCTGCGCCCCAAAAAATAATAAAAAAATAAAAATAATTAAAATACTGGAGGGGGAGTACTAATAATGCAGCAACATGATGCTGCAAAAAAATAATTATCACTGAAAAAAAAATGTTGCATGGACTTATCCCCTAAGCCATGGATTGGCCAAAGGAAGAGTGCCTCATGGCCTCATGTACATTGAGCTATGATTGGTCAAAGCATACAGGTCAGGTGCATGCTTTGGCCAATCATCAGCAATCAATGCACTGCGAGAGCGCAGTGCATTATGGGGCGCTTATCGGCGGGCAAACTTCCCACCGAGTGCCCGGTTTGTTAATGTGTTCAGCGAACCCACGAACAGCTAATGTCCGCCTCGACTCGACTCGCTTACGTTCGACTCGAACACACAGCCCATCCCTAGCTTTTGACTGGACTTCTACTTTATGCTTCTTTAGTAGCAAAGACTGAAATGAAGGGTTTGGTGTTCATGGAACAGATATATACATAAGGGGTTTATATTAGGAAGAGGATCAGCAATGGCAGCCTACATATCTCTTTTAGTGCAGGTTTCAATTAGAACTATTCATATAATGAAGTAAACTAAATACATAAATGTGGAGAGCAGCAATCTCCTAATTAAACAAAGATTTTATAAAGGCTATTATAGCTGCAAAATGAATAAAAAAGATCATCATTCTAGAATCAGAATATTTCATGAACTGGTGTTTGGAATATTGTGTTTGTCTTAAAATAACATTTCAAATAATTATTCTATACATAGGCTTTGTTAACAACCATAACTGTATAGATGTTCCAGCCTGTCTTATTTGTACTTATGGAAGTTATATTTTCTTTCTATCTCTGGGTCTATCTTTTATTCCATCACCTTCGCCTGCCTACATTCAACCATCGTAAAACATATTGAGAGTAAGATTTAAAATATATATATACCAGACTATTAAACTATAAAATAACATTTACATTACAGTATGTACTATTTAAAATGTTATAATACACAGAATGAATAATTGTCAAACGTATAGAACATTTAAAGCTTAACTTATTACATTTATTGGAAAATATAAATTATACAGAAATGAATAGGAAAATATATAAGAATATACTGTATTGTCTGTGGCTGCCTCATTTTAGTAAAAACAAAAATGAATAGTTAATTAAAGATAAAATTTAAAAAAATCTGCATTTTCTTAAACACTTTCCTTTATTCCAGAGGTACCCCCACATTTATTTTCTGCTACCAGATGTGCTCAATTTTTCAAACTGAATCATGGCCAGCATAATTTAAAGTGGTAATAATGCCTTACATTAATCCACTGAAGTGACTAGCCTCAGGTGATACACAGTGATGAAGCCATTCCTCCCACATAAGTTGTACTTGTCTATCTGTAGGATCAAGCCAAATTGCCCAGGCTTCAGTTTGAGCAGGGGGGGTTGCTAGATGAGGGGGGTTGCTGGATGAGTCCGCTGACGGGGGGGTTGTTGGGTGAGACCATTGGCGGGCAGGGTTGCTGGGTGAGACAGTTGGCGGGCGGGGTTGCTGGGTGAGACCGTTGGCGGGTGGGGTTGCTGGGTGAGACCGCTGGTGGGGGGTGCTGGGTGAGACCGTTGGCGGGCGGGGTTGCTGGGTGAGACCGTTGGTGGGCGGGGTTGCTGGGTGAGTCCGCTGGCAGAGGGGTTGCTGGGTGAGTCCGCTGGCGGGGGTTGCTGGGTGAGTCTGCTGGCGGGGGGTTTGCTGGGTGAGTCCGCTGGCGGTGGGGGTTGCTGGGTGAGTCCGCTGGCAGGGGGGTTGCTGGATGAGTCCGCTGGCGGGGGGTTGCTGGATGAGTCCGCTGGTGGAGGGGGGGCTGCTGGCTTAGTCTGCTGGTGGGGGGGTTGCTGGCTGATTTGGTTGATTGCCCACGAGTCGCCACTGTCATGACTTCTATGCTATGCGTCATACTGTACTGAAGGGGATACAGTAAATAAGTTTTACAACACCTTACTTCAGCCTTTCAGTGGAGAGCCAGGTCCTTGCACCGCTTCGGGGGGCGGGGGGGTGGGTGATGATGATTCTCTGTCTCGTCACCCAGTCTCTTCTCTGCATCCAGAGCCCGGCCCCAGCCCACGAGTTCAGCAAGTCACATGTGACGGGACGTTCTTGACGCCGCTCGTGCTCTCCCCTGACGTGCCACCATTACTGCTGCGCCAAAAAAATATAATAAAAAAAAAATAATAATTAAAATACTGGAGGGGGAGTACTAATAATGCAGCAACATGATGCTGCAAAAAAATAATTATCAATGAAAAAAAAAATGTTGCATGGACTTATCCCCTAAGCCATGGATTGGCCAAAGATAGATTGCCTCATGGCCTCATGTACATTGTGCTATGATTGGTCAAAGCATACAGGTCAGGTGCATGCTTTGGCCAATCATCAGCAATCAATGCACTGCGAGAGCGCAGTGCATTATGGGGCGTTTATCGGCGGGCAAACGTCCCACTGAGCGCCTGGTTTGTTAATGTGTTCAGCGAACACACGAACAGCTAATGTCCGACTCGACTCGACTCGCTTACGTTCGACTCGAACACACAGCCCATCCCTAGCTTTTGACTGGACTTCTACTTTATGCTTCTTTAGTAGCAAAGACTGAAATGAAGGGTTTGGTGTTCATGGAACAGATATATACATAAGGGGTTTATATTAGGAAGAAGATCAGCAATGGCAGCCTACAGATCTCTTTTGGTGCAGGTTTCAATTAGAACTATTCATATAATGAAGTAAACTAAATACATAAATGTGGAGAGCTGCAATCTCCTAATTAAACAAAGATTTTATAGAGGCTATTATAGCTGCAAAATGAATAAAAAAGTTCATCATTCTAGAATCAGGATATTTCATGAACTATTTTTTATAGGAATTTCACAGCTGCGAATGTTAAATAATCGATTATTCTTAGGCATCTCACTGAGGAACATACAGTATGAATGCATTGTGTACATGGTGTTTGGAATATTGTGTTTGTCTTGAAATAACATTTCAAATAATTATTGCTTTGGTAACAACCATAACTGTATAGATGTTCCAGCCTGTCTTATTTGTACTTATGGAAGTAATATTTTCTTTCTATCTCTGGGTCTATCTTTTATTCCATCACCTTCGCCTGCCTATATTCAACCATCGTAACACATATTGAGAGTCAGATTTTCTCGGCAAGAACCAGCAAGAAACTTGCTGGCAGAGAGGTCTTGCCGAGTAAATCGGTCGTATGTACGCGGCTATCGGGATTCTCGTCGAGAAAACCGACAAGAAACCTCGACGAGAAAATAGAGAACCTGCTCTCTATTTTCTCGTCGAGATTCTCCTCGGCATGTTTCTCGACGAGAAAAGTGAGTGTGTGTACACTTACCTGTCCTCCCGGAAGCCCGCGCATGTTCGAAATGAATTAGACGCATGCGCGGTAGCTTCATAGGCATATGTAGGGTATACCAAGATGGCGGCGACGGCATCGAATGTGACGAGCGCATGCTCGTCGTAGTCGATGACGTCACCGCGTACGCTCCATTCAAAGAACCGCGGGTTCTTTGAAACGAGCGTGTGTACACTCGGCCGGGACAAGTTTCTTGTCCAAGAATCTCGTCGAAAAAAACGACATGTTTTTTTCAACGAGAATCTCGGCCGTGTGTACAAGGCCTAAGATTTAAAATATATATATACCAGACTATTAAACTAAACTATAAAAGAACATTTACATTACAGTATGTACTATTTGAAATGTTATAATACACAGAATGAATAATTGTCAAACGTATAGACCATTTAAAGCTTAACTTATTACGTTTATTGGAAAATATAAATTATACAGAAATTAATAGGAAAATATATAGGAATATACTGTATTGTCTGTGGCTGCCTCATTTTAGTAAAAACAAAAATGAATAGTTAATTAAAGATAAAATTTTAAAAAATCTGCATTCTCTTAAATACTTTCCTTTATTCCAGAGGTACCCCCACATTTCTTTTCTGCTACCAGATGTGCTCAATTTTTCAAACTGAATCATGGCCAGCATAATTTAAAGTGGTAATAATGCCTTACATTAATCCACTGAAGTGACTAGCCTCAGGTGATACACAGTGATGAAGCCATTCCTCCCACATAAGTTGTACTTGTCTATCTGTAGGATTAAGCCAAATTGCCCTGGCTTCAGTTCGAGCAGGGTTCATCAAACTTCAAAGAACTTCAGATGCTGAACCACAACCCCTTCAAAATCAATGGAAACTGAATCTATCAAATTAACATGCCCATTTCCCTGGCTAATAGGTAATAGGGTGACAAAAAATAGCATGGGGAGTGGATGCTGCCCTGGGAACATGTACCAATGCATAATGATTTTTGTTTGTTAAATAATTCATTAGGCCAGGAGAAGTTTAAGTTACATGCCTCTGGAGGTGCCCTAAACTTGCCTGTAAAGGGTCGTACCTTCATGGTGTACAGAAAGAACTGCAGCAGCACTGACATTTACAAAGAAAAAAAAGTGTCTTAAATTGCTGGAAAATTACATTTCATTGGCAAAAAAAACAGCACAAAGACCCCTTCAAGGGTCTGCTATGTATTTTTGGGAACATTTGGAAGGGTCTGTCTGCTTTTTTTTTTTAATGAGATGTCATTTGCTAACAGTGTAAAGTGTATTTTTTTTGTAAGGCTGGTTTCGCACGGGCAGTCCGATCAGGTCTGATCAGTTTTTCAGGTGGACCTGATTGGACCAGCTATTGCTAGAGAGCAAGACATGTGTCTGCTGACACCCGCCGGCATCTGATCCTGTCTACCAAAAAGAGATGGATGGGGGATCCATCCATCGGATGGCAGTTTGATGGAAACGGACAGGCGGTCCGTTTCCATCTGACAGCCCCATAGAGGACTGTGCGGCTGTATGACCTGTAATCTGCTTGCTCAGCAGGGATCACCAGAGAGATGCTCTGCTGAGCAGGCAGATACACATTATGGAGACCGCTCATGTAAAACCAGCCTTAATGTCACTTTTTCTGTAGCACATCCTAAGCAGAAATGTTAAAGAAATTCCATAGAGCCCCCATCCCCCAAATGCATACCAACCATTTTGAGTCTTGTATATAGCAGCTGTCATCTGCTCACTCTGTCATTTGGGGTGGGGTTTGTTTTAACAGGTCGGCAGGTAAGTGGATCATATGACTTCCCCCCCCATACACTTTTACATGGGGGCCAGTATCTGGGTGTCCCCTTATTGATAAAGGGGCTTCCAGATCCTAATAAGCGCCTCACTTGCAGATCCCCACAACCACCAGATCAGGGTTGTGGGAAAGGCCCATGTTATCATCAACATATAGAAAAGGTATTTGCCAGGGGGATACCACCCAGCAGGCAACCCCCTCCATCTTGAGGGCATGTGGCCTGATAAGGTTGGTAGGAGGTGCATGCTTTTCCCCTCCTTTACTGGCCAGCCAAGCTGCATGCTCGGATAACAATCTGGTGTGGATTTTGTGGGGGAATTCATGAATATTTTTTGAGAGGAGTCTGCGCCAGACCTAAGGAATCTTGTATAGAATTTGGGGGGACCTAATGCCATTTTTTAAACTATGCAAGGTATGTAAGTGAATTGGACCAGTGACTTTACAGGTTGTTAAGGACTCAGCAGTGCCTAAACCTGCTGGCCTCCTCAACAATCATTGACAGTGGGAAGCTGTCATGCAATGGAAGTAATACCACTATTATTCATGATGTTCTCACTTAACAGGTAAATGTTTGGGTATTCATTCAAGTTTAGCCTGAACATTTTTTCTATCCCTAGCTTATATAAATAGAGGAGGGGGGTGGAAATGGCAGGCATAGCCAGGCACTCTGTATGAATGCCTATTACAGCTCCCTCAGCTTTTGTAACCCCCACTGTGCAGGAAGATCACAGCGGCAGGTGTAACAGGACCCGAGAAGGAAGATTTCTACTAAACCAGGAGCCAGCATCACAACGAACACATTACACTGATAGTAAGTAACGTCCACTGTGCTGATTTTTAACTAAGCTTAGGTTTTAACTTATTTGGTTATGCATGTTTATGGTCAAATAAAAAAAAAAAAAAATGGATTTGTAATAACAAAATCAGAAGAATTTGCCATTTGCACATATTTGATTCATTTAATATTTGCTTAGAGACCTGGTTGATGTGTGGAGCATCATGCAATGCAAGAATAGAGGCAATCATGATTAATGACTTATAGGATTCTCCACAGACTGAATAATTCATGCATCTAGATTGACAAAATGAAATCCCCTGCAGAGATCACAACCACAGGGAAAGGTAGTCTTTATGCATGAAGGGCCCATCTGTATGCCAGATACCATACAGAGATTAGTTAGACCTAAAAAGCAGTTTTGTCCAGGTGTGTGGTGACAAGCATCAAAATAAGTGTGGCACCTTGGTGCAACTCTAGAGCCATAAAAATTTGTTTAACCTCCCTGGCGGTATGATTCTGTCCGATTTTAGGTGCTGAAAGCGGTACAATTATTTTGTATGGAAATTTGGCGTTTTATATTGTAGGCCTGTAATTCTTAGGAATAACTCACTTAAATCTGAAGAGTTGAAGCTATTATAGCTGCAAAGGGTGGGCCAACTCAATATTGAACCCTACGGCCTAAGACTGGGATGCCATAAAGTTCATGTGTGTGTAGAGGCAGGCATCCCAATACTTTTGATAATATAGTGTGTATGATATAGAACAGATACAGATATAAAGCAGTTAGAAAAAGTAAAAGTTGACCCATATAGCTTCACTGTAGCCACCCTGGCAGTATGATTATGCCGTATTTTAGTGTCTCAAAGCGGTACAATTGTTTTGCATAGAAATTTGGCGTTTTATATTGTAGGCCTGTAATTCTTGGGAATAACTCACTTAAATCTGTCCAAACCAGAGTCTAGTAGACATCCCGGGTATGATAAAGTTTGAAACACAAAATCATAAATTATAATATAATAAATAACTATAAATAATCATAACAAATAATAATATAATAATAATAAAAATTATTCAATAATGTAGTCAAATCAAAAACACTGAAATGTGCTCAGTTGCAGAATTGTCGCTGTCATTAGATTTAGTGTTTGATGACGAATTTCCCCACAAATCGATATCGCTCAATTCTGCAAGTGATTCTAATTTATTATCGCTGTTTTCTTGCTGGTCTAAAACCACTTTTTGGTTGCTATGGACAATCTCCAGTTTCCAGGCAGAAAGAACAGTTTTTATAATATAAAAGTGCATGCAGGGCACTGGACAGACCACTAGGGACAAAGGGGATGTGTAATTATTTCATACAGTACTGTAATCTGTAAGTATGTATACTGTGTTTTTCACTTTCTGAATTTGGCGCCGAACTCCGACCCTGTGCGTCACAACGTCGCAGGGAACGGGGCTCGGCACTCGGCAGTGTGAATCGAGCGAGGACACGGCTCGCAGACACAGTGGGAGGACATCGCAGGATCCAGGGGACAAGGTAAGTAACTCTCCCTGGATACTGCGATGCAGCCCAAGTCTTGCTCGGGGTTACCGATCTTAGCATGAAAAACTCACCCTGAGCCACACTCTGGAATATCGCCAGGGAGGTTAAAACAAACTTTGCCACTTGAAGTATCTTGATTACTCTTCTAGACCACTACATTTAGTAATGCCTGAAATGATGTTATCTTGGAGCCATGCAGTTTAACCACTTAAGCCCCGGACCAATACGCAGCATAAAGACCAGGCCACTTTTTGCGATATGGCACTGCGTCGCTTCAACTGACAATTGCGCGGTCGTGCGACGTGGCTCCCAAACAAAATATACGTCCTTTTTTTCCCACAAATAGAGCTTTATTTTGGTGGTATTTGATCACATCTGCGTTTTAAATTTTTTGCGCTATAAACAAAAATAGAGCGACAATTTTGAAAAAAATGCAATATTTTTTACTTTTTGCTATAATAAATATCCCCAAAAAATATATAAAGACACATTTTTTTCTCAGTTTAGGCCGATACGTATTCTTCTACATATTTTTGGTAAAAAAAGCGCAATAAGCGTTCATTGATTGGTTTGCGCAAAAATTATAGCGTTTACAAAATAGGGGATAGTTTTATGGCATTTTTTTTTTTTTTTTTTTTTTTTACTAGTAATGGCGGCGATCAGCGTTTTTTTTTAGTGACTGCGACATTATGGCGGACACATCGGACACTTTTGACACATTTTTGGGACCATTGTCATTTTCACAGCGATCAGTGTTATAAAAATGCACTGGTTACTGTGAAAATGACACTGGCAGTGAAGGGGTTAATCACTAGGGGTTAAATGTTCCCTGCTTGTGTTTCCTTACTGAGGGGGGTCGGGCTATGTGTCACATGACACCGATCTCGGCTCCGTGTACACGGAGCCGAGATCGGTGTCATTGTTACTAGGCAGAGCAGGGAAATGCTTGTTTACACAAGCATCTCCCTGCTCCATACCTCCGTGAGATGATCGCGGGGATGCCCGCGGCGATCGAGTCTGCGGGACCCGCGGTCTGACTCACGTGGAAGGCAGGAAGGCACGGGAGGCAGGAAGGCAGGAAGGCACGGGAGCCGCCGCCGGCACGGGCGTGACCCCCACGTCGGGCAGTTAAAGGGGACGTACAGGTACGTGATTGTGCCTGTACGAGCCATTCTGCCGACGTATATATACAGTGCATGGTCATTAAGTGGTTAATAGAAATGATTGAGATATGTTTAATTGTGTTTTGAATTGTTTATTGTCATCCTTTCAAAATGTCAAAACTTCATAGAAAGGTTATATTACAATTTTGTGATGGGAAAAAACAAAGCCGGACTTGTTATGATTTAAAACTATAACACTCCACTCACTTCTTTTAATCCTAAATAAATATTTACTTGGTATAAAAAGCTGGGAAAGAGCTATGTATGACACTGTAGGTTAAACAATAATGTATAAAAATGTTGGTTTATTGCCAAAACAACCTGAATTTGTTTGGCCGCATTTTGAAGCAATTTGCAGTAAACATTAGTGTTGGCATTACATGTAACACAAGATTATAAATCACATTCCCTAAAGAAAAATTATATTTCAAAAACCTAACCAAAGAGTGGAATAAAGTATGTGCTCTAACAAATTTTATTTTCTGCAGGGATTTGCAATGCTTTTAACAGAGTTGACACACAGGCTTGTAAAGGCAAAATCTAACTTTGTTGCCTTGCTAAAAAAAAAATCGAACAATCTGAGTTTATTGTAGATCTAATGCTTTGCTTCAATAAATAACAGCTTTGGGAGCATTTACGTGTAAGAATTAATTAGGTGTTGTGAATGCTTTCTAGTAAACAGCAAAAATAAACAAACTAGAGCATTCTAACAAACGAAACACACAAAATTACTGTTTTTTTTGGGGGGGAGGGGTTTTACTTTTTTTTATATATTCTGTTTTAGGAAAACATAGCAGGGGGGCGTGGCATGCCGGCGCCCAAAGATGGATGCTTAGTCTCACAGCTCATCAGCCAGGGGAGAGAATCAGAGCGACATAGGCCCGATTCTGACCGCAATCTGCAGCAATCCTCGTCACTGACACTCAGGACAACACAGCCAGCCATGTACTGCAAGGATGAATGTGTACAAACCTAAAAAGCTGACCACCTTCTTCTTCAAGCCCGCGGTGAAGGTCAGTAATAATCAAGATGGTGCCGGCCCAGCCACGCAAGGCCTACACGGATGGATCTCCCTGACGAGATTCAGGGGGACACAGACACATCAGCTCTCCCTACATCCCCTACACAGGCCCTGGTGGCAAGAAGGGGTACTGCATGCCCCTGGCCTATTTACAGTTCAGCAAGTCAGTCAGTGATTATTAGTGTCTATCAGTTCTTCAAGTGCTCAATTCATTTAACTACTTCTTAAAATATGATGGCAAAGTGATCCGTTCTATGGGTATCCATCTGCAGAAATCTGCAGATATATCCCCCAAATAAACAAAAACAAAACAACGCAAATGCACTGGTTACTGTGAAAATGACACTGGCAGTGAAGGGGTTAACCACTAGGTGGCGCTGTAGGTGTTAAGTGTTCCCTGCATTGTGTTTCTAACTGAGGGTGGGTTGGGCTCTGTGTCACATGACACCGATCTCCGCTCCGAGTACACAGAGCCGAGATCCGTGTCATTGTCACTAGGCAGAGCACGGCGCTTTGTGAATGGGGCGCGCTGCCTTCTGGGAACTGTGTGTATCCCAGGAGGCAGCCGCCCATTCACAAAGCGCCGTGCAAGTCGGAAACGGGCAGTGAAGCCGTAAGGCTTCACTGCCTGTTTCCCTTAGTAAGGATGGAGGCGCCGGGACCTGCCAGGACCGAGCGATCGCCGTCGGGGGCCCGACATCGCGGGCGAGTAGGACAGGTAAGTGTCCTTATTAAAAGTCAGCAGCTACAGTGTCAGTAGCTGCTGACTTAAAAAAAAATAAAAAATTGTGGGTGAAATCCCCCTTTTACTAAAAAATTACCTTCAATTGTTCTCAGCTTCCTCCAAATCTCCATTTTATTTTTATTTTTTTTCTGTGATTCAACATCCTGTTACAGGGTGGCTATGTTTGTTCTCCATGGGCCCACTGTATGTAGGAACATAGCCACCCTGTCTTGTTTAATACTTAGATGGACTAGGGACTAGAGACTATGGGATTTGTAGTGTGCACAGAGCAGTGCACATGACCACAACTAATGTGCACTGCTTATTCCAAACAAATTGAAGAGGGGGGGGGGGGGGGGGTCTTGGAAGCTTAGGATTTTACAAGGAAGCAGAAAAAAAAGAAAAATAATGAAAAATAGATTGTAAGATTAAGTAGTGGATGTTTATGTATTATTTTAAGAGAATAAAGATAATGTTTAGTGTAACTTTAAGACTGAACTCCAGGCATAGTCTTTTTAACTCACATTAGTCCAGCTTGGTTTCATCTAACTCTTCATATCTCACATCCGGAGGACCTTTGGGGATCCAGAATTTCACTGTAATAGCCTGTGCTACATACAGTCAGCACTGGGCTCTTCCAGGCGCAACTTGGCACTTTCACCAATCAGAAACAGTTTTGTACTTTTTTAATTTGATACAGGGTGTTCTCTATTTGAACAAGGTGGAGATCATGACATAAGTAGCCCCTTATCTCATCTCATCCAATCAAATGCCTTACCTAAGACTCATATTGGGCTATTGGATGGGGTAAGAATGGGAGTACTTTTGGCCAGCCTTATGCCGTGTACACACGATCGGTTTTACCGATGAAAACAGTCCGATGGACTTTTCATCGGACAAACCGATCGTGTATGGGCCCCATCGGTCTTTTTTCCATCTGTGATTTAAAATAGAACATGTTTTAAATGTATCCGATGGAGAAAAAAAACAATAGTAAATTCCGATCGTCTGTGTGGAACTCCAGCGGAGAAAAAACCCATGCATGCTCAGAATCAAGTCGACGCATGTTCAGAAGCATTGAACTTAATTTTTCTCGGCTTCTCGAGTGTTTTACGTCACGGCCTTTGGGACGGTCGGTTTTTTGACTGATGGTGTGTAGGCAAGACTGATGGAAGTCAGCTTCATCGGATTTCCGATGGAAAAATCTATTGGATTAGAATCCATAGGAAATCCGATCGTGAGTACAGGGCTTAACATAAAAAGGCAAGTTTAAAGTAACTATTGTGCAGAAGCTGGTTAGCCACTTAAGCCCCGGACCAATACGCAGCATAAAGACCAGAGCTGATTTTACAATTTGGCACTGTGCTGCTTTAACTGGAAATTGTGCGGACATGCAATGTTGTACCCAAACGAAATTTGCGTCCTTTTCTTCCCACAAATAGAGCTTTCTTTTAATGGTATTTGATTGCCTCTGCGTTTTTTTTTTTTTGCGATATAAATAGAAAAAAAACAAAATTTTGAAAAAAAATGATATTTTCTACTTTTTGTTATAAGAAAAATCGAATAAACTCAATTTTAGTCATACATTTAGGCCAAAATGTATTCAGCCACATGTCTTTAGTAAAAAAAAATGTCAATAAGCGAATAATTATTGGTTTGCACAAAAGTTATAGCGTCTACAATCTAGGGTACATTATATGGAATTTACACAGCTTTTTATTTTTTGACTGCCTATTTCATTGCTTGAGGTGATATTGCTCACACATGCCATGGTTATATGTGGAATTGCACCCCAAAATACATTTTGGTGCTTCTCTTGAGTACGGGGATACCACATATGTGGGACTTTTTAGGAGCCTAGCCGCGTACGGGACCCCGAAAACCAAGCACCGCCTTCAGGATTTCTAAGGGCGCAAATTTTTGATTTCACTCCTCACTACCTATCACAGTTTTGAAGGCCATAAAATGCCAAAATAGCACAAACCCCCCAAATGACCCCATTTTGGAAAGTAGACACCCCAAGTTATTTGCTGAGAGGCATGGTGAGTATTTTACAGCTCTCATTTGTTTTTGAAAATGAAGAAAGAAAATATTTCTTTTTTTTCTTTTTTCAATTTTTAAAACTTTGTGACAAAAAGCGAGATCTGCAAAATACTCACCATACCTCTCAGCAAATAGCTTGGGGTGTCTACTTTCCAAATTGGGGTCATTTTGGGGGGTTTTGTGCCATCTGGGAATTCCATGGCCTCCGAAACTGTGATAGGCAGTGAGGAGTGAAATCAAAAATTTACACCCTTAGAAAGCCTGAAGGCAGTGCTTCGTTTTTGGGGTTCTGTACGCAGCTAGGCTCCCAAAAAGTCTCACACATGTGGTATCCCTGTACTCAGCAACAGAATGTATTTTGGTGTGTAATTCTACATCTGCCCATGGCATGTTTGAGCAATATATCATTTAGTGACAAATTTGTGCAAAAAAAAAAAATATATATATATTTTTTTTTTCTGCAACTTGTGTCAACATAAAATATTCCATAGACTCGACATGCCTCTCAGCAAATAGCTTGGGGTGTCTACTTTCCAAAATGGGGTCATTTGGGGGGTTTGAACTGTCCTGGCATTTTATACACAACATTAGGAAGCTTATGTCATACATCATCCACTCTTCTAACCACTTGAAGACAAAGCCCTTTCTGACACTTTTTTGTTTACTTTTTGTTTACATGAAAACATATTTATTTTTTTTGCAAGAAAATTACGTTGAACCCCCAAACATTATATATTTTTTTTAAGCAAAGGCCCTACAGATTAAAATGGTGGGTGTTGCTTTTTTTTTTTCCCACACAGTATTTGCGCAGTGATTTTTCAAACGCATTTTTTGGGAAAAAAATACACTTTTTTTAATTTTAATGCACTAAAACACACTATATTGCCCAAATGTTTGATGAAATAAAAAAGATGATCTTAGGCCAAGTACATGGATACCAAACACGACATGCTTTAAAATTTCACACAAACGCGCAGTGGCGACAAACTACATACATTTTTAAAAGCCTTTACAGGTTACCACATTAGATTTACAGAGGAGGTCTACTGCTAAAATTACTGCCCTCGATCTGACCTTCGCGGTGATACCTCACATGCATGATGCAATTGCTGTTTACATATGACGCCAGACAGACACTTGCGTTCGCCTTTGCGCAAGAGCAGGGCGGGACAGGGGTGCTTTTTTTTTATTATTAATTTTGCTTTTTTATTTTATTTTTAAACTGTTCCTTCCATATTTTTTTTCTTATCATTTTTATTGTTATCTCAGGGAATGTAAATATCCCCTATGATAGTAATAGGTAGTGACAGGTACTTTTTGAAAAAAAATGGGGTCTATTAGACCCTAGATCTTTCCTCAAAGCATCTGACCACACGAAGATCGGTGTGATAAAATGCTTTCCCAATTTCCCAATGGCGCTTTTTTTATCCGGGGGGGGGGCATTCCCTCCCACTGCTTGTAAAAGCAGTCCAGAGGCTAATTAGCCACTAGTATTGCTTTTACATGAAAGCTGGCCGCTGGCTGAAAAGAATGATACCAAGATGATACCTAAACCCGCAGGCATCATTCTGATATAACCATTCAAAGTCCAGCAACATACCAGTACGTTGCTGGTCCTTGTTGGACATGTATTGTAATCTTTTTTTCATGCAGCCTGTTGGCTGAACGAAAAAAAGAGATTGATTGGTGGATATGCCCACCATTAGAATACCTCCCTTCATTCACCCACTTCTAATGATGGGCATACATGCACCATTTATATATGCCGAAGCATGGGGGCATCCTCCCGCAAAAGTTATGCCGCGTACACACGGTCTGACTTTTCCACGGGCAAGCCTCCGTCGTAATTTCAACCGCATGTATGCGGCATTAGGAGCAAAATCGCTCCACCGCCCCTGCTGCCCCCATGCTTCGGCATATATGCTCTTTTTTTTTTACTGTGGTTGTGAAATCACCTCCTATAGCACTGGAGTCGCAGGGATCAGGCCTGTCTCTGCGAACGCTGCGGTTATGTGTGTTGTATTTTGTAAGTGACAGTGATCGATCGATACTGCACTTGGGTGGCCTGGGCTGGACGGAGGGGCAAAACGCAGGTGCTAGCAGGCATCTGGGCTGATCCCGCTAACACTGCGTTTTTGGGAACCCTAAACTGCTGGGGACGCTAGTATAGATCTGATCAGATCAGATATTGATCTGTTCAGATACTATACCTCTAAGGGAGGTGTATGCTTCACGCGTGGGTGTTAGCGGTACTGGCACTAACTTGACGCTGCCTGGGGTGTGACGCATACCCTCTCTGACGCTAAAACCTAATTCATATCACCCGCTGGGTGATCAGGGGGTTAAACCTTTATTGGGTTATATACGGCGGGTGCCCTGACACTATAAAAATATAAAAAGCAAACTAACTAACCAGCGTCACCCGTAACACGTATTCGGTGATCACTGGTAAAAGGGTTAACTAGGGGCAATCAGGGGGTTAAACCTTTATAAGGTAAGATATGGGGGTACCTGACGCTATATAAAAACCTGACGGGGAACCTAAATAACGAAATAACTAACTGGCTAACCAGTGTCACCAGTGACACTTATACGGTGATCACTGGTGAAAGGGTTAACTCTAGGGGAAATCAGGGGGTTATAACCTTTATTAGATAATATATGGGGGTACCTGATGCTATAAAAACCTGGCGGCAAACCTAAAAATATAACTGATTACCTAGCGGCACCAGCATAACGAATACAGCGATCAGAAAAACGATCTCTTAGTGACACTGGCAAAAGGGGGTGAAAGGGTTACCTGGGGGGCGATCAAGGGGTTAAACCTTTATTAGGTAATATATGGGGGTACCTGACGCTTTAAAAACCTGGCGGCGAACCTAAAAAAAATAACTGACTGCCTAGCGGCACCAGCATAACGAATACAGCGATCAGAAAGACGATCGCTTAGTGACACTGGCAAAAGGGGGTGAAAGGGTTACCTGGGGGGCGATCAAGGGGTTAAACCTTTATTAGGTGATATATGGGGTACCTGACGCTATAAAAACCTGGTGGCGAACCTAAAAAAATAACTGACTACCTAGCGGCACCACCGACACTAATACAGCGATCAGAAAAATGATTGCTTAGTGAAAGTGGTGCTAGGGGATGAAAGGGTTACCTGGGGGGCGATCAAGGGGTTAAACATTTATTAGGGGGGGTTAGGGGGCTACCCTGGACCTAAAACTAACTGCCCTGACACTTTTACAGTTACAAATGTCACTGTTTGCAGTGATCAGTAAATAAATGATCACTGCAATCAGTGACACTGTGACTGGGTGCTGGGGGGTGATCTGGGGGTGACTGGGGTGGCGATCATGTGCCTATGTGTACCTATGTGTCAGTGTACTGTTTGTGCACTTACTTGATGTCTTCTCTCCACGGCGCTTCGGTCTATGTGAGCACCGCAGGAGAGATGTCATCACTTCCTCCTGCCTGTGTATACATTACACAAACAGAGGAAGCATTTGATTCGCCGGGAGCGATCGCAAAGGGGGTGGCCAGAAACCAATGGCCGCCCCCTCATCATGGATTGCTCCCGGAGTGATACTGACCGCTCACTGTACCGGAGGGGGGTCCGATCCGACCCACCACCCATACAAAGGCAGTCACGTACAGGTACGTGATTGTGCCTGTCCGTGCCATTTTGCTGACGTGTATATATACAGTGAGCAGTCGTTAAGTGGTTAAACTGTGACCTTACTATTGTGTACCTTTTCTGGTATTATTGCTAGTGATAAAGCTGACTTGGATACAACTATACATGCGTCAGTGTGTGTTTAAGGTTTTATATTTAGTGTCAGTGCGAGTGTGTCAATATCAGTGTGCTTAGGTAGGGCAAAAAACAAAACAAAATGCGTACTATTGTTTCTTGGCTCTACTATAGGTATTGTTGGAATACAATGTTCATTTGTATTTTGTGCAACAACTACACCAGCCAGTAGATGGCAGTGTTTATAAGTTTTTAGCTGCATCTATGGTTATACTTTATGTATTTTTCCTGAATAAAGTTTCCAGTTCCTGTCTGCAGTTAAGCAGCAAAGCCCATGTGGGCTGTGCACTGTCTGTTCTGTAGGGCTATATACAGAATTATGGCCCAAGGCATAGCCCAGATAACCAGTCATAGCCTGCTACAGCTACAGTAAAAGATAAAGCAACAGAAAGAAGACTGCAAAAGAATAAAATAAAATAGCCAGTAACACAGCTGCGACAAAGCTTTCATTTGCAAATCTGACAAACCAGAACTTCCAGTCTTGGAAATTCAAGATGAAAATGCTGCTAATAGGAGAAGTTACTTAGAAATGTTGAAATTAAGTCAGGCCAGAACAACCTTCAGATGAATGGATACAGAGACCAGAAAGCTCAGAGCACAATCTCTCTTAGCATAGAAGATGATCAGATCACACATACTTTATATGTAAGTGTGAAACTGCTAAAGAAATGTGGGAAGAATTACAAAAGGTGCATGAATGTGCTAATATTGGGGGGCGTAGATGGATCCCTAGTCAGATGGTTGCTTGCCAACACTGCTCTGATCAACAGCAGCTATCCAGGGCTATTACAGTCAGATGATCGGGCTCTAACAGCAGCATAGCCTTCCACCAACAACCGGAGACACCCACCAGCATGTCTAAGAGGAGAAAGGATCGATTAGCTCCCCGCAAACTGGAGGAATTCTACATGACGCCGGGCAAGCCATCTTTACAAAGATGTCTGCGGCTCTCACACAAGGTGGCCAGACGGAGCCTGCACAGTGGGCACAATCTACCTACCACTCGGTCAACTCACACTGCTGACCGGACTTCAGCTCAGCCACCTCCACTCCTTCCACAAGCCCTGCCACCTCAAAGCTGCAGCTTTCACAGGCAGATAATACAGTGAATGAGGTAGGCCTGTCTTTGCAGCACCCCCTTGTGGGCACAGTATTCCACAACTCCATAGCTGCCTTCCCTACAACAAATCAGCCTGTGCTGGATACCACACTGAGGGATATGTTAATGACGGTGCAAAGCTCCATACACTTGGAGATCTTAAATATGATGCAACATTTCTCTGAAATGTCGCATATGGGAGAAAGAATCTCCAACATAGAAAACAAAATGGGGGAAGTCACAGCTTCTTTTAATGATTTAGTAGATGCTCAAGGAGAGGTTTCTGAGCATATTGAATGGTTCAAAGCTAAAATGGCAGACCAGGAAGACTGTTCCAGAAGGAACAACATTAAAAGTAGAGGCATTCCAGAGTCTGTTCAGCAATCCGCTCTAAAAAAATACTTCATACAACTTCCAGCAACCTTCCTCCCTGACTCCCCTCAGAGGGAGTTGATAATAGACGGCATTCACCGTCTACCAAAACCTCTTCATCTACCAGACACTATCCCAAGGGACACTATTGTCCGCATCCACTTCTTCCATGTAAAAGAAAAATTCATGAGAGCTGCCAGGAATGCCACAGATTATCCACAATAATACACCAATTTCTCCTTCTTTGACGACCTATCAAAATATACAATGCAACAAAGCAAAAATCTTGCAACGATCATGAAACCCCATGCGGAACCATCAAATCCCATACAATTCCTTCACCATTAGGTCCCTGGATGAAGGCCTATCACTCCTCTGGCAATGGAACATATTGGAGCCATTGGAACAGCATCAGCACAGAGGAAACCATCAACATTGCAATGATAACTGGGAAGTCTTGGATCCTCCAGACGAGATGACCACCTGAATCATTTCAACAACGACAAACTACACAGTTTGCCCTGTATTGCCTGCATGAGATCAGTTCATATGTTGATCACATCACCCCCAAATATTTGACGCAGTACTTACCGCCCAAGCAGAGTTCTGCTTTTTTCTTAAAGTTCTGTTTTGAACCAAAAGTTATATATTGTGTGTAATACTCATTGAACACTTTATAATTATTTATTTTAGTTTCCTGTAAATCATTCTCTCACGAAGACACAGCTTGCAAGCTCCAGACAGCTAAAATGGGACAGACTCTGGAGACGGAAAAACAACTAAACAGTAAGCGCCTTGGGGCGATCTAGTTCGCAATTGCAGCGCTATATAAGTTCTCACTCACTCACTAAGTAAAATTCTAATGCACAAATGACCTATCCACACCAATACTGTTATTCTAGTTCCCCTAGGACCCCCCTCAAAAAACCAAAATGCCTTTCAAAATCACTTCCCTAAACCATAAGGGCCTGAACCACCCAGGGAAAAGATACTCTCTATGGTCAGACACTCGCACACTCAAATGTGATGTTCTATGTGTCCAAGAGACTCATTTTAGCCAAACACAAGTGCCTACAATTTTCCACAAAAACTTTCCACATATATTCATGGAGAACACACCAACCAAATCTAAAGACGTACTGATAGCTATTAAAGACACAGTAACTTGCAAGCTATTGAATCTTCATACAGATCCAGAAGGAAGATATATTTTACTAGCTTGCAAAATAAATAATACAGTTTACACTATACGCCCCAAACACGGGCCAAATACCTTTCCTTAACAAAATGTGGAAAAAGGTGTCCAAACTAAACCAAGGCAGAGTCATCCTCTACGGCAGGGATATGCAATTAGCGGACCTCCAGCTTTTGCCAAACTACAAGTCCCATCATGCCTCTGCCTCTGGGTGTCATGCTTGATGCTGTCAGAGTCTCGCTTTGCCTCATGGGACTTGTAGTTTGGCAACAGCTGGAGGTCCGCTAATTGCATATCCCTGCTCTACGGTGACTTCAATCTCGTCCCAGATACCGCTACAGATGTGAAAGGTCCTAAACTACAGAAACCCAGGGCATCTACACTTCTAGCCTTCCTACAAGCAAATTAGTTATATGACATTTGGAGATGTCAACATGCCACAGAGAGGAACTTTACTTTCTTTATTTTTAAAACCGCACTGTACATATTGAAGAATAGACGTATTTCTGGGAGAATTACAGGATGCTATTGACTCTGAAATCCACACCACGACATGGTCAGATCATGCACCCATCTCAATAACACTGGGGGAAAAGCAAGAGATCACGACCTTTACTAATTGGCACAACGGCCCGCTTCTAATGTCCTTACTCTGTTACTATCAGACTTTAAAAAGGGGAGGCATGGGGCTCCCAGATGTGAAAGATTATTATGTAGCGGTATTATTAGACCAGATTCACCATTGTTCACTCTCGCAATGGGCAAACAATGCAGACACATAGAACAATCCTTTGTAACCAAAGGAGATCTAGGAACATTACTCATAGCTAATTGTGTAACCCACACAGAATATTGCATAAACCATCCAACAATCACAGCAGCCTTCAAAGCGTGGAAGTATTTTGTCTCTAACGTCAAGGAAAAGACGCTTGACTCTCATATTCTGATTAAGTTGGAAATATTCCAATTTATCATCCCTGAACCATTAGGTAACTGGTCCGCCCTTAGATACAAACCATTGTCCACTATAATTCTAGAAAATAAGCTCCTTTCTTACCGATCTTTACAAGCAAAATACAAACTACCTCAGCAAAGCCAATTTACCAACAGGCAATTGGCCTCATACATGAAAAAGAATCCCATCCCAGACATGCCTTTACCCAAACAAGTATGGGATTTCCTAGCCTCAAAATCGCTAGCACTAAAAGGCATATCTATGTTTTACACACTCATCCACGACAAGGGCACATTCACTAAAAATTCAGCTCTTAAACGGTGGGAAAGAGATATAAAAATATATTTCTCTGACTTACAATGGCGTCAAGCCATCTGCTACAACCAAATAGCTTCTAAAAGTGTCAACTATTGGGAATTATCTTAAAAGCTTCACCAACGATGGTACCTTACCCGGTCCAAATGCATAAATTTGCAAATATAGATGATGACATGTCTTGGCGAGGTTGCTCACACATGGGTTGCTTGATACATATTCTTTGGGAATGCCCCCACATCTCATCCTTAGCTTAGGAATTACCAACTTCCCAACCAAGCTCAGAACTATAGTAATGCATATTCTCTTTGCTGCCAGATTAATGATAATGAGGAAATGGAGACAGTCTATTTTCCCTAACATCTCAGATGTCAAAACGCACCTCAACCTGATTAAAGAGTATGAACAATATTCAGCCTTACAATCAGGCTCAACTGTGAAATTTAGGAACTCTTGGGAGGTGTGGCTCCAAATCCAGCAAACCTTTAGTTAAAGATTCTCTAATGGAATCCCTTTCGTAATCTTCTGTCATAACAACCTGTTAAGACCTATGTTTGCCTTTGTTAGACAACAAAAGTAATATATGTTTTGCATACTACCTGTGTCTACATATTCACTATCTGCCATTAGGGATGAGCCGAACACCCCCGGGTTCGGTTCGCACCAGAACCCGCGAACGGACCGAAAGTTCGCACGAACATTAGAACCCTATTAAATACAATGGATGCGAACGTTCGAAATCTAAAGTGCTAATTATAACGGCTAATATGCAAGTTATTGTCCTAAAAAGGGTTTGGGAACCCGGGTTCTGCCCCAGGGGACATGTATCAATGCAAAACGAAGTTTTAAAAACGTCCGTTTTTCGGGAGCAGTCATTTTAATGATGCATAAAGTGAAAAAAAAAGTGTCAAATATTCCTTTAAATATCGTACCTGTGGGGTGTCTAAAGTATGCCTGTGAAGTGCCACGTGTTTCCCGTGTTTAGAACTGTCCCTGCACAAAATGACATTTCTAAAGGAAAAAAAGCCATTTAAAACTGCTTGCGGCTTTAATGTCATGTCTGCTCCTGGCAATATGGATGAAAATCTTTGAGAAAAATGGCATGGCTACCCCATCACCCCTCCCCCTACCCCAGATCGTTACCAGCCCCTTTGGGTCTTGTATGGATATTAAGGGGAACCCTGCACACAAAATAAAAAAGGCCCTATATACTCTGAACAGCAGTATACAGGCGGTGCAAACAAGACAGGGACTGTAGGTTTGTTCTTAAGTAGAATCTGTTTTTTAATTTTGAACAGGTACATTGTTTAAGTGTAGCTCCAGTCAAAAAATCTATTTTTAAGCTTTTTGGAAACCATAGGGAAGGGTTATCACCCCTGTAACATTTGTTTTGCTTTCTGTGCCCCTGTTCAGAACATTTCACCTCACTTTCCATCCTAATGACAAATGTTTTTGAAAAGTGTGGTTTTTATTGAAACAAGGATTGGTGATAAAGCATCAGTAGAGAGGAGACACCTTTTTCCCATATTAACTCTTACAGGAGAAAATTTCCCTTCCTAGGGGTATATTTCCTCTCACTTCCTATTGTATCCTTCCGTTTGCAAGTAGGAGTCGTTTGTAAGTTGGATGTTTGAAAGTAGGGGCCTGCCGTATATACTCTGCTGAAATTTGCCCCTTACATGTTGGTGTTGCCACAACACTGTGAGCCCTCACAGTTACTCTTGGTGGGCGCATGAATGGGCCCTGCTGTGAATTATTAGATCGAGAATTGTAATTGCATGCCCCTGTTGAACAGGGGCTGAAAAATTGGGCCTTTGGTGGTGGTGGTGGTGGTGGTGTTGTCACAACACTGTAAGCCCTCACAGTTACTCTTGGTGGGCGCAGGAATGGGCCCTGCTGTGAATTATTAGATCAATAAATGTAATTACATGCCCCTGTAGAACAGCAATAAAACCAGATGAAATGAAAACCAGCAATAAGGGGTAGCTTCAGGTGTATACTGTGCAGGAGGCACACTACACCCACTGTAACTTCTGCAGATGCCTGCCTGTGTTACACAACAGGAAAACACAGCAATAAGGGCTAGCTTCTGGTGTATATTTTGCAAGAAGCACACTACGCCCGCTGTAAGTGCTTCAGATGCCTGTTAGTGTAACACAAAAGAAAAAAAAACTACGAGCAATAAGGCCCCTTTCACACTGGGGCGGGCAGGTGCGGTGGCGGTATAACGGCGCGATTTTCAGCGCCGCTATACCGTCGTTATTACCGCGGTATGCGGCCACTAGCGGTGTGAATTTAACCCCCGCTAGCGGCCGAAAAAGGGTTAATTCCCCCTGCGTTTGCGGGCGGTATTACCGCGGTGTCCCATTGATTTCAATGGGCAGCCGCGGTAAAGGAGCGGTGAACACACTGCTCCTTCACCGCTGTAAAGATGCGGCTAGCAAGAAAAAATCGTGCCCTGCAGTCTTCAGTGAGAAAGCCGAGGGCTTTCACATTGAAGCGGTGCGCTAGCGGGACCGCTCCAAAAGTCCTGCTAGCCGCATCTTTACAGCGGTGAAGGAGAGGTGTGTTCACCGCTCCTTTACCGCGGCTGCCCATTGAAATCAATGGGACACCGCGGTAATACCGCCCGCAAACTGCGGCAATAAGTGGTTTGCGGGCGGTATTAACCCTTTTTCGGCCGCTAGCGGGGGTTAAATTCACCCCGCTAGCGGCCGCATATCGCGGTAATATTGACGGTATAGCGGCGCTGAAAATCGCGCCGCTATTCCGCCACCGCACCTGCCCGCCCCAGTGTGAAAGGGGCCTAAGGGGTAGCTTCAGGTGTATAATGTGCAGGAGGCTTAGCAAAAATATCACTGACACTGTCCCTACCTATCCTTCTCTCTCCCAACACACAAGGTTTAGCAGAATATCACTGACACTGTCCCTACCTATCCTTCTCTCTCCCTACACACAAGGTTTAGCAGAATATCACTGACACTGTCCCTACCTATCCTTCTCTCTCCCTACACACAAGGTTTAGCAGAATATCACTGACACTGTCCCTACCTATCCTTCTCTCTCCCTACACACAATTTCACTAACACTGTCCCTGCCTATGTATATCTTTCCCTACACGCCGGAAAACACACTACACAAGGCCGCCGCGCTGGCGGCCTTTTATAGTGTGGGGCGTGTACTAAACCCCCCTCAGCTATAATTGGCCACAGGCATCCTGCCTGTGGCCAATTATGGCTCTCCTCGCTGCCGGCGCTGTGATTGGCCAAGCATGCGGGGTCACAGTGCATGCTTGGCCAATCATAGCGCCGGGATTTTGGGTCGTTCGCGTTTGATGCGAACGACCCAAAATGTTCGATCTTCGTCGAACGATCGAACAGCCGATGTTCGAGTCGAACGCGGAGCTCATCCCTATCTGCCATTCTATGAAGCTGTTTGATGCAGATATGCCAACCACATACTGCGCAATTATGACTGTATGCTATCTCCAAAATCAACTACCAGGAAAACTTCATATGAACTGTGAAATGGAAAAGCCCTGAATTTGAACCACCTAAAATTTTTTGGAAGCAAAGCCTTTGTGCACATCCCCAAAAAAATATACAAAATGGGATGCTAACAGGTACAAAGAACAAATCACACACACACTGTCAACAGTAGGGATGAGCTTTGAGTTTGAGTCAAACTCGTGTTCGCGGCAAATTCTAAAAGCCGTGGAACACCCTGTAAAAGTCTATAGGAGAAATCTAAAGTGCTAATTTTAAAGGCTTATATGCAAGTTATTGTCATAAAAAGTGTTTGGAGACCTGAGTCCTGCCCCAGGGGACATGTATCAATGCAAAAAAAAGTTTTAAAAACTAACGTTTTTTCGGGAGCAGTGATTTTAATAATGCTTAAAGTGAAACAATAAAAGTGAAATATTCCTTAAAATTTCGTACCTGGGGGGTGTATATAGTATGCCTGTAAAGCAGCGATTGTTTCCCGTGCTTAGAACAGTCTCTGCACAAAATGTCATTTCTGAAGGAAAAAAAGTCATTTAAAAGTACTCACGGCTGTAATGAATTGCCGGTCCCGGCAATACAGAGAAAAGTAATTGAAAGTCATTGATTAAAAAAAAAAAAAAATGTGTGGGGGTCCCCTCAAATTCAATTACCAGGCCCTTCAGGTCTGGTATGGATTTTAAGGGGAACTCCGCGCTAATTTTTTTTTAAAAAATGGCGTGGGGTTCCCCCAAAAATCCATACCAGACCCTTATCCAAGCACGCAACCTGGCAGGCCGCAGGAAAATAGAGCACCCCCCCTCCTGAACTGTACCAGGCCACATGCCCTCAACATGGGGAGGATGCTTTGGGGTCTGGACCCCAAAGCACCATGTTCCCATGTTGATGGGGATAAGGGCCTCATCCCCACAACCCTTGCCTGGTGGTTGTGGGGGTCTGCAGGCGGGGGGCTTATCAGAATCTGGAAGACCCCTTTACCAAGGGGACCCCCAGATCCCGGCCCCCTATGTGAATTGGTAACGGGGTACATTGTACCCCTACCATTTCACAAAGAATGTGTAAAAAAATTGTAAAAAAACACACAGACACAGTTGGGATAAGTCCTTTACCTCCAGCGGTGGTAATCCACTCTCGATCTCCACAATGTCGGTATCCTGCGATGGATGATCTCTCCAGGCTCCAGCGACGATGTCCAGCTACGAGGAACAGCATGCAGTCCTCTCTTCTCTGTTCGCATGTTCTGGTGCGAACCGAACTGGGGGGTGCTCGACTCATCCCTCAACAGTATAAGAATTTATTTGGCAGGGTTTTTTGTCAGAGTCATGGTAATGGCATACAAATCTAAGACTAAATCTAAGTCTAAAGTGTAAAAATTTATTTATTTATTTTTTATATTTTGGGCCAGTTTTTTCCTTTCATAATAAAACAAATTCAGGTTATAAGTATCAGCATTTACCATTAAATGAAAGCCAAATCTGACCTGAAAAAAACAAGGTATCATTCATCTGGATACACTAAATAGGTGCAATAACATGTACAGATATAATAACACATATCACAGTTGCAAAATTGGGCTTGGGTGTTAAGTTTTTTTTTGACATTGTTAATAAAGGGGTAATGAGTGCATAGCTGCATTCATTTGTGTCTGCCTGGAGTTCAGCTTTAATTCCTTCTATTTCTTTTTAGCAATGTATTTTAAGAGTACTGATTAGGTGTTACTCATGTATAAATATAAACAGATTTAGGATTGTTCATTAAATTTACCACCATATATCTAAGAGTTCAGATTGAGGTCTTACCCACTTCAGCAATAACATGTTCAGATTTTCAATGGTGCAAATTAGTTGTACATCTGCCTAGTGCAGAACCTCTAAATGATATTCAGCTACAGTAATTTCCTGGGGTAAGCTAGTGAGAAAATTGTTAAAGTATCAGAATACAAGTACTTCCCATGAGAGCTTTGCATAGCTATCTACCTCTATTCTTAACCTATTTGGGCCATATTTTAAATCAGGCTCAATAATAGGAGTAGTGTTCCTAGTTTTCCGACCAGGTAATTTTATACTAATGTGATTTCCCTTCATAAACAGCAACAGCAGGAACTACTTGAGATTTATCTATCACAACGCAGTCATCGGATACAAGGGGTCAAGGGTAAAATATTCAATTACAAGGTTAGCATACAAGTATTAGAAAATCAGATATCATTCCATATTCAGCAGTTTAAATTAGTCAAGAAAGGTTTAATGCATTCTATCAACATCTTACATGCCTGGAAGTTTTCTTTCCCTGTGTTAAGAGCTAAAAGGCACCTAAACTAAGCTGATTTAATTAAAAAAATATTAATATTTAAAACATTAATAATTAATATGTAAAATAATTCAGCATAATATCAAGGGAAGGATTGTTGGAGGAAAAGGTATTTTCCAGCATGCAACTTGTTCCCTGTCTAATAATCTCATAGAAAATGTTGATGCTTCACTTAAAGTGGTTGTAAACCCATAGAAAAAAAAATCACCCTGTAACACCTGTCAGAAACCATGAATCAGACCAAGACAGAAGTACAGTTAAACACACAATTGTTTAATAATAAAAACAAAAAGGTAAACAGAGTAAGCGTAGTCAAAACGTAGCCAGAGTTCGGTAACCGGATCGGGTAGTAGGCTAAGCCAATGTCCAAGAGCCAGCGATAAAGGCAGTAGTACAGCAAGAAGAATCTGTAGCCAGAGGGAACGTTAGTCAAGCAGGTCTTCAACAGGAATGCAGGAAAAAGTCTCTTGTGATGTTAACACAGGCGAAAGCAAAGAGCAAATGAACTGGAAGTCTTTAAGTAGGCAGAGCTGACGAGCATCATCATCAACAGGTGGATCACTGTGGAGAGATGGGAGCTGGCAATTAGCTGACAGCTGAGCTGCCAGCACAGAGAAGGACAGTACCCCCTCCTCAACGACCCCTCCCCCTCTGAGGACCACCGGGCTTGAGGGGAAAACGTCTATGGAAATCACAAAGGAGGACAGGGGCATGTACGTCCGAGGATGGGACCCAAGAGCGTTCCTGCGGACCGCACCCCTTCCAATGCACCAGGTACTGTATGCGCCCACGGAACCTACGGGAGTCAACAATGGACTGTACTTCATACTCCTCATGGTTCTCAACCTGTACCTCTCGCAAAGCCTCCTGGACTTGTACCCAAGTGGAACGAAGACCACGGAGATGTTCCTCTAATCCAGGAATACTCTGAGGAACAAATGAGTCAGGCAACATGGAAGGTTGGAAACCATAGTTCGCCATAAACGGGGACAAACTGGAAGCAGAATTCAGAGCGCTATTGTGAGCAAACTCCACCCAAGATAATAGGTATGACCAGTTGTTGTGATGGTCAGAAATATAGCAATGCAGGAATTGCTCCAAGGACTGATTGGCTCGTTCTGCAGCCCCATTAGACTGCGGGTGATACGCAGAAAAGAAGGCAAGCTGAATTCCCAACTGTGCACAAATAGCTTGCCAGAACCAGGACAGAAACTGACTTCCCCTGTCAGAGACAATGACCTTGGGTAGACCATGTAAGTGAAAGATCTCCCGAGCAAAAATGGAAGCCAGTTCCTTAGACGTAGGCAACTTCTTAAGTGGAATACAGCAAGACATTTTCGAGAACCGGTCTACCACCATAAGGATAACTGTGTTGCCCTGGGAGTTGAGTAACTCCAAAATGAAATCCATAGACAGGTGGGTCCAGGGCCTCTCTCCATTGGGTATGGGTTGTAGGAGGCCCATTGGAAGGTGTTGTGGAGTCTTACTCTGAGCACACACGGAACAGGCAGCTACGAAGGAGGTTACATCAGCACATAGACTAGGCCACCGGAATTGTTGGGAAATAGCCCAAAAGAGTTGATTCTTCCCAGGGTGGCCAGCAGCCTTGGGAGAATGGTAAGTCTGGAGCATGGCAGTATGGAGACTCTCGGGAACAAAGCAGCGGTCACAAGGTTTCTCAGGAGGGGCATCGACCTGAGCAGCAAGAATTTTGGCTCCCAAAGGAGAAGTAAGACTGGTGCGAACCGTAGCCAAAATACGATCAGGAGGAATCACAGGAACCGGAACGTCTCCATCATGGAAGTGGAGGAAAATTGGCGTGACAAGGCGTCAGCCCTTACATTCTTAGTACCGGCTAAGAATGAGACAATGTAATTAAAACTCGACAAGAAAAGAGCCCATCGTGCCCTTCTGGGAGAGAGGCGCTTAGCCTCAGACAAGAATGTGAGATTTTTTATGGTCAGTAAGAATGAGAACCGGCACAGTGGTACCTTCGAGGAGATTGTCACGAGGGTACTCACCGAGGCCGAGATGCTGAGAGCGGTTCTCCCTTGCAACTAAGCGCACTCCACCCCTGGTGGTGGAACAGAGGGTGAAGGACATGAAGAGGCACGCTGTTAGGTCTGCGTGCGGATGACGTGGAGCTGGAAGCTGTGCAGTACTAGTAGACGCTGGAGCCCAACGGGAAGGTAGGGTAGCCAAGTCCAACAGAGTAATCCGTAAGCAGGCCGAGGGTCAAATACTGGAGAGAGGTAGCAGAGGTCCAAAAGGCAAGCCAAGAGTCAGGTGCTGGAAGAGATCGGCGCAGGTCAGGGTCAATCCGGCTCACAACTGTAGTATCAAGGCAGGAAACACAAGCAAGGAACTAGTGAAGCTGAAAGATAAACCAGCAACTTGAACACGGATCCAGGCTGTCTTTTATAGGCAGCCAGGAAGTCATGTGGTGCGTGCAGCTGACAGCTTCCACTGTCGACTTTGCTGCCATCTAGTGTTCAAATGGAAGTATGCTGTGCTTCTTTATAAATGTTTCACTGACAATGCCCCCCCCCCCGGAGGGGTGGTCTCTGGACGCCCAAACTGGACATTAATTCTGGGTGTTCCTACTGAAAAGTTCGGATCAAGCTAGGGGCGTGTATGTTCCTTGAGGGTTCCCAAGAATTATTTTCAGGCGGGTACCCCTTCCACTTAATTAGGTATTGAAGTTGCTTACCCCTCTTCCTACAGTTTAATATAGCTTCCACCTCAAATTCTTTCTCTCCATCAATCTCGACTGGAGGAGGAGGAGGTTCTTCTCTTCCCAAAAAAGGACTAGGGACCACTGGTAGCAGGGAGGCATGAAACACGTCATGTATCCTGTAAGAATCAGGTAGGGTCAACTCGAAAGCCACAGGATTTACCATTCTTTTGATCTTGAAAGGGCCGCTGAACTTTGGTCCTAATTTTCGTGACGGGCAAGGGAGTCTAAGGTTGATGGCGGATACCCCTTATTTGAAAGCCGGGTTAGCTTTTCTTCCTCAGTCGAAATGTTTTCTATAACTATCCTGAGCCTTTTACATGGTTTCCTGGATCCTTTGGAAGTTGGATTGAATAGAAGTTATCCGATCTTGTACTGCAGGTACTGAGATTTCCGGAATGGTTTTAGGGAGGAAGGAAGGATGAAAACCACAGTTGGACCAAAAAGGAGTCTGGTTGGTGGCTGAGTGTATGGAATTATTGTAGGCAAATTCTGCATAGAGTAATAAAGAAGACCAATCGTCCTGGGAGCAAGAACAGAAACAACGAAGATATTGTTCTAGAGTTTGGTTTGTTCTCTCTGTTTGGCCATTACTCTGGGGGTGGTAAGCTGAAGAGAGACAAAGCTTGATTTCTAATGACTTACAGAGTTCCTTCCAAAATTTTGAGGTGAATTGTGCGCCTCTGTCGGAGACAATATTATCAGGTACTCCGTGGAGTCTCACCACTTCCTTAATGAATGTGTTGGCAGTGTCTAAGGCAGAGGGGGTACCAATCATAGGTAGAAAATGCGCCATCTTTGAGAGGCGGTCAACAATGACAAAAATGGTGGTAAAGCCTTCAGAGGGGGGCAGGTCCACGATAAAGTCCATAGAGACCTCCTTCCATGGTCTTTCTGGGGTAGGTAAAGGTCTCAGTAGGCCCCAGGATTTGGCCCTTGCCCCCTTCTTCCTCTGGTAAGAAATACATGAAGAAAGATAGCCCTCACAGTCTCGTCTCCAACCTGGCCACCAAAAAGAGCGAGAGACCAGTTCAGAGTTTTTTTGTACTCCGAAGTGACCTGCAAGCTTGTGATGTCTTTAAGATCAAGGATCTTACTTCCAGGGGGACAAACATTTTATTTTGAGCCCAGAACAGATTTCCCTGTTTCTCTAGAGAACATATCTCTGGGTCAGTACAGTGGCTAGAGGCCTGTTCAATGGCAGTTCTTAGATCGGGCTGAGCAAGGAGAAGAAAATTCCGTGGAGAAAGGATGGTGTCAGGTTCAGTTGTCTGAGGAGATTCGGGGAACATCCGGGAGAGTGTGTCCGCTTTACCATTCTTGGAACGGGTCGGAAGGTGATATGAAAATTAAACCTGGAGAAAAAGAGCACCCATCGGGCTTGCCGAGGTCTGAGGCATTTGGCAGTCTGGAGGTACTCCAGGTTTTCATGGTCTGTTAAAATCATGGTAGCGTGGGACGCACCCTCCAGAAGATATCCCCATTCCTCCAAGGCAAATTTAATGGCTAGCAATTCCCGGTCACCGACGTAATTTATTTCGGGGGAACTTAGCTTCGGTGATGCAAAAGCCACTGGGTAAAGGAGGGCCTTGGGACCCTGTCTTTGGGACAAAATAGCTCCTGTAGCAGTCTCTGAGGCGTCAACTTCCAGCACGAAGGGCAAAGCCGGGTCAGGATGCTGTAAAATTGGTGCCGAGATGAATAGGAATTTTAACTTGTTGAAGGCTTCCTGGGTTTCCTGGGACCATTGAAAGCGATTTTGCTGATGGGTCAACTGGGTGATGGGAGAGATGATGGATGAAAATCCCTTAAAGAACCTCCGATAGAAGTTGGCGAAGCCTATGAACTTCTGCACCCCTTTTTTATCAGTAGGGGCCGGCCACTCCTGGATAGCTTTAACTTTCTGTGGGTCCATAGCAACCCCTTTGGTGGAAATAATGAACCCCAGGAACTGGACAACAGTTTTCTCGAACTCACATTTCTCAGCTTTAAGGTAAAGTCCGTGGTTTCTGAGAATTGTGAGAACCTTTTTTACGTGAGTTTGGTGAAGTTCAATGGTGGCAGAAAAAATAAGGATATCGTCCAAGTAGACAATTACAAAGTTGTCGAGATATTCACGAAAGACATCGTTCACCAGATGTTGAAAGGTTGCCAGGGCATTGCATAGCCCAAACGGCATCACCAAGTATTCAAAGTGACCGAATCTGGACCTGAAGGCAGTCTTCCACTCATTGCCAGCACGAATCTGGATAAGATTGTAGGCACCCTGTAAGTCTAATTTGGAGAAGATGCGGGTGGTACGAAGCTGCTGAAACATTTCTGGGATAAGTGGGAGCGGGTACCGGTTCTTTATAGTTATTTTATTGAGCTCCCTGTAGTCTATGCAAGGTCTTAGGGAGCCGTCTTTATTTTCGATGAAGAAGATACCGGCTCCAGCCGGTGAAGAGGACAGACGGATGAAGCCTTTTTCAAGATTCTCGTCTATGTATACCCGAAGAGCTTCCAACTCGGTCTCGGACAATGGAAATATGCGACCGAAAGGGATTTCTGAGCCGGGTAGGAGGTCAATGGGACAGTTGTAAGACCGATGAGGTGGCAAACAATCTGCTTTCTTTTTATCAAAAATGTCTTTGAACTCGAGGTAAACAGGAGGGACATGCTGAAGATGGTCAGGTACTGGTTGAACAGTTAGGCATGAGGCAGGAGCTGGAACAAAACAATGCTGGGAGCAGTAGGCAGAGGAGAAGGAAATCTCTTTATTAAGCCAGCTAATTTGAGGATAATGGGCTTGTAACCATGGAAGTCCCAAGATGACAGGGAACATGGGAGAGCAGATAATATCAAAACATAAGTGCTCCTGGTGGCCTGAGTCCGTGACAGTGAGAATGGGAACAGTTTCTTGTGTAACAGGTCCTAAGCAGGGTAAGGACCCATCAGCTAAGCAAACCAGGAGATTCTGTCTCTTGTTGAGAAGAGGAACATGTAGTCTCTGAGCCAATGATGCATCAAGGAAGCAGCTGCAGGCACCCGAATCGACTATGGCCAGTAGCCGCATTACCTCTCCCGCTACCCGTAGAGAGACAGGAAGGGTAACATGAGTCTGAGTAGGACCAGCAACTTGATAGTTCATAGCATAACGATTGCGTGACCTACTGGGTCTCACGGGGCAGTTACGTAAGTAATGTCCTGCTTCGCCGCAATAGAGGCACAGGTTGGCTTGGCGTCTCCGCTGTCTCTCATCGGGGGTGAGTGGAGCTCGGACCAAACCTAGCTGCATGGGTTCACTCTCAGGAGCAGAAACAACAGGAGGAGCCGGGAACGGAGGATGGACTGGAGAAGACTTGGGTAGCATCCAGGTAGGTCGGAGTGGACTGGAAACGCTCAGAGCGCCGCTCCCGCATGCGTCTGTCCAATTTAATGGTCGATTGAATTAAAGCTTCCAAAGTAGTAGGGGTCTCGACCAGGGTTGCCAACTTTTAGTAAATTTACAAACAGTTTGTAAAATCCATAATTGTTGCATCTGTCCATGAATGTCAGTTGCGGACATGAAGCCTACATGTCCGTAATGGACATTCAAGGACAGATGCAAAAAATACAGATTTTATAAACTGTTCGTAAATTTATTGAAAGTTGGCAACCCTGGTCTCGACCCAGGCCAGTTCGTCTTTAAGGTCTTCGGAAAGACCCTGGCGGTACTGATATTTGAGGGCAGCCTCGTTCCATCCTGTACATGTAAAAAACAGTGTAGCGCTGAAAACGAAATAAAAATAAAAAACAATCAAACTTAATCATTAATATCAAAAGTCCAAAAAATATGTGGCAAGATGAGGCCAGAGGATGTTGAAGGGCAACAGAGGTGTAAGACTTCTTAGGTAGTGAATGGGGTGCTTCAATTAATCACCATGCATCCAGACAAGTGTGTCTCCTCCACCAGAAGTACAAACCGCTGACCTGAACAAATGGACCTCTGAGCAAACAGAAGGTCAGTCGTGCTGTCCCTAACTAGGGTAATGGTAAGGTCCTTCACTCAGACTCCTCAATCAATAGATGGTCTCCAAATTCACTCATATATAGAATGGATCATGTAAAAGTATAAAAGGAACGCATAGTGCTCTCCGTTTGAAAAAGCAACACTAATTTATTAGAATAAAAACTACTCACAAACACAGCACTATATCCTAGTGCACGGAATGAAGTCATAGATAGTACATAAAAAGAACCAGGTAGGTGGCTGTCCTGATTTCACTATAAGCCCCCCGCACGCGTATCGTCCGTGTTGCAGGACTTCCTCAGCGGATATAGAAAGGGCTAATGTGTCAGTGCTCAATTTATAACATCAATTCCTGGTTCAATCAATTAGATGTCCCACCCACTCCCAGCAAGAGGACTGCCCATCACAGATGATGCGAGTAACATAATCACTCGCATCAACATAATCACAAAAGACTTATCGGGATGCAGCGCTCACCTTAATGTTATAAGGCCCACCCACATCATCATAACGATCGGTGCATTCGCAATAAACCAAAAGCGTGCAGCGTGTACCATCCTTCAAAGATCCATCCCAATGGGCGGTGTGTACGTCAAATGCCAGACAGGAGATGTGGTCAAATGCCTACATTTCCTAATACTAGCGTCACTAACCATTCATGAGACTGCCCACTTCCTATCCGCCATGCCAGCAGCAGGGTAAACAACAACACTCATCGTATGCGACAATGCCGTCCTCCATAACGCTCGTCATAGGGGGCGGCGTAATCAGCACGTCACATGACTAGATGGACGTGCGATCACATGACCCACCACCACCATGGAGAGTGTCATCAAAACCTTCAGGACTCACCCACTGCATCCATACAGCGGAAGTGACGTTTAGGAAAATACACAGAGAGAAAAAAGGTCCTGCTGTCTGAAGACACGAATCCTGCCCACCCACCTGATAAACCATTAAGGAGATTACAATTAGTAGAGCGCTGGAAATTACTGGACGATTTCTGACAAGACTGCACAAAAAAATCATGCAATCAGACAGTGTCGTACAGTGGGTTTATGGACTTGAAAAAAATATAAAGATATAAATAAAAAATCATAACAAAGGCCAGAATAACAGGACAAGCATGTCCATACTGACAGTACCAAATAAAATACAATGCTTAATAATGTTCACAGACTGATAGTTGCAAATCATGGGCACAATGAGCAACAACCAATATGTATGGTACAATGTAGATCACCATACACAGGACCAGAATCCTCATACATAGCAAATATAATCCCACCTAAAAAGGAGGGACCAGAGACCTAACAAAAAGCCTCACCCTCAACAAAGCAAAAAAAGAATATGAAAAAACGGACATCAGCACAGCCACCCAGCCTGTTAAATGGGATGGGATACTGATACTCAAAATAAGAAAAAGAAGAAATTTATTAGAGACCTTGACGATTTTAGCTTTAATACCCCGCTTCCTGTCCCTAGTGAACATGAGGTGTATGTATATGACACCTCTGATTATCCTGCTATGGGAATACCCCAAAGTAGTGGCCAATTTCAAGAAGCTCATACAAAAAAGTTAAAAATAAAAGAGGACGTGGTAAAAGGGGGGGGGGGTCATCAACAATCCCCCTATAGGTATCATGAGCAAAATGCACCTTATAGAGGAAATGATTCCCATGGTGAATACCAACACCAGCAGTCTAATTATACTTACCCGAGTGAGCATCCGGGTTCCTATGGGACCAGAGGTAATCACTCTAATCAATATCAGAGTTACCCTGTATCTAATCATTATGAAGGTCATGGTAATAGGGGTACAGCCCCGCCACATTATGGGAACCAACTACCAATAAGTGGGACACCCCTTAGCGATGAAGAAATTAAAGTACTTGACAAGGGTCTTAAATTTGCCCCTACTCGCAACCTAAATAAATTCCAAACCTATGTGAATCTTAAGAAATTTATCCAGACCCTGAATATCAAAAAATATTCCTAGAGAGTGCTTCTTACTGTGGGGGGGGGATGGGCTGTGTGTGACATGACACTGATCTCTGTTCTGACTACACGGAGCGGAGATCAGTGTCATTGTCACTAGGCAGAACGGGGAGATGCTTGTTTACATAGGTACATGCTTATGCCTGTCCGTGACGCTCTGCTGACGTAAATGTACAGGCAGCGGTCCTTAAGTGGTTAAGTGCCTAGGGTTAACTTTTATTTTCAACACTTTTTTACTAAGTCATGCTGACAAGTTCTCTTTATTGGGATGTCAGAAGTCTAAAAGACTCCTGATGTCTCACCTGCCATCCTATGAAGCTAGAAGGGTGCTCCATTAGCTTCTTCCCCTGCCAGACTGACGTATTACCTGATTCTTCCAGGTTCTTAGTAGGAATGGGAGCTCAATGAATGTTCACTGATCTCCCTTCCCTCCACCTGGCAGCACCTGCCATGTTGGTACTGTGTCCACCAATTAGAGCGTGAAGTCTGGGAATCATGGCAGGGTGTGTAAGCTATCCAGTGGCTATCTGACAGCTGTCTTGTCAGATTTAAAGCAGTCTGGAGTGTGTGTAATGCCTCTGCTGATGCATGCTATATGTCAATGTCAGTGAATATGCTAAACTACATACCTAGGAGATGCCTTTAAGCTGTATGTGCCTCAATCCCTCACGCATTGATCAGATCACTCAGAAGGTTTGGATTTGGCTTCCAATTTTTGATCTCCGATCTTCTTCAGGAAACATTAGTGTAAAAGAATTGATATGGTGATCCAATAAATACATATAATCTATCGAAGTGGACCATAAATAATTTAGCAGTGTTAGGGGTGTCACAGATCAGGTGGCTGGCAAGTTCTAATAGAAGCCAGGGTACTTAATCCAAAACTGCTGCCCACCAAGTTCAAGACCTGTGCAAGCAAGGTACATGTGTGAAGTTTCCCTACTGAAGGGAAGCCAGCAGGTTGGTGCCCTTGCCTGACATACGATGGTGTGGGGTCAGCCACTTCTCAGCCTGGGCCAAAAGAGCTGCCAAAATCTCTCCTGTCCCCCATGCATACCAGCTGCAAAACGTGGCCATTGGGGAGGAGGGGTACAGGTTACTGCTCTGTTACCAACACCAAAGAACACAAGACGGCACCACCAGCACCTTGTTCCCCATCCTGCATCCTTTCCAGTCACAAGAAGAGTGCAGTAAAGAATATGTAGTTTCCCTGGACATGCTTTCTGGACAACATTGCTGTGGATACTGCTGCTGACAGAATGGTCCAGCAAGAGAGAAACATTAATATAACTACGGGAGCTGGATACCTGCTACTATGCTGTTTCATAGACCAAAAAACTAACGGAAGTGGACACATTCAATAACTGGAACTGGAACAGCTATCATATGCACTCAATTCAATATAATGTAGACAGAGGAATCAATTTATGATGGAACAACTTCCAAATGCAAATGCAACTGTCCCAAATTGTATTTCCACAAAAGGTGATGCAATCCTATATGACAACAGGTCTTCAAACATGCATTATATCCAATGTGCTGGCCAGAACACTGCAACAAAGCATCTTATTTCTGCCCCTTTCCAAAACTAATTTCTGCATCCAGTCTCCAAAGCTTACCCCCATCCACATCTCTCAGTTCTGTAACACCCAATCCAATTACAGCCCCCAGATCTGCCCCCATACCCACATTACATCCACAGCTTTTATATCTGCACCCAGCTCCCACCCCAATCCACAGCTCCTACCTTTGCACCCAGCCTCCCTTAAATCCACAGCTCTCACCTCTGCACCCAGCCTCTCTCTCGATGCATATCTTTCATCTCTGCACCCAACTCCACCCACCGGCAGCTCTCATTTTGCACCTAGCACCTGTATCCATATATGCAGCTCTCCCTTTTGTGCCCAGAACCCCCCATCGGCAGCTCTTATGTCAGGCATGCACACCCCAATTCCCATTTATGGCTCATCAATCATCTTGCTTAGAATATTTGGCATGACTCGATTAGACAAATGTGGGGCTTTTTTTCAAGTATACATAGCACATTAGCTTGCTGCTCATTTGCTCTTGCAGTGGCAGTGTTCACATAAACACAGCAGGCAGGTGGCCAGAGCACCCAGGGCACCAGGTGAGAGATACAGGGCACATGTCCTGGGTACCCAGTGCTAGAATGCTCCTGTATATAGTAAAGGGGACAAGTTGAAGCAGATTTGTCCTGCATTTCTGTTCAACAATGCAGCAATCAAAGTTTCAAGCAAAGACATTTTGTACGTGATCCCATAGAAAGAGAAAGAGAGAGAGAAGAAAAGAGAGAAAAAGAAAGAGAGAAAAAGATAGATAGAAATGTAGAGAGAAAAAGAGAGGGAAGAGAGAGAGAGAGTGTGGAGAGAGAGAGAAGGGGGGAGAGAGAGAAAGAAAGAGAAAGAAAGAGAGAGAGAAAAAGAAAGAGAGAGAGAAAGAAAGAGAAGGAGAGAGGAGAGAGAAAGAGAAGGAGAGAGGAGAGAGAAAGATAGAGAGAAAGAGAAGGAGAGAGGAGAGAGAAAGAGAGAGAGAGAGAGAGAGACATAGAGAAACAGAGAGAAAGATAAAGAGAGAGAGAGAGAAACAGAAAGGGAAAGAGAAAGAGAGAGGTGTTTTTCACCAGCAAGAAAAATTACAGAAAATGCCACCTCAGACCATCATACCCAGCTCCTCTGGCACCCCAGACTCTTTCACTCATTTGAGAACTCCAAATTCTCTCCATCCCCTGAACTCGCATAGTCGTTCTGGCTTTTCCAACCTCCCACACTCACTTAGCTGTCTTGACTTTCTCAGGCCTGTGGGTAAACAATGCCTTTTCCAGCATCAAATGCTGTTTCTTAAGTGGCGCACCTTTCCTAACGGAAGCACACACCTCTCACCTCGCAGGAGTATGCCTGTCTTCTGGATGGAGGAAACATCTTTCTCTTGAAGGGAGCACTGAGCGGAGCCCAAACCTATCATTTTAAGGTATGTATGTACAGTACCTGAACACACACCCTGTTGATCCTTAGCAAGACCAAGAAACTGAGCTGGAGGGTTGTTCCCTTCCAAAGCACTTCAAAATCTCCAAGCTACAGAGCCCAATCCGGGAATACCAAAATATGGAGAAAGCTGTAAAAACTGTTTCTACGCTCATATGTGGAGTCCCACACTTTGCATTCATGAAAACCCAGTTAGTTTTCTACAACCATTTTTACAGTGGCAGGGACACTAATATTAACACTGTATATACAGTATATTTATACATATGTAGCACCCTCTTGTCTCCGAGTTGGAGCTGTCTGGAGTATTCTGAGGGCCCTGACCAATCCCCAATTTGGATTGGTAGAGGGCAGGCCTCCTCAAATACTCAGGGTCAGCCCAGGTGGTGAGGAGTTGTTCGGGTGGAAGCTGGAGTTGGAGTGTTAGGCTGTCGGTGGCCTTTGAGGGAGCTCCCCATTCTGGGGGGGTTACCTTGGGCCTGGGCTCGGGTGTGGACGGGACCTTCCTTCAAGCAATGGAGGTGTCCTGGACAGGAGGCACGGAAGCAAGGAGAGGACAGCAGGAGAATACTGCCAGACAAGTCTCCAGGAGGAACAACAAGATGCAGCCAAGAGGGCTAGTGAGTGACACACAGTCAGGAGGACTGGGAGGCATGCCTTAGAGGACTGAGAGCAAGCAGTCTGGGATGGGTGCAGAGCCAGTAAGGAGGACTGTGGTGGCACGTGCAGTGGAAAGAGGCAGCTGCAGCTGGGTGGGCTGGCAGGGCCTGAAAATGTGGTACTGAGATCAGTAGCCACATGGGACAGCTAGCACTAGGACTACCATTTTTGCTACACCATAGGGGCCTGCGGTCCCGGCCTGCAGAGGGCATTTTCTTAGGGCCTGGCTGAGCCAGTGTCAGGCCTGCAATTCAGTGCTAGCTGGTCCTGAGAGTTGCAGTTCTACAAGCAAGCTTGTGCTGCTGGTAGAAGAGGAGAAGTGTGTATATACCGGAGGTGTATATAGGTTCAGTCTCTAATTTCCTATCTGCAATCAAGTGGGTATCCCATAAATACCCTATCCCCATCCAAGTAAATTCCCCTAATAAAAACAACAAAAACAAGTACAAGGAAAATGTCTTGATTGTCGGCTGTCTGGGAAATCGTGTGCCTGGCTGTGCAGGGTGAAAGATGGACCACAACTACCAGCAGCCCCAACGAGGGTACCGCTACACATATGTACATAAATACATATGTAGAGAGAGAGAAAAAAACTTGCAGATATTAAGAGCCATTTATTTGTCTAATGCCCCGTACACACGATCGGACCTTTGTCCGACCAAACTCACAACGGAATTCCGATGGAATTCCATCAGAGAAAAATAGAACATGTTCTATATTTAAACTCTGATGGAATTCATCAGAATTTCTCAGATGGGGCAAACACACGGTAGGAATTTCCGATGGAAAAAGTCCGTCTGACTTTTTCCATCGGAAATTCCTATCATGTGTACAAGGCATGAGAGTGTGATAGAATGCAGCATTTGTTTGCAGGATTGATTTTAAAACTATGAGCTGAACTGACAAAAATATGTCATTATCAAATTGTCAAAATTAACCTTTGACAAAAAAGAACATTTGCTTTGCAGAAACCCAGCATATTTTGTGGGAATCACCAAGTTGTCAAAAAAAAAAAAAGTATTTCAAATAATTTTTAAAAGCTGTGCTGAAAGATTTAATCTGCTGCTTTGCATTACTGTGTTGGCATTCAGAACAAAGAAATCATATTTAGGCAGAAAATAATGCAACAGTGTTTTTCAAGATACATTGTTATCACAATAATAATTTCAAGTACTCACAGCTCTGCAAATCAAGAATATTTAAGACACTGGTGGGCCCAGGGCAATCTCATTAATTGACAGCATTTCATCTTTTTATTTCCACAAAATAAAAAAAAGCATGATATATTAAACTTTGAAATAGGTAGGAAGAGAGATGCCAGCATTATGGAACTATATTAGCAAAACATGCATGGTGGGACTTTTAGTTACATTTAGAGTAATCTCTTGTTCTAGTTCATGTGTTGGGCAGGAGGTCAAATCATTCATCTATTTCATACAGTGATTCAGTGTTATTTAAATGTATGTGACAATGGTCCACTATAGCAGATACATACAGTGTCTTGAAAAAGTATTCATACCCCTTAAAATTTTCCACATTTTGTCATGTTAGAACCAAAAACATAAATGTATTTTATTGGGATTTTATGTGATAGACCAACACAAAGTGGCACATAATTGTGAAGTGGAAGGAAAATGATAAATGGTTTTCAATTATTTTTACAAATAAATATGTGAAAAGTGTGGCATGCATTTGTATTCAGCCCCCCTGAGTCAATACTTTGTAGAACCAACTTTCCCTCCAATTACAACTCCAAGTCTTTTTGGGGATGTCTCTACCAGCTTGTCATATCTAGAGTGACGGTTTTACCCATTCTACCTTGCAAAATAGCTCAAGCTCTCTCAGATTGGACGGAGAGCGTCTGTGAACAGCAATTTTCAAGTCTTGCCACAGATTCTCAATTGGATGCAACTCCAGCTTTAATCGCAATACTGAAAAGTGTTTTCCTTATGCCTTTTTAACTCTGGTATGCTTTTTTGCTTAACAATCTGTAGACTGTCCACATGCCTTGCTTTTGTTTTTGTTTCCTCCCTATGCCTTACCTCTAAATTATGGAGTTTTCTTATCTCTATTAGCTGTCCACTTGTAAGTCTGTTTCTTAAGTGAGAATTTTGCTCTGCATAGCCAGCCATTTTTTATTACCTCCCTAATTAGTAATTAGAATAACACACCCCCTATTCCTAGCAGTATATAACTAAGCATCTCTTGGGAAAGGCACGTTTGCCAAGGGGTGGCACGTTTGCAGATGGGGTTCTTTCTCAAAGTGGGGGTATTTCTATAAGTGGGAGCACTTCTGACTCTGCACTTCAGCAAATGCACAAGGCAAAGAAACACAAAAAAACACCTTAAACTTCCAAACAGGTGACCTTGTTTACATTTTCAGCTCTTATTTCCCCTTCTAAAATGCACTGTCTACCACTCCTTCTGACAACTGTGTCTTCTATCCATAAATTAACTCTCCTGCACACCTCTCCTCCACCCCACACCTTATATATATCACCATCACTTCTGTCCTCTCCTTATTACTGCACCCACCAACTCCTGCTAATTTTAAATCCACACCGAATACTCCAGACCACTGGGGCATGTCCCTTCATATAAATCACACTCCCACACTACCTCCCTCACCCTTCTGCTTCTCCTATCCTCTGGTGATGTATCCCCAAACCCTGGGCCTCCTTCATTTAACTGTATTCACGCACTTATTACCCTACACCCTCTGGCTGCAGCCGCCAATGCACACGATCTCGTTCCCATTTCCCCTCTTCCCAAGAACAGACTCCCTTTCTCTTGCGCCCTTTGGAATGCCTGCTCTGTCTGTAACAAACTCACCTCCCTCCATGATCTCTTTATCGCTAACTCATTTAATCTATTCGCCATTACCGAAACCTGTCTTCACGAATCCGACACTGCGTCTTCTGCTGCTCTTTCCCTTGGTGGTCTTCTGTGGACTCACTCCCCCAGATCCAGTGGACGCAAAGGAGGGGGTGTTGGAATCCTTTTAGCCCCACATAGCACCTTTCATGTACTCCACCCACCTCCCTCTCTGTCACTCTCCTCATTTCAGGCGCACTGTATCTGTCTGTTCTACCCGGTTTCTCATAGGATAGCTGTGATCTACCGGCCCCCTGGACCAGTATCTACCTTTCTTGATGATTTCTCTGCCTTGCTACCCTACTTTCTCTCTTCTGAAATCCCCACAATCATCCTCAGGGACTTTAACATCCCTACTAATACCAACATTCCTGCAACTTCCAAACTTCTCAGTCTAACCTCCTCGTTTGACCTGAAGCAATGGATACATGCTCCTACTCACGCTGAAAGCAATTCCCTTGACCTTGTCTTTTCCCACCTATGCACTCCATGCAACCTCTCCAACTATCCTTACCCTCTCTCTGATCACTACCTTATTAATTTCACTCTCTCCCTCTTCTCCACCTCCTCTCCCTTCAAACGCCTAACGGTTACTCGTAGAAACCTTCGCCATTTCAACCCTTCTCTTCTCTACTCTGCGACTAACCACCTCTATGACAAATTTGCACCACTGTCCTGCACCGACCTAGCCACTTCTGTCTACAACACTTCAATTCTAGCCTCACTGGACACACTGGCACCCCTCACTACACGCAGAATCAGGCCCCGTCCCCTTCAACCCTGGCAAACGGATGATACTAGAAGTTTGAAAAAACACAGCTGTGCTCTCGAGCGCCTGTGGCGCAAGACAAAGTCCCAGACAGATTTCAGCCAGTATAAATCTGCCCTCCAAAAATACAATTCCAGCCTCCTCACTGCCAAGCAGACCTATTTCATCACCCTCATTAAAAATGTGTCATCTCGTCCCCGTCAACTCTTCTCTAGCTTCAACTCTCTACTTCGTCCTCCACCGCCTCCACCCACTAACTCACTCACTCACTGCCCAGGAGATCGCCATCACTTCAAACAGAAGATTGATACAATTTGCGAGGAGATCTCTACAGTTCAGATACCCTCCACACCTTACACCTCATGTTCACAGGTACAATCATTGCTCCCCTCTTTCAACCTCACCACTATTGACGAGGTTGCTAAATTACTTGCCAACGTCCATCTTACCACCTGCCCTCTGGATCCTGTTCCCTCGCAAATGCTACGTTCACCCTCTGGCTCTATTCTACACTCTCTAACCCACATCTTTAATCTCTCCCTCTCTTCTGATATCTTCCCTAACTCTCTAAAACATGCACTTGTCAGCCCCATACTTAAAAAGCCCTCTCTGGACCCATCCAATCTTAACAACCTACGCCCCATCTCCTTGCTCCCTTTTTTATCCAAACTCCTTGAACGTCTAGTCTACAACCGACTGAGCGTCCACCTTGCCGATAATAGCCTTCTTGATCCCCTTCAGTCTGGATTTCGCCCTCAACACTCCACAGAAACTGCTCTCCTAAAACTAACAAACGATCTACTAAAGGCCAAAACTAAGGGACACTATTCTGTACTCCTACTCCAGGACCTCTCTGCTGCCTTTGATATGGTTGACTACCCCCTCCTTCTCAAAACTCCATACCTTTTGTCTCCGCGCCTGTACTCTTCTCTGGTTCTCTACCTACTTATCCAACCGCACTTTTAGTGTTACTTAAAATTCTACTTCCTCCTCTCCTCTTCCTTTCTCTGTTGGAGTCCCCCAAGGTTCTGTTCTTGGACCCCTCCTTTTTTCAATCTACACTTCCACCCTAGGTCAGCTGATAGCCTCCCACGGCTTCCAATACCATCTCTACGTTGATGACACTCAAATCTATTTCTCTACCCCTCAACTCACTCCATCATTCTCCTCACGTATCACTAATTTACTATCAGATATATCAGTCTGGATGACACACCACTTCCTCAAACTTAATTATTCAAAACCAAACTTATCATTTTTCCTCCCCCACGTGCCCCCTCCCCCGATCTCTCTGTCAAAATCGATGGCACAACTATCAGTCCATCCCCGCATGCCAAGGTTCTAGGTGTAGTCCTGGACTCTGAACTCTACTTTAAGCCCCACATCCAATCACTGTCCAAATCTCTGCAACATCTCCAAAATAAGTCTCTTTCTAACCAATGACACCATAAAGCTCTTAATTCACTCCCTAGTCATCTCTCGCCTTGATTACTGCAACTCTCTTCTCATTGGCTTACCTCTGCATACTCTATCCCCCCTTCAATCCATCATGAATGCTGCTGCCAGACTCATTCACTTTACTACTCGCTCTATGTCTGCTACTCCTCTCTGTCAATCCCTCCACTGGCTTCCGCTCACCCAACAAACTGAATTCAAAATACTAACGACTACCTACAAAGCCATCCACAACTCTGCCCCTAGCTATATTACTGACCTAGTCTCAAAATACCAACCTAATCGTTCTCTTCGTTCTTCGCAAGACCTCCTGCTCTCTAGCTCTCTCATCACCTCCTCCCACGCTCGCCTCCAGGACTTTTCCAGAGCCTCTCCAATACTATGGAATGCCTTACCCCAATCTGTCTGCTTATCTCCTACTCTATTTGCTTTTAGACAATCCCTGAAAACCCTTCTCTTCAGAGAAGCCTATCCTACCCACACCTAACAACTGTTTTTTTCATCTTGTCCATCTGATCATCCCCCACAGCTACTACCCTTTGTTCCACTTGACCCTCCCTTCTAGATTGTAAGCTCTAGCGAGCAGGGCGCTCTCATTCCTCCTGTATTGTATTGTAATTGTACTGTCTTCCCCAATGTTGTAAAGTGCTGCGCAAACTGTTGGCGCTATATAAATCCTGTATAATAATAATAATAATTTACAGTAGGTCTGCACTTTGACTGGGCCATTCTAACACATGAATATGCTTTGATCTATACCATTCCATTGTAGATCTGGCTGTATGTTGAGGGATGTTGTCCTGCTGGAAGGTGAACCTTTGCCGCAGTCTCAAGTCTTTTGCAGACTCTAATGCCTCGTACACGCGATCAGTTTTCCCGTGTGATGTGAGCTTTTTGTCAGGAATTCCGACCGTGTGTATGATCCATCACACTTTTTCTGTCAGAATTCCTGCCAAGAAAAGATTGAGAGCAGGTTCTCAATTTTCGTGACAGGAAAAATTCCTATTGGGAATCGTGCTTGTCTGTATGCAATTAAGGCGCAAAAAAAAAACCACACATGCTCAGAATCAAGCAGAAGAGCTGAACTGCCTATTGAACTTAATTTTTCTCGGCTCGTCGTACGTGTTGTACGTCACCGTGTTCTTGACGTTCGGAATTTCAGACAAGATTTGTGTGACCGTGTGTATGCAACAGAAGTTTGAGCAGTTTTCCTGCTGGAAAAAAAAACAGGGTTTTCCTGTCGGAAAATCGGATCGTGTGTACGAGGCGTTACAGGGTTTCTTCTAAGATTGCCATGGATTTGGCTCCACCCATCTTCCCATCAACTCTGACCAGCTTCCCTGTCCCTGCTGAAGAAAAGCATCCCCACAACATGATGCTGCCACCACCATGTTTCACGATGGGGATGGTGTTTTCAGCATGATGTGCAGTGTTAGTTTTCCGCCATACATAGCATTTTTCTTTTAGGCCAAAAAGTAAAATTTTGGTCTCATATGACCTGAGCACTTTCTTCCACATGTTTGCTGTGTCCCCCACATGGTTTCTTGCAAACTGAAAACAAGACTTCTTATGGCTTTCTTTCAACAATGGCTTTCTACTTGCCCCTCTCCATAAAGGCAAGATTTGTGGAGTGCATGACTACTAGTTGTTCTATGGACAGATTCTCCCACCTGAGCTGTGGATCTCTGCAGCTCCTCCAGAGTTACCATGGGCCTCTTGGCTGCTTCTCTGATTATTGCTCTCCTTGCCCGGCTTGTCAGTTTTGGTGGACGGCCATGTCTTGGTAGGTTTGGAGTTGTGCCATACTCTTTCCATTTTCGGATGATTGATTGAACAGCGCTCCATGAGATGTTCAAAGCTTGGGATATTTTTTTATAACCTAACCCTGCTTTAAACTTCTCCACAACTTTATTCCTGACCTGTCTGGTGTGTTCGTTGGCCTTCACGATGCTGTTTGTTCACTAAGGTTCTCTAATGAACCTCTGAGGGCTTCACAGAACAGCTGTATTTATACTGAGATTAAATTACACACAGGTAGACTCTATTTACTAATTAGGTTACTTCTGAAGGCAATTAGTTCCACTAGATTTTAGTTAGGAGTATCAGAGTATAGGGGGCTTAATACATATGCACGCCACATTTTCTAATATTTATTTGTAAAAAAAATTAAAACCATTTATCATTTTCCTTTCACTTCACAATTATGTGTCACTTTGTGTCGGTCTATCACATAAAATCCCAATAAAAAACATTTATGTTATTGGTTGTAACATGACAAAATGTGGAAAATTTCAGTAGGTGTGTACAGCTTAATGCATTAGGGTGTACACCTCAAACAGAAGCTCAAACGCACATGCTTTTATATATATATATATATGTAGCACGGCTTCAGTTTCATCTATGTAGATACAGACTACAGTTGACAAACTAGAAGGAACTTAGCTCCCTCCGGTGTTCAATCTGTATATTGTATCTATTTATTATTTTCAATGATGTCAAAGCGAGGCATGCTGGAACTCGTAGTACAGGGAGAAAGAGACTCCATTTGCCATGGATAGTAAATAGACTATAGTACCCACAGGGCAACTGTACTCCCAACGTGCATTTCCTCTACGCTTATCCTTCTGAGATTGCTTACTTACAGGAGGGGAGGAGCTACGAAAGGTCTCTCTGAACATGCTAGCAAGAGGAGCGTCTGAGAGGCCTGCTGTGTGTGTGTAGGCCACATAATCTGGGCCTACTGTCTGCAGAGAGACCTGCCTGCTGAAGGGAGAAGAATTCTCCTTTGAGAAGCCCAGCTGATTCTCCCCAAGTGTCCAGACATCTTCCCCCTACCGACGTCACGTGTGGTGGAGTGAGGGACGGAAGACCGGGATAGCGGAGAGATCGTGTACCGGAGCATCAGCAACGGAATCAACCAGGCAGACTATTTGGGTGAGCGGGCACCTGCCTAGGAATTATCAGTTACTTTATAGGCCTGTGACTGTTAAGGCCCACCATCACTAGAATAGTGCGACACACACACGCCAGAACATAGTGCATTGTGTGGTAGTGAGCAGTTTTAAGTTGGCGTTTGCACCGCCTGACAGTTTCACACTCCCAAAAGCATTGCGGGAGGTTTGTTTATTCTTCTACACCCTTTGGATTACAATTAACATGTGCACCAACGTTTGCTAGCGAAGATTCCATCCATTGAGGAATTTGTACACTAATATTTGTCAGGCCTGACTGGAACGTATAGTGACGGGACAAAGGGTGGTATTGCCCACTAGGGGGAGCTCGCGAGCTTAGTTTAGTCAAATAATAGACATTAACACTGCAAGTTAAGATATTTTGTCTGATAGCAATTATTTATTTTATTATTGACTCTCGCAGGGCCCTGCAGAGTCAACTGTATGTATAACCTTGTTTTACCTTTATATCTTACCAAGTAAAGTTCACCCTTGGTTAAGTGCAAACCTGTGTGCAGTTTCTCTGTTATCTTATGGAAGGAGAAGTGGCCAATTCAAGGTAACAATCTATATTGCAATTTTACTGTGGTGTGGTTTTATTGTGCTCCCCAGCAACCAGTGGGTTCCACAATATTTGTATATACCAGTTGTGCCGAAGGAGGGTTTGAGCCAATTCCAAGGGGTTGATAGGCAGAACATAGACCCAAAACAAAACCAGCAGCTCCTTTGGGGGTAGTGCTACATATATATACCATATACTGTATATTACACACAAACACACAAAACTCTGTGTACATAGGAACAGTGATCTAGCTCTTTTTTTTCTCCCTGAAAAGCAGGGAGAAAAAATAGTCAGATTAGTGAGTTAAATCAGCACACTTTACACATTGTTAGGGGCACAGTTAACCTCTTGATTGTCCCTTGATGTTAACCACTTCCCAGCCTTTGTCAATAGTACAGTGTACAGTATTATATAGTAGGTGAGGTTGAAAAAAGTGCATTAAGTCCAACCTATGTGTGTGATTATATGTCAGTATTACATTGTATATCCCTGTATGTTGTGGTCATTCAGGTGCTTATCTAATAGTTTTTTTAAACTATCGATGCCCCCCCCCCCGCTGAGACCACCGCCTGTGGAAGGGAATTCCACATCATTGCCGCTCTTACAGTTAAGAACCTTCTCTTATCTCTTATCACTAGTGCCACTAGTGACATTAGTGTCAGTTAGTCAGTTTGTGACCCTCCCAGCCAGTGTCAGATTGTCTGCCATCCTATCACAGTCCCACTATAAGTCACTGATCTCCGCCAATACTAGTATAGCATCTATGGCTGCGTAAATTCCAGTATATATACCATAGTTTGTAGACAATGTAACTTTCAGACAAAGCAATCAAAATACACTTATTGGGATTTTTTTTTTTTTACCAAAGATATGAAGCAGAATACATTTGGCCTAAATTTATGACTAAATTCTATATATATACTTTTCTTTTATTGACTCTGTGTTATAAGAGAAAGTAGAAAATATTGGAATCTTTTTCAAAATTGTTGGTCTTTATTCATTTATATAATGAAACATAAAAAATAAAAAAAACAGTGGTGATCAAATACCACCAAAGGAAAACTGTCTGTGTGGAAAAAATGATATAAATTTAATTAACGTACAGTATTGCATGACTGTGCACTTGTGCATGGGCAAAAAATTAATATATATATATATATATATATGTAGCGGGGTGCTCAATTTAAGGGAAGTGTTTGAGTGGTAGTTTACTCAAACAACCATTTTATCCACAGGGAGAGTATCAGTATACAGTTCCCTGTGGCCTACAGGTGGCACTCCCATAGTAGGCTAGGGTTGAACTGCTGATACAGTGCTGTGCCTTGTGTGCCCCCTCTCAGCAGCCATACGGTGGGTGTGGTCTACCTGCTGGGCATGCCGGGAGAGGATATAAGAGGGGCAGACGCTGCCTGTTGGGGGTTCGTCTTGGTTCGGCCGTTGGGAGTCCTACTCCCAGGGAGTGTTCCTGTCCGCCCTGGGCACCTTCGGCCCAGGGCGGGTGTTCCTGTTCCATCTTGGGCACCTTTAGCTCAGGGTGAGGTACTATCATGCTGTTCCTGTCCGCCCTGGGTATGTCAGCCCAGAGACCGCAGTGGAGGCCTGGGGCCCAGCACCTTCGGCTAGGGTCCACCAAGAATCAAGGAATCTCAGGGTGCCACCTTGCGAGGGGACCTGTATCTAGGATGAGGAGGCCGGGAAGGAACTCTCCGAAGACCCAGTGCAGTGTCATGGTAACGGTAGGGTCCCGGTAACTCTCCGGAGGGATGTCTTCTCCTAAAAAAAGGGCCATAGCTAAAGAAGGGGATCAGTTTCACCAGGTCTGTGGCAGAGACCAACTTCACAGTCTGTGGCAGAGACTGTGCGCCTAGTTAAATTTGCTTGAGAATCTGAGCAAATATCTGTAACGTTTGTGCCTGGACCTCCTCCAAAACTTCTGCTGTTCTGTTTCTTGCTCCAACCTTTTTCCTATCAGAGATTGTGTTATTGGCTAAGAGAAAATAAACTCTGAGTTGGGGTTTCATCTGGTGTGGACATTCACTTTACTGGGAAGTCAAGGACTTATCTCTACTTTAACATAGAGGTGAGAATCAGGCTCTGGAGGTTTTTATGTTCTGACCGTGGAAGACCCAACAACAACACTGCTTAACTTCCTCGCACAGGAGGGTACGGGCTGTTAGTGCGGTGTGCTTCTCTCTTCCTGCGAGGAGCCAAAGTTAATGCAGGTAAAGAAAGGGGTCTGTGCGCTACACGTATATATATATAAAAATATAGAGAGTATCTCACAAAAGTGAGTACACTCCTCACATTTTTTAAAATATTTTATCATATCTTTTCATGAGACAACACTGAAGAAATTACACTTTGCTTCAATGTAAAGTAGTGAGCGTACAGCTTGTATAACAATGTAAATTTGCCACCCCCTCAAAATAACTCAACACATTAATGTCTAAACCACTGGCAACAAAAGTGAGAACACCCCTAAGTGAAAATGTCCAAATTGGGGCCAATTAGCCACTTTCCCTCCCCAATGTCATATGACTCGTTAGTGTTACAAAGTCTCAGGTGTGAATGGGGAGCAGATGTGTTAAATTTGGTGTTATCGCTCTGACTCTCTCATACTGGTCACTGGAAGTTCAACATGGCACCTTATGGCAAAGAACTCTCTAAGGATCTAAAAAGAGAATTGTTTCTCTACATAAAGATGGCCTAGGCTATAAGAAAATTGCCAAGACCCTGAAACTGAGCTGCAGCACGGTGGCCAAGACCATACAGTGGTTTAACAGAACAGGTTCCACTTAGAACAGGCCTCACCATGGTCGACCAAAGAAGTTCAGTGCACATACTCAACGTCATATCCAGAGGTTGTCTTTGGGAAATAGATGTATGAGTGCTGCCAGCATTGCTGCAGAGGTTGAAGGAGTGGGGGATCAGCCTGTCAGTGCTCAGATCATATGCCGCACACTGCATCAAATTGGTCTTCATGGCGGTCATCCCAGAGGGAAGCCTCTTCTAAAGATGATGCACAACAAGGCCCGCAAACAGTTTGCTGAAGACAAGCAGACTAAGGACATGGTTTACTGGAACCATGTACTGTGGTCTGATGAGACCAAGATAAACTTATTTGGTTCAGATGGTGTCAAGCATGTGTAGCAGCAACCAGGTGAGGAGTACAAAGAAAAGTGTGTCTTGCCTACAATCATGTATGGTGGTGGGAGTGTCATGGTCTGGGGCTGCATGAGTGTTGCTGGCACTGGGAGCTACAGTTCATTGAGGGAACCATGAAAGCCAACATGTACTGTGACATACTGAAGCCAAGCACTATCCCCTCCCTTCGGAGACTGGGCCACAGGGCAGTATTCCATCTTGATAACGACCCCAAACACACCCCCAAGACGACCACTGCCTTGCTAAAGAAGCTGAGGCTAAAGGTAATGGACTGACCAAGCATGTCCTTCCTATTGAGCATCTGTGGGGCATCCTCAAACGGAAGATGGAGGAGCGCAAGGTCTCTAACATTCACCAGCTCCGTGATGGTGTCATGGAGGAGTGGAAGAGGCTCCAGTGGAAACCTGTGAAGCTCTGGTGAACTCCATGCACAAGATGGTTAATGGGGTTGTAAAGGTACACGTTTTTTCACCTTAATGCATTCTATGCATTAAGGTGAAAAAAAGATCTGAGGATTAGCGGACCCCAAGCCCCCCCGTTTACTTACCTGACCCCTCGAAAGTCCCGCGCTGTGAACGTGCTGGCTTCTCGGCCGGGCTTCTCGGCTCATTCATTGGATGATTGATAGCAGCGCAGCCATTGGATCCCGCTGCTGTCAATCCAATGACGAAGCGCGCCGGGGGCGGGGCCGAGTGATACAGTCAGCGTCTATGGCCGCCGGCTGTATCACGGGAGTGCGCCCGCAAGCTAACCCCCTTGGGAGAGAGCTTCCCATGAAGGGGGTTAGCTGATGCGGGGAGAAGCCAAGACAGCCGTAGAGGGACCCCAGAAGACCAGGATCAGGGCCACTCTGTGCAAAATGAGCTGCACAGTGGAGGTAAGTATGGCATGTTTGTTATTTTTTTTTAAACATGATAAAGCATGTTTTTTAAACATGAGTAAGCATCAATTGATGTGAAACATGTCAGCTAATTTTTGATCAGTGTGTCGTGATGTGCAGTGTATGCTTTGGATTCCTGGACTTTTGAAATAAAGGCTTTTTATCTTGGAGTGCTGCTATCCAGAAAAATCCTTTTCCTGTTTTGCTCATACTTGCATTGCTTGCACCCTTGGTTGCTGGGAGGGGGTCATTTGGAGGATATCTACATCTGAGCGGCTCCCTTTCTCTGCCCCTTTAAGGCACTGCTGGAAAATAATGGTGGCCACACAAAATATTGACACTTTGGGCCCAATTTGGACATTTTCACTTAGGGGTGTACTCACTTTTGTTGCCAGCAGTTTACACATTAATGGCTGTGTGTTGAGTTATTTTGAGAGGATAGCAAATTTATGCTGATATACAAGCTGTACACTAACTACTTTACATTGTAGCAAAGTGTCATTTCTTCAGTGTTGTCACATGAAAAGATACAATAAAATATTTACAAAAATGTGAGGGGTGTACTCACTTTTGTGAGATATTGTGTATATATATATATATATATATATATATATATACTTTTTTTTTTACAGTACAGCTCAGCATATGGAGGTCCGCTGTCCCCTCTTCCCCAACAGGACTGGCCATTTGCAAACAAACCACCCAAAGAAACACTTAATTCAACCTCACCCACCAACACTTTTTGGAGCTCTAACTCACATGATAATGCACTCCTTTTGAGCTCCCCACCCTGCTAGGAGGCACAATGCATCACTTGTGCCTCCTAAGAATGTTGGAGTTTGAGGTCGAGCCAAGCATTTTTTGGAGCAGAGGGTTTGTTCACAAATTCCTTTTTTACTTCTTTCATTATACCTCTTTTATTTTTGTCTGTTCCCCCCAGGGCCGGATCTATCCGATGCAGGGGGGCAGTACAAAAATGTCAGGAGTGCAGAGGATACAAGGTCAGCAGGGCAGTGTATAGGAGTCAGTAGGGCAATTTTCAGGGGATCAGCAGGGCAGAGGATAGGGTCAGCAGTTCATAGAGCAGTGTACAGAGGCCATTAGTTTGTACAGATTAGGGATGAGCTTCGTGTTCGAGACGAACATACGTTCGACTCGAACATCGGCTGTTCGATCGTTCGACGAAGATCGAACGATTTGGGCCGTTCGCGCCAAATTCGAGTGAAGCGAACGACCCACAATGCACTACGCCATCGCAGTGTCATCCAGGCGCTGTGATTGGCCAAGCATGCACTGTGACCCCGCATGCTTGGCCAATCACAGCGCCGGCAGCGAGGAGAGCAATGATTGGCCACAGGCAGGATGCCTGTGGCCAATTATTGCTATGGGGGTTTAGTACACGCCCCACACTATAAAAGGCCGCCAGCGCGGCGGCCTTGTGCAGTGTGTTCCGGAGCAGGGAAAGAGAAGCATAGGCAGGGACAGTGTCATTATTTTTCCTTTACTAATCCTGGATTCCTTGTGTTTAGGGACAAATAAGGATAGGTAGGGAGAGTGTCAGTGACAGTGTGCTATTCTGTGCTAATCCTTGTTTGTAGGGACAGAGAGGTACAGTGAGGGAAAGTGTCAGTGTGCTATTCTGTTCTAAACCAATCTTGCTGAACCATATTTTCAATCCTTGAGTTTAGGGACAGAGAGGTACAGTGAGGGAAAGTGTCAGTGTGCTATTCTGTTCTAAAACTATTTTGCTGAACCATATTTTCAATCCTTGAGTTGAGGGACAGAGAGGTACAGTGAGTGAAACTGACAGTGTGCTATTCTGTTCTAAACCAATCTTGCTGTTCCATATTTTCAATCCTTGAGTTTAGGGACAGAGAAGGACACTCGTAGAAATTATCAGTGTGCTATTCTGTGCTAAATATTGTTTGTAGGGAGGGACAGAGTAGGACAGTGAGGGAAAGTGTCAGTGTGCTATTCTGTTCTAAAACTATTTTGCTGAACCATATTTTCAATCCTTGAGTTGAGGGACAGAGAGGTACAGTGAGTGAATCTGACAGTGTGCTATTCTGTTCTAAACCAATTTTGCTGTTCCATATTTTCAATCCTTGAGTTTAGGGACAGAGAAGGACACTCGTAGAAATTATCAGTGTGCTATTCTGTGCTAAATCTTGTTTGTAGGGAGGGACAGAGTAGGACAGTGAGGGAAAGTGTCAGTGTGCTATTCTGTTCTAAAACTATTTTGCTGAACCATATTTTCAATCCTTGAGTTGAGGGACAGAGAGGTACAGTGAGTGAAACTGACAGTGTGCTATTCTGTTCTAAACCAATTTTGCTGTTCCATATTTTCAATCCTTGAGTTTAGGGACAGAGAAGGACACTCGTAGAAATTATTAATGTGCTATTCTGTGCTAAATCTTGTTTGTAGGGAGGGACAGAGTAGGACAGTGAGGGAAAGTGTCAGTGTGCTATTCTGTTCTAAAACTATTTTGCTGAACCATATTTTCAATCCTTGAGTTGAGGGACAGAGAGGTACAATGAGTGAAACTGACAGTGTGCTATTCTGTTCTAAACCAATTTTGCTGTTCCATATTTTCAATCCTTGAGTTTAGGGACAGAGAAGGACACTCGTAGAAATTATCAATGTGCTATTCTGTGCTAAATCTTGTTTGTAGGGAGGGACAGAGTAGGACAGTGAGGGAAAGTGTCAGTGTGCTATTCTGTTCTAAAACTATTTTGCTGAACCATATTTTCAATCCTTGAGTTGAGGGACAGAGAGGTACAGTGAGTGAAACTGACAGTGTGCTATTCTGTTCTAAACCAATTTTGCTGTTCCATATTTTCAATCCTTGAGTTTAGGGACAGAGAAGGACACTCGTAGAAATTATCAGTGTGCTATTCTGTGCTAAATCTTGTTTGTAGGGAGGGACAGAGTAGGACAGTGAGGGAAAGTGTCAGTGTGCTATTCTGTTCTAAAACTATTTTGCTGAACCATATTTTCAATCCTTGAGTTGAGGGACAGAGAGGTACAGTGAGTGAAACTGACAGTGTGCTATTCTGTTCTAAACCAATTTTGCTGTTCCATATTTTCAATCCTTGAGTTTAGGGACAGAGAAGGACACTCGTAGAAATTATCAGTGTGCTATTCTGTGCTAAATCTTGTTTGTAGGGAGGGACAGAGTAGGACAGTGAGGGAAAGTGTCAGTGTGCTATTCTGTTCTAAAACTATTTTGCTGAACCATATTTTCAATCCTTGAGTTGAGGGACAGAGAGGTACAGTGAGTGAAACTGACAGTGTGCTATTCTGTTCTAAACCAATTTTGCTGTTCCATATTTTCAATCCTTGAGTTTAGGGACAGAGAAGGACACTCGTAGAAATTATCAGTGTGCTATTCTGTGCTAAATCTTGTTTGTAGGGAGGGACAGAGTAGGACAGTGAGGGAAAGTGTCAGTGTGCTATTCTGTTCTAAAACTATTTTGCTGAACCATATTTTCAATCCTTGAGTTGAGGGACAGAGAGGTACAGTGAGTGAAACTGACAGTGTGCTATTCTGTTTTAAACCAATTTTGCTGTTCCATATTTTCAATCCTTGAGTTTAGGGACAGAGAAGGACACTCGTAGAAATTATCAGTGTGCTATTCTGTGCTAAATCTTGTTTGTAGGGAGGGACAGAGTAGGACAGTGAGGGAAAGTGTCAGTGTGCTATTCTGTTCTAAAACTATTTTGCTGAACCATATTTTCAATCCCTGAGTTGAGGGACAGAGAAGGATAGGCAGGGGACAGTGTCAGTGTCATTGTTGCTAAGCCTCCTGCACAGTATACACCTGAAGGTAGCCCTTATTGCTCTTTTTCCCATCTCCCTGCAGGCCATCCATTAAAATGTCTGGAAGGCAACCAGGGAGAGGCAGACAGTCAGGAGGCAAAAAAAGAGGGCAAGCAGGCTCTGTGTCTGGGGGCAACAGTGCTGGTCGTGGACGCGGTGCATTGTCATCAGCACATGGCCATGGGACACGCTTGTCCTTGTTTTCGGCAGCTGGACATGTTGAGCCACATCATGCCGAAGACTTGGTAGAGTGGATGACCAAGCCCACCTCATCCTCCTCATCCTCTCTCACCCAGGCTCAGGGTACTGGCAAAGCAGCTGCCAAAGCGTCCTCTTCTCTGGTATCATTATCTTCATTAGTCAATCCTTCCCTAGACCCACCATGTCCTCCTCCTGAGGAGTCCCCCGAACTGTTTGAGCACAGTGTTGGGTACATGCTCCAGGAGGATGCCCAGCGTTGGGAAGGATCTGATGATGATACCCAGCTAGAGGAAGGCAGCAGCGTGAGAGCAGAGAGAGGGGATGCTCAAGAAGGACACCAATCTGGCAGTCATGCTCCAGCAGCTGCAGCATACTGCCAGATTGGCTCCAGTGATGAGGAGGGAGGGGATGATGAGGTCACTGACTCCACGTGGGTGCCTAATAGGAGAGAGGAGGAGGAGGAGGATGAGGAGGAGGCACATCTCCAACGAGGCAGGATGCCCTTGAGTGGCCAGCGTATGGGCAGCACACCGACGGAATCACACCGCAGAGCTCCGCCTGTGCAGGGCGCTGCCTCTGCCCGTCATTCAAAAAGTTCTTTGGTGTGGGCCTTTTTTGAGGCGAGTGCATCAGATCGCACAGCTGCTGTTTGCAACATATGTCTCAAGCGTATATCGCGTGGCCAAAACATCAGCCGCTTGGGCACCACATGCTTGATCAGACATACCTGTATGTTGACCTGCCATGCAGCTCGTTGGCAAGCCTACCTTAAAGACCCACACCAAAGAACAAAGCTGACCTCTTCTTGCACCGCATCAGCTGGGATCTCCAACCCCACTATACCTTCACTCCTCTCTGAAACCTGCTCTGAGAGGAATGAAGGTGTAGAATTAGGTGTGTCACAGGCAAGTACTTGCGGGCACTCTGCTAGCAGTACACCAACGTCCGATTCTAGCAGGCAAATGTCCCTGCCCCAGCTGCTGGACCGTCGAAAGAAGTTCACTCCCAGCCATCCACATGCCCAGCGGTTGAATGCTAGCTTGGCTAAATTGCTAGCGCTTCAACTGCTGCCTTTTCAGTTGGTAGACTCGGCCCCCTTCCGTGAGTTTGTGCAATGTGCGGTTCCTCAGTGGCAGGTTCCCAAACGCCACTTTTTCGCACGGAAGGCGATTCCGGCTCTCTACAGGCATGTGGAAGGCAATGTCTTGGCCTCGCTGGACAGGGCGGTCAGCGGTAAGGTGCATATTACCGCTGACTCATGGTCCAGCAGGCATGGACAGGGACGTTACCTTTCTTTCACGGCCCATTGGGTCACTTTTTGGCAGCTGGGAAGGATGCAGGACAAGGTGCAGTAGTGTTGGAGGTTGTTCCACCGCCACGCCTCCAAAATGCTACTACTGGTTGTGACACACCTCTCTCCTCCACCCCCTCCTCCTTTTCTTCCTCCATGGCCTCTTCTTGTGGTTTGTCCTCGGAACCAGCGGTGCTCCGTAGGCGTTCAAGGGGCTACGCAAGTACGCAGGCAAAAAGATGCCATGCCGTGCTTGCGCTGGTGTGTTTGGGGGACAGGAGCCACACTGGGGCAGAGGTCCTGTCTGTTCTGCAGGGGCAGGCCGAGAGGTGGTTGACGCCACGCCAGCTTAAGCCAGGAATGGTGGTTTGCGACAATGGCACCAACCTCCTCTCCGCCCTCCGACAGGGACAACTGACCCATGTGCCCTGTATGGCTCACGTCCTTAACCTGGTGGTGCAGCGGTTCTTGGGCAGGTACCCGGGCTTACAGGATGTCCTGAGGCAGGCCAGGAAAGTCTGTGTGCATTTCCGCAGATCTTATAATGCCAGTGCTCGCCTGGCTGAGCTTCAAAAGGAGTTGAACCTGCCCAAGAACCGCCTTATATGTGACATGCCCACCAGGTGGAACTCAACGTTGGCCATGCTGCAGCGGCTGCACACGCAGCAGAGGGCCATCAATGAGTACCTGTGCGACTACGGCACCAGGACAGGGTCAGGGGAGCTCGGGTTTTTTTCACCACGCCAGTGGGGCATGATCAGGGATGCATGCACTGTCCTGGCACCATTTGAGGAGGCCACGAGGATGGTGAGCAGTGACAGTGCATGCATCAGTGACACTGTACCTCTTATCCACCTGTTGGAGCACACGCTGCGTGGAATAATGGACAGGGCACTTGAGGCAGAACAGAGGCAGGAAGAGGAGGACTTCCTTGCCTCTCAAGGCCCCCTTTACCCAGACAGTGTTCCTTCTGTCCCACCCATCGCACAGGAAGAGGAGGAGGAGGAGGAGGAGGAGGATTGTGTCAGCATGGAGGTGGAGGCTGGCACTCAGCATCATCAGCAGCAGTCTTTTAGGGATGATTTACAGTCCCAAGAAACCAGTGGACTTGTACGTGGCTGGGAGGAGGTGGCTGCGGATCATGTCGTCCTTAGTGACCCAGAGGACTCCGGACTGAATGCCTCAGCTAACCTACGCTGCATGGCCTCCCTGATCCTGCAAAGTCTGCGGAAGGATCCTCATATTCTTCGGATCAAGGAGAGGGACCATTACTGGCTGGCCACTCTCCTTGATCCACGGTACAAGGGTAAGGTTGCGGACCTTATCGTACCGTCGCAGAGGGAGCAGAGGATGAGACAACTCCGGGAGGCCTTGCAGAAAGGTCTGTGCAACGCGTTCCCAGAGACTGGGAGGTTACAAACTCCTGGTCCTGGACAACGAGTTGCTGAGGCTTCGGGCAGTCAAAGAAGGAGCGGTGGGGAAGGTGGCTGTCTGACCGATGCGTTCAGACAATTCTTTAGTCCGCAGCCCCAAAGTATGATCGGTTCCAGCAACCATCGCCAGCGTCTGATATACATGGTGCAGGAATACCTAGGGGCAAGGTCAGACTTGGACACCTTCCCCACCGAAAATCCTCTGGCTTACTGGGTCTTGAGGATGAATCACTGGCCAGAGCTTGCACAGTATGCAATTGACCTACTGGCCTGTCCTGCATCCAGCGTTCTTTCAGAACGCACATTCAGTGCTGCTGGAGGATTTGTCATGGATCACAGGGTGCGCCTGTCCACCGACTCGGTTGATCGACTGACTTTCATCACGATGAACCAGTCTTGGATCACCACCAGCTACCACACACCAGATGCTGATATAACAGACTAATTGATTTTAAAATGTCACATCCCTTCAAGACTGATGCTGAGTGCCTGTGCTGTTATGTTGACTGGCTATCCTCCTCCTCCTCCTCAATGATACGATTAACGATGATAGCTTGGAAGATCATTTTGGTTTATGGGTGACGCCACCAGTGGCTAAGGCCCAATTTTTCAGCCCCTGTTTAACAGGGGCGTGTAATTAAAATTTTTGATGCAATACTTTGCAACAGGCCTCATTGCTGTGCTCCAAGTACAGTATCTGTGAGGGGTTGCAGTGTTGTGCCACCAGTGCCTAAGGCCCAATTTTTCAGCCCCTGTTCAACAGGGGCATGCAATTATAATTATTGATCTAATAATTCACAGCAGGGCCCATTGCTGCGCCCACCAAGAGTAACTGTCAGGCCTTACAGTGTTGTGGCACCAGCACCACCATCACCACCACCACCACCACCAAAGGCCCAATTTTTCAGCCCCTGTTCAACAGGGGCATGCAATTATAATTATTGATCTAATAATTCACAGCAGGGACCATTGCTGCGCCCACCAAGAGTAACTGTCAGGCCTTACAGTGTTATGGCACCATCACCACCACCACCACCACCAAAGGCCCAATTTTTCAGCCCCTGTTCAACAGGGGCATGCAATTATAATTATTGATCTAATAATTCACAGCAGGGACCATTGCTGCGCCCACCAAGAGTAACTGTCAGGCCTTACAGTGTTGTGGCACCAGCACCACCATCAAAGGCCCAATTTTTACTACCACTGATCAACAATTATATGTTATTACAATTCCTGATATTATACTTGACAGCAGGGCGTTCCAGCACCCACCAAGAATAACTGTGAGTGCTTTCAGTGTTGTGCCAACACCAACACCTAAGGGGCCAATTTCTGCAGAGTATATACGGAAGGTCCCTACTTTCAAACATCCAACTTACAAACTACTACTACTTGCAAACGGAAGAAGACAACAGGAAGTGAGAGGAAATCTACCCCTTGGAAGGAAAATTCTCTCCTGTAAGAATTAATATGGGAGAAAGGTGTCTCCTCTCTACTGATGCTTTATCACCAATCCTTGTTTCAATAAAAACACCACATTTCAAAAACAGTTGTCATTGGGACGCAAAGTGAGGTGAAATGTTCTGAACAGGGGCACAGACAGCAAAAAAAATGTGACAGGGGTGATAACCGTTCCCTATGTTTTACAAAAAGCTAAAAAGTAGGATTTTTAAAACAGCTTACCTGTAAAATCCTTTTCTTGGAGTACATCACGGGACACAGAGCAGCATAGTCATTACTATGTGGGTTATATAGAATTACCTTCAGGTGCTGGCACTGGCAACTTCCAAAACAGGAAGTACCCTCCCCTATATAAGCCCCTCCCATCCGGGAGTACCTCAGTTTTGTAGCAAAGCAATACGTGTCCCCAAAAGAGGGGTGGGAGCTCTGTGTCCCGTGATGTACTCCAAGAAAAGGATTTTACAGGTAAGCTGTTTTAAAAATCCTACTTTCTTGTTCATACATCACGGGACACAGAGCAGCATAGTCATTACTATGTGGGACGTCCCAAAGCAATGCCAAATGAGGGGGGGGGGATACACCATACATAAGCTGGGCGCCATCAGGCATGAGGATCTTTTGCGGCCTGCAACACACTGCGCCCAAAGGCGACATCCTCCTGACTTCTAACGTCCACCTGGTAGAACCTAGTAAACGTGTGTACTGAAGACCATGTTGCGGCCTTACAAATTTGAGCCAGGGAGGCCTGGTGATGCACTGCCCATGAAGTTCCAACTGCTCTCGTGGAGTGCGCCCTAACTTTGAACGGAGGTGGTCTACTTCTCAAGCCATAGGCTTGTATTATGACCTGTCGAATCCACTTGGCTAAAGTAGATTTTGATGCTGCCTGACCCCTTCTGGGGCCCTCCGGCAGAACAAACAAAGAATCCGTTCTACGAATCTGAGCAGTGGCTTTTAGATAAGCTTTAACTGCTCTTACTACATCCAAAGAATGCAATAACTTTTCCTCTACCGAGCTTGGTTTGGGGAAAAAAGAAGGAAGAACCACATCCTGGTTCAAGTGAAACCTCGATACCACCTTAGGAAGAAAGGCTGGGTGAGGGCGTAATACTACTCTGTCCTTATGAATAACCAGATATGGCTCTTTACAGGACATGGCGGCTAATTCCGACACTCTTCTAGCCGAGCATATGGCTACTAAAAATATCAATTTTCTGGTGAGTAGAACCAAGGAAATGTGCCGCAAAGGTTCAAATGGCTGCTTCTGCAGAACCGACAGAACCAAATTTAGATCCCATGGGCATATGGGAGCTTTAATCGGTGGAATAATACGAGTCACACCTTGCATAAAGGATTTGACAAGTGAATGCATAGCCAGGGGCCTTTGAAATAGTATTGATAAGGCCGAAACCTGGCCCTTGATAGTACATAAGGCAAACTTCCTGTCTACAGCCCACTGCAGGAAGTCCAGAATTCTGCCTATAACGTACTTACGTGGATGCCATTTTCTGGCCTCGCACCAAGTGATGTACGCCTTCCAAACTCTATAGTAGATCTGCCTGGATACAGGCTTCCTGGCATTGATTATAGTTGATACCACAGAGTTAGAGAGACCTCTCTTCTTTAGGATGTGGGATTCAATAGCCAGGCCGTTAAACTTAGTTAGTAAGGAAGGGTGGTATATCGGTCCTTGCGAAAGCAGGTCCGGACGACGTGGAAGGGTCCAAGGACTCCCCACAGACATTTTGATGATCTCCGCGTACCAGGCCCTTCGGGGCCACGCTGGAGCCACCAGGATCACTGGCTTCTTTTCCAACCTGACTCTGCGAAGGAGTCGAGGCAACAATTGTAGCGGAGGGAATGCATATATCAGTCTGAACTGATCCCAAGGGAACACCAGAGCATCCGAGCCGCAAGCGAGGGGATCCCTTGTCCGGGAGACAAATCTGTCCACCTTTGCGTTGAATCTGGATGCTAGCAGATCTACATCCGGTGTTCCCCACCGCTGACATATTGCTCGGAAGACCTCGGGATGAAGGGACCATTCCCCTGGGCATAACTGTTGGCGACTCAGAAAGTCCACCCCTGGAATGAAGACAGCTGATATACATGGGACATGCTTTTCTGCCCATTCCAGGATGTGACTTACTTCCCTCTGGGCTGCACGACTCCTGGTGCCTCCCTGATGATTGATATATGCCACTGCTGTGGCATTGTCTGATTGAATTCTGACAGGGGACCCTTGGAGTCTGGATGTCCAGGCTACTAGGGCATACCGGGCTGCTCGTATCTCTAAGAGATTGATGGGCAGGGTTCTTACTACATTTGACCATCTGCCCTGGAGAGACCATTGCTCCAGTACTGCCCCCCAGCCTATAAGGCTGGCATCTGTAGTGACCACCTTCCAGGATATCGGACTGAAGGGTTTTCCCTTCTGGAGATTCTGGGGGATCAACCACCAGCAGAGACTCTTCCGAACGGAAGGGGACAAAGCCATCGGGAAGTCTAGAGCCTGAATCTTTCCGTTCCAGGCTGACAATATGGCCCTCTGTAAATTCCTTGAGTGGAATTGGGCGTATGGCACAGCTTCGAATGATGCTACCATCTTTCCTAGCAGCCTCATGCACAGGCGTATGGACGGCTGTCTTTTTGCACAAAGCAGACGGACCAAGCCCCTCAAAGAGGATACCTTGTCTAGAGGTAAGAAAATCTTCCTCTGGTCTGAATCCAGCCGTAGCCCTAGATATACCAGGTTTTTCACTGGCTGTAGGGCTGACTTGTCCAGGTTGATGACCCAACCGTGAGATTCTAGATACTTGATTGTATCGACAATTACCACTTCTAGCTTGGCAACTGAGTGGTCCATCAACAACAGGTCGTCTAGGTATGCCATTATCGTTACACCTCGTGTTCTTAGATCGGCCAACAGTGGGGCCAGAATTTTTGTGAACACTCGTGGTGCTGTGGCCAGACCGAAAGGTAAGGCTCTGAACTGAAAATGGCGCCCTTCTACTGCAAAGCGTAGAAATTTTTGATGACCTGGAAAGATGGGAACATGCAAGTAAGCATCTTTGATGTCGATCGAGGCTAACCATTCCTCCCCCTGTAGGGCAGCGGTGACCGATCGGATCGACTCCATCCGGAAAGACCGGACGTTTAGAAATTTGTTTAGACTCTTTAGGTCCAATATGGGTCTTATGTCCCCGTTTGGCTTCGGGACTGTGAAAAGGTTTGAGTAGAAACCCAACCCCCACTCTTCCATAGGAACCTCCATAATTACTCCTTGGAGCAATAGTTGTTCTAACGCCAATAGGAGAGACCCTCTTTTCAGAGGGTCTCTTGGCATGCCTGACCACATAAAATGGGAAGGAGGAGACTCTTTTAACTCCAACTTGTATCCCAGAGTTACTGCGGAGAGCACCCATCTGTCTTTGATCGTCTCCCGCCAGGTCTCTGCGAACAACTGAAGTCTTCCCCCCACCCGTTTGAGTGGGAGCAGCCCTTCATAGGCTTGACTTGGAGGCTGATTTAGTACCCCTTCGGATCCAGGGTTTCTTATTACCCTGTGACTGTCCCTGATTTTTACCCCCTGAGTTTGACCGAGGAGGCCGTCGGAACTGCTTAGTAGCAGACGTCGCAGGGATAGGAGAGGTAGTCCTCTTAAAAGATGGACCCCTAGACCTCTTCTTACTCGGTAAGAGAGTACTTTTACCACTGGAAATCTTCTGGATATACTTATCCAGGTCCTCGCCAAAAAGGCGTTCCCCATGAAATGGGAAGCTAACTAAGAGCTTCTTACAGGGAGCTTCAGCAGACCAGTTTTTGAGCCACAGAAGCCTACGCATATGTACCGAAGACAGCGTGAGGCGGGAGGCCTGATGGATAGAATCCTTGATGGCGTCAACCGCAAAGCATAATGCTCTAGGCAGATCAGCCAGAGCCTGGGCCTGCTGGTCTGGCAAATCCCTCAGGACCATTTTCATCTGATCCTTTAAAGCTTGGCAGACCCCAATAGCTGCCACTGCTGGCTGTGTAACAGCCCCTGCTGTGGAAAAAGCAGATTTTAATAAAGATTCCAATTTTTTATCTACTGGATCTTTGAACATTTGAACATTATCTACTGGGCATGTCAGTGATTTGTTCACAGAAGAGATGGCTGCATCCACCGTAGGAACATTCCATCTCTGGGTGAACTTTTCCTCCATGGGATAGATCACCGGAAATTTCTTAGGCGGAACAAATAGTTTATCAGGATGTTCCCAGTCCTGGTATACAAGTCCTTCCAATAATGGATGTATTGGAAAGGAGCAATTAACCTGGGGAGCTTTTAGCGACACCAATGAGGAGACAGCAGTAGTTGATGGTTCAACAAGAGGCATTTTAAATGCAGATCGAACCATGTCAGTTAGGGTCTGGACCCACAATCTTTCAGTCTGTGATGCTGAAAATGGTTCATCTACTGTCGATTCCTCAAAAACAGAGTTAACCTCCTCCTGATCCCCTTCAGGTAGGTCGGTCCCTTCCAGGGACTGTTGCTCTGCCAACAGGCACTCTAATGGAGGTGATGGAGATCTGGCGCGCTTTCTTTCCTGCAGAGAAGAAGCGATCAATGCTGCCAATCTCTGCTCCAATCCCTCCAGAGTTGAGGCAAAAACCTCCTCTGTTATATATGCAGGAGCAGGTGGACTGAGGACAGCCGCAGTACCTGGCACTCCCGGGGGTTCCTTATGGGTATTAACCTCTGATTTCTCAGGGGAGGAGGGTGCAGATGACTGCTCCAGATCCTCAGAGCCCGATGGAGACCCCCTACACTTCCTGAGAGGTATATCTCGGAGTTTTTTAGGCGGCATATTCCTTAGTTCAAAGCTGAGGTATTCCAGCCGCAATACACCCCTTTACTGAAATAGTCTAATGCAATTTGCTGCTATGTACATCAGTGGGTGTCTACTAATGCGTCTTTCTGGGGATGCCTGTATCAACCGCCCGCTGTAAGCCCCTATACCATGCTACCAGCTCCTTTTCATGCTCTGTGTCCATAGCAAGCAGCGTGGACTGAGTCCTTTTATCTTGCTGGGACGCCCGCACATGCGCAGAAGCGCTGGGCGCACAGAGCGCGTCATCCGCCAGGCTCCGCCCCCTTTTTTGAAGCTAAATCTATAAAAATAAAGCGTGTGTGCGCGCGCGCACGTGTGCGCTCTTGGCGCCCTGTAGGGCGAGGAGCCAGGGTCCCCGTTTCACCAGGACTCGGGGATGGATGGAAACTACTTGGCAGCATGACAGAGGAATGCAGCTTCCCTGATAGAGAGCTCACTCATCTGCCTGGACTTTCACCATGGAAGGAATAGTCCCAAGAAAAAAAGACATTCCACAGCGGCCTCTAGTGGACAAACATAGGTACCGCACTTTTGTCTTTTTTTTTTTTTTTTTTAAAACCTCCTTTATGAAAAACATTTCCAGGTTTACAGTTTTTAAAACTTCCTTTATGAAAAGACATTTCTAGGATTTCTTAGGCATATACAGCTATTAGCGGGAATACCTTTAGGTAACAGGCAGAAAGACATATTAGGCTTGGGGGTCCCCTCAATAGAACCAAGTTCCTGAGGGGCCCCCACTTACCTTTTCCCCGCCGCAGGACTTTGTTTGGTCCACAGAAGCCCAAACTTCACCTCTCACGGCAGGCATTGTACTAGACCTTCAGGGACCGGGTTCCCAAGGATTCCACTCCCCTGGACCTGTATAGCACCCTGCACAGATAGCCTCTTGGTTTTGGGTATGACCAGAGCTCTGGATCCCAGGGTCCAGCCCTCCTAAGAGAGGCATTACAGGCAAAACCCTGCTCTTCTCTGCAAGGCCCGGGTACCGACCGTTTAGCTATGAAGCTTTTTTGGTCGGATCCGGAATAGCTTGCTAAGGCCCAGAGAACCTGTACACAAGCCCAGATGAATACATGTTAACCTTGGCCAACACCTTAGACACTGGCAAAAAACTGAGGTACTCCCGGATGGGAGGGGCTTATATAGGGGAGGGTACTTCCTGTTTTGGAAGTTGCCAGTGCCAGCACCTGAAGGTAATTCTATATAACCCACATAGTAATGACTATGCTGCTCTATGTCCCGTGATGTATGAACAAGAAAAAAGGAATTTGCCATGGAGCTCCACTTAAACAATGCAGCTGTTCAAAATTACAAACAGATTCTACATAAGAACAAACCTACAGTCCCTGTCTTGTATGCACCGCCTGTATACGGCTGTTCAGAGTATATAGGTCCTTTTTTATTTTGTGTGCGGGGTTCCCCTTAATATCCATACAAGACCCAAAGGGGCTGGTAATGGGCTGGGGTAGGGGGGGGGGGGTTGATGGGGTAGCTATGCCATTTTTCCTAAAGATTTTCATCCATATTACCCGGACCAGACATTGCATTAAAGCCGCAAGCAGTTTTAAATGGCTTTTTTCCCTTTAGAAATGTTATTTTGTGCAGGGACAGTTCTAAACACGGGAAACACGTGGCACTTCACAGGCATACTTTAGACACCCCCCAGGTACAATATTTAAAGGAATATTTGACTTTTTTTTTCACTTTATGCATCATTAAAATGACTGCTCCCGGAAAACGTCCGTTTTTAAAACTTCTTTTTGCATTGATACATGTCCCCTGGTGCAGAAGCCGGGTTCCCAAACTCTGTTTCGGACAATAACATGGATAATAGTCATTATAATTAGCACTTTAGAATCCGAACGTTCGCATCCATTGTATTTAATAGGGTTCTAATGTTCGTGCGAACTTTCGGTCCGTTCGCGGGTTCTGGTGCGAACCGAACCCGGGGGTGTTCGGCTCATCACTAGTACAGATGTGTGCATGGGGTCAGCAGGGCAGAGGACAGGGCATCAGCAAGGCAATGTGCAGCAGGTCAGTAGGGAAGTTGGCAAGGAGTCCGAAGGGCAGTTGGCAGGGAGTCAGCAGGGCAGATGACAGGGAGTCAGCAGGGCATTTTGCAAAGAGTCAGCAGGATAGTTGGCAGGGAGTCAGCAGGGCAGAAGTGCCACTTATCTCCTATCCTATGAAAGTGAAAGAGGCACAGGAGGGCAGGTGGGATGTAGCTGTATCACTCCACCACCTACAATAAGAGATCTGCTGCAGGAACTATAGAGGCAGCATCGGAAAATGCATCCGGCTGCCACCTTACTCCACGGCTGCAGTCCTGGAGTCCTGGAGTATACTAATCAAAATAGTCCCACTCACAGCACTGTCCCTGCCAGTGAATGTCCATTAGCTGAGCCGGCAGTTTCATCAGAAAAAAAGCCCTAGCTGGCACATGGGGTGATTAGGGTGTTCCCAGGTACATCCGGCCCCCCGGTGGGCATGCCTATGAGCAGATATCAGATCTAGGAGACCCAGTAAAAATAGGATTTTTATAACAGCTTACCTGTAAAATCCTTTTCTTGGAGTACATCACGGGACACAGAGCGACATAGTCATTACTAATGGGTTATATAGATACCTTCAGGTGCTGGCACTGGCAACTTCCAAAACCGGAAGTACCCTCCCCTATATAAGCCCCTCCCATCCGGGAGCACCTCAGTTTTGTAGCAAAGCAATAAGTGTCCCTAAAGAGGGGTGGGAGCTCTGTGTCCCGTGATGTACTCCAAGAAAAGGATTTTACAGGTAAGCTGTTATAAAAATCCTATTTTCTTTCTCGTACATCACGGGACACAGAGCGACATAGTCATTACTAATGGGATGTCCTAAAGCAATGCCCAACGAGGGGGGGGATACACCGTACATAAGCTGAGCGCTATCAGACATGAGGATCTTTTGCGGCCTGCAACACACTGCGCCCAAAGGCGACATCCTCCTGACTTCTAACGTCCACCTGGTAGAACCTAGTAAACGTGTGTACTGAAGACCATGTTGCGGCCTTACAGATTTGAGCCAGGGAGGCCTGGTGATGCACTGCCCATGAAGTTCCAACTGCTCTCGTGGAGTGCGCTCTAACTTTGAACGGAGGCGGTCTCCTTCTCAAGCCATAGGCTTGCATTATGACCTGTCGAATCCACTTGGCTAAAGTAGATTTTGACGCTGCCTGACCCCTTCTGGGGCCTTCCGGCAGAATAAACAAAGTATCCGTTCTGCGAATCTGAGCAGTGGCTTTTAGATAAGCTTTAACTGCTCTTACTACATCCAAAGAATGCAATAACTTTTCCTCTACTGAAGTAGGTTTGGGGAAAAAAGAAGGAAGAACCACATCTTGGTTCAAATGAAACCTCGATACCACCTTAGGAAGAAAGGCTGGATGAGGGCGTAACACTACTCTATGCTTATGGATAACCAGATATGGCTCCTTACAGGACATAGCTGCTAATTCCGACACTCTTTTAGCCGAACAAATGGCTACTAGAAAAATCAATTTCCTGGTGAGAAGAACCAGGGAAATATGCTGTAATGGTTCAAATGGTTGTTTCTGTAGAACCGACAGAACCAAGTTTAGATCCCATGGTCATATGGGAATATTAACCGGAGGACTAATACGCATCACTCCTTGTATAAAGGCTTTGACTAGTGAATGCGAAGCCAAGGGCCTTTGAAAAAATATTGACAAGGCCGAAAACTGACCTTTGATAGTACTCAAGGCAAGCTTCCTATCTACAGCCCACTGTAGGAAGTCCAGACTCCTACCTATTACGTACTTATGTGGATGCCATTTCTTGGCCTCACACCACGCGATGTACGCCTTCCAGATTCTATATTAGATCTGCCTGGATACCGGCTTCCTGGCATTGATCATGGTAGATACCACAGGATTAGAGAGCCCTCTCTTTTTTTTAGAATGTGGGCTTCCATAGCCAGGCCGTCAAACCTAGGGCTGGTAAGGAAGGGTGGTATATCGGTCCTTGCGAAAGCAGGTCCGGACGACGTGGGAGAGTCCAAGGACTCCCCACTGACATTTTACAATCTCCGCGTACCACGCTCTTCGGGGCCACGCTGGAGCCACCAGAATCACTGGTTTCTTTTCTACCCTGATTCTGCGGAGTAATCGAGGTAACCATTGTGGCGGTGTGAATGCATATATCAGCTTGAACTGATCCCAAGGGAACATAGGGCATCCGAGCCGCAAGCTAGGGGATCCCTTGTCCGAGAGACAAACCTGTCCACCTTTGTGTTGAATCTGGATGCTAGAAGATCTACATCCGATGTTCCCCACCGCTGACATATTGTCCAGAAAACCTCGGGGTGATGGGACCCTTCCTCTGGGCATAATTGCTGGCGACTTAGAAAGTCCGCCTTCCAATTCTCCACTCCTGGAAAGAATACCGCAGATATGTCTGGGACATATCTTTCTGCCCATTTCAGGATGTAATTTACTTCCCTCTGGGCTGCACGACTCCTGGTGCCCCCCTGATGATTGATATATGCCACTGCTGTGGCATTGTCTGATTGAATTCTGACAGGGGACCCTTGGAGTTTGGATGTCCATGCTACTAGGGCATACCGGGCTGCTCGTATCTCTAAGAGATTGATGGGCAGGGCCTTTTCTGCATCCGACCATCTGCCCTGGAGAGACCATTGCTCCAGTACTGCTCCCCAGCCTATAAGGCTGGCATCTGTAGTGACCACCTTCCAAGAAATCGGACTGAAGGATTTCCCTTTTTCCAGATTCTGGGGAACCAACCACCAACGGAGGCTCTTGCGAACGGAAGGGGACAAGGACATTGTAAGTCTAGGGCCTGAACTTTTTTGTTCCAGGCTGACAGTATGGCCCCTTGCAAATTCCTTGAATGGAATTGACCGTAGGGTACTGCTTCGAATGATGCCACCATTTTTCCCAGCAGCCTCATGCACAGGCGTATGGATGGCTGTCTTTTTTGTACCCACTAAGTGGATCAAATCTTTCAAAGACAACACCTTTCCTCGAGGCAAGAATATTTTTCTCTGGCCTGAATCCAACCTTAGCCCCAAGTATTCCAGACTTTTGACTGTTTTTTAGGGCTGACTTGTCTCGGTTGATAATCCAACCGTGAGATTCCAGATACTTGATTGTCTTGTGAACGACCACGTCTAGTTTTTTCACTGAGTGGTCTATCAGCAACAAGTCATCTAGATATGCCATTATCATTACACCTTGTGTTCTTAGATTGGCCAATAAAGGGCCAGAATTTTTGTAAACACTCGTGGTGCTGTGGCCAAACCGAAGGGTAAGGCTCTGAACTGAAAATGGCGCCCTTCTACTGCAAAGCGTAGAAATTTTTGGTGGACTGGAAAGATGGGAATGTGCAAATAAGCATCTTTGATGTCGATCGCGGCTAACCAATCCTCCCCTTGTAGGGCAGTGGCCACCGATCGGATCGACTCCATCAGAAAGTCCTGATATACAGGAATTTGTATAGCCCTTTTAGAATTAATATGGGCCTCCCGTCCGCGTTTGCTTCGGGACTGTAAAGAGGTTTGAGTAAAACCCGAATCCTCATTCTTCCAGGGGAACCTCCATAATTACTCCTTGGAGCAATAGTTGTTCTAGTGCCAACAGGAGGGACTCTCTCTTCCGGGGATCCCTTGGCACGTTTGACCTCAAAAATGGGAAGGAGGAGAGTCTTTTAACTCCAAACTGTATCCCAACCATACTGCGGAGAGCACCTATCTGTCTTGATCGTGTCCCGCCAGGTCTCTTGCGAACAACTGGAGTCCTCCCCCCCACCCGACTGAGTGGGGGCAACCCTTCAATGAATTTAACTTTGGGGAGGTTTTGTACCTCCCCTGACCCAGGGTTTCTCATTACCCTGCTATTGTCCCTGTTTTTTACCCCCGGGAATTGACCGAGGAGGCCGTCGGAACTGTTACACAGCCGATGCCCCAGGGACTGGAGAAGCAGGCCTCTTAAAGAGGGACCTCTAACTCTGTTTTTAACCGGCAAGAGCGTATTTTTACCGCTGGAAATTTTCTGGATATATTTGTCCAGGTTTTCCCTGAATAAGCGTTCACCATGAAATGGGACGCTAACCAGCCATTCTTTACAGGGAGCTTCAGCAGACCAGTTTTTGAGCCATAGAAGCCTACGCATATGTACTATAGACAGCGTAAGGCGGGAGGCCTGATGGACTGAATCCTTTATGGCGTCAACCGCAAAGCCTAAGGCTCTAGGTAGATCAGCTAGGGCAAGGCCTGCTGATCTGTCAAGTCCCTCAAGACCTGTTTCAACTGATCCTTCACTGCTTAGCAGACCCCAATAGCTGCTACTGCTGGTTGTGTCATCAAGCTTGCTGTAGAAAGAAGCGGACTTTCATAAGGACTCCAATCTTTTATCTATTGGGTTCTTGAACATTTGGACATTATCCACTGGACATGTCAGTGATTTATACATACAAGAGATGGCTGCGTCCACTGTAGGGACCTTCCATTTTTTTGATGAACTTATCCTCCATGGGATAGACCACCGGAAATCTCTTGGGGGAATAAATATTTTCTCAGGACGTTCCCAATCCTGGTAAATAAGCCCTTTCAGTAAAGGGTGAAGTGGAAAAGAACAGACAGTCTGGGGGCTTCTAGCGACCCCAACGAGGATACAGTAGTGGTTGATGGTTCCGCAAGGTGCATTTTTAAATGCTGATCGGACCATTTTAGTCAGAGACTGAACCCATAATCTTTCAGCTTGAGATGCTGAGAAAAGGTTCCCCCACTGTTGATTCCTCTATAACAGAATCAACCTCATCCTGATCCCCTTCAGGCAGGTCGATCCCTGTATGGGACTGTTGCTCTGCTAACAGGCACTCTGAAGGAGGAGACGGAGATCGGGCGTGCTTTCCCTGACAGGGAGGCAGCGATCAATGTTGAAATCTCTCTCTAATCCTCCCAGAGCTGAGGAAAAAACCTCCTCTGTTACATACACAGGAGCAGGTGAACTGAGGACAGTCATAGTACCAAGTACCCCTGCGGGGTCTCTACGGTCACTTACCTCTGAACTTCAGGGGAGACTGGTGCAGCAGAAGCATGCCCAAGATCCTCAGAACCCGATGAGACCCCCTTCGCTTCCTGGAAGATTCAGTTCCGGAGCTTCTGGACGGCATATTCCTAAGCCTAAAGCTGAGGTATTCCAGCCGTAATACACCACTTTTACTGAGAATAGTCTAGCACAATTGCTGCTATATCACAGTTGGTGTCTACTAAAGTGCCTTTCTAGGGGATGCCTGCATCAACCGCCTCTGTGTGCCTTTATACTGTTGCTAGCTCTGTCTGTGCACTTCAATAGCCAGCTATAATGTGCTTTAAAACACGCTGGACGCCCGCACATGCGCAGTAGCGCCGCGGCGCACACCTGAGCGTCATCCACCCGCTCCGCCCCTTTTTCCAGATCGCCTCTATGAATAGAGGCGCGTGCGCGCGCACGCGCGCGGGCACGTGCGCCTTCGGCGCCTTTTTTGAAAATAATAAGGAGCTAGATGGGAGCCAGGGTCCCTTTGCCGCAGGGCCCGGGGATGGATGAGCGCAGCAACAGGGCAGAGGAGACAGCTTCCCAGGAGAGAACATACCAACTGCCTGGATTTGATTCTGGAAGACAAAAAATCCACATTACAAGAAAAAGAACCATAGCGGCCTCTAGTGTCTAACACAGGTACCGCGGTCTTACACATTTTTTTTTTTTTTTCTTGCCTACTATTAAAATTTTTACATTTTCTCAGTAGTAACAGGCATACACAGAATATTAGCGGGAATACCTTAGGTAACAGGCAGAAAGACAAAATAGGCTTGGGGATCCCTCAATAGAACCAAGTTCCCGAGGGCCCCCACTTACCTTTTCCTCGCCGCAGGACTCTGTTTGGTCCACAGAAGCCCAAACTTCACCTATCACGGCAGGCATTGTAATCAAACCTTCAGGGACCGGGTTCCCAAGGATTCCACTCCCCTGGACCTGTATAGCACCCTGCACAGAAAACATCTTGGTCGTGGGTATGACCAGAGCTCTGGATCCCAGGGTCCAGCCCTCCTAAGAGAGGCATTACAGGCAAAACCTTGCTCTTCTCTTGCAAGGCCCGGGTACCGACCGTTTAGCTATGAAGCTTTTTTGGTCGGATCCGGAATAGCTTACTGAGGCCCAAAAGAACCTGTACGCAAGCTCAGTGAAAAACACATGTTACTTCTTGGCCAACACCTTAGACACTGGCAAAAAACTGAGGTGCTCCCGGATGGGAGGGGCTTATATAGGGGAGGGTACTTCCGGTTTTGGAAGTTGCCAGTGCCAGCACCTGAAGGTATCTATATAACCCATTAGTAATGACTATGTCGCTCTGTGTCCCGTGATGTACGAGAAAGAAAGACTTGCATGTAGCACACACTGAACTTATGTACAAGGACTCCATTGGCTTTTCTTAGAGTGGAGAAATGATATCACTCCTCACTCTGAAAGGAGGTTCTGGAATACTTATTCGAATGGGTCCCCTGTCTTCCCTAGTGAATTTATTACATATGCTAAAACACTGGATCACCACTGCACTAAATAAATGCTAATCCTCAGCTCAAGTGCTAAAAATGGCCCTGGGTGTGGTGGACCAGTGGGCCCAGGCAGCTCTCCATTTTGCCTATCTGGCTTGAGTATCCATTATGACAGATGTCCTTAAAAATTAAGGTGTCTTGTGGAAAGCATTTCGTCAATGCTGATCACCTTCTAAAGCCTTGTACACACGGTCAGACTTCCATCAGGCTTTTCCGTGGATTTTTGTCCGAACGGAGTTGGCCGGGCACACCCATAGCATACACACCACAGGACTTTTCTGCAAACTTTCCCTAAACTTTTTCCAACATCACGTGGTTTTTCTGCTCTTTACCGCTACCCTTTGGTCAACTTCTGCTATTGTTGGTTGATTTTAACATTATTTGTTTTGTCCATCGGACAAAAGTCCAATGGTTTTCTGTACACACAGTCGGACTTTGCTCCATCGGATTTTTGTTGGTCAAAAGTTTGTCCGTTTGCAGACCGAACTTTTGTCCGATGAAAACCAAAAAAGTTTGTCCGATGGAGCGTACACACGGTCGGATTTTTTTGCAAACTTGCTCAAAATAAAGTTTGTTGGCAAAAAGTCAGACCGTGTGTACGGGGCTTAACACTGTTAGTTTTTCAAAAGCCTCGTCCACATGGCCGAGAATCTCGTCAAGAAAAAACACGTTGTTTTTCTTGATGAGATTAATTAGACAAGAAACTTGTCCCGGCCGAGTGTACAGACGCTCCATTCAAAGAACCCGCGGTTCTTTGAATGGAGCGAACGCGGTGACGTCATCGACTACGACGAGCGTGCGCTCGTCACATTCAATGCCGTCGCCGCCATCTTGCTACACCCTACCTATGCCTAGGAAGCTACCGCGCATGCGTCGAAGTAATTTCGAGCATGCGCGGGCTTCCCAGAGGACAGGTAAGTGTACACACACACTTTTCTTGTCGAGAAACCTGCTGACAAGAATCTCAACGAGAAAAAAGAGAGCAGGTTCTCTATTTTTCTCATCGAGATTCTTGTCTGTTTTCTTGACGAGAAACATGATAGCCGCGTACACACGACCGATTTACTCGGCAAGAAAGCTCTGCCAGCAAGTTTCTTGCTGGTTCTTGCCGAGAAACTCGGTCGTGTGTACGAGGCTAAACTGTCTTAAGTTTGTAGCGGGTATACACTTTTCTGTGTATTTAAAACTGGCAGAGACACCAGTGATGTGCAGTTCCCTGCAGCTCAGCGGGTGGCGCTGTCGCCTTGGGCTAGGGTTGAACCATTGCTGTGTGCTGTGCTCCCTTTTTGTCCTCCCTCGGCAGCGGTATGGTGGGGCGGGGAACCCGCCGTGCTTGCTGGGAGAGGGTATAAAGGGGCCGGCCATCTTTGTCACAAAGTCGAGTCCCGGGCACCTTCAGCCTGTGGGCCGTGGTTCGTGTCGGTCCTCTAGGCGGCCTAGGCCTAGAGGATGTTCGGAGGTCGTGTTCCATCCCAGGCACCTTTAGCCTGGGGTGAGGTACTCGGATGGAGGTCTGGAGCTCAGTGCCCAACACTGAGTTCCGCGAGGGAAGGAGATCCTAGGGGACCCTGGGAGAGGGTACCCGAATCCGGAGGGTGTAATGGACCGGTGGGAGATACTTGCTTGAAGACCTGGTGCAGCATATTGCCGGTGACAGGAGAGCCTTCCATCGGAGACCGCCTGGAAGGAAATCCCCCTTCGCTTAGATACCGCAACCCACTTTCAGGAAGGAAAGTGGAGAGTTCATTGTGCCTGGGCCTACTGGCATCCACACCCCCTGTCTGTTCTGTTCGTTAAGGGAGTCCAACTGTCTGTGCATTACTCTGTCATTGGAAGAATAAAGGAGTGTTGGACTTTAGTGGTGTGGGGCTCATTTACTGGCAGACACTGTTTGAGAAAACCAGGACGAGGTCTCCAGATGCAGAACACCGACCCGAAGGTAAAAGAGGATTGTCTCTCACTGCAGATACTCGGCAGGGGGACTTGGCGTGGTGACCCCGCACTCTCTCCTTCAGAGTACCCCTAGACGAGAAGCAGAGAAAGAGGAGAGAGTGGAGGCCGCTACACGTGGGGGCTCGTCCGGGATGGTGTTCGTGCTACTACGGAGTTTGAACGTGTCTGCCCGGAGGAGTTCCGAGTAGGTCGGCCATATTATTGGCCAAAGTGCATCCCTGTTCAAAGTCGTGGACATGACCCAGTGAAGGGAAAGGCCCGCGCAGAAGAGAGAGGAAAGGGGGGGCTCAGCCGTGTGAAGGACTACACGTGGGGGCTTCTATTTGCACTGCGCCACCAGGCACACCCCCACCGCTTAGTTTCTGGGCGTGACTCAGGAAGAAAAAGCCAGCAAACTGGAGCAAAGGGGAGGAGTCGAATACGTGTGAAGGACTGCACGTGGAACGTTGGCGCAAAAACTTTGCAGTGCGCGATGGACCAACAGCAAGTCACCATGTTCGGACAAATAGCGTGGGTTCCACTTCATCCTTCTACCACGTCTTTGACTGCTGCTGCTCCGGTGACCGATACAGGGATTCGGCTAAAGCCAAGGGGACGATTCGCCCTGTATTCATGCATGGACGTTGAGGCCCTGGGTGTGATTTGTCCCGGCTGCTCGGGACTGGTGTGCCATCTGAAGCCATTCGGGGCGATGCGAAGTCTGTGGGGAGTTTCTATTCGAGGTAGATACAGTCATTGAGAAGCCAAGAACCATCTACCCCGGCCGTACCACAGGCAGCACCACTCAAGTTGGAGGAATCACTGCTTTGACAGCCACCCCTGTGCGCACTGCAGCGACCGCGGAGGAGGTCGCGAGTACTCAACGGGAGAAATCCGAGGATGCTGACTCGGTCACCACTGTCTCACAGCGTCCACCGCCGAAGAGAAAGACCGGTATGGTAGCCCCGTCCAGCGGTTGCGGTGGACCATCTTGCCTGTGTAATGGTCGTTTAACCACAAAGGGGTTAATATGGATTCTACTACTGTTCCGAATTGTAAAGTTTAGATAACATTGCATGCAAGTTTGAAAAGCAGAGACTGACACATCCGTGCAGATCCGTTGCTTCCGTATCTAATAATTTATTCCAGGCAGTACTAAGCTTTTACACACAGCATGATACGTCACTATTATGTTAATTGTGACACTAATAAACACATCTCATTGGCTACAATACAAAAGGAGTACAGAAACGTGATGATTAAGCTGGGCTGTCCTCTGGTCCTATCTTCATATCCGCATTCCAAAGGTGTGTGGGAGAAGGGGGTCTCAGCCATCTTCTGTCTTCTACAGTCTTTTCGATGGGAGGGGTTGTTATTATAAACTGATTTTGAGTAAGGAAATATTACAGCAGTGGTGTACATGAGAAATCAATATAGACTTTATAGTATAGTAAAGATGCATAGAGAATAGACATTTTCTAGTTTAACATTATGCTCATCACATTCCTTCACAGACCCCCCTAAAATGGCTATTTTCTATTCTATCTGTCCCTTAAACTAAAGAACCTGACCACCACCTGGACCATTCCCAAGGACCTTTTTTCAGGCTAAGTATAGAGAAGGGCAGTAACTAGTTCACTACCCCCCTCGACGAAGCCGGGAAGGACAGTCAGGCGGTTCCCTATTCTATCCCTATATCCCTATAGGACTGTGAAATTATGGACAGGGAGTGACTGTAAAGGAGTGAAGGGTTTATCCTCTTCCTTCATAAGTGGATCCTCTTCTTCTTGGTGGAGAAATGTAGGTGTACTGTTATCTACAGCCTTGCTCATTAGCTTCTTTACAAAGGGCAGAATACAGCATACAACCAGGGCTAAAAGAACTAGGATTATTAATACTGTAACCCCTATCTGGGCGAGCATCTTTTGCCACCCACCCATCCAGCTGAAATATTGATCCCACGGGTCTGTAATACCTGAGTTCTTCTTCAACTCTAATGACAGATCTTCTAATTTCTTTATAGCTAGAGTAACCTTACCATTTGGGCCAGTATTGTCAGGAATGTAGGTGCAACAGGTTCCCGTTTTCTTTATCATTTTACAGACACCTCCTTTCTCAGCTAACACCATGTCTAAGGCCATCCGGTTTTCAAATGTCATATAAGAAGTGGGGGCTAACTGGTCAGCAATTCCCTGCAGGGCATCTCTAGTGTAATTTACAAATCTCTGTTGGTTGTAGTATATGTAATTAATCCAATCTACATTCTTGTTGACAGTTATTATGGGGATCAAAGATTCAAAACCAGCTTTTACCTGGTCCCTGGCTTTGAATTGATCAGGGACCCCCCTTGGGACCCCTATGGCATCTAGGTACACATGAGGGTCAAAGCTTCCGGAGGGAGCTGCTCGCTTCCTCCTCTGGCTGGGTGTTGGGTCAGTGTATGTATCAGGAGTATCCTCTGCTATGATATGGAGAGGTATAATGACCTTTGCAAGAGCACATTCACCGGTCCAGGTTCCCTCTAGTCTGGTCCTGATTTTCCGGTCTCCGCAGATCCAGTATATATCACCAAGGGACTGGATCTGGTTTTGTGTTAACTTCCCTGAAACACCGCTGTAAGTAGAGCAGTGTCCCTCAGTGAAGTTACCCAGGAACCTTCCCCCACCCTGGTAATTAGAGTAACAGGTGTAGTTCCCGGGATATATGGTGATACCCTCCCCAGGTTTCGGGATTTTGGTAACTATAGGATATTCCTTTTTCCATGTTTCGCACGCAGTGATTGGTGGATGTATTAGTGAACAGGCTGAGGAAACATTCCTCACTGTCCGGTGGGATCTGAAGAGGGACTGTTCCTAAATGTGGCCTGGCACTACCACAGACATAGCAGTTGCTTCTGTTATGTTGGCTTGCACTGAATCTCATCCACTCAAGCCATAGATTAGTGTCCAAGAATCCAGTTTCAGCTGCCATTGTCTCTTCAAAGGTCGGGTTTGCCATTGCTATCATGTCTTTTATAGCAATGGTAGAAGGTTTAAGGGGATTTGTTATGGGTTTTGATGTGTTATACATGTCTTTTAGGTAAAATTTTGCAAGAGCTTAACCATAAGGTGGATGCCTGCCTAACCAGTAAAGTCCTGCATCACAAGGGCTGGGATTCTCAATGTTTAAGACAAGTCTTTCTCCATCATCACTGCACCCTGACTTCCAGATGGACAGACGCTTAATGAGAAGCTTCCCCACATTATCTTTCCTTCTCAAAGCGCTCCATGGTTGTTACCCCCAGCCTGCTCCGGTACTCCATCCCACTGATCCCCAACTGCCACAGTTGTATCCCCAATAATCATCCGTTAAACATTTGTATATTTGAGTCGGGCCATTCGCCATGCAAGCCCGCTTTGCCCTACCCGCTCCATACTTTTTGCAATGCCAGGGTATCATACTACAAAAATCAAAGGTAAATGCAACTACTTGTGTGCTGGATGAGTTGTACCAAAATGTGGTGATGCCATTCATCTTAGTGATGGCCGCTTGTTGAGTACCTGTTTTACTGATAACCATCTGCTGAGCTTTTATCAAACCTATTAGGAAAAGGATATACAACACCATCATTGTGGTGTTGTCAGAATCTTGTCTTCAGGAGATGGAGTTTTCTTGCAGTGGGAGGCGTGTATCCAGGTGCTTTTGCCTTCTAGCTTTACTGATGTAGCTGTGGTCAGCAAAACTTGGAATGGACCATCATATCTTGGCTCAAGGGAGTGCTTTCTCACAAACTTCTTTACTAGCACCCAATCTCCTGGCTGAAGACTGTGGGTTCCTGAGTCTGTCTCTGGGTCTGGAATGGAGGAAAATACTCGAGAATGGATATTGGTTAACTCTTTAGACAAACGTGTAACATAACTAGTTAACACATCAGATTGTAACTGCAACTGCTGTTGGAAATAACAGCCAAGTCTGGGGGCTGAACCAAACAAAATTTCATAAGGGGACAGAGCATGTTTCCCACGGGGGGTGTGTCTGACACTGAACAGGGCAATGGGCAAACTGACTGGCCAACTCATGTTAGTCTCTTGGGCCATCTTTAACATCCTGTTTTTTAGAGTCCCATTCATCCTTTCTACCTTCCCGCTGCTTTGAGGGTGGTATGGGGTGTGTAGAGCTAACTGAACTCCCAGTGCTGCCCAAATCTCTTTTGTAAGGGTTGCTGTGAAGGCTGGGCCCTGATCACTCTCTATCACCTCTGGAACCCCAAATCTACCTACTTGCTCGCTCAGTAGTTTCTTAGCCGTGGTCTTGGCTGTCATGTTTGTAACAGCGTAGACTTCTGGCCAGCCGGAGAACATGTCCACCACCACTAGGGCATATTCATATCGGCCACCTTTTGGCATCTGTATATGATCAATCTGTATCCTCTGGAATGGATAGAGGGGTTTCGCCAAATGCTTCTGCGGTGTCTTCTCTGTTCTCCCCGGGTTGCATTTTGCACATACTGCACATGAGGTGCAGTAATTCCTGATTAGGGAGGTTATCCCTGGGGCCCAGTAATACTTGCTGATCAGTGAATTCATTAAGTTCTTAGAGAGATGTGCAGGTCCATGTGCCCATTGGATGACTGCTGGATACATATATTTTGGTAAACAGGTTTTCCCTCTCATCAGATATAGATCTCCATCGTATTCTGCTCCTTTATCGATCCATTCCGAATGTTTTTCTGAGCAAGCTGCATTTTGCATAGAGGCTAGGTATTGCCTGTCAGATGGCACATAGACCGCCACAGGCATCTGCGCTAAAGATTCACTCTCCTCTTCGGCCACTTTAGCCGTTTTCCGTTGGTCTTTCGCTGCTTCTTTGGCAGCTATATCCGCCAGGTGATTCCCTCTGGCTTCTTGAGAATTCAGTTTGCTATGTGCTTTAACCTTCAAGACAGCCACTTTGTCAGGCAGGAGTAGTGCATCCATTAACTTCTTGATGGCTGTGCCGTGTTTCACTGGCGTTCCGGCCACTGTCTGAAATCCTCTAGCCCTCCAGATGACACCAAAGTCATGAGCCACTCCCAGGGCGTACCTTGAGTCTGTGTAAATGTTGGCTCTTTTACCTTCTGCTATCTTACATGCTGTAGTGAGGGCTTGGAGCTCCGCTTCCTGAGCAGATACAGTTGGTAGTAATGCTCCTGCTTGAAGAAGTTCAAATTCAGAGGTCACAGCATAACCTGTGTGGTACTTGCCTCCTTCATCTGCATATCTGGAGCCATCCACAAAAAGTGTGTAGTCAGGGTTTTCCAGAGGAGTTTCACTCACTGTAGGTAAATGTGTGGTTTCCATGCGCATCATTTCAAGGCAGTCATGTGGAGCAGTACAGGGGTCTTTTTCTTCACCATCTCCTTCGTCTTGTCCCCCCTCGAAAAATGGCAGAAGTGTGGCCAGGTTGAGAGTGAGACACCTTTGGAGGGTCACATTGTCTGGAAGGAGGAGGGAGATATGTAACCGAAGATGTCTGGCGGTGGACAGGTGGCGGTTTTGTACCTGATTCAGAATGGCAGCAATGTCATGTGGTGCCAAAAGAAGCAGGGGGTGTGCTAGGACGAGGTCAGAAGTTTTGTCCAGCAGTGCTTGGGCAGCAAAGACAGCTCTTAAACAGGAAGGGCAACCCCTAGCCACGGGGTCTAAACGGCATGAATAGTACCCAATGGTTCTAGTTCGGCCTCCATGTGATTGAGCTAGGACCCCTGTGGCGTGGCCATTTCTTTCCGACACAAACAGTTTAAAGGGTATTCCATAATCTGGGAGGCCCAAAGCAGGAGCCGTGGATATTGCTTGCTTCAGCAGAAAGAAATTGTCCAGGGCCTCGCTTGACAGGGTAAATGGCACAGACTTGAGAGCATCATAGAGCAGTTGCATGAGGATCGATGCATCAGGGATCCATGCCCTGCAGTAAGAAATGAGTCCAAGAAAGGCATGCAGTTGTTTAGTTGCATGTGGTTGGGGAATATCCCGGATTGCAGCAACCCGGTCTGACGTGATATGTCTTGTGCCCTTGGAAATGCAGTAACCCAAAAAGTTGACTGTTTTGGGACACCACTGTATTTTGGCTTTGGAGGCCTTACAGCCTTGTTCCTTGTGCGCTCGTCACATTCAATGCCGTTGCCGCCATCTTGCTACACCCTACCTATGCCTAGGAAGCTACCGCGCATGCGTCAAAGTCATTTCGAGCATGCGCGGGCTTCCCGGAGGACAGTTAAGTGTACACACACACTTTTCTTGTCGAGAAACCTGCTGACAAGAATCTCGACGAGAAAAAAGAGAGCAGGTTCTCTATTTTTCTCGTTGAGATTCTTGTCTGTTTTCTTGACGAGAAACATGATAGCTGCGTACACACGACCGATTTACTCGGCAAGAAAGCTCTGCCAGCAAGTTTCTTGCTGGTTCTTGCCGAGAAACTCGGTCGTGTGTACGAGGCTAAATGGTCTTAAGTTTGTAGCGGGTATACACTTTTCTGTGTATTTAAAACTGGCAGAGACACCAGTGATGTGCAGTTCCCTGCAGCCCAGCGGGTGGCGCTGTCGCCTTGGCCTGGGGTTGAACCATTGCTGTGTGCCGTGCTCCCTTTTTGTCCTCCCTCGGCAGCGGTATGGTGGGGCGGGGAACCCGCCGTGCTTGCTGGGAGAGGGTATAAAGGGGCCGGCCATCTTTGTCACGGGGTCGAGTCCCGGGCACCTTCAGCCTGTGGGCCGTAGTTCGTGTCGGTCCTCTAGGCGGCCTAGGCCTAGAGGACGTTCGGAGGTCGTGTTCCATCCCAGGCACCTTTAGCCTGGGGTGAGGTACTCGGATGGAGGTCTGGAGCTCAGTGCCCAACACTGAGTTCCGCGAGGGAAGGAGATCCTAGGGGACCCTGGGAAAGGGTACCCGAATCCGGAGGGCGTAATGGACCGGTGGGAGATACTTGCTTGAAGACCTGGTGCAGCATATTGCTGGTGACAGGTGAGCCTTCCATCGGAGACCGCCTGGAAGGAAATCCCCCTTCGCTTAGAGACCGCAACCCACTTTCAGGAAGGAAAGTGGAGAGTTCATTGTGCCTGGGCCTACTCGCATCCACACCCCCTGTCTGTTCTGTTCGTTAAGGGAGTCCAACTGTCTGTGCATTACTCTGTCATTGGAAGAATAAAAGAGTGTTGGGCTTTAGTGGTGTGGGGCTCATTTACTGGCAGACACTGTTCGAGAAAACCAGGACGAGGTCTCCAGATGCAGAACACCGACCCAAAGGTAAAAGAGGATTGTCTCTCACTGCAGATACTCCGCAGGGGGACTTGGCGTGGTGACCCCGCACTCTCTCCTTCAGAGTACCCCTAGACGAGAAGCAGAGAAAGAGAAGAGAGTGGAGGCCGCTACACGTGGGGGCTCGTCCGGGATGGTGTTCGTGCTACTACGGAGTTTAAACGTGTCTGCCCGGAGGAGTTCCGAGTAGGTCGGCCATATTATTGGCCAAAGTGCATCCCTGCTCAAAGTCGTGGACATGACCCAGTGAAGGGAAAGGCCCGCGCAGAAGAGCGAGGAAAGGGGGAGGCTCAGCCGTGTGAAGGACTACACGTGGGGGCTTCTATTTGCACTGCGCCATCAGGCACACCCCCACCGCTTAGTTCGTGGGCGTGACTCAGGAAGAAAAAGCCAGCAAACTGGAGCAAACGGGAGGAGTCCAATACGTGTGAAGGACTACACGTGGGACGTTGGCGCAAAAACTTTGCAGTGCGTGATGGACCAACAGCAAGTCACCATGTTCGGACAAACAGCGTGGGTTCCACTTCATCCTTCTACCACGTCTTTGACTGCTGCTGCTCCGGTGACCGATACAGGGATTCGGCTAAAGCCAAGGGGATATTCGACCTGTATTCATGCATGGACGTTGAGGCCCTGGGTGTGATTTGTCCCGGCTGCTCGGGACTGGTGTGCCATCTGAAGCCATTCGGGTGATGCGAAGTCTGTGGGGAGTTTCTATTCGAGGTAGATGCAGTCATTGAGAAGCCAAGAACCATCTACCCCGGCCGTACCACAGGCAGCACCACTCAAGTTGGAGGAATCACTGCTTTGACAGCCACCCCTGTGCGCACTGCAGCGACCGCGGAGGAGGTCGCGAGTACTCAACGGGAGAAATCCGAGGATGCTGACTCGGTCACCACTGTCTCACAGCGTCCACCACCGAAGAGAAAGACCGGTATGGTAGCCCCGTCCAGCGGTTGCGGTGGACCATCTTGCCTGTGTAATGGTCGTTTAACCACAAAGGGGTTAATATGGATTCTACTACTGTTCCGATTTGTAAAGTTTAGATAACATTGCATGCAAGTTTGAAAAGCAGAGACTGACACATTCGTGCAGATCCGTTGCTTCCGTATCTAATAATTTATTCCAGGCAGTACTAAGCTTTTACACACAGCATGATACGTCGCTATTATGTTAATTGTGACACTAATAAACACATCTCATTGGCTACAATACAAAAGGAGTAGAGAAACATGATGATTAAGCTGGGCTGTCCTCTGGTCCTATCTTCATATCCGCATTCCAAAGGTGTGTGGGAGAAGGGGGTCTCAGCCATCTTCTGTCTTCTACAGTCTTTTTGATGGGAGGGGTTGTTATTATAAACTGATTTTGAGTACGGAAATATTACAGCAGTGGTGTACATGAGAAAGCAATATAGACTTTATAGTATAGTAAAGATGCATAGAGAATAGACATTTTCTAGTTTAACATTATGCTCATCACATTCCTTCACAGACCCCCCTAAAATGGCTATTTTCTATCTGTCCCTTAAACTAAAGAACCTGACCACCACCTGGACCATTCCCCAGGACCTTTTTTCAGGCTAAGTATAGAGAAGGGCAGTAACTAGTTCACTACCCCCCTCGACGAAGCCGGGAAGGACAGTCAGGCGGTTCCCTATTCTATCCCTATATCCCTATAGGACTGTGAAATTATGGACAGGGAGTGACTGTAAAGGAGTGAAGGGTTTATCCTCTTCCTTCATAAGTGGATCCTCTTCTTCTTGGTGGAGAAATGTAGGTGTACTGTTATCTACAGCCTTGCTCATTAGCTTCTTTACAAAGGGCAGAATACAGCATACAACCAGGGCTAAAAGAACTAGGATTATTAATACTGTAACCCCTATCTGGGCGAGCATCTTTTGCCACCCACCCATCCAGCTGAAATATTGATCCCACGGGTCTGTAATACCTGAGTTCTTCTTCAACTCTAATGACAGATCTTCTAATTTCTTTATAGCTAGAGTAACCTTACCATTTGGGCCAGTATTGTCAGGAATGTAGGTGCAACAGGTTCCTGTTTTCTTTATCATTTTACAGACACCTCCTTTCTCAGCTAACACCATGTCTAAGGCCATCCGGTTTTCAAATGTCATATAAGAAGTGGGGGCTAACTGGTCAGCAATTCCCTGGAGGGCATCTCTAGTGTAATTTACAAATCTCTGTTGGTTGTAGTATATGTAATTAATCCAATCTACATTCTTGTTGACAGTTATTATGGGGATCAAAGATTCAAAACCAGCTTTTACCTGGTCCCTGGCTTTGAATTGATCAGGGACCCCCCTTGGGACCCCTATGGCATCTATGTACACATGAGGGTCAAAGCTTCCGGAGGGAGCTGCTCGCTTCCTCCTCTGGCTGGGTGTTGGGTCAGTGTATGTATCAGGAGTATCCTCTGCTATGATATGGAGAGGCATAATGATCTTTGCAAGAGCACATTCACCGGTCCAGGTTCCCTCTAGTCTGGTCCTGATTTTCCGGTCTCCGCAGATCCAGTATATATCACCAAGGGACTGGATCTGGTTTTGTGTTAACTTCCCTGAAACACCGCTGTAAGTAGAGCAGTATCCCTCAGTGAAGTTACCCAGGAACCTTCCCCCACCCTGGTAATTAGAGTAACAGGTGTAGTTCCCGGGATATATGGTGATACCCTCCCCAGGTTTCGGGATTTTGGTAACTATAGGATATTCCTTTTTCCATGTTTCGCACGCAGAGTGATTGGTGGATGTATTAGTGAACAGGCTGAGGAAACATTCCTCACTGTCCGGTGGGATCTGAAGAGGGACTGTTCCTAAATGTGGTCTGGCACTACCACAGACATAGCAGTTGCTTCTGTTATGTTGGCTTGCACTGAATCTCATCCACTCAAGCCATAGATTAGTGTCCAAGAATCCAGTTTCAGCTGCCATTGTCTCTTCAAAGGTCGGATTTGCCATTGCTATCATGTCTTTTATAGCAATGGTAGAAGGTTTAAGGGGATTTGTTATGGGTTTTGATGTGTTATACATGTCTTTTAGGTAAAATTTTGCTAGAGGTTAACCATAAGGTGGATGCCTGCCTAACCAGTAAAGTCCTGCATCACAAGGGCTGGGATTCTCAATGTTTAAGACAAGTCTTTCTCCATCATCACTGCACCCTGACTTCCAGATGGACAGACGCTTAATGAGAGGCTTCCCCACATTATCTTTCCTTCTCAAAGCGCTCCATGGTTGATACCCCCAGCCTGCTCCGGTACTCCATCCCACTGATCCCCAACTGCCACAGTTGTATCCCCAATAATCATCCGTTAAACATTTGTATATTTGAGTCGGGCCATTCGCCATGCAAGCCCGCTTTGCCCTACCCGCTCCATACTTTTTGCAATGCCAGGGTATCATACTACAAAAATCAAAGGTAAATGCAACTACTTGTGTGCTGGATGAGTTGTACCTAAATGTGGTGATGCCATTCATCTTAGTGATGGCCGCTTGTTGAGTACCTGTTTTACTGATAACCATCTGCTGAGCTTTTATCAAACCTATTAGGAAAAGGATATACAACACCATCATTGTCGTGTTGTCAGGATCTTGTCTTCAGGAGATGGAGTTTTCTTGCAGTGGGAGGCGTGTATCCAGGTGCTTTTGCCTTCTAGCTTTACTGATGTAGCTGTGGTCAGCAAAACTTGGAATGGACCATCATATCTTGGCTCAAGGGAGTACTTTCTCACAAACTTCTTTACTAGCACCCAATCTCCTGGCTGAAGACTGTGGGTTCCCGAGTCTGTCTCTGGGTCTGGAATGGAGGAAAATACTCGAGAATGGATATTGGTTAACTCTTTAGACAAACGTGTAACATAACTAGTTAACACATCAGATTGTAACTTCAACTGCTGTGGGAAATAACAGCCAAGTCTGGGGGCTGAACCAAACAAAATTTCATAAGGGGACAGAGCATGTTTCCCACGGGGGGGGTGTCTGACACTGAACAGGGCAATGGGCAAACTGTCTGGCCTACTCATGTTAGCCTCTTGGGCCATCTTTAACATCCTGTTTTTTAGAGTCCCATTCATCCTTTCTACCTTCCCGCTGCTTTGAGGGTGGTATGGGGTGTGTAGAGCTAACTGAACTCCCAGTGCTGCCCAAATCTCTTTTGTAAGGGTTGCTGTGAAGGCTGGGCCCTGATCGCTCTCTATCACCTCTGGAACCCCAAATCTACATACTAGCTCGCTCAGTAGTTTCTTAGCCGTGGTCTTGGCTGTCATGTTTGTAACAGCGTAGGCTTCTTGCCAGCCGGAGAACATGTCCACCACCACTAGGGCATATTCATATCGGCCACTTTTTGGCATCTGTATATGATCAATCTGTATCCTCTGGAATGGATAGAGGGGTTTCGCCAAATGCTTCTGCGGTGTCTTCTCTGTTCTCCCCGGGTTGCATTTTGCACATACTGCACATGAGGTGCAGTAATTCCTGATTAGGGAGGTTATCCCTGGGGCCCAGTAATACTTGCTGATCAGTGAATTCATTAAGTTCTTAGAGAGATGTGCAGGTCCATGTGCCCATTGGACGACTGCTGAATACATATATTTTGGTAAACAGGTTTTCCCTCTCATCAGATATAGATCTCCATCGTATTCTGCTCCTTTATCGATCCATTCCGAATGTTCTTCTGAGTAAGCTGCATTTTGCATAGAGGCTAGGTATTGCCTGTCAGATGGCACATAGACCGCCAAAGGCATCTGTGCTAAAGATTCACTCTCCTCTTCGGCCACTTTAGCCGTTTTCCGTTGGTCTTTCGCTGCTTCTTTGGCAGCTATATCTGCCAGGTGATTCCCTCTGGCTTCTTGAGAATTCAGTTTGCCATGTGCTTTAACCTTCAAGACAGCCACTTTGTCAGGCAGGAGTAGTGCATCCATTAACTTCTTGATGGCTGTGCCGTGTTTCCCCGGCGTTCCGGCCGCTGTCAGAAATCCTCTAGCCCTCCAGATGACACCAAAGTCATGAGCCACTCCCAGGGCATACCTTGAGTCTGTGTAAATGTTGGCTCTTTTACCTTCTGCTATCTTACATGCTGTAGTGAGGGCTTGGAGCTCCGCTTCCTGAGCAGATACAGTTGGTGGTAATGCTCCTGCTTGAAGAAGTTCAAATTCAGAGGTCACAGCATAACCTGTGTGGTACTTGCCTCCTTCATCTGCATATCTGAAGCCATCCACAAAAAGTGTGTAGTCAGGGTTTTCCAGAGGAGTTTCACTCACTGTAGGTAAGTGTGTGGTTTCCATGCGCATCATTTCAAGGCAGTCATGTGGAGCAGTACAGGGGTCTTTTTCTTCACCATCTCCTTCATCTTGTCCCCCCTCGAAAAACAGCAGAAGTGTGGCCGGGTTGAGAGTGAGACACCTTTGGAGGGTCACATTGTCTGGAAGGAGGAGGGAGATATGTAACCGAAGATGTCTGGCGGTGGACAGGTGGCGGTGTTGTACCTGATTCAGAATGGCAGCAATGTCATGTGGTGCCAAAAGAAGCAGGGGGTGTGCTAGGACGAGGTCAGAAGTTTTGTCCAGCAGTGCTTGGGCAGCAAAGACAGCTCTTAAACAGGAAGGGCAACCCCTAGCCACGGGGTCTAAACGGCATGAATAGTACCCAATGGGTCTAGTTCGGCCTCCATGTGATTAAGCTAGGACCCCTGTGGCGTGGCCATTTCTTTCCAACACAAACAGTTTAAAGGGTATTCCATAATCTGGGAGGCCCAAAGCAGGAGCCGTGGGTATTGCTTGCTTCAGCAGAAAGAAATTTTCCAGGGCCTCGCTTGACAGGGTAAATGGCACAGACTTGAGAGCATCATTGAGCGGTTGCATGAGGATCGATGCATCAGGGATCCGTGCCCTGCAGTAAAAAATGAGTCCAAGAAAGGCATGCAGTTGTTTAGTTGCATGTGGTTGGGGAATATCCCGGATTGCAGCAACCCGGTCTGACGTGATATGTCTTGTGCCCTTGGAAATGCAGTGACCCAAAAAGGTGACTGTTTTGGAACACCACTGTATTTTGGCTTTGGAGGCCTTACAGCCTTGTTCCGCAAGGTAGCATAGTAGACTTTCTGAATGTTCTTCCGCAGCGGGTTGGTCATCTGCACAGAGGAGAAGGTCGTCCACATATATGAGAAGAGTCACTGCAGGGTGTTCATTTTGCCATGTATCAAGTATGGAAGTTATGGCCTTTGCAAATTGGCTTGGTGAATTTTGTGCCCCTTGTGGCATAACTGCCCAGGTGTACTGCTTGTTGTCATGGGAGAAAGCAAAGAGGTATCTGCAGGAAGGATGCAGGGGAACACTGTAGAACGCATTTGCCAGGTCCACCACAGTGAAGTACTCAGCCGTCGGAGGTATACCTGATAATAAGGTATGTGGATTTGGCACAATTGGGGTGTCCAACACTGTGGCTTCATTAACTGCTCGGAGGTCTTGGACCATTCTGTATTTTTCTGGTTCTCCTCTTAGGGTTCGTTTCTTCACTGGGAACGAGGGTGTATTGCATTCCGAAGTACAAGGTATCAGCGCGCCATTGGACACAAGTGTCTCGACCTGTCTTGAGATGGCTGCGGATTGAGCAGGCTTCAAGGGGTATTGTGGTTTCCGGGGCAATGATGCTCCCTCTTTGAGCTTGACTAAAACTGGTGGCACTTTCAGGTGACCGATGTCTTCCGGTCCCGTGGACCATAGACATGCAGGAATTCTGTCAAGTACTTCCTGTGGAATGGAACTAGGAGTTATCGCTTCATGAAGTATCATCATGAGAGGAAGAGAACACAAAGCAGATGAGTCTTCCAAGGATAGGGGAGTATGTAGCTTCACTCCTCCTTCAGGCGTGAAAATGATTGAGGCCTGTAGTCTGGACAACACATCAGCTCCAAGCAAATTCATGGGACATGTAGAGGACACCACAAATCTGGCAAGCAAATTGGGGAATGTCCCCACCTGGAGTGGCTCAGTAAGTGGACTGGAGCGGGGCACCCCATCCACACCCACACAGGAAACATCAATATTGGAAAGGAAAGAAGTAGCAGGCAGGTCCTCAGTCCTCAAGACGCTCCTGGCTGCACCCGAGTCAACAAGGAAGGTGGTAGGTCTTCCCTGTATAGGTAATGTGACCTTTGCAAGGGGTCCCCCAGGCCTATTCGAGGACACTGCCATAAGGGGTGACTCGGGCTTGCCCATTTCCTAGCGACAATTGGGGTGTGGTGGAGTTTGTTGATATCCGCGTTGCCCTTCACGGGGGTCCCTGTCTTGTCTGGTATGTCTTGAGGCTTTACATTCTCTTTGTAGTGACCCCGTATCCCACAGTTGTAGCAGGTGATCCTTTCCCTGATATTGGGTAGTGGAGGTGGACAAGTGTAGATGGGATCGTCATCATGGGCTACCATGAGGGGCGTTGGTTTTTTCACTTTTTGGTTTTCTATACCCCTGGCCACCAGCAGTAGATCGGACATTGTCATAGAGCGGTATTCGGGGCGAGCCACCATCAGGCCTTTTCTGATATCTTCTCTGAGCCCTGAGACAAAAGCAGTTGATAACATATGAGTGTGTGTCTTTTCATAGTGAGAGAAGCCCAGATCCTCAAAGGCCTGGGTGAGTCTGGTATGATACTTCTCCACAGACTCCCCTTTATCTTGGATAATATCTTGGATTGTGGTAGTCTGATCCGCCAGTTTCTCCTTTGCCCATTCATGGAGTTGGGCGCAGAACTCCACACCCGAGGAATAGGAACTGGCACTTGTCAAGCAGGCATCATTGAAGGCCGCCTGCATGACCGGCCAAAAGACATGTCCTGCCTTAATTTGGCATAAGCTGATCAAATCTCTCCAAGCAGCTGAATACGTTTCTTGTATCTGCACCATCTTGCGGTAGAAGGGCATTGGTTGTTTCTCTGGGTCAGGCAGACTTGTCACTAGAGCCGCTGCTTGTGATGGGGTAAAAGCGACATACATTACTGGTGCCCCTTCTGGCAACCGAGATTGTTGTTGGGGCGGGGGCTGTAGAGGGGTACTGTTCTTTATTGTTGCCAGCATACGTTCGAGATTCTCTCTGAACTGTGATGCCGCGTACACACGATCATTTTTCACGTCGTGAAAAATGAAATTTTTTGTTTTCAACAAGAAAAACGACCGTGTGTGGTCTTTTTGTCATTTTTCATGACGTGAAAAACGGCATTAAAAACGACGAGAAAAATTAGAACATGTTCTAATTTTTCTCGTCGTTTTTCCTGACATTTCTTCCGCGGCAGTGTTTCCCATAGGGAAACACTGCCGCGGAGCCCATAGACGATCGTTTTTCTCGTCATTTTAAAAAATGACGAGAAAAATGACCGTGTGTGGGGAACAAGCTGTTCCCTCGTTTAAAATGTCATTATTCACAGCGGTTTTTTAACCGCCGTGAATAATGATCGTGTGTACGCGGCATGAGTCTGGAGCTGGATTGGGGGTTAAATCAGCGGGGGGCCTTGCTGCTTGCTGGTGGTCTTCCCACTCGGATGCTTCTTCATCATTAATATATCCGGCCTGTGAAGGTGGCACGTCCGTATTGGGGAAGACAGGAGTGTGGTAGGAGCCATACTGGTTTAAAACAGGGAGAACTGGGTAGAGGCCTTGGTTGGGCCTTCCGGGTGTACCAAGATGGCCACTTGCAGGAAGTGCACTGGGCTGGGCAGGAAGTGAGGGCATGGGTGCAATAAGATGGCTGCCGGGAGGAATTGCACTGGGCTGGGCAGGAAGTGAGGGCATGGGTGCACTAAGATGGCTGCCGGGAGGAAGTGCACTGGGCTGGGCAGGAAGTGAGGCCTGGCAGGGATGATCCTCCCCTCCTTTTGACCAAATCCAGAAGGGGGGGTTGGAAACATCAGGTTTGTGGTAAACATATGCAAAACAATCTCCATCTGTCTTCAACTCCTCCTCTATCCATCCTTCGGCATGTAAAGCTTTGGCAACTTTAAACCAAGATTCCGCTACATCCAGCAAGTTGTTATCAGACAGAACGCCTCTTTGTTCTCTTATCAGCAAACGCCAAGTCTCCGGCTGTAACCTAGCGACCTTATCTTTCAAGTCACATACCTTTGCTATTCTAGCGAACATTTTAACTGTTTGAGAACCTGTTCTCCTCTTTACAATATCACATGCTAGCATGCCCTTGTCTGGCTTAGTAACTTTGTGACCCATCCTGCCCCCCTTCTTCTGGTGTACCTAGCTCGTATCCAAGCTGGCTCACTCTCCTCTGCTCTTCTGCGGCCGTGTCAGCGGACGGTTTGAGGGGGGAGTGTGGACAGCTTAGAGGTGTATATCCCTCCTCCACTGCTTTCTGTTCTATTTCTTCAAGGGACTGGCCAAACCCCCCTCTCACTGGGTAATGAACGTTTAATCTGAAAACCAACACATCAGGGGTGAAGGGGAACAGCGGCTTGTGACCTAATTGTTCCTTCAGGTAGCCGCCTTCTTCAACTTTCACCAGCCCCCAACCCCGTTGATTTATGCCAAACAGTAATCCACAAACACACTGAGAACAGGACATTACCACACCTGCAGCCCCTCGCACCGCAAAACCTTAGCAGCTGAACGCCCTCAGGTTAACCATTTCTGCAGGTGTAGCTCACCTGTACCAGAGCATGGTACACAACCCCTGAGTGACCTTTGTTGCAAACCTCACCATCCTTTAGAGGGGCAGGCAGCTCACCTCCGGACACGACCCGTCTCAGCGGCAAAGAGCTCACCCGAGTCAGGGTACTCTATTGCAACAAATTTTCAGTCTACCAAGGAGCTGCCATGCCCAGGACAACAGACACTGAACAAATACAAACACCAAACAAATACAGTCAGTAGAGATCCAATAGCAGGTTCGTTAAAACAGCCCCAGGCGAGATATACAAAGTACCTGCCTCTTAGTTTGCCTCTAGAAGCCGACAAAGCCAGCCGCCAACCCAGACAGAACGAATTTGTTCAGTGGTAAGTATATAAGTACTCACCGTACCCCAGGGGTGCGCAAGTCCCTGTATTCGGTCAGTCCTGATTGGCAACTCAGCCCTTAGATTGCGGTCTTCCTTCGGTCAAAAACCTGGAGCCCCTACGTTGGACGTCATTTGTAATGGTCGTTTAACCACAAAGGGGTTAATATGGATTCTACTACTGTTCCGAATTGTAAAGTTTAGATAACATTGCATGCAAGTTTGAAAAGCAGAGACTGACACATCCGTGCAGATCCGTTGCTTCCGTATCTAATAATTTATTCCAGGCAGTACTAAGCTTTTACACACAGCATGATACGTCACTATTATGTTAATTGTGACACTAATAAACACATCTCATTGGCTACAATACAAAAGGAGTACAGAAACGTGATGATTAAGCTGGGCTGTCCTCTGGTCCTATCTTCATATCCGCATTCCAAAGGTGTGTGGGAAAAGGGGGTCTCAGCCATCTTCTGTCTTCTACAGTCTTTTCGATGGGAGGGGTTGTTATTATAAACTGATTTTGAGTAAGGAAATATTACAGCAGTGGTGTACATGAGAAAGCAATATAGACTTTATAGTATAGTAAAGATGCATAGAGAATAGACATTTTCTAGTTTAACATTATGCTCATCACATTCCTTCACACCTGCCTACGCCTGGCCCGGATGAATCCGGTAAGAAGCGTTCCGGACGTCCTGTCTCAAGAAAAGGCAGAGGTAAGCCAGGCGGAGGGACTTGGTGTGTGGGCAGAGGTGTCGGGGATCCACAACCCTGTGTGTCCGTGGGGGGTGGTAGTCCCGTTTCCACTACAGGCTACATACCCGCGGAGGAGTGTGACACCTCTGACCTAGAGTCGCTCTCCGATCTGGAAGACGATGTTGCCATAGACAAACTGTTTGCTCTAAAGGCCTGGGACAAAATACCTCTTGCCTCGTCCCGCAGAACCAGGGACCCACCCATGTCTACAGGGGATAGTACACCCCGGGTGGAGGCACCAGCGCCTGAGGAGGGGTCCCGTCCCCAGCCTGCTCTTGCCTTCCAGGTGCCTCCTGCACCTAATGCCGGGGAAAAGAGACTGTTGTTGCGGGCACCTATGCCCAGACCAGATGTAATCAAGGCCCCTCGCCACCCGGACTCAATAGTTTTGCCTGACGAGGGGGACAGAGCCACTATGCCTCCTCTGGCGAGACTACAACGCCTATTTGGCCAGAAGGTTGCTGCTGAGTATGGATGGGAGTACCCGTACTTGACCAAGGAGCTATTGTATGAAGTGGAAGTTTGCCGGGAGCGCTGGTACAATTACTTTGTGTGGACCCACCTTCAAGGTTCCACACGCCCGCAGGTACCTTGCATGTTCCCCCAAGGCCTCTCAGCACTTTAAAGATTGCAAGGCAGAATGGATGCTGGGACTTCATATCCACGCGGAAACGGTGCAGATCCGACGCAAGGAAGGGGAAGATGTTGAGTACCATCTGGAGACCATGGATCAGCACTTGAAGCCACTTGTCCTGCCGCACCCTCGATTCTATCATTAGGAGAAGAGAGACTCCGTTTTTGTTCTTTATGCTGCTGAACTTTCTGGGGTTGTTGTTCTTGTTACCCAGAGGAAGAAGGACTGTTCCTGTTTGTTCTTCAATTCTCCAGCAAGAAATCATGGACTCTGGGGTAGATAGGGCCCAAGAGAAGAAGGAAAGTTCCACGAGTGCAGTTACCGCGATGCTGTCACGAGGTGGCAGTGTTGCGCATCGATATCACTGTTCACACACACACCTTATGAAGGAAAGGATTTCTCTGCGGAGAAGTTTTTTCATTCTCACATGAATACATGTGTCAAGGTTTATGTGTGTTAATTTTCTTTTCCCCTCTGCAGGAGAGTATCTCATCAAGACCACTAAGATGGGGTGGGTCTTAGTCAGGATGGGTGGGGAAAAGTGTAATGTGAAAATGTGATTTCAAGATTGTTGTTAAGTGTTGTTGTTTCCATTTTCCTCCCTTTTCATGTGAGGCTCAGGCACAACTGCTCTAGCTAGTTTTAGGTTTCTAAAGTTTTGGGATTTTTTACAATTTTCAGTCGGTTTCTGGATTGGATCATGTCAGCCCTTGAGGGCATGGTTTATTCCAGACACTGGGGACCAGTGTCAAATCACCAGGGGGAGAGTGTAGCGGGTATACACTTTTCTGTGTATTTAAAACTGGCAGAGACACCAGTGATGTGCAGTTCCCTGCAGCCCAGCGGGTGGCGCTGTCACCTTGGGCGGGGTTGAACCATTGCTGTGTGCCGTGCTCCCTTTTTATCCTCCCTCGGCAGCGGTATGGTGGGGCGGGGAACCCGCCGTACTTGCTGGGAGAGGGTATAAAGGGGCCGGCCATCTTTGTCACGGGGTCGAGTCCCGGGCACCTTCAGCCTGTGTGCGGTGGTTCGTGTCGGTCCTCTAGGCGGCCTAGGCCTAGAGGACGTTCGGAGGTCGTGTTCCATCCCAGGCACCATTAGCCTGGGGTGAGGTACTCGTTCCGCGAGGGAAGGAGATCCTAGGGGACCCTGGGAGAGGGTACCCGAATCCGGAGGGCGTAATGGACCGGTGGGAGATACTTGCTTGAAGACCTGGTGCAGCATATTGCCGGTGACAGGTGAGCCTTCCATCGGAGACCGCCTGGAAGGAAATCCCCCTTCGCTTAGAGACCGCAACCCACTTTCAGGAAGGAAAGTGGAGAGTTCATTGTGCCTGGGCCTACTCGCATCCACACCCCCTGTCTGTTCTGTTCGTTAAGGGAGTCCAACTGTCTGTGCATTACTCTGTCATTGGAAGAATAAAGGAGTGTTGGACTTTAGTGGTGTGGGGCTCATTTACTGGCAGACACTGTTCGAGAAAACCAGGACGAGGTCTCCAGATGCAGAACACCGACCCGAAGGTAAAAGAGGATTGTCTCTCACTGCACATACTCCACAGGGGGACTTGGCGTGGTGACCCCGCACTCACTCCTTCAGAGTACCCCTAGACGAGAAGCAGAGAAAGAGGAGAGAGTGGAGGCCGCTACAAGTTAATACTTCGAGCCACTAAACTGGAACAGGTATGCAGATAAGTATACAGTCCTAAAAATAGATGAAACATCCTTGTTTCAGGTCAGTGTCTAAAAATGTTTTGAAGCCAGCGCCAGTAAACTACTATTTTCGCAAAGTCCGGCTAATAGCAGTCATCTGCTTTTTTGCATCTCAAGATCATCTAAAATTATCCTAAATGTGGAGGTATAAAAGCTACCCAAAAGATGAATTGATAAAAAGAACGGTAACCATTTTAAAGTTATACTGTTCAGCAGAATATATTTAAAGGACATTTACACAGAAATACAATGTGTATGCTAATAATAAAACTATCATTTCAATGTCTAAAACATATGCAGGATTTGGGCAAAAAAGTTAAAGCAAACTTGACATTGTCAAGAGAGATCTTCAGTGAACTCTTTCAAAAGTCAAGGAACTGTGACACTAGTACAAAAATAATTTGAAATGCAGTGAGCTCTTAAATGTGTGAGAGAAGTGTCTCTGCTGATGTACTTCATTAAATGAATCTGCTATTTCTAACACCTAAGCATCTGTTTAATGCAAAGGTTTTCTTTTTGTACTTCTTGGGTAACAATACGCAATTTCAAACAGTTGCAAATACAATAAGGTTTTCTCACACAGTCATTAAACCCTTCCTTACTGGGCACATAACCCCCTTCCTGCCCAGGCGAAATTTCAGCTTTCAGCACTGTCATGCTTTGAATGACAATTGCGCGGTCGTGCGACGTGGCTCCCAAACAAAATTGACGTCCTTTTTTTCCCACAAATAGAGCTTTCTTTTGGTGGTATTTTATCACCTCGGCGGTTTTTATTTTTTGCGCTATAAACAAAAATAGAGCGACAATTTTGAAAAAAAAGCAATATTTTTTGATTTTTGCTATAATAAATATCCCAATATTTTTTATATATATATTTTTTTCCTCAGTTTAGGCCAATACGTATTCTTCTACATATTTTTGGTAAAAAAAAAATCGCAATCAGCGTTTATTGATTGGTTTGCGCAAAAGTTATAGCGTTTACAAAATAGGGGGTAGTTTTATGGCATTTTTATATATATTTTTTTTTTATTAGTAATGGCGGCGATCAGTGATTTTTTTCGTGACTGCGACATTATGGCGGACACATCGGACACTTTTGACACTAATTTGGGACCATTCACATTTATGCAGCGATCAGTGCTATAAATATGCACTAATTACTGTATAAATGTGACTGGCAGGGAAGGGGTTAACACTAGGGGGCGAGGAAGGGGTTAAATGTGTTCCCTATGTGTGATTGTTACTGTGGGGGGAGGGGACTGACTGGGGGAGGTGACCGATCTGTGTCCCTATGTACAAGGGACACAGCATCGGTCCCCTCTCCCTGACAGGACATGGATCTGTGTGTTTACACACACAGATCCATGTCCTTGTCTCTGTAACCGCCGATCGGGGGTGCCTGGCGGACATTGCGGCCGCCAGGCACGCGCATCGGCATCTCAGTGATGCGCCGGGCGCGCGCGCGTGCCGCCGGCGGCACTCGCGCGCCCCCCAGTGGCCAAATAGCGGAGGCCGTATATTAACGGCCTCCCGGCATTTGACAACCACCTTGCGGCCGTATATTCTCGTACGGCGGGCGCGAGGTGGTTAACAAACCATTCAAAACATTGGAAGGTTTGTTCACAAATAGATCATCTGCTGTTTATGAATGCCACTGTTTCCATATACTATATCTTCCCTTTACTCCCATGCGCATACACAATGTAGAAAATGCAGTTATTTAGGCAAAATGCTTTCATTCTTCCAATCCTTTTTACATGTAGCTGTCTGGCTTTATAGGTCACTATTTCTGGTGCCTGGTCCAGCAAATTCTGTATTGAAGCGTGGACTTATTTAGCTAAATTATTTAACTCCAATGTAGAGAAGATCCGATAACAGGTACTTATTTGTTCATATTGGAGTTTACAGTTTTTATTTTTTCTATTGAATTGCTGATTTAGGTGTATGAAACAGTGCTGATTACATACAGTGTAAAAATTCTGTCTGAAAGATCCTGTGACTATTGTAAAGGATGTTAATAGTTTTTCAGAGGTGCAAATTCTCGGTTTTACTGCTTTCTCTGCTTCTAAAAGCTGATAGGTATGGAGTTACCTCCAATATTAGGAAATCTTTGGGTTTTAATTTACACTATGTTGTCAAAAGTATAGGGACGCCTGTCTTTACATGCAAATGAACTTTAATGGCATCCCAGTCTCAGTCCGTAGGGTTCAATATTGAGTTGGCCCACCCTTTGCAGCTATAACAGCTTCAACTCTTCTGGGAAGGTTGTACACAAGGTTTAGGATTGTGTCTATGGGAATGTTTGACCATTCTTCCAGAGGTGCATTTGTGAGGTCAGGCACTGTTGTTGGAAAAGAAGGCCTGGCTCGCAGTCTCTGTTCTAATTCATCCCAAAGATGTTCTATCAGGTTAAAGTCAAGACTATGTGTAGGCCAGTCAAGTTCCTCCACCCCAAACTCACACATCCATGTCTTTATGGACCTTGCTTTGTGCACTGGTGTATGTCACTGTCATGTTGGAACAGGAAGGAGCCATCCCCAAACTGTTCCCACAAAGTTGGGAGCATGAAATTGTCCAAAATGTCTTTGTATGCTGACGCCTTAAGAGTTCCCTTTACTGGAACTAAGGAGCCAAGCCCAACCACTGAAAAACAACCCCGCACCATCATCCCCACTCCACCAAATGATTTGTACTAGTGCACAAAGCGAGGTCCATAAAGACATGGATGAGAGAGTTTGAAGTGGAGGAAATTGACTGGCCTCCACAGAGTCCTGACCTCAACCCAATAGAACACCTTTGGGATTAAATAGAGCGGAGATTGCAAGCCAGGCCTTCTGATTCAACATCAGTGCCTGACCTCACAAATGCACTTCTGGAAGAATGGTCAAACATTCCCATAGACACACTCTTAACCTCCCTGGCGGTATGATTCCGTCAGATTTTAGGTGCTGAAAGCGGTACAATTATTTTGCATGGAAATTTGGCGTTTTATATTGTAGGCCTGCAATTCTAATGCCCCATACACACAATCGTTTTTCATGCCGTTAAAAATGGCATTTTTAAAAATGGCCATTAAAACCGATCGTGTGTATGCTCCAGAGCATTTTTAACAACGTGAAAAATGGCCATTAAAAATTTCGAACATGCTCTATTTTTTGACGTCGTTTTTCATGTTGTTTTTTTTAACGACGTGAAAAACGATAGTGTGTATGCTTTCACTAGGAGAAAAAAAACGCGCATGCTCAGAATCAAGTATGAGACGGGAGCGCACGTTTTGGTAAAGCTAGCGTTGGAAATGGAGATGGCACATTCGTCACGGTGGAATTAATAGCATCGTTTTAATGCTGCGCATTCCGTTCTTCTTTTGATAATGCTTAAATAATTACCTTCTTTTGCTAATGACATTGAGAGTTATGCCAAACTAGGTTCTTAAGTAATTCTTAATTGATCTAATGATTGTAAAATATTCTTTTGAAGCCACATCTCCCTCATAAATTCATAAATAAATGTAAAGATAACAATAATTAAAATTTTTTTTTTTTAGTTTTTATTTTAGTAATTAAGTTAGCTTTATTATTTTTGATGAGCTTCTTTGATATATGTAGGCTTTTTTTTTTTTTGGGGGGGGGTTTTGCTTAAATTATTGGTGTGTAAAGTTACCACACCAACCTTCAATATTTGGCTAATTTTGCCTCAAGGAGGTTTGTGTCCCTTGTTAATAACAATAATATTATTTGAAATGTCCCTGCCTACTCCCTAGCAAAGTCTCTTTTGAAATACAAATCACATAGTCAAGTATTTGAAGGCAAAAAAAAGAATCCTTTATTTAGGTACATTACAAATTAAAGGTGAAGGCAGCACTGGAGAGCCTGCTTTCATTTGTGCATCCTTTGGACCCCACAACAACCATCCAAGATGTCAAAACCAAACTATTTAATACAAATAAAAAAAGGAGCCGAATCTTGGCTTGAACTCCCAGAGGTCAGGAACAGCAGCAGATAAGTCAAATATGTCCCCAGTCTGTGGTACTACAGCAGGCATTATTTTTTTCTCTTCCTTGTAGCCTTCTCTCCAGCCTTCCCTGCAGCCTTCCCTGCAGCCTTTGTTGGTTGCTTCCTCAAAGGCTGAGGATCAGGAGGAGAGGAGGTGGCAGGAGGAGTAGTAGTAGGAGGAGGAGGAGGTGGAGGAGTAGGGACAACCTCAGTGATGTCGGTGAACTTGGTCAGTTCACCGAGCAACCCCTTGTTAATCACCTTCAGCAGAAGGGTCTCACTATATAGCTTTTGCCGCAAGTCCATTTGGCCTAACTTATGGGCCAGGACTGCGGCAAAGCCCTCCTCAGCAGAGGGTGCCTCTCTGAGGGCCACAGTAGCCTCTTTTAGAAAGGCTCTTGTTTCCTCCTCCACCTGCCTAGCTCTCCTTGGCCCTCGTTGTTTCATTATCAGCGGAGTCATCTGGATTCTTGTGCTGGGCCCAGCCTCCTCCTGTGTGCCACTGGGCCCTGCCTCCCCCTGGTCCCCAACATCACCCTCTTCCTGGCTCAGCTCTGGCTCTAAAAAAAGAAAGGGACATTCTTTATTTTTTACCACCATCAATCACACACATTGTTCACCTCCAGACATTTTTTAATTGAATGTCAAAAGGTATTAAATTTGCACAGATTCCGCCTCCTGATATTGTTGCCTTGTCCCCATCAAATTTGACCACTACTGTATCTTGTTCTTTAAATCCTCTTTTTTTTGAACATTAAATACCTAACAATACTAACAACAATTTTAAATCATCACTTTTGTAACATATAAATGGAGATATCAATACGTTACCTGGCTCCATATATCCAAATCTGCCTCCTCAAGGACCTCATCTTGATCCTCAGTGGAAGCCAGAGCAGGGTTGCTAGGAAAGCTGGAGGGCTGGCTGCAAGGAAGGCTGGAGGGCTGGCTACAAGGAAGGCTGGATTGACCTCTGGGGGGAAGGGTGGACAGAGATTCCCGCACTTCCAGCTGGTCATCCAGGAAAGATAACTTGCTGTAGTACCACAGACTGGGTTTATAAACCCTATCTGCTGCAGCAACTGACCTCTGGGACTTCAGGACCATATTCCTCTTGGTCCTGTATGTCCCCCTGATGGTAGCAATTTTGGTTTTCACATCTTGGAGAGTTGTTGTGGGTATCTGTGTTTGCACAAATGCAAGCAGGTTCTCCAGTGCTGCTGTCCTGGCCACTTTATTTTTATTTCCACCACTTTTTGTCTGCCAAAGGATAGGGAGGTCTTTCCATTTATCAATGAACTCCCCCATAAACTCGGGTTTTTTGAAACTATTCATTCTCTCTGTAAAATCAAGCAACAAGAAAATACATATGTTTCAGGCAACATTCATCAAATCAGCATTTTTTACAGATTTTCAAGCCCAAAATCTCCTCCTCTGATGAAACCCAAATCCTTAAAAACGTATGTACCTTGGTCAACACGTTCCTTGCTAACTCCCTCTCCCCCAAATGAACATATTTTCGACACATGGATCTTCACTTGATATACACTGCGCATGCGTGAAACTCTGCACGCTTTCCCCGCCCCCGGTGTTCGAGATTGTACTTTCCCCGCCCCTTCTCACTCGTCGGAGTGCTTAACAAGATGGCGGAGACACAGGTGGCTGAGATTACCTCTACAGAGGAGGAAATTCCAGAAGAGCCCAAATCCCGATCCAGGAGATATAAGGCATCCAACATGTCATTCGAGGAAATGGTGGAGATGGTCGCCATTTTGAGGAGGGAGGATTTTGATGCCAAGCATGGGCCGTATAAAAGACCTAATCTTGTCAAGACAAAAATTATGGGCAAAGTGGTCAAAACTCTTGACCAAAAATTCGGGGTGTGCAGAACGAAGGAACAGCTCAGAAAACGATGGTCTGATCTGAAGTTGCGGGAGCCCGACCAATACAAAAGAATCAAGAAAGTTATAGGAAAAAGTAAGTACTTTTTCTTCATTTTCCCTGCTAAAGATTATTACTTGTATTAAGTCGTGTATATTTAGACTTTGATATAGTACAGTGAAAGATAACAACTTTCAATGTTCGTCCGCACACTAAACGGACGTAGTAAACCTCTTTCTCCGTCCAGTTCCTAAAACTATGTTTTTGGATCATCCAGTGTGAACACACAATTGTTTTTTTTTTGTTTTGGGTAGCAAATTTGGTAAACAATTTGCTTTATATTTAGAATCCAAATGACATTTTTTTTTTAAAAAGGGTAGGCATTGTAATGTTAAGGGAGAGAATGCTCAGCAGCTGCTTAAACATCTGAACGCAGTAGTACAAGTGTGGGACAAAACCCCTAAATTTTTAGGGTGTCACACACAGGTGATCCTGTGTATATACTTTGGGGTGTTACAATGTGTCAAACTTTGTTTCAAAAAGTATATGCTCTGGTTTTGGCAATGTATCCAATCATGTGTTCCGGTTGTCACTGAGGGTACATTTAAATATGGACCACACTTCCAAATAATCTTTAGAAATCTCTTTTTCTTGTTTTTTTGTGGCCCAAAAATTATTAGTTACTAATGAAACTCTACCTTTTATTGCAATCTCCATAGGGCTTCAAAAACCTATGTCAGATGAACCTATAAATCCAACACCTTCAACAATACCCCCAGAACCACATGATGGAGAGGAACGTGAAGTTGTGGAAGTGGAAAATGGCACCACAAGAGGTCAGTGTCAAACCAGACAGATGCAGGTTAATAGATGTAGGCCTACATATTCTATACTACATGATTTGTTTCAGTTCTGGCCGGAGACCCCGAAAAGTTTGCACATCACAGTGCCCAGATCCTGATCCAATACCTCATGGTCTGCTGTCGTGACCTTGAAAAAATAAAGGGAGACTTGATAGAGATCAGGCAAAATACCAAGCGGGTTGAGGAAAAGCTACAAAAAATAATGGCTGTGCTTGGGCGTGCATAATGATTGAACACAAAAGAACGTTGAACTTGCTGTGTTTTGGCAGGTTTGTTTTTGTTTTAAGCTTTATAATGAATAGTACATGTTTACATTTTCACAATTTTTTATTTGTTATTTTTTTTATGCATGGCTGTTCATGTGTTTTAACCCCAAAAATATTTTTATAACATCTAAACTTCAAAGGAAGTTTCCTCAAAATAAATAAAAAAAGGTATTTTCTTAACCCGAATTTGTGGCTTCATTATGTAAATGTTGTGCAAAGTGAACTAATCAATGTTTTGTGTTTACACTGACAATGAAGGCTAATTAAGAATGCAAAATACACATGGCAATACAAGTGCATTAGGTAAACCGACGAGAAACCTAAAAGAATATTAAATGAAAACACCTAAACAATATTTTCTCAAAAAAAGGTTTTATTTTTACAAATAAGGTTAAAATTCATCAGGCATATCAATGGCCCCCCTACCCACAAAATAATCGACATATTGTTGACGGACCTCACGTCCGGTTTGGGGGGGCCAAGCCTGGACGGCAAGCTTCCAGGGCCACAAGATTTTCCGCTTCAAATAATGAGGCCTCAGGCCCAGTCAAAGTCAGATAATTGGTTGAATGCACCCTGAGATAATTATGGAGCACACAACAAGCCATTACAACATGGTTCCATTTGTAAGGGGCAAGGTGGATGGAGGTGAGGAACAGGCGGAATCGGCTGGCCATGATGCCAAAGGCATTTTCCACCACCCTTCTTGCTCTGGCCAGCCGATAGTTGAACACCCTCCTCTCAGGGGTGAGGGTGCGTTGCGGGAATGGCCTCATCAAATGGGGACCCAGGCCAAACGCCTCATCCGCCACAAAGACAAATGGGAGTCCCTCCACATTCTGCTCCGCTGGTGGCAAGGCCAGCTGGTCCAAAAGGAGCCGTTCCCCAAACTCCGTCTGTGCAAAGACTCCTCCATCAGACATCCTGCCATTCTTGCCAACGTCCACATAGAGGAATTCGTAGGTGGCCGACACCACTGCCATCATAACGATGCTGTGGAACCCCTTATAGTTATAATAAAAGGATCCCGAATGGGGTGGTGGGACGACCCAAACATGTTTGCCGTCGATGGCCCCTCCACAGTTCGGAAAGTTCCATCGTTGGGCAAACTCAGATGCCACATTCTGCCATTCATGTGGCGTAGAAGGGAACTGTGGAATTAAATTAAAAATAAATTAATACTTTGAGACAGAAACATTGAAAGCAGATTTAAGAAAACCATTCATGGCCAACATTGGGAGAAACCGAAAAATTAAAACATTATTAGTAAGCAACAACAAACCAAAAACAAAACCCCCCAAAAAAATGGGAGGGGGGGTTGAAGATGAGTTGGGGAGATCACAAATGTAGGCTGTAGCACTCTGCATGAATTATTGAAAAATGTTACATTCCTAGGCAATCTTTAGGGGGCGTTTAGGGTAAAGCACTACGATGGAGCATAGATTAAAATACATGGAAATGACTAGGCAAGGTGGGTATGGCCCCAGGATAGCATGTTGGAGAGGTTAGGTAAGGCAAATTTAAATGTAGGCCTAATAAAAACATTCCCAAAAATAAATAACCATGTGGAGAAAGGGGACATTCCCTGCAGCTAAGAATCATGGGAATTAGGGACTGCTAATAAACCCAAAATAAAAAATAAAACAAAGAAATACATACAATGTGAGGTTTGAAATAAGAACACTTACCTTAATATAGTCCTCCTGCAAAACTTGAAGGATGGCAGAACACGTCTCTGGTATAATGATACCCAGAGCCTGGGGGGATATGCCTGTGGAGAACTTTAGGTCCTGCAGGCTTCTCCCAGTCGCCAGGTATCACAACGTGGCAATGAGCCTCTGCTCAGCACTGATGGCTTCATGCATAATGGTGTCCTGCCTGGTAATGTAGGGGGACACCAAAGCCAACAGATGCTGAAATACGGGGTCAGACATCCTGAGAAAATTCCTGTAGTCCTCAGGATTATTCTCCCTGATCTCCCGCAACAAAGGCATATGACAGAACTGGTGCCGCTGGAGCAACCAATTCTTGGTCCATGAACTCCTCCTCACCCTGTTCATGGCCTGGAGTCGGGATACAGCATGAACCCCGGCACCAACTACAGCACGAACTCTACGACAAGTACGTAGCCGCAACATGGCTAGATAACGGTCGGCAGCTCAGAACGAACTAGAAGAACGAACGGAAGAACAGCAAGGCCTATGAAGAACAAGCTGAAAAACAGGAACGAGCAGACAAGAACGCACTGAATAAACAGATACGAACTGACTACAAGCACTGCAAGACAGATACGAACCCACAGGCACAAACTGAACTCCACAAAACGATCTTCAAAGCACGAAGACTGAAAAGCGCGAATCGTCTCTCACCAAACTTTTACTAACACACGGTAACACGAAATTAGCAAAAGCGTCCCAAAGGGTGGCGTTATTAGAACGGAACTTCCCCTTTATAGTGCCGTCGTACGTGGTGTACGACACTGCGCTTTGCTTGAACGTTTTTTAAAATGATTGTGTGTACGCAAGACAGGCTTGAGAGGAAACATGAAAAATCCTGGGTATGATAAAGTTTGAAACACAAAATCATAAATTATAATATAATAAATAACTATAAATAATTATAACAAATAATAATATAATAATAATAATAAAATTATTCAATAATGTAATCAAATCAAAAACACAGAAATTTGCTCAGTTTCAGAATTGTCGCTGTCATTAGATTTAGTGTTTGATGACAGATTTCCCCACAAATCGCTATCGCTCAATTCTGCAAGTGATTCTAATTTATAATCACTGTTTTCTAGCTGGTCTAAAACCACTTTTGACATAAAGGGACACTTTTTGGTTGCTATGGACAGTCTCCAAATTCCAGGCAGAAAAAAAATTATTTATAATATAAAAGTGTATGCAGGGCACTGGACAGACCACTAGGGACAAAGGGGATGTGTCATTTTTTTATACAGTACTGTAATCTGTAATGCCGTGTACACACGACCGTTTTTAATGTCATTTTAAAAAACGACGTTTTTCTCGACGTGATTTTTCTTGTTTCCTCTCAAGCCTGTCTTGCATACACACGTTCATTAAAAAAAAACGCTCAAGCAAAGCGCAGTGACGTACAACACGTACAACGGCACTATAAAGGGGAAGTTCCATTCGGATGGTGCCATCCTTCATGTTAGTAAAGTTTGTTGAGCGACGATTCACGCTTTTCAGCCTCGTGCTTTTCAGTCCGTTACAGCGTGACGAATGTGCGATCTCCATTACAAACGCTAGTTTTACCAGAACGAGCGCTCCCGTCTCATACTTGATTCTGAGCATGCACGTTTTTTCCCCATGTAAAAGCATACACACTACCGTTTTTCACGACGTTAAAAAAAAACGACGTGAAAAAAAAGAGCAGGTTCTCATTTTTTTAAGGCCGTTTTTCACGTCGTTAAAAATGCTCTGGCTGGTACACTCGGCGCAGGTAAGGTCGCTCTGTGTGGTCTCCACACAGTCGGCCATCTTTTGGCTTGACGATGTCATCACGGTCTCCATGGCGACGGTTCAAGCCGTTCCTGCGCCGCGAGTCTCTGATGCGTGTCGTCACTTCCCGGCGCCGCCGTCATTGGCGACGCATTTGCAATGGACGTTCTCCTGCGGGGGAGCGTCCTCGGTCCCCATGACAACTGGACTGGGGAGGCGGCCTCGCGCGCCACTGCACTCGGGGGGCGTATCTTGGAGGTCTGCCTTTTTGCCTCCTCCCCTCTCCACCCAGCTGTTCCACATTAGGATCAGCTAGTCATTATATCTGAGCTACTTTCAGGATATGCCTCACACTTGTTGTCAGGAAGCCGCACTCACATCCAGCACTGGACTAAGTTTGGTAAGCCACTCTTTGTATGTTTGAAGTTTGGCCATTATTAGGGATATTTTCAGGCCAAACTTTTCTCATTGTATATTCCTTTTTATTATTTCTTATTACTATAGAATGCCGGACACCGCATAGTCTTTCTGACATTACTGCCTTTGGAGTCACTGTCTGGGGATTTACACATTATTTTTTACCCCAGCCTCACATTTAGGTGAGTCTCTCCATTTGCACTTTGCATCTCATTTTCAGATGCATGGACTTCCATATATAAAAAAAAAATATTCCCCATGCTGTTTTTTACTTATGAAAGAAAGTCAATTAATACAATTTGTGGCCTTGATTCCTAGGAACCAATAAATTTTATACCACTGGTCCCTGTCTGGTCATTTTGGAGTGCGGCTATAGAGAGATTCTCTCTTTAATTTAGGTATGATGCATCTGATATTATTCAGATACATTATTATTTCCACCTTTCTCTGGCATTAAATGTAAACAAGGTTTTAATGCGCATTGTTTATCCCTTTTTTGGTAGGCACCACCCAACGGGAGGGGGCTATACGCTCTCACCAGTTTTGCGATTCAATTGCACAACTGTTGTTAGCGGGGCACAGACTTCCTCTCACGTCCTCTGTGAATCCGCACTGACTGGGCTAACCATCTTTTTGGCTTGGTGTGTTTGCTGTCCTCTACTGACCTGACTACGAGACGAAGATACGAACCTGTTTGTCCTTTCGACCAGGATCCATACACGTTTTAACCCTTTTTGAACAAATTTTTGCTACGGCCATAAACACGCATGCACATGCATTAATGGTTAGTACTATATTATGCAATGATTTATCCCTATATGTAACTATTCATGCATGATTTATATGGATCGGTGGGTGTGCTCTTACTCTCTGTCTTGTTTTTTGTCTTTCTTTTGTTGTTCTTCTTCTCCTTTCCTTCAATACAGATACTAGTGTCATCGTAATGCAGTATCCTACCCCTGAAGAAGAGGTTCTACCAATTTAGACAACCTCGAAACGTTGGGTCCCTGCCTCATCCTGAGACAGATCTGGGTCCTGTATTGCGACCAATTTTGTCACATGTTATCCTTGTAATGTATTGTACCTGTGCCTGTTCCCATTTTTTGCTTACAGTCATTTCAATGTGTGTTTATCTGGAGTAGCAGCCTTTCATATATATTTTTTCAATAAAAAAAAATTTCATTGAGAAACCTTTTGACAATTATACACTTTTATGAGGTTCAATAGTCACCCAAATCAAAGTCCCACCTGAGGAAAACACACTCTTCGGAGTGTATTCTTATACTTGTTGTATTAGGGATGTGGGTGTACTGACCTCTATATCCATACATTGAGACACCGCCCCTCGTTTTTTTCTCTATAATCAGGGTAGCAAATACCCATATCCTCAACTGGTGTCCCTTATGTTAGGATTTTTCCAATCTTTAAGATATAGCTACTATTTCTTATCCTTTTGAAACGGCTGCACTTCGTAACCACATTCAAGATGACTAACTATACAGGAAGCAATTGGGAGAGTGCTATGTCAGGTGTCTATCAAAATTTCACTCAGAAAGAGCAGAAGGATACCGAACTTGTATCTATTTTTTTCTCTCTAAGAAAGCTCTTAGAAAAGAAATCACGTAATCATTGGCATATACATTTTTTTGAGCTCTATTTAAAAAAAAAATCAATCCTTATGGATTAAGAGTCCAAATATTTCCCACTATGGACAATACCGATCCCTCTTTTAAAGAAGCATGGGAATATAATTTACTAAGATGTTCAGCTGGTATGATGTCTCTTCTAATAGAGGAATACCAGAGAACAATTCAGGGCATAGATAGAGAACTTGAATCCCTATATGTACAGTTAACAGCTTTTTATAGCCATGATTCCTTTAAACAACTAGATGAGGAATTAAATTAACATCTCAAACAGTTCAATGGGGATATCCTAGTTAAAAAGGAAAAAAAAAACTTCTCAGGGATCAATGTGCCTTTGCTGAACACAAGGCCTACAACTGGAAAAATACGCAAAATAGACCCAAAACTCAATTCAAATCCAGATCCTACCATCAGGATCAAGGTCTCTCAGATGCCTCCTCTGCCTCCTCGGTCTCCTCTAGGGGACCGACGAGGACGAAGAGATCTGGGAAGACCAAGCGCAAATCTAACGAGAGTGACGGCTCTAGTGAAAAATTAAACAAAAAACATATTATCGAGTCACGAGGTCCCCACCCCAAACATAGTGGTCCTCGTGTGGTACGAGAGAACTCCACATCCAATATTAACATGGGAGGAATTTCCTCTAATCAGGATGTCAACTCATTTTTTCCTAGAACGATGCCAACAAGTGGCCCAATGCCTTCCATGAATGCTGTACAGAATGCAGGTCCTACTCAAGGAAACCCCAACAATGAATTCTCATGAACTCTGGATGGGGTAAGCCCAAAATCCGGTCATATTTCCTCTGACCAACAAATGTTTGCTGATCTGAATGTTATCAATTTATCCTCCTACATTTTATCTGATTGTGAGTTGCATGTACTGTCAAAGGGCCTTCGTTTTTGCCCGAACCAGGACTTCAATAAATTTGACGCGATAAAAGATCTACAGCTATTCGCACGTAAATTTATTCTCAAACAAATGTACTCTAAAGAAGCCCCCCTCCAACCAAAGTTTGAATCTTTGGAATTAAAAGCATTAGACGCTCTAGTCAGTCTATTGGAGGAAAATGAGACTCCAGACCTAATTGATCAAATCGACTTAGAGAAGTTACTGGGCCGTTTTGATCAAACCGAGCTTCCACCTCCAATGACTTTCCGGAAAAAATACGATAAATTTCCGGCACTTAACAATAACTCAAATGTACTGCCGTTTGTAAAATTGGTGGGGGGGGGGACATCTGTAAACTCAAAGGATCACATTCTGGGAGAGATAATTTGTCAGGGCCGGAAAGACAGGCCTTGAAAGCATTAAGGGACAATCCAGATATCACAATTAAGCCCTCCGACAAGGGGGGCAACATTGTGATTATGGATAATTCCTTTTACATCGATATGTGTGAAAAAATTCTGTTCAACAATGCATGGTATGGCAAAATCAATGCCAATAAAATCGATCGGTTTAATCAGGAATTCTATTCCATGATTGATGCAGCTCACACACAAAACATTCTAAATAAATCAGAGTGGGAATTTATTAGAACCAAGGCACCGAGAATTCCAACATTCTATTCACTTCCCAAACTACACAAGAGTCTAAATAAACCAACAGGCAGGCCTATAGTGTCCGGTAATGGGTGCCTCACGGAAAATCTTAGCATCTACGTGGATGCTCACTTATGTCCCTTTGTGATCGAGATACCTAGCCACATCAAGGATACTCTCTACCTTTTGCAAATCCTGGATGGAATGTGCATTGCCTCGACGGCGATCCTGGTGGCCATCGACGTCGAGGCACTGTACAGTTCCATCCCCCACGACAGGGGGATAGCATGTGTGAGACATATATTGTCCCAAAACAGTCGCTTTGAGCGCAAGACAAATGAGTTCCTGCTCAGCGCATTGGACTTTATTTTACACCACAACCATTTTATGTTTAATGGGTCCCACTACCTCCAGGTACAGGGTGTTGCGATGGAGACCTTGTGTGCCCCATCGTACGCCAACCTGTACCTGGGGGAGTGGGAACGGATGATTGGACAATCTGAGGACTTGGCCCCATTCATGTACAATATCAATCATTGGTATAGGTACATTGACGACGTCCTGCTGATCTGGGACGGGCCGACTGACCTTTTGGATAATTTTTTGACCCGGCTTAATCAAAATGATTTCAACCTCAGATTTACAATGATTAGGAATGAGTCCTTCATTCACTTTTTGGAAATAACTATCCATAAAGACTCCACGGGCCATCTGAGCAGTAGCCTATATAGGAAACAAACCGCTGGCAACTCTATTCTGCATGCCAGCAGCTTTCACCCCAAAAACCTTATAGCTTCCATTCCATATAGCCAGTATCTTAGGATACGCAGGAATTGTACTGAAGATGACACTTTCAAGAAAGAAGCAGATCTTTTGAGAGTCAGGCTATCTTTACGGGGATACTCGAAAAGCATCTTAAAAAAGGCCTACCAGAGAGCCATTTCAAAAACTCGGAATGATACTCTATATAATCCGGCATCAAAAATGAAGAAGGTAAATCCAATTTCTATCATCACAAAGTTTTCCAATCAGCAAAAGGCCATGGAAAAAATGACTCAGAGATACTGGCACGTTCTGACGATGGACCCCACTATCGGTCCATATGTAACACAAAATCCTTCCTTCACCTTTAAAAGGGCAAGATCCCTTCAAGATCTTTTGGTCTCGAGTGAATTTAAACCAGTGGGCAAACAATGCCCGTGTAAATATCGAGGGACCTTCACATGTGGAGGTTGCAGATACTGTCGGTATATGAATACCTCTCGGAATATAATCCTACCCAATGGGGTTTGCTATACCCCCAAACATTACGCTAACTGCCAAACCACATTTGTGGTCTACCTACTGATGTGTGAGTGTTCCTGTTTCTACATAGGAAAGACCATACAACAGTTTTGGCAAAAGGGCCTATCGTCACATTCTGTCTATGAAGACTTGCAATCCAGGCTTGCCTCTGGGCAGACATGTGAGAGATTTTCACAATGGCCTTTTTCCAAAAATTTCATTTATCATTCTGGACAGAATGCATTCTGGTTCAAGAGGAGGTGATACCAACAAACGGTTACTTCAATCTGAAAAAAGGTGGATTTTTTATCAGAATGCCACCAAACGTCCAAGCTTGAATGGCTCCTTATCGTACAGACCATTTCTGGAAGGCTTCTCGCCTGGAGGCTCCGAATGGGATCCTCCAGAATGAAGCCACACCACTCTGTCTATCTGCTTATTTGTTCATTTATTCAGTTGTTCTTTGGGCTAATATGTATATTTTCCTTGCTCCACATTGGAATGCTCAGTACTGTCATTTTGCTTTTGTTCCCTCTTCCTTTTTTCTTCCCCCCCCACTTTTACCCCTATGGGGTTTTATAGGAATAGGGGGAAGCCACTATATATCTTCTCTTATAGAGGTTGTTCCTTACACAGTCATATATAGACTATAACTATGCTCATGTTGCATGATTTAAGATGATGCCTTTTCTTTGAATGTCTCTCTTCTTTTTTTTTGTTTTTGTTTTGTTTTGTTTTTTTCCTCCTCCTCGTCTTTTCCTCTCTTCTTCCCTGCTCTTTAGTTGTTTCTCAACAGATTTGTAATGAGCTCCCGTCACCCAAGTACATCATGACAGATTTTGTTTATTCTCTGTCTTCTCGCCTCCTAGGACGTCCCGTGAGAGGCCTTGCCACACAACCCCCCCTCCCCCATTTCAGGCTGGTACACTCGGCGCAGGTAAGGTCGCTCTGTGTGGTCTCCACACAGTCGGCCTGCTTTTGGCTTGACGATGTCGTCATGGTCTCCATGGCGACGGTTCAAGCCGTTCCTGCCCCGCGAGTCTCTGACGCGTGTCGTCACTTCCCGGCGCCGCCGTCATCGGCGACGCATTTGCAATGGACGTTCTCCTGCGGGGGAGCGTCCTCGGTCCCCATGACAACTGGACTGGGGAGGCGGCCTCACGCGCCACTGCACTCGGGGGGCATATCTTGGAGGTCTGCCTCTTCGCCTCCTCCCCTCTCCACCCAGCTGTTCCACATTAGGATCAGCTGGTCATTATATCTGAGCTACTTTCAGGATATGCCTCACACTTGTTGTCAGGAAGCCGCACTCACATCCAGCACTGGACTAAGTTTGGTAAGCCACTCTTTGTATGTTTGAAGTTTGACCATTATTTGGGATATTTTCAGGCCAAACTTTTCTCATTGTATATTCCTTTTTATTATTTCTTATTATTATAGAATGCCGGACACCGCATAGTCTTTCTGACATTACTGCCTTTGGAGTCACTGTCTGGGGATTTACACATTATTTCTTCCCCCAGCCTCACATTTAGGTGAGTCTCTCCATTTGCACTTTGCATCTCATTTTCAGATGCACTTATGAAAGAAAGTCAATTAATACAATTTGTGGCCTTGATTCCTAGGAACCAAGAAATTTTATACCACTGGTCCCTGTCTGGTCATTTTGGAGTGCGGCTATAGAGAGATTCTCTCTTTAATTTAGGTAGGTTGCATCTGATATTATTCAGATACATTATTATTTCCACCTTTCTCTGGCATTAAATGTAAACAAGGTTTTAATGCGCATTGTTTATCCCTTTTTTGGTAGGCACCACCCAACGGGAGGGGGCTATACGCTCTCACCAGTTTTGCGATTCAATTGTACAACTGTTGTTAGCGGGGCACAGACTTCCTCTGACGCCCTCTGTGAATCCGCACTGACTGGGCTAACCATCTTTTTGCATTAATGGTTAGTACTATATTATGCAATGATTTATCCCTATATGTAACTATTCATGCATGATTTATATGGATCGGTGGGTGTGCTCTTACTCTCTGTCTTGTTTTCTGTCTTTCTTCTGTTCTTCTTCTTCTCCTTTCCTTCAATACACATACCAGTGTCATCGTAATGCAGTATCCTACCCCTGAAGAAGAGGTTCTACCAATTTAGACAACCTCGAAACGTTGGGTCCCTGCCTCATCCTGAGACAGATCTGGGTCCTGTATTGCGACCAATTTTGTCACATGTTATCCTTGTAATGTATTGTACCTGTGCCTATTCCCATGTTTTTCTTACAGTCACTTCAATGTGTGTTTATCTGGAGTAGCAGCCTTTTATATATATTTTTTCAAAAAAAAAAATTTTCATTAAGAAACCTTTTGACAATTATACTCTTTTATGAGGTTCAATAGTCACCCAACTCAAAGTCCCACCTGAGGAAAAAACACTCTTCGGAGTGTATTCTTATACTTGTTGTATTAGGGATGTGGGTGTACTGACCTCTATATCCATACATTGGGACACCGGCCCTCGTTTTTTTCTCTTAAAAATGCTCTGGAGCATACACACGATCGTTTTTAATAACCAATTTAAAAAATTGCATTTTTAACGACGTGAAAAACGGTCGTGTGTACTCGGCATAAGATTACAGTATACTGTATGTGTATTGTGTTTTAACTTTTTTTAATTTGGCGCTGATCTCCGCCCCCGTGCACCACAACGTCGCAGGGAACGGAGCTGTGTGTGAATCGAGCAAGGAGACAGCTCGCACACACTGCGGGGAGACATCGCAGGATCCAGGGAACAAGGTTAGTAACTCTCCCTGTATCCTGCGATGCAGCCTGAGTCTGGCTCGGATTTACCGCTTATGGTACTGGAACCTTACCCCGAGCCAGACTTGGGATAACCGCCAGGGTGGTTAAACCTTGTGGACAGCCTTCCCAGAATTGTTGAAGCTGTTATAGCTGCAAAGGGTGGGCCAACTCACTATTAAACCCTACAGACTAAGACTGGGATGCCATTAAAATTCATGTGCGTGTAAAGGCAGGAATCCCAATACGTTTCACAATATAGTATGTATATATATATATATATATATATATATATATATAGCACTACCCCAGTGGGAGCCGCTAGATATAGTTCTAGGATCTTCTCCTAATTCAACTCTTGCAGGCAGGCACACAGTATTTTCTTTTACACCCAGGTGCACTCTTACTTCTGCAAATTTTTCAATAATCAGTCTAGGAGTTTTGGTTGTTTTTGGTATTTTATTGCATAACTTGGATAGGGAAGGGAAGGTAGTTGGATACTCCGATTTCAACTAACTACATGGAGGACAGCTTCTTTAACTGAACTGTGGAATTACTGCATGATACTTTGTACACTCTTGAGCAAGTCCTTTGTAGGAGTAATGGACATTTTCTCTTCAGGACACTAGCCAGTATCCCCTTTCTACTGATCCAGTAGCAAAGAGGGGGGTAGCCAGAGAAAAAGGCCCCAAGATCTTTACAGACTGTACTCACAAGACCTCTGGACTGAATGGTAGCCTCCTTCCAATCTCCCAGCAGCAACCTCCAATGATGCCAGACAGATCTCCAAGGACGACTCCCCCTCAGTCAGCTCTTCAGAACACTCTGGTCAGCAATTTAGCTCTCAGGCCTCCCACCCAAGGCCACATGGCAGCAGATGCTGAGGAGGGCACAGAACTCCCTCCTCAGCTGGACTCTCCTCTCCAGGACAAAACCACTTCCTGTGTGCCCCACCTAATATAAATACCCCTCCCAGCATGCACAGAGGCCCCTATGCATGTAATTGGCTGGGATGGCATCCATATCCGTGCTGCTGATCTGCATGAGTCTTTCCCATTCATCCAGCAACTTCCAAAGTGCCTGGGTAGAGAGGATCCAATACAGAAACAGCAGCACTTGTGAAACACACAGGACTTCCTAGCTAAATAATGTAGCTTTCCTGCCCAGCCCCCTGCTCTGTGCTCACAGGCTTTGATTGAACCCAATGGTTCCTGCTGCTGCTTCTATGAGCAGAGAGGAAAGAGAGAGCTGGGCACGACACTGGATCAAGATCGGACATGCACGCACCCGAGCCCCACTGCTGTGTTCATTGACACAGACATCGGGACTCGGCCCCGCCCCCACTCCCTTGTCACTGGCTTTGATTGACAGCACTGGGAGCCAATGGCTCCCAGTGCCCCAGCAAAGCCAGCGAGACCCGGAAGTGAGGGGAGAGAAGACCTGCAAATGTGCACGCCGCTGGATTGATTGAGTGCTCAAGTAAGTAGAAGGGGGCTGAGGGAGTGATGCTGACACCTAAACATTTTTTACCCTAATACAAGGAATGCATTAACCACTTAAGCCCCGGACCATTTGGTAGCTAAAGGACCAGAGGTGAATTCAGAATTTTGCACTGCGCTGATTTAACTGTAAATTGTGCGGACATGCAATGTTGTACCCAAACTAAATTTGCGTCCTTTTCTTCCCACAAATAGAGCTTTCTTTTAATGGTATTTGATTGCCTCTGCGATTTTTATTTTTTGCGATATAAACGGAAAAAGACTGAAAATTTGGAAAATAAATGATATTTTCTACTTTTTGTTATAAGAAAAATCGAATAAACTCAATTGTAGTCATACATTTCGGCCAAAATGTATTCAGCCACATGTCTTTAGTAAAAAAAATGTCAATAAGCGTATATTTATTGGTTTGCGCAAAAGTTATAGCGTCTACAAACTAGGGTACATTTTCTGGAATTTACACAGCTTTTAATTTATGACTGCCTATCTCATTTCTTGAGGTGCTAAAATGGCAGGGCAGTACAAACCCCCCCCAAATGACACCATTTTGGAAAGTAGACACCCCAAGGAAATTGCTGAGAGGCATGTTGAGCCCATTGAATATTTTTTTTTTTGCCCCAAGTGATTGAATAATGACAAAAAAAAATAAATTACAAAAAGTTGTCACTAAATGATATATTGCTCACACATGCCATGGTTATATGTGGAATTGCACCCCAAAATACATTCTGCTACTTCTCCTGAGTATGGGGATACCGCATGTGTGGGACTTTTTAGGAGCCTAGCCACGTACGGGACCCCGGAAACTAAGCACCGCCTTCAGGATTTCTAAGGGCGCAAATTTTTGATTTCACTCCTCACTACCTATCACAGTTTCGAAGGCCATAAAATGCCAAAATAGCACAAAACCCCCCCAAATGACCCCATTTTGGAAAGTAGACACCCCAAGCTATTTACTGAGAGGCATGATTAGTCCATGGAATATTTTATATTTTGCCACAAGTTGCGGGAATATGACAAACTTTTTTTTTTTGCACAAAGTTGTCACTAAATGATATATTGCTCACACATGCCATAGGCATATGTGAAATTACACCCCAAAATACATTCTGCTGCTTTTTTTATTTTTAATGCACTAAAAAACACTATATTGGCAGCGTTAGGTTAGTGCCAGTAACGCTAACACCCACACGCAAAGCATACACCTCCCTTAGTGGTATAGTATCTGATCAGATCTATACTAGCGTCCCCAGCGGTTTAGGGTTCCCAAAAACGCAGTGTTAGCGTGATCAGCCCAGATACCTGCTAGCACCTGCGTTTAGCCCCTCCGCCCAGCCCAGCCCAGCCCAGCCCACCCAAGTGCAGTATCGATCAATCACTGTCACTTACCAAACACAAAACACATAACTGCAGCGTTCGCAGAGACAGTCCTGATCCCTGCGACCACTAACAGTTTTTTTTGTAGCGTTTGATATATTTGCTGACGACAGTCGGGTGCTTTTTTTCCTGTGAATCTTACTAGTGTACCCCTAAATTTAGAGCCCAAAATGGCAAGTCGAAGGTACACTAGTAAAGAGGCCTACGAGATTCTGAGCATGACAGATAGTGAAGAGGAGGTCACGTATCTGTCAGATTCAGGCTCAGAATATCTTCCCGTAGAAGACAGTGACGTCAGCGGCCCCACGTCAGATAGCTCTGACGACGAAGTTGAGGTCCCTGCTAAGGTCAGGCGTACCTGATCCCGATCTTCTGAGGTTGTTGAGGAGCAAGAACCGCAGGGCTCTCGTATCATGGAGCAGAGGAGTACTAGCGCCGCTATTCCTTCTGGTGAATTGGCAAGCACCAGCGGCCTAGTACAGCCTGGGCCTACATCCAGCACTGCAGTATCACGTGGTGACGAGGCGAGTCCCATAAGTGCAGTTCAAGCTGGCGAGGTGGCAAGCACAAGTAGTGTCCCGCTCCCACCAATAAGAAGACAAAGGCAAGCCCGTCGTACCCATAGTGCTCTTCCTGCAGAATTCGCCTATCCTGATTGGGTCCCCACCACTTCTGCAGAACCCGTACTTCCCCCATTCACTGCCCAACCCGGTATTCAGGTGGAAACAGCTGATTTTATGCCAATCGATTATTATTCGCTGTTTTTCACGGAAGATCTCTATAGATCTATTGTGGACCAGAGTAATTTATATGCTGGTCAATTCATCGCCGCTAATCCCCAGTTGCCTTCCATTGCCAAAGATTGGAAACCAATTACGGTTTCCGAATTTAAGACCTTTCTGGGCCTTTCCCTCAACATGGGCACACATAAATTCCCGTCATTGCGTGCTTATTGGTCCACGCACCCAATTGACCACATGCCCGTGTTCTCTGCCTCCATGCCCAGGAAACGATACGAGCAGATTTTGCGGTTCATGCACTTCAACGACAATGAACTTTGTCGTCCACGTGGGGACCCTGAATACGACCGGCTCTATAAAATTCGGCCCCTCATAAACCACTTCAACGAACATTTTGCAGCCTTGTTTATTCCCGATCAAGCTGTCTGCGTTGATGAGTCCCTGATTAAATTTTCTGGCCGCTTGGCTTTCAAGCAGTACCTTCCCAGGAAGCGTGCCAGATACGGGGTCAAGCTCTATAAGTGCTGTGACAGGGCAACAGGCTATGTATGGAGCTTTATGGTTTATGAGGGAAAAGATAGTCAGGTTGAGCCGGTCAACTGCCCGGATTACATAGGGAGCGCTGGCAAGATAGTGTGGAACTTGGTGTCACCCTTATTCGGAAAGGGGTACCACTTGTATGTGGACAATTATTACACGAGCGTGCCACTGTTTAGTCACTTGTTTGATCATCAGATTGGAGCATGTGACACTGTGCGACCTAATCGCCGGGGCTTTCCCCAGCGGCTTGTAGAAGCCCGTCTTAGGCTGGGGGAGAGAGCCTGCGTAAAGTGTAATAACTTGCTCGCTATGAAGTGGAGGGACAATAAGAATGTTTTCCTTCTTACCTCCCTTCATGCAGACACGACAGTCCAAATTCGTACGGCGACTGGTGTTGTGGAGAAACCTCTCTGTGTCCACGAATATAACAAAAATATGGGAGGGGTGGACCTCAACGACCAGTTGATGGCGCCGTATCTAATTGACCGTAAGGCGAGACGCTGGTACAAAAAAGTGTCTCTATCCTTATTCCAATTGGCTTTGCTGAACGCTCATGTGCTATACAGAGCTTCAGGCGGGACTTTATCTCTTCTAAAATTCCAGAATGAGATAGTCACAGAACTCCTGTATCCAGGCGGTTCTGCACCTCACCATCCCCTACCAAATGCAGTAAGCCGGCTGCATGAGAGGCATTATACGCATCTCCTCCCGAGTACCCCTACCCAACGAGCCCCCCAAAAAAGATGTCATGTCTGTAGCAAGCACGGATTTAGGCGTGACACCCGTTATTATTGTCCACTCTGTCCTGACAAACCTGGTCTTTGCCTTGGTGAATGTTTTGAATGCTACCACTCAAAATTTAAGTTTTAGCGTAGGGTACAGCATTTCACAGACTAGGACACACTTACACAGGGTCTCCCAAGATGCCATTACATTTTGAGAGACCCGAACCATTACAGTTGTTAAAGTTTAAAAAAAAAAGTGTAAAAAAGAAAAAAAAAACGTAAAAAACAAAAACACAAAAAAATAGAAAATAAAAAAAACAAAAATAGTTGTCGTTTTATTGTTCTCTCTCGCTCTCTCTATTTTCTCTGTATTGTTCTGCTCTTTTTTACTGTATTCCATTCTGCAATGTTTTATCATGCTTGCTTTTCAGGTATGTAATTTTTTGTTTTCAGGTGCGCCATTCAACTGCAGCGCGGAATTATTTATCTTGACAGCAACAGCGTTTGCTCCCACGATACATAAAGCCGTGACTCCAGTGCTGTAAGAGGTGATTTCACCACCACAGTTAAAAAAAAAGAGCATATATGCCGAAGCATGGGGGCAGCAGGGGCGGAGGAGCGATTTTGCTCCTAATGCCGCGTATATACGGTCGAAATTCCGACGGAGGCTTGCCCGTGGAAAAGTTCGACCGTATGTACGCGGCATAACCTTTTATGCCGCGTACATACGGTCGAAATTTCGACAAAGGCTTGCCCGTGGAAAAGTCCGACCGTGTGTACGCGGCATAACTTTTTTGCGGGAGGATGCCCCCATGCTTCGGCATATATATATTTTAGGCACAGGTTGCGTTAAAATTTTTTTTTTTTTTTACTAGGTTTTGTTTTGGTATTTGCTTTGCAGGTATGGTATGGTAAGGTCTTACTGTTGTACTGTAATGTTACTTTGTTTTAATGTTAACCATCATTTGCTTAGCAGGTACGCCATTCAGTTGCATCGCGGATTTATTTATCTTGACAGCAACAGCGTTTGCTCCCACGATACATAAAGCCGTGACTCCAACGCTGTAGGAGGTGATTTCACCACCACAGTTAAAAAAAGAGCATATATGCCGAAGCATGGGGGCAGCAGGGGCGGAGGAGAGATTTTGCTCCTAATGCCGCGTATATACGGTCGAAATTCCGACGAAGGCTTGCCCGTGGAAAAGTCCGACCGTGTGTACGCGGCATAAATTTCTGCGGGAGGATGCCCCCATGCTTCGGCATATATGCCCATCATTAGAAGTGGGTGGATGAAGGGAGGTATTCTAATGGTGGGCATACCCACCGATCAATCTCTTTTTTTCGTTCAGCCAACAGGCTGCATGAAAAAAAAGATTACAATACATGTCCAACAAGGACCAGCAACGTACTGGTATGTTGCTGGACTTTGAATGTTTATATCAGAATGATGCCTGCAGGTTTAGGTATCATCTTGGTATTATTCTTTTCAGCCAGTGGCCGGCTTTCATGTAAAAGCAATTCTAGCAGATAATTAGCCTCTAGACTGCTTTTACAAGCAGTGGGAGGGAATGCCCCCCCCGGATATAAACAGCGCCATTGGGAAATTGGGAAAGCATTTTATCACACCGATCTTGGTGTGGTCAGATGCTTTGAGGGCAGAGGAAAGATCTAGGGTCTAACCGCCCATTTTTTTTCAAAAAAAGAGTACCTGTCACTACTTATTGCTATCATAGGGGATATTTACATTCCCTGAGATAACAATAAAAATGATAAAAAAAAAAAAAATATGGAAGGAACAGTTTAACCACTTCCCGCCCAGTGAATAGCGAATTGACGTCCGGGAAGTGGTTGCAATATCGATACTGGACGTCATATGACGTCCTGCAGGATATTGCCTTGCGCGCACCCGCGGGGGCGCGCAGCGCGGTGATCGGGGACGGCATGTGTCCCTCGGACACAGCGCTTCCCCGATCACGGTAAACAGCCAATTTCATTGGCTGTTTACCATGTGATCGGCTGTGTCAAAGTCACAGCCGATCACCTGTCAAAACAAACTCGGCGGCGCGCTCCGTGCGCGCCGCCACAGGCTTGCAGAGCGGGGATCGGGAAAGGCGAGTGTCCCTTGGACACAGCGCGTCCCCGATCAGAGTAAACAGCCAATGAATTGGCTGTTTACCACGTGACCGGCTGTGTCCAATCACAGGAGTTACTACCTGATCCCTGCTCTCTCCTCACACACCGATCTGTGAGGAGAGAGAAGAGATCAGTAAGTTAGCTCAGTGTAGTTTGTCTACATAAGTTTACAGTGCACAACACGCCCGCCCCATAAAGAGGACCTGTCACACAGCCCAGCACATCAATCAGCCCAGCCAATCAGCCCATCTGTCAATCAGCCCATCTGTCAATCAGCCCATCTGTCAATCAATCAGCCCATCTGTCAATCAATCAGCCCATCTGTCAATCAATCACCCCACCTGTCAATCAATCACCCCACCTGTCAATCAATCACCCCACCTGTCAATCAATCAACCCATCTGTCAATCAATCAACCCATCTGTCAATCAATCAATCAGCCCATCTGTCAATCAATCAGCCCATCTGTCAATCATCTGTCACAGGCCCACCTCCATCGGTACCGCCATTGGCACCGCCACACAGGCTACCAGTACCGCCATCGGTACCAGTACCACCACCAGTACCGCCACCAGGCCCAGCATCTATACTGCCACACAGGCCCGCTACCAGTATCACCACTAGTGCCGCCATCGGTACCACCACCAGTACCACCACCCGTACCACCGTCGGTAGTGCCACCACCACCTGTACCACCACCTGTACCACCATCGGTACCATCACCACCCGTACCACCACCACCTGTACCGCCATCGGTACCACCACCACCTGTACCACCATCGGTACCACCACCACCCATACCGCCATCGCTACCACCACCACCCGTACCGCCACCTGTACCGCCATCGGTACCGCCGCCACCACCACCACCCGTACCGCCATCGGTACCACCACCACCTGTACCGCCATTGGTACCACCACCACCCATACCGCCATCGGTACCACCACACAGGCCCACCACTAATACCTCCATCGGTACTACCACACAGACCGCCACCACTACCACCAGCAGTACCATTACACAGGCCCACCAATAAGCACTGCCATAATGTCCCAAAGGGTTTACACACCTGAGGAGGCATATGCCATTCTTGCCATGTCGGATGATGAGAGCAGCGGGGAGCTCCCATTATCCGATTCTGGTTCGGAATACGAGCCAGTGGAGGATAGTGGCTCAGAGTCCGAGTCCCCGGAGGAAACCGTCCCTCCCAAAAGAATGCGATCGGCACCAAGATCAGCACCAAGATCAGCACCAAGATCAGGAGAACTGCCCACCACCAGCAGCGCCATACCCCAGGAAGAGGAGCCCAGTACAAGCAATGGAAATGCACGCCCAACCCGAAGAATCCAGCCCCAATCCTACCTTCCCGATGCCCTGGCAAACCCCTTATGGTTGCCTGCCAACTCAGGATCCGCTATCATCCCCCCTTTCACCGCACAGCCAGGTGTGCAGCCCGACACTACAAATTTTTCTAAATTTGATTATTTTTGTTTATTTTTCCCACAAGATTTGCTGCAGAATATAGTGTATCAAACGAATCTGTATGCATCCCAATTTATTGCTGCCAACCCCGATTCTTCCTACGCCCGCATGTTCCAGTGGCGGCGTCTAACATTGGAGGAATTTAAATTATTTTTGGGCCTTATGTTCAATATGGGGCTTACAAAAAAGAACGAAGTCCATTCATATTGGTCCAAACGCCCCATCCAACACATGCCCATATATTCCGCTGTCATGGCCATCAAAAGATACGACATGATTATGCGCTTTCTCCACTTCAATGACAATTCACAGTGCCCTCCCCGAGATCATCCCAACTACGACAAATTGTACAAGATACGCCCCCTAATCAATGCCTTTTCCCAGCGATTTGAAGAAGTTTTCATCCCAGACCAAAAAATTTGTGTGGACGAGTCCCTCGTACATTTCACCGGCTGACTGCAGTTCAAGCAGTACATATCAAGCAAGAGAGCCAGGTATGGGTTAAAATTAAATAAATTATGTGATCGAGCCACTGGATACGTCTGCAAATTCAGGATCTACGAAGGCAAAGACTCCCAGCTCCAGCCCCGTGATTGCCCCACATATATTGGAACCAGTGGGAAAATTGTCTGGGAGTTGGCATACCCCCTGTTCGGAAAAGGTTACCATTTATATGTTGATAATTATTATACCAGCCTGCCCCTTTTTCGCCACCTTTACAGTAAACAAACCCCGGCCTGCGGTACCTTCAAAAAAAAAAACGGAAGGGATTCCCACAAAATTTATTGACAAAAAAATTGCTACCTGGAGAATCGGCATCCATGAGGAACGAGGAGGTGTTGGCCATGAAGTGGAGGGACAAGAAAGATGTCCACATCCTCTCTACGATCCACAATGACACCATGGTGGAGATCCCAAGAAGACGCGGCTCCATTGTAAAGCCTGAATGTGTCCACGACTACAATTTGTACATGGGGGGGGTGGATTTAAACGACCAGATGCTACAGCCCCACTTATCAACCAGAAAGTCCCATTATTGGCACAAAAAAAGTTGCGTTTCACCTGTTTCACATGGCCCTTTTTAATTCGTTTGTCTGCTACCAAAAAGCAACTCAAAATCACTGACTCCACTACCTCCAATATATCGAAGATATCATCGATGCCCTCATTTACCAACAAGATCCCGCCCCAGGAAGCATTCGCTCTGATAGTGTGAGTCGGCTTCACGAGCGACACTATCCCTTTAGCATCCCCCCCACAGAATCTGGAAGAAGACGCCAAAAGAAATGCCGTGTATGCAGCAGAGGAGGAGTAAGAAGAGACACCAGCTATTATTGTCCCGATTGTCCCTCCCAACCTGGCCTGTGCATTGGAAATTGCTTCAAAAATTATCATACATCCATTAGTTCCCCTTATTATTAACAGACTGCCACTTCCCTATTTGCCTGCTACCATGTTACTAACTACCTTCCATGTTAATTAACTGACCCTGGCCTGTTTACCGACGATGCCTCTGCCTGCCGATTTAAACCACGTTTCTGACTTCCACGTGTACCGACCTTGGCCTGTTAATCGACCATGTTTTTGCCTGCCACTTGGACTGATCTTTTGGCCATCTAATTTTAGTACACAGGTGTCTCACATATGTGAGGGGCTTCAGAATAGCGTTCTGAGTAGAGAAAACCAGTTTTTCGTTTTCTGTGCTCCAAGAACAGGGTCTGGTTGCCCGGAGGCTTCAAAGCGATTTGGGTGGGAGAAGCCTCTACCCCTGTCCCCCTGGCCCTAAGCTTGATGGTCCTTCCTGCTGCCTGGACCAATAATTTGGCTGTGCTGACCATATTACTGCCTGTAATGACCCATGACATTATGGACCATGTTTCTTCCTGCTGCTTGGACCAATACTTTGGCTGTGTTGACCATATATCTGCCTGCTGCCTCTACTGACTTTGGACAGCATTTCTGCTGGGACACCTCTGCCTGCTACCTGGACCTGTGCTTTGGCTGTGCTCTGGCTGTGCTGACAGTATCTCTGCCTGTGCGAACTATGGACAGTATTCCTGCCTGCTGCCTGGATGATTGCTTTTGCTGTCGCTGACCTCATCCCTGCCTGCTGCCTGGACCGATGCTCTCCTCTGTGGACCACTGCACTTCTAAAACCACAGGTAATCTTTTGTTATTTGGTATGTACCTGCTATGTGTTAGATATATGAAGGGCCTTCAAAAATGTGATCGGTAGTCAGAAAATGATATGTGCAATTAATGCTGCTAGAATGCCTGGGAGGTGCTACTTGGATGTTGGGCCTCTGTATGTGGCCAGGCTGTGTAAAAGTCTCAAACATGTGGTATCGCCATACTCAGGAGGAGTAGCAGAATGCATTTTGGGGTGTAATTTTTGCTGTGTACATATTATGTGTTAGAAATATCTTATAAATTGACAACTTTGTGTAAAAAAAATGCATTTTAATTTTTTCTCCACATTTTCCAAAACCTTCTGGAAAAAAATGAACCGTTCAAAAGACTCATAATGCCTCATAGATTATACGTTGGGGTGTGTGCTTTCAAAAATGGGGTAATTTTGTGGAAAATTCTATTGTCCTGGTGCTCCAGGGCCTTCAAAATTGTAATAGGTGGTTGAGAAAGGATATGTGCGATTTATGCTTGTAGAACGCCTGAAAGTGCTACTTCAATGTTGGGCCTCTGTATATGGCCAGGCTGTGTAAAAGTCTCACACATGTGGTATCGCTATACTCAGGAGGAGTAGCAGAATGCATTTTGGGGTGTTATTTTTGCTATGTATATGCTATGCGTTAGAAATATCTTATAAATTGACAACTTTGTGTAAAAAAAAATGCATTTTCATTTTTTCTCCACATTTTCCAAAACCTTCTGGAAAAAAATGAACTGTTCAAAAGACTCATAATGCTTCATAGATTATACGTTGGGGTGTGTGCTTTCCAAAATGGGGTCATTTTGTGGAAAATTCTATTGTCCTGGTGCTCCAGGGCCTTCACAATTGTAATAGGTGGTTGAGAAAGGATATGTGCGATTTATGCTTGTAGAACGCCTGAAAGTGCTACTTCAATGTTGGGCCTCTGTATATGGCCAGGCTGTGTAAAAGTCTCACACATGTGGTATCGCTATACTCAGGAGGAGTAGCAGAATGCATTTTGGGGTGTTATTTTTGCTATGTATATGCTATGCGTTAGAAATATCTTATAAATGGACAACTTTGTGTAAAAAAAATGCATTTTCATTTTTTCTCCACATTTTCCAAAACCTTCTGGAAAAAAATGAACCGTTCAAAAGACTCATAATGCTTCATAGATTATACGTTGGGGTGTGTGCTTTCCAAAATGGGGTCATTTTGTGGAAAATTCTATTGTCCTGGTGCTCCAGGGCCTTCAAAATTGTAATAGGTGGTTGAGAAAGGATATGTGCGATTTATGCTTGTAGAACGCCTGAAAGTGCTACTTCAATGTTGGGCCTCTGTATATGGCCAGGCTGTGTAAAAGTCTCACACATGTGGTATCGCTATACTCAGGAGGAGTAGCAGAATGCATTTTGGGGTGTCATTTTTGCTATGTATATGCTATGCGTTAGAAATATCTTATAAATGGACAACTTTGTGTAAAAAAAATGCATTTTCATTTTTTCTCCACATTTTCCAAAACCTTCTGGAAAAAAATGAACCGTTCAAAAGACTCGTAATGCTTCATAGATTATACCTTGGGGTGTGTGTTTTCCAAAATGGGGTCATTTTGTGGAAAATGCCATTGTCCTGGTGCTCCAGGGCCTTCAAAAGTGTAATAGGTGGTTGAGAAAGGATATGTGCGATTTATGCTTGTAGAACGCCTGAAAGTGCTACTTCAATGTTGGGCCTCTGTATATGGCCAGGCTGTGTAAAAGTCTCACACATGTGGTATCGCTATACTCAGGAGGAGTAGCAGAATGCATTTTGGGGTGTCATTTTTGCTATGTATATGCTATGCGTTAGAAATATCTTATAAATGGACAACTTTGTGTAAAAAAAAATGCATTTTCATTTTTTCTCCACATTTTCCAAAACCTTCTGGAAAAAAATGAACCGTTCAAAAGACTCATAATGCTTCATAGATTATACGTTGGGGTGTGTGCTTTCCAAAATGGGGTCATTTTGTGGAAAATTCCATTGTCCTGGTGCTCCAGGGCCTTCAAAAGTGTAATAGGTGGTTGAGAAAGGATATGTGCGATTTATGCTTGTAGAACGCCTGAAAGTGCTACTTCAATGTTGGGCCTCTTTATGTGGCCAGGCTGTGTAAAAGTCTCACACATGTGGTATCGCTACACTCAGGAGGAGTAGCAGAATGTATTTTGGGGTGTAGTTGCAATTATGCATATGCTGTGTGAGAGAAAAAAACTGTTAATATGACCAGTTTGTGTAAAAAAAAAAAAAAAAAAATAATTTTCCCAAGAATTGTGGGAAAAAAATACAACTTCAAAAAACTCACCACGCCTCTTAGTAAATACCTTGGACTGTCTACTTTCCAAAAAGGGGTAATTTTGGGGTATTTGTACTTTCCTCGCTTGTTAGTGTCTCAAGAAATGAGATATCCCTTCAGTACATCAGGCGTGATCAGATGTGATAAATTTTCAGTGATTGCCACCATAGTTTGTAGACTCTATAACTTTCACAAAGACCAAATAATATACACTAATTTGAGTTCATTTTACCAAAGATATGTTGCAGTATACAATTTGGCACAAATTTATAAAGAAAAATTACTTATTTGCAAAATTTTACAATAGAAACTAAAAAAAAGTGTTTTTTTTAAAAAAGAAATGCTGTTTTTTTGCTTATATCGCAAAAAATAAAAAACCCAGTGGCGATTAAATACCACCAAAAGAAAGCTCTATTTGTGATTAGAAAATGATAAAAATTTTGTTTGGATACAGTGTAGCATGACTAAGTAATTGTCATTCAAAGTGTGAGAGTACTGAAAGCTGAAAATTGGTCTGGGCGGGAAGGTGCATAAGTGCATGGTATTGAAGTGGTTAAAAATAAAATAAAAAAGCAAAATAAATAATTAAAAAAAAAAAAGCACCGCTGTCCCCCCCCCCCCCCTGCTCTTGCGCAAAGGCGAACGCAAGCGTCGGTCTAGCGTCATATGTAAACAGCAATTGCATCATGCATGTGAGGTATCACCGCGAAGGTCAGATCGAGGGCAGTAATTTTAGCAGTAGACCTCCTCTGTAAATCTAACGTGGTAACCTGTAAAGGCTTTTAAATGCTTTTAAAAATGAATGTAGTTTCTCGCCGCTGCGCGTTTGTGCGCAATTTTAAAGCATGTCGTGTTTGGTATCCATGTACTCGGCCTAAGATCATCTTTTTTATTTCATCAAACATTTGGGCAATATAGTGTTTTTTAGTGTATTAAAAATAAAAAAGTGTGTTTTTCCCCAAAAAAATGCGTTTGAAAAATCGCTGCGCAAATACTGTGTGGAAAAAAAAATGCAACACCCACTATTTTAATCTGTAGGGCCTTTGCTTTAAAAAAATATATAATGTTTGGGGGTTCAACATAATTTTCTTGCAAAAAAAAAATGTTTTCATGTAAACAAAAAGTGTCAGAAAGGGCTTTGTCTTCAAGTGGTTAGAAGAGTGGATGATGTGTGACATAAGCTTCCTAATGTTGTGCATAAAATGCCAGGACAGTTCAAAACCCCCCCAAATGACCCCATTTTGGAAAGTAGACACCTCAAGCTATTTGCTGAGAGGCATGTTGAGCCCATTGAATATTTTTTTTTTGTCCCAAGTGATTGAATAATGACAAAAAGAAAAAAAAAATGTACAAAAAGTTGTCACTAAATTATATATTGCTCAAACATGCCATGGTTATATGTGGAATTGCACCCCAAAATACATTCTGTTGCTTCTCCTGAGTACGGGGATACCACATGTGTGAGACATTTTGGGAGCCTAGCCGCGTACAGGACCCCGAAAACCAAGCACCGCCTTCAGGATTTCTATGGGTGTAAATTTTTGATTTCACTCCTCACTGCCTATCACAGTTTTGGAGGCCATGGAATGCCCAGATGGCACAAAACCCCCCAAAATGACCCAATTTTGGAAAGTAGACACCCCAAGCTATTTGCTGAGAGGTATGTTGAGTATTTTGCAGATCTTGCTTTTTGTCACAAAGTTTTAAAAATTGAAAAAAGAAAAAAAAAATATGTCTTTCTTCATTTTCAAAAACAAATGAGAGCTGTAAAATACTCACCATGCCTCTCGGCAAATAGCTTGGGGTGTCTACTTTCCAAAATGGGGTCATTTTGGGGGGTTTTGTGCTATCTTGGCATTTTATGGCCTTCAAAACTGTGATAGGTAGTGAGGAGTGAAATCAAAAATTTATGCCCTTAGAAACCTTGAAGGCAGGGCTTGATTTTTAGGGTCCCGTACGCGGCTAGGCTCCCAAAAAGTCCCACACATGTGGTATCCCCGTACTCAGGAGAAGCAGCAGAATGTATTTTGGTGTGTAATTTCACATATGCCCATGGCATGTGTGAGCAATATATCATTTAGTGACTACTTTATGCAAAAAAAACAAAGTTTGTCATATTCCCGCAACTTGTGGCAAAATATAAAATATTCCATGGACTGAACATGCCTCTCAGTAAATAGCTTGGGGTGTCTACTTTCCAAAATGGGGTCATTTGGGGGGGTTTGTGCTATTTTGGCATTTTATGGCCTTCGAAACTGTGATAGGTAGTGAGGAGTGAAATCAAAAATTTACGCCCTTAGAAATCCTGAAGGCGGTGCTTGGTTTTTGGGGCCCCGTACCCGGCTAGGCTCCCAAAAAGTCCCACACATGTAGTATCCCCGTACTCAAGAGAAGCAGCAGAAAGTATTTTGGGGTGCAATTCCACATAAAACCATGGCATGTGTGAGCAATATATAATTTAGTGACAACTTTTTGTAATTTTTTTTTTTGTCATTATTCAATCACTTGGGACAAAAAAAAATATTCAATGGGCTCAACATGCCTCTCAGCAATTTCCTTGGGGTGTCTTCTTTCCAAAATGGGGTCATTTGGGGGGGTTTTGTACTGCCCTGCCATTTTAGCACCTCAAGAAATGAGATAGGCAGTCATAAATTAAAAGCTGTGTAAATTCCAGAAAATGTACCCTAGTTTGTAGACGCTATAACTTTTGCGCAAACCAATAAATATACGCTTATTGACATATTTTTTACTAAGAACATGTGGCTGAATACATTTTGGCCTAAATGTATGACTACAATTGAGTTTATTCGATTTTTCTTATAACAAAAAGTAGAAAATATCTTTTTTTTTCAAAATTTTCGGTCTTTTTCCGTTTATATCGCAAAAAATAAAAATCGCAGAGGCAATCAAATACCATTAAAAGAAAGCTCGATTTGTGGGAAGAAAAGGACGCAAATTTCGTTTGGGTACAACATTGCATGTCCGCACAATTTACAGTTAAAGCAGCGCAGTGCAAAATTCTGAATTCACCTCTGGTCCTTTAGCTACCAAATGGTCCGGGGCTTAAGTTTTTAAACCTTTATTGGGTTATATACGGCGGGTGCCCTGACGCTATAAAAAGCAAACTAACCAACCAGCGTCACCCGTAACCTTTATATGGTGATCACTGGTGAAAGGGTTAACTAGGGGCAATCAGGGGGTTAAAACCTTTAATAGGTTAAATATGGGGGTACCCGACGCTATATAAAAACCTGACGGGTTACCTAAATAACTAAATAACTAACTGGGTAACCAGTGTCACCAGTGACGCTTATACGGTGATCACTGGTGAAAGGGTTAACTCTAGGGGCAATCAGGGGGTTAAAATAATATATGGGGGTACCTGACGCTCTAAAAACCTGCGGCGAAACTAAAAATAAATAACTGGCTATCTAGGGCACCACCGGCACTAAATACAGCGATCGAAAATACGATCGCTTAGTGACGCTGGCGTTAGGGGGTGAAAGGGTTACCTGGGGGGCGATCAAGGGGTTAAACCTTTATATGGGGGGTTAGGGGGCTACCCTGGACCTAAAGGGGCCTAATCCTAACTGCCCTGCAACTTTTTACTATCACAGATGACACTAAATGCAGTGATCAGTAAAATAAATGATCACTGCAATCAGTGACACTGTGATTGGGGGCTGGGGGGTGACCTGGGGGGTGATCTGGGGGTGACTGGGGGGTGAAATGTGTGCCTATGTGTACCTATGTGTCAGTGGACTGTTGGTGCACTAACCTGCTTCTTCTCGGCGCCGGAATCGAAAAGACCGCCGCGGGGGAGATGACATCACTTCCTCCTGCCTGTGTTTACATCACATGGCGGAGGAAGCATTTTCATTCGCCGGGAGCGATTGCGAGGGGGTGGCCGAAATCGAATGGTCACCCCCTCATCTCTGATCGCTCCCCAACGATAAACGGCCGCTCACTGTATAGGAGGGGGGTCCGATCGGACCCCCCCAACTGTACAAAGGCGATCACGTACGCTCTACGTAATTGTGCCTGTCGGTGCCATTCTGCCGACGTATATATACAGTGAGCGGTCGTTAAGTGGTTAAGGTAAAAAAATGTTTAGGCTTTACAATCACCTTAAGGTAAAAAATGTCCAAGTTTTAGAACCACTTTAAGTATATATGCCCACAAAACTCCTACATTTAGCTGATGAAATTTGTATTTTAGGCTAAAAGTGTAACTTTGAGGTGCACCAAAATTATTGTTGCAGTCTCCTAAGAATCCAATGTTCATAAATAAACAACTAGCTAATATGCATTATATCTATTCATTTTATTTTACTTCCAGTTTTGTAGAGTGTTACAAATACATCTGACTTTTTCTGTGAATAACATGTACTCTAGCTAAGGCTCATTTTGAGTTTGTGATGTTTGCGATAAAGAGAATAAATAAGGGGGGGGGGTGGGCAGAGGCGAGCAGAGCCGACATGCCTGCCTGAAGCTCCTTTCTCAGAGGAGGGTAAAAGCCTTATATTAGCGGCTGTTTGCAAGAAACCCATGTACAAATAGTACCTACCTGTGCCCATTGAGTTCAGGGAGCCAGCGGTATAGTTACAAGTGATCCTCTTTGGGATATGAGGAAGAGAAACAGCAAAAACGCACCAGCCCATTCTATAGCTAAAATGGCGCCACCGAAATTCTCCTCAGCTACCTCACACAGCGCTGTGAGAGCCTTAAAGGCAAACACACAGGTACTGAACAATTCAGAAGTGGAAGAATGGGATTCTGTGTGTGGGGAAGATTTTTCTCAGAGTGAACATATATCCCCAGCAATGTTAAAACAAATTGAAAAAATGCTTCAAAAGACCTTAAAGCGCACTTCTGACCACATAACTACTAGTCTCACTAAAGAAATTAGGGAGCTGGGACATCGCTTGTCAGAGCTTGAAACACATGTTGATGACATGAAAAACTATACTGTGAACTATGAGAAAAAAGAAAAAGGATTTATGACTTTATATGAGAACATTTGGTTGTACCTTCATCTTTGACATTTAGGTAATTAAGAGCAAGGTTTGGGACTTTATATGAATCATGCAGCCAGGGAGGTAGCACAGCACAATGATGTCTGGTGGATAAACCATGATTGTGACCATTTATATTGCATTGTGACAAAATACATACAATATAATACAGTAAAAATAAGGAAATTTTAATTCCATAACATAATACATGATAGCATATTGACATAGCAACATATTGGTATCACAGTAGTAACATCATAAAATCGCCAGACTCATTGATTTGTGTCTCCACAGTAATAGGTATATTGTATGTTCAAATTGGTAGAATCCAAAATAACATATAATGGGCAATATACTGTATGATGATAATATAGAAAGCATCAAACAGCTCAATGCGTTTTATGGCTACATTGCCACTCTTCAGGAGCAGATGCGGTATAGAGATCTATAGAAGTATTTAGGGTAAGTATTAAGTAGGATACAATTGTTTCCATTTCCCACACTATCCATTTCCCTTGATTGGGACACATTAATCCCTCCTTATCACCCATTAATATGCTTCCCGTCCAATTTTTTGCTACTTATTTACTTATTGGTCACACCTGAGTATACTTTGCACTAATTAATAGCCATCTTTATATATACATTCCTATGTTTCATTACACTATTTATATATTTTCATAGATGGGCTTTCTATACATGTGTCTCTCACTACCCTTCACCATCATTGGGGGATCTATTCCCGGGGTGTGCCTTCCTTTCTGGTTTTTCCATCTGTGTCATGGGGATCACCGCCTCAGCTCCCTTGGCTAATTATCCGCCCGGCCGGCCCTTGCCCTCCATTGCCCATGCCCAGACTCATGACTGGTCTGTAAGTATGTGTGGGGGATCTACCTTTGTACTATTTTTCTTTCTAATCATTATCCTACCTAATAGACTTGTGCACAACGGAAAAATTTGTTTAGTTTCGGTTCGTTTCTTGTGCATAACGGAAAAATTTGTTTAGTTTCGGTTAGTTTCTTTTCGGTCCTGTTGATTCGTAATCATCCGTAATTTTGCTAGATGGGATTTTTCGTGTTCGGACTAATTCGTTTTTTCGCAAGCGACATTTTTCGTTGAATTTTTTGTTGATTTATAATTCGTACTTTCGGTAGGGTACATTGTTTTTCGCTGATTCTGGACACAACTCCTACTTTCGTAACTTTTTTTGGTTTCGTTGATTCATAATTTTCCGTGTCTCTCTCACAACGACGCTGCCTATTATGCCTAATGTGCTTCGAATGGATTTGTACTTTTCTAAATACATAGTGGTTATTTGTAACGATTCGAAATCTCGTATTTTACTTTCGTTTTTTACATGCGGCTATAGCCTCCGCCCCTGTACACCATTTTGAGAGGGAGTTCAGCACGGTGAGGGAGAAGCAGAGAGCAGAGCAGAGTGAGTGTTATTGCGCTTCGTATGGATTCGTACATTCGTAACTTTTTTCATAACGAATTATGCCAAAGACATTCGGGCATTCGCTATTTGCGGTATAATTTATTTTGGATTCGGTTTTATTCATAATTGCTTTGTTCGGAAATTCGAATGCTTCCGAATGTCCGAAAGTTGCTAAATTCGGACAAATTTTGTTACGAAACAAATTGCACAAGCCTACTACCTAATACTTACCCTAAATACTTCTATAGATCTCTATACCGCATCTTCTCCTGAAGAGTGCCAATGTAGCCACGAAACGCGTCAAGATGTTTGATGCTTTCTATGTTATCGTCATATATTACTCATTATACGTTATTTTGGATTCTACTAACTTGAATATACAATATACCTATTACCGTGGAGACATGTATCAATGAATCTGGCGATTTTATGATGTTACTACTGTGATACCAATATGTTGCTATGTCAATATGCTATCATGTATTATGTTAAGGAATTAAAGTTTCCTTATTTTTACTGTATTATATTGTCTGTATTTTGTCACAATGCAATATAAATGGTCACAATCATGATTTATCCACCAGACATCATTGTGCTGTACTCCCTCCCTGGCTGCATGATTCATATAAAGTCCCAAACCTTGCACTTAATTACCTATACTGTGAACTATACAGCAGAGATTGAAAATCTCAAAGATGAAAATGTAATTCTGCAGACCCGTTTGGAGGATTATGAAAACCGAGCAGGACGCTCAAATTTCACATAAGAGGTATTCCTGAATCTGTGATAGATGTACAGGCCACAATGTTAGCACTATTCCAGGAATCACAACCGGCCATTCCAGTCGAACGCCTTGAAATGGACAGAGTTCATAGAGCTTTGACCCAAAAAAAACCTAAGGGCCCCCTTCGGGATATCATTGCTAAATTTCATTTTTATCGCACAAAGGAACAGCTTCTGTCTACAGCAAGAGGAAACGAGTCTCTAATCTTCCAAGGTTACAATTATCAACTCTTTGCTAACCTGTCTCATTTAACAATCAATAAAAGTTGGGCCTTGAAACTGCTTCAAGTACTACAACAAAACCAAATAACCTACCAATCAGGCTTTCCCTTTTCAGTCCTGTTCTCATATTGTGGTTTCAAATATACTTGTAGTTCTGTGATTGAATTACAAAACACCCTTCAAGACATACATCTGATGGATCCATTACAGAATCCAGAAACTTCACGTAGTAGATCTGTATCATCTTCTGCACACAAGTCACCTACCTTAGCAGGGAAGAATCAACGACAAAGTTCAAATAAAAGAGTTGTGTAGCACAGAAATCCTTAACTCTGCTTACCTCCACTCGTAGAGTGGGACACACCATGCCACATGCCCAGTATTCTCCATCTTGTAGAGGGTGAGCGGTGTTAATAAATTTGGGTCCTGCAGCGAGTTACCTCCTTCCGTTGGTTCTTGTCCCTAGAGTGTAGGGAAAATTCTATTCTCTCTCTAGGAAAGCCAATGTCCAGACAATATTAAACTCAATAAAAGGAGTTTATTTTACTTGCTTGCAACTTGACAGGAAAGGTTGGAGATAGAGAGGATGAACAGGGAGGTTGGTTCAGGCACACGGTACTTAATCACCACTCGTCGCCACTCAAGCCTGAGTGGGCTTTGCTCATCCGGATAGTCCCCTCTCATGGTCCTAGCAGCCGGTGTGGAGCACGGAACATTCAATTTAAGCTTTTCCTTGGGATACGATCAGGACATGAACCTCTAAGTCCCTTACTTCCCAGCACTTGTAACACTTTAAGAACTTTAAGAACTTTAGGTGCCAATGGGGCACGTCACAAGGCTTTTGGCGGATCATGGAATCCTTCCCTCTGACAGGTAACCAGGCCTCTCCCGAGACGGCGACATCCTTCACCGATCCTCGCAGAAAGGTCCTCCCCTGGTTTCCTCTCCTTCAGAGTGGGACACCCTCCCACGGGCACCCTGGGACTCCTCTGTTGGCGTAGGCCTCAGCTAAAGGTGCTGGGCCTACCTGGAACGATGCGGCCTCGGGCTAAAGGTGCCCGGGACCAAACACACACACTCGCACCCCTGGCCTGGAGGGCCAAAGGTCACAAACTGCTCCCCGAATAATGGCGTCTGCCCCTTATGTACCCCCTCCCAGGATGCACAGCAGGCAGACCACGCCCACTGCACGGCTGCCGAGAGAGGACACCCAATAGCGCTGCAATGCTACCCGTGGTTCAACCCGAGACCTGGGCGACAGCGCCACTCACAGGCCTCAGGGAACTGTACTGCCGGGCAACACCACAACAGAGCAGAGGCCTAATGAATGAATTCCAGCAGCCTGAGCCTAACTACTTGCTCAGGCTGACCTCTAATTTTAAGCATAGCGACCCCAGTTTTGGGGGTCCGCTACAAGTAGATTCAGATACCCAGATCCAGATCCTGTTGACTCAATGGATTGATAGCCTCAATAGGCTGTGGTCTTTTTTTCCCCAATGCTTGGTAGAATATGCCAACCTATACCGATGATACAATTTGGTTAAATTATCGTCCTATTTCTCTGTTGAACCTAGACATCAAGATCCTAGCTAAGTTTCTTGCCACTAGATTGAATAGATTTATAGGAAATCTTATACACCATGACCAAGTAGGTTTTATGCCTGTTCGGCAAGCTAGCTAATAATATTCGTCGGGCGGTCCTTTTATCTCACTTTGCTAAAGCACGTTGCATTCCATCCTGTTTTCTCTCCTTGGTCTTATATGCATTTTACATTGCAGAAATGGGGCTTTGGCCCTCATTTCCTAAAATGTATCCTAAAATGTATCGCTGCATTATACAATCAACCTAAAGCAAATATTAAATATGTGGGCTATAAATCAGATGCATTCATTATAGGACGGGGCACAAGACAAGGGCCCTCTTCCTCTTCTATTCACCCTGCTTATTGAACCATTGGTCCAGAAAATTAGAACTGATCATTCCATTACAGGCATAGAACTAGGTGGATATCATCATAAATTGTATATATTTGTGGATGATATTCTTCTATTCTTAATCTCCACACAAATCTCTATCCCTAATCTTATGAACATCCTAAACAGGTTTTCAGCTATCTCAGGTCTTAACGTTAATATGCAGAAACCAACAGCATTGAACATTTCATTATCTGATAAGGAAATGTGTACTGTTAAGGAGGCATTTCCTTTTAAATGGGCTACACACAGTCTGCCTTACTTAGGTATCCAGCTCACAGCAGATCACAAAGATCTATTATCTGCCAATTATCCAGCCTTACTGAAACAAACCATGAGTTTATTGTAAAAATGGTCTTCTATTCAACTTTCCTGGTTCGGAAAAATCTATTTAATCAAAATGACCATTCTTCCAAATTTTTTATATTTATTTAGAGTTCTCCCTATACACATGCCGGCTTATTTTTTAGGAATTATACAGCAAAGAGCGATACAATTCACTTCAGGATAAATTAAACCAATATTGCCTAAAGAAACCTTATATCTCCCCAAATTGCAGGCTGGCTTGGGTTTTTCTATTATCATGACATATTATAAGGCTGCTCAAGTAGCACAACTGTCAAAATATCAAGCTACTACTGAAACCGCCTTCTGGGTAGCAATAGAAGCAGTGAACTGTGACCCTTTCCTGATATCAAATATATTATGGTTACGTCCAAGGGATCGTAAGAACCTTCTGAAACTGATCACTAAAGATTCTTTATCATTATGGGATAGACACAGAACTATGTATGGTCTACAATCTTTACATAACTCACTCCTCTCATTCCACAAAAATCCGGCCTTCTATCCAGCATGGACCTCCCCCATAACCTTCCGAGCCTGCTCAAAGGCTGGTATCTCATGCTTACACAATTTGATTTCAGATTCTTCAATATTACCTTTTCCAGATTTATGTAAATCCTATGCGCTTCCCCAATCTGAAATATTTTAATATTTACAAATTTAAAATTTCTACACCCCCTCTCTAAATACAAAGATTGCTATGACAAAACTACATTTTTGAAAAAATTAGCTTGAAAGATTCACATTGTAGGGGAAGTATTTCATCACTCTTCTCAATTGCTTACTAAACCTGATACATCTCCACCCTCTTATGTGGCCAAATGGGGAAATTATCTATGTTGTACTATTGATACAGCAGAAAGGTCTGAGATATGGTCCATACCAAAATCTTCCTCACCAAATGTAACAGCAGTTGAGACTGCATACAAAGTACTCACACGATGGTACTATAGTTCCAGCTAGAATCTCTAAATATGTTTCGGATCATTCGGCTTCCTGTTTTTGCGGCTGATCAGAGCTGAGTTTTACATTTACACATATGGTGGAAATAACCAGTGGTATAAGAATTTTGGAAATCTATTTTCATGCTTGCCTCAGTAATGTTCAAAAGCACTATTACATTAATGGCCCTTCTAAAGCTAAGACCAGAATTTCTACACCAAAAACTGTTTAAATTATTAATACAGCTCTTAACAGTTGCTAAACAGACTATAGCTAAAGCTTGAAAAACACCTACTCTGAATTTAGCCGATACCAAACATAGAATGAACCAAACTCTGTGTCATACAAAGATGGAAAGATGGAAACTTTAGATAAAAACGTGAAATAATCGATGGAAACCATGGATTTAACATTGCTTGCAACCAGACTTCGAAGACCAAGTACTTTTACCATGGTAGTATATGAGTATTAAATGTATCATTACCCTCTAGGAGTAGCCTACCTTCGGGGACTTCCTATCCCTCCCTCTTCCTACTTGTTTTCTTTCCCCTCCTTGTTGTAAACCCCTTCCCCTCCTTATTTTTCATAATACCTCTTTAACCACTTCCCAACCGCGCTATAGCCGAATGACGGCTACAGCACGGACCCCAATTGCTGGGAGGCCATCAATAGACGTTCTCCCCTTCGCGCACTCCCAGCACGCCCCTGCAGGGTGCGCAGCATGCTCTGTGATCACCCGAGTCACTGAGACTTGGGCGATCACAGATCCGTGTAAGGGGCCGGTCCTGGCCCCTTACCACGTGATCAGGTGTCAGCCAATGACAGCTGATCCTGTGATGTAAACAAAGGATCGGTAATAGTTTTTTTTCTCTTCACGCTGACAGCGTGAGGAGAACAAAAAGCTGATCACCGGCTTGTTTACAAGGGACATCGGTCCCGAAGAGGAAGGAGGCACATCTGCCTCGTCTGTGCCCAAAAATACCGCCTGCCAGTGCCACCTGCCATTGCCACCTGCCAGTGCCCACAGTGCCCACAGTGCCACATATCAATGCCCACAATTGCCACCTATTAATGCCCACAAGTGCCACCTATCAATGCCCACAAGTGGTGCCAATCATTGCCTCATCAGTGCCACCTAGCAATGCTGCCAATCAGTGTAACCTATCAGTGACGATCAGTGCCCATTATTGCCACCCATCAGTGCCCATCACTGCCACCCATCAGTGCCCATCACTGCCACCTATCAGTGCCCATCACTGCCAGCTATCAGTGCCACCTATCAATGCCACCTATTAGTGCCACTTCCTCTCTAACAGAGATGCTGGCAGTGACAATTTTAGGTTTTTTATTTTAAATAATAGCGGCGGGGGGCGTGGCGGAGTGGAGACAGAGACAAAGAGGGCACTGACAGGCAGGAAGGAGGTGAGAGAGGAGAGCAGAGCAGGGCAGTGCATGATGGAGGGATGCACTTTAACCACGGTGATCAGGGCTGAGTAGCCCTGGTTATTGTGGTCAGTTTAGAGAGGGCATACAGGAAGTGGCAGATTCAGGGAAGTTTTTTTTAGTTTAGAGGGGGGCAGATTACACAGCACAAGCACTGTGCTGTTTAATCTGCTTTAAAGGACCAGGATCTGTTAGTTTTTTGGGGTTAACAAACACTTTAATTTAACTCTTAACTAAACAATTACTGTATATGATGTCATATGTGACTAGATATATACTTTCCTGTAATAAGATTATCTTACTGTTACAATGTAAAATCTTTCTCTTTACTCATCATTACATTCAACGTTTTCTGATAATCTTTAATAAAATACAAGAACAAGAAAAAGAACAAATAAGCTAAGTGGTTTTTTTTAATATGGTTCCACAGAGAAGATTCATTATTAATAAGTTTTTTGTGCAATTTGATAAATGAACTCTGGTGTGCCTCAAATGCCTTTCTCACCCAAACTTGTTACATGTGAAATATTACATTCTTGTTAGACACAAAGGGAAGTCTGGGTGCTAAAAAGTAATGTCCCACCTCATCAAATTGGAGAGCATGTTTTTCATTATCTGATAAATGTAACAGTTCATTAACTCTCAGCAGTAAATGAAGCACAATTCTGCTACGGTGAGCTTCAACTGAACATGTATTTTCAGCAAATCACTAAAGTCATAAATAACAAACACGAGTAAATCACTGACTGCAGCAGGCTATGTATTTTTCACTATGGCCTGGAAGCAGCAGGATTCTGTTAAACTGCAAGCCAGGATCAGGTTGTTATGAATCATACAGTCTGCCTTTATTAGGAATACAACCTTTGACCTTATATTTTCCAGATGGTAACATGCTGGATAATGGTCAAAACAGATTTGTGTCCCATACCAAATATTGTCTCTAGGCCAACATTTAGTATAGTACACAATATCCGTTATCAGTATGGGTTTTTGGTATATAATTCAAGATGTTTCAATTTCACTGTGCAAGATTGTATTTCCACAATCCACATTTCAAGCTGTGTGTAGTATTTTATAACATGAACCTACTGTTCTAAGATCTTAGTTTGCAGAGATGATAAACAAATTATGTGTTGCTGGAAAATGATTTTTTTTTAGCCACTGTCACATCTGCTCATTCTAGTGTGGTGGAAACCAAGATGGCTTCTCTGTTACAAATCATGCTTGAAAAGTGTAGTGCCACCAGAAAAAAATTATCCATGTATGATAATTTTCAAAAGCCCAGCAGAGTTACAGTTTAAATTGTAGTTTTTGCAAAAAGAGGCTATTGAAATTATGACTTGACAGCACAGCGGCTAGCAGTTCTGCCTATCCAGCACTGGGGTTATTGGTTTGAACCCCAACAATGGCACTACCTGCATTAGGTTTGCACATTCTCCCTGTGCCTGCATGGTTTTCATCTGGTCACTCTGGTTTCCTCACATTCCAAAGACCCTGGTATGAATATGAGCTACAAACTTTAGATTTTTTAAGGGCACGGACTGATGTGAAGTACAATATACAGTGCCTTGAAAAAGTATTCATACCCCTTGAAATTTTCCACATTTTGTCATGTTACAACCAGAAACGTTAATTTATTTTATTGGGATTTTGTGTGATAGACCAACACAAAGTGGCACATAATTGTGAAGTGGAGGGAAAATGATAAATGGTTTTCTAATTTTTTACAACTAAATATTTGAAAAGTGTGGCATGCATTTGTATTCAGCCCCCTTTACTCTGATACCCCTAACTAAAATCTAGTGGAACCAATTGCCTTTAGAAGACACCTAATTAGTAAATAGAGTCCACCTGTGTGTCATTTAATCTCAGTATAAATACAGCTGTTCTGTGAAGCCCTCAGAGGTTCATTAGAAAACCTTAGTGAACAAATAGCATCATGAAGGCCAAGGAACACACCAGACATGTCAGGGATAAAGTTGTAGAGAAGTTTAAAGCAGGGTTAGGTTATAAAAAAATATCCCAAGCTTTAAACATCTCACAGAGTACTGTTCAATTCATCATTCAAAAATGGAAAAAGTATGGCACAACTGCAAACTTACCATGACATGGCCGTCCACCTAAACTGACAGGCTGGGCAAGGAGAGTATTAATCAGAAAAGCAGCCAAGAGGCCTATGTTAATTCTGGAGGAGCTACAGAAATCCACAGCTCCGGTGAGAGAATATGTCCACAGGACAACTATTAATCCTGTACTTCACAAATCTGACCTTTATGGAAGAGTGGCAAGAAGAAAGCCATTGTTGAAAGAAAGCCAAAAGAAGTCCTGTTTGCAGTTTGTGAGAAGCCATGTAGGGGATGCAGCAAACATGTAGAAGAAGGTGCTCAGGTCAGATGAGACCAAAATTTAACTTTTTTGCAAATTAAGGCAGAAACAGAAGGGGAACCCGAAGGTTCTCCCCCAAGGTGGACACAGGGACAGCCACAAGCACACGTATCTATAGAGGGCTTAGAATAAGGGTTGTTATATTGCATGACCAGTACATAAAAAGTCACACTTTACTATTAAGCTCCCCAAAAAAGTCAGGGAAAAAGCAGAGGAAGACAGAGAAAAGATGGATGGGGAAGGGGGGAGAGGGGGAGAAAAGGAGAGACGAAAGAGAGAAAGGGAAATGACAGCAAGGGAAAGTGAACCAATGGCTATGGAGGGATATAAGAAAGGGAGGGTTGGGCAGAGGAAAGGAGAAAACACAAACGAGACTGAGGGAAGAGGAAAGGGGAGGGGGAGAGGGAGAAAGAGAAAGAGAAAATGGGGGGGGAAGGGAATAAAGAATTGGGGAGGGGGGAAGAAAGATAGGGAAAAGGGAGGAAGAGAGAAGGGGAAAGGGGAAGGATAGGAAAAGACAAAGGGAGGGTAATGGGGACAGGGGTTGAATAAAGGTGAGAAATCGGTATTATCAACAATGAACTAACCTATATAACAGCATAATGATCATACAGATCAACTTGGAGAAGGGGGAATTCAACCACAGCCACTGTGCACACCACCTACTGTAGATGGGGGAGCCCTTCATTTTAGTTCTTGCAGTACACTAGAGAGTGTCTGTACCATGCAATCCACTTGCCTGCGACCTGACTGTCCAGGTCGCATTTTGTTCCTTAGAGAATGTATAATATATACAATAAACCCAATGGTAGAGAAATGCCAACAGAAGGAATAGGTAAAGAGCAAAAGGGGTAATGCATATACTCTAATAAGCTATCTGAGGAATAAGGTCATTCAAAGTGTACAAACCATCAAACATGGAGAGACCTTAGAACATCCAATGATTGCACGCAGCCACCATTTCATAAAAAAGGGTACATGCTAACAAGGCAAAGGGTTGTTGCAATACTAGAGACTGTGTGGTATAATAGTTAACTTACCAATCGAGCCCTAAGTGGCAAGGATTTCCCCAGGTTTGCAGCCAGCAAATAGAGGCCGCTCGGGTGCTCTATGTATATCCCCAACCTGGAAAATCCTAACACGCTGGTCGACGCCGGTTTGTGACGTAACCGGGTCCGTTTCCCTGCACTGCGCAATCGACCGCACATGCACGTGGCTCCTGGGAAGCATGGCCTATCATAGACTGCCGTGATCCTAGCAGGGGGAGGCAGAGATCCATAAAAGACAAAAACAGAACATTCCATAGCTCAACTCACCAACCAGTCCGCTGACCAACAGATTCAACTGCCCAACAGTCTGTGTAAACTGCAAGCAGTCCTAAACTGCTTGCAGTTTAGGACTGCAAGCATACACAGGGTGCCGTGAAGAGGCCTTTCAGCTTATGCATGGGTTTGCAAATGCGTGCTAACTAAACCCCTGTATTTAACGCAGACTGTTGGCCAGGTTATACTGGTTGGTCAGCGGACTGGTTGTGAGTTGAGCTATAGCATGTTCTGTTTTTGTCTTTTGATGTGTTTGCCCTTCCTTGTGCTTCTTGCTGTGAAGGCCAGTTATAGGTGGGAGCAGGGGCCATTTGTTTGTTGTTGGAGGCAGAGATCCCAAGATGACGGACCGCCCCCACCCTCAGAGAGACACCATAGGGGGAGTCAAAACACCTCAAGCTGGCTGCCTGGTTGCCTATCCTCTTAATGTGGCAGAACAGCACACAAATATGCGATTGTAGACATAACCAGCAATATACAGCAGCATCTAATAATTAATATCCTAAAGTTATTTTACAAAGAGGGTTTATATGTTAAAACCTCATTAAGGCCGAGAGGAATGTTGGCACTGAGCTGCTCTATCCATAGGGTTCCCCGTTGTAGGACCAAGTGGTCCCAGTCCCCTCCCCGTGGATCCTTAGGGACAACCTCCAATACCATGAACTTAATTACATCAGATTTAAGTTTGTGGTGCAGACTGATGTGACATCTTATGGTAGTTAGTTTACCATTAGAGGAGTAGTAGAAATGGTCCCGGATCCGCTGTCAGAGCTCTCTGATAGTTTTGCCAACATAGTATGCATTGCATAAACAAATCATTCAATAAATTATACCCCTCGTGCCACAATCGGCAAATGTATGGGATAAAAAAAAGTTTACAGTTGGGAAGTATAAAGGAGGTACCCTCCTGAATCCAGTCCACAACGGAATTTGTCCCGGGGGCCAAGTGTCCTCTGTGACTCTACTCTGTAGTGGCTGCTAGTTAATCGATCTCCTAATGAAGTGGCTCTACGGAACACTAATTCAGGAGTGGTCCTGATATGTTTTTTTCAAAATGTGGTGATTTTTCAATAAATGCCAATGATCGGATAAGATTGTGCATAATTGCTGGTGATATGTAGAATATTTAGTAATTATTTTGACCGTGTCTTGGTGTTTAGGTTGAGGAGGACCATATAGTAAGGATGTTATAGTATGTGCTAGAGCCTTATTAGAGTTTTTTTTTCAGATTGGTTCGCATATAGCCTCTTGGCTACAACTGAACTGCATGGAGGAGGAGGATTTTCGCACACAGGTGTCTCCTCTCTTGGCTCTACTAACATTTTCATTACAAGGATGATGGCACCCCTGTATTTTGTAAAGACATAATTATCTAGAGACATATATTCTCCTGTGATCTGATATGTGATGATGTAGAAATTGGGGCTGATATGTGGTGCAATGGTGCAGGAAGTGGGGTGATCTGAGGTGTGAAAGTGCACCAATGGGTTGACTGGAGGTGTGAAGGTGCAGGAATTGGAATGGATCTGAGGTGTGAAGGTGCAGGAATTGGGACTGAACTGAGGTGTAAAGGTGGTGCAATTGGGACTGATCTGAGGTGTGAAGGTGCAGGAATTGGGGTGACCTGATATGTTATAATGCAGGAATTGGGGCTGATATGAGGTGTGAAGGTGCAAGAATTGTGCTTATTTGATATCTGAGGGTGCAGTTATTGGGTCTGATCTGACGTGTAATGGTACAGACATTGAGCCTGATCTGAGGTGTGACAGTGCAGAAATCTGGGTGATCCGAGGTGTGAAGGTGCAGGAGCTGGGGTGATCTGAGGCTTGGTGGTGCAGGAATTGGGGAGGTCTAAGGTGTGAAGATGCAGGAATTTAGCTTTTTTAAGGTGTGAAGATGTTGGAGTGTGGCTGATCTGAGGTGTGATGGTACAGGAATTGGAGCTCCTTTGAGGTGTCAAGGTACATGAATTGGGGTGATCTAAAGGGTAAAGGTTTGGGAATTAGGATGATCAGAAGTGTGAAGGTGCAAGAATTGGGACTGAAGTGAGGTGTGATGGTGCAGGAAATGGGGTGATCTGATATGTGATGATGCAGAAATCGGGGCTGATATGAGGTGTGATGGTGCAGTAAGTGGGACTAATCTGAGTTGTGAAGGTGCAGCAAATGGGACTGATTTGAGTTGTGAAGGTGGAGGATATGCACTTATTTGAGAGCTGAAGTTGCAAAAATTTGGTCTGATCCTAGGTGTAATGGTGCAGAAATTGAGGTTGATCTGAGATGTAATAGTGAAGAAATTGGGGCTGATTTGAGGTGTGACGGCGCAGAAATTGGGGTAGATCGGAGGTGTGAAGGTGTAGAATTTGGGGTGATCTCACGTGTGAAGGTGCAGGACTTCTGGCTAATCTAAAGTGTGCAGGTGAAGGAAGTGGGGTGATATGAGGTGTGAAGATGCAGTAATTGGGGTGACCTGAGGTATAATGGTGCAGACATTGGGGCTGATCTGAGGTCTGGTGGGGCAGGAATTGGGGAGGTCTGAGGTGTGAAGGTGCAGGAATTGGGCTGTCCTAAGGTGTGAAGGTATAGGAGTTTGGCTGATCTGAGATGTGATGATACAGGAATTGGGGGGATCTGATGTCTGGTGGTGCAGGAATTGGGGAGGTCTGAGGTGTGAAGGTGCAGGAATTGGGGCTGATCTGAGGTGTGAAGGTGCAGGAATTGGAATGATCTGAGGTATGATGGTACTGGGATTTGGCTGATTTGAGGTGTGAAACTGCAGTATTTGGAGCTGATCTGAAATGTGAAGGAATTGGGACTGATCTTAGGTAAGAACGCGAAGAAGCTGAGCTGATGTGCGGTCTGATGATGCAGGAATTAGGGTGATCTGAGGTGTGATGGTGCAGGAATTTGGATGATCTGAGGTCTGAAGGTGCAGGAATTGGCCTTATTCAAGATCTGAAAGTGCAGACATTGAGTTTGATCTGAGGTGTGATGGTGCAGGAATTGGGGCTGATCTAAATGTGTGAAGGTGCAGGATTTGGGGGGATCTGACATGGGAAGGTGCAAGAATTCAGGCTGATCTGAAGTGTGAAGGTATAGGTAGTGGGGTGACCTGAGTTGAGAAGATGCAGGAATTGGAGTGATCTGAGGTATAATGGTGCAGAAATTGGGGTGATCTAAGGGGTGAAGGTGCAGGAACTGGAGTTATCTGAGGTCTGATGGTGTAGGAATGGTGTGGCTGATCTGAGGTTTGATGGTACAGGAATTGGAGCTCCTTTGAGGTGTGAAGGTACAGGAATTGGAGTTGATCTAAAGGGTGAAGGTGCGGGAATTAGAATGATCCGAAGTGTGAAGGTGCAAGAATTGGGGCTGAACTGAGGTGTGATTGTGCAGGAATTGGGGTGATCTGATATGTGATGATGCAGGAATTGGGGCTGATAAGAGGTGTGAAGGTGCAGTAAGTGGGACTGTTTAGAGATGTGAAGGTGCAGCAAATGAGACTGATCTGAGGTGTGAAGGTGCAGGATATGCACTTATTTAAGATCTGAAGGTGCAAAAAAAAATTCTGATCTGAGGTGTAATAGTGCAGAAATTGGGGTTGATCTGAGATGTAATAGTGAAGAAATTGGGGGTGATCTGAGGTGTGATGGTGCTGGAAGTAGGGTGATATGAGGCGTGAAGATGCAGGAATAGGGGTGATCTGAGGTATAATGGTGCAGACATTGGGGCTGATCTGAGGTGTGATGGTGCAGAAATTGAGGTGATCTGAGGTGTGAAGGTGCAGGAACTGGAGATATGTGAGGTCCAGTGGTGCAGGAATTGGATAGGTCTGAGATGTGAAGGTGCAGGAATTGGGCTGTTCTAAGGTGTGAAGGTGTAGGAGTTTGGCTGATCTGAGGTGTGATGATACAGGAACTGGAGAGATCTTAGGTCTGGTGGTGCAGGAATTGGGGATGTCTGAGGTGTGAAGGTGCAGGAATTGGGCTGTTCTAAGGTGTGAAGGTGTAGGAGTTTGGCTGATCTGAGGTGTGATGATACAGAAATTGGGGGGATCTGAGGTGTGAAGGTACAGGAACTGGAGAGATCTTAGGTCTGGTGGTGCAGGAATTGGGGATGTCTGAGGTGTGAAGGTGCAGGAATTGTGCTGTTCAAAGGTGTGAAGGTGAAGGAGTTTGGTGGATCTGAGGTGTGATAAAACAGGAATCGGAGCTCCTCTGGGGTGTAAAGGTACAGGAATTGGGGCATTACATTTACCAATGATGTTTCACAATATCTCTGTAAACAACAATTTTGTGTAAAAACTAGGGCTGTGGAAATTAACTATTAATTCCTCGATTAATCGATTAATGTTTTTGATCGATCAAAATTATTTTGATCGGTACTCACCTCTCCGGGTCTTCAGGGAGTTCCGTCGGAGATCCGGTGACGTCACAGACACCGGCGGGGCTTGCCGTGTCCATCTGAAGGGTTCCTTTGCTGTGCCTTCATATCTGCATGCCGGCAGGATAGGGTTGCCACCTGTACGGGATTCACCTGGACAGTCCGGGTTCTGAATCATCTGTCCGCTTTTCAGACTGCCTGAAACCCGGACAAACCATTCTGGCAAAGGGGAGCTTCATTTGCATACTGTGGAGACAGTCACAGCAGCAGTGTTATTTCTTCTCACTAAATACACACACTGTGCTGGTGACTGTGTGTGTTATGAATCTGAAGCTCCTTTCTGTCTCCCCCCCTCCAGGCTCCTGCAGTCTCTGTTATCTCTGACCCCCCCCCCCTCTCCAGTCACTAGTGCCGTGTTCGGAGAGAAGGGGACTGGGGGAGGCGGAGCTGAGGAGATCACTGGAGCTGCGTCGGGCTGGCCGCTGCTCACTAGGAGGTAAGCTGACTTTTTTTTTTTTTTTTACTAAGGAAAGTTTCCTAGAGTACAAAGTTCCAGGAGGATTTCTTTTGCATTGAAGTTATGATAAGCAGAATCGGAAGAGAAGAGATAGCGAGTGTGTGTGTGGGGAGGAGGGGGGAGTTTGCAGCCCGATCACAGCCGATTCACAGTATCTCTATCTATACAAACATCCCTCTGTCCAGATTATGTGTTCATTTATGACCATTAACTTAACCATGTGTGTATGTGATGAGCATTACTCTGATTGTCCAGACTCAGAGCCTGGAGAACACAGGGTTATATGAATGGCCATCAATTACCTTCACATCATCTGTACATAGAGTGCTGGGGGCTGGCATCTTATAACAGATTGTTTTCATTGAGTAGTATTGTTGTATATTTTAGTAGATGAAAACAATAGCTTTTTTTTATTATAGACATCACTATCTGACCACTTCTCAGCCCCCAACTCCCCCCCCCAGCTTACATCACCCCCAGACATCACTCAGAGCTGCTTCCTACCCCCCCAGCTGAGGGACATCATTCCATAGTCACCCCACAGACACTGCAAGTAATGCCTCCCGATACTCCTCTCCCGTACATACCGCCGCCATCATACCCTCCGCACTCCACTCCCGCATATGTTGCCCCCATCATACCCTCCGCACTCCTCTCTTGTACATACTGCCCCATCTTACCCTCCGCACTTCTCTCCTGTACATACTGCCCCATCATGCCCTCCGCACTCCTCTCCGCACATACTGCCCCCATCATACCCTCCGCACTCCTCTCCTGTACATACTGCCCCATCATACCCTGCGCACTCCTCTCCTGTACATACTGCCCCATCATACCCTCCGCACTTCTCTCCTATACATACTGCCCCCATCTTACCCTCCGCACTTCTCTCCTGTACATACTGCCCCATCATGCCCTCCGCACTCCTCTCCGCACATACTGCCCCCATCATACCCTCCGCACTCCTCTCCTGTACATACTGCCCCATCATACCCTCCACACTTCTCTCCTATACATACTGCCCCCATCTTACCCTCCGAACTTCTCTCCTGTACATACTGCCCCATCATGCCCTCCGCACTCCTCTCCGCACATACTGCCCCCATCATACCCTCCGCACTCCTCTCCTCACATACTGCCCCCATCATACCCTCCGCACTCCTCTCCTGTACATACTGCCCCATCATACCCTCCGCACTTCTCTCCTATACATACTGCCCCCATCTTACCCTCCACACTTCTCTCCTGTACATACTGCCCCCATCATACCCTCCGCACTCCTCTCTGCACATACTGCCCCCATCATACCCTCCGCACTCCTCTCCTGTACATACTGCCCCCATCATACCCTCCGCACTTCTCTCCTGTACATACTGCCCCCATCATACCCTCCGCACTCCTCTCCTGTACATACTGCCCCATAATACCCTCCGCACTCCTCTCCCGCACATACTGCCCCCATCATACCCTCCGCACTCCTCTCCCGCACATACTGCCCCCATCATACCCTCTGCACTCCTTTCCCGCACATACTGCCCCCATCATACCCTCCGCACTCCTCTCCCGCACATACTGCTCCATCATACCCTCCGCACTCCTCTCCTGTACATACTGCCCCCATTATACCCTCCGCACTCCTCTCCTGTACATAATGCCCCCATCATACCCTCCGCACTCCTCTCCCGCACATAATAGATTTAATGTACTACAAAAAAAAATATTTGCTGTGCGCTGCTAAAGTGTTTGGGTTTGGCTTGAAGAAAAGGTGGCAACCCTATGGCAGGACCTTACTATCTGCCACACAAAAGTACTATTACACTTCCCTCTATCACTTCCCTCTATCAACCTGGGATTCTACAGCCATCCACTGGGAGTTGTGATAGTTCCCTTCACGGGACATCTACATGCCGACAGACTGATGTTAACCCCTCCTCATCTGGATTCAGCAGTGGTGTTGTTGTACACATTTTTATACCAGTATCATACTTAGCTACATGTTTTTATGACTGCTTTTGCTACCGTTTGGTATTACTCGCACCATTTTTACAGTTTATGTAGCTACATCGATTTTATCTCCAGTGCAATATTTATTTGGTTACCTACTTGAAGACTATACAAGTTTTAATGCTATTCCCATCGAGCGCTGCCTTTGTGTGTTTTTTGTATCCTGCTATCTATTTTTCCAGTGGTTGATAGCTGCACTGGGAATCAGCCTGCAAGGAGATCAGCTAAAAGTAGTTGGATCTGTATGTGCGTTATTAATCAAAATTAGTCGATTAATCGATTTTAAAAAAAAATTGATTAATTGAACACGTAAATTTTAATCAGTAACAGCCCTAGTAAAAACTACTATTAGCACCCAAACATTATTTATGTCTTCTCATGAGCATGCTTTTCAGATACTTTCTAATCAATGTATTTACATATACTGTATGTATCACTATACATTAGTCCACTTACAAAGACTATTTTTGTAAACTTTTAAAATATACAGTATACATTTGTTAAATTCCTCAAAATGAACAGGAAAGCAAACAAATAAATAAGTAAAGCACATAATTTGCTAGGCTTAATAATATTTTATAAATTGACTCATTTTCTATAGCTATATACAAAAATAACAAATTGTAGATCTAGTAATTCTAAAATGAAATAGAGTCACTCACTGAAGTAAAATATAAAAAAACACCCTACATTTAAAGTTATATAGTGTCATATAATTATCTTTCAAAGCTTAAAAATTAAGCATTATAAATTAGATTAAGTTCTTTGAGAGTTTTAATGGATATTAAGGTCACCTTTTTAAGGGACAGAAATGTATATCTAAGAAAACTACTGTGCATGTCTAAAATAAAATAAAAGAATTTTAAATTGAATAACTGCTACTGTAGCTGCAACTGTAAATGTGGATACACACAATAGCAAATACTAAGAAAAAAAGGCAGTTGCTGCTGTGTGATGTGCTATCTTAATAGGAATGAACCAGTGTAAATTACAAAAAAATGATGTGAAAAAATGACCAAAAGGTCTTATCTAATAAAGAAATAACTGGTATGTGACAGTCTGAGATATTCCATACAATGTCCACATTGCAATAATGAAAAGCAGGAGTGACCATATATAAAGTTCCACAGTGGCACTATAGCAGGCAACTCTCTCGTGCAGGTAGATGATCGTGACTCCACACTCTTAAACACCAAAGAAGAAAGTGCAGTGATGGTAAAGACAGAGATCCTCCACCTCAGATATCAGATCCGCTTACCAGCTCACATGGATCTCAGTGAAAGAGATCACAACCGCTTGTGGCTTTATTCCCCCACCAAGGGTCTTTCAACTGCAGATCAGCATACACGATATAGCCCTCCTCAACACTCTGGCTCCTCAATGAACTCCCGGGAGTATGATCCCCAAAAAAAACATATAGGGGCCACAATAGTGAAGTATGTAGTAAAATTTAATAAGAAAAACGAAAAATTGCACTTACAATTAAGAGGTAAGATAAAAGCGATTTAAAAATATCAAGCCGGCCGGCTCTTGCTATCCACTCGTTCCTTCCGGGGTAGCGTTGTGTTCGTCGGTGACGTCAGCATGCCACTCCTCCCTACGGCGTTTCGTCAGAGATGACGTCTTCCAGGGGCACGAGCGGCGTGCTGACTCACCGCTATATATCTAACATATGATCAAAAGGCACGCCCAGCTCTGAGCTCCGGGAAACCCTGTACCAATCCGCCATCTTTGAAAGGGGAAAGTTGCCCATATTTCGCCGCTCTCACCATATTGCTGGTAGGACCAACGCTAGCATTACAGCATAAAATGCAGTCATAAAGGCTGCCATCGAATATAATAAAATCGATACCCTAAAAACGAACCTGTAGGTATGCCATAGGTTGGATAATATTACAAAATATAAACTTTTTATAAAAGAAAAAACATTAAATACACAATGCCATCTAAAAAAACGGCAACATAATTATATTGCCATGAAAAATGATAATAAACTATGAGTAACATTGGCAAAGTCAATTGGTGGAACGGCAGATATTCCACCCATAGACACCTTATTGATAACCACATGTTGCCCAATCGAAAATTTAACTAAATAAAAAAACGTACTAAATGGTGAGCATATATAAATATAAATACTAGGCATTGTGTTGACCACAATGTCCCAGCAATGGACATAAAAGAGGGCAAATTAAATTGCTAAACCACAAATTGAATACAAATGATTTAATAAATGGTTGGAACTACGTCAGCTTGTAGATGCTGACATAACTTAGGAGCGAAAGACGCAATATCCCATTGTGCCGCCTACTGGTAGGTTAATGGTAATACATGTTGATAATAATACCATTGTACCTAAGAAAAAACAAAAAAAGACCAAAAAAGAAGAAAAGGGAAAAAGGGGTAAGGGTGGACCCTAAATTTATCTAAACAGACTATCCATAATCAACTATGATAGGACAACATTTGATGTTAATTTGAAAAATGGGTTCGGGATCGCATATCAGGGCAACCAATATGACATAAAGTCACATCAAAAATTCAAAACAAATGCTGGATTGAATTTACCAGAGGTTTACCTAGAATTCAGTGCTGGTTTACATATTGCCTCGTAAAGCTGGACTAACTACATGAACAAAAAGTAAGACAAAAGTTCTCAATTAACCATTATCAATGAACGCATTGACGTCAGTGTCAATGTTAAGGCCATAGGGGCTATAACATCGTACGCTGTATATCCAGGCCATCTCAAGCCTGGACAACTCTCTGACTAATGAGCTACCCCTCCAGTGGGGCTCAAATTTGTCAATCCCCAGAAATAGGGTGTTAGCTGGGTTACAATCATGATATGTATCGTAATGTTTGGAAACAGAATGGTTTTGAAAACCCGTCTTGATATTGGTGATGTGCTCACCTAATCTGACCTGCATTGTCCTTTTGGTCCTGCCAATATACTGTAGTCCACACGGGCACTGTAACAAATAAACTATGCCCGTTGAACTGCACGTAATAAAAGGCTCTATAGTGTGTTCCTTAGAGGTACTGGTGGAATGAAACGATTCTGTCTTCTTATTTTTGCTCTTATTAAGGGTGCAGACCTGGCATCTAGGACACTGATGATATCCTGACAATCCCTTCTGAAAAAAGGAAACCTTTTTTGTGGGAGGGTCAACCACATTAGGAACCACCCTATCACGAAGGGAATGTACTCCCCTAAAAATCACTTGAGGTTTAGATGGTAGGAATTGGCTAATGACTTTGTCGTTACCCAACAAATGCCAGTGTCTGTGAATGATTTTTTTAATTGCGAAGTGCTGTGTAGAGAAAGTGGTAATGAAAAGTATCTGAGGTTTTTTTTTCTCCTTTTTATGATGATCCTCCAAAAGTTGGGATCTGTCAATATTGGCAACTTCTTCAATTAAGGTCTCAAGAGATTCTACATCATAACCCTTTTCACAGAGCCTAGATTTCAATATGGCTGTCTGTGATCTATAATCTTCCAAGGAGGTACAGTTTCGTCTCATTCTGACAAACTGTCCCCTAGGTACAGATCTCAGCCAGGGTTCGTTGTGGCAGCTTCCAATAGGAATATACTGTAGGAATTGCGATCTGTCTGTTTGAAAAAGGATTTTGTGGTCAGAACGGCACCTTCCCTCATAATAGTAAGATCGAGGAAATTGATAGCCTCCCGGCTTGCATCATAAACAAGTTTAATTCCCCGTTCATTATTATTGAGAGAAGACACAAAATCATCAAGTTGGTTTTTAGTGCCGTCCCATAGGAGGAGGACGTCGTCAATATACCTTGCCCACAGCACCAGATGTGGGCTGCGATTGGAAAACACGGCGTCCTCCTCCCATTTGGCCATAAAAAGATTGGACAAGCTAGGGGCATATTTGGCCCCCATTGCAACACCACGTATTTGACGATAATATTGACTATCGAACCAAAAATAATTATGCCCTGCGGCATATTCTAGTAGGTCCATAATGTAGTCTTTTTGAAGCTGGGGCAGACCTGACCAGAGATCCAGATAGTATTTTACAGCTGAAATACCCATCTCGTGTGGAATGATAGAATATAATGAGGTGACGTCAGCCGTCACCATCCACAATTCTTCTCTGGGTTCTACTTGGGCCACCAAATTGATTGCATGTCTAGTGTCCTTTAAATAAGATGGCATTTGCTGAACCAAAGGTTGTAAAAAATGGTCAATGTACTTGCCCACCCGGGACGTGATTGAGTCTATACCACTCACTATAGGTCTACCGGGGGGGCAAGTCAGGCTCTTGTGTATTTTAGGTAGACTATACAGGACGGGTACCCTGGGGGCCCTAGGTATCAAAAACAACTGTTCTTTGTCGTTTAGGATACCCAAATCAGAACCCTTGTGAACCAATTCATCCAGGGTATCCTTATATTTGATAACTGGGTTCCCAGGTAGTAACACATAGGTGTCGCGATCATCGACAATTTTGTGCATTTCTCTTAGGTAGGGATGAGCTTCGAGTTCGAGTCGAACTCATGTTCGACTCGAACATTGCCTGTTCGCCCGTTCGCCGAACAGCGAACAAATTGGGGTGTTCGCGGCAAATTCGAAAAATCTATGGGAGAAATCTAAAGTGCTAATTATAAAGGCTTATATGCAAGTTATTGTCCTAAAAAGTGTTTGGGGACCCGGGCCCTGCCCCAGGGGACATGTATCAATGCAAAAAGAAGTTTTAAAAACGGCCGTTTTTTCGGGAGCAGTGATTTTAATAATGCTTAAAATGAAAAAATAAAAGTGAAATATTCCTTTAAATTTCGTACCTGGGGGGTGTGTATGATATGCATGTGAAGTGGCGCATGTTTGCTGTGCTTAGAACTGTCCCTGCAAAAAATGTCATTTTTGAAAGAAAAAAATGCATTTAAAACTGACTCGCGGCTATTAATGAATTGTCGGCTCCCGGCAATACATACAAAAGTCATTGATAAAAAAAAAAAAAAAAAGCGTGGGGGTTCCCCAGAATTCAATTACCAGGCCCTTCAGGTCTGGAATGGATATTAAGGGGAACCCCGCCGCAAATTTAAAAAAAAATTGACGTGGGGTTCCCCCAAATATCCATTCCAGGCCCTTCAGATCTGGCATGGATTTTAAGGGGAACTCCACCCCAAATTTAAAAAAAAATGGCGTGGAGTCCCCCTAAAAATCCATACCAGACCCCTTATCCGAGCACGCAACCTGGCCGGCCGGCCCAGGTACGAAATTTAAAGGAATATTTCACTTTTATTTTTTCATTTTAAGCATTATTAAAATCACTGCTCCCGAAAAAACGGCCGTTTTTAAAACTTCTTTTTGCATTGATACATGTCCCCTGGGGCAGGACCCCGGTCCCCAAACACTTTTTAGGACAATAACTTGCATATTAGCCTTTATAATTAACACTTTAGATTTCGAACGTTCGAGTCCATTGTATTTAATAGGGTTCTAAAGTTTACACGAACATTTTGTCTGTTCGCAGGTTCTGGTGCGAACCGAACAGGGGGGTGTTCGGCTCATCCCTGCTCTTAGGTAGTCAATCCTATCAAGGACTACTATTCCACCTCCTTTGTCAGCAGGACGTATTACTAACTCCCTATTGTGACAAAGAGAGTCAAGTCCTTTTTCTAGATATTGATTCATCTTATTATTGGTAATTTTCATTTTCTCAAGGTCTCGTAAGACTACATCTCTAAAGACCCTGAGTGACGGAGCCAAAATTCCAGGGGGGTTGAATGTGGAAGCGTTTCTTAGTCCCGAATGTTGGAATAACGGTGGAACTGATTCCTCTTCCCTACTTGGAACGCTTGCAAAATGTTGCTTAATGTTTACTTTGCGAACATACTTGTGTACATCCATAAAAGTTAAAAATGTATTCAACTTCTTAGGAGGTGCAAACTTTAAACCTTTATTAAGGAGGGTTAATTCAGGCTTGGTCAAGGTTTGGGAGCTAAGGTTAAAGATGCCATCCTGACTCACATCTTTTGCTTTTTTAAGTTGTGCTCTCCTCCCCCCTCTTGTTCCTCTTTGCTTTCCACAGGCCTTTTTATTCCCTGGTTTGGCCTGGGAAAACCCCAATGTTGGTCAATGTCTTTTTCATTATGGCCCGTGGGGAAATCTCTCGATGGCACCGACCTATATGCCTCACGTACTCTGTTATTCTGTTCATAATCCTGATGACCAGAATACCCAGGCCCCTCTCTGTCTCTTAATGGAAAAAATCTATTACGGGTCCCCAAGTCATCTCCATACTCATCTCTATCACGTTCTGAGTAGTAATTATTTTCATATTGTGATCTCTGGTTAGGATATGTGTCAAAACTGTAATTTTCAGAATAGGTACTCTCAGGGACTCTTACAGGTCTCGGTGATTCTCTATAAGAGTAATGTTGACCCTGAGAGTATTGTTGTCCATGACTTCTATCATAACTATGGCCCTGTTTAGATTGGGTCTGCTGTACCCAACCAGAGTTTTTTGGATACTGACCCCGCTTCATGGGTCCTGATGTCCTCGAAGGGGACTGATGTGACACTCTTCTGCCCTTTTTGGCCTGTTTGGCAGAATTCTGAGCTTTTTTAGGGGTTTTAGACGTTTCACTCCTAATAGGTAAATGCTGTACCTCATTTGTTGTACCAGATGCGACACTATCACTATGAGTAACTGCATCCATCCTGGAACTATTATCTGTTTGTGATTCTGCCAATAGTTTCTTCTGCCAATCGAAAACTAAACTGGCTTGGTAATCACTATAATCCCTATTATATTTTTTCCTTTTTTTAGCTTTCTGTTCCTTTTCCTCTTTGTCCAATACCATTAAAAGGTTCTGATTTTGGTATCCTAAACGACAAAGAACAGTTGTTTTTGATACCTAGGGCCCCCAGGGTACCCGTCCTGTATGGTCTACCTAAAATACACAAGAGCCTGACTTGCCCCCCCCCGGTAGACCTATAGTGAGTGGTATAGACTCAATCACGTCCCGGGTGGGCAAGTACATTGACCATTTTTTACAACCTTTGGTTCAGCAAATGCCATCTTATTTAAAGGACACTGGACATGCCATCAATTTGGTGGCCCAAGTAGAACCCAGGGAAGAATTGTGGATGGTGACGGCTGACGTCACCTCATTATATTCTATCATTCCACACGAGATGGGTATTTCAGCTGTAAAATACTATCTGGATCTCTGGTCAGGTCTGCCCCAGCTTCAAAAAGACTACATTATGGACCTACTAGAATATGCCGCAGGGCATAATTATTTTTGGTTCGATAGTCAATATTATCGTCAAATACGTGGTGTTGCAATGGGGGCCAAATATGCCCCTAGCTTGTCCAATCTTTTTATGGCCAAATGGGAGGAGGACGCCGTCTTTTCCAATCGCAGCCCACATCTGGTGCTGTGGGCAAGGTATATTGACGACGTCCTCCTCCTATGGGACGGCACTAAAAACCAACTTGATGATTTTGTGTCTTCTCTCAATAATAATGAACGGGGAATTAAACTTGTTTATGATGCAAGCCGGGAGGCTATCAATTTCCTCGATCTTACTATTATGAGGGAAGGTGCCGTTCTGACCACAAAATCATTTTTCAAACAGACAGATCGCAATTCCTATATTCCTATTGGAAGCTGCCACAACGAACCCTGGCTGAGATCTGTACCTAGGGGACAGTTTGTCAGAATGAGACGAAACTGTACCTCCTTGGAAGATTATAGATCACAGACAGCCATATTGAAATCTAGGCTCTGTGAAAAGGGTTATGATGTAGAATCTCTTGAGACCTTAATTGAAGAAGTTGCCAATATTGACAGATCCCAACTTTTGGAGGATCATCATAAAAAGGAGAAAGAAAGACCTCAGATACCTTTCATTACCACTTTCTCTACACAGCACTTCGCAATTAAAAAAATCATTCACAGACACTGGCATTTGTTGGGTAACGACAAAGTCATTAGCCAATTCCTACCATCTAAACCTCAAGTGATTTTTAGGGGAGTACCTTCCCTTCGTGATAGGGTGGCTCCTAATGTGGTTGACCCTCCCACAAAAAAGGTTTCCTTTTTTCAGAAGGGATTGTCAGGATATCATCAGTGTCCTAGATGCCAGGTCTGCACCCTTAATAAGAGCAAAAATAAGAAGACAGAATCGTTTCATTCCACCAGTACCTCTAAGGAACACACTATAGAGCCTTTTATTACGTGCAGTTCAACGGGCATAGTTTATTTGTTACAGTGCCCATGTGGACTACAGTATATTGGCAGGACCAAAAGGACAATGCAGGTCAGATTAGGTGAGCACATCACCAATATCAAGACGGGTTTTCAAAACCATTCTGTTTCCAAACATTACGATACATATCATGATCGTAACCCAGCTAACACCCTATTTCTGGGGATTGACAAATTTGAGCCCCACTGGAGGGGTAGCTCATTAGTCAGAGAGTTGTCCAGGCTTGAGATGGCCTGGATATACCGCGTACGATGTTATAGCCCCTATGGCCTTAACATTGACACTGACGTCAATGCGTTCATTGATAATGGTTAATTGAGAACTTTTGTCTTACTTTTTGTTCATGTAGTTAGTCCAGCTTTACGAGGCAATATGTAAACCAGCACTGAATTCTAGGTAAACCTCTGGTAAATTCAATCCAGCATTTGTTTTGAATTTTTGATGTGACTTTATGTCATATTGGTTGCCCTGATATGCGATCCGGAACCCATTTTTCAAATTAACATCAAATGTTGTCCTATCATAGTTGATTATGGATAGTCTGTTTAGATAAATTTAGGGTCCACCCTTACCCCTTTTTCCCTTTTCTTCTTTTTTGGTCTTTTTTAGTTTTTTCTTAGGTACAATGGTATTATTATCAAGATGTATTACCATTAACCTACCAGTAGGCGGCGCAATGGGATATTGCGTCTTTCGCTCCTAAGTTTATGTCAGCATCTACAAGCTGACATAGTTCCAACCATTTATTAAATCATTTGTATTCCATTTGTAGTTTAGCAATTTAATTTGCCCTCTTTTATGTCCATTGCTGGGACATTGTGGTCAACACAATGCCTAGTATTTATATTTATATATGCTCACCATTTAGTACGTTTTTTTATTTAGTTAAATTTTCGATTGGGCAACATGTGGTTATCAATAAGGTGTCTATGGGTGGAATATCTGCCGTTCCACCAATTGACTTTGCCAATGTTACTCATAGTTTATTATCATTTTCCATGGCAATATAATTATGTTGCCGTTTTTTTAGATGGCATTTTCTATTTAATGTTTTTTCTTTTATAAAAAGTTTATATTTTGTAATATTATCCAACCTATGGCATACCTACAGGTTCGTTTTTAGGGTATTGATTTTATTATATTCGATGGCAGCCTTTATGACTGCATTTTATGCTGTAATGCTAGCGTTGGTCCTACCAGCAATATGGTGAGAGCGGCAAAATATGGGCAACTTTCCCCTTTCAAAGATGGCGGATTGGGACAGGGTTTCCCGGAGCTCAGAGCTGGGCGTGCCTTTTGATCATATGTTAGATATATAGCGGTGAGTCAGCACGCCGCTCGTGCCCCTGGAAGACGTCATCTCTGACGAAACGGCGTAGGGAGGAGCGGCGTGCTGACGTCACCGACGAACACAACGCTGCCCCGGAAGGAACGAGCGGATAGCAAGAGCCGGCCGGCTTGATATTTTTAAATCGCTTTTATCTTACCTCTTAATTGTAAGTGCAATTTTTCTTTTTTCTTATTAAATTTTACTACATACTTCACTATTGTGGCCCCTATATGTTTTTTTTGGGGATCATACTCCCGGGAGTTCATTGAGGAGCCAGAGTGTTGAGGAGGGCTATATTGTGTATGCTGATCTGCAGTTGAAAGACCCTTGGCGGGGGAATAAAGCCACAAGCGGTTGTGATCTCTTTCACTGAGATCCATGTGAGCTGGTAAGCGGATCTGATATCTGAGGTGGAGGATCTCTGTCTTTACCATCACTGCACTTTCTTCTTTGGTGTTTAAGAGTGTGGAGTCACGATCATCTACCTGCACGAGAGAGTTGCCTGCTATAGTGCCACTGTGGAACTTTATATATGGTCACTCCTGCTTTTCATTATTGCAATGTGGACATTGTATGGAATATCTCAGAAATGTATATCTGCTGTCATTTTAATTATGTTAAATACCGTATGTTAAATGAATAATGTGTCTTTTAATTCAACAGTAAGGTTGCCTGCAAGTAGCTTTAGATATCTGAAAATGAGTACCATGTGAGCACAAATACTTGTGACTAGGGATAATCAAATGTCTCGTGCTACATCCATCGGCCAGTCCAAGGTCCAAAATTGCAAATGTAAATCCAAACCCCATTTAACTTTAAGGATGGAAAACCTTTAGAGTGAATTCAGACCATTTAAAGACAAAATGCTAAGCTATCATCAATAGTTTCTGTTAGTAGAAACCACTGTCTGTGATCTGATGTTGTATGGGTTTTCAGCAATCATCAAATAATCAGAAAATTTTTTAAATGAAACAATAAAACAGTAAGTCCTTATAATTGTAAATGTAGTAGTCAGATACAACTGATGTCCCTCCCAGGTAAGTGCTGCAAAAATATGCACGTAGAACACTCCTCCACCACAGTGAATCAATCCCTTATGGGCAAACTATCACCTGTCTGTATCGACCCCCATGACAATGGTCAATATGTGCTACAACACTAAATAGACTCCTTTCCTTCTTAATCAGTAAGGACTTTGACTCTTGGAGAACCTCAGCAACTCTGGTGGGTGGATGAGTGTGTATTCAGATGTTTACATAAACCTATATAGTGCTCACTGTTATTTTATTTAAAAAAACATAAAAATAGAAAGCCACTCACATTTATTAAGACCAGAAAAGAGCCTATACAGCTTTAAAAAGTTCACATCTTTAACCATCAGGGTGGATGGTAATGAATTGGATCCTTCTATCCTTTTTATATTTTATTATAATTTCATTATAATTTTGTTTTGGTGATAGCTGAAAAATTCCTTTCGCTTAATACTCATTTTTGTATATAATTCCATAATTTGGAACCTAGTATTTATATGAAGCATGAACTGACTATATTTATGGGTGAAGAGAAAAGTCTAGTTGACTTCCCACAAGATGGCCTTATTTCACTCTTACTGCTGAAAGAAGCAAAGCTGCCCTTTCTGTTCAGAACACCACTGCACAATTCTGCACAACAGTGGTGTGTGCCAAAGCGCCCCTTTTTTGTCCTCTCATTTGATATTGCTTCCTTATCATCTAGTAAATTCCCTTTATTAAAAAAATAAGGTCTGCCAGGCTTAAAGTGAGAGGCAGAGGTTTTGCACATAGAGGTAGTATTTATTTATGTATTCATTTATAACGATTTAAAAAAAAATACAAAGACATGCTGGTAGGTTTATTGGCTTCTGTCCAAAATTGGCCCTAGTATATGAATGTGAGTTGGGGACCTGGTATTGTGGGCTCCTTGAGGGTAGGGACCGATGTATGTGTGGAGCGCTGCGTAAAATTGACAGCGCTATATGGGTACCTTAAAATAAATAATAATATAATAGATGAGCATCTTAATGAGATGTACAGGGATAGGGAGAATTGTAGACAAGCACCCACACTCACTCAGGTTGAACTGGATGGACTGGTGTCTTTATTCAACCTTGCTAACTATGTAACTATGTAACTATGTAACTATTATTAAGGTTGTCCCCACTGCGTGAAGGAAATCATGGGCATGGGTGTCAATGCAACCTGGGCACTACATTTTAAGAAAAAGCAAGTCCTGGGCTTAAAGTAATACTAAAGTCTCAGTTCTTTTTTCTTTAAAAATAACAAACATACCTGCTCTGTGCAATGGTTTTGCACAGAACAGCCCAGATCCTCCTCTTCTTGGGTCCCTCTTCAGCACTCTTGGCGCCTCCCTCCTGCCGAGTGCCCCACAGCAAGCAACTTGCTATGGGGGCATCCAAGCCGAGCTGCAGCTCTGTGTGTCCATTCAGACACAGAGCCCTGGTTCAGCCCCTCCCCCTCTCACTCCTAATTGGCTAACAGACTTTGATTGACAGAAGCGGGAGCCAATGACCCCACTGCTATGTCTTAGCCAATCATGAGGGAATGTCCCGCACGACCAAGGCAATCGTCCACATTGCTGGAAAGAGATGGGGACCAGATAAGTATTAGGGGGGCTGAGGGGGCTGCTTAATACCGAAGGTTTTTTATCTTAATGCATAGAATGGATTAACCACTTGCCGACTGGCTCACGCCGATATACGATGGCAAAGCAAATCGCCGTATGGGTACGTCTGTATGGCGATAGCAGGCACGCATGCGTGCTGCACGGCGGGGAACATGAGAGCAGGGATTTGTTCTCTCAGGAGAGAAGAGACATATCGTTTAATCCTACTAAGTAGGAACAATGATATGTCTCCTCCTCTAGTCAGTCCTATCCCCTCACAGTTAGAACACACCTAGGGAACACACATTTAACCCCTTGATCGCCCCTAGTGTTAACCCCTTCCCTGCCAGTGACATTTACACAGTAATCAGTGCATATTTATAGCAATGATCGCTGTATGAATGTCAATGGTCCCTAAAATGTGTCAAAAGTGCCCGATCTGTCCGCCGCAATGTCGCAGTACCACTAAAAATTGCAGATCACCGCCATTACTAGTAAAAATAATAATAATAATAATAATAAAATAATACTAAAAATGCCATTCTTCAGGGGAAAAACTCCAAAGAGGTCTATGTTTACTGTATATCAAATAAAAAAATGAGTCTATGTTTACTAAATATCAACTAAAATAAATTAGTCATTACAGAACCCTTCAGAGTCTACATCTCACTCTAGTGTTAGTAATTACTAATAAAACAGTTGAGGTCCAGGTAATTTAATCATTTTATAACTGTGAATTATCTATGTGCCGCAGAAAACAATTTTTACAGATGATGAAATTACAATATACTAGGTTGAGACATGAGTATCGCAGCTTGTTTCAGTGTTTCAAGGTTCTGGCATCTCATGATGTGGGAATTTTAATGTGAACTGCTGGGTAGCTGTGATATTCCTACTAACCACTGGGGGCAGCTGGTGTGCGGAGCTTGAATGAGTGAACAGGATGAGGATCCTGGGCCCTGTGAGTTCTGTATACAGCTTACACGCAGCCGCTGACGTATGTGGAAGCGGCTGTTTGCATTGGGCTATTTAAGAGATGGGTCGCGCTGTGTGGCCACACCCTCTGAAGACGTGAGCCAATCACAAAACGCGTCAGGGCGTGACCACGTGACCACGTGACTCATCCGTCCATGCAAGTGATCGTCTTCCCGGGACTCACTTTAGCAGCCATCGTTTTTTATAGGACTATGGTTTGAAGTGAGATAGATGCACCATTTGTATGAGACACGCTTCTTTTATTCATTGATGTTGTAAGCATATTTGTATATGGGGGGATTGACCTTTTCAATAAATGGTTTTACACTATGTGCAGTTTCCCCTTACATTCTTACAAAACCGCACTGCTGCATGCATCCATCCACTGACCAGGATCACTGCTTATCCCGAGAGGGGCTGTCTGCCATTCCCAGAGAGGAGCTATCAGGCTATCTATTAACGGGCGTCTGGTGAGTAGATTTCCTAAGGGAGCTGCATAAAGTATAGCGGTGAAGTAACTGAGGAAAACCTCTCTTTCAAGCAACAGTTACTGGGATTTGTTTTCCATCTGATATTTACAGTGTATGAACTGCCTGTGCAAACTTCACTGTCAGTGTGAACTAAGTGTGGAGTTTTTTTTAGTGTTTCTGATCTACAGGGACAATACTGTTGTTTTAATGGTTTTGAGAATTGGACTCTTTTATCTTTGAGTCTCCCTCCTTTTTCTTGAGGGGTGTACAAGCTCTTTACTTTATTTTATTTTATCTTATTTTTTTCTGCAGGATATGAATGCATATCATTTTAGGAACTCCAGATTCTTTCATAAGAGCTGTTAATGTTTATTCTATAATTGTTCACAATTGTTGAATTGAGCATATTTTATATTACTGTCTCTATAATGTCAAATCTTTTCTCTCTATGTCAAATTTTTCCTCTCTATGTAGAATAATCTTGGACTAATAGAGTTAAGGTTAGGCACATTCGACCACAGGTTCGATAGACACAAATCGCTATTGTCAGTGTCATGTCGAATCTCCTATCTATATCGAACTGTTGTAGCAACCAAAATGAAAATAAAGCATTTTTTTATGTCGGATCTTTTGGATTTCGGAATCTGCACGTTTGTTTTCGTTTGTTAAAACGATAACGAAAATACCCAAAATTCAGACGAAAATGCATTCGGACGAAAACGAATGCACATGTCTAGTATTCAGTGAGAACAGTACTTAGTGACAATGATTGCATGTGAGTGCAGAGGTAGGCAGGAGCAATCTCCTGGAGGGGGAGGGGAGGTACAGGGTGTGTGTTAATGTCAGCTGCTCAAATATTTCCTTCATTCACTAACAGTTTTTCTGTTCCTACTAAATACCAGGACAAATTCCAGGATATAATGGAGAAGTTTTCTACAGGAAACACTGGAGGCAGAGGTAAAGCCTTCTCTAAAATATACAGAAAGACCCTTCTCCTTCCCTTACCCCCCCCCCCCCCGACCTGTTTTGCAAATTTATATCACCTCTTATATTGATGTTATTGTAAGTTTATCTTGTTGCAGTCTGTGTACGACTCAAGTAATTTGTCGACCATATTGTTCAAAATGCACTTTCTGTTTTCTTTGAACGTTTGTACTTCTGTATTTTTCATGGAAAATATTCAATAAATATGCAATTTACAAAAAAATATATACATAGTGCAAATAGGTTAGGTACATTTACTTAAGCTTCACTGCAGTCAGTAGAGCGAGGATTAATTTGGGTCACGTACAGTTAAGCTTGCAGGTTCTGAGGGCTGAGCATCTGTCGCTTTTCCCTGGCTTCTGGAAGCTTCCAGAAAGTTCTAAAACTTAGAGGACAGGGGGTGGAGATAGAAGCCTGAATATTTATGTGAGCTCTACCAATCCCTGGGTGAGGATGGCCCAGAAGGGTTGAGAATTTGTCCATAAATGTTCAGGAGCCTGGCCATGTACCATAGAGAATCCAGAGGCCTGGAGGGGACCCCTGTGCTTGGCGAGCTGTGTTTCCAGACAGAAGGTGCCAGGAAAAGAGAGAGAGATGGTGTGCTGAGAGAAAGGAAGTTGAAAGGAACCCTCATCCTCTTCAGTATCATCGCGACAAGCAAATGGGACCTGAACAGCAGGAGACCTGGGCAGAAGTCACCATCTATGCTGCAGGACATTAGGGACTGAGTGAGTAACCTCTGCCTGTTTCACCCCCCGAAGCGACAGCATACTCTTATCCTCCACTCGTGCTTGGGGAATTCTTGGTTGGAGCCAGGTGCGCTGAAGACTAAAGTACCTGAAATCAAGCTGAGACTTGTAACTAGCCGGGATGTACAGTCCTTCCGGACAGAATACAGTCTGGTATTTTTGCTAGAAGTCTGTGATCACTCAAGTTGTCCTCAAAGTTCTATATTTGACCAAGTTATGGGCATCCCATGACCCACCCTAAAGCCGTCCAAGTATTCACCCCAATAAAAACCAAAACCAAAGCTCTTGGACTTGTTATTTAAATATGTGTGCCTGCTGAAAATGTGTGTTGGCTGGCTGTGCAGATAAAGGGGAACCCAAAATCCAGTGGCTCCTGAGGGGGTAGCTCTACATTGGTAACAAGGGAAGCTGGAATTTAGAAAAAAAAAGTGTACTTAGAGTGATTTTAGCCTTTAAACCTACAGTTTTGGATTTTATATCATTTTCTGTTACCAGGACAATTATAAAAGGTGAATCTCCCCAGCAGAAACAAAGATATCATTAAAACCTGCTGGGAGTTATAACCCTTCCACATAGCAATAAAAAAAAAAAGCTTTGGCTTTACATACTGTATACTTTAAAACTTGCGTGATACAATACTTATAGCCCAAGTCCAACCAAAACATTTTGTTTGCTAAGTTGGAAAGATTATATTGTTCTGCAAGAAAATGAACACCCCTATGCACAAACCAGAGTACATCATCTGCAACAAGGTGTCACACTCACCTGTTCCATGTTTCAGCGTAGCACCAGGTCTTCCACCCTGTTTGCAGCCACCTGCTTCTGGGTTTTTCTGGCACAGTAGCCTGTCACAGAGGGGGAGATGCCTTAAAGTGCTAGGAGGCCTGTTGCTTTGTATTCGAGCAATGTGTCCCACACTAGCATTCAGACCTTCTTTGGTCTTCAGTGACTCTTCTTGTGATACTCAGTGCCACCAAGCTGTTCCAGGGTTGCCCCAGTATATTCTAGCTTGTATCCTGCATCCTGTTTTTCATTGTGATGCCAGTGTATTGTAGCCTGTACCCTGCATCCTGTGTCCAAGTTGTGTACTGGCTTCAGTCACCCCATGCACTTTAGCCTGTACCCGCTCCAGTGTGTGTTCTGTTGCACACTCCAGGGTGTGATCTGTTCCCAGGGGCAACTCTGCCTAACATAGTCTGCACTATTCCACTTGGGTATTCCCAGCATCCCAGTGCTGCAAGAGACTACCACCTGTATACCTGTACTCAGCTTCCAGAAGCTTCCTGCCAGTCAGAGGGCCATACCATGGGAGTCCTCAGCATTAAAACCCATCAACCCTTTCAGGGTGCTCTGGCGAAGACCAGGTAGCTCCCTAGACCCCGCACCTTGGCCCTTCTAATGGCTCTCACTTTTGCTGATTGTCAGTGTCATCTGGTATCCAAGTCCCTGCTTTGCATCTCCGTGACTCTGCAGGCTCTTAGTGTCTCTGCTGTGGCCTAAATGATCTCTTAGCCTCAGCTGCTACAGCCAAGTCCTGATAAGACAGTCTACCCCCCAGTGGAAACAGAGATTACACAAATGTAAGGGTTGAAAATCAGTGAATGACAAATGAGCTTGGCTCCAATCAGAAGGGACAGAGTCTCTTTTGGCTTTTCACAGCTGCTTCTTATGATAGCCATGATATTTATCAGCACTTTTCAGGGCATTAGAAGCTTCACATTCATTGGAGTTTTAAGCAAATTATACATTGAATGGTAAGAAGAAAATGGGTGTGGCGCTGCTTGTTTTTAGTGGTGTGTGTCCCTTTAAATACACCTCAACTTAATGTGCTGAGAAAAAAACATTATAATGTGTAAATTAGCAATAAGAAAAAATAATAGTTGTAATGTGCAAATTAGCAATGGGAAAAGTAAATAATAAACAACCCTATAGTAGTATTAATTCCTTATATATAAATCATAAAACACTGTAAACTAGCACCATATGAAAACACATAATGTGAAATAAAGTGACTGTACTGTGCTTGCAATATTTCACAAACATCCGTGAAGAAAGTGACATGTGCTATGTTACAATATAAATGTCAAATGACATGCTAAAAAGCAAAAAAATAGTCTATATTTCAGCATAACATTTTATTATAGATAAAAAGATCTTCAATAAAATGTTATTCAGTTTTGCAATATGATCTCTTCAGTTGCGGTACCTGTCTTTTTTGTAGGGGGCAAATTCAAGAATTTTTTATTTATTTTTTTAGGCTACAGAGTCACTTTAACAATGTTGTTTGATAGCACACTGTATTTGTTGACTTTTTGATTAAAAAGAAGCACCCCACATAGTAAATATAAAATTATGATTTTATTCTGTCACACCACATTACAATCCTAAAAGGTAAATGCAAATCAAAATACATTTTTTTTTTTATTATGCTATATAAAACATTAAAGGGAGGGGTGTGGCCTGGACGGAGACCGAGATGGATGCCTAAACTGAGAGCTCCTGTGTGACCGGGGTGTTTTTTCTACTTAAACGGGAGCCTACCGTTTTATTTTCTGCTATGCACAGGAACACTAGAAGCTCTTCCACATCTCGCACCCCCAAGGATCTCCAGTCTCACTTGGGGAGGAACATACCGGACTTATTCCGGTCGCAAAAACTTCAGGTCTCCGCGCCATCACAGGCACACGCGCCATTACAGGCCCAAGCCGCGGCCTCGCCTGACGGGCAGCCATCCACCATCATGCCAGGAGCAACAACACCGAGCCCTAGTGGGGCACTCCCTCCCAGCCTATTCGACTTGGAGAAGGTGGCCTCGGACATAAAAAACGCAGTGACGGCAGCCATAGCAGATTTGAAGACCGAGCTGCTCGCGGTCGTCCACCGGATCGACGACGTGGAGCAGACGACTCTGACACACGCGGCGGCCATTCGCCAGGTGCAGTCTACATATGACTCCCAATTGGCCCAAGTCTTTGAGCTCCATAGGCACGTGGAGGACTTGGATAACAGGGGACGGAGGCACAACATTAGGGTACGAGGGATCCCCGAAACGGTAGACCCTAGTGCTCTGCAACAAACCATTACCGCGATCTTCAATGACCTGATGGAACGCCCGGTGGATTCCCCCATTGACATGGAAAGGGCCCACCGCGCTCTCCGTCCCCTACCCCGAGACAACGAGCCCCCCAGAGACATCATTTGCTGTATTGTCAATTTTCCACTTAAGGAAGAGATTCTGCGTAAGGCGAGGGAAAGGGGACGCATTCTCTTTAATGGCACGGAGGTTAAACTGTTCCAAGATCTCTCACAGATCACTCTCCGGAATAGGAGAGCACTACGACCATTGCTGGAGGCGTTACGATCGAGAAACATTCAGTATCGCTGGAAATTCCCGTTCGCTCTGTCCGCATCCGCAAGGGGGCGCTCGGCCCTACTCCGCACCCCGGAGGACCTTCTGGCGTTCTGTGAACAACTCGATTTGCCCAACGTTGAATTACCTGAATGGTACGCGCTCTACTTTCCGTCAGAACCTTGGCTCCCTGTCTCCCTCAACCCCTCACCGAAAGCCTCGCGTCAGAGACCGCGCCATCGTAGACCCGGACCGATGTCTCCGAATGCCCGCTCCTCACGCCGGGAACTATGCCAACGTAGCCATTCACCGCCGCGTGTGTAGGGAGAAGTACTGACTGTCTGTCTGGACGGCTTGAGAAGGATGGAGACCGGCAACCTGTGAGTGTTCCTCCCCCCGCTTTACTACAGTCCCCTTGTACCCAATGGATGATGCTCCCCTTCCCCGGCTTCCCCTCCAGTGACCTACGGGAGCCACCCGAGCTCTCGGAGACCGGCCCACAGCGGCGCCCGTGGATTTTATCTCAACCCCTCCTGCACCGTTATCCACGGCTGGACTTTCCTTGATTTGGCCACGTCTTGCTCCACCCTGGGGACTGAACCGAGATGTGACTCTCCCCAGAGTACTACTTTATTGTCTTCCCCTCTCACAGCCCCGGAACTCCATCACGTGAGCGGATCTTTCATGGCTTGCTCTGAGGCTAAGTGCCGGTAGGCAAACTGTCCCGACACCCGGAGGATCCCCCCCCTTTTTTTTTTTTCCCCATAGACCGACTACGTCCGGCGGGAGGTTCTGCCTGAGTGCTGGTAGCCAGACCTGGGATTCGTGTGTGGCCTCACGTTCATGCAGCACCATAGACTCTCTCCTGAAAGGCCGACAGACCGCTCTACAGGCGATGTTCGATCGGGACTGTCACTCGTCTCCTGAAACGGGTAGGCGGAACCGTCCATGGCCCTATACCTCGGCCTTCATTTCGGGCACAACGTCTTCTCCAGGGACGTTTATTTGAACGGGGACAATATTCACGTCCCCACAGGCAACGTATATATGCTACCTATTTGTTTTTTACTTATTTGTCTTTATGTTAATTTTTTCAGCAGTTTTATCACCCATTGCCAGTGTTTCCCTGTAGTCCCTGTTCACATTTGCTCCTTCCCAGCCCTCTCCCTCGTCGAATTTGAGCCGGGGGAGTGGGTTGACGGAGCTCCCATGGATGGCTGCCGCTCGGGTGGGGGCCCGAGGGTCCCCCTCCCTTTCTGACACGCGGATGGGGCGCGGGGCATCATCCCCAACCCACTTTGGGTGTCCTCCCACCCATTAGCACCCTCCCCTCTCCCTCCTTACCCCCCCGAGCTCTACTCCCCTTGTCCCCCCTCCTTTCACCTCCCCCCCACCCCCTCTCCTTCCCCCCTCACTTCCCCTCCTTCCCCCCCCCTCTGTCCCCCTCCCTTCCTTCCCCCCCCTTTTTTTTTTCTCTTTCCTCTCTTCCCCCCCCGTCCTTCACCCTACTTTACCTATTGCCTCCTTCTTCCTCCCCACCCCCTCCCCTCTTCCCCCCCCGCCCCCTTCCCTCTTCACCCCCCGCCCCCCTCACCCCCTTCCCTCTTCCCCCCCACCCCTCCCCTCTTCCCTCTTCCCCCCACCCCCTCCCCACTTCCCCCCCCACACCCTCACCTCCTCCCCCCCCACCCTCTCCCCCTCCACCGCCTCCTCTCATTCCATCCCTTCACAGATCCTAGTGCCTACTCCCTTCCTCTCTCCCTCCCCCTCCGAGTCCCCGCCTTCTAACCACTATATTCCCCCGCCCTCGCCCCCCCACCATTCCCTACTTCAGACCGCCATACCAAGATTAGCTTGAAAAGGTTGTCATCCGCCCTGATTACCTCACAGGTTGTCGTCTGCTCTTGAATTCTCCCCAGAGTCCTACTTGACTAAAGCGCGGCGGGCCTTTGCTGGCCCTGAATTCGAATATTGGAACTTGCTATGTTATGTTTTGTTAGGTTGATTAAGGTATTGTTACTATGCACTTAACCCCCGTTTCATCTGTTGCTTCTTCCATACGGTAGGCTCCCCATTACACTATATGGGGCCCCACGGTAGGCGGGCTCCCCCACGTGCTTCTTTTAGACCCCCGGTTCACAGTTAGGCTGTGGTTGTCGTTCACCCTACTACCCCCACACAGCGGTCTCATAGAGACACGGCTGACAACCCAGATCTTACCCCTGACCCATTCAGGTGGATAGCCTAGCGACTTCCACCTCTGGTACTTCTCTTTCCTTTTCTTTATATTCCCCCCCCCTTTTTTTTTTATTTATTTTTTTATTTTTTAGACTTGTATATCTTTATTTTTCCTATTCCTATCTCTTCCTGTCCTCCTTCTCCGCTTATTTCCCCCCCCATTAACCCATCCTTCTCCCTGTGTGTTACCTCCCCTCCCTTCCCCCCCGCCCCGGGGGAGTGACCCTCGCACTCATTCTTTGAGTAAGTCCCTATCATACTCGATAGCCAGTTTTTCTCTCCAGCATCTGTCTAACGCCCCATAATGCAGACCCCCCCCTAGAACAATTGTCCCTCTGACCCTGAAATGTGTCTCGTTGAACACGAAAGGCCTTAACGTACCAGAAAAAAGGTCGCAGGTCCTATCTTCGCTTACCAAACATAAGGCTCACTTTATTTTTTTACAGGAGACTCATTTTCGATCTGACGCCATCCCTAAACTTTCTAACCACATATACCGCTCTGCCCTTCATGCCACCAACCCGGTGTCCAAATCCAAGGGGGTATCGAATCTTATATCGAGACACGCCAATTTTCTTCTGACGGACTCCCTGGTGGATCCAGAAGGAAGGTTTATCTTTATTAAGGGAACATACGCATCAAAGCCAATTAATCTGGCCAACATCTATTGCCCTAACGAACATCAGGTTTCTTTCCTCCGCAAGATTTGTGCCCTCCTGGCCACATTCAAGAGCGGTCTAGTCCTCCTGGGTGGCGACTTCAATGTACCTTTAAACCCCATGCTAGATACCTCCACAGGCTCGTCAATACTTACATATAAGGCATTACGTCACATCAAAGCCCAATTACAATCCCTGAACCTTCATGATGCATGGCGCACCCTTTACCCCTCAACCAAAGATTACACATTTTTCTCGGCCCCGCACCAGAAATACTCAAGAATCGACCTGTTCTTCCTTTCCCAGTTTGACCTCCCCGCCCTTCATCACTCTTCCATCGAGCCGATGTTCCTCTCAGACCACCACCCCATTACTGTCACACTATTGTTCCCAGAAACCTGCCCCATGTCCAAAGTCTGGCGGTTTAACCCTTCCTGCTTGAAAGACCCAATTATCCTGGAACGCATTTGCACACGTATTAAGCTATATTTCCAGGAAAATGCTAGTCCTGACATCTCTCCACTGTCCCTATGGGAAGCCCACAAGTGTGTGATTAGGGGGGAATTGCTGACTCTTAATTCTCAGGCCAAAAAACTTCATCAGGAAAGAATACACTCCCTCCTCACAAGGCTTAGATCATTGGAATTATCGCATAAACAATCACAAGCCCAGAACACCCTACAGGATCTAATTCAGACCCGCTTGCTTCTCGCTGAGGAACTGGGTAAACGCACAAAGAGACGATATATCCTAGGCCAGAGGGTGTTTTATGAGCAGGGCAACAAGAGCGGCCGCCTTTTAGCTCGATCAGTTCAGACGGCCAAACTCTCGTCCACCATACACGCCTTACGCGATCCCAGGGGTACCCTCCTGGCCAAGAGCGAGGATATCGCAAAAGAATTTGAATCTTTTTACAGTAAGCTCTACAACCTTTACCCCAGGCAGCCGCCCCGAATCTCGGGTGACACACGTCAAGCACTCATTGCGGATTTTCTTTCTCAGTATGGCCCCACACCTCTGTCTTCCCAGCAGGCACAGTCCCTAGAGGGGCAATTCTCGCTAGGAGAGCTAGAGACAGTCCTGAAACAAATGAAGCTAGGCAAAAGTCTGGGCCCCGATGGGTACACTCTCCAGTATTACAAATCCTTTGCGGATGTCCTGTCTCCCAATCTCCTACAAATGTTTAATGCCCTGGCCAACCCGCGAGACCGACCAACCAGATTGCTAGAGGCGCACATCACCGTAATTCCCAAGGAAGGGAAAGATCCCCTTCAGGTAGCCAATTATAGGCCAATCTCACTCCTTAATGTGGACATAAAAATCTATTCCAAAATACTTGCCAACAGGTTGACACCTCTGATCCCTGGTCTTATATCCAGGGACCAAGTGGGCTTTGTTCCGGGTCGAGAGGCCCGTGACAATACCATACGAACCCTTAACCTACATCATTGGCTCACCTCAACTAAAACCCCGGGATTTCTACTTTCGCTTGATGCGGAGAAGGCGTTTGACAGGGTGGCCTGGGATTATATGCGAGAAGTCCTAAAAGGCATAGGCCTGGAAGACCGCATGCTCACCTCCATAATGGCGTTATACGATGGGCCCACGGCGGCGGTGAGAGTTAACGGCCGCCTGTCGAACGCCTTCCCCATCAACAATGGCACTCGCCAGGGCTGCCCCCTTTCCCCCCTGATCTACATCCTCTCCCTAGAACCCCTTTTAAACAAACTTAGAGAAAACGCGGATGTTAAGGGACTGATGGTTGGGGGCAGGGAATTTAAGGTGGCCGCCTTCGCGGACGACATCCTGCTCTCTCTCGCTTCGCTGCGTACCTCCCTCCCATCGCTCTTGGAAGATTTGGAAGCCTTTGGGGTAATCTCAAACCTGAAAATTAACTACACAAAGTCCCAGGCCCTGAATGTCACCCTTTCATCACAGGAGGTCACCCATTGTCAGGAGTCCTTCCCATTTCATTGGGAAAAGACCGCAATTTCCTATCTTGGAATTCGGATCCCGCCCTGTCTTAAGGATCTTTATGCCCTCAACTTCCTCCCAGCTCTGAGCAAGGCCCAAGAACACCTTAGGGAATGGTCGACACTTAATGTCTCATGGTTTGGCCGAGCCGCCCTGATTAAAATGATCTTACTCCCACGTCTGCTATATCTGTTCCAAACCATCCCATTGTCTATCCCCGCAGGATTTTTTTCTTCCTATCGAAAGGCCTGCTCCACATTTTTGTGGAAAGCCTCCCCCCCTAGAATCAAATACGCTAGACTCACCTGGGCCAAATCTAAAGGGGGCATTGCTCTCCCAGATCTGTACAAATATTTTGTGGCCTGCCATCTCACGAGAATCGCGGACTGGTGTATTCATTCCTATGAAAAGATTTGGACCGCGTTGGAAGACTCCTTTTCGCCCATTCCAATACGACTCCTCCCTTGGCTATCCCCGAAACAATGGCCACAGTCCGTAGTTTCACACCCTTTCATTCACACCTCCTTGGCGCTCCTCAGGTCATCCCCTACCACCAGATCCCTTGCACCCACCCCGGGCCCGTTAACTACGCTGAGAGGAAATTCTGAATTCCTCCCAGGTGAGTCACCCAATTTCCTCAAACAGGAATGGCCATTTCAGGACATTATTGCTTCGCAACTGTACATCGACGGCAAGCTTGCCTCGATCGAAGACCTCAAGCGCATTTCCAACACTTTGTCCTTCCCCTTCTGGACTTACAGACAAATACATCACTTTCTCTCCACCCATGTAGCTCACGACAGCTGGACAAGACCACTCACGCCATTCGAAACCCTTTGTCATCAGAAAACCCCCCAAAGACACCTCATCTCCCTTCTATACCTCCTACTTATAGACCCTAAAGACTCGGCCTCCTCACCGTCGCAAGTCTCGTGGAATAGGGAACTTCCTACCCCCCTGACACCAGTTGAGTGGATGAGAGTCCATGAATATGCACATAGGGGATCACTGAATGTCGCTATTCAGGAGAACGGGTATAAAGTTCTCACTAGGTGGTATAGAACCCCATCCCTCCTTCACAAATTTGCCCCTTCAACCTCCAACACATGCTGGAGGTGTAATGCGGAAGTGGGAACCATGTTACATATCTGGTGGGACTGCACACATATCCAACCTTTCTGGAGGGAAGTTCACAGGATCATCACATCGGTCACCACATACTCCCTGGACTTCACACCAGCACAATTCCTCTTGCACCACACCTCCCTATCTATAAAAGTCTACTTCAAATCCCTAGCCATGCACATGATTAACGCGGCTAGACTGTGCATCCCCAAACACTGGCGCTCCGGTCATATACCGTCACTTAAGGAATGGTTTACGACTATTTCAAGAATGTGTGACATGGAAGAGCTGATCCACATTTCCCAGGAAAGAATGGAGAAGTTCTCGACCACTTGGTCCTGCTGGTCGCACTTCACAACAACAGCAGAATACAAACAACATGTCCCCCCGGATTAGAGAAAGATCCACTAGGGCGACACAGCCTCGTTCAGGCTCATGGACAACTAAACGAGTGGTCACTCCCCCCACCCTCACCCCTACCCCCTACCCCCATCTTGCCCCCTCCCCGTCACTTTATCAGCTCCCCTACGCTTTCTGGCCCTCCAGGCTATATCTTCTCCTATCCCCTTCATCGTTATCTCAAATATACCCCTACCCCCATCTGTGGGTGAGACATGAACCCCGCCTTGGTGGTTGCCCCCCAGCCCCCCACCCCCTGATCCCCCCTCCCCATTCCCAGTTCCCCCCCCTTTTTTTCTCTTGTCTCCACTTTGTAGGCCGGCCCCCTCTCTCTCTTACTCTTCTTCTTTTCTCTCACCTCATCTCCTTCCTTCTATCCCATAGACACCACCTTCCCCCCCCCCCTTTTTTTTTTTTTTCCCCGTTTTTTTTTTTTCCCCGTCTTTTTTTTTTCTTCTTCTTTTTTCTTTTCTCTCTCTCTTTCGATGCCAGAAGCAATACGACGAGTAGCAAACTTAGTAGATAGTCGAAATACGAGTGACAGCATTAAGGGCTTCGGTCCGACTACACGTTCCTTACCTCTTTCACAAGAGTTCTGTATGTCCCCATACATGCTTGTAGTGTTACTATATGATGTTCCTAAAGCTGGTTCTTTGACTGCACTTGTTCTGTCTTGTACCTTGTAATAAGATGTTTGTGACTTTTGCTCAATAAAAACTTTATGGAAAAAAAAAAAAAAACATTAAAGGGGTTGTAAAGGTACACGTCTTTTCACCTTAATGCATTCTATGCATTAAGCTGAAAAAACATCTGAGGATTAGCAACCCCCCAGCCCCCCGTTTACTTACCTGACCCCTCGAAAGTCCAGCGCCGTGAACGCGCTGGCTTCTCAGCCTGGCTTCTCGGGTCATTCATTGGTTGATTGAAAGCAGCGCAGCCATTGGCTCGTGCTGCTGTCAATCACATTCAATGATGCGGCGCGCCGGGGGGCGGGGCCGAGTGATACAGTGAGCGGCTATAGCCGCCTGCTGTATCATGGGAGCGTGCCCGCAAGAACTTACCACCATGTGAGCTCGCTCGCATAAATTTGGTGAATTCTTGCGGGGAGGATCCCAGGCAGCTGCCGAGGGACCCCAGAAGACCAGGTTCGGGGCCACTCTGTGCAAAACGAGCTGCACAGTGGAGGTAAGTATAACATGTTTGTTATTTAAAAAAAATAAAAATACCTTTACAACCCCTTTAAGCTTAATCTCTGAAAAGATTGTATTTCATACATTTTATGTTTTCTCATTTTCATTGAAAAAAAAAACACACTTTATTTACAAGGAATGGAATACATTTTACTAATTAGTTTTCTACCCTAAGGCTTTTCTTTAAAATGTATGAATTCCTGAATCTCCAGCACCATTCAATGTAATGTTTTAATTGTTGCTACTTGTTTTGGAACAATGAAAGTACATTTAATTAAATTTTTATTACTACTCAGCTTCTGAGTCTTTGCATTACATTAGATATTAAATTTGCTAATTTTTCTTCACTGAGTGCAAAAGGAATTGATTGCAGATCTGTACACTGGTAGGCTGCATATTACACACTACATCTTTACTATGGCCATTCAAATATTTAAACACTTTTAGCAAATAGGAAATGAGCTTTCAAATGAATTGACCTCTATAACTGCTGACACTGTGGAGCAAGTAATCCTGTTAATGTTTACTGCAGATGCAATGAAGTCCTTGTCTATGTCAACTCATTTGTCCTTCCCAGCAGTGATTTGACAGCCCTCCTGCCTTCCTACCTCTAATATAATCACAGAGCAAGTGATTTGGGAGTGGAAAGTAGAGCATCCTGTGCTAATACGTCTACTATGAAATTTGAGGATTAATTGCTCCACAATGCCTGCAGCTACAGATATCAGTGAGGGCCTGTTTTAATGCTAATGTACTGCTTGTTAAGTATATGTTTATGGAATGTCCTTAGCCTAGCCACGAGTTGACTTTAAAGTCCATCTTTTGTTAGACTTTACATAGTTCTTTTGGGCCAGCTTGTCCCTCAATAACATGTGAGCCCGCTGGATGTGGTATAAACAGTATGTGGCTGTGGTTACATACAGCATACCATACTGTGTTCCGAGTTTGAGCCGAGACTTTCAATCTCGTACCCGGAACACAGTAGAGTCTATCAGAGCGTCACTCAGCCATTCACAGAAAGCAGTGTATTCTATCAATGAATACAACGCTTCCTCTGATTGGCTGAGTCTGAGGTTGTGAGATCATCAGCCTGCCTCTGACTCAGCCCATCAGAGGAAGCTTTGTATTTATTGATAGAATACACCATTTCTTCAGAATTTCAGCAGATATTCAGCTATGAGACTCAAGACATAGTAGTGCCTAGGTACAGATAGTGCCCCACAATTTTTTTTAGAATCCAAGGCAATAGGTATATTTTTAGGGTACTGCTAAGGCACTGTTAACATATTTATTTGTTATCTTTAAAGGGGTTGTAAACCCTCGTGTTTTTTCACTTTAATGCATCCTATGCATTGTTTTTCCCTGTTGGATTCCATCACATATGAACTTCCATCTTTCCACATCATTTAGTGGGATGTACTCTTCAGTTTATATCAGTTTATTACTGTGAATTCCAGGTCTCACTAGCTATATTTCTCAAAATAGTCACAGTAGCATGTCCTTTAACACCTGTTTTTTAATTATAACGTTATACTTTTTACTCTTATAAATTAGATTCAGATTACCTGGAGGCCTAATCTCCTGCTAGGAGTTTGTTTAACTTCACTGACCGTTCTTTCTTATTGGAGCACTTTCGTGCCTCAATATTTTTTGCTTTTTCATAGTATTACATTCGGTCAATCGAAGTGGATCCCGTCCATAGGACGAATCACACTGTTGATATGAATCAAATTTAGCAGTTGAGGATTCAGTGAATTTGATTTACATCATATGTGTGGCAGAAAACTAACACTGCAAAACACCCTGAACACACCATCCCCACCATGAAACATGGTGGTGGCAGCATCATGTTGTGGGGATGCTTTTCTTTAGCAGGGACAGGGAAGCTGGTCAGAGTTAATGGGAAGGTGGATGGAGCCAAATACAGGGCAATCTTTGAAGAAAACCTGTTTGAGTCTGAAAAAGACTTGAGAGTGGGACAGAGGTTCACCTTCCATCAGGACAATGACACCAGCCAGAGCTACAATGGAATGGTTTAGATCAAAGAATATTCATGTGTTAGAATGGCCCAGTCAAAATCCAGACCTAAATCCAATTGAGAATCTGTGGCAAGACTTGAAAATTGCTGTTCACAGATGTTCTACATCCAATCTGACAGAGCTTGAGCTATTTAACAAAGAAGAACGGGCAAAAATGTCACTCTCTAGATGTGCAAAGCTGGTAGAGACATACCTAAAAAGGCTTGCAGCTGTAATTGCAGCAAAAGGTGGTTCTACAAAGTATTGACTGAATACAAATGCACGCCACACTTTCACATATTTATTTGTAAAAAAGATTGAAAGCCATTTATCATTTTCCTTCCACTTCACAATTATGTGCCACTTTGTATTGGTCTATCACATAAAATCCCAATAAAATAATTTTACATTTTTGTCTGTAACATGACAAAATGTGGAAAATGTCAATGGGGTATGAATACTTTTTCAAGGCACTCTATAGGCTGCTAAAGTTAAATACAAATCTTTATTTTTCCTGGGAAACTCCTTACTGGTAGTTTAAGGCCCCATGCACACGAGACGCTGTTATTTGCTGTTGAACGCGTGTTCAGAGGCAGTTGGACGCTTTTTTCAACTGCCCCTGAACCCATTCAATGTTATCCTATGTGTCCATGCACACACTCTCGTTTTTTGGCGTTTACAAGCAGTTGCGTTTAACCTCGTTTTTCCAGAAGCAAAAAAATGGGTTCAGACGCAAAAGTTTTCCACGTTTCAGACGCTAAACGCGGCACCGGCGTTTTGCCGCGTTTGCGTTTATAAGCGTTTTTAAAGGTGACCTATTTTTTAACATTAGAAATCTCAAAAATGATGGCAAATGATGAAAAACTATTAAAAAATATAAAAGAAAACTAATTGCTTTCATTGCATTGTGGACAATCCACAACTTGTGGCAGGTGACATGGCCAGGTGACCTGGCAGGTAATGTGGCCAGGTGACGTGGCACATGATGTGGCCAGGTGACGTGGCAAGTGGACAATCCACAACTTGTGACAGGTGACGTGGCTAGGTGACGTGGCAGGTAACGTGGCCAGGTGACATGGCAGGTGACGTGGCAAGTGGACAATCCACAACTTGTGGCAGGTAACGTGGCTAGGTGACGTGACAGGTAACGTGGCCAGGTGACATGGCAGGTGACGTGGCAAGTGGACAATCCACAACTTGTGGCAGGTGACGTAGCTAGGTGACGTGGCAGGTGACGTGGCCAAGTGACGTGGCAGGTGACGTGGCAAGTGGACAATCCACAACTTGTGTCAGGTGACGTGGCCAGGTGACGTGGCAAGTGGACAATCCACAAATTGTGGCAGGTGACGTGGCCAGGTGACGTGGCAGGTGACGTGGCAGGTGGACAATCCACAACTTGTGGCAGGTGACGTGGCCAGGTGACGTGGCAGGTAACGTGGCCAGGTGACGTGGCAGGTAACATGGCCAGGTGACGTGGCAAGTGGACAATCCACAACTTGTGGCAGGTGACGTGGCCAGGTGACGTGGCAGGTGACGTGGCAAGTGGACAATCCACAACTTGTGGCAGGTGACGTGGCCAGGTGACGTGGCAGGTAACGTGGCCAGGTGACGTGGCAGGTAACATGGCCAGGTGACGTGGCAAGTGGACAATCCACAACTTGTGGCAGGTGACGTGGCCAGGTGACGTGGCAGGTGACGTGGCAGGTGGACAATCCACAACTTGTGGCAGGTAATGTGGCCAGGTGACGTGGCAAGTGGACAATCCACAACTTGTGGCAGGTGACGTGGCCAGGTGACGTGGCACGTGATGTGGCCAGGTGACGTGGCAAGTGGACAATCCACAACTTGTGGCAGGTGACGTGGCCAGGTGACGTGGCACGTGATGTGGCCAGGTGACGTGGCAAGTGGACAATCCACAACTTGTGGCAGGTGACGTGGCCAGGTGACGTGGCACGTGATGTGGCCAGGTGACGTGGCAAGTGGACAATCCACAACTTGTGGCAGGTGACGTGGCCAGGTGCCGTGGCAGGTAACGTGGCCAGGTGACGTGGCAGGTAACATGGCCAGGTGACGTGGCCAGGTGACGTGGCAAGTGGACAATCCACAACTTGTGGCAGGTGACGTGGCCAGGTGACGTGGCAGGTGACGTGGCAAGTGGACAATCCACAACTTGTGGTAGGTGATGTGGCAAGTGACACGCTAAATACAAGTACACTGCTGCTCTCTCAGCTGCTGCTACTCACTCTGGTCTCACAAACTGGCTGAAATGGTTAAAATTTACTGTTTTTTGAGCTTAGGGAGGGTCTTATGATGAAACGCTTATAAACGCAAACGCGGTAAAATGCCGCTAAACGCGGCTAAACGCGGCCGCAAACGCGGCAAAACGCGCGTTTTTAAACGCCGGTTTCAGCGTTTAAAAACGTGTGTTCAGCAGAGTTTGCACCTGCGTCTCGTGTGCATGGGGCCTAATATGAGTGATAGTCCTGTTCAATATGGGGGGCTTCAAGAGGAGGGAATCATATGGGTTGTTCGTATCCAAGAAAGTCAAGATTTGCATACATCTTTAGCTGTCTTTGCTTTTGCATCTACTTGTAATAGAGATCAATAGTTTCAATAATAAAGGTAATAAAGGACATATTGATGACTCCCAGAGATAATAATCACAAATCTTTATATGAAATACAGTAACTAAAAACCTGGAACTAGGGATGAGCCGAACACCCCCGGGTTCGGTTCGCACCAGAACCTTCGAACGGACCGAAAGTTCGCGCGAATTTTCGAACCCTATTCGTTATAATGGACGCGAACGTTCGAAATCAAAATTGCTAATTACAACGGCCAATATGCATGTTAATGTTATAAAACAGGTTTGGGGACCCGGGTCCTGCCCCAGGGGACATATATCAATGCAAAAAGAAATTTTAAAAACTAAAGTTTTTTCGGGAGCAGTCATTTTAATGATGCATAAAGTGAAAAAAAAAAAAGTGAAATTTTCCTTTAAATATGGTACCTGGGGGGTGTCTAAAGTATGCCTGTGAAGTGGCATGTGTTTCCCGTGTTTAGAACTGTCCTTGCACAAAATGACATTTGTAAAGGAAAAAAAGAAGCCATTTAAAACCACTTGCGGCTTTAATGTCATGTCTTGTCCTGGCCGCCATATGGCTGAAAATCCTTGAGAAAAATGGCATGGCTACCCCATCACCCCCCCCCCCCACCCCAGCCCCTTTGGGTCTTGTATGGATACTAAGGGGGACCCCGCACCCAAAATAAAACCCTATACCTACAACCCTATATACTCTGAACAGCAGTATATAGGTGGTGCAAACAAGACATGGACTGTAGGTTTGTTCTTAAGTAGAATCTGAACAGGTACATTATGAAGTGTAGCTACATCCCAAAAAAATCAATTTTTAAGCTTTTTGGAGAACATAGGGAGGGGTTATCACCCCTGTAACATTTGCTGTCTTTGCACATCTGTTCAGAACATGTCACCTCACTTTCCGTCCCAATGACAAATGTTTTTGGAAAAGTGGGGTTTTAATTGAAACAAGGATTGGTGATAAAGCATCAGTAGAGAGGAGATACCTTTTTCCCAAATTAAATCTAACAGGATAGAATTTTCCTTCCTAGGGGTAGATTTCCTCTCACTTCCTGTTTTCTCTTGCCGTTTGCAAGTAGGAGTCGTTTGTAAGTTGGATGTTTGAAAGTAGGGGCCTGCCGTATATACTCTGCAGAAATTTGCCCTATTAGATGTTGGTGTAGCCACAAGACTGGTGGGCACAGGAATGGGCCCTGCTGTGAGTTAATAGATCAAGATTTGTACTTGCATGCACCTGTTGAACCGGGCAGAAAAATTGGGCCTTTGGTGGTGGTGGTGGTGGTGGTGGACGGTGTTGCCACAAGACTGTAAGCCCTCACAGTTACTCTTGGTGGGTGCAGGAATGGGCCCTGCTGTGAGTTATTAGATCAAGATTTGTAATTGCATGCACCTGTTGAACAGGGCAGAAAAATTGGGCCTTTGGTGGTGGTGGTGGTGGTGGACGGTGTTGCCACAAGACTGTAGGCCCTCATAGTTACTCTTGGTGGGTGCAGGAATGGGCCCTGCTGTGAACTATTAGATCAAGATTTGTAATTACACGCCCCTGTTAAACAGGGGCTGAAAAATTGTGCCTTAGGCATTGGTGCTGGTGCCACAACACTGCAACCCCTCACAGATACTGTACTTGGAGCACAGCAGTCACACCTGTTGCGAAGCATCTTTTTAAAAAATTGTAATTACACGCCCCTGTTATACAGGGGCTGAAAAACTGTGCCTTAGGCACTGGTGCTGGTGCCACAACACTGCAACCCCTCACAGATACTGTACTCTGAGCACAGCAATGAGACCTGTTGCAAAGCATTGCCTAAAAATTGTAATTACACGCCCCAACAGGGGCTGAAAAATTGTGCCTTAGGCACTGGTGCTGGTGCCACAACACTGCAACCCCTCACAGATACTGTACTCTGAGCACAGCAGTCACACCTGTTGCGAAGCATCTTTTTAAAAAATTGTAATTACACGCCCCTGTTATACAGGGGCTGAAAAATTGTGCCTTAGGCATTGGTGCTGGTGCCACAACACTGCAACCCCTCACAGATACTGTACTCTGAGCACAGCAATGAGACCTGTTGCAAAGCATTGCCTAAAAATTGTAATTACACGCCCCAACAGGGGCTGAAAAATTGTGCCTTAGGCACTGGTGCTGGTGCCACAACACTGCAACCCCTCACAGATACTGTACTCTGAGCACAGCAGTCACACCTGTTGCGAAGCATCTTTTTAAAAAATTGTAATTACACGCCCCTGTTATACAGGGGCTGAAAAATTGTGCCTTAGGCACTGGTGTGGTGGCATGGATCATTGAGGAGGAGGAAGAGGATAGTCAGTGAACATAACAGGACAGTCACTCAGCATCAGCATAGGCAGTCTTGAAGGGATGTGACATTATAAATTATTCCGTTATATCCGCTTCAGGTGTCTGGTAGCTGGTGGTGATCCAAGACTGATTCATTTTTATGAAGGTCAGTCGATCAACCGAGTCGGTGGACAGGCGCACCCTATGATCGGTGACAAATCCTCCAGCAGCACTGAATGTGCGTTCGGAAAGAACGCTGGATGCAGGACAGGCCAGTAGCTCAATTGCATACTGTGCAAGCTCTGGCCAGTGATCCATCCTCAGGACCCAGTAAGCCAGAGGATTTTCGGTGGGAAAGGTGTCCAAGTCTGACCTTGCCCCTAGGTATTCCTGCACCATGTATATCAGACGCTGGCGATGGTTGCTGGAACCGATCATACCTTGGGGCTGCGGACTAAAAAATTGTCTGAACGCATCGGTCAGACGTCCACCTTCCCCACCGCTCCTTCTGCTACTGACCGAAGCCTCAGCAACTCGTCGTCCAGGACCAGGAGTTTGTAACCTCCCAGTTTCTGGGAACGCGTTGCACAGACCTTTCTGCAAGGCCTCCCTGAGATGTCTCATCCTCTGCTCCCTCTGCGACGGCAAGATAAGGTCCGCAACCTTACCCTTGTACCGTGGATCAAGGAGAGTGGCCAGCCAGTAATGGTCACTCTCCTTGATCCGAAGAACACGAGGATCCTTCCGCAGGCTTTGCAGGATCAGGGAGGCCATGCAGCGTAGGTTAGCTGAGGCATTCGGTCCGGAGTCTTCTGGGTCACTGAGGATGACATGATCGCCAGCCACCTCCTCCCAGCCACGTACAAGTCCACTGGTTTGTTGGGACTGTACATCATCCCTAAAAGACTGCTGCTGCTGATGCTGAGTGCCAGGCTCCACCTCCATGCTCACACAATCCTCCTCCTCCTCCTCCTCCTCTTCCTGTGTGATGGGTGGAACAGAAGGAACATTGTCTGGATAAAGGGGGCCTTGAGAGACAAGGAAGTCCTCCTCTTCCTGCCTCTGTTCTGCCTCAAGTGCCCTGTCCATTATCCCACGCAGCGTATGCTCCAACAGGTGGACAAGAGGTACAGTGTCACTGATGCATGCACTGTCACTGCTCACCATCCTCGTGGCCTCCTCAAATGGTGAGAGGACAGTGCATGCATCCCTGATCATGCTCCACTGGCGTGGGGAAAAAAAGCCAAGCTCCCCTGACCCTGTCCTGGTGCCGTAGTCGCAAAGGTACTCATTGATGGCCCTCTGCTGCGTGTGCAGTCGCTGCAGCATGGCCAACGTTGAGTTCCACCTGGTGGGCATGTCACATATTAGGCGGTTCTTGGGCAGGTTCAGCTCCTTTTGCAGCTCAGTCAGCCGAGCACTGGCATTATAAGATCGGCGGAAATGCACACAGACTTTCCTGGCCTGCCTCAGGACATCCTGTAAGCCTGGGAACCTGCCCAAGAACCGCTGCACCACCAGGTTGAGGACGTGAGCCATACAGGGCACATGGGTGAGCTGCCCCTGTCGCAGGGCGGAGAGGAGGTTGGTGCCATTATCAGAAACGACCATTCCTGGCTTAAGCTGGCGTGGCGTCAACCACCTCTCGGCCTGCCCCTGCAGAGCTGCCAGAACCTCTGGCCCAGTGTGGCTCCTGTCCCCCAAACACACCAGCGCAAGCACGGCATGGCATCTTTTTGCCTGCGTACTCGCGTAGCCCCTTGTACGCCTACGGAGCACCGCTGGTTCCAAGGACAGAGCACTCGAAGAGGACATGGAGGAAGAAGAAGAGGAGGGGGTGGAGGAGAGAGGTGTGTCACAACCAGTAGTAGCATTTTGGAGGCGTGGTGGCGGAACAACCTCCAACACTACTGCACCTTGTCCTGCATCCCTCCCAGCTACCAATAGAGTGACCCAATGGGCCGTGAAAGAAAGATAACGTCCCTGTCCATGCCTGCTGGACCATGAGTCAGCGGTAATATGCACCTTACCGCTGACCGCCCTGTCCAGCGAGGCATGGACATTGCCTTCCACATGCCAGTAGAGAGACGGAATCGCCTTCCGTGAGAAAAAGTGGCGTTTGGGAACCTGCCACTGAGGAACCGCACATTGAACAAACTCACGGAAGGGGGCCGAGTCTATCAACTGAAAAGGCAGCAGTTGAAGTGCTAGCAATTTAGCCAAGCTAGCATTCAACCGCTGGGCATGTGGATGGCTGGGAGTATACTTCTTTCGACGGTCCAGCAGCTGGGGCAGGGAAATTTGCCTGCTACAATCGGACGTCGGTGTACTGCAAGTACTTGGTTGTGACACACCTAATTCTACACCTTCAGTCCTCTCAGAGCAGCTTTCAGAGAGGACTGAAGATATAGTGGGGATGGAGATCCCAGCTGATGAGGAGCAAGGAGAGGTCCGCTTTGTTCTTTGGTGTGGGTCTTTTATGTGTGCTTGCCAACGAGCTGCATGGCAGGTCGACATATGTCTGCTCATGCTTGTGGTGCCCAAGCGGCTGATGTTTTGGCCACGCGAGATACGCTTGAGACAAATATTGCAAATAGCAGTGGTGCGATCTGATGCACTCGTCTCAAAAAAGGCCCACACCAAAGAACTTTTGTGATAACGTGCAGAGGCAGCGCCCTGCACAGGCGGAGCTCTGCGGTGTGGTACAGTTGCTGTGCTGGCCTCTAGCTGGCCTCCAGGGGGCATCCTGCCTCGTTGGACATGTGACGCTGCATCCTCCTCCTCCTCCTCCTCTCTCCCTTCAGGCACCCACGTGGAGTCAGTGACCTCATCATCCCCTCCCTCTTCACCACTAGAGCAAACCTGGCAGTAAGCTGCAGCTGGTGGAACACTACTGCCAGATTGCTGTCCTTCAGCATCCCCTCTCTCTGCGCGCACACTACTGACTTCCTCAAGCTGGGTATCATCATCCGAGCCTTCGAATCGTTGGGCATCCTCCTGGAGCATGTACCCAACACTGTGCTCAAACAGTTCGGGGGACTCCTCAGGAGGACATGGTGGGTCTAGGGAAGGGGTGGCTGATGATGCCATTGAGTACGCGTTGGCAGCTGCTCTGCCAGTACCCTGAGCCTGGGTGAGAGAGGATGAGGAGGATGAGGAGGGCTTGGTCATCCATTCTACCAAGCCTTCGGCATGATGCGGCTCCACATGTCCAGCTGCCGAAAACAAAGACAAGCGTGTCCCATGGCCACGTGCTGATGACGATGCACGACCACGTCCACGGCCAGCACTGTTGTCTCTAGAAACAGAGCCTGCCTGCCCTGTGTTCTTGCCTCGGCACGCTCTGCCTCTCCTTGGCGGTCTTCCAGCCATTGTAGTCGGTAGTGTATATAGTATAAAAAATAGAACTCCTATGTGTGCTCACAACACACTGTAGGTCCTATGGGTGCTGACACTAACACACTATAGGTACTATGTGTGCTGCTGACAAGAAAATATAGGAGCTCTGTTTGCTGCCACTAACACACTAGAAGTCCTATGGGTGCTGCTGAGAAGAAAATATAGGAGCTCTGTTTGCTGCCACTAACACACTAGAAGTCCTATGGGTGCTGCTGAGAAGAAAATATAGGAGCTCTGTGTGATGCCACTAACACACTAGAAGTCCTATGGGTGCTGCTGAGAAGAAAATATAGGAGCTCTGTTTGCTGCCACTAACACACTAAAAGTCCTATGGGTGCTGCTGAGAAGAAAATATAGGAGCTCTGTTTGCTGCCACTAACACACTAGAAGTCCTATGGGTGCTGCTGAGAAGAAAATATAGGAGCTCTGTTTGCTGCCACTAACACACTAGAAGTCCTATGGGTGCTGCTGAGAAGAAAATATAGGAGCTCTGTTTGCTGCCACTAACACACTAGAAGTCCTATGGGTGCTGCTGAGAAGAAAATATAGGAGCTCTGTTTGCTGCCACTAACACACTAGAAGTCCTATGGGTGCTGCTGAGAAGAAAATATAGGAGCTCTGTTTGCTGCCACTAACACACTAGAAGTCCTATGGGTGCTGCTGAGAAGAAAATATAGGAGCTCTGTTTGCTGCCACTAACACACTAGAAGTCCTATGGGTGCTGCTGAGAAGAAAATATAGGAGCTCTGTGTGATGCCACTAACACACTAGAAGTCCTATGGGTGCTGCTGAGATGAAAATATAGGAACTCTGTGTGATGCCACTAACACATTAGAAGTCCTATGGGTGCTGCTGAGAAGAAAATATAGGAGCTCTGTTTGCTGCCACTAACACACTAGAAGTCCTATGGGTGCTGCTGAGAAGAAAATATAGGAGCTCTGTTTGCTGCCACTAACACACTAGAAGTCCTATGGGTGCTGCTGAGAAGAAAATATAGGAGCTCTGTTTGCTGCCACTAACACACTAGAAGTCCTATGGGTGCTGCTGAGAAGAAAATATAGGAGCTCTGTGTGATGCCACTAACACACTAGAAGTCCTATGGGTGCTGCTGAGAAGAAAATATAGGAGCTCTGTTTGCTGCCACTAACACACTAGAAGTCCTATGGGTGCTGCTGAGAAGAAAATATAGGAGCTCTGTGTGATGCCACTAACACACTAGAAGTCCTATGGGTGCTGCTGAGAAGAAAATATAGGAGCTCTGTTTGCTGCCACTAACACACTAGAAGTCCTATGGGTGCTGCTGAGAAGAAAATATAGGAGCTCTGTTTGCTGCCACTAACACACTAGAAGTCCTATGGGTGCTGCTGAGAAGAAAATATAGGAGCTCTGTTTGCTGCCACTAACACACTAGAAGTCCTATGGGTGCTGCTGAGAAGAAAATATAGGAGCTCTGTGTGATGCCACTAACACACTAGAAGTCCTATGGGTGCTGCTGAGAAGAAAATATAGGAGCTCTGTTTGCTGCCACTAACACACTAGAAGTCCTATGGGTGCTGCTGAGAAGAAAATATAGGAGCTCTGTTTGCTGCCACTAACACACTAGAAGTCCTATGGGTGCTGCTGAGAAGAAAATATAGGAGCTCTGTTTGCTGCCACTAACACACTAGAAGTCCTATGGGTGCTGCTGAGAAGAAAATATAGGAGCTCTGTTTGCTGCCACTAACACACTAGAAGTCCTATGGGTGCTGCTGAGAAGAAAATATAGGAGCTCTGTGTGATGCCACTAACACACTAGAAGTCCTATGGGTGCTGCTGAGAAGAAAATATAGGAGCTCTGTTTGCTGCCACTAACACACTAGAAGTCCTATGGGTGCTGCTGAGAAGAAAATATAGGAGCTCTGTGTGATGCCACTAACACACTAGAAGTCCTATGGGTGCTGCTGAGAAGAAAATATAGGAGCTCTGTTTGCTGCCACTAACACACTAGAAGTCCTATGGGTGCTGCTGAGAAGAAAATATAGGAGCTCTGTTTGCTGCCACTAACACACTAGAAGTCCTATGGGTGCTGCTGAGAAGAAAATATAGGAGCTCTGTTTGCTGCCACTAACACACTAGAAGTCCTATGGGTGCTGCTGAGAAGAAAATATAGGAGCTCTGTTTGCTGCCACTAACACACTAGAAGTCCTATGGGTGCTGCTGAGAAGAAAATATAGGAGCTCTGTTTGCTGCCACTAACACACTAGAAGTCCTATGGGTGCTGCTGAGAAGAAAATATAGGAGCTCTGTTTGCTGCCACTAACACACTAGAAGTCCTATGGGTGCTGCTGAGAAGAAAATATAGGAACTCTGTGTGATGCCACTAACACATTAGAAGTCCTATGGGTGCTGCTGAGAAGAAAATATAGGAGCTCTGTTTGCTGCCACTAACACACTAGAAGTCCTATGGGTGCTGCTGAGAAGAAAATATAGGAGCTCTGTTTGCTGCCACTAACACACTAGAAGTCCTATGGGTGCTGCTGAGAAGAAAATATAGGAGCTCTGTTTGCTGCCACTAACACACTAGAAGTCCTATGGGTGCTGCTGAGAAGAAAATATAGGAGCTCTGTGTGATGCCACTAACACACTAGAAGTCCTATGGGTGCTGCTGAGAAGAAAATATAGGAGCTCTGTTTGCTGCCACTAACACACTAGAAGTCCTATGGGTGCTGCTGAGAAGAAAATATAGGAGCTCTGTGTGATGCCACTAACACACTAGAAGTCCTATGGGTGCTGCTGAGAAGAAAATATAGGAGCTCTGTTTGCTGCCACTAACACACTAGAAGTCCTATGGGTGCTGCTGAGAAGAAAATATAGGAGCTCTGTTTGCTGCCACTAACACACTAGAAGTCCTATGGGTGCTGCTGAGAAGAAAATATAGGAGCTCTGTTTGCTGCCACTAACACACTAGAAGTCCTATGGGTGCTGCTGAGAAGAAAATATAGGAGCTCTGTTTGCTGCCACTAACACACTAGAAGTCCTATGGGTGCTGTTGGGGTGCAATGCTGTGCTAACAGCACTGCGGTTGGTACTACTGCAATACTGTACTAACAGTAAGCACGCACCAGACTAATCCCCAGCAGCAGCTAATAACACACTAACTGTGCAATCAGCAGCAATGAACGATCAATGACTTAGGTAGCAATGGTTTAGCAAAGAAATAGCCAATGGTTTAGCAAAGAAGAGCAAATCTTTCAGTATCAAGCAAAGACAGAATCAGCAGACTAATCTCTCCTAAAGCTGGAACTCATGTGACCGGGGCCGATGGCGTGGCGGCCTTTTAAATGGTGGGGCGTGTACTAAAGCCCCTGAGCTGTAATTGGCTACAGGCGTCCTGCCTGTAGCCAATTATTGCTCTCCGAGTTTCGGGCGCTGTGATTGGCCAAGCATGCGGGGTCACAGTGCATGCTTGGCCAATCATCAGCCAGCAATGCACTGCGCCGGCCGCGCCGGCCGCAATGCATTGCGGGGCCGCTCGCATCACACGAATGTGATGCGAACGGCCCAAATAGTTCTGGGCTCGACGAGCGAGCGAACGCCCGATGCTCGATTCGAACATGGGTTCGAATCGAGCACCGGGCCCATCCCTACCTGGAACGGCAAGTGTGTGAAAGCCACATCAAAAAATCTTTCAGGTATATTGTAACTGTAATAATTAGGAATACTCTAAAGTTTCCTATTAATAACATGAATTATATCACAAATGAGAATAAGAACTTCTGAAGTGAAATATTATTGTCGATGTCCAATGTCATATGTTTGAACTCACATATTTTAGCTACTCTAATAATTAAGCGATTACCATCTAGCATTCCTTTGACAGTACACAGAATAATTTAGGGCTGATAAATTATGAGGGTTTGAGACTATTTTATGTTTTAGATGACTGAAGAGTAAACTTTAGCTTAGTCTAAACCGCAAATCTTAATTTATGTAGTGTATTCCAAAGCAATATATCACAACCCTATAGCAGAAGTAAAGAGGTTAATGGTTTAGGGTGTTTTAAAAGTAAGTTGAGCATGTAAATTGATCATGTCACATAAACATAAAGGATTTGGAAGCAGCACGTTTGACCTTATGAGCTTGGCTCTTATGCAGGCAGCAACACGTCCCAAAGGCATACTTTATTTTTGTTTCAAAGTTTTTTGGCATCTCGCACAGTCAATAGGCTTAAAAAAATTATAACACCACAGGTCCACAGCTGTAGTGGTGCCATGTATTTCTTCTGCTAAATCAAAGAAATCTTCAGGGATTTGCTACGCTACATTTTGCATTTTTATTTTATTTGTTAGATGTCATTTTGATATATTACATATTATTTACAATGTATAGCATGTAACTGTAAATAATGTTTGCAAAATGAAAGGGTGCTTCTATCAGTATCCTTTAACCATGAACCTTAATTGACCTAAACTTACATATGGAGGTGAATATAAAACACACAATCATAACATCGTTCCATAGACTTATAGCACTCTTCTGTAAAGTATTTTACTCCTGCCCCTCATGCTTTCAAGTTGGCTTACTTTGAGTAATTAGACAAAATTTTGGAGCCTACATATTGTTCTTTATGCCTCACCTTCTGACCCATGTCTGATCTGTGCATGTTCCATCCGAAAGAAAATGGGCGGAGATTTAAAACGCCACCCACACTTTCTTTTTTTTTAGCAGCCAGTATAGATGCTTTTAGATTTAAAATTTAATTTGGTGTGCTGATGCTCTGTAAAAGTGCAATACAACTTCATCTACATGAAAACTTGTGTAGCACTTATAAAAGAATCCACATTGAAATGAATGCTGATCCATTAGGTCTTATCAGGGGTACACTTTTTTTATTAAAAAAAGCAGTGTGCCATAATGTGCACTGGACAAATTAAAACAGATTTATTATCTTTTATCATTTTCTTTTATGCATAATATTTTTATGAAAATTTTTGTGTGCTGTTGTGTTGTAGAGCAACGAGTGAATATACAATTATTTTTTTTTTTTTTTCGTTTTGTTAGTTTTTTCTTTTTTTTCTTTTTTTCGGATCATTCGTTATGATCAAGATTTGTTATTTCGAATAAATTTGTAAATTCTGAAAAATTAGAATTTGGGACGTTCCATTCGTATAGATGCGGTATTCGTTATTGTGGTCATTTGTAAATTCGGAAAAATTCTAATTCAGTATGTACCATTCGTACAGATGCGGTATTCGTTATTTTAAAAATTCATAAATTCAGATAAATTCGTATTTGTTACGTTCACTAACAGGCAGCCAAATTTGAAAGGAAAATCCAATACCTATAATTGTAATAGTTTATAACTATTATTATAGTTTTGATTATTATTATTAATAAATAATAATAATAATAATAATGAACTATAATAATGGTTAATAAACGTAATAATTTAATTATAAAATTATCCGAATGTTTTTTGTTCTTTCGTATTTCTAATTTTCATTCTTATTTTTGCATTTCCGTTAGTTCGAATTTTCGGATTTTCGAATTTCGGATTTTCGTTCTTTCGAATTTCAAAAATTTGTTTTCGAAAAAATTAGTTTCGAATTAACGAATATGACGAATTTTGACGAAAAACTAATTCGGAACGAAAAAAATTGCACATATCTAATTTCATATCATAAACAAGTTAGTGGTGGAAGTCAGTGCACAGTGAATACTAAACATCAAATTTAGCTAAGTAGAAAAAAAAAAATCTGATGTGCCTACATAAGTTTTGTGGTCCTGTGATTGACCCATTTTAATGGTCATTTTCAGGTAGGTCTGGATCACAAAAAGCATAACTTAAAGTTTTTGTAAACTCTAACATATACCCAGTGAAGTGACTAGCCTCATGTGAAACACAGAGATGAAACAAATACTCTTACACAAGTTGTAGCTACACTTCTGCCATCATTTCTAGTGTGGATTGTTCTGAAAACACAAAAAGGGAAAGGATTTCTTCTTTGATCTAGGTGCAGGGGGCAGGGATCTGAAGTTTTCACAGAGCCAGGGATCGGCAAGGTGTCTGTACATGGACACTGGTGTCTGTGAGCGGTCCTTGAAGTGTCTGCCGCTGCAGCTTTCGGGTAGGATTTTTTTTGTACTTGAAGAGTCTGAGTCAGACCCTCTCTCACCCGTTACTATGGCTGGCTCCTCTGTAGATCCAGCCAGCGCCGAGTTTTCTGTATGCGGAGTGATATGTTGGAGGGAGTGTCAGTGCAGCGGCTGCCCCGCAGTGTAAAATGCAGAGGTGGAAACAAGGTCAAGCTGCTGAACTTGGTTGGACTCGGTTCTGTGCCGGCCCGCTCCAGCATAACATGTTGGCTAAATATATTATACATTTTTTTGCAGGGGGAGAGCCTGGAGTGTGGTGCAGGAAAACCTGGGGAATATAGGTGAAAAGGTAAGAGTAAGACTAAAGGGGATCTATTCTATCGGACCCTGGCCTGCTCTAAATGGGAATCTATGGGGACCCTGCTCTAAAAGGGACCTATGGGGAACCTGGCCTGCTCTAGAGGGGGATCTATGGGGACCCTAGCCTGCTCTAAAGGGAATCTATGGGCAACATGCTCTAAAGGGGGATATTTGGGGACAGTGCTCTAAAGGGGGATCTATGGGGAACTGGCCTGCTCTAAAGGAGGATCTGTGGGGACCCTGCTCTAAAGGGGGGATATATGGGGACTTTGCTCTAAAGGGGGTTCTATAAGGAACTGGCCTGCTCTAAAGGGGTATCTATGGGGACCCTGCTCTAGAGGGGGATCTATGGGGACCTTGGCCTGCTCTAAAGGGTGAACTATGAGGACCCTGCTCTAAAGGGGGATCTATGGGGAAATGTACCTTGATGTTTTTCACTAAGGTCTGTATTTTGGAAAATGTCCACCAGAGCCTTGGTCGTGCCTATCCCTGCACATAGCCGACAGCTCTTTGCCCTGATTGGAGGGAAGGGACCCACCTCCTTTCCACAAGTATGGAGAACAAGCACTGCTGCAGCTCTCTCCCCATCACTTTTTTAACTTTTGGAGTCGAGAAAAGCTGCCAGAAGTGACTCATGCTGATAACAGAGAAATCAGGCAGCAGGGAGAAATTACACTCAAAGCTTTGGAGAGAAACTAGTACACAGTATAGATGGATGTGCTTTTTCATATTTCATGTCTGAGTTATTAGTGACTCCTATTTATGTCCACATAAATAAATGCAGATTAGACTATTTTGATTTCAGCTGTGTAAGGCCAGAAAGCTTCTTCTTCCTCTCTGGGTCAGCATCACACCATTTCTTTGAAAATTGAATTGCTATACATAAGTAGAAACGTTTTGGTGAACTATAAGTGTAGTATAATATGTCAAGCCAGGTCCGGCACAAAGGGGTGGGTGAGAGGGTCAGCTGCCCTGGTTACAATGGTTTACTGTAGTGATGAGGGCATCTTCCTTCTGTTACAAGGCTGACAGAAGTAGTGAAGGCCACATCACTAATTCTGCCAGCCAGGCACTGGGAGTGGCGAGGAGAGAGCTGGGAGGCGGTGTGTTCTCTTTCCCTCACCCAATACAGTCCTACTGCACCTGGTGTGAATCTAACCCACAAATTGTTGTAACTATCAAACTTTTAAAATTCAAAGAGACAACACAGCATGTGCCCAGTATTAAAAGTAAGCGCTCCCAGGTCAATGCAAAACCTGACTGACAGATCAGGAACTGTCAAAATCTGAATTTTGACAAGCGAGTAACTGCTAGGTGTAGGATCCCATAAGCTTTCTCATCATGAATGTGGTGGAGGCACATTTTGGCATCTTTGCCCTGAGCACTGGATGACCTTGTCCTGGTATTGTGTCAAGCCCAAACTTTTTTCTTTTTTTAGTAATGCATTTTTTGTGGTAATGCATTTTTAATGGCACCCCAACACACTAATGCAATCCAGCTAATTGCATATACATTGCAGTGCACCAAAACTTATGGTAACATTCTTATGTGGGTTGTGGTGTGCTGCATTGCCAAAAATGTGGCATGTTAATTCGGATGTTTTGGTGCATTCCTAGCCCATTCATTTAACTGGGCTGCCTTAACACAATGCACCAAAAAGTACGTTAATGCATGTGCAACGCACCAGAACGTCAAGTTCCAAATAGGCACAAAAAGTTTCCCTATTTTATTCAAAACTAATAACAAATGTATGGTAACTTGCTTATGATAATATCGCTTCAGAGAGTTGATATAAATGTGGTAGACATATAAGTAAACTCTATAATAGCAGAGATGAATGTGAAGTTATACTTTGTAAAAAACTGGGTATTATGTTGGTTCTGTGCATTGTAGCAGAGTGTCTTACTGGGAGCTGAGAAAAGTCATGTTTGGGATTTACACATCTCCCAGGCTTCTTTTATATATTGTACCTTTTGGGACCTCTGATCTTCTGATCTACTCTGAGTGTTCCATTTGTCCATGCAGGACCTTCAGGCCCTGTTCACATTTTAGTGATGTGGAATCATGGGCAGAATCAGTGGTATTAGGAGACTGGCTGGCATTCATTATTAATGGCACCCTAACAAGCACGTACTGCTCATGGCATCTATTTGGTATGGTGCCAATGAAGAAATCTGAACAGCATTCATCTCGTTGTGGTGTGCGGCCATTCTCTATTTTGCATAATGGCACACTAAACAGTGTGAATTTTGCTGCAATTGTCAAATGGCAAAAAGTATGAAAATCGTGGCAAAAAGTATGAAGATCGTGGCAAAATGGGCTGTGAAAAAATGTGCCTGGTTTAGCGCCAAAATTTGGTACATGAGCTTCTTTGGTGGGACAAACATGCATAAGGCAGCCCATTCAATGAATGGGCTGCCCAATGCATGACATGCAGAAATGTACCAAAAAAATCACAGGCGGAAACGCCCCATTATGCGAAATGTGAATGGGGACTTAGGCTCACCTGGACACGCAGTCAGCGCTCTGTAGCCTGAAAAGCAGAAAGGCAATGTCTGTAAAGCCTCGTACACACGACCGAGAATCTCGTCAGGAAAAAAGACGTAATTTTTCTTGACGAGATTCTTGGACAAGAAACTTGACCCGGCCGAGTGTACAAACGCTCCATTCAAAGAACCTGCGGTTCTTTGAATGGAGCGAACGCGGTGACGTCATCGACTACGACGAGCGTGCGCTCGTCACATTCGATGCCGTCGCCGCCATCTTGCTACACCCTAACTATGCCTAGGAAGCTACCACGCATGCGTCGTAGTCATTTCGGGCATGCACGGGCTTCCCGGAGGACAGGTAAGTGTACACACACACACTTTTCTCGTCGAGAAACAGGCTGACAAGAATCTCGACGAGAAAATAGAGACCAGGTTCTCTATATTTCTCGTCGAGATTCTTGTCGGTTTTCTTGACGAGAAACCATACACACGAACGATTTTCTCTGCAAGAAAGCTATCTCGGCAGTTTTCTTGTCGTTTCTTGCCGAGAAACTCGTTCGTGTGTACGAGGATTGAGGGCTAAAGCTTGGTGAAAAGTGCAAAACTGAGTTTGTGGAGGCTGACACGTGGTAGGCTTGGATAGCCTTATACCGGTAGTTAGGATTGCTTTTGTGTAGTTAAGGATTTTGTTTTTGAAGTTTTTTTAACTGTTTATTTTTGGAAAACTGTACAGCACCTGTACAGTATATATAGCCTGTAAATGGCACCAATAAGCACACCCCTGTTTGTCATTATACTATTGTACTGGTATCTGTGCCTGAAAATGTTTCTCACCCCAGGGAGCATTATACCTGCTACTTATCCTCAGCTCACAGTATACATACTGGAAATAAATTCAAATATATTTCCTTGCATTTTTTTTATTTGACACGGCTTTTTGTTTTCTTAGTAGTGACTATTAAAAAAAAAAAAAACATCTTTAGTCGCTGGTCATTTGTAAGACTACTATGTCAAAATTAAACCAATCATTTTATTCTAAATATTATAAAATGCTAAATTTAACATGGTGCTGGTGTTAGTGGCAATAGGTGATAAATGGTGTAAAGTGTTTATAGAAATCTCTGAACAATGCTAGCAGGATACAGTTATGTTTGTCATCCAGCCACTGACAACGTACACTTAAACCTGTTGCTTCTGACTGCATTATACATTTCAGAATTGAAAAATAAAATCATTCCCTCAAAAGTCATTAAGCAATAAATCAAGCTCACTACTATATGTTGGACCCCGCCTTTACAGCTATTCAACATCATCTAGCTGAATCCTTCTGTTTTACATGGCCAGTTTGGTAATGTTTATTATGTTTTCCAGTCTATTAACCTAGTTGTGTGATTGGTTATTACTAGATATTTTACACAAAGCTATGCTATACATTCCAACTCTGACTAAACAGCAGAATCCAAAACTGTTTTTTTATGTATATGCAAACTGTTTTACCTGCCAAAATACAGTATTTGTGTACTTAGCTACCAACTACTGTGGTTCAGACATCCTTGCTACATTGCAGAGCTAGGACGATGACAAAGCTATATGTATAAATATACACATATACTGTATGTGATTCTGCACTTCCGGGTAGGGGGCGTGCGCGCACACGCGCAACTTCTTCTGTGATTAGTTACAGCAAAAGCCGATCAGCGGGTGCTGGCCAATGGATGTCCACCAGAACCCGCTGATCGTCAAGGAGAGAGGCTGGACAGCCCTGCCTATGTAAACAATACAAAGCTCCATCCTGACAGCTGGGATGTGACGGATTTTCTTTCTCTGCACAGCAGGGAAAGACAATCCATCACATTCCTTAGTAAAAGCACCACACAACGTACACAAAAAACTGGTTAGGCACAATTTTAACCCTTTGAGCACACAAGATGTTTAATCCCTGCCCAGCCAGTGTCATTAGTACAGTGACAGGGCATATTTTTAGCACTGGTCACTGTATTAGGGTCACTGGTACCCACAAAGTGTCAAAAGTGTCAGTTAGTGTCAGAATGTCCTCCACAATATCGCAGTTCCACTATAAGTTGTTGATCGCCGCCATTACTAGTATAAAAATATAAATGTAAAAAATTCCAGTATATATACCATAGCAGAATACTTATTGGCCTAAATTTATGAAGAAATTTGATTTTTAAAATTTTTTATGGGATATTTTTTATATTAGAAAGTAAATATATTGTGTTTTTTTTTTTCAAAATTTTATTTGTTTATAGAGCAAAAAATAAATACAGCAGAGGGGATCAAATACCACCAAAAGAAAGCTTTATTTGTGGGGGGAAAATGACGATATTTGGGTACAGCATTGCATGACCATGCAATTGTCAGTTAAAGTTACCCAGTGCCATATCGCAAAAAATTACCTGGTCATGAAGTGGGGGGATCTTCCGGAGGTCAAATGGTTAAATTGCTGGCAAAATAACAGCTCCCAGCCACTTAGTTCTGTTTGTAAATAAAGCAGTTGGAAGATTTAACTAATCTATTAAAGAAATTTATCCTAGATGAGGACCCTCACACACAAAAGAATAAATAGCATACCCCAACTCCCCTCCTGCTTCATACCACCAGGCCTTTCAGGTCTGGTATGAATTTTAAGATTCTACACAAAAAAATAAAAAAATGGGAGGTCCCACCCAGATTCTGTTAAGAGGGAACCCCATGCAAAAATGAAGGAAAAAAATGTAGGGTCCCCCTAAAAACCCATACCAGGCTCCTATCTGAGTATGCAGTCTTGAAGGGCAGGAAAGGGGGGCAGTCTGAAGGGCCTGGTATCCCACACTTTTTTTTTGTTTTAAAACTTTTTATTGACGTTTATCAAGAGAAAAAAAAATAAAAATAACAGACATTGACTGTCATACATTATAATGTTTCAACAATGGATATTTAGTAAATACATATGACAGGGCAGAGAAAGCTCTTGCAAAAGAGCAATTAAACAGCAAAGTCACTTTGTAACGCAACCAATAGGCATAATGATGGGTATTGTCCTTACCCCCAGGCACCCCATTGGGAACAGACTGTGTCTTTGGGGGATTCAACCCCATCATTCGTAATTCTCCTTTAACAGTTTTTTAACAATAATTGAGAGGTGTAAATTAGAGATGCAGTATTAGAGAAGTAGTATTGAATATTATGCAATCTAGATACGGAACACAATCTTATTACAGTTATAGTGGGAGGAAAGGGGTTGTTCCACTTTATCGTGATGGACTGTCTTGCTGCCAGAAGGATGTGGGTAATTGTGTGTTGTGTTTTGCATGGGAGAGCATTAACGTCTAAGGCTAGTCGTGGGTTCAATTTGACTTGCCGTTGGGCAATTTCAGATATAATATTGAATATAGATTTCCAGTATGGTGTAAATATCGGGCATCCCCAAAGAATGTGCAAGATATCACCTTTTTAGCCGCAATTCCTCCAGCACCGATTAGATAGGTGAGGGCTGAATCATGAAATTTTGTCTGGAGTCAGGTACCATCTATGTGAAATTTATGTGGTTCCCATAGTGTGGAACAGCAGGTAACTTTCTGTGTGGATCTACAGGCCTTGGTCCACTGGGATTCTGTATAGGGCTGTCCTAAATCATAGAACATGGTAATCCTTTTTTGATGTGAGATGAGGGAAGTTAGGAAGCACCATGCTGGATGTTGTATTGAGTGGTGCCAGTTGGGGATTTTCGAGAGACAGTGAATTATTTAAGTGTATTGGTATAGGTCACCTTTTAGGAGATTAAATAATCTTTGTAGGCATGAGAAGGTTTTAAGAGAACTGCCAGTAGAGGTTATTAATGTAAGTTATCCCTTTTTAATACAAGAGGTAAAGGAGATTTCATGGCGGTAGTATGCGAATACGTTTGGGCTTGTTGGATCAACATTTTCCAAGAGTAAAGTGTTACTGCCCTATTTGGGCACCAAATAGCCATGTTGATAGAGGGTAGTGGGGACTATATGCTGATTCTATAGAGCCACATATTATATTTGGAGAGGGTGAAAACCATTCTTTAAAAGCTGTGTAAGAACTGATGCTGAGTAGTAGTCGAAAAAGTCAACATAACATATACCTCCATTAAAGGGGTTGTAAAGGTTTGTTTTTTATTTTGTAAATAGGTTCCTTTAAGCTAGTGCATGGTTGGTTCACTTACCTTTTCCTTCGATTTCCCTTCTAAATGTTTTTTTTTCTTTGTTTTCTTTGTCTGAATTTCTCACTTCCTGTTCCTCCTCAGTAAGCTATTCAGTAAGCTGTTCTGGCTGACTAAACACCGCTCGGATGATGGTGTGAAGCTTACTGAGGAGAAACAGGAAGTGAGAAATTCAGACAAAGAAAAAAAACATTTAGAAGGGAAATCGAAGGAAAAGGTAAGTGAACCAACAATGCACTAGCTTAAAGGAACCTATTTAGAAAATAAAAAACAAACTTTTACAGCCCCTTTAAGCCTATGTATGATACATTTTGAGTGTGCACATCTAGATCTTTTCCCATTCCAAACATATCTGGATAAAAGCGATTGTAGGGATTTGAAGTAGCTGGTTGGAATCGGAACTGGGTGTGTCCTAAATAGATAGATAATTTGGGGGAGTTGCATCATTGTGAACGCTGCTAACCTGCCCATTCATGATAATTCAAATTTGGCCATATTATGAAGGTTTTGTTGTAGTTTAGTGCGGGGGGGAAGGTAGTTATGCTTAAAAAGTGTCAAGGTACTTCTACTTACACATTATATGTTTATATGCCTCTTCTCACATGAACAATTGCCTCGCATTTTGTACCATTGTGGATTGTATGTTGGAAATTAAAAAAAAAAATATATGTTTTGGTGGACCTTGTTAGCTGTATGCCCAAATATGATAGACTTTTGTCTGCCCATGTGTATGGGAACAGCTGTTGGAGAAGGTTTTTTTTTTATGGCGTCAATTTCTAAGTCTAGGATGAATGATATGGTGTAATTTGCTGCGTCAATTCCTAAGTCTAGGATGAATGATATGGTGTCATTTGCTTTGTAGTTTGAGAATTTTTTAAACCACGAGAGGATTTTTTAAACTTCTGCTAAGGATGACGAGGGGTTGGTCAGCATTAACCACTTCAGCCCAGGAGGATTTGGCTGCCAAATGACGGGGCCACTTTTTGCTATTCGGCAATGCGTCGTTTTAACTGACAATTGCGCAGTCGTGCGACGTTGCTACCAAACAAAACAAACAATTTTGAAAAAAATGCAATATTTTTTACTTTTTGCTATAATAAATATCCCCAAAAAATATATAAAAAAATTTTTTCCCACACTTTAGTCCGATACGTATTCTTCTACATATTTTTTGGTAAAAAAAATCTCAATAAGCGTTTATTGATTGGTTTGCGCAAAAGTTATAGCTTCGACAAAATAGGGGACTGTTTTATGGCATTTTTAATATATATATATATTTTTTACTAGTTATGGCAGCGATCAGCGATTTTTATCGTGACAGCGACATTATGGCAGACACATCGGACACTTTTGACACTATTTTGTGACCATTGTCATTTATACAGCGATCAGTGCTATAAAAATGCACTTATTACTGTGTAAATGACACTGGCAGTGAAGGGGTTAACCAGTAGGGGGCGGGGAAGGGGTTAAGTGTGTCCTAGGGAGTGATTCTAACTGTGTGGGGGCAGGGCTTACTGTGAAACGACACTGATCACTGCTCCCTATGAGAGGGAGCGGACGATCAGTGTCCTGTCACTAGGCAGAACAGGGAGATGCCTTGTTTACAAAGGCATCCCCCCATTCTGCCATTCCGTGACATGAACGCCGGACACTGGCGGACATCGAGTCCACGAATTCCGCGGGCACTGTCATGGAGACCACGGTGGGCATGCACCGCCGGCAGCACACGCGCCTGCTAGGGGGCAGATTCAAACCAACGTATAAATATGTTGCTTTGCCTGCCCGTGCCATTCTGCCGACGTATAAGTGCCTGAGGCAATCGGCAAGGGGTTAATATTATGTCATCAGCAAATAAGCTGATTTTGTGTTCATGGGATGCAATGTTAAAACCAGTTACTTTATTGTTAGTTCTGTTATGTGCAGCTAATGGTTCCATTACATCGTCTAGAGGCCAATGACGAAACACGTAAGGCGGAGCTACGCAATACGCACACCACGCTAAGTCTATCCGGAAGTGCAGCTGGAACGCAGTTGGGACGCACGCTGCATACACCAGTCTGCACCGATCGCAGCTTCCTACGCGATATAGGGACTGTGTTTTTTCCAATTTATTTTAATTTATTTTTGATCTGTTATACATTTTTAATAAATCCTCAAGTTTTTTACCGTACTATGGGAGCTTTTTTGTGCTTTCACATATGAGGTAATCGGAAACCCTTCTTTCTACGGCACTTCAAAACTCCTGGGGAATCTGCACTGCTGACATCTCTCCCTGCACGTGTGACCGGGATATCTCTTCACGCTGTTTACCCCTGTGGGGGTGAAAGGAGCTGGTGAGTGGGGACACATGTGGGGGATGAACTGCATGCCTAATTGAGGATCAGAACGTTACCTGCCAGTTTTATGAAGAGGACTGTTTATCATATCAACACTTTCAATCTTATTTAAACTTATGCCTAGTGGCACAGTTAGGCAATCTGTAGCTACAGATTATTGCCTTACCTTGGAGATATAGCAACTTGCACTGTCTTACCTGCACTGTTACAATTGGACTTATTATTATTTTTATTTATTTATTTTTATTCTTGGATGCACTTGATGGTTATGGTTATGCGGTGTCACAGTTGGGTCACTTGGTCATTTTAGTTTATTTGTATTTCAGTTTTATGACCACTTGCCTTGTATATTTGGTACCAATTTCCTTTAGTTAAGGAACACAGTGGCAATATCACCACTTTAGGGTGGTGAGACCACATTTCACTTATTTTTTTGGCACACCACACCACATTGTAGTACTGGTCCTACCAGGATCAGTGAGCAGCGCCATACCCCATTTATTTATTTTTCTCATGGATAAAATTTTGATAGACATAGTGAAGTGTAGGTGGATGGTTTTAAGGTTGAGTATAAACTCACATTTGGAATGTTCAGGTGGTGCTTCTTTGTTGAGTTCTTAGATGAAAGATGAATGTCACTCTTGTACATGGAAGTCCTAGTAAGGAAAAACACAATTATGTGCTCCTGTAGCAGTCTGTGGTAAAGAAGAAACAATATTAAGCCTTGCACAATATAACAGTAGACAGGTTCCAGGTGGTTGTCCTATCCACAACTGGAGGAGTGAACAGTAAGGGGGTAAGTTCAGTAACAGATGTAATCTAGCCAGAGGCCTGACCGGAGAATTGGGTCATAGTTGAAAGAATGTTCAGCAGGGGCATTTATTTGTATTTATAGTTCTCACGTCGTTGGTAACCATGTTGTCGTGGTCCAGAGGTTCGGGCAAAATCATCTCTAGGAAGTTCAGGGATTATATCCTAGGAATGTAAGAGCCTCATTCCGTTCCTGGGATGTGAGACTGTGTGGGATGTTGCATTGCGGGTAACCGATATGGTGGCTGGATGGTGCCACTTGTACGGAATTTTGTGGTTATTGAGGGCCTTGGTGATTATTTTCATTTGTCTTCTTAGGTTAAAGCCCTGTACACACGATCGGATTTCCTATGGATTCTAATCCGATGGATTTTTCCATCGGAATTCCGATGAAGCTGACTTCCATCAGTCTTGCCTACACACCATCAGTCAAAAATCCGACCGTCCCAAACGCCGTGACGTAAAACACTCAGACGAGCCGAGAAAAATGAAGTTCAATGCTTCTGAGCATGCGTCGACTTGATTCTGAGCATGCGTGGGTTTTTTCTCCGATGGAGTTCCACACAGACGATCGGAATTTGCTATCGTTTTTTTTCCATCGGATGGAAAAAAGACCGATGGGGCCCATACACGATTGGTTTGTCCGATGAAAAAATTCCATCGGACTGTTTTCATCTGTAAAACCGATCGTGTGTACAGGGCATAAGGGTATATTAGTCCTCCAGATGTTTAGGTTTGGGAATTCGGTGTATGCGATCAATAGAGCCTTCTATTGGTGACACCTCAGGGAGTAGGTTAGAGATCAGATCACTGGCGTATCTATACAGGTCCAATGGTGGGATGGAATCGGGTACACCGTGCAGCTTAACATTGTTGCGGTGCGAGCAAGCCTCGAGATCTGCAAGTTTCACCTTTATAATAAATTGGCATCATTTTGGTCTTTATATGCATCAATTAGATTGTTCACTGTAGTGGTGCACTCTTCCATTCTATTTTCAATGTACTGCACTCTCTCCCATCCCCTGCATTTCAGAGGTGAACTTGTGTATAAGGGAGAAGTTTGCCATGAGGGAGGATTGTAAGGAAAGAAACAGATCTTTCATGGTTGTGTCAAGGACCGGTTGTCCTGAGGTAGGGAAAGCTGCAATAGAAGATTCCAAATTGAGGCCTATGTGATCTGAGATCTCGTTTGTACTCACTGTGCCTGAGGCCTGGTGGGAGGGATCCATCCTCATCCGTGCTTTGGCAGGACTATTTAGGATTGGGCTGACAGAGGGTGATCCCTGGGTGGTTGCAGGGTTTACTGCTGTGTCCCAGTCTCCTTGATCTTTGTCTGGGAGATCTGTGTAGGATGATGAGTGCCGCGAGGCTGGGCCATCAGTGCCATCTTTGGGTTTTCTCTTTCATGGTGCTGGCTGAAGAAAAAAGCCTGTAAAATTTTTGGGGCATTGTTTGTCCTTCATCTTCCGTGACATCGCTAGCGCGTGCTCCGGTGACTGTAGGGAGCTGTGTCTGGACTCTGTTGGTGCAGGGCTCCCGCTGGATTGCTGGATCTCCGGTTGACTCACAGAGCTCTTGGCTTAAGCGGCCATTTAGTTTGCGCACAAATCATGCCCCCCCACTTTTTCCGTTAATATCCCTTTGACAACAGTAAGCAGTTGTCTATAATCGCATTAGTATTACAAATTATGCTTGGCTTCCACCAGATCTGTAAATGTTCGGGGATTTGTTTGAATCCCTGAACAGCCAAGGTTCAACTCATATGTAAGCTTGAAGATCATGTCAAATGCTATTTTCGGTAACTGTAATCATATTTATAAAATAGCAGTATTGTGAGATTCACACAAAAACATTTGCCTCTCTAGACTGGCTGATCAAATAATTTCACTGGAAAATGCTATCCTATTCGGTCTCAAACAGTTCACATTGGAGGCAGATTTGCCTGCTCCACCTGCATTTGACAATATTCAAGTGCCAATTAGTGATGAGCCGAACACCCCCGAGTTCGGTTCGCACCAGAACCCGCGAACGGACCGAAAGTTCGTACGAACATTAGAACCCTATTAAATACAATGGATGCGAACGTTCGAATTCTAAAGTGCTAATTATAACAACTATTATGCATGTTATTGTCCTAAAAAGGGTTTGGGAACCAGGGTTCTGCACCAGGGGACATGTATCAATGCAAAAAGAAGTTTTAAAAACGGTCGTTTTTCGGGAGCAGTCATTTTAATGATGCATAAAGTGAAAAAAAAAAGTCAAATATTCCTTTAAATATCGTACCTGGGGGGTGTCTAAAGTATGCCTGTGAAGTGCCACGTGTTTCCCGTGTTTAGAACTGTCCCTGCACAAAATGACACTTCTAAAGGAAAAAAAAGCCATTTAAAACTTCTTGCGGCTTTAATGTAATGTCTGGTCCCGGTAATATGGATGAAAATCTTTAAGAAAAATGGCATAGCTACCCCATGACCCCCCCCCCCTACCCCAGCCCATTACCAGCCCCTTTGGGTCTTGTATGGATATTAAGGGGAACCCCGCACATAAAATAAAAAAGGCCCTATATACTCTGAGCAGCCGTATACAGGCGGTGCATACAAGACAGGGACTGTAGGTTTGTTCTTATGTAGAATGTGTTTGTAATTTTGAACAGGTACATTGTTGAACTGTAGCTCCAGCCCAAAAATCTATTTTTAAACTTTTTGGGAAACATAGGTAAGGGTTATCACCCCTGTAACATTTGTTTTGCTGTCTGTGCCCCTGTTCAGAACATTTCACCTCACTTTCCGTCCCAATGACAACTGTTTTTGAAATGTGGTATTTTTCTTGAAACAAGGATTGCTGATAAAGCATCAGTACAGAGGAGACACCTTTCTCCCATATTTATTCTTACAGGAGAGAATTTTCCTTCCTAGGGGTAGATTTCCTCTGACTTCCTGTTGTCTTCTTTCGTTTGCAAGTAGGAGTCGTTTGTAAGTTGGATGTTTGAAAGTAGGGACCTGCCGTATATACTCTGCAGAAATAGGCCCCTTAGTTGTTGGTGTTGGCACAACACTGTAAGCACTCACAGTTACTCTTGGTTGGTGCTGGAACGCCCTGCTGTCAACTATTATATCAGGAATTTTAATTACATATAATTGTTGAACAGTGGTAGTAAAAATTGGGGCTTTGATGGTGGTGCTGGTGCCACAACACTGTAAGCCCTGACAGTTACTCTTGGTGGGTGCAGCAATGGGCCCTGCTTTGAATTATTAGATCAAGAATTGTAATTGCATGCCCCTGTTGAACAGGGGCTGAAAAATTGGGCTTTTCGTGGTGGTGGTGGTGGTGTTGCCACAACACTGTAAGCCCTCAGAGTTACTCTTGGTGGGTGCAGGAATGGGCCCTGCTGTGAATTATTAGATCAATAATTGTAATTACATGCCCCTTTTGAACAGTGGCTGAAAAATTGGGCCTTTCGTGGTGGTGGTGGTGGTGGCGTTGCCACAACACTGTAAGCCCTCAGACTTACTCTTGGTGGGTGCAGGAATGGGCCCTGCTGTGAATTATTACATCAAGAATTGTAATTGCATGCCCCTGTTGAACAGGGGCTGAAAAATTGGGCCTCAGGCACTGGTGGCACAACACTACAACCCCTCACAGATACTGTACTTGGAGCACAGCAATGAGCCCTGTTGCAAAGTATTGCTTCAAAAATTGTAATGACACGCCCCTGTTAAACAGGGGCTGAAAAATTGGGCCTTAGGCACTGGTGGCACAACACTACAACCCCTCACAGATACTGTACTTGGAGCACAGCAATGAGCCCTATGGCAAATTATTGCTAAAAAAATTGTAAGTACACGCCCCTGTAAAACAGGGGCTGAAAAATTGGGCCTTAGCCACTGGTGGCGGCACCCATAAACAAAAATGATCTTCCAAGCTATCATCATCAATCGTATCATTGAGGACTCGGAGGAGGAGGATAGCCAGTCAACATAACAGCACAGGCACTCAGCATCAGCATCAGTCTTGAAGGGACGTGACATGTTAAAATCAATTAGTCTTATATCAGCATCAGGTGTGTGGTAGCTGGTGGTGATCCAAGACTGGTTCATCTTGATGAAAGTCAGTCGATCAACCGAGTCGGTGGACAGGCGCACCCTGTGATCCGTGACAAATCCTCCAGCAGCACTGAATGTGCGTTCCGAAAGAACGCTGGATGCAGGACAGGCCAGTAGCTCAATTGCATACTGTGCAAGCTCTGGCCAGTGATCCATCCTCAAGACCCAGTAAGCCAGAGGATTTTCGGTGGGGAAGGTGTCCAAGTCTGACCTTGCCCCTAGATATTCCTGCACCATGTTTATCAGACGCTGGCGATGGTTGCTGGAACCAATCATACTTTGGGGCTGCGGACTAAAGAATTGTCTGAACGCATCGGTCAGACGGCCACCTTCCCCACCGCTCCTTCTTTGACTGGCCGAAGCCTCAGCAACTCGTTGTCCTGGACCAGGAGTTTGTAACCTCCCAGTCTCTGGGAACGCGTTGCACAGACCTTTCTGCAAGGCCTCCCGGAGTTGTCTCATCCTCTGCTCCCTCTGCGACGGTAACATAAGGTCCGCAACCTTACCCTTGTACCGTGGATCAAGGAGAGTGGCCAGCCAGTAATGGTCCCTCTCCAGGATCAGGGAGGCCATGCAGCGTAGGTTTGCTGAGGCATTCGCTCCGGAGTCCTCTGGGTCACAAAGGACGACATGATCCGCAGTCACCTCCTCCCAGCCACGTACAAGTCCACTGGTTTCTTGGGACTGTAAATCATCCCTAAAAGACTGCTGCTGATGATGCTGAGTGCCAGCCTCCACCTCCATGCTGACACAATCCTCCTCCTCCTCCTCCTCCTCCTCCTCTTCCTCTTCCTGTGCGATGGGTGGGACAGAAGGAACACTGTCTGGGTAAAGGGGGCCTTGAGAGGCAAGGAAGTCCTCCTCTTCCTGCCTCTGTTCTGCCTCAAGTGCCCTGTCCATTATTCCACGCAGCGTGTGCTCCAACAGGTGGACAAGAGGTACAGTGTCACTGATGCATGCACTGTCACTGCTCACCATCCTCGTGGCCTCCTCAAATGGTGCCAGGACAGTGCATGCATCCCTGATCATGCCCCACTGGCGTGGAGAAAAAAAACCAAGCTCCCCTGACCCTGTCCTGGTGCCGTAGTCGCACAGGTACTCATTGATGGCCCTCTGCTGCGTGTGCAGCCGCTGCAGCATGGCCAACGTTGAGTTCCACCTGGTGGGCATGTCACATATAAGGCGGTTCTTGGGCAGGTTCAACTCCTTTTGCAGCTCAGCCAGGCGAGCACTGGCATTATAAGATCTGCGGAAATGCACACAGACTTTCCTGGCCTGCCTCAGGACATCCTGTAAGCCCGGGTACCTGCCCAAGAACCGCTGCACCACCAGGTTAAGGACGTGAGCCACACAGGGCACATGGGTCAGTTGTCCCTGTCGGAGGGCGGAGAGGAGGTTGGTGCCATTGTCGCAAACCACCATTCCTGGCTTAAGCTGGCGTGGCGTCAACCACCTCTCGGCCTGGCCCTGCAGAGCAGACAGGACCTCTGCCCCAGTGTGGCTTCTGTCCCCCAAACACACCAGCGCAAGCACGGCATGGCATCTTTTTGCCTGCGTACTTGCGTAGCCCCGTGAACGGCTACGGAGCACCGCTGGTTCATAGGACAAACCACAGGAAGAGGCCATGGAGGAAGAAGAAGAGGAGGGGGTGGAGGAGAGAGGTGTGTCACAACCAGTAGTAGCATTTTGGAGGCGTGGTGGTGGGACAACCTCCAACACTACTGCACCTTGTCCTGCATCCTTCCCAGCTGCCAAAAGAGTGACCCAATGGGCCGTGAAAGAAAGGTAACGTCCCTGTCCATGCCTGCTGGACCATGAGTCAGCGGTAATATGCACCTTACCGCTGACCGCCCTGTCCAGCGAGGCCAAGACATTGCCTTCCACATGCCGGTAGAGAGCCGGAATAGCCTTCCGTGAGAAAAAGTGGCGTTTGGGAACCTGCCACTGAGGAACCGCACATTGCACAAACTCACGGAAGGGGGCCGAGTCTACCAACTGAAAAGGCAGCAGTTGAAGCGCTAGCAATTTAGCCAAGCTAGCATTCAACCGCTGGGCATGTGGATGGCTGGGAGTGAACTTCTTTCGACGGTCCAGCAGCTGGGGCAGGGAAATTTGCCTGCTAGAATCGGACGTCGGTGTACTGCTAGCAGAGTGGCCGCAAGTACTTGGCTGTGACACACCTAATTCTACACCTTCATTCCTCTCAGTGCATGTTTCAGAGAGGACTGAAGTTATAGTGGGGTTGGAGATCCCAGCTGATGCGGTGCAAGGAGAGGTCCGCTTTGTTCTTTGGTGTGGGTCTTTGAGGTAGGCTTGCCAACGAGCTGCATGGCAGGTCAACATATGTCTGGTCAGGCATGTGGTACCCAAGCGGCTGATGTTTTGGCCACGCGATATACGCTTGAGACATATGTTGCAAACAGCAGCTGTGCGATCTGATGCACTAGCCTCAAAAAAGGCCCACACCAAGGAACTTTTTGAATGACGGGCAGAGGCAGCGCCCTGCACAGGCGGAGCTCTGCGGTGTGATTCCGTCGGTGTACTGCCCTTACGCTGGCCACCAAAGGGCATCCTGTCTCGTTGGAGATGTGCCTCCTCCTCATCCTCCTCCTCCTCTCTCCTATTAGGCACCCACGTGGAGTCAGTGACCTCATCATCCCCTCCCTCCTCATCACTGGAGCCAATCTGGCAGTATGCTGCAGCTGCTGGAACATGACTGCCAGATTGGTGTCCTTCTTGAGCATCCCCTCTGTCTGCTCTCACCCTACTGCCTTCCTGTAGCTGGGTTTCATCATCAGACCCTTCGAAACGCTGGGCATCCTCCTGGAGCATGTACCCAACACTGTGCTCAAACAGTTCGGGGGACTCCTCAGGAGGAGGACATGGTGGGTCTAGGGAAGGAGTGACTGATGATGAGTCTGACATTGATACCAGGGAAGAGGACGCTTTGGCAGCTGCTTTGCCAGTACCCTGAGCCTGGGTGAGAGAGGATGAGGAGGAGGAGGAGGGCTTGGTCATCCACTCTACCAAGTCTTCGGCATGATGTGGCTCAACATGTCCAGCTGCGGAAAAGAAGGACAAGCGTGTCCCATGGCCATGTGCTGATGACAATGCACCGCGTCCACGACCAGCACTGTTGCCCCCAGACACAGAGCCTGCTTGCCCTCTTTTATTGCCTCCTGACTGTCTGCCTCTCCTTGTTTGCCTTCCAGACATTCTAATAGATGGCCTGCAGGGAGATGGGAAAAAAGCAATAAGGGCTACCTTCAGGTGTCCTTCTCTGTCCCTTGAAACAAGGACTTGCACAGTGAAAGAAACTGACACTCTCCCTACCTACAGTTTTCTGTCCCTAGAAAAAATGTTTTTTTTAAGCACAATATAGCACAAGGAGAATTCACTCACTGTCCTTCCAGGTCCCTAGAAACAAGGACTTGCACAGTGAAAGAAACTGACACTCTCCCTACCTACAGTTTTCTGTCCCTAGAAAAAATGTTTTTTTTAAGCACAATATAGCACAAGGAGAATTCACTCACTGTCCTTCCAGGTCCCTAGAAACAAGGACTTGCACAGTGAAAGAAACTGACACTCTCCCTACCTACAGTTTTCTGTCCCTAGAAAAAATGTTTTTTTTAAGCACAATATAGCACAAGGAGAATTCACTCACTGTCCTTCCAGGTCCCTGGAAACAAGGACTTGCACAGTGAAAGAAACTGACACTCTCCCTACCTACAGTTTTCTGTCCCTAGAAAAAATGTTTTTTTTAAGCACAATATAGCACAAGGAGAATTCACTCACTGTCCTTCCAGGTCCCTGGAAACAAGGACTTGCACAGTGAAAGAAACTGACACTCTCCCTACCTACAGTTTTCTGTCCCTAGAAAAAATGTTTTTTTTAAGCACAATATAGCACAAGGAGAATTCACTCACTGTCCTTCCAGGTCCCTAGAAACAAGGACTTGCACAGTGAAAGAAACTGACACTCTCCCTACCTACAGTTTTCTGTCCCTAGAAAAAATGTTTTTTTTAAGCACACTATAGCACAAGCACAAAACACACTGACACTCTCCCTACCTATCCTTCTCTTTCCCTAAACTAAAGGAATCCAGGTTAAGCAAGAAAGAAATAAAAGTCACTGTCCCTGCCTATGCTGCTCTATCCCTGCTCCGGAACACACTACACTAGGCCGCCGTGCTGGCGGCCTTTTATAGTGTGGGGCGTGTACTAAACACCCTCAGCAATAATTGGCCACAGGCATCCTGCCTGTGGCCAATCATTGCTCTCCTCGCTGCCGGCGCTGTGATTGGCCAAGCATGCGGGGTCACAGTGCATGCTTGGCCAATCACAGCGCCTGGATGACACTGCGATGGCGTAGTGCATTGTGGGCCGTTCGCGTCACTCGAATTTGGCGCGAACGGCCCAAATCGTTCGATCTTCGTCGAACGATCGAACAGCCGATGTTCGAGTCGAACGTATGTTCGACTCGAACACGAAGCTCATCCCTAGTGCCAATATACAACTTCTATTGGGAAGAATTACAATGTTATGAATTTTTCTAAGAATGTAGATTGTACATGAATGTGTACCACTTTTATCACTATACCTTATTGTGCAAAATAATCTGTTTGCTTCTACTGCTTACCTCTCAGTGAAGGGAAACAATTGTAGTTCGATATTTCAGAGTGAGTGGATTAGTGAAGACTGTTCAGCATTTCGTTTGACACTTAATCACTTGACCTCCAGAAGATTTATCCCCCTTCATGACCAGGCCATTTTTTTGCGATACGACCCAGTGTTACTTTAACTGACAATTGCGCAGTGGTGCAATGCTGTACCCAAATACATTTATGTCCTTTGTTTCACACAAATAAAGTTTTCTTTTGGTGGTATTTGATCACCCCTGCCTTTTTAATTTTTTGCGCTAGAAACAAAAAAAGATGGACAGTTTTGAAAGAAAAAAACTATATTTTTTACTTTTTGCTATAATAAATATCCCCAAAAATGTTTTTAAAAAACAAATTTCTTCATCAGTTTAGGCCAATATATATTCATCTACATATTTTTGGTAAAAAAAATCCCAAAAAGTGTATATTGATTGGTTTGCATATATATATATATATAAGTTATAGCATCTACAAACTGTGGGATATTTATTTATTTTATTACATTTGTTTTACTAGTAATAGCGGCGATCAGCGAATTATAGCGTAACTGCGATATTGTGGCAGACATTCTGACACTAACTGACACTTTTGACACTTTTTGGGGACTAATGACATTAATACAGTGATTGGTGCTGAAAAATATGCACTGTCACTGTACTAATGACACTGGTTGGGAAGGGGTTAACACCAGGGGCGATCAAAGGATTAAATGTGTGCCTGGCCAGTGTTTATGTGTACTGTGGGAGGTGCTTTTACTAGGGCAGGGACATACATTCTGTCCCTTCCCTTCTGTCAGAATGGCGATCTGCCTTGTTTACATAGGCAGATTCCTGTTCTGCCTCTCTGGTGCCACCAACGCACATGTGCCCCCCTACCCAGTTGAGTTGGATCACGTATATATACGTGATCCGGTGCAGAGGTGCCACCCTGTAGCAGTAAAACTGCTATACGGTGGACCTAAAATAGTTAAGCAGCATACTTATTTAGTAAATATACAAATAGAAAAGTAAACTTAGATTATAATTACATTCCCCTAGATTCCCTCTTTACTCCCTCTCCTGCTGACTACACAAGAAGTAAGTGAAAATATCCCCAAAAAGAAACACAGATAACAAATCTAATACAGAAACTTTAAAACAATTCTATTGCAAAACATATTTATATTAGGTCTATCAGTCTGGTATTACAAAAAGTACTTTTCATAGACATGAGATGATCCTTGCCCGATGAGAACAATTTTGCTGATACGGGATGATTCACATGTCTACAGCAGTATGCATCCCGTAGACATACCTGGCTGGCCAAACCTAGGGAAAGTAGCCGTGGTGGCATTTCTCTGAGTGAAAGTTAGCCAACGCTCAGAGTATCTTCCTACTCTGTCCCTCCCTTCTCCCTAAAAAGTGCACAGTTGAGTGATCTAGCTCTACATGTTTATAGCAATATATTTTTGGAAAAAAGGTATTTCCAAATAAATTGTAGAATTTCAAATTCATGTAACCTCAAGTGGAAGCAATGTATAAAGTGTATAAATGACGAGGCCAACGCTAAAGCCCCGTACACACGATCGGTTTAACTGATGAAAACCGTCCGATGGATGGTTTTCATCAGACCAACCGATCGTGTATGGGAAAAAATAGAACTTGTTTTAAAATTTTCCGATGGATAAAAAACCGATGGGAATTTCCGATCGTCTATGGGCAAGTCCATCGGTTTAAAAACCCACGCATGCTCAGACTGAATTAGGAGACGGGAGCGCTCGTTCTTGTAAAACTAGCGTTCCTAATGGAGAGAGCACATTCGTCATTCTGCAAGTTATTGCTTCGTTTAATGCAGCGCATGTTTTTTTGCTTTCGAACGGTCTTTAAAATGTCATTTTGGCAGCAGAACTTTCTCCTGAGTTCTGACAAATGTATGTCTTTTTTTTTTCTAGTGATCTTAGGAATAATTAGTAAAATTCTGCAAGGCCGACCTCCCAAATTACACCTTTATGTTTTTTGACTCTTAAAATTTGTTATGCATTTTTTGGTGTGTCAATTTCTCAGAACAACATAATATTTAATTTTAGAAAAATCATGGAGGTTGGTGTCCCTTGTTCTTAATTACACATTGTATTTATGCAATCTTATTGCTACTTCTCAAAAAAACACATCAGGCATGTAGGTTGGCTGAAATCAAATTTCCCTTTATTTTGTAAAAAACAAATCAAAAACCGAAGGGCAACTATTCCCAAATTAGCAGAGAATATAAAGTCATTAGATCCCAAATGCAGACCTGACTATGATCAATAATAAAATCAACAACAGCATGAAATCAGGAGCAGCAGCCAAAGACATACATCATCCCAAGCTGTGGTACTCCATCAACCTTCAATTTCTGGATGAGCAGCTCGAGGCCAGGGAATCACCTCCTGCTCTTCCTTGTAGCCTTCCTTCCACGCCTCTCTGCAGTGTTCTCTCCACGGCCCCGTCCATGCACCCTTGCAGGCTGGGCCACTGTGGGTGGTGATGTGGCAGGAGGAGGAGAAGGAGGAGAGGGATTGGGCTGATGTGAGATATGGGTGGCCTCAGTCAGCAGCCCCCTTGCCCCCATGTGTACGGCCATATAGATGAGATGCTCACAGAGGGCCCGTTGTCCCGCCTCCATTCTGAGCAGCTTATCCGCCAGATAGGGGCTAAACCCCTCCGTAGGGTTGAGGGGGGCCCTCATAATGGCAGCAGCCTCCTGAATCATCTTTAGTGACTCCTCCTCCACTTGTGTCATCCGCCGTTGTTTTGGCGGTCTGACGTGGAGGGGAGCCACTTGGGAGACGGTGCTGCCACTAGGCCTGGGGACCTGCTGAGTCCCACTGGGCCCTGCCTCCTCCTGCCTGTCACACTCCTGACCCTCTTCCTCCTGGCTTGCCTCATCCTGTTTATAAAATAAAATGTAGATTTCTATTATTTGAGGAATCAATCACACACAATTTTGATCTCATTACTGGTCTATTTTGGAGGGGGGGGGTGGGATCATTTATGGCTAAGCCAAACAGTTCAACTCCATATTACTTAGTGGACAATAATTAGCATCAAAAATACTATACCGGGCTGAAGATGTGAAGATCTGGCTCTTCTAGCTCGGGAGGCTCCTCCTCCACCTCTGCAGGGGTGGAGGGAAGGGTGGAAGGAACGCTGGAGGGAAGGGTGGAAGGAAGGGTTGAGGGAAGGCTGGAAATAGATTCCCTGGCCTCGATCTGGTCATCCAGGAATTGAAGATGTCTGTAGTACCACAGCTTGGGCTTTACTACATTGTCGGCTGCTGCTCCTGATCTCTTGGACTGGCGCACTTCCTTGAATTTTTTTTTATAAGAATTGCGCAGGTTGTTGATTTTATTATTGATCATAGTGTAGTCTGCATCTGGGATCCATGGCTTCATATCCTCGGCTAATTTGGTAATAGTTGCCCGTCGTACATCACTTTTGTGATACGCAGGGTGTTTGAGCTCCCAAAGGTTGCGCTGTTCCTTATACTTTTCAATAAAAACAAGCATCACCTCCCGCTCTCTTAGTTTATGCATCTATTAGGATCAGCAAGTACAAAAAAAAAGGATCAGAATTGATTCTCCTCAACTTATCACAATATTGCCCTTTACAATCATGACCCATTAATATGCCACTGCAGGCCCGAGTTCCCTTCTTACCTTAGTTCACTTCGTGGGTTCACTTCCGGTCGTCCTTACTCCGCGCATCCCTAATAACTTCTTTCCCCTTTTTATACCCTGCGCATGCGTGTAACTCCGCCCTCGTCGCCCGCCCATGACGGAATTTCTCTGCATTTCCCCGCCCCTTAACGATCGGCGCACAGTGTGAGACGGCGACGTGTCGCAGACACAGGTGGCTTCTTTACTTGAAATTACCGACGAGGAAAGCCCGGAGGCGGAAACGTCCCGATCCTGTAAAAAAAGATACAAGGCGACTAATAAGTCTTTTTCTGAGATGGCGGAGATGGTGGACATTCTGCGGAGGAAGGATTACGACGGCAAACATGGCCCATACGACACCCCTAATCTCCGGAAGTCACAAATTATGGATAAAGTGGCGAAGACTCTCTATAAAAAATATGGGGTCAGGAGATCCAAGGAACAACTACGTAAAAGGTGGTCAGACCTGAAGATCAGGGAGCCGGAGCAGTATAGGAACCTTATAAAAAGCATAGAAAAAAGTAAGTATATTTTACTGTGTTCTTTCACATTGTAATATGTATTCTTCCATGTTTTGCACCATGTGCTTGGCTTGACTGGGTTCACATTTTGAAATCTCATCTTTTAGGTTAAGTGGAGAGTCCACTTATTTGCCCAATGTTTTGACCAATAACTTGCTGCTCTTCCCCCAAACATGTTTGGCACATATGCACGTAAAGTACATGTGGGCATGCCTCATTTTACTTCAACAATGTTTATCTACACATTGTTGGCTAGATGATGTGTTGTAAGGAAATTTAGAATGTGACTGAAAGAAGAAACTGTATTCTGGGTGTAACGGCACCCCAATCTCAAGGGGTATTAACACCGTTTACGATGTTCCCTCTCCTAGGCACACATCCACTCGCTACCGATATCCACAGCTAAACGACCCTTTCCTATAGGACCCGACCCCTCTGGAAGAAGACGAGACGCACTCTGTCTCTTCTGTAGTAGGAATGACTTTATTATTGACAAACATTGTAACTTTATACACAATTCAAGGCACATGATTTAACATGAACAAGGGCCCAGCTCCACCCACACATCCCAAGACTCAACACCTCATCCTGACGTCTGCTAGGCTTCAAAAGATCCCAACACAATAGAATATACGATCTCCAATACACATCTTTTCACAAAGGGTTGGCAGCCAGTCTGTCTGGCACTTGACAATACACACAAGGACAGACTTAAATGAACAATAGAAATGCAAAACAACTTAATTCCTCACAGCAATGATACTTAACCCCCACATACAGTATACATCCAATCTATATACAATGTATATACAGCCTTGAATATGGCTATCATAGACCATATTGGGGTTTTCATTCACCCTGTGCCCCTAATAGAGACACAGGGTGATTGACACATAAGAGCCATTGGGGAAGCTGGCGCAAGGGTATTTCATACTTCCTAAGCGATTCTGAGTCCCCCGGGCCTTCCCGTTACACTGGGTAAAGGAGATGACACTCCAGCAGTTGTGTACTCTTTTTTGTTCTTCAGCAAGATACTATACTCTGGGCCACATGACCAAATTTATTAACGGTGTCACACACAGGTGGTCCAGTGGATACCTTGGTGGTTATCCAAGTGTATTTGTGAATGTCCTCAAAAATAACAGGTTGCTTTGTTGAGTTTGCAAGATCACATATGTTCATGTTGGAACTCAGGGCCAAATATCAATTGTACCCCACTTCAAAACATTGAGGATCCCTTTTCAGGCCTTAAAAAAGTCTGTGTGCTAAAGTATACATTTATGTTGTAAATTCCCATAGGGGAGAGGAGAGTGGGAGGACACCATGCTCATGAGATGAGGAACCCAACACCACAGAAAATCCCCGAAGCTCCCAAAGCAGACCAAGATCAGCAGGAAGCGGAGGTGGAGGAAGGGGAGGTGGAGGAAGGAGAGGTGGAGCTTATCAGCACAACAGGTCAGTGTCTGTCACCACAACTTCAAGGTAAATACAGATGTAGGACTGCCTAGTGTAAAACCTTTTTTTTTGTTTTAGGGACTGAACGTGGGGGTGTGTCAGGAAGTCCAAATCCGCCATTCTCGAGTGCCAGCGCCAAAATAATCATTCAGGAAATCATGGAATGCAGTAGTGAAATGGACATTATGAGAAAGAGAATGATTGTGATTGAGAAAAAATATAAAAACATGATAGATATTTTGGGGAGAATAGTGTCAACCCCCCCCCTTTTTGTGTTTTTTGTTATGCGTCTGAAATTATCTCAGGGATTTCCAACATCCCAAATGTGAAGATGCAGACACTGAAGACTCAACATGTGCTATCTGCCGTCACAGGATATCTATGTCCCTGTTTTGGGGGTGCAACCTCCTCCTCGCTCCTCAAGTAGGGGAGAGGAAGGGTTTACATCCCCAAAGCACGACCATTGATCCCCCATGATGGCAGATAGCACATGTTTACCCTAGCCATGGGATCTTGTTGAAGATACCCATTTGAGCCCCAAAAGAAAGTGTGTTTGTTAACATTTGCGATGGATCAGGGGTACCATCACCCCATCTCCAGTTGGTATTTTTCACAGTGTTATTTTATTACTTTTTCAGACTTAAAAAAATGGCTTACGACCCATGCATGTTTCTGCAAAAAAAGCTGCACATAAAAAAGAAAAAAAAGCATTTCTAAAAACCAAAAAAAAATGCGGTGCAAACAATAAAAACATTTGGGAAGTCTAAAAAAGGTGTGCCTTGTTCTTTCTATGCTCAAGAGCAGTTCTGAAGATGCAAAAACCGTGGTTTTCGCTCTGAGTTTTGAGGCTATTTACTAAGGACAATTACACTTGGCACTACTAGAACCTGGGAGACACATAAACCCAAAATACAAGAATGACAACACAAGTTTGTATGAATTCCATGTTTTTTTTTTTTTTTAAAAGGTTTAATACTTGCTCAGATGTGGTCTGGCATTGCGATGGCCCCCCTACCCGTGAAGTACTCTACGTATTTCTGGCGTACTTCACGGGCACTTTGGGAGGCCAAGCCAGTACGGGCAGTGCTGAGGCCAGTCAGATTAATCAGTTCAGATGGACCGGCCTCAGGCCCAAACGATGAAACATAATTGTTTGCAAATTTGCGGAGAAAATTGTGCAATATGCAGCAGCAGTAGACGATGTGGTTCAGTTTATAATCCGCCAAATGTATCGCTGTCTGGAACAGGCGGAACCGGCTGGCCATTATCACGAAGGCATTCTACACAACTCTCCGGGCTCTGGCCAGCCGGTAATTAAAAACCCTCCTCTCCGGGGTGAGGGTGCGTTGGGGAAACGGCCGCATCAGGTGTGGTCCTAGTCCAAAAGCCTCATCCGCAATGAAAACGAACGGGAGCCCTTCAATGTTCTCTGCATCTGGAGGCAGTGCAAGACCCCCAGCCTGCAGACGGTGAGCGAACTCCGTCTCCGCGAATGATCCGCCATCGGACATCCGGCCGTTCTTCCCCACGTCCACATACAGGAACTCGTACCGTGCCGACACCACCGCCATTAACACTATGCTATTAAAACCTTTATAGTTGAAATAGTATGACCCCGAACGGGGTGGCGGCACTATGTGGACGTGCTTCCCATCAATTGCCCCTCCACAGTTGGGGAAATCCCACCGCTTGGCAAATTGGGAGGCCACAGTCAGCCATTCCTGTGGTGTGCTAGGGAACTGTGGAGTCAAACAAAAAGAAGACATTAGTACGGTGTATGGTTACAGTGCAAGCAGATTACACACAAAAAAACATTGTTGAGTAACATTATTATTTAAGGGAGTTTTTCCGAACAATAAACAAAGGCCCACTTAGCAGATGCCTCACCCCCGCTGAGTGGACATTCTAAAATAATCTAAGGGGGGGGGGCTAAGGTGATTGTGGGGGATCCCAAAAAAGGCTCTACCACTTTGCTGAGCTTGATTGAGAACTACTAATTTTTTAACATCTTTAGGGGGGGAGGGAAGGTTGTCAAACTACGAGGGCAATGACCCCCCAAAAATTAAAAGGAAAATAGAAGGCTAGCTTGGTTTGCGCCCACGATAGCATGCTGGAGAGGTTAGTGAAGGGAAATAGGCATGTAGGGCCCAAAAAGGGATTTACAGGTAAAAAAAGGCATGTGGAAAATGGGGACATTACCAGGATATTACAAACAGGCATATTTGTGTTAGGAGGAAAAAAAATAATAAAAAACGAGAATAAAAAAAGATAATGTGAGGTTAAAGGAGCATAATTACCTTCATATAGTCCTTCTGCAGGACCTGAATGATGGCCGAACACGTCTCAGGGATAATGATCCCGAGAGCCTGGGGGGAGATGCCTGTTGAGAACTTGAGGTCCTGCAAGCTTCTCCCAGTCGCCAGGTATCTCAACGTGGCAATAAGCCTCTGCTCGGCAGTGATGGCCTGGCGCATAACAGTGTCCTGCCTCGTGATATAGGGGGACAGCAAATCCAACAGACGGTGAAATACGGGGTCCGTCATCCTGAGATAATTCCTGAAATCATCAGGGTTATTCTCATGGATTTCCCGCAGCAGAGGCATATGAGAGAATTGGTCCCGCTGGAGCAACCAATTCTTAGTCCATGAACTCCTCCTCACCCTGTTCACAGACTGAACTCGGGTTACAGTGTTAACTGCAACACCAAGCCCAAAGCCAGCACGAGCTCGAGAACGAGAACGCACTTCAAACATGGTTTTAAACCGGTCGGCTGGTCAGAACGCACTCAAACAGAACGCACCGTGGAACAGCAAGGCCTGAAAAGAACGATCTGAAAAACAGTGAACGAACGGCCAAGTTGGCACTGCAAGGCAGTAACGAACTGGCTGCACGCACTGAATCACAAATACAAACCCACAAGCACAAACTGAACAACAGGAAACGATCTGCAAAGCACGGAGACTGAAAAGCGCGAATCGGCTCTCACCAAACTTTTACTAACACGCGGTAACACGAAATCAGCAAAAGCAGCCCAAGGGGTGGCGCCATTAGATTTGTTCGGCCCTTTTATAGCGCGTCGTACGTTTTGTACGTGCCGTCGTTTTGTTGCCGTCGGTTTTTAAACTGATGGTGTGTGGCCAAGACTGATGAAAAACAGTTTCATCGGATTTCCGATGGTCAAATCCATCGGACGAAAATCCATAGGTTATCCGATCGTGTGTACAGGGCTTAAGAGGTACTTCCTTCATGTGGGCTGCCACTGGGTTGTAGTCCCTGTTGGATGATTTGATTTCCAACCTCCAAAGCTCCTAAGTGATATTAGAAGCTAATGGGTCTTTTATACTTTGGTATTCTCCCAAAAATAATACATCTGATTCATATAAACTTACCTATTTAAGAAAGGCCAATAAATGTTTGTGTGTTAGTAAATGAGGTAAATCTTGACTTTGCAAAGAATACCCAATCACATGCAGGGGAAATAAAAAAAACAGCATTTTTGCTTGCACATGATTGGATGGTAAAAATCAGCAGAGCTTCCCGTCATTTCAGAGCTTCCCCTCAGATCTAGAGTCAATGCACAGAATATTTGTCTTTAGTAAATCGACCTCCCTGTGTACATTTAAACTATCTTCCCGCTCCTTTAATTTTTATGCAGTTTAGAGTCAGCATGCCCATAGTCAACTGTACATCTATTTTTTATGGTGACATGTATTTTTCATAACATAATGAAGCTCTGTTTTACCTGACTGAACTGACTGATTGGCAGTGTGTTAGAGATTTAAACCTTTGATTCCATTGTCATTGTCACTTATGTACCTTCTTCATCACAATACTTCTCTGTTCTAGGTCTAGCTGCATACTTTTTGATGTAGTGAGTAGCGTATTATATTTATTCTTAACTAGAAATTAGGTACTGATACCCCATCTTGAATTCTCTGTACTGTCACTGTCTGCTAGGTTTCCTGACTAGACACATTACTATTCTTCCTACCACCCATGGCAGTCGGTTAGAATTCTGGCACATACAGTATGTTTGATATCTTCATGTGCATATCAAAGGATCGCAAGGAAAAACAAATTTTGTTTAATGCACACCAGTCAAACTCTCTGCAGGCAGTAAAATGTTATGCATGCTAGCAACACTATTACACATTATACATCCATTTTAAGGCTTATACTAAATGCAAACCCCAACTGGATTACATTTCATTTCCTAAGAAAAAGCTTGTATCACAAACATTATTATTATTTTTTTTATTTAGGAAAGAAAATCTTTTCATCTATTTCATAACTGTGCCTTCTGATTTCCTCCAACTGCTGCTGCTAATCTCCTCTAACCTTTTTCAGCAACATACTCTCAACATGCATAAGATTTATCAGCAGTTGCATGCCGATGCTCAATGGTGACAGACTATACCTTCACAATAAGTGTCATAATGGGGTTTATGTACTGAAGGCAAATCCACTTTGCACTACAAGTGCACTGAAAGTGCACTTGGAAGTGCAGTCTCTCTAGAACTGAGGGGGACATGCAGGGAAAATATAAAACAGCATTTTAGCTTGCACATGATTGGATGATAAAATCAGCAGAGCTTCCCCTCATTTCAGATCTACCCCTCAGATCTACAGCGACTGCACTTCTAAGTGCACTTGTAGTGCAAAGTGGATTTGCCTTTAGTAAATCAACCGCAATGGCTATATGTTGAGAAGGTGATAATGTAGGAAAACATTTGGGAGACACCCAAGGAGCATTGTTACCCTATAACATGAGTAAGACTCAAAATGACTTTTAAAAATACATTGCCATGTTAAGAGACCTAATAATATATTCAATAAGAGATTCTATCAATTTTTTTTATATCTACTTTACAGAGAACTAGTCATAATTTAGTGTATGCAAGAATCTGTATATCCCATTCCCTAACCTTGTAGCCTTAACTTTTGTAAGATTTGCATTAGCAAATGTATTCTTGCCTACACCCAATTGGGCATATGCAAGAATCTGAATATTCCTAACCTTTACAGTGGCGTTAAAACTCAGACATGAAATATGAACATAAGAACAAGGACAGCTTTGTCCCTGTTCTTATGTTTCCAGAGTATCTTCTACCTGTAAGCTGGCAGCCTTCTCCGATATAAGCAATCTCTAGCAATTGAACATGGACTATATGTCATGGACTTAAATAATTGCCTCCCTTATCTGTTGATCCCATTTTCATTTATATATATATATATATATATATATATATATATATATATATATATATAGTTTTTTCTTTTTAAAGTCTAACCCAGAGTGCGCCAAATTAACCCATTGGGGGTGATTTACTAACAACACTGCGCTGCGCCGGTTCATACCTTAATTGGTGCGCTGGATAAATCCTTAATTGGGCGCGTGAACCGGCGGCGAACTGTTATAGTAAATAAAAATCTCAGCGGCGCTTGTATCTCTTTTCAAAATAAATGGTTCCCTATGGGAGCCCATTGATTTGAATAGAGGTCGCACCAGAAGTCGGATCAAGACGATCCGACTTGCGGGGCGACTCGTGTGCCTGTTGACACAGGGGCAGCGCAACTTTGCGAGGCAACTTGGACACGACTTGAGCGTGAAGCAGACGCTCAAGTCGTGTCCTGGAGGCGACTGGAAGTTGCCTCCAGTACAGGCTCCTTTGCCAGTACCTGCCCAAGAATGTTTTCAGCGCGATCCCATCACGCTGGTTCTCGGCGACAGGGTACTGCAAGCCTCGCGCTCGTTGTCCCCTGTGTTTGGTATGAATCATGAAGGGGAACTCCACGCCAAATTTTAAATAAAAAAACGGCATGGGTTCCCCTACAGGAGCATACCAGGCCCTTAGGTCTGGTATGGATTTTAAGGGAGACCCCCCTACGCTGAAAAAACGGTGTGGGGGTCCCCCCAAAATCCATACCAGACCCTTATCCGAGCACGCAGCCCGGCAGGTCAGGAAAGAAGGGCGAGCGAGCGTACCCCCTCCTGAACCGTACCAGGCCGCATGCCCTCAACATGGGGGGGTGGGTGCTTTAGGGCAGGGGGCGCCCCCCACCCCAAAGCACCCTGCCCCCATGTTGATGGGGACAAGAGCCTCTTCCCGACAACCCTGGCCGTTGGTTGTCGGGGTCTGCGGGCAGGGGGCTTATCGGAATCCCTTTAATAAGGGGCCCCCAGATCCTGGCCCCCCCACCCTATGTGAATGAGTATGGGGTACATCGAACCCCTACCCATTCACCTGGTGGCAAAAAAAGTCAATAAAAAAACACAACACAGGTTTTTAAAGTAATTTATTAGGCAGCTCCGGGGGTCTTCTTCCGACTTCGGGGGTCTTCTTCCAACTTCAGGGGTCTTCTTCCAACTTCGGGGGTCTCTTCTTCTGCTCTCCGGTGTCGTCTCCACGATCTCCGGTTCTTTCTGCCTTCTGCTGGGCACCCCGCTATCTTCTTCCAGCTCTTTTGCTAGCGGGGTCCCGGTCTTCATCGTCGTATTCTTCCCTCTTTTCTCCGCCCGATGTTGCCTCGTCGCTGTCTGCCGCTACAATGCTGTGACCCCGCCCCCGTATGACGTCACAGTCCCGGGGAATGATGGGACTGTGACGTCATACGAGGGCGCGGTCACCGGGTGGCATCCCCCTAGTGACCACGCCCCATGCCAATATAAGTCGTTGCGCTCCGCGCACACAGCATTGTAGCGGCAGACAGTGACGAGGCAACATCGAGTGGAGAGAAGAGGGAAGAAGGCAACGATGAAGACCGGGACCCCACTAGCAAAAGAGCTGGAAGAAGATAGTGGGGCGCCCGGCTGAAGGCAGAAAGAACCAGAGATCGTGGAGAAGGCACCGGAGAGCGGGAGAAGAACCAGAGAGCGCGGAGACGACACCGGAGAGCAGAAGAAGAGACCCCCGAAGTCGGAAGAAGACCACCGAAGTTGGAAGAAGACCCCCAAAGTCGGAAGAAGACCCCTGGTGCTGCCTAATAAATTACTTTAAAAACCGTTGTGTTTTTTTATTGACATTTTTTTTCCACCAGGTGAATGAGTAGGGGTACGATGTACCCCATACTCATTTACATAGGGTGGGGGCCGGGATCTGGGGGCCCCCTTATTAAAGGGGGCTCCCGGATTCGGATAAGCCCCCCGCCCGCAGACCCCGACAACCAACGGCCAGGGTTGTCGGGAAGAGGCCCTTGTCCCCATCAACATGCATTATCCGAACACGCTCGCCCCCCCTTTCCTGACCTGCTGGGCTGCATGTTCGGATAATGGTCTGGTATGGATTTTGGGGGGACCCCCATGTCATTTTTAAAAAAAAAATTGGTGTGGGGGGTCCCCTCTGAATCCATACTAGACCCAAGGGCCTGGTATGGACCTGGGGGGGACCCCACGCTGTTTTTTTTCTCGATTTTTTTTATAGCCAGGCAATGTTTATTTTTTTTTATATTTTCTTTAACAACCAGCTATAAACAGGTTAAAAAAAAAGCGGCAAAATCGCGGTACTTGCGTTTTGGATGCGGGTCCATTGAATTCTATTACATGCAAAACGCTGTTTTTTGCTGGGGAAAAAAAAGTCCCAGACCCTTTCCAAAAACGCAGAGGCACAAAAATGCATTGATGTGAACATGTTCCATAGGAACCCATGTTAAAAAATTTCCCTGCATTTCTTCAAAATGCACCAAAAAACGCATTAGTGTGAATGGAGCCTTACAGACCGTTTTTTAAAACGTCTATCCGTGGGCATGATGCCTAAGATTAAAAGAGGGGGGAAAAAAGCACTGGACTGCATCAAAACCGCGCATGCAGAAAAGCTCGTGGAATGCATCCGGACTGCGTTTCCAAGGTGTGAACTGGCCCTTAGGCAGTTGCGTTTAACCTTGTTTTTCAGAAAGCCAAAAAATGCGTTCAGACGCCAAAGATTTCCACGTTTCAGACGTGGTACCGGCGTTTAGCCGCGTTTTCGTTCATAAGCATTTTTAAAGGTGACCTATTTTTTTACATTGAAAAACTCAAAAATGATGGCAAATTATAAAAAAACATTAAAAATATATATGTAAAAAAAATGTAATTGCTTCCATTGCATTGTGGACAATCCACAACTTGTGGCAGGTGACGTGGCCAGGTGACGTGGCAAGTGGACAATCCACAACTTGTGCCAGGTTACATGGTCAGGTGACATGGCAAGTGAACAATCCACAACTTGTGACAGGTGACATGGCAAGTGGACAATCCATAACTTGTGGCAAGTGACGTGGCCAAGTGACGTGGCAAGTGGACAATCCACAACTTGTGCCAGGTGACATGGCAAGTGGACAATCCACAACTTGTGGCAGGTGACATGGCAAGTGGACAATCCACAACTTGTGGCAGGTGACGTGGCAAGTGGACAATCCACAACTTGTGGCAGGTGGCGTGGCAAGTGACACGCTAAATACAAGTTTTTTGAGCTTAGGGCGGGTCCTTATGATGTTTCCTAACTTAACGCTTATAGACGCAAATGCGGTAAAACGCGGCATGCAAACGCGAGAAAACGCGCGTTTAGAAACGCTGGTTTCAACCTTAGTTCTGAAGACTTTGCACCAGCGTCCCGTGTACATGGGGCCTAAAAACGGCTATGCCATTTACAGCTCAAAAACGCCATGGTAGCCATGAGGCCATAGGCTAACACAGAGAGGCGTTTTTAAGCTGCAAAAAACGCTCAAACAAGCGGCTGGAAAAACGTCCGTGTGCATGTAGCCTTATATTAACCACTTGCTTACTGGGCACTTAAAACCCCTTCCTGCCCAGACCAATTTTCAACTTTCAACGCTGAAGCACTTTGAATTACAATTTTGCAAACAAATAGAGCTTTCTTTTGGTGCTATTTGATCACCTCTGCGTTTTTTTTATTTTTTATATATATATAAATACAAAAGACGGACTAAAAAAAAAAAAATTTGGATATTTTAACCGCTTCAGCACCGGGCCTATTCTGGCACTTATCTCCTTCATGTAAAAACCATAATTTTTTGGCTATAAAATGACTTAGAACCCCCAAACATTATATATGTTTTTTTTAGCAGACGCCCTAGGGAATAAAATGGCGGTCATTGCAAATTTTTATCTCGCACTGTATTTGCGCAATAAATTTTCTAACGCCTTTTTTTGGGAAAAAAAATGGTTTCATGAATTAAAAAATAACAAAACAGTAAAGTTAGCCCAATTTTTTTGTATAATGTGAAAGATGTTGCTATGCTGAGTAAATAAATACCTAACATGTCATGCTTTAAAATTGCACACACTCGTGGAATGACACCAAACTTCAGTACGTAAAAATCTCCATAGGCGATGCTTTCATTTTTTTTACATGTTACCATTTTCACATTACAGAGTAGGTCTAGTGCTAGAATTGTTGCACTCGTTCTAACACACGCAGCAATACCTCACATGTGTGGTTTGAACGGCATTTACATATGTGGGCGGGACTTAGGTGTGTGTTCGCTTCTGAGCATGAGCTACCGGGGACAGGGACGTTTTAATTTTTTTTTATTTATTTTTTTTTTTGTTTTTTAATTTTTTTTTTTTTTTTTACACTTTTTTTTTTATTTTTATTTTTTTTGATCACTTTTTTTCCTATTACAAGGAATGTAAACATCCCTTGTAATAGGAATCTATTGTGACAAGTCCTCTTTATGGAGAGATGCGGGGTCAATAAGACCCCACATCTCTCCTCCAGGCTGGAAAGCATGAGATTGGTAAAAAAAATCACCGATCTCATGCTGGCAGCCGAGATCACGGCTTTGTTTACATATGGGAACCCAGCGTGGCGTCAGAACATCGCGCCCGGGCCTCCAACTGTCATAGAGATGACTGGTGACCAGCACAAGGAGAAAACAAAAACCATTACCAAGCTTTTGTTTACATCACGTGATCAGCTGTCATTGGCTGACAGCTGATCACGTGGTAAGGGGCAGGGATCGGCCCCTTACTTTGATCTGTCATCACCCGAGTCTCAGTGACTCGGTGACCACAGCGCGTGCGAAGGGGAGGACATCTATTGATGGACTCCAGGCAATTGAGGGCCGTGCTGTGGCCGTCGATCAGCTATAGCGCTGATCTCAAGTGATTAAAGAGGGTCTAAATGGGCCATTGACATGCATCACAATTCAACTTAGGAATGTGTTTTTGCAAAGTTAAACTAAATGAAATCCTTTCTTATTTTTGCTTGGGGATAGAGTGCAGAGAGATTAGAAGTCTAGACAGTTTTTGGGGATGTCTGCACCCCTGATAGGGTGAAGACAACTCCCAAATGTGGCCACTTTATCCTTCCAAATAATTCACTTCCTGTCACATAGCCACACAGGAAGTGAGGGTAAATCCCTACCAATGACTTTCCTTGGGGACACACAGGTCAATCTAAATACTTTCCCCATTATGTACATTGCACTCCAAATTATTAGGTATTTTGGACTTTGGGGTTTATTTACTAAAGGCAAATCCACTTTGCACTACAAGAGCACTTGCTGGATATCCGTGGGGGACATGCAAGGAAACAAAAAAAACACCATCTTTGCTTTTACATGATTGGATGTTACAATCACCAGTGTTTTCCCTCAGATTTTCAGCAGCTACACTTGAACTGCAGAGTGGATTTGCCTTTACTAAACCCCAAACTACCCAATGATTTGGGGTGTACACAACAAAGTGCTAGAGTGCAATTTGCTTAATGGGGACACTAGTTAGATTGATCTGTGTGTCCAAGAAAATACATTGGTAGGGTTTTACCTTCACTTCCTGTTTAGCTGTGTGAGAGGAAGTGAAGACAATTTTACTAAAAGGGGACACAAAGCCCAACCTACTTTGTTTCCCTCAAAATGCCCACAATTAGAATCGGATTGCCTTGAGCTATTTTTAAGTGCAGTGCTCTAAATCAGTGCTTCTCAAGTACCCCCAACAGGCCATGTTTGCAGGTTTTCCTTCATCTTGCACATGTGCTTTAAATCACAGTCAATGGTTTGGTATTTTGGACAGCAATTCTCGATAAGATAAATTCACAAAACATGTCCTGCTGGGGGTACTTGAGGACTGAGGCTCAGTAAAAAGGAAAATTGAATACTTACCGATCTGTATTTTTTATTTCTTGGGGACTATCCATGGCAGCACACAATACATGCATATGCTACCATGAAGGCACCAGGTTAGACAAATCACACCTGTTTTGTTATGCCAATAAGCATAGTTAAGCTGCAGCTGTCACATTTGTTGCATAGAAAACAAAAAACAAACATCAAACTTTGCATCAAATTTTATTGGTCAAAAAAACAGGACTTGGAAAACACAAAGGAAAGGGAAGCAAAAAAAAAAACACATGAAGGTAAATTTGAAACATTAGTCACATCTTGAGAAAGATTTAGCAAAATAATGCAGCACAGACATTTAATTTAAAGCGAACAAACGACACACATTAACAACAATCAAAAATATTTCAGGGGAACATATCCCCCACACAAAAAAAACAATCAACAAAAGTAAAACAAACATCTGTTTTGCAAAGACATAACAAATGAAATGCATGTGTTACAAACTCGATAAGGACACCAAAATGTACATTTTGCCAGCCGGCGCCACACACACACAATCTTGTCTCTTTTCAGGGCAAGGGAGAGAATGCTATCTGCAAGCTTTATATAACATAGGTTTGTGTGCTAATGAGGCAATTGAAAACACCTGCACAGTCCATGAAACACCCAAAATGCAAGTTCACCCAATGTAGAGGCTGAACTTCAAAGTGGGTACACCTGTTAAGGATGTCCTTCAATTACTAACCCAAAAAACACACTCTCTCTGAGCATGCCCAGAAATATCCAGGTGCTGTTCACACACAAAAAGCACCAAAAAAAAAAACATGCTCAGACCAACACAAATCCAGCTAGCAGAAAATAAGCCCCCTGTCCAAAATTAAGCACATCATCCAGCATGCTACAAAATTAGAGATGGTACAAACAGATGGTCCAGGGGGCAAACAAAGAGCCTAACATGGGCAAAAGTTATACAACAAATACCATTGCACTCTATGGGAACTGACTTGTTAATTTTGCTAGTCCCCACTTGGCTGGCTTATCTTCTAGTTATTGACCTTAAAATGGGGACCCAGGTCCCACCCTAAGGGACATATATCAATGTCACCAATTTGGACAACACCAAAAACAAAACAAGGAGAAGTGCCTTTAAATATGCCAAATTGCTTAAGGGCCATTTCACACCACATGCAGTCCATTGCGTTTTTTATGCATCAAAAATGCATGGAAAGTTGGTTATATGGTTCTAAATGACAGTGTTTGTTCCAGTACATTCCAGTTCCACCAAAAAAGTAGAACATGCTGCATTTTACCTGCACTGGACTGTACTGGAACACTGCAAAACGCATCAAAAACGCACTGGAACGCACCGGAACACACCTAAATGCACCAAAAACGCACTGAACACACTTGTCCTTATCTATGGTTAATAAAAAAGAGGGGTGAAAAAAAAGCACTGGACTGCATCAAAAACGTACCAAAAATGCACTGGAACGCATCAAAAACGCGCATGCAAAAAAGCACCTGGTAAGTATCCGGATTGCGTTTCTATGGTGTGAACTGGCCCTAAGGGCCAGTTCACACCATAGAAACGCAGTCTGGATGCGTTCCAGGTGCTTCCAGGTGCTTTTCTGCATTTCTGATGCGTTTTTGGTGCATTTTTGATGCAGTCCAGTGCTTTTTCCCCCCTCTTTTCACTTAACCTTAAGGGCCAGTTCACACCAGACGCAGTTCCGTTCAGTTTCGTGCACATTTTTTCTGCACTAAAAATGCATGCACAGTGTTTTCCATGTATTCCAATGGCTCTTGTTGGCTCTAGTTCACACCATACAGTCAGTTTCCGGTCAGTTTCCGTGCAGAAACTGAACGGAAACTGACTGCATGGTGTAAACTAGAGCCAACTAGAGCCATTGGAATACATGGAAAATACTGTGCATGCATTTTGTGCAGAAAAAAAGCACATGGAACTGCGTCTGATGTGAACTGGCCCTAATAAGGACAAGTGTGTTGCAGTGTGTCTTTGGTGCATTTAGGTGCGTTCCGGTGCGTTCCAGGTACGTTCTGGTGTGTTTTTGATGTGTTTTACTGCGGTCCAGTACAGTTCTGTACATAAAAAATGCAGCATGACCAATTTTTTTTTTCCTTTCTGAAACGCACTGGAACGGACTGCAGTGGTGTGAACTATGCCATTGGCATTAATGTGATCAACTTTCTTTATGTTTTTCATGCATCAAGAAAACGCACTGCACTGCATCCTGTGTGAACTGGCCCTAAATATCATACCTGGGGGGTGTCTATAGTATGCCTGTAAAGTAGGGCATGTTTTCCATGTTTATAACAGTCCGAGAGCAAAATTACATTTCTAAAGTAAAATAATAGTCATTTAAAAGTACTTGTGGCTTTAATGAATTGCTGGTTCCCGTCAATACAGATAAAAGTCATTGAAAGTCTTCGAAAAAAAAAATGCGTGGGGGTCCCCCCAAATTCCATTACCAGGCCCTTCAGGTCTGGTATGGATATTAAGGGGAACTCCGCGCCAAATTATAAAAAAAATGGCGTGGGGGTTCCCCTCAAAGTCCGTACCAGGCCCTTCAGGTCTGGTATGGATTTTAAGGGGACCCCCGCTCCAAACTAAAAGAAAATGGCGTGGGGATCTCCCTAAAAATCCACACCAGACCCTTATCCGAGCACGCAACCTGGCAGGCTGCAGGAAAAGAGGGGGGGACGAGAGAGCGCCCCCCCCTCCTGACCCGTACCAGGCCACATGCCCTCAACATAGGGAGGATGCTTTGGGGGTCTATGACCCCTCAAAGCACCTTGCCGGTGGTTGTGGGGGTCTGCGGGCGGGGGGCTTATCGAAATCTGGAAGCCCCCTTTAACAAAGGGGACCCCCAGATCCCACCCCCCCTGTGTGAAATGGTAATGGGGTACAAATGTACCCCTACCATTTCACAAAAAAAGTGTCAAAAATGTTAAAAATTACAATAGCCGGTTTTTGATAATTCCTTTATTAATGTCTTCTCCTTTCTTCCATCTTCTTCCATCTTCTTCTTCCATCTTCTTCCTCCATCTTCTTCTTTTCTCCATTCGGGTTTCTTCCTCCATCTTGTTCTTCATTTTCATCTTCATCTTCCTTCTTCCTTCGGTGTTCTCGTCCGCATCTTGCTCCGGCTTCTTGTTCCACTCTTCTTTCTCCGGACGGTCCGCTTGAATTCGAGATTCCCGCTGTGTGAAGGAAGATGAAGATGAAGAACAAGATGGAGGAAGAAATCCGAATGGAGAAAAGAAGAAGATGGAAGAAGAAGATGGAAGAAAGGAGAAGACATTAATAAAGGATTTGTCAAAAACCGGCTATTGTCATTTTTAACATTTTTGACACTTTTTGTGAAATGCTAGTGGTACATTTGTTACCATTTCACACAGGGGGGGGGCGGAATCTGGGGGTCCCCTTTGTTAAAGGGGACTTCCAGATTTCGATAAGCCCCCTGCCCGCAGACCCCCACAACCACCGGGCAAGGGTTGTGGGGATGAGGCCCTTGTCCCCATCAACATGGGGACATGGTGCTTTGAGGGGTCACAGACCCCCAAAGCATCCTCCCCATGTTGAGGGCATGTGGCCTAGTACGGTTATAGCCGCGAGTGCTTTTAAATGCCTTTATTTTTCCTTTAGAAATGTAATTTTGTGCAGGGACTGTTATATAATAATATAATAAAAGTTTAGAGGAGCGCCAGTTCAACTTATGCAAATGCATTTACGTGACTTGACATTTACTAAGATTTTTCCAGCGCAGTGAACCAACGCATTTGAACGAGTGAAATTGCCGCGCAATGCAGAAATACACCTCTCGCAGTTATAAACGTAATTGCAGGCGCAGCAGGCTGGTTCAGATAAAGTTACTTTCTCATTCTATTTGGGCATATTTGTTACTTGGGCAGTTTTCACTATACTTCCTCACATTACCGCACATCACCCCATTATATTGGCACTTCCAGCTTCTTTATATTTTTATTTGAAGATGCCGTGTGCCAGGTCCATAGTGGCACACTGAGCGCCTCCTCCCGTGCGCCGAGAACACTATAGTAAATAGAGAATAGCGCTGCGTTACCGGCGCAAATGTTTTGTAAATACCAAAACTGCCGTTGCGCATGCAGATGCGGCGATACTCATGGAGCAAACGTTTCGTAAATCAGTCCCATTGTTTGTATGAAATATGAACAAATCATATCCCTATATAGTGTGTACGTGTCTCAATTAAGAGCACTGAGTGTCATTTCTGTCTGCTGCTTTGTTCCTCTGCTATCAGCATGAATCACTTATGACAAGTTTTCCTGACATCAAGAGTAAAAAGGTGAAAGGGGAGAGGTTAATAGGATGGAGGATTTGTTATTATCGGCTCAAAATCGAAAGGAGACATATTTAGAAACTTGGGGCCAATGGAATACATTTAAATTCTCGGAGGAAGGGAGTTACCTCTTTGCTCCCGAGAGTACTTGAAAAAGAGAGAAGTGGGGGACGTTTGGTGTGCCCTCACTTCCCTAGATGATGGTATAGTAAACTCACCTTTACCTCGATGCATTTTTCCTTTAACTCTGACTCCCCCTCCCCTATCAGTGCCTTCTCTCTGTTTATAACTTTTTTCTCTTTTCTTTATGAATTATTTCCCTTATGGGGCTTCTTACTTTCTCCTTTTGCCTCTTCAGATATGTCGAGGTTTTTCTTCTTAGCAAAGTATGTTGTCAGGGCATACAAGAGAAGCAGGTCTAACGGAAGATAAAATAGGGACTATCTCAAATAACTAGTTATTGTTTTTGTTTTGTTTTTGATGATGTATTTAAGATAGGAGTAATGCTGTTAACTGGATTTTGAATGGATTCGTTGAAAATTATATGATTGATGGATTGATGAAATTGTTTATTTTTCTGTATGTATGACAACTAAAATAAAGAAAAAAAAAAGGGAGGGAGTTCCAGCTGATTGACAGCTTTGGCTCTGTTCCTGTGTGCTGTGTGAAGGGGGGTGTTTCCCTTCCCTCCAATCACCACTCTCCTCACTGAACTCTGCAGAGTGTAACTACAGTTCCCCGCCCCCTTTTTTGATAGCTCAGACAAGATTTATAAATTCTGGACTTTGAATGGATGTAGAGAGGAGAATACTGTAGATAAACAGGTTCAACTTATGTAGGAAGATGTATTTCATCTTTGTGTATCACCTAAATCCAATCACTTAACTGGGTATATTTAAGGGTTTACAACCACTTTCATACCTGTGCAGGCTCACCTATGAACAATTTATATTAGCTCACTTAGTAAATCCATGTTTACTTTTTCAGGGTCTGACTCTTTAGTTTGTATCAGGAGGTCAGATGTCACCTGAAGTTTGAGACTTTCCTTAGGCTACTTTCACACTGAAGCGTTGGATGCGCTGGTGGTATAGCGACGCTATTTTTAGTGCCGCTATACCGTATTTTTTGCCGCGATTTGCGGGTGCTAGCGGGGGGATTTTAACCCCCGCTAGCGGACGAAAATGGGTTAAAAACGCCTGCAATAACGCCTCTTTGCGGCGTTTTGCGGCCATTTTGGAGGCGCTACCCTATTGATTTCAATGGGCAGGGGCGCTATAGGAGCGGTATTTTTACCACTCCTATTGCGCCTCAAAGATGCGGCTTGCGGGAGTTTTTTTACCCTCCTGCAAGCGCAACGCTCCAGTGTGAAAGCCATCGGGCTTTCACACTGGATACAATTGAGCAGCTTTTTTGTGGCGCATTGCAGGCGCTATTTTTAGCGCAATAGCGCCTGCAAAGCACCTCAGTGTGAAAGGGGCCTTACTTCTAAGTACACAGGGTGTAAAAACAGGGAGCATACAGGGCATCAAGAGACATAATTCTGATCCCCTGATACAAGCAAAATTGTGAGACTCAGGTTATGTAAAGCTAATAATTGGGTGATTGAGCAGAGGAAAAGGAGCAGGGGGCAACTATTAATCTTTTGTAAATAAGCCTGAATGTTCTATGAATAGTGGTTTTAACAGAGTTTTAAAAAATGTGTACAACTTTTGTACTTTATGTTTATATGTTATGATATGCAATGTACAGATATTCTCTCACCACAGGAGTTTGAATTTTTATGTTTTATCAGCAGAATAATACTGGCAGTAGGCAATTACATAAATATTGCTATAACTGAATCATGCAGAATTATAACAAGCACAGTTAATAAAAGATACCTACAGCTTCCTACCTAAAATATATAGTACCAGTATTTATAGTCTCTCAGTAGGAGGATATATTTATGTTGTTAGTAAAATGTTATCTCATTGAATTCACACTACTATGTGTCAAGTTAGTTAAAATAAACTTTACACATGTGTATTACAAGTTCATTATGTAGCTGGATACATCACTGGAGCTTGATGAAAGTGGCTCAGGCAACCAGTGCTGTTGCATGGGGTGGGCAGAGAGGCACAGCCCTGAGTAGGGATGAGCTGAACACCCCCGGGTTCGGTTCGCACCAGAACCCGCGAACGGACCGAAAGTTCGCACGAACGTTAGAACCCTATTAAATACAATGGGTGCGAACGTTCGAAATCTAAAGTGCTAATTATAACGACTAATATGCATGTTATTGTCCTAAAAAGGGTTTGGGGACCCGGGTTCTGCACCAGGGGACATGTATCAATGCAAAAATAAGTTTTAAAAACGGACGTTTTTCGGGAGCAGTCATTTTAATGATGCATAAAGTGAAAAATAAAAAGTCAAATATTCCTTTAAATATCGTACCTGGGGGGTGTCTAAAGTATGCCTGTGAAGTGCCACGTGTTTCCCGTGTTTAGAACTGTCCGTGCACAAAATGACATTTCTAAAGGAAAAAAAAGCCATTTAAAACTGCTTGCGGCTTTAATGTAATGTCTGCTCCTGGTAATATGGATGAAAATCCTTGAGAAAAATGGCATAGCTACCCCATCACCCCCCCCCCCCCCGCCCCAGCCCATTACCAGCCCCTTTGGGTCTTGTATGGATATTAAGGGGAACCCCGCACACAAAATAAAAAAGGCCCTATATACTCTGAACAGGCGGTGCATACAAGACAGGGACTGTAGGTTTGTTCTTATGTAGAATCTGTTTGTAATTTTGAACAGGTACATTGTTTAAGTGTAGCTCCAGCCAAAAAATCTATTTTTAAGCTTTTTGGAAAACATAGGGAAGGGTTATCATCCCTGTAACATTTGTTTTGCTGTCTGTGCCCCTGTTCAGAACATTTCACCTCACTTTCCGTCCCAATGACAAATGTTTTTGAAACGTGGGGTTTTTATTGAAACAAGGATTGGTGATAAAGCATCAGTAGAGAGGAGACACCTTTTTCCCATATTAACTCTTACAGGAGAGAATTTCCCTTCCTAGGGGTAGATTTCCTCTCACTTCCTGTTGTCTCCTTTCGTTTGCAAGTAGGAGTCGTTTGTAAGTTGGATGTTTGAAAGTAGGGGCCTGCCGTATATACTCTGCTGAAATTTGCCCCTTACATGTTGGTGTTGCCACAACACTGTAAGCCCTCACAGTTACTCTTGGTGGGCGCATGAATGGGCCCTGCTGTGAATTATTAGATCAAGAATTGTAATTGCATGCCCCTGTTGAACAGGGGCTGAAAAATTGGGCCTTTGGTGGTGGTGGTGGTGGTGTTGACACAACACTGTAAGGCCTCACAGTTACTCTTGGTGGGCGCAGGAATGGGCCCTGCTGTGAATTATTAGATCAAGAATTGTAATTACATGCCCCTGTTAAACAGGGGCAGAATAATTGGGCCTTAGGCAATGGTGCCACAACACTGCAACCCCTCACAGATACTTTACTTGGAGCATAGCAATGAGCCCTGTTGCAAAGTATTGCATCAAAAATTTTAATTACACGCCCCTGTTAAACAGGGGCTGAAAAATTGGGCCTTAGGCACTGGTGCTGGTGCCACGATACTGCAACCTCTCCCAGATACTCTAGTTGGAGTGCAGGAATGAGCCCTGCTGCAAAGCATTGCATAAAATTTTTTAATTACATGCCCCTGTTAAACAGGGGCTGAAAAATTGGGCCTTAGGCACTGGTGCTGGTGCCACGACACTCCAACCTCTCCCAGATACTCTAGTTGGAGTGCAGGAATGAGCCCTGCTGCAAAGCATTGCATAAAAAATTGTAATTACATGCCCCTGTTAAACAGGGGCTGAAAAATTGGGCCTTAGCCACTGGTGCTGGTGCCACGACACTCCAACCTCTCCCAGATACTCTAGTTGGAGTGCAGGAATGAGCCCTGCTGCAAAGCATTGCATAAAAAATTGTAATTACATGCCCCTGTTAAACAGGGGCTGAAAAATTGGGCCTTAGCCACTGGTGGCGGCACCCAGAAACAAAAATGTTCTTCCAAGCTGTCATCATCAATCGGATCATTGAGGAGGAGGAGGATAGTCAGTCAACATAACAGTACAGTCACTCAGCATCAGCATAAGTCTTGAAGGGATGTGACATTTGAAAATAAATTAGTATGTTATATCAGCTTCAGGTGTTTGGTAGCTGGTGGTGATCCAAGACTGGTTCATCTTTATGAAGGTCAGTCGATCAACCGAGTCGGTGGACAGGCGCACCCTGTGATCCGTGACAAATCCTCCAGCATCACTGAATGTGCGTTCTGAAAGAACGCTGGATGCAGGACAGGCCAGTAGCTCAATTGCATACTGTGCAAGCTCTGGCCAGTGATCCATCCTCAAGACCCAGTAAGCCAGAGGATTTTCAGTGGGGAAGGTGTCCAAGTCTGACCTTGCCCCTAGGTATTCCTGCACCATGTATATCAGACGCTGGCGATGGTTGCTGGAACCGATCATACCTTGGGGCTGTGGACTAAAGAATTGTCTGAACGCATCGGTCAGACGGCCACGTTCCCCACTGCTCCTTCTTTGACTGACCGAAGCCTCAGCAACTCGTTGTCCAGGACCAGGAGTTTGTAACCTCCTAGTCTCTGGGAACGCGTTGCACAGACCTTTCTGCAAGGCCTCCCGGAGTTGTCTCATCCTCTGCTCCCTCTGCGACGGTAAGATAAGGTCCGCAACCTTACCCTTGTACCGTGGATCAAGGAGAGTGGCCAGCCAGTAATGGTCCCTCTCCTTGATCCAAAGAATACGAGGATCCTTCCGCAGACTTTGCAGGATCAGGGAGGCCATGCAGCGTAGGTTAGCTGAGGCATTCGGTCCAGAGTCCTCTGGGTCACTAAGGACGACATGATCCGCAGCCACCTCCTCCCAGCCACGTACAAGTCCACGGGTTTCTTGGGACTGTAAATCATCCCTAAAAGACTGCTGTTGATGATGCTGAGTGCCAGGCTCCACCTCCATGCTGACACAATCCTCCTCCTCCTCCTCCTCCTCTTCTTCCTGTGCGATGGGTGGGACAGAAGGAACACTGTCTGGGTAAAGGGGGCCTTGAGAGGCAAGGAAGTCCTCCTCTTCCTGCCTCTGTTCTGCCTCAAGTACCCTGTCCATTATTCCACGCAGCGTATGTTCCAACAGGTGGACAAGAGGTGTCACTGATGCATGCACTGTCACTGCTCACCATCCTCGTGGCCTCCTCAAATGGTGCCAGGACAGTGCATGCATCCCTGATCATGTCCCACTGGCGTGGTGAAAAAAACCTGAGCTCCCCTGACCCTGTCCTGGTGCCGTAGTCGCACAGGTACTCATTGATGGCCCTCTGCTGCGTGTGCAGCCGCTGCAGCATGGCCAACGTTGAGTTCCACCTGGTGGGCATGTCACATATAAGGCGGTTCTTGGGCAGGTTCAACTCCTTTTGCAGCTCAGCCAGGCGAGCACTGGCATTATAAGATCTGCGGAAATGCACACAGACTTTCCTGGCCTGCCTCAGGACATCCTGTAAGCCTGGGTACCTGCCCAAGAACCGCTGCACCACCAGGTTAAGGACGTGAGCCACACAGGGCACATGGGTCAGTTGTCCCTGTCGGAGGGCGGAGAGGAGGTTGGTGCCATTGTCGCAAACCACCATTCCTGGCTTAAGCTGGCGTGGCGTCAACCACCTCTCGGCCTGCCCCTGCAGAGCAGACAGAACCTCTGCCCCAGTGTGGCTCCTGTCCCCCAAACACACCAGTGCAAGCACGGCATGGCATCTTTTTGCCTGCGTAATTGCGTAGCCCCTTGAACGCCTATGGAGCACCGCTGGTTCCGAGGACAAAGCACAGGAAGAGGCCATGGAGGAAGAAGAAGAGGAGGGGGTGGAGGAGAGAGGTGTGTCACAACTAGTAGTAGCATTTTGGAGGCGTGGTGGCGGAACAACCTCCAACACTACTGCACCTTGTCCTCCATCCTTCCCAGCTGCCAAAAGAGTGACCCAATGGGCCGTGAAAGAAAGGTAACGTCCCTGTCCATGCCTGCTGGACCATGAGTCAGCGGTAATATGCACCTTACCGCTGACCGCCCTGTCCAGCGAGGCCAAGACATTGCCTTCCACATGCCGGTAGAGAGCCGGAATCGCCTTCCGTGAGAAAAAGTGGCGTTTGGGAACCTGCCACTGAGGAACCGCACATTGCACAAACTCACAGAAGGGGGCAGAGTCTACCAACTGAAAAGGCAGCAGTTGAAGCGCTAGCAATTTAGCCAAGCTAGCATTCAACCGCTGGGCATGTGGATGGCTGGGAGTGAACTTCTTTCGACGGTCCAGCAGCTGGGGCAGGGAAATTTGCCTGCTAGAATCGGACATCGGTGTACTGCTAGCAGAGTGCCCGCAAGTACTTGGCTGTGACACACCTAATTCTACACCTTCATTCCTCTCAGTGCAGGTTTCAGAGAGGACTTAAGGTATAGTGGGGTTGGAGATCCCAGCTGATGCAGTGCAAGGAGAGGTCCGCTTTGTTCTTTGGTGTGGGTCTTTAAGGTAGGCTTGCCAACGAGCTGCATGGCAGGTCAACATATGTCTGGCCAAGCGGCTGATGTTTTGGCCACGCGATATACGCTTGAGACATATGTTGCAAACAGCAGCTGTGCGATCTGATGCACTCGACTCAAAAAAGGCCCACACCAAAGAACTTTTTGAATAACGGGCATAGGCAGCGCCCTGCACAGGTGGAGCTCTGCGGTGTAATTCAGTCGGTGTGCTGCCCTTACGCTGGCCCCCCGAGGGAATCCTGCCTCGTTGGAGATGTGCCTCCTCCTCATCCTCCTCCTCCTCCTCTCTCCTATTAGGCACCCACGTGGAGTCAGTGACCTCATCATCCCCTCCCTCCTCATCACTGGAGCCAATCTGGCAGTATTCTGCAGCTGCTGGAACATGACTGCCAGATTGGTGTCCTTCTTGAGCATCCCCTCTCTCTGCTCTCACGCTACTGCCTTCCTCTAGCTGGGTATCATCATCAGACCCTTCGAAACGCTGGGCATCCTCCTGGAGCATGTACCCAACACTGTGCTCAAACAGTTCGGGGGACTCCTCAGGAGGACATGGTGGGTCTAGGGAAGGAGTGACTGATGATGACAATGATACCAGGGAAGAGGACGCTTTGGCAGCTGCTTTGCCAGTACCCTGAGCCTGGGTGAGAGAAGATGAGGAGGATGAGTTGGGCTTGGTCATCCACTCTACCAAGTCTTCGGCATGATGCGGCTCAACATGTCCAGCTGCCGAAAATAAGGACAAGTGTGTCCCATGGCCACGTGCTGATGACGATGCACCGCGTCCACGACCAGCACTGTTGTCTCTAGACACAGAGCCTGCTTGCCCTCTTTTATTGGCTCCTGACTGTCTGCCTCTCCTTGTTTGCCTTCCAGACATTCTAATGGCCTGCAGGGAGATGGGAAAACCAGCAATAAGGGGTAGCTTCAGGTGTATATTTTGCAGGAAGCACATTACGCCCGCTGTAAGTGCTGCAGATAACTGCCTGTGTTACACAACAGGAAAAAACAGCAATAAGGGCTAGCTTCAGGTGTTTATTTTGCAGGAAGCACACTCCGCCCGCTGTAAGTGCTGCAAATGCCTGTTAGTGTAACACAAAAGAAAAAAAGCTCCAGCAATAAGGGCTAGCTTCAGGTGTATAATGTGCAGGAGGCACACTCCGCCCGCTGTAAGTGCTGCAAATGCCTGTTAGTGTAACACACCAGGAAAACACAGCAATACGGGCTAGCTTCAGGTGTATATTTAGCAGGAAGCACACTCTGCCCACTGTAAGTGCTGCAAATGCCTGTTAGTGTAACACACCAGGAAAACACAGCAATACGGGCTAGCTTCAGGTGTGTAATGTGCAGGAGGCACACTCCGCCCGCTGTAAGTGCTGCAAATGCCTGTTAGTGTAACACACCAGGAAAACACAGCAATACGGGCTAGCTTCAGGTGTATATTTAGCAGGAAGCACACTCCACCCGCTGTAAGTGCTGCAAATGCCTGTTAGTGTAACACACCAGGAAAACACAGCAATACGGGCTAGCTTCAGGTGTATAATGTGCAGGAGACACACTCCGCCCGCTGTAAGTGCTGCAAATGCCTGTTAGTGTAACACACCAGGAAAACACAGCAATACTGGCTAGCTTCAGGTGTATAATGTGCAGGAGACACACTCCGCCCGCTGTAAGTGCTGCAAATGCCTGTTAGTGTAACACACCAGGAAAACACAGCAATACGGGCTAGCTTCAGGTGTATATTTAGCAGGAAGCACACTCCGCCCGCTGTAAGTGCTGAAAATGCCTGTTAGTGTAACACACCAGGAAAACAAAGCAATACGGGCTAGCCTCAGGTGTATATTTAGCAGGAAGCACACTCCGCCCGCTGTAAGTGCTGCAAATGCCTGTTAGTGTAACATACCAGGAAAACACAGCAATACGGGCTAGCTTCAGGTGTATACTGTGCAGGAGGCTTAGCAACAATGACACTGACACTGTCCCCTGCCTATCCTTCTCTCTCCCTGCACACAAGGTTTATCAAAGAATATGACACGGACACTCTCCCTGCCTATCCTTCTCTCTCCCTGCACACAAGGTTTAGCAAAGAATATGACACTGACACTCTCCCTGCCTATCCTTCTCTCTCCCTGCACACAAGGTTTAGCAAAGAATATGACACTGACACTCTCCCTGCCTATACCTTCTCTCTCCCTACACACAAGAATAGCACAAAGAATAGCACAATGACACTGTCCCTGCCTATCCTTCTCTTTCCCTGCGCCGGAACACACTACACAAGGCCGCCGCGCTGGCGGCCTTTTATAGTGTGGGGCGTGTGCTAAACCCCCTGAGCTATAATTGGCCACAGGCAACCTGACTGTGGCCAATTATGGCTCTCCTAGCTGCCGGTGCTGTGATTGGCCAAGCATGCGGGGTCACAGTGCATGCTTGGCCAATCACAGCGCCAGGATTGCACTGCAATGGCGCAGTGTATTGTGGGCCGTTCGTGTCACTCGGGGTCACAGTGCATGCTTGGCCAATCACAGCGCCGGGATTGCACTGCGATGGCGCAGTGTATTGTGGGCCGTTCGCGTCACTCGAATTTGGCGCGAACGGCCCAAATAGTTTGATCTTCATCGAACAGCCGATGTTCGAGTCGAACGTATGTTCGACTCGAACACCGAGCTCATCCCTAGCCCTGAGTAAACCCAAATTCATAATCTGAAGTTTACATGGGGTTTATGTTCTTCATTTGCAGAGGTTAAGAAAGAAAAGTAAGTATCAGCAGCTGCCATGGGGAAGGAGTTTATTGTGATATTAATGTGAACCTGTTAATGTAAAACTATTACAGTAAACATTGTTTTATATGTAATGATAACATTTAGTATGTTAGTTCCTTTACTTTTACATTTCACGTGTTTGATTTATAGTTTTCTCCACATTTACATGCAGACCAAGCTGTCCAGCAAATGTGATAGTAGTTGTGAAAAGCTATAAGACTACTAAGTGTTGCATCATTTTTTATTTAATTTTTTACAAACAGGTGCTTTATTCAACAAAAACGGTACATACAATATAACACAGATCTGCCAATGTCATTACCATACAGTTCCATTGTAACACAGAGAAAGTAGATACAAACAAAACAGTGAGTAAAACATGTGCATCCCATTTACCTTAGGCCTAGGTTGCCTGTTGGGTTAGTGAGTTAACTGTCCGTTGCGATTCACTAGAGGGCAACGAGACCATCTGACCCCACACAGTGGGACAACATATTAGAACTGGACACGTGAGCATCCATTGGGTCACGTCAGCGTCCGGGGGGCCCACACCTTATCATTTTTCCAAGCACACCCTCTATTCAAATACGTCATCTTATATAGCGGGAGCGCCTCATCCACCATCCTTTCCCAACCGGATACGGTCGTGGAGTTGAAGAAACCCAATGAAGTAGAATCGCCTTTTTAGCATAATATAAAGGGTACGCTATTAGAACCTTTCAATGATGTGAGCGCTGCTCATCATCAGGGATACCTAATAAAGCCAAGACCGGATCAGGGGTCAGGTTACATTGCAGCCTAAGATTAATTTCAGCAAATACATCTCGCCAAAACGACACTATGACAGGACACTCCCAGAACATGTGAAGGTCACAACGGGAGCAGTTGGGGTTATGCTGTGGGAACATCCTCTTAGACTTAGTCAGAGTATCCAGCAGAACTCTGTATTGTGCGGCCACTCAGGTCGCCATCCTAGACCCGCCCCGTTGCATCATTTTTTTAACAAGATTTTAACCATGGAAATAAAATGTAACCATTGTAGCCATGTGACCACAGTTGTGACAAATTATAACACTGCCAAGAGTTGCAGCAATGTGTTTTTAAGACAATATAAACCATGGACATCAAACAAAAAATGGACTGCTGATGTGGAAATTGCGTATTTTTTATATTTCCTTATTATTGTTGACTCACAATATCTAATATTGAATTCTAAACCTGGCTAAGGGGCCATACAAGACATAGAAGAATGGTCCATTTAGCTGCCTCCATGCTAAAGGAATGCCATTACAAACTGTCCCGTTCCTTAAGAGGGCATTTTTCTTGAAAAGGGAGTTGGCCGGGGGTTAGCCATTCCTTAACCACTTCAATAATAGGCCCTTACGCACCTTCCTGCCCAAGCCAATTTTCAGCTTTCAGCACTGTCGCAATTTGAATGACAATTGCGCGGTCATGCTACATTGTACCCAAACAATTTTTTTACCATTTTGTTCCAACAAATAGAGCTTTCTTTTGGTGGTATTTGATCACCTCTGCGGTTTTTATAACAAAAGACCGAAAATTTAGAAAAAAATAATGTTTTTCTTTGTTTCTGTTAATTTTTTTGTAAATAAGTAAGTTTTTTTCTTCAATGATGGGCATTGATATGGCTGCACTGATAAGGCGGCACTGATGGGCACCGATGAGGTGGCACTGATGAGGTGGCACTGATGAGGTGGCAGTGATAATGGTTGTTACCGAGCGGACGTGTGTGTGCAGCAGCTCCTGCCATCCAGAGCTGCACTTGTTTTCTTCCCCTTATCCCCCCCCTCACCAGCGGTTGGCTAGGGGTCCACAGCTCCCCATAGACGAGGCGACCCCCCAACCCAGCCCCTAGCTCACCTCGGGCAGCATCGAGGCCGCCATCCACCGCTTCCAGGATCACATCCCACAGCACAGCAGCACGGACGTGCGTGCAGGAGCTCCGCTCCTTCCAGGGCTGCACAGTCCTCCACCCCCCCTCCCAGCCAGAGTCCCCTACGGGCTGCAGCCACTGCTCCCCAAAGACCCGGGGTCCCCCCCCAGCCCAGTCCCTCATCTCACCGCTGCCGCCGAGGCCTTCACCAGCCGCCTTCGGCACCCCCCCGCAGCCGCTGGCAGGAAAGTCCGCGGCTGCGGCCTTAGCTCCGCCACTCAAGCCTCCACCAGCATCCGGATCACTTAGTCATCCACCAGGATCACCTTTACTGCCCAGCTCTTGGAGCTCCCCCGGACGGTAGCGGGCCGCCGAAGCAGCACCAGCAGCTGCCTGGCCAGTTCAGGATAGACTGGGGCTTCGGCCTAGCCCCCGGCGGCCATCTTGGTCCACCCAGATCGGCTCCCAACACCCTCTCCTGGCCCCCCTGGAATAGACCCACCCGGAATAACTACCTGATTGCACCCCCTCAAGGGTCGACTGCCTGTGCCCCCCTCTGGGTCACTTGAAGCGGCAGCCAGAAGGACGAAACTGAGATTGGCCTGGCAAGCAGCGGCCATCTTGGTATACCCAAGAACTTCCCCAACACAAAAAAAAACAAAAAAAATAGTTTTCTCCTTTCTTTTTTCCGATTCTACTGACACAGCCCCCCCCCCCCCAGCATAACCAGGTTCCCCCAACCTGCAACACCAGGCACCACTATCTTTTAAAAACTCTTCAAACTTATTACGGATCTTTACCCCCTCGACGCACCCAGGATACCCCGACCCAAAACACCGACCACCGCTACTTCGTTGCACAGAGCAGGAGGCAGGAGCTCTGGTCTGACCGCTGCACAGAGCAATCCACACACATGGTCAAACGCAACGGACGTGTGTCGCAGGAGCTCTGGTCACACCGCTTCACAGAGCAATCCACACACATGGTCTAGGGAAACGGACGTGTGTGGCAGGAGCTCTGGCCATCAGGCCATTTAGGACTCATCCTTGGACTCCTACGCTTTCTCTCCCCCAGAAAACGGGAACCTGATGACCGGTGGCTTCACTTGGACCCCACTCCCCCCCTAGTTAAGTCCCCCAGCTCACCATCGCACCGCCCGCAGCCGCCACCTGCCGCCATCTAGGCACACGCCTCTAGACCGCTAGACCTGCAGGACAGACCGCGGCTGCGGCATAGCTCTGGCCAACCCATAATCCTCTCCCCAATTCTCCTCCCAGTGGGCCCGCGTACGCCGGCCTGGTAAGTACATTGGGCCACCTCTTACCAATAGGAAGTTGATCCAGGGTTCACCCGATTGCCTCTCGGGGGATCAGGAAGGAATTTTTCCCCTGCTGCAGTAATTGGCTAGGCTCAGTTGGGGTTTTTCGCCTTCCTCTGGACCAACGGGGGGGTGGTTTAGGTCATTGGGGGCCCTATTCACCTCCCCATTCACCCTTGTTTTTTTCCCATCATGTACAATTTTAAATACTCAGCGGACACCCTCCACAGGCTAAGGAATACCGTCTCAACACTACCAATCTCCACCCAAAAAATACTACGAAAAGAAAAACTACTAAGGATCAATCGACAATCGACTATCAAAAACACGAAGGGACCACTGCCACTACAACACATATCATGCGCCCTGATCAACACAAGATCTGCAGTCAAGCACAGACAGGAAATCCACAACTTCATCACCCAAAACAACATAGATTGCCTTTTTATCACGGAAAGCTGGCTAACACCTGACTGTAACACCATCCTAACAGAATTGGTGCCTGAGAACTACTCCATCCCAACCGAGCATAGAAGAGGACAAAGAGGAGGAGGCCTAGCAGTGATCTTCAAATCTCACCTCTATCTCACCAAACCAAATCAACAGAACTCCTTGCCTTTCATGGAGACACTCACGCTGCATCTTCAAACAACACCTCAAGACACCATTCACATACTGCTATGCTACAGACCACCAGGACCGAAGACAAATCTCCTCACACCCTTCACCAAATTCATTTTGATATACACCTTGAAAACCAAAAACTTTCTATTACTCTGGGACTTTAACCTCTGGGCTAACTCCACTCAGGTCCCCATCGCCACCTCCTGCATCAACCAACTGGAAGAACTAGGTCTGCAGCAACTGATAAATGCCCCCACGCATGGATCGGGTCACATTCTTGACCTCATCTTCGAACAAAATATGAACGTCAACACAATGGACAACATGCCGTTACCATGGACAGACCACCACTCTATGAAATTTAAAATCACCACCAACACCATCTCCCAAAAACCAAAACACTCGATAACCACCCACTGGACAAGATCTCAGAAGAAACTACACTCTGAACTCTTCAAAATGACACCATCAACAAAAATAGGAACGCTAAATCAAAACCACTCAACGGAACAAATACTCAACGTCTTAAACAAAGCATTACTACAAACAGCAGACATAGTCGCGCCGAGACGCAGAGCACTGATCCGCAGAAACAATCCGGGCTGGTTTAATGACACTCTAACTATAGTGAAGCAAGAACGCAGAAGAGCTGAAGGAGCCTGGAGAAGAAACCCAACAAAGGAAAACCACACTAACTATAAAGCACTCACTAATAAATACCACAAAGCGATCTTCAAAGCAAAAAAAAATACTTCTCAAACACCATCTCAAAGGCCCTAAACCGGCCTCGCAAACTTTTCAAACTAGTCGCTCAAACTATGAACCCCACATGTTTTGACCACCCAGCAAACGAAACTCAAGAATTCTGCAATGAACTATCGGATTTTTTCATCGACAAAATCGAAAACATTCGAGAAATGATTCAAAAGAAAAAAAACAACCTCACTCAGCCTAAACAAGAAGAGGAAATCAATATACAATCGTTTAAATTTTTGCTGGTCCCGATCACCATCGACATCACCAAAAACATCATCAGAAGTCTCAGAGACAGCACATCACCAAATGACATAATTTCTACAAAACTCCTAAAAGAATGTACTGACATCTTGGCACCCACCATAACACATCTCGTAAATCAATCGTTCAAAGAAGGCATTGTTCCGATCTCCCTCAAGCAAGGCATAGTCAAACCCCTCCTTAAGAAGCCCAACCACGACCCTAAAGACCCAAACTACCGCAGACTGGTAACAAATCTCAACACCATCTCAAAGATCATGGAGAACGCAGTAGTACAACAGCTACAACACCATTTGGACACCCACAAACTCTTGGATCCACTACAATCAGGCTTCCGCCGAGGCCATGGCACAGAAACAGCCCTTCTTAAAATTTGGGATGACGCCCTCGAAGCAGCAGATGACAGAGAATCATGGCTTCTGGTGCTGCTGGATCTCAGTGCAGCTTTTGACACAGTAGACCACAAAACCCTACTCATCCGCCTCAAAGAAGTAGCAGGAGTCGCAGACCCCGACCTACCCTGGTTCGCATCCTTCTTAGAAAACCGCTTACAGACAGTGAAACTAGGAGCCTTCACCTCTGAAACTCGCGCTATTTCTTGCGGAGTACCTCAAGGATCCCCCCTTTCACCCGTGCTCTTTAACATCTACCTCCGCCCACTCCTCAATCATCAGCAAACAGGACCTGTGCTACCACTCATACGCTGACGACACCCAACTCTACTTTCGTATCACCGGAAAAAAAGACCAATATCACGGACTGGAAAAGTGCCTCACATTGATCGATGATTGGATGACTGAGAGTTCCCTCAAACTCAATGGATCCAAAACAGAACTTCTTCTCCTCCACGCAAACCTAAAGACAAAAGCAAAGACTTCTTGTACACCACCCACCATTCTTGGACAGACCATTACCCCGAGCACCAAAGTCAAAAGTCTCAGAGTCATCTTTGATTCGGAGATGTCGATGGATGCACAAATAGGATCAGTAGTCAGCGGATCGCACCATCTCCTACGCCTGCTGCGTAGACTCATCCCCTTCATCCCAGAAGAGGACACAGCAGTAGTAGTTGGAACAATCATCAACTCCCGACTCGACTATGCAAACTCCCTCTACATAGGACTTCCTAAATATCAGATTTCGTGCCTACAAGTCATCCAGAACACGGCAGCCAGACTGGTAACAGGGAAAAAACCTTGGGAATCGATCACCCCTTCACTGAGGACCTTGCATTGGTTAACCATAAAGGATCGGGTCACGTTCAAGACCCTCTGCCTGATCCACAAGTGCACACAAGGAAATGCTCCTCAATATTTATGCGAGAAGATAAAACACTACACCCCAACGCATTCTCCGATCAACCAATCAAAACCTCCTCCACATCCCCAAGTCCCGCTACAAATAGAAGGGAGAACGAATATTTGCAGTCCAAGGACCACGGCTATGGAACGCTCTACCCATGGACATCTGTATGGAAGAAAACCATCGAGCCTTCAGGAAAAAACTTAAGACCCACCTCTTCTGAAGGATCAGGACGACACGGGATGCAAGCGCCTTGAGGCGATTTAGTTCACATTTGCAGCGCTATATAAGTTATCACTCACTCACTCACTCACTTGGTCACTGATAGGCGGCACTGATAGGTGGCACTGGTATGCGGCACTGATGGGCACTCATAGGCAGCACTGATGGGCGCTCATAGGCGGCACTGATGGGTACGTATGGGTGGCACTGATGGTTACTTATGGGTGGCACTGATAGGTGGCACAGATTGGCACTGATAGGTTGGCACTGATGGGCATGGATGGGCACTGAGAGGTGGCACTGATGGACACTGATGGGTGGCACTGATGATACTGATGGGTGGCATTGCTGGGCATCACTTGTTTTATCTTGACCATTATGTTGCCAGTCAGTGCCCATTTGTGGACACTGATTGGCATCTATTGTGCATATTTTTTAATATGTGGATGGCCATGGGGTACATACCTGGCCATCCACATGTTGCCCCCTTCCCTGGTGGTCCTGGCGGCTTCCCTGGTGGTTCTGGGCGGGTATCCGCGGGGGGGGCCACACTGATAAACAATCAACGCAGACCCCCCTGTCAGGAGAGCTGCCGATCGGCTCTCCTCTACTCGCGTCTGTCAGACGCGAGTGAGGAAAAGCCGATCAACGGCTCTTCCTGTTTACATCGTGATCAGCCATGGACACGGCTGATCACGTGGTAAAGAACCTCCAGTCAGGATAACAGAACCACTTCCCAGACGTCAATCTGCTATTGACCGGGCAGGAAGTGGTTAAACACTCAGTATCACACATCAGAGCTGTCATTAGGCATGCGTCTCAATATGGTCTTCAGCCATGCCATCATGTTGGGACTCAATGGCAAAACTACATCTTTAGTTAAGTATTCTTGTTATATGTTCAAATATTATTAATATTATTAGCTGTATCTGTCATTACTTTTATTAAATGTTATACTTATAAGTATTTGTGTGAGCTCTCTTTGCACTTATCAAATACAACCCCAAAAAACGTAAACTATTATGTAACCATGATAAATCATTTTGGTATTAGTAGTGGGGTGTTTGATCTGTGTGAACTAGAGATACAATGTAGTGACAAGATTATGCTAGATTTGGCTTTGGTCCAATTTCAACAGTGAGGGGTCTGACCTATATATGTCAGACATACACCATATAGTACTACGCCATTGGAACTAGCCTCTGCCTTACTGCATTTGACAAATGTTATGTTTTGAAAGCTTGTTTTCTGAACTCTTCTGATTAGATTTTTCTGTAATATGTTTTGATATGTACATTGATATATTCAATAAATAATTTGAACAAGGATCATGTTAGATTGTTTGTGCAACCCCAAAAAATTTAAACTATCACATAACCATGATAAATCAACTGCGCAAAGCATACCCCTCTGAGCCTCAAAATGGTTATAGAGTAGCAAAATGGAATAAACTGATGCAACAACCAGAGGGCAAAAATATAGGCAGAAGTAGAGTAAAGTTCACTCCAAAGTGGACATTAGTATTCTGCAGCAGGGTTTCTCAACTCCAGTCCTCAAGGCGCCCCAACAGGTCATGTTTTCAGGCTTTCCATTATTTTGCACAGGGGATGTAATCAGTTTCACTGCCTTAGTAATTACCACAGCTGTTTCATCTGAGGGAAATCCTGAAAACATGACCTGTTGGTGCGCCTTGAGGACTGGAGTTGAGAAACACTGGTCTGCAGGATCAATAGGATCTATCAAAAAACGAGCCGTCTGCCTTGATCAGTGTCTCTTTTGTGAAGCTTGAGAGGTGCAGCTCCACCATCCATGCACCGCTCATAGGCGTGCGCATGGGGTGTGCCAGGTGTGCCCAGGCACACCCTAATCCCCCTGTGCAGCACAGATTCCCCCTACTGCCCTGGCTCCCATCTTTCCCCCCGCAGCACTGTCAGCTTCCCTCCTCTCCTATCAGCTGTTGCTGCTGGGATGTTTTAGGAGTGGGGAAGGGGAAAGTAAATATGTAATTTACTGGCCCCTTCCCTTTCTGAATGAACACCGTGAGCGATCGGTAGTGTGTGTTTTGGCTTTGGGGTGCACACCCTAATGCAATAGGCTGCGCACACCTATGGCACCGCTCTTTGCGTAATAGGCCCTAGCGTAGGATCTTTCACATTATTACTTCCATCTATAACTGGTGATCAGAGGAAGACATGTCTATAAAAACCAAACAAGGCACATGCATGATGGCACCATTTATTTCATTTCTCAGTGGATTCTTCATTGACATATATCTCAGTGCACCAGGGTGAGGGAAACTCCAGCCAGTGAGAAAATATCCTGGGACCAGTGTGTTTCCCAGAAGACAGCGGGGGGTGACGCGAAGGGGCGTTGGTGAAACATGTCAGCTGTTTCACCAATGTAGACCCTTGTTCTGCACAGCCTCAGTTGCTGTCTATTTTTCATCACTGTGCTTGGTAGACCGGGGGGGGGGGGGGGTGGGGGTTATTTACTAAAGGCAAAGTGCACTTGGAAGTGCAGTCACTTTAGATCTGAAAGGGACATGCAAGGAAGATAAAGAAAACAGCATTTTTGCTTGCACATGATTGGATGATAAAATCAGCAGAGCTTCGCCTCATTTCAGATCTTCCCCTCAGATCTACAGCGACTGTACTTCCAAGTACACTTGTAGTGCAAAATGGATCTGTATTTAGTATATCAACCCCTTAATTCTTTCGTCAACAAAATGGCTAACAATTGACAAGTAAACAGATAAGGGAAAACCTAGAGCAGCAATATTTTTTAGACTGCAAAATGTAAAAAAAAATAAAAAATTTAGTTCTGAACATAATAAATATTGTGTGTGTATAAAAAAATCACTATAGATTGAATTTAATCGAATGAGATAAAAATGTATCATGTTGAACAACAGAGTGTGACTGCTCTGCAACATTACAGACATTATAATTTTCAGCCAAAAGGCCTATTGTGTCCCAAAACAAGGAACATTTTTGTTAAGCTCATGTAAAAGTATGAATTCCCTATTCATCCACTCAGTCATTTATTTGAAGGATATGTAACAAAAAACTCCTGTGGGTCTCACAGAGTATGTTCATTCTCGCTCATTTTCATATTAATTGCCCTAACTATTACAAATAGCAACTCTAATTGGATTTTGAATACTTTTTTGGACTGAGCTAATTAAGTCCATAAGGTACTCTTAAAACTGTCGGCTTTGACCTGCTGTCGTCTGCTTGTCTGCGTACACGCAGGCTAATTCATTCAGAATATGCCTTTTCTGGATAGAATATCTCTTAATGGGATACATTTTAGGATACAAGTCCATTTCTTTTTCTCTGCTCTGTTCATCTTGAGGATTCTTTTTTTGTCCCAGTATGTTTTTCTGTGGTAGTTAGAAGGAAGTTATGAGGACTGAAAGTCTATATGGGCTGCTGCAGTAAGTTGAAGATTAGAAATTGAATCAAATCCATTCTGGCATCTGGTTTCAATTTCCAGCCCTCATTATCCTCTTATTGTTAGCAGTGATTAAAGATGGGTAAATGTATTTGGACACAGATAATATATAGTTACAGAATCCACACAGTCTATGCACCTTATATGGTAAAGATAACAACAAGTAAAAAAAAAAAAAAAAAGATAAAAACATATATATAGATACACAGAAATTGGTGTTAATAGAAAAATTAATGATTTGTCAAATTTGGTGTTGTAATGTAAATATGAGATAAATATAGCTGTAAATAATGATTTGAAAAATATTCATTGTATAAAAAACAATAATATGCTATACCAGTACTGAGATAAACCGGTTCTATCCAAAGTTTTTGCATTTGTACATTATATAGGTTCTATACTCCTTAAAGCGGAGGTCCACACAAAAAGTGAACCTCTGCTTTTCGGAACCCTCCCCCCTCCGGTGTCACATTTGGCACCTTTTAGGGGGTGGGGGTCTAGATACCTGTTTAATAGAGGTTTTTGCACTTACTTCCGTGAATAGACTCCTGCGGGAGTCACGCCCCTTCGTGTTACCCCCCGCTGTCTTCTGGGAAACACACGGGTCCCAGGAGACAGCGGGGACAAGTGAGAAGGCGCCGCGCGACTCGCGCTTGCACAGTAGGGAACCAGGGCAGTAAAGCCGCAATGCTTCACTTCCTGATTCCCTCACCGAGGATAGTGGTGAGGGCAGCCGAGACACGAGCGATTGCTCGGCTTCGGCTGCCGACATCGCGGGCGCTCAGGACAGGTACGTGTCCATTTATTAAAAGTCAGCAGCTGCAGTATTTGTAGCTGTTGGCTTTTAATATTTGTTTTTAATATATACTGTAGGAAAAAATAAATAATATGACTTCCTATAGGCTCCAATTCTGTGTTACAAGTTAAACCCTTTCGGTATTAAAGTACACCTGTTGTGCACTTTACCTAATATTGCCATTGATCACCTCCTTTTAAAAAAAGGTATATCTTCAAAATGTTTAAATTACTAAACCCGAGCAAGTTTTCAGCAAATGAAGGTCAGATCAGAGTTCCTTACCTCTTTACTTGTTTTGATTCAATATGAAAGTATTAGGCTGGGTTCACACCTTTGCGAATTGGATGCGGTATCTTCACATCCAATTCGCAATAGCAGGAGATTTTGACCGTCTCTCTATGGAGCCGGTTCACATATCTCCACATTTTGCACAAAAACGCTGTGCGACTTTTGGTCCGTTTCAGGTCTAAATTCAGCCCAAATTTCGGACTATAATCGGACCTGAAACCGTGAACCAGCACGCACTGGACCCCTGCTGTGAGCTGCATGCCACTTTTATGTGAACCAAACCTTTTAACAAGGTGCACTCTCAGTATTCAGGTGAGGAATGCTGCATCCCTTCAGCCATTATAGTTTGCCTAAAATATTACTTGTATCTTAGTGCAGACTTTTAAGATAATAAGTGAGTCAATAACACTACTTTTTTCTAGGGGTGTTCTGTACACTGATGCTGTTGCACTGAAATTTTTCACAGTGGCTGCAATTTGAAATGGAAGGTCATTTTTATTAAAGCAGTATTAAACCAAAAAACAGACATTTATTATATTACCAATTTTTAGCTGTGATGGTTGCATTCATTTTCTTTTTCAGGCTTTCTTTCTTCTATTTTCACCTGGAGATCCAGCCAGCAAGTCTGCTGATTTTCAAAAGAACAAACTTTCTTCCAGATGGCTTCAGTTTACAGGGATGAGACAAACCATTTAACACTGGCAGCAGTGCTTACAATGATCAGCATTTATTTATTCATGTAAAACCTTTATCCCCAAAGGGAAAACATGTTTGCTGTAATCAAGCGATTGTCAAGTGTAAACTGACATTTGGCTGCAATTTTTTAGTGTATTTAAATCTGCTAGTACATTTAACACTACCCTCTCCCCTAGACTGGCAATGCTGCAGTTTGATGTGCCCCCTGTACTCGTTCATCCAGAGAGGGGACATCCTAATACGGAAGGTGTGTTACTGGCCACATCACCAGGTAAAAGCAGAGGGAAAAACAGCCTAAAAAAGAAAACTAATGCTGCCACCATATCTAAAGATTAGTTAGCTGCAGCATATTACATTTTTGGTTTAAAGTGGTTCAAAAGGCAGAAGGCTTTTTATCTTAATGCATTCTTCAGTGTGCAGCAGCCTCCCCCCCCTCAGCCTCAGTGGGCAATATTGGCTCCAGCTGCTGTCAATAAAAGTCAGTGAGCCAATGAGAAGAGAGAGGGTGGGCAGAGCTGCGACTCTGTGTCTAAATGGACACACAGAGCAGCGGCTCAGCTCTGGTGCCCCCACAGCAAGCTGCTCGCTGTGGGAGCAATCGGCAGGAGGAAAGGGGCCAGGAGCGCTGGCGAGGGATCCGAGAAGAGAAGGATCTGGGCTGCTCTGTGCAATACCCCTGCATAGAGCAGGTAAGTATAACATGTTTGTTTAAAAAAAAAAAAACAAGACTTTAATATCACTTTAATACCGTTTTAACATTAAATTACAAAATCGCTTGTGTAGCAATTATATATTTATAAAGAATATCTTATCCCCTGTGCTGATCCGAAAAAAAAACTTACAACCCCTGCTGCTGGTGATACAATAACACCCCCTGGTGTTTTAAACTAATAAAAATTCACAACACCTTTTAAATGATGAAATAAGTCAAGCAAAAGTGACATCATGAGTAACCGGACCTGGAAGTGCTGGTCTCTACATTTTTAAAGGGGATTTGTCTGATTTCTGTTAGTGCAATGTGAGTACAATTATGAAATAAACACTTTATGTTTTAAAATTGGATACAGTATGGAGATACCTCTGTTTTAATGTCGGTCCTGAGTGGTGGAGGAGCTAAGGGGGACAGGAGTTGTTCTGGCACTGATTCTGGTTTGTGGATGTGTGTGTGTGTGTGTGTGTGGGGGGGGAGGGGGGGTGACTACGCCTGGAGAGTGGAGTTGAGCTGTACATGACGGTTTCCTGGTGGAAAATGGATGACCTGGATGTCATGCTAATTGCTGTTATTTCACAAAAGTCTGGTGAGTCTTTTATTCACTCAGAGTGTTTGGGATTTGTATACCTAAGGGGCAGTTATATGATGATTGTTATGTGAGTATAGTATTTATGAATTGCTATCTTGGATGTTAAAACATATTACACCATGGGTCTGTTTATGTTTCAATGCTGGTTCTGAATGGATGAGGAGTGGAGGTTATTACAATCCTGTGTGTATGTGGAATGTTTCACTAAAGAGGCAAAGAATTTGGATAGCTTGCTTAGTTTATGGGAAGTGTGCGCCTTTGACTAGCTTATAACCAGTGGATCATAAATATCTGGTAAGCCTTCTACCTACCCACAGTACTGAGAATTGAGAGGTTGTTGTAGTCATTGTTTTGTGAGTAGATCATTATATGTGATTGATATTTTTGCAGAGGCGTATCTAGCGAAAATGGCGCCTATGGCAAGCACTGAAACTGCGGCCCTTTTAAAACATTTGAAACCCAACATTCAGATAATGCTGTCAGTATATACAGTTATATAGGGAGAACAGTAGGTTAGTGGTTGGCACTTGCCTCACTTGGTTTGAATCTGGGCCAGGAAGCTATCTGCATGGAGTTTGCATGTTCTCTTTGTGTGGGCATCCTCCAGGTACTCCAGTTTCCTGGCACATTCCAAAGCCATGTTGGTAGGTGATGGTCCCCTGTCTGTATGAAGTGGCAATGTACATGGCCAATCACATTCTGCATGCCACCCCCATGTCCGAAAAATGATTTAAGATGATCGCTGGCCCAAAATCTGCCAAGAGCTGGACAGGACTGAATGGAAGTATACATAGATATGTGTAGGGTCCTCTATGATTGTAGGGTCAGTGTAGAATGTGATCAGCCATGTACACTGCCAGTCTGTGCACAGGGTACAATTCACCTACCTGCATGTGTTTGGAGTGGGAGAGGAACCCCACAGGGAGAACATGTAAACTCCATGCAGCTTGTGTCCTGGGCAGGAGTGAAGCCTTTATATATATATATATATATATATATATATATATATATATATATATATATATATAGAGCATGTAGAGTCCAGAGGCATGCCTAGGATGCAGGCCAACCATAAAATGTCAAGGACAACATAAAGCAGACAAAGTAGTGAGATTAGCAGGCAGTGCTGCTCTCTCAGACATGTCTTCTCTCTCATTTAAGAGGGTAAATTATATTATATAAAGAGAAAAATGAAAATGGAAAATGTTGGCCTATGTAGCCCAATACAACTAAACACCCTCTGTGTGTGGGTGCTACTGGAGGTCCAGAATTATTTTCCAATTGCCCATTAATGCAGCCTGATCAGTGTCCATCGATGCAGCCTCACCAGTGCAGACAGCGCCCATCAGTGCAGCCTCACCAGTGCAGACAGTTCCCATCAGTGCAGTCTGATCAGTGCAGACAGTGCCCATCAGTGCAGTCTCACCAGTGCTGACAGTGCCCATCAGTGCAGCCTCACCAGTGCTGACAGTGCCCATCAGTGCAGCCTTATCAGAGCCCATCAATGCAGCCTCACCAGTGCAGACAGTGCCCATCGGTGCAGACTGATCAGTGCCCATCAACGCAGGCTGATCAGTGCCCATCAATGCAGCCTCACCAGTGCCCATCAATGCAGCCTCACCAATGCCCATCAATGCAGCCTCACCAATGCCCATCAATGCAGCCTCATTGGTACCCATCAATGCAGCCTCACCAGTGCCCATTGGTGCAGTCTCGCCAGTACCCATCAGCACAGCCTCACCAGTGCCCGACAATGCAGCCTCACCATTGCCTATCAATGCAGCCTCACCGGTGCAGCTTATCAGTTGCCAACAGTGTGGCCTCATCAGTGCCCATCAGTGTAGCATATCAGTGCAGCTTAAGGCTACTTTCACACTGAGGCGCTTTGCAGGTGCTATAGTGCTAAAAATAGCACCTGCAAAGTGCCCGGAAAGAGCCTCTCCTTTCACTCCAGTGTGAAAGCCCGAAGGTTTTCACACTGGAGCGGTGCGCTGGCAGGACGGTAAAAAAAGTCCTGCAAGCCGCATCTTTGAGGCACTGTAGGAGCGGTGTATACACCGCTCCTACAGCGCCCCTGCCCATTGGAATCAATGGGCAGCGCTGCCAAGCCGCCAACAAAGAGTCGCTGCATCAGCGCTGAAATCAATGCAAACTCGTTAAACAGACAACATTCATTGAAAGTTCATTAATATACAGATTATGATTTTGCAATAAAGTGATCCATGCTGCAAATTCATTAAACAGTCCACCTTCAGTGAAAGTTCATGTACTGCAAAGTTTGCAAAACATGAACTTTCACTGAAGGGAGACTGTTGAGTTTGCAGCATGGATCACTTTATTGCAAAATCATGATCTGACTGTATATCATCATAAGAGTAATTTATTACATTTTACCTTCTGTCCTTGCCAGGGGGTTCTCCTCGTGCTTCTCTCTCTCCTTCTCCTCCTGTCACCATACAGACCCCTCCCCAAGAGAGGATGCAGTGAACAGCCGCACGGAGTGGGTGGGCGGAGCTATAGGCTCCGCCTCCGCCAGTCCAATATGTCGGCTGCTTATGGAGGAGGCCGCTCCGTACTACCCCCCCCCCCCCGCCCTCTGCCCCGCCCCCCGCCATACACGCCGCATACACATTCACAATACTTGCAACTAATGCCGCCGCACTGCACAGCCACAGACAGAAAAAAAAAAAGTAAAAACAGGTTAAGGCAGTGCGGCCATTTTATCAATAAGGTAGGCGGCCTGGGGGGAAATCTCCACCCATCCCCCCGCCCAGTCCGCCCTGCGTAGAGGAGGAAAGCTCTGCCTCCGCCAGTTAGCCGAATGACGGTCTGGAAACACAGTGGACGGTCCCACTCATCAATAAGCATGGGGGCGCCCGCGCCTTTCACTCTCCTACACACTGCCATCCAGATCCAGCCAAGTAAGAGTGAAGTGCCGTGCCGCCGCCGGGGGCTATAGTGCGGGAGGCGGCCCGCAGGAGGACAGGTGCGGGTGGGATTTTTTTTTTTTGTTTAGTTTATTTTGCCGCCCCCCCCCCAGGGCGCCCATGGCACTTGCCATGGAGTGCCATACCCTGGATACGCCACTGTATTTTTGGTACATACTACATTATAGAGTTACATATGTTTTCATACCAGTTCTACACTGAGGGGAAGTGGAGGAGAGGAGTTGGACTGTTCTGTTGACCCGTCCATGCCTGGTGGAAAGGAGAGATCCTGTATATCCAGCCACATATAACTCTTTGTGAAAAGCATTTAATGATTCATTTATTTTATTAAGGGGTCATAATTATCTGGTAAGCCTGCTAGCTATCCAGGAAATATAGAGCACGAAGGTGGAACACTGTCTGGCTAAGAAATAAAGACTGCATCCTTTTTTTTTATTTGGACAATTTATCACTGATATTTAAACTACATTCACTATATCTTTGGATGCATATTTTGCATAAATATAATTTTTCGTCACCATAGTTTGAATATATATATTTGAAGTACCGTTTGTAATTTTGTGATATGTTTATCATTTTTTGTAACAAGCTCTGTTTTTTTATTTGTATTGCCAATTGTATAAGCTATATTCATTTTTTAAATTAAATTGTACTTTTCCTTAAGCTAATTATGATGAGAAAAGTCAAATCAAAAAGTATCAACTAGAGGTGGTATTCTGGCTGCTTCATTAGCACCCCCGTTAGTCTTTGCTTTTGTGTTCTTCTTTCTTTAATTTTTTGCTCCTTGATCCTTCACTGGGGGACATTTTTTTTTTTTAAATAAAGGAATTGTCTAAAACTTGTGTAGTGTGTTTAAATATTTTTTTTCACTTTTTTGGTGAATAGGTAGGGGTACAGAGGCCAAGATCGCTGAGAGGCCGAGCCAGGTGCCGGTCCAGGTATCTGGGTGGATCCCGACCCTATGCTTGGAATCTTTCATGAGCCTGGACCAGCTGAGCAGCATCAGCCAACAGCAGGCTTTAGCACACCTGTGATCCATAGGAGATGTGTAGCCAAAAAATCTTTGGTTAGAATTCTCTTTAATATTAGGAAAACAACTAAATCAGTATGACATAATGATGTATCCAATTTAAGCATATCATCTGGCTGAAAGGAAACCTGCCATAAGAAAAATAAATAGGGTGCTGTTGCGGGCCTTCTTCTGAAAATGCTTCTGAAGTTTACCAGTGACCACCTCTATATTTATCTAATGACAGTTTTACCTCAAAACAACAGTCATTCTTCAACCCCTAGACAGCATGCTAGTTTAACAACAGTTATGTTTAACCTATTCACCAATTTCTCAACCCAGAAAATGTATTCTGCTCATAATTTGGGGAGTAGCTGATTCCATCATGGCCTTCTCACACAAGTGTTTTGTGACAGAGTCCCTTTAACCCCAGTTATGTTCATTTATGGCCGTAACACCTGCCTCTAGAATAACGGAAAATTTATTACCAAATACTTACCGTAATTTTCCTTTCCTGATGGACTCCATGGCAGCCTACGTGTGGGTTAACCCCGCCTCCTCTCCAATGCTATAGGACCCCATACCCATAAAAGTAAGCTTACCTCTCAGCACTGTGTTCCATAACTAGCCGACTCTTAGACATTTACTTTCTTTCATTAATATTTTCTTTCAGGGTGGGAACTCCGTCTGCCATGGAGTCCATCAGGAAAGGAAAATTACGGTAAGTATTTGGTAATAAATTTTCCGTTTTCCTGACTGACTCCATGGCAACCTACGTGTGGGAAATAACTAGCCAGACCACACGGGTGGGTATGCTGAACAGAAAAGCTTTAATTTGTCCTGTCAACCGACAGGATTCTTAACCCAAAATTAACAGACGACAATGATGCCGGTTCAATGCAGTAATGGGCCATAAATGTATCGATAGAGGCCCACAAGGCCGCTTTACAGATGACATCTGGAGCCACATGTTGGGCCGCCGCCCAGGATGCTGCCATCCCTCTGGTGGAGTGTGCCATCACCGCCTGTGGAGGAGCCAAGCCCTTAGCCCTGTATGCTTGCTGGATTGTTTGAACAATCCATGATGCAACTGTCCTGGTTGAAGCTTTCTTCCCTTTGTTGTTTCCAGAATGTAGAACAAACAAATGATCAGATCGTCTGAAGGAAGAAGTGATTTGCAAATACTCCTTTAGGATTTCACCTATATCCAGGGGATGAGTTTCACTGGAATCTGGAGTCTTAAATGTAGGTAGAACAATTTCTTGATTTTCGTGAAATACCGAAGACACTTTTGGATTTGAACCCAACATGGGTATAAGGACTACTCGATCCGGGAAAAATGTTAGAAAAGGTTCTTCATGACCTAGAGACCCGATCTCAGAGACCCTCTTAGCCGAGGTGATGGCTACTAAGAAGGCTACTTTCGCTGAAAAGTCCTTAATGGAGGATGGGGAGGGCCCCGACGTACTGAGTCCAGTCAGAGAATCTAGAACGAGTGGAAGATCCCATTTGGCAAATCTTGGTTTCCTTTGGGGCTTAATTCTTGATGCCCCCCGAAATAATTTTCTGACTAAGGGATGGACTGCCCATGAGACTCCAGAGAAGGCCGACAAGGCCGAAACTTGTACTCTTAGAGAGCTGGTCTGCAGAAAACTAAGAACATCCTGAACTCCTGGATTTTTGAAGGATCTCCCAGAGGCAGAGGAGAATTCGACAAATTTGGCCCAAATTCTTCTATAAACCTTGTTGGTACTTGCTCTTCTTGAGCTCAACAGTGTAGACATCACTCTAGAGGCGCAACCGAGGGATTCCAGCCTCTCCCTCTCAAGAACCAGACCGTCAGTCTCATCAGTGCCGGACAAGGGTGTAGAAGTGACCCTTGAGAGAGAAGGTCCGGGCCTGAAAGGAAGAGGTACCGGGTCCCGGTAGCTCAGTTGGATCAGGAGGGGAAACCAAGGCCTGTTTGGCCAGTAGGGAGCCACTACTGTTACTTCGGCTGATTCCGCTTGAAGTCTCCTCAGGAACTTGAGAATTATCGGGATTGGGGGAAAGGCGTATGCCCTCTTGAACCTCCATCTGTCCATCAGGGCATCCGTTCCGCATGCCTGGCTGCAACGTCCCCAAGTGTAGAACTTCACTACCTTGTAATTGTAGGGGGAAGCGAATAGGTCCACCTCGGGATTGACCCCTAGAGACAGAATCCAGTTGAATGACTGTACATGGAGGGACCACTCGTTGTTGTCTAGGCGAGTGCGTGAGAGGAAGTCTGCCTGGGAGTTCTGGACTCCCAGAATGAAAACTGCCGAAATATTGGCCAGGTTTTTCTGGGCCCATGTTATTATGGGCTCGACCTCTAGGAGGAGAGTAGAACTCCGGGTCCCTCCTTGCCTCTTCACATATGACACTGCTGTTGTGTTGTCCATCCTTAACAATACCGACTCTCCTTTCAGGAACCGGGAGAAAGATTGGAGGGCGCACCAGGCCGCCCTGAGCTCCAGGACGTTTGAGCCAGGGTTGTGAAGACGAGCGTCCCATCTGCCTTGAGCTAGGTTCTGACCACCGAGAGCCCCCCAGCCTGAGCCGCTGGCATCGGTCGTGACTGTAACCCAGGAGATGGGGGCAATGGAGTGACAGTTTTGCAAATTCTTGAGTTGGAGCCACCAGAGGAGGCTGATTCTCATTTTTGCGGATATGTGGATGAGTTGACTCTTGTCCCCTGACTTCCACTGCCGGAGGAACCCTGACTGAAAAGGGCGTAACCTCCATAGAGCCCATTTGACCATGGGGGTCGTGGAGACCATTGTGCCAATGATTCTTAGGCATTGTGATGCTTTCAGATGAGGAGCATCAAGAGCGCGAGAAATCCTCTTCCGAATCACCGGAATCTTCTCTACTGGTAGGGAGATGGTGTTCTCCACTGTGTTGAACTGAGCCCCTAAGTAAATTAAGCGTTGGGCTGGGACCAGGTGCCTTTTCTCCAAGTTTAGAAGCCATCCAAACCTGGAAAGGGTTGAGATCACTTGTTCTCTGTGCACCAGCAGCTGTTCTCTGTTTTGAGACAGAACTAAGAGGTCGTCTAAATAATGGTAAAGACGCACACCCTTTAACCTGATGAGGGCCACTACGGCCAAGAGAACCTTGGTGAAAACCCGAGGGGAAGTTGTCAAACCGAACGGTAGGCAGATGAATTGTAGATGTTCCTGCCCGATATGGAACCAGAGGTACTTTAAAAAGTCCTTTGCCACTGGCACGTGGAAATAGGCATCTTTCAGGTCTATCGAAATCATCCAGTCACCTGGTTGAATGGCTTGTTGGATTGTTGACAGAGTCTCCATTTTGAATTTTCCGTGCCTTATGAACTTGTTCAGATACGTCAGATCTATTACCAGGCGTCAGGCACCGCTTTTCTTTTGGACTAAGAAAAGGGGGGAGTACACACCCTGGAACTGTTCTTCCTCTGGGACACACACTACTGCTCCCTGGGTTTTCAGCAGGTCTACATAGGAAAGTAAGGCCTGTTTTTGCTCTTCCATACTTGGAAGTAGGGTTGAGATAAATCTGGGGGGAGGAATGCTGGAGAAGGACCATGTGTGACCTGACGACACTGTCCTGACGACCCAGAAGTCTGAGATTGAGGCCACCCACACGTGCCAGAAGAGGAGCAGGCGTGCTCCTACCCGACCCGCCTGGGCGGGCAAAATCTCAAAAGGATTTAGCCTGATCGCGACCACTGGACGCTTGGCTCTTTGCTGGCTTGCGAAAGGATGCTTGGCCTCTACTCCAGTTTCTTCTGAAGTCCCGGCTGGTTCTATAGGAGCGTGCTTCCCTCGAACGCTCCGGGCTGCGTCTTCTGAACTGGGGCTTCCTTCAACCCTGTGGACGCTTGTCCTGTGGAAGAAAGCCAGATTTTCCACCTGTGGCCTTAGCTATGGCGTCATCTAGTTTATTACCAAACAGCGATGATCCTATGAAAGGAATCTTGCAACAAGTTTGCTTAGAAGACGGGTCAGCCTGCCAAGGGCGTAGCCATAGGGCTCGTTTAGCTGTAACTGAGGATAGCATAATCCTGGACAGTAGACGGATCAAATCAACCGATGCTTCTCCCAAGAAGGCCACTGCTAGTTTTAGCTCTGCTGCTGCTGCTGAGTTACTGGCCAGTTCTTCTGAAACACCTTTGAGAAAGGAATCTACGTTCTCCGTCCATGCCTCCATAGCCTTAGACACGGCTGCCAAGGCTAGGGCGGGTTTACAAGCTGTCCCAGCAAGGCCGTAAATTATTTTAAGGTCCTGATCCATTCTTCTATCAAGACTGTCCTTAAAGGAGACAGCGTCTTCTAGAGGGAGCGTGACGTGTTTAGCCAGACGCATTACTTCTGCGTCCACAGGAGGAATATTCTCCAGGTATTTTACTTCCTCTGCCTTGAAGGGATACATTCTGGCGGCTTTATTCGTCATCGAGGACTTCCTGTCCACTTTGCTCCACTCCCCGTCAAAGATGCCCTTTAGTTTGGCCAAAAGCGGAAAACTTGGGCGCTCTTTCCCCAGGCACTTGAAAAATGTTTTCTGTTTAGCTTCCCACATAAGAGCCTCTTTGACCACCTTAATAAGCGGAGTCACTTGAGAGAAATCAAATTCCACACTCTCTTCATCACTCTCCAATTCTCCTTCCGAGGGAAGAGGCGAAGATGCGTAGGGCTGGGAAGGACCTGGGACTTCACGGACCACATCAGCCGGTGAGCCAGATCTAGTAGTGCTGGACTGGCTTTGTACGTGGGAAGCATCCATCTCCCTTAGAGAGCGATGCACCACCTGTTTTACTAGAGACTCGATCCGTTGATCTTCTGTCTCTTTTTCCCCAATCGCATGGGCATAGCAATGGCTGCATAACGATTTTCCCTCTGGGACTCGTGAGCCGTATCCCCAGCAGGCTCTCCGATAAGAATAACTGTCCTGGCGTGGGAGCGGTGTCTGGAGGAGGAATGGGAACTTCTCCTCTGGTGGTGAGATGCAGACGGTGAATCACGTCTGTGTTTTGATTTTGAAGTTGCTGCGGCATGGCAAGGTCTAAGTCAAGTTGAAGATCTGCGGAAGGGCAGAGCGTTCCAACCGCCATTAGAGAGAGCAGGGGCATGGGATAAACACACAGATATAACAAAGATGCAACTGCCATGGAAGAAAAATGAAGTAGCAGACCTTGCCTGCCGAGGGATCTTGGGCACATTGCAGCAACTCCCATCCGTGTTAATTTATGGTTGCTGTAAGCTCTCCACCCGCCCATGGCTGGGTTCCGAGCTGCACCGCTTTAAAGGTGTGCCATCCATCCATCCGACCGACGATCCATCCATCCAGAGATCTGCACCGCCGTGCATGCTTCAGGTCCATTGGAGGAGGACAAAAAAGGAACACAGTGCTGAGAGGTGAGCTTACTTTTATGGGTATGGGGTCCTATAGCATTGGAGAGGAGGCGGGGTTAACCCACACATAGGCTGCCATGGAGTCAGTCAGGAAAAATGTAATTACATCTGATGATGGTTGAATAACCCATGCATTTAAATATACAGTATATTTGAGGCCTAAAAGAGGACAGCCACAAGTATTAATACATGAAAAACATGTCATAAAAGAGGAAATTCCCCCTATTAAATTACCATTTAATGGCGTTGTTACATTTTTAGAGAACATCTCACATATCTTGCTGTTATAGTAATCTTGGAGAACAATCAAAAAAAAATTGTACAATTTGAACATTCTTCATAGAACTTTGTAACTGTTCCAGGTGAGATAAATATATCTTGATCTTAATGGAAAAAGATGTCAAGTACTAAGAACCCAACACATGCATTCATAAAGGAATTAATCAACATATGGATCTTACACCTTTTTGGATACATGAAAATCATGAACTAAAAATAAACATTAGGCTTGTTAAATATGTGGACTGAAGCTTGGTGTACTGTACCATGTGACAATCATTGTGAAACCAAAGAATGTTTTAATGGAGTGACTGCCAGAAATAGGCTCTAAGGAGAACTCTTAATAACAGTGAAGCCCATTGAATATTAAACATAACATTCCATATTGCCACTTTATGGTTTTTATTAGTAAGACTTAGCTATAAATATCAAAAGAAATATCAGAATTCAAGTTGTAGTTTTCTTAAGTTATTAGTGTCTGGTGGATTTCCCTATGAGTATGGCATTCACTCAAGAGTGTTGCTTTATCATACTGACTGAAATTTCACTTACACCAAAACAATGTCAACTTAACCAAAGAGAGATTTCTCTTCTTGTTAAACTGTATAAGAACTTTGAAAGATTTGCTTAGTTCCGCATATAATGCTGGGTGATTTATTCCAATAGACATCCGATGAAAAGAAAATGAACGTCATATGCAAAATGAGACAAAGTAATCCATTTTTTCCGAAAAGATAAACACAATGAATTAACGAGGCTGTATTTATTCAGTGGAAAATAGTTATTATCAGCCTCTTATAGGGAAACGTTGGAAATAATTCCAACAAAATGATTGATTTTGGTTTTCTTTAACTCAGAAAAACTACACTGTAATGATTTAAAGTGCTCTTTTAACTTTCTCTATTTCTAGATGTGCCCTGCATATGCTCCATTCCCTATAACCATGATTCAGAACCTGCGGTGTACAAAAAGTGGCAGAAGAAGCAACCACCACTGGGCCAACTTTTTATTATCACATTTAATAATGCCTTAATGTATGAATTTAGCCACCATTATTTAACCACTTAAGCCCCGGACCATTACGCAGCTTAATGACCAGAGGTGTTTTTACAATTTGGCACTGCGCTGCTTTAACTGGAAATTGTGCTGACATGCAATGTTGTACCCAAACGAAATTTGTGTCGTTTTCTTCCCACAGATAGAGCTTTCTTTTAATGGTATTTGATTAAATAGTAAATGGAAAAAATCCAGCGCTGCCTTAAACAGTGACGAAATTAAATAAAAAATTAAAAAAAAAGTGTGTTTGAAACACAAATTAAGTGTGATGCTCTAAATGTGTGAGAGAAGGGTGAATGGTATGACCTTCACCTGACGGGCAGGTGCTGCTATTCAATTAGCCTGAAAAAGGACTCCTAAACATTTGGAAAAAAGAAATCAAAAAAGCGCAACCCAATGTGAATGATAACAGTGAATCTCTGAAACAATGTGAAATTCCAACCGATATCTCAAAGCTGGAATATAAGTGAAACAAACATATATAAATGGAAAAAGATAAATTGATCAAAATAAAAATAAAACTTAGGACATAAAACTCTCAATTGATAAAAGTCCATATGATGTAATATCTATGGGAGACTAGTCCAAAGATGACATATATAGGATTGTTGCCGTGAAGGAATTCCTATGCGGCGGAAGGCGTAATACTCAGACAGGTTGATAGTATAAGCTTCACATCCAATAGTAAGTAAATGGCTTGCTTACCAGATATAAGATGATATTGGGCTCAGGACTAGGCCGACCTGCCTTCACCCGATCTGTTCTCGGTGTTCACCACACATGGATCGATTGGGAAATCCGGAGGCGGTCACTTTGGCGCTGAATCCCACAGACTGCAGGCACTTCAAAAATCTTTCGCTTGCCGTAAGGTGAGTATTGTGTTTTATATAACTCATGTTTTCCACATACAGCAAGTGGAGATCAGCATCCAGAAGTCAGCAGTCAATTACCAAAGAGAAGGAAGAAGAAAAGATCCTCATGGTGCAGTATTTCTTCATAAAAAACGTATTTATTGCACAGGCTTCATAAAACACTGACATCCATGGAACAGAGACAAATTTTCAAAAACAGCCACGGTTAGCACCAGCTGGCTGGAACGTGATGGTGTCAGAGACTTGTGGCTCCACCCTACATGTTTCCCCGTACAAGGATTCTACTGGGAACGGAGGCTGAAGTTCCCACGCCCATCACCACATTTAAATACCTCTTGATGTGGGAGTGACACAGGAAGTGAATTAATAACTAAATCAACCCGTGTCACTCACACTGCTGAACCAAAGACAGTTAGCTAACAAAATCAAACACAGTTGGCTAATAAAATAACCAACAGCAATCGAATGGTGCTGATTATTCAGCAGGCACTGAGATCTGGTGAGAGTATGAGCAAAACACATGGCAAATAATATTTAAGATACATTGATTTTCACAACAAAATTATGTATGCTCTATCGTAGTGAGTGCATCATACCACCATTATGATTCATATAATATACGAATCATAAAATAGGGTCTCGGCACATTATCAAAAGTTAATAAAATTGCCTGTAAACATATAAATTTATCCCATCACAAATAAAAATTGTATAAAATGTTTAATATAACCAAATTAAGGTTATATAAAAAGACCAAGGAAAAAGTGCAGCGTAAATATTCCCTAGAGAAAATGACCCCAGAATAAAGAAGGGATCTGGTGCCCTTATCTAAAGGAAACAACGTCACATCTTCTGCTGATACATATATCAAAAATGTCAGCTTGGTAAAGGAAGGAAATGTACTTAAGAATTCTACCAATTAATCGTATCTAGATTTATATAAATGCTGCTGACAATCCAACCCACTGTCCATCTGCTAACGGATCTATGGTGTTGGTAATCTCATATGAATAAATTCTTACAAGGCAGAATTGATAATCTCAAACCAAACCTAAAATGTATATGTAAAAGAACTAATAAATGGGAGAAAAAAACAAGTAATCATCGGTTGTCAATGTAACCATTTATGTCCCATTCAATGTTGAGCCCCCAAGGGCTATAACACTGCATGTCATAGATTAATCTAGTTTCTCTCCGGGAAATTTGCCTTTTCAAATTGCTACCTCGCCAATGGGGAATATATTTTTCTATAGCAATGACTTCCAAAAGGGATGGATCCCTTTGGTGAAATAGGCGGAAGTGTTTGGACACGCTGTGTCTTACAAAGCCTCTTCTAATGTTAGACAAATGTTCACCAATTCTGACATTAAGTGGTCTTGTAGTCCTTCCTATATATTGCAGATGACATGGACATCTCAACAGGTAAATAACCCCTACTGTACTGCAGGTGATGAACTCTTTTATCTTATATTCCTTAGATGTAACATGAGATGTGAAGGAAGAAGTTTTGATGGTTTTTGAGGTTTTGCAAACTTTACACCTTTTGCAAGGGAAAAAACCTTTCAAATTTGGTAACATACTCATCTTTTCCGGAGGGTTAACCATACTAGGAGCCAGAGTATCCTTCAAAGTTTGATTCTTTCTATAAATGATATTTGGTTTATCCGGCAATTTTGGTCCAATTGAATATTTTATTTTTTTGTCCCAAGTGATTGAATAATGACAAAAAAAAAAAAAAATACAAAAAGTTGTCACTAAATGATATATTGCTCACACATGCCATGGTTATATGTGGAATTGCACCCTAAAATACATTTTGCTGCTTCTCCTGAGTATGGGGATACCACATGTGTGGGACTTTTTAGGAGTCTAGCCGTGTACGGGACCCCGAAATCCAAGCACCGCCTTCGGGATTTCTAAGGGCGCAAATTTTTGATTTCACTCCTCACTACCTATCACAGTTTCGAAGGCCATAAAATGCCAAAATAGCACAAAACCCCCCCAAATTACCCCATTTTGGAAAGTAGACACACCAAGCTATTTGCTGAGAGGCATGGTGAGTATTTTACAGCTCTCATTTGTTTTTTAAAATGAAGAAAGGAAATAATTTAATTTTTATTTTTAAATTTTTAAATTTTCAAAACTTTGTGACAAAAAGCGAGATCTGCAAAATACTCACCATACCTCTCAGCAAATAGCTTGGGGTGTCTACTTTCCAAAATGGGGTCATTTGGGGGGGTTTTGTGCCATATGGGCATCCCATGGCCTCCAAAACTGTAATAGGCAGTGAGGAGTGAAATCAAAAATTTACACCCTTAGAAAGCCTGAAGGCGGTGCTTGGTTTTTGGGGTCCTGTACGCGGCTAGGCTCCCAAAAAGTCTAACACATGTGGTATCCCCATACTCAGGAGAAGCAACAGAATGTATTTTGGGGTGTAATTCCACATATGCGCATGGCATGTTTGAGCAATATATCATTTAGTGACAACTTTGTGCAAAAAAAATAAAAAATAAAAATTATTTTTTCCTCAACTTGTGTCAACATATAAAATATTCCATGGACTCGACATGCCTCTCAGCAAATAGCTTGGGGTGTCTACTTTCCAAAATGGGGTCATTTGGGGGGGTTTTGAACTGTCCTGGCATTTTATACACAACATTAGGAAGCTTATGTCACACATCATCCACTCTTCTAACCACCCTTTCTGACACTTTTTGTTTACATGAAAACATTTTATTTTTTTTGCAAGAAAATAACGTTGAACCCCCAAACATTATATTTTTTTTAACGCAAAGGCCCTACAGATTAAAATGGTGGGTGTTGCATTTTTTTTCACACAGTATTTGCGCAGCGATTTTTCAAACGCATTTTTTGGGGAAAAAATACACTTTTTTTTAATTTTAATGCACTAAAACACACTATATTGCACAAATGTTTGATGAAATAAAAAAGATGATCTTAGGCCAAGTACATGGATACCAAACACGACATGCTTTAAAATTTCGCACAAACGCGCAGTGGCGACAAACTACATACATTTTTAAAAGCCTTTAAAAGCCTTTACAGGTTACCACATTAGATTTACAGAGGAGGTCTACTGCTAAAATTACTGCCCTCTATCTGACCTTCGCAGTGATACCTCACATGCACGATGCAATTGCTGTTCACATAGACCGACGCTTGTGTTCGCCTTTGCGCAAGAGCAGGGCGGGACAGGGGTGCTTTTTTTTTTTTTTTTTTTTATTAATTTTGCTTTTTTATTTTATTTTTAAACTGTTCCTTCCATTTTTTTTATTTTTATCATTTTTATTGTTATCTCAGGGAATGTAAATATCCCCTATGATAGCAATAGGTAGTGACAGGTACTCTTTTTTTGAAAAAACTGGGGTCTATTAGACCCTAGATCTTTCCTCTGCCCTCAAAGCATCTGACCACACCAAGATCGGTGTGATAAAATTTTCCCAATTTCCCAATGGCGCTTTTTATATCTGGGGGAGGGGGACATTCCCTCCCAATGCTTGTAAAAGCAGTCCAGAGGCTAATTAGCCACTAGGATTGCTTTTACATGAAAGCCGGCCGCTGGCTGAAAAGAATGATACCAAGATGATACCTAAACCCGCAGGAATCATTCTGGTATAACCATTCAAAGTCCAGAAACATACCAGTACGTTGCTGGTCCTTGTTGGACATGTATTCTAATCTTTTTTTTCATGCAGCCTGTTGGCTGAACGAAAAAAAGAGATTGATAGGTGGGTATGCCCACCATTAGAATGCCTCCCTTCATTCACCCACTTCTAATGATGGGCATACATGCACCATTTATATATGCCGAAGCATGGGGGCTTCCTCCCGCAAAAGTTATGCCGCATACACATGGTCTGACTTTTCCACGGGCAAGCCTCTGTCGGAATTTTGACCATATGTACGAGGCATTAGGAGCAAAATCGCTCCTCCGCCCCTGCTGCCCCCATGCTTCGGCAAATATGCTCTTCTTTTTTAACTGTGGTGGTGAAATCACCTCCTACTGCACTGGAGTCGCAGGGATCAGGCCTGTCTCTGCGAACCCTGCAGTTATGTGTGTTGTGTTTTGTAAGTGACTGCACTTGGGTGGCCTGGGCTGGACGGAGGGGCAAAACGCAGGTGCTAGCAGGTATCTTGGCTGATCCCGCTAACACTGCGTTTTTGGGAACCCTAAATTGCTGGGGACGCTAGTATAGATCTGATCAGATACTATACCACTAAGGGAGGTGTATGCTTCATGCATGGGTGTTAACACTACTGGCACTAACCTGACGCTGCCTGGGGTGTGACGCAGACCCTCTCTGATGCTAAAACCTAATTGATATCACCCGACGGGCGATCAGGGGGTTAAACCTTTATTGGGTTATATACGGCGGGTGCCCTGACACTATAAAAAGCAAACTAACTATCTAGCGTCACCCGTAACACTTATACGGTGATCACTGATGAAAGGGTTAACTAGGGGCAATCAGGGGGATAAAACCTTTATTAGGTAATATATGGGGGTACCTGACGCTATATAAAAACCTGACGGGGAACCTAAATAACAAAATAACTAACTGGCTAACCAGTGTCACCAGTGACACTTATACAGTGATCACTGGTGAAAGGGTTAACTCTAGGGGCAATCAGGGGGTTAAAACCTTTATTAGATAATATATGGGGGTACCTGACGCTATAAAAACCTGGCGGCGAACCTAAAAAAATAACTGACTACCTAGCGGCACCAGCATAACGAATACAGCGAACAGAAAAATGATCGCTTAGTGACACTGGCAAAAGGGGGTGAAACGGTTACCTGGTGGGCGATCGAGGGGTTAAACCTTTATTAGGTAATATATGGGGGTACCCGATGCTATAAAAACCTGGCGGCGAACCTAAAAAATAACTGACTACCTAGCGGCATCACCAACGCTAATACATCGATCAGAAAAACGATCGCTTAGTGACAGTGGTGCTAGGGGGTGAAAGGGTTACCTGGGGGGCGATCAAGGGGTTAAACCTTTATTAGGGGGGGTTAGGGGGCTACCCTGGACCTTAAGGGACCTACACTAACTGCCCTGACACTTTTACAGTTACAAATGTCACTGTTTGCAGTGATCAGTAAATAAATGATCACTGCAATCAGTGACACTGTGACTGGGGGCTGGGGGGTGATCTGGGGGGGTGATCTGGGGGTGACTGGGGGGGGGCAATCGTGTTCCTATGTGTGCCTATGTGTCAGTGTAGTGTTTGTGCACTAACCTGACATCTTCTCTCCACGGCACCCGGTATATGAGAGCGCCGCAGGGAGAGATGACATCACTTCCTCTGCCTGTGTTTACATTACACAGGCAGAGGAAGCATTTCATTCGCCGGGAGCGATCGTGAGGGGGTGGCCAGAAACCAATGGCCGCCCCCTCATCACCGATCGCTCCCGGAGCGATACCGACCGCTCACTGTACCGGAGGGGGGTCCGATCGGACCCCCCACCCATACGAAGGCAGTCACGTACAGGTACGTGATTGTGCCTGTCCGTGCCATTTTGCCGACATATATATACAGTGAGCGGTCGTTAAGTGTTTAACATGTGAAGGCAAATTATGTGTTTGCTGGCATGTTGACTTTCATGCTGGCTTCTGTCTCTCTGGGACTTCACCGGCAAGGCATCCACTCCATATTTCGCAGATCTGCTCAACTGCTGAGTTCATTACATAGTCAAATACAGTAAAACCTTGGATTGGGAGCATAATTCGTTCCGGAAGCATGCTTGTAATCCAAAGCACTTGTATATCAAAGTGAACTTCCCCATAAGAAATAATGGAAACTCAAATGATTCGTTCCACAACCATTTATTCATAAGTCCTTCAGCTTATAGTCCATATAAAAAGATTATAGCAATGTGATAGGTTGTGTAACCATAAAATGTCCATCCACAAATGGAAGCCTCCACAAGAGGATTAGAAGCAAAATCCAGCAGGAGCTACAGTGTATAAAAGAGAAGAGAGGCGCTTCTAAGTGTAGCAATATGGTTACATTTAATGTAGGTACAACATTTAGCAACTAACATGGTTGACGATTAAAAGAGGCACATCTAAGTATGCAGACATCCGGGGTAAAGCTGTCTGCATTCGTGACCGGGAAGACTACCCTGCAGTAGAGCTTTCTGAAAGCAAGGCTTCAATTGCTTGTGGACCGCAGCGTGGAAGGGACAACGTCAATGACGTTTAGGAGGATGGTCTATCTGGACAGCTTTACCCTGGATGCCTGCATACTTAGATGTGCCTCTTTTAATCATCAACCATGTGAGTTGCTAAATGTTGTACCTTCATTAAATGTAATTGTATTGCTACACTTAGAGGTGCCTCTCTTCTCTTTTATACTCAGTTGTGACATGATGCTACTTGTATATCAAGTCAAAATGTATTTAAAAATGTTGCTTGTCTTGCAAAACGCTCTCAAATCAAGTTACTCTCAAACCAAGGTTTTACTGTACCAGTTTCATGTTTATTTGATGGATTCTTTATAAAAGGAACATAAAATGTTACAGCTGGTCTCCTTTGTTATAGCATTGTTAGAGGACAGAAAGACAAACTAAAGTAATGAAATCTTTTCACTAGCGTAAGAGATAGAAACTGATAAGTTATTAATTCTACCATTCTTCTGGTTTCTTTTCTGAAACTTTTTTTCTCATAACATCTTTACAGATTTTCAAAATCTCTAGAGATTGTATTTTGATATGCTCAGAAAAAGAGACATAACTGAATTTATTTGAAGATAATTCTCTTAGTGAAAGCTTCACACACAGTAGAAATTGGTTAAATTTTTGGTTTTACAAATTCAGCATAAACTATGCAAGATGTTTCATTTAACTTGCTGGGCAAACCTAACTCCAAAATAATGATACGGAGTAAACCTCTACTCCAAAAAGTAGTAAACATAGTCTGTGCTCTTACATTTAAGGTAGTTATATTTTTTACCATTTGATTATCAAACAGCTGCATGAAGACTTTATGGTGCCTGACTTGCACCCCTCAAGCCGAAATAGTAATCGCTACATCCCATCACAACACATGTGGAATTAAATTAATTCAAAGTTTCAGCTAAAATATCTGATTAAATCATGTAGCATTTTTCTTCTGAAATCTTTTTATACCCTCCATGCAGTAATCGTGTTCCAGTTATGCATAATAGACCAAAAAAGTCTATAACAGGGCATTCCAACTGGTGGCCTGTGGGACCTTCTTCCTAATTATGTTTATTTTTTGGTAATTTGGGTAATTTTACTATTGAATTCTAACAATATTAGTTTATTTCAGCTATTTCCCTCCATGCCTACCAGCTCTGCAACTAGATATTGGTTCTGCCCAGCTATTAAAGACATTTTTAGAAAGGCAGAAGTAAATTCTCTCTCTCTGTGCTCCTTGAGTGATGCACTTCTCAGTCATACCCAATTACCCATCCTTATCATCTCTCCTTCACTTGCGATACATCCTGCTAGCTGTAATCCAGAGTCACTTCTCTGCTTTGAGCTGAATTCCACTTCTCAGAAACCCTTGCTGTGATAGTGTGTCATTTTCAAATGGACTGATTTAAAAAGGGGATACATAGGTAGGAAGCAGGTGAGTATAGCTACCCCTGTCTTGTGGACGCAAATGAGACTCTTGGACCCTTTTAAGCAGTGGCGGCCCATCCATAGAGGGCGCACGGGCACCGTCCCCCCTATCCATGCGTCCGTCCCACTGATCTACAAATCACGGCGCTTGACTATGGATTCCAATGGGGGGGAATGTTTTTTTTAAGCACCTGATTAGAGCCAGATGCTCTAACAGGCTTCAGAAACGGGTAGGCTTGGGGCACAGAGCTTGATAGCAGTTGTGTAACGATAGCGAATACATTTTGGCTATTTTCACAATAAAGTTCCTCCCTGACAATCAGGAGACCTGTTTCCCGATTGGCAAAAGCATCAGGCAATCCTATTGGATGCCTAGTGCTGAGGAGGAACAGAGAGGAGACACACGACGGAGAAAGCCACGGGAGAGCGGACACCAGAGCCGCTGCTTGCACCCCAGGAGAGGAGGAGAAGACACCACAGTCCGCCAGCACCAGTTTGGGTAGGTGCCTTACTGCCAGGAGGGGGTGGGGGTGTTGTCAGTGGTGCGCTTCCAGCCTCCCGGAGGGGGGTGGTGTCAGTGCAATGCCGTGGGTCACCCCGGGGTTGCTTGTTTGCCGCCCCCCAAAAAGAAAAACCCACCAGCCGCCACTGCTTTTAAGTTGGACACCGCTGAACAGTACTTTTGTTAGACATCTTTTGTAGTTTAAATGCTGTTGAGTACAGAGATGTCGGTAGTGTTCATCAACTAGAATCCCAAATATTGCAATAAACCTTGATATAGTGTACCCTGGTCTTGTATCTGTTTACAATAAATAGAGAAATAAATAAACACTTCTGGCATGACTGAATAAGAATCATGATGTCTATGGGCTCTGTTTATACCTTTTTTTTCACCCAAAATTCATACATGTTGCTCCCCACGACTTCCTCATCCTCTTCCAGCCTAGATACAGAGCATTTTTCCCTAGCAGCTGCAAATGTGCCCTCTCCATCCTCTTCCTTTACATCTAATCTGGTCATTGCCTGGAAAACTAGGATGGAGGAGCTGACTGAATTTTTTGATCTCAGTTTCAATAACATTATGCAAGGGGTATAGCATTTGCCACTAATGTTCCTGCAGCTGCAGCTTACTGCCAAGTGATCTTGAGCAATGAGGAGTATGTGGGTGATGAGGTGGCATTTCTCAGTACTAGAAACTCTAGAGGAGAAACATTAGATAGTTACAACAAAAGTGAGGCAGGATTTCACCCAGGGGGAGAGGAAGCTTGCAAAAAGAGTAAAGAAAGCAGCAGTCTTATTCTGTCAGATAATGGGTGCAGGCCACTTCTATCCCCCATTCTGCTCCACAGAGTTCAGCATTCTGGTTTTTTTTTTAACACATCTGCTGTCAGCAAAAACATAATGGTTTACAGCCGCTGCCTGCAATGTATAAAACATTGTAAATGTACCAGACCTTTGGGTGCTTTGTCCATGAGGGGACAAATGATTCTTCACCACAAAGTTTGTGGGAGCAGTACATGAATGATACCAGTTGGCAGCAAAAGGTCCACACTCCTGCTCCTCCTCACTCCTCCCTGCTGGACAACATAGTCAGCAGCAGGGTCCACACGACTACAGACAAATAAACCAGAAAGCATTGGCAGGGCATTACATATCCTTTCTTATGTACTGGGTTCAGTTTCAGTGAGGCAGAAGCAGACAGAGTAGGTGTACAAGGAGGATGGTTGGGGTGCCAGAGCTAAGAAGGAAGGAGTATGACATTTTGCAGACTTCCAGGGGTATGTATCACTTCTCCCAAATTTGGCACAAATGTGCTCATTCATGCTAAAGTGTCTGCCCTAGGACCATAGGATTCAAGTCCTAAAGGAATAATTTTTGGTTGGCCCCCCTTTTGGATCCCATATACAAGAGGAAAATGACAGCTCTTATCCTACCATCCCAAAGAGATAGAAACAAATGTGCCACTTGGGAGTGGTATGACTGAAGAACCTCTTGGTTGCCTTTCCAGAGAGTTGCTGGATCTCCTTTCATGGTCCATGTGCCTCTGATCCTCATGTCACTAAAAAGGAGCAAAGGTAGTGGTAGCTGCCTCAGCAATGTTTTTAAGTAATTTTTCAAACTGCAGTAGGCCTGGCTGCTGGCAGCAATTACAGGCAGCACCTAAACCATATCATATGCGATTACTTGGGGTCTAAGGAGGATCCCCCGGATTTTTGGTGTCCAGGCAGGGACACTGGCTAGAACTTGCTTAGTATGTAGTGGAGCTGTGTGCTGTCTGAGAGGACATTCAGTGCAGTGGGTGTTTTTTGAAAGAGAAACAAATATGCTTGTCTGATGACACAGATGACCAGCTGGATCAGCAATGAGTACAAAACACCTGTAGCTGGTGCTAACATATACATTTCGCCATTATTAGGCCCATAAAAATGATACCTTGCAATGTTATTATCTACGGCCACTGCTTCTGGAATGCACCATTACAATCTCCTTCCACTGATGTAGGCCTTGCAACATTATGATCTGCTGCCACAGCTGCTGGCCTGCCAACATTACCAGCTTCTTCCACCACTGTTGGTCTGCCACCATTACCATCTCCTGCTGTCTCAAACTACAAAAAGACAAGAGTGTGGGATCCAAGTTATAATAAAAGCAACTGGTTTATTTACAAAAAAATTATAGCACACTTACAGTTAAAATTCTGGTAGATCAGCAGAGGAAGCAAAGGACACCAGGATAGACCAGGATAGACACCAGGCTGAGCTGAAGTAGTGGCAGCTCCTGATCACATAGCTGACATACAGGGACTTGCAGCTTTCAAAGAACTGCCAATTGACAATGTCCACAGCTGCTGGCTGTTGTCTTGTGGTAACCTCTACGTGTAGGAAATAGGGGGAAGTAACTAATTTTGACGGAAAGTCCATTCTTTTTGCCTGGGAGTTGAATTGCCTGGGAGTATTGGATCATTACTGTGAATCGTTAATATGATTAAGCAGTACGGCACGGTCTGCATCACCTGTCAGGATGAATTTACTGTTAATAATCTAAAAGAAGACAAGAGATAAAGTACCTCTTTATGTAAGCATAAAAAAGAAATAGGGGGAAAAATGGAACCACATTTTTTTTTAAATTACCCTTTATTTATTATATATCGATATTTGTGCATTCACAGCAATACCCCATCATTTCATATTCCTGATATGTGCCTGTTGTACCATGTACTTGTGGAAGATGGCCATGTGAGAGGAGAGCTCCGAGAGCACACAGCACTTTGCAGATATCTACAACAACATGGGAAAGCTATTACACAGCCACCGCTAGCTTCTCCTGACACCAGCCAGGCAACATGGGGAAACAAAAGAGCAGAGTCCCTCTCTGCTCTTTTGTTTCCCATGTGGCCTGGCTGGGGTGTCAGGAGCAGCTAGTGGCTCTGGCTGGCTGTGTAATAGCTTCTTGCAGAGCCCCCCTACACACACACACACACACACACACACACACAAGCTGATAAAAATTTTCTCCCCTGCCAGCGGCTCCAACTCTCAAGATGGTGCTGCAGGCTCCATGTTTCCAGCCTCCTCAGTGAGTGGATGCCTGCACAGGATGAATGTGACACAGCACTCTCAGCTCCATTCTCATGGCAAAAGCAGCAGCTGCTCTTCACCAAGAGACACACCACTTCAGCAGCTCCATTAAATCCAGCAAGAAGCCTACATATGCAGGTGAGCAATTGATGAATACCTCCTCACATGAAAATACTAGGGAATTCATAGAAATAATGGATGGTTTGCCTACTTGTGGACATCCCATCATGGACACAATCCTAAAAGATATGTTGGTGTCCTTAGATGGCTCATTCCACAGGGACATCTGGTCAGATGTAGCGGCCACTGGGGACAGAGTCAGACATGTTAAGAACAAGATAGGGGAGTTTGCCACTGCCCATAATGAGTTAATAGATGCTCACAATGATGTGGAGGAAAAAATTAAGAATCTCAAATTGAAACTAGCAGACCTAGAGAATATGTTTTGAAGAAACAATGTTAAATTCAGAGGGAAAGCTGAAACAGTCCCACCTGCAGATTTACGGCCCTATATAACAGGTCATTGCCACCCTACCACTTGATACTCCAGACCGGGAACTAGTAGTAAATAGGGCCCACAGGATACCCAAACCATTTCATCTGCTGGAAAATGTCCCTACTAGGGATGTGATAGAGAAAATACATTTCTTCAACATTAAAGAAAACTTGATGCAATTTGCTCAGAAGTCCTCCCCATTCTCAATCCATACAGTGGCATAACTTTATATGCTTACCTGTCTCAACATACCATCCTGTCCACCATCCTGCCCACAAGCAACTAGTGTCATACACAAAATTTCTGTGCAACAATAAAGTCCTTTATAAATGGGGTTTTCCCTCTAAATCGCTTATTGCCAGAGAAAACCCACATAGAGTCATGGCCGAAAATGTTGGCACCTCAGAATTTTTCCCAGAAAATCAAGTCTTTCTCACAGAAAAAGTATTGCAGTAACACATGTTTTGCTATACACATGTTTATTCCCTTTGTGTGTATTGGAACAAAACAAAAAAAGGGAGGAAAAAAAGTAAATTGGACATAATGTCACACAAAACTCCAAAAATGGGCTGGTCAAAATTCTTGGCACCCTTTCAAAATTGTGGATAAATAAGCTTGTTTCAAGCATGTGATGCTCCTTTAAACTCACCTGGGGCAAGTAACAGGTGTGGCCAATATAAAAATCACACCTGAAAGCAGATAAAAAGGAGAGAAGTTCACTTAGTCTTTGCATTGTGTGTCTGTGTGTACCACACTAAGCATGGACAACAGAAAGAGGAGAAGATAACTGTCTGAGGACTTGAGAACCAAAATTGTGGAAAAATATCAACAATCTCAAGCTTACAAGTCCATCTCCAGAGATCTAGATTTGCCTTTGTCCACAGTGCGCAACATTATCAAGAAGTTTGCAACCCATGGCACTATAGCTAATCTCTCTGGGCGTGGACGGAAGAGAAAAATTGATGAAAGGTTGCAACGCAGGATAGTCCAGATGGTGGATAAGCAGCCCCAAACAAGTTCCAAAGAAATTCAAGCTGTCCTGCAGGCTCAGGGAGCATCAGTGTCAGCGCGAACTATCCGTCGACATTTAAATGAAATGAAACGCTATGGCAGGAGACTCAGGAGGACCCCACTGCTGACACAGAGACATAAAAAAGCAAGACTACAGTTGGCCAAAATGTACTTGAGTAAGCCAAAATCCTTCTGGTAAAACGTCTCGTGGACAGATGACACCAAGATAGAGCTTTTTGGTAAAGCACATCATTCTACTGTTTACCAAAAATGGAATGAGGCCTACAAAGAAAAGAACACAGTACCTACAGTGAAATATGGTGGAGGTTCAATGATTTTGGGTCGCACTGTAGAGCCCAGTGTCAGAAAGCTGGGTTTGCGTCCGAGATCTTGGGTCTTCCAGCAGGACAATGACCCCAAACATACATCAAAAAGCACCCAGAAATGGATGGCAACAAAGCGCTGGAGAGTTCTAAAGTGGCCAGCAATGAGTCCAGATCTAAATCCCATTAAACACCTGTGGAGAGATCTTAAAATTGCTGTTGGGAAAAGGCGCCCTTCCAATAAGAGAGACCTGGAGCAGTTTGCAAAGGAAAAGTGGTCCAAAATTCCAAGTGAGAGGTGTAAGAAGCTTATTGATAGTTATAGGAAGCGACTGATTTCAGTTATTTTTTCCAAAGGGTGTGCAACCAAATATTAAGTTAAGGGTGCCAAGAATTTTGACCAGACCATTTTTGGAGTTTTGTGTGACATTATGTCCAATTTGCTTTTTTTCCTCCCTTTTTTTGTTTTGTTCCAATACACACAAAGGGAATAAACATGTGTATAGTAAAACATGTGTTACTGCAATAATTTTCTGTGAGAAATACTTGATTTTCTGAAAAAAAATCTGGGGTGACAACAATTTACTGTCTCTACTGTGGCAGAAGGCATGCATTCAGCAGCTAAATGAAACCTCCTTCCAGCAGAGGCATATCCACCTCCTCCAGGATGGGGGTCTCCTATATGAGAACTGGTTTCCAAATGAATAGGTACTTGAAGTATTTATGTGGTGATTTTTAATGTCTGACTGGATGTCTACCTCTCCAAACTTGTCTGTATGGCTTCCTCTTTGACTAAAACCCCGTTCTTCAATACAGTTTTTGCTGTTCTTATGGAACTTAACTTTGTTTTATATATATATATATATATATATATATATATATATATATATATATATATATATATATATATATATATATATATATATATATATATATATATATGTTTCACAAGGAGAATATTTGACTGTTCTGTTTCAATATGTTGCACTACCTCTCTACTTTAATACTGTCTGTTATGGATCCCAAAAGGATTTCATTAGAAGATCCTGTATGCATCTTACAACATGTGGGTACCCTACCACTCAACCTTTACATGGTTCAGGTACTGCTTAAAGCTTTTTTCAAAACCTACTGTGAAGCCTCGTACACACGACCGTTCGTGTGTATGGTTTCTTGTCGAGAAAACTCCTGGGAATCTCGACGAGAAAAATAGAGAACCTGCTCTCTATTTTCTCGTCAGGATTCTCTTTTTTCTCGTCGGGATTCTCGTTGCCTGTTTCCAGACGAGAAAACAGGTCGTGTGTATGCTTTTCCAAGTCTTAAAAAAACGCGCATGCTCAGAATCAAGTATGACACGGGAGCGCTCCTTCTGGTAAAACTAGCGTTCGGAATGGAGATAGCACATTCGTCACGCTGTAACGAACTGAAAGCACGAAGACTGAAAAGCACGAATTGTCTCTCCCCAAACTTTTACTAACACGCGGTAACACAACATCAGCAAAAGCAGCCCAAGGGGTGGCGCCATTGGAATCAAACTTCCCCTTTATACTCCCATCGTACGTGTTGTACGTCACCGCGCTTTACAACAACAAGATTTTTAATTGACAGTGTGTATGCAAGGAAAGCTTGACAAGAATCCCGTCAAGCTTGACAAGAACCTCGTCGAGAAAGCCAACGTTTTTTTTACGACGGGATTATCGGCCGTGTGTACGAGGCTTAAGATCTTAGTGAAAAGTCTGGCATCTGTAATCCACACATTTATTAAAGCTGACCAAGTGGGGTTTGTTAAGGGTCAGCAAGAATCTGATGGCACAAGACATGTTCAAATTAATTAAAGTTGTAGAATCCCATGGGTTGCCTTCAGTGTCCTTTATGCTAAGAAAGGGTTTGATAGAATGCACTTGGGGCACTTACGGGCTATTCTCCACAAATTTGAGTTTAATGGATCTGTTTTTTCAGCTATTACAGCCTTATACACGCCCTATCTCCCACTCTGCATTTACATTACCAATATGCCTTCAGATTATTTCTGTATCAGAAGGGTGTCCCCTATCTCCTCTGATAGTCTCATTGCAAATGGAACCACTGGTGGAAATGATTAGATCACATCCCTAGATTTCTTGAATGTAACCAATTATTCTCCCAAAATTATATTATTTGCTCATGACGGTATTCTGATACCTAAACTAAACTATAATTAGGTCTTGAAAACTTCAGCTAGATTTCATTTTATAAAACAAATGAATCTAAATTTTCCATTCTTGCTAAAGGTATGAGTCGTTAATTATTTTAAAATCCAGATTCCCTTATAATTGGGAAAAAACTCTTTGTTGTATCTAGATATTGCCTTAGCAACCCCTTCTACTTCTATATATGAGGCACATTTTCCTACCCTCTTGAATACTATCAAACAGGAATTATCTATTATTGAGAAAAATGAACTCTCATGGGTAAGACGAGTTGCGGCATTGAAAATGCTATTATTCCCTAAAATGCTATACTATTTTAGAACAATCCTGATTATATTATCTTTTTCCTTTTTTTTCGGACCGTAAATACCCTTTTCAGATGTTTTATTTGGAAGGATAAAATGTCTAAAATCACATTTACCATTTTGCTTAAGCATAAACTTAGAGGAGGAGTTAATTATTTCTTCTTTGCAAAATCATTAAAATACGGCTCTATTGGATCAGTTAAAGGCAAGGTTTGAAAACCCCTCTGAAAACTATAGGTCTCAATTGAAAGGGAAGTAATGAACAATAAAGATTAACCCTCTCTCTTGCAAGCTAGCTAGAACTGTGACACAGTCATTAGAGCTCCCTACATTTCCCTCTATTAAAGCTTCCCTCCAAGCTTGGGACTCTATACTCCACTCAATGACTGGTAAATAAACCCTTTCTAATGTAGACATCCCTTTGCCAGTCTATGAGTTCCTTAAAGCAGGGTTAACAGACCATCAAAGATCTTACTTATAAGAAAGCTTGGGGAAATAGGTTTGCCTTCCTACAAATGAACTACTTTCACCTTAAGCATCCCTCCAGAACGATCTTTATAGACACACGTGTTTGGGAATATGTTACTACTTTTCCAATTAAGAAAAAGGGGGGGGGGGGGGGCTCCTGGTTTTATACTTATTTGCAGTATGACACAGGATGCTAAATAGGGAGGACTTTCATAAACAATTTTTCCCTGTCAGAGTGGAATCATACTATACATAATATCTACAACAATACCTTTTGCATGAACCACTGGGATATAGCACTTAAATTGCTCCACAGAAGCCATTTTGTCCTCTACAATCTGCCTAGGATCTACCCTGATAACTCTCCCCTATGTTGGAGGCAATATGGAAATATAGGCAATCTATACCACATACTGTAGGACTACAAAAGCACACGCAGCTTTTGAAACTTAGAAATTTAGTTTTCACTCTTATTTCTAAGGTTACAGTGATTCTTATTTCTCTTTCTCCCTATCTGGCTCAATTGAGCCTAACTATAAACACAATACCCATGCAATTTCAAACTATATTCAGTTAGATACTGATAGCCGCTTGATTAACTGTTACAAATAGTTGGAAGACAACCCTAGCCCCTAACCTATCAAAAGTTATTAATAGAGTGAACACTCAGTATTTATATGAAAATGTATTTGCCCAGCATAAGCATGGTTTAGCAGCCTTTTATGCTAAATGGCTAGTATGGTCTCAGGTATTCTCAACTTTAAGAGCCTAAATTCATGGATTTGTAACTGATCCCTTTTGGAGATTAAGTGCTGTGGTGCAATTTTCTTTGTTTTTAGTTAGTTATTTTCTCCTTTTTTAAATAGGTTTTGCTTTTGCCTATTTTTATAAAAATTGTATACACTAACATTTCTGAAGCAGCTTGAATTTCCATACAGTTTGATTATTGATCATAATCTAAGCATAACTTGTCATCTCCTTTGAATATGTCCTATCTGAACACTAACGCCTTGTACACACGATCGGCTTTTGCCCGACCAAATCACATCGGAATTCCGACGGAATTCCATCGGAGAAAAATAGAACATGTTCTATATCTAAACTCCGACAAAATTCCTCGGAATTTCCGATAAAAAAACTCAGATGGGGCTACACACGGTAGGAATTTCTGATGGAAAAAGTCAGTCTGACTTTTTCCATTGGAAATTCTGATCGTGTGTACAAGGCATTACAGTCATTGTTTAAAAACTTTTGTAATATATTAGCACTTGTATGGGGATTAAAATTAATAAAAAATATTTAGAAGACAAAAAGTATCCTGCTCTCTTTGTATTGCTTATTTTGTGTGAAATAACTGTTGTTCCTGCTAGTCCCCCTGCGTTTTAAATTTTAAACTGACCGTGCTAGGTATGGTCATCTCAGCAGAGTCAGTTTTCTAGCTGAGCCTGGACAACAGTCATTCACTGGGAAGGTCAACGTACTGCTGCTCCCCCCCCCCCCCCCCCCCAGGTCTCTAAGCTTCTCACAGAGCTGTTATGCCCAAGCATTATGTTTTTACATGTCTCCTTTAAAGTCCCCACTTAAAAGTATTTAAAAACATTTTTTTTTGCATTGGCACATGTCCCCCATGGCAGTGAGCAGCTCCTCATGCCTTTTATTTAAAAATATCTTTCCAATTAAAAATAGCAAGAATTTATTTTAAAGATTCAACACATTACCTTTAATGGGGATCAGATTAAAGTACACAAGTTATTCATTTTATTATTGATTTGATGAAAGCCCCCAGTTTAAACCCCGTCCAACTTTCTAATTTTTAGTGACATCGTGATAAAAAAAAAAAAACAGAACAGCTAAATCATTAATAAACATCAGATTACTTTCTTAGGCCTCTAGCCAGATTAAGACTAATGTGCTGATGATTAATGGGTAATTAATTTCTTGAGATTAAATATTTAGTGTTTCCATAGACCATACACAGTTAATCCCATGAACTGAACAGCTTTTTGTTTGTTAAGTTAGCATTCACATCCCAAGATACCATTAAGAAAGGAAAATGTCTGCTCCATTTTACTCTATAAAATACTGTAAATAATTCAAAACTTTTATATAAGTAATGCAAATGTAAAACAATCCAATAACTGCACTAAAGTGCAAATTAACTCACTAACACCTGGATACCATTGTAGCAACTTAAACAGCAAAACAAATTGTGTTACGCTGCCTCAATGTGTTAAAAAAAAGATCCTATCCCTTTAAGATCAAATTATATTGCCACAAATAGTGCTTGCAAAAAACAGTGATATTTCATATGTGAATCAAATATTTAAAATAGTGAAACAGAAAATCCAACAGATGTAAAGTCCCATAGGAGAATAAAAAATCACACATAATAATGCCCCGTAGATGTGCAATCATGTAGTACTTCTGTGTTGTAATAGTAAGTCCAGTTTGCCTCCACCAAAGAAGTATTAAGGCTGCTTACTGGACTCCCAGACCCCAATACCATGGAAGTTGAGCAAGCTCAGCATTCCCCAGCCAACACTAGATGGACAAGGCTGCAGGGACATCTCTGGTAATTGTAAACAGGATTCATAGCATCACTCAGCCCAGAAAGGAACTGTGAGGGGCACTTGTGCGGACCAGACATAGGGAATACCTATACATTGCTGGATCAGCTCAGTGCCGGCTTGGAGGCACAGATAAATGTGACTGTATGACACATATATTTTTTAACTTTAATAAATGATTTTTATACATACTGCACCATGATGGCCCTTTATATCTTATGAGCAATCATAGAGTGACATTCACCACCGACATATGGGGAGAAACTGCTGGATAAATCTACAACACGGAGTGGTTATCCATATGAACCAAAGGCGCACATATTCAGCCTATCTGGTGAGTGGCCAATTTACCTGGTGGTGGTTTATAGCACAACGTGGTGGAGGTGAAAATCTAGAAAATAGCAAGTCACTGGGAATAGAACATATCACCGGCACTGGATTACATGGACATTTTTCTTGGAAATCCATCCACATAATATCTCCATTCAGTTCACTGGGAGGATTTTATGAACTAAAAATATTTTATGGTTTAATTTTATTTCTCACATTTATTTCTTATATTTACTGAACAATGGATTGTTAGTTCATTGCACATGCACTTTTAAAAAATCACAGCAGGATTTCTGCTACTAATGACACACAGAATGGTATACTAATTGTGGTTTAAGGTTTAGAACACTGAGTTCACATATTGTTTAATTGTGGTTCTAATTAATAATGTTTAGAGCACATAGTCCACATATTGAGTAGAAGATCACAGGTTTTAGGGTTTAAGTTAGCGCAATCCACCTTTTATATATATTTTTCATTTAGATAACCTATATGGTTACAATTGATTGCAGCAGACTATTTATATTTTTTTATAATAAATTCTTGGCGCCGGTAACACATAATACTTCACTAGATGGACAATGGCAACCTTCTATGCGCTCAACACCTTTTCAGACAAAAGTTTCCAGCATCAACAGAATTGGCAGTAGAGAAAGAACATGAAACACTCCATAGTGTAGCAAACATTGTGCCTCTTTTATTTTAAAAGTAGGGTAAAACTAATCAGTGTTGTTAATAATTTGTACTGGGCCACAATTGAAGTGACAGAGACAAGTCACTTTTTATAAAGAAATAAACAATTACAGTGGCTTATGTCCAAGGCAAAGGCCTGAAATAAAGCCCAGACATGCTGCGCATCATTTAAGCCTTTTTATCAGGCCACATTTGAAGAAGCAAAGATAAGGCAGGTGAGTAAGGTGACATAAAAATGGATTATGTCAGAGACAGGAACCAGAAAATAGAACAGATATGCTTTTTTTAGTAATCCATAGTTGAAGCGAGAGGTGAGGCAATTTTTATCAAGAAATAAAAAGTTACAGTGGATTATATCAGAGAAAAGAGCTAGAAATATAGCACAAACATGCTGCACATCATGTAAGCCTTTATACTTGGCTGTATTTCAAGGGGGTAAGATAAGGTGGGTTTTAACCACTTGCCGATGCCGACCAGCCGGCATCATTATACAGCAGCAGGTCGGCATGTTCCCACGAATCAGCACACCTGCACGTCGGCTTCTTTAAGAGCCACAGCAGGCACGTGTGCATGCCCACTGCATGACGAGGGACCCGATGCACGTGGCCGCGGTGTCCAGCGGTCACCCACGATAGGGAAAGAGAGCCAGAATGGTGATCTGTCAATGTAAACAGACAGATCCCCATTCTGACAGGGGAGGAGAGACAGATCTGCTGTTCCTAGTGATTAGGAACAGTGATCTCTCTCCTCCTTCATTCAGTCCCATCCCCCCACAGTTAGAAACACCTCCCAGGGAACACATTTAACCTCTTGATCGCCCCTAGTGTTAACCCCTTCCCTGTCAGTGACATTTACACAGTAATCAGTGCATTTTTATAGCACTAATCGCTGTATAAATGTCAGTGGTCCCAAAAATGTGTTAAACCTGTCCGATCTGTCCGCCACTAAAAATCGCAGATCGCCACCATTACTAGTAAAGAAAAATAATAATAAAAATGCCATAAATCTATCCCCTATTTTGTAGACACTATAACTTTTGCGTAAACCAATCAATATATGCTTATTGCAATTTTTTTAAACAAAAATATGTAGAAGAATACATATTGGCCTAAACTGATGAAGAAATTATTTATTTTTTTTTTTTAAATGGGGGTATTTATTATAGCAAAAAGTAACAAAATATATTTTTTTCAAAACTGTCGCATTTTTTTTGTTTATAGCGCAAAAAATAAAAAAAACAGAGACGTGATCAAATACCACCAAAATAAAGCTCTACTTGTGTGAAAAAAAGGACATCAATTTTGTTTGCGTACAACCTCGCACGAGCGCGCAATTATCAGTTAAAGCAGCGCAGTGCCGTATCGCAAAAAATGGCCTGGTCATTAAGGGGCAAATCCTTTCCGAGGCTGAAGTGGTTAATATGATACAAAAATTATATTAAGATACAAAGGCCTGAAATGTAGCAAAGGCATTCTGCACATCCTGTAAGCCGTTTTACTAGCCAGAACTTCAAGAGGAAGAGATACAGCAATTTCTATCAAGAAATAAAACATTTCATTGAATGATGTCAGAGACAAGTACCATAAATACAGCATGGACATGCTGAACAACATGTAAAACTTTTAGGTAGGCCGCATTTGAAGAATCAGAGACAAGGCATTTTTTTATCAAGAAATTAAAAAATTGCTGTAGGTTTTACAGAGACAAAAGCCGGAAATATACTGGACATATTAAAAAGGTTGAATTTGAAGTGGAAAAAATGTGCCACTTTTTATCAACAGATAAAAGATTGCAGTGGACTATGTCAGAGACAAGTGCCTGAAATGGAGGACAGACATGCTACACATCATGTAAGCCTTTTTACTAATCCTTATTCCAAGAGAAAGAGAGAAGAGGCACTTTGTATCACTCGATACAACGCATGCAGCTTTTCAGACCAAATTTACAAAATAAAGTGTATTTTAACACTATACAAAGGAAATAATATTGTGCACACTACATAGGTAATATTGCTACCATTTTTGATTTTATCAAAACCATATCCCCATTCCGTTTTGGAGTAATAAAATGAATTACATTTTAATTTGTTTTAAGATTACAATAGGAGAAATATGTTACACAGTTTACATAATATTTAAACAATTTATTTACACCTCATTGGCTAAACCACAATAACTTTATCTTTTGAGTGTCCCAAAAAAATTAAAATTAATATTTTTCAGATTCCACTCCACTACAATACATGGTACCCATTGCATGAGAGTAATTGTAATAAATGTCTGGGAAATCTCATTTGACAAAACTTTTAGACCTTGTTCATACTGGGTGTATCAATGTGTACACCCCTGCAAGAGCCACTAGTCCCAATTTAACATCCATGCAGCTGTGAGGATATGTCCTGGACACACACCGCTTGTGCAGCTGCTGTGTTCCAACTGACCAGATTGAGACTGCCTGCACATGAATGCACAGAACACCAGTGCATCCAATGCAGGAAAAGACACCTTCCACATGGGTGTACACAATGATATGCCTCATGTGAACGAGGCCTTGCCTGATGTATTTTTTGAGGATAAAGGCTAAAATACATTTTCATTTTTCCCTGTCATTCATTCATTCAAATGCCATGCATTTTAAAAATGAAATGTTCACATAAAAAAGGAAGAAGTGTTTCAATAACTCCATTGACCGTATCTAAGTTTTTTGGTTGGCTGCATTTTGAGGGAGGAATATCAATCAGCTTTTTATTAAAAAAAATTAACAAATACTGTACTGGCTCCCTGCACATTAATTAAAACATTTTAATAAGCCACATTTAGGACAGGAGAGACACCAGGCAGATTTGAATAAAACAACATTAGATTGCATTATTTCAACAAAAAAAGCAATACAGTCACAAAAAAAGTGCAGCGCTCCCCTTAAATATAGTGCATTCAAATTATAGTGTATAAATAAATATCTGAAAACAGTGTAAAATCATCTATATATAAAATACATTTTTACGTGAGTCCATCTTTTCTTTTAAATATATATACAGTCCATAAATAAATGATTGATGCTGGGTTCACATATGAGCACTCAATGGCTCACAGCAGGTGTCCGGTGAGTCCTCGTTCATTGTTTCAGGTCCGATTTCAGCCTGTATTTTTGGCTGAATTCGGACCTGAAATTAACCAAAAGATGCACAGCATTCCTGTGCAAATCTCACTGGAGCCGCTGCGGAGATATGTGAAGCGGGTCCATAAAGAGCCGATCACAACCTCCTGCTTTTGTGAATTGGATGTGGTGAACCTGCATCCAATTCGCACTAGTGTGAACCCAGCCTCAATGTCCATAACAAAAGTGCAGTCCCATACACCAAAAACGTTTCAGTAATTGCATCTGATCACCACAGTGCCCTTCACCCCACCTATCACCTGTCTTCTTACCTGCTTGAATGGCCTTAACTAATTACAGGAGGTCTATATGGGCTTTGCAGTGTTATAAGTGCCACCGCTCCCACTGGCTGTACACTTCAAATCCGTGACTCTCAGCAGCTCTCAGCAGCTCTCAGCAGCTGTGGTGTCAATCATATAGGAGTGCAAATCGCTAATAAAAAGTATTTATTTCCATATAAAAAATCCACTCACATTTCAGAAGTAAAAAACAAGCATTTCACAATACAATCCTCTGAATACACAGCTCCACCTAGTCCCAGTGTGATTACGCCACCACCCACCTCACGCGTAGCACCCAATGGGCTTTCTCAAAGGTTCAGGCTAGTGGGCTGTATCACGCTTCCTGTTTTTATGCAGCCCAGTTCCCATAGTAATTGCCAAACGGCCGCCCCCATGATACCGGAGCCTCACAGTTCTTCTTAAACTTGATACAAGCTATCCAGGCAAACCATATACCTATATAACTGGGCTGCATAAAAACAGGAAGTGTGATGCAGTCCACTAGCCTGAACCTTTGAGAAAGCCCATTGGGCACTACGTATGAGGTGGGCGGTGACGTAATCACGCTGGGACTAGGTGGAGCTGTGTATGCAAAGGATTGTATTGTGAAATGCTCGTTTTTTTACTTCTGAAATGTGAGTGGATTTTTTATAGGGAAATAAATACTTTTTATTAATGATTTGCACTATCGTTTTTTCCTCTTGCCTCCTATATGATTGACACCAAGCTGAGAGCTGCTGAAAGCCATGGATTTGGAGTGTACAGCCAGTGGGAGAGGTGCCACTTATAACATTGCAAAGCGCATATAGACCTCCTGTAATCAGTGAGCTCCATTCAAGCAGGTGAGAGGAAACCCATAGGTGGGATGAAGGGCACTGTGGTGATCAGAGGCAAATACTGAAGAGTTTTTGGTGTACGGGACTGCACTTTTGTTATGGACATTGAATCATTTATTTATGGACTGTATATATATTTAAAAGAAAATATGGACTCACGTAAATGTATTATATATTGATGATTTTACACTGTTTTCAGATATTTATTTATGCACTATAATTTGAATGAACTGAATTGAAGGGGAGCGCTGAATTTTTTTTGTGACTATATATTTATTGAATTTTGTACAGGTGGTTGGATGCATAGTGGTGCTAGCTGCTTCCTATAGTATATAGAGTTGAATAATAGGTGGTTTATACACTGGGATAACGCGGCAAGTTTTTCACATTTAAACAAAAAAGCCAGTTAAGTAATTTACAGACTTCATAAACAGTATGTTAGCACTTTTACCAGGCCACAGTTTATTATGGAGAGACCAGTTAGGTTTCAATGACAAAAAATCACTGTTTGACTGCACTATTTCTGAGAGGAAAATCACAAATATCCTTTACCGATGGAGCACTGGAATATCTAACATATAACTATGGGGCTCACATATTGGTTTTGGCACATTCACACTAGAAAGTTACTTTGGAAAACATGTCTAGGAACTTTTAATGTGCCAAATAATACACTCAACACAATATTACAATGTTATTGTTAATTCATTAATGTGCCCTAAAATAACACAAAAAAGCCCTACTGCATATAATAGGATTTACTAATTACAATATACATATAGTTTCCTGAAAATAGTATATAACAACCCTCTCTATAGTACTGAACCTCTAAATATCTGTTATAACCCAATATTAGGCATGCTTAACATTTGGAATGTTCCATTTACACAATCATATGATGAAGGAGAGAGGTAATTATTTTCCTTGATGTATTTTGCAATGAAGCTTCCTCTGAAGGCTCGAGAGTGGCTCATAGTGCAGTTAGGCCTCATGCCCACGGACGTTTTTACAGCTGCGTTTTTTACAGCTTAAAAACGCCTGTGCATGTTATTGTATATATATTTTTTTATTTTTTTGAAAAAAGAAAAAAAAAAAAACGCGGAGCTGAAAAACGCAATTGCAGCGTTTTTGCGCGTTTTCACGCATTTTTTGACGCTCGCGTTTTTTTCTGCCTAATTCTGACACTGAGGAACGCACTGGTCCTGGGTTTTTTTTACGGCTTAAAAATGTCTATGCTATTTGCAGCTCAAAAACGTCTAGGTGGGCATGAAGCTATAGACTAACATGGACAGGCGTTTTTAAGCTGTAAAAAACGCTCAAAAACGCAGCTGTAAAAACGTCCGTGGGCATGAGGCCTTATCCTTTAGAACTTCAAAAGGAGGATTTAACAAACCAAGTAGTTCTTAATGAGGGGCAACGGAAGAACGGAAGTCTATGAGGTATAGTTCTGAGGTCAGTGAGCACATCGAGTAGGTCTTCCTCTCCATGGTGGGTACTTGTCTAAAATACAGGTACAGATAAATGTTTATGCCTCAAAGTATTGTTGTGTTAGGCATTATTTGAAAGTGATGATCCCAATATCACTTTCAAAGTTTGCTTATCTGTGGTGCCACTTTCAGATAGACAGTTACTTAACTGTCTTTAACATTAATTTTACTTAACTGTCTTAACTTTACTTTCGAGCCAGAGATTTTACAGGGATTTCTAGAGATGACCCTTGTTGGCAAATCTTTGCTGCCCTCTCAAAGCTCATACACAGATCCTTGGTGTTCTCATTCTTCTGCATGAAGCAGTTTAAAGAAAAATGGAGGCAAAAAACATGATACCCTTTGTAGCAAACATTATAAGTTTTACAACTGAGGAACAGCTGTTAAAAATATTATGTGATGCAGCTTGACAGTGCCAGAGCAGTATAATACATAGCTAGCATTGAGGCACTAAGCATGATTGACCCTGCTGAAAAAAACTGCCTATATTTGGCAGCTAAGGAGCAACTGAGGAAACATTAGATGTGGCACCCTCAGAGAGCCAGAGCAAAAAAATACACCATAATGGGTATGAATACAATGTTACCCACCGACTATCTAGTTAGTGAAGATCTAATTAATTTAATTTAAATATTTTATGTTATGTATTATTTACTTATAGAATATTTTTATGTAAATTTTATTTATCTGTATCCTTGCATAAATAACCAAAGTATGCATTTATTATTATGCAACCAATAAATATTATTGACAAGGAAAAAATACACCATAAACATTGATGCTTATGTGGGATTGACCCTTTATGAGCCCAGGAGCTCATAAAGCATACTGAGAAATCTCAGGCCACAGGCCCATTCTTAACATCCAGTAGTCAAGGCAGTTTTCTATTCTAAGGGTGTCCACATCTTCCCCTAAAAGCAGATGATCATTAATAATATGGGCTAGGCACTGCTCTTGACTGCTGTTAGTATCCAGTCTGGGGAAATGCATCGTGAAGTAATAATCAAAAGTCTTAGACAGCCAATTCTGCTCTTCCTTTCACCAACCTAAGGATCTGAAGCTCCTTGGCCATAACATAAGATTCTGCCACTCTCTTGAAAGTATGTTAACCACTTGCCGCCCGCCCTATAGCAAATTGACGGCGGCAAAGTGGTTTCAATATCCTGACTGGACGTCATATGACGTCTTCTGGATATTGAGCCGCTGCGGGCCCCCGGGGGGCACGCATTGCGGCGATCGTTGTTGCGAGATGTCAGTCTGACACCCCGCAACACCGATCTAGGTAAAGAGTCTCCGATGGAGACTCTTTACCACGTGATCAGGCATGTCCAATCACGGCTGATCACGATGTAAACAGGAAAAGCCGGTCATCGGCTTTTCCTCACTTGCGTCTGTCAGACGCGAGTAGAGGAGAGCCGATCGGCTGCTCCTCTGACAGGGGGGGTTTGTGTTGATCCATTATCAGCGCAGCGCCCCCGAGGATGCCCACACTGGACCACCAGGGATGCCACCAGACCACCAGGGATGCCCACCTTAAGGTATGCCACCCTAGACCACCAGGGATGCCAATTAGATATGCCTAATGGATGCCAATCAGTGCCCACAATGGATGCCAATCAGTGCCCACAATGGGCACCACTGATTGGCAGGCATTATTGTTTGGCACTGATTGGCATCCATTAGTACAAAACATTACAGTACAGTGCCACCTATCAGTGCCCATCCATGCCACCTATCAATGCCCATCCATGCCCATCCATGCCACCTATCAGTGCCCATCCATGCCGCCTATCCGTGCCCAACCGTGCTGCCTATCTGTGCCCATCCGTGCCGCCTATCTGTGCCCATCCGTGCTGCCTATCTGTGCCCATCCGTTCCGCCTACCGGTGCCCATCCGTGTCGCCTATCGGTGCCCATCCGTGCCGCCTATTGGTGCCCATCAGTGCCACCTCATCGGTGCCCATCAGTGCCGCCTCATCGGTGCCCGTCAGTGCCGCCTTATCAGAGTCCGTCAGTGCAGCCCCATCAGTGCCCATCAGTGAAGGAGAAAACATACTTATTTACAAAGTTTTGTAACTGAAACAAAAAAAACGTTTTTTTTTTAAAAAATTCAGTCTTTTTTTATTTATTTTTTGCAGAAAATAAAAATCGCAGAGGTGATCAAATACCACCAAAAGAAAGCTCTATTTGTGGGAACAAAATTATAAAAATTTAGTTTGGGTACAGTGTAGCATGACCGCGCAATTGTCATTCAAAATGCAACAGCGCAGAAAGCTGAAAATTGGTCTGGGCAGGAAGGTGTATAAGTGCCCAGTATGGAAGTGGTTAAGAAATACCTTCACAGCCGATTGCACATTTGTATGCTTCCATCTGTGATGGCAGGATGAACTCTAGCATTTTCCCTTTGTAACGTGGATCCAAAAAGGTGGCCAACCAGTAATGGGTCCTTTCCTTAATGACCTGAATCCTGAGGTCCTTGCATGTGTACTGCAGCATTAATGAGCTCATCCACCACAAAGTTCTGGTTGTAGAGGAACTCAAGTCTTCAATGTTGCTGAGGACAAGGGTGTCTTTATAAGGGATGAGCCGAGCATTTGGTTCAGTTCGTACCAGAACATGCGAACAGGCAAATAATTTGTGCGAACATGCGAACACTGTTAAAGTCTATGGGTCACGAACGTGAAAAATTAAAGTTTTAATTTTAAAGGCTTATATGCAAAAAACTATTGTCATGAAAAGTGTTTGGGGACCCGGGTACTGCCCCAGGGGACATGTATCAATGCAAAAAACGTTTTTTAAAACTGAAGTTTTTTCAGGAGCAGTGATTTTAATAATGCTTAAAGTGAAACAATAATAATGAAATATTCCTTTAAATATTGTCCCTTGGGTACCCTTAGTCTGCCTGTAAAGTGGCGCATCTGTCTCATGTGTTTTACTGTGCCGCAGCAAAATTACATTTCTAAAGGTCGCGGCTATAATGTATTGCCGGATCCTGGCAATATAGATAGAAAAATGCCGTGGGTTCCCCACCCCCCCCCCAGTCCATACTAGGCCCTTCAGGTCTGGTACAGATTTTAAGGAGGACTCCACGCCAACATTTAAAAAAAATGGCGTGGGATCCCCCCACAATCCATACCAGACCCTTATCCGAGCAAGCAGCCTGGCAGGCCAAGAAAGGGGGGGTGAGCGAGCGCCACCCCCTCCTGAACCATATCAGGCCACTTGCCCTCAACATGGGGAGGGTGCTTTGGGGTCCCACCCATTGGTTGTGGGGGTCTGCGGGCAAAGGGCTTATCAGAAACTGGAAGCCCCATTTAACAAGGGGGCCTCCAGATCCAACCCCCGATTAGTGAATGTGTAGGAGAGGAGTGAGGAGTCTATGGCGGTGGGTAGTATGTGTAGGAGAGGAGTGCAGAGTGTATGGAGGTGGGTAGTATGTGTAGGAGAGGAGTGCGGAGTGTATGGTGGTGGGTAGTATGTGTAGGAGAGGAGTGTGGAGTGTATGAAGGAGGGTAGTATGTGCAGAAGAGGAGTGTATGGTGATGGGTACTATGTGCAGGAGAGGAGTGCTGAGTGTATGGAGGTCGGTATTATGTGCAGGAGAGGAGTGCAGAGAGTATGGAGGTGGGTAGTATGTGCAGGAGAGGATTTCTGAGCATATGGAGGTGGGTACAATGTGCAGGTGAGGAGTGTGGAGTGTACCACGGTGGGTAGTATGTGCAGGATGTGCAGTTATTTGTCAGTGGACAGTGTCAGTAGAGCAGTGGATGATGGGTTTTTTTTTTTTTTTTACAATTTCATTTTTTTCCCAATACTTTTTTCTCTTTTTTTTTTTTTTTGGGGGGGGGGGGTTTGGGACTGTGGACAGTGTCAGTAGGGTGTGGGGGGGGGGTGTTAGTAGGTTTTTTTTCTATTCTTTTTTACCCATTTTTATTTTTTTTATCATTGTTTTACAATTCTTTTGTAATATTTATTGGATTATTTATTTTTTATATCAGTTGGGGGGCTTTGGTGACATGTCAGTGGTCTAATAGTGCCAATATGGAGCAGATATACACAAGTTGAGATCTGGTCACTGACCTGCAATACAAGAGAAGTAAGATATCTGCTCAAATCCCAAAAGCTTCTACATTCTGCAGCATCACAGCTTAGTCTTTGAGCTGTGACAACACAGTTCGCATGCCCTGAATGAGGAAACGCTGACAAGATGAAAAAAAATAGGATTTTTATAACAGCTTACCTGTAAAATCCTTTTCTTGGAGTACATCACGGGACACAGAGCGACATAGTCATTACTAATGGGTTATATAGATACCGTCAGGTGCTGGCACTGGCAACTTCCAAAACCGGAAGTACCCTCCCCTATATAAGCCCCTCCCATCCGGGAGCACCTCAGTTTTGTAGCAAAGCAATAAGTGTCCCTAAAGAGGGGCGGGAGCTCTGTGTCCCGTGATGTACTCCAAGAAAAGGATTTTACAGGTAAGCTGTTATAAAAATCCTATTTTCTTTCTCGTACATCACGGGACACAGAGCGACATAGTCATTACTAATGGGATGTCCTAAAGCAATGCCAAATGAGGGGGGGGATACACCATATATAAGCTGAGCGCTATCAGACATGAGGATCTTTTGCGGCCTGCAACACACTGCGCCCAAAGGCGACATCCTCCTGACTTCTAACGTCCACCTGGTAGAACCTAGTAAACGTGTGTACTGAAGACCATGTTGCGGCCTTACAGATTTGAGCCAGGGAGGCCTGGTGATGCACTGCCCATGAAGTTCCAACTGCTCTCGTGGAGTGCGCTCTAACTTTGAACGGAGGCGGTCTCCTTCTCAAGCCATAAGCTTGCATTATGACCTGTCGAATCCACTTGGATAAAGTAGATTTTGACGCTGCCTGACCCTTTCTGGGGCCTTCCGGCAGAATAAACAAAGTATCCGTTCTGCGAATCTGAGTAGTGGCTTTTAGATAAGCTTTAACTGCTCTTACTACATCCAAAGAATGCAATAACTTTTCCTCTACCGAAGTAGGTTTTGGGGAAAAAAGAAGGAAGAACCACATCTTGGTTCAAATGAAACCTCGATACCACCTTAGGAAGAAAGGCTGGATGAGGACGTAACACTACCCTGTCCTTATGGATAACCAGATATGGCTCCTTACAGGACATAGCTGCTAATTCCGATACTCTTTTAGCCGAACAAATGGCTACTAGAAAAATCAATTTCCTGGTGAGAAGTACCAAGGAAATATGCTGTAATGGTTCAAATGGTTGTTTCTGTAGAACCGACAGAACCAAGTTTAGATCCCATGGACATATGGGAATATTAACCGGAGGACTAATACGCATCACTCCTTGTATAAAGGCTTTGACTAGTGAATGCGAAGCCAAGGGCCTTTGAAAAAATATTGACAAGGCCGAAATCTGACCCTTGATAGTACTCAAGGCAAGCTTCCTATCTACAGCCCACTGTAGGAAGTCCAGAATCCTACCTATTACGTACTTATGTGGATGCCATTTCTTGGCCTCACACCAGGCGATGTACGCCTTCCAGATTCTATAGTAGATCTGCCTGGATACCGGCTTCCTGGCATTGATCATGGTAGATACCACAGCATTAGAGAGCCCTCTCTTTTTTAGAATGTGGGCTTCAATAGCCAGGCCGTCAAACCTAGGGCTGGTAAGGAAGGGTGGTATATCGGTCCTTGCGAAAGCAGGTCCGGACGACGTGGGAGAGTCCAAGGACTCCCCACTGAAATTTTACAATCTCCGCGTACCACGCTCTTCGGGGCCACGCTGGAGCCACCGGAATTACTGGTTTCTTTTCTACCCTGATTCTGCGGAGTAATCGAGGTAACCACTGTGGCGGTGTGAATGCATATATCAGCTTAAACTGATCCCAAGGGAACACTAGGGCATCCGAGCCGCAAGCTAGGGGATCCCTTGTCCGAGAGACAAACCTGTCCCCCTTTGCGTTGAATCTGGATGCTAGAAGATCTACATCTGATGTTCCCCACCGCTGACATATTGTCCAGAAAACCTCGGGGTGAAGGGACCCTTCCTCTGGGCCTAATTGCTGGCGACTTAGAAAGTCCGCCTTCCAATTCTCCACTCCTGGAATGAATACCGCAGATATGGCTGGGACATATTTTTCTGCCCCTTTCAGGATGTAATTTACTTCCCTCTGGGCTGCACGACTCCTGGTGCCCCCCTGATGATTGATATATGCCACTGCTGTGGCATTGTCTGATTGAATTCTGACAGGGGACCCTTGGAGTTTGGATGTCCATGCTACTAGGGCATACCGGGCTGCTCGTATCTCTAAAAGATTGATGGGCAGGGCCTTTTCTGCATCCGACCATCTGCCCTGGAGAGACTATTGCTCCAGTACTGCTCCCCAGCCTATAAGGCTGGCATCTGTACTGACCACCTTCCAGGAAATCGGACTGAAGGATTTCCTTTTTTCAGATTCTGGGGAACCAACCACCAACGGAGGCTCTTGCGAACGGAAGGGGACAAGGACATTGTAAGTCTAGGGCCTGAACTTTTTTGTTCCAGGCTGACAGTATGGCCCCTTGCAAATTCCTTGAATGGAATTGACCGTAGGGTACTGCTTCGAATGATGCCACCATTTTTCCCAGCAGCCTCATATACAGGCGTATGGACGGCTGTCTTTTTTGTACCCACTAAGTGGATCAAATCTTTCAAAGACAACACCTTTCCTCGAGGCAAGAATATTTTTCTCTGGCCTGAATCCAACCTTAGCCCCAAGTATTCCAGACTTTTGACTGGTTTTTAGGGCTGACTTGTCTCGGTTGATAATCCAACCGTGAGATTCCAGATACTTGATCGTCTTGTGAACGACCACGTCTAGTTTTTTCACTGAGTGGTCTATCAGCAACAAGTCATCCAGATATGCCATTATCATTACACCTTGTGTTCTTAAATTGGCCAATAAAGGGCCAGAATTTTTGTAAACACTCGTGGTGCTGTGGCCAAACCGAAGGGTAAGGCTCTGAACTGAAAATGGCGCCCTTCTACTGCAAAGCGTAGAAATTTTTGGTGGACTGGAAAGATGGGAATGCGCAAATAAGCATCTTTGATGTCGATCGTGGCTAACCAATCCTCCCCTTGTAGGGCAGTGGCCACCGATCGGATCGACTCCATCGGAAAGTCCTGATATACAGGAATTTGTATAGCCCTTTTAGAATTAATATGGGCCTCCCGTCCGCGTTTGCTTCGGGACTGTAAAGAGGTTTGAGTAAAACCCGAACCCTCATTCTTCCAGGGGAACCTCCATAATTACTCCTTGGAGCAATAGTTGTTCTAGTGCCAACAGGAGGGACTCTCTCTTCCGGGGATCCCTTGGCACGTTTGACCTCAAAAATGGGAAGGAGGAGAGTCTTTTAACTCCAAACTGTATCCCAAACCTACTGCGGAGAGCACCTATCTGTCTTGATCGTGTCCCGCCAGGTCTCTTGCGAACAACTGGAGTCCTCCCCCCACCCGACTGAGTGGGGGCTTCAATGAATTTAACTTTGGGGGAGGTTTTGTACCTCCCCTGACCCAGGGTTTCTCATTACCCTGCTACTGTCCCTGTTTTTTACCCCCGGGATTTGACCGAGGAGGCCGTCGGAACTGTTACACAGCCGCCCCAGGGACTGGAGAAGCAGGCCTCTTAAAGAGGGACCTCTAACTCTGCTTTTAACCGGCAAGAGCGTATTTTTACCGCTGGAAATTTTCTGGATATATTTGTCCAGGTTTTCCCTGAATAAGCGTTCACCATGAAATGGGACGCTAACCAGCCATACTTTACAGGGAGCTTCAGCAGACCAGTTTTTTGAGCCATAGGAGCCTACGCATATGTACTATAGACAGCGTAAGGCGGGAGGCCTGATGGACTGAATCCTCTATGGCGTCAACCGCAAAGCCTAAGGCTCTAGGTAGATCAGCTAGGGCAAAGCCTGCTGATCTGTCAAGTCCCTCAAGACCTGTTTCAACTGATCCTTCACTGCTTAGCAGACCCCAATAGCTGCTACTGCTGGTTGTATCACCAAGCAGATTTTCATAAGGACTCCAATCTTTTATCTATTGGGTTCTTGAACATTTGAACATTATCCACTGGACATGTCAGTGATTTATACATACAAGAGATGGCTGCGTCCACTGTAGGGACCTTCCATTTTTTTTTTTTTTGATGAACTTATCCTCCATGGGATAGACCACCGGAAATCTCTTGGGGGAATAAATATTTTCTCAGGACGTTCCCAATCCTGGTAAATGAGCCCTTTCAGTAAAGGGTGAAGTGGAAAAGAACAAACAGTCTGGGGGCTCCTAGCGACCCCAACGAGGATACAGTAGTGGTTGATGGTTCCGCAAGGTGCATTTTTAAATGCTGATCGGACCATGTTAGTCAGAGACTGAACCCATAATCTTTCAGCTTGAGATGCTGAGAAAAGGTTCCCCCACTGTTGATTCCTCTATAACAGAATCAACCTTATCCTGATCCCCTTCAGGCAGGTCGATCCCTGTATGGGACTGTTGCTCTGCTAACAGGCACTCTGAAGGAGGAGACGGAGATCGGGCGTGCTTTCCCTGACAGGGAGGCAGCCTCTCTAATCCTCCCAGAGCTGAGGAAAAAACCTCCTCTGTTACATACACAGGAGCAGGTGAACTGAGGACAGCCACAGTACCAAGTACCCCTGCGGGGTCTCTACGGTCACTTACCTCTGAACTTCAGGGGAGACTGGTGCAGCAGGAGTATGCCCAAGATCCTCCGAGCCCGATGAGACCCCCTTCGCTTCCTGGAAGATTCAGTTCCGGAGCTTCTGGACGGCATATTCCTAAGCCTAAAGCTGAGGTATTCCAGCCGTAATACACCACTTTTACTGAGAATAGTCTAGCACAATTGCTGCTATATCACAGTTGGTGTCTACTAATGTGCCTTTCTAGGGGATGCCTGTATCAACCGCTTGCTGTATGCCTTTAAATGTTGCCAGCTCTGTCTCTGTACTTCATAGCCAGCTCACTACAATATTGTGTTTTTTTTTAAAACTGCTGGGACGCCCGCACATGCGCAGAAGCGCTGCGGCGCGCACAGAGCGTCATCCCCCAGGCTCCGCCCCCTTTCCCGGCTCACCTCTATATATAGAGGCGCGTGCACGCGCACGCGCGCGGGCACGTGCGCCTTCGGCGCTAATTTCAAATATGGTAACAAGGGACAGGAGCCAGGGCCCCCTTTGCCGCAGGCCGGGGGATGGACGAGCACTGCAACATGGCAGAGGAAGCAGTTTCCTATAAGAGAACTCACCATCTGCCTGGACTTTGCTCTGCTGAGAAGAAGCTAGTCCACATGACAAGAAAACATTCCACAGCGGCCTCTAGTGGACAAACACAGGTACCGCAGTCTAATATATTAAATATATATATAAAAAATATTTTATTTTATTTTTTTTCTTGACCACCATTAAAAATTATTACATTTTTTTAGTAGTTACAGGCATGCACAGAATTTTGCGGGAATACCATTAGGTAACAGACAGAAAGACAAATTAGGCTTGGGGGTCCCCCAATAGAACCAAGTTCCTGGGAGCCCCCACTTACCTGTTCCCCGCCGCAGGACTTTGTTTGGTCCACAAAAGCCCAAACTTCACCTATCACGGCAGGCATTGTAATCAAACCTTCAGGGACCGGGTTCCCAAGGATTCCACTCCCCTGGACCTGTATAGCACCCTGCACAGAAAACATCTTGGTCGTGGGTATGACCAGAGCTCTGGATCCCAGGGTCCAGCTCTCCTAAGAGAAGCATTACAGGCAAAACCTTGCTCTTCTCTGCAAGGCCCGGGTACCGACCGTTTAGCTATGAAGCTTTTTTGGTCGGATCCGGAATAGCTTACTGAGGCCCAAAAGAACCTGTACGCAAGCTCAGTGAAAAACACATGCTTCTTCTTGGCCAACACCTTAGACACTGGCAAAAAACTGAGGTGCTCCCGGATGGGAGGGGCTTATATAGGGGAGGGTACTTCCGGTTTTGGAAGTTGCCAGTGCCAGCACCTGACGGTATCTATATAACCCATTAGTAATGACTATGTCGCTCTGTGTCCCGTGATGTACGAGAAAGAAAAGCACAGCTCCCCAGAGCCAGTCCTTAAGTCCTAATTGCATAAATACTTACTGACAAACTGAAGATGCAAGTGCAGCCACTGCAGCATGGTCAAGATCAAGTAGCAACACATGGGCATATAAGTTATTAGGGCAGCTTGTATTGAGGCAGAATTTTGACCAGGTAAACATTGGTTTGGTATGAATGCCTGGGGTGGTGACACTTGGATGACCCACTTTAGGCACAGGATCAAGGAACCACTACACCACCGAGTTGAGAATAAATACACAAGTGACAGTAAATACACAAGTGTGAAGTTTCCCTTCTGAAGAGTAAACAGCAGGTTGGTGCTGTTTTCACACACACACTTTCCTGGCACATGATGGTGTGGGTTCAGCCATCTCCTGGCCTTCCCCTGAAGAGTTGCCAGAATATCTGCCCTAGTATGGGTTATGCCCCTCAAGTTTTCCAACTGCAAAATGATGGCAACATTTTGCCTGGGTCACTAGTAGGCTTCTTGTCACAGTCTGGACTCATGACTCTACTGATTCATAAGATGAGGCCATAGAGTAAGAGGGGGTAGAGGTGACTGATCTGTCGCAATCACCAAGTTGCATACCATGGGGAAGCACCACCATTTCCAGAGGTGTGGCCTGTCCTGCATCTCTTATAACTGCCAGTAAATGTACCCAATGTTTGGTGAAGGAGATGTAATATCCCTGTCAATGCTTGCTGGACCACATGTCTGTGGTCATGGGAACCCTGCTGTTGACTGCATGCTTTAGTAATACAGAGACATTACCACCCTGGTGGAGGGCAAGAATGGCCTTCTGGGTAAAAAACTATGGCGTATCTGCCACTGAGGTGCAGCACAGGTCCCAAAGTTGAGGAAGGGGGAAGATTCCACTAGCTGTAAAGGGGGTAGTTTTTTTGGAATTGAGATGTTGGGCCTGGGATTGACTGGGTGAATATTTTTTCTTATGCACCAGCAGCTGGGAAGAGACATCTGCCTGATCAAGAATATAGTTGGAGATAGAATGGTGGGGATAGGAGAATTACTGTGACATTGAAGTCTATACTTGGCCCTACATTGCATGGCCCCATGATGTCCCTCTTTATTGCTTGATGTGCCATAAGAATTCCATCTCTAACGCCTGAGGCCTCAGATGTTGTAGGGCATGCAGATGGAGATTTTTGTGGAGTGGTGAAAGAGATGGAAAGAAAGGAGAGAGAAGGAGGAGGATTGCAGGCCTTTTGCAAGCCTAGCAACTGGTACCATTCATGTATTGCTCCTACCAAATGCTGTGGTGAAACAATGAGTATCCCTATGCAAGTGCTATGCAATTGATTGGTAGATTATTACTCTTGATGCACTGCAGGCAGATGATTTTAAGCTTGACAGTACTGCCTGCAGCAGATGAGTGAAAAAGCTGCAAAGCCCTCCTTACCACTCTAGTCCACTTGGCAGTAAGCTGCAACTGCAGGAACCCTGGCAATGGAAGATCCCTTCCTGTTGTCCCTTCAATTTATGCGCCTGGGCTCTCTTCCCCAACATCTGAATTAATTCTTGCACATCCTCCTGCGCCATGTTACTGATGGTGTGCTCAAATAATTCAACCTCGTTAGTTTTCTGGTTTAGAAGAGGAGGAAGAAGAGGGTGAATTTGCAGATGCTGATGACAGTGTGCAACCCTGCACATGGGAGAAGGAGGAGGATGATGATGAAAGCGTAGTTATCCACTCCACCATCTCCTCACATGCTCTGACTGTATAGAAAAGGCAGATGTGCCCTGCCTCTCAAACATTCAGCCTGATCAACACATTGGCCTGTGACTGCAGAACCTGTTTGTTTTTTCTTGAAGAACCTCTGCATTCTTTTAGACCTCCCAGAGAGGATACAAACAGGGGATTGCCTAATTTTATTAGCAGCTATGGCAATAGTAAGTTTGAGGATGGGGTGCTTTAGTGTACTTCACAATCTGGTAAATTTGGGGCAGTAAACTGGAATGTAATAGTATGAGTTAATATGCTGCTAACAAATGACCAGCTCTCCTTTGTTAGAAACAAGTTCATTTTTTTTTAACTAGCAGAAACTTAAAAAGAGGAAAACATGAAAGAAAATTAAAAATATAAAACCACAAGAATACACCAAAAGAAGGGGAGGAGGGGGCAACAGTAACTATCTTTCCTCAAAATAATTTTGAGCTATTCCTAATTACTAAATCTCGAACACCCACACACTGATAAAAGGCTGATGAGCAAAAAGAAAACCCCCTGCCCACGGACAGTTTTCCCGCAGTGGCAGCTTCATAAGACTTACTTCCATCGCACACGTTCCTGGATAAGCTCTCAAAGTTTGGGTGCTGCAGCAACAACCAGCTTTATACTGGTTCAAGTCACAAAGTAGATATTTGCCAGCACACCATGGATCGACACAAAGTAGCGTCCAAACTGATTATTTATTGCATGATCACAACAGCTTCATAAGACCACCCCCCATCACTGGGTCACATCATCCGGATCCACCTTCCATTACAGTGGCCGTTCGGGCCCTTCAAACTGAGTTTCCCTGGGATTTTGACTGGAATGGGTTTGTCGTATACCACTAAGCACCATTATGGGGCCTATCTTCTGTGGCTATTACACTATAGACATAAATAAATTTTAGGACAAGCTTTTTATGAAAGTTTTTTCTTGACCACTATATACAGTATTCCCCTCTTTTTGGATCCCTTATTGGATCTTCTACATAGACCTTAGTTGTGACATTAGTGCTTATACTGATACATACATTTATATATGCATCAGGGGCGGATCTATGGGGGGGGTCAACGAGGCAATTGCCACCCCCGAGAAATTAGTTTTAGTTGTGGAACTTGCGGCGCCTGAGAGACTGAGCGGGCGGTAGTTGCGGAACTTGCGGCGCCTTAAAGTCTGAGCAGGCGGCTCCACGGGCGGGTGACAGCATGGACTGCCGGGTGCCTCGGTGTGTGGGCGGGTGGCTCGGCAGTGAGTGAGAGTCAGAGAGTGGGTGGTCAGCTGGTCGGCTCTGTGGGTGAGCGGGTGGCTGGCCAATCAACAAGCTGGCGACCGGGGGAGCAGAGAGATGACATCATCTCTCACCGCCCCGCCCGGCAGCCCTGCAGTTAATTACGCCCTCACTTTGCAGGCAGCAGAGAGATTACATCATCTCTCATGCTGCCTGACTCTGACAAGCAAAACACCACCATAGCAAGTGACAATCCGCAAGGTGTGGCAGGTGAGGTGGCAAGTTATAATCTTCATCTGGTGGCAGGCAAGTGACATTCCGCAACTTGTGGCAGGTGATGTTTCAAGTGACAATCCGCAAGGTGTGGCAGGGGAGGTGGCAAGTGACAATCTTCATCTGGTGGCAGGCAAGTGACATTCCGCAACTTGTGGCAAGTGACAATCCGCAACTTGTGGCAGGTGACATGGCAAGTAACATTCCGCAACATGTGGCAGGTGATGTGGCAAGTGACAATCCGCAACGTGTGGCAGGCGACGTGGCAAGTGACGTGGCAAGTGACAAGCTGCATCTGGTGGCAGGTGACGTGGCAAGTGACACACTTGGGGCACTAACTGATTCTGCATTATGGTGAGTTGAACCATTTAATTTTATATTACAATGTAATAATATAAATAATTCAATCATCCTGACACCATAACAACCATGGTGCCGTGATCATTGAAGCGCTAACACCAGTCATTTCCCTGATAAATTGCCCCCAAAAAAACATATTTTCTGGTAGTGTCCCTCCCGAGACTAGACTCTGGATCTGCCCCTGATATGCATATTATGCAATATAATGTATCCTGTGTCATTCATGTGTTCACATTGTAACACATGTTATTCCTTACCCTTTATAGCATGCTTGAACATGGGCAGTCACAATGATGGCACTTTAAATTCCCACGCACCTTTATATTTATTAAGCATTGACATGCTCTTTAATTTAATTTGGAGATATGCATGCTATTATCATTAAATATGTCTACATTTTTTCTGGTACTAGACTGCATTCTACTGGCCATTTTGGGTCCTTTATTAATCCTGAGAGTACACCAGTCTTCCCTGGTGGTCTGTGTCTGATCTCTCTTGGCAGGACTGCAGACTTGTCGCTTCTCCCTGGCATGAGGATGGGTACCATTGCTTGTTGTTAACTTTGTTGGCTGTGGTTAAACAATTCATTTCTACATGATATGTAAGTGCAATGGATTGTATTATTCTATCTAATTGTGAACTATATTGTGATATCACAATAATGTACAGATACTTTTATGTATTTATTTATAGAAGTAACCATTGTTCTACTAATATACTGTACACCCCTGAAGAAAGAAAGAAAAAAAGAATATGTTTCTGAAATGCGTAGGTGATCCTATTTTGTGTTTGCTCTCAGTCTATGTATCAGGACACCCATTAGGACATTGCAGAACTCTAGTTACATGTTTTTCATGGTCTGTATATTGTAGATGCATTAATCAATACACCAGTCGATCTTCTGATTTAAGGTTCATGTTCAAATAAAATCTATATTGTGATTTTATACTGTTGCAAGTACTATATTTGGTCACACTTCTATTTTCTACACAATTTTTTGCCTAAAAAGTCCTGGAAGGGGGTTTCCTTTTTGCTCTTCAGTGTGTTGTGGGATGTTGGCCTATTTTTTCTCCTGGCCCAATTTCTTCCCTTTTCCCAGTATATGATAACAGGCTGATGGGAAAGCTGACTTTTTAGGCACATTTGGGAACCCCGGTATTGGCTACACAGTTCACAGATTATGAGATTTAGCAAATAGGAATTCCATTAAGCAGTGGTTGTTTGGGGTTGTAATGACCACGGTGTGGGAGGTTTAGGGTTTTTCCAGCAACGTGCCAGGGAAATCGCACTGTAATTAAGATATGTGTGATGACTGGATGGAGTTCAGAAGGCCAGGCATAGAGTTCTAGTCCGAGGAGGGCCGTTTGTGGGGCCAGTGCTCTGCATGTGTGGGATATTTCCTGTAGTAGGTGACCTGATCCCAGAAGGAGTGATAGATTTTCATTGTTGATTCCCAGTGTGTAACATTCCTCAATAGTCTGACCGGTGTGAGGAGTGCCTGGTGCCAATCTGGAATAGGAACATTGATGTGAAGCATAGTTTCCCAGAAGGCCACAGTTCACAGATTATGCAATACATCATTGGGGATTCGATTTTGAAGTACTTGCAAGGTACCTGTGAAAGGTTAAATCCAGAGTGGAGGCTTTGGCTGGGGGTTGAGGTGTTTAGCACAGTCAGGCAGGTCGGGTCAGCAAAAAATCTTGACAGCAAAGTACAAGTCAGAATCCAGAAGCGTGGTCGAAAGCAGACAGGGTCATACACAGGCTGGTAGAGTAATGTAGAATCGTCAGGCAAAGAGAGTAATCCAGGAAACAGGCAGAGGTTAAAGTCTAGACGTTCAGTAGATCAGCAGTATACAACACACCCAGGGAAACAGATCCAACAAACAGGCACAGTCCATAGGAAGTCCTGCAATTTAAGTTGCTCTGATTGTGGATTGATTGCAGCTGGAAGAAGGGTGGGGTTACAGAGTATTAGGAGCAGAGGTACTATGCAATGTGTATACGGAAAGATTCAGGTTTCCCAGTGGCAGATCATACAAAGCTGTAAAGGGGGAGGGGCTTAAACCACTGAAAAACACAAATACACCTGCCAACATCCCAATATGCAACTAGAAAAAAAATTGCCCCAATGTGGACTTTATAGGTGGGTTAGGGGAGTGTGAAAGAGGTATAAAATAAAAAAGGTATAAAATATAATAAAGTTTTTTCGTCACATAAAGTAAAAACAATTCCCGAAAGAGGGACAGTAAAATACATAGAAGCATAGCAGGATGATATAAATAAACACAAATCAAGCACCCAATTCATGAGGTAGGCTGTAGCATCGAGCTGGCAAAGATGGAGTAATGGCCCAACAGGCTTCAAGGTGTTCACAGCTGGACCCAAAACCCAATGCGTTTCAGAAATGTTTTGTATATTCCTTCTTCAGGGTAGAAAAAAAAAGGGTGCACAAGATCTATAGATACAATAAAAAAACAATCAATACAGTATTTAATGAGTAAGGTTAACACATGGACCGTAATATGCATACTTACAAGTAATCACCATGTACAAAAGCATCAGGTGCATATTAATGGGAATATGTGGAATCACACCCCAAAATACATTCTGTTGCTTCTCCTGAGTACGGGGCTACCACATGTGTGAGAATTTTTGGGAGCCTAGCCACGTACAGGACCCCGAAAGCCAATCACCACCTTCAGGCTTTCTCAGGAAGTAAATTGTTTATTTCACTCCTCACTACCTATCACAGTTTCGGAGGCCCTGAAATGTCAAAATAGCACAAGCCCCCAAAATGACCCCATTTTGGAAAGTAGACACCCCAAGCTATTTGCTGAGAGGCATGTTGAGTCCATGGAATATTGAATGTTTTGCAACAATTTTCGGGAAAATTATATATATATATTTTTTTTTACTCAAAGTTGTTAAAGATAAAATGATATATTGCTTAAACAAGCCATTTGTATATGTGAAATTACACCCCAAAATACATTCTGCTGCTTCTCCTGAGTATGGGGATACCACATGTGTGAGACTTTTTGGCAGTTTAGCCACGTACAGGACCCCGAAAACCAATCACCGCCTTCAGGCTTTCTAATGGCGTAAATATTTGATTTCACTCCTCACTACCTATTACAGCCATGAAATGCCAAGATAGCAAACCCCCCCCCCCAAATGACCCATTTTCGGAAAGTAGATACCCCAAGCTATTTGCTGAGAGGCATATTGAGTATTTTGCAGATCTCGCTTTTTGTCACTAAATTTGAAAATTGAAAAAAAAAATCCTTTTCTCTCTTCATTTTCCAAAACAAATAAGAGCTGCAAAATACTCACCGTGCCTCTTAGAAAATACCTTGGGGTGTCTACTTTCCAAAATAGGGTAATTTGGGGGGAGGTTTGTGCTATCCTGGCATTTCATGGCCTCCGAAACTGTGTTAGGTAGTGCGGATAATAGCAAAAGCAATACGTCATTTAGATGACAAGTTTGTGTAAAAAAAAAATATTTGTGTAAAAAAAAAATATTTTTGTAATTTTCCCAAAACTTGGGGCAAAATACATAATATTCCATGGATTCAACATGCCTCTTAGCAAACAGCTTGGGGTGTCTACTTTCCAATATGGGGTCATTTGGGGGGGTTTGAACTGTCCTGGAATTTTATACCCAACATTAGAAGCTTATGCCACACATTACCCACTCTTCTAATCACTTAACCGCTTAAGGACCGCCGCACGCCGATGTACGTCGGCAGAATGGCACGGCTGGGCACAAGGGAATACAGGTACGTCCCCTTTAAGATCCCAGCCGTGAGTCGCGAGCGTGCCGCCGGCGGTGCGCTCGCGACCCGGTCCTCTTCTCCGTGACCGTCCCTGCGGGAACAGTGGACCCGATCGCCGCCGGTGTCCCGCGATCGGGTCACAGAGAGGAAGAACGGGGAGAGGTAAGTGTAAACAAACCTATCCCCGTGCTTCCTAGTGAGCCTGTCACTGATCGTCTGTTCCCTGTCATAGAGAACGATGATCAGTGATGTCACACGCTAAGCCATGCCCCCCAACAGTAAGAAACACACATCAGGGCACACTTAATCCCTACAGCGCCCCCTTCTGGTTAACCCCTTCACTGCCAGTGTTATTTTTACAGTAATCAGTGCATTTTTATAGCACTGTTCGCTGTAAAAATGCTGAATCCGGCCATGTATCTAATATGTTTATGTGATGAAAATAGGCTCTGTATTGAATATCTAATAATGCTTCCTTAACCACTTTCCGACTGCTGCACGACTATGTAAGTCGACAGAATGGCATGGGCAGGCAAATGGGCGTACCTGTACGTCCCTTTAAATTTGCTGCCTAGCGGGTGCGCAATTGTGGTCGGCAAGGGCAGAACAGGGGAATGCCTTTGTAAACAAGGCATTCCCCTATTCTGCCTAGTGACACTGTCACTGATGACCGTTCCCCGTGATCGGGAACGGTCATTAGTGACGTGTCACATGTAGCCATGCCCCCTAACAGTAAGAATCACTCCCTATTACTGACTCAACCCCTGCAGCGCCACCTAGTGGTTGACCCCTTCACTGCCAGTGTCATTTTTACAGTAATCAGTGCATTTTTATAGCACTGCTCGCTGTAAAAATGACAATGGTCCCAAAATAGTGTCAAAAGTGTCCGATGTGTCCGCCATAATGTCACAGTCACGATAAAAAACGCTGATCGCCGCCATTACTAGAAAAAAAATTAGTAATAAAAATGCAATAAAACTATCCCCTATTTGGTAGACACTATAAATTTTGCGCAAACCAATCAATAAACGCTTATTGCGTTTTTCTTTACCAAAAATATGTAGAAGAATATGTATCGGCCTAAACTGAGGAAAAAAAATGTTTTTTTATATATTTTTTGGGGATATTTATTAAAGCAAAAAGTAAAAAATATTGAATTTTTTTCAAAATTGTCGCTCTATTTTTGTTTATATCACAAAAAATAAAAATCGCAGAGGTGATCAAATACCACCAAAAGAAAGCTCTATTTGTGGGGAAAAAAGGACGCCAATTTTTTTTGGGAGCCAATTGGGTCAGTGGAACAATATGACCGCAACTCACTCTTTTTAGTAATGCCCATGTTAAGGGATAGTCCCAGAAAGGTCCTAAATTCGGGAACCATTATAAGTTTCCAGCCAAATTGTCTGGCAAGAAAAAAGGAGAGGTTTGCCCTTGGGACTTTGAGTGAGGTGAGCACTGTTGAAAATCGCAGGAATAATTGCAGTGTATATTTATTCAAGTAAAAAACAGTACATACATTAATGTCATGAACATGGGCCAATTCATACAAAATCCAAGACCAATAAAAAGTAGGTAAAATGATATTGTAAGTATCTGACAATAATCATGTAAACACACAGGCATCAAGTGTACCCAATGCGTTTCGCGAGGCTTGGCTCGCTCTTCAGGGGTAGATGCACGTAGTGTACCTAAAATGAAATGATATAGTATATAGTATGATGTGAAGGCACGTGGGGGGGGGGCCTTGAATAAGGAAAACCCCATACTCACCACTGGACATTGTCAAAGGACAGCAGGGATGAGGCTCTCAAATGGCGGCAGTGACTGTCTCACCAGGGAGCTGAGGAGGCAGAGCCAAACGAAATTCCAAACGGGGCCAAACGAAAGGAAGGCACAGCATGGATGGAATATGTGTATCCCCAAGAGTATCAATGAATCCATAAGGAATGTTGGCTCTGAATGTAAATATGTATATTGGATAATTAGAATATAGGAGTAAATAAGTATATGGTAACATATATATGTCTATGCGTGGATAAAAGACCTGAGCCAAGGATGGTAAAAGTATGGAGACTGAAGGGGAGAGTGAAAAAAATGCCAGATTGGCTGGTGTAATTAAGGAAAGATCAGAGAGGAAAGCAGTCAGTAAAAGAGTGTGAATGAAATGGAATACAGGTGTGTGGTGAGGACTGTGATGAAAAAACAAGTTGCACATAAATGCTTGAAGTGAGTGATATACAAACATATAAAAGTGTACCTTGGTGAAGTAAGTCTGAAGGTAGCGAGTTCCAAGGAAGGGACCTGCACTTGTGTGTCTGTCCTCAGTGAAAGAAAGCAAACAATGAGATCCATGCTGTGCAAACCTCCAATAAATACCCAATACATATTTTGTATGAATTGGCCCATGTTCATGACATTAATGTATGTACTGTTTTTTACTTGAATAAATATACACTGCAATTATTCCTGCGATTTTCATTGGCTCAACAGTGCTCACCTCACTCAAAGTCCCAAGGGCGAACCTCTTCTTTTTTTCATGTAAATTTAGGGATGGAGGTGTGTCACTGGTGACACCAGACCTTTTCTTTCCTTTTTTTTTCTCAATTGTCTGGCAAGGGGTGAATTTGGGTTTTGGGTGATAAATTGATCAGCATATAAATTCCTATGGTCCACAATTGATACGTACAGATCTTGCGTGAAAAACAGCTCAAAAAATTCAGAGCGTTAAATCTGCTGTTTCCATCTGAATTCCAGGTTGGGGGGAGTACGGGCGCTGCAGAATCTTTGGGCTACCAATCAGGATTTTCAAGCGCATCGGGAAGGGCACTATGGGCTCTATGGGCCTGTGTTCAAACTCTTGGTGGATGCGGGGCACTACTTGTGCTAGCCACCGCACCAGCCTAAACTGCACTTATGGGACTCGCCATGTCACCAAGTGATACTGCAGTGCTGGTTTGTCTATGACCAGGGTGTACTAGGCTGCTGATGCTCACCAGTTCACCAGAAGGTTGAGCGGCATTAGTACTGACACTCTGCTGCATACGCGTAGCATGCGGTTGTTGCACCTCAGCAACAGAAGAACGAGGTTGGATATGCCTGACCTTAACAGGGACCACTACTCCGTCGTCAGAGCTATCTGTCGGGCTGCCACTCTCTACAGGTTCAAATATCTGACAGTGAGGACTCCCCGATCTCATCTGTCATGATCAGCATCCTGTAGGCCACTTCACTAGTGTACCTTTGGTTTGACATTTTGGCCAATAAATTTATAGGTAAAAAAGCACCTGGTTGTCAGAGGACTGTTTGAACCGCTACAAAAAAATCTAACTGCTAGCTCTAGTAGGGTTTAGACCTGACTCTGCTAAACGCTGTGGTTTTGTGTGCTGTGTTTTGGAAGTGACAGAGATCTTCTGATACTGCACTTGGGTGAGCTGGGATGGACGGAGGGGCTAAATGCAGGTGCTGGACCATTCATGAGGGGCGTGACCGGATGGAGATGTGAAGTGAGGAGTGAGATGTGAGGTGAGGTGTGCGAGTGTGTGTCTCCTCCAGCCCTCCAGCCCGATACCTCTACCTCTACCTCTAGCCCGATGTTGGATGCCCGCCGCGGCGTGCTTCATACTGGCCCCCGGCAGGAAACGCTAGGCGCCGCAAGTTATAGCCCATCCGCCCGGCCGTCCAACGGTTGCACAAGCTGTGGGTGTTTGCGCTGTCTCCTCTGATCCCTGCCTGGCTGCTCGCCCCCCCCCCCCCGCCCGCCCGCCCAAGCTATTTGTTTTATCTGTCTGCTTGACTTCTCTAGCAGGCAGACTGCTATTGTTACATCCTGTTTGACTGCCTGACTGTTTGAGCTTGAGCCCGCCCGCCCGAGTCAGCTGAGAGTGGCGGAGGGAGAAATTATCAATATCCACGATACGGAGCAGTCACACAGGGGGAGCGGCAGAGGGGCATGAGGCAGCGGTATGAAAACGTGAGGCACCGGGGATACTAGCGAGACAAGGGGAACTGCCAACAAATCATCACCTGCGGAACATGACTATGGTTGCAGAAACCTCTGAAGGGATCCTGAGGAATTTGAGATCGGCCTGACTGAACCTGAAAGCTTGAGAAGTTTAAAAAACTTGAAAATTCCAGAAGGTTACGTGAGTAATAAAACCTGCACAAATCAGTACATAGTACATTGCAAACCGGATAGTTCATATTGCATATAGCATATGGTATATGGAAAATAACGATTTTTTTTTCTTTTTTTCTACACTGACTTTATATTCTGATCATATGCAGCAGAAGTAAAAGAGCTATGCTGGGTTAAAGACTGTGCTACTTGAAATTGCAGACCATCAATTCCAGGTGGCCCCTTTTCTTTTTTTTTTCTTTTTTTCTGTTTTGAGGCGGGCCTGTTGGCTGAAGCTGCAGCACAAGGAACTGCTTGCTGTTGGTCAATTTATAAAGTTTCTTCTATTGTTTATGTATTTTCCCTACATTTAAATTCCATCTAAAACTCACATAAAACTGACTTGCTATTACCTATTTTTTTAACCTTATCTTACTGTTTAGAATACACAGTGTATAAGGTAACATGCCAGCAAGGAGAAAAGGGGATGAAAATCCCAGTCAAGAGAATGTGGGACCACAATCACTACGGTCGGCTAAAAGTAGTCAGGCCACAACAGCAGCTGCCAAATTGGAGAAATTTGCTCATACCCCAGATCATACTCCAATTAAAGGGGGGTCACAGGTCCAGACTAAAGGGACAACAGACAGAAAAAGCGAAGGACAAATGGTAGCAGCCACAGTCAAAAATACTAATAACAAAAATACGGTCGTAACCGACAAAGGGACTGAGATAAATCTAGTATCAAATATTCCAATAGAGGGAACTCCTACATTAAATGATGTATTTCTAGTGGTCAATGCATGTAAACAGTCACTGGGGGAGGTATGTGAGCAAATGAAGGGCATTAAAGAGGAATTGACCTCAATGCGACTTGAGCTCCAAAAAACAAATGAAAGGGTAACTGATGCAGAAGGAAGGATTTCGCAAATAGAGGATGAATTATACCAGGTAAAACAAGAGGTTAGAATATTGAAAGAACAAATGACCAAGTTTGATGAAAAAATTTATGAAACAGAGAACAGACTTCGCAGGGACAATGTAAGACTGGTGGGACTGCCGGAAAAGTTCGAAGGGACCAATCCTATAGAGTTTTTGGAAAGCTGGTTCATAAAGTTATTCGGAAGAGAATGCTTTTCGCAACAGTTTTCGATAGAAAGAGCGCACAGAGTTCCCTTCAAATCCCCCCTCCCCAGGAGGGCATCCACGCTCAATGTTAATGAAATTCCTTAATTACCGGGATAAAGTAACTTTATTGAGAAAGGGTAGAGAGATGGGGAATATCATGTATGGTGAAACCAAGGTCTCAATGTACCCCGATTTTTCCCCCTATTTGCAGAAGCGTAGGGTGGGTTTCATAGAGGTCAAACGTATATTACAAACATTTAATGTTACGTATGGATTACTGTACCCAGCACTGCTACGGGTGGTAGCACTAGGAGGGACTCAATTTTTTGATACCCCCGAAGGAGTGAAGGCATGGCTGGAAGACAAGAAGGATCAGCTATCAACAAAATGAAGTGACATTTAGCTCAGTAAAGAGACACAGCTAGGCTTTTCTTTTTTTTTTTTTTTTCTTGGGATTTCTTTTTCCGAAAGAATGAAAGTTCACTGATGGGAGGGTGTGGGGAGACACATACCACTCAAGGAGTAAGGAATGGGTGGGGAATGTAGTCAAACAGAATGTGGCTTGAAGGGAGTATGGGGGGAAGGGAGGGGGGGGCGGTGGGATGGAAGACACTAGTGTTGGTATAAAAGGGGAAAGTGGGGGGATGTATGGACTGGTCACAAAAAAAGCCCTGAGGGAATACCTAGGAAGGTGTAGGGAGGGTGAGGGAGGAGGGAGGGAGAATAGAGGGGTGGATGGGGTAGTAAAATATCAAAGTGAATCATTACAAGGGATACAAATGGGTTTGAACTTAATAAGGGTTAAAATTTATACACATACTGTATATATAGCACATTTCTATGAAGGGCAAAATTCACACAGCACATGTTACAGGGAAAAAGTATAGTGATCTCACTAAAAAATGATAAAACAATTAAACTAAAATTAAAAGGAGGAATAAACCACATAATCACATTCCTCAAAGATAAAGGGGTAGGAAGGGAAAAGAAAAGGAAAGAATATTTTGGCACTGTGTGGTATAGGGGGAAAACAATAGTTTTAATTATAGTGTATTATTATTTGAGCTTTGTGACTTATTTTGTGACCTATTTCAGGAAATCCATGATTCGGTTAGCTTACGCTTTTTTAAATGTTTTGATTTTCATATGCAGTCTAGAGTAATGAAAATAGGGTCTTGGAACATACGTGGGCTGGGTACCCCTGCAAAGAGAGCTGCAGTATTTGACATGTTGGAAATGTATGAGGTGGGATTGATCTGTCTTCAAGAGACACACCTGACTAAAATTACCAAGCAACAAGTTCAAAGTAAGAAGTTCCAATATCAATACCACTATACTTTAGAGGTGTGTCTGTACTGGTTAAAAGAGGGGTGGTGTTTACTTGTAAACAGATCAGTATTGACGAGGAGGGGCGTTATATTTTTCTTCATTGTGTAATAGAGAGCAGAGAATATGTCCTGGCAAATATTTATATACCTCCTCTCTTTAAAATGGAGATCATATATAAATTAATGGAATTTATGATGGATAAAACCGGGATACCAGTTATAGCAGTGGGGGATTTTAATGAGGTTATAAATAAAAAATGGGATAAGTTTCCAGGGGGAAGGGAACCAAATTTCTCAGAGAGTCAGTTGTACCAGATCCTACAAGAAGCTGGACTGTTTGATATATGGAGAGTGAGGAACCCGGATGTGTTACAATTTTCTTGTTTTTCCAGCTCCTATTCAACACTCTCTAGGATAGACTTAGTCCTGGGTAACACGGAAACCTCCCAGATAATAAAAGATATAGTATACCAGCCGAGAAGGGTGTCAGATCACTCACTAGTGACGGTTTTGGTAAAGCTAGAAGGGAATAGATCTATCAGAGTATGGAAGATGAACCCTCTGTGGTTCGAAGTAATTGGGAACCCAGAGGAGATATCATTTAAATTAAAAGAGTTTATAGAATTTAATGAAGGAACTGTGACACGGGGAGTGATGTGGGATACATTGAAGGCATTCCTAAGGTGTATATGTATTCAACAAGTGGCTAAAATTAAAAAGGCATCTAGAGAGTGGGAGAATAAGATTAGGTGGGAACTGGGGAACGTAGAAAAGGAATATGTTGAAAATCCAACACCAGAACGACAAAGAACATGGCTGAATAAGCAACAAGAATATAAAATAGTAATGATCAAAAAATCAGAGAATAAGAGATTATTCCAGAAACAAGTTGCATTTGGGGAGGGGGAAAATGTCAGAAGAATGTTGGCACATCTGGTGAGAACTAATTCCTCTCCCTCCGCAGTACCCGCGATTAGGACAGCGAATGGAGAAATCTCCACTTGGGTTTAAGTGATCACAGATACATTTAGAGAATATTATGATAAACTATATAAGTCGCAGGGTGCAGCGGGAGAGGAGGAATTGGAAACCTTCTTCGGGAAAATAAATATACCGATTCTCACTGAAGTAGAGAAGGAGGGAATTGAGGCTCCGATAACCCTTGAAGAAATACAGCTAGCAGTCGCAGAGATGGCCAATCAGAAATCGCCCGGACACGACGGTCTCCCTATGGAAACGTATAAATATTACGGGAAAGTGTTACTACCAGAATTTCTTAAAGTGTTGAATTGGGCAAGGGAGGAGGGGAAACTGTCTAAGTCAATGACAGAAGCAACAATTATAGTCCTGCATAAAGAAGGGAAAGACCCGTTAGAGACCACATCCTATAGACCTATTTCCCTCCTCTGTTCAGATGCTAAAATACTGGCCAAAATAATGGCAGTCAAATTAAATAAAATTATCTCAAGACTAATGCATCAAGATCAAACCGGGTTTATCCCCAGCAGATCAACTAGCATGAATATTAGGAGGGTATTCCTTCATCTACAAACACCAACAGAGAATATGGGTACAAGAGCAGTTATGTCCTTAGATGTGGTTAAGGCCTTTGATAGCTTGGAGTGGGGGTATATCTGGCATGCAGGGATGAGCCGAACACCCCTCTGTTCGGTTCGCACCAGAACCTGCGAACAGACAAAATGTTTGTGTAAACTTTAGAACCCTATTAAATACAATGGACTCGAACGTTCGAAATCTAAAGTGTTAATTATGAAGGCTAATATGCAAGTTATTGTCCTAAAAAGTGTTTGGGGACCTGGGTCCTGCCCCAGGGGACATGTATCAATGCAAAAAGAAGTTTTAAAAACGGACGTTTTTTCGGGAGCAGTGATTTTAATAATGCTTAAAATGAAAAAATAAAAGTGAAATATTCCTTTAAATTTCGTACCTGGGGGGTGTTGTATGATATGCATGTGAAGTGGCGCATGTTTCCCGTGCTTAGAACTGTCCCTGCAAAAAATGTCATTTTTGAAAGAAAAAAATGCATTTAAAACTGACTCGCGGCTATTAATGAATTGTCGGCTCCCGGCAATACATACAAAATTCATTGATAAAAAAAAAAAAAAAAGCGTGGGGGTTCCCCAGAATTCAATTACCAGGCCCTTCAGGTCTGGAATGGATATTAAGGGGAACCCCGCCGCAAATTAAAAAAAAAATTGACGTGGGGTTCCCCCAAATATCCATTCCAGGCCCTTCAGATCTGGCATGGATTTTAAGGGGAACTCCACCCCAATTTTTTTTTAAAAATGGCGTGGAGTCCCCCTAAAAATCCATACCAGACCCCTTATCCGAGCACGCAACCTGGCCGGCCGCAGGGGAAAAGGGGGGGATGAGAGGGCGGCCCCCCCTCCCTCCTGAACCGTACCAGGCCACATGCCCTCAACATGGGGAGGATGTCCCCATGTTGATGGGGACAAGGGCCTCATCCCCACAACCCTTGCCCGGTGGTTGTGGGGGTCTGCGGGCGGGGGGCTTATCGGAATCTGGAAGACCCCTTTAACAAAGGGGACCCCAGATCCCGGCCCCCCCCTATGTGAATTGGTAAGGGGTACATTGTACCCCTACCATTTCACGAAGAAAGCGTAATTTTTTTTTTTAAAAAACACACAAACACCTTGAAAAAGTCCTTTATTTAAAAAAATAAATAAATAAACATTCCAGCGGTGAAATCCAGTGTCCCGCGGCGATCCCGATGTCCAGCGCTGTCCTTCATTGGTTGTGCCTGAGCGGACCTGATGGGGAACTCCCTCTCAGTATTTTAAATGTATAGACCCGCCCCTTCTAAAGCTCCCCATCAGGTCCACTCAGCGGACGAGATGCAGAACATGAGAAGGGGCGGGTCTATACATGTATTACCAAAGTGAGAGCAGTTCCCCATCAGGTCCGCCCCCTCGGTATGTCGGACCCGCCTACGTCATTGGCTTGAGCGGGGAACTTCCTTCACTATGTAAATTTAAATTATATAAATTAATGGAATTTATGATGGATAAAACCGGGATACCAGTTATAGCAGTGGGGGATTTTAATGAGGTTATAAATAAAAAATGGGATAAGTTTCCAGGGGGAAGGGAACCAAATTTCTCAGAGAGTCAGTTGTACCAGATCCTACAAGAAGCTGGACTGTTTGATATATGGAGAGTGAGGAACCCGGATGTGTTACAATTTTCTTGTTTTTCCAGCTCCTATTCAACACTCTCTAGGATAGACTTAGTCCTGGGTAACACGGAAACCTCCCAGATAATAAAAGATATAGTATACCAGCCGAGAAGGGTGTCAGATCACTCACTAGTGACGGTTTTGGTAAAGCTAGAAGGGAATAGATCTATCAGAGTATGGAAGATGAACCCTCTGTGGTTCGAAGTAATTGGGAACCCAGAGGAGATATCATTTAAATTAAAAGAGTTTATAGAATTTAATGAAGGAACTGTGACACGGGGAGTGATGTGGGATACATTGAAGGCATTCCTAAGGTGTATATGTATTCAACAAGTGGCTAAAATTAAAAAGGCATCTAGAGAGTGGGAGAATAAGATTAGGTGGGAACTGGGGAACGTACAAAAGGAATATGTTGAAAATCCAACACCAGAACGACAAAGAACATGGCTGAATAAGCAACAAGAATATAAAATAGTAATGATCAAAAAATCAGAGAATAAGAGATTATTCCAGAAACAAGTTGCATTTGGGGAGGGGGAAAATGTCAGAAGAATGTTGGCACATCTGGTGAGAACTAATTCCTCTCCCTCCGCAGTACCCGCGATTAGGACAGCGAATGGAGAAATCTCCACTTGGGTTTAAGTGATCACAGATACATTTAGAGAATATTATGATAAACTATATAAGTCGCAGGGTGCAGCGGGAGAGGAGGAATTGGAAACCTTCTTCGGGAAAATAAATATACCGATTCTCACTGAAGTAGAGAAGGAGGGAATTGAGGCTCTGATAACCCTTGAAGAAATACAGCTAGCAGTCGCAGAGATGGCCAATCAGAAATCGCCCGGACACGACGGTCTCGCTATGGAAACTTATAAATATTACGGGAAAGTGTTACTACCAGAATTTCTTAAAGTGTTGAATTGGGCAAGGGAGGAGGGGAAACTGTCTAAGTCAATGACAGAAGCAACAATTATAGTCCTGCATAAAGAAGGGAAAGACCCGTTAGAGACCACATCCTATAGACCTATTTCCCTCCTCTGTTCAGATGCTAAAATACTGGCCAAAATAATGGCAGTCAAATTAAATAAAATTATCTCAAGACTAATGCATCAAGATCAAACCGGGTTTATCCCCAGCAGATCAACTAGCATGAATATTAGGAGGGTATTCCTTAATCTACAAACACCAACAGAGAATATGGGTACAAGAGCAGTTATGTCCTTAGATGTGGTTAAGGCCTTTGATAGCTTGGAGTGGGGGTATATCTGGCATGCAGGGATGAGCCGAACACCCCCCTGTTCGGTTCGCACCAGAACCTGCGAACAGACAAAATGTTTGTGTAAACTTTAGAACCCTATTAAATACAATGGACTCGAACGTTCGAAATCTAAAGTGTTAATTATAAAGGCTAATATGCAAGTTATTGTCCTAAAAAGTGTTTGGGGACCTGGGTCCTGCCCCAGGGGACATGTATCAATGCAAAAAGAAGTTTTAAAAACGGCCGTTTTTTCGGGAGCAGTGATTTTAATAATGCTTAAAATGAAAAAATAAAAGTGAAATATTCCTTTAAATTTCGTACCTGGGGGGTGTTGTATGATATGCATGTGAAGTGGCGCATGTTTCCCGTGCTTAGAACTGTCCCTGCAAAAAATGTCATTTTTGAAAGAAAAAAAATGCATTTAAAACTGACTCGCGGCTATTAATGAATTGTCGGCTCCCGGCAATACATACAAAAGTCATTGATAAAAAAAAAAAAAAAGCGTGGGGGTTCCCCAGAATTCAATTACCAGGCCCTTCAGGTCTGGAATGGATATTAAGGGGAACCCCGCCGCAAATTTAAAAAAAAATTGACGTGGGGTTCCCCCAAATATCCATTCCAGGCCCTTCAGATCTGGCATGGATTTTAAGGGGAACTCCACCCCAAATTTTTTTAAAAAATGGCGTGGAGTCCCCCTAAAAATCCATACCAGACCCCTTATCCGAGCACGCAACCTGGCCGGCCGCAGGGGAAAAGGGGGGGATGAGAGGGCGGCCCCCCCTCCCTCCTGAACCGTACCAGGCCACATGCCCTCAACATGGGGAGGATGTCCCCATGTTGATGGGGACAAGGGCCTCATCCCCACAACCCTTGCCCGGTGGTTGTGGGGGTCTGCGGGCGGGGGGCTTATCGGAATCTGGAAGACCCCTTTAACAAAGGGGACCCCAGATCCCGGCCCCCCCCTATGTGAATTGGTAAGGGGTACATTGTACCCCTACCATTTCACGAAGAAAGCGTAATTTTTTTTTTAAAAAAACACACAAACACCTTGAAAAAGTCCTTTATTTTAAAAAATAAATAAATAAACATTCCAGCGGTGAAATCCAGTGTCCCGCGGCGATCCCGATGTCCAGCGCTGTCCTTCATTGGTTGTGCCTGAGCGGACCTGATGGGGAACTCCCTCTCAGTATTTTAAATGTATAGACCCGCCCCTTCTAAAGCTCCCCATCAGGTCCACTCAGCGGACGAGATGCAGAACATGAGAAGGGGCGGGTCTATACATGTATTACCAAAGTGAGAGCAGTTCCCCATCAGGTCCGCCCCCTCGGTATGTCGGACCCGCCTACGTCATTGGCTTGAGCGGGGAACTTCCTTCACTATGTAAATTTAAATTATATAAATTAATGGAATTTATGATGGATAAAACCGGGATACCAGTTATAGCAGTGGGGGATTTTAATGAGGTTATAAATAAAAAATGGGATAAGTTTCCAGGGGGAAGGGAACCAAATTTCTCAGAGAGTCAGTTGTACCAGATCCTACAAGAAGCTGGACTGTTTGATATATGGAGAGTGAGGAACCCGGATGTGTTACAATTTTCTTGTTTTTCCAGCTCCTATTCAACACTCTCTAGGATAGACTTAGTCCTGGGTAACACGGAAACCTCCCAGATAATAAAAGATATAGTATACCAGCCGAGAAGGGTGTCAGATCACTCACTAGTGACGGTTTTGGTAAAGCTAGAAGGGAATAGATCTATCAGAGTATGGAAGATGAACCCTCTGTGGTTCGAAGTAATTGGGAACCCAGAGGAGATATCATTTAAATTAAAAGAGTTTATAGAATTTAATGAAGGAACTGTGACACGGGGAGTGATGTGGGATACATTGAAGGCATTCCTAAGGTGTATATGTATTCAACAAGTGGCTAAAATTAAAAAGGCATCTAGAGAGTGGGAGAATAAGATTAGGTGGGAACTGGGGAACGTAGAAAAGGAATATGTTGAAAATCCAACACCAGAACGACAAAGAACATGGCTGAATAAGCAACAAGAATATAAAATAGTAATGATCAAAAAATCAGAGAATAAGAGATTATTCCAGAAACAAGTTGCATTTGGGGAGGGGGAAAATGTCAGAAGAATGTTGGCACATCTGGTGAGAACTAATTCCTCTCCCTCCGCAGTACCCGCGATTAGGACAGCGAATGGAGAAATCTCCACTTGGGTTTAAGTGATCACAGATACATTTAGAGAATATTATGATAAACTATATAAGTCGCAGGGTGCAGCGGGAGAGGAGGAATTGGAAACCTTCTTCGGGAAAATAAATATACCGATTCTCACTGAAGTAGAGAAGGAGGGAATTGAGGCTCCGATAACCCTTGAAGAAATACAGCTAGCAGTCGCAGAGATGGCCAATCAGAAATCGCCCGGACACGACGGTCTCCCTATGGAAACTTATAAATATTACGGGAAAGTGTTACTACCAGAATTTCTTAAAGTGTTGAATTGGGCAAGGGAGGAGGGGAAACTGTCTAAGTCAATGACAGAAGCAACAATTATAGTCCTGCATAAAGAAGGGAAAGACCCGTTAGAGACCACATCCTATAGACCTATTTCCCTCCTCTGTTCAGATGCTAAAATACTGGCCAAAATAATGGCAGTCAAATTAAATAAAATTATCTCAAGACTAATGCATCAAGATCAAACCGGGTTTATCCCCAGCAGATCAACTAGCATGAATATTAGGAGGGTATTCCTTAATCTACAAACACCAACAGAGAATATGGGTACAAGAGCAGTTATGTCCTTAGATGTGGTTAAGGCCTTTGATAGCTTGGAGTGGGGGTATATCTGGCATGCAGGGATGAGCCGAACACCCCCCTGTTCGGTTCGCACCAGAACCTGCGAACAGACAAAATGTTTGTGTAAACTTTAGAACCCTATTAAATACAATGGACTCGAACGTTCAAAATCTAAAGTGTTAATTATAAAGGCTAATATGCAAGTTATTGTCCTAAAAAGTGTTTGGGGACCTGGGTCCTGCCCCAGGGGACATGTATCAATGCAAAAAGAAGTTTTAAAAACGGCCGTTTTTTCGGGAGCAGTGATTTTAATAATGCTTAAAATGAAAAAATAAAAGTGAAATATTCCTTTAAATTTCGTACCTGGGGGGTGTTGTATGATATGCATGTGAAGTGGCGCATGTTTCCCGTGCTTAGAACTGTCCCTGCAAAAAATGTCATTTTTGAAAGAAAAAAATGCATTTAAAACTGACTCGCGGCTATTAATGAATTGTCGGCTCCCGGCAATACATACAAAAGTCATTGATAAAAAAAAAAAAGCGTGGGGGTTCCCCAGAATTCAATTACCAGGCCCTTCAGGTCTGGAATGGATATTAAGGGGAACCCCGCCGCAAATTTAAAAAAAAATTGACGTGGGGTTCCCCCAAATATCCATTCCAGGCCCTTCAGATCTGGCATGGATTTTAAGGGGAACTCCACCCCAATTTTTTTTTTAAAATGGCGTGGAGTCCCCCTAAAAATCTATACCAGACCCCTTATCCGAGCACGCAACCTGGCCGGCCGCAGGGGAAAAGGGGGGATGAGAGAGCGGCCCCCCCTCCCTCCTGAACCGTACCAGGCCACATGCCCTCAACATGGGGAGGATGTCCCCATGTTGATGGGGACAAGGGCCTCATCCCCACAACCCTTGCCCGGTGGTTGTGGGGGTCTGCGGGCGGGGGGCTTATCGGAATCTGGAAGACCCCTTTAACAAAGGGGACCCCAGATCCCGGCCCCCCCTATGTGAATTGGTAAGGGGTACATTGTACCCCTACCATTTCACGAAGAAAGCGTAAAAAAATGTTTAAAAAAACACACAAACACCTTGAAAAAGTCCTTTATTTAAAAAAATAAATAAATAAACATTCCAGCGGTGAAATCCAGTGTCCCGCGGCGATCCCGATGTCCAGCGCTGTCCTTCATTGGTTGTGCCTGAGCGGACCTGATGGGGAACTCCCTCTCAGTATTTTAAATGTATAGACCCGCCCCTTCTAAAGCTCCCCATCAGGTCCACTCAGCGGACGAGATGCAGAACATGAGAAGGGGCGGGTCTATACATGTATTACCAAAGTGAGAGCAGTTCCCCATCAGGTCCGCCCCCTCGGTATGTCGGACCCGCCTACGTCATTGGCTTGAGCGGGGAACTTCCTTCACTATGTAAATTTAAATTATATAAATTAATGGAATTTATGATGGATAAAACCGGGATACCAGTTATAGCAGTGGGGGATTTTAATGAGGTTATAAATAAAAAATGGGATAAGTTTCCAGGGGGAAGGGAACCAAATTTCTCAGAGAGTCAGTTGTACCGGATCCTACAAGAAGCTGGACTGTTTGATATATGGAGAGTGAGGAACCCGGATGTGTTACAATTTTCTTGTTTTTCCAGCTCCTATTCAACACTCTCTAGGATAGACTTAGTCCTGGGTAACACGGAAACCTCCCAGATAATAAAAGATATAGTATACCAGCCGAGAAGGGTGTCAGATCACTCACTGGTGACGGTTTTGGTAAAGCTAGAAGGGAATAGATCTATCAGAGTATGGAAGATGAACCCTCTGTGGTTCAAAGTAATTGGGAACCCAGAGGAGATATCATTTAAATTAAAAGAGTTTATAGAATTTAATGAAGGAACTGTGACACGGGGAGTGATGTGGGATACATTGAAGGCATTCCTAAGGTGTATATGTATTCAACAAGTGGCTAAAATTAAAAAGGCATCTAGAGAGTGGGAGAATAAGATTAGGTGGGAACTGGGGAACGTAGAAAAGGAATATGTTGAAAATCCAACACCAGAACGACAAAGAACATGGCTGAATAAGCAACAAGAATATAAAATAGTAATGATCAAAAAATCAGAGAATAAGAGATTATTCCAGAAACAAGTTGCATTTGGGGAGGGGGAAAATGTCAGAAGAATGTTGGCACATCTGGTGAGAACTAATTCCTCTCCCTCCGCAGTACCCGCGATTAGGACAGCGGATGGAGAAATCTCCACTTGGGTTTAAGTGATCACAGATACATTTAGAGAATATTATGATAAACTATATAAGTCGCAGGGTGCAGCGGGAGAGGAGGAATTGGAAACCTTCTTCGGGAAAATAAATATACCGATTCTCACTGAAGTAGAGAAGGAGGGAATTGAGGCTCCGATAACCCTTGAAGAAATACTGCTAGCAGTCGCAGAGATGGCCAATCAGAAATCGCCCGGACACGACGGTCTCCCTATGGAAACTTATAAATATTACGGGAAAGTGTTACTACCAGAATTTCTTAAAGTGTTGAATTGGGCAAGGGAGGAGGGGAAACTGTCTAAGTCAATGACAGAAGCAACAATTATACTCCTGCATAAAGAAGGGAAAGACCCGTTAGAGACCACATCCTATAGACCTATTTCCCTCCTCTGTTCAGATGCTAAAATACTGGCCAAAATAATGGCAGTCAAATTAAATAAAATTATCTCAAGACTAATGCATCAAGATCAAACCGGGTTTATCCCCAGCAGATCAACTAGCATGAATATTAGGAGGGTATTCCTTAATCTACAAACACCAACAGAGAATATGGGTACAAGAGCAGTTATGTCCTTAGATGTGGTTAAGGCCTTTAATAGCTTGGAGTGGGGGTATATCTGGCATGCAGGGATGAGCCGAACACCCCCCTGTTCGGTTCGCACCAGAACCTGCGAACAGACAAAATGTTTGTGTAAACTTTAGAACCCTATTAAATACAATGGACTCGAACGTTCGAAATCTAAAGTGTTAATTATAAAGGCTAATATGCAAGTTATTGTCCTAAAAAGTGTTTGGGGACCTGGGTCCTGCCCCAGGGGACATGTATCAATGCAAAAAGAAGTTTTAAAAACGGCCGTTTTTTCGGGAGCAGTGATTTTAATAATGCTTAAAATGAAAAAATAAAAGTGAAATATTCCTTTAAATTTCGTACCTGGGGGGTGTGTATGATATGCATGTGAAGTGGCGCATATTTCCCGTGCTTAGAACTGTCCCTGCAAAAAATGTCATTTTTGAAAGAAAAAAATGCATTTAAAACTGACTCGCGGCTATTAATGAATTGTCGGCTCCCGGCAATACATACAAAAGTCATTGATAAAAAAAAAAAAAAAAAAGCGTGGGGGTTCCCCAGAATTCAATTACCAAGCCCTTCAGGTCTGGAATGGATATTAAGGGGAACCCCGCCGCAAATTTAAAAAAAAATTGACGTGGGGTTCCCCCAAATATCCATTCCAGGCCCTTCAGATCTGGCATGGATTTTAAGGGGAACTCCACCCCAAATTTTTTAAAAAAATGGCGTGGAGTCCCCCTAAAAATCCATACCAGACCCCTTATCCGAGCACGCAACCTGGCTGGCCGCAGGGGAAAAGGGGGGGATGAGAGAGCGGCCCCCCTCCCTCCTGAACCGTACCAGGCCACATGCCCTCAACATGGGGAGGATGTCCCCATGTTGATGGGGACAAGGGCCTCATCCCCACAACCCTTGCCCGGTGGTTGTGGGGGTCTGCGGGCGGGGGGCTTATCGGAATCTGGAAGACCCCTTTAACAAAGGGGACCCCAGATCCCGGCCCCCCCCCTATGTGAATTGGTAAGGGGTACATTGTACCCCTACCATTTCACGAAGAAAGCGTAAAAAAATGTTTAAAAAAACACACAAAACACCTTGAAAAAGTCCTTTATTTAAAAAAATAAATAAATAAACATTCCAGCGGTGAAATCCAGTGTCCCGCGGCGATCCCGATGTCCAGCGCTGTCCTTCATTGGTTGTGCCTGAGCGGACCTGATGGGGAACTCCCTCTCAGTATTTTAAATGTATAGACCCGCCCCTTCTAAAGCTCCCCATCAGGTCCGCTCAGTGGACGAGATGCAGAACATGAGAAGGGGCGGGTCTATACATGTATTACCAAAGTGATGGCAGTTCCCCATCAGGTCCGCCCCCTCGGTATGTCGGACCCGCCTACGTCATTGGCTTGAGCGGGGAACTTCCTTCACTATGTAAATTTAAATTACACAGTGAAGGAAGTTCCCCGCTCAAGCCAATGACGTAGGCGGGTCCGACATACCGAGGGGGCGGACCTGATGGGGAACTGCTCTCACTTTGGTAATACATGTATAGACCCGCCCCTTCTCATGTTCCGCATCTCGTCCGCTGAGCGGACCTGATGGGGAACTTTAGAAGGGGCGGGTCTATACATTTAAAATACTGAGAGGGAGTTCCCCATCAGGTCCGCTCAGGCACAACCAATGAAGGACAGCGCTGGACATCGGGATCGCCGCGGGACACTGGATTTCACCGCTGGAATGTTTTTTTGTTTTTTTTTAAATAAAGGACTTTTTCAAGGTGTTCGTGTGTTTTTTTAAACATTTTTTTACGCTTTCTTCGTGAAATGGTAGGGGTACAATGTACCCCTTACCAATTCACATAGGGGGGGGCCGGGATCTGGGGGTCCTCTTTGTCAAAGGGGTCTTCCAGATTCCGATAAGCCCCCCGCCCGCAGACCCCCACAACCACCGGGCAAGGGTTGTGGGGATGAGGCCCTTGTCCCCATCAACATGGGGACATCCTCCCCATGTTGAGGGCATGTGGCTTGGTACGGTTCAGGAGGGAGGGGGGGCCGCTCTCTCGTCCCCCCCTTTTCCCCTGCGGCCGGCCAGGTTGCGTGCTCGGATAAGGGGTCTGGTATGGATTTTTAGGGGGACTCCACGCCATTTTTTTTTTAATTTGGGGTGGAGTTCCCCTTAAAATCCATGCCAGATCTGAAGGGCCTGGAATGGATATTTGGGGGAACCCCACGTCAATTTTTTTTTTAAATTTGCGGCGGGGTTCCCCTTAATATCCATTCCAGACCTGAAGGGCCTGGTAATTGAATTCTGGGGAACCCCCACGCTTTTTTTTTTTTTTTATCAATGACTTTTGTATGTATTGTCGGGAGCCGACAATTCATTAATAGCCGCGAGTCAGTTTTAAATGCATTTTTTTCTTTCAAAAATTACATTTTTTGCAGGGACAGTTCTAAGCACGGAAAACATGCGCGACTTTACATGCATATCATACACACCCCCCAGGTACAAAATTTAAAGGAATATTTCACTTTTATTGTTTCACTTTAAGCATTATTAAAATCACTGCTCCCGAAAAAACGGCCGTTTTTAAAACTTCTTTTTGCATTGATACATGTCCCCTGGGGCAGGATCCCGGTCCCCAAACACTTTTTAGGACAATAACTTGCATATAAGCCTTTATAATTAGCACTTTAGATTTCTCCCATAGATTTTTCGAATTTGCCGCGAACACCCCAATTTGTTCGCTGTTCGGCGAACGGGCGAACAGGCAATGTTCGAGTCGAACATGAGTTCGACTCGAACTCGAAGCTCATCCCTACTGGCATGTTTTAGGAGCATTTGGTTTCGGTCCATCATTTATTAGATGGATAAAAATTTTGTACAGTGATCCCAGTGCAAAAATCTGAGTCAATAATGATTATTCAGATAAGATTCAATTGTAGAGGGGCACAAGGCAGGGGTGCACTTTGTCACCCCTGCTTTTTGCACTAGCAATGGAGCCATTGGCCATTGCAATAAGAGTGAATACAAAAATGGAGGGATTTGTGGGACCGATGGGGGAGGAGAGAATTGCACTCTACACGGACGATGTTCTCCTCTTCCTTGGGGATACAGATCACTCACTCAAGCAGGCAATGAGTATCTTTAGAGAATTTGGTAGTCTCAGGACTGGTTACAAATTGGGAGAAATCTGCTTTGATGCCAGTGGACCCTATTGTAAATCAAACTTCAGTAGAAACGCCCCAATTGGAAATAGTTGATGCAATGAGTGAGTGAGTGAGTGAATAACTTGTATAGAGCTACAACTGCAAACTAAATCGCCTCAAGGTGCTTTGCATCCAGTGACGTCCTGATCCATCAGAATAGGTGGGTCTTCAGTTTTTTCCTGAAGGATCAATGGTTTTCTTCCATGCGGATATCCGTGGGTAGAGCGTTCCATAGCCGTGGTCCTTGGACTGCAAATCTTCGTTCTCCCTTTGATTTGTAGCGGGACTTGGGGATGTGAAGGAAGTTTTGGTTGGTTGAACGGAGAATGCAATTGGGGGTGTAGTGTTTTATCTTCTCGCATAGATATTGTGGATCATTTTCCCTGTGTACACTTGTGGGTGAGACAGAGGGTCTTGAATGTGATTTTATCCTTTACGGTTAGCCAATGAAGGGTCCTCAGTGATGGGGTGATGGATTCCCAAGGTTTTTTTTCCTGTTACCAGCCTGGCAGCCGTGTTCTGGACGACTTGTAGGTGCGGAATCTGGTATTTGGGTAGTCTGAGGTATAGGGCGTTTGCGTAATCGAGTCGGGAGTTGATAATTGTTCCAACTACTACTGCTGTATCCTCTTCTGGGATGAAGGGGATGAGTCTACGTAGCAGGCGGAGGAGATGGTGAGATCCACTGACTACTGATCCAATTTGTGCATCCATCGACATCTCCGAGTCAAAGATGACTTCGAGACTTTTGACTTTGGTACTTGGGGTGATGGTCTGTCCAAGGATGGTGGGGAGTGTCCAAGAAGTTTTAGTTTTTGTCTTTCGGTTTGCGTGGAGGAGAAGGAGTTCTGTTTTGGATCCGTTGAGTTTGAGGGAATTCTCCGTCATCCAATCATCGATCACTGTGAGGCAGTTTTCCAATCCGTGATATTGGTATTTTTTCCCGGTGATACGAAAGTAGAGTTGGGTGTCGTCAGCGTATGAGTGGTAACACAGGTCCTGTTTGCTGATGATTTTGAGGAGTGGGCGGAGGTAGATGTTAAAGAGCACGTGTGACAGGGGTGATCCTTGAGGGACTCCGCAAGTAATTGCACGAGTTTCAGAGGTGAAAGCTCCTAGTTTCACTGTCTGGGAACGATTATCTAGGAAGGATGCGAACCAGGGTAGGTCAGGGTCTGCGACTCCTGCTACTTCTTTAAGGCGAATGAGTAGCGTTTTGTGGTCTACTGTGTCGAACGCTGCACTGAGGTCCAGCAGCACCAGGAGACATGATTCTCCGTCATCTGTTGCTTTGAGGGTGTCATCCCATATTTTAAGAAGTGCTGTTTCTGTGCCATGGCCTGGGCGGAAGCCTGATTGTAGTGGATCCAGGAGTTTGTAAGTGTCCAAATGGAGTTGTAAATGTTGTACTACTGCTTTCTCCATAATCTTGGAGATGGTGCTGAGGCTTGTTACCGGTCTGCGGTAGTTTGGGTCTTTGGGGTCGAGGTTGGGTTTCTTTAGGAGGGGTTTGATTATGCCTTGCTTGAGAGAGATCGTAACAATCCCTTCTTTGAATGATTGATTTATAAGGTGTGTTATGGTGGGTGCTAAAATATCGGTACATTCTTTCAGGAGTTTTGTAGAGATTATGTCATTTGGAGATGTGCTGTCTCTGAGGCTTCTGATTATATTTTTGGTGGTGTCGATGGTGATCAAGACCAGCAAAAATTTTGTCAATTGTATAATGTTCATATTGATTTCCTCTATTTGCTTTGGCAGAGCAGGGTTGGTTGTTTTTCTGTTGAATTATTTCCCGGATGTTTTCGATTTTGTCGATAAAAAAATCCGATAGCTCATTGCAGAACTCTTGGGTTTCGTTTGCTGGAGGCTCTAGGCAGGTAGGGTTCATAGTCTGAGTAACTAGTTTTAAGAGTTCACGTGGTCGGTTTAGGCCTTTTTTGATGGTGTTAGAGAAATGTTCCTTTTTTGCTTTGAAAATTGCTTTGTGATATTTCTTAGTGAGTGCTTTGTAATTAATGTGGTTTTCCTTAGTATGAAATACCTGGGAATATATATAACATGCGACCATAGCAAATATATAAATAATAACATAGTTCCCCTCCTGTCTAAATTTAAAAATAAAATCCAAATATGGCGGCGTCTCCCACTGTCAGTTGCAGGGAGATGCAATCTGATCAAAATGCTGTGGATGCCACAGTTATTATATGTATTGCATAATACACCAATATGGATACATAAACTGGTTCAGGAAAATTGACACACTATTTAGAGAACTAATATGGAAAGGAGGCCAATCCAGGATAAGGCTACAGACCCTACAGTTATCAACAAGGGAGGGAGGTATGGCGGTGCCACACCCACGGTGCTACTTCCTGGTAGCACAATTGCAGCATATAGGAGTGAGATCAGAGTTAGTAGGAGATATAAATGGGGGACTGATGACACTAGGGGCACACCATAAGATGGTGATGGAGGCTTTGGAGGCTAACGCATTTGTAAATAAATCCCCCACGGTTAAGATGGTAATAAAGGTATGGAAAGCTGTGAAAGCAATAGGGGGACAAGAAGGAGAGACAGAATATGCACCCCTCTGGGACAATAGGAATCTTCAGGAGTTGGAGTTGGTGGGGAAAATCAAGGAATGGGAAGTAAAGGGGATAGTTAGGCTAGCCCAGTTGTATGAGGGAAGAACCCTAAAAACTTTCACTGCATTGAGAGAGGAATATGATATCCCTAAACATACATTTTATAGATATCTTCAAATTAGACATGCATTAAATGTTCAGTTTGACAGATTGGGACCAGCCTGGTGTAAAATTAATATTCTACGGAGATTGGGTAATCAGAGTGGGACCGGTGGCCTTATCTCTGAAATTCATCAGCATATATGTAAAGGAAGTATTGAGGCTCCAGAACATCTTAAAAGTAAAGGGAAATGGGAGGAAGATCTAGGACCCATATCCGAGGGGCAATGGAAAAAGGTATTAGAGAGTGGACACCTGGTAACTGTTTTGCCAGCTCAGAAGTTTTCATTTTTAATGCTGCTACATAGGGCATACTACACACCAAAAAGGCCAGGGTACAGAGGATCTGATACATATGATATGGAGGTGCCCGAAATTATACAGGTATTGGTCAGAGGTTCTTGATATCATAAACAGGACATACAAGACTGCATTAGAAATGGACCCTAGAATGTGTATTCTGGGACTAGGGGAAGGAACAAGCAGAGCAGCCAATATAACAAAAGCAGTGCTCAGATGTCTTTTTCATGCAAGAAAATTAATTGCGCAAAGATGGCAGGCAGAGAACCCCCCTTCAGTGAGAGATCGGGTTAATATTGTTACTGAAACAATATGGAAGGAGAAAGTAGTGTGTATCAAGAGAAGGAATATAAGAGAGTTTGGAAAAGTGTGGAACCCGTGGTTGGAAAAAAATGGGGAATTCCCCGTAAAATAGAAAAAAGAAGTAAGAAAAATGGTGTAAGGAAAAGTATATGAAAATAAAAATAATATTAAATAATGTGTAAAAATGGAAGAAAAGAAAATAGAAAAACCCATCATGAGAAATGGTAAAGTGGGAGGGGGGAAGGAGGTAGGGATAAGGGTCAATAGAGTGTAAATTATACTGATAATATCTTGCTATTTTTAATTATAAAAAATACATTTGTATAAGTATGTACACTGTTAATTTGAATATGAAAGAAAATCAATAAAGAGAATATAAACTAAAAAAGAAAAATGCAGATGCTGACAGGTGTCTGGGCTGATCCTTCTAACACTGCATTTTTGGGAAAACTATACTACTGGGGATGCTAGTATAGATATGATCAGACACTTCTAGTAATGGGGGTGTATGGTGTGTACCTGTGTGTTAGTGCTACTGGCAATCAAAAGGTTAAAATCTGACGCTGACTGGGATTGTCGCTAACTGACGCTAACACCTAACTGATGCTGACACTAACTAACACTAACTAGCGTCACCCGTGACACTAATACAGTGATCAGAAAAAAATATGAACGCTGCACTTGGTGACACTGTGACAGGGAGTGAAAGGGTTACCTGGGGGGGCGATCAGGGGGTGAAAATATGTGCCTGCATGTACTGATGTTAGTGTAGTGTTGGTGTACTCACAGTGAGATGCTTCTCTTCCCCACGCTGGAACCGAAAGGGCTTCAGGAGGGGAGATTGCATCACTTCCTGTGCCTGTATTTACATTTCACAGGCATAGGAAGTTTGTCCATTGGTCAGAACCGAACAGCAGGTCCAGGCCATTAATTATTGGCCTGGACCTGATGAGTGATCGGTTCTGAACTGAATCTGATTGCCGCGGTGACGGTGCGCCCCGAATCAGCAGGTGCGAATCACGTACCTGTACGTGACTTTGTGCAGCTGGACCGCCCTGCTGCAGTTTATGTACGTGGGGCGGTCCGGAACTGGAAGCACTACACTAAAAATCCTGTTGTTACCTGACTCATGAAAAACAGCATTGCAATAGCATACTTTTAGGCCTTTTCCTTCACTTCCTATCCCTAAGATTCACAGTCTGTCCAGCTGGAGAGTACAGGTGTCTCTGGGAAAGGAAGGCAGAGAAGGCAACAAAGACATTGTCAGAAAATCTAACCCCTTCTTGCTGCACTAAAAAATTGTTTTTGTCTGTTTCCCTATTGGGGAGATTTACCATCACTTACTGTTCTGACAGGAAGTAAGGGAATCCTCCCAAACAGGGGCACACATGATAATAAGAACTGAAAAAGGTTCAGATTCTTTCCTGCTCTAACCAGTTAGTATTTAGTATTGTTTCTTATCTTCTTTTTTACATTTTTTGTACAAACCTACTTCTGTAACAATGTCCTAAATTGTTGCTAAATGCAGAATGTCAAATTGTGTGTGAGATGGATGTTTACAGGCACTTAAACAAACACAGGCTCTCTGGAGCTTAAAGTGATTGTAAAGTCTTATTTGTATTTATTTTTTAATAACAAACATGTTATACTTATCTCTTCTGTGCAGTTGGTTTTGCACAGAGCAGCCTGTGCAAAATCACCCTCTTCTCCGGTCTCTCTTGCAAAGAAAAACTCCTCTTCTCTGGTCTCTCTTTGCTGCTCCTGGCCCCTCCCTCCTATCGAGTGCCCCCCACAGTCAGCAGCTCCATATGGGGACAATGGAGCTGAGTCACAGCTCTGTGTGTCCATTCAGACACGGGGCCCCCGGCCTGGCCCCAACCCTCTCTCCCCTGATTGGCTGATTGACTTTGATTGACAGCAGTGGGAGCCAATGGCATCCCTGTTGTGTCTCAGCCAATCAAGAGGAGTGTCCTGGATGGCTCAGACATTCATGGACATTGCTGGATAGAGATGGCGCTCAGGTAAGTAATTAGGGGGGCTGAGGGAGGCTGCTACACAAAAAAGGTGTTGTATCTTAATGCATAGAATGCATTAAGAATTTAAGATAAAAACCTTCTGCCTTTACAACTACAGGACTCGACTTATAATGAATGCATACATGTGCTATCAGGAGCTGAGCTACCATAACTCAGGAACAACAGGTGCACAGACATATCTGACATAGGTTATATTCATTCCCCACTGTAACCAAAGTTTTAGCTGGAGTTCTACTTTCAAAGTAGAATCAAAATAACACAAAAGACAAACGCAAACACAAAAGAGCCATCAAAGAAACAAAGCTGTCAGAAAAAAAAAGATTTTAATCAATAAAGTCGATTATGACTTACATTTGCTATTTAGAATTAATTATCAATGCGTTATCTAGAGAATAACCCTTTCCTATCCTCTTTTCCAGTGCTGGCACAGTTCACCAGACATTTTGCAAGATGTATGCAATTAAGTTAAGTTTCCCTACTCTGCTTGGCGCCATAGTGCTTGTAGCTTTGTATATATTTTCTGGAATTACTTTGAACCAAAAAAAGTTACAATAATTTAATACAAAACATGCTTTATTTTCTCAACTGATAACCATACAGCGTACTTTTGATTTCTATCAACATCTAAATAAAACACATAGCTAAGAATTTTACAATCAGTAAGCATGATTGCATAACATACGTTAGCTTTTCTCAAAAATGTATTTTGCTTTATACAAATACGCTTTAAGAGAACAAAATGTGTTCCAGGATTGCTGAATATTCATTTCCCAATGACAAAAAAAATATTGCTAATTAAGTCTTTCTAAATACAACTGTAAATCAGTTTTGTAACAGCTTGCAGTCTTTGGCCAGATGGAGGTTTAAATGTAGCTTACATTATTTTTGTAAAATAGTAACAGTTGTTTGCAAGGATGAAATGCTGATTATTTTGAAAAATGTTCCAAAGTTTATTGTACTGTAGCTTAGCAAACTCAACTCCTCAGGTTTTAAGGTGAAGTTGCCATTGTTGAAGATCTGCAGTCAGGAAAAAAAAAACACGTTCAAATAAATCACAACTAGAAATTGTCGGACTTTACTGGCATACTCATATACTGGTATACTGGCTTTACTGGCATAACACCTCTCCACTCTGTGCACAGCCACAAGGGCTATTGGAGAGGTGTATGAGGCTTTGCCCATTCCCCACCCCTCTCCTCTCGGCCTTCCACCCTCTTTGCTCCTTTGTATTATATAATTAAATAGTTATCACTGCAACTGCGTTCATGCGTCCTGAGGAAGCTTAAACGAGAAATGTGTTGACCGATGAGAATTATGTATACGTTTTTAATATTTGGCAAATCAGCCTTGTAGTAAATTTATTTCTTTTGATATTGGAAAATGAATTGTCTGCACGCATAGCAATTATTATGGTGGTCTAATTTTAGTACATTTTTTAGTCTATGTTTTTAATGCCATTTGTAATAAAATGTAATAAAATGTATGTTTTTAATAAACGTTTTTGTGCTCCTTGTTATGCCAGTAAAGTCTGACAATTTCTAGTTGTGATTTTCTGTACTACCTGGACGTGGCAATGGGTGCTTCTATACATGTCCAATTAAAATGTATAGTATAGTATAGGATTGAGTTATGTTTATTTTCTTCCGCAAAATAACTTTCACACAGCTTATTGAATGTGGTAAAAAAAAAATTTGGAAGAATTTTTGCTTTCGTGTGATTGCAAAGCTTCCCCACATTCACTAGAGTAAAAAAGAAAATCCTTGCATAGTGAATATTAATTTTGCAAAGTGAATATGCTCCTTTAGTAAACCAGGGTCACTGTGTTAAAGCCATGACCTCCACTGAATTAAACTTAAAAACTGAACTCCATTTAAATAGAACTATGGCCTCTCATTGAGAAAAATGTGCTACAATACTTAACTAAAAGTGCATCTGCAAGTACAGTTTTGTCTTAGGGCTGGTTCTCACCAGATACAGTCTAGTGTGTTTTTAATTTGAATCAAAAACGTATGCACAGAGCTTTCCATGTATTCCAATGGCCCTAGTTCAAACCAGTGCAGTGCGTTTCAGCACAGTCAACAAAACTAGAACGTTCTGCATTTTTTCTGTATAGAACGCATCTGGAATGCAGCAAAATGCATTAAAAAATGCACCAGAATGTATAAAAAATGCATCAGGATGCACATGACCTTAACTGATATGAAGAAAAAAAGACACGCACGCAGAAACACATTTGAAACACAGAAATGGTGGTGTAAACCAGCTCTTAGTCCCCCTACAATGTCTCCTAAACACATGTGGAGCCTTCCAGTGTAGTCCACCTAACACAACTTCCTGTAATTAGGTGGCAGATATGCTGCACTGTTTCTGAATTAGAGCAGCGTTGCCACTCTCATATAGGCTGTGCCTTTTTGCTCTAAAATAGAATGAGGAGATGTTGCAGGGAGTAAAAAAAAAGAAGTAAAAACAGGAAAGCACTTGGAGACAGAACAGAGTGATGTTAACCAGCTAGAGGGAAAATAATGCTGTTTAAAACAGTCAAATAAAAACCCAATGGTATGTGAAGGGTTAAATTATTTAAGTCCAAAAATTTGTCCTGCTTAGATAGATACTCTTTTGCAGGCAGCCAGCTGTCAAAACAGGAAGAAACTCTATAGAAAAACACAGGAGGAGACAGCAGCGCCAATATGAGTGTAGTACTAAAATTATCACAATTTATTTAAAAGTAAAAAACTTACAAGATGAAGGAGTAAATCATGCATGTAATGAGCAGTGAGTCTTTCTGCACGAATCCGGGCTGCTGTGCTCTGTGCACAGTGGCCCAGATTTGTGAAAAGAGGCTACGACTATTAACATTGTCACTACTGATTCACAAGCTTGCAGCTTGTCAGTCAGCACCTGGCCACACCTAGTCCTGCCCTCTGTATTCTGGATTGATAGCACTGCCTCTGTTGCTGAAACCCTCCCACTGTGAGCTGCAGTGTCTGGAAGGGGAACATGTGAGGCACATATAAAACAGGATCTGGCTCAGTCAGGGAAAGTAAAATAAGTATTTAGTTAATGAAACTTGTACATTACATAGTAAATGGATTTGGGGTTTTTAAACTGTTATATGGGCTTGTAGATGTAGTTTAATATGTTGTTGTGTTTTAATACAAGCAGTGTATGTACCTACATTTTTGATTTTTGCATTCCCTGTACAGTAGGCTTTTACCTATTGAGGTGGAACATAGGGAAACTGAAAAGATGGTGGGTTGAGTAAACACAAAATCATTATTTTAGTGTCAGTTTCACCATATGACACATAGGGATGGTTTAATCAAACTTCAATAGGCTTGCTTATGTGGCTTATGCTTATGTGGCCTCTCAGGGAACATTCTCACAGGTGAGAATGCTGCTTTAAAAGGCTTTAAAGTAAGTTTAGGTACTGTAGTTACCTCTATATTAGTACATAGAGAGGCAACTTTCATACAGTCCTGCTACAAAAAGAATACTTTTGGATCTATACTTGTAGAACATTGGTCCCTAAAGGCTTATAAAGAGTTTTAATTTGGAGTCTTTTTATGAGGTGATTATTTATGTTATAATTATTGAGTCTGAATTGACAGAAGTGGGTTCCCTCTTGAATGATCCACCCCGGAGTGGGTTCCTCTGGTGTGAACGACCCATGCAAATATAGTTTAGGTGTATGCTCTGGATAGTAAATGGTTGTCTAAGATGAGGTATATAAATAATCAGTTGATATGAATGACTCACAGCTTGAGGAAGTTCCTTTTATGAATTAAACGTGTTGGAAGAGTACTCCCTTTTGATGATTCCCAGCAAAATTGATGTGCGGTTAGAGTGAAGTTAATTGTATGCAATAAAAGTGTAAGAATGAAATACAGGTAGCTCTCGTATTCCCTTTTTGAGATTTTTACGGTGCACAGCATTTGTTTTACTATTTAACAGACTATTGGCAGTTGAGTACTATTCATTAATTGGAGTTTGACATACAGTCTATTTAAGACAGATACAATATTTGATTGTTTGTCTTGTCTCGAGCTCTGTCACAAAGTATATCTGTTTATGACACAACCCTGGCAATTGGCACTGACAATGGAGGTGCACTTTCCGTGAAAGCTCTTAGCGGCATTGGAATAATAACCTCCTATGAGAAGCGTTTACTATTCAATATCCAGCAGATACTGTGGTTGTTAGATATGCATGCCGAGTTAGTATATACTGTGTATACTGGTCGTTTACACAACTTTGTTAATCTTAGCTTGGAGTCAGAACATGTTATGAATAACGTTGATCTCTTGTACTAAAGAGAAATCCATCCCGTTCTATGGAGTAGGTAGATTCCTTACTTGTCTTTCTTCTGACATGAAACATGTGGATGTTTTCCCTATGTTACATGGAGCAGCTTTCTGGATCTACCTTAACCGCTTCAGCCCCGGACCATTTTGGTGGTCAAAGACCAGGCCACTTTTTGCGATTCGGCACTGCGTCGATTTAACTCACACTTTCATGGTCGTGCAACGTGGCTCCCAAATAAAATTGACGTCCTTTTTTTCCCACAAATAGAGCTTTCTTTTGGTGGTATTTGATCACCTCTGCGGTTTTTATTTTTTGAGCTATAAACAAAAAAAGAGCGACAATTTTAAAAAAAATTCAATATTTTTTACTTTTTGCTATAATAAATATCCCCAAAAAATAGATATAATTTTTTTCCCACAGTTTAGTCCGATACATATTCTTCTACATATTTTTTGGTAAAAAAAATCGCAATAAGCGTTTATTGATTGGTTTGCGCAAAAGTTATAGCTTCTACAAAATAGGGGACTGTTTTATGACATTTTTATTAATAATTTTTTACTAGTTATGGCGGCGATCAGCGATTTTTATCGTGACTGCGACATTATGGTGGAGACATCGGACACTTTTGACACCATTTTGGGACCATTGTCATTTTTACAGCGATCAGTGCTATAAAAATGCACTGATTACTGTAAAAATGACACTGGCAGTGAAGGGGTTAACCACTAGGTGGTGCTGCAGGGGTTAAGTCAGTAATAGGGAGTGATTCTTACTGTTAGGGGGCGTGGCTACACGTGACACGTCACTGATGACCGTTCCCAATCACGGGGAACGGTCATCAGTGACAGTGTCACTAGGCAGAATAGGGGAATGCCTTGTTTACAAAGGTATTCCCCTGTTCTGCCCTTGCCAACCGCAATCGCGGGCCGCCCGTGAACATCGAGTTCCCAGGACCCGCGGCCGCACTCACGAGGCACGCGGCGGGCGCGAGCCGCTAGGCGGCAAATTTAAAGGGACGTACAGGTACGCCCATTTGCCTGCCCATGCCATTCTGTTGACGTACATAGTCGTGCGGCTGTCGGAAAGTGGTTAAGGAAGCTTTATTAGGGATTCAATACAGAGCCTATTTTCATCACATAAACATATTAGATACATGGCTGGATTCAGCATATGACTCCCTCTTTACCATCACATGATTTGTTATGGTGATTGACCTGTGTATGCTACTCTTTACAATTGTAGTTAATGGGTGACATGCATCTCTGCTCTCTAGCATGTCTCCACAACTCACCTATCTCTTAATTGGTGGAAGAACAAGGTTCATTTGATTTATATTCTTGGTTTTTATAATTTATATTTATATGCATTTGTCAGAGCCTGTATCTTAACCCAGAACCTTGTTTGCTTCTGGCAGTAGTTCTTCTTACTGTGCCAGCTGAGATGCTAGACACCTCCCTGCCTGATCCCTTGGACAACCTTTTTTTTTTAAACTTTATTTCTTTATTAAAGTATTTCTTGTTATACAAAATTCATAATATCTAACAACCCCTCCACGTCCCAACCCCCCTCCCTCATTTTCCACCCCCTTAATAGGTAACTATAAGACAATTAATTGCATAAGTGTTCATGACTTGGGTGAGTCCTGTCTGTTCTTATATTTAAGTCTTAATTCTCCCCCATTCACTACCCTCACTTCACACCAGCCATATCTCACATTCATCCAACTTGTAGACTCTCCTTTAATTATTAGGTCACTCTTCCTCATTTATATACTTATCTATTCCATTGAAATTTACATATTTATCCCTCTTGCTTCCCACCAGGGTTTCCAGATCTTGTCATATTTCTTTAGCCCCCCTTGTTTTATGTATACCGATTTCTCTTTGAGAATTACCACATTCATGCTATTTATCCATTCCCTACTGGATGGAGGTGTTGCTGACTGCCATTGCAAGGCTATGAGTTTCCTTGCTTGGAATAACCATCTCAGAACCACTACCTGAGTGTTTCCTGGGTTCCCCACTACTTCTACTAATCCCAATAAACAGTGTTTCAACTCCCACCTAGTGGGGGTTCCAAACACCCGGTCAATGGTTCTAGTCACCTCTGTCCAGTAGTGGAACAGTTTCGGGCATCTCCAAAACATGTGGATTATATCCCCCTCTGAATCCCCACACCTGGGGCATCTTGCATCTGGTCGACGACCAAACTGGAAAAGTCTAGAGGAGGTATAGTAGGTTCTATATAATAAATACAGGTGTGACATCCTCTCAGAGGGAGACAGCGATACCAGGGGGGCAAGTTCCAGTATTCTATTCCATTGTAGTTCGGAAATGATTCCCACGTCTTTTTCCCATTTTTTCTTGTTTGTAGGGACCTGTATCCCTCCTATTCTCCCTTTATTTATATGTGGGTATATTTTTGAGATTATGCCCTTCCTTGTCTCTGCATTAATTATCTTTTGGAGTATTGGAATTGTACTCAATTCTAGTATCTTCTCTCTAAACTGCTCCTCCAATGCGTGTCTAGCCTGAAGGTATCTAAAAAATAAATAATTCGGCAAGGCAAATTTTTCTCTCAGTTCCTGAAAGTTTTTCAAAATGCCTTCTTGATATATCTGTATGATAAGTTTTATTCCATATCTCTCCCATTCCCTTGCTGCCCCCATTTTCTGCATTTCCCCCAATCTACTGTTCTCCCATAGGGGGGTATACTCCGTAAGTCCTCTATAGTTTAATATTCCCTTCACTGTATCCCACACTCTCATCAGTAGTTTCAGGGTTGGGAATCCAGAGGGAAAATATCCTGCCTCCAGGGCTTCAACTAGTGAATCATGTGGAGTATTCTGTAATAGTATCTTTCTGCCTGCCTCTCCCTCTTCTAAGTTGCACCCCCCATGTGCTGAAGTTGTGCAGCGAGAAAGTAGCTAAAGGGGTGCGGAAGCGCTACACCCCCCTTCTGTTTCTGTTCTGCAAAGTGCTTAAGCGGATTCTTGCCAGGCCGCCCTTCCAGATCAGTTTTCTAAATACAGTGTCTATTCTCTGAAACCACTTTTTATACAGCCATATTGGTGAATTATGTAATACATAGAGGAGTTGCGGCATCCAAATCATTTTAATTAGATTACAACGGCCTGCCACTGATATTGGCAGGCATTTCCACACTTTTATTTCCCCCCTAAATGTAACCAGTAACGGATCTAAGTTGTCTGCAATGTAATGTTGAGGGTCATTAGAGATATTTATGCCCAAGTATTTAAATTTATCCACCACTTGGATCTGGGCCACCTCCTCGGGCAGATGACCTGTCAGAGGGTCTACCGGCAAAAAACTAGATTTTTCCCAGTTTATCTTGAGTCCAGAAATTTGGCCAATTCTATTGATGATATTCATAGCTTTCCAAAGGGAATTCTGCACATCCACCAGAAATAACAAGAGGTCATCTGCATATAATGCAACTTTTTCCTCTAAGTCTCCTCTTCTAAAGCCCCTCACCTGAGATCAGAGAGCGATGGCCAGCAGCTCTATTGCAATGGCAAAGAGGAGGGGTGACAGGGGGCATCCCTGTCTCGTCCCCCTCCCCAATCCAAATTTGTCAGAGTGTTCCTTATTCACCTTTATTCTAGCCTCTGGTGTCCTGTAAAGCATTTTAACCCAATTGATGAAACCCGATTCCAACTGGGCCGCCTCCATAGCTCTCCAAAGATACCGCCACTCTAGGCTGTCAAAGGCCTTGGCAGTGTCCAAGGACAAAATAGCTCTTTCTCCACCCTCGTCAGTCAGGACCTGGAGGTTCAAATATACCCTCCTTATATTTATGCTGGTTGTTCTTCCAGGTATAAAACCTGACTAATCGGGGTGGATGAGTTTCAATATAACCTTGTTCAATCTGGCTGCCAAGACCTTTGCCAGGATTTTCATATCCGTGTTCAACAGAGCGATAGGCCTATATGAGGCAACATTCAATTGATCTTTTCCCTCCTTATGAATAGTAATTATAGTGGATTCCACCATTGATGGGGGGAGCGCTCCTTTTGCCATCAAGCAGTTCAATACTCTCAACAACTCAGGGAGAAATACCTTCCCATAGTGCCGATATATCTCGGCCGGAAGCCCGTCTGGATCCGGGATTTCTGTCCCCCCATCTCATTGGTAATCCACTGTATCTCCTCTAACATTATAGGCCTATCTAGCTCTGTTCTATCCCTCTCACTAAGGTAGGGGAGATTCATATCCCTAAAAAAACTGTCCATTCCTTCCCCCGTCTCCTCCTGCCAGGGTCTATACAGGTCCTCATAGAATTCTTTAAAGAATTCTTTAAACCTACCCACTATTTCAGGCGTGTATGAAGACACTCTACCCTCCCTTATAGTAATCGTGGGTACTACAGATGTAGGGGAGTTCACCCTGACTATTTGTGCCAACATACGACCCACACTTTCCCCCTCTCCGAAGGCCATTTGTTTCTGAAAAATATATTTATTCTCTATCTTCCTGAGGGTCACTAGCCAATAGTTCTGTTGTTCCTCTATCCAGTTCCTAAGTGTATCGGGTGTTGGGTTACTAATATACTGTTCTTCCGCTGCTGTTAACCGCTGCCCAATTAGCCTCTCCCAGTCCTTAGTCTGCTTTTAAAATTTTCTAATCTAATTTCCGGTCCAAAACCATATTAAAATCCCCTGTTACTATCACTGGCACCCCTGGCTTGTCCAGAACAAACTCAGCAAGCTCACAAAGGACCGAAAGATCAAAGGGGGGGGATATACATTTGCCAATACGCAGGTCTTATTGTCAATCTTGCAAAATAAAAAAATGGATCGCCCTGCTTCATCCACCTTAGCCTGCACACACCCCCGCTCTCACAAAAATGCTCACCCCCCTAGAATAGAAGGTGTGAACTGAATGAAATTGTGTGCGGTAGTCCTTCCACCTCCATTGGGGAATAGAACGCTTAGTAAGATTTGTCTCCTGTAGGCACAGGATAGCTGCCTCCAGGGTTGCCAACTTTCAGTAAATTTACAAACAGTTTGTAAAATCCATAATTGTTGCATCTGTCCATGAATGTCAGTTACGGACATGAAGCCTACATGTCCGTAATGGACATTCAAGGACAGATGCAAAAAATACAGATTTTATAAACTGTTCGTAAATTTATTGAAAGTTGGCAACCCTGGCTGCCTCATATGTCTTTACAATCAGGAGCACGGCTGCTTTTTTTCTCTGGTTCTCCCATTCCCCGAACATTCCATGAGCATAAAGTGAGTTTTTTAGTCTGTGTACTTTTCTCCATAAAATTTCAGTTTTATGTGAACCATGTGAGTGATAAGTTTTCCCCCTAGTGCAAATTTCCATATCTTTTTTGTGACCCTGTATTGCCTGATCTCATATCTGTGATTAGATTCAAACATTTTTGTGTGCCTGGCATACCTCTCACTCCATCACGTGCTCCCATGCATTCCTCCAACCTGCCGTGTCATGTCATTTTTAATGTTATTATCGTCTTTAGGCGCCATGCACACGAGACGCAGGTGCAAACTCTGCTGAACACAAGTTTTTAAACGCTGAAACCGGCGTTTAAAAACGCGCGTTTTGCCGCGTTTAGCAGCGTTTTACCGCGTTTGCGTTTATAAGTGTTTCATCATAGACCCTCCCTAAGCTCAAAAACAGTAAATTTTAACCATTTCAGCCAGTTTGTGAGACCAGAGTGAGTAGCAGCAGCTGAGAGAGCAGCAGTGTACTTGTATTTAGCGTATCACTTGCCACATCACCTGCCACAAGTTGTGGATTGTCCACTTGCCACGTCACCTGCCACGTCACCTGGCCACGTCACCTGGCCACGTTACCTGCCACGTCACCTAGCCACGTCACCTGCCACAAGTTGTGGATTGTCCACTTGCCACGTCACCTGGCCAAATCACGTGTCACGTCACCTGGCCACGTCACCTGCCACAAGTTGTGGATTGTCCACTTGCCACGTCACCTGGCCACATCACGTGCCACGTCACCTGGCCACGTCACCTGCCACAAGTTGTGGATTGTCCACTTGCCACGTCACCTGCCACGTCACCTGGCCACGTCACCTGCCACAAGTTGAGGATTGTCCACTTGCCACGTCACCTGGCCATGTCACCTGGCCATGTTACCTGCCACGTCACCTGGCCACGTTACCTGCCACGTCACCTGGCCACGTCACTTGCCACAAGTTGTGAATTGTCCACTTGCCACGTCACCTGGCCACGTCACCTGCCACAAGTTGTGGATTGTCCACTTGCCACGTCACCTTGCCACATCACCTGGCCATGTTACCTTCCATGTCACCTGGCCACGTTACCTGCCACGTCACCTGGCCACGTCACTTGCCACAAGTTGTGAATTGTCCACTGGCCACGTCACCTGCCACGTCACATGCCACGTCACCTGGCCATTTCACCTGCCACAAGTTGTGGATTGTCCACTGGCCACGTCACCTGGCCACGTCACTTGCCACGTCACCTGGCCATGTCACCTGCCACAAGTTGTGGATTGTCCACTGGCCACGTCAACTGGCCACGTCACCTGCCACAAGTTGTGGAATGTCCACTTGCCGTGTCACCTGCCATGTCACCTGCCACAAGTTGTGGATTGTCCACTGGCTACGTCACCTGGACACGTTACCTGGCCACGTCACCTGCCACAAGTTGTGGATTGTCCACTGGCCACGTCACCTGCCACGTCACCTGCCACAAGTTGTGGATTGTCCACTGGCCACGTCACCTGGCCACGTCACCTGACACAAGTTGTTGATTGTCCACTTGCCACATTAACTGCCACAAGCTGTGGATTGTCCACTTGCCACGTTACCTGACACAAGTTGTGGATTGTCCACAATGCAATGCAAGCAATTACAGTTTTCTTTTATATTTTTTAATAGTTTATCATCATTTGCCATCATTTTTGAGATTTCTAATGTTAAAAAATAGGTCACCTTTAAAAACGCTTATAAACACAAACGCGGCAAAACGCTGGTACCGCGTTTAGCCGCGTTTAGCGGCGTTTAGCGTCTGAAACGTGGAAAACGTTTGCGTCTGAACCCATTTTTTTGTTTCTGGAAAAAGGAGGTTAAACCCAACTGCTTGTAAACGCCAAAAAACGAGAGTGTGTGCATGGACACATAGGATAACATTGAATGGGTTCAGGGGCAGTTGAAAAAAGTGTCCAACTGCCTCTGAACGCGCGTTCAACAGCAAATAACAGCGTCTCGTGTGCATGGGGCCTTAAACTTATATTCTTACACTCTTCCCTCTCCCTCCCACCCACCCTCCTGTCCCCATACAACCAACATCTAAAAATACAAACAAAACAAAGCGTAAACACCAAAAACATATCTGGAGAGAACTCTTCACCATACCCCCTAATTAGAGTAGGGGGGAATACGCTCATTGTTCCCTCCCACCTAACCACCCCCAACCCCCTCTCCTCACTCCCAAATTATTCTGTGATGTGTTAATATGTGTCCTAAACTAAATAATATTATTAATAAAATTCCAAAGTAGTACAGTCCAGTGAATCTACTTTTCCCTCTTATAAGTTGCTATCCAGTCCTCCACTCCCTCCGAGGTGTCGAAGTACGCAGTCTCCCCCAAGGCATTTATGCACAATCTTTCTGGATATAACAGTGCATACTTCAGCTTTAGTTGTTGTAATTTACGTATGGCATCCCCAAACTTGGCCCTTCGTTTTTGTAATTCAGGTGAAAAGTCGGGGTATATGGAAACCCTATTACCATTATAAAGAATGTTGCCCATTTCTCTAGCTTTATTTAGTAAAGTCACTTTGTCCTTATAATAAAGCATTTTCACCAGGATAGCTCTTGGGGGAGCTCCTGTTAGGGAGGTCTAGCAGGGACCCTGTGAGCTCTTTCCAATGCCAAAAAGGGTGAAAAGGACTGTTCTCCAAACAAATCTTTAAACCATTTTTCCAGAAATACAGTGGAGTCTGAACCCTCAGTACGTTCGAGGAGTCCCACTATCCTCACATTCTTCCTTTGCATCCTGTTCTCCATTTCATCAATCTTTATCTGATAATTAGTAATTTGTTCCCTTATGATGCTCATCTCCCGTTTAAGGGGGTTCAAATCATCCTCTATTAGACAAACCCCCCCCCTCAAGGGCAGCAGTCCTTTTGCGCACTTTTTGCATATCATGTCTAACAAGAGACAGTTCTTGTGACTGAATGAAAATTGCGCTAATAAGTCCATAAATCAAGGTTAAATAGATATAGTCCAATATGGCAGGCTGGTATATAAATTCACAAAGATTTGAATAAGGCTGGGTAAACTTATGAATTGCGTGCTTACCAGAAAAGTAAGCCAAATTAGCAGATGGCTACAAACCCAGCCAGGGCCTTAGGTTAGCACCACGGTACTAACTTCTCCAGAGGGGACGGCTACCAAACGATGAAAAAGGTGACTCCATGATGTATGTATACAATCAACCCAAAAGAGAAAGAAAATACATAGCGTAATCCTGTCACAAATTATGACCCTAAGATCGGATCAAAAATTAAGGACAACACCCGGTGAGGGAAGGAAATATATGTAAACCACCACCAGACAGTTAGTCTCCTTACCAGACAGCACTAATAATAAGCCTTAGATAAGAGATAAACAGAGACACCCCAAGCGACCTTGATGCGATCCACCACCTTACAAGTAGTCTCCTTACCAGATCAACATGACATTAAGCTTGATGTATGGCAGGTATACCAGGATTAGTGATGAGCCGAACACCCCCGGGTTCGGTTCGCACCAGAACCCGCGAACGGACCGAAAGTTCGTACGAACATTAGAACCCTATTAAATACAATGGATGCGAACGTTCGAATTCTAAAGTGCTAATTATAACAACTATTATGCATGTTATTGTCCTAAAAAGGGTTTGGGAACCCGGGTTGTGCACCAGGGGACATGTATCAATGCAAAAAGTAGTTTTAAAAACGGTCGTTTTTCGGGAGCAGTCATTTTAATGATGCATAAAGTGAAAAAAAAAAAGTCAAATATTCCTTTAAATATCGTACCTGGGGGGTGTCTAAAGTATGCCTGTGAAGTGCCACGTGTTTCCCGTGTTTAGAACTGTCCCTGCACAAAATTACATTTCTAAAGGAAAAAAAGCCATTTAAAACTGCTTGCGGCTTTAATGTAATGTCTGGTCCCGGTAATATGGATGAAAATCTTTAAGAAAAATGGCATAGCTACCCCATGACCCCCCCCCCCCCTACCCCAGCCCATTACCAGCCCCTTTGGGTCTTGTATGGATATTAAGGGGAACCCCGCACATAAAATAAAAAAGGCCCTATATACTCTGAACAGCCGTATACAGGCGGTGCATACAAGACAGGGACTGTAGGTTTGTTCTTATGTAGAATCTGTTTGTAATTTTGAACAGGTACATTGTTGAAGTGTAGCTCCAGCCCAAAAATCTATTTTTAAACTTTTTGGAAAACATAGGTAAGGGTTATCACCCCTGTAACATTTGTTTTGCTGTCTGTGCCCCTGTTCAGAACATTTCACCTCACTTTCCGTCCCAATGACAACTGTTTTTGAAATGTGGTGTTTTTCTTGAAACAAGGATTGCTGATAAAGCATCAGTACAGAGGAGACACCTTTCTCCCATATTTATTCTTACAGGAGAGAATTTTCCTTCCTAGTGGTAGATTTCCTCTCACTTCCTGTTGTCTTCTTGCGTTTGCAAGTAGGAGTCGTTTGTAAGTTGGATGTTTGAAAGTAGGGACCTGCCGTATATACTCTGCAGAAATAGGCCCCTTAGTTGTTGGTGTTGGCACAACACTGTAAGCACTCACAGTTACTCTTGGTTGGTGCTGGAACGCCCTGCTGTCAACTATTATATCAGGAATTTTAATTACATATAATTGTTGAACAGTGGTAGTAAAAATTGGGCCTTTGATGGTGGTGCTGGTGCCACAACACTGTAAGCCCTGACAGTTACTCTTGGTGGGTGCAGCAATGGGCCCTGCTGTGAATTATTAGATCAAGAATTGTAATTGCATGCCCCTGTTGAACAGGGGCTGAAAAATTGGGCCTTTCGTGGTGGTGGTGGTGGTGGTGGTGTTGCCACAACACTGTAAGCCCTCAGAGTTACTCTTGGTGGGTGCAGGAATGGGCCCTGCTGTGAATTATTAGATCAAGAATTGTAATTGCATGCCCCTGTTGAACAGGGGCTGAAAAACTGGGCCTTTCGTGGTGGTGGTGGTGTTGCCACAACACTGTAAGCCCTCAGAGTTACTCTTGGTGGGTGCAGGAATGGGCCCTGCTGTGAATTATTAGATCAAGAATTGTAATTACATGCCCCTTTTGAACAGGGGCTGAAAAATTGGGCCTTTCGTGGTGGTGGTGGTGGTGGTGTTGCCACAACACTGTAAGCCCTCAGAGTTACTCTTGGTGGGTGCAGGAATGGGCCCTGCTGTGAATTATTAGATCAAGAATTGTAATTGCATGCCCCTGTTGAACAGGGGCTGAAAAACTTGGCCTTTCGTGGTGGTGGTGGTGTTGCCACAACACTGTAAGCCCTCAGAGTTACTCTTGGTGGGTGCAGGAATGGGCCCTGCTGTGAATTATTAGATCAAGAATTGTAATTACATGCCCCTTTTGAACAGGGGCTGAAAAATTGGGCCTTTCGTGGTGGTGGTGGTGGTGGTGTTGCCACAACACTGTAAGCCCTCAGAGTTACTCTTGGTGGGTGCAGGAATGGGCCCTGCTGTGAATTATTAGATCAAGAATTGTAATTACATGCCCCTTTTGAACAGGGGCTGAAAAATTGGGCCTTTCGTGGTGGTGGTGGTGGTGGCGTTGCCACAACACTGTAAGCCCTCAGAGTTACTCTTGGTGGGTGCAGCAATGGGCCCTGCTGTGAATTATTAGATCAAGAATTGTAATTGCATGCCCCTGTTGAACAGGGGCTGAAAAATTGGGCCTTTCGTGGTGGTGGTGGTGGTGGTGGTGTTGCCACAACACTGTAAGCCCTCAGAGTTACTCTTGGTGGGTGCAGCAATGGGCCCTGCTGTGAATTATTAGATCAAGAATTGTAATTACATGCCCCTTTTGAACAGGGGCTGAAAAATTGGGCCTTTCGTGGTGGTGGTGGTGGTGGCGTTGCCACAACACTGTAAGCCCTCAGAGTTACTCTTGGTGGGTGCAGCAATGGGCCCTGCTGTGAATTATTAGATCAAGAATTGTAATTGCATGCCCCTGTTGAACAGGGGCTGAAAGATTGGGCCTTTCGTGGTGGTGGTGGTGGTGGTGGTGTTGCCACAACACTGTAAGCCCTCAGAGTTACTCTTGGTGGGTGCAGCAATGGGCCCTGTTGTGAATTATTAGATCAAGAATTGTAATTACATGCCCCTTTTGAACAGGGGCTGAAAAATTGGGCCTTTCGTGGTGGTGGTGGTGGTGGTGGCGTTGCCACAACACTGTAAGCCCTCAGAGTTACTCTTGGTGGGTGCAGCAATGGGCCCTGCTGTGAATTATTAGATCAAGAATTGTAATTGCATGCCCCTGTTGAACAGGGGCTGAAAAATTGGGCCTTTCGTGGTGGTGGTGGTGGTGGTGGTGTTGCCACAACACTGTAAGCCCTCAGAGTTACTCTTGGTGGGTGCAGCAATGGGCCCTGCTGTGAATTATTAGATCAAGAATTGTAATTACATGCCCCTTTTGAACAGGGGCTGAAAAATTGGGCCTTTCGTGGTGGTGGTGGTGGTGGCGTTGCCACAACACTGTAAGCCCTCAGAGTTACTCTTGGTGGGTGCAGCAATGGGCCCTGCTGTGAATTATTAGATCAAGAATTGTAATTGCATGCCCCTGTTGAACAGGGGCTGAAAAATTGGGCCTTAGGCACTGGTGGCACAACACTACAACCCCTCACAGATACTGTACTTGGAGCACAGCAATGAGCCCTGTTGCAAAGTATTGCTTCAAAAATTGTAATGACACGCCCCTGTTAAACAGGGGCTGAAAAATTGGGCCTTAGGCACTGGTGCCACAACACTCCAACCCCTCACAGATACTGTACTTGGAGCACAGCAATGAGCCCTATGGCAAATTATTGCTAAAAAAATTGTAATTACATGCCCCTGTAAAACAGGGGCTGAAAAATTGGGCCTTAGCCACTGGTGGCGGCACCCATAAACAAAAATGATCTTCCAAGCTATCATCATCAATCGTATCATTGAGGACTCGGAGGAGGAGGATAGCCAGTCAACATAACAGCACAGGCACTCAGCATCAGCATCAGTCTTGAAGGGATGTGACATGTTAAAATCAATTAGTCTGTTATATCAGCATCAGGTGTGTGGTAGCTGGTGGTGATCCAAGACTGGTTCATCTTGATGAAAGTCAGTCGATCAACCGAGTCGGTGGACAGGCGCACCCTGTGATCCGTGACAAATCCTCCAGCAGCACTGAATGTGCGTTCCGAAAGAACGCTGGATGCAGGACAGGCCAGTAGCTCAATTGCATACTGTGCAAGCTCTGGCCAGTGATCCATCCTCAAGACCCAGTAAGCCAGAGGATTTTCGGTGGGGAAGGTGTCCAAGTCTGACCTTGCCCCTAGATATTCCTGCACCATGTTTATCAGACGCTGGCGATGGTTGCTGGAACCGATCATACTTTGGGGCTGCGGACTAAAGAATTGTCTGAACGCATCGGTCAGACGGCCACCTTCCCCACCGCTCCTTCTTTGACTGGCCGAAGCCTCAGCAACTCGTTGTCCAGGACCAGGAGTTTGTAACCTCCCAGTCTCTGGGAACGCGTTGCACAGACCTTTCTGCAAGGCCTCCCGGAGTTGTCTCATCCTCTGCTCCCTCTGCGACGGTAACATAAGGTCCGCAACCTTACCCTTGTACCGTGGATCAAGGAGAGTGGCCAGCCAGTAATGGTCCCTCTCCTTGATCCGAAGAATACGAGGATCCTTCCGCAGACTTTGCAGGATCAGGGAGGCCATGCAGCGTAGGTTTGCTGAGGCATTCGCTCCAGAGTCCTCTGGGTCACTAAGGACGACATGATCCGCAGCCACCTCCTCCCAGCCACGTACAAGTCCACTGGTTTCTTGGGACTGTAAATCATCCCTAAAAGACTGCTGCTGATGATGCTGAGTGCCAGCCTCCACCTCCATGCTGACACAATCCTCCTCCTCCTCCTCCTCCTCCCCCTCGTCCTCTTCCTGTGCGATGGGTGGGACAGAAGGAACACTGTCTGGGTAAAGGGGGCCTTGAGAGGCAAGGAAGTCCTCCTCTTCCTGCCTCTGTTCTGCCTCAAGTGCCCTGTCCATTATTCCACGCAGCGTGTGCTCCAACAGGTGGACAAGAGGTACAGTGTCACTGATGCATGCACTGTCACTGCTCACCATCCTCGTGGCCTCCTCAAATGGTGCCAGGACAGTGCATGCATCCCTGATCATGCCCCACTGGCGTGGAGAAAAAAAACCAAGCTCCCCTGACCCTGTCCTGGTGCCGTAGTCGCACAGGTACTCATTGATGGCCCTCTGCTGCGTGTGCAGCCGCTGCAGCATGGCCAACGTTGAGTTCCACCTGGTGGGCATGTCACATATAAGGCGGTTCTTGGGCAGGTTCAACTCCTTTTGCAGCTCAGCCAGGCGAGCACTGGCATTATAAGATCTGCGGAAATGCACACAGACTTTCCTGGCCTGCCTCAGGACATCCTGTAAGCCTGGGTACCTGCCCAAGAACCGCTGCACCACCAGGTTAAGGACGTGAGCCACACAGGGCACATGGGTCAGTTGTCCCTGTCGGAGGGCGGAGAGGAGGTTGGTGCCATTGTCGCAAACCACCATTCCTGGCTTAAGCTGGCGTGGCGTCAACCACCTCTCGGCCTGGCCCTGCAGAGCAGACAGGACCTCTGCTCCAGTGTGGCTTCTGTCCCCCAAACACACCAGTGCAAGCACGGCATGGCATCTTTTTGCCTGCGTACTTGCGTAGCCCCTTGAACGCCTACGGAGCACCGCTGGTTCCGAGGACAAACCACAGGAAGAGGCCATGGAGGAAGAAGAAGAGGAGGGGGTGGAGGAGAGAGGTGTGTCACAACCAGTAGTAGCATTTTGGAGGCGTGGCGGTGGAACAACCTCCAACACTACTGCACCTTGTCCTGCATCCTTCCCAGCTGCCAAAAGAGTGACCCAATGGGCCGTGAAAGAAAGGTAACGTCCCTGTCCATGCCTGCTGGACCATGAGTCAGCGGTAATATGCACCTTACCGCTGACCGCCCTGTCCAGCGAGGCTAAGACATTGCCTTCCACATGCCGGTAGAGAGCCGGAATAGCCTTCCGTGAGAAAAAGTGGCGTTTGGGAACCTGCCACTGAGGAACCGCACATTGCACAAACTCACGGAAGGGGGCCGAGTCTACCAACTGAAAAGGCAGCAGTTGAAGCGCTAGCAATTTAGCCAAGCTAGCATTCAACCGCTGGGCATGTGGATGGCTGGGAGTGAACTTCTTTCGATGGTCCAGCAGCTGGGGCAGGGAAATTTGCCTGCTAGAATCGGACGTCGGTGTACTGCTAGCAGAGTGGCCGCAAGTACTTGGCTGTGACACACCTAATTCTACACCTTCATTCCTCTCAGTGCATGTTTCAGAGAGGACTGAAGTTATAGTGGGGTTGGAGATCCCAGCTGATGCGGTGCAAGGAGAGGTCCGCTTTGTTCTTTGGTGTGGGTCTTTGAGGTAGGCTTGCCAACGAGCTGCATGGCAGGTCAACATATGTCTGGTCAGGCATGTGGTACCCAAGCGGCTGATGTTTTGGCCACGCGATATACGCTTGAGACATATGTTGCAAACAGCAGCTGTGCGATCTGATGCACTAGCCTCAAAAAAGGCCCACACCAAAGAACTTTTTGAATGACGGGCAGAGGCAGCACCCTGCACAGGCGAAGCTCTGCGGTGTGATTCCGTCGGTGTACTGCCCTTACGCTGGCCACCAAAGGGCATCCTGCCTCGTTGGAGATGTGCCTCCTCCTCATCCTCCTCCTCCTCCTCTCTCCTATTAGGCACCCACGTGGAGTCAGTGACCTCATCATCACCTCCCTCCTCATCACTGGAGCCAATCTGGCAGTATGCTGCAGCTGCTGGAACATGACTGCCAGATTGGTGTCCTACTTGAGCATCCCCTCTGTCTGCTCTCACGCTACTGCCTTCCTCTAGCTGGGTTTCATCATCAGACCCTTCGAAACGCTGGGCATCCTCCTGGAGCATGTACCCAACACTGTGCTCAAACAGTTCGGGGGACTCCTCAGGAGGAGGACATGGTGGGTCTAGGGAAGGAGTGACTGATGATGAGTCTGACATTGATACCAGGGAAGAGGACGCTTTGGCAGCTGCTTTTCCAGTACCCTGAGCCTGGGTGAGAGAGGATGAGGAGGAGGAGGAGGGCTTGGTCATCCACTCTACCAAGTCTTCGGCATGATGTGGCTCAACATGTCCAGCTGCCGAAAAGAAGGACAAGCGTGTCCCATGGCCATGTGCTGATGACAATGCACCGCGTCCACGACCAGCACTGTTGCCCCCAGACACAGAGCCTGCTTGCCCTCTTTTATTGCCTCCTGACTGTCTGCCTCTCCTTGTTTGCCTTCCAGACATTCTAATAGATGGCCTGCAGGGAGATGGGAAAAAAGCAATAAGGGCTACCTTCAGGTGTCCTTCTCTGTCCCTTTACTTAAGGATTTCTAAATATGGTTGAGGATGATTGCTTTTGCACAGAATAGCACAACGACAATTTCCCTGACTGTCCAAAAAAACAAGGATTTCAAAGATGGTTGATGAGGAATGCTTTAGCACACTATAGCACAAGGAGAATTCCCTCACTGTCCTTCCCTGTCCCTAGAAACAAGGATTCGCACAGTAAAAGACACTGACACTCTCCCTACCTATAGTTTTCTGTCCCTAGAAAAAATGTTTTTTTAAAGCACACTATAGCACAAGGAGAATTTCACTCACTTTCCTTCTTTGTCCCTAGAAACAAGGATTATCACAGTGAAAGAAACTGACACTCTTCCTTCCTATAGTTTTCTGTCCCTAGAAAAAAATGTTTTTTTAAAGCACACTATAGCACAAGGAGAATTCCCTCACTGTCCTTCCCTGTCCCTAGAAACAAGGATTCGCACAGTAAAAGACACTGACACTCTCCCTACCTATAGTTTTCTGTCCCTAGAAAAAATGTTTTTTTAAAGCACACTATAGCACAAGGAGAATTTCACTCACTTTCCTTCTTTGTCCCTAGAAACAAGGATTATCACAGTGAAAGAAACTGACACTCTTCCTTCCTATAGTTTTCTGTCCCTAGAAAAAAATGTTTTTTTAAAGCACACTATAGCACAAGGAGAATTCCCTCACTGTCCTTCCCTGTCCCTAGAAACAAGGATTCGCACAGTAAAAGACACTGACACTCTCCCTACCTATAGTTTTCTGTCCCTAGAAAAAATGTTTTTTTAAAGCACACTATAGCACAAGGAGAATTCCCTCACTGTCCTTCCCTGTCCCTAGAAACAAGGATTCGCACAGTAAAAGACACTGACACTCTCCCTACCTATAGTTTTCTGTCCCTAGAAAAAATGTTTTTTTAAAGCACACTATAGCACAAGGAGAATTCCCTCACTGTCCTTCCCTGTCCCTAGAAACAAGGATTCGCACAGTAAAAGACACTGACACTCTCCCTACCTATAGTTTTCTGTCCCTAGAAAAAATGTTTTTTTAAAGCACACTATAGCACAAGGAGAATTCCCTCACTGTCCTTCCCTGTCCCTAGAAACAAGGATTCGTACAGTAAAAGACACTGACACTCTCCCTACCTATAGTTTTCTGTCCCTAGAAATTTTTTTTTTTAAAGCACACTATAGCACAAGGAGAATTCCCTCACTGTCCTTCCCTGTCCCTAGAAACAAGGATTCGCACAGTAAAAGACACTGACACTCTCCCTACCTATAGTTTTCTGTCCCTAGAAAAAATGTTTTTTTAAAGCACACTATAGCACAAGGAGAATTCCCTCACTGTCCTTCCCTGTCCCTAGAAACAAGGATTCGCACAGTAAAAGACACTGACACTCTCCCTACCTATAGTTTTCTGTCCCTAGAAAAAATGTTTTTTTAAAGCACACTATAGCACAAGGAGAATTCCCTCACTGTCCTTCCCTGTCCCTAGAAACAAGGATTCGCACAGTAAAAGACACTGACACTCTCCCTACCTATAGTTTTCTGTCCCTAGAAAAAATGTTTTTTTAACCACTTAAGCCCCGGACCATTTCGGGCCATTAGGACCAAGCCTGTTTTTGGGATTCGGCACTGCGCTGCTTTAACTGTAAATTGTGCGGACATGCAATGTTGTACCCAAATGAAATTTGCGTCCTTTTCTTCCCACAAATAGAGCTTTCTTTTAATGGTATTTGATTGCCTCTGCGATTTTTATTTTTTGCGATATAAACAGAAAAAGACCAAAAATTTTGAAAAGAAATGATATTTTCTACTTTTTGTTATAAGAAAAATCGAATAAACTCAATTTTAGTCATACATTTAGGCCAAAATGTATTCAGCCACATGTCTTTAGTAAAAAAAATGTCAATAAGCGTATATTTATTGGTTTGCGCAAAAGTTATAGCGTTTACAAACTAGGGTACATTTTCTGAAATTTACACAGCTTTAAATTTATGACTGCCTATCTCATTTCTTGAGGTGCTAAAATGGCAGGGCAGTACAAAACCCCCCCAAATGACCCCATTTTGGAAAGTAGACACCCCAAGGAAATTGCTGAGAGGCATGTTGAGCCCATTGAATATTTTTTTTTTTCGTCCCAAGTGATTGAATAATGACAAAAAAAAAAAAAAATTACAAAAAGTTGTCACTAAATGATATATTGCTCACACATGCCATGGTTATATGTGGAATTGCACCCCAAAATACATTCTGCTGCTTCTCCTGAGTACGGGGATACCACATGTGTGGGACTTTTTAGGAGCCTAGCCACGTACGGGACCCCGGAAACCAAGCACCGCCTTCAGGATTTCTAAGGGCGCAAATTTTTGATTTCACTCCTCACTACCTATCACAGTTTCGAAGGCCATAAAATGCCAAAATAGCACAAAACCCCCCCAAATGACCCCATTTTGGAAAGTAGACACCCCAAGCTATTTACTGAGAGGCATGTTCAGTCCATGGAATATTTTATATTTTGCCACAAGTTGCGGGAATATGACAAACTTTTTTTTTTTTGCACAAAGTTGTCACTAAATGATATATTGCTCACACATGCCATGGGCATATGTGAAATTACACCCCAAAATACATTCTGCTGCTTCTCCTGAGTACGGAGATACCACATGTGTGGGACTTTTTGGGAGCCTAGCCACGTACGGGACCCCAAAAACCAAGCACCGCCTTCAAGGTTTCTAAGGGCATACATTTTTGATTTCACTCCTCACTACCTATCACAGTTTTGAAGGCCATAAAATGCCAAGATGGCACAAAACCCCCCCAAATGACCCCATTTTGGAAAGTAGACACCCCAAGCTATTTGCTGAGAGGCATGTTGACCCCATTGAATATTTTTTTTTTTGTCCCAAATGATTGAATAATGACAAAAAGAAAAAAAAAAATGTACAAAAAGTTGTCACTAAATGATATATTGCTCACACATGCCATGGTTATATGTGGAATTGCACCCCAAAATACATTCTGCTGCTTTTCCTGAGTACGGGGATACCACATGTGTGGGACTTTTTGGGAGCCTAGCCGCGTACAGGGCCCCAAAAACCAAGCACCGCCTTCAGGATTTCTAAGGGCGTAAATTTTTGATTTCACTCCTCACTACCTATCACAGTTTTGAAGGCCATAAAATGCCAAAATAGCACAAAACCCCCCCAAATTACCCCATTTTGGAAAGTAGACACCCCAAGCTATTTGCTGAGAGGCATGTTGAGTCCATGGAATATTTTATATTTTGCCACAGGTTGCGGGAATATGACAAACTGTTTTTTTTTTGCACAAAGTTGTCACTAAATGATATATTGCTCACACATGCCATGGGCGTATGTGAAATTACACCCCAAAATACATTCTGCTGCTTCTCCTGAGTACGGGGATACCACATGTGTGGGACTTTTTGGGAGCCTAGCCGCGTACGGGACCCCAAAAACCAAGCACCGCCTTCAAGGTTTCTAAGGGCATAAATTTTTGATTTCGCTCCTCACTACCTATCACAGTTTTGAAGGCCATAAAATGCCAAGATGGCACAAAACCCCCCCAAATGACCCCATTTTGGAAAGTAGACACCCCAAGCTATTTGCTGAGAGGCATGTTGAGCCCATTGAATATTTTTTTTTTTGTCCCAAATGATTGAATAATGACAAAAAGAAAAAAAAAATGTACAAAAAGTTGTCACTAAATGATATATTGCTCACACATGCCATGGTTATATGTGAAATTACACCCCAAAATACATTCTGCTGCTTTTCCTGAGTACGGGGATACCACATGTGTGGGACTTTTTGGGAGCCTAGCCGCGTACAGGGCCCCAAAAACCAAGCACCGCCTTCAGGATTTCTAAGGGCGTAAATTTTTGATTTCACTCCTCACTACCTATCACAGTTTTGAAGGCCATAAAATGCCAAAATAGCACAAAACCCCCCCAAATTACCCCATTTTGGAAAGTAGACACCCCAAGCTATTTGCTGAGAGGCATGTTGAGTCCATGGAATATTTTATATTTTGCCACAGGTTGCGGGAATATGACAAACTGTTTTTTTTTTGCACAAAGTTGTCACTAAATGATATATTGCTCACACATGCCATGGGCATATGTGAAATTACACCCCAAAATACATTCTGCTGCTTCTCCTGAGTACGGGGATACCACATGTGTGGGACTTTTTGGGAGCCTAGCCGCGTACGGGACCCCAAAAACCAAGCACCGCCTTCAAGGTTTCTAAGGGCATAAATTTTTGATTTCGCTCCTCACTACCTATCACAGTTTTGAAGGCCATAAAATGCCAAGATGGCACAAAACCCCCCCAAATGACCCCATTTTGGAAAGTAGACACCCCAAGCTATTTGCTGAGAGGCATGTTGAGCCCATTGAATATTTTTTTTTTTGTCCCAAATGATTGAATAATGACAAAAAGAAAAAAAAAATGTACAAAAAGTTGTCACTAAATGATATATTGCTCACACATGCCATGGTTATATGTGAAATTACACCCCAAAATACATTCTGCTGCTTCTCCTGAGTACGGGGATACCACATGTGTGGGACTTTTTGGGAGCCTAGCCGCGTACGGGACCCCAAAAACCAAGCACCGCCTTCAAGGTTTCTAAGGGCATAAATTTTTGATTTCACTCCTCACTACCTATCACAGTTTTGAAGGCCATAAAATGTCAAAATAGCCCAAAACCCCCACAAATGACCCCATTTTGGAAAGTAGACACCCCAAGCTATTTGCTGAGAGGCATGGTGAGTATTTTACAGCTCTCATTTGTTTTTGAAAATTAAGAAAGACATTTTTTTTTCTTTTTTTTTTCTTTTTTTACATTTTCAAAACTTTGTGACAAAAAGCGAGATCTGCAAAATACTCAACATACCTCTCAGCAAATAGCTTGGGGTGTCTACTTTCCAAAATGGGGTCATTTGGGGGGGTTTTGTGCCATCTGGGCATTCCATGGCCTCCGAAACTGTGATAGGCAGTGAGGAGTGAAATCAAAAATTTACACCCATAGAAATCCTGAAGGCGGTGCTTGGTTTTTGGGGTCCCGTACGCGACTAGGCTCCCAAAAAGTCCCACACATGTGGTATCCCCGTACTCAGGAGAAGCAACAGAATGTATTTTGGGGTGTAATTCCACATATGCCCATGGCATGTTTGAGCAATATATAATTTAGTGACAACTTTTTGTACATTTTTTTTTTTTTTGGTCATTATTCAATCACTTGGGACAAAAAAAAAATATTCAATGGGCTCAACATGCCTCTCAGCAAATAGCTTGGGGTGTCTACTTTCCAAAATGGGGTCATTTGGGGGGGTTTTGAACTGTCCTGGCATTTTATGCACAACATTAGGAAGCTTATGTCACACATCATCCACTCTTCTAACCACTTGAAGACAAAGCCCTTTCTGACACTTTTTGTTTACATGAAAGAAAATTTTTTTTTGCAAGAAAATTATGTTGAACCCCCAAACATTATATATTTTTTTAAAGCAAAGGCCCTACAGATTAAAATAGTGGGTGTTGCATTTTTTTTTTCCACACAGTATTTGCGCAGCGATTTTTCAAACGCATTTTTTGGGGGAAAACACACTTTTTTTATTTTTAATGCACTAAAAAACACTATATTGCCCAAATGTTTGATGAAATAAAAAGGATGATCATAGGCCGAGTACATGGATACCAAACACGACATGCTTTAAAATTGCGCACAAACGCGCAGCGGCGACAAAACTACATTCATTTTTAAAAGCATTTAAAAGCCTTTACAGGTTACCACGTTAGATTTACAGAGGAGGTCTACTGCTAAAATGACTGCCCTCGATCTGACCTTCGTGGTGATACCTCACATGCATGATGCAATTGCTGTTTACATATGACGCTAGACCGACGCTTGCGTTCGCCTTTGCGCAATAGCAGGGGGGGACAGCGGTGCTTTTTTTTTTTTTTTTTTTTTTTTTTTTTTTTTATTTTATTTTTAAACTGAGCCTTCCATATTTTATTTTTTTACCATTTTTATCGTTATCTCAGGGAATGTAAATATCCCCTATGATAGCAATAGGTAGTGACAGGTACTCTTTTTTTGAAAAAAAATGGGGGGTTAGACCCTAGATCTTTCCTCTGCCCTCAAAGCATCTGACCACACCAAGATCGGTGTGATAAAATGCTTTCCCAATTTCCCAATGGCGCTTTTTATATCCGGGGGGGGGACATTCCCTCCCACTGCTTGTAAAAGCAGTCTAGAGGCTAATTATCTGCTAGAATTGCTTTTACATGAAAGCCGGCTGCTGGCTGAAAAGAATGATACCAAGATGATACCTAAACCCGCAGGCATCATTCTGGTATAAACATTCAAAGTCCAGCAACATACCAGTACGTTGCTGGTCCTTGTTGGACATGTATTGTAATCTTTTTTTTCATACAGCCTATTGGCTGAACGAAAAAAAGAGATTGATTGGTGGGTATGCCCACCATTAGAATACCTCCCTTCATCCACCCACTTCTAATGATGGGCATATATGCCGAAGCATGGGGGCATCCTCCCGCAAAAAAGTTATGCCGCGTACACACGGTCAAGCCTTCGTCGGAATTTCGACCGTATGTACGCGGCATAAAAGGTTATGCCGCGTACACACGGTCGGACTTTTCCACGGATAAGCCTCCGTTGGAATTTCGACCGTATATACGCGGCATTAGGAGCAAAATCGCTCCTCCGCCCCTGCTGCCCCCATGCTTCGGCATATATGCTCTTTTTTTTAACTGTGGTGGTGAAATCACCTCCTACAGCGTTGGAGTCACGGCTTTATGTATCGTGGGAGCAAACGCTGTTGCTGTCAAGATAAATAGATCCGCGCTGCAACTGAATGGCGTACCTGCTAAGCAAATGGTGGTTAACATTAAAACAAAGTAACATTACAGTACAACAGTAAGACCTTACCATGCCATACCTGCAAAGCAAATACCAAAACAAAACCTAGTAAAAAATAAAAAAATGTTTTAACGCAACCTGTGCCTAAAATATATATATGCCGAAGCATGGGGGCATCCTCCCGCAAAAAAGTTATGCCGCGTACACACGGTCGGAATTTCGACCGTATGTACGCGGCATTAGGAGCAAAATCGCTCCTCCGCCCCTGCTGCCCCCATGCTTCGGCATATATGCTCTTTTTTTTAACTGTGGTGGTGAAATCACCTCCTACAGCGTTGGAGTCACGGCTTTATGTATCGTGGGAGCAAACGCTGTTGCTGTCAAGATAAATAGATCCGCGCTGCAACTGAATGGCGTACCTGATAAGCAAATGGTGGTTAACATTAAAACAAAGTAACATTACAGTACAACAGTAAGACCTTACCATGCCATACCTGCAAAGCAAATACCAAAACAAAACCTAGTAAAAAATAAAAAAATGTTTTAACGCAACCTGTGCCTAAAATATATATATGCCGAAGCATGGGGGCATCCTCCCGCAAAAAAGTTATGCCGCGTACACACGGTCGGAATTTCGACCGTATGTACGCGGCATTAGGAGCAAAATCGCTCCTCCGCCCCTGCTGCCCCCATGCTTCGGCATATATGCTCTTTTTTTTAACTGTGGTGGTGAAATCACCTCCTACAGCACTGGAGTCACGGCTTTATGTATCGTGGGAGCAAACGCTGTTGCTGTCAAGATAAATAATTCCGCGCTGCAGTTGAATGGCGCACCTGAAAACAAAAAATTACATACCTGAAAAGCAAGCATGATAAAACATTGCAGAATAGAATACAGTAAAAAAAGAGCAGAACAATAGAGAGAAAATAGAGAGAGAGAGAACAATAAAACGACAACTATTTTTGGTTTTTTTATTTTATATTTTTTTTGTGTTTTGTTTTTTACGTTTTTTTTTCTTTTTTACACTTTTTTTTGTAACTTTACAACTGTAATGGTTCGGGTCTCTCAAAATGTAATGGCATCTTGGGAGACCCTGTGTAAGTGTGTCCTAGTCTGTGAAATGCTGTACCCTACGCTAAAACTTCACTTTTGAGTGGTAGCGTTCAAAACATTCACCTTGGCAAAGACCAGGCTTGTCAGGACAGAGTGGACAAAAACTACGGGTGTCACGCCTAAATCCGCGCTTGCTACAGACACGACATCTTTTTTGGGGGTGGCTTTGGGTAGGGGTACTCGGGAGGACATACGAATAATGCCTCTCATGCAGCCGGCTTACTGCATTTGGTTGGGGATGGTGAGGTGCAGAACCGCCTGGATACAGGAGTTCTGTGACTATCTCATTCTGGAATTTTAGAAGAGATAACGTCCCGCCTGAAGCTCTGTATAGCACATGAGCGTTCAGCAAAGCCAATTGGAATAATGATAGAGACACTTTTTTGTACCATCGTCTCGCCTTACGGTCAATTAGATACGGCGCCATCAACTGGTCGTTGAGGTCCACCCCTCCCATATTTTGGTTATATTCGTGGACACAGAGGGGTTTCTCCACAACACCAGTCGCCGTACGAATTTGGACTGTCGTGTCTGCATGAAGGGAGGTAAGAAGGAAAACATTCTTATTGTCCCTCCACTTCATAGCGAGCAAGTTATTACACTTCAAGCAGGCTCTCTCCCCCAGCCTAAGACGGGCATCTACAAGCCGCTGGGGAAAGCCCCGGCGATTAGGTCGCACGGTGCCACATGCTCCAATCTTATGATCAAACAAGTGACTAAACAGTGGCACGCTCGTGTAATAATTGTCCACATACAAGTGGTACCCCTTTCCGAATAAGGGTGACACCAAGTTCCACACTATCTTGCCAGCGCTCCCTATGTAATCCGGGCAGTTGACCGACTCAATCTGACTGTCTTTTCCCTCATAAACCGTAAAGTTCACTACATAGCCTGTTGCCCTGTCACAGAACTTGTAGAGCTTGACCCCGTATCTGGCACGCTTGCTGGGAAGGTACTGCTTGAAAGACAAGCGGCCAGAAAATTTAATCAGGGACTCATCAACGCAGACAACTTGATCGGGAGTAAACAAGGCTGCAAAACGTTCGTTGAAGTGGTTTATGAGGGGCCGAATTTTATAGAGCCGGTCGTATTCAGGGTCCCCACGTGGACGACAAAGTTCATTGTCGTTGAAGTGCATGAACCGCAAAATCTGCTCGTATCGTGCCCTGGACATGGAGGCAGAGAACACGGGCATGTGGTCAATTGGGTGCGTGGACCAATAAGCACGCAATGACGGAAATTTATGTGTGCCCATGTTGAGGGAAAGGCCCAGAAAGGTCTTAAATTCGGAAACCGTAATTGGTTTCCAATTTCTGGCAATTTTAGGCAACTGGGGGTTAGCGGCGATAAATTGACCAGCATACAAATTACTCTGGTCCACAATAGATCTATAGAGATCTTCCGTGAAAAACAGCGAATAAAAATCGATTGGCATAAAATCAGCTGTTTCCACCTGAATACCGGGTTGGGCAGTGAATGGGGGAAGTACGGGTTCTGCAGAAGTGGTGGGGACCCAATCAGGATAGGCGAATTCTGCAGGAAGGGCAGTATGGGCACGACGGGCCTGCCTTTGTCTTCTTGGTGGCAGCGGGACACTACTTGTGCTTGCCACCTCGCCAGCTTGAACTGCACTTATGGGACTCGCCACGTCACCAAGTGTTACTGCAGTGCTGGATGTACGTCCAGGCTGTACTAGGCCGCTGGTGCTTGCCAGTTCACCAGAAGGAATAGCGGCGCTAGTACTACTCTGCTCCATGATACGAGAGACCTGCGGTTCTTGCTCCTCAACAACCTCAGAAGATCGGGATCGGGTACGCCTGACCTTAGCAGGGACCTCAACTTCGTCGTCAGAGCTATCTGACGTGGGGCCGCTGACGTCACTGTCTTCTACGGGAAGATATTCTGAGCCTGAATCTGACAGATACGTGACCTCCTCTTCACTATCTGTCATGCTCAGAATCTCGTAGGCCTCTTTACTAGTGTACCTTCGACTTGCCATTTTGGGCTCTAAATTTAGGGGTACACTAGTAAGATTCACAGGAAAAAAAGCACCTGACTGTCGTCAGCAAATATATCAAACGCTACAAAAAAACTGTTAGCGATCGCAGGGATCAGGCCTGTCTCTGCGAACGCTGCAGTTATGTGTGTTGTGTTTGGTAAGTGACAGTGATCGATCGATACTGCACTTGGGTGGGCTGGGCTGGGCTGGGCGGAGGGGCTAAACGCAGGTACTAGCAGGTATCTGGGCTGATCCCGCTAACACTGCGTTTTTGGGAACCCTAAACCGCTGGGGATGCTAGTATAGATCTGATCAGATACTATACCACTAAGGGGGGTGTATGCTTTGCGCGTGGGTGTTAGCGTTACTGGCACTAACCTAACACTGCCTGGGGCGACGCAGACCCTCTCTGGCGCTAAAACCTAATTGATCTCACCCGCCGGGCGATCAGGGGGTTAAACCTTTATTGGGTTATATACGGCGGGTGCCCTGATGCTATAAAAAGCAAACTAATCAACCAGCGTCACCCGTAACCTTTATATGGTGATCACTGGTGAAAGGGTTAACTAGGGGCAATCAGGGGGTTAAAACCTTTATTAGGTTAAATATGGGGGTACCTGACACCAATAAAAACCTGCGGCGAACCTAAAAAAAAAATAACTGCCTATCTAAAACACCAGCGACACGAATACAGCGATCGGAAAAACAATCGCTTAGTGACGCTGAAGTTAGGGGGTGAAAGGGTTACCTGGGGGGTGATCAAGGGGTTAAACCTTTATTAGGGGGGGTTAGGGGGCTACCCTGGACCTAAAGGGGCCTAATCCTAACTGCCTTGCAACTTTTTACAATCACAGATGACACTAAATGCAGTGATCAGTAAAATAAATGATCACTGCAATCAGTGACACTGTGATTGGGGGCTTTGGGGTGACCTGGGGGGTGATCTGGGGGTGACTGGGGGGTGATTTGTGTGCCTATGTGTACCTACGTGTCAGTGGACTGTTGGAGCACTAACCTCTGTCTTCACTCCTCGGCGCCGGGAACGAAAAGACCGCGGCGAGGGAGATGACATCACTTCCTCCAGCCTGTGTTTACATCACATGGCGGAGGAAGCAATTTCATTGGCCGGGAGCGATCGCGAGGGGGGGGGGGCGGAATCGAGCGGCCGCCCCCTCATGCCTGATCGCTCCCGAACACTTAACGGCCGCTCACTGCAGTGAAGGGGGGTCCGGATGGACCCCCCAACTGCACAAAGGCGATCACGTAGATCTACGTGATTCTGCCTGTCCGTGCCATTCTGCCGACGTAAATCGGCGGTGGGCGGTCGTTAAGTGGTTAAAGCACACTATAGCACAAGGAGAATTTCACTCACTTTCCTTCTTTGTCCCTAGAAACAAGGATTATCACAGTGAAAGAAACTGACACTCTTCCTACCTATAGTTTTCTGTCCCTAGAAAAAATGTTTTTTTAAAGCACACTATAGCACAAGGAGAATTCCCTCACTGTCCTTCCCTGTCCCTAGAAACAAGGATTCGCACAGTAAAAGACACTGACACTCTCCCTACCTATAGTTTTCTGTCCCTAGAAAAAATGTTTTTTTAAAGCACACTATAGCACAAGGAGAATTTCACTCACTTTCCTTCTTTGTCCCTAGAAACAAGGATTATCACAGTGAAAGAAACTGACACTCTCCCTACCTATAGTTTTCTGTCCCTAGAAAAAATGTTTTTTTAAAGCACACTATAGCACAAGGAGAATTCCCTCACTGTCCTTCCCTGTCCCTAGAAACAAGGATTCGCACATTAAAATACACTGACACTCTCCCTACCTATAGTTTTCTGTCCCTAGAAAAAATGTTTTTTTAAAGCACACTATAGCACAAGGAGAATTCCCTCACTGTCCTTCCCTGTCCCTAGAAACAAGGATTCACACAGTAAAACACACTGACACTCTCCCTACCTATCCTTCTCTTTCCCTAAACTAAAGGAATCCAGGTTAAGCAAGAAAAAAATAAATGTCACTGTCCCTGCCTATGTTTCTCTTTCCCTGCTCCGGAACACACTACACTAGGCCGCCGTGCTGGCGGCCTTTTATAGTGTGGGGCGTGTACTAAACACCCTCAGCAATAATTGGCAACAGGCATCCTGCCTGTGGCCAATCATTGCTCTCCTCGCTGCCGGCGCTGTGATTGGCCAAGCATGCGGGGTCACAGTGCATGCTTGGCCAATCACAGCGCCTGGATGACACTGCGATGGCGTAGTGCATTGTGGGCCGTTCGCGCCACTCGAATTTGGCGCGAACGGCCCAAATCGTTCGATCTTCGTCGAACGATCGAACAGCCGATGTTCGAGTCGAACACGAAGCTCATCCCTAACCAGGATCTTCAAAGGGACTGCAAGCTCAGATGGAGGGATGGATGTAGGCTCTCTCCGCTGAGACAGTACCTCCGTGTGAATAATGGTCCCTTATTGAGAATGTCTTGTATGACAAAACGCGTCTGCGGGGGTACGTGCTGACGTCACCCGCGTTCGCAGGACGGGAGTTTTGCAGTGCAGCCGGCCGGCTCTATTTCTACCTATTTTAAACGTCTTTTATGTAAGTGCATATTACCAATTTTTTTATTAAATGCCTGGAAGTTATCACACTATCTAGCCCCTTATTTCCTCCTTGGGTATCCATCTTAATTACCACTCACACGGAGGTACTGTCTCAGCGGAGAGAGCCTACATCCATCCCTCCATCTGAGCTTGCAGTCCATTTGAAGATCCTGGTTAGGGATGGGCCCGGTGCTCGATTCGAACCCATGTTCGAATCGAGCATCGGGCGTTCGCTCGCTCGTCGAGCCCAGAACTATTTGGGCCGTTCGCATCACATTCGTGTGATGCGAGCGGCCCCGCAATGCATTGCGGCCGGCGCGGCCGGCGCAGTGCATTGCTGGCTGATGATTGGCCAAGCATGCACTGTGACCCCGCATGCTTGGCCAATCACAGCGCCCGAAACTCGGAGAGCAATAATTGGCTACAGGCAGGACGCCTGTAGCCAATTACAGCTCAGGGGCTTTAGTACACGCCCCACCATTTAAAAGGCCGCCACGCCATCGGCCCCGGTCACATGAGTTCCGGCTTTAGGAGAGATTAGTCTGCTGATTCTGTCTTTGCTTGATACTGAAAGATTTGCTCTTCTTTGCTAAACCATTGGCTATTTCTTTGCTAAACCATTGCTACCTAAGTCATTGATCGTTCATTGCTGCTGATTGCACAGTTAGTGTGTTATTAGCTGCTGCTGGGGATTAGTCTGGTGCGTGCTTACTGTTAGTACAGTATTGCAGTAGTACCAACCGCAGTGCTGTTAGCACAGCATTGCACCCCAACAGCACCCATAGGACTTCTAGTGTGTTAGTGGCAGCAAACAGAGCTCCTATATTTTCTTCTCAGCAGCACCCATAGGACTTCTAGTGTGTTAGTGGCAGCAAACAGAGCTCCTATATTTTCTTCTCAGCAGCACCCATAGGACTTCTAGTGTGTTAGTGGCATCACACAGAGCTCCTATATTTTCTTCTCAGCAGCACCCATAGGACTTCTAGTGTGTTAGTGGCAGCAAACAGAGCTCCTATATTTTCTTCTCAGCAGCACCCATAGGACTTCTAGTGTGTTAGTGGCATCACACAGAGCTCCTATATTTTCTTCTCAGCAGCACCCATAGGACTTCTAGTGTGTTAGTGGCAGCAAACAGAGCTCCTATATTTTCTTCTCAGCAGCACCCATAGGACTTCTAGTGTGTTAGTGGCAGCAAACAGAGCTCCTATATTTTCTTCTCAGCAGCACCCATAGGACTTCTAGTGTGTTAGTGGCAGCAAACAGAGCTCCTATATTTTCTTCTCAGCAGCACCCATAGGACTTCTAGTGTGTTAGTGGCAGCAAACAGAGCTCCTATATTTTCTTCTCAGCAGCACCCATAGGACTTCTAGTGTGTTAGTGGCAGCAAACAGAGCTCCTATATTTTCTTCTCAGCAGCACCCATAGGACTTCTAGTGTGTTAGTGGCAGCAAACAGAGCTCCTATATTTTCTTCTCAGCAGCACCCATAGGACTTCTAGTGTGTTAGTGGCATCACACAGAGCTCCTATATTTTCTTCTCAGCAGCACCCATAGGACTTCTAGTGTGTTAGTGGCAGCAAACAGAGCTCCTATATTTTCTTCTCAGCAGCACCCATAGGACTTCTAGTGTGTTAGTGGCAGCAAACAGAGCTCCTATATTTTCTTCTCAGCAGCACCCATAGGACTTCTAGTGTGTTAGTGGCATCACACAGAGCTCCTATATTTTCTTCTCAGCAGCACCCATAGGACTTCTAGTGTGTTAGTGGCAGCAAACAGAGCTCCTATATTTTCTTCTCAGCAGCACCCATAGGACTTCTAGTGTGTTAGTGGCAGCAAACAGAGCTCCTATATTTTCTTCTCAGCAGCACCCATAGGACTTCTAGTGTGTTAGTGGCAGCAAACAGAGCTCCTATATTTTCTTCTCAGCAGCACCCATAGGACTTCTAGTGTGTTAGTGGCATCACACAGAGCTCCTATATTTTCTTCTCAGCAGCACCCATAGGACTTCTAGTGTGTTAGTGGCAGCAAACAGAGCTCCTATATTTTCTTCTCAGCAGTAGTGATGAGCCGAACACCCCCGGGTTCGGTTCGCACCAGAACCCGCGAACGGACCGAAAGTTCGAACGAACATTAGAACCCTATTAAATACAATGGATGCGAACGTTCGAATTCTAAAGTGCTAATTATAAAAACTATTATGCATGTTATTGTCCTAAAAAGGGTTTGGGAACCCGGGTTCTGCACCAGGGGACATGTATCAATGCAAAAATAAGTTTTAAAAACGGTCGTTTTCCGGGAGCAGTCATTTTAATGATGCATAAAGTGAAAAAAAAAAAGTCAAATATTCCTTTAAATATCGTACCTGGGGGGTGTCTAAAGTATGCCTGTGAAGTGCCACGTGTTTCCCGTGTTTAGAACTGTCCCTGCACAAAATGACACTTCTAAAGGAAAAAAAAGCCATTTAAAACTGCTTGCGGCTTTAATGTAATGTCTGGTCCCGGTAATATGGATGAAAATCTTTAAGAAAAATGGCATAGCTACCCCATGACCCCCCCCCTACCCCAGCCCATTACCAGCCCCTTTGGGTCTTGTATGGATATTAAGGGGAACCCCGCACATAAAATAAAAAAGGCCCTATATACTCAGAACAGCCGTATACAGGCGGTGCATACAAGACAGGGACTGTAGGTTTGTTCTTATGTAGAATCTGTTTGTAATTTTGAACAGGTACATTGTTGAAGTGTAGCTCCAGACCAAAAATCTATTTTTAAACTTTTTGGAAAACATAGGTAAGGGTTATCACCCCTGTAACATTTGTTTTGCTGTCTGTGCCCCTGTTCAGAACATTTCACCTCACTTTCCGTCCTAATGACAACTGTTTTTGAAATGTGGTGTTTTTCTTGAAACAAGGATTGCTGATAAAGCATCAGTACAGAGGAGACACCTTTCTCCCATATTTATTCTTACAGGAGAGAATTTTCCTTCCTAGTGGTAGATTTCCTCTCACTTCCTGTTGTCTTCTTGCGTTTGCAAGTAGGAGTCGTTTGTAAGTTGGATGTTTGAAAGTAGGGACCTGCCGTATATACTCTGCAGAAATAGGCCCCTTAGTTGTTGGTGTTGGCACAACACTGTAAGCACTCACAGTTACTCTTGGTTGGTGCTGGAACGCCCTGCTGTCAACTATTATATCAGGAATTTTAATTACATATAATTGTTGAACAGTGGTAGTAAAAATTGGGCCTTTGATGGTGGTGCTGGTGCCACAACACTGTAAGCCCTGACAGTTACTCTTGGTGGGTGCAGCAATGGGCCCTGCTGTGAATTATTAGATCAAGAATTGTAATTACATGCCCCTGTTGAACAGGGGCTGAAAAATTGGGCCTTAGGCACTGGTGGCACAACACTGCAACCCTTCACAGATACTGTACTTGGAGCACAGCAATGAGCCCTGTTGCAAAGTATTGCTTCAAAAATTGTAATGACACGCCCCTGTTAAACAGGGGCTGAAAAATTGGGCCTTAGGCACTGGTGGCACAACACTGCAACTCCTCACAGATACTGTACTTGGAGCACAGCAATGAGCCCTGTTGCAAAGTATTGCTTCAAAAATTGTAATTACACGCCCCTGTTAAACAGGGGCTGAAAAATTGGGCGTTAGGCACTGGTGGCGGCACCCATAAACAAAAATGATCTTCCAAGCTATCATCATCAATCGTATCATTGAGGACTCGGAGGAGGAGGATAGCCAGTCAACATAACAGCACAGGCACTCAGCATCAGCATCAGTCTTGAAGGGATGTGACATTTTAAAATCAATTAGTCTGTTATATCAGCATCAGGTGTGTGGTAGCTGGTGGTGATCCAAGACTGGTTCATCTTGATGAAAGTCAGTCGATCAACCGAGTCGGTGGACAGGCGCACCCTGTGATCCGTGACAAATCCTCCAGCAGCACTGAATGTGCGTTCCGAAAGAACGCTGGATGCAGGACAGGCCAGTAGCTCAATTGCATACTGTGCAAGCTCTGGCCAGTGATCCATCCTCAAGACCCAGTAAGCCAGAGGATTTTCGGTGGGGAAGGTGTCCAAGTCTGACCTTGCCCCTAGATATTCCTGCACCATGTTTATCAGACGCTGGCGATGGTTGCTGGAACCGATCATACTTTGGGGCTGCGGACTAAAGAATTGTCTGAACGCATCGGTCAGACGGCCACCTTCCCCACCGCTCCTTCTTTGACTGGCCGAAGCCTCAGCAACTCGTTGTCCAGGACCAGGAGTTTGCAACCTCCCAGTCTCTGGGAACGCGTTGCACAGACCTTTCTGCAAGGCCTCCCGGAGTTGTCTCATCCTCTGCTCCCTCTGCGACGGTAACATAAGGTCCGCAACCTTACCCTTGTACCGTGGATCAAGGAGAGTGGCCAGCCAGTAATGGTCCCTCTCCTTGATCCGAAGAATACGAGGATCCTTCCGCAGACTTTGCAGGATCAGGGAGGCCATGCAGCGTAGGTTTGCTGAGGCATTCGCTCCGGAGTCCTCTGGGTCACTAAGGACGACATGATCCGCAGCCACCTCCTCCCAGCCACGTACAAGTCCACTGGTTTCTTGGGACTGTAAATCATCCCTAAAAGACTGCTGCTGATGATGCTGAGTGCCAGCCTCCACCTCCATGCTGACACAATCCTCCTCCTCCTCCTCCTCCTCCTCCTCCTCCTCTTCCTGTGCGATGGGTGGGACAGAAGGAACACTGTCTGGGTAAAGGGGGCCTTGAGAGGCAAGGAAGTCCTCCTCTTCCTGCCTCTGTTCTGCCTCAAGTGCCCTGTCCATTATTCCACGCAGCGTGTGCTCCAACAGGTGGACAAGAGGTACAGTGTCACTGATGCATGCACTGTCACTGCTCACCATCCTCGTGGCCTCCTCAAATGGTGCCAGGACAGTGCATGCATCCCTGATCATGCCCCACTGGCGTGGAGAAAAAAAACCAAGCTCCCCTGACCCTGTCCTGGTGCCGTAGTCGCACAGGTACTCATTGATGGCCCTCTGCTGCGTGTGCAGCCGCTGCAGCATGGCCAACGTTGAGTTCCACCTGGTGGGCATGTCACATATAAGGCGGTTCTTGGGCAGGTTCAACTCCTTTTGCAGCTCAGCCAGGCGAGCACTGGCATTATAAGATCTGCGGAAATGCACACAGACTTTCCTGGCCTGCCTCAGGACATCCTGTAAGCCCGGGTACCTGCCCAAGAAGCGCTGCACCACCAGGTTAAGGACGTGAGCCACACAGGGCACATGGGTCAGTTGTCCCTGTCGGAGGGCGGAGAGGAGGTTGGTGCCATTGTCGCAAACCACCATTCCTGGCTTAAGCTGGCGTGGCGTCAACCACCTCTCGGCCTGGCCCTGCAGAGCAGACAGGACCTCTGCCCCAGTGTGGCTTCTGTCCCCCAAACACACCAGCGCAAGCACGGCATGGCATCTTTTTGCCTGCGTACTTGCGTAGCCCCGTGAACGGCTACGGAGCACCGCTGGTTCATAGGACAAACCACAGGAAGAGGCCATGGAGGAAGAAGAAGAGGAGGGGGTGGAGGAGAGAGGTGTGTCACAACCAGTAGTAGCATTTTGGAGGCGTGGCGGTGGGACAACCTCCAACACTACTGCACCTTGTCCTGAATCCTTCCCAGCTGCCAAAAGAGTGACCCAATGGGCCGTGAAAGAAAGGTAACGTCCCTGTCCATGCCTGCTGGACCATGAGTCAGCGGTAATATGCACCTTACCGCTGACCGCCCTGTCCAGCGAGGCCAAGACATTGCCTTCCACATGCCGGTAGAGAGCCGGAATAGCCTTCCGTGAGAAAAAGTGGCGTTTGGGAACCTGCCACTGAGGAACCGCACATTGCACAAACTCACGGAAGGGGGCCGAGTCTACCAACTGAAAAGGCAGCAGTTGAAGCGCTAGCAATTTAGCCAAGCTAGCATTCAACCGCTGGGCATGTGGATGGCTGGGAGTGAACTTCTTTCGACGGTCCAGCAGCTGGGGCAGGGAAATTTGCCTGCTAGAATCGGACGTCGGTGTACTGCTAGCAGAGTGGGCGCAAGTACTTGGCTGTGACACACCTAATTCTACACCTTCATTCCTCTCAGTGCATGTTTCAGAGAGGACTGAAGTTATAGTGGGGTTGGAGATCCCAGCTGATGCGGTGCAAGGAGAGGTCCGCTTGGTTCTTTGGTGTGGGTCTTTGAGGTAGGCTTGCCAACGAGCTGCATGGCAGGTCAACATATGTCTGGTCAGGCATGTGGTACCCAAGCGGCTGATGTTTTGGCCACGCGATATACGCTTGAGACATATGTTGCAAACAGCAGCTGTGCGATCTGATGCACTAGCCTCAAAAAAGGCCCACACCAAAGAACTTTTTGAATGACGGGCAGAGGCAGCGCCCTGCACAGGCGGAGCTCTGCGGTGTGATTCCGTCGGTGTACTGCCCTTACGCTGGCCACCAAAGGGCATCCTGCCTCGTTGGAGATGTGCCTCCTCCTCATCCTCCTCCTCCTCCTCTCTCCTATTAGGCACCCACGTGGAGTCATTGACCTCATCATCCCCTCCCTCCTCATCACTGGAGCCAATCTGGCAGTATGCTGCAGCTGCTGGAACATGACTGCCAGATTGGTGTCCTTCTTGAGCATCCCCTCTGTCTGCTCTCACGCTACTGCCTTCCTCTAGCTGGGTTTCATCATCAGACCCTTCGAAACGCTGGGCATCCTCCTGGAGCATGTACCCAACACTGTGCTGAAACAGTTCGGGGGACTCCTCAGGAGGAGGACATGGTGGGTCTAGGGAAGGAGTGACTGATGATTTGTCTGACATTGATACCAGGGAAGACGACGCTTTGGCAGCTGCTTTTCCAGTACCCTGAGCCTGGGTGAGAGAGGATGAGGAGGAGGAGGAGGGCTTGGTCATCCACTCTACCAAGTCTTCGGCATGATGTGGCTCAACATGTCCAGCTGCCGAAAAGAAGGACAAGCGTGTCCCATGGCCATGTGCTGATGACAATGCACCGCGTCCACGACCAGCACTGTTGCCCCCAGACACAGAGCCTGCTTGCCCTCTTTTATTGCCTCCTGACTGTCTGCCTCTCCTTGTTTGCCTTCCAGACATTCTAATAGATGGCCTGCAGGGAGATGGGAAAAAAGCAATAAGGGCTACCTTCAGGTGTCCTTCTCTGTCCCTTGAAACAAGGACTTTCACAGTGAAAGAAACTGACACTGTCCCTACCTAGAGTTTTCTGTCCCTAGAATAAATGTTTTTTTTAATCACAATATAGCACAAGGACAATTCACTCAATGTCTCTCCAGGTCCCTGGAAACAAGGACTTGCAGAGTGAAAGAAACTGACACTGTCCCTACCTAGAGTTTTCTGTCCCTAGAATAAATGTTTTTTTTAAGCACAATATAGCACAAGGACAATTAACTCACTGTCCTTACAGGTCCCTGGAAACAAGGACTTGCAGAGTGAAAAAAAAAAAACACTCTCCCTACCTACAGTTTTCTGTCCCTAGAAAAAATGTTTTTTTTAAGCACAATATAGCACAAGGACAATTAACTCACTGTCCTTACAGGTCCCTGGAAACAAGGACTTGCAGAGTGAAAGAAAAAAAAACACTCTCCCTACCTACAGTTTTCTGTCCCTAGAAAAAAATGTTTTTTTTAATCACAATATAGCACAAGGAAAATTAACTCACTGTCCTTACAGGTCCCTGGAAACAAGGACTTGCAGAGTGAAAGAAAAAAAACACTCTCCCTACCTACAGTTTTCTGTCCCTAGAAAAAATGTTTTTTTTAATCACAATATAGCACAAGGAAAATTAACTCACTGTCCTTACAGGTCCCTGGAAACAAGGACTTGCAGAGTGAAAGAAACTGACACTGTCCCTACCTAGAGTTTTCTGTCCCTAGAATAAATGTTTTTTTTAATCACAATATAGCACAAGGACAATTAACTCACTGTCCTTACAGGTCCCTGGAAACAAGGACTTGCAGAGTGAAAGAAACTGACACTGTCCCTACCTAGAGTTTTCTGTCCCTAGAATAAATGTTTTTTTTAAGCACAATATAGCACAAGGACAATTAACTCACTGTCCTTACAGGTCCCTGGAAACAAGGACTTGCAGAGTGAAAGAAAAAAAACACTCTCCCTACCTACAGTTTTCTGTCCCTAGAAAAAATGTTTTTTTTAATCACAATATAGCACAAGGAAAATTAACTCACTGTCCTTACAGGTCCCTGGAAACAAGGACTTGCAGAGTGAAAGAAACTGACACTGTCCCTACCTAGAGTTTTCTGTCCCTAGAATAAATGTTTTTTTTAATCACAATATAGCACAAGGACAATTAACTCACTGTCCTTACAGGTCCCTGGAAACAAGGACTTGCAGAGTGAAAGAAACTGACACTGTCCCTACCTAGAGTTTTCTGTCCCTAGAATAAATGTTTTTTTTAAGCACAATATAGCACAAGGACAATTAACTCACTGTCCTTACAGGTCCCTGGAAACAAGGACTTGCAGAGTGAAAGAAACTGACACTGTCCCTACCTAGAGTTTTCTGTCCCTAGAATAAATGTTTTTTTTAATCACAATATAGCACAAGGAAAATTAACTCACTGTCCTTACAGGTCCCTGGAAACAAGGACTTGCAGAGTGAAAGAAACTGACACTGTCCCTACCTAGAGTTTTCTGTCCCTAGAATAAATGTTTTTTTTAATCACAATATAGCACAAGGAAAATTAACTCACTGTCCTTACAGGTCCCTGGAAACAAGGACTTGCAGAGTGAAAGAAACTGACACTGTCCCTACCTAGAGTTTTCTGTCCCTAGAATAAATGTTTTTTTTAAGCACAATATAGCACAAGGACAATTAACTCACTGTCCTTACAGGTCCCTGGAAACAAGGACTTGCAGAGTGAAAGAAAAAAAACACTCTCCCTACCTACAGTTTTCTGTCCCTAGAAAAAATGTTTTTTTTAATCACAATATAGCACAAGGAAAATTAACTCACTGTCCTTACAGGTCCCTGGAAACAAGGACTTGCAGAGTGAAAGAAACTGACACTGTCCCTACCTAGAGTTTTCTGTCCCTAGAATAAATGTTTTTTTTAATCACAATATAGCACAAGGACAATTAACTCACTGTCCTTACAGGTCCCTGGAAACAAGGACTTGCAGAGTGAAAGAAACTGACACTGTCCCTACCTAGAGTTTTCTGTCCCTAGAATAAATGTTTTTTTTAAGCACAATATAGCACAAGGACAATTAACTCACTGTCCTTACAGGTCCCTGGAAACAAGGACTTGCAGAGTGAAAGAAAAAAAACACTCTCCCTACCTACAGTTTTCTGTCCCTAGAAAAAATGTTTTTTTTAATCACAATATAGCACAAGGAAAATTAACTCACTGTCCTTACAGGTCCCTGGAAACAAGGACTTGCAGAGTGAAAGAAACTGACACTGTCCCTACCTAGAGTTTTCTGTCCCTAGAATAAATGTTTTTTTTAATCACAATATAGCACAAGGACAATTAACTCACTGTCCTTACAGGTCCCTGGAAACAAGGACTTGCAGAGTGAAAGAAACTGACACTGTCCCTACCTAGAGTTTTCTGTCCCTAGAATAAATGTTTTTTTTAAGCACAATATAGCACAAGGACAATTAACTCACTGTCCTTACAGGTCCCTGGAAACAAGGACTTGCAGAGTGAAAGAAACTGACACTGTCCCTACCTAGAGTTTTCTGTCCCTAGAATAAATGTTTTTTTTAATCACAATATAGCACAAGGAAAATGAACTCACTGTCCTTACAGGTCCCTGGAAACAAGGACTTGCAGAGTGAAAGAAACTGACACTGTCCCTACCTAGAGTTTTCTGTCCCTAGAATAAATGTTTTTTTTAATCACAATATAGCACAAGGAAAATTAACTCACTGTCCTTACAGGTCCCTGGAAACAAGGACTTGCAGAGTGAAAGAAACTGACACTGTCCCTACCTAGAGTTTTCTGTCCCTAGAATAAATGTTTTTTTTAAGCACAATATAGCACAAGGACAATTAACTCACTGTCCTTACAGGTCCCTGGAAACAAGGACTTGCAGAGTGAAAGAAAAAAAACACTCTCCCTACCTACAGTTTTCTGTCCCTAGAAAAAATGTTTTTTTTAATCACAATATAGCACAAGGAAAATTAACTCACTGTCCTTACAGGTCCCTGGAAACAAGGACTTGCAGAGTGAAAGAAACTGACACTGTCCCTACCTAGAGTTTTCTGTCCCTAGAATAAATGTTTTTTTTAATCACAATATAGCACAAGGACAATTAACTCACTGTCCTTACAGGTCCCTGAAACAAGGACTTGCAGAGTGAAAGAAACTGACACTGTCCCTACCTAGAGTTTTCTGTCCCTAGAATAAATGTTTTTTTTAAGCACAATATAGCACAAGGACAATTAACTCACTGTCCTTACAGGTCCCTGGAAACAAGGACTTGCAGAGTGAAAGAAAAAAAACACTCTCCCTACCTACAGTTTTCTGTCCCTAGAAAAAATGTTTTTTTTAATCACAATATAGCACAAGGAAAATTAACTCACTGTCCTTACAGGTCCCTGGAAACAAGGACTTGCAGAGTGAAAGAAACTGACACTGTCCCTACCTAGAGTTTTCTGTCCCTAGAATAAATGTTTTTTTTAATCACAATATAGCACAAGGACAATTAACTCACTGTCCTTACAGGTCCCTGGAAACAAGGACTTGCAGAGTGAAAGAAACTGACACTGTCCCTACCTAGAGTTTTCTGTCCCTAGAATAAATGTTTTTTTTAAGCACAATATAGCACAAGGACAATTAACTCACTGTCCTTACAGGTCCCTGGAAACAAGGACTTGCAGAGTGAAAGAAAAAAAACACTCTCCCTACCTACAGTTTTCTGTCCCTAGAAAAAATGTTTTTTTTAATCACAATATAGCACAAGGAAAATTAACTCACTGTCCTTACAGGTCCCTGGAAACAAGGACTTGCAGAGTGAAAGAAACTGACACTGTCCCTACCTAGAGTTTTCTGTCCCTAGAATAAATGTTTTTTTTAATCACAATATAGCACAAGGACAATTAACTCACTGTCCTTACAGGTCCCTGGAAACAAGGACTTGCAGAGTGAAAGAAACTGACACTGTCCCTACCTAGAGTTTTCTGTCCCTAGAATAAATGTTTTTTTTAAGCACAATATAGCACAAGGACAATTAACTCACTGTCCTTACAGGTCCCTGGAAACAAGGACTTGCAGAGTGAAAGAAACTGACACTGTCCCTACCTAGAGTTTTCTGTCCCTAGAATAAATGTTTTTTTTAAGCACACTATAGCAGAAGCACAAAACACACTGACACTCTCCCTACCTATCCTTCTCTTTCCCTAAACTAAAGGAATCCAGGTTAAGCAAGAAAGAAATAACAGTCACTGTCCCTGCCTATGCTACTCTATCCCTGCTCCGGAACACACTACACTAGGCCGCCGTGCTGGCGGCCTTTTATAGTGTGGGGCGTGTACTAAACACCCTCAGCAATAATTGGCCACAGGCATCCTGCCTGTGGCCAATCATTGCTCTCCTCGCTGCCGGCGCTGTGATTGGCCAAGCATGCGGGGTCACAGTGCATGCTTGGCCAATCACAGCGCCTGGATGACACTGCGATGGCGTAGTGCATTGTGGGCCGTTCGCGTCACTCGAATTTGGCGCGAACGGCCCAAATCGTTCGATCTTCGTCGAACGATCGAACAGCCAATGTTCGAGTCGAACGTATGTTCGACTCGAACACGAAGCTCATCCCTACTCAGCAGCACCCATAGGACTTCTAGTGTGTTAGTGGCAGCAAACAGAGCTCCTATATTTTCTTCTCAGCAGCACCCATAGGACTTCTAGTGTGTTAGTGGCAGCAAACAGAGCTCCTATATTTTCTTCTCAGCAGCACCCATAGGACTTCTAGTGTGTTAGTGGCATCACACAGAGCTCCTATATTTTCTTCTCAGCAGCACCCATAGGACTTCTAGTGTGTTAGTGGCAGCAAACAGAGCTCCTATATTTTATTCTTAGCAGCACCCATAGGACTTCTAGTGTGTTAGTGGCATCACACAGAGCTCCTATATTTTCTTCTCAGCAGCACCCATAGGACTTCTAGTGTGTTAGTGGCAGCAAACAGAGCTCCTATATTTTCTTCTCAGCAGCACCCATAGGACTTCTAGTGTGTTAGTGGCAGCAAACAGAGCTCCTATATTTTCTTCTCAGCAGCACCCATAGGACTTCTAGTGTGTTAGTGGCATCACACAGAGCTCCTATATTTTCTTCTCAGCAGCACCCATAGGACTTCTAGTGTGTTAGTGGCAGCAAACAGAGCTCCTATATTTTCTTCTCAGCAGCACCCATAGGACTTCTAGTGTGTTAGTGGCATCACACAGAGCTCCTATATTTTCTTCTCAGCAGCACCCATAAGACTTCTAGTGTGTTAGTGGCAGCAAACAGAGCTCCTATATTTTCTTCTCAGCAGCACCCATAGGACTTCTAGTGTGTTAGTGGCAGCAAACAGAGCTCCTATATTTTCTTCTCAGCAGCACCCATAGGACTTCTAGTGTGTTAGTGGCAGCAAACAGAGCTCCTATATTTTCTTCTCAGCAGCACCCATAGGACTTCTAATGTGTTAGTGGCATCACACAGAGTTCCTATATTTTCATCTCAGCAGCACCCATAGGACTTCTAGTGTGTTAGTGGCATCACACAGAGCTCCTATATTTTCTTCTCAGCAGCACCCATAGGACTTCTAGTGTGTTAGTGGCAGCAAACAGAGCTCCTATATTTTCTTCTCAGCAGCACCCATAGGACTTCTAGTGTGTTAGTGGCAGCAAACAGAGCTCCTATATTTTCTTCTCAGCAGCACCCATAGGACTTCTAGTGTGTTAGTGGCAGCAAACAGAGCTCCTATATTTTCTTCTCAGCAGCACCCATAGGACTTCTAGTGTGTTAGTGGCAGCAAACAGAGCTCCTATATTTTCTTCTCAGCAGCACCCATAGGACTTCTAGTGTGTTAGTGGCAGCAAACAGAGCTCCTATATTTTCCCTCTCAGCAGCACCCATAGGACTTCTAGTGTGTTAGTGGCATCACACAGAGCTCCTATATTTTCTTCTCAGCAGCACCCATAGGACTTCTAGTGTGTTAGTGGCAGCAAACAGAGCTCCTATATTTTCTTCTCAGCAGCACCCATAGGACTTCTAGTGTGTTAGTGGCATCACACAGAGCTCCTATATTTTCTTCTCAGCAGCACCCATAGGACTTCTAGTGTGTTAGTGGCAGCAAACAGAGCTCCTATATTTTCTTCTCAGCAGCACCCATAGGACTTCTAGTGTGTTAGTGGCAGCAAACAGAGCTCCTATATTTTCTTCTCAGCAGCACCCATAGGACTTCTAGTGTGTTAGTGGCAGCAAACAGAGCTCCTATATTTTCTTCTCAGCAGCACCCATAGGACTTCTAGTGTGTTAGTGGCAGCAAACAGAGCTCCTATATTTTCTTCTCAGCAGCACCCATAGGACTTCTAGTGTGTTAGTGGCAGCAAACAGAGCTCCTATATTTTCTTCTCAGCAGCACCCATAGGACTTCTAGTGTGTTAGTGGCATCACACAGAGCTCCTATATTTTCTTCTCAGCAGCACCCATAGGACTTCTAGTGTGTTAGTGGCAGCAAACAGAGCTCCTATATTTTCTTCTCAGCAGCACCCATAGGACTTCTAGTGTGTTAGTGGCAGCAAACAGAGCTCCTATATTTTCTTCTCAGCAGCACCCATAGGACTTCTAGTGTGTTAGTGGCATCACACAGAGCTCCTATATTTTCTTCTCAGCAGCACCCATAGGACTTCTAGTGTGTTAGTGGCAGCAAACAGAGCTCCTATATTTTCTTCTCAGCAGCACCCATAGGACTTCTAGTGTGTTAGTGGCATCACACAGAGCTCCTATATTTTCTTCTCAGCAGCACCCATAGGACTTCTAGTGTGTTAGTGGCAGCAAACAGAGCTCCTATATTTTCTTCTCAGCAGCACCCATAGGACTTCTAGTGTGTTAGTGGCAGCAAACAGAGCTCCTATATTTTCTTCTCAGCAGCACCCATAGGACTTCTAGTGTGTTAGTGGCAGCAAACAGAGCTCCTATATTTTCTTCTCAGCAGCACCCATAGGACTTCTAGTGTGTTAGTGGCAGCAAACAGAGCTCCTATATTTTCTTCTCAGCAGCACCCATAGGACTTCTAGTGTGTTAGTGGCAGCAAACAGAGCTCCTATATTTTCTTCTCAGCAGCACCCATAGGACTTCTAGTGTGTTAGTGGCATCACACAGAGCTCCTATATTTTCTTCTCAGCAGCACCCATAGGACTTCTAGTGTGTTAGTGGCAGCAAACAGAGCTCCTATATTTTCTTCTCAGCAGCACCCATAGGACTTCTAGTGTGTTAGTGGCAGCAAACAGAGCTCCTATATTTTCTTCTCAGCAGCACCCATAGGACTTCTAGTGTGTTAGTGGCAGCAAACAGAGCTCCTATATTTTGTTCTCAGCAGCACCCATAGGACTTCTAGTGTGTTAGTGGCAGCAAACAGAGCTCCTATATTTTCTTCTCAGCAGCACCCATAGGACTTCTAGTGTGTTAGTGGCAGCAAACAGAGCTCCTATATTTTCTTCTCAGCAGCACCCATAGGACTTCTAGTGTGTTAGTGGCATCACACAGAGCTCCTATATTTTCTTCTCAGCAGCACCCATAGGACTTCTAGTGTGTTAGTGGCAGCAAACAGAGCTCCTATATTTTCTTCTCAGCAGCACCCATAGGACTTCTAGTGTGTTAGTGGCATCACACAGAGCTCCTATATTTTCTTCTCAGCAGCACCCATAGGACTTCTAGTGTGTTAGTGGCAGCAAACAGAGCTCCTATATTTTCTTCTCAGCAGCACCCATAGGACTTCTAGTGTGTTAGTGGCATCACACAGAGCTCCTATATTTTCTTCTCAGCAGCACCCATAGGACTTCTAGTGTGTTAGTGGCAGCAAACAGAGCTCCTATATTTTCTTCTCAGCAGCACCCATAGGACTTCTAGTGTGTTAGTGGCATCACACAGAGCTCCTATATTTTCTTCTCAGCAGCACCCATAGGACTTCTAGTGTGTTAGTGGCAGCAAACAGAGCTCCTATATTTTCTTCTCAGCAGCACCCATAGGACTTCTAGTGTGTTAGTGGCATCACACAGAGCTCCTATATTTTCTTCTCAGCAGCACCCATAGGACTTCTAGTGTGTTAGTGGCAGCAAACAGAGCTCCTATATTTTCTTCTCAGCAGCACCCATAGGACTTCTAGTGTGTTAGTGGCAGCAAACAGAGCTCCTATATTTTCTTCTCAGCAGCACCCATAGGACTTCTAGTGTGTTAGTGGCATCACACAGAGCTCCTATATTTTCTTCTCAGCAGCACCCATAGGACTTCTAGTGTGTTAGTGGCATCACACAGAGCTCCTATATTTTCTTCTCAGCAGCACCCATAGGACTTCTAGTGTGTTAGTGGCAGCAAACAGAGCTCCTATATTTTCTTCTCAGCAGCACCCATAGGACTTCTAGTGTGTTAGTGGCAGCAAACAGAGCTCCTATATTTTCTTCTCAGCAGCACCCATAGGACTTCTAGTGTGTTAGTGGCAGCAAACAGAGCTCCTATATTTTCTTCTCAGCAGCACCCATAGGACTTCTAATGTGTTAGTGGCATCACACAGAGTTCCTATATTTTCATCTCAGCAGCACCCATAGGACTTCTAGTGTGTTAGTGGCATCACACAGAGCTCCTATATTTTCTTCTCAGCAGCACCCATAGGACTTCTAGTGTGTTAGTGGCAGCAAACAGAGCTCCTATATTTTCTTCTCAGCAGCACCCATAGGACTTCTAGTGTGTTAGTGGCAGCAAACAGAGCTCCTATATTTTCTTGTCAGCAGCACACATAGTACCTATAGTGTGTTAGTGTCAGCACCCATAGGACCTACAGTGTGTTGTGAGCACACATAGGAGTTCTATTTTTTATACTATATACACTACCGACTACAATGGCTGGAAGACCGCCAAGGAGAGGCAGAGCGTGCCGAGGCAAGAACACAGGGCAGGCAGGCTCTGTTTCTAGAGACAACAGTGCTGGCCGTGGACGTGGTCGTGCATCGTCATCAGCACGTGGCCATGGGACACGCTTGTCTTTGTTTTCGGCAGCTGGACATGTGGAGCCGCATCATGCCGAAGGCTTGGTAGAATGGATGACCAAGCCCTCCTCATCCTCCTCATCCTCTCTCACCCAGGCTCAGGGTACTGGCAGAGCAGCTGCCAACGCGTACTCAATGGCATCATCAGCCACCCCTTCCCTAGACCCACCATGTCCTCCTGAGGAGTCCCCCGAACTGTTTGAGCACAGTTTTGGGTACATGCTCCAGGAGGATGCCCAACGATTCGAAGGCTCGGATGATGATACCCAGCTTGAGGAAGTCAGTAGTGTGCGCGCAGAGAGAGGGGATGCTGAAGGACAGCAATCTGGCAGTAGGAGTCCACCAGCTGCAGCTTACTGCCAGGTTTGCTCTAGTGGTGAAGAGGGAGGGGATGATGAGGTCACTGACTCCACGTGGGTGCCTGAAGGGAGAGAGGAGGAGGAGGAGGAGGATGCAGCGTCACATGTCCAACGAGGCAGGATGCCCCCTGGAGGCCAGCTAGAGGCCAGCACAGCAACTGTACCACACCGCAGAGCTCCGCCTGTGCAGGGCGCTGCCTCTGCACGTTATCACAAAAGTTCTTTGGTGTGGGCCTTTTTTGAGACGAGTGCATCAGATCGCACCACTGCTATTTGCAATATTTGTCTCAAGCGTATCTCGCGTGGCCAAAACATCAGCCGCTTGGGCACCACAAGCATGAGCAGACATATGTCGACCTGCCATGCAGCTCGTTGGCAAGCACACATAAAAGACCCACACCAAAGAACAAAGCGGACCTCTCCTTGCTCCTCATCAGCTGGGATCTCCATCCCCACTATATCTTCAGTCCTCTCTGAAAGCTGCTCTGAGAGGACTGAAGGTGTAGAATTAGGTGTGTCACAACCAAGTACTTGCAGTACACCGACGTCCGATTGTAGCAGGCAAATTTCCCTGCCCCAGCTGCTGGACCGTCGAAAGAAGTATACTCCCAGCCATCCACATGCCCAGCGGTTGAATGCTAGCTTGGCTAAATTGCTAGCACTTCAACTGCTGCCTTTTCAGTTGATAGACTCGGCCCCCTTCCGTGAGTTTGTTCAATGTGCGGTTCCTCAGTGGCAGGTTCCCAAACGCCACTTTTTCTCACGGAAGGCGATTCCGTCTCTCTACTGGCATGTGGAAGGCAATGTCCATGCCTCGCTGGACAGGGCGGTCAGCGGTAAGGTGCATATTACCGCTGACTCATGGTCCAGCAGGCATGGACAGGGACGTTATCTTTCTTTCACGGCCCATTGGGTCACTCTATTGGTAGCTGGGAGGGATGCAGGACAAGGTGCAGTAGTGTTGGAGGTTGTTCCGCCACCACGCCTCCAAAATGCTACTACTGGTTGTGACACACCTCTCTCCTCCACCCCCTCCTCTTCTTCTTCCTCCATGTCCTCTTCGAGTGCTCTGTCCTCGGAACCAGCGGTGCTCCGTAGGCGTACAAGGGGCTACGCGAGTACGCAGGCAAAAAGATGCCATGCCGTGCTTGCGCTGGTGTGTTTGGGGGACAGGAGCCACACTGGGCCAGAGGTTCTGGCAGCTCTGCAGGGGCAGGCCGAGAGGTGGTTGACGCCACGCCAGCTTAAGCCAGGAATGGTCGTTTCTGATAATGGCACCAACCTCCTCTCCGCCCTGCGACAGGGGCAGCTCACCCATGTGCCCTGTATGGCTCACGTCCTCAACCTGGTGGTGCAGCGGTTCTTGGGCAGGTTCCCAGGCTTACAGGATGTCCTGAGGCAGGCCAGGAAAGTCTGTGTGCATTTCCGACGATCTTATAATGCCAGTGCTCGGCTGACTGAGCTGCAAAAGGAGCTGAACCTGCCCAAGAACCGCCTAATATGTGACATGCCCACCAGGTGGAACTCAACGTTGGCCATGCTGCAGCGACTGCACACGCAGCAGAGGGCCATCAATGAGTACCTTTGCGACTACGGCACCAGGACAGGGTCAGGGGAGCTTGGCTTTTTTTCCCCACGCCAGTGGAGCATGATCAGGGATGCATGCACTGTCCTCTCACCATTTGAGGAGGCCACGAGGATGGTGAGCAGTGACAGTGCATGCATCAGTGACACTGTACCTCTTGTCCACCTGTTGGAGCATACGCTGCGTGGGATAATGGACAGGGCACTTGAGGCAGAACAGAGGCAGGAAGAGGAGGACTTCCTTGTCTCTCAAGGCCCCCTTTATCCAGACAATGTTCCTTCTGTCCCACCCATCACACAGGAAGAGGAGGAGGAGGAGGAGGAGGAGGATTGTGTGAGCATGGAGGTGGAGCCTGGCACTCAGCATCAGCAGCAGCAGTCTTTTAGGGATGATGTACAGTCCCAACAAACCAGTGGACTTGTACGTGGCTGGGAGGAGGTGGCTGGCGATCATGTCATCCTCAGTGACCCAGAAGACTCCGGACCGAATGCCTCAGCTAACCTACGCTGCATGGCCTCCCTGATCCTGCAAAGCCTGCGGAAGGATCCTCGTGTTCTTCGGATCAAGGAAAGTGACCATTACTGGCTGGCCACTCTCCTTGATCCACGGTACAAGGGTAAGGTTGCGGACCTTATCTTGCCGTCGCAGAGGGAGCAGAGGATGAGACATCTCAGGGAGGCCTTGCAGAAAGGTCTGTGCAACGCGTTCCCAGAAACTGGGAGGTTACAAACTCCTGGTCCTGGACGACGAGTTGCTGAGGCTTCGGTCAGTAGCAGAAGGAGCGGTGGGGAAGGTGGACGTCTGACCGATGCGTTCAGACAATTTTTTAGTCCGCAGCCCCAAGGTATGATCGGTTCCAGCAACCATCGCCAGCGTCTGATATACATGGTGCAGGAATACCTAGGGGCAAGGTCAGACTTGGACACCTTTCCCACCGAAAATCCTCTGGCTTACTGGGTCCTGAGGATGGATCACTGGCCAGAGCTTGCACAGTATGCAATTGAGCTACTGGCCTGTCCTGCATCCAGCGTTCTTTCCGAACGCACATTCAGTGCTGCTGGAGGATTTGTCACCGATCATAGGGTGCGCCTGTCCACCGACTCGGTTGATCGACTGACCTTCATAAAAATGAATCAGTCTTGGATCACCACCAGCTACCAGACACCTGAAGCGGATATAACGGAATAATTTATAATGTCACATCCCTTCAAGACTGCCTATGCTGATGCTGAGTGACTGTCCTGTTATGTTCACTGACTATCCTCTTCCTCCTCCTCAATGATCCATGCCACCACACCAGTGCCTAAGGCACAATTTTTCAGCCCCTGTATAACAGGGGCGTGTAATTACAATTTTTTAAAAAGATGCTTCGCAACAGGTGTGACTGCTGTGCTCAGAGTACAGTATCTGTGAGGGGTTGCAGTGTTGTGGCACCAGCACCAGTGCCTAAGGCACAATTTTTCAGCCCCTGTTGGGGCGTGTAATTACAATTTTTAGGCAATGCTTTGCAACAGGTCTCATTGCTGTGCTCAGAGTACAGTATCTGTGAGGGGTTGCAGTGTTGTGGCACCAGCACCAGTGCCTAAGGCACAATTTTTCAGCCCCTGTATAACAGGGGCGTGTAATTACAATTTTTTAAAAAGATGCTTCGCAACAGGTGTGACTGCTGTGCTCCAAGTACAGTATCTGTGAGGGGTTGCAGTGTTGTGGCACCAGCACCAATGCCTAAGGCACAATTTTTCAGCCCCTGTTTAACAGGGGCGTGTAATTACAAATCTTGATCTAATAGTTCACAGCAGGGCCCATTCCTGCGCCCACCAAGAGTAACTATGAGGGCCTACAGTCTTGTGGCAACACCGTCCACCACCACCACCACCACCAAAGGCCCAATTTTTCTGCCCTGTTCAACAGGTGCATGCAATTACAAATCTTGATCTAATAACTCACAGCAGGGCCCATTCCTGCACCCACCAAGAGTAACTATGAGGGCTTACAGTCTTGTGGCAACACCGTCCACCACCACCACCACCACCACCAAAGGCCCAATTTTTCTGCCCGGTTCAACAGGTGCATGCAAGTACAAATCTTGATCTATTAACTCACAGCAGGGCCCATTCCTGTGCCCACCAGTCTTGTGGCTACACCAACATCTAATAGGGCAAATTTCTGCAGAGTATATACGGCAGGCCCCTACTTTCAAACATCCAACTTACAAACGACTCCTACTTGCAAACGGCAAGAGAAAACAGGAAGTGAGAGGAAATCTACCCCTAGGAAGGAAAATTCTATCCTGTTAGATTTAATTTGGGAAAAAGGTATCTCCTCTCTACTGATGCTTTATCACCAATCCTTGTTTCAATTAAAACCCCACTTTTCCAAAAACATTTGTCATTGGGACGGAAAGTGAGGTGACATGTTCTGAACAGATGTGCAAAGACAGCAAATGTTACAGGGGTGATAACCCCTCCCTATGTTCTCCAAAAAGCTTAAAAATTGTTTTTTTTGGGATGTAGCTACACTTCATAATGTACCTGTTCAGATTCTACTTAAGAACAAACCTACAGTCCATGTCTTGTTTGCACCACCTATATACTGCTGTTCAGAGTATATAGGGTTGTAGGTATAGGGTTTTATTTTGGGTGCGGGGTCCCCCTTAGTATCCATACAAGACCCAAAGGGGCTGGGGTGGGGGGGGGGGGGTGATGGGGTAGCCATGCCATTTTTCTCAAGGATTTTCAGCCATATGGCGGCCAGGACAAGACATGACATTAAAGCCGCAAGTGGTTTTAAATGGCTTCTTTTTTTCCTTTACAAATGTCATTTTGTGCAAGGACAGTTCTAAACACGGGAAACACATGCCACTTCACAGGCATACTTTAGACACCCCCCAGGTACCATATTTAAAGGAAAATTTCACTTTTTTTTTTTCACTTTATGCATCATTAAAATGACTGCTCCCGAAAAAACTTTAGTTTTTAAAATTTCTTTTTGCATTGATATATGTCCCCTGGGGCAGGACCCGGGTCCCCAAACCTGTTTTATAACATTAACATGCATATTGGCCGTTGTAATTAGCAATTTTGATTTCGAACGTTCGCGTCCATTATAACGAATAGGGTTCGAAAATTCGCGCGAACTTTCGGTCCGTTCGAAGGTTCTGGTGCGAACCGAACCCGGGGGTGTTCGGCTCATCCCTAATCCTGGTATACCTGCCATACATCAAGCTTAATGTCATGTTGATCTGGTAAGGAGACTACTTGTAAGGTGGTGGATCACATCAAGGTCGCTTGGGGTGTCTCTGTTTATCTCTTATCTAAGGCTTATTATTAGTGCTGTCTGGTAAGGAGACTAACTGTGCGGTGGTGGTTTACATATATTTCCTTCCCTCACCGGGTGTTGTCCTTAATTTTTGAACGTTTTCCGTCCCTTCCCCCATTAAATTTCCAGCGATGGCCTTCACTACCTTCGCAGGAGTTATCTGGCCATATACTGGACTCTTTCTAGTGGCGGGGGCCCCCACCTGTGGTTTAGATAACATGGTTCTTGGCTCTTACTTTTTGGAGTGGTCTGATCAGGGGTCTGGCCCTGTGCATTTGCAAATTTCCCCAGTTTAGCAGCTGCTGCCTGGCTCACCTTAGTGGTACGCTGCGATGGCATAGTAGTCTATAGGGTACTAATTAATGTTCGTAGGTATGGTTTTATCTCAACCCCCCTACTCCCTTCCTTCACTAAGCCAAATGTGTAAATGGATAATACACCAGCTTGCCCTAAAAAAAAGGGAGCAAGAGGAGGGGGAGAAGAAGCAAGAGTGAGACCAAAAGGAGCAGTCCAGTACAAAGAGAAAAAAAGATAACAATTCACCATCCAAACTCCTCACTCCACCTCAGGGTTCAGTGAAAGGAGCAATAGCAAACAATTTATCACAGTGTCATAAAGTGGAATTTCTCTCACCCAGTCACAGTTCAACAAGTGTCGGATTAAGGTTGCAGGAGGGGAGCCACCACTCCTCCTCTGTGCTGTGCGGGTTCCAGGGGGGATCTCTCACATCCCTACTGGTCGTCTATGACGTCAGCCTGATGCCTGCAAAGGGGGGCGGCGGGGGCCTCTCACACTGCCGCCATCTCTTCCCGTCAGGACTTAGTTTCGTGGAGGAGCAACAGTAATCTGCACTATCAGTGGTTCAGCCTGTATCCGCCGGTATCCTGCATCTGGGGACTTCTCAGCCGAGCCGCCGACAGCCACTTCTCAGCCCAGCGCGTCAGGAGTTTCACAGAGCAATAGCCTCAGGGTCATGCAAGCCGCCCACATCTGGCGCCTGGTAGCTAGCATCTCCGCTCCATCTCTAACTTGGACCGAGCGTGTTACAGTGTCTGGAAATCTCCCCCGGGGGGAGAAGGAGTAGGTAGGAGAGAAGCGAGGAGAGGAGGGAGAGCACACACACTCTCACTCCGCGTCCGCATCTGGTCACGCCCCCTCCTCGTAAAATCGATCCCTTGGACAACCTTACTTTCCATCTTGTTTCTGGTGAAACTTGAACTCCTTGCCAAATCCCACGAACTTCCTATACAAGCCATGCCTTTGCACTTCCAGTTTGCCAGAATTTTGTTCTCTTCTTTGGCCAATATCTTGCTCATTGCACTCCTGCTGCCATCTGTATCTTCATTACCCCTTACCATTACTGACCTTTGGGTTGTTCCTTGACAACTTTTACCCTTGACCCAATTTTCAACCACTTGATAGCGACCTTTGGCTTGTTTACTGACTATAGGAGAGAATTCAGTGCACAGAGAGCAAACAGTCCCCGAAGTAACAGGCTACAGGAGCATAAAGACAGTCAATAGGGGGTATGTAAAGTCCAGGTAGCTCAAATAGAGGCAGCCGCTGTGGAGGAGCTAGAAGGAACGCAAAGAAAGATGGGAGAGAGAAGCGCCATCTAAGTGTAGCAGTTAGGCACTTTAATAGCAGCAAAGGGTTAACAACTCACATAAGGAGAGTGGATCATGCTCATCAAGATTAATAGTCCCCGCTCAGCTGGCCGGGTGGTGGATACTCCCGTTGGGTAGGAGGCCAGATAGGCCCTCAGAAACTCCTGACTATGCTTCTGCTTGATCCCTACCTGCTACATCCGCTACCAGACCCAGGCTTTTCCACCTCCTGGTGGGACAATCCAGAGGACAAGTACTAGCACACAACAAAACCCATCTCCACCATTAGAAGCTCTGGTGAAGACCAACTAGTGCTTAGACCACATGCCTCGGGTGTGCCTGCATTACCCACCAGTGGGATCTGCTTTTGCATTAATCCTGCTGTTTTCTGTGTAATCCTTTCCACTGTTACAGCTACTAGCCTCCGAGTCTGACCCCTGACTGTGGCAGAATAATCTGACCCAAAACATGGGGGCCGCTTTAGCAACTGTTGTGGTTCTTATCAGGCAGCAAATTGCAGAGCTGCAAGAGTTTGGCATTACCTGACAAAATAAATGTTCTGAACTGGAAAGTGGGGTGAAAGGGCAACAGTAGGCAATCCATGCTATGAAAAATTAATTTCTGGACTTACATTCCCGAGATGATTCCCATTGTATGCCTCTCTCACTCATGTTCAATGGAGACCATCATCATCACAGAGGATTCCTTAACCAGTGTTACATAAATTTCCAGGTTTCAATCCACTGCATTTACCTCTGAAAAAAACAAGGTATTGTTTATTATCAACTTCCTGACTGTGGAAGCCCCAGCTTGAGCCTCCCCTTATGTAGAACAAGTTAGCACAACTCTGAATATTTTTAAAGATTTTTACGACTGGAATCAATCAAGTTCTTGATTACCTCAACTGCTGCGCTATTTCTGAAGCAAAGTTGCATAGTTTGTGGCAGGGTAGGGTACACAGCATAATTTCGACATTGGATCTCAGAAACCATTAGGAACCCATCATAGCAAAAAATTCAGTTCTGCCAAGGGTTCTCTGAACAGGTATCCCAACTTACAAACCTTTGCCTTGTTTACTGACTACGCTTCTGCTTGATCCCTACATGCTACATCTTCTCCAAATGTGAGCTTGCTCAACTCCTGGTTATCCTGAGGACCAAAACTCGGTGCTAGCATGGAGTGAAACCCATCTGCACCATAAGGAGCTCTGGTGAAGACTGGCTTGTGAGGCTTGTGCATTAATCCTGCTGTTTTCTGTGTGAAACTTTACACTGTTGTAGCTATTGGTCTTCTAGACTGACGCTTAACTGTGACATCATGCTATGTTCCCATTTTGTATTCAGGTGTATAACTGAGCCTATTACCCATTTGGGGATATCTCAATCTTAGCCTATTGTATTTACTATCTAGCCACAATCTTTGAAAAAAAATATCCCGCAAAAATAATGAAAACTGTCATATTTTAAGCATTTGTTTGCCTCAAGCCTTTCGAAGGGATACGTCCCTGCCCGTTATGACAGGTTTCAAACGCACGTGTAAAAGGGATCCCCATGCAGGTTTAATCTCCTCCTTGTACGCTCAACTTTTAGACCCACCCCTCATAAATCCATACCCTATGCAGCTAAGTGGCAGAGAGATCTGAGTCTCCAGCTGGACGCCAAAGACTGGATGGAAATTTGGGAGGCAACCAAGTCAGTGTCATAGAATATAGTGGCACTACAAGCGAACTGTGCTGGTATTTGGTCCCTGCCTGGATCACCAAGATCCTTCCCACTTATCCTCCTAATTGCTTCCATGGCTGTTCAGATGCAGGCATACACCTCCATATTTGGTGGTCCTGCCCACTGGCCCAATCATTTTGGGCAGAAATTTTCCATATTCTATCTAAGCTATTCAATAGTTCTATGGACCCTAACCCAGCCATGGCCATACTCAATAAAAACTCATTAGAAGTGACCCGCCCGACACAGTCTTTATTCTAGCAACCCCATGGTCAGACCACGACCCAATTCTGACTATTTGCCACTCCCTGCTCAGCAAACCACAGCACGCTTTTGTCATTTGAGACGATCCTTACTGAGATTCACAAAGCATCGATAGACTATTTTAAACTTAATACAGGGACGGTCTCCTCTCCGGTGACCCTTTGGGAAGCATATAAAGCGGTCCTCCGGGGCCACGTTATTCGTATAGCGTCAAAAGCGCAAAAAAGAGCGAACCCAAACCCGGCGTAGACTTGAGCATAACCTGGAGGCCCTCTCCACGGCCTTTAAACAAGATCCTACCCCAACCAATCGCAAACTTTTAGACAAAGCCCGATCGGACCTGGATTTATGTGTTACGGATGATGCAGAACGCACCTTACGCTGGGCTCATCAGAAGTGGTACGCTAAGGCAAATAAGCCCACGGCAATGCTAGCCAATAGATTGCGCACTTTCACCCCGAAATTTGCCCCTATAGCCTTACACACCCGCCACAATATCCTTACGGGCAACCCGCATCGGGTCTTGGACGAATTCCGCCACCGTCTCACCAAACTTTATTCTGCCCCCACCCATGCTTCTACTGACGGCCTGACTCACTTCCTGAAGGATTTGCCCTTACCTTCCCTATCTGCCACCCACAGATCTGTTATGGACAGAGACGTGCAGGTATCAGAAGTTCTTCACTGCATCAAAGAATTAAAGATAGGCAAGAGACCGGGCCCTGACGGCTTCACAGCCCTGTACTACCGGAAATTTGCAGAGGTCCTTGCCCCACATTTGGCGGCTATGTATAATTCGGTAAAAGAAGGCCACTCATTTACACCAGATCTGCTGACCGCCAATATTGTAATGATTCCCAAGCCAGATGGGGAACACTCTTCTTGGGCCAATTTCCCCCCAATTTCCTTAATAAATATTGACATAAAAATCCTGACGAAGATCCTGGCCAACCGCCTGAACTCATTTCTCCCGTGTTTGATAAAAAAAGAGCAGGTGGGTTTTGTCCCCCGTAGACAGGCAGGGGATGCTATTAGGAGGCTCCTTCAAATCCAACAAATAGCGCATGTTAGGTCTTTGGAAACCATGTTTCTGTCCTTGGATGTCAATAAGGCCTTTGACACCTTGTCTTGGCCCTATTTGACACAGGTTCTAGGCCACTACGGCTTCGGTGCCTCCTTTTTGAGCTGGGTCTCAGCCATTTATGATTCCCCCCAAGCTAAGGTGCGATATTACGGTCATGAGTCGCCCACCTTCCCCATAAAAAGGGGAACCCGCCAAGGGTGTCCACTCTCCACCCTTCTATTTATCTTGGCACTGGAACCCTTGGCGGAGGCCATTCGATCGCATGTCGACATAACTGGGGTGGAAGTGGCGGGGACCTCGCATAAACTATCCCTATTTGCGGACGACATTTTATTGTCAGTCACTAAACCCAGAATCTCCCTCCCCAATTTGATGTCCCTTTTAGATACCTTTGCCACGTTATCGGGTCTATCTGTCAACCCGGCTAAATCCAAAGCCATGTCAATCAATCTTCGGCCCTCTGAGATGGAATCATTGAAGTCGGCTTTTTCCTTCCAATGGACCAACTCATTACCCGACCTGGGGGTCAAACTTACTTCTAGTTACTTGGGTCTATATCAAGCCAACTACCCCTCACTATTACGGAAATTGACAAACATGCTTGATTCTTGGTCCACTCTTCCATTATCCTGGTTCGGCAGAATAGCGACAGTACGCATGGCGTACCTCCCGAAACTGCTTTATTATTTTCGGGTTTTACCGGTCCAGATACCCTCCCATATCCTCCGAATTCACCAACGCAAGATCATGCAGTTTGTCTGGGGCAAGACGAAGCCCAGGATCAAACGGCAGGTGCTCTACGCTTGTAGAATAGATGGAGGCCTTTCGGTCCCGAACCTGCAAGCCTACTATACAGCGGCCGGTATCGCCCCACTCGCTCTTCTCCACGAGAAGCAACAAATGCCACTGTGGGCCATCATTGATCTGGTGGACTCCCACCCGGTTCCCCTGGCCTCCCTTCCTTGGCTCCCCAAGGCTCACCGCCCATCTATCATAGGTCCATGCTTGACTCATTCCCTATGGTTATGGGACACAGTTGAGTTCTCAGCAGGCCTGATTTCTCCCCATCTCCCCTTACTCCGTCTCCTTCACTGCCCGTTGTTCCCGCCGGGATGTGATAACCCCTCGCAGTTTGCATGGTGGACCGACCACGATTTTGTGGACGTTCAGTCTCTGCTCACTCCGACCAAAATTGTCCCATTCACAGCCCTACGCTCTTCACACGACATCCCCCTAAAGGAACATTATAGCTATACACAACTCCGACACTTTCTCCAAAAATTAATAAGATCCCAACCTACTCCCTATGCCATGACCCCTTTTGAAAGTTTATGTAGATCACGTCCTCAATCCTCGGGTATGATATCACTCATATATACGGCTATTATAAGCTCCAGGAAACCACCACTGAGACCTTATCATCGCCAATGGGAGGCTGAACTTGGGAAACAACTAGAGCCGGATGACTGGCGGAGAATGACCACGGCGCTAACTAAATGCTCCAAGAATATCCTCTTCTTGGAAAATGCCTACAAGGTCTTTTATAGGTGGTACTACACCCCGGCCAGATTAGCGAGCTTTATCCCGTCTTACTCCCCTTTATGCTTTCGAGGGTGCTCTCAGGAGGGCACAATGGCGCACATCTGGTGGTCCTGCCCCAGGGTACGCAGACTGTGGATCAGAGTATATGCGTTACTTCGTAACCTTTTCTTTTTATTTCAATTCTTTTTATTGATTTTCCATATAATTTACATCGTAAACAATACAGCAGATAAAGCAAGTGTATGAGCACAGTGAATTATCAGAACCATACATATTTTAGTCGTAATAACCATCTGGTGGGTATACTTTCCCAGGATTGAACTAGTGGTCATTTATTCCCAAGTTTCACGTTCCACTTAGTTCCCTACCATTATACTTTAAAATTATAACATGAAACAGATCATGAAACATAAGTGCCTTAACCAGTGAGTCTGACACGTAGACTATTGACTACATCCTTGAGTGAGCAGTCGGCCACCATCTACAGGTGGTGTTGTTATCGAAGAGAAGCTCAGAGACCCGTCTCCCCACAGGTGCCCCTTACGGGATCACACTGCACCCAGTGGGGATACTAGTCTCCTTACATAGATTATAACATTGTAAATACCCAAGTATGTCAGAACTCTTTAGTTGTTGCCGAACCAAGATATCCACGGAGACCAAAGATCAAGAGCGGTATGGATACGTCCTAACGAGGACGCTAATAGTTTCTTGTAAGTGTAGTGTAAGTTGGTTAGATCAATTACTTCTGCAATTGTGGGAGGGGAGCTGTCTTTCCATTTTCTTGTAATTAATAGCCTAGCTGCCAATAGAATGTTTGCTATTGTGTGTTGCAGATTTGGTAGGATATGGTCGATTCCTATAGATAGGATCGCTAACTCTGGGTTTGGTAAGAACTGTGTTTGCGCTAAATCCGTGATAACCTTAAATATATTGTCCCAGTATTCTCTGAGTTTTGGACATCCCCACAGTGTATGATATAGATCACTGCGAGATCCACAATGCCTCCAACATGTGTTGGGTAATTGGGCGTCAAATTTTGATAAGACTGCAGGTGTATAGTACCATCTAAGTGTTATTTTGACAGAGTTTTCCCACAGGGTGGAGCAGTTGGATGCTTTTTGGGTGATTTTGCAGGCCTTATGCCACTGGAGTGGAGTAAATGTCTGTTGTAAATCCTTCTCCCATTGAAGGTGGGAGGAGGATTTAACAAAAGATTGTTTTTGTTGAAAAAGATTGTAGAACAATGTTATTCCCTTTCTCTGCGGATTCCTTGCTGAGAGGAATATCCACGCTTGTGTTTGGATGGTATGCCCGTGCACTGGGAAATTCTGAAGGCTGTGTTTAATTTGCATGTATTGGTAGAAGCTCGTTTGAGGTAAGTTGAATTCTGCCTGAAGTTGTGCAAAGGATTTCAAAAAGCATTTGGTGTATAAATCCTGCAGGTGCTTGACACCCTGTCCCTGCCATACTTTTATGGAAAGTTGATCTATCGTGAGTTTTAGGACTTCTAATGGAATATCCATTGTGACCCTCTGCTCCGATGGTTGTTTGTGTGATAGTAGGTTGAGCCATGTTCGGATGGAGATTAACATCGACGGGGGTAGGTGAGACGGTGTTCTTTGCCCTAACTGGGCTCCGAACAACCATAGATTCGTTGGGCCAAATGTGCTGTAAGTTGCTTCTATCTCACCCCAAGAGGTCGATGGTTCTGGTAGGAACCATTCTCGCAATTGGGTTAAGACGGAGGCGAGGAAGTAATCTCGGAAATCTATATAGCCTACTCCACCAGCTAATCTATGTTTTATCAGTTTAGCGTGTGAGCATCTGGATCTTTTCCCCTGCCAAACAAATCTAGCTAATATAGTTTGTAGAGATCTAAAGTAGCTGCCAGGGATAGGAATTGTGAGGTTTCGGAAAAGGTATAGAATTTGGGGGAGTTGGATCATCTTAAATGTAGCTAGTCTGCCCCACCAGGAAAATTCCAGGTGTGCTATATTGTGGAGGTCGTTTTGGATTTTGGTTTTCAAAGGAATGTAATTATGAGTAAATAGGGAATTTATTGATTTAGTGAGGTTGATACCTAAATAGGATATACTGGAGTTTGCCCAGGCGTATGGGAGTTGTTGTTGTAGAAGATTGCGGGTCACTGGGTCCACACCCAGATCAAGGATATGAGATTTTGTAGCATTAGCTTTGTAATATGAGACTTTACTAAACCATGTGAGGGTTTTTTGGATTTCAGGTAGTGAGCGTGATGGATCAGTTAACATTAACATCACATCATCCGCGAAGAGGCTGATTTTGTGGGTTTGGTTACTTATAGTGACTCCTTTTATATTGGCGTTGGCTCGCACATGTTCCGCTAGTGGTTCCATCATAAGATTAAAAATTAGGGGAGAGAGGGGACAGCCCTGTCTTGTGCCGTTTGTTATGTGAAAAGGAGTAGATAGAAGGTTAGAAGTGTATACTTTTGCGGAAGGATTGGAATATAATGCAAGTATGGCCTGAAGGATAAGTCCTCCAAATCCAAATTTTTGTAGAACCAGGGACAAATACCTCCAATTCACTCTATCGAACGCCTTCTCTGCATCCAGCGAAAGAAGCAGAGAAGGCGTTCCGGTCGAGGTTGTGTGGTGTATGATATTTATCAGACGCCTAGTAGCATCCGCAGTTTGGCGGCCTTTAGTGAACCCTGTTTGATCTTTGTGAACTAGGGAAGGTAGTATATCAATGAGTCTGTTTGCTATAATCTTTGCGTACACTTTGAGATCGGTGTTTAGTAGCGAAATTGGTCGAAAATTTTGGGGGGTCGTGGGTTCTTTGCCCGGTTTGGGTAATGTGACAATAAGAGCCGATAACATTTCAGTTGGGAATGAGGAGGAGGATGCAGCGTGGTTAAATAGTTCGCAGAGATAGGGGGCTAAAGTTGTGTTAAATACTTTGAAGTATTCTCCTGTGAATCCATCAGGGCCAGGGGATTTTGAGTTTGGTAATTTGCCTATAGTTGCTCGCACTTCAGATTCAGTGAAGGGTAAATTTAGTTGTGCTAGCATGTCAGGAGACAATGCTGGTAACTGTATATGATTTAGGAAGGACTGAATTTCGTCTTGAGTGGGTTGATGGGTGCTAATGTCTTCATGTAGATTATATAGGCCGCTATAGTAGGAGCTAAAAGCATCCGCAATTTCTTGGGGGTTGATATGTTTATCCTTAGTAGTGGGGTGAAATAGATAGGCTATTCTCGTTTTTGTCCTGTGACCTTTGATACGTTGTGACATGGCTTTCCCTGCTTTGTTACTAGTGACAAAGGATTTGGCTTTTAGTTTTCTAAGATTCAGTTCATATCTGTCTAGAAGTAGTGATCTAAGTTCGTGGCGTAATTTAAATATTCGGGATTGGAGATCAGGATTTGGGTTTGATTTATTTTGTGAGTCTACTGCCGCTATCTGTGCTGTCAATTCTTCCAATTTCCGCATCCTCCTCTTTTTCATTTTGGCTCCTAATTGTATGAAAAATCCCCTCATATAAGATTTGTGTGCGTTCCACAGTACCGCCGGGTCAGACACTGATCCATTGTTGTTGAGAAAAAATTCTGTCAATTTTTGTGAGAGAAATGCAATGTTTTCTGCATTTTGTAGGATACTATTGTTGACTCTCCACATCAAAGCCTTGGGATTGGAGTTTTTGTTAACAATTCGGATGCTGACAGGAGCATGGTCTGACCAGGTGATGGTGTGGATTTTAGTTTCGCTGACATTTTGCAGTAACCATTTATCTGTTAGGAAGAGGTCTATACGTGAGTAAGTGTTGTGACGCGAGGAAAGGAACGTGTAATCCCTCTCGGTCGCATGACAACACCTCCAGACGTCGTGCAAGTCATTCCCTGTAAGAAAGGGGGTTAGAGGTGATATAAAGCGTTTGGGGCCAGAGGATGAGTCCATAACATAGTCAGGCACTAGGTTAAAGTCTCCACAAAAGAGAAGGTGTCCTTGTTGGATCTCCTGGGTTTCTTTCAGTAAGCATTTAAGGAATCGCATCTGACCATGGTTAGGGGCATATAGATTCACAATAGTATATTGGACAGCGTCAATAGAGCACACAAGAATTATGTAACGTCCTTCGGGGTCCAGTTTACATTTTTGAAGTTGAAAGGAAAGGGTGTCCTTGATGGCTATCAGTACTCCTCTTTGCTTCTTGGAGTAGCTTGCTTTGTATACCTGTGAATAAGTTCTATGCTGGCAACTAGGGGTGGCATCTTGAGCAAAGTGCGTTTCCTGAACGCATAATATGTCGCTGTTGTGAGATATTGCTGTCTTCCATAGGGAAGCTCTTTTGGCTGGGTGGTTCAATCCTTTTGCATTAATAGTTAGTATATTAATGACCATGGTGAAGTTATTCGGGGTGATATGATGTTAAGTGTCACTCACTATTAGATGGTGTCGACGTGTATTCCAGTCGCTGCTCTGTATGAGTAGACTCAGTCGTGGTTGCTCCGGGGTAGTTGGTTCTGCAGTAAACGACCTTGGTTGTGGCTGTACTTGTGGAATAAAACAGTTAATATACAGTATTAACAGTAAACCTAAAAATCAAAACGACTCAATACCCTCCAAACTACTTAAGTCACTGCCTGCTGCAGATCACAAGGCACTGTGCCCACAGCCGTGGGTGATAATGCTTGAAGTTAGTGGTGTAATTAGCTGAGATATGAAACGATCTCCTTTAAAACTCAAACTGTCAGTATGTATAACCAGGTATACTGACACAACTCGGGGGAAAGTTCCAAACAATTATGCTGTAGCAGGGCAGAGGACCGGGGATATAGGTCGCTGAAACACATATTTGTTGTGAGATAGGTCATTTTCCTCTACGGGAGTGGTGACCATGACTGTGCACACCCCGTGTCTGAATCTCAGTAGTGGTTTTCTTTTCCTCAGGGGAGAGATCGGGGATAATTCCCCATGAGTGAAGGAGTTGCAGTCCTTCCCTTGGATCGGAGATTACAGTTGTTGTGCCATTATTGGTGATCACTAGCGTGGCCGGGTGTCTCCATTTATAAGCAATCTTGTGGTTATTAAGGGCCTTAGTAGTGGTTTTCAATTGTCTCCTCATGCTGAGAGTGTGTTGGGAGAGGTCTGCATAGAAATGTATCCCATTGAATGGGGCTGGAAGCTCTGGATTTGATCTAGCTTTTGCTAGCAGTTTCTCCTTTGTTGGAAAAAAGTGAATTTTCATGAGCACATCTCGGGGCACCGAGGCCTCAAGATGTCTGGGCTTAGGTATACGGTGGATGCGATCAATGATGCGTTCTATTTGCGACACCTCAGGGAGCATTGTAGTGATCAAATTGTCAGCAAATTTTAGCAGGTCCCCAGGGAGTATGGACTCGGGCACCCCTCTTAATTTCACATTCTCTCTTCTCGAACGATCTTCGAGATCTGCGAGCTTAGCTTTCATCCAATAAGTGTCCTCAGACTGTTCCTTACATACATCTATAAGCTCATTTACTGTGGAAGTGCATTCCTCCATTTTAGTCTCAATGTGCTGCACTCTGTTCCCCATTCCCTGCATCTCAGAGGAGAAGCTTTGTATCATTGTGGATATATTCATCATAAGGGAGGACTGCAGGGAGAGTAACATGTCCTTCATAGTCGTATCCAGGACCGGTTGACCTAAGGTGGGGAAGTGTGCTATGGGCGACATTAGGTTGAGGCCTACCTGGTCCTGGAGAAGGGTGTCCGTCGCTGTGTTTGAGGCCTGCATGTTAGGATCCAATCTCATCCGCGATTTCGCGGGGCTGAGAGAGGCTGGGCTATGCTGGGATGAATTGCTGCCCTGAAGTGGAGCTATTTCGTCAGCCCAGGAGTCCGGATGTGCATCGGGAAGATCCGTGTATGAAGAAGGAGCATGCGAGTGCGCGCCGCCGGCACCATGTTGCCATGTCCCCTGCTCGGCTGCCGGCATAGTAAAGAAATCTGTCAGCTTCTTGGGGTATCTCTCCTCTTTTCGTTTGCGGGACTGCATCGGGTGGGGTTCCCCCAAGATAGTGAGGCGTTTTGGGCTGTGGATGCGCTGGTGACTACTTCGTATGTCGCTTTGATCCCCGGTCTCTGTCAGAGCTGTTCTCTTAGGCGTCCATCACCGTCGTGCGCCTAGCAAGCTCACTTCGTAACCTTTTCAACACCACTATAAAGAGGGACCCTTTTGAGGCCCTATTGTGCAAACCCATTGCGGAACTTCTTTGTCCTGAACCTCTATTGGCCACACACATCTTTACTGCAACTAAACTAACCATAGCACGGGCTTGGAAAACCCCGGCCCTCAGCTTTGAAGCAGTTAAAAACAGCGTGAACGACATTATGGTGAATGAGAAACTTACTGCCGTGTTGACAGACACCCACGCTAAGTTCCTCCGGATATGGCAACCCTGGGTGACTCATATCCGCCCTTCACGATTTGATCCAACGCTCCTCTCCCTGTGACAAGCCTCTGTTCCCCCCCACCCCGGGGGCCCCCTCTTTTTTCCCTTCCCCTCTCATTTCCCTTCTTTCTTTGGTTTCCCTCTATATTTCAACCTCCTCTTCTCCCCTACACTAAAGGCTCACATCACCCCCTTCTCCTTCTTTATCTTTTGAATTCTTCCTGAACTCTTCCCTCTTGGCGCTCTTTGTCAACTTTCTTCTTATTCTACCTTTTGGTCTCCCCAGCCTACGGGGCAGACCCTGCTGGGACTGGTTACCTGACAGGACACATTCCCCTTTCCCTTCTTAAGATTTAATTTTATTTTTGTTTTTATTTGCTTTTGTTGTTTTCACCGGGGAACAACACCATTCCCCCAGATGGTTGTCCAGTTTAATGCGCTCACAAGATATTGTTTGTCATATTGTTATTTTGCCTCAAGTTCCAAAATCGACCTAGAGCAACAATATGTATTTCAGTTAGCTTCAAGGCAACATTATTATGCCAAGACTCAGGACCCGTTGGTCTCTTCTGAATGTCCTGCTACCCATACTCTTGGTATAATTCAGTAGGACTTATAGTTTTTAGCTCGGAACCCGGGATCATCCCCATGTATTATACTGTTGTAAAAATTGCACATTTTCATTGTGTCCAGTTCCATTTTTGTTTTGTATTCTTTTTATTGATGTGAATCTTTAATAAAAACCTTTGTACAAGAAGTGACCCGCCCACAATTTAAACTTTTCCTTCCGGGTATTACCACAGTGAAGCAAACCATCACTAAGGTATGGAGAACCCCCCACCTTAGCATCACGGAAATCAAAAATAGGGTTACCAGAGCCATGATTCACACCAAGGTGGAAGCAGTCCTACTTGATAGAGTAAAAAAATATGAACGCTTATGGAAACCATGGGTGGACCACTATCGTCTGGCTTTGGTGAAACATTGCACCCCCCTGAACTCACAATATTTTTGTTGCTAGAGACACTTAGAAAATAATCCATAATCTCCTCTCCAACTTCACCCCCCCAGAAATCTATCCTTTCTTCCTTCGTCCCTCCCTCCTTGGTCCTTCTTTTACTTGATTCTCCTCATACCCCCTGCTTTTCTTGCCCCCTTTTCATTCCTCTCATCCTGCTTCTTCCTCTCCCTTTTTTTCCCTTTACCTTTTCTCTTCTTTATCTGCCGCCTTAGATCCTGTTACTTACGAACTACCCATATCATGACTAAGCTAAACACTTGGAGTTAACTACAACTCCCTTTACAGTGTTAAACTACAATCTCTAAATGTGTATTACTTTTGCTTTTGCTGCATTCCTTACCATATTATTGTGGGCTGTGTCCCTACAAAGTTGGTGAGCTATTGTGCACATGGTTTTTCACTCCTTCCCTTTGGGGTTATTCTGTAAGAGTTACTATGTTCAGATGTTACTATTTTATTTTCTATGCCAATAAAATATTTAAACAAGGAAAACTTTCAGATTTTCCTGATTTTTATTTTGTCATGGGAAGGAATGAAATATCTTCTGAGCTGAGCTGCTTGGTGAATCAGATAGTTTCTTGTCATCAATAACTAGTGGTGCAACGGATCATCATTGATCCGTGATCCGTACGGATCAACATCCTCGGTTCAGCACACACGTGATCCGCAGATTGACGGGGTGTGGCCTGGAGAGCAATGGAGTAGGACGCAGGCAGTGTGAGCTCCGCTGCCATTACTGCAGCGGCCACAACAAGCTTTCCTGGCCTTCCTGATTGCCTGGAGTTCGCTCCCCTCCTGGATCAGCCTCCGGAGTGCCTGAGAGCGCTCCCGCAGCACATCCGCAGCCTACACCTGCCTTGGGACAGGCCGCGGCGTCGGCCTACCTCCTGGAGCGGCAGCCATCTTGCTCCACCCGGCGGCGGCCTAGGTGAGCTCCCCTGCCTTCCCTGACTGCCCAGTGTTCCATCCTCCCCTGGAACGGCCTCCAGGCTGCCTGTGGTGGCTACTGAAGCGCCTCCACATCCTGCCTCTACTTTGGGGAAGGAATCAGTCCACACACAGCGTGATCATGGCGAGCGGAGGAACAGAGGAGCTTGAATGCCCTGTGTCATTTAAATCCCCTGTATGGGAGCATTTTGGCTTCCCTGTCAAATATAATGATGAAGGAAAGAGGCTAGTGGATAAAACTGTGATGGTGTTAATAAACAAAAAGACAAAACTTATGTATATTTGTGTTGTCCGAAAAATGATCCGATCCGTGAATCTGATCCGGGAAACAATCCGAACCGTGAGTTTTTTGATCCGTTGCACCTCTATCAACAACTAACTAAACCACTAAGAAATATGGCAATTAGGCACTATGATCTTGCAAGAAGAAAATATGTATGCCAGTCTTTAACTTTAAAAGAAACCTCCTTACATAGTTGCATAAAGAACAGTTAGCTGGTTTGAGGTTCACCAGGTATAGGCTTTTGTGCTAACTGTAAGTCCCCAAAGTATTTAATTTGACCAAAACAATTCCAAAAAAAGGCAAATAAGATTTCTATAAGAGCCTTCTACTGTTGTAATAGAAGAGTCCTCTCACCAAAAGGGTTAAAAGATCCCACCCAATAAGAGCTAGAGTTTTGCTAGAATGCGTTGAAAAAAAAAGAAAAGCTTTTTTGCTTTCTGTGGTAAAGTCTAAAATGTCACCCCCTTATTTTCATACAAAATGAACAGTGGGTATATGTTAATTATTTGAGTATCCATAATATATAATGGAAGGATAATCAGTTAAGCAAGTGGTGTGTGCCAATAGAAGAGGAGTAGGTATTATTTGAAAAAATTGCCTGGTATGGGCAGTATCTTTGCATGCCACAAGACTGCATGATGACATTGCACCTGGATTAAATTCAACTAAAAATTGGTTTGTGGAGGACCTAACTACCTTGTGCTGAGTAAGTAGTTATAGATTGCACACTTTAGTTGTTCATATGGAGAGTAAGTGGCTGGGTGACTGGGGTGCAGTATTCCAATGGGTACTCCCCTCAATTTTTGCCTGTGTAGCAGATATATGAGCTATAAACACTGTCACTGCTAGTGTTAATACAAATCTCTAATAAGAATTGATGTTTTAAAAATGACATTTGAAGGCAGTAAGTATCTACAAGCCACTACTGTGTGATTGTGGTGGATGTTGGAGGGGTGAGCATGGGATTTTTCCAACTTTTATTTTGTCCATGCATGTTGCAAAGTATATGCCTCAATTTCAACCATAGCGTATTCAACACTTGTGGAAACTCCATGCATATAAGCATGAGTATTAAGGGAGCTGCTCTTAAAGTGAATCTTTTCAACACCCAAGCATGCAAACATGGTGCTAGCCTGATCATCTGTTCCATCCGCTATTTCATAAAGACTTATTTTCCCAAAACATGCAGCTTAAGCAAACTATAACCACTCCCTCTGGCTGTTGACATATGTCTACTGCTCTGCAGGAATCAGGGACAAATGACTGCTACAGGAAGGGCAGATGAGTCTTTGACACGTGGGCTATAATTGTCAGCCTGGCTTCACCTTCTATATGCTTTGCAAGATTATGGTATCCATTAGAATAGCTGGTTCCCAAGGCACAGACTGAAGCAAAATGTTTGTTCATTGTTTAAACCCTGTTGACACGTTGATAAGTTTAAAGTATAACTAAAGACAAACCATTTTTTTTTTTTTTTAGTTTTGGTGGAGAGTGGTTAGTAAACATGTGAGTTTTTATTTTCACCTGTGTTCCATTAGGGAGGTTCCCCCTCTGTATTTTTCTGTTTACCATTATCATCAAAAGTAAAAACAATAGGAAATCTAAAAATGTGAAAAGAAAAACAGTAAGGGGGAGGGTAATCTTCCAACCAGGATACTAGTTCTGGTGACCCTGGTGACACCCCAGGATTCCTCTCACTTTAAAGGGATTGTTCACTTCCTGTTTAGGCTGTTATGGGACTGGAAGTGAATGGAAATCTCCCCAATGGGACACAGATAGCAAAAAAGTAAAAAAAAAAAAAAAGAAGGGGGTATAACTCTCCCTTACTCTATCCAGGATAAAAAAAAAATGCTCTTAGTTCTTCTTTAACAGTTCATAATTTGGAATGGTTTTGAAAAGATTGCTTTAAGTCTATCTGAACAAGTTCATTAAGAACTCTATTCTTACCAGCCAATACATACATTTGGATAACAGTCTTATGGGAAACAATATTTCTGAAAGATATATTATTTGTAGATAAGGCATTTCACACGGTCAAGATGAGATTATAATTATGTACTGTGGGTATTTTAGGACAGATCTGTATAGTTAAGTCTTTGAGAGTTGCCTTTAATCTAATTTTGTACGTCTTTAAAAATATTCTTACTACTTGCACCTGAAACTGCTTTTCTATTGTTTTGAACTTGTGAGAAAACACTGATCAACTCTAAATATTGAATTTTAAATTTTGACTGAAGTGTACCTTCAAAGACTAAGTTCTTGTGTTCATCCAAGACAATGCTCTTTTGTAAGTCAGCTTTGATAATAGTAAGGTTAGGTTAGGATCAGAGGATGTTCTTGATTTAAGCACAGATTGATTGTTTTGGGCAGACATATCAGATCACTCAGTTTATGTGACTAGGCCTTCTAAGTAAAAAAACATATCCAAACTATATGTATAACTCTATGAGCTATGTAATTTAAGATGCCCAAGCTAAAAAGTTAAACAAACATACATAAAAATGAATCATAGAAAAGTCAGGAGACTATGAAATATGTTAGAAATAAGAATTTTTAATAATTGTAACCAGAGACATACTGTACATAATTTCCAAATTGTTTAGACATCCTTCACAGCTAAGTTATTTGATGTTAAAATACATTTGAAGGGTCTCTAAATAAATAGGTCTTTGTGTTTTTGATATTGAGAAATTGGATATGTTGAAAAGTAACAGCTAAACTATATCACATTTCTTTGGCCTCACAATTAAGGAACAGTCACACATCTGAAACTACAAATATTCAGTGTTCTTTCAACATTCCTATATTTATGATTGTTTTTTTCCTCTAATTGTATAAGATCATTGAAGATTTTACAAACCATATGTTGATGGATGTTTAGTAAGAATAATAGGTTTTTCAGGGATATATAATATAATATAATATAATATAGATTAATATATATGTATATATGTATATATATATATATATATATATATATATATATATATATACTGTACCGTATATACACATACATTTTGGTACACTTGTAGCCTAAAAATACATTTCTTTTTCATTTTAAATTTGTAAACATACACATAAGAATATACATGAGTATATCTTTCTAAGAGCCATTGTCATATTCATTTGTATTTTCCCCTAAAGCTGGCCATAAAATAGAATTTTGAAAGAAGATTCTTAGGAAAATCTTAGGAGATTTTTTCGAAAATGCTCAGAACATTTGCTTGTCATTTCAAAGATTTCATTTGCTTTTAATATTTGGTTTTTGAGTGAATGGTCTTTACCAAACAAAGACCACATACACTGTTAAAAATTATTTTTTTCAAGAAAAAAAGTCCATCATGACCTTCAAATTTTCTTGTCACTATGGTCAAAAACTAACCTTCTTTTCCTAAGAACTTGTGTTCAAAATTCCATACATCTATGTATCTATTTAAAAAAATGTGCATAAAATAATATTTTACCAATATGATAATTCATTATATTATGCATCTAACAATTTTCTCTGGGAAGTGAGCTGTATTAGTCAAATTACTCATTAGTAACACTAAATGGAAAATGATGTCTCAAATTGCCAAAGGCACAGAACCAAAAGATGCAAGTCAGTTATCTTAATTCACAAAGTAAATATAGCAATGTGATAAATTATACATTTCATATCAAAAACAGAGATAAAAGATACTGGCATAAATTAGTTAAATAACACATGCTCAGTGGGAATGAATGTAAAGTATGACAGCCTTTATATTCTCCGCCACAGGAAGTAACTGTTGATCAAGACCAAGAGTGATGTCTCACTAGTTGATGATGCCCTGTCCCCACAAGGAATGAGAGCTCATTGAATATAAATCTGTTCCTTGAGGGAACAAAGCATTACCAGCTATTTTATATCATCACCCCTGGCCTCAATTAATAGTCACTGGTTGGCAGAACTTACAGGGACTATTTTACAGTATTTTACATGCAGTAGCACTTAATCCATGTTTGCTTGCCTATTATAACCAGCCAGTTGTAACACTATAGGATGATATAATGTTAAGCACAGCTATAAAGTTTATAACGCATAAAATCCACAATATTAATTAGGTACACTAATAGTATAAATTAACTTTTATATTCTTCTAGTGCAGTTTGATTAAAAAAGTGTATTATGAAGTTATTTTTTGTTTATGTGTAGTAAAAGTTAAAATTAAGTCCATAAATTAAGAAAAAAACATTAATGTACATAAGCAATATCAGTTATGCTCTTTTGCTGACAGTGTTAAGCACAGTAATGGTATGCAAATTAATATACCGCAATTCAACTTTTCTGAAAAATGGATTCTGAGTAGTTACTGTAGAATACTGCACTCTGGAAACTTCTCTGAGCCTCATTCAATAAACCAAATATAATTCCATTCAATACAACCTCTCAAACCTCTCAAACCTCAGTTCTCAAGTAAGAGGATTCATTCAATGAGTTGTAACCTTAATGAGTCTTACTGAATCACAAGTTTTAAATAAGCCTATTGTGATGAGGCAGGTTGCAAAATTCTAAATTACAATTTTCATTAGCTGGGGTGCCAAGGACAGCAGGTCTCACTGCTAACAACAATACAAGAAAGCAGTGGGATCTCAAGATTATTAGTACTTATAAAGAATTAGCAGTCAGTTGAGACAGCTTTAAAGAGAATCTGTCACTTTGAACATTGAAGTTAAAGTGACAGGTTCTCTTGATAACCCCTGTCCCCTCAAGGCTTGCCCAGGGTTTAATGATCTGCTTCCAGCCTTAATATGATAGTGTTCAGGCCTAACAATAGGTCATCCATGCCTTAAGATTGCATCCTGGGAGGAAGAAAAAAGGTTACACACAGCCATATTCCAAAAAGGGGCCTTATACCTGTCAGTAACAGGTGTGGCCAGAAATGTGTGGACTGCCACAGAGAATATCAGGCACAAATACAGTGTAAAAGAATATAATTTATTTAAAAGATAAGTGAACAACATAAATGTAAACGTACCTCCAAAATACTGAACTGTGTAAAACAAACCAGAGAACCAAACAAGCAGGGACACACAGGCTGGGTTCACACTAGTGCGACACGACATCTGTCCTACTTTGGATCCGACTTTGCCCTGCGACATGAAGCCGACATATGTCCGACTTTCAATGAACGGGGATCCGACTTGGATCCCCGCCAATATCAGGCACTGTGTTTGGTATGAATCTTGAGGGGGAACTCCAGGCCAAATTTTAAATAAAAAACCGGCATGGGTTCCCCCTCCAGAGGCATACCAGGCCCTTGGGTCTGGTCTGGATTTGAAGGGGCGCCCCTACGCCGAAAAAATGGCGTGGGGGTCCCCCCCAAAATACAAACCAGACCCTTATCCGAGCACACAACCTGGCCGGCCGCAGGGGAAGAGGGGGGGATGAGAGAGCGCCCCCCTCCCTCCTGAACCGTACCAGGCCGCATGCCCTCAACATGGGGGGTTTGGTGCTCTGGGGCAGGGGGCGACCTGCGGCCCCCCCACCCCAGGGCACCCTGCCCCCATGTTGATGAGGACAGGGCCTCTTCCCGACAACCCTGGCCGTTGGTTGTCGGGGTCTGCGGGTGGGGGGCTTATCGGAATCCGGGAGCCCCCTTTAATAAAGGGGCCCCTGGATCCTGGCCCCCCCACCCTATGTGAATGAGTATGGGGTACATCGTACCCCTACCCATTCACCTGGTGGAAAAAAATTGCAATAAAAAAAACACACAGCTTTTTAAAGTATTTTATTGCACAGCTCCGGGGGTCTTCTTCTGACTTCGGGGGTCTCCGGTGTCGTCGCCGCGCTCTCCGGTTCTTTCTTCTGCCGGGCCTCCGCTAACTTCTTTTTAGCTCTTTTGCTAGCGGAGGCCCGGTCTTCTCCGTCGCCTTCTTCTTCTCCTGCTCTCCGGTTCTTCTCCCGCTCTCCGGTTCTTTCTTCCGCCGGGCCTCCGCTAACTTCTTTTTAGCTCTTTTGCTAACGGAGGCCCGGTCTTCTCCGTCGTCTCGTCCAGCTCTCCGTTGTCCTTCTGCCGGCCCCTCCACTAACTTCTTTAGCTCTTTTGCTAGTGGAGGGGCCGGTCTTCCCATCGTCGCCGTCGGCGTCTTCTTCCCTCTTCTCCTTCTCGATGTTGACGCGACGCTTCCTCCCGCTGTAATACTGGCTCTCCGCTCCGCATTAATATAGGCTTCTCATGACGTCACAGTCACATGTTCCGGGGCACATGGCCCTGGAGCATGTGACTGTGACGTCATGGGAACATGTGACTGTGACGTCATGGGAAGCCTATATTAATGCGGAGCGGAGCGGAGAGCCAGTATTACAGCGGGAGGAAGTGACGCGTCAACATCGAGAAGGAGAAGAGGGAAGAAGACGCCGATGGCGACGACGGGAAGACCGGCTCCTACACTAGCAAAAGAGCTAAAGAAGTTAGTGGAGGGGCCGACAGAAGGACAATGGAGAGCCGGACGAGACGACGGAGAAGACCGGGCCTCCGTTAGCAAAAGAGCTAAAAAGAAGTTAGCGGAGGCCCGGCGGAAGAAAGAACCGGAGAGCGGGAGAAGAACCGGAGAGCGGGAGAAGAAGAAGGCGACGGAGAAGACCGGGCCTCCGTTAGCAAAAGAGCTAAAAAGAAGTTAGCGGAGGCCCGGCAGAAGAAAGAACCGGAGAGCGCGGCGACGACACCGGAGACCCCCGAAGTCGGAAGAAGACCCCCGGAGCTGTGCAATAAAATACTTTAAAAAGCTGTGTGGTTTTTTTATTGCAATTTTTTTCCACCAGGTGAATGGGTAGGGGTACGATGTACCCCATACTCATTCACATAGGGTGGGGGGGCCGGGATCCAGGGGCCCCTTTATTAAAGGGGGCTCCCGGATTCCGATAAGCCCCCCACCCGCAGACCCCGACAACCAACGGCCAGGGTTGTCGGGAAGAGGCCCTGTCCTCATCAACATGGGGGCAGGGTGCTCTGGGGTGTGGGGGCCTTAGGTCGCCCCCCTGCCCCAGAGCACCAAACCCCCCATGTTGAGGGCATGCAGCCTGGTACGGTTCAGGAGGGAGGGGGGCCGCTCTCTCGTCCCCCCTCTTCCCCTGCAGCCGGCCAGGTTGTGTGCTCGGATAAGGGTCTGGTTTGGATTTTGGGGGGACTCCCACGCCGTTTTTTCGGCGTTGGGGCGCCCCTTCAAATCCAGACCAGACCTAAGGGCCTGGTATGCCTCTGAACGGGGAACCCATGCCGGTTTTTTATTTAAAATTTGGCCTGGAGTTCCCCCTCAAGAGCAGTACAGCACAAGTCGCATGCCAAAGTCGGATCATGCAAGACTGTGGTCCGACTTTGATCCGACTTCAATGATAGTCAATGGGCTGAAGTCGGATCAAAGTCGGACCAAAGTAGTACAGGGAGCATTTTCAAAGTCGGACCGACATGTGTCGGACCAATTAAGACGGATCCCATAGGGAAACATTGATTTTCACACGTCATGCGACATGAGCTCCCAATGTCGGAGCGTTTGTCGCCCCAGTGTGAACCAGGCCTCAATGAACATCTGCCTCAATCAAATATATACAACAAGCAGGGAATGCAAAGCGTAATTTTAACAGAGCCTGGGTCATACACTGGAGATCAAGCAGAGGGAGCTGGGAGCAAGACAGGACAGGGCAACAGGAGACAGAGAGAGCAGGTGGGAAGAGATCAATCCAGGGATTGGAGCATTAGGTACTATTCACAGCTGATGGAAGGATACGAGCTTGGCGCTCGTGGTTTGCTGCTTTTTTCTCCCAGCCTAAATGTGAGTTTGTTTTTTATTGTTGTTTCAATAAACAGTTTTTACTGTAGGGGATCACGCTATGGGCACCTTTCTTTCCCAATCCTAATTTCATACATCGAGCCATATTTGGAGGGATTCTGGATCCCAGGCAGCACCAGGACTATATGCAGAGGCTTTTACGAACTCGGCATTCGTGAATTGACGCTTATGTTCTATACTCAAAAAAGTGAGTGCATCACTGTTGGGTCTGCTGCCATCCACCCTCCCTCTTTATTTGATGGAATTACACTATGAGTTTTCTATGTGTAGCAATACCCCCATAGGGGCTGCTGGTTTAAGATTTGGGCCTGCCGTTACCTTACTGCTCGCCACGTCCGTCCTAGGGGTCTTCCTTGAAGAGTTGTTAATAAATGTCTGCACCAAATACTTAAGCCTCGTACACACGATTGGATATCCTATGGATTCTAATCCGATGGTTTTGTCCATCAGAAATCCGATGAAGCTGACTTCCATCAGTCTTGCCTACACACCATCAGTCAAAAAACTGACCTTTCCAAACGCGGTGATGTAAAACACTCCGATGAGCCGAGAAAAATGAAGTTCAATGCTTCTGAGCATGCGTCGACTTGATTCTGAGCATGCGTGGGTTTTTTATCCGATGGACTTGCCCATAGACGATCGGAATTTGCTATCGGTTTTTGATCCATCGAAAAAATTTAAAACATGTTCTATTTTTTAAAACCGATGGAAAAAAGACTGATGGGTCCCATACACGATCGTTTTTTGTCCGATGAAAAAAGTCCATCGGACGGTTTTCATTGGTAAAACTGATCGTGTGTACAGGGCTTTAGTCTCTTTTTCTCAAGGGGTTATTTCAAGAACTTCAGATAGAGGGATGGAGGGTTAGGGGAGATTCAGTTACCTTAGGTTTTACGGATCACGGGTACTTTCCTTTATCCAGAGAACCAATAACTTCCTCACTGGATGTAGCATCCACTGGATAGGCCTCTCTCACTGACCTAGCAGCCTGTGTGAGCTCGTTCAAAAGTCTCTGCCACAGACTTGTATGATCACACGCTTGGTAAAGTTCTGGAACATAACACACAGTGCCAGGATCTTTCAGCCAGGCCGGCAGCACTGTGAGGTAGATTTGATCCGGATTCATCCTCCAATTGAGTCCTCAATTGCTCGGTCCCTTCCCACAGGCAAGGCGACACAGGACCATCTCTGGATCAGTAGGCTTCAGCAACTCCTGGGCCTACTCTCAGTAACGGAGCCTCGGGGGGTCTGCAGGACCCGAGGCAGAAAACTACTAACACATACCTGAGGCCAGGAGGGCCGTCAGGTCAGGATCGGAAGACCCCGCCAAAACGGTGTCTGCAACTTAAGTACCCTCCCCCAGAATGCACAGCGGGGTGACCAAACCCACTGAGCTGCTTCTGGGCAAGAGGTACCCAATACATCCAGCCAGCTGCAGTTCTAACCTTGACCCGTGGTGACAACGACATCCAGCGGAAGGTGGAAAATGTGCAACTCAGCTGAACTGGAATGGAGACCCATAATTTGGTACAATTATTCTGAGTTGAACTATAACTCAGACAGTGGTGGCTGGTGCTCAAATTTTTTGGGGGGGGCGCAAACAAACTGAAAAAAAAAAAACCATCAATTGCCGCCACTGTGCCCATTAAACGCAGCCACTGTGCCCAAACGCCACTAGTTTGTCCCCAAATGCAGCCAGTTTCCCCCCATATGCAGCCAGTTTCCCCCCATATGCAGCCAGTTTCCCCCCAAAATACAGCCAGTTTCCCCCCAAAATACAGCCAGTTTGTCCCCCATAATACAGCCAGTTTGTCCCCCATAATACAGCCAGTTTGTCCCCCATAATACAGCCAGTTTGCCCCCATAATACAGCCAGTTTGCCACCAAAATACAGCCAGTTTGTCCCCATATGCAGCCAGTTTCCCCCCAAAATACAGCCAGTTTGTCCCCAAAATACAGCCAGTTTGTCCCCCATAATACAGCCAGTTTGTCCCCCATAATACAGCCAGTTTGTCCCCCATAATACAGCCAGTTTGTCCCCCATAATACAGCCAGTTTGCCCCCATAATACAGCCAGTTTGTCCCCCATAATACAGCCAGTTTGTCCCCCATAATACAGCCAGTTTGCCCCCATAATACAGCCAGTTTGCCACCAAAATACAGCCAGTTTGTCCCCAAATGCAGCCAGTTTCCCCCCATATACAGCCAGTTTGTCCCCATATGCAGCCAGTTTCCCCCCAAAATACAGCCAGTTTGTCCCCCATATACAGCCAGTTTGTCCCCAAAATACAGCCAGTTTGTCCCCCATATACAGCCAGTTTGTCCCCATAATACAGCCAGTTTGTCCCCCAAATGCAGCCAGTTTGTCCCCCATAATACAGCCAGTTTCCCCCCAGCCCTGCACTTACCTTCCTCGGGTCAGCGCCGTCCTTCTTCCGTCCTCGATGTCTTCTCCTGCCCTCGATGTTGCTTCAGCCAATCAGATTACCGGTAACCAGACCCGGTGAACCTGATTGGCTGAAAGGCAACCAGGGAACGCACCCCCGTGCGTCCTCTCGTTAGCTATTTAGAAGCCGATTACAGCCCTCAGGCTGTAGTTGGGAAGCCTATCAGAGCCGCTGGCTCTGATAGGCACTTCTAAAGGCCAACCAGACGCTGTTATTCAGATGGCCGGCCCTCAAGGGGCCGGCCATCTGAATAGTGGGCGGCAGCGGCGGTGACAATACATAGGTTCATGCAATGCATGAACCTATGTATTGTTGTGAGTGACGGGCGCAGAAGCGAGCGGGGGCGGCACTTCTGCGCCCACTATGGACGCACCGCCACTGAAATGTGAAAAAAAGGACCCGTTTTTTTTTGGGTGACTACAGGAGGGGGGGCTGCGCCAGGGCCGCCACTGTTCACAATCCTCCACACTTCAGCATCTGCAAAGCACCACCACAGCACACATTCCTTTATATTTATTACTGCCCTGTGTAACACCTGACATTCCCTCAACCATGAGAGAGTTCACATTACACTATGAGGGGAAACAGGCTCCACAGGTGGAGAGCAGTGCCTCCTATCTATCCTCCCTCCCTCCCCCACCAATACATTAGCAATGTGAAAGGCAGACCTCTGGTCACAGCAACAGTCAGCAAAGACTAAATAAATAAATAAAGTAAGCCCATGTGTTCACAGTGCCTGGCCAAGTAAAAAAAAGGAGGACTGCCTGGATAGTAATTGAGGGGCCGGGTTTAGCAAGGAAAGACAGCATTGTCTTTGTCTCTCTCTCTCTCTCTCTCTTACCTTGCTTCTTAGCTCCGCTCGGGCTATGCACAGAACGGAGCTGCTGACGTCACTTCCGGTTTTCGTGTATTCCACGAAACCCGGAAGTAATCTCTCAGTTCTAAACATCAATGCTCCCGCCCGGCGCCCGGAAGCTTATCAGCGCTTTGGGTTGCGCCGCAAGGCAGGTTAAAAGCCCGTAAATGAAGCGCCACGTCTGCAATCTTGTGATTGCATTGACGTGGCGCTTCCCATAATGCACGTGGCCGGTGCCCATACATAGCACGGTTAGTTAAAGAACATTTATTTTTTTATTTTTTTATTAAAGGGGCAGTTTTAAAAAAAAAAAAAAAATTTTTTAATATGTTTTTTTTTGTGACTACAGGGGGGGGGGGGGCGGCGCCCGGGCGCCCCCTATGGACGGGCCGCCACTGAACTCAGACAACTAAATTTACACTACCGCCTACCCAATAGGGGCAGGGCGCTACACATGTTTCTTTCCTTATGCCTTATCTGCCACTGATATTTGAAAAGGATCAAGAGAACAGTAACCAGGAGGGAATCACTACATCCTGCACCTGTGACTTATTCATGCTGTATACCAGGGATCCTCAAACTATTGCCCTCCAGCTGTTGCGGAACTACAAATCCCATGAGGCATTGTAAAACTCTGACATTCACAGACATGACTAGGCATGATGGGAATTGTAGTTCCTGAACACCTGGAGGGCCGTAGTTTGAAGACCCCTGCTGTATACCTTACGGCAGTAAGTTGAGCGGCTTGCAGTCACACAGGTGTAATCACTGAAAATGTTGTTTTTTCAAGCACCTATTTGTGTTTTGTTCTTTTGGTGATGGGATCCATTCCTTATATTTTACACAGACTTTTGTTGGATTTGTCACATATCACTTTGTATTTGACACAGACTTTTTTACTGGATCGATTCATTTGTTTATCATTTATTTCACTTTGTATTCACCATTTTGTATTTATTACCTTATTGATGCAGTTTAGGTATGCTATATCCTGTATATCTTTAGATATTTTGCTATACCTTCCTACCACCTATTATTTTTATAGTTTTTCAGCACACTCTCTTTGTTTGCACAGCGCAAATACCACCATTTATTCATTCACCCCCTTTTTTCTGCTTAGGATCAGATTCACAGGTGTTTGCAGCAGTGCCCCCTAGGGTTTAGTTATTCTTTTATTTTTTAACAATAGATGTTTTATTGATTTTCACAATAGACAGTACAGTACAGGTTGGAGGTCATACAAAACAAAACAGTAGGTATACAAAGTGTTAACACAAGACAGGTTATGAAGGTAAAAGTATATCTAATCATATGCATTCCTAATGCAATATGAAATAGTGTCGCAGTGAGCTAAAACTTGTCACCCCCTTTGGGTTTAGTTCTTTTAGACAGCGCAGGATTCATTAATTAAAATTTTTGATAAATTACCACAGGAGGGCACTTGGTAAACCCAAAAAATCCATGCCCATCCTAACCATGTGACTAGTTTGCTAAATCAGGATTTGCAAGTTTATTTTCTTCAATAAAATACTGCTTTCACCTTTTTTTTATTTTTTATTTTTTTCATATAAATACTGCTGATCTCCTGCAGCCCCTTGGTATATGCTTCCTGTCTACATGTAAGCTCTCCTGCAATGGCGGCTTGGTAACTTTCAGTTTTTTTTTTTTATTGACAGCTGTAGCGGGTATGTACTTTTTAAACTATTGAGGACACCAGTGATGCATAGTTCCCTGCGGCCCAGCAGGTGGCGCTGTCACTTTGGGCCGGGGTTGAATCATCGCTGCAGTGCCGTACCCTTTGTGACCTCTTGCAGCGGTTGTACAGCGGGGCGGGGAACCCGCCGTGCATCCTGGGAGGGGGTATGAAGGGGCGGACTTCTTCGCCACGAGGTTTGAGTCCCGGGCACCTTCAGCCTGAGGGCTGTGGTTGCGGTTGGTGTCCAGGCGGCCTAGGCCTGGACACCTGGAGTTCGTGTTCCATCCCAGACACCTTCAGTCTGGGGTGAGGTACTCAGGCGGAGACCTGGGGCCCAGTACCTTCCGCTGGGTCCCACGAGGGAGGGATTGTCCTAGGGGGCCCCGGGAGTGGGGCACCCAAATCCAGAGGCATAAGGGACCAGAGGAGGGACTCACCCGAAGACCTGGTGCAGCAGATTGCCAGTGTCGGGTGAACCTCTGGAGACCGCCCGGAGGGATATCTTTCCCGAACAGGGGCCAAGTTCAAACAGGAAGTTCAGTCCAGGTTCAATGACAGGTGGCAGCGGTCCAGCTAATTCACTCAGGTCAGTGGCAGAGGCCTGCAATTAGGCCTGTGGCAGGGGCCTCAACAGTTCATCCAGTCGGTGGCAGCGACCAAAACTCACGGTCGGTGGCAGAGACCGTGCGCCAGGCCTATTCGCTAAAAAGGAATAGGAGAGTACAGTTGTGCCTGGGCCTACTCGTTCCCACACCCCCATGTTTGTTGTTAATGGAAGTTCAACTGATTGTGTTACGAGAAATAAAGGAGTGTTGGACTTTCGATTGGTGTGGGGCTCTATTTTTGGCAGACACACTTCCAGGGAACAACAAGGCTTCGTATGCAGTGGACAGACCCGGGAGGTAAATCAACTGACTTTGCTCAACCCTCTTATACACATGAGGGGAGAGCTTGGCGTAGTGTTCCTGCACTCTCCTCTTCCAGGTACCCCTAGACACAAGCCATTCAAAATAACCAAGAGGGAGAGTGAGGTTCCACTACACAGCCATGGCACATGCCTATGCAGTGTGCTTTTGCATGGCCACTTGCATTTTCCATTTGGGGAGTGTGTGTCAGGGTGACAATTCAATGTACATATTTGCCAACACACCAAGGATCTTCAAATAACATCCACAGTTTCCATTTTAAATGATCATGTTATAGCGGAAGAGTGCAAAGTTTCAGAGCTGTGCAGGACCAGGACCCCTTCATCACCACCACACCAGTCTCAGGCCAATCACAGTAATCACATATATAAACAAAGGCTGCATGTTGCAGCCATTGTACTGTTTCCTCTCACAGCAATCGGCTGTGATAGGAAACAAAATTTTGCCTACATTGTTTGTCACTGCAGGATTTTTCTGTCACTACAGCAGCCAGTCAGTGTTCGTATGGTGACAGTGTACTGGGGTAGTTAGTGATCAGGGACACTGGCTGGGTGCTCTAGTGACACTGTAGGTCAGTGCAGCCAGCCAGTGTCAATGATCATTAGCCACAAAGTCACCATACCAGTGCAGCCAGAAAAAGTGTCACTAAAACCCACACCATTCACAGAGTCACTATACCAGTGCAGCCAGCAACATTGTTCATGATTACCATAGGTGTGCACAGCCTATTGCATTAGGGTGTGCACCCCAGAGCTCAAGCACACATGCGTGTGTACATACAGTATACTGATGGTGGCAGCAGAGCAGTGGACAGTGTCAGTAGTTTTAATTTTAATTTTATGTTTTACAATCTTGTTTTAGGAGCCCTGTTAGGGGGTTTTGGTGAAATTTCAAGGGTTTAAACAGGGGAAATCTGCGCACCCTGTGCGCACATCTATGATGATCACTGCCTCACTAGTACAGTGTCATCATATCAGTGTAGCCAGAAGCAGTGGTCCTGATCACTGCCACACCAGTCACAGTGTCCCCAGATCATTGTAGTCAGCAACCGTGTCCCTGATCACCACCACAACAGACATAATATCACCAGACCAATGCAACAGTGTTTCTGATCACTGATGCACAACTCCCAGTATCACCAGACCAGTGTAAGCCAGCAACATTGTTCTTGATCAACATCACACTAGCCCCAGTGCAGCCATCAACAATGTTCCTGGTCACTAGCAACACCAGTTTCAGTGTCAACAGAGCCAGTGCCCATGATTTCCACTACATCAGTCTTAGTGTCACCAGACCAGTGTAAGCCAGTAACAGTGTTCCTGGTCACTGCCACACCAGTCACAGCATCACCAGACCAGTGCAGCAGCAACAATGTTCCTGATCTCCAGTGTGCAGCCAAGTGGAGACAGCACTATGCCAGCATCAGCTTAAACCCTTGACAGGCTAACAGGAATTAGTGCAGTTTCTCAGTATCTAGATGTCTCAGCTTTCCGGGGACAGTGTGCAAGAGAAAGCAGGACAGTGGGGAGGGAGATGGGATTCAGTGTGTACTTGAGGGGGTATGTCTGCAGGAGGGAGCAGAGTGTACCGTGAGGGAGTAATGTGGGCAGGAGAGGGCAGGGTGTACAGGGAGGGAGTACTGTGGGCAGTAAAGGGCAGTGTGTACAGAGATTGAAGTAAAGAGTGCACATTTTTAGTAAAAGAGTAAAGTTGAGGAGAGTTTTGCTTGCAGGGGGAAATTTTGCAGTCTCCTGACACCTACACTGTGTGTTGTACACCCTGAACTCTTTTCATTTTTGTCTCCTGACTCTACTGTGCGTTACACACTCCTGTCCCCTGCATTCTGTGCATTATATATAACTGACAGCAGCACTCTATGCATTGCATACTCCTGACTAGGGATGAGCCGAACACAACCCCCAGGTGTGGTAACGTATGGGAAATTGCGCATTTTCCTGTACTGCACAAATATGTGCTGTCTTTTGCAGAACCCTGCTGATTCTTCTAATTCTTAATGGCACCTTCACATATCTATCAAATGCATGTACGTTTGCGCCCACTAAAATGCAGGGTACCACAGTACCATGCATTTTGGTGAGCTGTGATTTAAAAAATCATGTCAGCACCGTGCTTGTGCTTGGATGCACCTCCTACAGTAAGGGAGCCCTCAGACTAGTGTGTCCTGAGATTGTGAGCAATTCTAAAGGTTGCCTTGACTGAAAAAGTGTGAAAAACACTTTTCTAACAAGTTCCAGACATTGTTAGAGATTGAAAAGAGAAGATCAGTACATCCCAATTTCCAGGTGAGAGATATGAAATGCAATGGTATTTAAATTTTACAGCGATATAATAACCTAAAGCAGGGGTTACCATCTATCAGCATAGTGACCCATTTTAATGACATCCAATGGTTCACTAGTTTATAAATTGTATGGGCCTTTCTAGGAGGAGGGGATGCAAAATAGACAGAAATCTTAGTGGCTGGATAGATCTGTTTCCCCCAGTCAGGGAGGGCTATTTCATAAGACCAAGCCAACAGAATATCTTAAAAAAATTGAAAGGCCAGATAAAAGTGATGTTGTGGATACAGGTAGTGTTGTGGGTAAGACTGGCCAAAGAGCAATGGGGATGATAGTGGTGTTGTGGGTGTTATGGGTAAGTGTGGCCACAGAGCCATGGCAGATGGTGGCGATACTGCATAAGGGTAAGGTAAGGGTGGTGCACAGCCTTGGTTGGTGAGTGCATTGAGGGCCATGCCAGGCGTAAGTGGTATTGTGGGGATGGGTTCAACAATGTGTCACCAGGGGAAGGTATTGAGCAGTTCACCAAAGGGTAAGCACTTTTTGCATAGAGACAAGCACTGCCACCCTGTTCATTTTCTTCTGGTAGCATCTTTTTAAATACCCTAAAAATAAGAGTGACTGTAAATAAAATATTAAAAATAAATACTTTATGCTTCTCATTGAAGAGAGCTCTGAGAGATGCTTGATATCTGCTACCTATAATATTACATTATACAAGACAAAGTACTAGACTGTATAAAAAAAAGAACAGTACATTCCAAATTTACGGTGAAAGATGTGAAATGCAATGGTATTTTATTTTTACACTACTATAAGAACATAATACAGGGAATACCAACTGTCAGCATAGAGACCAATTTTTAGGACACACACTGGTTGACTAGTTTATATGTACATTTTCATTAGCCTTCTTAGGAGCTCTTTTTATGGCACCCAACAGTCTACTGGTGTATCCGTTTTATGGAACCCTCTTGGAGGTAGGAAGGGTGGAAACAAATATTAGTGGTTGAGCAGGTCTGCTTCCCACAGGAGGGGATGGCTCTTCCATCATTCAAGCTGACAAAATAGCTAAAAAGAATTGGGGGACCGGATTACAGTTATGTTATGGTTACAGATGGTGTTGTTTATAAGATTGGCCACAGGGCCATGGTGGAGGATAGGAGTGTTGTAGGTGAAGGTGGCCAGCTGGGGGTATGTTGTTGGTAAAAGTGGACACATGTTGTAGTCATGGAAGATGATGGTAACGCTGTTTGGTAAGGCTGGTAACACAGCCTTGGTAGGTGAGGGTATTAGTGGCTATGTTGGATGTGAATGGGATTATGAGGCTAACAATGGCTCACCAGAGGAAGGTGTTGAGGAGTTGACCAAAGGTTTATCACTTTTAACACATAACAAACTCTGCCACCTTTTCAAGCTCTGCTGGTAACATCTTTCTAAACACATCAGAAACAAAAGTGACGGGGAAAAAAAGCATAAAAAAAGATATTAAAGAGAGCTTTGAAAGATTCTTGTTTCTCGTGATTAGAGGAAAGAATCTACTGGATTTTTCCGTTGGTGCTGAAGAGTAGGGATGAGTTTCGAGTTCAACTCATGTTCGACTCGAACATTGCCTGTTCACCCATTCGCCGAACAGCGAACAATTTGGGGTGTTCGTGGCAAATTCGAAAAGTCTATGAGAGAAATCTAAAGTGCTAATTTTAATGGCTTGTATGCAAGTTATTGTCATAAAAAGTGTTTGGGGACCTGGGTCCTGCCCCAGGGGACACGTATCAATGCAAAAAAAAGTTTTAAAAACGTCAGTTTTTTTGGGAGCAGTGATTTTAATAATGCTTAAAGTGACACAATAAAAGTGAAATATTCCTTTAAATTTCGTACCTAGGGTGTGTGTATAGTCTGCCTGTAAAGTCGCGCCAGGTTGCCAGCTCGGATAAAGGGTCTGGTATGGATTTTTAGGGGAACTCCACGCCATTTTTTTTTTAAATTTGGGGTGGAGTTCCCCTTAAAATCCATACCAGACCTAAAGGGCCTGGTATGGATATTTGGGGGAACCCCACGCATTTTATTTTAAAATTTGCGGCAGGGTTCCCCTTAATATCCATACCAGACCTGAAGGGCCTAGTAATTGAATTGGGGGGCCCCCCACGCATTTTTTTTAAAATGACTTTAAGTGAGTTTTAAATGACTTTTTTTCCTTCAGAAATTACACTTCGTGCAGGGACAGTTCTAAGCACGGGAAACAAGCGCGAGTTTACAGGCATACTATACACACACCCTAGGTACGAAATTTAAAGGAATATTTCACTTTTATTGTTTCACTTTAAGCATTATTAAAATCAATGCTCCCGAAAAAACTTCAGTTTTTAAAACTTTTTTTTGCATTGATACATGTCCCCTGGGGCAGGACCCGGTCCCCAAACACTTTTTAGGACAATAACTTGCATATTCGCCTTATAATTAGCACTTTTGATTTCGAACATTCGAGTCCATTGTATTTAATAGGGTTCTAAAGTTTGCACAAACTTTCTGTCTGTTCGCAGGTTCTAGTGCGAACCGAACAGGGGGGTGTTCGGCTCATCCCTACTGAAGAGCCTTTCTTATTGTGTTCCTCATTTCATGTGCAACTCACCTGGGGTAGAGGCTGCCTGCTGTGTCCAGGGCTTTTTTTCAGGGGGAACTTGGTGGAACTCAGTTCCACCACCTCTGGCTCAGACCCTGGGGGGGGGGGGGGCTGCTCACCACAATCACTTGTAAACACAGAAGTCCAGTTTCTGTGTTTACAAGTGACAGCTCTGCAATCTGTCCCTGAACTCTGCACTCTGTATGTAATGCAATCCTGGTATTTAATGCCCCTTTAAGACCCTCCTACTGTTCATGAAATTTGACTGACCACACCCACTATTTGATGTGATTTGGAGGGTGTTTGTGGGTGGAGGGGTTTTGGGGGGTCGTGGTTGAGTTCCAGCACCTATTGTTTGAGAAAAAAAGCCCTGGTTGCCTCTATGGTTAGGTTTTCCACAAAGCCCTACCAGCTGATTGCATTGAAGGGCTTGCTGTGTATGTGTGAGGCAGAGGGTAAGACAGGCTATAGAGAATTGTAAGGTTATGGACTTGCTATGTGTGGGTGGCATTTATAGTAAAGGCTGGAAAAAAGGTGTTTGTGGTAAGGCTGACCTTCAGCCCTGGCAGGTGATGGTTTTGAGGGCTTTGCCGTGTGTGTGTTTTTTTTTTCTATTGTTTTTAAGATATTCAATCATACAAAACAAATGGCCAGACAGTATAATATAAAGAGAGTGAAAAGAAAAGAACAGCACATCCCAATTCATGGGGAAAATACAATGGCAATTTCTATCTTCAGATACAGTATATAACGCAGTCTTTGGGGTGAGGTGCACATCAGTAATTAGCATAAGTGCAAAGCAATCAGGCTTTCCCAAAGCCCATACTGTATATATAGAAAAAACTATGGGATTGCTGCACAAGAAATATTTTGTGAAAAATGAAAAACAAGAAATGACATGGTATGACATGGTATTCAAGGTTCAGATATATAATGTGGGATATTCCACCTGTGAAGTTGAGAGTCTCACAAAGTGATCCATTTTGTTTAAAATTTGCCTAAACAATTTATTTTTCCTATTGTTGTCACTGCTACTGCTGACACCCATGTAAGAATTTTTGCTGCTGCTTCAAAGACCCAAAATTACCCCTTCCTGTCACCTCCAATCCTTCCCTTAACAATAAATACATAAAGCTGAAGCTCTAATTTTTAAGTAAGATACTGTGATTTTCATTGTTACATTAACCGCTTGTCCACCGCCCGCCGTCAAATGACGGCGGGAGAAAGACCCTGTTGTTCTGGGCGGACGTCATATGACGTTGCGCCTTCCCAAGCCACTAGGGGGCTCGCGCGCACGTTGCCGGCGGCGTGTGCACCCACCGCGTCACTAGGGACCCAATGCGCGTGCCCGGCGGCCGCGATGGCAAAAAAATTACAACACTGCAGATTCAAAAGGAAAGGTCATTTTTGATAACTGTCAATTACAATATGAACTGTGTAGCAACTGTATATGCTATAATATATATATTTTTGAATTTGCTATTTTTTCCCACAAAAGTGGAGTTACCCTTTACCAATCTTTGAAACTGCCTAATTTGTGTGCTGGGAAGCTGCTTTAATTAAAGCAGAAGCAAAATAATCCATTCTATTAATGGGTGGTTACAAGGCTTTTGCAGATTGGTCCTAATATTTGCAGTTTAGACATTTTTATGCAGGTTACACTTAAAGCTGTGTTCCGCCAAAAAAATATATATTAAAAGTCAGCAGCTACAAATACTGCAGCTGCTGACTTTTAATACATGGACACTTACCTGTTAGGGGAACCACAATGTCAGCAGCCGAAGCCGATCTGTCCGTCGGCTCTCGGGTGCTGCCGCCGCCATCTTCGGTAAGGGAATCAGGAAGTGTAGCCTTGCGGCTTCACTTCCTGGTTCCCTACTGCTCATGTACGAGTTGTGCTGCGCTTCCTCACTGTTCCCCGCTGGCCTCCCAGAAGACAGCAGGGGGGACAAAGTAGACGCCATACGTGGCTTAGGTCACCGTGGTGATCTATGCCAGGAAGTGGGAGCAAATACCTGTATTACACAGGTATCTGCTACCTCCTCCCCCCTGAAAGGTGCCAAATGTGACACCGGAGGGGGGAGGATTCCAAAAAGTGGAAGTTCCATTTTTGGGTGGAACTCCACTTTAAATGTTCTTGTGGCTCAGATGGCTAACATATTATCCAATGTATAGTGAGCCTGTGTGTGCCTTAGAAACTTCAAATTTAAAGATATGGTTGGCATGAACCTCATCCACCCTACAACCACCTGTACCCACAACACACTCATTGTCTGCCATAACTTTATGGCTGTTCTTGCCCATAAAACCACTTATTTCCAACCAAACCCATTTTGCCACATTTACCCCCACCACTGCCTGTGCCAGATCATTCATACCCAAAATACCACATGTTTCCAACAATTGTGTAGGATTTGTAAGTGGTTCTGCCTCTCCAAATATGAATCTGTGTATTTTTTCAGTACATCATTACTAAATTCACATATATTTATATATTTTGTCTTTTAAAATTGTCCTTGATTTTACAACGTGTTCTCTTTTGCTTTTCCTTTAGTAATGTTCAATATATTTTAGATTGTGAAATACGTACATTTTCAAAGCTTTATGTACTAGTCAGTAGGTCTAAGATAAACACAGATTTGCTGCAAAAGATGCCCTTTAGCTATGGCAGCATTTGATGTCTATGAAATGCTAAATTCCTGTCATAATTTAAGGCTCCCAGGATCTTCAGTTTGTTTAATATATCTACCAAAATTGTAGTGTCCTTAAGGAAACTGATTCTTCACTGGAAATATGATAATCAAAGAGCAATTGAGGAAGACACATTCAACTGTAACTAAAGTTGACATTTTGTATATGCAGCGGAAATAAAAAATTCTAAGTCAACAAAATGAGAAATGAAATCTCCCTCATTGAATTTAAAGGCTTACTCAAGCATATGTTATAGTTTTAAATGTCCTAACTGTCAAGCCTCAGTCAGAACAAATAAGACCTTAAAAGTATTAGTGTGTAATACAAATTATCTATGTAGCGCCCTCACTACATCCGTTTTGTCTAGGGATATGTTGTATGTGAGAGTAAGATGCGCTACGGCCCATGTCCTCCCCATGGCAGTGGGTGAGGTGAAGGCCAGTACCAGTTATTTTCCTCGGGCCTGTGCGTTTCAGTTAATGACCAAGTCTTGCTGTGCTGACACTTTCCTTTGCTCCCATTAACCAGAGTCCCACACACCGATTAGGGTCCAACACTTGTTTTATTGTCACATTCACAATCAAACAGTTCTTTGCCAGCCAACTGGTTGAGACCCAATAACAGTTCAATACGGTGGGGTGAGCAGGTCGAGGCACTATCCTGATTGTACGCTAAACCACTGTGGTTTCACCAGCGGTTACTATAGCCTTGGCTAGAGATAACTTGGAACTTGTGAGTCTCTACCAGCGACTCAATAGAATGCAGATAGGAATACCTTTGCTGCGTTGTGGCCCCTGTCAGGGGGAAGATGTCCCTCCAAGGGAGTTACCGAAGGCCCATCCATCACCGGGTTGATGCTGCTCCGGACTCTTCGGACGGGTGACCTCCCCGGCCTCCTCACCTCAGACATGGGCCCCATCCACCTCAGGGACCCTCAGACTCCTCCACCCTTGCGGAACCCAGTCGAAGTCACTGGGCCCCAGGCCTCCGGTTTAGTACCTCACTCCAGGCTGAAGGTGCCTGGGATGGACGCCAACTCCGCTCCAACCAGGCTTAGGGCGCCTGGGCCGGAACTCCGAACCGCCCGCGCCCAGGCCGAAGGTGCCTGGGCGCGCGATGCAGGAAAAAGACCTCGTGGTGAGGGCGTCTCTCCCCTTTATCTCCTCCCGTGACGCCACGGCGGGTTACCCGCCCTCACCGTACCATCGCTGACAGGGGACAAAAAGGCCAGCACTGTGGTAGTGAATCTACCTTAGACCTGTGGGAACCCCGCCACCCACAGGCCAAGGAGAACAATACACCACCAAGTCCTCCACGAATTAACAATGGTCTAAATCCTTTCATGATTTATACACACCTGGGTCATACTACCACCCAGGTGTATCCCCCTAAATTTAAACCCCCGCTACACTCTCCCCCTAGTGATTTGACGCTGGTCCCCAGCATCTGGTGCAAGCCCATGTCTCCCAAAGAGTGGTAACATAAGCCTGACCCCAGAGGCCATCCCTCAAATTTGAATCCTAACTGTGCCAAGGCCTGCTGAAGGGAAGGGGAAACATGAAATAATAACTTTTGCAATAAAACCATCTGACCATGTATACACATACAATCCCTCCCATCACTGTCTAAGAACCACCCCACACTCAGCAGCCTTGACAGACGGATCTCCTGCAGAAAGGGAAACAAAAACACAACATCCTAACACATTTGTGTTAATTTGGAATGAATGAGTCCATCAGCCGAAAGACTCACTCGCTCCAAAGAGTAAGGTGATGCAAGTGTAAAGAAACAAACGTTGCGCAACACTGCCACCTGGTGACAGTGCCGCGGTAATGACACTTGGTGGAATCTTCCTTCTTCTGGTGTCCCTACTCTGATTCTACCCCAAAGTCTTTATCTCTGAAGTGTGAAGAAAGAGAGAACAACAAACAGCTCTCATTTCTCCAAGGAGTAGAAAAGCCCAAACAAAAAAAAAATAGGGCACAGTTCTGATGTTCCGGCAAGGATACTTCCAGAAAGTTCAACAGAAAAAAAAACATACATGAGAGTTCTTTCCTTTTTGTCTGTCTCTCCTCACAAATAAAACTTTGGATCCGGCAAAAACAGGAGCTTTAGGTGCTGATCGAAAGTTTCCACCGAATAATCAATGTCCTCTCCATCCTTCCTGCAGATGCGCACCTTGTCTGCATGGATATGGCGACCCCACATCCATTCTGCTCTGCAGTCTCTGAATTGTTTGGACACTGAGGGTGAACAAGCCAAATACCGACGGGCATGAGGCACATTAAGTTTCTCCCAAACAAACTCATCATACCACCGCTGCCGTAGGACTTCAACCTCAAAAAGTAAGTCCCGAGGCAAGTAAGGATATTCCCATCCGTACTCACGGGCGACCCTCTGGCAGAAAAGCCGCTGCATTCGGGCCAAAGGAGGCATCGTGGCCCGCTCCCCTTCTCCTGGCGGAACAATGGCTTCTGGATGCCAAGGTACTTTCACTACCTCTGATGGCTTTGCTCTTGGTGCCCGTAGTGATGCGCGTTGTGTCCCCGCCACCAGAACAGGTGATTGTCATGGATATGCATTAATGTCTGTCTGCCATCTTACCTTTCCTCCTCATGTGTTCATCTTAGAGACCAGACCTCCTTCACCTGGCTTCCTTTATAATCTCCTCCCAGCCAGACTCCACCCCAGGCCCTATCACAGAACACTATATTAACCTGTGTACTGCAAGCCTGCTTTGCTGATCAACGTGTTTGTTAGGCATTGTGTGTTTGGGTTCCTGCCTGCCGTGTGCTACGTCTGTCTCTCTGTTACATATTTGGCTTGTCCCCGACTATCCCTGTCTGCTCGTGACCCTTGACCTTCGGCTCGTTCTTTCGTTATCCTTGTCAGCTTGTGGCCCCTGACCTTCAGCTTGTTATTCGTTTCTCTCATATCTTGTGCTGCTGCTTCCCCTCTTTTCCCCTTATCCTACGGGGCGTGAGCTAGGAGACTCCAGGGGCCATGACCTGGACTCAGCCTGCAGCATAACATCCTCACCACTAGAGGCTCTGGAGAAGACCTGCTGGGTCTTAGACTCCGCGCCCTGGGGAATCTTGGCTCTAGCTTCCGTTAGGATCCCGGTTGTGCTCCTCTGGTCCCGCTTTCCACAACCACCCAGTTTCCTATCCGCAGAAGTCAGCCATAGGGTTCACTACCTTGCGGTGCACTCCTGTCCCCCTACGGTGTGCATCTGTCACCTGGCCACAGGTGACCTTGACAGTTTGATCAGCCATGAACCCGGCTGACAGGCCGCTCCCCGCGGATGATCCATTACAGGGCATAGTCCGTAGACTTGAGACCCAGGAATCAGATCAGACTCAGGTGATGCGATTCCTCCAGGATCTGGCTTCTCGCTTCGAGCAGCTTCAGACCTCCTTGGGAACCCCAAATCTGCAACCTCAAGTACAACCAGCGGCTGCGCCTTTCGCATCAGTCGCAGCCACACACTCACTAGAACTGCCAGCTCCGTTCCATTTCTCTGGGGACTCCAAGGCCTGCAGGGGGTTTCTCAGCCAATGTATGATTAATTTTGAGCTTCAGCCTCAAAACTTCCTGTCTGATCGGGCTAAGGTAGCCTATATCATCTCCCTCCTCTCCGGTGAAGCTTTAGCCTGGGCTGCCCCCCTGTGGGAAAGGAATGATTCGGTGGTTTCCATCCTGTCTGACTTCGTGGAGCTCTTTCGGAACATCTTTGAGGAGCCAGCTCGGGCTTCTTCAGCGGCTAGTGCTGTCTTACGTCTTCGCCAAGAATCTAGTTCAGTGGGACAGTACGCTCTTCAGTTCCGTATCCACACAGCTGAATTGAGCTGGAATAATGAGGCCCTGGTCGCTACCTTTTTACATGGCCTCTCTGACCGAGTGAAAGACGAATTAGCGGGAAGAGCCATTCCCGTCGGTCTGGACGATGTAATTTCTTTGTGCAACCAGATCGACATTCGTTTTCAGGAGAGGTCGCTAGAAAAAAGACGCCAGCACTCTCTGGGTCCTAGCCAGTCTGAGCTCCCCTCCCTTCGTCCCGTGGAGCATCTTCTGCCTGCTGAGGGACCTATGCAGCTGGGCCGGACCAGACTAACCCCCGAAGAACGTGCTAGGCGCAGAACTCTGGGCTTGTGCCTCTATTGTGGGGGCAAGGGTCATTTTCGTGACTTTTGCTCGCTTCTGTCCGGAGAACGCTCGGGCTTAATACATTTGGAAGGAGGAGTATTGGACCCTGAAACATCACCTTCTCGCCTTCTCCTGCCGGTGTTCCTTCATGTAGGCACTTCTCCTCAATCAACCCTTGCATATCTGGATTCAGGGGCAGCCGGCAATTTTATGGATTGGGGAACTGCTTCTTCTATGAAGCTTACCCTTTCACCTCTCGCTACCCCATTGGTAGTCTCAGCAATTGATGGCACTGTTCTCCCAGGGGGCCCTATTCGCTTCCAGACGCTACCCATTAGGATGTCGGTAGGGATTCTCCACCAGGAGTGGATATCCTTTCTCATTCTACCCAAGGCCTCTACCCCCATTGTATTGGGCCTTCCTTGGCTGCAGCTCCACTCTCCACATGTGGACTGGGCCTCTGGGCAGGTCCTGGCTTGGGGTCCCTCATGTTTCTCGTCATGTCTTCTCAAGGTGGCCCCCAAAGAAAAACTTCCAGTTGCTACCACTTCTGTTTCTTCTGTTCTTCCCGCTGCATACAGCGATTACCGGGATGTGTTCTGTAAGAAATCAGCTGATGTCCTTCCTCCCCACAGGTCTTTTGACTGTGCTATTGATCTTGCCCCCGGAGCAACTCTGCCCAGGGGTCGTACCTACCCTCTGTCCATCCCAGAGACCCAGGCCATGTCTGAGTATGTTGCAGAGAATCTGGAGAGAGGTTTCATCTGGAAATCTGCATCACCTGCAGGGGCAGGGTTCTTTTTCGTTGCCAAAAAGGATGGTACCCTAAGACCCTGTATCGACTATCGAGGTTTAAACGCGGTGTGACAGCAGAAAGGTAAAGTCACCTGGTTGCATCCAGGGGGGTAGATATATTTCGCCCAGATTCAGGCTTTACGCCGACTTATACAACTAGGTGGAGAGTTGTATAAGCCCAGCTGAGGCTAGTGGGCTCATGGATGACTCATACCTCTAGGGAGAGTGTGGGGCGTCGTGCAGACAGGGAGTTGATGAGACCAGCTGAAGCTTGTCAGCTCATTTAGGCCTCTATAAGAACTCCCAGCTTCATTAGATGTTAGCTCATGCCTGGACCCAGACCTGTGTGGACTGTCTAGGGAGAGTGAACCCCTGTGCGGTGAGACAAAGCCTGTGTGGCTATTTGCTTGGACATTTAAAACCAGGGACTTAGGGACTAGGACAGCACTAGGCTGATCCCAGTTGTTAGTTAGGAAACCTGCATGTTTAGTCAGAGGTCAAGTTGACCAGGATTTATTTTGTTTATGTTTCTTTTGCTTTGCTATGTTTTGTCACTGTAAATAGAAAATAAACCGCACCTTTTTGATTTTGAAAACCACAACCTCCGTTTGCTGGGCCTGTTTTTGTGTGGGGAGCCCATCTCGGGGGTCACACACACCCGCTGCCGAGCTTACCCCCTCACAGTTGGTGGAGAACCAGTGGCAGTTTTTTTTTAAGCCAGCATGGAGGAGATACTGAAGCAGCTGGCTCTAGCAAATGCCAATCAACAGCAGACAAATGCAGGTTTGCAAAAGAGCCTTGCAGCTCAACAACAGAACTTCGCAGCCCAGCAGCAAGCTCATCAACAGAGCCTTGCAGCCCAGCAGCAGACAAACGCAACTTTGCAACAGAGTCTGGAGGCTCAGCAACAAGCCCAGCAGCAATCTGAGGCCCGCTTCATAGACCTGTTGCAGAAGCAAGAGCAGAGACTACAACAACAGATGGAAGCAGCAATGCAGCAACGTCCGCAGACCAGTGAGGAAAGCCGTCCCACTAATACCGCGTCCTTTGGGGTGAGTCGTTTATTGACAAAAATGACTGGAGAGGATGATCCAGAGGTATTTTTGACCACATTTGAAAGGACAGCTGAAAGAGAAAAGTGGCCTGAGGAGCAGTGGGCTGGACTGGTGGCTCCTCTGTTAACTGGTGAATCGCAGAAAGCTTACTATGACCTAGAGCCTAACCAAGCAAAAGACTATGTGATGCTAAAAGCTGAAATATTGGCAAGGCTGGGTGTCACCCAGGCTGTCCGGGCTCAGCGTGTGCATAACTGGACTTTCCAGCTTGGAAAACCCCCCAGGTCTCAATTGTATGATCTCATTCACCTGAGCAGAAAGTGGCTACAGCCAGAGACTTTGTCCGCACCAAAGATTGTGGAACGTGTTGTAATGGATCGGTTTTTGAGAGCTCTTCCTACTGCCATCCAAAAGTGGGTAAGCCATGGAGACCCAGAGACGGCCGATGGTCTTGTGGATCGTGCGGAGAAATACTTGGCTACAGAGAACCTGACGGCCTCTTCCAGAGACACTCAGACTTTCCACCCTAAGACCAGACCATCCCCAGGGGCGGATAAGAGGATTCCAAGGGGTGAGGGTGGAGAGAGTGAGAGGGTGGGAGCTCTACCCCAAGTTTGGCGAGAACAGCCTGGGAAATCAGCGGCTCAAGAGGCCGCAAGAAGGATCGTTTGCTACCGCTGCCGGCAAGCGGGACATATTGCAGCCAATTGCCCGGTTGTGGAGGAACCCATGCAGTGTGACTTTCTGACGGGCAGACGTCAGTCGCTGTGTGCGACAGTCGCATGCACTGCCATTCGAGGAACTGAGAAACATTTATGAAAAATGTGTGTTAATGGTAGAAATGTTGTGGTATTGCTGGATTCAGGTAGCCTTGTGACCCTGATCAAGGCTGAGTTAGTTAAAACAGAGGTCTCTGGGAATAGCAAGGTAGCTGTTATTTGTGTGCATGGGGACACCCGAGAGTATCCAGTGACTACAGTGTGTTTCGAGACCCCCAAAGGTACCCTCTCTCATCCAGTGGGCTTAGTATCTCAGTTACCGCATGACGCCATTGTGGGAAGGGATTTTCCGAAGTTCTGGGAACTGTGGGATGATCCTGAGCCCCCCACTGGTGCCCCTATGTACCAGGAATGTGATAGCCAGAACTCCCCTGAGAGTGGTGAGGACTCTCCGGAATTTCCCTTATCAGTATTGGCAGGGGAGACTCAAGAAACTGGAGAGGAGCCCACCTCCTCAGACGAAAACCTACCGTCTGTGGAGTTTTCTGATCTTGAGGTTCACAGGGAAAACTTTGCCACAGAACAGTTGAAAGACCCCGCCCTAATAAAGGCACGGGAAAACGTAGTGAAAATAGATGGCGAGTTAGTGAACCCAGATAATACCTGCACTTACCCATACTTCAGCGTAGAGAAGGACCTACTGTATCGGGTGGCAAAAAGGGCAGAAGAAACCGTTGAGCAGCTTGTGGTGCCCAAACCTTACAGGAAGTTGGTGTTGGAGTTGGCCCATGGGCACATTCTTGGAGGTCATCTGGGGACAGAGAAAACCCGAGAGAGGGTATTACAGAGATTCTATTGGCCGGGGGTGATGAAGGACATAGAAAATTATTGTTCCTCCTGCCCTGTGTGTCAGAGGTCGGCCCCGATGCCACATTTCCGTGGCCCGCTGGTCCCTCTACCCATCATTGAGGTCCCGTTTGAGAGGATCGCCATGGATTTGGTAGGTCCTATAATCAAGTCCGCTAGGGGGCACCAGTACATATTAGTTATAATGGACTATGCCACCCGTTATCCAGAAGCGATCCCTCTCCGAAATACCTCGGCCAAAACCATAGCCAAAGAGCTATCTCTTGTGTTTAGCCGGGTGGGTATTTGTAAAGAACTGCTTACGGACCAAGGTACACCCTTTATGTCCCGGGTTATGAAGGAGCTGTGTAAATTGTTCAAAGTGACGCAATTACGTACATCTGTGTATCACCCCCAAACCGATGGGCTGGTTGAAAGGTTCAACAAAACCCTAAAACAAATGTTGAAGAAAGTGGTGGATAGAGATGGAAAGGATTGGGACTGTCTACTTCCTTATCTGATGTTTGCTATTAGGGAGGTGCCCCAATCCTCTACGGGATTCTCCCCCTTTGAGTTACTGTATGGGAGACACCCAAGAGGGCTGTTGGATATTGCCAAGGAAACTTGGTAAAGTGAGAGTTCTCCCCACAGGAGTGTGATTGAGCATGTCGCCCTGATGCAAGACCGAATTGCACAGGTAATGCCCATCGTGAAGGAACATTTGGCCCAAGCGCAATTAGCACAGCAGAGAGTGTACAACCGTGGAGCCAAGACCCGTACCTTTTCCACGGGGGATAGGATACTGGTACTTGTCCCTACGGTTGAAAGTAAATTCCTTGCCAAATGGCAAGGCCCCTACGAGATAATGGAAAAAGTGAGCGAAGTGAATTACAAGGTCAGACAACCAGGAAGGCGAAAGCCCGAACAGATCTATCACGTTAATCTGTTGAAAGCCTGGAGGGATAGAGAGTCCCTAGTCGCAGACACTTGGTCACCAGCTCAAACTGGTTGCGTGATTCCTGAGGTTGGAATAGCAGCCACCTTGTCACAACCCCAACAACAGGAGGTTAAGGAGTTTGTGCTTCGCAACAAGGAGGTATTCTCTGAGCTGCCGGGACAAACATCTGGGGTAGAGCATGACATCATTACCCCGCCCGGTGAAAGGGTGAAGTTAAAACCCTATCGGATCCCAGAGGCCCGACGGGAGGCAATACGGGAGGAAGTACAGAAAATGCTGAACTTAGGGGTGATAGAGGAGTCCCAAAGTGATTGGTCTAGTCCCATTGTGTTGGTGCCTAAACCGGATGGGAGCTGGCGATTTTGTAACGATTTTCGTCAGTTGAACAAAGTTACAAAATTTGACACCTACCCCATGCCACGTATAGATGAGTTGATCGACCGGCTGGGAACAGCCCGATACATGACGACTCTTGACCTCACAAAAGGGTATTGGCAAATCCCCCTGGCCAAGTCGGCCAAAGAGAAAACCGCATTTGTAACCCCAGACGGGGCGTTCCAATATAAAAGAATGCCGTTCGGGTTACAGAATGCGCCGGCCACATTCCAGCGGAAAATGGACCAGATGCTGAGGCCCCATCGGAAGTATGCTGCGGCTTACCTGGATGACATAATTGTCCATAGCACAGATTGGGCCTCACATCTGCCAAAAGTGCAAGCAGTCCTGGACTCTGTTCGGGAAGCGGGGTTTACGGCTAACCCCAAGAAGTGTACCATTGGGCAGGAGGAGGCCAAATATCTTGGGTACACCATTGGGAGGGGAGTAATAAAACCCCAACTCAACAAAGTCGAGGCCATCCAGAGTTGGCCACGTCCCAACAGCAAGAAGCAGGTACGAGCCTTTCTGGGAATCGCTGGGTATTATCGGCGATTCATTCCCCACTTTGCTTCTAAGGCTGTGCCCCTAACCAACCTGACGAAGGGGAAAGGGTCGGTCATGATTAAATGGACCCCCGAGGCTGAGGCAGCATTCCAATTCTTGAAACAAGCCTTATGTAGCCAGCCAGTGTTGTACTCACCCGACTTCTCTAAAGACTTTGTCGTACAAAGTGATGCGTCAGATGTGGGGTTAGGAGCAGTATTGTCCCAGGTCTGGAACGGGGAAGAGCACCCAGTCATTTACCTCAGCAGGAAGTTGAAGTCCCATGAGGTAAATTACGCCACCGTTGAAAAGGAGTGTTTAGCGGTGAAGTGGGCTCTAGATTCCCTTCGGTACTACCTGCTAGGTAGGCACTTTGACATGGTTACGGATCACGCTCCGTTAAAGTGGATGGCTCAAAACAAGGAAACAAATAGAAGAGTGAATAGGTGGTTCCTGGCCCTCCAGGAATTCAACTTCACAGTAAAGCATCGCCCTGGCGTTCAAATGGGGAATTTGGATGCTTTGTCTCGAGTACATGAATGCCTGATTGCTGGTGTTCCAACCCCGAGGTTAAAACAAGAGGGGGGGGTATGTGACAGCAGGAAGGTAAAGTCACCTGGTTGCATCCAGGGGGGTAGATATATTTCGCCCAGATTCAGGCTTTACGCCGACTTATACAACTAGGTGGAGAGTTGTATAAGCCCAGCTGAGGCTAGTGGGCTCATGGATGACTCATACCTCTAGGGAGAGTGTGGGGCGTCGTGCAGACAGGGAGTTGATGAGACCAGCTGAAGCTTGTCAGCTCATTTAGGCCTCTATAAGAACTCCCAGCTTCATTAGATGTTAGCTCATGCCTGGACCCAGACCTGTGTGGACTGTCTAGGGAGAGTGAACCCCTGTGCGGTGAGACAAATCCTGTGTGGCTATTTGCTTGGACATTTAAAACCAGGGACTTAGGGACTAGGACAGCACTAGGCTGATCCCAGTTGTTAGTTAGGAAACCTGCATGTTTAGTCAGAGGTCAAGTTGACCAGGATTTATTTTGTTTATGTTTCTTTTGCTTTGCTGTGTTTTGTCACTGTAAATAGAAAATAAACCGCACCTTTTTGATTTTGAAAACCACAACCTCCGTTTGCTGGGCCTGTTTTTGTGTGGGGAGCCCATCTCGGGGGTCACACACACCCGCTGCCGAGCTAACCCCCTCACAGCGGTTACTATTAAAAATCGATACCCCTTACCCTTAATATCTGAATTATTCGATAGGTTGAAGGGTGCCTCCATTTTCACCAAGTTGGATCTCAGAGGCGCGTACAATCTCATTCGAATACGGGAGGGTGACGAATGGAAGACTGCATTCAACACTAGAGACGGGCATTACGAATACCTGGTGATGCCTTTTGGTTTGTGTAATGCCCCAGCTGTGTTTCAAAACTTCGTCAATGAAATCTTCAGAGATCTGCTGTACCAGTGTGTTGTCATCTATCTGGATGACATTCTGATCTTTTCTGAAAATCTGCTCGTCCACAGAAACCATGTCCGCACTGTACTTCAGCGTCTTAGAGAGAACAATCTCTATGCCAAGCTGGAGAAATGTTCCTTTGAATGTTCTGAGGTCCTGTTTTTGGGGTGCTTTGTCTCATGTTCGGGTCTTCGTATGGATCCTGCGAAGGTCTTGGCTATTACCAACTGGCCTCTTCCTGCTAGCCTCAAGGCCACACAGCGCTTTCTTGGCTTCACAAATTATTATAGGCAGTTCATAAGGAATTACTCTTCCATTGCCGTGCCTATTATCGCTTTAACCAAGAAGGGTGCGAATGCCAAAGACTGGCCTCCCGAAGCTGTCTCTGCATTTCACGACCTGAAACAGGCCATTGTTTCTGGACCTCTCTTGAGGAGACCAAATCCTGGGGATGCATTTTTTATTGAAGTGGACGCTTCCTCAATGGGGGTGGGAGCTGTGCTTCTTCAATTCTTTGAGAAGAGACGTCAACCATGTGCGTTCTTCTCCCAAAAAAATTCTCAGGCAGAGAGGAATTATGCCATCGGTGATCGGGAACTTCTCGCGATTAAATTGGCGTTAGAGGAGTGGCGTCATCTCTTGGAGGGTTCCCCTCACTCCATAACGATCTTTACTGACCACAAGAATTTACAGTATCTACAGAATGCTAAATGTCTGAATCCTAGACAGGCCAGGTGGAGTCTCTTCTTTGCCCGTTTTAATTTCACGATTACTTACAAACCTGGTTCCTGCAACGGTCGGGCTGATGCGCTCTCTAGGTCATTTGACACTTTTGACGAGGAGTCAGCCCCTGAACCTGAGCCGATCATTCCAACCTCGTGCATTGCTGCCCACTCTACCACCCTAAAGTCAAAGATTCCGCCTGGTAAGACCTTTGTCCCCACTGAGCTAAGAGCTAAGATCCTTCGTTGGGGACATGATTCCAAGGTGGCAGGTCATTCTGGGTTCCTCCGATCCTTCTTACTCATTAGTCGTCACTACTGGTGGCCTAATCTCCGCTCAGATGTCAAAGACTACGTTAAGGCTTGTCATGTCTGTGCTCAGTCTAAATCCTCCACACAAGCTCCTGCTGGTCTCCTCATGCCCTTGCCCAACCCTAAGGAGCCCTGGGCTCATATTGCCATGGATTTTATCACTGACCTCCCACTGTCTGAGAATAAGACAGTCATTTGGGTGGTAATCGATTGGTTCTCCAAGATGGCTCATTTTGTTCCTCTTCCTGGTCTTCCTTCTGCTCCTGCCTTGGTTCCCATTTTTATTCGAGAGATTTTCCGCCTCCATGGGGTTCCTTCTCATATTGTTTCCGACAGGGGAGTCCAATTTACGTCTCGTTTTTGGAGAGCCTTTTGCAAATCCCTCAATATTGTCTTGGATTTGTGTCTTCTCATCATGACGATTGGTCCTCTCTACTTCTGTGGGCAGAATTCTCCCATAACAATCATGTGAATACCAGCTCGCAGAAGACACCCTTTTTCACTGTTTATGGAAAACACCCTCAACTTCCTCTTCCCATGACCTGTTCTCCAGATATTCCAGCTTTGGCTTCGGTTCAGGAGTCTCTCAATTCTGTTTGGGGTGACGTTCATGATTCCCTCCGGGCAGCTGCTAAAAAATTCAAAGGCTTTGCTGACCGCCCCAGGCGTAAACCGCCTTCTCTTCAACCAGGGGACAAAGTCTGGCTCTCCACCAGGAACATCAAGCTCCGAGTTCCTTCTCTGAAGTTTGCTCCACGATTCATTGGTCCATACACTGTAACTGCTAAACTGAATCCAGTTTGTTTCAAACTCCAGATTCCTAAGAGCCTTAAAATCACTAACTCCTTCCATGTTGCCCTTCTGAAGCCTTTAGTTCTCAATAAATTCTCTCGTCCTCTCCCTACCGTGGCGCCTGTCTCTGAGGATAATAGGAGTACGAGGTCAGTCAAATTCTGGACTCCCGACTTTGTAAAGGCGTTCTTCAGTACCTCGTTCATTGGAAGGGGTTTGGTCCTGAGGAGAGGTCTTGGATTGCTGCATCTGAGGTCTTCGCACCTCGTCTGTTAAAGGAGTTTCATCTGAAGTTTCCCTCCAAACCTGGGCCCAGGCGGGGAAGGGGGAGGCCTCGTAAGAGGGAGGGTACTGTCATGGATATGCATTAATGTCTGTCTGCCATCTTACCTTTCCTCCTCATGTGTTCATCTTAGAGACCAGACCTCCTTCACCTGGCTTCCTTTATAATCTCCTCCCAGCCAGATTCCACCCCAGGCCCTATCACAGAACACTATATTAACCTGTGCACTGCAAGCCTGCTTTGCTGATCAACGTGTTTGTTAGGCATTGTGTGTTTGGGTTCCTGCCTGCCGTGTGCTACGTCCGTCTCTCTGTTACATATTTGGCTTGTCCCCGACTATCCCTGTCTGCTCGTGACCCTTGACCTTCGGCTCGTTCTTTCGTTATCCTTGTCTGCTTGTGGCCCCTGACCTTCAGCTTGTTATTCGTTTCTCTCATATCTTGTGCTGCTGCTTCCCCTCTTTTCCCCTTATCCTACGGGGCGTGAGCTAGGAGACTCCAGGGGCCGCGACCTGGACCCAGCCTGCAGCATAACATCCTCACCACTAGAGGCTCTGGAGAAGACCTGCTGGGTCTTAGACTCCGCGCCCTGGGGAATCTTGGCTCTAGCTTCCGTTAGGATCCCGGTTGTGCTCCTCTGGTCCCGCTTTCCACAACCACCCAGTTTCCTATCCGCAGAAGTCAGCCATAGGGTTCACTACCTTGTGGTGCACTCCTGTCCCCCTACGGTGTGCATCTGTCACCTGGCCACAGGTGACCTTGACAGTGATGCTGCGGATGGTGGAAGGACAAGCGAAGGACTAGACTTCCTCGTAGGCTCCAGGGCCTCAATCCGGGGCGTGCTGTCTCCTATGGACACAGGCGAATCTCGTGGTGCACGTAACACAGGTAATGGGCATTTGTCCCAGCCCTTGCGGTGAAAAAGTTTGCCTATTTCACCGTCGTCCCCACAGTCCGACAGCGACTCTAGGTCGGAGGTGTCGTACATCTCTGCGGGAAGGTAGTCTCTAATAGAAGTGGAACTACCCTCCCTAGCGGGCTCCACCGACTGTGGACTCCCGACACCTCCAACCACCACCACAGTCCCAGCCCCTGGCTCACCTTGACCTTTCGAAGCACAGGGATGTCCAGGACTCTTCCAACCGGATCCATCCAGGCCCGGCAAGCGACGGGGTGAAGCTCGACCACGACCACAGGACGCCTGCACCAGGCCGACTTTCCTCTTCGAAGCTGGGAGCAGGGAATCTGTGGTGACCGAAGCAGCATCCTCTGATTTTTCTCTTCCAATCTCTGGTTGGGCAGTCACGTCGCCCTGGTCAGTGCGTACGGGGACCTCCGCAAAGGCTTGGATCTCCCCTTCCGGAGTAGCGGTACCTGTGAGGCAGTTGAGGCGAAGGGCCCGAGGCCGTACTGTGGATGGCTCCACCTCGAATAGAAATTCTCTGCATGCTTCACAACGCCCGAATGGCTTCAGGTGGACCACCAGTCCTGAGCATCCGGGACAGATCACGCCGAGGGCCTCCGTGTCTCTGCAGGAATACAGAGCCAACTGCCCTCGGGGCCTGAGTCTTATCCCCGTGTCTGTAAGGGGAGCAGCAAAGGTAGTCATCTTCGTGGGGTAGGGAACCGGAATCCACGGGGAGCTTGAGGCCATCCCGACTGTCTGCTGCTCCATCACGCACTGACCCCGCGCCGGAGTCTCCATGTGTGTCCCTCCACATGGCCAGACTCCTCCCACAACTTGCACGTTTTTGCGGGCTTCCAACGAACTCCGCCCACGAACTGTGTAGTCATGGGGTGCCTCATGGCGCAGTGCAGTAAAAGCCCCCACATGTAGTACGTCACACGGCTGGACTTCTCCCTCTTCTCACTCTTCCGCATGGGCCTTTCCCGTCTTAGGGTCATTTCCACGACTTTGAGCAGGGATGCACTTTGGCCGATCACATGGCCGACCCACTCGGAACTCCTCCGGGCAGCAAAGTTCAAACACAGCCGTTCTTAGTTCCATAGTTAAAACACACATCATCCCGGACGAGCCCCCACATGTAGCGCCCTCACTCCATCCGTTTTGTCTAGGGGTATGTTGTATGTGAGAGTAAGATGCGCTACGGCCCATGTCCTCCCCATGGCAGTGGGTGAGGTGAAGGCCAGTACCAGTTATTTTCCTCGGGCCTGTGCGTTTCAGTTAATGACCAAGTCTTGCTGTGCTGACACTTTCCTTTGCTCCCATTAACCAGAGTCCCACACACCGATTAGGGTCCAACACTTGTTTTATTGTCACACTCACAATCAAACAGTTCTTTGCCAGCCAACTGGTTGAGACCCAATAACAGTTCAATACGGTGGGGTGAGCAGGTCGAGGCACTATCCTGATTGTACGCTAAACCACTGTGGTTTCACCAGCGGTTACTATAGCCTTGGCTAGAGAGAACTTGGAACTTGTGAGTCTCTACCAGCGACTCAATAGAATGCAGATAGGAGTACCTTCGCTGCATTGTGGCCCCTGTCAGGGGGAAGATGTCCCTCCAAGGGAGTTACCGAAGGCCCATCCGTCACCGGGTTGATGCTGCTCCGGACTCTTCGGACGGGTGACCTCCCCGGCCTCCTCACCTCAGACATGAGCCCCATCCATCTCAGGGACCCTCAGACTCCTCCACCCTTGCGGGACCCAGTCGAAGTCACTGGGCCCCAGGCCTCCGGTTTAGTACCTCACCCCAGGCTGAAGGTGCCTGGGATGGACGCCAACTCCGCTCCGACCAGGCCTAGGGCACCTGGGCCGGAACTCCGAACCGCCCGCGCCCAAACCGAAGGTGCCTGGGCGCGCGATGCAGGAAAAAGACCTTGTGGTGAGGGCGTCTCTCCCCTTTATCTCCTCCCGCGACGCCACAGCGGGTTCCGCGCCCTCGCCGTACCATCGCTGACAGGGGACAAAAAGGCCAGCACTGCGGTAGTGAATCTACCTTAGACCTGTGGGAACCCCGCCACCCACAGGCCAAGGAGAACAATAGACCACCAAGTCCTCCACGAATTAACAATGGTCTAAATCCTTTCATGATTTATACACACCTGGGTCATACTACCACCCAGGTGTATCCCCCTAAATTTAAACCCCCGCTACATCTACAAATCAAATGTGCTTACACCTGGAAATACAGTATTTGTATGTTCAATCACTGATTTTACAGTATTACAGGCAAAAAACCAATTCAGTATTGTATTCCTGAAATGTGTTAAAAGAGAGGTATGGACTTACAAAAAAACAAACATTTATACTCACCTAGGTGGCATCTGTTCCCTGCCAGCTCTGTAGTGAGAACTGAGCGATCAAATACTGCTGATCGCTCAGTTCTCCCCCTCTGCTCTGAGCAAAGAGCTGGGACTGTCAGTCACTGGATCTCTGCTTAGCACCTCCAGGACTCACTGGAGCACTGGGTTGTGGAGGGGGGAAAAAGGGCTGGCTCCCCCTCTCATCGCTGAGAGGCTGAGCCAGTTGTTGGTCCAGGCATCAACTGTGAATTCAAGAGTGAATTCCAACTATATGGTTGGGATCTTTCCTAATCCTGGACTGGCTGAGTGACGTCAGCTGACAGCTGACTTTAGCCCGCTGTTGACTGAAAACGGGTCACGGGAGTGCAGAACTAACTGCACTCATGTGACCTACAGGAGAAGTATAGCTTTGGATATATTTCTCCTTTAATGCTACACATAGCATTGAATGTAATGTTGTAGATCAAAAGCAGCAATGTTCAAAATATATACCAGACCTAAACCTTACCGTATTACAAAGGTTATATGCAACAAGTTTGCTTTAAACCCCTTCTCCATCACATACCTACCTATCCTTTATTCCCCCACTGCTCTGTTTAGCAACTAAGAACAAGGAAAGCCTGTATAAACTCCAAGTTGCTCTTGCTGAAGCTTACACAAGGCTGGGTCTGTCTCCCAGCATTTTTTTGACAGCAGTGGACCAATCATCATCACTGTTACATGAGTGGAATGGGAGTGAGTAATGTGCTTCTCTAGAACCAAAAGTACTGGCATTTTCTTGTTCCCAACAGCTGAATGTGAAGGAGCAAAGGGGAGGTAAGAATGTGCTGATGAGTAGGGGGGCAAAATAAAAAGCAAGGAAGTACTATTAGTAGGGTTGTCCCGATACCGATACTAGTATCGGTATCGGTACAGATACAGAGCATTTGCCCAAGTACTTGTACTCGGGCAAATGCTCCCGATGCTTCACCCGATACCTGGACAGTCAGCGGTGATCAGTGCGGTGGGAGAGTTACAAGCACCGATCACCGCTGTATATATTTAAAAGTCTGACAGCCTTTTCTCCGCCTCTCCCCCCCGCGGCTTTCAGCTGCTGTAGTGAAATCAGCGGTGATCAGTGCTTGTAACTCACACACGATCACCGCTGACTGTCCCCGCATCCTCCTCCAGCCCCCCTCCGTTCTGCTGCTGTTTTCCTCCCTCCATGCTGCGGTCTCGTGTCCCCCTCCATTCTCATGTCTCCCTCCGTGACCCCCTCCATTCTCATGTCTCCCTCCGTGCTGCCTTCCCCCTCCGTTCTCCTCCTCCACCCCTTCTTACTGTCAGGATGGAGAGCGGAGGTAGGAGCCGGTAAATCCGGCTCCTTACTGTTCCGAATGAACAGAGTCATCACTGACTCTGTCCATTCACATAACTGAAACATCGTAAACTGTGTTTACAATGTTTCAGTTTATGAATGAAGAGAAGCCGCTGTCTTCCCTCCATTCATTTTCAGCGCAGCTGAGGCTGCTGAGAAAGGGACCGGGGAATCTGTGTCCCTAGTCCCTTTCCCTGTCTCAAAGGGGAGATGTCAGAGGTCTGTTAAGACCCCTGATATCTCACCAAAGCCCCCCAACAGGGCTGATAAAAAAATAAAAAATTTAATAAAAAAATAAATAATAAAGAAATGAATTGTAAAAAATTAATTAAAAATAGAAGAAAAAACACACTGACACTGTCCACCCCCACCCTTAAAAAAAGAAAGCATTGTAAAAAATAAATAAATAAATAAAATAAATTGTAAAAAATAAAAAATAAAACAAATTGTAAAAAATAAAAAAACTAATTGTAAAAAAAAAAAAAAAAAAATACTGACGTGCACTTTCACATGAGATTAAAAAAAAGTATCGGTATTCGGTATCGGCGAGTACTTGGAAAAAAGTATCGGTACTTGTACTCGGTCTTAAAAAAGTGGTATCGGGACAACCCTAAATTAGGATAGTATCCAATAAGCAAGCATATTACCACTTTATTAAATCAAAGTTTTGTTACTGGTGTCAGAGAGGGAAGAAATGTTTATGCCTTAAGCTCCAATAGTTAAGAAGCATATAGGAAAAATCAAGCTAACTATTTTAATTCAGAAAAAGAAATCATGTACATAAATGTAACCACCACCAAGAACATATTTAAAACTATACAGCTACTTTTTAAAATATTAATGTATAATAAAACATACTCATAAAAGAAAAAGAAAACATACTCATTTGCACGCAAATCCAAAATAAATACGAATATGATAGATTTTCTGTGATTTAGGACTCTATCTTTTCTGTGAAACTAAATATAAATTGAAATAAAATATACATAATGTGGCTACATTCACTTTAAAGTGTTGGTATTGGATAACAGCTGTTTCATGGACAATGAATTCCAGAAATGCAAATATAAATCTCTTAAGCAAGATGTAGTATGTCACTTTGGGATTACAATTTCTACAATAATAAATGGTTACAGTGCATAGATATAATTTAACAGCTACTATATTTAACTGAAGGTGAGTAATCTAATATGTGCAAAGCAGATACTAGAAAAAAAATACTGGGGGGGGGGGGGGGATTCAATAAAGCTGCTGAGCCACTTTTCTGATGTTAATTGTTGTTGTTAATATGGTGTGCCTACTTCAAAAAACATCTGCAACAGTTATGTTTCAGACAGTGACTCATGCACCAAATTCAGGTAGCTCTAATTTGCATCTTACAAAAGTGGAGCTAATTAAGCACAACCTTCTTTTGGCATACGGTAACAGATTTTGTGAAAGTGTCTTGCATGCGTTTTTAAAAGTGGGGCATCATGCTCCAAATTCAACGACAAATTCTAGAGAGGTAGATGAATTTGGTTCTGCGCCACTTTTAGAACACATGCAAGGCACTTTCGCGAAATAGGTCTGCACCAGCCTTTATATATTCCAGAGACCGTGTCATTAATGTTACATAAATAAGTTATTAAATGTATGTTCAAAACAGAAACCTATTTACCTGGCCCACTTTTACCTGTGCATGCATGCTGGGAACCAATTTCTTCATATAGGGTGCCATACTCATGGCAGCCTTCCAGTGACCCTGGAGAAGAATGGGGCAGCAGCACACATATGAAAAAAGAAGAACGTGCTTTCAGGGGAAAGTATGTGCGGCTCTAGGGGGAACAGCACAGTGAAGGTCACCGGAACAAGTTACAAGATAAGTGTTAGATGGGGTCAGCAGCCATCAGGGAGGATGAGAAGTATTTAAAAGACACTTGTACCAAAAGTGCAGTTAAAGCAAAACGTTACCCAAAAGGGGAAGTTCCACTCTTCTGCCTTCTCCCTACTTCCTCTTTAACGTTTGGGCATTTTGTGCGTTTGGGGGGTGCTATTTGCCTTTAGCCTTCTGGGACATGTCACAGGTTCCAGGTGGTTGTGGGTCTATTCACAATGCACAGCATGACTCACACATGCACAGTGGGAAGCTGGCTGTGAAGTTGTAAGGAGTCACAGCCAGCTTCCATACAAGACATGGTGGTGTCAGGAACCCAAAGACTGACTCGGGTGAGGACAGCGCTGGATTCCTGAACAGGTAAGTGTCTTATTATTAAAAGTCAGCATCTTCTAAATTTTTTGAATTTTGTTGGGGGTGACTAAAGATTCTCTTTAATATGTATTCCATTTAACCACTTGGCGCCCAGAGGACGTCATTTGACGTCCTGGGCTTTGTGGTAGTTTGTGGGGCTATATCTGAATGATGCCTGCAGCTACAGGCAATATTCAGATATCGTCATTTTCAGCCGGCGATTCCCTACACCATAGGAATGATCATAGCGGCTGTTCCACCGCTTGATCATTCCTACGGGCAGCGAAAGGAGACGTCCCCCCTCCCACCGCCCTCTGGTGCTTCTACCGACTCACCTGTGCGATCGGTGAGTCGGTGACAGGATCCGCCGGCACCCGGATGTTGATCATAGAGATTTCCGGCAGACCAGATGGTCACTGGAGTCTCTATGATCGGCCTCTCAATTAAAAAAAAACTGCACCGCTTCGGCTGTGAAGCGGTGATCTTTTTTTTTTGTTTTTTGTTTTTTAGGCTCCCAGCCTAGAGGTGAGATGTGGGGTCTTATTGAATATAATTTACTTATAAAATTTATGATTTAAATATAATTACAATGATACAGCTTGTTTGCTGTTAACCACTTAAGCCCCGGACCAATACGCAGCATAATGACCAGGCCCCTTTTTGCGAGTCGGCACTGCGTCGCTTTAACTGACAATTGCGCTATCGTGCAACGTGGCTCGCAAACAAAATTGGCGTCTTTTTTTCCCCACAAATAGAGATTTCTTTTGGTGGTATTTGATCACCTCTGCGGTTTTTATTTTTTGCGCTATAAACAAAAATAAGCGACAATTTTGAAAAAAATTACATTTTTTACTTGCTATAATAAATATCCCCAAAAAATATAGAAAAAAACATTTTTTTTCCTCAGTTTAGGCCAATACGTATTCTTCTACATATTTTTGGTAAAAAAAAGCGCAATCGCCGTTTAATGATTGGTTTGCGCAAAAATTATAGCGTTTACAAAATAGGGGATAGTTTTAAGGCATTTTTCAAAAAAAAAATTTTTTTACTAGTAATGGCGGCGATTAGCGATTTTTTTCCGTGACTGCGACATTATGGCGGACACATCGGACACTTTTGATACATTTTTGGGACTATTGTCATTTTTACAGCGACCAGTGCAATAAAAATGCACTGGTTACTGTAAAAATGACACTGGCAATGAAGGGGTTAACCACTAGGGGCGCTGGAGGGGATAAGTGTGCCTAGGGGCGTGTTTCTAACTGAGGGGGGCGTGGCTACTAGTGACACGTCACCGATCTCCGCTCTGATTACACAGAGCGGAGATCGCTGACATTGTCAGTATGGGAGCAGGGAGATGTGTTTACACTAACATCTCCCCGCTCCATGCCTCCGTGAGACGATCGCAGGGATCCCCGCGGCGATCGAGTCCACCGGACCTGCGGTCCGACTCACGGGGAAGGCAGGGGGGTTGCAAACGCGCCGCCGACGCCGGCAGTTAAAGGGCCACGTACAGGTACGTGATTGTGCCTGTACGAGCCATTCTGCCGACGTATATATACATGTAGCGGGTATATACTTTTCTATCATGTTTAAAACTGGCAGAGACACCAGTGATGTATAGTTCCCTGCGGCCCAGCAGGTGGCGCTGTCCCTGTGGGCTGGGGTTGAACCATCCCTGAGTGCCGTACCCCTTTTTGGCCTCTCGCAGCGGTTGTACGGCGGGGCAGGGAACCCGCCGTGCTTGCTGGGGGAGGGTATAAAGGGGCCGGCCATCTTTGTCACGGGGTCTTCGAGTCCCAGGCACCTTTAGCCTGAGGGCTGCTGTCCGTGGTCGGTGTCCAGGCGGCCTAGGCCTGGACACCAGGAGTTCGGGAGCCACCCCAGACACCTTTAGTCTAGGGTGAGGTACTTTATTCCAGGCCTGGGGCCCAGCTACTTCCACTGGGTTCCGCCCGGGAGGGATCGTCCTAAGGTACCCAACGGACCGGGTACCTGAATCTAAGACGCAATGGGCCGCGCAGGTGACCTTCCCGTAGATCTGGTGCAGCATATTGCCAGTGCCGGGACAGGGCCTCCGGAGACCGTCTGGATGGATGCCTTCACCAAATAGGGGCCTTATTCACACGGAAGGTGGTTCATACACTACAAGGTCGGTGGCAGAGACCGTTACTTTCAGGCCTGTGGCAGGGGCTGCAACAGTTCACCCGGTAGGTGGCAGCTACCAATTCACGGTCGGTGGCAGAGACCGTGCGCCAAGCCTATTCGCTCGCAAAGGAATAGGAGAGTTCATTGTGCCTGGGCCTACTCGTATCCACACCCCCTGTTTGTTCATTGAGGGAGTCTAACTGATTGTGTTTCATCCTTACATTGGAAAATAAAGGAGTGTTGGACTTTTATTGGTGTGGGGCTCATTTACTGGCAGACACTGTTCCACAAGAAGAAGCGGAGGCTCCAAACACCGAACACCGACCCAAAGGTAAAGAAACTTTGCTCACACCACACAAACATCTGCAGTGAAAGCTTGGCGTGGTGACCCTGCACTCTCTCCTCCAAGGTACCCCTAGACAAAAGCCAGAGAGAAAGAAACCGGAGCAAGAGAGAGAGAGTGGAGGGCGCTACACGTGGGGGCTCCGGGTCCAGGATGGTGTTCGTGTTACTATGGAGCTAGAATGGACGGAGTTTGAACGTGTCTGCCCGGAGGAGTTCCAAGTAGGTCGGCCATATTATTGGCCAAAGTGCATCCCTGCTCGAAGTCGTGGGCATGATGCTAAGAAGGGAAAGGACTACGCAGAAGAGCGAGAAGAGGGAGGAGTCCAGCCGTGTGAAGTAGTACATGTGGGGGCTTCTATTGCACTGCGCCACGAGGCACACCCTCCCTACTCAGTTCATGGGCGTGACCTAGGCCGGGAGAAAGCCCGCAAACTGGATTGCAAGAGGGGAGGAGTCCAATCGTGTGAAGGACTACACGTGGGGACTTTGGCGCCAACCTTGCAGTGCGCAATGGATCAGCAGCGAGTCACCATGTTCGGAAATACATCGTGGGTTCCACTTCATCCTTCTCAAATGACCTTGACTACTGCTGCTCCAGTGACCGATACGGGGATCCGGCTAAAGCCCCGGGGACGATTCGCCCTGTACTCGTGCATGGACGTTGAGGCCCTGGGTTTCATTTGTCCCGGCTGTTTGGGACTGGTGTGTCAGCTGAAGCCATTCGGGCAATGCGAGGCCTGCGGGGAGTTCTTATTTGAGGTGGACCCAGTTTTCGAGAAGCCAAGAACCATCCACCTCAACCGCACTACAGGCAGCACCACTCAAGTAGGAGGAATCACCGCTTTGACAGCCATTTCCTGTGCGCACTGCAGCGACCGCTCTTCGGAGGAATTGAAGGACTGTTGCTGTTGTTGTTCTCCATTCTCCAACAAGTGATCTTGGACTCTGGGGTAGAGAGGGCCAGAGAAGAAGAGGTCTCCACAAGTGCAGTTACCGCGACACTGTCACCAGGTGGCAGTGTCGTGCATCGGCATTCACTTTTCACACATACACTTTTAGAAGGAAAGGGTTTCTCTACGGAGAGGTTCTTTCGTTCTCACACGAACATATGTGTCAGGAATTTGTGTGCTTAACATTTCTTTTTCCCTCTGCAGGAGAACATCCCATCAAGACCGCTGAGAATGGGGCGGGTCTTAGTCAGTGATGTGGGTGGGGGAAAAATGACAATGATGTGACTTTTGAGATGTTTTACTGTTAAGTGTTTATATGTTTCCCTTCCCTTCCCTTACATGTCAGGCTCAGGCAAAGCTGCTCTAGTTAGTTTAGTTTTTAAAATTTTTAAATGTTTTTCAATTTTCAGTTGGTTTCTGGACTGGGCTATGTCCGCCGTTGAGGGCATAGTTTATTCCAGACACTGGGGACCAGTGTCAAACAACCAGGGGGAGAGTGTAGCGGGTATATACTGTTCTATCATGTTTAAAACTGGCAGAGACACCAGTGATGTATAGTTCCCTGCGGCCCAGCAGGTGGCGCTGTCCCTGTGGGCTGGGGTTGAACCATCGCTGAGTGCCGTACCCCTTTTTGGCCTCTCGCAGCGGTTGTACGGCGGGGCGGGGAACCCGCTGTGCTTGCTTGTGTTTCATCCTGACATTGGAAAATAAAGGAGAGTGTTGGACTTTTATTGGTGTGGGGCTCATTTACTGGCAGACACTGTTCCACAAGAAGAAGCGGAGGCTCCAAACACCGAACACCGACCCGAAGGTAAAGAAACTTTGCTCACACCACACAAACATCTGCAGTGAAAGCTTGGTGTGGTGACCCCACACTCTCTCCTCCAAGGTACCCCTAGACAAAAGCCAGAGAGAAAGAAACCAGAGCAAGAGAGAGAGAGTGGAGGGTGCTACATACAGTAAGGGGCCCTAAGTGGTTAACCATTGAATTTTCACAAGCTGCCCAATGCTCAATACTTTGTATACCCTGCAAGCAGGGATTTTAACCTTTTCCCTGCGGCTACCTTAACTGCATTTTTGTCACTCCCCTTTAATGCTTATACAATAAATTGTTTCCTTGTATTTTCAGTACCTTGATATAGTGTCCGCAGACCATCTGAGACACTTGGTTTTACCATTGAGACTGGTCTCGATCGCCCCTCTTCTTAGTTCTTCGTTATATACTAAGCAGAGTAAGTCATTATAGAGCATTTTTTGCCTCTATCTGCACCTTCTGTCCTGCTCTCCTAAAAATATTTAGGAACGTAGTGGTCATTATGCTCTTTGTTCCCTATAACTGGGTCCTTATATGTCCCCTGTGACTGAACACGGCTCCCTGCCACGCAGTACCGTCATTCTGGATGATCACATATTCCTTGTGGGGCTCCACATGTTAATCCCCTTCGTCCTGATCTGGTAGAGGTGGGTCCCTTTCTAGGCCATTGTTTGAGCAGCCCACATTGACACATGTAATATAATGTAATGTCTAACTTTTTCATGTATTTTGCATTTTTGTTATGTATCTTATACTGTGTTTTGTATTTTCATGCTAGAGCTGACTGGTGAACATTGGTGGACCTGATATATTACCCTAAGGGTGAAATATATAGGTATGTAACACCGCATGCAACCACCATCTCAAACAAATTTGGGGAGTTCAGCGGCCCACACAGTTTGTTGTCTGCTCTATTATTTTGTTTTTACTGAACCTTGCTCTCCTTTTTGTACTGTATACTATGTTTTTATGATGCTATGTTAAAAAATGTAAAATTTTATTTTTCTATTATTTTGCATGATACTTTGGCACCGGTATAACCCCACTTCCTCCTTCCATCTATACCAATTACCTTGGGATGAGGTGCGTTCTATTTTAGAATCTCTCAGATCGCCTTTTTTTTCCAGTAATGGTAAAGGTAATCCTGTGGAGCGCCAGATGGTGAACCGATATCAGAGGCCAAAGGTGCCATATTCGATAGTCTAATGCCCTGTCAGCACAGCCAGAGTGACGTACGCTGTACAGCCGCGCTGCAAGGCCACCTATCAGCCCGGGACTGGAGGCAGGAGACACAAGCTTAATGTCACGTACCTACAGCGGAGCCGGGGTAGTGGGGGCAGCCTCTCGCACGATCCCAGTCCCTGTACCCCCTGGAGGTGGGAACAGGGAATGCAGGGGCACGAGAAGGTGCGGGTGCCTCTTAGAACTGGTAGAGCCACTGGAAGGCACTGGAACCCTCTTCAGGCACAGGTGTGGTGGAAACCAGGTGTCAGATCCGTTCAGGGAAGATCCAGAGGGACAACAGGTGGAGGCAGAGGTTCAGCAGCGAGCTAGCAGAGAGGTACAGATCATGACGCAAGATCGTGGTCAAAGTCCAGGCCAAGGTCAGAGGAACAGGCAAGCAGGATAGCAGGCAAGGGGAATCCGAGAAGGGTAATCAAGAGTAAGCCAGGAGTCTTCAGGAGGAGATCAGTCAAACAAGCAGGTTTTCAGACAGGGATACAGGTACTAGCCAGAAAGACAATCCAGCACTGACACTCAGGTGAACCTGGTTTAAATAGGGCGGCGTGCGCCGGGACTGGAGGAGGTGCGCACATGCGCATGGGCGCGCGCATTGCGCTCATGGGCGCGCGCATTGCGCACGGGAGTGCGCATTGCGTGCGCGCGGTCTGAGTCCTATACGGTCCATTCTAAGTGTCCGTGCATGCGCACTAGCGCCTGGAGAGCGGACATTCCTTGCTGACACCCGGAAGTGTGTGTCAGCAGCGCTGGGTCTCTGACATTGCCCCCTCCCTAGGGGAACCTGAGACCAATCTCCATGCCCCGCGGATAATACGGGCATTTCATCGCTCCCAACCAGCCCACTCGGGCTGGTTGGGAGCGATGAAATGCCCATATTAGCCACGAGGCATGGAGATTGGTCACAGGTTCCCAGGAATTTTCTTCTGGGCCGATGCCCTTCCACTTGATTAGGTATTGGTTGAGACCACGTCATTTTCTATGACCCAGGATGGCTTCCACCTCAAATTCTTCTTCACCATCTATCATTATGGCCTCAGGGGGCCCAGTGTCACGATCTGGAAATGGGTTTGACACGTCAGGTTTTAGTAGAGAAACGTGGAATACCGAATGTATTTTAAAGGACTCGGGAAGCTCAAGCTCGTATGCCACCGTGTTAAGTTTCCTCTTAATTGTGAAGGGTCCCAAGTACCTAGGCCTCAATTTTTTAGAGGGACAGGTCAGTTTCAAGTTTGCTGTGGACAGCCAGACAAGGTCACCTGTCTTTAGATCCAGCTCCCCCCTTCTCCTCCTGTTGAAAATGTTCTTGTTATTCTCCTGAGCTTTAAGAATGGCTTCCTTTAGGATACGGTTATTGGAAGAAAGGAATTTTAACCTATCCTGGACTGCTGGTAACAGGGATTCCAGAATCAGTGTTGGTAGGAAAGTAGGATGGAATCCATAGTTGGAGAAAAAGGAAGTTTGGTTAGTAGCCGTGTGAATAGAATTGTTAAATGCGAACTCCGCCAGGGGGAGCAAAGATGCCCAATCCTCCTGGGTGATGGATGAGAAGCACAGTAGGTACTGTTCCAGTGTCTGGTTCGTACGTTCTGTCTGCCCATTAGTCTGAGGATGGTAGGCTGAGGAGAAATTGAGTTTAATGCCCAGGGTTCCACATAGTGTTTTCCAAAACTTTGATGTGAATTGTACTCCACGGTCAGAAATTATGTCATCCGGAATCCCGTGCAGTCTGACGATCTCTTTCACGAATACCTTGGCTGTTTCAGGTGCAGATGGGGTTCCCTTCATGGGGATGAAGTGCGCCATTTTAGAGAATCGGTCGACCACTACAAATATAGACGAAAATCCCTCCGAAGGGGGAAGTTCAACAATGAAGTCCATCGCAATTCTTTCCCAAGGTCTTTCGGGGATGGGCAGAGGTCTTAACAATCCCCAGGTCTTGTTCTTCGGACTCTTATTCCTGAGACAGGTTGGGCAGGTATTTACGTAGGCACTGCAATCCTTTGCTATCCCCGGCCACCAGAACTGTCGCTGAACTAAGTCCGTGGTCTTGTGGCCGCCGAAATGGCCAGCCAAGGGGGAATCGTGACAAATCTGCAAGACATTCGTACGGAGATCCTGGGGTATGAATATTTTGTTTCCCTGCCAGTAGAGCCCCTCTCTTTCCTGGAGACCGGTATGCGGAGGGAGAGGAATATCCGAAGATGCCTAGCGGATCTGGGACACAAAGTCAGTTAGTAAGAAATTTCCAGCTTGCAGGATAGTATCTGGCGGGGATGATGTTTCGGTATCTGGGAACATACGGGAGAGAACGTCAGGCTTAATGTTCTTGGATCCTGGCCGGAACGTTATTTGAAAATTAAAGCAAGAAAAAAAAGAGCCCATCTCGCTTGCCTGGGCCTAAGGCGTTTGGCGGTTCTGAGATACTCCAGATTTTTGTGATCTGTAAAGATCAGTACAGGATGTGCTGCTCCCTCCAAGAGGTACCGCCATTCTTCCAAAGCTGTCTTTATGGCCAGCAATTCTCGGTCCCCCACGTCATAATTCCTCTCGGAAAGTCCCAGTTTCCGGGAGAAGAAGGCCACAGGGTTCATCAAAGATTTGGTTCCCAGACGTTGGGACAGGATGGCCCCTACCGCAGTCTCAGAGGTGTCCACCTCCAGGACATATGGTAACGTAGGATCAGGGTGCCTTAGTACTGGGGCAGATGTGAATAGCTCCTTAAGTTTGTCAAAGGCGTTTTGTGCTGCTTCAGTCCATTGGAAGTGGCTCTGTTTTTTGGTAAGTTTTGTAATGGGCGCTATGAACTTCCTATAGAAATTGGAAAATCCAATAAAACGTTGCACCCCTTTTTTGTCAGTGGGAGGAGGCCAGGACATGATAGCTGCAACCTTCTGAGGGTCCATGGCCACACCCCCAGTTGATATGACTAGGCCGAGAAAGTGGATGGTCTGACGCTCAAACTCACACTTCTCGGCCTTAGCGTACAGTCCATTTTGTCTTAGTCTGAGGAGGACTTGCTTCACATGAGTCCGGTGTAACTCTAGGGATGTTGAGAAAATCAGGATGTCATCCAAGTATACGATCACAAACAGGTCCAAAACGTCTCTGAAAATGTCGTTGACAAAGTGTTGAAAAGTCGCTGGTGCGTTACATAATCCAAAAGGCATCACGAGGTATTCAAAATGACCAAAACGTGTTCGGAAGGCCGTCTTCCACTCATCCCCCTCACGGATTCTAATTAAGTTGTATGCCCCTCGTAAATCAAGTTTGGTAAATATTTTGGCAGAGCGAAGTCTCTGGAACAGCTCTGGGATTAACGGAAGAGGGTAGCGGTTTTTAATGGTAACCTTATTCAACTCCCTGTAGTCGATACAGGGACGAAGGGAGTGGTCCTTCTTTTCGACAAAGAATATCCCGCACCAGCTGGGGAGGATGAGTGTCGGATGAATCCCTTGTTGAGATTCTCGTCAAGGTAGTCCTTGAGGACAAGAAGTTTGGGTTCTTCCAAAAGGAATCTCTGCCCCTGGTAGTAACTCAATTGGGCAATCATATACCCGGTGTGGAGGAAGAATGTTCGCCTTTTGTTTGTCAAATACGTTGAGGAAGTCGTGGTAAACGGGTGGAACTCGTTTCTGGGTTTCAGGGATAACTTCCAGACAGCCAACTACCGGGGCGGTAGGGCGGAAGGACTGGAGACAGTTCTGGGTGCAGTAGGTGGACTGGAAGGTCACCTGGCCGGTGGACCAATCAATGTGAGGGTTATGAGCCCGTAGCCACGGCATTCCCAGGATGACTGGGAATAGCGGAGAGGGAATGACATCCAGACGTAGAAGTTCCAGGTGGTCCAGTTGGATAGTTGAGGGAAGAGGTTGGGTTTCATGGGTAATGGGCCCAGACTTGATGTTTGATCCATCAGCCAGTCGCACGGAGAGTTGCTGTGACTTGGGTTGCAGAGGAATGTTGTGTTGCTGGGTGAAGACATGGTCTATGAAGCAACTGCAGGCACCTGAATCAATTATTGCTTGGACCTGGACCACCCCTTCCGAAAGCTGAAAAGAAACAGGAATAGAGATGTGAGCGGTGTTGGTTAAGGTCAAGAGACCAGGATCAGGAGGAGGGGAAGCAGACTTACGGGTCTTGTTGGGGCACATATTCGCATAATGTCCAGTTCCACCACAGTATAAACAGAGATTGTTCCTGCGGCGTCGCTGTTTTCTTCTGGGGTCAGAGGTGCACGGAGAAGGCCTATTTGCATTGGCTCAGGAACATCAGAGGCAGTAGCAGGAGAGGAGGAGGCAGGGGCTGCTGGGTGGCTGGGGACCCTGGGTAGCATCCATACCGGACGGTATTGGCTAGTTCTTTCAGACCTACGCTCCCTTAGGCGTTGGTCTATCTGAATAGATAGCTGGATCAGGTCTTCCAATTAACTAGGGACCCCCACTCGGACCAATTCATCCTTCAGTGCCTCTGAGAGGCCAATGCGAAATTGGTATCGGAGGGCAGCGTCATTCCGTAGGGTATCGGAACTCCATTGCTTAAAATCTGTGATGTAGTCCTCTACTGGCCTACGTCCCTGCTGGAGGGCATGGAGGTTGGTCTCAGCCGTGGCAGTACGTTGAGGGTCATCATACAACTTAGCCATTTCATCCAGGAATTCATCCAGGGTATTTAGGCAAGCATTGGCTTGTTCCATCAAGCGATGAGCCCAGGTTTGGGGTTCTCCTTGGAGGAGAGATACAATGAAGCCCACTTTTGTGCTTTCCAGGGAGAAAGTACGTGGTTGCAGCAGGAAGTAGAGCCGACAGGCATTTCTGAACGCATGGAATTTGCTGCGATCCCCTGAGAACCTTTCCGGAATAGGAACACGTGGCTCTGGGGGTGACACCATTACTGTGGTAGGAGGAGCTGGTACTATGGCTGCTGGAGGTGCTGCTGCTGTGGTAAGTGAAGGTGAGGTACCCGGGGTGATGGATATCACTCTTTGCTCCAGTCGGCGGTAGCCTTCTTGAAGGCCCTGAACCGCCTGGGTGAGATCAGTGATCTGCTGGCACAGTGTGTCCAGAGGCGAAGCCCCCGACCTGGACTCCATTTCTGGCTGGATTGTACTGTCACGTACCTACAGTGGAGCCGGGGTAGTGGGGGGCAGCCTCTTGCACGATCCCGGTCCCCGTACCCCCTGGAGGTGGGAACAGGGAATGCAGGGGCACGAGAAGGTGCGGGTGCCTCTTAGAACTGGTAGACCCATTGGAAGGCACTGGAACCCTCTTCAGGCACAGGTGTGGTGGAAACCAGGCGTCAGATCCATTCGGGGAAGATCCAGAGGGACAACAGGTGGATGCAGAGGTTCAGCAGTGAGCTAGCATAGAGGTACAGATCGTGAGGCAAGATCGTGGTCAAAGTCCAGGCCGAGGTCAGAGGAACAGGCAAGCAGGATAGCAGGCAAGGGGAATCCGAGAAGGGTAATCAAGAGTAAGCCAGGAGTCTTCAGGAGGAGATCAGTCAAACAAGCAGGTTTTCAGACAGGAATACAGGTACTAGCCAGAAAGACAATCCAGCACTGACACTCAGGTGAACCTGGCTTAAATAGGGCGCCGTGCGTCGGGATTGGAGGAGGCGCGCGCATGCGCATGGGCGCGCGCATTGCGTGCGCGCGGTCTGAGTCCTATACGGCCCATTCTAAGTGTCTGCGCATGCGCACTAGCACCTGGAGAGCGGACATTCCTTGCTGACACCCGGAAGTGTGTGTCAGAAGCACTGGGTCTCTGACACTTAATGTGTAAAGCCCGGGCTTCCGGGTTGGCACGTGGGATATGACGTTGGGGGCTGCAGTAGTCACTGGATCCACTGTGTGGTGTATAGCTAAGGGATGGCAGCTGTTCAGTGAAGCAGTCTATCACAGGGCTGTCGTCATGATGACGCGTTTCGGGCATGGCCCAGCCTCAGGCCCTGTGACATTGACAGCCTATAGGGATTTAAATAGGAATATGCACGGGGAGCAAAGTACTCTCCTTTCTCTTTCTCCAGCATAACCATGTATCCAATGATATTTAACAGACACACGCATAGATACCAAAGTAATAAATAAACTAATTAGCAAAAAATACTAATAAAGATAATAAAAAACTATTATAAGGAGTTATTTATAAAAAATGAAAAATAATAATAATAAAAATGTATTACAAATAATAATAATAATAAAAAAAATAAAAATAATTAAAAGGGGAAAGAATATAAGTGAAAAGTGAATAATGAAAATTAGAAAATAAATAGCTGAATAACAATAAATGTGAATGAAGGAATGAGGTCAACGTTGGTAACCAATTGTAAATCAATATACACACATATAAATATGTGCACATGTGAACCTCATAATAAATGATAATGTCATAATTGTAATGAAGATCAAATACAAAGACCCTGGGCAGATGAAGAGCCTGGAAACACTCACAAGATGGTATGTACATCCAGTTCTTCATTTAACCCATTGGGCGACATGGTAGACAATTTAAACATCCAAAAGGTTTCCCTCTTGCACAACAGGGAAAACCTCTTTTCCTCTCTTTGTTTGCAGGTTCTAAGCAGATGATACTTGTACTTAAAGAGGAAGTAAACTTCCTCTGCAAACTTTTACCCATATGTACGCCTATAAAAAGACTTACCTATAGGTATTGAAAATATCTCCTAAACCTATACAGTTTAGGAGATATTTCCAGTGCATGCAGCCAGTGACATCACTGGCGCATGCGCTCTGAAGGAACAGCCCACGTGTGCTGTTCCTTCTGAGTCTGTGCCGTAAATGAACATAATCACGGCTCCGGACAATCACAGTGTCGGAGCCCGCAAACCTGGAAGAAGCTTCTGGAAAGATGTAGGCCGTGACAGTGGTGTGCGGGGACCACTGCAACAGCTTAGTTTTAAGGTAGGTATTTCATAATGAGCTAGTATGCGATGCATACTAGCTCATTGTGCCTTTGTCTTGCAGGGTTTATTTTTTTGAGAATTTTTTTCAGAGGTTTACAACTTATTTAAGCCTCAGTGAAGCTCAGCCAAGAAATCCAATAACTTTAATGGGTTCTTAAATGTTAACCAGGTCATCCATACCCTTTTAAACTTCTCAGTAGGGATGAGCCGAATACCCCCTGGTTCGGTTCGCACCAGAACCCGCGAACGGACTGAAAGTTTGCGCGAACTTTCGAACCCTGTTTAAGTCTATGGGACTCGAATGTGAGAAATCAAAAGTGTGAATTTTAAAGGCTAATATGCAAGTTTATGTCCTAAAAAGGGTTTGGGGACCATGTCCTGCCCCAGGATATATGTATCACTGCAAAAAAAAGTTTTAAAAACTGACGTTTTTTTGGGAGCAGTGAGTTTAACCCTTTCCATACAGGGCTTTTTATACCACTTCCATACCGGGCCTATTCTGACACTTCTCATACAAAAAGGAAAAACCCCAAGATGACTGATGGGATGAAAAAGCGGCTACTTTTAACAACAGTGGATATAGACCAAACCTGGGATATATAAAAATTTATTATTGGTATCAAAATGGTGCACATACATTGGGTATCACGTGTGCTGGGGAATAAAGGATAGCTTCATATACGTTTTACTGATGATCTCCTAAAAAGGAGCTATTTTCAGTGATATTGATTAATCAAACATAAAACAAAACAGACTGACAAGACAATTAAAACAATTAGGGGGAACACACAACACAGATGGGTCTGAACGCCAGCATAACTATTCAGTGTGAGGCTGTAAAGTGGTACAGACCACTTAAATTTCAATAATGACAAAAATAAATCATATGGATAAATAACTAAATACAGCTTCACAATGAATAACCCTAGGGTTTGAGCCCAAACAAATCTCACTACTCATATAACAACTCTTGGTCAAGGATGGCTAAGATATGGGTAGGAATTAGCCATGAGGTAAATAAGCGGGTGATTCAGCCAAAGTTCAAAATTTCAAAGGAATCAATGAAGGAGGCAAATCATATATGCATATAAATAATAATAGTAAGGTGTTCAAGATGATTATAGTGATAATTGATCCATCCTAGTTCATAAGTAACATACTAGTATCCATGATTGGAAGGTAGATAATTCATTTAATGTAGGTATTGCATATATTTTCCAAAATTGGTAGTCTATTTAAACAATGCAATATCAAGATCTCTCAAACTGAGGAGAAACAAAAGTTCATTTCCATATACATCTTAGGAAAATAGAACAAATTGATGTCAAGCGGCAGGATCAAAGTTGGGTATGACTGAATAGCATGACAATATAGTGAGCTGGATTAGCCTGTGGAATAGCCTTTATACTTTACCATCCCAGGATGTCTAGCAGAGGGCGGCGTTACTCCTGAAGTTGCAGAGTGCCCAGGGCTTTATTGACATACAAAGCGGGACCTCCTTGGTCCGCTGGGATCACCCAGTTAGTTGGTTGCTTTGAGTCGTGCGTTGGCCAGGTGTAGACTGCGCTGGGATGGAGTGATGGCAGCGTGATGGTCAGCGGTATGGTCCGCGCTGCAGGCTCCGGGCTCCGTTCCACGCTGAGATGAAAGGGTTAACAGCGTGATGAGCTGCGGTGTGATCCACGCTGTAAGCTTCGAGCTCCGTTTCCATGGCTGTGTTTCGACAGGGGGTTGAGTAGCTGGCGTCATGTGACTGCTGTGACGTCAACTAGTTTCGCTAAGAAGTAGCGTAGCTTCGTCTGGACTAGGAGGGGAGTGGGTACTTGCGGCTCTATTTATAGGCATCGCCTCACCGACAAGCCCACCCTCAATTTTAAAAGTGAAAATAAACAAGCAGTCCTTGTGTTTAAATGAGAGATTAAGCAAGTTGACACACGGTAAAAAGATAGGCTTAGAGAGGGGGGAGGGGGGGAGGAGCAAGGAAAGGAAGGAATAGGGAGAGGGGAGGGGGAGGGGGGGGAGGGAAGGAAATAGTTGTTAATCATCGGTCAAGGAAAACCTGTAAATTGAATTCAGTATTTAACCCCTGGGGGACTAAAGAACCCAGACGGAAGATCCGCCATTTTTCCTTTTGAAGGAGGATACGGTTAAAATCACCCCTTCCTTTGGGTAATTTGAGCAAATAGATGCCCTTGACCTTTAAACCATCAATTTTGCCATCATGACATAAGGCAAAATGCTTAGCCAGGGGATTTTCCTGGCCTTTCTCCGGGTCCCTTTCTTTCTCTTTTTTAATGTCCCGGAGGTGTTCTCCAATCCTAACCTTTAGGGGTCTCTTAGTCTTACCAATGTACATTTTTGGACATGGGCATGTGATCATATATACAACTCTGCTGGTAGCGCAGTTGATAAGATCATGGATCACAAATGTTTTCTGTCCATTTACGTCCATAAAGGATGATGTTCGATCCACAAGTGGACAAATTTGGCATCTATTGCATGGAAACATGCCTTTACTCCTGGGATATTCAGATAACCAGTTGGAACTGGGTTCTTTAACAAATTCAGAATGAATTAGCATATCCTCTAGATTTTTTGCTCTCCTCGCTACCAGCTTAGGTGAGCTTCCTACTATGTCCCGCAAACCGGGGCAATTTAGTAGGATACCCCAGTGTTTTTCTAACACTTGACGGACGGAGCCCCATTGGGCTCCATAGGGGGTAAATACTCTTACTGGTCCTGATTTTTGTATTTCCGTTTTCACTGGGGGAGCACATGAAAGAAGGCTTTCCCTATCCTGGCATGCTGCTCTTCGTTTTGCCCTTCGAATCTGTCGGTGGGAATATCCATGTTCTCGGAATCTATTATAGAGTTCCGCACTTTCCCTTCTTAGATCTTCCTTCTTGCTACAGTTTCTCTTAATCCTCAAAAACTGCCCTATGGGGATTCCATCTTTTAAGGGTTGGGGGTGGTGGCTGTCTGCTCTCAATAGGGTATTAGCTGCAGTCTCCTTCCTAAAGGTATGTGTGCATAACTTTCCATCCTCAATGTAGATCCAAAGGTCAAGGAAGGAAATATGTTCATCATCAACAACATACGTTAGTCGGATGTTCCGATCATTTTGGTTCAGCTGTTCACTAAACAGGGTCCATTGTTCCCTGCTACCACGCCAGATCACCAGCACGTCGTCGATGTATCTTAGCCATGCATACACATGGTCAGTATACATCGGCGACGTGAAGACTTCCTCCTCCTCCCAGAGGCCCAAGTGTAGGCAAGCGTAGGCTGGTGCCCAGGCCACCCCCATTGAGGTACCTCTGATTTGTTGGTAGTAGTGTGTAGTAAACTGGAAGAAGTTATTTCTCAGTCCAAACTGTAATAGCTCTAAGAGAAATTCATTTTGCGGACCAAAGTCCGAATAGTTTAAATCTAGATGTCTCCCCACCGCCTCTATCCCACAATGATGCGGGATTGAGGTGTATAGAGATTCTACATCCACGCTTATCAGCAGGAAACCATCATCAATTTTTAGTTCCAAGATCTTAGAGAGCACATGGCGTGTATCCTGAACATAGGATTTTAAACCAGTGACCATCTCCTTGAGGAGGGAGTCCAAGTACCAACCTATCCTCTCAAGAGGACCCTGTACCGCGGAGACAATGGGTCTTCCAGGTGGTTTGTCAGGGCATTTGTGTATTTTTGGAATAATATAAAAGGTCGGCACATTGAACTCCCGAACAAGGAGATGGTCAAATTTGCGACGGCTCAATAGCCTAGCATCCTTCGCGTCGGTTAGCATCCTGTTTAGTTCCTGTACCACCCCTGGAAATGGATCAAAATCAAGTTTCTTATAGGTCTTTTGATCTCCAAGTAGTCTTCTAGCCTCTGCTATATAGAAGTCGTCATCCATAAGGACGACGTTGCCCCCTTTGTCACTTTATTTAAAAAGAATGTTTTTTGCTTCTTTCAATTCTTTCAGTGCCCTTCGCTCATCCTTTGACAGATTATCGTGGCCGCTTTTGTTCCAATCGATATTATTTAGGTCTGCCTGGACCATCTCAAGGAACATATGTAGCCATCTGTTCTTGCTTAAGGGTGGCATCTTGTTTGACCGAATTTTTAGATCTGCTGTTCGTTTAGTTGGGCAGCTTTCAGATGCAAAATCCTCATTTTCCTCCAACAATGAGTTTAAAATTTCTAAGGCAATTTGATCATCTGGGTCTAATTTTAGATCGTCTGAGGTCATTAAATCCCTATTTGCATAAAGAGATTTAAAGAAAATCTTTTGCAAGAACAAAGCTATGTCTTTATATACCGTGAAGTGGTCCATGTTATCAACTGGTGAGAAAGACATTCCTTTTTGTAGGAGTTCAAAGTGTCTTGAGGCTAGAGGAAAAACTGAGAGATTTATGACTTTGGTATCGAGTTTCAGTGGTTCTTCACTTTCCAAGGTTACCTCCATTGGCTGCGCGTACGTTGTTCTGTCTGTGTTTTCTGAGTTTTGTCCTTGTTCTTGGTAGTTATTGTGGTATTTTGTGGGGCTTTCTGAGAAAGGGGGTGGCCTTTTTCTCCAGCCGCCCCCTCTTCCTCTAAAAAAGTCACCACCTTTGGAATTGCCTAATCATCACAGTCGGTGAAGGCATTATGTCGCCTAGATCTCGACTGGGATCGTGGGCCCCTCCTATTGGACCTGCTCCTGCTCCTGCCTCTTCTTATGGTAAAATCAAAGATTTGATCTTTTTCAAAATCCATAAGGTCTCTTTTTAGTTTAGACTGTTTGGTAGTTTTTAGATTAAGTTGTGCCTTTTCAATTTCTTTTTTAAGGGAGTCATTTTGTTTCGTGAATTCTTCCATATCTTTTAGGGACTCTAAGCCCTGTGCACACTCCATTATTTTCTCCTTTAGTTCAGTAAGCTGGATCTTTTCCTCCTCCACTATCAGACCCATTGCCGCTATCCCGTGATTAATGCAGAGCTCTTTCCACTTAGAGAGAAATCTCTCATTATGAAGATGTTCAGCAGGGACTGTTCGATCCCTTAGGCCACGGGGTACTATTTTGCGGTCAACATATGTCTCCAGGAAGGAGACGTCCCACTTTCTGTTTAGATGTTTTAGAAGTAATCTTTTGTGTTCTTTAAATGTATTTCTTATCTCATCATCCTGGTCAGAAAGCTGGGGAGGAGAGGAAGATAAAAGACAGAATGGAGGTGGAAATATTTTTGTGTGATATTTAGGAAAGAGGGGACGAAGAAGAGGAGTGGGAGGAGATAGAGAGAAAAAGAGCAAGGAATGGTGCAATTGGAATTTTTAAATTTTTTTATTTATTTATTTAACCTACATGCGGTTACATGGTATCTCCTTTATAGCCTTTATATATCAGTTAATTACCGATATCCTGTCAAAGTAGCGGCACAATACCCTAGGAGCCCCAAGTTTACAGCCAAAAGGTATTATTATTCCTGTATACCCCCCAGTCTGGGGGCTTGTTAAGCATTAATCTTTGGCTGAGCTATTCGGTCAATAATGTCATTCACTAGGTCTGGTAGCCAATTATCGAATGCTCTCTGATACGTGGCTCTGCAATGGGTAATGGGTTCTTGAGACAATTTGGATAAAATGGATCCTGTATGTAAATGTAAAATTACAATTTTCTGCTGGGGGGAGGGGAGGGAAACCTGAAGATCCTCAGTCCTCTGGGACCTAGCCCCCAATTAGGTTTTACACCCACCGAGCCTTCTTTAGTAGTAAGGTTCAGTAAAGGGTGTGTCCCCGGAGGGGCTTAAAGGGTATAGTGGGAGGGAAACGGGTGGGGGGCTATTAGGTTTTTTTTTTTTTTTTGGAAGGGAAGATGGAGAGAGTTAAGTTTACTTTGAATGTTAAAGGACTCAATGTCCCGGAAAAAAGAAAGATGCTTTTGAATGACCTGAAGCGAACGGAAACAGATGTAGCATATATTCAAGAGACACATTTTAGGGAAGGTGGGCTTCCACTTCTTCAAAATAGATTCTTTCCATGTGTCTACCATGCACCAAATCCACAAGCAAAATCAAAGGGGGTCTCCATACTCATTTCTAATCAGATCCCTTGGACCCTGGTGGATAAACGGGTTGACCCCAATGGGAGATTTCTCTTCCTTAAGGGCTGCATTGGTAGTATGAAAGTGACGCTCGCTACACTTTATGCTCCGAATTCATACCAAGATATTTTTGTTAAGAAAACCCTTTCAGACTTAGAGAAATTTGTAGAGGGTAAATTGATGCTTGGAGGTGATTTTAATATCACTTTAGATCCTAGAATAGATACCTCCTCAGGGATATCGTCAACTCCAGGAGGTATCAGAAGAAGTACTACAACGAGTATACTACGAAAGATGCATGAACTACAATTGGTAGATGCCTGGAGAATTTTCCATACAGAAGAAAGAGACTATACCTTTTTCTCTAACCCTCACAAAGTATATTCCCGTATAGATATGTTTTGGATGCCACACTATCTATTACCATCAATTTTAGAAACTACTACTACTACTACTACTATAACTTGATCTGATCATGCTCCGACCTCCTTGTGTCTCTCCCTCTCCAATACCGCTAACCCCCGGGAAAGAAATTGGCGATTGAATGAAAGCCTACTTCAGAATCCGGAAGTAAGAGAAGACGTAACTAAAGAAATTATTTCATACTTTCAAATAAACGATATCCCGGAGAGCGACCCGTGTATGGTGTGGGAGGCACATAAGACAGTGATTAGGGGGATTTTGATCAAACATGGATCAATTCTGAAAAAGAAACGAGAGAATCAGATCAGGGCCCTACTTGAGAAAATTCAAATATTGGAAAGGCAACATAAAAACAATCAAACCTTCTTAGTGGGAAGGGAATTAGGTCACCTGAGAAGACAGTTAACAGATATCTTACGATTTAAAGCTAAAGTCTTAATTCAACGAGGTAAGAAAATAAATTATGAATTGGGAGATAAATGTGGCAGTTTGCTAGCAGGGAAACTCAAAGAAAAAAGTAGATCAACGTATATACCACAAATAAAAGGAAGAGAGGGACAATTAAAACAAACACCAGAAGATATTGCCCAGACATTTGGAGAATATTATTCTACCCTTTACAACCTGGCACAAACCCCTACTCCAATTCCTTTAATAGAAGAATACCTCTCATCAACCGGTCTTACTAGATTACCCTCCCCAACTCGTCGAAATCTAGAAAAACCTATCTCTGTGGAAGAACTGAACGAGACATTAAAAAGAGTTAAACATGGAAAATCACCTGGCCCCGATGGCTTTAGCATAAACTATTATAAAGAATTTTCTGAGATACTGAGTAATCAGTTGATAAAGGTCTTTAATGCCGCCTTCCCCCGGGATACTCTTAGTGCTCATATTACTGTTGTCCCCAAAGAGGGGAAAGACCCGGCGGAATGTGGGAGTTACAGACCCATCTCATTACTCAACGTGGATTTAAAACTTTTTACTAAAATATTGGCGACCAGACTTCAACCATGGCTCTCCTATATAATAGACTTGGATCAAGTAGGCTTTGTCCCTACAAGGGAGGGGAGGGACAACACAACAAAGGTACTTAATCTGGTCCATTATGCTAATAAGACAAATACACCTTGTGTATTTTTGAATACTGATGCTGAGAAAGCATTTGATAGGGTTAGCTGGCGGTTCCTTTTTGAGGTATTGAAACAGGTAGGTCTGGGGGAGCGTATGATCGGTTGGATTACAGGTGTTTATACGATCCCCCAGGCTACGGTAAGGGTTAATGGGGTCTCTTCAAGGCCTTTCAGAGTTTCGAATGGTACCCACCAGGGATGCCCCCTATCCCCCCTACTTTTTGCTCTGTCATTAGAACCCCTATTAAATAAAATCCATCAAAACCCAGACATACAGGGATTACAGGTAGGAAAGGGCCAGTATAAGATTTCTGCTTATGCAGACAACTTAATGTTCTCTATATCACATCCACATACCTCTCTACCTAACTTAGTACGAGAAATTGAGGAATACGGCTCATTATCCAACTTAAAAATAAATCATAGTAAATCAGAAGCTATGAGTGTGGCTATGCTGCCTCAGATACGAAATACTATCCAGCTAAATTTTGGTTTCAAATGGGGAAAGTCACTTAAGTATCTGGGTATAAATATACCTGCAAAGGAAGAAGATATTTTTAAGGTAAACTTTCCTCCGGTATATAATTTAATTCGATCACTTTTGGATAAATGGCAACATGGTCTACACTCATGGTTTGGCCGTATTAATATTATAAAAATGTCCATTCTCCCAAAAATTTTATATCTACTTCAGGCACTGCCAATTATGATTCCTAAGGCTTTCTTACACCAGGTACGTGCACTTTTTATGAAATTTATTTGGTCAGGTAAACGGCCTAGGATTGGGCGAGATCTTTTGACCTTGCCTTAAGCCCTGTACACACGATCGGATAACCTATGGATTTTCGTCCGATGGATTTGACCATCGGAAATCCGATGAAACTGTTTTTCATCAGTCTTGGCCACACACCATCAGTTAAAAAACCGACAGCAAGAAAACGACGGCACGTACAAAACGTACGACGCGCTATAAAAGGGCCGAACAAATCTAATGGCGCCACCCCTTGGGCTGCTTTTGCTGATTTCGTGTTACCGCGTGTTAGTAAAAGTTTGGTGAGAGCCGATTCGCGCTTTTCAGTCTCCGTGCTTTGCAGATCGTTTCCTGGTGTTCAGTTTGTGCTTGTGGGTTTGTATTTGTGATTTAGTGCGTGCAGTCAGGTCGTTACTGCCTTGCAGTGCCTTCTTGGCCGTTCGTTTACTGTTTTTCAGGTCGTTCTTCTCAGGCCTTGCTGTTCCACGGTGCGTTCTGTTTGAGTGCGTTCTGACCAGCCGACCGGTTTAAAACCATGTTTGAAGTGCGTTCTCGTTCTCGAGCTCGTGCTGGCTTTGGGCTTGGTGTTGCAGTTAACACTGTAACCCGAGTTCAGTCCGTGAACAGGGTGAGGAGGAGTTCATGGACTAAGAATTGATTGCTCCAGCGGGACCAATTCTCTCATATGCCTCTGCTGCGGGAAATCCATGAGAATAATCCTGATGATTTCATGAATTATCTCAGGATGACGGACCCCGTATTTCACCATCTGTTGGATTTTTCACGAGGCAGGACACTGTGATGCGCCAGGCCATCACTGCCGAGCAGAGGCTTATTGCCACGTTGAGATACCTGGCGACTGGAAGAAGCTTGCAGGACCTCAAGTTCTCAACAGGCATCTCCCCCCAGGCTCTCGGGATCATTATCCCTGAGACGTGTTCGGCCATCATTCAGGTCCTGCAGAAGGACTATATGAAGGTAAGTTTTCTCCTTTAACCTCACATTATATGTTTTGATTGTTTTAGAATCTTCTTTATTTTTTCCTCCTAACCCAAATTTGCCTGTTTGTAATATCCTGGTAATGTCCCCATTTTCCCCATGCATTTTTTTACCTGTAAAGGCCTTTTTGGGCCCTACATGCCTATTTCCCTTCACTAACCTCTCCAGCATACTATCATGGGCGCAAACCAAGCTAGCCTTCTATTTTCCTTTTCCTTTTTTTGGGGTCATTGTCCGCGTAGTTTGACAACCCTCCCTCCCCCCCTAAAGATGTTAAAAAAAATGTAGTTCTCAATCAAGCTCAGCAGAGTGGTAGAGCCTTTTTTTGGATCCCCCACAATCACCTTAGGCCCCCCCCCCTTACATTATTTTAGAATGTCCACTCAGCGGGGGTGAGGCATCTGCTAAGTGGGCCTTTGTTTATTGGTAGGAAAAACTCCCTTAAATAATAATGTTAGAATGATGTTGGTCAACACTGTTTTTGTGTGTAATCTGCTTGCACTGTAAACATAAACCGTACTAATGTGTTCTTTTTGTTTGACTCCACAGTTCCCTAGCACACCACAGGAATGGCTGACTGTGGCCTCCCAATTTGCCCAGCGGTGGGATTTCCCCAACTGCGGAGGGGCAATTGATGGGAAGCACGTCCACATAGTGCCGCCACCCCATTCGGGGTCATACTATTTTAACTATAAAGGTTTTAATAGCATAGTGTTAATGGCGGTGGTGTCGGCACGGTACGAGTTCCTGTATGTGGACGTGGGGAAGAACGGCCGGATGTCCGATGGCGGAGTATTCGCAGAGACGGAGTTCGCTTACCGTCTGCAGGCTGGGGGTCTTGCACTGCTTCCAGATGCAGAGAACGTGGAAGGGCTACCGTTTGTTTTCATTGCGGATGAAGCTTTTGGACTAGGACCACACCTCATGCGGCCATTTCCCCAATGCACCCTCACCCCGGAGAGGAGGGTTTTTAATTACCGGCTGGCCTGAGCCCGGAGAGTTGTGGAGAATGCTTTCGGGATAATGGCCAGCCGGTTCCGCCTGTTCCAGACAGCTATAAATTTGGCGGATTATAAACTCAACAACATTGTCTACTGCTGCTGCTTGTTGCACAATTTTTTAAGGAAATTCTCCACAAATTATGTGTCATCAGTTGGGTCCCTCTGAACTGATAAATCTGACCGGCCTCAGCACTGCCCGTACTGGCTTGGCCCCCCAAAGTGCCAGTGAAGTACGTCAGAAATACGTAGAGTACTTCACAGGTAGGGGGGCCATCGCAATGCCAGACCACATCTGACCTTTGCTTTTACCATTTTAAAATAAACAAAAATATTTGATTTACTACAAACTTGTGTTGTCATTCTTGTATTTGGGGTTTGTGTCTCCCAGGTTCTAGTAGTGCCAAGTGTATTTCTCCTTAGTAAATAGCCTCCAATCTCAGAGGTAAAAACACTCATTTTGCATCTTCAGAACTGCTATTGAGCATAGAAAGAACAAGGCACATCTTTTTTGGACTCCCCAAATGTTTTTATTGATTGCACCACAGTTTTGTTTTTTTTTCGAAATATTTTTTTTTTGGTTTTTGTGCGGCTTTTTTAGCAGAAACATGCATGGGTCAAAAGCCACATTTTTTTAAAGAAAAAGTAATAAAATAACACAGTGAAAAATACAAACAGGAGATGGGGTGATGTTACCCCTGATCCATCCCAAATGTGAAGAACCACACTTTCTTTTTGGGGCTCAAATGGGTATCTTCAACATGATCCCATGGCTAGGGTAAACATGTGCTATCTGCCATCATGGGGGATCAATGGACGTGCTTTGGGGGTGAAAACCCTTCCTCTCCCCTACTTGAGGAGGGAGGAAGAGGTTGCACCCCCAAAACAGGGACATAGATATCCTGTGACGGCAGATAGCACATGTTGAGTCTTCAGTGTGTGCATCCTCACATTTGGGCTGGTGGAAATCCCATAGAAAAATTCTGACACATAACAAAACACACAAAAAGGGGGGGTTCACACTATTCTCCCCAAAATATCTATCATGTTTTTATATTTTTGCTCAATCACAATCATTCTCTTTCTCATAATGTCCATTTCGCTACTGCATTCCATGATTTCCTGAATGATTATTTTGGCGCTGGCACTCGAGAATGGAGGATTTGGACTTCCTGACACACCCCCACGTTCAGTCCCTAAAAATAAACAAATATTTTAAAACTATGCAGGCCTACATCAGGATTTACCTTGAAGTTGTGGTGACAGGCACTGACCTGTTGTGCTGATAAGCTCCACCTCTCCTTCCTCCACCTCCCCTTCCTCCACCTCCACTTTCTCCCCCTCCGCTTCCTGAACCTGCTGAACTTGGTCTGCTTTGGGATCTTCGGGGAGTTTCTGTGGTGTTGGGTTCCTCGTCTCATGAGCATGGTGTCCTCCCACTCTCCTCTCCCCTATGGGAATAGAAAAAAAAAATGTATCCTTTAGCACACAGACTTTTTAGGCCTGAAAATGGATTCTCAATGTTTTAAAGTGGGGTCCAATTGATATTTGGCCCTGAGTTTCAAGATGAACATATGAGATTTTGCAAACTCAACAAAGCAACAAAGCAACATGTTATTTTGGAGGACACTCACAAATACACTTGAATAACCACCAAGGTATCCACTGGACCACCTGTGTGTGACACCGTTAAGAAATTTGGTCATGTGGCCCAGAGTATAGTATCTTGATGAAGAACAAAAAAGAGTACACAACTGCTGGAGTGTCATCTCCTTTACCCAGAATACAGTTTATCCTTTCATTCACATTCTACATTTCCTTACAACACATCATCTAGCCAACAATGTGTAGATAAACATTGTTGAAGTAAAATGAGGCATGCCCACATGTAGTTTACGTGGATATGTGCCAAACATGTTTGGGGGAAGAGCAGCAATTATTTTTACGACACACTTAGCAAATAAGTGGACTCTCCACTTAACATAAAAGTTGAGATTTTAAAATGTGAAAACAGTCAAGCCAAGCACATGTTGCAAAACATGGAAGAATACATATTACAATGTGAAAGAACACAGTAAAATATACTTACTTTTTTCAATGCTTTTTATAAGCTTCCTATACTGCTCCGGCTCCCTGAGCTTCAGGTCTGACCACCTTTTACGGAGTTGTTCCTTGGATCTCCTGACCCCATATTTTTTATAGAGAGTCTTCGCCACTTTGTCCATAATTTGTGACTTCCGGAGATTAGGGGTGTCGTATGGGCCATGCTTGCCGTCGTAATCCTTCCTCCGCAGAATGTCCACCATCTCCGCCATCTCAGAAAAAGACATATTAGTCGCCTTGTATCTTTTTTTACAGGATCGGGACGTTTCCACCTCCGGGCTTTCCTCGTCGGTAATTTCTAATAAAGAAGCCACCTGTGTCTGCGACATGTCGCCGTCTCACACTGTGCGCCGATCGTTAAGGGGCGGGGAAATGATGAAAAAGTCCGTCATGGGCGGGCGACGAGGGCAGAGTTACACGCATGCGCAGGGTATAAAAAGGGGAAAGAAGTTATTAGGGATGCGCGGAGTAAGGACGACCGGAAGTGAACCAACGAAGTGAACTAAGGTAAGAAGGGAACTCGGGCCTGCAGTGGCCTATAATGGTTCATGATTGTAAAGGGCAATATTGTGATAAGTTGAGGAGAATCAATTCTGATCCTTTTCTTTTTTTTACTTTTTTTTTACTTGATGATCCAAAAAGATGCATAAACTACGAGACCTGGAGGTGATGCTGATTTTTATAGAAAAATATAAGGAACAGCGCAACCTGTGGGAACTGAAACACCCTGCGTACCACAAAAGTGATGTACGTCGGGCAACTATTACCAAATTAGCAGAGGATATGAAGCCATGGATCCCAGATGCAGACTACACTATGATCAATAATAAAATCAACAACCTGCGTAATTCGTATAAAAAAAAAATACAAGGAAGTGCGCCAGTCAAAGAGATCAGGAGCAGCAGCCGACGATGTAGTAAAGCCCAAGCTGTGGTACTACAGACATCTTCAATTTCTGGATGACCAGATCGAGGCCAGGGAATCTATTTCCAGCCTTCCCTCAACCCTTCCTTCCACCCTTCCCTCCAGCGTTCCTTCCACCCTTCCCTCCACCCCTGCAGAGGCGGAGGAGGAGCCTCCCGAGCTAGAAGAGCCAGATCTTCACATCTTCAGCCAGGTATAGTATTTTTGATCATAATTATTGTCCACTAAGTAATATTTTGTTGAACTGTTTGGATTAGCCATAAATGATATCATCCCCCCCCCCCCCAAAAAAAAAAAAAACAGTAATGAGATCAAAATTGTGTGTGATAGATTCCCCAAATAATACAATTTTTCATTTAATTTTAAAAACAGGATGAGGCAAGCCAGGAGGAAGAGGGTCAGGAGTGTGGCAGCCAGGAGGAGGCAGGGCCAAGTGGGACTCAGCAGGTCCCCAGGCCTAGTGGCAGCACCGTCTCCCAAGTGGCTCCCCTCCACGTCAGACCGCCAAAACAAGGGCGGATGACACAAGTGGAGGAGGAGTCACTAAAGATGATTCAGGAGGCTGCTGCCATTATGAGGGCCCCCCTCAACCCTACGGAGGGCTTTAGCACCTATCTGGCGGATAAGTTGCTCAGAATGGAGGCGGGACAACGGGCCCTTTGTGAGCACCTCATATATATGGCCGTACACATGGGGGCGAGGGGGCTGCTGACTGAGGCCACCCATATCTCGCAGCAGGCCAATCCCTCTCCTCCTTCTCCTCCTCCTCCTGCCACATCACCACCCACAGTGGCCCAGCCTGCAAGGGTGCGTGGACGGGGCCGTGGAGAGAACGCTGCAGAGAGGCGTGGAAGGAAGGCTACAGGGAAGAGCAGGAGGTGATTCCCTGGCCTCAAGCTGCTCATCCAGAAATTTAAGGTTGATGGAGTACCACAGCTTGGGATGATGTATGTCTTTGGCTGCTGCTCCTGATTTCATGCCGTTGTTGATTTTATTATTGATCATAGTCAGGTCTGCATTTGGGATCTAATGACTTCATATTCTCTGCTAATTTCTGAATAGTTGCCCTTCGGTTTTTGTTTGCTTTTTTTCCGAAATAAAGGGAAATTTGATTTCAGCCAACATACATGACTGATGTGTTTTTTTTTTGAAGTAGCAATAAGATTTCATAAATACAATGTGTAATTAATAACAAGGGATACCAACCTCCATGAGTAAAAAATAAAAAAAATATGTTCTTCGGAGAAATTGACACACCAAAAAATGCACCACAAATTTTAATACAAAAACCAAAAAAAAGGTGTAATTTGTGAGGTCGGCCTTGAAGAATTAAACAAATTATTCCTAAGATCACAAGAAAGAAGAAAGACATACGTTTCTCAGAACTCATGAGAAAGATCTGCTGCCAAAATTACATTTTAAAGACCGTTCTAAAGCAAAAAAACATGCGCTGCATTAAACGAAGCAATAACTTGCAGAATGACGAATGTGCTCTCTCCATTAGGAACGCTAGTTTTACCAGAACGAGCGCTCCCGTCTCCTAATTCAGTCTGAGCATGCGTGAGTTTTTTAACCGGTGGACTTGCCCATAGACGATCGGAAATTCCCATCGGTTTTTTATCCATCGGAAAATTTTAAAACAAGTTCTATTTTTTCCAACCGATGGAAAAAAGACCGATGGGTACCATACACGATTGGTTGGTCTGATGAAAACCATCCATCGGACGGTTTTCATCAGTCAAACCGATCGTGTGTACGGGGCTTTAGAGTTTTGGGGGGAGGGCCGTACCTGATGTAACGAAATATTATCGTGCTGTTCACCTACTGAGATTAGTAGATTGGTGCAGACATACTGACCTTAAGAGATGGGTAGCCCTGGAACAGCAGATGAGTCCTATCCCTCTAAGTAGAGCCCCATGGTGTTTTATGCATTTGCCAATTTCTCTTAAGAAGCACCCCCTAATCGGAACGACACTACGGATTACAGCAAAGATCTGTCAAGTATCTACGTTTTCCTCAAGACAAACACCTTTATACCCTATCTTGGGAAATCCAAGTTTTTCTCCAGGTATGGAAGCTGGAGCATTTCAAAATCTTATAGATAAGGGTATATACCAAGTCTCACACTTTCTTAAATCTGAATCATGGCCAACAGTTAAAACATTGACTCAAATAGGTGGTTTATTTGAAATTAACTTTTGGCAAGCTCTCCAAATTAGCCACTTCATGAGAACCCTAGGCCCCTCAATAAATTTTCGACGTCAACTAACAACTTTCAAATCATACTGTAATGAGAAAGATTTATTATTACATGGGATTTCTAAGATGTATAAATTGTTAAACAACCCCATCGAGGACTATTCGATGCCGTGCTTTAGTAAGTGGGAGAGATCTAAAGAGAACTTTTACCCCGATGCAACGTAAACAAATTATTTATCTGACTTTTAATTCTTCAGTAAGTAGCAAGACCCAGGAGTCTAATTATAAACTTTTGACACAGTGGTACTATACCCCCACACGACTGAATAAATTTTCAAATGAAAATTTAGACAAGTGTTGGAGATGCGGAGAAGAAGGCGGATCATTAGTACATATATTTTGGTCTTGTAGGAAAATAAGGCAATATTGGCTTGATATTCAAAAAATTATACAAGACATAACGGACTTATCAATACCAGATGACCCTGCATTTCTCCTCCTTCATTGCTCACAGATTCCCGTTCAAACTTATAGAAGATCAGTAATGTGTCATATGATTAATGCAGCTAAAGCAGGGATCCCATTGTATTGGAGAGAATCTCGATCCCCTTCTTTTTTGGAGTGGTTAAATAGGATTCTTGAAATAGAAGCTATGGAGGATCTTGTCCTCTCAGCTAAGAATAAGGAAAACCAATATAAACAAACCTGGTTGAGTTGGATCAGATTTAAAAACTCTGAAACTGGGAAGAGATTACTGTCAGCATGAGTGGTAGTAAAATAAAGACATTTATAATGGGAGCTATATTCTTATATAGTTTCATAGTTTAAACTAAAAAGGGAAATTTACATTTAAATAGGTTGACAATGGACTCTCTCCTTTCTCTCCCTTTTTTTTTCTTTCTCTCCCTCCCTCTCTTACTCTCCTTCTCTCCCTGACCCCCTTTTTATGTTGGGGTGATGTGGGGAGAGGAGGGGGAGGGTGGGGTTTGAGGGGAACTGATTATTATAGGGATTGGGTAGGTTTGGTTTAGGTAGGAAGAAGGATGGAAATAAACTTGTTGTCAATTATTTTCCTATTGCATAGGAAAGAATGCTGTAAAATAATTATTTTTTCTTGTTTTTGTTATGACAAAATTGAATAAAAATAAAATATAAAAAAAAAAAAAGAAAGCTGGGGCGAATCCTTGCTGAATGCATTGTTGAATTCTTCATCTATCTCCTCTCCAAGAACAAAGGCCATACTTGTTGCTGCTATCTTCTACCGTGTGCACAGTATCAGCAATATGAAGCTAAATATTTAGAGCCGGAACTCGTTTAAGAAAGGATCTAAAGAGATCCTTGGTCAGCATAGAGAAAACAAAAAAAGAAAGGAAAACGAGTTCCGAGATAAATTAAACCAGTGGTCAGTTCATTAAATATGAACCAGGTACTATTAACAAAATATGGTGCTGTTGTTGTAGCCAAACACTAAGCATACAAAAAGGAAAAACCCCAAGATGACTGATGGGATGAAAAAGCGGCTACTTTTAACAACAGTGGATATAGACCAAACCTGGGATTTATAAAAATGTATTACTGGTATCAAAAAGGTGCATTGGGTATCACGTGTACTGGGGAATAAAGGATAGCTTCATATACGTTTTACTGATGATCTCCTAAAAAGGAGCTATTTTCAGTAATATTGATTAATCAAACATAAAACAAAATTCTATTCTGACACTTCTCTCCTACATGTACAAATCATCATTCCTTTGCTAGAAAATTACTCAGAACCCCCAAATATTATATATGTTTTTTAGCAGACACCCTAGGGAATAAAATGACGGTCGTTGCAACTTTTTATCTTGCACGGTATTTGCGCAATAATTTTTCAAACGCCTTTTTTTGGGAAAAAAAAATGGTTTCATGAATTAAAAAATAACAAAACAGTAAAGTTAGCCCAATTGTTTTGTAAAATATGAAAGCTTATGTTACGCCGAGTAAATAGATACCTAACATGTCACGCTTTAAAATTGCGCACACTCATGGAATGGTGCCAAACTTCGGTACTTAAAAATCTCCATAGGCGACGCTTTGAAAATTTTTACAGGTTACCAGGTTAGAGTTACAGAGGAGGTCTAGTGCTAGAATTGTTGCACACGCTCTAACGCACGCGGCGATACCTCACATATGTGGTTTGAATGGAGTTTACATACGTGGGCGGGACTTACGCGTGCGTTTGCTTCTGAGCGCGAGCTATTCTGGACAGGGGCGTTTTAAATTTTTTTTTTTTTTTTTTTTTATTATTTGACTTATTTTTTTTTTTTTTTTGACTTTTTTTTTACACTTTTTTTTTTGATCACTTTTAATCCTATTACAAGGAATGTAAACATCCCTTGTAATAGGAATGTGTGTGACAGGTCCTCTTTATGGAGAGATGCCGGGCCAATAAGACCTCACATCTCTCCGCCAGGCTGGAAAGCATGAGATCGTGAAAAAAATGTCACGATCTCATGCTTACTAGCCGCAATGGCGGCTTTGTTTACATCTGAGGACCCGAGCGTGACGTCATCACATCGCGCCCGGGCCTCCGACGGTCATAGAGATGACTGGTGACCATCTGGTCACCAGTCATCTCTATGCTCCTCATCATGTGACCACCGGCGCCGGACGATTCTTTCTCCGGGCCCCCGATGGCACGGGAGAGCCCGGAGAAGCGGGAGGGGGGATGTCCAATACCGCCGCCTATAAGAAAGATCAAACGGTGGAACCGCCGCTATGATCATTCTTATGGTGCGCAGAATCGCCGGCTGAAGACAAGGATATCTGAATGATGCCTCTAGCTGCAGGCATCATTCAGATATCCCCCCTCAATACCAGGACGTCATATGACGTCCACCCGGAGGGAGAGAGGGTTCCTGCCGGCGTCATTTTACAATGACCCGGTATGGAAGTGGTTAATGATGCTTAAAGTGAAAAAAAAAAGTGAAATATTCCTTTAATTATCGTACCTGGGGGGTGTCTATAGTATGCCTGTGAAGTGGTGCGTGTTTCCCCGTGTTTAGAACAGTCCCTGCACAAAATGACAATTCTAAAGGAATAAAAGTAATTTAAAGCTGCTTGCGGCTTTAATGTAATATCTGGTCCCGGCAATATGGATGAAAATCATTGAGAAAAACGGCATGGGTACCCCCCCCAGCCCATTACCAGCCCCTTTGTGTCTTGTATGGATATTAAGGGGAACCCCGCAACCAAAAAAAAAAAAAAAAGGAAAGGCGTGGGGCCCCCAGGCCCTATATACTCTGAACAGCAGTATACAGGCAGTGCAAACAAGACAGGGACTGTAGGTTTGTTCTTAAGTAGAATCTGTTTGTAATTTTGAACTGGTACATTTTTAAAGTGTAGCTCCAGCCAAAAAATCTATTTTTAAGCTTTTTGGAAAACATAGGGAAGGGTTATCACCCCTGTAACATTTGTTTTGCTGTCTGTGCACCTGTTCAGAACATTTCACCTCACTTTCTGTCGCAATGACAATTGGTTTTTGAAAATGTGTGGTTTTTAGTGAAACAAGGATTGGTGATAAAGCATAAGTGGAGAGGAGACACCTTTTTCCCATATTAACTCTTACAGGAGAGAATTTCCCATCCTAGGGGTGGATTTCCTCTCACTTCCTGTTGTCTCCTTCCGTTTGCAAGTAGGAGTTGTTTGTAAGTTGGATGTTTGAAAGTAGGCGCCTGCCCTATATACTCTGCAGAAATTTGGGCCTTAGGTGTTGGTGTTGCCACAACACTGTAAGGCATCACAGTTACTCTTGGTGGGCGCAAGAACGGGCCCTGCTGTGAAATATTAGATCAAGAATTGTAATTACATGCCCCTGTTGAACAGGGGCAGAAAAATTGGGCCTTAGGCACAGGTGCTGGTGCCACAACACTGCAACCCCTCACAGAAACTCTAGTTGGAGCGCATGAATGAGCGCTGCTGCAAATTATTGCAGCAAAAATTTGAATTACACGCCCCTGTTAAACAGGGGCAGAAAAATTGGGCCTTAGGCACTGGTGCCACAACACTGCAACCCCTCACAGATACTATAGTTGGAGCGCATTAATGAGCCCTGCTGCAAATTATTGCAGCAACAATTGTAATTACACACCCCTGTTAAACAGGGGCAGAAAAATTGGGCCTTAGCCACTGGTGGCGGTGTCCAGAACCAAAAATGTTCTTACAAGCTATCAGCATTACATTGAGGAGGAAGAGGATAATCACTCAGCATAACAGGATAGCCACTCAGCATCAGCATAGGCAGTCTCACATTAAAAAAAAATATTGGGTTACATCAGCATCAGGTGCTTGGTAGCTGGTGATCCAAGACTGATTAATTTTTATGAAGGTTAGCCGATCGAACGATTCGGTGGACAGGCGCACCCTGTGATCGGTTACAAAGCCTCTAGCAGCACTGAATGTGCATTCCGAAAGAACGCTGGATGCAGGACAGGCCAGTAGCTCAATTGCATACTGTGCAAGCTCTGGCCAGTGATCTATCCTCAAGACCCAGTAACCCAGAGGATTTTCGGTGGGAAAGGTGTCCAAGTCTGATCTTGCCCCTAGGTATTCCTGCGCCATGTATATCAGACGCTGGCGATGGTTGCTGGAACCCATCATACCTTGGGGCTGTAGGCTAAAAAATTGTCTGAACGCATCGGTCAGACAGCCACCTTCTCCACCGCTCCTTCTGTGACTGACCGAAGCCTCAGCAACACGTTGTCCAGGACCAGGAATTTGTAACCTCCCAGGCTCTGGGAACGCATTGCACAAACCTTTCTGCGAGGCATCCCGAAGATGTTTCATCCTCTGCTCCCTATGCGATGGCAAGATAAGGTCCGCAACCTTACCCTTGTAACGTGGATCAAGGAGGGTTGCCAGCCAGTAATGATCCCTCTCCTTGATACCACGAATACGAGGATCCTTCTGCAGGCTTTGCAGGATCAGGGAGGCCATGCAGCGTAGGTTTGCTGAGGCATTCGGTCCGGAGTCCTCTGGGTCACTAAGGACAACATGATCCGCAGCCACCTCCTCCCAGCCACGTACAAGTCCATGGGTTTCTTGGGACTGAAATTGATCCGTTGAAGACTGCTGCTGATGCTGAGTGCTAGGCTCCACCTTCATGCTGACTCAATTCTCCTCCTCCTCTTCTTGTGTGATAGGCAGGCCAGCAGGAACACTGTCTGGATAAAGGGGGCCTTGAGAGGTAAGGAAGTCCTCCTCTTCCTCCCTCTGTTCTGCCTCAAGTGCCCTGTCCATTATTCCATGCAGCGTGTGCTCCAACAGGTGGACAAGAGGGACAGTGTCACATATGCATGCACTGTCAATGCTCACCATCCTCGTGGCCTCCTAAAATGGTGACAGGACAGTGCATGCATCCCTGATCATGACCCACTGGCGTGGCAAAAAAAATCCAAGCTCCCCTGACCCTGTCCTGGTGCCATATTGACACAGATACTCATTGATGGCCCTCTGCTGCGCGAGCAGCCGCTGCAGCATGGCCAACGTTGTGTTCCACCTGGTGGGCATGTCACAGATTAGGCTGTTCTTGGGCAGGTTGTATTCCTTTTGGAGGTCAGCCAGCCGAGCACTGGCATTATATAACCGGCGGAAATGCACACAGTTTCCTGGCCTGCCTCAGGACATCCTGTAAGCCCGGGTACCTGCCCAAGAACCGCTGCACCACCAAGTTAAGGACGTGAGCCAAACAGGGCACATGGGTCAGTTGTCCCTGTCGGAGGGCGGAGAGGAGGTTGGTGCCATTGTCGAAAACCACCATTCCTGGCTTAAGCTGGCGTGGCGTCAACCACCTCTGAGCCTGTACCTGCAGAGCTCACAGAATCTCTGCCCCAGTGTGGCTCCTGTCCCCCAAGCATACCAGCTCAAGCACCGCATGGCATCTTTTTGCCTGCGTACTTGCGTAGCCCCTTGAACGCCTACGGAGCACCGCTGGTTCTGAGGTCAAATCAGCACAGGAAGAGGCAATGGAGGAAGAAGAAGAGGAGGGGGTGGAGGAAAGAGGTGTGTCAGAATCACCACTAGTAGCATTTTGGAGGCGTGGTGGCAGACCAACCTCCAACACTACTGCACCCTGTCCTGCATCCTTCCCAGCTGCCAGCAGAGTCACCCAATGCGCCATGAAAGATAGGTAACGTCCCTGTCCATGCCTGCTGGACCATGAGTCAGTGGTAATATGCACCTTACCGCTGACTGCCCTGTCCAGCGAGGCCAAGACATTGCCTTCCACATGCCGGTAGAGAGCCGGAATCGCCTTCCGTGAAAAAAAGTGGCGTTTGGGAACCTGCTACTGAGGAACTGCACATTCCACAAACTCACGGAAGGGGGCAGAGTCTACCAACTGAAAAGGCAGCAGTTGAAGTGCTAGCAATTTAGCCAAGCTAGAATTCAACCGCTGGGCATGTGGATGTCTGGGAGCGAACTTCTTTCGCCTGGTACAGTCAGACGTTGATGTACCGATAGCAGATTGCCTGCAAGTACTTGGCTGTGACACACCTAATTCTACACCTTCATTCCTCTCAGTGCAGGTTTCTGAGAGGACTGAAGGTATAGTGGGGTTGGAGATCCCAGCTGATGAGGAGCAAGGAGAGGTCCGCTTTGTTCTTTGGTGTGGGTCTTTTATGTACGCTTGCCAACGGACTGCATGGCAGGTCGACATATGTCTGATCAAGCATGTGGTGCCCAAGCGGCTGGTGTTTTGGCCACGCGAGATACGCTTGAAACACATGTTGCAAATAGCAATGGTGCGATCTGATGCACACGTCTCAAAAAAGGCCCACACCAAAGAACATTTGGAATAATGCGCAGAGACAGCAGCGCTCTGCACATGCGGAGCTCTGCGGTGTGATGCAGCCGGTGTTCTGGCTCCTGGAGGGCATCCTGCCTCGTTGGAGATGTGCTTCCTCCTCCTCTCTCCTATCAGGCGCCCATGTAGAGTCAGTGACCTCATCATCCCCTCCGTTCTCGTCACTGGAGCAAACCTGGCAGTATGCTGTAGCTGGGGGAACATGACTGCCAGTTTGCTGTCCTTCTTGGGCACCCACTCTCTCTGGGCTCACGTTACTGCCTTCCTCAAGCTGGGTACCATCATCGGAGCCTTCAAACTGCTGCGCATTCTCCTGCAGAATGTACCCAACACTGTGGTCAAACAGTTCGGGGGGACTCTTCAGGAGGACATGGTGGGGCTAGGGAAGGAGTGACTGATGCCATTGAGCCAAGGGAAGAGGCCGCTTTGGCGGACAAAGTACCCTGAGGCTGGGTGAGAGAGGATGAGGACAGCTTGGTCATCCACTCTACCAACTCTTCAGCATGTTGCGGCTCAACACGGCCAGCTGCTGAAAAAAAGGACAAGCGTGACCCACGGCCACGTGCTGATGAGGATGCACCGTGTCCACGACCAGCACTGTTACCTCTAGACACAGAGCCGGCTTGCCCTCATTTATTGGCCTGTGTGTGTCTGCCTCTCCTTGTTGGCCTTCCAGACATACCTTATTTGATGTATTGGAATAAGTAGGTACACAAGGAATTGTCTGCAGTCAGCTTTAGCTGCACACTGTCGCCAGTATACAGTACACTGACTTAATATACTGCAGGTTAGCTCAATCAACTGCTTGTATTATCATTAATAGAAAAGCAATAGTCTGCAGTGAGCTTTACGTGCACACTGTGGCCAGACTACACTACACTGACTTAACCACTTCCCGACCGCGCCATGTACAAAAGACGTCCACAGAGCGGTCGAGTTATCCTGAGTAGACGTCCCAGGGACGTCCTCACAGAATCTTGCTCCCGCGCGCCCCCTGGGGCGCGCTCCAGGATATGTCCGTGACCGCCGGGTCCGGAAGACCCGGCGCATCACGGATCACGGTAGATGGCCGCTAATCGCGGCCGTTTACCACGTGATCGCTCCGTCAAATGACGGAGCGATCACTTGTAAACAGACCGGCGTCCTGTGATGACGCCGGTTTCCTCCCTCCCCTCTCTGTACCGATCGGTACATTGTGAGAGGAGAGGGGAGGGAGCGGATCATGTCCACTCCCTCCCCCATGTCAGCTGTGGGCTGGATCTGTGACAATTGCAGTCACAGATCCAGCCATCCATCCATCCCTGCTCAGCCATCCCTGTGCAATACTCTGCCAATACTCTGCAATACACCCTGCCAATACTCTGCAAACCAATACTCTGCAATACCCTGTGCAATACTCTGCAATACCCTGTGCAATACTCTGCAATACCCTGTGCAATACTCTGCAATACCCTGTGCAATACTCTGCAATACACCCTGCCAATACTCTGCAATACCCTGTGCAATACTCTGCAATACACCCTGCCAATACTCTGCAATACCCTGTGCAATACTCTGCAATACCCTGTGCAATACTCTGCAATACCCTGTGCAATACTCTGCAATACCCTGTGCAATACCCTGCCCATACTCTGCAATACCCTGTGCAATACCCTGTGCAATACCCTGTCCATACTGTGCAATACCCTGCCCATACTCTGCCCATACTGTGCAATACTCTGCCATATTCCGCAATACCCTGCCATACTCCGAAATACTCCTCAATACCCTGCAATACTCCACAATACCCTGCAATACCCGGCAATACTCCACAATACCCGGCAATACTCCACAATACCCGGCAATACTCCACAATACCCGGCAATACTCCACAATACCCTGCAATACTCCTCAATACCCTGCAATACTCCTCAATACCCTGCAATACTCCTCAATACCCCGCAATACTCGGCAATACTCGGCAATACCCGGCAATACTCCTCAATACCCGGCAATACTCCTCAATACCCGGCAATACTCTGCAATAACCACTTCCCGCCCGCCGGCCGTCATATGACGTCCTTGACTTTGTGCGGAGATATCTGAATGATGGGAGCAGCTACAGGCATCATTCAGATATTCGCTTTTTCAGCTGGCGATTCCCTGCACCATAAGAATGATCATAGCGGCTGTTCCACCGCTTGATCGCTCTTACGGAAGGTGAGAGGGGATGCCCCCCCCTCCCGCTGCCCTCCGGTGCTTCTACCGACTCACCGCTACGATCAAAGCCAGGATTGTTTTTTTTTTGTTTTTTTTTTCAGGCTTCCCAGCCTAGAGGTGAGATGTGGGGTCTTATTGACCCCATATCTCACTGTAAAGAGGACCTGTCATGCCATATTACTATTACAAGGGATGTTTACATTCCTTGTAATAGGAATAAAAGTGATCAAAAAAAAACATTTGGGGCGGAAAAACATGTCAAACTAAAATAAATAAAGTAAAATGAACAATAAAATATATATATTTTTTTTAAAGCGCCCCTGCCCCCGCGAGCTCGCATGCAGAAGTGAACGCATACGTAAACCCCGCCCACATATGAAAACGGTGTTCAAACCACACATGTGAGGTATCGTTGCGAACGTTAGCGCGAGAGCAATAATTTTGGCCCTAGACCTCCTCTGTAACTCAAAACATGTAACCAGTAAAAATGTTTAAAGCATGGCCTATGGGGATTTTTAAGTAGCGAAGTTTGGCGCCATTCCACGAGCATGTGCAATTTTGAAGGGTGACATGTTAGGCATCTATTTACTCGGCGTAACTTCATCTTTCACATTATGCAAAAACATTGGGCTAACTTTACTGTTTTTTTTTCTTTTAGGCACAAAACAGTTTTTTTCCGTAAAAAACGCGTTAGAAAAATTTCTGCGCAAATACCGTGCAAGATAAAAAGTCGCAATGACCACCATTATATTCTTTAAGGTCTTTGCTAAAAAAACATATATAATGTTTTGGGGTTCTATGTAATTTTCTTGGAATGTCTTCTTTCCAAAAAGGGGTCATTTGGGGGGTATTTGTACTTTTCTGGCATGTTAGGGTCTCAAGAAATGAGATAGGCCGTCAGTACTTCAGGTGTGATTAATTTTCAGATATTGGCACCATAGCTTGTGGACTCTATAACTTTCACAAAGACCAAATAATATGCACCAATTTGTACTTATTTTTACCAAAGATATGTAGCAGTATAAATTTTGGCCAAAATGTATGAAGAAAAAATACTAATTTGCAAAATTTTATAACGGAAACAAAGAAAAATACATTTTTTTACAAAATTTTCAGTCTTTTTTCTCTTATAGCGCAAAAAATAAAAAACCCAACAGTGATTAAATACCACCAAAAGAAAGCTCTATTTGTGTGAAAAAAAGGACAAAAATTTCATATGGGTACAGTGTTGTATGACTGAGTAATTGTCATTCAAAATGTGAGAGCACCGAAAGCTGAAAATTCGTCTGGTTAGGAAGGGGGTTTAAGTGCCCAGTTGTCAAGTGGTTAAGAAACTGCAGGTTAGCTCAGTCAACTGCTTGTATTATCAGTAATAGAAAAGCAATAGTCTGCAGTGAGCTTTACGTGCACACTGTGGCCAGTATACACTACACTGACTTAAGAAACTGCAGGTTAGCTCAATCAACTGCTTGTATTATCAGTAATAGAAAAGCAATAGTCTGCGGTGAGCTTTACGTGCACACTGTGGTCAGACTACACTACACTGACTTAAGAAATTGCAGGTTAGCTCAATCAACTGCTTGTATTATCAGTAATAGAAAAGCAATAGTCTGCGGTGAGCTTTACGTGTACACTGTGGCCAGACTACACTACACTGACTTAAGAAACTACAGGTTAGCTCAATCAACTGTTTGTATTATCAGTAATAGAAAAGCAATAGTCTGCGGTGAGCTTTACGTGCACACTGTGGCCAGTATACACTACACTGACTTAAGAAACTGCAGGTTAGCTCAATCAGCTGCTTGTATTATCAGTAATAGAAAAGCAATAGTCTGCGGTGAGCTTTACGTGTACACTGTGGTCAGACTACTCTACACTGACTTAAGAAACTGCAGGTTAGCTCAATCAACTGCCTGTATTATCAGTAATATAGAAAAACAATAGTCTGCAGTGAGCTTTACGTGCACACTGTGGCCAGACTACACTACACTGATTTAAGAAACTGCAGGTTAGCTCAATCAACTGCTTGTATTATCAGTAATAGAAAAGCAATAGTCGGCAGCGAGCTTTACGTGCACACTGTGGACAGACTATACTACACTGACTTAAGAAACTGCAGGTTAGCTCAATCAACTGCTTGCATTATCAGTAATAGAAAAGCAATATTCTGCGGTGAGCTTTACGTGCACACTGTGGCCAGACTATACTACACTGACTTAAGAAACTGCAGGTTAGCTCAATCAACTGCTTGTATTATCAGTAATAGAAAAGCAATAGTCTGTGGGGAGCTTTACGTGCACACTGTAGCCAGTATACACTACACTGACTTAAGAAACTGCAGGTTAGCTCAATTAACTGCTTGTATTATCAGTAGGGATGAGCCGAACACCCCCCAGTTCGGTTCGCATCAGAACATGCAATAAATTTGTTTGAACATCCGAACACCGTTAAAGTCTATGGGACTCAAACATGAAAAATCTAAAGTGCTAATTTTAAAGGCTTACATGCAAGTTATTGTCATAAAAAGTGTTTGGGGACCCAGGTCCTGCCCCAGGGGACATGTATCAATGCAAAAAAAAGTTTTAAAAACGTCAGTTTTAAAAGTGATTTTAATAATGCTTAAAGTGAAACAATAAAAGTGAAATATTCCTTTAAATTTCCTTTAAATTTCGTACCTAGGGGGTGTGTATAGTATGCCTGTAAAGTAGTGCTTGTTTCCCGTGCTTAGAACTGTCCCTGCACAAAGTGGAATTTCTGAAGGAAAAAAAGTCATTTAAAAGCACTCGCGGCTATAATGAATTGTCGGCTCCCGGCAATACAGAGAAAAGCCATTGAAAGTCATTGATAAAAAAAAAATACGTGGGGGTCCCCCCAAATTCAATTACCAGGCCCTTCAGGTCTGGTATGGATATTAAGGGGAACACCATGTCAAATTTAAAAAAAAATTACGTGGGGCTCCCCCCAAATATCCATACCAGACCCTTTATCCGAGCATGCAACCTGGCAGGCCGCAGGAAAAGAGGGTGGGACAAGAGAGCGCCCCCCCCCCTCCTGAACCATACCAGGCCACATGCCCTCAACATGGGGAGGATGCTTTGTGGGTCTGTGACCCCTCAAAGCACCATGTCCCCATGTTGATGGGGACAAGGGCCTCATCCCCACAACCCTTGCCCAATGGTTGTAGGGGTCTGCGGGCGGGGGCTTATCGGAATCTGGAAGACCCCTTTAACAAAGGGGACCCCCAGATACCGCCCCCCCTTTCACAAAGAGCCTGACAGGTCTCTTATGTAACTGAGGATGGGGCCACACCTCTGATGTAACGCAGGTTTCCGTTGCTATTTATTTATAAACATGCTATTTACATAAGATGGCTTCATCTATGTCCACACATATAATTTTTGCTGGCTTCCCTGGACAGTTTAACCCACATTCACAGTTACATACATTTTTCATCATCCACTTTATTTCATTTCATCTTTCATACCACACACTTTATTTGTTTTTCACTTTAATTTCACTGGATCCATATACATATATATATTTTCAGATGCTCTTGTTCACTTTCTATTTTATTCAGTGTTCAGGATTCCTGCACCACACATTTTCACTATCAATTTACCAATTATATGTTAATTACCCACACCCTCTCGTTTAGGTCACATGGTCCTCTATGAGTGGTATATTATAGAAATGATTTGTGTGCTAGATAGCTATGATTAAACACTAGTACAGTGTGAAACGCGTCAGCTTGACCGATGTGCTGTGACTTGTAGTGCTGTTTTGGATTTTGGATTTTACAATAAAGGCAATTTTTATTCGGAGTGCGGCTGTCCAGAAGAACTCTTTCTTTTGTTTTTGTCTCATATGTGCACCCGTGGTTCTGATATGAGTGATTATCTTGAAGACATCCACACCTGAGCGGCTTCCCTTTCTGTACCTCCCTAGGGAACACTTAACCCCTTTATCGCCCCCTAGTGTTAACCCCTTCCCTGCCAGTGATATTTATGGCTATTTATAGCACTGATCGCTGTATAAATGTCACTGGTCCCAAAAAAGTATCAAAAGTGTCCAATCTTTTCAGACACAGGGAAGCACCATACGGGACATTTCTACCCTCACGCCCTTCGAACGTCGCTTCATAGCAGAGGAACCGATCCCACATATGATTTCTGAACTCTACCACCTGCTCGGTTCCTCTGCCTCAGTAGTGAAACCTACATACATCAGGGCCTGGGAACGGGACTTAGAGACGTTTTTTTCCCCTATCCAATTATCTTCTCTTTGCCAACTTACTCGATCTAGCTCTATTGACTCCAAGACGCAGGAAATTAACTACAAAATACTGCTACGCTGGTACCGTGTACCAGCAGACCTTGCAAGAATATACCCATCCACATCAGATCGATGCTGGAGGGGCTGCGGTCACAGGGGCACCCTTCTGCACATTTGGTAGGACTGCCCGATGATTAGACCCTACTGGGAGGACATTAGGTCCCAGATCAAAGAGATTACGGGTACAGACATCCCTCTCTCTCCGGTTCACTTCCTGCTACACACTCCTCCCATGCCAGTGAGCCAGTACAAGAAAAGTGCGCTGCCTCACTTGTTGAACGCAGCTAAACGGCTGCTTCCTACGTACTGGAAGCGCCTGCAAACCCCAGGCAGGGAGGAGTGGCATCGTAAGGTGAGTGACATCAGGGAGGCGGAAGATTGGATTGCCACCTGCAGGGACACCGGGACCACTTCTCCGAAACTTGGTCGACCTGGGACGCATATGTCCCAGATCCAGGCCATGTGTCCTCCAGCCTAGATGTGGCCCTGTTGGAGCTCGCGGAGCTGTCCCTCAAGGGGTGGCCTCGGGGGTTCTCAAGCGGGTGCAGAGGGATGAAACGTCCTGGAACATCACACGGTGGTTTAGCTGATAGCGGGAGTTGGGACGAGTAGTTCTTTCTTTCTTCTAGCTGCTGAATGTGTGCTAATACGCTGATGGGGCCCGGAGTGGAGGCGGAGTTGGACACGGAATTCCAGGTATGTTCTAGTCTATCTTTTTCCCTCTCTCTCTTTCCTTTCCTCTTTTTTTTCATATCACCACCCCCTTTTGTTTTGGTTTCAATCTGCCAGGGCTGTCTGTCTAAGGGCGGTCCACCTGTTTAGAACTAGGTGACGGGTGTGGTGTGGGAGGGCCGGCTGGCTTGACGGACTTAGACAGTCTGCCATCACGAGATTCCCTGATCTGTTCTGGGGATCGGCACTTTTGTGCCACCGTAGTGCAGAGGCCTTGACCTGGGGGGGCCTGAGCAGAGGCGCACTGCGGGGGGAGGTCAGTTGGAGGCGGATAGTCGCCCCCTTCCCTTCGGGCGTGCCACCCCGGCCCACCGCTTAACTTATACAATACACTGTAATTTTCGTGTGGTCCGGGGAGCTGGTCGGCCAGATCGCACACCCAATAACTCATCTTTGGAGGATAATTCCATCCTATATTCCACAACCTGGCGGTTGGGGCTCGGCTCACTCGTTGTGTGGGAGGAGGCCTTGCCGCCGCTCCGTTACCTGATTATTACATTCCCTATGCCTTTGGCTGATTTGACCGTTTTTCTCCAGTGAATGTTTGTCATTGAAGTTTTTATGTCCTTTTCTTTTAAGGAATTACAAAAAAGGAATGACTGGTGCATTACTTGATGTCTTTATCTCTAGCGACTGTAACCTGAGATGTACTGCCCTGTTTTTCATAAATAAAGATTGTCCAATCTGTCCGCCGCAATGTTGCAGTCCCGCTAAAAATCGCTGATCACCGCCATTACTAGTAAATAATAATAATAATAAAAATGCCATAAATATATCCCCTATTTTTATTTGGTAGATGCTATAACTTTTACGCAAACCAATCAATATACGCTTATTGCGATTTTTTTTTACCAAAAATATGTAGAATACATACATATTGGACTAAAGTGATATATTTTTTCAAAATGTTTGTTTACACGCAAAAAATAAAAAACAGCAGAGGTGATCAAATACCACCAAAAGAAGGCTCTATTTGTGGAAAAAAAAAAAGGACAATTTTGTTTGGAACAACGTCGCATGACCACGCAATTGTCACTTGAAGCGACGCAGTGTCGTATAGCAAAAAATGGCCTGGTGGTTAAGGGACAAATCCTTCCGGGGCTGAAGAGATTAAATAGCCAGAAGGGGCTGGCTTTGAGCTTGACTGACAAGCAGGAGATGATCAACAGGTGAGCCACTGTGGAACGATGAGTACTGGCAATTAACCAACAGCTGAGCAACCTGAGCACAGAGAAGGAAGGGCTGGGAGCCAAGCCCTGACAAGAACCAAAGGAGGCAGTAGTCAAATTATTATTAGCTCATATAAAAGGACATTGCATGTACAAATTAATAGAAAATGTTAATGCAAGCTGAATAAACCTTGTAAATGACTTTAAACTGTCATTTCAGGCCCATGTTCAATCCCTGTCCAAATCATGCCGCCTTAGCCTCCGCAATATTTCTAGAATATGCCCCTTTTTAACCAATGACACCACCAAGCTTCTAATTCACTCCCTGGTTATCTCTCGCTTCCACTACTGCAACTCCCTCCTCATTGGATTACCTTTACATCAACTATCCCTACTTCAGTCCATACTGAGTGCTGCTGCAAGACTCATCCACCTTACCAACCATTCAGTGTCCTCCACCCCTCTCTGCCAGTCCCTCCACTGGCTTCCACTCACCCATCTAATAAAATTCAAAGAACTAACAATAATTTACAAAGCCATCCATAACTCTGCCTCCAGCTACATCACTAACCTAGTCTCAAAATACCAACCAAACCGCTCTCTTCGGTCCTTCCTAGACCTCCTGCTCTCTAGCTCCCTTGTCACCTCCTCCCATGCTCGCCTCCAGGATTTCTCCAGAGATTCTCCTATCCTTTGGAACTCCCTACCCCAATCTGTCCGACTGCGCTCCAATCTATCCATCTTTAGACAATCCCTGAAAACACTTCTCTTTAAAGAAGCCTATCCTGCATCTAACTAATACACTGTTTTACTTTCTCCATCAGCTCATCCCCCACAGCTATTACCTTTTGTATTAATTGGCCCTCCCTCTTAGATTGTAATCTCTAATGAGCAGGGCCCTCTGATTCCTCTTGTACCAAATTGTACTGTAACTGTAATGGCGCTATATAAAGCCTGTATAATAATAAATGAAATATCATTTGTTTTTGGGATGCGTATCTTACTTTTCAAACATACTTATGAGTTTAACAACAAAATACATAATTGAGTCATTTAAACTGACACCATTTATTAAAGAGATTAATGTTTGTATTTTATATCTAATATATACCCTTAAAGGGAGTTTGATATTACAGAACCTGTAATACACATTTTAACATTTCTCTTATAGAGTATGAAGCAGAAAATGTCATAAACAGATTATTTTGTTATTATCTTTCATTTCCTTCCCTGCTGATACTAAAAGCAATCTTATTTCAAAAAAGATTTAGCACTGACTAAAATGTTCTTAAAATGAAAATATTATGAAGACTTCACTTAAGGGCTTAGGTTTACAAAATAAGATAAATATTTGATTATTTTTAAATTTCCATCATTGTAACTCTTATTCCTGTATTAATTCTTAAACTGCATACAGTACATTAGATCTACCAATCTTACTAATGCAGGAATCCCAGGGAACAGCTCTATGCCCCTGCAAACCTCCCCCAGCATAAACCAACTTGCTTTTCTTTCAGCTTGCTGATATAGTCACCCTAAGAATTAGGGTGAACATGGGGATAAGGTGCTTTGGGGGGCACTCCGAAGCACCCTCCCCATGTTGACGGGAATCGGCCTGGCATGATTCAGGAGTGGGGCGCTTGCTCGCTTAAATTTTGTCGTGGAGTTCCCCTTAAAATCTATGCCAGACCCAAAGGGCCTGGCATGGATTTTGGGGGGGACTCCATGCCGTTTTTTCTTAATTCTGTCATAGGGTTCCCCTTAACCACTTCAATACTTTGTATTATATACGCTGCACTGCACTATATACCCTGCACTGTAGTATATACACTACACTGACTGCACTATATATTCTCCACTGTATTACAGTCAGGTCCATAAATATTGGGACATCGACACAATTCTAATATTTTTGGCTCTATAAACCACCACAATGGATTTGAAATTAAATGAACAAGATGTGCTTTAACTGCAGACTTTCAGCTGTAATTTGAGGGTATTTACATCCAAATCAGGTGAACGGTGTAGCAATTACAACAGTTTGTATATGTGCCTCCCACTTTTTAAGGGACCAAAAGTAATGGGACAATTGGCTGCTCAGCTGTTCCATGGCCAGGTGTGTGTTATTCCCTCGTTATCCCATTTACAAGGAGCAGATAAAAGGTCCACAGTTCATTTCAAGTGTGCTATTTGCATTTGGAATTTGTTGCTGTCAACTCTCAATATGAGATCCAAAGAGCTGTCATTATCAGTGAAGCAAGCCATCATTAGGCTGAAAAAACAAAACAAACCCATCAGAGAGAGAGCAAAAACATTAGGTGTGGCCAAAACAACTGTTTGGAACATCCTTAAAAAGAAAGAACGCACCGGTGAGCTCAGCAACACCAAAAGACCCAGAAGACCACAGAAAACAACTGTGGTGGATGACCGAAGAATTCTTTCCCTGGTGAAGAAAACACCCTTCACAACAGTTGGCCAGATCAATAACACTCTCCAGGAGGTAGGTGTATGTGTGTCAAACTCAACAATCAAGAGAAGACTTCACCAGAGTGAATACAGAGGGTTCACCACAAGATGTAAACCATTGGTGAGCCTCAAAAACAGGAAGGCCAGTTTAGAGTTTGCCAAACAACATCTAAAAAAGCCTTCACAGTTCTGGAACAACATCCTATGGACAGATGAGACCAAAATCAACTTGTACCAGGGTGATGGGAAGAGAAGAGTATGGAGAATGAAAGGAACTGCTCATGATCCAAAGCATACCACCTCATCAGTGAAGCATGGTGGTGGTAGTGTCATGGCGTGGGCATGTATGGCTGCCAATGGAACTGGTTCTCTTGTATTTATTTTTACATCAATAGTTTTTTATTAAAGAATTTTTGCACGTAACAGATAACAGAGGGAAAAAAGAAAAAGGAGAGTACAGGGAGAGATATACACTATCATTGATACACATTGGTGATAAGCATACATTTAGGGCTTTTAAACAGTTTATCAAAAGGTCTTGGGCCAAATAGCCCAGTATTCATCAAACTTCTTGCATGTTAGAGAATTGATTGATAAGAGACGTTCAAAGGTATAATTTCTATGAACAGCTGCCATGACTTCAGAAATGTTCACAGCTTTATTGGATTTCCAATTACGCAGTATCAACAGGCGTGTTTCTAGTAATATGTGCGTTACAACTGGCCTATAAAATTGCGGAAATTTGTCAATTTTTAGGTGCAATAGCGCCAATGCTGGGTCGGGCTGTGATAGTATTCCAGTTAAGGATGAGATCTTTTGGAAAACCTGGTTCCAAAGACTTCTTATACTAGGGCAATGCCAGAACATATGAAGTAAGTTACCTACGTGCCCGCACTCTCTCCAGCAGTTTGGTGACGTACCTGGAAAGTATGTGGCAAGTCGGAAGGGAGTGTAGTGCCATCTGTTTGCAATCTTGATCGTTAGTTCCCAATGTTTTACGCAGTGGGAGGATTTGTGAATTTCTATGAAGGCGCGGTGCCATTGTGCATCCGAGTAAGTGTAGCCCATATCAACCTCCCAGTTTTGCATTGCTGCTGTCTTATGGAATGTCATTCTGTCTTGCATTAGGTTATAGAAAAAGGAGATGCCCTTCGTATCCTGCTTTGCCTTGGAGTAGAATTGCCAGATTTTATTCGGCACCGTCACTAATGGAGGGGCATGATATTTCAAGAAGTGCGTAATTCTAAGGCATTTGAAAAAACCGGGCGAGGAGATACGATATTGTACCATGATTTGATCTATAGTCTTGAGTCTTGGGCCGTCATATAGGTCCGATATGTGGTGGATGCCCTTATTGGTCATGTCTGTGACGTCTAGCATTGGAATCTTGGACTCCAATAGAGTCAAGGGAAGGTTGAAGTCCATAGATTGTACGTCCCCATGGTATTTATCTAAAAGGAGTCTCCAGGCCCTCAATGAGGCCTGTATTGGAGGTGAAAGGGTAGTAATGTTCCAGGGGACCCACCTGTCTCCTATGAGTAGTTGGGTGAGATCCTTCGTTGGAGATAGGTTAGTTTCTATATCAACCCAGAGGGGTAAGTCGGATTTTTGAGTCCAGAATTTAATCTGGTCTAGGCGCACCGCCCATAGGTAGTCATAAATGTCTGCTAGGCCTGCCCCCCCTGCTTTTTTGTGAGAAGTCAAGTTGTTCCTTGAGCACCTAGCTCTTTTCCCCTGCCATATGTACTTCCAGCTCATACTCGCGAGGCTGTTGAGGAAATGAATAGGAATATGTATCGGTAGGGTGCGGAACACATATAAGATTTGTGGTAGTATCAACATTTTATATGCGGATATTCTACCCATCCACGAAATTTCAGTTCTTGAAATATCCCTAAGCTGGGCTTCCAGTCTGGTCACCAGCGGAGTCATGTTAGACTTGGCGAGGGCGGATATCTTACTAGTGAGCGAAATGCCCAAATAGGTAATACTACCTGTGCTCCAGGTATACGGTAAGTTTTCTTGTAGGGATCGTTTCGTTTGGGACTGTACTCCTAGGTCTAGGATAAGGGATTTTGTGAAGTTGACCTTATAATAGGAGACATTTCCAAATGCTGTCAAAAGTTTATGTGCCTCTTTTAAGGACTTTAGTGGGTTAGTCAGGAGCAGGATTACATCATCCGCAAAGAGATTAATGGTGTGCATATTAGAGCCAAACTGGAAGCCCGAGATCAAGGGTTGGGATCTGATTGCTTCAGCTAGTGGTTCTATCATCAAGTTAAAAATAGTTGGAGACAGGGGACAACCCTGTCTAGTCCCATTTGAGATATCAAAAGGCCTAGACAGGAGGCCTGCCGAGTAAACTTGGGCCGACGGGCAAGAGTAAAGGGATAAAATAGCTTTCAATATTGATCCTGTAAACCCAAACTTTTCTAGAACCATTTCCATGTAGGTCCAATGGACCCTGTCGAACGCCTTCTCTGCGTCAATAGAGAGTAGCAGAGAAGGAGTTCGAGTTCTTTCAGCATGATGTATCACATTGATGATTCTCCTAGTGGCGTCAGAGGTCTGTCTCCCCTTCACAAAGCCCATCTGGTCTTGTTTGATAATTAGTGGTATAATATGTGTAAGTCTCTTAGCCAGTAATTTTGCATAAATTTTGGTGTCAGTGTTCAGGAGTGAAATGGGTCTGAAGTTGGCAGGTGTGTTGGGTTCTTTTCCTGGTTTAGGTAATGTGACTATGTGTGCTTGTAGCATTTCTCGTGGAAGCGTCGCAGATTCAGTGGCTTTGGTGAAGACTGTGGCCATGTGGGGTGAGAGTATGTGTTTAAATGTTTTGAAGTATTCATTGGAAAAGCCATCCGGGCCTGGAGACTTCCCGTTCGGTAAAGAGTTAGTTATTTTTTCCACTTCCAGGGCTGTTATGGGACTGTTTAGGTCCTCTAGTTGTGTTTGGGAAAGGGATGGAAGTTTTAGTGTATTTAGGAATGTTTGTATTTTTTCCACTGTCGGTTGGGGTGTATTGGTGTCCCTATGGAGGTTGTAGAGTGAACTATAGTATTCGGCAAATTGATTGGCTATATCCTGGGGGTTAATAATTTTTTGTGAAGTGGAGGGGTGTCTCAAGTATTGTATTCTAGTTTTGGAGCGTATTGCTTTGAGTTTATTAGCTAAATATTTGCCTGCTCTGTCGGCGTTGGCATAGTGTGAGAGTTTCAGGCGTCTGAGATGTTTATCATATTGATGCGATAGGAGTTCTCTAAGTTTTTCTCTAAGGGTGTTCAACTTGCTAGTTAAGGGCACTGACGGTGACTTCTTATTCAGGGATTCTAGGTTGTGTATATCAGCAATAGTTGTGTTTATTAAGTGTGTTTGCTTTTTTTTTTCTCTAGCTCCAATTTGGATTAATATCCCTCTAATAAAGGCTTTGTGTGCATTCCACAGAGTATTCGGGTCAGCAACAGAGCCAACATTTTCTGCAAAGTAATTAGTTAAGTGTTGAGCTATAGATTTTTGGAGATGTGGTTCTTGAAGAATTCTAGCGTTACATCGCCAGGTGGGGGTGGAAGGGGAGACACCCTTTTCTGTAATAGACATAGATATAGCAGCATGGTCTGACCATGTAATATCATGTATGTTCGTTTTTTCAACGTTTTGGAGCAACCATTTGTTTGTCAGGAACATGTCTATGCGAGAATATGAGTTGTGCCTGTTCGAGAAAAAGGTATAGTCACGTTCATTAGCATGGAGGCATCTCCACGCGTCAAATAGTTCCATCTTGTGTAACATGGGTTGTAGAGACAGGTGGTTTCGGGGTTTGCCAGAGGATGTATCCAGTAGTGGGTCTGACGTTATGTTAAAGTCTCCGCAAACCAGGAGGTTACCATATTTCATGTCTAGTGCTTTGGTAAGGATTTTCCTCAAAAAACGGAGTTGATGAGAATTAGGGGCGTACACTGATACAATCGTGTATGGTTTAGAGTTGATATCCCCCGTAAGGATTATGTATCTGCCTCCTTCATCAAGAACAGTATCCTTGGGTTGAAATGAAAGAGAGTTTTTGATGGCCACTAGGACTCCTCCTTTTTTGGTGTTAGGCACGCAAGCTACGTAGATGAAAGGATAGTCTTTGTGTGAGCATTTTGGAGCTTTGTCTCGTTGAAAATGAGTTTCCTGCACACAGAGAATGTCAGCTCCCTGCGTGCGTGCCTCTTTCCACATGGAGAAGCGTTTTGCTGGGTGATTCAGGCCCCGGGCGTTAATGGATAGTATTTTAATTGTCATTGTATTAGATGGGTGATAGTCTGTATGACAAAACCGTAAATACACTTACATGTCCAGAGTAGCGGAGACCGCTGTATTCCAGCCTGGCGATAGGGTGTCAGTAGGGTTTCGGTGACTCCAGTTACAGCTGTCAGTATACTTATAGTGTATCTGTGTATATCAAAAAGGGTAACAGGGAAAACAAAGAAAATAGTAACGTAGATAAGAAAGAGAAAACGTAGATATAACTGTTCTTCCATAAGAAATGGATCTGAAAACTGATCCTCGGGCAGCCGTAGCTGCTAGTGCAGAAGGTAGGGTGCAAAAGGGGTACCCCACAGTGGTACCTGTGCACCTGAGATAACCATGAGTTAGGTCTTTGACATTTATTGAGCTTCACCGGCTTTTTTCTTACCAGATTTCTTGTGGGACACTACCTGCCATTCATTCTGCATTGGTTGCAGACCCGCTGAATGATGAGGTTGAGGAGCTTGGACCGGGAGAATACCCCATTGGCGTAGAGCATTCAACCCTTCTTCTAGCTTAGATACTGAGACAGTAGCCCCATTGTGGGTGATGACAAGAGTGGCTGGGTATTTCCACTTGTGCGGTATGTTATGATTCCTCAGTGCTTTGGTTATAGTCAGCAGGTTGCGTCGGCGCTGCAGAGTGTGTCTAGACAGGTCAGGTAACATCCTGACGTTAGCGTATTGTGGCGGAACCTTCCCTGGGACACGTGTCGCCTGTAGTATACGGTCTTTGATATGGTAAAAATGTACCCTCATCAGCACATCCCTGGGAACATCATCAGGGAGGAACGAGGGTTTGGGGATCCTGTGGATTCTATCAATGAGGAGATCCTGTGCTGTTGCCTCTGGCAACAGCGTGGAAAACAAAGTCTGTGTATACTGGAGGAGCTGTGCAGGGGGAACATTTTCAGGGACCCCCTCAATTTAAGGTTGTTCCGTCTGGATCTGTCCTCGAGATCTGCCATCTTGTCTTTGAGCCAAACTATATCCTCCCCCTGTGCTTTGTGGGCCTCCACCATCATGTTGTATGCAGAAGTGTGTTCTTCCACTTTTGCTTCTATTAGGTGAACCCTCTGTCCCATGGCCTGTACTTCTTTCTGGCATGCATTGATTCCACTGTATATATCTGACTGCAGGGAGGTTCTCAGGGAGAGGAGCATGTCTTTCAGCATGGTGTCAGACACGGGCCTGTCTGCAGTGGGGAAGTCCGATATGGGGTCCCCCCTCTGTTTACGCTGGTCTGAATGCGGCCCGCTTACCTCCATGCTGGGATCCGGCTGCGGCCTAGCTGGAGAGTCCCTCCGCGGTCTCGATTTGGCCGGGCTTCGCGTTGTGGGGCTAGATGTCCCAGAGGAAGATGCGCTGTGTGCAGTAGCCGAGAAGATGGCGTTGGATGGCGGGCCGCCGTCTGTGTAGTGCTCTCCTGGCTGCAATGTGTGTTGTAGGACTCGCGCGCCGCCGCCATCTTGCTGCATCCCCCTCGCCGCTGCTCCGAAGAAGCTGTCCAACTTCTGGGGTTGTAACGGCTTCTTACGATTTCTGGTCATCACCGGATCAGTCCTCGGATGTTCAGCGATCCGACAGTGGTGCACAGGGGTCTTGCTAACGCCGGCAGGCTCTGGTGGCTGTTAGTATCTCAGGCTGACACGCGGAGCTCCAGAGCTAAGCGTCCATCTTGGAGTCCGGTCGCCACGCCCCCCTCCTCTTGTATTTATTGATGATGTGACTGCTGACAAAAGCAGCAGGATGAATTCTGAAGTGTTTCGGGCAATATTATCTGCTCATATTCAGCCAAATGCTTCAGAACTCATTGGACGGCGCTTCACAGTGCAGATGGACAATGACCCGAAGCATACTGCAAAAGCAACCAAAGAGTTTTTTAAGGGAAAGAAGTGAAATGTTATGCAATAGCCAAGTTAATCACCTGACCTGAATCCGATTGAGCATGCATTTCACTTGCCGAAGACAAAACTGAAGGGAAAATGCCCCAAGAACAAGCAGGAACTGAAGACAGTTGCAGTAGAGGCCTGGCAGAGCATCACCAGGGATGAAACCCAGCATCTGGTGATGTCTATGCATTCTAGACTTCAGGCTGTAATTGACTGCAAAGGATTTGCAACCAAGTATTAAAAAGTGAAAGTTTGATTGATGATTGTTAATCTGTCCCATTACTTTTGGTCCCTTAAAAAGTGGGAGGCACATATACAAACTGTTTTAATTCCTACATCGTTCACCTGATTTTGATGTAAATACCCTCAAATTAAAGCTGAAAGTCTGCAGTTAAAGAACATCTTGTTCGTTTTATTTCAAATCCATTGTGGTGTTGTATAGAGCCAAAAAGATTAGAATTGTGTCGATGTCCCAATATTTATGGACCTGACTGTATATATACTACACTGATGGCACTATATACTCTGAACTGTATTATATATACAACACGGACCCTGTCACGGGCCAATTATCAGTTTTTTATTTCTGAAAAATTGTTTTATGTATATATTTTTCTAATTTTACTTCACCAACTTAGACTATTGTGTTCTGATCCATCACATATAATTCAGATTAAAAAAAACATTTAACTGAAGGCTGTAATGTAACAAAATAGGTAAAAAGCCAAGGAGGCTGTATATATGGCCGCCGTGTAAGCAGCAGCCTTATATAGTGTGGGGCATGGACTTATCCCCTGAGCTACGATTGGCCAAAGGCACCCTGCCTTTGGTCAATCATGGCTCTCACAGCGCTGCAATTGGTCAAAGCATACAGGTCAGGTGCATGCTTTGACCAATCAGCAGCCATCAATGCACAGCGAGATCGCCGATGTGAGATTACCGCGAATGTGCCCGGTATTGAAGTGGTTAAACCCAAACCAATAATGTAATATATTGCAACTTACCAATCATTAGATGTGGTGGCTGCATTAGTGTCCTTTTTTAAGCTGGGTTTACACCTATGTGAATTGGATGTGGGTTTCCCCACATCCAATTTGCATGACAGGAGATTGTGACTGTCTCTCTATGGAGCCGGTTCGCATATCTCTGGGGCGGTTGAGAAGCAGATTTAACAGAAACGCTCTATTTCAGGGCCAAATTCAAGCAAAGATTTGGCCCTGATTCGCCCCTTAAACAGAGAACAGGGACGCACAGCGTTCCTCTGCGATCTGCGGCCATCTTAGGTGTGAACCCAGCTTTAGGCTTATTTCCCGTTTTTACCTGGTGATCTGGCCAGTAACACACCTTCTGTATTACAGTGACCCCACTCTGAATGAATGAGTACAGGGGGCACATTTGGTCAGCAGCATTGTCAATCTGGGGAAAAGAGAGTGTTAGATGTATTAGCAAATGTAGATACAGTAATAAACTGCTTTATAAGCAGTTGCCACAATCTATTTTTCCTTTTGAGATAAAAGTTTTATCATAAATACTAAAAGATGATCATTGTAAGCACCCATTCAGTGTTAAATGGTTTGTCCATGTAACTGATACATCTGAAAAAGAGTTTGTTCTTTTAAAAAAACAGTCTTACTGACTGGATCACCAGATAAAAATAGAAAAAAGAAAGCCTAAAAAGAAAAGAAAATTAATGCAGCCATCATAAGCTGAAATATATTAAATGTTTGCTTTTGGGTTAATTACCCCTCTATGGATATTTTGTAATTGTTTAGATATAAGTAAGAGCTCTACATGAGTAGATGGTGTCTTCCTAACAATTTCATTCTTCTTTGAAAACTGTAGTTATTTTCTCATTGGCTACAATTTTTGCCTTAGAATTTCACAGATTTTTTAAACTAAATATGACAAGTTTATTTTGTTTAGAATCAATATGTACAGAGAGTTAGATAAACTTGATACTGGACATGTATAGCAACTGTATTCTGGTCTGTATTATTGTTTATACTATTATTGATATTATTGTTTTACCAAAAGAGCACAGAACAATTATCAATTTAAAATACTTTTTATGTTGTACTATTTTTTAATTGTATCTTCACCGCAGGTAAACATTTGTACTTATTTTTAATTGTTTATAGAGTTTAATTGTGATATTTTTACCAAGATGCTTTTCCATACCTGAGTAATTCACTACTCCAAAGAACTAATACTGCAAGTGTTTTTTTTTTTTTTTCTGTTTTGTTTTTTTATGGATATTGGTATATTCTAATGGTAATAAATGTAAACTACAGAGCACTGTCTATATAATCAATATTGAAATATGATTAAAATGTCTTGGTTTCACTGTAATGTATAGGTTAACGTGTATACATTATAGTTTTGTGTGCTATTTTTTATTTATTTTTTAATATATATATTTTTAAAAGTATTACCAGGCCTACCATAGAAAATTACTTTAGCGTAATGGTCTTAGAAAAAAAAGGAAGCAACCTAGTTCGGGGTTTCTGTCTTGAGCACACAATAGATTTTAGAGTACATATTTAGATTTTCCCCTGGGAACCAAAGTACCAAGAAACTAACATGATTCAAATTATTGCCCTATGCAGAACAAAAACCTATACATTATACATAAATAGTTTCCAAATTAAATTCCCTGCCTTTTTCCAAAACGTGAGCTTATAGAGCCTGGATTTTTTTTTTTAATGCTCATGAACTAAGTACAGCTGTTCAGGTTTAATTGTCTTGTTTATTTGTATATCATTAGTTGAAATGAATCATTAACTTTGTAATCAGCTTAATTACAGTGACGTTGCTTTCTGAAGTGTTTATTTTATGTGAAATTTCTGATTTGTTGGAATGTGTATGGTGTACAGTTTATTTTTATAATATACAAAGTGGCATTATTTAGATATACATCTTTGTATAAAAGTATTGTGCGCTGTATTTTAGATGAGCTACACTATATGTGTACAGTCCTGTATTTTACAAATTATAGAGAAGAAATGCTGTAATTTTTATATTTAATGTAGAAATGTTAAGCAGTCTACCAAGTTTATTTTATATAACTCTGGGCAAATAAAAATAAATAAAAATAGGCTGGCAATTTTAAACTTCTTTCCTGATTTACTTATTGAGCAGTTATACCATATTCATTCTACATGTTACTGTTCTTATAATTGCACAATACACAACTCAGGAAAACTGATGAAAATCAGATATGAGAATATACTGTATACAGTATAGGAGACAGCTGAACATGCTAGTAAAATGTTCAATATTTGTATGTGTAAATCCTTTAGCTTTTGTTAATTTAACAGCTACAAACCTATAAAAATGCAGTTATCCAAACAAACCAAACAGATTTCACTTTATTGTAGTAAGATAAGTGAATGGAAATGCTGATGGTTGCTATGGATTACAGCATTTTCACATTTCTCTTCGCATTACCCATCCTAAAGAAGACATGGAAACTGCCATTGTTGAGCTCTTCTTTTGAAAAAAAAACTAGCTGCCTGGCTGTCATACTGAACCCATTTTTCAATACTATCTGTATGATTGCTTTTAACGCCGCTCAAAATAGAGGTGAAAGCATATCTCTGTGTCTCAGAACATGGGGTGCAGGCTTGTCCTAATACCAATACAGGTGGTTAGTAAATGTAAAGAGGGAAGGTTTGAGCTACTTCCAACCAGCCCAGGTGAATAAACAATAAAGAGTGGCCCCAGCCTACATGTCTCCACAAAGCCATACACTTTAGGGTGTATGGTCTGATGGAGACAAGTAGGCTGAGGCCGCTCTTTTTTGTTTATTTACCTGGGTTGGTTGAGAGTAGTGGCGATCCTTTCCTCTTTACATTTACTAACCCCTTGTTTCAATACTTTCACTCACTGACTTGAAAAAACAATCAGTTGTGGAACTACCAGGGTCTCAGAAGTCACACTTGCAATGGGGCCCTGGAGTTCCACCACTGTGAGGGGGCCCCAAGCAGTGTTGCCAGCCTCCCTCTTACTGTAAATTTAGAGACCTGTGGCTGCAGCTGAGCGGACACTCGTCTCACACAGCCCAGGAAAAAGACTCACCCCATCCCCACATGGATGGGAGAGGAGAGAGGAATACAGCTGCTCCTCCTTCTCCTCCTAGTCCTGTTCTTCCTGTGCCTGCTTGTCTCGCCCTCTCTCCTATACCTGTCTTGCAGCTGTGCCTGAGAGGGAGGGGACATGTAGGTGGGAAAAATGAAAAACAGCAGCTACAGATTCTTGGCTGTGTGAAAAATGCTGCTGCCTGAGCCACCGGCTGCCAGCCTGGGCCCTGGGGTGAGTGAGCTCTGCAGTATACTGTAATCACTGAACTGTCCCTATCCCCCTCCTTTCTTCCAAGACCTTCACAAACTTTCATTAACAGTTAGCACTTAGGCAGCTCATTAGGTTGAAGGAAAAAAATATGATCCAATTCCCCCTTAGTGGTGGCAGCACATAAGGACTTTGAAATATAAATATACTCTGATTGGATTCGTTGTCATCTGTGCAAGTATTGGACTTTGTTCTGTTTTGAAAGTTAAATAAACTGCACTCTCTGGAGAACTTGGGTGATACTGCGGAAACATAACTTATATCATCATACTAATAACCTAAGTACCAATTATTCTAACCACACGGTTTATGAGATCACTATATGTTGTAATATTATATATAATAATATATATGTAATATTATATAGGTGTATGTATTATATATTGTGTTATATGTATGGTACAATATATTTGTGTTACATACAGGCATTCTAGTTACACATATCAAAGGGTGCTTGTTGATCAAAGGGGTTAGTGGCCAAACAAGGTTTATGCAAGCCTACCTACCTAGGTGTGTGAGGTGGCCTGTTAACTTAATTGAACAGTTCAAAGGGGACATTGTTTAGATGGTAATTAGACTTGAGGGGGTATTCATTCATGGGAACATTTGGTTGGCCTGGCAGAACACCCCCCCCCCCCAGTGTCAGACCAGTATTTGAGACATTCAAGCTGGCATTCAGTCTACTCCAGTCTTGTCACTCTGCATGGATAGGAAAGCACAGGTCTAGAATATGATCTAGGAGACATGGGACTTTGAAATATATATATACTCTGATTGGATTCGTTGTCATCTGTGCAAGTATTGGACTTTGTTCTGTTTTGAAAATTAAATAAACTGCACTCTCTGGAGAACTTGGGTGATACTGCGGAAACATAACTTATATCATCATACTAATAACCTAAGTACCAATTATTCTAACCGCACGATTTATGAGATCACTACAGACCACACCGGGTGCCACTCCTGTCAGGTAAGAACATGAAACTGAGGCTACAGTTTGCACAGGCTCACCAAAATTGGACAATGGAAGATCAGGAAAACGGTGCCTGTTCTGATGAGTTTTTTTTTCAGCTGTGACATTCAGATCGTAGGGTCAGAATTTGGCATAAACAACATGAAACCATGGATCTATCCTATCTTGTATCAACGGTTCAGGCTGGTGGTGTAATGGTGTGGGGGATATTTTATTGCCACACTTTGGGCCCCTTAGTACCAATTGAGCATTATTTAAATTCCACAGCCTAACTGAGTATTGTTGCTGACCATGTCCATCCCTTTATGACTACAGTGTACCCATATTCTGATTGCTACTTCCAGCATGATAATGCACCATGTCACAAAGATCAAATCATCTCAAATCTTGAACATGACAATAAGTTCACTGTACTCCAATCGCATCCACAGTCACAAGATCTCAATCTAATAGAGCACCTTTGGGATGTGGTGGAATAGAAGATTTGCATCATGGATGTGCAGCAGACAAATCTGCAACGACTGCGAGATGCTATCATGTCAATATGGACCAAAATCTCTGAGGAATGTTTCCAACACCTTGTTGAATCTATGGCACAAATAATTATGGCAGTTCTGAAGACAATTGGGGGTCCATCCCAGTACTAGCAAGCTGTAACTAAAAAAGTGGCCAGTGAATGTATATGTGATTGTACTCTTGATTCTAATACTGTAAATACTGTGTTTATTAGATCTGACTGGGAGCATCATCTGGTTCACATCCTGATCAGCATGTCAACAGAGAAGGCTATGCAGCATTACCACTGCTAGGTTACCGGCGGGGGGACTCAGCTGTCTACAACCAATAGTACCAACCCTCCCCCACATGCAACCATCAGCCCCGTGATGTAACCAGCACTGGGCCCTAATAGACTGTCGCCGCTGCCATGGGGACAGAGATGCCAGACCAGCACTGTCAATAGCAGGGGCAAGACATCAAGAGGAGGTTGGGGACAACCAGGGTGGTGGAATATCAGGGCCCAGTTGTAAGTGTGACCTTTGCAACCCTGATAGTTCTGCCACTGTGTTGGACCCTTATATGTAGTTGGTGACATATCTCTTGTTTTCTGCCACCATGGGGGGGGCAAAGATGGTTGTAAGGGGGCCCACTGCAGAACATGTGAAAGAGTCCCACTGTGGGACCATAATAAAGGGCCCCGGGATCAGTTGGGAGGCACGCGGGACCAGAGAAAAGGTCCTGGGACAGATGAAGGGGGAGTCAGGGGGGCTTTCAAGGTTTCTGGCACCAGGGCCCTGAAGGTTCTATTTATGCCTCTGAAAAGAATGCAATGACAGATTCTGGATGATCTGAATGCTAGCTCAATGCCAATAACTCAGAAAAGATAAAAGCTAGTGCTGGTCTAGCATAAGAGCCAGGCAATTAGAATTAATATATGTATTTCTTTATTTTTCTGAACATCAACATGACAGTAAAATTGTTACCCAGCATATAGACGAACAGGACTGTATTCATGACATAATACAGCTGTCAGACACATTAAAATAAAGGAATACAGCCTCGTCAGACAGTCTGATGGTTCAACATTTAAGCAAAATAGATATAGCTGTATTTATTGCTCTAGTTCAACTGTCCATCATAGTAAAACAGTGAGCTTAGAAAATCAATTTGATAGTTTAAAATTGTACCTTATTAACAGGCCAATTGACTGAGTTTATAGAGTCAAAGACAACACAAAAACATTAAAGAAATAATTACAACCTTCACAGTAACGTCACCCCCTACTAGTGTAGTGTGAAGTAACAAATTCCTGTGTACTAAGGATTTAGGTAGATTGTCAGAATGCGTCTAAGTATCCCAGTGAAATTCAGGGTACTTTGTTGCAGTAAGTGGGCTTAGCACTATATGACCATATAGTGTGACCAAACCCCCGTATTTTTGAATATGTTCAGGTGTTTTTAACTAGCCTTGCATTTTTGCATGTGTGCTCTATAATCTGTTTTGTAAGTATCCCAGTGCACCCATCAGCTTTCATTTTACCATTTTGTATGCCTACAAATGGCCATGACATCCTTAAGTTTATCTGTTGACAGCAGTAATCACATATAACAAGAAGCGATATGGTTAGAATTTAGTTTTTTTAACATGGAGGGATTTATACTTCCTAGTGTTCCTTTTGTATAATAGCATTAGTCTAAACAGTATTATTACAATGCATGTAAAACCAGACAGGTTGGCTGTACTCAAGTTCATCGATCGATCAACATGGGTACATTCGGCCTCACCATACATGTTTCAAATCTCAACAAGTCCGTCCTGAACCAGCTAAGATTCAAAATATGGTCGGCTTAATACTTAATAATCAGTTACAGGAAACAGTGTTTTCTTTTGAGATAAGGGTTTTTATAAGTAAATAAAAGCTTGACTTTTGTTCTAATTTTGCCCTGCGACTTTAGGTCTGATTTCTATGCGACTTCAATGAATGGGATGCGATTTTGATCTGACTTTGAGATGATTGCGACTTGTCCTTTGACCAATCAAAACAATTCCTTTGCTTCTGGTTGAAAAGAATAATTTCCCCCATGTAGCTCCAACGTCATTTACAATGTCTTCCTCTGTCAACTCCAACAACCCGAAGAAAAACAAAAAATGCTCCTCCTCCAATGCTGGCTGCCGCCGTTCTGTTCGGTGTCTGAAAGTTATTTTATAGCTATGGGGCAAAGCCATCAGGTGATGTCACCTGGAGGCTGCATCCCCTTGACAGAACGGCAGCAGCCAGCATTGGAGGAGGAGCATTTTTTGTTTTTCTTCGGGTCAGCGGCAGCAGCGGTGGCAGCAACGGAGGAACACATTGTGATTGACATTGGAGCTACAATAGGGGACATTTTTCTTTTTGAATAAAGGACTTGTCAAAAACCATTTCATTTTTTTTATTTACACTACACTGCTTTTTGGGGGGTGAATGTGAATAGGGGTACAATGTACCCCATACTCATTCACATGGGGGGGTCGAGATCTGGGGGCCCCCTTTTTTTAAGGGGGCTTCCAGGTTCCAATAAGCCCCCTGCCCTCAGACCCCCAAAATCACTGCCCAGGGTTGTGGGGAAGAGGCCCTTGTCTCCATCAACATGGGCATGGTGAGAGCATGTGGCCTGGTTAGGTTCAGGAGGGGAGGCGCTTACTAGTCCCCCCCTTTTCTGACCTGCTGGGCTGCATGCTCCGATAAGTGTCTGGTATAGATTTTGGGGGGACCTCATGCCAGTTAAAAAAAAATGGTGTGGGGTTCCCCCTCAAGATCCATACCAGACCCAAAGGGCCTAGTTTAGATTTGGGGGGGACCGCACACCATTTTGTGGGGGGATTTTACATTGCTAACATTGCATACACTTGATCTCAGAGCACAAGTTGCATGCCACAAGTCGAATCAGTTAAAATGTTGTTCTGACTTGGATGCGACTTTCATTCAAATCTTTGGGCTGAAACTGTGCCCAAGTCTGATCAAAGTAGTGCAGGAACCTTTTTCAAAGACGTACCAATACAAGTCAGACCAGTTAAGACGGCTCTCAAAGGGAATCATTGTTTTTGGGATGTCATGCGACATGTGCTCTCAAAGTCAGAGCGCATGTCAGACCAGTGTGAACCAGTCCTCAGTGATCGGATCACCAGATACAAATAAAGCAAAGAAAGCCTAAAAAAGATTAAACAAATGCAGCCATCACATGTAAGAAAGCTGCAATATAATAAATGCTTGCTTATGGGTTTAATACCGCTTTCAGGGATCAGGATTTGTGGTCTATTAGGGCTTCATTTACTAAAGACAAATAGCCTGTCGATTTTGAAAGATAATTTTTCCTTAGCTTAGTGAAAGAAGTGAGACTCTGCTGACTTCTAACATCCAAAGATTTGCAAGAAGAAAATTATATACTTTTTTTTTATTTTACTTGATCGTGATTGGCTATTATTTGCAAGGTCAATTTTCATCACATTAAATAAGCTAAGGAAAAATCCCCATGTAAAATGAATTACCTTGCCTTTGGTAATTCAGCCCCTTACTGTCCAAATTATGTTCACAAACCTAAAGCAGTAACCTTTTTAGTGTTTGTCTCAGCTGTCGCATAATCTGACAATAGAAACAGGCATAGTACAGACTGATATATTTATTTTATTGCTATTTTTAAATAGATACTGTGTACATGAGTGCCTAATTCATTTATGCCTGTGTGACCAAGAGACACAATCAGTTCACGCTTACTGCAGCCTTTCAGCAAAAAAAATTAAATACTTGGAAAATTACAACTGCTATAGGAATTAGCCCTCCTATATAACAAAACTATTCCATTCTGTTATTCTTTGTTGAAAAAATTGAATAGGCTACAGCATGAGAATAAAGAGTATACTATAGTAGGTGCTGGTTTAACTGTGGTTGTTTCATAGTCCCAGGTGAACTATGGAAATATAAATAATAAATATATTAAGATCTACATATGTAGATTGCAGCAATGATGCATAGTTAATACTAGGGCACATTGTTAGAACCTTTTCAGGCATTATTGATTTCTGATTTGTGGCTCTCCCTGCAATTCTCTTTTAGAATTATGACCTTGACTGACATCTTCCTGGTAAATGTATATGTCAGACTGATTATTCACTGTTGACAGGTCTCAGTGGCACAATAAGCAGTGATGCATTTCAAAAGGAAAATCAATTATTAACTACAGAATGTCCTACTTAATATTAATAGGAGTTAGATGTTTTTATTCCAGTTAAAATTAATGCACGCTGTATTCAGAGTTCTGATTTGTGGACCAAAGTTTTACTTTTCCTGTGAATTGTTTGCTGTATATTTAACAACATAAAGTCCCCAAAGTCTAATAATAAATTCGTAAGAATACTCAGTGGAAGATCATACAGAAAATTCAGTTGTTCAATGACATAACACAAATGAATTCATGAATTCATGAAGCATACATATGGAAGCTTACAGAAGTGCAATATAATAAAATATATATATATATATATATATATATATATATATATATATATATATGAAACATAATACTGTTAATAAGGAATCATCAAAATTAGAGGGATTATGAAGTCAACAAACAAATCTTAGAAATTAGACTTCCTAAAACTTTTTCACCTTTACCAGATGTTGGCCCTCATCCAGCACTACAAATAGGGTGGATTATCCTTTACTCTTTTCTTGCTTCTGTTTTCATTGCCCTATTTCTGTATTTCTGACTTTGGCTCCTAGGTCATATGAGCTCTGGTTCTTGACTGCTCTACATCTACATTATCTGGATCCTGCTACCTGACTGCATCTAGGCTACTAGCACCTGATTTCTTCTGACCTTTGACCTACTGGACTACCAGAAATGATTACTTTCTTGTCTGGATTGTTAGTACTCTACATTTTCTGTCCGTTGTTTCAATATACAAGCATTTTTTTTCCTTGTTTCTGGTTATAGAAATCCCTTCAAATACCAGTCTTTGCCTATGTTTATGTATTTCCCTTTGACACCAACTCTGCCCAGCTGGATCCAACCTCCAAGTATCTGCCTACTTCACATTTTCTAAATGTACTATCCCTTAGCAACTGAAAGGTTGACATAATCTGGAACTAATGGACCTTAAGCAGGCCATAGATAAATCAAAAATGAACTATCCGTCAAACAAAAATCTAAATTTTCATTAGATTTTTCATGCAATTGTCATCATAGTTTTCAAAAATTGCCCTTCGAAAACCAAAATTTTCCTTTATTAGCTTGAAATTATGCAATTCTGACAGGTACTCCACTACTTTACACTCCCTCTGTACACACCCATTTGTATTTGAAACATGTCACCCGAACGACAAAATGATTCTTTTGCAGCGTATAAGACAATGGACTACAAGAGATACAGTAGTAAGAGGACACTTGCCGTCACAATACTTGACATTGTGGCAATAGAGGAGGAGAAGTGTTCCATGTTACATACACAGTAGACTCCAGACACTCTAACAAGTTCCTGTTGCAGCACCAGAGAACAGCGCCCTGATCAGACTTCATGTGTCTGCTTCTTTTCACATGTAAACAGGTTGCCTGCATTGTTCCATTCAATTATCATCAAATTTGGATTCCACATAGAGGCAAGGTGATTACGTCTTAAAAAAGGAATATATATTTTTAATATGACCATGCCATCCTATTCATAAATATATTTTCTTTTCAAGGGGATAGTGAATGATGTTAAAGAAATTTAGTAGCAGACAACGTTCTTTGTATTTCTCGTCGCAACTTTTCTGGCTCATGCGCAATTCTTTTTCAATTTTGTTTTCCTCAAACAAATCTCCCATCAACTATTAGAAAATCGCTCATTCTCCCAAAAACTTTCAACGTGTTCAATCAGTAATTTTTGATACATATATAAATTTTAGCGCTAAACATGTAAATTAAAATAAAAAATACACCAAGTGAATGAACACTGTGTTCAATACTGGATCAGTGAACAAATGTACATATGAAAAAACATATAAAAAGTCTCTGATGTAGTGAAAAAGATTAAAGGATTCAATGTAAATAAAGTGTTGGTGCTCCCACAATCTTGAAAGAAACAAGTGAAGTGAAGATGGCCACCACCAATATAGGAGAGGCTTACCGGAAACAATGGACCCCAAAAAACATACGTTTAAAGGGTCAATTGGGCATGACATAAACCACTGTAGAAGCTGGATCCTCTGCTGTAGTTCCCAAAAACATCTCACACATCAAACAAGTGCAGGAGGGTAAGCTGATGCTAAGTGCTGAGAGCCTCACTTAATTTTTGATGGCCACACGAAAATTGTCTATCGCTGTGGGAACACTATTTATTTGAAAATTGAACAATCGCTCTTTTGACATTAATTTTAATTTGTTTTTCAGCTTCGGCTTTACAGTACATAATGATACTAAGTAATTTATTAAGTGTGTAGCGGTACCCCTGTAAGGGCTGCTGATAGACTCTATACCCCATTGGCTACCTCGATTCTGCAGATCCTCTCTTACCTCTGACACCTTGGGTTCCATTCTGAAATGTTGTGTTAGTAATGAGAAACTCACACAATATCAATGGACCACTCAGAAATGTTTACTAAAGTGAAAAAAGAATAAACACAACAAAAGACCATGAATGGACACAGTATACGATTGACAGAAAATATCTCACTTACTTAATATAGATACACAAGGTGTGTACCTCTATGACCTGAATAGGTGTATGTGAACAGGTGCACAGAGAGATAAATATCCAACACATTTAACACCTGTTTTGAAAACCTTTCCCCTGAAGCCTCAGCACACAAATCGGCATAAAGTGCACAGCATATACATACAGTAACACAAATCAGATTCAAAGGATATCTCACAAAATATCTCCCCCTGGGTTGTAATTTGGTGATTCGCCTTAAAATGGAAAACAGTAAAGTACAATAAAAGAAGAAGATGGTGAATGTTCTTTAATCTCCGGATGTCTTCAGCTAGCCTGATGTTTACACTGCAGTGTAATTTTGTACTTTGTAATCCAGGTAGGTAAAAGACAAATAGGACTGAAGAACAAAATGTGTGACTGATGAACAATTAAACTGAAGGAATACCACCACTTTCAGGTTCCTCTATAAATGTGAGTGCAATACAGTACTGACCTTACAGCACAGGAAAGGGGAGTCAGGGCCCAATTCTGGCTGTATGATGCCTGTGAAAGAGTAGATTCACATCCGTGGAACTACAAGTCTCCCCAGCAGTCTGTAGAAAATAACTCACTCAGCAATACTGTAATCTTTAGCTGTATGGGCAGGTGCCCTCTCACCACAATAGTTCCCAATGTATGTAAAGTTCCGGCCGGAATCCCCTCCTGGTGTCTCCTTTTGGTGAAAATGGAGCCAACATGCCATGCTGCAACTCCCGGTGGACTGGAGTGCAGGGGATCCCAGATGCTCTGGAGTGCAGGCCGGGTCCGCTTGCTGGAACAGCGGTGCTATCCTCCGAAGTCCCTCTGAGGCAGGCAATCCGGCTCTCCGCTGTATAGGCCGCAGTCTCTCACTCTCCGTCACACAGACCTCCTGCTGGCAATTGTTGAATGGCGTCCAGAGAGGCTGAAAGCAGGCCGCGCCTGTTGTTTTATCTCTACTCCCAGCAGGCTGTTCTGCGCGCTTTGCCTTGTGTGCCCTGTAGTCCAGACAACAGAGTCACTTCCTCATATAGAGTACATGTCCCATAATGCATTGCTCTGTTCACTTTTCAGAGAGGAAAGAAAATCCTAACAGAGATCAGCAGACACTAGGGGGAGCCAAACTCATATACAAGAAACAATAAACCATTCAACAATGATAACTATAGTAGCAACCCCTGGCTACAAGTGTAAGTAATTTAAAAAAAGACCAATTTAAGATTAAGGGGTGATTTATGTGAGGTGGTCATCTGTCATACTAACAGCAGATTTTGTTTTATTTTCCTGTTCATCCAATGAAGTTAAGTGCAGACTTAGGGAAAGATTAGAGAAACACAAAACAAAAATGTTTTACTCAGCTGAGAGAATAAACATAAAAATACCACTCCAGAGAATCCCATTGTTTGAGCCTTTAATAAAAAATAGGAAGGCATCATCTATTGTGTGAGTTGTCTGAATGGCAATTATGTACTTACTATTCATGGGTGGCATCATGCGCAGCTAAGATGGCAACCTATATTTTAATAATGTAGTTTGTGGTATTCTTGAGTCTGTAGTGCATGAACAAATAAACCTCCATAAAGTGCAAAGAAAAACAGTTCCAACTATTAATATTTAATCAGTTTTATCTTGCATTGATACATTATACATTTCATTTATTTTAATATTATTTTTAGAATTATTTTTCAGACAGATACAGATATAGTATGCATATTTAGCCCACACAGTGAAAATATTTATATGTATTATATACTTCACTGCTTACTAATAACTAACCCTCATAGATCACTAATGTGACCTGTCATACATAACACGTATTACCTAAACTTTTTGTGCGATTGTTTGTCTATATTTAAATAAAATTATTTATGGGGGGAGCAGGAGGGAGTGTCTGTGCCCAGTTATTAACAACGCAACGCTTTCTATTATTAGACCTTATCAACATTTTTACTATAGCATAAAATCTTTAGCGCCAATTACCTTCAGGCTTCACATAGCTGTTCTTCTAGAACCATAACTCAAAATGATTTCCTGCAGTGCCATTTTAATAATACACCTGGCTGAGACTACCCTGTCATTATCTGCTCAAGATAGCTATAAAATGTATGTCAATTATCTTCTAATGTATTCAACAAGCATGCTGGAAGTCTGATTTTCCTTGAACATTATCACAAATCATTACAACTCGACATTATTCAGGAAACACTTGATGTATTTGCTCCTAACATCATTCATGTGCAGATTATACTTTGGTGTTTTGGTTAAAAAAAAAAAAAAACTGTAATGTTGGTGATGTCCGTTTTCTGCAGAAGAAAATGTATGTATCACATTGAAGTATTGTTTTACTTTTTTAGGAACATAAAAATGTAATATTTAATTTTTTTACAAAGACATGCAGTTCTCCAGAGTAATGCATTTTACAATGAGGCCGAATGCATAAATTTCTAAAAGCATCAGCAGCTTGCATTCTTAAAAGGGACCTTCAGGCAAAACACAAAACTAAGTGATAAATATAAAATGAAAAACTATTTACCTGTGCCTGTTAGTTTTGGTTCAGGTTTGGAAATAAAAAAATATTGTATATAGGTTTGCGACTGTAGCATTATAATGTGTATACTGTAAAGCTAAAACTTTTTTTCTTTAGGTTTTATATATACTAGAGAAGAATTAAACCCCTTACCGGGTTTTTATTGTTATCTGCATCCCATGTAGTAAGATTCACCCTCTATGTTTGCCTAGAAGACCATTGTCTATGGGACACACAGTGGTCTATGTATTAATGTTTTCTCCAAAGATTCACATTATCTTTACCTCCCTAGTAGTAATCCCGAGTCTGGCTCGGGGTGAATTTTCTTTACCAAAAGCGGTAACCCCCGAGCCACACTCAGGATTGCATCGCAGGCAAAGTTACTTACCTTGTCCCCAGGATCCTGCGATGTCCCCTCACTGTGTGCGCGGGCGCGGGCGCGGGCTGTGTCCTCCGCTCGATCTATCACTGTGCCGGGCTCCATTCCCTGTGAGCGTCGCGACGCACAGGGACAGAGCCTGGCGCCAAATTCAAAAAGTGAAAAAAAACATAAAACATACAGTACACTGTAATCTTACAGGTTACATTACTGTATCAAATAATTTCACATCCATGTTGTCCCTAATGCTTTGTCCAGTGCCCCGCATGCAGTTTTATATTATATATACTATTCTTTCCGCCTGGAAACTGGAGATCGTCCATGGCAACCAAAAAGTGTCCCTTTATGTCAAAAGCGGTTTTAGACCAGCTAGAAAACAGTGATAATAAATTAGAATCACTTGCAGAATTGAGTGATAGTGATTTGTGGGGAAATTCATCATCAAACACTGCAAGTAATGACAGCGACAATTGTGCAACTGAGCAAATTTCTGTGTTTTTGATTTGATTACATTATTGAATACATTTTATTATTATTATATTATTATTTGTTATAATTATTTATAGTTATTTATTATATTGTAATTTATGATTTTGTGTTTCAAACTTTATCATACCCAGGAGGTCTATTAGACTTGTACTAGGCTTGTTTGGACATATTTAAGTGAGTTATTCCTAAGAATTACAGGCCAACAATATAAAACACCAAATTTCCATGCGAAAAAAAATTACTGCTTTGAGCATCAAAAATCTGACATAATCATACCGTCAGGGAGGTTAATATTCACACATTTTTCAATTCAATTTGAAAAATGTGGAAATCTCTGGTACAAGTTGTTCAAATTTTGGGTAAAACCATAGATAAATAGACTTGCAATGGCAAACAAATGACACAATATTATACTTTTTACCAGGACAAGAAAGGGGGAACTCTTCCAAAAAGCTTACCTATTACAGTGACAACTCTAAAAGGGAATTTATCCTTCAGAAGGATATCTTTTATCCTTTCTGTCTCTATTGTAGGAAGCGGAGACAAATATCTCTGATGGGAGACATAAAAAAAACCTGACAGGTAAACCATTCCCTACTGTATCAATAAAAACAGGATGTAAAAGGAAATGTTTTCACTATTGGTAAAGTAAATCCCTGCTAATGAAGTCATTTGCCAAAGATGTTTTTTATAAATGTACTGTGTACAGGTTCTGTTCACCAAGAAATAGTAAATCATTATATAATTATAATATATATATTAAAAACATTTATAAAAAGACCACTGAATATCATTGTGTTTGACTATAGAAACTTTCTTTCAGAAGCTCTAAACAGCATAAAACCCTTATGCAGTATAATATTAAACCACTTCTCATCCAGCTTCATTCTGTGGATATGTGTCTTCTTCAGAGACTTTAGATTATACCATTTTTTACAGATACTATAGTCACCATTGATAGATTTGTATATTGCAATCATATCCCTTATTAAGCGTCTCTTTTCCTGACAGAATATGTTAAAATATTGTAGTCATTCCTTATATCTAAGTTCATCCAGCCCCTTATTCATTTTGTTGCCTTTCTCTGAACTATCTCTAGTTCCAGGATATCCTTCCTGTGAATTGGTGATCAAAACTGAACTACATACTCGAGATGAGGCTGAACCAGCAGTATAATTATTGTGTTATCTCTTGAGTACTGTATATACTCTTTTTAATTCATGATAGTAGTCTGCTACCCTTGCTAGAAACAGCTTTGCATTTCATGGTATTGCTGACCCTGGTCTACAAGGGCCTCCAGATCATTCACCATCTTCAATTTTGCAAGAGGATTTCACCCTAATTTATATCTTACATAGTTTCTGCCAATTGGTTGGTACCATTCCACTGAGTAATGTGTCAATAAAAACTATAAACAATGTCCTGGCTATACCATAGCTAAGTTTTTAGCACATTATAAAAGCCACACACTTCTGTTATATATACTGTATATATAGCACTACCCCCACAGGAGCCGCTGGATTTTGAGTCCCCCTATTCTTGCACAACCAGGCAAGATGCATTTCCAACTCTCATCCTGGACTGTACTCCCTCCGGAATAATTTCTATGGATTAGTGGCAAGGTTCTTTACAAACCAGGAGCTCTCAGTCCCCTTTAGTGAAATAGCACAAAGTCCCAAGCTTTATGCAGGAGTATTGTGTCTCCTAAGTAGAACCTCACACAGTTCTGACACTTGCAGGTACTACCAGCCCACCTGGCTGCCTTGACTACCAGCCCATCTGGCTGCTTGGAAGCATACCCCAGGCCAAGGAATTGATATTTAGCTGAACACTGTTCCTGTGAAAACATGCTATGTCTGGCAGTCTTTCCCCTTGTACACCCCTGGGTGTGCTGAGGTACTCACACTGTCTCTTGATTCCTGCTGCACTGGGCAAGACTTCTATTCAGGCCTCCTACTGTCCAGATCTTTCCATGCCAGCCGGGATGTCTTCTGCACAAGACCTAAAGGTAATGGAGATTCCTTTCTTAGGCTTCCTCTCCTTCCTTTCCTCAGCTCCAGCCTGGAGGCAGAGCTCCCCCAGACCCGGGGTCCCCTCTCAGGCCTCACGACAGCAACCTAAGCACTTCATCTTCCATCTGATTCCCCTGCTGACCAGGCTCCACGATATTTAAGTGCTGATCCAGCCACCCTGCCAGGGCTTTCTACCTGGGAATTGGCCATATTTTCTCAAGTAAGCAGATCAGGACCTCCTAGCCTCCACCCACTAACTTCCAGAAGCTTCTCCAAACTGCTAGAACCAGGGGGAGGTACCAGAGACCTGCCCTGTAGAGCCCTCCAGCCTGGCCTGGTATGGTCCAGGAGAAGAGGCGCTCGCTCGCCCCCCCCCCTTTAATGACCTTCTGGGCTGCATGCTCAAATAAGGTTCTGGTGTTGATTTTGGGGGGCCCCATGCCGTTTTTTTTTAAATTAACGACATGGGGTTCCCCTTCAAGATTCTCAGAGCACAAGCTGCATGCCACAAGTCGGATACTTTAAGATGATGATCAGATTTGGATGCAACTTACATTCAAATCAACTGGCTAAAATCATGCCCAAGCCAGAACAGAGTGGTGCAGGAACCTTTTTCAATGTTGGACCAACACAAGTCAACAGATAAGATGGCTCTCATAAAGAAACCATTCATTTTGACATTTCATGTGATCAGTGTTAATTTTTACATCAAATTTCGATTTGGTTTTAGTTATAGTTTTTTGACTAAAATGCCATTTTAGTTATAGTCATCTGAGTTGTTTTAGTCGTATTTTAGTCAACTAAAATCTCCAGTACATTTTAGTCAACTAAAATCAAATGGGTTTAGTTAAATTTTAATGCATTATTTCTATAGAACTGTCAAACATGATATACTCCTGGAGTAAAAATCTATTAGCATGTTTATTATTTATGGTATTAAGAGTTTAACATGCACTACAGACACAGATTTAGCCGTTGTGATATAAATTCAATTTAGTTTTAGTCATAATCTTTTGACTAAAATGCCATTTTAGTTTAGGTCGTATTTTAGTCTTTTGACTAAAATGTCATTTTAGTTTTAGTCGTATTTTAGTCATCTGAATTGTTTTAGTTTTAGTTGTATTTTAGTTGACTAAAATAGTATTTATTTAGTCGACTAAAATATTTTAGTCAATTAAATTAACACTGCCTGTGACTTGTGCTCTCGAAGTCGGAGATTATGTCGGACCAGTGTGAACTGGCCCTTATTTGTACGTCTCACAAGTCCACAGAAGAAAATTGTATCAGTGGGTCCCTCATCCTTTCAAATTTTGTTTTGGGGGTTGTAGAGTACACTAGTCAGTTTGTCATTGAATTTTGTTTTTAAACAGGTTGTTTCACATAATTCCTTTTCCCATATTTATTTTCCCCCATTACAAGTCTCTTCATAATCAATACCAATCTTTTTTTCACTGCTCGGCTCATTTGTCATTGTTGCTTTTTTCTTTGTCTGTTAATAATGACCCTATTGCTGCCATGCTCTGCTAAAAGCCTGTTATCAATGGCCGTGACATTGCCCCACTATTCTACATTTTACTGATCACTGCCCTGTTCCATACACATCTCCTGACTGTGTTCTAAGTACTGGGGGATACCTTTAGTAACATCTGAATGGCAGATCAGAATCCCTGTTTTTTACCAGCTCTGGGCATGCAAATGACAATACTACATACATTGTATTAGATTTTCATTTTTTTTACTAAAGTTCCTCTTTAAGGCTGATCAGTTGGAGTCATAATATTGTCTTCCATGTGTGGTTATGATTGTTATTAATGCTTTACCAAGCTTCGGTGCTTAGCAAACACACCTCCTCTTTTTAAATAAGCTCCCCTCAATCATATAATAGTGTTAGCTCTAAAGGGTACTAAAGTTAATGTATTATGCAGTTTTTGCTTAGTTTTCCATTTATGCAGTAAGGATATAATCAGGAGAACAGCTTACACTACACAGGGAGTCATTTAAAAAAACGACATGTGTTATTTTCCTTGCAATTATGATGGCAAATATAGATCTAGCATACTGTAAGAAAGAGGTGATAATTTTGCTGTCTTTCAATAACGTAGTTTAGGATCAAGGGAAAAAAGCTAGGACATTATTGTGTAAACTGTACCATTATTAAGGCTTAGTATCAAGGAGAAAAATTGGATCCATTATTAGCTACAATAAAAACATTTTAAGTATTCAGTACATTCCATGTGTTAGTTTGCATGTAATTTCAAACACACTGGGGTTTGATTTACTAAAGGAAAGTAAACTTTGCACTGTTTTTTCTTATTAAATGTAATGTGCTGAAGCTTTACTTTGTAAATGTAGCGGCCTCCTCACTCCCCTCTTTCTCTCGTCTCGTCTTTCTGTCTAGGGGTATCTTAGAGGGGAGGGAGCGGGGACACCACGCCTGGCTTCCACCACATGTGTCAGTGCGGTATAAGCAACGTTCTTGTATTACCTTCGGGTCAGTGCTGTGCACCTGGGACCTCCCTCCAAGAGTCACCTTGAACAATGTCTGCTAGGAAATGAGCCCCACACCATTAAAGTTCAACACTCCTTTATTCTTCTGCGAATGAACACAATCAGTTGAACTCCCTTGGTTAACAGAACAGGAAAGGAGGTGTGGATGCGAATAGGCCCAGACACAATTTGGTTCTCCACTTTCCTTCCTGAAAGTGGGTTACGGTCTCCGCACGAGGGGGAATTTCCTTCCAGGCGGTCTCTGACGAGAGGCTCACCTGTCACCGGCAATATGCTGCACCGGGTCTTCAAGTGAGGAGCTCCCCCGGTCCATTGTGCCTTCCGGATTCGGGTACCCACTCCCGGGGTTCCCTAGGATCTCCTTCCCTCGCGGAACTCAGTGTTGGGCACTGAGCTCCGGACCTCCATCCGAGTACCTCACCCCAGGCTAAAGGTGCCTGGCATGGAACAAGACCTCCCGCTGTCCTCTAGGCCTAGGCCACCCAGAGGACCGACACGAACCACCGTCCACAAGCTGAAGGTGCCTGGGACTCGACCCCGTGACAAAGATGGCCGGCCCCTTTATACCCTCTCCCAGCAAGCACGGCGGGTTCCCCGCCCCACCATATCGCTGCCGAGGGAGGACAAAAAGGAGGCACCGCACACAGCAATGATTCAACCTCAGCCCAGGGCGACAGCGCCACCCACAGGGCCGTAGGGAATTACACATCACTGATGTCTCTGCCAAGTTCAAATTTACACCTGGGAAAGTACATACCCGCTACATAAAGATTTCCCAATCAGGTGCTAGGGAAAAAAAATGTTTGCTTGCACATGATTGGATGATGTAAATCAGCAGAGCATTACCAAATTTACTAAGCTTTGGGGAAAATTAGTGCAATTGCCAGTCTATTTGTCTTTAGTAAATCAACCCCACAGTTTTTTTTTTGCACGTGCTAAAAGAGCCAAACAAAGGAGTCAGATGAATATTTTTAGAAAAAAATGGTCTTAGAACTGTTACCGTGGCTCTGCTTACATTATTGCTTACTTACTGAAAATATTTGTTCATTATGTTCTAAAATAGATTAACAAAATCACAAATCTTTGTGCACTTGTTTTAAATTCTATCATTCATTATTACTCTTGTTTACTGAACAAGAAAGCAAGTGAACTGGCATATTTGTTTAAATATTTGCAAGCACCGTATTTTCAGTCTACTTCGGCATTCTGTTATGACATGGATGGTTTATTTCCATATTTTGAGGCACAAAATATGTGCCAGACTTTACACATCTGCTTGAGATAGTGTTCCAGTCTTTCTTGAACATTGTGTACTTTTTTTGCAGTCTTGAGATGTTGCCAGTTCTATTTCAAAGCAATGCAGTGCAAATTATACACATTTTCCTGATACAAAGAAGAGAACAGATGGAAAAATAAGTAGCAATATTGTATCTCTGTTGACAAAACCTAAATAAAACGAGATTGATCTTTAGACCTCATGCTTGTTTATTTCTAATTTTCAAACTTTTCCAAACATACCTTTTTGTGTGCATAAAATATGGGGATGGAATGAGTTGGGTCTCTAAGTATTTGTACAGTACAAGATAAGCAACCAGAATCAGAAGTGTGGCTCAAAGACAGACTACACTACCCCGGCCATCATTTTCAGACCATTCAACTTAAACATTGATGTTTCTCAGCTCATAATTTTGTGGTGCTGACCAATTCTTCCGGGTTTACCTTCCCAACATTGAAATGAGTTACAATGTAAATGGAGTGCACTGAATTTATCACTGTCCATATTTTTATGTTGCTAAATCTTTATGTAGCGGGGGTCTAAAATATAGGGGGAAGTGCATGGGTGGTAGTATGATCCAATGCACCCTGATTGCTATAGATTGGGAACTATTTACAGTCTTGGAGGACTCTGGTGGTGTGAGGTTCCCTGTGGCCTACAGGTGGCACTGTCGCCCTGGGCAGGGGTTGAACCCACACCGCAAGACTGTGCCTTTTTGTCCTTTCCTGGCGCTTGTACAACGGGGCGGGGAACCCGCTGTGACACAAAGGGAGAGGGAATAAAGGGCACGGACGCCCTTCCCACGGGGTTCAGAGTTTGGAGTCGGAGGACGCGGCCGCACTCAGGCACCCTCCGCCTGGGTGCTGGCGTTCCGGAGTTCCGGGCCCAGGTGCCCTTGACCTGGCCAGAGCGGGAGATGGAGTCCATCTCAGGCACCTTTAGCATGGGGTGAGGTACTATGGCGGAAGCCTGTAGCTCAGTACCTTTGACTGAGTTCCGCGAGGGTGGAGGAATCCGAGGGGGCCCTAACTCCTTGGGTGCCCATTGTCTGAGACGAGGAGGCCGGTGAGCGGAACTTCTCCGGAGAGTCCAGCGCAGCATTGCTGGTGACGAAGAGGTGGATGTCTTTCCCCTGACAGGGGCTACGTTAGCGAAAGTAATCCATGTTCTGTTCTATATAGTCAGTGGCAGTGACTATTCGCCACTGGTGACACCACAGTGGTTAGCTCTATCTAAAAGGATTGTGCCTCGACCTACTCCCTACAAATACTGAACTGCTCGTTGAGTCCCAACCTGTCTGTGCTGAATGACTATTTATTGAGAATAATAAATACGAGTTGGACCGTTTTCAGTGTGTGGAACTTCAGTTACTGGGAGCAAAGGGGGGGTCATTCAGTAAAGGATTGACTTTGGGACATACACACAAAGCCCGATAGTTCTGGCCTTCACCACTACACATTAGAGGACATGGGCCGTGGTGTATCTCATCTCTCCCCCAGTACTAACCCCTAGACGAGACAAACAAGCCGTGACATGAGAAGGGGTGAGGTCGCTACACGTGGGGGCATCGTGTCCGGGATGTGTGTTGTGTCTGAATTTGAACTTTGCTGTCCGAAGGAGTCCCGAGTAGGTCGGCCATGTTGGCCAACGCGCCACGAGGCACACCATAGCTGCGCAGTTCGTGGGCGGGGAGAAGAAAAAGCCCGCAAACAAATGCAGAGTATGGGAGGAGTCTGGCCATGTGGAAGGACACACGTGGAGATTCCGGCGCAAAGGGGTCAGTGCGCATTGGAGCAGCAAACAGTCAGGATGACTTCAAATACCCAGTGGATTTTTTCTTCTTCCATCACGGAGATTACTTCTTTTGCTGCTTCGATCACGGACACAGGAATAAGGCTAAGGCCCCGAAGACGTTTGGCTCTGTATACCTGCAGAGACATAGAGGCCCTCGGTGTGATCTGTCCCGGCTGTTCGGGACTGGTGGTCCACTTGAAGCCGTTCGGGCGATTTGAGGTCTGCAAGGAATTCCTCTTTGAGGTGGAGCCATCCACAGAAAGGCCTCGCGCCTTCCACCTCAACTACCTCACAGGTACTGCCACTTTGGAGGGAGAGATCAATGCCTATGTGGGCATTCCTGCGCGCACTGACCAGGGCGAAGTGACTGCCCAAGCAGAGATAAAGAGAGAGAAATCCGAGGATGCTGCCTCTGTCACCACAAGCTCCCTGCTCCCACCGCCGAAGAGGAAAGTTGGCCTGGTGATGGCATCCTGTGGTCGTGGAAGAGCTTCGCCCCGTCGCTTGCCTGGCCTGGATGGATCCGGAGGGAAGAGCCCTGGACATCCCTGTTCTTCTGAAGGCCCAGGTGAGCCAGGGGTTGGGACTGTGTGTGGGGTTGGAGGTGTCGGCAGCCCACAGTCGGTGGAGGTCGTTAAGGGGAGTGATTCCGTATCTACCGGGAATTACTTGCCTGCAGAGTGTTATGACACCTCCGACCTAGAGCCACTATCTGATGCCGGTGATGAAGGGGAGATAGATGAAATCTTCCACAAGAAGGGATGGGACAAGATGCCGTTACCCTCGTCCCGTGTCTTTAGGGACCCACCTATGTCCATTGGGGATAGTTAGTGATGTCGCGAACATAAAATTTTCCGTTCGCGAACGGCGAACGCGGACTGCCGCAAATGTTCGCGAACGGGCGAACCCGGCGAACCGCCATAGACTTCAATAGGCAGGCGAATTTTAAAACCCACAGGGACTCTTTCTGGCCACAATAGTGATGGAAAAGTTGTTTTAAGGGGACTAACACCTGGACTGTGGCATGCCAGAGGGGGATCCATGGCAAAACTCCCATGGAAAATTACGTAGTTGACGCAGAGTCGGGTTTTAATCCATAAAGGGCATAAATCACCTAACATTCCTAATGTGTTTGGAATAACGTGCTTTAAAACATCAGGTATGATGTTGTATCGATCAGGTAGTGTAAGGGTTACGCCCGCTTCACAGTGACAGACCAAACTCGGACAGACCAAACTCCCCGTTTAACGCACCGCAAACAACTGCAAACAGTCCATTTGCACAACCGCAAGGCTTTAATGATCACCTTAGAAGATCACAAAGAAAATTTATGTTTTTTCTATGCAAAATTATCAAGCCGATCGCTTTTGGTCTGTTCACAATGAAGCAACGACCTTACCATCTGGGGTGTGCCAACAACGCCATTGCCAACACACTCATAGAGGTGGTCGCTTCATTGTGATACGCAAGCCCCTTCACCACAACAAGGTAACGATCACGAAGGGGAATTGACACAGGTATGTGTTTTTTTGTTTGTTTTTTTTGCAGCCACAGTGCAGCACCAGAGGCCAGAAAAATTAGGCATGTACACATGCCTGTAAAATTAGGTATTGTTGCAGCCGCTGCTGTAGCAGCGGCCAGAAAAAATTATGTTTTTCAGGCAGAAAGTGCCCTAAAACATTGCGGCTTGTGGACCATTTTTAGCCCAAGGCAGCTCATCTCATCAGGCCTTTTTTAGTCAAATGTATCGCCCACTGTCAGTCCCTTCGGGATCCATGCCTCATTCATCTTAGTAAAGGTGAGGTAATCTAGACTTTTTTGACCTAGTCGACTTCTCTTCTCAGTGACAATACCTCCTGCTGCACTGAAGGTCCTTTCTGAAAGGACACTTGAAGCGGGGCAGGCCAGAAGTTCTATCGCAAATTGGGATAGCTCAGGCCACAGGTCAAGCCTGCACACCCAGTAGTCAAGGGGTTCATCGCTCCTCAGAGTGTCGATATCTGCAGTTAAGGCGAGGTAGTCTGCTACCTGTCGGTCGAGTCGTTCTCTGAGGGTGGACCCTGAAGGGCTGTGGCGATGCGTAGGACTTAAAAAGCTCTGCATGTCCTCCATCAACAATACGTCTGTAAAGCGTCCTGTCCTTGCCGGCATGGTCGTGGTAGGAGGAGGATTACTTTCACCTCTTCCCCTGTTAGATTCCCGTTGTGCTGTGACATCACCCTTATACGCTGTGTAAAGCATACTTTTTAATTTATTTTGGAACTGCTACATCCTTTCCGTCTTCCTGTAATTCGGTAACATTTCTGGCACTTTCTGCTTACACCGGGGGTCTAGTAGCGTGGCCACCCAATACAGGTCGTTCTCCTTCAGCCTTTTTATACGAGGGTCCCTCAACAGGCACGACAGCATGAAAGACCCCATTTGCACAAGGTTGGATGCCGAGCTACTCATGTCCTGTTCCTCGTCCTCACTGATCTCACTGAAGGTCTGTTCTTCCCCCCAGCCACGTACAACACCACGGGTACCAGATAGGTGACAACGAGCACCCTGGGATGCCTGCTGTGGTTGGTCTTCCTCCTCCTCCTCAAAGCCACATTCCTCCTCTGACTCCTCCTCCTCTGACTCCTCTTCCTCAGACTCCTCTTCCAGCGTTGCCGCAGGTCCAGCAAGCGATGCTGATAAGGCTGTTTCTGGTGGTGGTGATGGTGACCACAACTCTTCCTCTTCCTCTTCACGCTCATCTACGGCCTGATCCAGCACTCTTCGCAGGGCACGCTCCAGGAAGAAAACAAATGGGATGATGTCGCTGATGGTGCCTTCAGTGCGACTGACTAGGTTTGTCACCTCCTCAAAAGGACGCATGAGCCTACAGGCATTGCGCATGAGCGTCCAGTAACGTGGCAAAAAAATTCCCAGCTGCGCAGAGGCTGTCCTAGCACCCCGGTCATACAAATACTCGTTGACGGCTTTTTCTTGTTGGAGCAGGCGGTCGAACATTAGGAGTGTTGAATTCCAACGTGTCGGGCTGTCGCAAATCAAGCGCCTCACTGGCATGTTGTTTCGCCGCTGGATATCTGAAAAGTGCGCCATGGCTGTGTAGGAACGCCTGAAATGGCCACACACCTTCCTGGCCTGCTTGAGGACATCCTGTAAGTCTGGGTACTTATGCACAAAGCGTTGTACAATCAGATTTAACACATGTGCCATGCACGGCACATGTGTCAACTTGCCCAAATTCAATGCCGCCAACAAATTGCTTCCGTTGTCACACACCACTTTGCCGATCTCCAGTTGGTGCGGAGTCAGCCACTGATCCACCTGTGCGTTCAGGGCGGACAGGAGTGCTGGTCCGGTGTGACTCTCTGCTTTCAGGCAAGTCAACCCCAAGACAGCGTGACACTGTCGTATCCGGGATGTGGAATAGCCCCTGGGGAGCTGGGGGGGTGCTGTTGATGTGGAGCAAGACGCAGCAGCAGAAGAGGACTCAGCCGAGGAGGTTATCGAAGAGGATGGAGTAGGAGGAGTAGAGGAGGTGACAGCAGGCCTGCCTGCAAGTCGTGGTGGTGTCACCACCAACTCCTCTGCAGAGCCACGCATTACATGCTTGGCAGCCGTCAGCAGGTTTACCCAATGAGCAGTGTAGGTGATATACCTGCCCTGACCGTGCTTTGCAGACCAGGTATCAGTGGTCAGATGGACCCTTGCCCCAACACTGTGTGCCAGACATGCCATGACTTCCTTTTGCACAATAGAGTACAGGTTGGGGATTGCCTTTTGTGAAAAGAAATTTCGGCCGGGTACCTTCCACTGCGGTGTCCCAATAGCTACAAATTTTTTGAAGGCCTCAGACTCCACCAGCTTGTATGGTAAAAGCTGGCGGGCTAAGAGTTCCGACAAGCCAGCTGTCAGACGCCGGGCAAGGGGGTGACTCTGTGACATTGGCTTCTTACGCTCAAACATGTCCTTGACAGACACCTGACTGTGGGCAGATGAGCAGGAACTGCTCAAGGCGAGAGACGTAGTGTCAGATGGTTGAGAGGGGGCAAGGAGGACAGCAGTGGTTGACGTGGCTGAAGATGCTGGACCAGGAGGAGGATGGTGGCTTTGAGCTTGTGTGCTGCTTGTACTCGTCATCATGTGTTGATCCCATAGGCGTTTGTGATGTGAGATCATGTGCCTTCGCAAAGCAGTTGTACCTAGGTGGGTGTTGGATTTCCCACGACTCAGTTTCTTTTGGCACAGGTTGCAAATGGCATCGCTGTTATCAGAGGCAGACACACAAAAAAAATGCCACACTGCTGAGCTTTGCAATGGCGGCATTCTGGTGGTGGCAACAGCATGCGTTGATTGGCGTGCTGTCTGGCTGACCCCGGGTGCCGATACATGCTGTCTGACTGTGCCACTAGCTCCTTGCGACGACCTACCCCTCCTTCCAACTCGTCTCCTCCTCCTCTCTGTCTCCCCATCTGAACTTTCCCCCTGTTCTTCTTCTCTTCGAGCGGGCACCCACGTGACATCCACATCGTCATCATCAACCGCTTCACTTGTATCTGACAACTCAGCAAAGGAAGCAGCAGCGGGTACAACATCATCATCATCACACCGTACATCCATGTGTGTAATGCTGCCTGACTGAGACATATCCCTTTTATCTACATCCTCTGGCAATAATGTTTGCGCATCACTCATTTCTTCCAACTCATGTGTAAATAACTCCTCTGACAGATCAAGTGAAGCAACTGTGGTGCTAGTGTTGGTGGTGGCGGCAGGCGGGCGAGTGGTAACTTGAGAGGTGCCCAAAGCTGAGCTGGAGAAGGATGGTGCGTCAAGGTTCCGAGCGGAAGCTGTAGAAGATTGGCTGTCCTGTGTTAGCCAGTCAACTATGTCCTCAGAACTTTTCGAGTTCAGGGTACGTGGCCCCTGAACACTGGGCATTATTCTTGGGCCAAAGGGAATCACAGCACCACGACCACGACAGCCCCTGCGGGGTGGCCTGCCTCTGCCTGTCATTTTTTTTAGATTAGTTTAGTTGTACTATGCGTGCAAGCTACTGTGACACCAGATATGAGTGGCACTGTGCACTGGCAGAAGTTGGCACAGTAGACACTGTAGGTCTGACACACACGCTGGCAGGCAACTGACTGCTCATCTACTGCAGTCAAAACTGTTGTGGTTTTTTTTATGTAAGCTACTGTGCCGGGGAAAAAAAACAAGCAGACTGGTGTTTTACCAGCCCTAAAAAGGGCTTTTTGGGGTGCTGTCAGGACGCTGTGCTTACAGCAGAGATCAGATGAGTCTTTCAGGAGTGGAGTGAACACTGAATACACTTGCCTATAGCTTTCCCTATAAAATCAGCAGCAGCTAAACTGTCCCTCCTCTGGCTAACACTGTAGCTTAAGTTCAGACTGAATCTAAAATAGATGCTGTCCAGAAAAAAAACAAGCAGACTGGTGTTTTACCAGCCCTAAAAAGGGCTTTTTGGGGTGCTGTCAGGACGCTGTGCTTACAGCAGAGATCAGATGAGTCTTTCAGGAGTGGAGTGAACACTGAATACACTGGCCTAGCCTAGCTTTCCCTATAAAATCAGCAGCAGCTAAACTGTCCCTCCTCTGGCTAACACTGCAGCTTAAGTACAGACTGAATCTAAAATAGATGCTGTCCAGGAAAAAAAAAAAAAAGCAGACTGGTGTTTTACCAGCCCTAAAAAGGGCTTTTTGGGGTGCTGTCAGGACGCTGTGCTTACAGCAGAGATCAGATGAGTCTTTCAGGAGTGGAGTGAACACTGAATACACTGGCCTAGCCTAGCTTTCCCTATAAAATCAGCAGCAGCTAAACTGTCCCTCCTCTGGCTAACACTGCAGCTTAAGTACAGACTGAATCTAAAATAGATGCTGTCCAGGAAAAAACAAAAAAGCAGACTGGTGTTTTACCAGCCCTAAAAAGGGCTTTTTGGGGTGCTGTCAGGACGCTGTGCTTACAGCAGAGATCAGATGAGTCTTTCAGGAGTGGAGTGAACACTGAATACACTTGCCTATAGCTTTCCCTATAAAATCAGCAGCAGCTAAACTGTCCCTCCTCTGGCTAACACTGTAGCTTAAGTTCAGACTGAATCTAAAATAGATGCTGTCCAGAAAAAAAAACAAGCAGACTGGTGTTTTACCAGCCCTAAAAAGGGCTTTTTGGGGTGCTGTCAGGACGCTGTGCTTACAGCAGAGATCAGATGAGTCTTTCAGGAGTGGAGTGAACACTGAATACACTGGCCTAGCCTAGCTTTCCCTATAAAATCAGCAGCAGCTAAACTGTCCCTCCTCTGGCTAACACTGTAGCTTAAGTTCAGACTGAATCTAAAATAGATGCTGTCCAGAAAAAAAAACAAGCAGACTGGTGTTTTACCAGCCCTAAAAAGGGCTTTTTGGGGTGCTGTCAGGACGCTGTGCTTACAGCAGAGATCAGATGAGTCTTTCAGGAGTGGAGTGAACACTGAATACACTTGCCTATAGCTTTCCCTATAAAATCAGCAGCAGCTAAACTGTCCCTCCTCTGGCTAACACTGCAGCTTAAGTACAGACTGAATCTAAAATAGATGCTGTCCAGGAAAAAAAAAAAAGCAGACTGGTGTTTTACCAGCCCTAAAAAGGGCTTTTTGGGGTGCTGTCAGGACGCTGTGCTTACAGCAGAGATCAGATGAGTCTTTCAGGAGTGGAGTGAACACTGAATACACTTGCCTATAGCTTTCCCTATAAAATCAGCAGCAGCTAAACTGTCCCTCCTCTGGCTAACACTGCAGCTTAAGTACAGACTGAATCTAAAATAGATGCTGTCCAGGAAAAAAAAAAAAGCAGACTGGTGTTTTACCAGCCCTAAAAAGGGCTTTTTGGGGTGCTGTCAGGACGCTGTGCTTACAGCAGAGATCAGATGAGTCTTTCAGGAGTGGAGTGAACACTGAATACACTTGCCTAGCCTAGCTTTCCCTATAAAATAAGCAGCAGCTAAACTGTCCCTCCTCTCGCTAAGACTGCAGCTTGAGAATGAATCTAAAATGGATGCTGTCCAGGAGGTGGGAGGGTCTGGGAGGGAGGGTATGCTGCTGATTGGCTGGAATGTGTCTGCTGACTGTGAGGTACAGGGTCAAAGTTTGCTCAATGATAATGAATAGGGGGCGGACCGAACATCGCATATGTTCGCCGGCCGCGGCGAACGCGAACAAGCTATGTTCGCCGGGAACTGTTCGCCGGCGAATAGTTCTGTACATCTCTAGGGATAGTACACCCCGGGTGGAGGCCTCGGAGCCTAGGGAGGAATCTGGTCCCCTGTCTGTGATCCCACTTCTTGAGCCAGCGGCTGTTTCACCTGCTCCTGTTGCGTGAGTGCAACATGCATCATTTCGGGCTTCTAGGCCCAAATCTACAGAGGTGGTGAATGTACCACGCCATCCGGGGTCCATTGTTCTACCTGGAGTAGGGGACCGTGCCACAATGCCACCTTTGGCTAGGCTGCAGCGTCTCTTTTGTCAGAAAGTTGCCAGAGAAAATGGGTGGGAATACCCATATCTACCCCGAGAATTGCTCTACGAGGTGGTAGTTTTTCGGCAGCGGTGGTACAATGATTTCGTCAGGACAAAGCTGAAAGTACCTCATGCACGCCGATACCTCTCATGCTCACCTACGGTCACCAGAAAATTCAAAGACTGTAAGGCGGAGTGGATGTTGGGAAGGCATATCCATGCGGACAAAGTGGTAATTTGTCGGGAGGATGGAGGGAACATTGAGTACAATGTGGAGGCTTTTGTCCAGCACTTAAAGCCTTTATTATTGTCAGATCCAAAGTTCTATTTATAGGAGAAAGAGACTCCTTTCCATTTCTTTTATTGCTAAATTACATGGACTGTGCTCTAACTTTTTTTTGATGTTTTACTCTTTGGAGAAATGGGAGCTGTTGTTTTTTTTTGTTCTCCCTCCTTCTCCTCCCATCAAGGAAAATAAATCAGTGACTTTGGGGTTTAGACAGTATAGGATCACAGCACAGAGAAGCAGAAATTCATCTGGATCTGACAAGTGCCTTTACCGCGGCATTGCCACCAGGTGGCGGTGTTGCGCAACGATTGTTTGCTACACACTCTGCACTATGCTTATTGGAGCGAATGGGTTTCTTTACGGATAGACCCATTCCTTCCAAGAAAACACATACATTATGTTAGGATGTATGTTTCTTAGTTTTTTCCCCTCTGCAGGAGATTTCATCTATCAAGGCTGCTGAGAATGGGGTGGTCCTTAGATAGCTAGGGGAGAGATGTAAATGTGTAAAATCATTTAAAGTATTTTCATGCCAAGTTCGTTGTTTTATATTTTTGTTTCCCTTTTCCATTTAGGTCCTGGCACAATTCCTGGTAAAATTGTTGAGTTTGGTTCTATGTGAATGTTTGTCTCTGGGTCGAACTTATGTTACCACTCCTTGGGAGACATGGGTTTGCACCAGACACTGGGGACCAGTGTCAAATCACCAGGGGGAGAGTGTAGCGGGGGTCTAAAATATAGGGGGAAGTGCATGGGTGGTAGTATGATCCAATGCACCCTGATTGCTATAGATTGGGAACTATTTACAGTCTTGGAGGACTCTGGTGATGTGAGGTTCCCTGTGGCCTACAGGTGGCACTGTCGCCCTGGGCAGGGGTTGAACCCACACCGCAAGACTGTGCCTTTTTCTCCTTTCCTGGCGCTTGTACAGCGGGGCGGGGAACCCACTGTGACGCAAAGGGAGAGGGAATAAAGGGGACGGACGCCCTTACTACGGGGTTCAGAGTAGGCTTGTGCACAACGGAAAAATTAGTTCCGTTTCGGTTCGTTTCTTTCCGGTCCTGTTGATTCGTAATCATTCGTAATTTTGCTAGACGGGATTTTTCGTGTTCGGACTCATTCGTATTTTTGCAAGCGACATTTTTCGTTGAATTTTTTGTTGCTTTATAATTCGTACTTTCGGTAGAGTACGTTGTTTTTCGTTGATTCTGGACACAACTCCTACTTTCGTAACTTTTTTTGGGTTCGTTGATTCGTAATTTTCTGTGTCTCTCTCACGACGACGCTGACTATTATGCCTAATGTGCTTCGAATGGATTTGTACTTTTCTAAATACATAGCGGTTATTTGTAACGATTCGAAATCTCGTATTTTACTTTCGTTTTTTACATGCGGCTATAGCCTCCGCCCCTGTACACCATTTTGAGAGGGTTCAGCACGGTGAGGGAGAAGCAGAGAGCAGAGCAGAGTGTTATTGTGCTTCGAATGGATTAGAAATCTCGTATTTTACTTTCGTTTTTTACATGCGGCTATAGCCTCCGCCCCTGTACACCATTTTGAGAGGGAGTTCAGCACGGTGAAGGAGAAGCAGAGAGCAGAGCAGAGTGAGTGTTATTGTGTTTCCAATGGATTTGTACATTCGTACGTTTTTTCATAACGAATTATGCCGAAGACATTCGGGCATTCGCTATTTTGCGGTATAATTTATTTCGGATTCGGTTTTATTCGTAATTGCTTTGTTCGGAAATTCGAATGCTTCCGAATGTCCGAAAGTTGCTAAATTCGGACGAATTTCGATTCGTTACGAAACGAATTGCACAAGCCTAGTTCAGAGTTTGGAGTCGGAGGACGCAGCCGCACCCAGGCACACTCAGCCTGGGTGCTGGCGTTCCGGAGTTCTGGGCCCAGGTTTCCTTGACCTGGCCGGAGCGGGAGATGGAGTCCATCGCAGGCACCTTTAGCCTGGGGTGAGGTACTATGGCGGAAGCCTGGAGCTCAGTACCTTCGACTGAGTTCCGCGAGGGTGGAGGAATCCGATGGGGCCCTAACTCCTTGGGTGCCCGTGTCTGAGACGAGGAGGCCGGTGAGCGGAACTTCTCTGGAGAGTCCAGCGCAGCATTGCTGGTGACGGAGAGGCCTCCGGTAACTGTCTTGAACGGATGTCTTTCCCCTGACAGGGGCTACATTAGCGAAGGTAATCCATGTTCTGTTCTATATAGTTAGTGGCAGTGACTATTCACCACTGGTGACACCACAGTGGTTAGCTCTATCTAAAAGGATTGTGCCTCGACCTACTCCCTACAAATACTGAACTGCTCGTTTGGTCCCAAACTGTCTGTACTAAATGACTATTTATTGAGAAGAATAAATACGAGTTGGACCATTTTCAGTGTGTGGAACTTCAGTTACTGGAAGCAAAGGGGGGGTCATTCAGTAAAGGATTGACTCTGGGACATACACACAAAGCTCGATCGTTCTGGCCTTTTACCTCTGCACATTGGAGGACATGAGCCGTGGTGTATCTCATCCCTCCCCCCAGTACTAACCCCTAGACAAGACAAACAAGCCATGACATGAGAAGGGGTGAGAGGGGTGAGGTCGCTACATTTACATTGTATTTAGTTTGATACAGGACTTCAGGGTGACTGTCTGAACTTGCTCCACTAGCATTTAACTTTTATCTTCTTAGATGTATAAAGACTTTTAGCTTATACATTCAATCTATTGGGCTTGTATTAACCAGCTTCTAGGGCTTTGACTGAGCTTTCGAGCACACTCAGCTGGCCATCATTATCAGAACATTCACCCTATGCATTTATGTTTCTCAGCTCATAATTGTGCAGTAGAGATCTATGCCTCTAGATTTACCTAACCATGATTGAAAATTAGTTAATTGTGATACATAAACTTATCGCTGTCCATTTATTTATTTTTTGCAGACTCTTTTTTTTTAAACAGGACTTTAGGAAAACTGGGCTTTCTCCAGTAGCATTTAACTTTATTTAGATGTATAAAGACTTTTAGCTTATACATCCTATTTATTTGGCCTGTATTAACCAACTTTTAGGGTTGTGACTAAGCTTTAAGGCACATTCAGCATATTAAAAAAAAAAAATCACTTAGCTGACCCAAGCTCAATTTAAACTTTTGCTACAGGTCACAACTGCGTCTAAGCAAATTATAGCTTGGGCTTGGAGGATGCCAAATGGAAAATTGAATTCAAATACTTACCGTAATTTTCCTTTCCTGACGAGCTCCATGTCAGCACAGCTGAGTGAGGCCCCACCCACCCCTACGTGATCAGGACTTAACTATAAATTCTTCACTCACCTCAGCCTCAGCATTTCGTAACTATTACTACTTAACTGGGCGGGTTCTGTGCTGACATGGAGCTCGTCGGGAAAGGAAAATTACGGTAAGTATTTGAATTAAATTTTCCGTTTTCCTGACGGCTCCATGTCAGCACAGCTGGGAATTACCATATTTATCGGCGTATAACACGCACCCCAAGTTTAGGAGGGAATTTTAAGGAAAAAGCTGTTAGGAGGGAAGTTTAAGGATAAAAACGTACATTTAAATGTTCTGTGTACTCGGCTGTACTCGGCTCCTCTCGCAGTCCTGCCATTTGGCCAGGCTCCTATGATGGACATAACACAGGTCCAATGGTGGGACTGGACGTGACTGCGAGCGGAGCCGAGTACACAGTACACTCGGCTATGTGTATATCGGCGGCGCGCGCTCCTCTTCCCCTCACAAACAGCGGGGATCGGCGTATAACACGCACCCACGATTTTCACCTGATTTTCAGGGGAAAAAGTGTGTGTTATACGCCGATAAATGCGGTAACTAGCCAAAACAGGGGAGGGATAATGCTACACACTCCAATTCTGACTAAAACTGTAACAGAAACCATGATGCCTCTGACAAACTCAACTGTCATGAATGTGAATATTTTTTAAAGTGAATTTTAATTCATTACCCCTGCTTTAGAGTGTCTTGACTATCTGCTTAATTGTGACAATTGGTTAGGTGCCGTCATCATCTTTATCCTAGGTTTCTTGACCTAGGCAACATCCTTGCAGTCATATTCGTCTGTTCCTCTTTGGAAGGATCTGAAGCGGATTGTTTGCTTGAGAAGGCTTGGAGACTTCACAGGGTGAGTGGAAACACTCTTTAGAGTGTATTGACCACATGTTGTATGAATACGACAACCTGTTAGGTGCCGTCATCCTTATCCTTGGTTGCTTGAACAAAGCAGACTGTGTGCAGTCATGTCCATCCGGAAGTTTGGAGAATGGGCTGCTTCACCTGGTATGGACAGGCAGCTTCTCATTGTCAGAGCTGATAACCCTTTCACAGGGTGAGCCGAAAACACCCCTTTAGAGTGTATTGGCAATTTGTTGATTGGGTGTGACACCTTTTAGGTGTCACCCTCCTCCCTGGCTGTTTAAGCCAGTGGGATACATACTGTCATGCCCATCCGTGTATTCCTCTTATAGAGCTTGAGGAGGGATGTTTGCTTGGGAAAGCTATGAGACTGCTACTTCATGTTCATCCATGTCTTCTTATTGAAGGGCCTGAAGCATGTTCGTTCTGAGAAAACACTAATAGATAACCTCACCACAGGGCTTGTGCACTATTCAGCAAACCAACCCAAAAAACCCCGGATCACACTGGTGCGTTTTTGACATGCGACCCGACAAGTCAAATCGCATGAAAAATAGGCGGCAATCGCACCGCCCTAATCGGTGCAACGCTGCACTAACTTCAAAAAGGCAGTTTTGTACTACCTTTGCGATTTCGGGTGGTGACCTATATTTACATCCGCACAGAGACTTGCACAGATGTCTCTGAAAATCGTGACCAGAATCAAGACTGACCAGCGGGAGACAAAGCTGAATAGCACAGCCTCATTTCCGCAATCCAGTGCGACCCTGGACAAGGGAAAAAAATGGTTAAATGCAGTAAATAGCTTGTTAAGTAAAAAAACCCTGAGGGGTTAACCACAGCTAGAGGGAGGCTTCCATCTACAGCCCTGTTAACCAGGTGGAGGAATCAGGTCATGATGTCAGAACAGCAACAAAAAGGTAGGAGTTTGTAACAAAATTACAACCATCTGCAGTGTACACAAACCAAGGGAATTGTAGACATCATAAACATGCTTCTCCATACTCTTTTCTTCTTTTTTTTTTTTTGAGGAAAACCAAAGATCACATAGAAAAATACAAGGATATCCCATATCTCCACAGGCCCTGGCTGGATCCAGTAGACATCCCAGGTTGCTCCAACTACCTTCTTTGGAAAATGCTGGTCTTTGGAGGGGGTTTGGCATAATGGCATGACAGTAACAAACATGAGAAGCCACCAACAGATTATAGCCATGTGTGAACAGACAAAGTGTTACTTTGTGTATCTGTTATGCAGAGTACTCCCTGTCCAGTAATGCAGCATACATTGGATACAAAGCATTTAGCCCACCCAGACTCCGTCATCCGTCATCTGACCGTCGACACTGGCACAGCGCGGGTGAGCATGCATATGGGAGCACTCTGCCACGACTGCTGTCCATCTTGTTTGGACCGTGCAGACCCCAGACATGGCTGTTAGCCATGATAAAGCCGCCCGAGGACCAGCGGGGCTCCCTGGATTATGGTAATTTAGACGAGACACCGGGGACTTCGTCCAGCTTCATCCACACGTATGGACGGCCCGTCAGCCATTTAGACCAGTTAGGTAGAGGAGCACAATTACGTCCTGCACATAGGGGGAAAGGAGAAGAATGCTGAGCCTGATGTGAGCGAAAAATTTATAGTTAAGTCCTGATCACATAGGGGTGGGCGGGGCCTCACCCAGCTGTGCTGACATGGAGCCATCAGGAAAAACGTTTTCTCCTTGAAACTAAAAACAGAATCACTGAAGCCACGATCCATACCAAAATTAAGGTGACTTTATTAGATAGTGCCCAAATTTTGGCAGTCATGGATGGACTGATTCTCTGTTGTGCTTTGATTCCTCAATACTCAAACCCTGAATAGGTAGCTATCATGACAGTCACTGGCTCTGCCTCCTTGATATTTAATTTCCAATAGTTCAAGGGAGGCCCTGTATCCCCAAGACCCAACCTTTGCCCTCCTTTTACTACTTTGCTTCACAATCCGGACACCAGTTTTAGAATAAGTCTATTACCTTCACTTGATTCAGGAATATGACCACAATGTTCTACTTTTTTATATGTCCAAGATGTTTATTTTGAAAAATGTAATTTTAGTACACTGTTGCCTATAAGCTATGTACTCAAATTGTCTTGACTTTGTGGGCGATTTTGTATATGACCCAGTATAGCGAATAATGGAATTTGTTTACTTTTCTCAATAAAAAACATTGAATGAGAAATAAAGGTGCAATGTTTTATCATCATAATCTTTGTTTTTTTTATATAAACTGGTGGATAACATAGCAGAAAAGGTTTTCCATTTTTATCTTTGGTTAAAGGAGAAGTCCAGCCTGAGCTTTTTAGGCTGGGATTTTCCTCTGGGTCACAGGAGTACAATTAGTTTTGCACTCCTGTGACCCCTTGACAGCGGAGAGCGGTTTGAAGTCCGCTCTCCACTGACATCACTGCCATCAGTCGAGGCAGCGCGTCATCCCGACTTCCCAAGTCTGGATCCACCAGCTGCCTTGATTGATGGCAGTCTCAGTGAGCCGCTGAGATGGCCGCTCCCCGCCCCTCCACAGCTCAGTGCTCCAGTGAGCATGGAGAAACAGAGAGGAGAGACGCTGACTGATAGTCAGCAAGCTCTCCTCTTGGGGATCTGAGAAAACCGAGCCATCGGCGATGTTCGGTGGTTTGGTTCTCAGTGCAGAGACGGCGGGGGACAGATGCAGCATCAGTCTGATGCTGCATCCACATAGGTAAGTATGAATAAAAAAAAATTAAAAACATACTGCTCTTTTAATATTGCGACTATGTCCCAAACCTTTTTGTATACAAATACTGGTGTTGCGCAAACTCGGAAGTATATATGTGCATCAACAAATAATAATAATTTTATAACCTGTGAGATATATCATAATCAAAATAAATAGCATATACAGTAAAATGCATAACAATAGTACAGTCCATTAAAAGGTGCATGTGTATATTAAGACGTAGAACAGTTCATTCTCCAGCGGCGATATGACAATTATAATCACTTGCTTCTAAATAAAGTGTTTCTTGTGTGAATATGTTTAAACAAAATAGTGAACTTCACCTCCTTGTGACACCTCTGTGCTCCCAGAACTCTCACCTTAACGAGTAATCAAATAAGCCTCTTGATTACAGTGGTCAGGGTGATGTTTCACCAATCCTAGCCTGGTTCCAGGTCTGCGAGTTGTGTTTAGATAATCCTTGGTAGTGGTCCATTTAAGACTACGTCCACCACGCTAAACCCATATGTTAGGGTAAAGCAAAGTAACCATAGTGTAGTAGTTAAAATAATTATATTTATTAAAAAAATAGTAACTCTTACATTCAAATCGAAAATAAAAATGCCCTGTTATGTTAAAACATAGAGCAGCATACAAGTTTCCGACATCACTTCCGGTCTGGAATGCCCTACGCATTACGTCACATCTCGTGAATTCATCGGGGGGTAAACCTATTGCTTTGGTTCTGTGAAAAATTCTGTTATTTCAGGTTCTCACAAGACAGGTAGTTTCTACCAACATTAACACCTTTCCTCACTCTGACATCAAGTGATACGTGTCTCCAGGGAACACTATCATTGGTTTTTCTAGCTCTCATATCAAGTAAACAACATGTCAACATTTGTTGCCAAAGATGTGGGCACAACTTACTTTTTTTTGCAAAACTGTTCATGGTGCATGGAACACAGCAAGCCTCTTTTTATTCTCTTTCATGTCACTAGATCCATGCTTCCTTTGGTTCTATCACAGTAAGTCTATAGCGTTCTTACCTTTGCATTTTTTTCACCTCTACCAATCACAAAAGCCTTAGAAACAATCACACATAATTGAAAAATATTTCAGCATTGTTAGCCCTCAGCATAAAGAGGAAGTAAACTTCCATCTTTAAGTTTTACCTATAGGTAAGCCTATATTAACCACTTAAGGACTGTCGCACGACGATGTACGTCGACAGAATGGCACAGAGAGGCACAAGGTTGTACAGGTACGTCCCCTTTAAGAACTTGTCCTCCGCCGGCGTGCTCGAAGCTCCGTGACCGCGCCCGCGGGACCCGTGGACCGGATCACCGCCGATGTCCCGCGATCGGGTCATAGAGCTGAAGAACGGGGAGAGGTATAAACAAACCTTTCCCCGTTCTTCCTAGTGGCAAGTCAGTGATCGTCTGTTCCCTGTCATAGGGAACGACGAACAGTAACGTCACACGCCAAGCCACGCCCCCTTCAGTTAGAATCACTCATTAGGTCACACTTAACCCCTACAACGCCACCTAGAGGTTAAACCCTTCACTGCAAGTGTAATTTTCACAGTAATCAGTGCATTTTTATAGCACTGATCGCTGTAAAAATGACAATGGTTCCAAAAATGTGTCAAAAGTGTCTAAAGTGTGTCCGCCATAGTGTCGCAGTCACAATAAAAATCGCTGATCGCCGCCATTACTAGTAAAAAAAAAAAAATATTAATAAAAATGTCATAAAACTACCCCCTATTTTGTAGATACTATAACTTTTGTGCAAACCAATCAATAAACGCTTATTGCATTTTTTTTTACCAAAAATATGTAGAAGAATACGTATCGGCCTAAAGTGAGGAAAAAAATGTTTTTTTTTATATATATTTTTTGGGGATATTTATTATAGCAAAAAGTAAAAAATATGTAATTTTTTTTCAAAATTGTCGCTCTATTTTTGTTTATAGCACAAAAAAAAAAAAAAACACGCAGAGGTGATCAAATACCACCAAAAGAAAGCTCTATTAGTGGGAAAAAAAGGACGTCAATTTTGTTTTGGAGTCACGTGCAATTGTCAGTTAAAGCGACGCAGTGCCGAATCGCAAAAAGGGGCCTGGTCTTTAACCAGCCAAAATGGTCTGGGGCTAAAAAGGTTAAGGCTTACCTATAGGTAGTGTAAATATCTCCTAAACATGCACCGTTTGGGAGATATTTACTGTCCAAGCAGCCAGTTACATCACTGTTGCATGCGCTCTGAAGGAACGGCTGCCTATGCCATTTCTTCAGCCAGTCGCCAGTCACAGAGCCGGAGCTGCGAACCCAGAAGAAAGACTGGGTATACATGGACGCCATCTCCATCAATGACATCACATCACATCGCTGGAAGGCTTAGTTTTGAGGTAAGTTTCACATAATTTGCTAGTATGCGATGCATACTAGCACATTATGCCTTTGCCTTGCAGGAAAGGCAAAAAAAAAAAAAAAGTGAAGCGGTTTACAACCGATTTAAGGTAATATTAAACCCCAAAACAAAAATTTATTATATAACAGCATACCAATTCTGAAATGTGGTACCAGAATTGTGTTTATTTTTTCACCTACTGTTCCAGACAGTAACACACTACCTTTTTTAGGATTTATCAATTTTGGATAAAGGAGCAATGAAGACACTTTTGGACAGCAGCATTGTCAATCTGGGGAGAGGGTAGTGTAAGTTGCACTAGCAGATGTCGATTTATTTGACGTCATATGACATCCTCCAGGTGCATGTCTCATGCATGCCCTAGGGGCCACACAGTGGCACTGTCACTCACTGTGTCCACATTGGAAGACAGATCATTGTACCGGTTCCACCCTGGTACCAATCCCAGTGATCACATGTCAATAGTACACAATGGCTTTCATTCATATGCATTCACTATGTGTTATTGTGATTAGTCACAGTGATCACATGGTACAGGCAGGACACAAGAGTGTGTTTATTGAACATGATAATTTATGCAATACATATATACATGAACAAGTCTTTTTTATACCTTGTACCACTTTTAATTACAGAGCGACACCCTCCCTCTGGCTTTAGTGTCTTTAGCTGTCCTTAACGCCCTCTGGGAAATCCCAGCATCTTTTCCAACTTTTTTCAACTTTATTTTGTAGTCCGGTTTATGCTCTTTGTTTTTAAATAGTTCTATTGGAATGTTCCACCTATGATACCACTACAATATATTTGAGTTTTTTTAAATTACATTTAATTTAGAGATACATGTATGATATATTATTGATGGTTATATATATATATATATATATATATATATATATATATATATTTATATATCCCTTTGCAATCACGATATTGTAGATTCATGATTGACCTCCTCATAACACCCCTAAAGAAAGAGACATTGATACTCTGAAACACGTCGGCTGAAATACGAGAATCTCATGTGCAATCTTTGTGGTGATTTTGTACATAGCAACTGCTATCATTCCAATGTATTCTGTTTGTACTTTGTTTATCATGTTCAATAAACTATACTTTTTCTATTAATCTATGTTAGTGCCTTCAAAGTCCATTTAGGGGATACCCTCTTGTGTCTAGTTAGTTTGGATGTGGTACTCCATGGGGATAGAATCACCGATATAATTTAAAAATGACATGGTACAGGCAGGGTCAATTACAGTGCTTCTGTACCATGTGATAGCCGGGGCCAATCATAGCTATCACAATTGTACACAATGGCACATGAATGGATGCCATTCATAAAAATGAATGCTTATAATAGTGACCATCACTGTAATAAGCAATCATAGTTTAAAAAAAAATCACCTCCCCAGAGCAGTACAGTGTCACTAGGGTGACACTGTATTGCTGTGGTCATAGTATATAAAAAAAGAAAAAATATATATTACATTTTCACTAAGCTAAGCTAAAATCCACTTGCAAAGTAGACAGCCTAATTGCCTTTTACAAATCCTATAGTGTGTATGTAGCGCCCCCCCCCCCCATATTTGGGGTGCTATGTGTAAATTTAGGGGTGGTCTGAGCCAGTAGTTGGGCTCAGACCAATCGATTGTTCTAAATTGCTTCTGCTCTGGGTGTGATGCTGCCTGGTAGTAGTGTTCCCTGATGCCTGTGGGTGGCACTGTCACCACCGGCTCAGGTTGAACCACAAGGGGGGTATCACAACACCTTGGGTGTCCTCTCTCGGCAGCTGTGCAGTGGGCGTGGTCTACCCGCTGTGCATGCTGGGAGAGGGTACATAAGGGGCAGACGCCATTGGGGTTCGTTCGTTCCAAGGGACCCCTTGGTTCTTGTACGCCTCATGGCCCTCCAGGCGCGTGTGAGGAATAGCCCCGGGCACCTTCAGCCCGAGGCTACATCGCTACCTGGTAGGCCCAGCACCTTCAGCTAGGGCCTACAACTTGAAGAAGGATCCCAGGCTGCCCACCTGTAGGGAGCCCACCTTTAGGAAAGGAGACCAAGGGAGGATCAGTCCCAGAGGAGACTAGCGACGGTACCGCTGTCTTGGGAAGAGGCCTTGAAACTCTCCTAAAGAGGGATCCATCATCTGTATCACAAGCCCTGCAATACACCAATCTGGTACAAAGGTTTCTCTCATTATTGCATGGCTGGGAGTTTTGAGACTAACAATCCTGTGGCAGAGGATTCCTGATCGCATCCCCTAAAAGTTCACAATTTATTTGTGCTTCATCCCGGTTGCTAGGACCGCTCATAAAGGGACTATCCGGGTGAGCAATACCCACTCAGGCTTGAGTGGCGATGAAAGAGTTGCACTGTGTCTTAAGTGTTGCGTGCCTGAACCTTATCCCTCTACTTCTCTAATTTTTCTACTCTCTATTCAAGTTTTCTGCAAATATAAAGAATAAAACCTTGTTGCTTAGGTTTTACTCCTGTATGGACATTGGCCTTATTCTGAGGAACTTCTACCTAGACAACGGAGAGAGTGTATCCACTTGAGAGAGGTAATTGCTGCAAGACCCAAACAATAACACCGCTCGCCCCATTAAACAAGGGGGGATACCGGGCAAATAGCAGGTGTGACCGACTGCGAATGGAGGACGGCAGTAAAGGGGTCTGTGTGCTACACGTACATTGAACAATACAGACCAAGAGGATCCTAACATGTTAGACAGGCCATACACAGTTCAAATCTCGCCTGGGTCAGAAGAAACTGGCCAAGATTAGAACCGTGAAAGGACAGGCTGACTGTACCAAGTTGATCGATCGCTAGCAATAATCACTGTCTTCTACTGGGGGGATGGCTTCCACTGCCCCCAGAAGACAATGGCTCAGCCAGAGGGATTCCCGCATCAACACTGTCTGTGTTGATGGGGGAATCTAGTGAATCTCTTTCCTGTAACCCGTGGTTGCAGGAAAGAAATATGCTCCATTTATGGCCTGTCTAAAGCCCCGTACACACGGTCGGACTTTTGCCCAACAAACTTCGTTTTAAGCAAGTTGGACCAACAATCCGACCGTGTGTACGCTCCATCGGACAAACTTTTTTCGTTTGGTTTTGGATTTCATCGGACAAAAGTTGGGTCTGCAAACGGACAAACTTTTGCCCAACAAAAGTCAGATGGAGCAAAGTCCGACCGTGTGTACAGAAAACCATCGGACTTTAGTCCGATGGACAAAACAACTAATGTTAAAATCAACCAACAATAGCAGAAGTTGACCAAAGGGTGGCAGTAAAGATCAGAAAAAACACGTGATGTTGTAAGAAGTTTTAAGAAAGTTTGCAGAAAAGTCCGAGCGTGTGTATGCTATGGGTGTTCCCAACCAACTCCGTTCGGACAAAAAACCACGGAAAAGTCCGATGGAAGTCCGACCGTGTGTACGAGGCTTTAGGGTGATATCAGATAAAACCTCAATCTGATCTTTATCATTTTATCTCATATACATTTTACAATGACCTCATAAGCTCTGTGACATATCATTGTGGAAGTCAGTGCCCTGAACCTGTTAGACTATGGATTCTATTGTCTGACAAAAGTTTAATATGACCTAATTCTCAGACTACTGTTTGCTATAAAATTATCTTTAGTCAATTCAGTCTAACCTGTTCAGATTGGGACTCCATAATGCTGTATGTCCCTGGGCTCACCAAGACCTTTAGAGAACCTCTTGCCAATTAATGTTTACATTTTGTGAAATAAAGAAATGTAATACAGTACATAAAAGCAAAAAAGCTACAAAAATGATAATAACTTAACCACTTGACAACTGGGCACATAACCCCCTTCCTGCCCAGGCGAAATTTCAGGTTTCAGCACTGTCACGCTTTGAATGACAATTGCGCGGTCGTGCGACGTGGCTCCCAAACAAAATTGACGTTCTTTTTTTCCCCACAGATATAGCTTTCTTTTGGTGGTATTTGATCATTTCTGCGGTTTTTATTTTTTGCGCTATAAGCAAAAATAGAGCGACAATTTTGAAAAAAACACAATATTTTTTACTTTTTGCTATAATAAATATCCCAATTTAAAAAAAAAAAAAAATTCTCAGTTTAGGCCGATACGTATTCTTCTACATATTTTAGGCATTTTTGGTTTGAGCAAAATTTATAGCGCCTACAAAATAGGGAATAGAATTATGATTTTTTTTTTTTTACTAGTAATGGCGGCGATCTGCGATTTTTATTGTGACTGCGACATTATGGCGGACACATCGGCCACTTTTGACACATTTTTGGGACCATTCACATTTATACAGCGATCCCTGCTATAAATATGCACTGATTACTGTATAAATGTGACTGGCAGGGAAGGGGTTAACACTACAGGGTGAGAAAGGGGTTAAATGTGTTCCCTGCTAGGTGATTTTTACTGTGGGGGGAGGGGACTGACTGGGGGAGGAGAGCGATCTGTGTCCCTATGTACAAGGGACACAGCATAGGTCTCCTCTCCCTGACAGGACGTGGATCTCTGTGTTTACACACAGAGATCCACGTCCCTGACTCTGTGACAGCCGATCGCGGGTACCCGGCGGACATCGCGGCCGCCAGGCACGCGCATCAGCACCCGCGTGACACAGCGGGCACAGCTTTTCCCCGATGCGCGCCCGCGGTGGCGCGCATCACAAAAGTAAACAGGAGGAAGTCCATGGACGTCCTCCCGGCAATTGAGCGCCGCAATGCAGGCGTCTTTTGCCAATGGCTCGGGCGCGAAGTGGTTAAAGGTGGAAACTGAGTAGCCGTCTAGGTATCCATGATAATGCTTAAGCCTCATACACATGGCCGAGAATCTCGTCAGGAAAAAACACATCGTTTTTCCTGATGAGATTCTTGACAAGAATCTTGTCCCGGCCGAGTGTACACATGCTCGATTCAAAAGAACCGGCGTTCTTTTGAATGGAACGAATGCTGTGAAGTCATCGACTACGAAGAGGGTGCACTGGTCAAATTCGATGCCGCAGACGCCATCTTGCTACACCCTACCTATGCCTAGGAAGCTACCGCGCATGCGTCAAATTCATTTCGAGCATGCGCGGGTGTAACGACACCCCAAATATGAAAGGGGTTTAACGCCGTTTAAAGATATTCCCTCTCCTGGACACAAATTCACTGTCGATCCTCCACGGTCAGACGACCAATTCCCATAGGAATTAATCCTTCCAAAAGAACGAGACACACTCTGTATCTTTCCAAAATGAACTGACTTTATTATTGAAAAACATTACAACTTTTATATCCACAGAGAGAAGCTTCTGACCCTCCTCTCATCATACACCTCTGACCAGACCCAATTTACATGAGCCAATTAACTACAGTGAATGGCTCAGACACATGCCCTTTCTGTCTCCCAATCCCCATCCAATCCACATTTCAGTTTAAAGGATTATGCAAGACCTTTTGTGTTCCTCCAGCCTGTCTGGCTGCCAGAGGACAATACCTATAATTACAGGCTTAATTCCCACAAGCCACAATAGATACATAACGGCTCTCAATACACATTTCCCAATGAAAGGCTCTGTAGCATAAGTGAGGTTCATTACCATTACACAAGCAGACAGGGAACATATCAGCATCTCTTAATTTAACCTGTTGAGTTCAGGATCAACAGAACAACTATTTACAGATCCTGGGAAATATTGGGGAATAATATTACAGACCCATTTAAAAACAATCCAATACATATTCTCAATGTCCATTATTTCCTTGCTCACCCTGTGCCCAACGTGACCCCTGTCACAACAATGTATATACAGCATTGAATCTGATTAGCACAGATCATACTGGGGTTCACATTCACCCTGTGCCCCAAGTGACCCCTGTCACAGCGGGTTTCCAGGGCGACAGGTAAGAATACACACTCTCGGGTTTCTCGTCGGGAAGAAGGCCGACGAGAATCTCAACGAGAAAATAGAGAGCAGGTTCTCTATTTTTCTCGTCGAGATTCTGGCCAGTTTTCTTGACGAGAAACCTGAAAGCCTCGTACACACGGCCGGTTTTCTTGGCAAGAAAGCTCTCCCGGCAGTTTTCTTGTTGTTTCTTGACGAGAAAACCGGCCGTGTGTACGAGGCTTTACAGTATATTTGTGTTTAGCAGAATGCATTTAACAGCAGTATCTTAAAAAGTAAATTAATGGTACATACTGTAAACTAAGAAATCATCATAAGATAGGAAAATATGTGTAACAATATCAAACAGTATATAAATGAAATAAAGAAATTCCTGCTAACTGACCTTAACCAGTTCAGCCCCGGAAGGTTTTATCAACTTCATGATTGCCATTTTTTGCTATTTTCTATTCAGCATTGTGCTACTTTAACTGGTAATTGTGCGTTCATGCAACGCTGTACCCAAACAATTTTTTTTCACTCAAATAGTGCTTGAGTATATAGCACATATTTATTGGTATATTTATTGGTCTGCATGAAAGTTATAGCATCTACAAACTATGGAATATATATATTGGAATTTCTATTTATGTATTTTTCAACTACAAATGGCGGTGGTCAGTGAGTTATAATAGGACTGCGATTGTGCGGCGGAAAATATGACACTAACTGACGCTGGGGGGGCGGGGGCGGAATGACTGCCACTGACATCCACAGTGATAAGTAATAATACTATACACTGTCACTTGACTAATGACTTAGAAGGGGTTAACATCTAGGATGATTGAAGGGTTAACTGTGTGCTTAACCAGTGTTAATGTGTGTAATGTGTGCTGATTTTTACTAAATATCTCTTTGTTTCTTTTCCCTGCTTTGAAGGGGGATAAGAAACAGAGACATTGTTCCCTCTGTACAGCCCTCTAGGCTGTGATTCGACACAGCGGATCAGCAGGTCCCACTCATGAATCATAGGCCAAGATCTGCTGACAGACGCTCGCTGTGCACAATCAGAGTGGGTGTAGGCGGGGCGTGCGCAGGGAGCGCCATAAACACATATGCAGGCAGTGACATACCAATGTGTCCCTTTGCCTGCATGGGCCACCTATCTTCAGTACATTCTTGGCAGGCAGTCCACAAGTGGTTAAGGAGGGCGTTGCCTATCAAACACACACTATCAAACAGTGCTCCAATTATATTCCAAACAGAAAGCTAATCGAGTATCCTTCTGTCTAGATATAGCATAGTAAACCTCAGACATGAAATATGAACAAAGCATATCCCTCTATAGTGTGTACTTGCCTCAATTAAAGGCACTATGTTTAATTTATATCTGCTGCTTTGTTCCTCTCCTATCAACATGAAATGCTTCTGACAATTTTTCCTGACACCAAGAGAAAAATGGTGACAGGGGAGGGACCTCCAGCTGATTGACAGCCTCAGCTCTATTCCTGTGTGCTGTGTGGAGGAGGTTGTGTCCCTTCCTTCCAATTAGCTCTCAGAGCTCTCCTCACTGAGCTCTGCAGATTGTAACTTCAGCTCTCCAGCCCCCTTTATTCTGAACTCTCACACAAGCTTATAAATTCTGCACTTTAAATGGATGTAAAGACTGCAGACAGACAGGTACAACCTAGTTAGGAAGATTTGTTTCATCTCTGTGTAACACCTAAGGATAGTCCCTTGATTTGGTAAATGTAAGGGTTTATAACAACTTTAAGTAAGTCAATCACAACCAAGTAAAAATACAGCAGAGAATTTAGGATGCCATTGATGTAGCATTCCATATATATTGTTATTGCAGAATATAAAAATAGGCTCAATTAGGATATTTTCTTCTAGTGCACTATATATCTATTTCCCATGTTTTATCTGTGCCTTAAAGTGGTTCTAATCCTTTATATATACCCATTGAAATGACTGGCCTCTGGTGATATGCAGAGTGTAACCTGGGGGGCAGGTAGTAGGTACAAAAGCTCCCTGGGATGAGCAGGCACAGATACCAAGTCCATTGGATCAGTGAAAACACAGTGGGGTTTATTGGTGCTATATACAAAGTCAATGACAGGTGCTGTACAGTGTGGTGAAAACAAACAGAAGAAAAAATAGCTAAACAAAAGCCTAGCCGTGTCTCGGCTCTAACTACACAGTATGTACAGGCCCTCACTACCAGGCTGGACAAGCCTAACGCTTGTCAGCTTCCACATTCACAGAGTAACAAGTTTTACCAACCTTCTTGCTCTCACAAACCAACGTTGTCTGTGTTTCCCAGGCTGAGCAAAGGCTGTCTGCTCAGGTGAGCTTTTAATTAAGCTGGTGGAGAGAACCAACACCTGAAGTGGATCCTGGCTCAGAGATCCCTGAATGTATATGAGAGGAGCCTGGGAGATGTATAAACCCCGAACAGGACTTTCCCAGGCTCTCTCTGGGATGCTCTGTCACACATCCTCCCCCCTTGTTTCAACCCCAGGGTTGGAACACCTGTAGCCCAACAGGAGTGAACACGGGAGAGGGCATCTACATTCCCCATCTCAACACCTGGCCTGTGTTTTACCGTAAAGGCGTAATCTTGTAGGGCCAAAAACCACCGGTTCACCCGCCTATTAGTCTCCTTCTTTTGGGCCATCCATTTCAGGGGAGCATGGTCAGTTATTAACTCAAACTGGCGCCCCAACAAGTAGTACCTGAGCGCGTCCACGGCCCACTTTATGGCCAGACACTCCTTTTCAATGACTGCGTACTTCTTTTCATGGTCATTGAGCTTTCTGCTTAAGTACACCACAGGGTGTTCTTCCCCATTGTGTACCTGTGAAAGTACTGCCCCGATACCAACATCAGACGCATCTGTCTGGACCAAAAAGTTTTTGGAGAAATCGGGGGAGTATAGGATTGGCTGTGCACAAAGAGCCTTCTTCAGGACTTGAAAAGACTCTTCTGCTACTGGAGACCATTTCACCATTACGGAGGCTTTCCCTTTCGTAAGGTCTGTCAGTGGGGCAGCTATAGTTGCGAAATTTGGGATAAATCTTCTATAGTACCCCGCAATGCCAAGAAAGGCCCTGACCTGCTTCTTGTTTGCAGGGCGTGGCCACTCCTGGATGGCTTCTATTTTATTCACCTGGGGCTTTATGACACCCCGGCCAATAGTGTAGCCCAAATACCTGGCTTCCTCTAGCCCAATGGCACATTTTTTTGGATTTGCCGTAAACCCCTCCTTGAAGAGGGAATCCAGGACAGCCTGGACACGGGGCAAGTGAGACTCCCAGTCAGTGCTATGCACCACTATGTCGTCCAGATAGGCTGCAGCATACTGTCGGTGAGGTCTTAGGGTCCTGTCCATAGCCCTCTGAAATGTTGCAGGGGCATTTTGCAACCCAAAAGGCATTTTCTTATATTGAAACGACCCCGTCGGGGTCACAAATGCAGTCTTTTCTTTGGCACTACCAGTCAGGGGTATTTGCCAATATCCTTTGGTCAAGTCCAAAGTGGTCAGATAACGGGCCTTGCCAAGTCGGTCTATAAGCTTGTCTACCCTGGGCATTGGGTATGTGTCAAACTTTGTTACCGCATTAAGCTTTCTGAAGTCATTGCAAAACCTCCAAGTGCCATCCGGTTTTGGGACCAATACAATGGGGCTAGACCAGTCACTATTGGATTCCTCAATAACATCTAGCTCCAACATCCTTTTAACTTCCTCACCGATATCCTTTCTTCTAGCCTAGGGAATTCGGTATGGTTTGAGCTTGACACGGACTCCAGGTTCAGTAACAATATCATGCTGAACTGCTGAAGTCGTGCCCGGCAACTCTGAAAATTTCTCTTTATTCCTCATCAGGAACTCTCTAGCTTCCTGTTTCTGGGAACATGACAGGGTGTCTGGAATCGTGACCTCAGGGATCAGAGGGGATTTAGTACCTTTAAGGGTTACCGGGAGGGACCTCGCAGTTAATGCCAGTCTATCCTTCCAGGGTTTTAACAGGTTTATGTGGTAAATCTGTTCGGGCTTCCTTTTACCTGGTTGATACACCTTGTAATTGACCTCCCCAACTCTTTCAATTACTTCAAAGGGTCCCTGCCACTTAGCCAGGAATTTGCTCTCAACAGTGGGAACTAACACGAGGACCCGGTCACCAGGTGAGAAAACACGAAGTTGGGCCCCCCTGTTGTATATCCTCTGTTGGGCTGCTTGGGCCTGCAGTAAATGTTCTTTTACTACCGGCATGATTGCTGCAATCCTATCCTGCATTTGAGCGATATGCTCAATAACACTTTTGTGAGGTGTCTGCTCCCCCTCCCAAGTTTCCTTGGCTATGTCTAAGAGTCCCCGAGGGTGTCTCCCATAAAGCAACTCAAATGGAGAGTACACGGTAGAGGAATGGGGAACTTCCCTGATGGCGAACATCAAGTAAGGTATCAGGAAGTCCCAGTTTTTCCCATCCTTATCAACAACCTTTTTTAACATACTCTTTAATGTCTTATTGAAGCGTTCCACCAAGCCATCCGTTTGAGGATGGTACACTGAGGTACGCAACTGCGTCACCTTAAATAACTTGCAGAGCTCCCTAGTTATTCGTGACATGAATGGGGTACCTTGGTCTGTAAGGACTTCTTTCGGGACGCCAACCCGACTGAACACCATAAACAGCTCTTTGGCAATGTTTTTAGCAGATGCAGTGCGTAAGGGAATGGCCTCGGGGTAACGGGTAGCGTAATCCATGATCACGAGGATATGTTGATGACCGCGGGCAGATTTGGGGAGTGGACCCACAAGGTCCATGGCAATCCTCTCAAAAGGCACTTCAATAATGGGCAAGGGCACTAACGGACTTCGGAAGTGGGGTTGGGGGGCTGACATCTGACACACAGGACAGGATTGACAATAATTTTCTATGTTTTTCCGTATCCCAGGCCAGTAAAACCTGCGCAACACCCTTTCAGTGGTTTTCTCAATCCCTAAATGGCCTCCTAGCAAGTGCCCATGGGCAAGTTCCAACACCACCCGTCTGTATAACTTAGGGACTACCAACTGTTCAACCACTTCATCATTAGATTTACATACACGATACAGTAAATCCTCATTGCTGCAGAAATATGGAAAACAGAGCCTGTCCCCTGGTTCGACAGGTACCTCATTAATCACTATTACATTTTCCCAGGCCCTGGCAAGGGTAGGGTATTTTCTCTGCTCCGTACCAAAATTTTCCTTGTGCACATTAAGATTGGCAAACTCTAACGTAGGCTCAGATTCAGCAGGCGGCTGTCCAGCTCTATTGGTTGTGGGGACTTCTTCCGGCTCCCCCAGCTCTCCTGCCATAACTGAGAAAGGATCACCCGGAGAGCCCTGAGAGGAGTCCCCTGAACTCACAAGGTCAGTAATGGCCACGAGTTCTGGCTCTGCGACTGAGTTAGGTACTGCGACTGGGTCGGGACAATCCCACAGTTCCCAAAACTTAGGGAAGTCCCTACCAATGATAGCCTCATGCACCAAGTGGGGCACCAGTCCGACCGAATGGGTCACCGTACCTAAGCCAGTTTTAAACTGAACAGTGGCTATTGGATACTCGCGGGTATCCCCATGTACACAGATCACAGCAACCTTTTTTGCATGAAAATTCACAGTTTCAACCATCTCAGCTGTAACCAAAGTAACCAGACTTCCAGAGTCCAGCAAGGCCATAATAGGCTTATTATTAATAGTCACATGATACATGTGTTTTCCCACATTTGGCATTGCAGCGCATGAAACAGCAGCAAACATAGACTGCCTTCTAAAAGATAGATCACACTGCATTGGTTCATCTGTCAATGGACAGTTTGCTGCAACATGTCCCAGTTCTTGGCAACGAAAACACCTGATGTTTCCCCAGTTTGGTTTGCTGACAGGCAGTGGCTTCCCTTGTTTGGGCCGCCAAACTTCAGTCCTGGCACCAAAAATACTCCCCCCCATTTCCTTGCCATGCTTACCACCCACTTCCCCTGGAACAGTCTTACCGGTTGCCTGGGGAGACCGTGGCTTTGGGTGGAAAGTCCGTGCGGCTGTAGGGGTGGTGACCAGGTTCTCTGCAGCAAAGTACCTCTCAAAGAGCTCCACCAGGTTGTCTGCTGACTTGGGGTCTCCTTGACTCACCCACTTCTGCAGGGGAATTGGCAGTGACCTCAGGAATTGGTCCATGACCACACGCTCCACTATTTGTGGCGCAGACAGGGAGTCCGGCTGTAGCCATTTCCGTACCAGGTGGATCAGATCAAACATCTGCGATCTTGGGGGCCTCTTATCTTGGAAGAACCAGCTGTGGACCCGCTGAGCTCGAACAGCCAAGGTGACACCGAGTCGTGCCAGGATTTCCCGCTTGACCTTCTCATAATCTCCCACTTCTGCTGACTCCAGATCATAGTAGGCCTTCTGCGCTTCTCCAGAAAGTAAGGGGGCGATCAGTCCTGCCCACTGGGTTTGGGGCCAACCTTCCCTCTCAGCGGTCCGTTCAAATGTTAGTAGGAAAGCCTCTGGATCATCATCTGCCGTCATCTTTGAAAGAAAGCGACCCACATGGATGGTTGAGGGCTTGTCTCCAATATCCTTCATTATCGCAGGTGACCCCTGTGCTAGCGTCTCCACAACCTCAGTAAGGGTTTTTCTATCCGCTATTGCAGCAGTGGCAAGCTGTTCAAACAGCCTCTGCGATTGCTCCTGTACAGCACCAATCTGTTGGAACAGCACCTTGGTTTGCTCCTGTGCGATAGCGTTGGCTTGCTGTAATGCAGCGTTAGTTTGCTGTTGTGCAGCGTTTGCTTGCTGCTGTGCAGCGTTTGCTTGCTGCAATGTAGCGTTAGTTTGCTGTTGTGCAGCGTTTGCTTGCTGCTGTGCAGCGTTTGCTAACACCATTTGTTTGAGGATGTCCTCCATGTTGTCACTTTAGGTACTGGCCTTTTAAGTAGTAACTTACTACAGCTGGTCGCAGCCTCCACCATATGTAACCTGGGGGGCAGGTAGTAGGTACAAAAGCTCCCTGGGATGAGCAGGCACAGATACCAAGTCCATTGGATCAGTGAAAACACAGTGGGGTTTATTGGTGCTATATACAAAGTCAATGACAGGTGCTGTAACAAAAGCCTAGCCGTGTCTCGGCTCTAACTACACAGTATGTACAGGCCCTCACTACCAGGCTGGACAAGCCTAACGCTTGTCAGCTTCCACATTCACAGAGTAACAAGTTTTACCAACCTTCTTGCTCTCACAAACCAACGTTGTCTGTGTTTCCCAGGCTGAGCAAAGGCTGTCTGCTCAGGTGAGCTTTTAATTAAGCTGGTGGAGAGAACCAACACCTGAAGTGGATCCTGGCTCAGAGATCCCTGAATGTATATGAGAGGAGCCTGGGAGATGTATAAATCCCGAACAGGACTTTCCCAGGCTCTCTCTGGGATGCTCTGTCACAAGAGATTAAATAAATCCTACATAAGATGTACCTGTTATTTCCAGTCTTCTCTTCTCTTCTCTACAGCTGTTCAATGTGCAGAGTTTATAGAGCTTGCCTGAGCTCTCCGAAATCAGGGGGCAGGGAGCTGAAGTGACACTCTGCAGACCTCACTGAGAGGTGCTCTGATAGCTGATTGGAGGGAATGGACACACCACCTCTCACACAGCACACAGTAACATAGCTGAGGCTGTCAATCACAGGCTCTGTGTTGGAGCTCACTTTTTTCTCCTAGTGTCAGGAAAGCCTGTCAGAAGTGGCTCATACAGGTAGCAGAGGAATGAGGCAGCAGACATAAATGACACTTAGTGCTCTGGATTAAGACAAGTACACACTATAGAGGGACAAGTTTTTTTCACATTTAATCTCAGAGGTTTACAACTCAAAATTTCAGGAATAATATTCTTAAATATCTTCAACATGATAGCAACAAAGTTAATAAGGGGGCTGAATGACCTTGGTTACGAGGAACGACTACAAACATTAAACTTATTCTCTCTGGAGAAGTGACACTTGAGAGGAGAAATGATAGTAATACCGTTTATACTCGAGTATAAGCCGACCCGAGTATAAGCCGAGGTACCTAATGTTACCACAAAAAACTGGGAAAACTTACTGACTCGAGTATAAGCGGAGGGTCAACAATGCCCATTTGCACGCCTCACTGTACCCATTGCAACTTCACTAAGCCAATTGTCACTGCCCATTGCCACCTTACTGTGCCCATCCTCACTGTGCCCATCCTCACTGTTCCCCTAAAATTTAAATTGAACATTGTACATTGTAAATTGTACCTGAAAAAAATTGAGAGGCTGCGGCGTCCATAGTTTAAAACCAGGCCCGGACTGGGACAAAAAATAGGCCCGGGCATTTTAGACTGAGCAGCCCGGGGGGGGGGGGGGGCTGGCGGCGGCGGTTAATAATGGGATGTGGGGTTCCAGCACCTTGTACCTCTGGACCCCTTAACATTACACAGCACCCTGCGCCTCTGGACCCCTTTACAATACACAGCACCTTGCACCTCTGGACCACTTTACAATACACAGCACCCTGCACCTCTGGACCGCTTTACAATACACAGCACCCTGCACCTCTGGACCCTTTTACATTACACAGCACCCTGCACCTCTGGACCCCTTTACATTACATAGCACCGCACCTCTGGACCCCTTTACATTACACAGCCCGACCCCCTGCATGTTACACAGACCTCCCTACAGTACAGGCCCCCTCCCTACAGTGCAGACCCCCTCCCTACAGTACAGACCCCCTCCCTACACTACAGACCCTCCTACATTACAGCCCCCTCTACAATACAGACCCCCCCTACCTTACAGACCCCCCTACATTACAGACCGCCTGCCTACAGTACAGACCCCCCCTACATTACAGACCCCCCTACAATACAGACCCCCCTACATTACAGACCCCCCTCTACAATACAGACCCCCCTACAATACAGAACCCCCTACATTACAGAACCCCCCTACATTACAGAACCCCCCTACATTTCAGACCCCCCTACAATACAGAACCCCCCTACATTACAGACCCCCCTACAATACAGAACCCCCTACATTTCAGACCCCCCTACATTTCAGACCCCCCCTACAATACAGAACCCCCCTACATTTCAGACCCCCCTTCAATACAGAACCCCCTACATTACAGACCCCCCACATTACAGACCCCCTACAATACAGAACCCCCTACATTTCAGACCCCCCTACAATACAGAACCCCCCTACATTTCAGACCCCCCTACAATACAGAACCCCCCTTACACTTCAGACCCCCCTACAATACAGAACCCCCCTACAATACAGAACCCCCTACAATACAGAACCCCCCTACATTTCAGACCACCCCTACAATACCATATTGTACCTCAGATCAGCGTGGGACTGCATGTTGGGTCCCCTCCCCCTGTTTGGACATAAAGGAGGAGGGGAGGCGGCTTCACTCTGCTCGGCTGTGTGAGACAGCCGACCCGAGACTGATCAGATCATCAGTGCCGTGGCCACCTTGCCAGAGAGAAGGGGATCGTTGCGGGTCCCGGCCCCCTGATGTGCTGACGGGTGTCACTGTCACTCGAGTGCGGCTCCGACTCGCAGCTGAGAGTGCACTGGGGCAGTGGCATCACTAGGGTTGGTGTCACTTGGTGCTGCAAAACATGGTGTCACCCCCCTCCTGTCTATCCTGCCCAGCGCCCTGCAGGCAGCGCACGGTCACGAGGCGCACCCCCAAATGACCCCGGTAAATAAAGTATAGGGTGGTATTGGGCCGGCTGGGGCAATATAGGGCAGGTTGGTGTAATATAGGGCAGTTTGCAGTGGTATAGTGCAGGTTGGGGTGATAAAGGGCAGGCTGGGGTGGCATAGGGCAGGTTGGGGTTGTATAGGGCAGGCTGGGGTGCTATAGAGCAGGTTTGGGTGGTATAGGGCAGTTTGCGGTGGTATATGGCAGGCTGGGTGGCATAGGGCAGGTTGGGGTGATATAGGGCAGAGTGTGGTGGCATAGAGCAGGTTGCGGTGGCATAGGGCAGGTTGGGGTGGTATAGAGCAGTTTGCGGTGGCATAGGGCAGGCTGGGGTGGTATAAGGCAGTTTGCGGCGGTATAGGGCAGGTTGCGATGGCATAGGGCAGGTTGGTGTGGTATAGAGCAGTTTGCGGTGGCATAGGGCAGGTTGGGGTGGTATAGAGCAGTTTGCGGTAGCATAGGGCAGGTTGCGGTGGCATAGGGCAGGTTGCGGTAGAAAAGGGCAGGTTGCGGTGGTATAGGGCAGGCTGGGGTGTTATAGGGCAGGTTGCGGTGGCATAAGGCAGGTTGCGGTGGCATAGGGCAGGTTGCGGTGGCATTAGGCAAGTTGCGGTGGCATTAGACAGGTTGCGGTGACATAAGGGGAGTCTGTGGGAGGAGTGGATTGGGCAGCCACACTCCCAGCTTCGCCCACCAACTCCGGCTGCCTCCAGAGACATTGGAGATGATGGGGAGACATGGTATGACGTCCAGCGGCCCACGGGCCGCCGGACGTCATGTCACGTTTCCCCACCAACTCCGGCTGCCTCCAGAGACATTGGAGATGATGGGGAGACATGCATGACGTCCGGCGGGCCGTCGCGGGCCGCAACGGCCCACCGGGCATTTGCCCGGTTTGCCCTATGGCCAGTCCGGGCCTGTTTAAAACTCGCGGTCTCTTCCTGGTCCCTTCCGTGATAGGCGTTTTCTAAGCAGACACAGTTCCGCCTATCACAAACGTTCTCTCATCCTCAGTTTCCCCAGCAGACGTCCGTGATTGGAGGAACACTGAACACAGTGTCTGCTGGGATGGGTGAGGATGAGAGAACGTTCGTGATAGGCGATTCTCAGCAGACACAGTTCTGCCTATCACGGAAGGGACCAGGAAGAGACCGCGAGTTTTAAACGATGGACGCCGCAGCCTCTCAATTTTTTTTAGGTACAATTTACAAAGTTCAATTTCACTGACTCGAGTATAAGCCGAGGGGGGGACTTTCAGCCCAAAAAAAAGGGCTGAAAATCTCGTCTTATACTTGCGTATATACGGTATACAGATATCTTAATGGTGATTCTAGCATAGGGAATAAACTATTCAGTCTCAGGGAGTGTAAGAAGACACAGGGCCACTCAATAAAATTGGAGGAGAAGCGGTTTAACTTTAACTACTTCAATACCAGGCACTTATACACCTTCCTGCCCAAGCCAATTTTGAGCTTTCAGCACTGTCGCAATTTGAATGACAATTGCGCGGTCATGCTACACTGTACCCAAACAAATTTTTTATCATTTTGTTCCCACAAATAGAGCTTTCTTTCGGTGGTATTTGATCGCCTCTGCGATTTTTATTTTTTGCACAACAAATAAAAAAATAGCGAAAATTTTGAAAAAAAATACGTTTTTCTTTGTTTCTGTTAATTTTTTGGGAAATAAGTACCTTTTCTACTTCAATGACGGGCACTGATAAGGCGGCACTGACAGGCACTGATAAGGCGACACTGATGGGCACCAATGAGGTGGCACTGATGAGGTGGCACTGATGGGCACTGATGATGGGCACTCATAGGCGGCACTGATGGGCACTGATATGTGGCACTGGTATGCGGCACTGATAGGCACTCATAGGCGGCACTGATGGGCACTCATAGGCAGCACTGATGGGCACTTATAGGCGGCACTGATGGGCACTTATGGGTGGCACTGATAGGTGGCACGGACGGGCACTGATAGGTGGGCACTTATGGGCACAGATGGGCACGGATGGGCACTGATAGGTGGCACTGATGGACACTAGTAGGTGGCACTGATGACACTGATGGCTGGCATTGCTGGGCATCACACATTGTGGTCGTGCCATGATGGTGCCAGTCAGTGCCCATTTGTGGGCACTGATTGGCATATGTTTTTTATGTATTTGTACATGTGGATGGCCATGGGGGACTTACCTGGCCATCCACATGCTTGGGGCTTCCCTGGTGGTCCTGGGCGGCATCCTGGTGGTCTAGTGTGGGTATCCGAGGGGGGGCTGTGCTGATAAACAATCAGCGTGAACCCCCCCTGTCAGGAGAGCCACCGATCGGCTCTCCTCTACTCGTGTCTGTCAGACGCGAGTGAGAAAGAGCCGATCAACGGCTCTTCCTGTTTACATCGTGATCAGCCGTGATTGGACACTGCTGATCATGTGGTAAAAAGCCTCCACCGGAGGCTCTTTACCGATATCAGTGCAACGGTGTGTCAGACTGACACAGTGCTCCACCGATCGCCGCGATGCGCGCCCCCCCCCGGGCGCGCGGCGGCTGTTATCCTGCAGGACGTCAATAGACGTCCAGTGTGGATAACAGAACCACTTCCCGGACGTCAATCTCCTATTGACTGGGCGGGAAGTGGTTAAGCTGCGTAGGGGTTTTTTCACTGTCAGGGCAGTAAGGATGTGGAACTCACTTCCACAATCGGTGGTGTTAGTGGGAAGTATTGATAGGTTCAGAAAACTCTTGGATGGGTATCTTAGTGAATACCATATACAGGGGTATGGGATATGATTTTTGACATGAACACACACACCCACACAGGTTGAACTGTATGGACTGGTGTCTTTTTACAACCTACTATGTAACTATGAGAATTTGTCACAATATCAGTGATATTGTGAAGTTATATAGGTTGTAATTTTGGCTAAATGTCTGATCTTGTGCATGTTTTTTTTTGGTTTTATTTAGCGTTGTTTTTTTTTTAGATCAGCCAGCACTAGACTGTTACACTGCAATACTTTATATAAGGCATCTGAAGACAACTTTTTCTCCTAAAAGACTTGTGTGTTGTAGCAGTGAAAGATTTGTAGTTCAGTAAGAAACAAATTGTTATGACTGCCTCATTGTGCAGAATATCTCATCAGGGACTGTAAAAAGTTGGAAAGCAAGAGCAGATCATAAGGTTTTCTCGTGCTTTATGATTAACGCTAAAGTTTATCCTCAGGGACATCTACATTTACCTTCAATTCCCTAGCTGCAGTTTTATATGTGTTTAAAGCCAGAATGCAGCACAACAAGAGGCACAGAAATGGGCATATATGATAGTATTCCAGTTTGGAAAAAGGTTTTATAGGCAACACAAAAGTCTGCCCTCAAGGGTATGAACATCTACCATCAACTCCCTTGGTGCGGTTTTACTGTGTGAAATTAGAATAGAGAGCAATTACAGAAACATTTAAAGTACACTGTATGGCAATGTTACAACCTGGAATGTAACTTTATTACAGGACATAAGCAAATTTCTTAAATCACTTTAAATTATTTATTGTAACAGAATACATCACTTACAAAAAAAAAAGATAGCAAAAACAAAACTTATTGTGATAATAATAGTCCTATTAAAATGTTCTACAAATCTTTAAAAAAAATGTAATACCGATACGTGTACAATTGTTCTACATTGCAAACTGTTCAATTAATTATACTTTATTATAAGTGAAATCTCCATTCATTTTACTGTTAAAATGAGCTATATAAATATCCACTGAAGCTTAAAAAATTATCCTTTTCTGTGCATTTCAGGAGGCATGGCACCCTCTTCACATGAATGGGCTGCTGTGCCCATGCAAAACGCAGCTCGCAGAGCCCCAGCAGTGTGAACCAGGCCTAAAGGTCTTTTTTTTTTACTGATTAAAATAATGCTAATTAATTCATGTTAGACAGTCAATCTTTAAAGTGTAGGTCCACTTTAACACACTATCCAAATGTAAAGGTAGAAGTTTTGTCACAACTTCCATCATTAAAGATGAACTTGCCCCTATTTTTTAAATAAAAGTCAGCAGCCACAAACACTGTAGCTGCTGACTTTTATTTTATTAAAAAAAATTTTAATCAGGTACTTATCAGTCCGTGGAGTCTAATGGTACACACGATCGGAAATTCCGACAACAAAACCGTGGATTTTTTTCCGGCGGAATGTTGCCTCAAACTTGTGTTGCATACACACGGTCACACAAATCTTGTCGGAAATTCCGAACGTCAAGAACACGGTGAAGTACAAGACGTACGACGAGCCGAGATCAATGAAGCTCAATAGGCAGTTCAGCTCTTCTGCTTGATTCTGAGCATGCGTGTTTTTTTGTGCGTTGGAATTGCACACAGACTTTCCGAATTCCCGACAAGAACTTTTCTTGTCGGAAAATTTGAGAACCAGCTCTCAAATTTTTGTTGGAGCCTACACACGGTCGGAATTTCCAACAAAAAGCTCACATCGAACATTTGTTGTCGGAATTTCCGATCGTGTGTACGCGGCATAATGCTGTCTTTTCGTAGCTCACTTTTCTCACTGCTCTGGGTCCCAGGCATCAACATCTTGGATTTGGGAGTTGGCTTTGACTTCCTGAGGAATCATAGCTGGTTCCCCAATGATCCTACAGCCTCCTGGGATGTATGATGTCTCTTGAGAGGCTGTGGCTAGGGAGGGGGGTGTGACTAGCAATGTCCTTCTCACCTAGACAAGAATTGGGGGAATGGGTGTGACTAGATGTTATAAAAGTTACCCGCTCTCGTTAAAAAAAAACGACCGTTTTTCATGATGAGAAAAATGCCATTTTTTTAAATGGTCATTAAAAACAATCGTGTGTGGGCTTCAGAGCATTTTTCATGATGTGAAAAATGGCCATGAAAAATTTGGAACATGCTCTAATTTTTCTCATCGTTTTTCACGTCGTCGTTTTTCTCGTCATGAAAAATGTCCGTGTGTAGGCTTTAATGACGTGAAAAAAACGCACATGCTCAGAAGCAAGTGATGAGACGGGAGCGCTCGTTCTGGTAAAACTAGCGTTCGTAATGGAGATAGCACATTCGTCACGCTGTAACGGACTGAAGAGCACAAGGCTGAAAAGCGCGAATCGTCTCTCACCAAACTTTACTAACATGAGGATCAGCAAAAGCAGCCCAAAGGGTGGCGCCATCCGAATGGAACTTCCCCTTTATAGTGCCGTCGTACATTTCGTACGTCACCACGCTTTGCTCTAGCATTTTGTTTCATGATCGTGTGTAGGCAAGGCAGGCTTGAGAAGAATCACGTCGAGAAAAACTTCATTTTTTTCAATGACATTAAAAACGGTTGTGTGTACGCGGCATAAGATCTGGAAGGCATGGGATGAATGTGAGTTCTCTCCTGAACCGATCCATTTGGTGCCTTAATTAAGAGTCCAGTGCACCTCTCGCGATATGATCCGGTCCCTTTTCCCCTGCTACATATGCAGTTAAAATACAAATTTGTGAAAATAATTTCTTCTGAAAATGTGAGTATTTTTAGCAGTTTTCTAATCCAGGGATTCCAACTAGACACTATACAAAACCCTGACCATTTTATTTTTTTTTCAATACAGTCATGCAAAATAGCATTGTCAAGTCAATGATTGGATAATAGAGGAGCAGCAGATTAATGATGAAGTCACTGGGTTCTCTCCTCCCATCAATAAGCATGTGTTAGATTCCAGAACAGTAAGTCCCACTGACTTAGAATGCTGGTCCTTTCTCTCCGAGTCCTCTGCTAATTTAAATACTAATGTGCAGAAGGCAAATCAAGGAAAATAAATCTTTTCTTAATGACTGACTATATAACTTAACAAAATCTTCCTAAAAAAAAACAATGTATGGAGTGAATTCAATAAAACTTTTTTAAAACTTTTCTGGTGGTATGGTCCCTTTGAAATGTCCTGTACCAATTTCATGAAAGGAATTCTGATACATACTCAGATTCATATAGTTCTCATTTGCATCACTTTTGGAAAGTGTCTCTATGGCAACAAAAATAATTACCTCCGGTTTGTAAAATTAAACTGATTGACCGAATTAGGACCAACCTGGCATACAGACAAGTCAAAGTTATTGGGAGAGGGGGGGGGGGGTGGTATTGTTAACATTATTATTGTGGTTTGAGTACTTTCTTCATTAGTTGCTAGAATTAGGGATGGGCGAACACCCCCCGGTTCGGTTCGCACCAAAACATCTCGAACAGGCAAAAAATTCTAGCGAACATCCGAACTCTATTAAAGTCTATGGGACATGAACATGAAAAATCAAAAGTCCTCATTTTAAAGGCTTATATGCAAGTTATTGCCATAAAAAGTGTATGGGGACCCGGGTACTGCCCCAGGGGACATACAACAATGCAAAAAAAAAAGTTTTTAAAACAATTGTTTTTAAAAGAGCAGTGATTTTAATGATGCTTAAAGTGAAATGATAAAAATTAAATATTACTTTAAATATTGTGCCTGGGGGGTCCCCTTAGTCTGCCTGTGGTGCATCTTTGCGATGTATAGAACATGCCGCCACAATAATGACATTTCTATAGGAAAAAATGTCATTTAAACTTGCTTGCGGCTGTAATGTATTGCCGGCTGGAGTCCCCCCCCCCCAAATCCATACCAGCCCCCATCTATAACTGGTCTTCACAGCAAGGAGCACTGCAAGGGAAAACGCTTGTCAAATATAACCAAGGAATTTCCAACCTCAACTTACCAACCAGCCTGCGACAAACCGAGTTGACCTGTCTAACAGTATGTGTTAAAAACAGGGGTTTAGTTGCACACATTTGCAAATACATGCATAAGCTGCAGACCCCGGCAAGGCACCCTGTATGCTGCAGACCCTACCTCTAACTTTTAAGAGTCTCAACAATAGGAGCACATGTATTCTGATGGATAGATGAAGGGCGGGTGACTGGAGGTAGCCCACCCCTCCTTAAAGGCGCAGGAACACACTGAACACCCAGCACATTGCACAATGGCAGCAAAGGTGTCAGTGCGTTTCCTGACCAATATGTCAACAATACAAAAAAAAAATGCCCCCCTCCTGAACATACCAGGCCCATGCCCTCAACATGGGGAGGGTAGGTGCTTTGGGGCAGGGGGGCTCTGCCCCTTCTGCCACCCCAAAGCACCTTGTCCCCATGTTGATGGGGACAAGGGCCTCTTACCGACAACCATGAGCTGTAGTTGTCGGGGTCTGTGGGTGGGGGCTTATCGGGATAATGGAAGCCCCCAGATCCCGCCCCCCATGTGAATGGGTGTCGGGAACATCGTACCCCTACCCATTCACCAAACAAAAATAAAAACCATAAGAGACAGTTTTTGACAAATCCTTTATTAAAAAAATAAAAAATAAAAAGTGTCCCATGATGTAAATCCACCTTCGCTTTGACAGCTCTTAAATAGGCAGGGGAGGGGCCACCAGGTTCACCCAGCAAGAGTAATGGTGAGGGGTTAAAATGTTCAGGCACCACCAACACCCAAGGCCCAAAATTCCTTTGGGTCTGGTATGAATTGTAACTACTTCCCTAACGGTGCATTGTAAAATTACCCCAGTAGCAACACTCCCTCCCTCCTGCAGCCCATCAGTACCCGAGTACCTGTTTCCAGCCCATTAGACTTAAAAATTCAGGGAATTTTTTTTAATTACCTGCACCTGTGAAACAGGTGCAAAAATATTCAGCCTCTTCTGCATGTTGTTGCTCAACATGGGAAAAAACGGAGAAGCGTGCCCCACCTGCAGAGGATGCACCATGTACGCGACAATCTTTTTCATTATAGACACAGAGGTTGTTTGTCCTCTTTTAGTGGCCTGTGAGTGTCTGCCTCTCCTTGTTGGCCTTTTAGACATTATGAGGATTTTTGGGGGGGATTTTTATGACTTTTTATTATAGAGCGTGGGATGGAAATATGGTGCTTGGGTGCAATACCTTTTTGCTTGGTGCACTATAAACCATTTTATTATTGTTTTTTATTTTTTGAGGGGGATTTTTATAACTTTTTATTATAGAGTGTGGGATGGAAATATGGTGCTTGGGTGCAATACTTTTGTGCTTGGTACACTATAAACCTTATTATTATTGTTTTTTGTTTTTTTTTTATAAAGAAAATAAGGGTGCAGCAATTGTGCAGAATTTTTTTTAATGCCACTGCTAAAAAAAAAATAAAAAAAAATAAATGTAATTTTTTTTTTAAAAAGGCCAAAAAAACAAACAGTAGTGACACAGAAGGAAGACCACCCGCGACTCAAAAGAAGGAACAGAAATTATGGAGAATGATTTTATTTTTTGCTGCTAAAAAAAATAAAAGCCCCCCAAAAAAAGGGAATCACTGCTGATGCAGAAAGATTAACACCTGCGACGCAGAAGGGGGGACAGAAAATATGCCCTAAATATTCTGTGCTGCTGCGCTGCCAAAAAAAAAAAAAAGTACACAACTGCTGCACTGATGCAGAAGGAATAACACCTGCGACACAGAAGGAGTACTAATAACGCAGCAACAGAACCTGATACTGCAAAAGAAAAAAGTATACCACTGCTGTGCTGACACAGAAGGAATAACACCTGCCATACAGAAGGAGAGTACTAATAATGCAGCAACAGAACCTGATACTTAAAAAAAAAAAAAAAAGATTATTAATGAAAAAATAAATGGGATCAGTGGTGACACAGAAGTGTTGTACACACCAATACTTAGCACCACTAGTGTGTTATTCACACTACACTACACTGTGTTATACACACCACACTACACTGTGTTATATACACCGCACTACACTGTGTTATATACACTGCACTACACTGTGTTATATACACTGCACTACACTGTATTATATACTCTCTACACTACACTGTATTATATACTCTACACTGACTGACCATACATTACACTAACTACAGTAGCACTGATGGCCACTGATAGGTGGCACTGATGAGGTGTGGACTATATCAGTAGTTTTTTTTTTTTTTTTTTTACAATTCTATTTTTTTTTTTAAATGTAGTACTTTTTTACAATTAATATATTTTTGTGCTATTATTTTCACAATGCTTTATTTTTTGGGGAGGGAGGGGGGAGTTGACAGTGTCAGTTCTTATTTTATTTTCTATTATTTTTACAATATTACTTTTAAATATTTATTACAATTTTATTATCAACCCTGTTGGGGGGGGGGACTTTGGTCAGATATCAGGGGTCTAAATAGACCCCTGATATCTCCCCTTTAACACAGGGAAAGGGACTGATGACACAGATTCCACAGTCCCTTTCTCTGTAGCCTCAGCTGCACGGAAGATAAATGGACAGGAGACAGAGGCTTCATAAACTGAAGCATTGTAAAAACAGTTTACTCTGCTCAGTTATGAACAGACAGAGTCACTGACTCTGTGCATTCAGAAAAGGAAGGAGTCGGTAAATTACATATTTACCAGATCCTTCCTCCGCTCTCCATCCTGACATATTTGGGGCAGGGAGGACCGGAGGAGGACATGCAGGGGGAGCAGAGAAGGAGCAGAGGAGGACATGGAGGGGGAGCGGAGTGGGAGTGGAGATGGAGCGGAGGAGGACATGGAGGGGGAGCAGAGAAGGACACAGAGGGGGAGCAGAGAAGGAGCGGAGAAGGACACAGAGGGGGAGTGGAGGAGGAAAAATGGTGGGGGACCTTAGGAGCACGGAGGAGGAAATTAAGAAGGACACAGGGGACAGTTTGGGTCATCGGTGTGGCGGTGGGGGCCGCTTTATTTGCTTTATTTAGATTTCAATAAAGCAGCTAAAAGCCGCAGGAGGGAGAGGAGGAGAAGAGGCTACCAGTAGTTACCAGAGACCCCCTTACATTACAGTTCCCCTCTACACCAAAGTCTGCAGCATTCCTCCTTACATCATGATCTGCAGCGTTCCCCTTTTCCCACAGAATTCCCCTTGTACTGACAGGGGGAATCCTGCAGACTCTGATATAAGGGGAAACTTTGTGCTGGATGGGTTATATTAACCTGACCTTCATGTAAATGGAGAAATATGATTTTTTACTTTTGTTATAACTTAAACACAATGCTAATAGCAATAGCTACATATTTGTAGCTTAAATATTGATATTTGCACTTTTTTGCCATTTTATGTACTTCTTTGAAGTGTGAGTAAAAATGTGGCTCTGTTAGTAAATTTCATGATTTTGGTCAGTAAATAATTGGTGCCATTTGTAAATTTTGGGTGTCCTTTTGGTAGATTTCACTTTGGGGGTTTGGCAGCACTGTCTTCCACCCCAGACATTTGCTATCTGTAAATAAAGGTTGGTATGAAAACTTAAAGGGAAGAGGTGTAAAAAATTCAACTTTTCTAGTTTGTAGGCATCTTTCCTCTGTATATAGAATTCTTTTTTAAACAAAAGCATGTAAATTTAAATAATTACAACAAAAAGTGCTTTACTTTAATAAATGCCTTCCTTAATAGCCCATTCACACAGGGGCGGCACGACTTGTCCCGCGACTCTGCCGGGCGATCTTAACACGGCTTCAAAGGTGACTTGCAAAATGACTTCTGTATTGAAGTCAATGGAAGTCATCCTGAAGTCATCTTGAAGTAGTACAGGAACCTTTTTCTAAGTCGGAGCGACTTGAGTCGCTCCTATTAGAACGGTTCCATTGTACAGAACGGGACGCGACTTGTCAGGCGGCTGAGTCCCCTGACGAGTCGCCCCTGTGTGAATGGGGTCTTACCCTCATTTCCAGAATACTAGCAATTTTGATTTTGAATTGAATGTAGGTCAATCAATGTCCCCACAACAGTCAAAAGCTTTTTGCTGTGTCAATATAAACACTGATCAAGTGATAAATAAAATTTGAACTTCCTGCTAAAAAAAATGCTTTGTATTTTTTTCTTTATATTCTAATTAATGTATTATGCTGTTTTTGCATCTGGCTTTTTTTTTATGCGGGGTGACCTGGATTTGGTTTAGTTGAAAAGGAAGTTGATTCAACTATATTAATGTAAATGCAAGAAGGAAAATTGAGCTGCCACCGGAGACCTTATTTTCTTTCAGCTTTAACCTACAGAGCACTGTCATAATCATGTCCTAATTGGTATGACAGAAACTCTCCAGACAAGTTCTAATGCCACAACTTAGGATACTGCAGTAGACTTTGAATGTGCAATGAAGCTTCACACAGCTGGCTTTCTGTCTCTCATCAGAAAAAGTCTCTGGCTCTATTAGAGACAGTACAACCTCTGTCTGTCCCATAAAATCCAAACGGAACTGCCAAAGATTTCCTTAACCATGAAGGTAACATAGAAACCCAAAAACAAATAAAAAATGATTCCCCTGTTGAAGCATGTGTTCTGAGATTAGAATCATTCCTTTTTTAAGTCATTCTCTTTTTATAGATATTTTTCTTTACCTGATCAACTGCAGTGTGCTAATGATTTAAATGATAACAAATCCAAAGCACGTTTCTTAGGCTTAATTTTCCATTTGGAAGTGAAGTTGATGATATCATATATTGACTTCGGCTCAAGCTGCAGCTGTTCTTCTTTTCTCTGTAACCTCTGTTTTCAATGAACTTTGGTCACTTGTTACTACAGCTGGTCCACCTGCAGCTGCTGGGCTCTGGAGACTTTTGTAGGCTTCTTTGCCCAGCTCAAACTCTTGTTTTGTGCTTTTCATCTACATCTGGAACTGTGATCTTGGCTGCAATTCTGCCAAACTCCTATTTTAATAAAACTAACTAAAATATTAGACTTTCAATGGAGCACTTACATGCAGACTACTGTGAATACTTACAGTAGCTTGAATATTACACTAATCTGTGGATTTGGGAAAATGTTGCTCTGCACTATTGGATTAAACATACAATATTGAACAACCTAGGGACTAGTTAAAACAGTTAACACAGTAACCAATTCAATAATAAATACAAGTATACATATTCAAACGTTTATTGCAATCTCTTACTGCAGTCTTTGGTGGACTTAAAGGTTTTGTTTTTTTATTTTCTAAATAGGTTCCTTTAAGCTAGTGCATTGTTGGTTCACTTACCTTTTCCTTCGATTTATTTCCCTTCTAAATGTTTTTTTCTTTGTTTTCTTTGTCTGAATTTCTCACTTCCTGTTCCTCCTCAGTAAGCTGTTCAGTAAGCTGTTCTGGCTGACTAAACACCACTCGGATGATGGTGTGAAGTTTAGTGAGGAGAAACAGGAAGTGAGAAATTCAGACAAAGAAAAAAAAACATTTAAAAGGGAAATCGAAGGAAAAGGTAAGTGAACCAACAATGCACTAGCTTAAAGGAACCTATTGAGAAAATAAAAAAAAAACCTTTACAACCCCTTTAATGTATCTTTCCCGGCTATTTCACTCTTCCTTCCTTGTTTTCCATGAAATACAAGCTGCAGTACTTTTTTTTATTTTTTTTTTGTTTAATTGAATCAATCGGGAGTAAAGCAAAGTTGAACTGGAATATGTACATCCTTAACACCTTCAGCTTTACGAGGACATAATCATATAAAGGTGTCAATTTTGTCAACTGCCTGGTGCTAGTAGCAGCAGCATCTCAGGACACAGTTTTGCAAAGTTAGGTACAGAGCTTGGCTCAGAATTTATATGCACTTAATTTACAGGGAGAGCTTATTTTGTTTTTTTAAGCTTTACAGAGATTTTTTTTTTTTTTAAATAAGCACAATATGTACTGTACATTTCAAATGTAAAGTTATGATGTAAAGATGGAGTAAGAACGTCAGTGATAATAAATAGAGCTAGGCAATATCCATACTGAATATACCTTCTTATACTAGGTGTATAAGAAGATATAAAGGACCTCAACACACCAAAGAGCCTCTATAGAGTTGTTCATCCTTCTTGGACCAATGCCACAAGGGTGGGTGAAATAGATGGACAACAAACAATAGATCAAATGAGAAACAGCCTTCATACCTGAGTGAGCAGCTAAACTCTGCTACTAAGGTGAGGTTGTGAAAGACCATTTCATGTCACAGGTCATACACCATAGCAAGACTGAGCTACGACTAACGTAATTGGAGCTCAGTAGAACATTGTTTCTCACTAGATTGCACAAAAGTGGATTTCCCCATATCCAATGACAGTGGGGAAACAGACATTGACAGTTAATCAGAGTTTTACAATTAGCTTTTCAGTATAGGGAGTACCAAATTGGTGAAAATGTGAAAGATGATATATTGTTAAAGTATCATTTTATTTTGGAAAAATAATATTTCATTTATTTTTTGAACGAGAATTATGTGATATATTTGAAGATGTAATCTTTCTAAGATGTTTGGTATCTTTTTTTTTTATTATATATATATTTATTTGTATATATATATATATATATATATATATTTGTTAGATATTTTTATGACAGTTTTATATTGATATTCATTATTATGGTATATTTGTTTGTCAGAAAATCATTTTTACCATAAATAAATTATAGATTCAAACTGGACGAGGGTGCATATCCTAACATACCAAAGGCCACAGAGATAAAATGTAACCTTTATTTCAGCAATCTAAAAGTACCTCCAAGTAACATAAATCTATATAAATGTCAACTTGTATAGCAAACAATCAATATGTACTGTATGGGACACAATGATAGCAATATGTCAATATCACCCCCATATATTATCATATACGGTATAAATCCAAAACAGTTGTAAGATTTATAACTGGGCATACTTACCAGTATGGTCTTAGAGGATCCAGTTGGCGGTTATCACTGTTCACCTGTCCCTCCATGACATGTACATTAATTGAGAAGGAAAGGAATTGTGGCTAAAAAAAAGAAAGGAATTGTAGCCTTTGGTGCATTGGGATATGATATGCACACTTGTTCAGTTGGAATCATTAATGGCCACATAGGATTGGCTTATGAATATATAAGGCTTTTGTAAGTTTTGACATAATTAAAATATGTAAACAAAAATGACAGGTTTGAGGGATGTGTTAAAGCTGAACATGGTGTTACAGAACAGCACAAGGTTTATGAACAGCCCCATAAACCTTGTGCGGTGACTGTACTTGTCCTTTAAGACCTGATGGACCCATACTAGTGCAACAAGCAGTATGTCTGCCTCTTATTTTAGACATGTCTCTCATTGTAGTATTGTTTGGGAAATAAAAAAGAATGCCCAGCTTTTACTGAAACTTCTGCAATAAGGGGACGTAAATGTGTAGTGCTTTGTATGCATTCTAGTTACCACATAGCAACAAAAAAAGAATTAAATGAAAGAGAAAACACTTAAGTACAAAAGGGAAAAAAAGATGGAATGGGGTGGATCAGAGGCTAGCAAACATACCTGCTGCTGACAGGGCCGATCCTAGGGTCACAGACGCACACATGGGTGTGGTCATCTTACAAACTCCTCCCCTTTACACATGTTTCTATGGCAACAACTCAAACACAGAGATGCTCCCCTAGGAAGTCGTTGTTTCCCTGGGATCCTCCCATGATCTTTTAACAATAAAGAAAATACAGGAAGAGCGTACACTAATGAGACCTGGAGGGGAGTCTCTCTGATGCACACAGAGAGGGCTTCTGTTAGAGAGTCTGTTAGAAAGAGCCCCCAGACATAGTACAGGAGATGGTCAGAGACTGCAGACATGATACAGGTGATGGTCAGAGACTGCAGACGTGATACAGGAGATGGTCAGAGACTGCAGACATGTTACAAGAGACAGTCAGAGAGTGTAGACATATTACAGGAGATGGTCAGAGACTGCAGATATAATACAGGAGATGGTTAGAGACTGCAGATATTATACAGGAGATGGTCAGAGACTGTAGATATAATACAGGAGATGGTCAGAGACTGCAGACATAGCACAGGAGATGGTCAGAGACTGCAGATATAATACAGGAGATGGTCACAGACTGCAGGTATAATACAGGAGATGGTCACAGACTGCAGATATAATACAGGAGGTGGTCACAGACTGCAGATATAATACAGGAGATGGTCACAGACTGCAGATATAATACAGGAGATGGTCACAGACTGCAGATATAATACAGGAGATGGTCAGAGACTGCAGACATACTACTGGAGATAATGGCTGATCGGCCCTCTCACCTGACCCAGCGATACAGCAACAACGGTTCCTCTGATCAGGAGTCAGGTCACTCTGAATTGCCCGTGGCGACTCCGCTGGGTAGAGTCCAGATCTGTATTCTGGCAATGACTCCATTCCTTTCTCCACCAGGGATGGCGCCAGGCTGTGTTGCTTTCCCTCTGGTGGCACAGGGCAGCGGGGTTCTCTCTCTGATGGTCTTCTCTCAGCACTGTCCTCTCCCTCTGGAGTCCTGGGTGCACTTCCCTGAAAGCTTTTCCGGGCTCCTGGCGCTCTCTCTCTCCTATTCAGCTGGGCATGCTGTGTGGGCTGCAGTTTCCGTGTTACAGTGGGGCTGCCAGTCCTCGGGACTATATGTCCCACAATCTTCTTCTCTGCTCATTTTTTATTCTATTTCTTCCCTGGCCGATATGAAGGCGGGGGAAGAAAGATAGTGGGTGGCTGTGCTGGCAAGCGCTGCTCACTAGTACAGCAGTGCGAGGAGAGGGAGGGGGAGAGGGAGAGGGAGGGGGAAAGAAGAGCCTGCGGCTGTAGTGGCATCACCAGGGTTGATGTCACCCCCCTCCACCAACTATAGTCGCCCCTCAGTACAGACCCCCCTCCACTAAGTATAGACCCCCCTCCATCAGTGCAGACTCCCCACTAAGTATAAACCCCTCCCTCAGTACAGACCCCCCTCCATTAGTACAGACCCCCCAGGACAAACACCCCCCTCCATTAGTACAGACCCCCAGGACAAACCACCCCCCTCCATTTGTACAGACCCCCCGACAAACCACCCCCCCTCCATTAGTATACAGACCCCCCCACAAACCACCCCCCATTAGTACAGACCCCCCACAAACCATCCCTCTCCATTAGTACAGACCCCCCACAAACCACCACCCCTCTCTATTAGTACAGACCCCCCATAAACCACCCCCCTCCATTAGTACAGACCCCCCACAAACCACCCACCATTAGTACAGACCCCCCCACAAACCATCCCCCTCCATTAGTACAGACCCCCCACAAACCACCACCCCTCTCCATTAGTACAGACCCCCTGACAAACCACCCCCCCTCCATTAGTACAGACCCCCCCACAAACCACCACCCCCCTCCATTAGTACAGACCCCCCCACAAACCATCCCCTCCATTTGTACAGACCCCCCGACAAACCACCCCCTCTTCATTAGTATACAGACCCCCCACAAACCACCCCCATTAGTACAGACCCCCCACAAACATCCCCCTCCATTAGTACAAACCCCCCACAATCCACCACCCCTCTCCATTAGTACAGACCCCCCCATAAACCACCCCCCTCCATTAGTACAGAACCTCCCACAAACCACCCCCCATTAGTACAGACCCCCCACAAACCATCCCCCTCCATTAGTACAGACCCCCACCCCTCTCCATTAGTACAGACCCCCCGACAAACCACCCCCCCTCCATTAGTACAGACCCCCCCACAAACCACCACCCCCCTCCATTAGTACAGACCCCCCACAAACCACCACCCCTCTCCATTAGTACAGACCCCCCATAAACCACTCCCCTCCATTAGTAAAGACCCCCCCACAAACCACCCCCATTAGTAAAGACCCCCCACAAACCATCCCCCTCCATTAGTACAGACCCCCACAAACCACCACTCCTCTCCATTAATACAGACCACCCCCCCAAACCACCCCCCTCCATTAGAACAGACCCCCACTTCATTAGTACAGACCCACCACAGACCCCCCCTCCATTTGAAAAGACCACCCCTGACCCCCCCCCCCCCCATTAATACAGACCCCCCTTGGGAAAAACCCCACCCGGGCGGCAGCTAGAGAGGAGAGGACAGTGTGCAGCCGCACCGCCCGGGTGAAGAAGATCATGACAGAGGAGAAGCACAAATGACGGGCACTGCCCCGCCCCCAATGACGTCACAGCGCGGTCTCTCTCCGAACCGAGACAGCCGTTTGATCTGTTCTGACAGGAGGATGGAGGGAGCGGACTAGGGCAGGAAATACAGTGGCAGCGCCGCGGCGGTGACTGGCGGAGAGAGCAGCCTCGCCTCGGACACCAACAAGGAGAGGAGGGAGGGGAGCACACTGGCGCTTGAGCGCCCCTACCTCTGTGACGCCTGGGTGAACTGCACCCCTCGCACCCCATCTAGGATCGGCCCTGGCTGCTGATACAGAAAAGAAGAGTCCTATGAAGTACAGTTAGGTCTTTGGAACTGTGAACATGGGAGGGTGGGGCCCAAAGATTGTGGATAACCAATATGAAGAACAACATTTTACTACCAAGGACTATCTCTGATCCATCCTGTAAGCTGGTAACTGCCAGAAACAGGAAAATGTCAACCTTGAGTAGTACAGACAATTTTTTTCCAAGGGGTAAGCAGGCTCTGAAACATTGTATTTTGTATGTTCAATAAAAGAGCTCCTGTGTAAGCATTAATTGTATCAGTAATGTACAACTATTGAAAATTTGTACTGGAAGTGCCATCCACTTTGTCACTGCAGCACTAGGCTTGTATATGCCATGTTAATGACTTGGAGTGCACCTTGCTTTCCTTCTTATTATGTAGGAGAGATATTACATTTTAGGTGCAGATGATAGACAGGACTGGGACATGTGGCTGCAATTGTCCCATCCCATTTCACATGACCCTATGAACTATAAAAGCATTTTTTTTGCCTTCCTCTGGATCAACTGTGAGTAGAGGGTAGTGTGTGTGTTTTCTGTGTTGCTTGAACAGGATGGACGTGTGTCATTTTTCAACCGTAACCGTAGAGAAACTATGTAACTTTATATGTCACTATTTTCCAAGACTGTCCTGGCAGCACACCTAGGAATGGCTACTGGAAGGCATCTGTTACATAGAAAGGCACCCGAAGGTGACACTGCAGACTCCAGAAGCTTCATTATTTTGCTTCATGCTAGTCTGATGGACTCTGCCAAGTTTGGCTAAAACTATATGGGAGTTCTAGATATACATGGCAATGCTAGTGGTACTATAAAGCATATCATGGGTGTGGTAAAAATTTGATACACAGTGTGACACTGGGATGGGATGATCTTTAGTTGTTTTGGGAACTGTTGGGGAAAAACAGGTAGCCATTTCTGAAAGTATGCATGAAGTAAATGATCTTATTTTCTTGCCTGAACTTGAGGGGGATGTTGGTAATCCTATGTTAGAGGTACGTGACAATATCTCAATCCATGTTTGGGGTGATGGAGAAAATGGCCTCAGTTCCAGACTTACCATATATTACCGGTGGTCAGGGAAGAGGTTTGGGTCAGCACAGTTGTGTATCCCAATTTGGCAAATGTATGTAAAAACATAAAGGTGATAGAGAGGGTACCCCAGGAACCAAAGGTGTGCCTGGTATACTCCCATTTTACAGAAACCCATGATTTAATATCATATCGATCAAATGAATATGAAAATGGTATTAGATCTGGCCCATTCTCATGCATTGGGTGATCATTTAGGGGTATAAAAACAGTTTTAACACAAGCAGCTCCTGGATATAGCTTGAGAAACAGGAGCCAAAGCTCACACATCTCAAAAGTGTAATTAACACACACCACTATAGGATAGGATAGCTGCAGTCATGCCCATAGTTCGGGAACAAATGTAGCAAGTCCAAGAGAGGTCAGGTCAAAGTTTATATGTGCTCTGTAAAAACCAGAAACTTGAACCAGGGAGACAGGGTCTTGGTTCTGGTGCCCACTTTAGAAAGTACATTTTGAAAAAAATGGCATGGTATGAGAAAATTAGTGATGTCAACTGGTAGGTGTACGAAAAAGAGTAGGTACATCTAAAGCCCTGTACACACGATCGGTTTTACCGATGAAAACAGTCAGATGGACTTTTTTCATCGGACAAACCAATCGTGTATGGGCCCCATCGGTCTTTTTTCCATCGGTGAGAAAAAATAGAACACGTTTTAAATTTATCTGATGGAAAAAAAACGATAGCAAATTCCGATCGTCTGTGTGGAACTCCATCGGACAAAAAACCCACGCATGCTCAGAATCAAGTCGATGCATGCTCAGAAGCATTGAACTTAATTTTTCTCGGCTTGTCGGAGTGTTTTACGTCACAGCGTTTTGGACGGTCGGATTTTTGACTGATGGTGTGTAGGCAAGATGCCAGGTCACCTGTGGCCAGATGACAGATGTACACTGTTGGGGGTCAGGGGTGTACCACAAGGTAGTGAACCCTATGGCTGACTGCTGCGGATGGGATACTGGGTGGTTGAGGAAAGCGGGACCAGTGGAGCACAACAGGGATCCACAGGAAGCTAGAGCCAAGATTCCCCAGGGCACGGAGTCTAAGACCCAGCAGGTTTTCACCAGAGCCTCTAGTGGTGAGGATGTTACGCTGCAGCTGGGTCCACGTCGCGGCCCCTAGAGTCCCCTAGCTCACGCTCCATAGGGTAAGGAGGATAGAGGGGAAGCAGCAGCACAGGATACAAGAATAGTGAGGGGAAAGGCCAAGGTCAGGGCAACAAGCAGACAAGGATAAACGAAGGACAAGCCGAAGGTCAAGGTCACAAGCAGACAGGGATAGTCGGGAACAAGCCAATATCGGTAACAGAGAGACAGACGTAGCGCACGGCAGGCAGGAACCCAAACACACAATGCTTAAACAAACATGTTGATCAGCAAGGCAGGCTTGCAGTGCACAGGTTAATATAGTCTTCTGGTAAAGGGGCTGGGGTGGAATCAGGCTGGGAGAAGATTATAAAGGCAGCCAGGTGAGAGAGAGTCTGTCCTCTAAGATGAACACATGGGGAGGAAGGTAAGCTGACAGACACACATTACTGCATATCCATGACACAAGACTGATGGAAGTCATCTTCATCGGATTTCAGATGGAAAAATCCATCGGATTAGAATCCATAGGAAATCCGATCGTGTGTACAGGGTTTTATTATATGATTTTAAGCTAATAAAACCCTGAAAGAACCCAGAAGCTCTCTCAGGAAGTGACACTAAGGTGTCACCAGCAAAATATATACCAGAGGTTAGGATGTCAGAGACCCTGTCTGCTGCTCAGATTTAGGAGATGAGAAAGTTCTTGTGAAAAAACAAGAGGTATTTTTTTAGAATTATCTGACCAAAATATCATAACTTACCATGACATTGCAACCGAGCCTCATGTTCAAGTAAAGTTAAAACCTTATTGGGTACCTGAAACTGAAGGGGTTGCTGATGGGCTGCCATGGGGCCACTGTGTGCTGTCAAAGGGTACTTCTTCTTACAAGTCTGAGTAGAGGGGTACAATATGTGTGGCATTAGCTGGCAGGGTTGTAGACAGTGTATATATGTGACCTAGCTTTTTCACCTACACATAGTGAGGGCTGCAATATTGTGTTGTGTAGAAAACATTGTAAGCGGTGGTCTGAGTCCTGGAATTGGGAGGCTTCGTAGAATGTTTGGGTGAGATAAAGTCTTCAGTCTTAGGTCCATATATTACCTATATGCCAGACCTCACTAATTAGCCACAGCTTCTCACATGACGTTTTCTATCTGAGCTGACTGATGGTTAGAGGCTTTCTCTCTCTCTCTCATTCCTCATTCCTGTTGCCGTAATGCCCCGTACACACGATCGTTTTTAATGTCATTTTTTAAACCGACGTTTTTCTCCTCGTTTTTTTTCATGTTTCCTCTCAAGCCTGCCTTGCGTACACACCATCATTAAAAAAAAAGATCAAGCAAAGCGCAGTGACGTTCAACACGTACGACGGCACTATAAAGGGGAAGTTCCGTTCGAATGACGCCACCCTTTGGGACGCTTTTGCTAATTCCGTGTTTCCGCGTGTTAGTAAAAGTTTGGTGAGAGACGATTCGCGCTTTTCAGTCTTCGTGCTTTGAAGATCGTTTTCGGGAGTTCAGATTGCGCCTGTGGGTTCGTATCTGTTTAGCACTGCTTGTAGTCAGTTCGTATCTGTTTATTCAGTGCGGCCTGCTCTGCACGTTCGTGTTTTTCAGCTTGTTCTTCATAGGCCTTGCTGTTCTTCCGTGCGTTCTTCTAGTTCGTTCTGTTCAGCCGACCGTTATCTAGCCATGTTGCGGCTACGTACTCGTCGTAGAGTTCGTGCTGTAGTTGGTGCAGGGGTTCATGCTGTATCCCGACTCCATGCCATGAGCAGGGTCAGGAGGAGTTCATGGACCAAGAATTGGTTGCTCCAGCGGCACCAATTCTGTCACATGCCTTTGTTGCGGGAGATCAGGGAGAATAATCCTGATGATTTCAGGAATTTCCTCAGGATGTCTGACCCCGTATTTCAGCAGCTGTTGGCTTTGGTGTCCCCCTATATTACCAGGCAGGACACCGTTATGCGGGAAGCCATCAGTGCTGAGCAGAGGCTCATCGCCACGTTGCGATACCTGGCTTCTGGGAGAAGCCTGCAGGACCTTAAGTTCTCCACAGGCATATCCCCCCAGGCTCTGGGGATCATTATACCAGAGACTTGTTCTGCCATCCTTCAAGTTTTGCAGGAGGACTATATTAAGGTAAGTGTTCTTCTTCAAAAATTCACATTGTATGGTTTTTATTTTTGCATATTTTTAATTTGCTTTATTTGCAGTCCCTAATTCACATGATTCTTAGCTGCAGGGAATGTCCCCTTTCTCCCCATGTTTTATTATTTAAACTTTGGTGTTTGAGGCCTACCTGTAAATTTGGCTTACCTAACCTCTCCAGCATGCTATCCTGGGGCCATACCTACCTTGCCTAGTCATTTCCATGTTTTTTATTATATGTTCCATCGTAGTGCTTTACCCAAAACGCACCCTAAATTTTGCCTAGGAATGTTTCATTTTTGTTAACTTCAATACAGAGTGCTACAGCCTTCATGTGTGATATTCCCAACTCATCTTCAACCCTTACCCCCCCCCCCCCCATAATTATTATTATTTTATTTTTTTCTTGCTTCCAATTTTTTATGTTTTGAACAGTTTCTACCAATGTTGGCCATGAATGTGTGTATGAAATCAGCTTTCAATGTTTCTGGCTCCAAGTATTAATTTGTTATTTCTTTAATTCCACAGTTCCCTTCTTCGCCACATGAATGGCAGAATGTGGCTTCCGAGTTTGCCCAGCGATGGAACTTTCCTAACTGTGGAGGAGCCATCGACGGCAAACATGTTCGGGTCGTCCCACCACCCCATTCGGGATCCTTTTATTATAATTATAAGGGGTTCCACAGCGTCGTGATGATGGCAGTGGTGTCGGCCACCTACGAGTTCCTCTATGTGGACGTTGGCAAGAATGGCAGGATGTCTGATGGAGGAGTTTTTGCCCAGACGGAGTTTGGAGAACGGCTCCTTTTGGATCTGCTGGCCTTGCCACCAGCGGAGCAGAATGTGGAGGGACTACCTTTTGTGTTTGTGGCGGATGAGGCGTTTGGCCTGGGACCCCATTTGATGAGGCCATTCCCGCAACGCACCCTCACCCCTGAGAGGAGGGTTTTCAATTATCGGCTGGCCAGAGCCAGAAGGGTGGTGGAAAATGCGTTTGGGATCATGGCCAGCCGATTTCGCCTCTTCCTTACCTCCATCCACCTTGCCCCATACAAATGGAACCATGTGGTTATGACGTGCTGTGTGCTGCATAATTTCCTAAGGGTGCATTCAACAAGTTATATATCTTTGAGTGGGCCTGAGGCCTCTTTAATCAATGCCGAAACTTTGGTGGTCCTGGAACCTGGCCGTCCTGGCTTGGCCCCCCAACCGGACGTGAGGTCCGTAACCACTATGTGGACTATTTTATGGGTAGGGGGGCCATTGAAATGCCAGACAATCTCTAATAATTTTAGACCAAAAAAATAAAACTTTTTCAAAAAGTAAAGATTGGTTTGTCATTTTTATTGTATAATGTTTGATGTTTCTGGTAGGTTTACCTAGTGCACTTGTTTTGCCATGTGGATTAAAAAATCTTTTAATTAGCCTTCATTGTCAGTGTAAACACCAAACATTGATTAGTTCACTCAGCACCACATTTACATAATGAAGCCACAATGATTTGTTATGTAAAAATACCTTTATTTTTTTTGTTTAGGTGGGCAACTTCCTTAGAAATGTGGATGTTCCCTTAATTTCAGGTGTATTAAAACGCATGACCAGCCATGCATAAACAAACTATATTTCTCCAAATTTTGAAAAAGCTAAACATGTGCTAGTCATTAAAGGGTAAAATAACCAAAAAAAATAGAAATCTCTGCAAGTAAAACGTTATTTGGTGTAAAAACATTAGATACGCCCAAGCACAGCCATGATATTTTGGAGCCTTTCCTCCACCCGCTTTGTATTTGCCCTGATCTCTAGCAAATCTCCCTTAATTTTTTCGAGGTCACGACAGCAGACCATCAGGTATTGGATCAGGATCTGGGCACTGTGATGTGTCAACTTATTGGGGTCTTCGGCCAGAACTGCACCTAAATGTAAAAAGTAATATGTAGGATAGAATATGTAGGCCTACATCTATTTAACATGCATGTGTCTGGTTTCACTCTGACCTGTGGTGGTGCCACTTTCCACTTCCACAACATCACATTCCTCTCCATCCTGGGGTTCTGGGGGTATTGTTGTAGGTATTGCAATTCTCGTCTCATCTGAGGTAGCTTTTCGAATCCCTAGGGAGATTGAAATAAAAGGAATAGTTTCATTAGTAGCGACTCAATTTTGCTAAAATAAGAAACATGAAAAAAAACTTTGTAATCATTCTTTTGAAGCATGCTCCATTTTAATTTTTACCCCCTGTGCCAACCGGGACAAATGATTGGATACATAGGCCAAAACAGAGCATATACATTTTGTAAACAAATTTGAAACATTGTAACACCCCAAAGTATCTACACTGGATCACCAGTGTGTGACTCCCTCAAGCTTTTTGGCTTTAGGCCCACACTTGTACTACTGCGTTCAGATGTTTCATCAGCTGCTGAGCATTCACTCCCTTTAACATTACCATGCATATCGTTTTTTCAAATGAACAAATGTCCTTTGGATTAGCACACCAAAAATAAGTGTGGCCCAAATGTACTCCCCCAAATAAACCAAAAAACATGGGTGTTCACACTGGATGATCCTAAAACATCGTTTGAGGAACTGTACGGAGAAAGAGGTTTAATACGTCCGTTTACTATGCGGACGAACCTAAAAAAGATGGTATCTTTCAGTGTACTATATGAAAGTTAAAAATACACGACAGAATACAAGAAAATAATAGGTACCATGGAAACTCAAAAAAAGTAGGATTTTTAAAACAGCTTACCTGTAAAATCCTTTTCTTGGAGTACATCACGGGACACAGAGCAGCATAGTCATTACTATGTGGGTTATATAGAATTACCTTCAGGTGCTGGCACTGGCAACTTCCAAAACAGGAAGTACCCTCCCCTATATAAGCCCCTCCCATCCGGGAGTACCTCAGTTTTGTAGCAAAGCAATACGTGTCCCCAAAAGATGGGTGGGAGCTCTGTGTCCCGTGATGTACTCCAAGAAAAGGATTTTACAGGTAAGCTGTTTTAAAAATCCTACTTTCTTGTTCATACATCACGGGACACAGAGCAGCATAGTCATTACTATGTGGGACATCCCAAAGCAATGCCACATGAGGGGGGGGATACACCATACATAAGCTGGGCGCCATCAGGCATGAGGATCTTTTGCGGCCTGCAACACACTGCGCCCAAAGGCGACATCCTCCTGACTTCTAACGTCCACCTGGTAGAACCTAGTAAACGTGTGTACTGAAGACCACGTTGCGGCCTTACAAATTTGCGCCAGGGAGGCCTGGTGATGCACTGCCCATGAAGTTCCAACTGCTCTCGTGGAGTGCGCCCTAACTTTGAACGGAGGTGGTCTACTTCTCAAGCCATAGGCTTGTATTATGACCTGTCGAATCCACTTGGCTAAAGTAGATTTTGATGCTGCCTGACCCTTTCTGGGGCCTTCCGGCAGAACAAACAAAGAATCCGTTCTACGAATCTGAGCAGTGGCTTTTAGATAAGCTTTAACTGCTCTTACTACATCCAAAGAATGCAATAACTTTTCCTCTACCGAGCTTGGTTTGGGGAAAAAAGAAGGAAGAACCACATCCTGGTTCAAGTGAAACCTCGATACCACCTTAGGAAGAAAGGCTGGGTGAGGACGTAATACTACTCTGTCCTTATGGATAACCAGATATGGCTCTTTACAGGACATGGCGGCTAATTCCGACACTCTTCTAGCCGAGCATATGGCTACTAAAAATATCAATTTCCTGGTGAGTAGAACCAAGGAAATGTGCCGCAAAGGTTCAAATGGCTGCTTCTGCAGAACCGACAGAACCAAATTTAGATCCCATGGGCATATGGGAGCCTTAATCGGTGGAATAATACGAGTCACACCTTGCATAAAGGATTTGACAAGTGAATGCATAGCCAGGGGCCTTTGAAATAGTATTGACAAGGCCGAAACCTGGCCCTTGATAGTACTTAAGGCAAACTTCCTGTCTACAGCCCACTGCAGGAAGTCCAGAATTCTGCCTATAACGTACTTACGTGGATGCCATTTTCTGGCCTCGCACCAAGTGATGTACGCCTTCCAAACTCTATAGTAGATCTGCCTGGATACAGGCTTCCTGGCATTGATTATAGTTGATACCACAGAGTTAGAGAGACCTCTCTTCTTTAGGATGTGGGATTCAATAGCCAGGCCGTTAAACCTAGAGTTAGTAAGGAAGGGTGGTATATCGGTCCTTGCGAAAGCAGGTCCGGACGACGTGGAAGGGTCCAAGGACTCCCCACAGACATTTTGATGATCTCCGCGTACCAGGCCCTTCGGGGCCACGCTGGAGCCACCAGGATCACCGGCTTCTTCTCCAACCTGACTCTGCGAAGGAGTCGAGGCAACAATTGTAGCGGAGGGAATGCATATATCAGTCTGAACTGATCCCAAGGGAACACCAGAGCATCCGAGCCGCAAGCGAGGGGATCCCTTGTCCGGGAGACAAATCTGTCCACCTTTGCGTTGAATCTGGATGCTAGCAGATCTACATCCGGTGTTCCCCACCGCTGACATATTGCTCGGAAGACCTCGGGATGAAGGGACCATTCCCCTGGGCATAACTGTTGGCGACTCAGAAAGTCCGCCTTCCAATTCTCCACCCCTGGAATGAAGACAGCTGATATACATGGGACATGCTTTTCTGCCCATTCCAGGATGTGACTTACTTCCCTCTGGGCTGCACGACTCCTGGTGCCTCCCTGATGATTGATATATGCCACTGCTGTGGCATTGTCTGATTGAATTCTGACAGGGGACCCTTGGAGTCTGGATGTCCAGGCTACTAGGGCGTACCGGGCTGCTCGTATCTCTAAGAGATTGATGGGCAGGGTTTTTACTACATTTGACCATCTGCCCTGGAGAGACCATTGCTCCAGTACTGCCCCCCAGCCTATAAGGCTGGCATCTGTAGTGACCACCTTCCAAGATATCGGGCTGAAGGGTTTTCCCTTCTGGAGATTCTGGGGGATCAACCACCAGCAGAGACTCTTCCGAACGGAAGGGGACAAAGCCATCGGGAAGTCTAGAGCCTGAACTTTTCCGTTCCAGGCTGACAATATGGCCCTTTGTAAATTCCTTGAGTGGAATTGGGCATATGGCACAGCTTCGAATGATGCTACCATCTTTCCTAGCAGCCTCATGCACAGGCGTATGGACGGCTGTCTTTTTGCACAAAGCAGACGGACCAAGCCCCTCAAAGAGGATACCTTGTCTAGAGGTAAGAAAATCTTCCTCTGGTCTGAATCCAGCCGTAGCCCTAGATATACCAGGTTTTTCACTGGCTGTAGGGCTGACTTGTCCAGGTTGATGACCCAACCGTGAGACTCTAGATACTTGATTGTATCGACAATTACCACTTCTAGCTTGGCAACTGAGTGGTCCATCAACAACAGGTCGTCTAGGTATGCCATTATCGTTACACCCCGTGTTCTTAGATCGGCCAACAGTGGGGCCAGAATTTTTGTGAACACTCGTGGTGCTGTGGCCAGACCGAATGGTAAGGCTCTGAACTGAAAATGGCGCCCTTCTACTGCAAAGCGTAGGAATTTTTGATGACCTGGAAAGATGGGAACATGCAAGTAAGCATCTTTGATGTCGATCGAGGCTAACCATTCCTCCCCTTGTAGGGCAGCGGTGACCGATCAGATCGACCCCATCCGGAAAGACCGGACGTTTAGAAATTTGTTTAGACTCTTTAGGTCCAATATGGGTCTTATGTCCCCGTTTGGCTTCGGGACTGTGAAAAGGTTTGAGTAGAAACCCAACCCCCACTCTTCCATAGGAACCTCCATAATTACTCCTTGGAGCAATAGTTGTTCTAACGCCAATAGGAGAGACCCTCTTTTCAGAGGGTCTCTTGGCATGCCTGACCACATAAAATGGGACGGAGGAGACTCTTTTAACTCCAACTTGTATCCCAGAGTTACTGCGGAGAGCACCCATCTGTCTTTGATCGTCTCCCGCCAGGTCTCTGCGAACAACTGAAGTCTTCCCCCCACCCGTTTGAGTGGGGGCAGCCCTTCATAGGCTTGACTTGGAGGCTGGTTTAGTACCTCTTCGGATCCAGGGCTTTTTATTACCCTGTGGCTGTCCCTGATTTTTACCTCCTGAGTTTGACCGAGGAGGCCGTCGGAACTGCTTAGTAGCAGACGTCACAGGGATAGGAGAGGTAGTCCTCTTAAAAGATGGACCCCTAGACCTCTTTTTTACTCGGTAAGAGAGTACTTTTACCACTGGAAATCTTCTGGATATACTTATCCAGGTCTTCGCCAAAAAGGCGTTCCCCATGAAATGGGAAGCTAACTAAGAGCTTCTTACAGGGAGCTTCAGCAGACCAGTTTTTGAGCCACAGAAGCCTACGCATATGTACCAAAGACAGCGTGAGGCGGGAGGCCTGATGGATAGAATCCTTGATGGCGTCAACCGCAAAGCATAATGCTCTAGGCAGATCAGCCAGAGCCTGGGCCTGCTGGTCTGGCAAATCCCTCAGGACCATTTTCATTTGATCCTTTAAAGCTTGGCAGACCCCAATAGCTGCCACTGCTGGCTGTGTAACAGCCCCTGCTGTGGAAAAAGCAGATTTTAATAAAGATTCCAATTTTTTATCCACTGGATCTTTGAACATTTGAACATTATCTACTGGACATGTCAGTGATTTGTTCACAGAAGAGATGGCTGCATCCACCGTAGGAACATTCCATCTCTGGGTGAACTTTTCCTCCATGGGATAGATCACCGGAAACCTTTTAGGCGGAACAAATAGTTTATCAGGATGTTCCCAGTCCTGGTATATAAGTCCTTCCAATAATGGATGTATTGGAAAGGAGCAATTAACCTGGGGAGCTTTTAGCAACCCCAATGAGGAGACAGCAGTAGTTGATGGTTCAACAAGAGGCATTTTAAATGCAGATCGAACCATGTCAGTTAGGGTCTGGACCCACAATCTTTCAGTCTGTGATGCTGAAAATGGTTCATCTACTGTCGATTCCTCAAAAACAGAGCTAACCTCCTCCTGATCCCCTTCAGGTAGGTCGGTCCCTTCCTGGGACTGTTGCTCTGCCAACAGGCACTCTAATGGAGGTGATGGAGATCTGGCGCGCTTTCTTTCCTATAGAGAAGAAGCGATCAATGCAGCCAATCTCTGCTCCAATCCCTCCAGAGTTGAGGAAAAAACCTCCTCTGTTATATATGCAGGAGCAGGTGGACTGAGGACAGCCGCAGTACCTGGCACTCCCGGGGGTTCCTTATGGGTATTAACCTCTGATTTCTCAGGGGAGGAGGGTGCAGATGACTGCTCCAGATCCTCAGAGCCCGATGGAAACCCCCTACACTTCCTGAGAGGTATATCTCGGAGTTTTTTAGGCGGCATATTCCTTAGTTCAAAGCTGAGGTATTCCAGCCGCAATACACCCCTTACTGAAATAGTCTAATGCAATTTGCTGCTATGTACATCAGTGGGTGTCTACTAATGCGTCTTTCTGGGGATGCCTGTATCAACCGCCCGCTGTAAGCCCCTATACCATGCTACCAGCTCCTTTTCATGCTCTGTGTCCATAGCAAGCAGCGTGGACTGAGTCCTTTTATCTTGCTGGGATGCCCGCACATGCGCAGAAGCGCTGGGCGCACAGAGCGCGTCATCCGCCAGGCTCCGCCCCCTTTTTTGAAGCTAAACCTTATAAAAGGAAAGCATGTGTGTGCGCGCGCGCGTGCACGTGTGCGCTCTTGGCGCCATGTAGGGAGAGGAGCCAGGGTCCCTGTTTCACCAGGACTCGGGGATGGAAGGAAACTACTTGGCAGCATGACAGAGGAATGCAGCTTCCCTGATAGAGAGCTCACTCATCTGCCTGGACTTTCACCATGGAAGGAATAGTCCCAAGAAAAAAAACGTTCCACAGGTACCGCACCTTTGTCTTTTTTTTTTTTTTTTTAAAACCTCCTTTATGAAAAAACATTTCCAGGTTTACAGTTTTTTTAAAACTTCCCTTATGAAAAAACATTTCTAGAATTTCTTAGGCATATACAGCTATTAGCGGGAATACCCTTTAGGTAACAGGCAGAAAGACATATTAGGCTTGGGGGTCCCCTCAATAGAACCAAGTTCCTGAGGGGCCCCCACTTACCTTTTCCCCGCCGCAGGACTTTGTTTGGTCCACAGAAGCCCAAACTTCACCTCTCACGGCAGGCATTGTACTAGACCTTCAGGGACCGGGTTCCCAAGGATTCCACTCCCCTGGACCTGTATAGCACCCTGCACAGATAGCCTCTTGGTTTTGGGTATGACCAGAGCTCTGGATCCCAGGGTCCAGCCCTCCTAAGAGAGGCATTACAGGCAAAACCCTGCTCTTCTCTGCAAGGCCCGGGTACCGACCGTTTAGCTATGAAGCTTTTTTGGTCGGATCCGGAATAGCTTGCTAAGGCCCAGAGAACCTGTACACAAGCCCAGATGAATACATGTTAACCTTGGCCAACACCTTAGACACTGGCAAAAAACTGAGGTACTCCCGGATGGGAGGGGCTTATATAGGGGAGGGTACTTCCTGTTTTGGAAGTTGCCAGTGCCAGCACCTGAAGGTAATTCTATATAACCCACATAGTAATGACTATGCTGCTCTGTGTCCCGTGATGTATGAACAAGAAACAACTTACTTTTTAATATAACTTTCTTGATTCTTTTATATTGGTCGGCCTCCCGCAACTTCAGATCTGACCATCGTTTTCTGAGCTGTTCCTTCGTTCTGCACACCCCGAATTTTTGGTGGAGACTTTTGACCACTTTGCCCATAATTCTGGACTTGACCAGATTAGGCCTTTTATACGGACCATGCTTGGCATCATAATCCTCCTTCTTTAAAATGGCGACCATCTCCACCATTTCCTCGAATGACATGTTGGATGCCTTATATCTCCTGGGTCTTGATTTGGGCTCCTCTGTAATTTCATCCTCTGTAGAGGTAATCTCAGCCACCTGTGTCTCCGCCATGTTTTGTTCAGCACTACGAGCGAGAAGGGGCGGGGAAAGTACAATATCGAACGTCAGGGGCGGGGAAAGCGTGCAGAGTTTCACGCATGCGCTGTGTATATAAAGTGAAGATCCATGTCTGGGAAATACGTTCATTTTTCGGGAGAGAGAGTTAGCAACGAACGTCGTGACCAAGGTACCTAACAATTTTACTTTTTGAGGTTCATCAGACGAGGAGATTTGTGTGCTCAAAATATGTAGACAATGCACAGTTGAGGAATGTTGCCTGAAATATATATTTTTTTTGGTTTCTCGCTTTTACAGATATCATGAATACTTTTAAAAACCCAGACTCCATGGGGGAGTTCATCGATAAATGGCAAGAGCTCCCTATATTATGGCAAACAAAAAGTGGTGGTAATAAAAATAAAGACGCCAGGAAAGCAGCACTGGAGAGCCTGCTTGCATTTGTGCAAACAAAGATACCCACAACAACTCTCCAAGATGTCAAAAACAAAATTGGGACCATCAGAGGGACATACAGGACCCAGAGGACTATGGTCCTGAGGTCCCAGAGGTCAGGTGCACCAGCAGATAAGGTTTATAAACCCAGTCTGTGGTACTACAGTAAGCTTGCTTTTCTGGATGACCAGCTGGAAGTGCGGGAATCTCTCTCCACCCTTCCCCCCAGAGGTCAATCCAGCCTTCCTTGTACCCAACCCTCCAGCCTTCCCTGCAGCCAGTCCTCCAGCCTTCCTGTCAACCCTGCTCTGGCTTCCTCTGAGGATCAAGATCAGGGCCTTGAGGAGGCAGATTTGGAGATATGGAGCCAGGTAAAGTTTTGCTATCTATATTTCTATCGTACAAAATTGTAGATTTTAAATAGATGTTAGTATTGTTAAAGGTATGTACACTTCTACCAATAAAGTTTGTGAAGAGCAAGATACAGTAGTGGCCTAATTTTATGTGTCCTAGACAGCAAAACCAGGATGCGTAATCAATGAAAATGACATAACTTTTGGCATTGATTTCAACAATGTCTAGAGGTGAACAATGTCTGTGAATGATGATGTGGCAAAATAAATAATGTCCCTTTCTTTTATTACAGCCAGAGCAGAGCCAAGAAGAGGGTGATGTTGGGGATCAGGAGGAGGCAGGGCCCAGTGGCACCCAGGAGGAGGCTGGGCCCAGTGGCACCCAGGAGGAGGCTGGGCCCAGCACAAGAGCCCAGATGCCTCCCCTGGTAGTTAAACCACGAGGGCCAAGGAGAGGTAGGCAGGTGGAGGAGGAAACCAGGGCCTTCCTCAGAGAGGCAACAGCAGCCCTCAGAGAGGCACCCTCTGTTGATGAGGGATTTGCCGCAGTCCTCGCCCACAAACTAGGGCAAATGGAGTTGCAGCAAAAAAAATTCAGTGAGACCCTGCTATTGAAAGTCATCAATAAGGGCGTGCTGGGTGAACTCACTAGGTACACGGACATAACGGAGGTTGTCCCTACTCCACCTCCTCCTCCTTCTCCTACTACTCCTCCTGCCACAACCTCTCCTCCTGATCCCCAGCCTCCAAGGAAGAAACCAACCAAGGCTGCAGAGAAGGCTGGAGAGAAGGCTACAAGGAAGAGGAGAAAATAATGCCTGCTGTAGTACCACAGACTGGGGACATATAGGACTTATCTGCTGTGGCTCCTGACCTCTGGGAGCTCAAGACAAGATTGGACTCATTTTTTGGGGGGATCTAATCTCTATTTTGGTTTGGACATCTTGTATGGTTGTTGTGGGGTGAAAGGGATGCACAAATGCAAGCAGGCTCTCCAGTGCTGCCTTCCACTTTAATTTGTTAATGTTCTGAAATAAAAAAAAAATGAGTGCCCTTTAAATACTTGACTATGTGATTTGTATTTCAAAAGAGAGCTTGCTAGGAAGCAGGCAGGGACATCTCAAATTATATTATTGTTATTATCAGGGGACACAAACCTCCCTGAGGCCAAATGAGACACATTTGGAAGGTTGTTGTGGTAACTTTACACAAGAATAATTTAAGCCAAAATACTTAAAAAAAGGTCAAAAAAAAAATAAACAAAAATAATATAAAATTTAAAGAAAAAAGGAGAATTACATTATTTTATTATTATTAGTATTATTTAGGAGGGAGGTGCGGCTTATAAATAAGATTTTATAATCATTAGAGCAATTTGGAATTACTTTAGAAACAAGTTTGGCATAAAACTCTCAATGTCATTATCAAAAGAGGGTAATTTTAAAGCATTATCAAAAGAAGAACGGAATGCGCAGCATTAAAACGATGCTATTAATTCCACCGTGACGAATGTGCCATCTCCATTTCCAACATTAGCTTTACCAAAACGAGCGCTCCCGTCTCATAGTTGCTTCTGAGCATGCGCGTTTTTTTTCACGTCGTGAAAGCATACACACTATCGTTTTTCACGTCGTTAAAAAAAACGACATGAAAAACGACGTGAAAAAAGAGAGCATGTCCGGAATTTTTAATGGCCGTTTTTCACGTCGTTAAAAATGCTCTGGAGCCTACACACGATCATTTTTAATGGCCATTTTTTAAAATGGCATTTTTAACGGCATGAAAAACGATCGTGTGTACGGGGCATAAGAGTCTGTTGTTGAGTAAAAGGTTGACGTCTAACAGAACGCTAAAAAGCTACATGTTTGCCTGTACAGTATGTTTGGGGAACCCATTAGAGTATCGAGCGATTTGGGTATTCAGCCCTTTCGCTTCACCTTACCTAGCATGACATGTCAAGCAGTGTTAAGTATAGGAGTCGGCTGTATGATACCCTCCTGGAACGATACCCTCCACGGTATGATGGTTTCAGATAGTGACCTCATGAACTGTATCTACTAATCCTCCAGCTGTCCCTTGGTATAGGCGCTAGACAGCATGTTTATCTCCTGCAGACCTCACTCTTATAGAGCTCTTCATGCTGTACAGCAACTATACGGCCTCTCTGGTTCGCCGTAGGCTCACTTCCGGGACCTGATGGAAAAGAGAGGCATCACGTGACGCTGGTGATGTCAATGCCTTTCGCAAAATTAATCACGTAGCTTCGTCTTGACCAAGAAATTAATTTCTGTGATTCATTTTGCAAAATGCGTTGACGTCACCAGCGTCACGTGATGCCTCTCCTTTTCATCAGGTCCCAGAAGTGAGCCTACAGCGAGCCAGGGAGGCCGGATAGTTGCTGTACAGCATGAAGAGCTCTATGAGATTGAGGTCTGGAGGAGATACACGCGCTGTCTAGCGCCTATACCGAGGGACAGCTGGAGGATTAGTAGATACGGTGCAGCTGGAGGATTAGTAGATTAGTATCGTGGAGGGTATCGTTCCAGGAGGGTATCGTATAGCCAGCTCCTATTCTTAACACTGCTTAACATGTCATGCTAGGTACGGTGAAGCGAAAGGGTTGAATACCCAGATTGCTCAATACTTTATATTGCATAAGGACTGCAAGTCATTTTTTGCCATCCAGATGGATGAACAGATATGCAGTACTAATCTAGACTGTTTTAGGAATCCCCTTTGCAGTGTGACCTGCGATCTTCTCGGTTTGGTTCCTCAAGTTGCCCCAGCGTTTTAGTCCTAATTTCACACGTGTGGGACATTGCACAGCCCCCCACAAAGCTTGGCTTAGGACTTTATGGTTACACCACCAGCATACTAGTAACTCCTCTGTGGAAGTAATTATTATCCATTGATGGACATTGTTCTCCCATTATATATTCACATCATCATTTTGTGGACATTCCTTCCATCCCCAGCTAGCAGTTGCATTATGCCCTTCACTAGCCCTCCCCCTTCCTTTTAAACCTGCATTCTGTAGGCTCGAGCCCCCCAGGGACATCTGCACGGATGTTCATGCCATACGTTTTATAATATACTACTGCAAAAGACGTACTAGTCGTGGCATGGCAACGGTGCATAGATATCTGGCGTAAGGGACGGTTGTTTACATGTTTTAATTGTTGTTTTTTGTTTTTTGTCTTGTGCTGTGTGTTGCCATATCCTTTGGCTATTTGGCACAGTGGCCATGGGATACATGTCACGTTCATGTGTTTTAAGTATCACTTCCCATTGAGGAGTTTATTGAATTTTACTTATTAATACATTTTATATTTTTTCTATTATCCCTACACTGTATGCTGTGTCGTTCATTTGGTCCTCTTGTTCCCCACTGTCTTGGTAGGGACATAACCCCTTCTTCTTTTGATATTATGTAGTTTTTTGACTAGAGTGACACTACCTATACTAGGTAAACAGTGTTTGGGAATATTACTGTGTATTATCACACATAATCCTGTGCTCTTTATGTTTCTTTTTTTTTTTGGTTTGTGTTATGTAAAGTAGTGAGTGTACAGCTTCTATAACAGTGTAAAAATTAGCTGTCCCCTCAAAATAACTCAACACACAGCCATTAATGTCTAAACCGCTGGCAACAAAAGTGAGTACACCCCTAAGTGAAAATGTCCAAATTGGGACCAAAGTGTCAATATTTTGAGTGGCCACCATTATTTTCCAGCACTTCCTTAACCCTCTTGGGCATGGAGTTCATCAGAGCTTCACAGGTTGCCACTGGAGTCCTCTTCCACTCCTCCATGATGACATCATGAAGATGGTGGATGTTAGAAACCTTGTGCGACTACACCTTCCATTTGAGGATGCCTCACAGATGCTCAATATGGTTTAGGTCTGGAGACATGCTTGGTCAATCCATCACCTTTACCCTCAGATTCTTTAGCAAGGCAGTGGTCAGCTTGGAGGTGTGTTTGGGGTTGTTATCATGTTGGAATACTGCCATGCAGCCCAGTCTCCAAAGGGAGAGGATCATGCTCTGCTTCAGTATGTCACAGTACATGTTGGCATTCATGGTTCCCTCAATGAACTGTAGCTCCCCAGTCCACTCATGCAGCCCCAGACATATGACACTCCCACGACCATGTTTGACTGTAGGCAAGACACACTTGTCTTTGTACTCTTCACCTGGTTGCCACCACACAGGCTTGACACCATCTGAACCAAATAAGTTTATCTTGCTCTCATCAGACCACAGGACATGGTTCCAGTAATCCATGTCCCTCGTCTGCTTGTTTTCAGCAAACTGTTTGTGGGCTTTCTTGTGCATCATCTTTAGAAGAGGCTTCCTTCTGGGATGACAGCCATGCAGACCTATTTGATGCAGTGTGCGGCATATGGTCTGAGCACTGACAGGCTGACCTTCACCCTTTCAACCTCTGCAGCAATGCTGACAGCACTCATATGTCTTTTTCCCAAAGACAACCTTTGGATATGAGGCTGAGTACGTGCACTCAACTTCTTTGGTCGACCATGGCGAGGCCTGTTCTGAGTGAAACCTGTCCTGTTAAACCACTGTATGTTTGACCATTCTTCCAGAAGCACATTTGTGAGGTCAGGCGCTGATGTTGGACAAGAAGGCTTGGCTCTCAGTCTCCACTCAAATTCATCCCAAAGGTGTTCTATCGGGTTGAGGTCAGGACTCTGTGCAGGTCAGTCAAGTTCCTCCACCCCAAACTTGCTCATCCATGTCATTATGGACCTTGCTTTGGGCACTGGTCCAAATCATTTGGTGGAGGGGGGATTATGGCGTGGGGGAGTTTTTCAGGGGTTGAGCTTGGCCCCTTAGTTACAGTGAAGGGAACTCTTAGGGCGTCAGCATATCAAGATATTTTGGACAATTTCATGCTCCCAACTTTGTGGGAACAGTTTGGGGATGGCCCCTTCCTGTTCCAACATGACTGTGCACCAGTGCACAAAGCAAGGTCCATAAAGACATGGACTTGGCAGGGGTGGTGGAAAATTAACTTCAAGTGCAATAAATTACAATATAGCCATAACTAAAACATATACAATTAAGTGTAAAAATCTAAAAAACAACAATTCCAAAGTGCTATAATGGTGTGAACCTCCCAACTAAAAAGTTGTTGCACTTGAAGGTAATTTGTATTGCAATTATTTGTAGAGGGGTTTCCACCATCCCTGCTAAGGCAGCACTGATGGGCACTGATAGGCAGCACTGATGGGCACTAATAGGTTTCACTGATTGGCAGCGTTGCTGTGCACTAATTGGTAGCACTGATGTGCACTGATAGGTGGCACTGATAGGCAGCACAGATTGGCACTGATAGGTGGCACTGATGGGCACTGATAGGAGGCACTGATGGGCACTGATATGCATCCCTGATGGGCTCTGATTGGCAGCACTGATGGACACTGATTGGCACTGATAGGCAGCACTGATGGACACTGATGGGCACTAATGGGCAGCAATGAGGGGCACTTATAGGCAGCACTGACTGGCAGCACGGATTGGCACTGATGGGTGTCACTGATAGGCAGCACTGATGGGCGCTGATTGTCAGCATTTATTTGCACTGATGGGCACTGACAGGCAGCACTGTGGGCACTGACAGGCAGCACTCATGGGCACTGATAGGCAGCACTCATGGGCTATGATTGGCAGCACTTATGGGCACTGATAGGCGGCACTGATAGGCAGCATTGGTTGGCACTGATTGACAGCATTGGTTGGCACTGATTGACAGCATTGGTTGGCACTGATTTACAGCATTGGTTGGCACTGATAGGCAGCATTGATTGGCACTGGTTGGCACTGATAGGCAGCATTGGTTGGCACTGATAAACAGCACTGGCACTGATAGGCAGCATTGGTTGGCACTGATAAGCAGCACTGGTACTGATAGGCAGCAATGGTTGGCACTGATAGGCAGCACTGGTTGGCACTGATAGTCAGCACTGCTTGGCACTAATAGGCAGAATTGGTTGGCACTGATAAGCAGCACTGGCACGGATAGGCAGTACTGGTTGGCACGGATAGGCAGTACTGGTTGGCACTGATTGGCAGCATTGGTTGGCACTGATTTACAGCATTGGTTGGCACTGATAGGCAGCATTGATTGGCACTGGTTGGCACTGATAGGCAGCATTGATTGGCACTGATTTACAGCATTGGTTGACCCTGATAGGCAGCATTGATTGGCACTGGTTGGCACTGACAGACAGCATTGGTTGGCACTGTTTGGCAGCATTGGTTGGCACTGATTGGCACTGATAGGGGAGAGGGGGAGTTTCACATTCAAGAGATCGTGAAACTGTCAGATAATGACACTGCATGCAGGGAGAGAGACCAGCTGTTAAGTCAGCGGTGATGTCGGGGGTGGGCGGGACTGAACAGTTACCAAACACCAACCAATGGGATGGGTCTGGGCAAGCCGCTACATTTCTCTGGCTCCGCCCCCCCTCTCTGAAGCAGCCCAATCATTGGCTGGTGTTGATGCCGTTTGATCCCGTCCACCCCCGACATCGCGGCTGAGTTCTGATGACTTACAACTCAGCTGCGATGTCAGGGGAGGGCGGTACCAAGCGCAATAAACAGCCAATGATTGAGCTACTTCAGAGAGGGGACGGAGCCACATCCCATTGGCTTGTAATTGATGGCCGTTCGGTTCCGCCCACCCCCGACATCACCACTGAATTTTGACAGCTGGTGTCTCTTCCTGCATGCAGTCACAGTGTCATTATCTGATGATTTCATACACTGAACAGGAACAGCTCTGGCAATTCTCACGATCTGCTGCCTGTGAAACTGTTTCACAGGCAGCGTGGGCCACACACTCTCTTGGATGCAGCATTTTGGGGGAGATCTCTGGAGAAAGCACGGGGTGATTAGGGTGTGTCCAGGCACACCCAGCACACCCCGTGCGCACGCCTATGCTTGTAACACTAACGAGTCACATGACATCGGGGAGGGGAAATAGCCAATTGGGCCCAATTTGGACATTTTCACTTAGGGGAGTACTCACTTTTGTTGCCAGCAGTTTAAATATTAATGGCTGTATGTTGAGTTATTTTGAGGGGACAGCAAATTTACACTGTTATACAAGCTGTACACTCACTACTTTACATTGTATCAAATTGTAATTTCTTCAGTGTTGTCACATGAAAAGATATAATAAAATATTTACAAAAATGGGAGGGGCGTACTCAATTTTGTGAGATACTGTACATAGTTTATTACTACCACTGCCATTTTAGCCTATTCCCTTTGCAACTGAAAGGTAGATAAATATGATAAAGAAAGGATGAGAACTTAGTGGCGATCAGGCAGTTTTAGCACTTATGATGATTCTTTCCTAGGTTTTGCCAAAAGCCTTTGTTACTTAAATTTAAACATGGACATCATCAATGGACTAAAATGCCGGGTCACTCGTCTCTGCATCAAAATAAACCTTGAAATCTTTTGTGTTTTTATTCCACAATAGGGTCGACCTCATGGTGATAGGAATTTTGTGATTCAAAATTCTGTAAGCTACACAGAGATTCCACGTTTTAGAAATGCTAGTTGTAGCTGGTGTCTCATAGAATTTGCTTCATAAACACAGCACTTTTAATATCAAAAAAAGCAGAGCCACAAAAACATAATGATGCATGTCATAAAAATAAATGTTTTTTTCTGAAAACTGGCTCCTAATATATGTGTAGCGTACCAACCCCAGACTTTACCTGCTTTTCTTCTGCTTGGCTCCTCCGCAGGAAAAGAATGAGCCACACCGCACCACAAGCCCATACCCTTCCTGAATAGGGAGGTTGAGCGTTGTTAGTTTCTCGGGCCTGCCTGCAGCCGGTGTCAAAAAGCCTCCAGTGCTGACCTCGTTTCTGCAGTAGTCTGAAACAAGTCTTTGATTCTCCCCAGTAAGCAACTGTCCACACCAACTGAAAGGTCCAACACTTATTTATTCCTTCTTGCACAATAACCAGTCTCTTTGAGAGCAGACGGGTTGGGACAAGGCACAGGTCAGATAAGGTGGGAGGAGGTCCAGGCACAAACTCGAATTTGGGTTTCTCCTGTTCTGATCAACATGAACAAGCTTGGCGCACGGTCTCTGCCACAGACCATGAGGTTGGTCACTGCCACTGACTGGGTGAAAAAGGTGAAAGTCACTGCTACTGACCTTGGGTGAGTAGTATCACCACCACTGTGATTTAAAGAAAACGCACTTCCTTCCGTTAGTGAACTAGCCCTTATAGGACAAGAACATCCCTCCAGAGAGTTACCAGAGGCCCCATCTGTCACCACGACTCTGCGCTGGGTCTTCAGAAAGGGTCACCTCCCTGGCATCCTCGTCCTGGATACAGGTCCCCTCGCAAGGCAGATCCCTGGGAGTCTTGTGCCCCGGCGGATCCCAGCCAAAGGCTGCTGGGCTCCGGGCCTTTCTCCAAAGTACCTCACCCCAGACTGAAGGTGTCTGAGATGGAACAGCAGCTCTGTCTCTGGGCCTAGGGCACCCAGAGACAACCCGACCAGGCCTCCGGGCCTACGGCACCCGGAGGCGACACACACGCACCCAGGCCTAAGGTGAAAGGTTCTGGTTCTGTTTGGTTCTGTTGGACCTTCTTGGCTCAAGCTGGACTCAGGATCTGTGGAAGTCTCTCTGACCGGTCGGATATTCAAGACACCAATAAACAGTGAATAGGTATACAAGAATATGTGGTTTAATGGTTACATGTCCTTTTTTATACACAGCGAGAAAAGTTGCCTCCCTCCTATGGACCTATCAGCAATAAGCAAAAACCTCATGAGTTAGACAAAAATAAATTCTAACAGGTTTTTTTACTTCTGCAAAAGCGGTCAGTTAACATACGTCAATTGTGGTCAAACTAGACATGTTCTGACATTTGAAACAGGAAGATAAGAAACACCAGATGTCAGTGTGGTCAATCTGTCAGTTAAAAAGCAGAAGTGAGATAAACTTTTTCCCGGAAAAGGCCTAACCACAAAGTCACATTTCAACCTAAATATACATGCCTGTTACACAGAAGAAAGATTAGTTTGACCAAAAAATTCACATCTTGTTCACACTCATGTCAGAGAAACATTATTGTAAAATATATATTTGAGGAGAACTCTAACCATGAATATTGGTTCATGATCTTCTTATACCTTACAACCCCTCCTTATGATCATGGCTTCAAGAATTGAAGCCCATTGATCATTGGATTATTAAGGACGACAGGTGGTGTGCCGTTTAGGAGAGGGGTGAAGTTTAGAGGTACTGCCATTAGGGGGATCCTAGCAGTGCTAGGATGGAGTTTACTACATATCCAACATTTTTCATATCCTGATTTTTGAGCATAAGCATACTTAAATTTAAGCAGCAGCATTTTACCACTAAAATTGTCTTCCATACTTCTTTTTGGTCTGTTAGAATTATCTGACCAACAGTGTCCTACGATTATGAGCATTAAAATAAACAATGTAATCATTAAGGAAAAAAGAAAAAGTTTTGCCGAAGTGACCCCTCCTTTTTGACCATTAGTGTCTATGGGTATGGAACTCTGAGTTTCTTGTTTTTTATGGTCCACTAGGGAGTATTTTACGGATCCTTTTCTGGAATACTCTCCAGAACAGAGGTCTTTGTCTTCTCCTTCACCTTCTTCCAGTTTCCCTTCGGAAATGTCTTTAGTCTGGATGCATGGATCCATTGTGGTCCTTGATCTGTAAGAACGGCTGTTCTGGCAACCTTCAGAATTTCAAATGGTCCTTGGAAGATAGGGCCTGGTTGTTTCCGGACAGCAAGTTGTTTTATCAATACTTTGTCTCCTGGGATATACGGATGTGTAGGCTCTGTGGAGAGAGGAGGAAAAGTGACAGCAACCTTGTCCTCTGTTTCACTAAGGCTACTTACCAGATGTTTCACGTACTCTTCCTGTAAAGAATAAAGATTAACCTCCTCTCCCTCATCAGGTTTCCTCTGTGCTGGCCTACCCATAAGTATCTCAAAAGGAGATATTCCTGTTCTGTGGGGGGTAGTCCTGATTTGATATAAGACTGCTGGCAAGTAATCTAACCAGTTTTTCATTGTGCCACCTGTTGCTTTTTTCAATTTGTCTTTTATGGTTCTGTTCATTCTTTCCTCTACTCCTGAACTCTGTGGGTTACTAGCTCCTTCACTAAGGCCGAGGTAAATGCTGGACCTTGATCTGACCATATAGTGGCCGGAAGGCCAAACCTACAGATCCACTGATTTATTAGTACTCTAGCTGTCTCTCCTGTGGTAGGGATTGCTTCTACCCATCCTGTAAATCTGTCAACTATAACCAAAAGATATTCTAAATTGCCCATCTGTGTGGGGACTTGTGTGTAATCTAGGGATTCTATCATGTGGTGCACCCCTTTTATTCCCTATTATTCCCTCCTTGGTTGACCAAAGTCCAGTAGGATCTTTTGTCAACCCGTGTACCCATATCTGCTGTCAGTGTAAATGTTTACATCTTTTCCTTCAAAAATCTGACAAACCATAGTTATAGCAATGAGTTCTGCAATCTGGATTGAACTAGCATTCAGAGATTTGGCTTCAATCATTACATCTGGCAATTGAACAATGGCATAACCAGTTTGATAAGTTTTGTCATCAGGTCGGGAGCAGCTGCCATCTACATAAACATTTTCCGCATTTGGATACAGAACATCTGTGAGGTCTGGTCTAGGGAGGGTAGTTTCTGCAAGTACCTCAGTGCAATCGTGTTCCTGAATGTAAAAACCTAATGGGCTTTGAGGTTTCTGAACATGATTTTATGGTTAGATTATGTGTTTTTAGCAAGATAATCTCATAGCCGCTGCACCTTTGCATTGTCATGTGTTGTGTGTTCATGTTTGTCATGAGGTGTGTAGTATACAGTGTGAGGTCATGTCCCAGAACCACCTTTGAAGCCTCTTGTACTGCCATTGCACAGGCTGCTACGGCCTGTAAGCAATGTGGCATACCTTGAACTTGATCTGGAAGTTTCTTTGAGATGTATGATACGGGTCTCAGAGAATTCCCATGTGATTGTGCTAGGACCGCTGCAACCGTAGGTCCAGATACCACACAGTACAATGAAAAAGGCCCTGCGCACTCTATAAGTCCCAATGCAGGGGCTTGCCTTAGAGAGCTGATTAATGCTGTGAAAGCCTTAACCCTCTCTGTTGTCCAATCAATAAACTTTGGGGCATCCTGCAGGGTAGCAGACCTTAGGATAGAATCATAATAAGAGCAATCAGGTATCCACTGCCTGCAGTATATTATGGACCCTAGGAAAGAGAGAAGCGCTGACTTGTCTCTTGGTGGACTCCAGGAGGACAGTGCCTTGACTCGAGCTGGTGACACCAAACGTTCGGTTCAGATTATACACCCCAAGTACTCAACCTGCGACCTGCACCACTGGATCTCTTTGCGAGACACCAAGTGACCTTTTGAGGCGAGGTGAGTTAGTAGGTGCTCTGAGTCCTGCGCACAGCTGACCTCATTTTCATTACACAGCAATAGGACATCCACATACTGAAGCAACACTGAGCCTTCTTTTGGTACCCAATCGCTCAAAGATCGATTCAAGACCATGGAGCACGCTGCAGGACTGTTCGCAAAGCCTTGCGGGAGTTTAGCCCAGGTCTAAAGTAGTTTTGGGCTTCCTCTGCAACAGGTATGGAAGAGAACGCGATACTTAAATCAATGACCATGTAGATCTTGGACGTTGCCGGTATCTCACAAAATATTGTAGCAATATCCGCAACAAAAGGTGGAAGGGGGACAATAGCTTTGTTCAGGGCCCTTTGGTCCCGTGCAAAGCGCCATTCACCACTGGCTTTGACTGGGTGAATGGGGGTGTTCCAGGGACTGATTGTATGATTCAGTATTCCTTCTGCTAAATATTGCTTTATTTGTGGTGCTTTGCCTGCAATTTTTCCTTCTGACAGGGGATATTGTTTTTGGTAATGTACTACTGCTCCTTCCCCAATGATGGGCTTGTATGGTGTACAATGTATGCAGTGCCCATATAGGGTGTGCTTCAAGGTGTGCCGGTAGTAACATAAAGTACCCTCTAAAATCCTGTCTTTTTTTTTTTTTGGTTAGACAAATCACAGATTTCTGACGTAGCTAGCAGGCCCCCATCTATTGTAAATTTGATGTGAATGTTTAAACTTGACATTAAGTCTCTTCCCAGAGGAAGTGGTCAGTCAGAATGGCAAAACTCATTTAAAAAGATGTTGGTCATGAACTGTACCAACGGGCAATCTGCCTCTTCCCATATTACCCCTGCGGTTAGCTGCCCTACTTGTTCCTCTCCTAAGGGGGCATTCTGACTTCCAATGTCCCATGTCCCTGAATGTGAAACAACCCTGCTGGTTATCCTGGGGATATGCTTGGTATTGTACTTGTTGGGATTGTTGGGGAACTGGTTTTGTATAAGGGACAACCATTTGTGCAGCAGCTAACTGCGGGCTTTCTATCTGTTCGGGGTTAAATGAGGGAAATACCCCTCCTTTTGTAGTGAATAAGCCAGAGGATGCACGCTTTTTTAATGTCTTTGAGAAAGGCATCAGGTTTTAATGTTGACCAATTGGGGGTAATTAATTTAAGTAACTGTGTTGTTTTGGGATCTCCCCCGGACATGACTGTGCTCACATACAGTTCAGGGTTCTCCATTCCTGTATCTTTGTATAACTGGTGTACCCGTTTACAAAATGAATAAAAGTTTTCTCCCGGTCCCTGCTTTGCAGTGCACATTATCTGCAAAGCGCTCTCTCCTTTGTAACTTTACTGCCAAACAGCTGCCACAGCTGCCCAAAATGATTCCCATCCCTTTGCCTTTTTTAAAGGGGTCATTATCAGCAAATAATGTCTTAACTTCTACATCGCAGATGGGATCTGGATCCACTGTCTGTATTATTGTTTCACAGTCATCGGCATTCATGCCAGTGCCCGCGCAATGTCTCTGTAAGAACAGAGCTGCCTCTCTGGGGTGTTTGCGTGGCTTTGGGCAAAGATCTTTAATATCCCTTAACGTCCCGAGGGGGAGTGGGATATGGACCGGGGTTTCTCCCATGTGAATAACGGGGAATTTGAGGGCTTCTATCCCCAAGGTCAAGCCACCCACTGTCTCATCATCCTTATCCTCCTCAGCTTTCCTTCTATCACTTTTTCTTCATCTTCCTCTCTTTGTAATACACTGTTCTTCCTCCTTTACTAATTGACTTAAACGTTCCTGTATCTGTCTTCTATCTTCCCCCTCCCGTAACCAATTAGTTCCCTTTTGTTTAGCTATGGTTAATACTCCTGCTATAACATTTGGATCTAACGAGGGGTATATTTTCTTTGGGACAAGGGATTCATCTTTTATCATAGCATATGGAGGGGGTTTTTCTTGATAAAATTTAGGGGAAGCTGATGGACTTCCTATTGCGTCTTCTAATTGCTCTTTCTTTTCCATTTTTACACTTGTATATTTCTTTCTATATTCCTTCATACCCTTTGCCCAATCTTACAACATTTAGTCATGTAATCTTTGTCAAGGTCTTTTATGGGATAATTATACTGTTTATGTTGGCCACATATTCTGGTCACTTCCTCCCACTCTCTTCCTCAGAACATGATCCGTATTCCCCCAAACATGGCACTTCTAACTGATGTGCTCTTTTTTAAAACTAGTGACCAAAAAGGATCAGTATAATTTTTCCCATAATTGACTTTAATGTAATCAATCGGAGAGGGTTGGTGCTGCTTACCTTCAGCTTCCTTTCCTGCTTGATTACCCATTATAGCAAACAATAATACTTATACTTTAAAATTAAAAAAATTCTGTCTTGCTTTCTCTATTTCGTTCCAGGGGCGGAAAATGTCCTTAAACTTATGACAATTTATAGATTTATGACAAGGAACCCAGTGTTCTCCTTTTTTTGGTATATATAATTAGACACTGGATTTCAGCCACACTTAGGCCCTCGAGTGTCAAACTATATGATAAAGAATTATGTATATTAAATCTTAACATATGTTGTTTTGATCCCTGGAACATAGGACCCTTGCCAATTTTGACATGATACCCCCCTGGAACAATTGCCACTAATGACGTTGTCTTCCCTTTATAAGCAAACAATAAACCAGTTTTACATTCAGGACAACAATATACAGTCGACATTTAAAAAGGTAACCCTTTTTGTGTACACCTTTAGATATAGAGTTTCCACAGATCCGTCCTATGTAGAGAAGAATTTAAGATTCTTTCTCAACCTAATAACCTGGTCTGGCCTACCTAGCGAGACCCTCTGTATCTATTCTAAATCTACCTTTCAATCTTAACAGAGTCCCAGAAAACTTGTAGTTTTCTCGAGAGTCTACTTTATGGTGAACCAATTGACAAGGCAAGACTGTTGTTCCCAATAATAATTAAAGGGGGTCTTACCTGTTCAATTGGATCACCCCACTTCTGGTACCACTGAAAGGTTCTGGTTCTGTTTGGTTCTGTTGGACCTTCTTGGCTCGAGCTGGACTCAGGATCTGTGGAAGTCTCTCTGACCGGTCGGATATTCAAGACACCAATAAACAGTGAATAGGTATACAAGAATATGTGGTTTAATGGTTACATGTCCTTTTTTATACACAGCGAGAAAAGTTGCCTCCCTATTATGGACCTATCAGCAATAAGCAAAAACCTCATGAGTTAGACAAAAATAAATTCTAACAGGTTTTTTGACTTCTGCAAAAGCGGTCAGTTAACATACATCAATTGTGGTCAAACTAGACATGTTCTGACATTTGAAACAGGAAGATAAGAAACGCCAGATGTCAGTGTGGTCAATCTGTCAGTTAAAAAGCAGAAGTGAGATAAACTTTTTCCCGGAAAAGGCCTAACCACAAAGTCACATTTCAACCTAAATATACATGCCTGTTACACAGAAGAAAGATTAGTTTGACCAAAAAAGTCACATCTTGTTCACACTCATGTCAGAGAAACATTATTGTAAAATATATATTTGAGGAGAACTCTAACCATGAATATTGGTTCATGATCTTCTTATACCTTACATAAGGTGTCTGAGCGTGGAACTGATGACCCCCCTGGAAGATGGCCGCCCCCTTTTATATCCTCTCCCGACAGGCACAGCAGGTTCCCCGCCCCGCCGTACTGCTGCCGAGAGGGGACAAAAAGGACACAACCTCGTACTGCGGTTCGCTTTGAGAGTTAGAGAGGCATGGGCTGATGATGTTACAGCCTCTGCCAATCCAAGCAGGCTTTGTATTCATTAATAAAATACATCGCTCGCCGTGATTGGCTCCAGCAAGAAGGAAGAAGAATATGGCTCCAGCAAGAATGAAGAAGAATATGTCTCCAGAAGGAAGAAATATGATGCGTCGGAAGCCTCAGAAGGGGGGTCGTCTTATACGGTGAGTACAGGCAAAAAATCTTAAAAAAATGTAAAATTAGGGGGTCATCTTATACGCCCGGTTGCCTTATACACTGGCAAATATGGTACATATACATACAGTGCCTAGTTCTACTAAGTGCACTTGGTGACTGTAGGCAGAGATGAGGTTCCATCTACACCCAGCCTGTTCAGTTTAGTGAACCATCAAACATCAGTTCAGTTTGGTCATCTGAGTCCCCACTGTTAAAATGTAATTAAAGCAGCTGGAGATCTGTGGAAATGTCATTGACCAATATGGCCATGACCATATTTGCTCAATAATGTCGCCCAGGATTTCGAGCTGTTTGTTGATATTTTATCAGCAGTGGATTCTGCTGTCATTTCTGTTGGGTGTAGTGTCAGGACAACATCATCGAGGGGAAACTTCATTGTGCAGCATGTTATCATGACTAATGCTGCATCTACATTACTGGATGATGGTGTGTGCTTTTCTCTGCATTCGATAATTTGGAGAAAGATTAATAAGGAGTACTAATGCACCCCACACTCATTCCCCTAGGGCAGCAGGATACCTGAGGGCCCTGTTACTGTAAAGAGGGCATCCAGATTCCTAAAAAGGCCTCCCACAAACCCCCACATCCTCTTAGGGATGGGATATGGAAACAAGCACTTGTTCCACAACATTAGGACAAGGTGCCTTGCAAGGGGGAGGCATTTCTGCTCCCTTTCAAGGTAACAATTAAAGGCTGAAAGTCATGTGGGCTGGTATAGTTCAGGAAGGTGGGATATATGTTCACTACCCTCCCTTTCCTGGTCATCCAGGCCGCATGCCTGGATAAGGGTCTGGTCTGAATTTTAGGGGGGACCCCATGCCATTTTTCAAATGTCACTGTTGGACAATGAGCTGCCTTGATCTGAATTGATCAATGCAGGGACACTCTAAAAACAATTGCTGTCTATGTACCTCATTTACACTATACTAGTGCATTGGGAAAGATGAAGTAATGCTGCATTTTTATGCAGCACAATGCTCAATATGTGGATCAACATCCATCAATGCAACAATTCTTAAAGTGATTGTAAACCCTCATTGTGTAAAACAACTCATTCAGTTTCAAATGGAAACGTAAGGCAAAACATTTGAGTATAGATAACAAAAAAAACATTATAAAATACCTCCCCCCCTTCATAAGTGATCACATACCCTCTGTTCTCAGAATAAGAGCTGGGGGAGGAGGCGGGGGGGGGGGTTGTTAGGGCAAGTCTAATCACTGGAGGAGAGTAGTGTCCAGCATAGCTAGAGAACTGACCACGGTGTGTTCTCCTGCTTAGTGTTGTCCATTTTTAATAGCAGAAAGCTGAAGGACTGGCAGGATTTCACACAAAGGAAGCAATACAAAGAGAACAGGATAATTTATCATACAAGTTTATGGTACAGCAGTGTGTGTGGTGTCAACCAGGTGGGGAGTACAAAGACAAGTGTGTCTTACCTACAGTCAAGCATGGTGTTGGGAGTGTCATGGTCTGGGGCTGCATGAGTGCTGCCGCCACTGGGGATCTACAGTTCATTGAGGGAACCATGAATGCCAACATGTACTGTGACATACTGAAGCAGAGCATGAACCCCTCCCCTCGGAGACTGGGCTGCAGGGCAGTATTCCAACATGATAACGACCCCAAACGCACCTCCAAGATAACCACTGCCTTGCTAAAGAAGCTGAGGGTAAAGGTGATGGACTGGCCAAGCATGTCTCCAGATCTAAACCTTATTGAGAATCTGTGGGGCATGCTCAAACAGAAGGTGGAGGAGCACAAGGTCTCTAACATCCACCAGTTCTGGGATTTCATCATGGAGGAGAGGAAGAGGACTCCAGTGGCAACCTGTGAAGCTCTGGTGAACTTCATGCCCAAGAGGGTTAAGGCAGTGCTGGAAAACAATGGTGGCCACACAAAATATTGACACTTTGGGCCCAATTTGGACATTTTCACTTAGGGGTATACTCACTTTTGTTGCCAGCGGTTTAGACATTAATTCCTGTGTGTTGAGTTATTTTGAGGGGACAGCCAATTTACACTGTTATACAAGCTGTACACTCACTACTTTACATTGTAGCAAAGTGTAATTTCTTCAGTATTGTCACATGAAAATATATAATAAAATATTTATAAAAATGTGAGGGGTGTACTCAGTTTTGGGAGATACTGTATATATACAGTACATATATATTTATTTTTTTTTAGCTCAGATTTTATTTTTTAAAAGTTTACAACAAGTAAACACCAACAACAAAAATCAAGCTCAAATCATCATTCTAAACATCTAGTTTTCCCAAAATATTCACAAATACTCGAAAAGCTATTCATAGATAATCAGAAATATTCCGAAATTTTCAGGAATATTCAGAAGTATTCAAAAAACATTCAGAAATATTCAAAAATATTCAGAAATACTGTGGAACAGGTAGTATATGAATGTGTAAATGTCTATGAATGTAGATTTGTATATTTTTAATGTTGCCTTTTAAGGCACATGGAAAGACCCACTCCATGTTGAACCTTTTTTTTTCATTGGTACGTGTCCCATGGAAGTGCCCAGTTGGCCATGCCCTGTTTGTTTACCGGGGTCTTGAAGCACTATTACCCACTGAAATTCTGCCTCTGCATGCAACTTTTTTTTGTGACACACCTCAGTCAGCTTTATGATGAACATCACCAAATTTGTCACCAAATCAAAGCTAGACTTTTCATATAATCTAATATAAGGGAAATTGACGAAGTTAAAAGCCTTCGCACAAATTCTGTTAAATGTTTGCAAGTCTGGTTATGGAAGCAGACTATTTTCAGAAATTCTTGCTTGAGTATTGCATAGACTTAACCCTTGACAAATTTAATGTCAGTGATGGATAAAGAGCACTTCTACTCTTGATGTGATGTCGAATGACTCCATATGTATTGTAGCAGGCTAACATTTCCATCTCAGGGTCTGGTTCTTGTTATATAGAGTAAAACATAAGTTGGGTCACTGTCACCTTAGCTTTTTTACCTGCTATTGCTAAACTCAAATCTAAGAGAGAAAGTTTAGGAGTGCAGAATACACACAAATAGCACAAAATAGGGCAGGTATTCTGAAATAATAGTAGGCCTTTAAGTAACAGAGGGAAGAAATCAAGCCAGTAAGTGGAGACCTGCAGAGAATAGAAAAATATATACAGATGTTTAGGCTAATTATCACCTAACTGTAAATCACACTAAATCTAAATAAGGACACAATAGCATAGGGCAGGGTCCCTACAGATCAGTAAGGCATACAAGCAATCATGTCATTACTAACTTCCATTTTTTCCTTCTTAAATGGCTGAACTGATTTTCCTATTCCACCTATGCAAGCATGAATTGCACATTATGAAATTTACAGTTCATTAGAACCCAACCAAATCATACATTTTCTGAAAGGACATAAAAGACTACTCTTGATTTTACAGTTTGAAGATATTTGCACACATGTTGATAACAATTGTAGTATTAAACAACATATGAAAGAACAAAAACAGCAAGGGTGCAGGAGTTAAGCCTGCCATAGACAGGTCAAAGGGGGACGTGGCTGAGCAGCGAATGTAGACGGTCTCCCTCTCCGCCGAGAATCCGGGCATATATCCTGCTATTTATTAATATTGGTCCTATACGGGCCCCTGCCGTTCGTAACTGGTGCTGCCGTGACTGGGACCCATATTGTCGTTATCCAGTGGCGTCTCCAGCTTTCATATTTAGGGGGGGCACATGGGGGGACAGGGACAAAAGTAGGGGGGCCAACTTTAAAATGCAATTATATATATATATATATATATATATATATATATATATATATATATATATATATCCTGGGGCCCTTTACTACGATCCCACAATGGGCCCTTTCACATGTTCTGCAGTGAACTCCCTTCCTACTATACTGGGGCCCCACCAGGGTGGCAGAAAACAAGAGATATATGTCACCAGCACACCAAGAAAATATAAGGGTCCAAAGCAGTGGGAGAACTATCAGGGTTGCAAAGGTTGTCTTGCCACCGGGCCCTGGTGTTCTGCCACTGTGGGGTTCCCCAGCTGTCCTGTCCCTGTTATTGACAGCGCTGGTCTGGCATCTGTCTCCTTGGCACCGGTGGCAGTCTATTAGAACTTTGTGCTGGTGACATTATGCGTGCATGCAGGGGAAGGCTGGCACTATTGGTTATAGAGAGCCGAGCCCCCAGCTGGTCACCTAGCAGCAGTAATGCTGTATAACCTTCTCTGTTGACATGCTGATCGGGATGTGATCCTAGTGATGCTCCCAGTCAGATCTAATAAACACAGTATTTATTAGCATCAAGAGTACAACCACATATATACAGTATAATCAACCGTATGTTCAGCAGCCATGTGGGCTCTATACCTGTAAAGTGTGGGCTTTGATCAATAAAATCACTGATATTTAACACTAGGATTTGACTAGGAGCATCATCTGGATTGCATCACGATCAGCATGTCAGAGAAGGCTCCGCTGCTGCTAAGCAACCTGCAGGGAGCTCAACTGTCTACAACCAATAGAGATGGGCTCGGGTGTGTTTGAAATCCCACATGCCCGATCCCGCCAGGAAGCCGACACTCCACAGTGCTAATCACAGCCAGTGAGACATTTCCTGATCTGTGGAGCTGTGGACCGGGAAATGTCTCATTGCCTGTGATTAGCGCTGTGCAGTGTGGGCTTCCTGGCAGGCTCTGGCATGTGGAATTTTGAACATGCCCAGCCCATCTTTAACAAAAAATTGTGCTGGCCCTCCTGTACATCAGCCCCATAAAGTAACCAGCACTGGGTTCCAATGTGCTGCCGCCGCTACCTTGGAGACAGAGACCAGCGCTGTGAATAGCCGGGAGAGGACAGCAACTCTGGTTGTTCCAGCACTGGTCCGCACTGGGAACATTCCCCCATCCACCTATAATGTGTAGATGGGGAAATTGGATCATTTCCTTTTTTTTTCATTCAACCTAATAGTTGAATGAAAAAAGTGATCATGTATGGGCTGCCTAAGAGCTAAGACCAGCCATAGACAGTTTAAATCTCAGCTGGTTCAGCAGGAACTGGCTGAGATTCGAACCATTAATGAGCAGATTCTCTTATGATTATCACTAGTGATTGCTATAGCCACTAGTGATAATCACTGTTTGTCGGGAGAATACAATTGCTGGGCAGGAGGGATATTCCCCTGTCAGCACTGTCTGTGTTGATGGGGGAATTATGCAAGTTTCTTTCCTGCAATCTGTGGATGCAGGAAAGAAATGTGCACCGTCTATTACCTGCCTAACTGAAAGTGAAAGTAAATTGTGAATGTCTTGAAAGAACAGGAGAGGGGGAGGGAGACAGATGGGGGAGAGAAGGGATGGAGATAATGCAGTTCAGTGATTACAGTGTACTGCAGTCTGCAGTGCACACACTTATCCACAGTCCAGGCTAGAATCTCAGGCATCATACACACACAGCCAGGAATGCTGCTGATTTTCATATTTCCCGCCCACACATCCCCTCTCTTCAGATACAGCACGCCGGGATAGTGTGGGCGGGACTGGAAGGAGGAGGAGGAGCTGTATTCCTCCCTGCTCGTATGTGAGGAGAGTGAGGGGGGTGGCTGGACTCGCTGGGCTGTGAAAGAGTGTCATAGACTCCGTCACCATTCTCGGAATTTACAGGCTGGTTCTCCTGTCCTAAGGACGGGAGAAATCAGTCTGTTTTTTCAGTAACTGAGATGAAGGCTTGGCCCCCCCTCCCCCCCTCCCACAGTGCTCGTGGAGTCTTTCCTGCAACTCGCTCTTCTCCGTGCCAATGAGGATGCAGGGGAAGGAGCAGATCGGGCGGCTGTGGTTGTGTGAGCGCTCGCATTATGCAGTGTCAGCAAGCAGAGGGAGGGGGGAGGAATCCCCTGCAGGAGCTGACTGGGGAAGCTCTCCCTCTCAGGAGAGACTATGTTACCCCAGCAGCAGCCTGAGCGAAAAAAAAATGCAAAAAAAAAAAGTTTTTTTTTGGGGGGGGGGGGGGGGGGGGCACATGGTGGGGCACAGCATAATGTTGAGGGGGGCCAGAACCCCCTCTGGTCCCCCCATAGGGACGCCATTGCCATTATCCTGCTGACACAGGAGCATGGCAAAGAGGAATAAAGAGAACCAAGGCCTCGCTGATGATCCCAGCCAAGATGGAGCCTGGTCACAGCGCTCTTCTAAGGAGAAGCACAAGGAGGCTGCCCAGAGACTTCTATTCAGTGGAAAGACCCTTAAAGATAATCAGCCCTCTTCATCTGCACAGGAGGAAGCCACAGGAGGTCAATCTGAGGCGGATAACACGGTCCGGCTGGAGGATGCAGGCAGATTGTCCAGATTGTCCTCCTAGGGACATCTTTACAGGGCCCCAGCCTACCTCCCCAGTTAGTGATGATGCAGAGCCCTCTCTCCGGGACATCTTTTCTGCAGTGACATCATGCAATATGTCTATTTCTGCACTGGCTGATGAACTTAAAGGGGTCAAGGCAGAGATCTCATTTGTGCGCCAGGACACGCAGAAACTAAGAGAACGCACAACCGCCATAGAAGGCAGAATGAGCACCGTAGAGGATGACATAGCCCACATGCAAAGGGACCTGCAATACAATTGCCATCTTACAGCATGCCGCCCGTTTAGATGACCTAGAAAATCGAATGAGGCGCAACAATGTGCGTTCTCTGGGCATCCCTGAACAGGCTGAGGGCAAAACCCATTGTCCCCAGGGTACCCACTAGGGGGCAATGGGTGGAAAACGTCCAATAAACTGTTGATCAGAGAAAAATTGACATACAGACATAGAAATGTCTCACGTAAATTTTACTCATTGTGGCAGGCTTGGTTGGATGTCCCAGGACTGGCTCCTCATCAGCTCATTAAAGATAGGCTTTTTCAGGGGTAGGTGCCAGGACAATCACAAATTAGTGGCTGACAAAGCCTTGTGTCACATATAACCCCGGGAGATATTGTTGACCTTGGTGGGTCAGGGCGGTTTGTTTGTTTGGGTTTGGTACACCCTAATGGCCCTGAGGGTTTGTAAAGACTTAACTGTTTGTTCTTCTTTTTTTTCTTTTCTATGTTTTTCAATATGTCTCAATCCTAGAAACTGAAAGTTGCATGGTTATGCATACATTGTACTGATAGACAGCATAACCTGGAATGTCAAATGTTCTCCCATCCTTGTATACTGAATATCATATACCATGTGCTGTAAAAAACAAAATAAAACTTTTTTCTGATTTAAAAAAAAAAAAAGATCAAAATTTCTCCGGTTCAGCAGGAACTGGCCGAATTTGGATTCGACCATGGGCAGGCTGGTTGTACTGAAGTATTGTCAGGTTAAAATCACATAATGTATGGCCTGCCTTAGTAAAAAAATTATTTATTCCCAAAACGTGGCATCACTTTCATAGAAGATGACTGTGTCCAGTTCAAGGTTCAGATAAAATCTGTGGAATTATGTAATATGTACGTATGATACAATTCACGTATACAGTATGTAGATAAAATGTAACCAAAAATACATAGAGACATGAATAGTTTTTAGTGCAACTTGTATCATAAAGGGTCTTTTGATTTTAGTTACGTTTTCATGCGGTTGTTCAGTATGTCACTTGAATTATGATCGATACAGTAAGGAATTTGCATAGGCTTGTACTGTTCAGGGTGTGCATTAATTATTGATAATATTGTTTATATTTTTGGGGAAATACAAATTTTGCTACAGGGATGGCTAGATCAACAATTTACTGTTTCCCGAGTATTATGATTTGTTAGCTGCTTCAAATTGTTTTAAAGTGATACAATCTTAAAAAAAATGATTTATCACAATTTGTAATGCAGTATTAACCACTTGCTAACAGCCCCGTATATATACATACACATGATTCTGCACTTCTGGGTAGGGGATACAACACTTCTGCTGTGGTTATGTGGTTAGTTACATTAGTGGGTGCCAGCCAATGGATGTCCGCCGGCACCCGCCGATCGTCGGGAAGACACACATGACTGAGCTCTGGCTATATAAATAAGGCAGAGCTCCCTTCTGACGGGGGGGGGGGGGGGGACTGATGGATTTTCATTCATTCAGGGAATAAAATCCATCACTTCTCTTAGTAATCATACAGTACACAAAATCATAGGCTAGGCACAAATTTAACCTTTTGATTGCCCTAGATCAGACTTTCTCAACCTTTTCAACACGGAGGAACCCTTGAAATAACCTTTCGGTCTCAGGGAACCCTTGTTAAAAATGGCTATATCTACAACTCATGATACATTGGTGTACATTGTAGTGGAAGAGTGCTCCTCACATCTGTGGTCTTGGGGAAGAATTTCTCTCCTACAGACAGCTAAAAAGATCATTGGTGTCACTGGGAACTTATTTGAGAGGCAAAAATTGGTCATTGCTCAAGGAACCCCTAGCAACCACTCGAGGAACCCTAGGGTTCCACGGAACCCTGGTTGAGAAACCCTGCCCTAGATGTTTAACCCCTTCCCAGCCAGTGCCATTAGTACAGTGACAGTGCATATTTTTAGCACTGATCATTGTATTAGTATCACTGGTTCGCACATAGTGTCAAAAGTGTCAGTTACGGTCCGATATTACCGCTGCAATATTGCAGTCCTGCTATAAGTCGCTGTTCGCCGCCAATACTAGTTTAAAAAAATAATAAAAATTCCAGTATATATTCCTTAGTTTGTAGACACTATAACTTTTGTGCAAACCAATCAATATACGCTTATTTGGGATTTTTTTTACCAAAAATATGTAGCAGGATACATATTGGCCTAAATTTCTGAAGAAATTAAAAACATTTTTTAAATGTTATTGGATATGGTTTATAGCAGAAATTTATGCCCGGTTCACATAGGGGCGACTCATCAGGCGACTCGGTCGCCTGACGAGTCGCGTCCCGCTCTGTTGAATGGAACCATTCTAATAGGAGCGGCTCAGGTCGCTCCGACTTAGAAAAAGGTTCCTGTACTACTTTTGGGGGCGACTCGGGACGACTTGCATTGACTTCTATACAGAAGTCATTATGCAAATCGCCTGAACCGGGCTTCTCAAGTCGTCTTGAGATCACGTTGCGGCAGTCGCCCCCAAAGTCATGCCGCCCCTGTTTGAACCGGGCTTTAAAAAAAATATTGTTTTTTTTGTTTTGTTTTTGTTTTTTATTGTTGGTCTTTTTTTGTTTATAGCACAAAAAATAGTGGTGATCAAATATTACCAAAAGAAAGCTCTATTTGTGGGAAAAAAATTACATACATTTTATATGAGTACAGCGTTGGATGACCGCGCAATTGTCAGTTAAAATAACGCAGTGCTGTATTGCAGAAAATGGCCTGGTCATGATGGGGGGTCAAGGGGTTAATACTGTAGATACAAAGGAGCCAGTACTCCCGAATCACCTTTTCTCCCTATTTAGAAAAAAAATAGGTTTTGTTCCCCTCAGTCTTGCATGCATACAAATATCTCAGATCCAAAAGTTCACTTTCTGGAACTGGTCTCAACTTAACTCTCTGCCTACTGGATTTCTCCCTCTTAGGCAAATTTCTGTAACACATGGTGCAATATAGCACATACTGATTCCACAGTAAAAATGGCACAATGAAAACCATGTCAGTCTGTTTAGATCGATGCAGTCCTATCTCACTGTGCTCCATGCTTCAGCAGTGGTGATCAACACAATCCCTTCTTGCTGAGCTACATGGAGCAATTGAAAGAGGGTTGAATTTAGGGAACAGTGAGACACTCTATACAATCTTTGAAAAAGAGAGGAGAATAGGGGTGAATACAAAAGTTTGGTCAGCAGCTTTAAATAGCATCAAGCACATGCATGCAATATATATATATATATATATATATATATATAATTTATTTTATTTATTTATTTTAAGTCATACTGTATGTATGGGTCCCTCCTGACTTTTATTTTTTACTAGGGTTGCATCGACACCGATACCACTTTCGTGACGATACTAAGCATTTGAACAAGTATCGAGTACTTATATAGTAATAGAATAATAGAGTATGTTTAATATTATTTTTACAATTATACGTTCATAATTTTTTATAAACATCCAATGTGTGCAAAATTTATCTAGTATTTCTCTTTAAAATTACACATCAAAAGATGTTTTGCCAAATCTAATAAAACACTTTACCATACATAAAACTCTATTACATGAGAACACTTTTTGAATGCATATTTAAGTAATCACCTTAGAGAGAACCTGACCTGTCAGTGCTTTGTGGTGCTTGCAAATATCTGTGCTAGTCTTACAATCCATTGCTGTGTGTTTGGGTCCTAAGCCAAGACTATACATGAGGCCTTGACTTTTGTCAGTCATCATTAAGCAATGTAATTAAAGACAATGCAATGTAAATGCAGCCTTACAATATAATGTAAAAATATGCTCAATAAACAATCATAATAAAATCAAATACATCTGTGAAAAATATGCATGTCCACTGTGAATTCAAAACAATGTTAGACGAAAATAATTGGGACAAATTAAAATCTTTAACCGTGGTTGAAAAAATAAATAAATAATATATATATATATATATATATATATATATATATATATATATACACACACACACACATATATATATACATATATATATATATATATATATATATTTTTTTTTTTTTGTCTCAATTATTCATCTAATATTGACATGAATTCACAGTGGACTTTATTCATTTTGCGTATTTAACACCATATCATTTGGGTGTGGAGCTTATACATGTATATTTTGTACAGATGTATTTGATTTTATTATGATTGTTTATTGAGCAGATTTTGAAATAATATTGTATGGATGCGCAACTCCATTTACATTGCATTACTATTAATATTGTGGAAACAAATTAGCAGTGGCATAGCGTGGGGGGCAGAGGGGTCGATGGCCCCAGGCGCAACATCTAGGGGGGCGCATTTAGGGTGACCACACGCCTAGATTGCCTGGGATCTGGTGCCTCCTAAAAAGGAGGAGAGAGGCAGAGTCCCCAGCATTCACAGAGATGGATGATTTAACTTCCTCGTCCTCCGCGCCTACTGCTTAGCTCCACCCACCTCCTTCCTGTATCTTCTCCGACAGTATGCAGAAGAAAGAAACATTGTGAGGCACTGGGTTATTCCTTGACCCCCTCCCCCTTAAAATAGGCTGCTGGACAGGAGAGGAGAAAAGAGCTGGGAGGTGCGCTGTGCTCTCCCTCCTTTTCCAGCTTCACACTCCTGTCTCTGCAGCTCTTCTAACCCAGTGGCTCTGTGTGCATAGGAGCGCCCTGCAGTTTCCCCCCTTCTGTTCTGTCATTGACTTTAGAAGCAACAGAAAGGAACCAACAGCCTCAAAATATAGGAATGGCTGCCGGCCATAGGACAAGAAAGAGTTAACAGCAGGAGCTGATCCACCTCCTGCTGCTTACTGAGCCAATGGGCGCTGCTGTAACCCGCCCCCTTCTCAAGCCGCCACATCATTTAAAGCGATTGTATACTGCTAGACTTTTTTTTACCCTGCAAGGTATATGTTGAAAGTGCTGGAGATAAAGAATATATGGAACATGGTGCCTTTGTCCCGTTAAGTATTGTATAGAGAAAAAAAGAGAGGGGAGAGGCTAATATGGACTATGTCGGCACCTTATGCTAACTGATTACCAGTTGAGAGTAGATAGTAAAAATATTTTTTTTATTACAAAAATGTATATATAAGAACAGTTATTTTTACATTTCATAGAAACAACAATCATTCCGAGACATTACAATGTGTCATACCATTACAATTTAATAGAAAAAAGTACCACTATATATACATCATATGCTATGCTCTACATGTTTCACGTTATGATTCAAAGAGATGAACATGGATGTGTCCTCATTGAAGCAGCACACAGCTGTGTGCTGCTTCAATGAGGACACATCCATGTTCATCTCTTCGGCATGCTAAACTTCCTCCCTATCTGGGAGGGTCGATCCAGATAGGACCTGGGATCTCCTTTATCCAAATAGATCAGTGGTTCTCAACTCCAGTCCTCGGGACCCACTAACAGGCCAGATTTTAAGTATTACTTTGGGGAGATGCAGACTAGAAAATTGCAATCACTGAGCAGCAAATGATATCACCTGTGATGTATTTCAGTTATCTTGCAAACCTGGCCTGTTAGTGGGCCCTGAGGACAGGAGTTGAGAACCACTGAAATAGATACTATGACCATCACCATATTTTGCAGAGACCTTTCAAAATTCTAAATAAAATAAATAAAAAAGATTATATCGAATTATTCAGTGGTGTCTACCCTCTAGGAATTTCAAGAGACTCTTCCTATATACAAGGGGTCTAATATTGACTTGAATTCCCCTTTTCTATATATATCCCTCTTCATGCCGTCTATCTATGAGATGTTACTGGATGTGTCCTCTTAGGAGATTACCGATACCTCCTGTTTGTTGTGTGTCTTTAGCGGGATTATCAATCCCAGATGACACAACTGGAATATTGGTCCACTTTGTGGTCTTCTCTGGTCCAGTACCCACGTTACGTGACAATCCAACCTTTCCACTTGTTGTTTATTGAAACCTATACATATACACATAGCTCCTGAAGAAGCAGATTCTATCTTTGAATCATAACGTGAAACATGTAGAGCATAGCATATGATGTATATATAGTGGTACTTTTTTCTATTCAATTGTAATGGCATGACACATTGTAATGTCACGGAATGATTGTTGTTTCTATGAAATGTAAAAATAACTGTTCTTACTTCTTATACATACATTTTTGTAACAAAAAATGTATTTTTACTATCTACCCTCAACTGGTAATCAGTTAGCATAAGGTGCCGACATAGTCCATATTAGCCTCTACCCTGCAAGGTAAAGGCATAATGTACTAGTATGGATCGTATACTAGCACATTATGTTAAACTTACCTTAAAACAAAGCCCTCCCATGCCAAGAAGTCAATGCTGCAGGGCTCCATCTTTACTCATCTTGCTTCCAGGTTCGCAGACTCCGGCTCTGGGATTGACAGAAGCCGCAATGACATCACCCGCACGCATGCACGCTGGAGCCGCTGTTCACGGCACAGGGCTCGGTAGGAATGGCACCCATGGCAGTTTCTTTCGAGCACATGCACCAGTGATGTCACTGGCTGCATGTAATGTAAAAATCTCCTAAACAGTCCATGTATATTATTATAGGCTTACCGTTTGGTAAAAGTTAGTAAAGAAAGTTTACTTCCACTTTAAGTGATGGTGGAACCCTCCCTCTGAATACCATATACTGTATATGTGGTGCCCTGTAAACCAAATAAACAACTTTATATCTTTCAAACAAATAACAATTTCAAAATATAAAATTGCAGCATATTGGTGATAGTGACACCCCCTCAAAAGATTTTTGATAACAAGTGGCAATATTTAAGTGATGGTAACACCCCCTCAAGAAATAAAACAACTCCACTTACAAAAGGGGGTGTCACCATCACTAATGTACTACAATTTTATATTTTAACATTTTTAATTTGTTTTACCGCTTGCCGACCGCCTTCTGCACATATATGTCGGCAGAATGGCACGGCTGCGCAAAGCAACGTACCTGTACGTCGCTTTAAATTTCGTGCCGCGAGCTCCGTGCCCGTGGGACCCGCAGACTCCATGTCCGCCGGTGTCCTGCGATTGTGTCACGGAGCTGCAGAACAGGGGGATGCCTGTGAAATAGGACACTGATCTACTGCTCCCTGTCATCGTGAGTAGTGATTACTGTCATGTCACTGGTAGCCCAGCCCCCCCACAGTTAGAATCACTCCCTAGGACACACTTAAATCCTTCCTCGCCCCCTAGTGGTTAACCCCTTCCCTGCTAGTGTAATTTACACAGTAATCAGTGCATTTTTATAGCACTGATCGCTGTATAAATGACAATGGTTGCAAAATAGCATCAAAAGTGTCCGATGTGTCCGCCATAATGTCACAGTCATGATAAAAATCGATACATATCGGACTAAACTGAGGGAATTTTTTTTTTATATATATATATTTTTGGGGGATATTTATTATAGCAAAATGTAAAAAATATAGTTTTTTTTCTAAATTGTCGCTATTTTTTTGTTTATAGCGCAAAAAATTAAAACCACAGAGGTGATCAAATACCAACAAAAGAAAGCTCTATTTGTGTGGAAAAAAGGACGTCAATTTTGTTTGGGTGCAACATCGCACGACCGCGTAATTGTCAGTTAAATCGACGCAGTGCCGAATCGCAAAAAAATGGCCCGGTCATTGGGCAGCCAAATCGTTTATAATTTTCCATTTGGTTTATAATTAACCCCTTGAGGGGAGTGATGGGATTAATTATCATTGCCAGTAATGCAAGGGGTTAATTAACACTGCCACTGGCCAATGGTAGTGTTTATTAACACCTTGAATTACTAGCTCGTGGAAATTTTGTTTAATCTCTTTACTACCACAAGAGGTTAATCATATATTTGTACAAAGCTGCAATAGTTACAATTAGCATTGTCATTAACCCCTTGCATTACTGGCTAGTGGCCTCCTCATTTCCCCAAGGGGTTACCAATTTGTACAAAGCCACATTAGTGGCCAGTCACCGTATCAACCCCAGTGTTGGGCAGTTTTTAAAGCATAAACTGGCACCAATACTAGGGGCTATTACTGCATAAACTGGCACCAATACTGGGGGCTATTATTGAATAAACTGGCACCAATTCTAGGAGCTATCACTGTGTGAACTGCCACCAATACTAGGGGTTATTACTGTGTACACTGCTACCAATACTAGGGGCGATTACTGCGTAAACTAGCACCAATACTAGGGGCTATTACTGCGTAAACTGGCACCAATACTAGGTGTTATTACTGCGTAAACTGGCACCAATACTAGGGGTGATTACTGCATAAACTGGCACAAATACTAGAAGCTATTACTGCAAAAACTGGCACCAATACTAGGGGAAATTACTGCGTAAACTGATACCAATACTAGGGGCAATTACTGCGTAAACTGGCACCAATACTAGGGGCTATTACTGCACAAACTGGCACCAATACTAGGGGCTATTACTGTATGAACTGGCACCAATACTAGGGGCTATTAAAAGGGAGAGAAAGAAAAAGATATTGAAAGAACAAGAAAGAGGGATAGACAGAGAGAATGAGAGATGTAAAAAAAAAAGCATGTTGCAAAGCCTGTAATGGATCTTTGAATCCCTCCAGAAGGTAACATGCCTCTCTTTCACCGTGAACTCTCACCGGTCCATCAGAAAGGTCCTCCCCCGGTCTCCTCTTCTTAGAGTGGGTCCACCCTTTCCCGGGCACCCTGGGATTCTTCTTTTGGAGATAGGCCCCAGCTAAAGGTGCTGGGCCTACTAATGGTGTTGCAGCCACAGGCTAAAGGTGCCTGAGACTGATACATGCGCGCACCCCTGGCCTGGAGGGCCGGGTGGCGCGAACCGCTCACTCTCCAGTCTCCACTCCAGACTCCCCAAAAAATGGAGTCTGCCCCTTATGTATCCTCTCCCAGCATGCACATTAGGCCAACACGCCCACTGCACCACTGCCGAGAGAGGACACCCTAAGGCATAGCAATGTCACCCACCGTTCAACCCTGACCTGATATGGCAGTGCCACCTACAGGCCACAGGGAACTGAGCGTCAGGCTACATCACATAGGCAGAAGCCAGTACTAACAAATCAAAGTGGTCTGAGCCTTGATACTAGCTCAGACCAACCCCCTAAATTTAAGTACATAGCACCCCTGAAAGTAAAGGGGCGCTACATAAGTATTTGGTCAATATCAAAATTTAATCTCAATACTTTGTTATATATCCTTTGTTGGCAATGACAGAGGTCAAACATTTTCTGTAAGTCTTCACAAGGTTGTCACACACTGTTGCTGGTATGTTGGCCCATTCCTCCATGCATATCTCCTCTAGAGCAGTGATGATTTGGGGCTGTCGCTGGGCAACACGGACTTTAAACTCCCTCCAAAGATTTTCTATGGGGTTGAGATCTGGAGACTGGCTAGGCCACTTCAGGACCTTGAAATGCTTCTTACGAAGCCACTCCTTCATTGCCTGGGCGGTGTGTTTGGGATCATTGTCATGTTGAAAGACCCAGCCACGTCTCATCTTCAATGCCCTTGCTGATGCAAGGAGGTTTGCACTCAAAATCTCACGATACATGGCCCCATTAATTCTTTTATGTTCACGGATCAGTCGTCCTGTTCCCTTTGCAGAGAAACACTCACATGTTGCCACCCCCATGCTTCACAGTAGGTATGGTGTTCTTTGGTTGCAACTCAGCATTTTATCTCGTCCAAACACAACGAGTTGTGTTTCTACCAAACAGTTCTACTTTGGTTTCATCTGACCATATGACATTCTCCCAATACTCTTCTGGATCATCCAAATGCTCTCTAGCAAACCTCAGGCGGGCCCGGACATGTACTGGCTTAAGCAGGGGGACACGTCTGGCACTGCAGGTCAGTTCCTGAGTCCCTGGGGGCGTAGTGTTTTACTGATGGTAGCCTTTGTTACGTTGGTCCTAGCTCTCTGCAGATCATTCACACTGTGTGGTTCTGGGATTTTTGCTCACCATTCTTGTGATAATTTTGACCCCCACGGGGTGAGATCTTGTGTGGAGACCCAGATCAAGGGAGATTATCAGTGGTCTTGTATGTCTTTCATTTTCAAATTATTGCTCCCACAGTTGATTTCTTCACACCAAGCTGCTTGCCTATTGCAGATTCAGTCTTCCCAGCCTGGTGCAGGTCTACAATTTTGTTTCTGGTGTCCTTCGGCTCTTCGGTCTTTACCATAGTGGAGTTTGGAGTGTGACTGTTTGAGGTTGTGGACAGGTGTCTTTTATACTGATAACAAGTTAAAACAGGTGCCATTAATACAGGTAATGAGTGGAGGACAGGGGAGCCTCTTAAAGAAGAAGATACAGGTCTGTGAGAGCCAGAAATCTTGCTTGTTTGTAGGTGACCAAATACTTATTTTCCACCATAATTTGCAAATAAATTCTTTCCAAATCAGACAATGTCATTGTCTGGATTTGTTTCCACATTTTGTCTCTCATAGTTGAGGTATACTTATGATGACGATTACAGGCTTTTTAAGTGGGAGAACTTGCACAATTGGTGGCTGACTAAATACTTTTTTGCCCCACTGTATTTACGAAAGTGCAAACTACAAGTGCAAAGTGCACTTGAAAGTGCACTGAAAGTGCAGTCGCTGTAGATCCGAGGGGACATGCAAGGAAAATTAAAAAAAACAGCATTTTAGCTTGAACATGTCTGGATGATAAAATCAGCAGAGCTTCTCCTCATTTCAGATCTACCCCTCAGATTTACAGCGACTGCACTTCCAAGTGCACTTTCAGTGCAACTTCAAGTGCATTTTGCACTTGTAGTGCAAAGTGGATTTGCCTTTCGTAAAAAAAAAAACTAAAGTGTGAGAGAGAGATAGAATACATGGAATAGAGGAGGAAAAGAGAGAAAAAAGAAAAAGAGAGAGAAAGAAAGAGAAATAGCACAAGTGAGTGATAGAGAAATGAAAGTGAAACAGAGGAGAGAGAGAGAAAGAACATGCAAATTACTTGCTTTGCCCCGGACGCTGACAACCCACGCTACGCCACTGCACATTAGATGTTGCAGCAACCAGTACACTTTTATTTATTTCTTTTTCACTTTGTACACATAATTAATATAAACCGGGTAGTGCAGAGGTAATTTATTATCATGTAATTAAAAGAGTCAAATATCAGAATAGTGGAGTAAAAGCTCTAATGTAGTGAGTGGCAGGGAGTGGGGTTTAGCAATAATGGCTGGGCTGTACAGCAAGAGCTAAGAATCCAATGAAGCTCCCTAAGGATCATCTTGAAGACTAATACAGTTACTTTCTGCAACCAGATGACAACAGTTCCAAACAGAGCCGGGCTTCCGGTGATGCATCTTCTGGTTGTTGGAATGCAGATCAGCGTTCCTAGTTTCAGTTTCTTTTGGCCTGAGTTCAAAGTATCTGATGTAAGTGCAAAACTATTTTAAAGGAGTTTCAAATAAAAATACTACACTATAGAGGTTTCTCCATCATTGTTTTGGTTGCTGGGCATGACCGAGTGTTTTTAGAGAGATGGATATATTCTCATGGACCTTAAAGGCAAAGGACCCAGGGGCTGAATCCACAAGGGATGTAGGATTATCCAACACCATACATATAACACACTGGCAAAAAAAAAAAAGCGTGATTTTACTTCTGTACATACAACAACATCTGGTGAGTTTGGTGTGTATATTTAAAGGCATAGAGAAGAGACCATAATTTTAATTGGTCACTTTGCATGACTTTTACTTGGATTGACTTCTATGCACTTTATTTACATGAACTATACAGTGGATTTATTGTTATATAATAACATTGTATCCAGACAGCTGTAGAAATGTTTAACTTGTAGGTTCAACCAAAACCTTTTCAGTTTTGGATAGATTCAGGAAGGGTTGTAAACCCTGTTAATGATTTACTGCTATGTGGGACTTTATTAGAAAGATTTCCAGCTTCCTGTACTGCTGACAAAGATTTAAAGGAGAAATCCCCTGTGGGAGTTCTTTAGGGGAGGCAGCAACCTAACCTCTGTCCTAAGTGTGGTACTATACTATTTTGCTTATTAAAGGGGAAATCCCCAACTGCAAAACAGACACAAGTAAAAACACATTTTATAGCAAGGTATTCAGTATTTTAATTATCTTCCTTTCAAAGGTTCCCCTTACTTCTTGTGTTGTGAAATCATTGCTGAGACAGAATGTGACAGAAAGTAAAAGACATGTTCTGTAATGGAGCACCAGGTAGCGATGAAACGCAACAGAGGTTTTAATTATTTCCCACTATTTCAAACTAAAAATAAAAAAATATTTTTGCAGGATATACTGTATATTGTTAGGCTAGGTCAGATATACTTCAGGAGCCACTAATAGAACCTGAATAATAGTTCTAGAGCAGTGGTCTCCAAACTGCGGCCCCTTGCTTGCTTTTATCCGGCCCTTGGGGCCATAATTGCTCCCCACTGACACCAATGAAGGGACACAATTCCTCCCACTAATACCAATGCTGAGGCGCAATTTTTCCCAATGGTGCCAACAATGGGGCCCAGTGACACCCAATGATGGGGCACTATTCCTCTCAATGGGATCAACAATGGGAAAACAATTTCTCCAAATGACACCAACAATGGGGTCCACTGACACCAATGAAGGGGCGCAATTCCTTCCACTAATATCAATGCTGGGACACAATTTTTCCCAATGACACCAAAAATGGGGCCCTATTCCTCTCAATGGGACCAACAATGGGGCCCAATGACATCAAAAATGTGGCACAATCCCCCCCCCCATTGACACCAATGATGAGGCACAATTGCTTCCACTGAAAAAAATTATGGGACACTATTTTTTTTCTTCACTGACCTCAGGACCTTCTCTACTCCCAATTGCCACAGTCTGGCCCCCCTAAAGTAAGCTGGCCCTTTGTTTAGAAAGTTTGGAGACCCCTGTTCTAGAGTGAACCTCACCTCCACATGTGTTATATTTCTACTAGATACTTCTAGCTTTGGCAAAAATTGCTTTACTTTAGGGGAGAGACAAAACATATAATGTCTGGATTCAAACTTATAAACTTGCTGCAAATACTAATTATATCATGTTTATATTTGCATAGTCAATTAGGGAAGTTAATGGATTTGTTTATATTCTTTAAACTAAAGGAGTTGTAAAGTCAGAAGGTTTATTTTATCTTAATGCATTCTATGGCTTGCTGTGGGGGCACTCGACAGGAGGGAGGGGCCAGGAGAATCGAAGAGGGACCTGAGAAGAGGAGGATCCAGGCTGCCCTGTGCAAATCCACTGCATAGAGCAGGTAAGTATAACATGTTTGTTATTTTTATTGAAAAAAAACTTTCCAATCACTAAGGTTTACATTTATCAAAACTGGATATCATGATACAGACAAACCTTCTGAAAGCAATAAAACTCTGTTCTGGAAAATTTGTGAAAACCCCCCGCTTCATATAATCACTATTAACAGAATGAAATGTTCTTAGCTGTAGGCAACTTTTAATTGCTAACAAGCAGGCTGGCAAAGAAAATAATACTTCTAGGGTTGGAACCCTAGGAAGGAAAGAAAGACACTTTTTTATTTATAGAGGAGAGAGGATATGGGATTATAGCGGTGCTGAGGTATCACAATATCAAAGTACGTTGGATTTTAATAATACATTTTTATTAAAATATAATTTTAAAAAGATTTGATACATAACATCTAATACATAGAAAATTTATGATAAAAACCAATTAATCAAACATAAAGCATAGCTTTGTGGAACGCTGGTATTTCCAAATAGAGTAAAGGGGTGGTTGGGTAGGATGTAATGTCCCAATATATTTTGCCAATCTTTGGCTTCCACAGGGGAATACACTGTGACCACCAAACTTTGTATAGCCAGCTCTATCAAAAAATCAAGAAAAAGAAACGAAGTAACAATTACATACAGCATGTATATATGTATAAAAGAGTGCACTGCCAAAGTCACCTAAAGGAACCAACCTTTACTCAATCCAGGTAAAAGGAGCTTACATCTGGAACCCCACACGGAGTGTGTTAAAGTTCCAAAACACTGGGGGTCATGCAGAGAGCATAATTCAGGCATAGGGGGCAAAAACAGGGCCCAGCTATAAGGAACAAAGAACCTAGCAGTGGCGGCCTGTCCATAGGGGGCGCCCGGGCGCCGCCCCCCCTCCTGTGGTCACCAAAAAAAAAAAAAAAACGGGCCCTTTAAGAGTTTTTTTTTTTTAAATGTCCTTTTCTTCACACAATGAGTGGCGGTGCATCCATAGTGGGCGCAGAAGCGCCGCCGCCGCTCGCTTCTGCGCCCGGCCGTCACTCACAACAATACATAGGTTCATGCATTGCATGAACCTATGTATTGCTGCCGCCCACTATTCAGATGGCCGGCCCCTTGAGCGCCGGCTATCTGAATCACAGCATCTGGTTGGTCTTTAGAAGTGCCTATCAGAGCCAGCAGGCTCTGATAGGCTTCCCGAATACAGCCTGAGGGCTGTAATCGGCTTCTAAATATCTAATGAGAGGACGCACAGGGGTGCGTTCCCTGGCCAATCAGGTTCACCGGGTCTGGTTACCAGTAACCTGATTGGCTGAAGCGACATCGAGGGCGGGAGAAGACATCGAGGACGGAAGAAGGACGGCGCTGACTCGAGGAAGGTAAGTGCAGGGCTGGGGGGGACAAACTGGCTGTATTATGAGGACAAACTGGCTGTATTATGAGGACAAACTGGCTGTATATGGGGGACAAACTGGCTGTATATTGGGGGGGAACCTGGCTGTATATTGGGGGGCAACTGGCTGTATATTGGGGGCAACTAACTGTATATTGGGGGACAAACTGGCTGCATATTGGGGACAAACTGGCTGCATATTGGGGACAAACTGGCTGCATATGGGGGACAAACTGGCTGTATATTGGGGGGAAACTGGCTGCATATGGGGGACAAACTGGCTGTATATTGGGGGACAAACTGGCTGTATATTGGGGGACAAACTGGCTGTGTATGGGGGATAAACTGGCTGTATATTGGGGGGCAACTGGCTGTATTATGGGGGACAAACTGGCTGTATTATGGGGGACAAACTGGCTGTATTATGGGGGAAAAACTGGCTGTATATGGGGGACAAACTGGCTGCATATGGGGGACAAACTGGCTGCATATTGGGGGGAAACTGGCTGTATATTGGGGGACAAACTGGCTGTATATTGGTGGACAAACTGGCTGTATATTGGGGGACAAACTGGCTGTATTATTGGGGGGACAAACTGGCTGTATTATTGGGGGGACAAACTGGCTGTATATGGGGGACAAACTGGCTGTATTATTGGGGGGACAAACTGGCTGTATTATTGGGGGACAAACTGACTGTATATTGGGGGACAAACTGGCTGTATTATTGGGGGGACAAACTGGCTGTATTATTGGGGGGACAAACTGGCTGTATTATTGGGGGACAAACTGGCTGTATATGGGGGACAAACTGGCTGTATTGTGGGGACAAACTGGCTGTATATGGGGGGAAACTAGTGGCGTTTGGGCACAGTGGCTGCGTTTAATGGGCACAGTGGCAGCAATTGATGTTTTTTTTTTTTTCAGTTTGTTTGCGCCCCCCCAAAAAATTTGAGCACCAGCCGCCACTGGAACCTAGTGAATGCTGAGTTCCAAGTAAGAACACTTTTTTATTTGTAAGCATATTAAAGAAATATATATGATAAATATGTGAATATTCTGGCCATTGAACTGCAAGAGAAACATTCCAATATTAATAATGCCTAAAAGTGTTGCTTCTTTGGTAAACCAAGCAATATTATTACATGTAATAGCATCAATTGAAATGTTATTTTAGCAACTTGATAATGCAGCTTGGTGAATCAAAGAAAAGATAGAGTGCGATAAACCAAAAACAAACTTTCTTTGCCTTTTTAATGTGTATATGCATACCAGCTGGAGGGTATATAGTTTTGTAAAGTTATTCTCTGTGGTTTTATTTTTTAAATTAGTTTTTGTTTTTATTACTTTCTGCAAAATCCTATCAAAAGTTCTTTTTTCAAATTAATAGTTGCAACTATGGTTAGAGGCAAATGTTGTCAGGAAGTCACCCATTCATTTACGTGCTATGAGTCAAGAAGCTAAAAATATTTTTCTTGCTTCTTTTCATTTTCTGGAGGATGGTTTGTTTTCCCCAGACATTGTTTATAATTTCTCAGTGATGGCAACAGTGCCAGCTTGTAATGTGTATGGGAGCAAACAAAAAACAATCTGCCTTTTTTCTGTGTCTTCCAAGCAACTATTTCCTTCTTATTCAAGGCTTTTCCTTTTGGAATAAATGCATCGAAATTACCAGATGAGACTTTAGAAGCTTGTTTAAACAGCCAAATAAAGGCAGCTGAGAAAGGGCCCTTGAAAGACAACACTTAAGGCAAAATGATAGGCACACAGAAGATGTAACATCTCCCTGAAAATATCTGGGAATGTTTCATCAAACTTACTGTGATTTTTATAGCTGCCAGAAATATTATAATTATTTCAGTTTGTTTTTTTTTCTTTTTTATCATGAGTTCAGCAAAATATTTAAATTACTACTATATTCTAAATGCTGGATGTTACACTCACTGGATGGGTGTACTATTCTGATGTGTGGGTGTAGCCACATGTTATACATACATAATTCAAGCCAAAATACTTTTCTTTTTCGTACATCACGGGACACAGAGCGACTTAGTCATTACTAATGGGTTATATAGTTTACCTTCAGGTGTTGGCACTGGCCAATTCCAAACCGGAAGTACCCTCCCCTATATAAGCCCCTCCCACCCGGGAGCACCTCAGTTTTTTGCCAGTGTCTAAGGTGTTGGCCAAAGAGTAACATGTGTTTTCACTGGGCTTGCGTACAGGTTCTTTTGGGCCTTAGTAAGCTGTTCCGGATCCCACCAAAAAAGCTTCATAGCTAAACGGTCGGTACCCGGGCCTTGCAGCAGAAGAGCAAGGTTTTGCCTGTAATGCTTCTCTTAGGAGGGCTGGACCCTGGGATCCAGAGCTCTGGTCATACCCACGACCAAGACGCTGTCTGTGCAGGGTGCTATACAGGTCCAGGGGAGTGGAATCCTTGGGAACCCGGTCCCTGAAGGTTTAATTACAATGCCTGCCGTGATAGGTGAAGTTTGGACTTTTGTGGACCAAACAAAGTCCTGCGGCGGGGATCAGGTAAGTGGGGGCCCTCAGGAACTTGGTTCTATTGGGGGACCCCCAAGCCTAATTTGTCTTTCTGTCTGTTACCTAACGGTATTCCCGCTAAATATCTGTGTTTGCCTATAACTACTGAAAATGTAAAATTTTAATAGTAGTCAAGAAAAAAAAAAAAAAAAAAAAACAGGGACCGCGGTACCTGTGTTAAACCACTAGAGGCCGCTGTAGTCCATTTTTCTTGTAAATGTGGATCTTTGGTTTTCTCAACTCAAAAGATCCAGGCAGCTGGTAAGTTTCTCTGAGGGAATCCACTTCCTCTGCCCTGTTGCTGCGTTCATCCACCGCACAGGCCCTCCGGCAAAAAGGGCCCTGGCTCCTAGTCCTCTGTTGGTTTTCGAAAAGGGCGCCATTGGCGCACGGGCGCGCGCGCGGGCGCGTGCACGCGCCTCCTATGGAAAAAAAAAGGGGCGGGGCGGGTGGATGACGCTCGATGCGCGCCGCGGCGCTTCTGCGCATGTGCGGGCGTCCCAGCATGGTTAAAAGACACAGTACAAGTGTCAGCTGCATGCAAACAGAGCTAGCAACAAACAGTGGCACACAGAGGCGGTTGATGCAGGCATCCCCATAGAAAGGCACTTTAGTGGACACCAGCTGGTATATAGCAGCACCTGTGTTAGACTATTACCAGCAAAAATTGGTGTATGACGACGGGAATACCTCAGCTTTGTGCTTAAAGGATATGTCGTCCAGACGCTCCGGAAATAGATCTTCCAGGAAGCCAAAGGGGTCTCCATCGGGCTCTGAGGATATTGGGCATGCTTGCACTGCACCAATCTCCCCTGAGAATGCAGAGGTCAGTAGCCGTAGAAACCCCGCAGGAATGCCTGGTGCTGCGGCTGTCCCCAGTCCACCTGCTCCTGTATATATAACAGAGGAGGTTTTATCCTCAACTCTGGGAGGATTGGAAGAGAGATTAACAGCATTGATCGCTGCTTCCCTGTCACAGGAAAAGCGCGTCCGATCTCCGTCTCCTCCTTCAGAGTGCCTGTTAGTGGAGGAACAGCCCCACACAGAGATCGACCTACCTGAAGGGGATCAGGATGAGGTTGATTCACTTATAGAGGAATCAACAGTGGAAGAACCTTTCTCAGCTTCTCAGGCTGAAAGATTATGGGTTCAGTCTCTGACTAACATGGTCCGATCAGCATTTAAAATGCCTCTGGCGGAACCACCATCCACTACGGTTTCCTCGCTGGGGTCGCTAAAAGCTCCCCAGGCGGTCTGTTCCTTCCCAATCCACCCTTTATTAGAAGGGCTTATTTACCAGGATTGGGAGCATCCTGATAAAATATTTGCTCCCCCCAAGAGATTTCCGGTGATCTATCCCATGGAGGATAAGTTCATAAGAAAATGGAGGGTCCCTATAGTGGACGCAGCCATCTCTTCTGTTAACAAATCACTGACATGTCCAGTAGATAATGTTCCAATGTTCAAAGACCCAATAGATAAAAAATTGGAGTCTTTACTAAAATCTGCTTTCTCTACAGCAAGTATGGTGACACAACCTGCGGTAGCAGCGATTGGAGTCTGCCAAGCAGTGAAAGATCAGTTGAAACAAGTCTTAAGGGACTTACCAGATCAGCAGGCTCATGCCCTAGCTGACCTGCCTAGAGCCTTGTGTTTTGCGGTGGACGCCATAAAGGATACAATCCAACAGGCCTCCCGCTTTACGCTGTCTATAGTACATATGCGTAGGCTTCTGTGGCTCAAAAACTGGTCTGCTGAAGCTCCCTGTAAAAAACTGCTGGTTAGCTTCCCATTTCATGGAGAACGCTTATTTGGAGAAGATCTGGACAAATATATCCAGAAAATTTCTGCCGGTAAAAGTTCACTCTTACCGGTTAAGAACAAGGGTAGAAGTCCTTCTTTTAAGAGGCCTACCTCTCCAGTCCCGGGCACATCGGCTGTGAAGCAGTTCCGACGGCCTCCGCGGTCAAATTCAGGGGGCAGAAATCAGGGACAATCACAGGGTAACAAGAAGCCCTGGATCAAGAGAGGTACAAAACCTCCCCCTAAGGCATGAAGTATTGCCCCCGCTCAATCGGGTGGGGGGAAGACTTCAGTTGTTCACAGAGACCTGGCGGGACACCATCAGAGACAGATGGGTGCTCTCCGCAGTAAGTCTGGGATACAAGCTGGAGTTAAAAGGCACTCCTCCTGCCCAATTTATGAGGTCAAATGTGCCAAGAGATCCCCAAAAGAGAGGATCCCTCCTTCTGGCACTAGAACAACTATTGCTCCAAGGGGTAATCATGAAGGTTCCCCTGGAAGAAAGCGGATTCGGGTTTTACTCGAACCTTTTCACAGTCCCCAAACCAAATGGGGACGTGAGGCCCATATTAAATCTAAAAGGGCTAAACAAGTTCCTAAATATCAGGACTTTTCGGATGGAGTCGATCCGATCAGTGGCCACCGCCCTACAAGGGCAGGAATGGCTAGCCTCGATCGACATAAGGGATGCTTATCTGCATATTCCCATCTTTCCGGCCCATCAGAAATTTCTACGCTTTGCAGTAGAAGGGCGCCATTTTCAGTTCAGAGCCTTACCTTTCGGTCTGGCCACAGCACCACGAGTGTTCACAAAAATTCTGGCCCCATTATTGGCCAATCTAAGAACACAGGGTGTAACGATAATGGCATATCTAGACGACCTGCTACTAATAGACCACTCAGTGGAAAAGCTGGAAGTAGCTATTCACAAGACAATCGAGTATCTGGAATATCACGGTTGGATTATCAACCGGGACAAGTCAGCTCTAAGACCAGTCAAAAGTCTGGAATACTTAGGGCTAAGGCTGGATTCAAATCAGAGAAAGATTTTCTTACCTCCAGAGAAGGTGTCGTCTTTAAGAAATTTGACCCACTTAGTGGGTACAAAAAGAAAACCATCCATACGTCTCTGCATGAGGCTGCTGGGAAAGATGGTGGCTTCATTCGAAGCGGTACCCTACGGTCAATTCCATTCAAGGAATTTGCAAAGGGCCATACTGTCAGCCTGGAACAAAAAAGTTCAGGCTTTAGACTTACCAATGTCCCTGTCCCCTTCCGTTCGCAAGAGCCTCCATTGGTGGTTGGTGCCCCAGAATCTGGAAAGAGGGAAACCCTTCAGTCCGGTTTCTTGGAAGGTGGTCACTACAGATGCCAGCCTCATCGGCTGGGGGGCAGTGCTGGGGCAATGGTCTCTCCAGGGCAGGTGGTCAGAAGCAGAAAAGGCCCTGCCCATCAATCTCTTAGAGATACGAGCAGCCCGGTATGCCCTAGTAGCATGGACATCCAAACTCCAGGGGTCCCCTGTCAGAATTCAATCAGACAATGCCACGGCAGTGGCATATATCAATCATCAGGGTGGCACCAAAAGTCGTGCAGCCCAGAAGGAAGCAAATTGCATCCTGGAGTGGGCAGAAAGATATGTCCCAGCCATATCTGCGGTTTTCATCCCAGGAGTGGAAAATTGGAGAGCGGACTTTCTAAGTCGCCAACAATTATGCCCGGGGGAGTGGTCTCTTCACCCCGAGGTTTTCCAGGCAATATGCCAGCGGTGGGGAACACCGGATGTAGATCTGCTAGCATCCAGATTCAACGCAAAGGTGGACAGGTTTGTGTCTCGCACAAGGGATCCCCTAGCTTGCGGCTCGGATGCCCTAGTGTTCCCTTGGGATCGGTTCAAGCTGATATATGCATTCCCACCGCCACAATTGTTACCGCGATTACTCCGCAGAATCAGGGTAGAAAAGAAACCAGTGATTCTGGTGGCTCCAGCGTGGCCCCGAAGGGCATGGTACGCGGAGATTGTAAAAATGTCAGTGAGGAGTCCTTGGACCCTCCCACTTCGTCCGGACCTGCTGTCGCAAGGACCGATATACCACCCTTCCTTACCAGCCCTAGGTTTGACGGCCTGGCTATTGAAGCCCACATTCTGAAAAAGAGAGGGCTCTCTAATTCTGTGGTATCTACCATGATCAATGCCAGGAAACCGGTATCCAGGCAGATCTATTATAGGATCTGGAAAGCGTACATTACGTGGTGTGAGACCAAGAAATGGCATCCACGTAAGTACATGATAGGGAGGATTCTGGACTTCCTACAGTGGGCTGTAGATAGGAAGCTGGCCTTGAGTACTATCAAGGGTCAGATTTCGGCCTTGTCAATATTTTTTCAAAGGCCCTTGGCTTCGCATTCACTAGTCAAAGCCTTTATACAAGGAGTGATGCGTATTAGCCCTCCGGTTAGTATTCCCATATGTCCTTGGGACTTAAACCTGGTTCTGTCGGTTCTACAGGAACAACCGTTTGAACCATTACAACACATTTCCTTGGTTCTTCTCACCAGGAAATTGGTTTTCTTAGTAGCCATTTGTTCGGCTAAAAGAGTGTCGGAATTAGCAGCTATGTCCTGTAAGGAGCCATATCTGGTTGTCCATAAGGACAGAGTAGTATTACGTCCTCATCCAGCCTTTCTTCCTAAGGTGGTATCGAGGTTTCATTTGAACCAAGATGTGGTTCTTCCTTCTTTTTTCCCCAAACCTAGCTCAGTAGAGGAAAAGTTATTACATTCTTTGGATGTGGTAAGAGCAGTTAAAGCTTATCTAAAAGCCACTGCTCAGATTCGCAGAACGGATTCTTTGTTTGTTCTGCCGGAAGGCCCCAGAAGGGGTCAGGCAGCATCAAAATCTACTTTAGCCAAGTGGATTCGACAGGTCATAATACAAGCCTATGGCTTGAGAAAGAGACCGCCTCCGTTCAAAGTTAGGGCGCACTCCACAAGAGCGGTTGGAACTTCATGGGCAGTGCATCACCAGGCCTCCCTGGCTCAAGTATGTAAGGCCGCAACATGGTCTTCGGTACACACGTTTACTAGATTCTATCAGGTAGACGTTAGAAGTCAGGAGGATGTCGCCTTTGGGCGCAGTGTGTTGCAGGCCGCAAAAGATCCTCATGCCTGATGGCGCCCAGCTTATGTACCCCCCCCCCCCTCATTTGGCATTGCTTTGGGACGTCCCATTAGTAATGACTAAGTCGCTCTGTGTCCCGTGATGTACGAAAAAGAAAAAGGGATTTTTATAACAGCTTACCTGTAAAATCCTTTTCTTGGAGTACATCACGGGACACAGAGCTCCCACCCCTCTTTTTGGGACACTTATTGCTTGGCTACAAAACTGAGGTGCTCCCGGGTGGGAGGGGCTTATATAGGGGAGGGTACTTCCGGTTTGGAATTGGCCAGTGCCAACACCTGAAGGTAAACTATATAACCCATTAGTAATGACTAAGTCGCTCTGTGTCCCGTGATGTACTCCAAGAAAAGGATTTTACAGGTAAGCTGTTATAAAAATCCCTTTTTTATATAACTAAATTATTTATTTACTGTATTGTTTCTATAGTGTGTATTGGATTTCCTGTTGTTCTTTCTCCATTGTTGTCTATATACACACTTTAAGTTTTACTTGACTGAATCCTTTTTTTACTAAGAGTTTGTTTTTTCTAACTTATGAGAAAAATGATTAAAAAATCTTAAATAAGTTAAAAAAATACATTTATTTTATATACAAATCTATATTCTATAACTACCAATTAGAAACTCCTCCTTCACAGTTTTGACAAAAGTAAATTGCAATTTGACTGGCTATTAAGAGTTAACTTTCTGTGTCCATCTTCACTGGCATTTGTGTTTTAAAATAAGTCTGTTAGATTTAACCACTTCAGCCCTGGACCAATTGTCAGCTTAAAGACCGGAGGTCTTTTTACAATTTGGCACTGCGTCGCTTTAACTGACAATTGCGCGGTCGTGCAACGTGGCTCCCAAACAAAATTTACGTCTTTTTTTTCCACAAATAGAGCTTTATTTTGGTGGTATTTGATCACCTCTGCGGTTTTTATTTTTTGCGCTATAAACAAAAATAGAACGACAATTTTGAAAAAAATGCAATATTTTTTACTTTTTGCTATAATAAATATCCCCAAAAAATATATAATTTTTTTTTTCCTCAGTTTAGGCCAATACGTATTCTTCTACATATTTTTGGTAAAAAATATTGCAATAAGCATTTATTGATCGATTTGCGCAAAAGTTATAGCGTCTACAAAATAGGGGATAGTTTTATGGCATTTTTATTATTTTATTTTTTTTACTAGTACTGGCGGCGGTCAGCGATTTTTATCGTGACTGTGACAATACGGCGGACACATCGGACACTTTTGACACATTGTTGGGACCATTGTAATTTTTACAGTGATCAGTGCTATAAAAATGCACTGATTACTGTGAAAATTACACTGGCAGTGAAGGGGTTAACCACTAGGTGCCGCTGTAGGGGTTAAGTGTGCCCTAGTGAGTGTTTCTTACTGTAGGGGGGATGGGCTACATGTGACAAGACAGTCATCACCGCTTCCGATTACAGAAAGCGGTGATCAGTGTCATTGTCACTAGGCAGAGCGGGGAGATGCGTGTTTACATTAGTATCTCCCCACTCTATCTCTCCGTGAGACGATCGCGGGTATCCCCATGGCGATCGAGTCCGCAGGACCCGCGGTCGGGTTCACGGAGCTCGCGACGGGCACGCGCGTGCACAATGGCGCTTCCTTAAAGGGGACGTATATATACGTCCTTCTGCCCAGGAGTGCCATTGTGTCGACGTATATAGTCGTGCGGCGGTCGGGAAGTGGTTAAATAATCAAAGTTTCAAAATGTCCCTATTTCCCCAATGCCCAAATGTCCCCAACTAGTGGTCCCTAGTAAGATTATACTGCTGCAACTATGGATCTAAAACAGCTTTTTAGTAAATTAGGAACTATTTCCTAAATTAATTAAACTAAATTGTATACTGTTAATGTTTTTAATAAGTCAAGTCAGCATGTAAAGAAATTAGATACAGCTGTATTTATATCATAAATGTACTGCTTTCATGAATTTATTTGTGGTAAAATATTGGCTCAAAATTTGAGGTTCTCATTATACAAAGAAATGATTCAAAATAAAACAGAATAGTTTCCATATATCGATCTATATGTATGTATATATATATATATATATATATATATATAATTTTTTTATTATTTTACAATCAGAAAGTAGTTCTTCAATTATACAGGTGCCCTTGATATAAATACAACCAACCATTTTACAGCATACCGCACATGAAATATGGTCCAATTATAGTGCTCAAGAATAGTAAATAAAGTGAGAAAATTAAGTCCCATATACAGTATGAGAAAAATCTTTATACAGAAATCTTTATCCAAATATCCAGCCTAGAATATACTTGCATTTAAAAATGCTTTTAAAACAGGGCAGTATTACCCACTTGTCCTTGAGCCTCAGTGGTATTGTACTACACAGGATGGCATCAAAAAACATGCAGACTCCAATCTAGACTTTGGACTCAATAGCAGGAAAAAATGTAAGTGACATATCCCACTGGCCATGCCCTGTATATTTCATCATGTGGCTTCATCAGAAGCAACAGAATAAATATTTCAAAAAGACCTTTAAAGGGTATGAACACTTTTACTGGGCACTCCTGAATACTTACTTATCCAAGGGTTCATTGCAAAGTAAACAGCCTTTTTATCTTTGGTAAATCAATCACTATGTGTCCAGTTCTATGCATTGTGACATAATAACCACTTAATGACCAGCCACTGTATATATACGTCGGCAGAATGGCTCGTACAGGCACAATCAGGTACCTGTACGTCCCCTTTAACTGCCCGACGTCGGGGTCGCGCGCGCGCGCCGCCAGCGGTGCGCTCGTGACCCCCCTGCCTTCCCTGTGAGTCGGACCGCGGGTCCCGCGGACTCGATCGCCGCGGGGATCCCCGCGATCGTCTAACAGAGGCATGGAGCGGGGGGATGTTAGTGTAAACTCAACATCTCCCTACTCCCCTACTGACAATGTCACCGATCTCCGCTCTGTGTAATCAGAGCGGAGATCGGTCACGTGTCACTCATAGCCACGCCCCCACACAGTAGTAATCACTCCCCTAGGCACACTTAACCCCTTCAGCGCCCCTAGTGGTTAACCCCTTCACTGCCAGTGTCATTTTTACAGTAACCAGTGCATTTTTCTTGTACTGATCGCTGTAAAAATGACAATGGTCCCAAAAATGTGTCAAAAGTGTCTGATGTGTCCGCCATAATGTCGCAGTCACAAAAAAAATCGCTGATCGCCGTCATTACTAGTAAAAAAAAAAATTAATAAAAATGCCATAAAACTACTCCCTATTTTGTAAACGCTATAACTTTTGCGCAAACCAATCAATAAACGCCGATTGCGATTTTTTTTACCAAAAATATGTAGAAGAATACGTATCGGCCTAAACTGAGGAAAAAAAATGTTTTTTTATATATTTTTGGGGGATATTTATTATAGCAAAAAGTAAAAAATATAGAATTTGCATCATAGGATCCATGTATACTTACCTTGTCCCTAAGAACCTGTGATGTCCCCCCCTCCCCACTGTGTCCTCTGCTGGATCATCTGCCTGACTCATCATTGTTCCGGGCGCCGTTCCCTGCGAGCGTCACAACGCATGGGGGCAGAGCCCGGCAGCAAATTCAAAAAGTGAAAAATTCATAACACACCTAACTTTTGTCCATAGTGCTTTGTCCAGTGCCCTGCCTGCAGTTTTATATTATATATACTGTTCTTTTCTGCCTGGAAACTTGAGAATGTCCATGGCATTCAAAAAGAGTCCTTTAACGTCAAAAGCGGTTTTTGACCAGCTAGAAAACAGCGATTGTGAATTCGAATCACTTGCAGAATTGAGCCTGATCAATATTCCAATCACACAGGTTCCTGGTAAAATGGCTCATAAAAAATGGTGGGTGCTGCAGTGATTACCAGTTGGGTCCTGGAGACATCAAAGAATCGAACATATTCGCCAGCACACCAAGGATTGTCCAATTAAGTCCAAAAAAGTTTTATTGCAAAAACATCACATCACAAAAGTGCAACATTTCGGAGTCACGCAGGACCCTTTCACATGCCTGACGAAGGGGTCCTGTGTGACTCCGAAACTTTGCACTTTTGTGATGTGATGTTTTTGCAATAAAACTTTTTTGGACATAATTGAACGATCCTTGGTGTGCTGGCGAATATGTTCGATTCATTGAGCGATAGTGATTCGTGGGGAAATTCGTCATCAGACACTGAAAGTGACGACAGTGACGATTCTGCGACTGAGCAAATTTCAGTGTTTTTGATTTGATTACATTATTGAATACAATTTATTATTATTGGATTATTATTTGTTATAATTATTTATAGTTATTTATTATATTATAATTTATGATTTTGCGTTAAAAACTTTATCATACCCGGCAGGTCTACTAGACGCTTGTTTGGACAGATTTAAGTGTGTTATTACTAAGAATTACAGGCCTACAATATAAAACCCCAAATTTCCATGCAAAACAATGTACCGCTTTCAGCATCAAAAATCAGACATAATCATACCGCCAGGGAGGTTAATTGTAACCACAGGTTAGCAGGGTACAGAGTTGAACAGATAAAATGGAAGTAATACTGCCTAGCTGGTAGCTTAATTGAATGCAAATTTAAAATGCTAATCTTGCCGATATGATCCAGCTAATTACTGTGAAATGGTCTGTTTTTCTGTGTGTTTTAACTTTTGAGCCTGTCTGTAATATGTGCAACTTGATCACTAATGAGGTCTTTCCCTTTCATTAAACGTATTATCTAGAAAAAGCCTGTAATGATTATTTATGGTATTAACATTGTTGTCAAATCGCAAAACCAACTACGCTGAAGGAAGACATTATTACAGATATTATTGCAGGACTTATATATGTAAAATTATATTTCTCATGTAAAACTAGAAAGTATACATGTTATGGGAAATATATAAGACTGGAGTGCCCAGAATTTAAAGCAGCTGTGCATGGCAACCAATCAGCTTTTAACATTAATTTTCAAAGCTTAACTAAACAAGCTGAAGATAGAAGCTGGCTGGCTACAATGCAGAGTTGCTCCAGATTCTGTCTGCTCCAGTTTTGGTAAATTACCTTCATTTTATTATAAGTGTTGAGTGCATTTTTGGTAGGTTTATACTAGATTTAAACAAGATTAAAGTGGAGTTCCAGCCTGTTTAAAATAAATAAATAAAAGCCAGCAGCTACAAATACTTTAGCTGCTGACTTATATAAGGAGTAGGAAGGAAAAAACCGCGCTAACTTGAATTTACTAAATGGTATAAGGCAGCAGCTTGAGTGAGATAAACACAGAAAACATATGGAAACAAATTGAAGCTGCGCCAAACATCAAATAATGAAATACAATGTCCTCGGATGGCACAAGGGGGAACACAATCAGTGTGATTTGATAACGTGGAACACCGGGTAACAGTCTATAGGCAGGTCATAGTTCTTAATTTTGACAAAAACGACACCACAGTGACTTCATAGACATATGTGAAGCCCACCACCGAATAAAAAAGCCGCTTACCAGAAGGCAAGCACAATGGAGCAGTCTGCTATAGCCCAGCCAAGGCCTTTAATCCAGGGAGAGATGTGACCTCATATGGAGTGAAGACTCACAGACACAGATTTCCCCACACTCATGCAGACAATGCCAACATATGTAGATATAAAAGAGAGGGAGGACCATAGCGTGACTCCGTTTGAATGCGTTTTATTAAAAAAAATTAAGTTGTACTTACAACATAAAGGTAATAAGCGTATAAGTATTGCCAGCCGACATAGCAAGGAGCCCTTCCTCCTCAGATCAGCGCAGTGACGTCACCACACTGATCTGAGGAGGAAGGGCTCCTTGCTATGCCGGCCGGCAATACTTATACAGTGATTTTAACTTTTATGTTGTTAATGTTTTAATGTTTATGTTGTTCTGAATGGTCCCTACTGTCTTCTGGGACCTGTGCGTGTCTCCCAGAAGGCAACGGGGGGAAGGAGGAGGGGCTGTAAATGACGTAGGTTGCTGCGGCACCAATATACAGAAGTGGGACCAAGTACATGTTTTTGACAGGTATCCGCTTCCCCCAAAAGATGCCAAATGTGTCACCGGAAGGGGGAGGAAGCAATTAAGCAGAGCTTCAACCTTTGGGTGGAACAACAGATGTTCAATGTCTTACAGATCATTTTCTTTCTAAATCAGCTGCAACCTGAGTAGAAAAGCCTATCCCCTGCTAACAACTGCAGCATGGTACCCATGCTTTCTGCGTGGATGCAGTGATCTCTCTTTAGAGTTCCATGTTCCCCCTAAACAGTCAGATCTTTATCTCTGCAATCAGCAGGGCTCCTGCTCCTTGCTGATTAGAGAGCTCTGGCTTTGACTTAGCAGGTGTTGTGTTGGAGACTGTACAGAGATTACTGCTTACAAACAAGCATGCTTGCATTGACATGCTTTTCTAATCTAAAGAAAAAAATCTCTTGGCTCCTTTGTAACTTTGATGCACCTTTAACACTACCTGGCACTCAAGTCACATCATAGTAGAGCAGGAACCTTTTCTAAGTCACATTTGAACTGGTTCCATTGAAATCAGTGTGCTGCAACTTGTCATGCGACTTTATGCGTACAAAGTTGCATGACAAGTAGCACAAGTATGAACAGAGCCTAAAGCTTTGTACACCTTTTGATGTGAAGTACATGTGATGTACTGTATGTAGCTAATTTAAACTGAAGGTTCAATTGGGCTTTAAATCACACACACACTAAAGATGTCAGCATATTTCTTTATCTCAATATATACATTGGAAAGCACAGTAACACAAAGCATAAATCATTTCCCTTCAATAATCTGAAGGGTTACTATGAATTATTTTAAATTATTACTTAAATCTTTGATATCATGAAATTTAGCTTTGAGATAAATAGTGTCAAAGACAACAAATTGCCCTTGGATGTTTTTAGATCATCTGGTCACTAAAAGCCCTCTTTGACTGCCTCCGGAAGATCTGGAGTGTTCAATCCTGGCCGTTGTATCACCTTTGTCTCAATCATGTTATAGATTTTATTGATATCAATTTTTGTCTTTTATATTGTATACAATGATTTATTTTTCTAATAAATACATTTTTGTATAAAATATTTTTTCGTTGCCTCCATAATCTCAATTCTAGAGGTTTTTTCTATGTGCATAAAATATTACAATTTTGCTAGTAGTGATAGTTCCATGACTGATTCATATAGTAGCATCACTTCTATTTATGCTCTAGGGGGAATTTTCAGTTTGCTGTATGGATAAGTTAGCAGCTGTTTTGCTGATTTTTTCTGTCTTTTTTGGATTAACAATGTTATCATTTATAAGAAATGGGAGAACTTAATGGCCATTGTTCTTTTTTTAAACCATGCTAACATTGTACTTACTGTATAACATTAAATTGAATCCGCAACAAGCCAAAATACTTATGAATTAAACAAATTCCTTTGCATTGAGTCTTAAAAGCTATCAAAAGGACTTAATTAAAGACTTCTTCTAAAAGTTTAACATAAACAAAGGTCTTAGTTTCATACATGGCAACCACATACTGCTTACAAGATGTATCTGTAAATTATCCTGCCATAATCTAACAACACAAAGAGAAATAAATAAAATTGAGAGTAAGCTTAACTGGTTGTTTTCCCAGCTTTCTTTAGTTTCTTAATGTACAAGGGTAATTAGAAGCTTGTCCAACCAAACTATTTTGCAATCTTTGCATGCATTATTTATTTGAATTTACAGGTATTTCATTTTATAACAATTACCACATTGTACTTTTCAGCCACAATAGCTAGCTGAAACACTTTTTAACTAAGAGAATCATTAAAAGCATTAGTTAAAACACAAAGGCAACATAGTATTGCATGTAAATACAGTAAAATCTATTTTTGAAAGCCTTGGGGGAGATAAATCATTCTTTAGTTTTAGGGTCAATTAATTTAATTGAGCAGCAGTTGAACGATGTAATTAATTAAAAAAATGTCTTCTTCAGGTTGGCACAGAGCATAAAACCTTAAAAGTTGAGCATGTATCAGTAAGTCAGTGGAATAAAACAGCTCATACACTATCTGGCTGTTGACATTTTAATATATTTGCAATTTATGGTATACAAATACATCTCATATTCAAAGAACTACAATTATTTTATGCAAGCTCCTTCTGCAACCCACATACTGTAGCTGTGACACAAAGCAACCTTGCCTATAATAAGCTTACTAATATAAGCAAAATAGAAATGTCAGAATTTTCCATTGTATAAAAATAAGATTATGGAAATAAGCCTGTAACAGTGATAAATAATAAATACAACTAAATAAAAGAGCGCTGCCAGATTCACATTATGTGTCAATGTATAGGCTAGCAGTCTTCAAAATGGCATTTGATGGAAGTTAATGCATAGTTTACTTTTAGTAAATTTACCACATTCACCATGTTTATGCTTAAGACTTAGTCATATTTAACCACTTCACCTTCGGAAAGGTTTACCCCCTTCCTGACCAGGCCATTTTTTGCGATATGGCACTGAGTTGCTTTAAATAACAATTCTGCAGTTGTGCGACACTGTACCCAAATAACATTTATGTCCTTTTTTCCCACAAATAGAGCTTTCTTTTAGTGGTATTTGATAGCCTCTGCGTTTTTTTTTTGTTTGTTTGTTTTTTTGCGCTAGAAGCAAAGAACAACCAACAATTTTGAAAAAAAAAAAACTATATTTTTTACTTTCTGCTCTAAAACATATCCAATTTAAAAATGTAAAGAATCTAATATCTTCATCAATTTAGGCCGATATGTGTTCTGCTACATATTTTTGGTAAAAAAAATCCCAATAAGCGTACATTGATTGGTTTGCGCAAAAGTTACAGTGTCTACAAACAATGGGATATTTTTATTTTTTTTACTAGTAATGGTGGCGATCAGCAGGACTGCAACATTGCTGTGGACAAATCGGACACCTAACTGACACTTTTGACACTTTTTTAGGCACCAGTGACACTAATACAGTGATCAGTGCTAAAAATATGCACTGTCACTGCACTAATGGCACTGGCTGGGAAAGGAGTTAACATTAGGGGTGATTAAAGGGTTAACTGTGTGCTTGATCAGTGTTTTTTTAGTGTTGCGGAGGTGCTTTTACTACTGCAAGACATGGATTGGTGTTTCTGCTTCACAGGATCCATGTCTTCTGTACTCACAGAATGACAGTCTGTCTTTTTCACATAGGCAGACTGACATTCTGTCAGTGCAACAACATTCAGTGGGTTCCGGCGGACATTTGGTTCTGCGGGCTCCGCTGATCAGCTCCCGCTGTCAGCAGTGGGAGTAAGCCACCAGCGGCACATGCTCTGGCCCAAAACCCGGAAGTGCAGAATCATATACGTTATATATATGTGATTCTGCACAGAGCGGCCACCCTGTAGCAGTAAATCTACTATTGGGTGGTCAGGAAGTGGTTAAAGAAGACGTAAAGCTGATCACTAAAATTTCATGTAACCTTAACGGGTAAATGTAATTTCAAAAGTAATTTGAAAAATTAGAGATCTGCTGCTTTTTTTTGCTGACTCTTTCATGTAGTGCTTTTTCAGACACAGAAAAATTCTGACAATTGTGCTCCTGCATTGTCATCTTTCTTCCAATAGAGACTACAGTGAGAATACCAACACACATTATGCAGGCTTGGATTTTACATACGGTATGCTGTTTGCCAATGCAGAGTTAAAATGATTTGTGTAGTTGAAATTATTTTTTTTTTAATTTGCACAATCTATTTATTCATCACATCACCTCCTTCACTGCTCTGAAACATCACAATATCTTTGTGATAGGAAAAATGGAATTGTAATAATACTGGATGATGTGCCCATGATGTAAGTTGCCTTCTAAGAGGATCAACCAGCAAACTATAAATTATGTATTGGCTAATGCGTAGAATTCTAAAGTTGAAAGAGAACTTCACTCATGGGTGAGCTTTTGCCAAAATCTGCAAGCAAACACAGTTTATGGCATACCTACTTTATTTTGCGCTGTCCTCTAGTGATAACAGATCATCTCTGTTGCTGATTCAATCAGGTCACATGCTAATACTCTTTGGATATTTGGTGGCCACTGTAACATGTTTACATTGTCCTCAGCACCTGACCTGAGTTTAAAATTCCATTGTGAATGCACCATAGAGGTGTACACAGAAAAATAGGAAGTATAGGTGTACTTTTACAGTCACGTCTTTAAAATAGCAGTAGGAGAAACTGGGTTATATTTACTACTGGTTGAAACCCTTTTAGGTTGGACTTGATGGTCTTTTTTCAACCTCACCTACTATGTAACTATATATAACACACAGTTTGTGTGTGCTTGTCATTGGGTATCGATTTCCAACACCATTTGGCAAACTAGAACTATTTACATCTGGAGGACACAATTTTTTTTGGTATACACTCTCAGTCTCCAGCCCTAGAAATGTTAAACATTCTTAGTAATGAAATTAAATGTATACCAATAATGGCCACAAATCAATAATATTTTTCATAATAAGCTATATGTAAATCTTACCGTATTTCCCACTCTCTCTCGTTATGCACCTGCTTAAAAACAAATTTTTAAAACCTGCACCATGTGAAGCGAAGGCCTATGCTAGTTGAAGAAAGTGTGATTGTTGATTGCAAACAAAAATTTCTGTACATTTGGGTCCTTGTCCTGTCTCAAAATCCTGGAATAAATTTAAATCTTTGGCAGGTACTGACAAACTAATGCCTCGTACACACGATCGCGATATCCGACAAGAAAACCGGAAAACGTCTCGAAATTGTCTTGAATGTTGGCTCAAACTTGTGTTGCATACAACCTACTGTAGGTTGAACTCTTTTACCACCATTGTCGTATGCCATATACCCGAAATGTATGTAAATCTGACAAGTCAATGGTCGGGCCCCACCATTATGTGTGCCTAAGCCATGTTTTCCGGGTTCCACATGCTCATTGGCACACCTGAGTCTAGCATGACAGGTGACGCCAAGTAGAGAGGAGGGAGATCAATGAACATTAATCCCCCCTTCCAGCTAATGATCCAACGTCACGTTTGGGTCCTGGTGCACTCCATTAGCTTAATGGGAGGGGAGGTAAGACATCAAGGGTCTTTTAGAGAACCTGCCACCACAAAATCATCATATAGGTTATATGTTGTCACCTATGTGATGAAAAATAAAGTTTTACAATTATTTTTAAAACGTGCACCCAAGTTAAAGTTGCACCCAAGACCTGACATGTATGATATCTATGTACTCAATGCAACCTCATCTTTTATATTTTACTAAAAAATGGGTAATATCTGACATTTGTGTGTTGTAAAAGTAACTTTAGTGTATTTTTTATTGACGTTTTGCACTTAATCAACCATTGTGCTACTATCACATGACTGATTTTGGAACAACCACTATTTAATTCTCTAGGGCAGGGGTAGGCAACCTCAGCCCTCCAGCTGTTTTGAAACTACAAGTCCCATGAGACGTTGCAAGACTCTAACAAACACAGGCATGACTCCTAGAGGCAGAGGCATGATGGGATTTGTAGTTTCACCACAGCTGGAGGGCCGAGGTTGCCTATTCCTGCTCTAGGGTATACTTGCTTTCAGAAAATATATAATGTTTGGGGTTTTTAACTAATCTTCAATCCTAAAATGTTTTTTTAAACATGTGTGCAAAATAAAAGCTAAATTGGATCTGGCAGCAAAGGGTTTAAAGGTTACTGTATATGACACATGTAACAAGTACCCATCAGTTTCAAGCAAAAGAGAGGGAATGACTCATCTTCCCCCTTCTGCTGTCTGTGGCTAGTTTATGCAAACAAAACACAGAACAATAAATGATATAGTCCTGCCAAAAAGAAAAAATTATGAATATGAAATGAAACCACCAATCTGGATGTTCAAGATGACAGTTGATCTCATCCTGGCAAATTGCAGCCCTGAGTTCCCTTACAAAAGAGAGGAGTTAGACCCCCCCCCCCTATATTATTTAAACAATTTCATGGTGGTGTCAGGGTGCCATATCCCAAATTATCAATGTATTAACCAAAACAAAATTTTAAAAGCTGCAGACATTTAATGAAAATAATATTTTCAGTAAAATATCCCTTTATTATGATTAGTCACTAAAACATTATGTACAGTGATCATTCATAGAGCGCACCATCTTTTCCAAGCTAACTACAAGCATACAGCAGTGGCCAAAAGTTTTGAATATGACACAAATATTAATTTTCATAAAGTCTGCTGCCTCAGTTTTTATGATGGCAATTTGCATATACTCCAGAATGTCATAAAGAGTCATCAGATGAATTGCAATTAGTTGCAAAGTGCCTCTTTGCCATGAAAATTAACTTAATGCCATAAAAAAACATTTCCACTGCATTTGTGAAGAAGGCTTCAGGACGCCCAAGAAAGTCCAGCAAGCGCCAGGATATAGTTACATAGTTAGTAAGGTTGAATAAAGACACCAGTTTCATCCAGTTCAACCTGAGTGAGTGTGGGTGTGTGTCTATAATTCTCCCTATCCCTGTACGTTGTGTCTCATTATATTATTATTTATTTAAGGTACCCATATAGCGCAGTAAACCTACGCAGCGCTCCACACACACATCACACACCCACATTGGTCCCTACCCTCAAGGAGCCCACAATCCAAGACCCCCAACTGACACCCACAGGGCCAATTTTGGACAGAAGCCAATTAACCTACCAGCATGTCTTTGGAGTGTAGGAGGAAACTGGAGTACCTGGAGGAAACCCACGCAGGCACAGGGAGAACATGCAAACTTCAGGCAGGTAGTCGTGGTTGGGATTTGAACCAGCGACCCTTTTTACTGCTAGGCGAGAGTGCTACTCACTAGACCACTGTGCCGCCCAAGGATGGTCTTCTACAGTTGATTCAGCTGTGGGATCGGGGTACCACCAGTGCAGAGCTTGTTCAGGAATGACAGAAGGCAGGTGTGAAGCGAAGACTTTTGGAGGATGGCCTGGTGTCAGGAAGGGCATCAAAGAAGCCACTTCTCTCCAGGAAAAACATCAGGGACAGACTGATATTCTGCAAAAGGTATTGGACTGCTGAGGACTGGGGTAAAGTAATTTCCTCTGATTTGATTGTTTGGAGCATCTGGAAAATTCTTGTCCGGAGAAGAAAAAGTGAGCGCTACTATCAGTCCTGTGTCATGCCAACAGTAAAGCACCCTGAGACCATTCATGTGTGGAGTTGCTTCTCAGCCAAGAGTGTGGGCTCACTGACAATTTTGCCTAAGAACACAGCCATGAATAAAGAATGTTACAAAATATCCTCTGAGAGCAACTTCTCCCAACCAACTAAGAACAGTTTGGTAATGAACATGCCTTTTCCAGCATGATGGAGCACCTTGTCATAAAGCAAAAGTCATAACTACCCTAAGTGAATTGGGGAACAAAACATGGAATTTTTGTATCCATGGCCAGCAAACTCACCAGACCTTATTCCCATTAAGAACTTGTGGTCAATCCTCAAAAGGCGGGTGAACAAAAATAAAACCACACAAATTCTGACAAACTTCAAGCATTGATTATGCAAGAATGGGATGCCCTCAGTCAGGATGTGGCCCAGAAGTTGATTGACAGCATACCAGGGTGAATTGCAGAGATTTGTGTCATTCTCAAAACTTTTGGCCACAGCTGTACATCCTCCAATAGAAGCCTGTCCTTACAATCAAAATGTCAGTATCATCATATCTAAACTGTAATGTCAAAAAGAGATCATCATAATACTGTTTTCCAAGTGAAAATGGGGCAAACCTGATTCATTTTACTGCTCAATAAGGAGATTATTGGAGGCCAGTTCCATAACAGATCACATAATATGCTATGAGCATCAAAAAAATAAAGACAAAAACTTCAATATATAGTTTGTTCACACATTTAACAAGTTCTTATCACTTCAACTTAGCTATAGTATATGTACAAAGACTCTGACTGATGGCACGGTCTATCAAATCCCTCTCCAAGCAGGTATAGGAGCATCCACAGAGGTCAAAGACCCACCCAAGGAAGATAATGGATGGCACTGTGATATACTGTAAGTAATTAATCCAATTTATCAGTCCAAATTTCATGCACAATGTGATGGAAATGTGCTGTAATTACAACCTTATGGTGTGTAGCTGGATCCACATGGGCTACAGTAACCCATTCCTTCTCTGTTTGTTTGGAGGGCCCCACAGGACCCTTATATATAGAGACCACACTTTTACCAGAGCCAATAGAAATGTATGTCACATATAAATAAAGTCTCCACCTGTAGCTGTTTTCCTATACCCAATTCAATTCACAATTCAATCTATACCTATCCAAAATGCAGCCCTAGGCCTGTTTTTCATACTGTACGTTAAATAGTAAATATGGATACCAATTAGTATGTTGCTGCAAAAAACAAAAAGAACATATACAATAGACATGTGCGGTTCTTTTTGTTCCGAATTAATATTCAGACAAATTTTTCTGAATACATGTATCCGAATACCCGAATTACAATATAAACCCATTTTACCGAATTCTCCGAATAACATAACGAAATTCATCCGAATTTTGGAAATTCGGACTGAAATTTGAATCGAATTTCACATTGAACTCCAGTCGAGCTCTAACTGTACACATATTGCTAAAATCAAAGACTGTGTGTTTTTAGAGTACCATTTCGAAATAATTCTGTTTTTGTTCACTTTGCTGCATTCAAATCGAAAACAATATAACATTTTAATTTTGATCGATTCGAAAATTGATCGATTTGAACGTTATGAATTGAAAAAATCTGTAAAATCAAAGAAAATTCTGAATACGAATTGAACGAATCAACCGTATTGAACTAAACAAAATAACTACATTAACTAATCAAAAAATTTTTTCGTCATGCACATGTCTAATATACAAAAGACCCCTACATTCTACATCCAGCTCCTACTAGATACTATAAAATCATAGTTACTAACCACCCATAACCCTTGTCACTTCTTCAACTAAATAAAATCCCTTAATAAATAACTGAGGATCATTACCTCTAATAATGATATTGACTCTTTCTGTAACAAAATGCCCTGCTGCCTTGAGATGATGATGCCTCAAAATGAAGTGTGGCCTGTGTGCTGGGGTATAAAACACATTCCCCAGGTTTTCCTTTAAATACTCCCACTGCATATGCATCTTGCTGCCATTTCCTGTGTATGCACATTTCCATGTCCCCATCCCCATCAGGGAGGCGGATCCATAATCTTTTAGTGGGAACTGCCCACATTCGTAGTGCATCCAGCTGCTCCCCATAGAATACAAGGGAAGTAGAATATTCCACCATCGGAACTGTTTCACTATCTCCAATTACGCAAATTTGTCCAATCACACCTGAGACACGGGCTCATTGCCCACTCTTACTTCTTTTGAGCGTATTTGCCACATCGATCCTTTGATGAAAGCCACTCACTTTCTTTAGGTACAAGGTTGCCTTCCCGATCCAGTTTCATTTATACAAACTTTTTGTACCTTTGATACTCTTTACTCCTCTCCCATGTCAAAATATGAACAATCTCTGCATTGTAACTTTGGTTCAAGCCTTTGTGAAATGCTTTACCTCTTTGTACCTTGTACAACTATATTTCTAAACTTTAATAGAAACTATTGAAACAGAATACAAGGGAAGTGACCACCACAAAGGAGCTGGGAGATGAGCAGAGACACTGTACATTTCCCTGGAGAAAGGGGCACAAAGGCCCCTTCCTAGGCATTTGTATAATTACCTATGGAAAAAAAAGGGAGGATCATGCCTCATGCCATCTAGTGGTACATATCAAAAACACATAAACATACACTATATTACCAAAAGTATTGGGATACCTGCCTTTACACGCACTTGAACTTTAAAGGTATCCCAGTCTTAGTCTATAGGGTTCAATATTGAGTTGGTCCACCCTTTGCAGCTATAACAGCTTCAACTATTCTGGGGAAGGCTGTCAACAAGGTTTAGGAGTGTATCTATGGGAATGTTTGACCATTCTTCCAGAAGCACATTTGTGAGGTCAGGCACTGATGTGGATGAGAAGGCCTGGCTCGCAGTCCCTGCTCTAATTCATCCCAAAGGTGCCCTATTGGGTTGAGGTCAGAACTCTGTGCAGGCCAGTCAAATTCATTAACCCCAAACTAGCTCATCCATGTCTTTATGGACCTTGCTTTGTGCACTGGTGCACAGTCATTTTGGAACAGGAAGGGGTCGCTGACGGCTGACATTACAGAGCTGCTCCAGGATCTTGAAGGTTCCCAACAATAATGTTACACCCAGATGCCTTGTTGGCTCAGCCTCTTAGCATGCAATTGAGAGCCTGAGCCAGCCACTCCATCCTGGAACTCCAGTTAGCGTTGGTGGGGGAGAGCGGAGAACTGTGATCACTCAGTTCTTGGCTTACAGTCTATGGGGGACAGCTGCAGCATTGCAGTGATGTGGCAGCCATAGAGTTCAGAATGAATGTTTATTTTCCCCTCAATTCTTTTTTAGGATACACCTGCAGTGATTGCTGAATGTGGCATTCACTGTTTTAGCGTAAAGCTGAATTTCAGGCATGGCAATTTTTACCAAACCAAACCAAAGGATTGCTGTGCTGTTGAGCAATGTTACCATGTTCTGTTCGACCATTTTGTAACAAGTGGTCAATCAAATCTGATAAGTTATACCACTGGTATGGATCGTGAGGGTTGAGAAGCACAGGCACTAACTACATTGAAAATTTGCTATCGTAATTCTCACCTTATGAAAAATGTTTGTTTAAACATGATATGCTTTAATGAACTTATAATGATTTTGTTATATACAATTAGGCTGATATTGCATAATATATGTATTTGTCACTGCATTGTTTGTTGGATGAACTATTGATGTATTGTATCAATGATCCTTTATTGATTCTCACTGTATTTTCTGTTATGAATTATTTTATCTATTGTGATAGTAATACATTTGATTTTAAAAAGACAGTGTAAACATAAAAATATAAAAAAATTAAAATAATGTAAAAAAAAAGTAAAGCTCCCCATCCTCCCATGTTCATACGCCAATGCAAAAGCATGCACCGGTCCCACGCGCATACGTAAACATTGATCACACCACACATGTGAGGTATCACCATGACTGTTAAAGCGAAAGCAATAATTCTAGCACCACACCTCTTATGTGATTCTAAAGTGGTAACATGTAAAGGCTTTGAAAGAGTTACCTATAGATAATTTAATGTACCAGAGTTTATCATGTTCCATGGGTGTGCGCAATTTTAAAGCATGACATGTTTGCTATCTATTTAGCATTTTTAATTTTACCAAAAAATGGGTATTATATTGTGTTTGTGTGCACTAACATTCATTAAAGTGTATTTTTTTTTTAAACGTGCATTTGGAAAATCGCTGTGCAAATACCACATGACATAAAAAAATGCAACACCCACCATTTTATTCTCTAGGGCCTCTGCTTTAAAAAAATATATATATAATGTTTAAGGGTTCTAACTAATTTTCTAGCAAAAAAATGCAACATTTTTACATATATGTGAGAAGTGTCAGAATAGGCCTGGCCTTCAAGTGGTTTTAACTCAACCCGCCAAACCCCATACCACTCCTATTTATTTTATGAGAATTCTCTATTGTAATAATCTGTAGTAGTATTGTCAATGTGCCCACCGAAATAGCCATTATCTTTGATTCAGCAAAAAAGGAGTTTACATACCCCAGTGTGCAATATACCAAATGCTTTTAAAAATTGCCCTGCGTTAGCAGTATTTGCCATTGCCAATACAAAGCTTTGCAAGAAGCTGATCTAGTATTATCCTCGTTAATGATCTGGTCGTATTGTTAGTTACAGCAGAAAGATATGTTAACTATATTTAATCATTACTAAAGAATCATTTTGGATAATATCTTTATAAATCTTTCTACTTATTGAGACCCGAGAACAATGGGAAATGGGAATGTTAGGCTAAGTGCCAATGTATTTCCTCTGTTGTCCTTGCACTATAATATTTTAGTAGCTCTTTTAGAACTTGAAGCCTTTTAGGATAGCAATTATGTTTCACAAAGTACTAATATACTAAATCACTGATTATTATGTTAAACATTTCTGGAGTACTAGTCATTGAATATCTTCAGCACTGTAGCTCAGTATGCCATAACAGAGAGTAACTACAGGCTGCCAAAATTAACATTTTAGGACAACAAGACTTCTGGTTTATAAAATTTATAGTGAACTGTGCAGTGCCAAAGGTCATAACCATATGTTTTTGCAACACCAGTTGACTTTTAAATCTGTCACTGCAATGGATCACTTTAACATCAATTCAGAAATAGATTTTGAACATAATTCTTTTTATCTGTTGCCTTTACTCTGTAATACAAAAGCTCAGAGTTATATTCAAAATACCCACAGATCCTCCGACATTAAATTATAAAATTCCAACTGTAATATTCAGCAGTGGTTTCAAGTAGTAGAATATAAAAATGCATTAGGTACTCCAAACTGGCATTTTTTAGGCAACAGAATAAGTCTGCAGATATTATTGTTCTCTATTATAGTGTTTAAGGCACATATTTTTCTGCATAGCTATAATTTTCATCTTTGCAATAATTTACAACAGTATAAATATTTCTCAGACTTTAAAAATGTATATGGATTGACCTGCTTGTATTCCAGCGATTTATCTGTACATTGTGAACACCAGATAGGCAATGTATAGATGGAATAAAGCAGAACCTGGAAAGAATCTTAATGTCTTGTTGTCTTTACATAATATATAATGTAGTCATAGAGTATCTTTACACAAGATTAAGACTACAGTATCACGTAACATAACTGTGAGTATTCTAAAAACTGATTAATGCACACAACTACTCTCAAATTTTGTAATGAAATATGCTCACGTCTACTGACATCAACGGGGCTAAATCATAGAAAATGTGAGTAAATGCAGTGACTTGCGGCTGTTTTTTAACTATCATGGGAGAGGTGAACATGGGTAGGGTTTTGCACTAAACAATACAAACTTTCTCAAGAACTTAATCCAGCCAGTCAGCACAAATACCTGATTAAACTGTTTGGACATTTAATTTCACCACTTAAAGCGAAGCTCCCCTGAAAAAAAAAATATTAAAAGCCAGCAGCTACAAATACTGCAGCTGCTGACTTTTAATATTAGGACACTTACCTGTCCTGGAGTCCAGCGACGTCAGCAGCAGAAGACGAGCAATCGCTCATCACTCTGCTGCCCCCACCGCCATCCTCGGTGAGGGAACCAGGAAGTGAAGCCTTGTGGCTTCACTGCCCGGTTCCCTAAGGCGCATGCGCGAGTCGCGCTGCGCCGTTCTCACTGGTCCCTGTTGTGTTCTGGGAGCCGAGTGTCTCCCAGAACACAACGGGTATTCTGCGGAAAGTGACGTACTACCCGCAGAATACCCGCAGAGAGGACTCCCGAAAGGGGGTGCAAATACCTGTCTTAGACAGGTATCTGCACCCCCCTCCCCCCTGAAAGGTGCCAAATATGACACCGGAGGGGGGAGGGTTCCGATGAGCGGAAGTTCCACTTTAGAGTGGAGCTCCGCTTTAAGGACCGACCCTCTTTCTGAGATTTGTTGTTTACAAGTTAAAAACTGTTTTTTTTTCTAGAAAATTACTTGTAACCCCCAAACATTATACATTTTTTCTAACACCCTATAGAATAAAATGGCGGTCATTGCAATACTTTCTGTCACACCGTATTTGCACAGCGCTCTTACAAGTGCACTTTTTTGGGAAAAAATACACTTTTTTTGAATTTAAAAATAAGACAACAGTAAAGTTAGCCCATTTTTTTTTTATATTGTGAAAGATAATGTTACGCCAAGTAAATTGATACCCAACATGTCATGCTTCAAAATTGCACCCGCTCGTGGAATGGCGACAAAGTTTTACCCTTAAAAATCTCCAGAGGCGACGTTAATTATTTTTTACAGGTTGCATGTTTTGAGTTACAGAGGAGGTCTAGGGCTATAATTATTGCTCTTGCTCTACCGATCGCAGCCATATGTCACATGTGTGATTTGAACACCGTTTTCATATGCGAGCGCTGCTCACGTATGCGTTCACTTCTGCATGCGAGCTCGGTGGGATGGAGCGCGTTTAAAAAAAAAAATCGTATTTATTTTACCTTTTTATTTTTACACTGTTCTTTAAAAAAAAAATGGTCTCTAAATGCAAACATCCATTGTAATAGAAATAAAGCATGACAGGACCTGTTAACCACTTCAATATAGGGCATTTTCATCCCCTTCCTGCCCAGACCAATTTTTAGTTTTCAGCGCTGTCGCACTTTGAATGACAATTGCGCGGTCATGCAACACTGTACCCAAATGATTTATGTTTTTTTCCCCACAAATAGAGCTTTTTTTTGGTGGTATTTGATCACCTCTGCGGTTTTTATTGTTTGCGCTATAAACAAAAGAACAGCGACAATTTTGAAAAAAACACAATATTTTTTACTTTTTGCTATAATAAACATCCAATTTAAAAAAAAAACATTTTTTCCCTCAGTTTAGGCCAATAAGCGTACATTAATTGGTTTGTGCAAAAGTTATAGCGTCTACAAAATAGGGGATAGATTTATGGCATTTTTTTTTTTTACTAGTATTGGCGGTGATCTGCGATTTTTATTGTGACTGTGACATTGCGACGGAAATATCAGACACCTTTGACACATTTTTGGGACCATTTACATTAATACAGCGATCAGTGCTATAAAATGCACTGATTATTGTGTAAATGTGACTGGCAGGGAAGGGGTTAACACTAGGGGCGATCAAGGGGTTAATTGTGTGTCCTAGGGAGTGATTCTAACTGTAGGGGGTGGGGACTCACAAGGGGAGGAGACCGATCGGTGTTCCTCTGTACTGGGAACACACCAGCGGTCTCCTCTCACCTGACAGGATGTGGATCTGTGTGTTTACACACACACAGATCCACGGTCCTGCTGTGTTCACGGGCAATCGCGGGTGCCCGGCGGACATCGCGCACTGGGTCCCGAGCGACGCGGCGGGAAGCCCAGGACGTCATATGACGCCTGCCCAGGATTGGAGATCCCTCCTGCGGACGTCATATGACAATAGCTGGGTAATGAAGTGGTTAAATATGAGATCTGGTTTCAAAAAGACCTCAGATCTCATATTTACACTAAAATGCAATAAAAAAATAAATTAAATGTCATTTAAAAAAAAAATGTTGCTTGAAGAGCATTTTTACATCGCTTCCACCCTGCAATGGTATGGAGACAGGTGGGGGCCAGCTTGCCCTCACTCGTCTCCATGCCACAGAGGAAGAAGGACCCAATCACCTCCACCGCTACCGACGGCTCCGGTAAACCTCTCCTGCCGCCAATAAAAGTGATCTTGCGGTGAATCCACTGCAGAGACCACTTTTAGCAGAAACCGGACCATTCACTGAAGAAGAGGATGCCAGGGTTATGGCAGCTAGCTGCTGCCATAACAAAGATATCCCTCTTCAAAGTGCCAACGTATATCAGCGTGAGCCGGTCCGGAAGTGGTTAAAAACTCAGGTATTTGTCCCATGCATTTATAAATATAGGTGAGGTCATACTTTCATGTTAAAACCTAACTCCATGTTTAGTGGATTTTAAGGGATAAGTTCACCTTTAGGAGCATGTTATGTTACAAGGTACACCCATATTTAGGATATACTTTAACATGTAACTTGCACCCACCTCCCACCACCAGCACTCCCCTCTCTGTAACAATGGTCAGGGGATTCTCTCCCTGCACCTGCTGTCACATTTTGAAAACAGTGTGACTGTGTGGGGCTTTGCCCACACAGCAGTAACATTCATTCAAAGATTCCTGTGAATGAAAAAAAAAGTTTTCATAATGTTTGAACAATTAATTTAGCCAGCTATATTGATCCTTAAATTGATTGATGTATAACAGTGCCTCCAGTACAAAAAATATATAAAAATAAGTAAGCTGACTAAGTATTTGTTCCAGATATTTGCTTGCCCTATGCAGATATTCATAAGCACAATACAATTATGTGCATGTGCGGGTTGCGAAACTATAAAAATTACTTTTTTTTTTTTCTTTTTTTTTTGAGAATTCACTTAAACACAAATAACAGCAGAAATCGATATTGTGACACAGACACTAAGATTAGATTCAAAATGAACTTTATCTGCTACAACATATGTAGAATAGATTACATCAGGTAATTAGTTCACTCTTTACATACCCTGGCTAATTGTACTAAATTTGCCAGACAATAATCTGCATTTGACTGATTAGGTCCATTAACCCATTGCAGTTGAATTAAAGGACGGAGTCCATCTGTAATTTATGCCAATACAGCTAAGATACAATAAACTAATCACGAGGATAGGGTATCATGAGGTGGATTCCAAATAACCCAGCAAAACTATTACAACCAGACAACAACCAAACATCATCAAGAGAATAAAAAACGTTAATTACCCTCAGAAACAAATGGAGTGGATCACTGTGGATGGATTGCCTTAAGGTGGCTGCCAACTAGAGTTGAGCGGACACCTGGATGTTCGGGTTCAACGGGTTCGGCCGAACTTCAGAAAAAAGTTCGAGTTCGGGACCAAACTTGACCCCGAACCCCATTGAAGTCAATGGGGATCTGAACTTCTGAGGACTATTCGTGCTTGTTTCCCGTGCTTAGAACTGTCCCTGCACAAAGTGTAATTTTTGAAGGAAAAAAAGTCATTTAAAACTCACTCGCGGCTATAATATATTGTCGGCTCCCGGCAATACATAGAAAAGTCATTGATAATTTTTTTTTTTTTTAAAGCGTGGGGGTTCCCCCAAATTCAATTACCAGGCCTTTCAGGTCTGGTATGGATTTTAAGGGGAACTCCACCCCAAATAAAAAAAAAATGGTGTGGAGTACCCCCAAAAATCCAGACCAGACCCTTTATCCGAGCACGCAACCTGGCAGGCCGCAGGAAAAGAGGGGGGACGAGAGAGCGCCTCTCCTGAACCGTACCAGGCCACATGCCCTCAACATGGGGAGGATGTCCCCATGTTGATGGGGACAAGGGCCTCATCCCCACAACCCTTGCCCGGTGGTTTTGGGGGTCTGCGGGCAGGGGGCTTATCGGAATCTGGAAGACCCCTTTAACAAAGGGGACCCCCAGATCCCGCCCCCCCTATGTGAATTGGTAATAGGGTACATTGTACCCCTACCATTTCACAAAAAAAGTGTAAAAAAATACACAGACACCGTTGGGAAAGTCCTTTATTAAAAAAATAAAAATAAAAAACATTCCAGCGATTAAATCCAGTGTCCCACGGCGATCCGATGTCCAGCTCTGTCCACACGAAACGCCATTGGCTGACCCTGAGCGGACCTGATGGGGAACTTCCTCCGCAGTGTAATAAATGAATAGACCCGCCCCTTCTAAAGTTCCTCATCAGGTCCGCTCAGCCAATGACGTAGGTGTAAGGCTGAGGACCTAATGCGGAACGTGAGAAGGGGCGGGTCTATTCATTTAATTATACTGGAGGAAGTTCCCCATCAGGTCCGCTCATCCAATGATGTAGGCAGGGTCTGACATATGAGGGGGCGGACCTGATGGGGAACTTCTTCCACAGTGTAAGCACGGGAAAGAAGCGCGACTTTACATGCATATTGCCGAACACCGGACCCGAACCCGAACATACAGTCAATTGTTCGGGTTCGGGTCCGGGACCCAAAAACCCAAAAGTTCGGTAAGGACCTGAACTTTACAGTTCGGGTCTGCTCAACCCTATTGCCAACCAAATTCTCAAGATGGTGTCCATTGGTGGGAGACGGGTCTATCTTAATGAGGAATTTGTCCTCCAAAATGGTGTCTTCTGCCGGGTACACACAATCGGAATCTCCGACAACAAAACCGTGTTTTTTTTTCCGACAGATGTTGTCTCAAATTTGTCTTGCATACACACGGTCACACAAATGTTGCTCGGAAATTCCGATGGTCAAGAACGCGGAGACGTACAACACTACGACGAGCCGAGAAAAATTAAGTACAATGATTCCGAGCATGCGTCAAATTGGTTCCGAGCATGTGCAGCACTTTTGTGCGTCGGAAATGGCTACACACGATCGGAATTTCCGACAAGAACTTTTGCCGTCGGAAAAATTGAGAACCTGCTCTCAATCATTTGTTGTCAGAAAATCCGACAGCAAATTCCGATGGAGCCTACATACGGTCAGAATATCCGACCAAAAGCTCACATCGAACATTTGTTGTCGGAAATTCCAATCGTGTGTACGCGGCATTCAGGATGGAGGATGTGTGCCCTGTGATGTGTAATGATAGATGATGAGTGTCTCCAGTGAGGTATGGCTGATGCAGAGAGGAGAGGCACACAATGTACACAAGCACAACCTTAGCTCTGTGTGCGAGCGATAGCAGTTCAGGGCACAGGGATTTGTGGCAGACAGATGATTTGGTGGAAAGTTTCCTCTGTATGTAAAGAGTATGGTGCAGCTTGCAATCCATCGCCCCCCCCCAATCCCCTCCCCACAAGATTGCACCCAGGGCAGTTGCCTCTTTTGCCCACCCCTCCTCTCGGCCCTGCTTAGAATAAACTCACAAAAACGACTGCAGTGCTGAGCTTGTTTTATCCATTTGTTTGCCATGATATATCACCTGGCACCCATATCACAGTTGCCTAAAGGAAGACAATTATAATGTAGGTCATACATCACTGACAGTCAATTATTGAAAGGAATCCATAAGATTTGAATTTTCTAGAAAATTTGTTTTTCACAATTTTGGGCACTATAACAAAACATACAGACAGTAAAGCATTATTGAACCCACAAGCACAATTTGTTATATGGCAGCTTACCAATTTTTAGATGTGATGGCTTCATTACTTTTCTTCTTTTTTTTTTTAGGCTTTCCTTTTATTTATTTTTACCTGCCAATCTAACCAGTAAGTCTATTATTTTTCTAAAAGAACAAGCTTTAGTGCAGATGTATCAGTTACAGGGATAAGACAAATCATTTACCCCTGACATGGTACATACAATGGTCAGCTTTTATTTATTTATGTAAAATCTTTATCCCAAAAGGAAAAAAACTGTTAATGTATCTGCCTATAAAGTGTCAGCTGGAGTTTGGCTTCAATTTGTTAATGTATCTAAATCTGCTAGTACATCTAACACTCCCAATCCACCCCCACCCCTCTCCACACACACATCTAATGTGTTTTGGGTTTAAAACCACTTTAAATGACTTTTACAGTATAGTATAATAAACGCCCTTTTCTTTGCATGTCCATCTCATCAACTGCTTAGTTTTTCTACTCTATTAATGTTGTTTTATAAAAACTTGGTTATCATATCATTTTTGTCTATGATATTTCTGAAAAAATTTGATTTCGGCAAGCTTTAAAAATTCCTTCTCTTGTGATATTCTGTCCAGTTCTATACTAGAAGAATAACTGTATAAATATATAAACTACATATATCCACCAAACACATTTAATTGCCATGATAACTGTGTCAATTGTCACGCTAAAATGTGATAATGTACAAGGTGACTTAATAAAATGAAATATAAAATTAAATAAAGAACAAACACATGTGCATATATAAGATACTTAGAAATTTGGAAAAGAACAGTTGACGGACTTTAGTGGTACCAGAAGAGGACAATGAAAATCCAACAAATAATATATTGTCTTTATTACAAAAGTTCACATAGTTTTTCTAAAAGAAAATCATTATCTCAATACATATATAACATGTCAATTAATACTCTTATGTGACTCTATTACTGCTATGTCAAGAGGTTAACGCGTTCCACAATTATAGCTTCCTCAGGACCTCGATATCTTAACCAAAGATAGAGATGGCCTATCCAAAGAGAAAGGCATAGCTGTTAATAATACTGTATCAAAACATCAGCATAATACACATATCAACCTGCTTTTGGAGTTCCCATATAAAAAAAAAGGAATAAACATATCAATCATATGTATAAAGGCCCACTTATATGTGCCCTAGTATGAGGCAATAAAGATCATTAAAATATATATAAGAGAAAAAAAGTCCATATTATGTCTTCCAAAACACCACAGTGACACTTTACAGAAAGGGAGTGTTCAATCCACCTTGACAATCACCATGTGAGCCTTCACCAACCACAAGCAATGAACTCTTGCCAGAACATGAAGGCTCCATTACAGAGTCAAATCAGCATAAATATGACAATCCCATTAAGCAGAGATCCGGTTCATATTGTTTGACTGGAGTTCAGCAGTATATCTCATGAATCCAATCATCCATAAATGCACAAAATTCCACATAAAATCAAAATGGAAGAATCTACAGTGTAAAACGGCATAAAAGGTTTTATTGCACTTCAAAGTATGAATACTACTCACATGAATAAAATCAATATGCGCTTTGTATGCATAAAAATCCAAAGATGCATGATAGAGGTTCCAAACAATGCTGCATAAAAATGACCTGTCAAAGTAGGCGTAGCAACATCACTTGCATTAGTCTTATCAATATTCCTATCGCACACGTTCCTGGCAAGAAAGGCTCATACAATGGTGGGTACTGCAGCGATTACCAGCTGGGTTCTGTAAACGTCAAGCAAGTGTACATATTTGCCAGCAAACCATGGATCAACAGTCACCGCACAAAGGTTTTTTTTATTGTAGAGAGATCACATCCCAGAGATAAGTGCAGCATTTTGGGGCCTCGCAGGACCCCTTTGTCACGCTTGTGTCCTGAAGGGGTCCTGTGAACCGTTGCACCCCCGAAACTTTGCACTTATCTCTGTGATGTATAGATATAAAGAGGAAAATCCCATTAGACCCAAATGCGCTGCCAACATCCCTGATAGGTAAATCGAAAAAGGAGATACCTCCCAAGTGGGACTTTAACGGCAACAACAAGGTAAATAAAATATAATAATTTATTAAATTGTACAAATATACATAGAGAATAGCAGACTTAAAAACATGAATGATGCTGATAATAGTGGGTTCCCAAATAGAGTCCTGATGGCCCGACGCGTTTCGGGACACAGTCCGTCCCTTCGTCAGGGGCTTGTATCCGAATGGGATCACACTGTACAATACAAATTGAACCATATTAGAAAAAACACATATACAGTGATCATTAGTCATCTAAATAAGGGAAATAGCAGCATGGTAATTGCATAAGTCAGGGGTCATACCCAAACATATCATTATAGGGATTCACTGCTGGACCAACGAGCACTTGGGTATCTCCTTTTTCGATATCTCTGTGATGTGATCTCAGTACAATAAGAAAACCTTTGTACGGTGATTGTTGATCCATTGTGTGCTGGCGAATATGTACACTCACTTGCATTCGCTCTGTTCAATGCGTTTTGTCAGATGTGACGTTTATGCCCCCGATGATGTTACATATGATGAAACACGTTAGACCAAGCTAACTCATGTGACGTCGCCACGCCTACTTAGAATGCTTTTGTGAAGCGATTTTTGGAACCTCTATAATGCTTATTGGTATTGCTATGCATACAAAGCATTTTTGTTTTTATTCATGCAAGTAGTATTTATACTTTGAAGTGCAATAAAACCTTTTAGACAGTTTTACACTATGTGGATTCTTCCATTTTGGTTTTATGTGGAATTTTGTGCATTTATGGTCGCCATTGATGTTACTGTTGATTGGATTCATGACATATATTGCTGAACTCCAGCCAAACAATATGAACCGGATCTCTGCTTGATGGGATTGTCATATTTATGCTGATTTGACTCTGTAGTGGAGTCCTCATGTTCTGGTAAGAGTCCATTGCTTGTGGTTGGTGAAGGCTCACGTGATGATTGTCAAGGTGGATTGAGCACTCCCTTTCTGCAAAGTGTTGATGCTGTGTTTTGGAAGACCTATTCTGGACTCGTTTTCAATTATATATGCACATGTTAGTTCCATATTTTATATGTTATACTATATTTCATTTTAATTGAATCACCTTGTATATTATCACATTTTAGCACGTCAATTTACACAAATTATCACTGTTACATAGTGTGTCTGGCTATTTTTTTTGCCAACAGCTTTTTTTCCTGTCTATTTACCTGCCAACGCATTTTCTGTTTTTTTTTTATTTATAATTGCCGTGACTGGGTAAATACTACTTAACAATCAAGAGTGGATTTAGCTAGTATACCATCTGGAAGGTCACAGTGTAAGCAGATAATAGGAACCAAATCAATCATTGTTCTTAAACCGAAACAGAAGGAAAAATCAGTAAAGCCAGTGCTGTTTGTTTTCAAATGCTGACCCTCTGACTGCTGTACGGAGGATTACAGAGAGCTAATATCAATACATTTAGTGACATCTCAAAACTTTGAAACTACCTTCAATTTCAGCCCCAAGGACAATAGCCATCAGGACAAATAAAGAGGGCAAATCTGCCCAGGGAGGACACAGACAGCAAAAAATAAATAAAAAAATTACAGGAATTCTAATACTTACCTACTCTACCCAAAACATCCAAAAAAAGTTTCCCTATAGATACAATTTGTTGATGTTTAAAAGGATACATAAAAATAATAAATTGTGGCTATTTTAAATCTGCCTGGGAGCTCCCCCTCCCTGATAAAATAAGGTTCCAGCTTTGAAACATGTTCGGTTGAGAGAATATTGCAGTGGTGTTATCAGACAGCAGAGACAAGTAACCCTTTGCTAACCATGGATGGGAGTCCTAGCGAGTAAGTAACAGTGGAAACTGTCTTATTGTTGTTGTTGTTGGGTAAACTGTTTTAATGTGAGTAAAAACATTGGATGAGTATTTTTCATACTGTACAAGGGATTATTTTTTCTGCTTTTATTTTTATTAGAAAATTTGGTGGATTTATTCCACTAACACCCTATAGGTGTCTCTCAGCAGTGAGCATCAGATCCAAAAGTGAGGCATTGATAGAGGAAGTTAAGGTGAATGAAGACTGATCTGCATAGTAAAACTGAGGCTTGGATAGCAGGCCAGTATGTGGTACTGGAACTGTGAGCTGCCAGTAGTTGGAGAAAAAACAGAAGAGATTGACAATTGATCCTGGCTACATAGATTGCCAGCAGAACATTAGCTCACCTTTTCAAAGACTGGACAGAGCTGTTCAGCATAATGTGTATTATTCATTAGGGTTTAAGGAGCATCTGAATTTTGAGATTCTATATATTATTGCCTGGAGTTTTGCTTTAAAGTAAACATATGTGCAAAACAATTATATAAACTCTCCTGCACTTTCCCTACTGTGCTTTGAATTAAACTAAATTGAAAACTAATATAATCTAGTGGCTGCAAACATAAACTAGTGTTCTCACAGTGTACATATATATATGTTGAGCCATCTATTCAAGACAACTGTGAATGCATCTAATGTGCACACATCGCTTGGTGAATATATAATATGTGAAAAATGTCTCTCATAAGTCTCATAGGTAATATTATTCCCCCAAATCTTCACATTTCACCATGTGTGTATCATCAAACTTTAGTGACTTCCGCCACAGTTATACTTATGCTTTCACCTCTATGTGTGGACCCATTTAATTACAGGTCACAATATGCCTGCCCCACCAGGGGTATAAACCACACTCCTCTCTGATGCTTCTGTTGTGAAGTCTCCTCCTCATACATGAAATGGTGCTGATGTAAAAGGTGTGAAGTCCATTTAAGAAGCCGGTGTCATACCATCCTTGGTTCTGCAAGTGAACTCACAAGTGGCAGTTAACCCCCTGTCAGGGCTGGTCTCAGACCTCCTTTCTCAGTGCTCAGCTGTGTTAATTTCCAGCACTCATTGTTCTTCAGTGCCTCATCTGGTAATCATTTCCTGCTCATCAACCAGCCCCTTCTGGCTATTTAAACTGCCTGGTTCAGTTCTCCCATGCCTTCGCCTTGGTAAACATATCTGAAGACTCTCTGCTGTGTTCCTAGACTGTTAAAGACTTGCCTGGCTGACGTCTCTTCTGGTTCCTGATCCTGTTTGCTCTCTCTGACTACGCTGATCTCTGGCTTCCTGATTTACAGGCTTGCACTGACTACCCGCTTTGATTACCGTACCCTGGCTATGTTTTGACTGTGTTTACTATTTGTACAATTTTTACCACTATATTAAGTGTATTATAGCTAAAACTGCTTTTATTTATAAAGAAATGCACTTACAATAAGTTAAAACAGTTAGGCATATCACAATGACACCAGGGACGCTCCCGGGCCACTTCCGTTGCCAGGAACATGAGTGACAGGGTTTTGACCCCTGATGAAGTCACGCGATTAGTAACGATACATGTGGGGAGGTGCCAGGTCGCATTTGGAGCCGAACAGATGAGCAGTGGTACAGCTGATTGCTTTAGTTCTGAATCATTCCAGGCTGTGGATGCATATACAAGGCGATTTTAAATGTGAGTGTAATTTTTATTAAATTAAGGAAGTCTTATCTCTAGTTCAAATGAACTACTCCTATGAAAAATCCCTATCTACCAGTACAGGCAAGAGCCAATTATTTGACAGTTCATGGAAACTGTGGACAGACTGGTGTCACAATTGATCCTGATAATCCTATATAATACCATTTTTACCCTTTATTCCTCTCTGTAAAATCTTAAGACCTCTATTCTTGTTTGAATTTAGAGTGAACTATGTATGGATTTTCCTGACATGTTATTTCTTGCCTTTGTTAGACTATAACCACCTACATTTTCTTATTTTGATTTGTATCCTGTATTTTATCTTGATACTCAATAAAATGTATTGAAAAAAAAAAGAACTCCTACATAAAAATGACCACCATTGCTTGCTGTTACAAAGAGAAAGCCGATGGATCCATGATATACAAACTGTGGCCCCTAGGGGGCTTAATGAACAGCTAAGCCTCAATTGCTTTTTATGATCCTTTGGAACATCTTGCTCACTACCTGTTGGTGCTATTAACACCCTGACTGGTGGAGAAATGATGGGCAGAACAGTTTGTGGTATATATGCTCTCTGGCTAGATGGATATCCAGCTGATGGCCTTCTTCACACTTATGCGTTCTGACCCTGATCTCTTTGGCAAACACTTAGATACCTATGTGCTAATTGCCTCTAAACCAGTTTTGGATTTACACATTAAATATATACAGTATCTCACAAAAGTAAGTACACCCCTCACATTTTTGTAAATATTTTATTATATCTTTTCATGTGACAACACTGAAGAAATTACACTTTGCTACAATGTAAAGTAGTGAGTGTGTAGCTTGTATAACAGTGCAAATTTGCTGTCACTCCACAGTGTCATTTGACTCATTAGTGTTACAAGGTAAATTTGGTGTTATCACTCTCACTCTCTCATGCTGGTCACTGGAAGTTCAACATGGCACCTCATGGCAAAGAACTCTCTGAGGGTCTGAAAAAAAGAATTGTTGCTCTACACAAATATTGCCAAAGCTATAAGAAGATTGCCAAGACCCTGAAACTGAGCTGCAGCACAGGGGCCAAGACCATACCGAGGTTTAATAGGACAGGTTCCACTCAGAACAGGCCTTGCCATGGTCGACCAAAGAAGTTAAGTGCACATGCTCAGCGTCATAACCAGAGGTTGTCTTTGGGAAATAGATGCATGAGTGCTGCCGAGGTTGAGGGGGTGGGGGGTCAGCCTGTCAGTGCTCAGACCATACACTGCACACTGCATCAAATTGGTCTGCATGGATATTGTCCCAGAAGGAAGCCTCTTCTAAAGTTGATGCACAAGAAAGTCTGCAAACAGTTTGCTGAAGACAAGAAGACTACGGACATGGATTACTGGAACCATGTCCTGTGGTCTCCTGAGACCAAGATAAATGTATTTAGTTCAGATGGTGTCAAGCGTGTGTGGCAGGAACCAGGTGACCAGGTGAGGAGTACAAAGACAAGTGTGTCTTGCCTAAAGTCAAACATGGTGGTGGGAGTGTCATGGTCTGGGGCTGCATGAGTGCTGCCGGCACTGGGGAGCTACATTTTATTGAGGGAACCCTGAATGCCAACATGTACTGTGACATACTGAAGCCGAGCCCCTTTCCTTCGGTGACTGGGCCGCAGGGCAGTATTCCAACATGATAATGACCCCAAACACACCTCCAAGACGACCACTGCCTTGCTAAAGAAGCTGAGGGTAAAGATAATGAACTCGCCAAGCATGTCTCCAGACCTAAACCCTATTGGGCATCTGTGGGGTATCCTCAAACAGAAGGTAGAGGAGTGCAAGGTCTCTAAAATCCACCAGCTCCGTGATGTCATCATGGAGGAGTGGAAGAGGACTTCAGTGGCAACCTGTGAAGCTCTGGTGAACTCCATGCACAAGAGGGTTAAGGCAGTGCTGGAAAATAATGGTGGCCACACAAAATATTGACACTTTGGGCCCAATTTCCACATTTTCACTTAGGAGTGTACTCACTTTTGTTGCCAGTGGTTTAGACAATAATGGCTGTGTGTTGAGTTATTTTGAAGGGGCAGCAAATTTACACTGTTATACAAGCTGTACGCTCCCTACTTTACATTGTAGCAAAGTGTCAGTTCTTCAGTGTTGTCTCATGAAAAGTTATAATAAAATATTTACTAGACATGTGCATTCGTTTTTGTCCAAATGCATTTTCGTCCGAATTTTGGGTATTTTTGCTATCGTTTTAACAAACGATAACGAAAGCGCAGAATCCAAAATCCGAAAGATCTGACATAAACAAATGCTTTATTTTCATTTTCGTTGCGACAACAGTTCAATATAGATAGGAGATTCGACATGACGCCGACAATAACAATCTGTGTCTATCGAACCTGTGGTTGAATGTGCCTAACCTTAACTCTATTAGTCCAAGATTATTCTACATAGAGAGAGAAGATTTGACATTATAGAGACATGAAGATTCGACGAAGCAGCTAAAAACATACGATCGCAGCGAGCGGACATTTATGGTCAAATGCTCTGCCCATAGGCATACAACATTAGAATTCTACTATAGCTTGTAGGCGAAACATTCGACCGGAAATGTACGATTGCGGCGTCGTACAGTTTAGCTGCTCCGTCTAATCTTCTTAGAAAATTTGACAGACACCATAAGCCTTCAACAACAGATTCCACCTTAACCACTTGATAACCGGCCCATAGCCGAATGACGGCTACAGGGTGGTTTCTTAACTCTGGGAGGGCGTACATTGACGTCCTCCCAGAGAATCGGGAACATCCGTGCTCGCCGGATTCACGGGACCCGGCGCAACACGGTTCGCGGTAAAGGGCCAATGACAGCGGCCCTTTACCACGTGATCGCTCCGTCCAATGACGGAGCAATCACACATGTAAACAAACCAGGGACACAGGTCATCACAAGTTCATCGCTCTCCTCTCCTCACATTGATGCAGCGTGAGAGCAGAGGAGAGCTGTCCTGTGACAAACTGTGAGTTTTATATTGTGCCAAGCAGTGACCAGCAGTGCCCAACAGTTCCACAACAGTGCTAAACAGTGGCACATTAGTGCCATCTGTGCCACAATAGTGCCATCTGTACCACCTGTGCCACCTCTGTGCCACCAGTGCCACTACAGTGCACACCAGTGCCCATCAGTGCTCATCTGTGCCACATCAGTGCCCACCAGTGCCCACCAGTGCCGCCTGTGCCCACTAGTGCCACCTGTGCCCACCATCGATGCTTGTGTGCTAATCAGTGCCACCAGAGCCACACCAGTGCAACCAGAGCCACACCAGTGCCACTACAGTGCACACCAGTGTCACCCATGCCCACCATTGTCACCTGCGCCACTGCAGTGCCAACTGTGCCACTGCAGTGCCACATCAGTGCCGCCTGTGCCCACCAGTGCCGCCTGTGCCCACCAGTTCCGCATGTGCCCACCCGTGCTGCCTGTGCCACCTGTGTCCACCAGTGCCACCACAGTGCTCTGCAGTGCAGCCTCACCAGCCACCAGTATGGCAAAAAAATATTTTACAAGCGAGGAGGCCTACCAGCTTCTATGCATGACCGATGAGGGCAGCGGGGAGCTCTCTGAGTCTCAGTCCAATTTGGATTTGGCCTATGAACCCGTTACAAGTAGTGGGTCTGATACAGAATCGGAAGAGGAACGTGTGCCCGTGAAAAGAAGGTGTTCTAGCGTGGAGCAGCAGCCTACTACCAGCAGCGCAGGGCCATTCACCTCGCGAGCAGTGCTGTCCACCTCAAGAGCAGTGCCATCCACCTCAAGTGCAGTGCCACTGCAACAAAGGCCAGGCATCAGTAGGGTGTCATCTCAGCCCCAAAGGGATAGGGACCATGCCAGCCTTCCCTATGCCCTTCAAAACCCCCTGTGGCTTCCCCCTAATTCCGGAGCAGCAAATATCCCCCCTTTCACTGCCCAGCCAGGTGTCCAGGTGAACACCAATGATTTTGCCATGCTCTTTTTTTTTTCATTTGATTTTTACCAAAGACTTACTATCGTCAATTGTGGCTCAGTGCAACCTCTACACACAGCAGTACATAGTAAGCAACCCTGGTTCTAGTTACGCCCATCTCTTTGAGTGGAGAGAACTAACTGTAGAGGAATTCAACATTTTCTTAGGCCTAACTTTTAATATGGGACTCACAAAAAAAAACATTTACTCCTATTGGTCTACCAAAGCCATCCACCACATGCCAGTCTTCTCATCCCTTATGCCAAGATCAAGATACCTTATGATTATGCAGTTTCTTCACTATAATGACAACACCCAGTGCCCTCCCCGAAATGACCCAGCTTTTGACACACTATTTATAATTAGGCCGCTCCTAAATTTTTTCTCTGAAAAATTCTCCCAGTTATATACCCCCAAACAGAATATCTTCGTGGATGAGTCCCTTGTAAAATTCTAAGGCAGGCTGGGCATCAAACAGTTTATCCTGAGCAAAAGGGCCCGATATGGGGTTAAACTGTACAAACTTTGTGACCGAGCCATGGGGTAAATCTACGCCTTCCTGGTGTATGAAGGGAAGGACTCCCAACTGCATCCCCCTGAATGCCCAGAGTACATCTGAGCCAGCGGAAGAGTGGTTTGGGAGTTTGTCTATCTACTCCTTGGAAAGGGATACCACCTTTATGTGGATAATTTTTATACCAGCTTGCCCCTCTTCCGCAATCTTCACCGGAGGGCCACCTCAGCATGTGGTACAGTAAGAGCCAATAGAAAGGGCTTCCCGCAAAAACTCGTCAATGAAAGGCTACGACGAGGGGAGACGGCATCTTTGCGGAACCAGGAGCTATTGGCTGTCAAGTGGAGGGACAGACAAAACGTCCACATGCTCACATCAATCCACAACGACACCTACGTGGAAGTCCTTAGAAGAAACGGCCCAATCCAGAAACCAGCATGCGTCTATGACTATAATTTGTTTATGGGGGAGTGGACTTCAACGATCAGATGATTGAAACCTACCTTCCCACAAGAAAACCCGCCACTGGTATAAAAAAGTGTCCATTTATTTTTTCAGTTTGGCCAAGTATAACACTTATGTTATTTGCCAAAAATCTACAGAGAACACCGTATTCTATCTGCACTATCAAGAAGAAGTTATCTCCGGCCTTTTGTACCCTGAAAGCCCACCAAAAAATATTCGCTCTAATTCCGTGAGCAGACTCGACGAACGCCACTTTCCTGAGAAAACCCCCCCCCCGTGAAACAGGCACAAGACGTCAGAAGAAATGCCGGGTGTGCTCCAGAGGAGGAGTCAGAAGAGACACCATGTATTATTGTCCCGATTGTCCTTCCCAACCAGGCCTCTGTATAGGTCACTGTTTCCACCGTTACCATACTTCTCAACATTATTAGGGAAGTATGGTAAAGGTAATTCTCATTACCTGTCATTTTCCTCCACACCCCTTATGCCACTGCACTGAACTGTACATACCTCTGCCTTCTCCGGAACCGACCCTGGCCTGGTATACGACCAAGCTTCTGCCTAACGCTAAACTGTACCTCTGCCTTCTCCGGAACTGACCCTGGCCTGTTATACGACCACGCTTCTGCCTAACGCTAAACTGTACCTACCTTTGCCTGCTCTGGAACTGACCCTGGCCTGTTATACGACCATGCTTCTGCCTAACGCTAAACTGTACCTACCTCTGCCTGCCCTGGAACTGACCCTGGACTGTTTGACCACGTTTTTTGCCTGCCTCTTGGATTGATCTTTTACCCGGCTATGCTAGTGGGAACACAGGGGTCTCACATATGTGAGGGGCTCCAGAATTGTTTTTCTGGATGAAGAAAACAAATTTTTTAGTTTTCTCATTCCCGGATTAGGGTCTGGAGACTCGGAGACTTCAAAGAGATTTGGGTGGGAGAAGCCTCTATCCCTGTCCCCATTCTTTCCTGGCCTGCTACTTGGACCATGTTCCTGCTTACTACCAGGACCAATATTTTGGCACTGCTGGCAATGTCTCTACTTGCACTGACCCTGGACTGTATATGGACAGTATCCCTGTCTGTACTGTCTAAGGACAATATTCCGGCCTGCTGCCTGGACAATTCCATTCACTGTCGCTGACCACGTCCCTGCCTGCTGCCTGGATCAGGGCTCTCCTCCTGTGGACAATTGCACTACTAAAACCACATGTAATCTTTTGTTTATCCCTAGAACACCTGATGGTGCTTCTTAGATGTTGGGTCTCTATGTGGCCAGGCTGTGTAAAAAAAGCTCACACATGTGGTATCGCCATACTCAGGAGGAGTAGCAGAATATATTTTGTTGTGTAATTTTTGCTATGTACATGCTATTTGTTGGAAATATCTTATAAATAGACAACTTTGTGTAAAAAAAATGCGTTTTCATATTTTTTCCACATTTTCCAAAAACTTCTGGAAAAAAATTAACCGTTCAAAAGACTCATTATGCCTCATAGATTATACATTGGGGTGTCTGCTTTCCAAAATGGGGTCACTTTGTGGGCGTTTCCATTGTCCTGGTGCTCCAGGGCCTTCAAAAGTGTAATAGGTGGTTGAGAGACTAGATGTGTAATTTATGCTCTAAAGCCCCATACACACTATCAGTTTTCCTGCAGGTTTTTGTCTTCAGGTTTACCAAAACCATCTAATATGAGGTCAAACCTTAAGAGTTTCAATTCGTATGCAATCAGGCCGGCCCTTGCACTACATGGTTTTGGTAAACCTGAAGACAAAAATCTGCAGGAAAACTGATAGTGTGTATGGGGCTTTAGAGTATCGCCATACTCAGGAGGAGCAGCAGAATATATTTTGGGGTGTAATTTGTGGAATGTACATGCCATGTGAGAGAAATAACCTGTTATAATATAAAAATTAAAGTGTGGCGCTAATAATGTGTTGAGTGGATAGCGCCACTCAAAGAAAATAAATGACTGAAACTGATCCAAAAACATCAGTGAAGTGAATGGATGAAAGGAACAAACAAGAAAAATATACCCTATATAGAGTGTAGTTCATGCAGCTAAAAAATCGCAGGTATAAACATGCGAAGATTGGCTATAAAAATATATGTATAAAAATAAACAATTTAACCACTTAAGGACCGCCGCACGACGATGTACGTCGACAGAATGGCACGGACAGGCACAAGGGCGTACAGGTACGTCCCCTTTAAGAACCCGTCCGTGAGTCGCGCGTGTGCCGCCGGCGGCGCGCTCGCGACCCAGTCCGAAGCTCCATGACTGCACCTGCGGGACCCGCGGACCCGATCCCCGCCGGTTTCCCGCGATCAGGTCACAGAGCTGAAGAATGGGAAGAGGTAAGTGTAAACAAACCTTTCCCCGTTCTTCCTAGTGGCATGTCATTGACGGTCTGTTCCCTGTCATAGGGAACGACGATTAGTGATGTCACACACCAAGCCACGCCCCTCTACAGTAAGAATCACTCATTAGGTCAAACTTAACCCCTACAGCGCCACCTAGAGGTTAAACCCTTCACTGCCAGTGTCATTTTCACAGTAATCAGTGCATATTTATAGCACTGATCGCTGTAAAAATGACAATGGTCCCAAAAATGTGTCAAAAGTGTCCGATGTGTCTGCCATAATGTTGCAGTCATGATAAAAATCGCTGATCGCCGCCATTACTAGTAAAAATAAATTATTAATAAAAATGCCATAAAACTACCCCCTATTATGTAGATGTTATAACTTTTGCGCAAACCAATCAATAAACGCTTATTGCGATTTTTTTTACCAAAAATATGTAGAAGAATACATATCAGCCTAAACTGAGGGAAAAAAAACATTTTTTATATATTTTTTGGGGATATTTATTATAGAAAAAAGTAAAAAATATGTAATTTTTTTCTAAACCGTCGCTCTATTTTTGTTTATAGTGCAAAAAATTTAAACCGCAGGAGGTGATAAAATGCAACTAAAAGAAAGCTCTATTTGTGGGAAAAAAGGACATCAATTTTGTTTGGGAGCCACGTCGCAGGACCGCGCAATTGTCAGTTAAAGCGACGCAGTGCCGAATCGCAAAAAGTGGCCTGGTCTTTGACCAGCAAAATGGTCCGGGGCTGAAGTGGTTAATAAAGAAATCTATATTGGAATGTATAAAAAATTGTGAGATACTGTATCCTATACATGTGACTATTAATCCTGTGGAATCAAACAGTACACTGGTAAGTGACAATTGACAGAGATAAAATATATCTCAAAAGTGATTAGCTTTCAATAGGCAATTGAACCATAATAAAAGCAACTAGGTAGTCCATAAAGATAAGGTCACAGTCCACAGACATGAGATGATGACACACTACGATGATCAAAACCCAGATAACTTGCAAAGTAGGTAAGATGTACAGCGTAGATGGTCACCCAGGAGTGCTTTTAATCTTTGGATAGTGGGGGGAGAAAAGAATACTCTTACCCGCAGATGTAGACCCAACTCACCGTACGGCGGTGGGTCAATCAGGCTTGTATCCGCCGATTGTGGAACCAGGAATATGGATCCTCCGGTCGTCTCCTCCTTCTGCTGACAATGCGTCCAAAGGGGCCAGTAACTCAGGGGAATGAGAAAAAACTGGATGTTGAATGATCCAATACCCAGACCATGGCTCCACCGAGCGTTAGGTTATAAAATGGAAAAAAAGAGAGAGGGTCTCCACATAGTGTAAATCCAAAGAATAGCTTGGGTGTTTATTGAAAAAGTAAAAATATTCAAACAAATTAATATATTAAAAAAGATTGCAATCAAGTAAAAAAGTGCAGTGTAGGGCAGCTTAGGACAGCGTGTAGACCCGACGCGTTTCATCTCCAAAGACTTCAACTGGGGTACACGTTAGCCCACCACCCCCTGCGCTTATATAGGAAGAGAAATAACTTAATCATAAGCATGTGTATCCTGTCACGAATCCCGCTTCCGGGGTCTGATTACACGTTATGGCCGTGGTGACGTCAATATGGGTCACATGTGCGTGTCAGCCAGTGAACGTATCAATACTAAGTCCTAATTGTATATAGGGACATTGTATACTTAACATAAACGGACGTAGTGATCTGCCCTATTCTTTACCAAGTCTCGACCTGAGGTACCAATCATTGCTCGACTACAATACCTCGTGACCATCGGGATAGCCCGCAAAGCTCACTGGGGCGCGTAGTTCCGGAATATGCCATACAGGCTAAAATTCCAGGGTTCTGCCTTCCAGCGTGATGGCGTGTGTCTCGAGACTATGTCTAACAGCCATGTGACTACGGGGATGGGACGCAAAGAATGATGGGGCGCGTAGTTCTGGAGTATGCCGTGCAGGCTAAAACACCAGAGCAATGCCATCCAACACCTTACCTTTGCGTCGCACGTGCAGGTCGAGGCACTAATTAGATGGATGGTAAATATACATATCAAAAAGGGAAAAAAATTAATAAACTAAGGTGAGATTGTGTGAAAGGCAACACAGACTTTTACAAAGTGTTATAGTGTCTAAACAATCGCCAATCATATGAAACAATATCTATACGTATAAAGGAAGTTCAGAATGGCCTGAAATATTTAATGGAAAATATCACAGCTATAGGCAAATGCAAATGTTAGAAATATAAGGGAATGTCATGAGGGTGTGCATCACCTCGCAAATTAACACCAAGGGGAGGATATATAAACAGTAATAGACCAAAAATGGTCTCCATATGATAAAATAAGAAAAATAAGAAACAAGGAGATAATGGTCACACCAGGCACCTAAAGGCCAATGCATGTATGAACTATAGTTCTAATAGTAACCCACAAAAAATATGAAAAAATAAAAATTAAATTAAAAATAAATATTATTGTTATTCAAAGTAGATATTTTTATGGCTAAATGGAAGGAGGATGTCGTCTATGCTCTTAATCGACCTGAGATCGTTCTCTGGGTTCGATACATAGACGACATCCTCCTCCTATGGAAGGGTGATCAGAATTCTTTGGAGATGTTCATGTCTACTTTGAATAACAATAATATTGGTATCAAATTATCCTATGAGGCAAGCTTTTCAAGTATACACTTTCTTGATTTGGAGATCTTTACAGTTGGTGATCAATTGGTGACAAAAACATTCTTTAAAACCACCGACCGGAATCGATACATTCCGGTCGATAGCTGCCACCATTCAGCATGGTTAAAGTCAGTGCCACGCAGTCAGTTGTTACGGATTAGGCGCAACTGCACCAACCTTTCAGACTTCCATCACCAGGCCAATATATTGAAATCCAGATTCATAGACAAAGGATATCAGCCCTCCATAATAGATGAAGAAATTCGCAAAAAAAATAATAATTTGCCAATAGGAATTCACCAATGGTGGAACAACCAAAGCGTGTTCAGGATTTGAAATATAAATGGTCTTTTTTTACAACATTTTCCGTTCAACACAAGCAGATTAAGGACATTTTCCAAAAGCATTGGAAAGTCCTAAAAAATTATCAAGTTATGGGTTTTACACTTCCGGATAAAGCAGGTGTTACATACAGGGGGGCACCCTCTTTGAGGGGCCAGATCGCACCTAGCGTTACCGATCCCACAGTAGCTTCCATTTTCTTTCCACATTTAAAAGCATATTATCCCTGTCGTAAGTGTAAGGTATGTGTGGTCAACACCTGTGGACGAAGAAAGACAGAGACTTTTAACTATAGTTCATACATGCATTGGCCTTTAGGTGCCTGGTGCGACCATTATCTCCTTGTTTCTTATTTTTCTTATTTTATCATATGGAGACCATTTTTTGGTCTATTACTGTTTATATATCCTCACCTTGATGTTAATTTCTGAGGTGATGCACAACCCTCATGACATTCCCTTATATTTCTAACATTTGCATTTGCCTATAGCTCTGATATTTTTCATTAAATATTTCAGGCCATTCTGAACTTCCTTTATTCGTATGGATATTGTTTCAAATGATTGACGATTGTTTAGACACTATAACACTTTGTAAAAGTCTGTGTTGCCTTTCACACAATCTCACTTTAGTTAATTTTTTTTCCTTTTTGATATGTATATTTACCATCCATCTAATTAGTGCCTCGACCTGCACGTGCGACACAAAGGTAAGGTGTTGGATGGCATTGCTCTGGTGTTTTAGCCTGCACGGCATACTCCAGAACTATGCGCCCCAGCATTCTTTGCATCCCATCCCCGTGGTCACATGGCTGTTAGACGTACTCTTGAGACACGCGTCATCGCGCTGGAAGGCGGAACCCTGGAACTTTAGCCTTTACGTCATATTCCGGAACTATGCGCCCCAGCGTGCTTTGCGGGCTATCCCGATGGTCACAAGGTATTGCAGTCGAGCAATGATTGGTGCCTCAGGTCGAGACTTGGTAAAGAATAGGGCAGATCACTATGTCCATTTATGTTAAGTATACAATGTCGCTATATACAATTAGGACTTCGTATTGATACGTTCACTGGCTGACATGCACATGTGACCTATATTGACGTCACCACGGCCATAACGTGTAATCAGACCCAGAAGCAGGATTCGTGACAAGATACACATGCTTATGATTAAGTTATTTCTCTTCCTATATAAGCGCAGGGGGTGGTGGGTTAACGTGTACGCCAGTTAAAGTCTTTGGAGATGAAACGCGTCGGATCTACACGCTGGCCTAAGCTGCCCTACACTGCGCTTTTTTACTTGATTGCAATCTTTTTTAATATATTAATTTGTTTCAATATTTTTACTTTTTCAATAAATACCCAAATTACTCTTTGGATTTACACTATATGGAGGCCCTCTCTCTTTTTTCCATTTTATAACCTAACGCTCGGTGGAGCCACAGTCTGGGTATTGGATCGTTCAACCTTCAATTTTTTTCTCATTCCCCGGAGTTACTGGCCCCTTTGGACGCATTGTCAGCAGAAGGAGGAGACGACCGGAGGATCCATATTCCTGGTTCCACAATCCGTGGATACAAGCCTGATTGACCCACCGCCGTACGGTGAACTACACTCTATATAGGGTATATTTTTCTTGTTTGTACCTTTCATCCATTCACTTCACTGGTGTTTTTGGATCAGTTTCAGTCATTTATTTTCTTTGAGTGGTGCTATCCACTCAACACATTATTAGCGCCACACTTTAATTTTTATGTTTTTGTTCACAATTTTGTCTAGTTGTTGTGTTGGCAGCATGTATCGCTATTTTGGTTGGCGCAGTATATTATCCTATATATAACCTGTTATAATGACAATTTGGTGTGAAAAAAATAAAAATAATTAAAAAAAATCATTTTGCAAAGAATTGTAGGAAAAAATGACAACTTCAAAAAACTAACTATGCCTCTTACTAACTACCTTGGAATGTCTACTTTCCAAAAAGGGGTCATTTGGGGGGTATTTGTACTTTACTGGCTTGTTAGGGTCTCAAGAAATTAGGCTGTCAGTACATCATGTGTGTATGCAAATTGATAAATTTTCAGTAATTGGTACCATAGCTTGTAGACACTTTAACTTTCACACAGACTAAATAATATCTACTAATTTTGGTTTATTTTTACCAAAGATATGTAGCAGTAAAAAATTTTGGCCAAATTTATGAAGAAAAATTACTTATTTGCAAAATTTTATGATAGAAATTAAGAAAAATGCATTTTTTTTTTTTTTTTCATTTATAGCACGAAAAATAAAAAACCCAGAGGTGTTCAAATACCACTAAAAGAAAGCTCTATTTTGTGTGAAAAAAAGGATGAAAATTTCATATGGGTACAGTGTTGCATGACTGAGTAATTGTCATTTAAAATGTGAGAGCACCGAAAGCTGAAAATTGGTCTGGTTATTAAGGTGGTTTAAGTGCCCAGTTGTCAAGTGGTTAATTAATTTCGATTTCCGGACTGCATTTTTTAACAATTTTTTTTTTTATAAAAATGAATTTCGGAAGTAACTATATAAATTAATTTTTTGGACGAAAACGAAATTCCGAAACAAAATATTTCAGTGTGCACATGTCTAATATTTACAAAAATGTGAGGGGTGTACTCACTTTTGTGACTTACTGTATATATTATTGTTAATTTTTAGTTCAAGAACACATATTTTGGAGATTAGTGCATGCAGCAGCGAAATGCACAGCACATTTTTATTTTTCACATATTATATATTCAGCAATTGATGTTTGCACGTTAGATGTATTCACAGTTGTGTTAAATAGATGACACAACATTTTTATTAATATATATATTTAAAATAAACATTTTTACACTTGAAAATTAACTTCCTCACTTGGTGAAGAGTAGATGTTATTAATCAAATACCAACTTCCGATTTAGTGTTATATGCATCACGGCAGCAAGCAGGAGAGATGGGAAAAACAATAAAATCATACAAAGTACTATATATAAAAAAATATATATTTTTTCAAAATTGTTGCTCTTTTTTTGTTTATAGCGCAAAAAATAAAAACCGCAGAGGGGATCAAATACCACTAAAAGAAAGCTCTATTTGTCGGAAAAAAAGGACAAAAAATTTTGTTTGGGTAGAGCGTCGCACAACTGTGCAATTGTCAGTTAAAATGACACAGTGCAGTACTGCAAAAAATGGCCTGGTCATTAGGGGGAAAATCTTATGGGGATGAAGTTGTTAAACCTCTGCCAGCTAAAACACCTAGATAACTAAGTGTAAATATAGATGTGTTCAGTGAAACCTGCAGCAATGGAAAGATCTCTGTTCTGGCAAATGTTTATGCCATCATCTGAGCAATGCTGTGTACAATTAATATAGGCAGTGGCTAAGCCATGACTATTTAGAGACATACTGAAGAACTTCACAAATTTCAAGCTCTTCCTCCTCCTAATCTTTCTTTCCCCATAACCAGTCTTATTTCAATACAGAAGACAGCATCTCTGCTGTTGTTTACACTTACCTGTCTTCTGTGAGCCATGAATGTTCTCTAGTCTGCTTCAGAGCTTTGAAGAAGCTTGTGTTCACGAGCGAAAGATGTCAGCACAGCGTCATTACCCTTGTGATGTTCATTCCTAGACCAGACCCTGCAGACTCCCACACCCACGGTATCTACGTGTGGACCGACACTGCACAAACAAAGAGTGCTCTGGTGGACTACCTCCATGTGGATTTTGTCCACGAGGCATTAGGAGCCTTCATCATGGCTGGGAAGTGGTGAGATCGCACTGATTTACTTTGTGTATACTGTAGGACACTGAATAACCAACATATAGATTGCCTCCCAGCAAGATACTACATGCACACCGCTCCTATCTGCACCTGTCCACCCACTTACAGTCCAGCTTTACACAGCCAGGTTAGCCATTTGGTCACCATTCAGTATATCAGTGCGCAGACTCTATTCAGCCTTTACCTGTACCTAGGGCTGTACTATGCAAATGCACCTCTGATTGACTATGTTTCAGCGGACTCAGCTATCCATCCATCCCTCACATATTTCACTTCACGTCTGACCCTGCACTACCGTTGAAGTCATAGACTGGCCAACTGTGGTTAAACCACATTATACTCTATCTGCAGTCACTTGCACTAGTGTCTCTTTGATTCAACCATCGGATTGGATATGTGTGTGGTGGATCTGTGATTTGTGTGGGTGTCTGCAGCTGCTTTCTTGTCTGGTTTTGACTATGTTGTCATTTTAACTTTTTGTTATGGCGGTTTTTGCTATTTTTCATTTTCTATTTTGACTTATTATACTCTAATAAAGCTGTTTATAATTGACCGATTGATCCTCTTTGAAGATTTCTTTTTGGACCTTTAGTCCTCCTTAAATATTTCCTAAATACCCTGGCACCCTTCAAATCCTGAATTATCTCACCTACTCAGCACCATGGTTCACACCAGAACTGCGTCAACTAAAAGCAAAAGGATATCAGTTGGAGCGAATGAAGAAAAGATGATCCACACTTTGGTCGTTGATCTTAAAAAAATGATGTATTTATTGACAAGCCACAGTAGACAAATGCAAATAGGAAAGGTTGACGCGTTTCATCCTATAAGGCCTTAGTCATAACCATCAGTTGGAGCTCCTTTCCAAAAAAACTAGACTTACTATTCTCAAATAACTAATCTCTCTTCCTTCCCTGCGTAGCCTCTCTCTTCCACCCTTTCTGCCGCTCTGTGCTGCTTCTGGTTCCTGGGTCCTCTTTTCCCAGGAACTCTGCTATGCGCGTCGGGACCCTTCGGGGTAAGACCGCTCTATATTAAGATTCCTCTCAACTCAACTCAACTCATGATAACCATATTCTTCACTATAAGTTTGCTCTATCTGCAGAAAAATCCACCTACTTTACACAATTAATACATTCAGGGGAAGGTGGAACTAAGGTCTTGTTTTCTGTAGTCAATAGCATATTTAAGCCACCAGACTCTTTTCCTCCTTATCTCTGTACAACTTATTTTTATGATTCTCTAATGAAATTTTTCAACACCAATGTTGAAAAGATTCACTAACAACTGACTCTGAACCCCTCCCACTGTCTGTTTTCTCCAGCTCTCTCTGCACCTCTCTCTCATGTTCTTTCTCAAACACCAAACTTCCCTCTGTCGCTGAAGTAACTACCTGTCAGTTAGATCCTCTTCCTACTGTCCTGGTTAAAGCTTGTCTACCCTCTCTGTCCTCTTTATTACCTGATATTATACATTATTCTCTGACCTCTAGCATTGTTCCCTCATCTTTAAAACAGCTGTAATAACCCCCACACTTAAGAAACCTGGTGCAGACTCCAGTGACTTTAGCAACCTTTGGCCAATCTTAAACCTTCCTTTTCTATGCTTGAAAAATAACAGTTGCTTCTCAGGTCTATACTTGCCTCTCTGCCTTTGACCTATTCAATCACTTGCTGTCTGGTTTCTGTCCCCTACATAGCACTGAAACTGCTTTTTGTCTCATAACTATCCTCACCCTCCTGAGTGCGGCATTTGATACCATTTCTCGTAACATTCTCCTTGACAGATTAGCCTCTCTTGGATTCTCTGACACATCCCTGAACTGGTGTAAATCTTATCTCTCTGGCCATACTCAATTCATCCAACTCAAAGCTTTCAAATCTCAACCATCTCTACTCTCTGCTGGTGTGCCCCAGGGTTCTGTCCTGGGGCCCATTCTGTTCCTAATCTATCTTCTTCCTCTCTGTCTCATATTCCATAAATTTAACATCCACTTCCAATACTACGCAGATGACACCCAGCTCTACCTGTCCTCTAAACCTACGCCGACTACCAATCTTCTACCCAAATCCCTTACCAATTGTTTACAGAAAATCAAATCCTGTCTCTCTTCCAAATTTCTCAAATTAAACAGTGACAAAAGTGAGGTTCCCCTCATTGGCACGAAATCCACCCTGACAAAACTTAACAGTTTTTTAGTTAATATTGATAACTCAATAGTCTTTCCCTCCCCCTCAGGAAAAGAGTCTGTGTGTCATCCTCGACAGCACACTATCTTTCCAAGCCCACATCAGTAATGTCACTCAGTCAGCATATTTCCATCTGCGTAAGATTTTTTCTCACACCCAAGAGCACTGCTGTTCTCATTCACAATCTGGTCCCTTCCTGCATAGATTACTGCAATTCCCTTCTTTTAGGTATCCATTTCAAGTCCCTCCAAAAACTGCAACCAGTTCAGAACTCTGCTGCTCACATCATCACCAGAAACCCCTCCTTTAATTACATCACTCCTGTCCTTCAGCACCTTCACTGGCTTTGGGTCAATATTGTATTGATTTCAAGATTCTGTTACTTACCTTTAAGGTCATTCATAACCTCACTCCTCCGTACCTCTCTGAACTCCTGCCTATCAACAGACCCTCTCACACTCTCAGGTTGTCTTCTTCCATTCACCTAAATGTTCCATCTACCCATCTGACCACTATGGGACTGAGAGCCTTTAGCTGCTTTGCCCCTTGACTTTGGAACACCCTGCAACCTGACATCCGCAAGATTAAATTCCTAACTATCTTCAAATTTAGTCTAAAAACTCATATTTTTAAACTAGCATACTCTGTCTAATTACATTGATTTGTTTTTGGAATTTAATGGCCATGTAATGTAAAATGTATTTTATTTACTTTTTTGTTGCTTTGTTGCTATCTTTGTAAGGTGAACTTGGGTGTTCTGAAAGGTGCCTATAAATAAAATGTATTATTATTATTACATTGAACCTGGCTACCTGTACCATGTGATTAGCTGTAGCCAATCACAGATCAAAACCACAAACAAGCTGTTCATGAATAGTTAACTCATTCATGACAGCTACAACTATTGTTTTTACAGTGATCAACGCTGTGCTGCACTGGTGACAGTATGTAAAAAAGACTTCCCAAAAAAGGGTTCATTTGGGGGGAATGTGTACTGTCCTGGCATTTTGAGGCCTCAAGAAATGAGGTGGGCCGTTGGTACATCAGGATTGATCAATATATACTATAGTTTGTAGACACTATAACTATCACATAAACCATTTTAACCACTTAACGACCACCCACTTTAAATATACGTCGGCAGAATGGCACGGACAGGCACAATCACGTACCTGTACGTGCCTGCCTTCGTATGGGTGGGGGTCCAATCGGACCCCCCTCCGGTACAGTGAGCGGCCGGGATCGCTTCAGGAGAGATCCGTGATGAGGGGGCCGCCATTCGATTCTGGCCACCCCCTTGCGATCGCTCCCGGCGAATCAAATGCTTCCTCTGCCTGTGTAATGTTTACACAGGCAGGAGGAAGTGATGTCATCCCTCATGGGGCGCTCACATATACTGAGCGCCGCATGAGAGAAGACACAGAGGTTAGTGCACAAACACTACACTAACACCAGCACACATAGGCACATGACCGCTCCCCCAGGCCCCCCAGACACCCCCAGATCACCCCCTAGATCACCCCCAGCCCCCAGTCACAGTGTCACTGATTACAGTGACCATTTATTTACTGATCACTGCAATCAGTGACATTTGTGACTGTAAAAATGTCAGGGCAGTTAGTTTTAGGTCCAGTGTAGCCCCCTAACCCCCCCTAATAAAGGGTTAACCCCTTGATCACCCGCCAGTTAACCCTTTCACTCCCTAGCACTGCCGTCACTAAGCAATCGTTTTTCTGATCGCTGTTTTAGTGTCGGTGATGCCGATAGGTAGCCAGTTATTTTTTTTAGGTTTGCCGCAAGTTTTTATAGCGTCGGGTACCCCCATATATTACCTAATAAAGGTTTAACCCCTTGATCGCCCCCCCAGGTAACCCTTTCACCCGTGTCACTAAGCGATCGTTTTTCTGATCGCTGTCTTAGTGTCGGTGATGGCGATAGGTAGCCAGTTATTTTTTTAGGTTCGCTGCAGGTTTTTATAGCGTTGGGTACCCCCATATATTACCTAATAAAGGTTTAACCCCTTGATCGCCCCCCCAGGTAACCCTTTCACCCCCTAGCACCGCTGTCACTAAGCGATCGTTTTTCTGATCGCTGTCTTAGTGTCGGTGATGCCGATAGGTAGCCAGTTATTTTTTTTGGTTCGCCGCAGGTTTTTATAGCGTCGGGTACCCCCATATATTACCTAATAAAGGTTTAACCCCTTGATCGCCCCCAAGGTAACCCTTTCACCCCATTTTGCCAGTGTCACTAAGCGATCGTTTTTCTGATCGCTGTCTTAGTGTCGGTGATGCCGATAGGTAGCCAGATATTTTTTTTAGGTTCGCCGCAGGTTTTTATAGCGTCGGGTACCCCCATATATTACCCAATAAAGGTTTAACCCCTTGATCGCCCCCCCAGGTAACCCTTTCACCCCCTAGCACCGCTGTCACTAAGCGATCGTTTTTCTGATCGCTGTCTTAGTGTCGGTGATGCCGATAGGTAGCCAGTTATTTTTTTTGGTTCGCCGCAGGTTTTTATAGCGTCGGGTACCCCCATATATTACCTAATAAAGGTTTAACCCCTTGATCGCCCCCAAGGTAACCCTTTCACCCCATTTTGCCAGTGTCACTAAGCGATCGTTTTTCTGATCGCTGTCTTAGTGTCGGTGATGCCGATAGGTAGCCAGATATTTTTTTTAGGTTCGCCGCAGGTTTTTATAGCGTCGGGTACCCCCATATATTACCCAATAAAGGTTTAACCCCTTGATTGCCCCCCCCCAGGTAACCCTTTCAACCCCTAGCACTGCTGTCACTAAGCGATCGTTTTTCTGATCGCTGTCTTAATGTCGGTGATGCCGATAGGAAGCCAGTTATTTTTTTTAGGTTCGCCGCAGGTTTTTATAGTGTCGGGTACCCCCATATATTACCTAATAAAGGTTTAACCCCTTGATCGCCCCCCCCCAGGTAACCCTTTTACCCCCTTTTTGCCAGTGTCACTAAGCGATCGTTTTTCTGATCGCTGTCTTAGTGTGGGTGATGCCGATAGGTAGCCAGTTATTTTTTTTAGGTTCGCCGCAGGTTTTTATAGCGTCGGGTGCCCCCATATATTACCTAATAAAGGTTTAACCCCCTGATTGCCCCTAGTTAACCCTTTCACCAGTGATCACCATATAAGTGTTACGGGTGACGCTGGTTAGTTAGTTTGCTTTTTATAGTGTCAGGTGATATCAATTAGGTTTTAGCGTCAGAGAGGGTCTGTGTCGCCCCCAGGCAGTGTCAGGTTAGTGCCAGTAACGCTAACACCAACGCGTGAAGCATAGACCTTCCTTAGTGGTATAGTATCTGAACAGATCAATATCTGATCAGATCTATACTAGCGTCTCCAGCAATTTAGGGTTTCCAAAAACGCAGTGTTAGCGGGATCAGCCCAGATACCTGCTAGCACCTGCGTTTTGCCCCTCCGTCCAGCCCAGGCCACCCAAGTGTAGTATCAATCGATCACTGTCACTTAATCACTTAAGCCCCGGACCATTTGGTAGCTAAAGGACCAGAGGTGAATTCAGAATTTTGCACTGCGCTGCTTTAACTGTAAATTGTGTGGACATGCAATGTTGTACCCAAACGAAATTTGCGTCCTTTTCTTCCCACAAATAGAGCTTTCTTTTAATGGTATTTGATTGCCTCTGCGATTTTGATTTTTTGCGATATAAACGGAAAAAGACCGAAAATTTTGAAAAAAAATGATATTTTCTACTTTTTGTTATCAGAAAAATAGAATAAACTCAATTTTAGTCATACATTTAGGCCAAAATGTATTCAGCCACATGTCTTTAGTAAAAAAAAATGTCAATAAGCGTATATTTATTGGTTTGCACAAAAGTTATAGCGTTTACAAACTAGGGTACATTTTCTGGAATTTACACAGCTTTAAATTTATGACTGCCTATCTCATTTCTTGAGGTGCTAAAATGGCAGGGCAGTACAAAACCCCCCCAAATTACCCCATTTTGGAAAGTAGACACCCCAAGGAAATTGCTGAGAGGCATGTTGAGCCAAATTGAATATTTTTTTTTTGTCCCAAGTGATTGAATAATGAAAAAAAAATACAAAAAGTTGTCACTAAATGATATATTGCTCACACATGCCATGGTTATATGTGGAATTGCACCCCAAAATACATTTTGCTGCTTCTCCTGAGTTCGGGGATACCACATGTGTGGGACTTTTTAGGAGCCTAGCCGCGTACGGGCCCCGAAAACCAAGCACCGCCTTCAGGATTTCTAGGCACAAATTTTTGATTTGACTCCTCACTACCTATCACAGTTTCGAAGGCCATAAAATGCCAAAATAGCACAAAACCCCCCCAAATGACCCCATTTTGGAAAGTAGACACCCCAAGCTGTTTGCTGAGAGGCATGGTGAGTATTTTACAGCTCTCATTTGTTTTTGAAAATAAAGAAAGAACTTTTTTTTTTTTTCTTTTTTTTTTCAATTTTCAAAACTTTGTGACAAAAAGCGAGATCTGCAAAATACTCACAATACCTCTCAGCAAATAGCTTGGGGTGTCTACTTTCCAAAATGGGGTCATTTGGGGGGGGGGGTTTGTGCCATCTGGGCATTCCATGGCCTCCGAAACTGTGATAGGCAGTGAGAAGTGAAATCAAAAATTTACACCCTTAGAAAGCCTGAAGGCGGTGATTGGTTTTTGGGGTCCCGTACGCGGCTAGGCTCCCAAAAAGTCTCACACATGTGGTATCCCCGTACTCAGGAGAAGCAACAGAATGTATTTTGGGGTGTAATTCCACATATGCCCATGGCATGTTTGAGCAATATATCATTTAGTGACAACTTTGTGCAAAAAAAATAAAAAAATTATTTTTTCCGCAACTTGTGTCAACATATAAAATATTCCATGGACTCGACATGCCTCTCAGTATATAGCTTGGGGTGTCTACTTTCCAAAATGGGGTCATTTGGGGGGGTTTTGAACTGTTCTGGCATTTTATACACAACATTAGGAAGCTTACATCCACTCTTCTAACCACTTGAAGACAAAGCCCTTTTTGACACTTTTTGTTTACATGAAAACATATTTTTTTTTTTGCAAGAAAATTATGTTGAACCCCCAAACATTATATATATTTTTAAAGCAAAGGCCCTACAGAATAAAATGGTGGGTGTTGCATTTTTTTTTCTACACAGTATTTGCGCAGCGATTTTTCAAACGCATTTTTTGGGGAAAAAATACACTTTTTTTAATTTTAATGCACTAAAACACACTATATTGCCCAAATGTTTGATGAAATAAAAAAGATGATCTTAGGCCGAGTACATAGATACCAAACACAACATGCTTTAAAATTTCGCACAAACGTGCATTGGCGACAAACTACATACATTTTTAAAAGCCTTTAAAAGCCTTTACAGGTTACCCCGTTAGATTTACAGAGGAGGTCTACTGCTAAAATTACTGCCCTTGATCTGACCTTCGCGGTGATACCTCACATGCATGGTGCAATTGCTGTTTACATATGACGCCAGACCGACGCTTGCGTTCGCCATTGGGCAAGAGCAGGGCAGGACAGGGGTGCTTTTTTTTTATTATTAATTTTGCTTTTTTATTTTATTTTTAAATTGTTCCTTCCATATTTATTTTTTTTATCATTTTTATTGTTATCTCAGGGAATGTAAATATCCCCTATGATAGCAATAGGTAGTGACAGGTACTCTTTTTTTGAAAAAACTGGGGTCTAGACCCTAGATCTTTCCTCTGCCCTCAAAGCATCTGACCACACCAAGATCGGTGTGATAAAATTCCCTCCCACTGCTTGTAAAAGCAGTCCAGAGGCTAATTAGCCACTAGGATTGCTTTTACATGAAAGCCGGCCGCTGGCTGAAAAGAATGATACCAAGATGATACCTAAACCCGCAGGCATCAATCTGGTATAACCATTCAAAGTCCAGCAACATACCAGTACGTTGCTGGTCCTTGTTGGACATGAATTGTAATCAGGTGGCTGAACGAAAAAAGAGATTGATCGGTGGGTATGCCCACCATTAGAATACCGCCCTTCATCCACCCACTTCTAATGATGGGCATACATGCACCATTTATATATGCCGAAGCATGGGGGCATCCTCCCGCAAAAAAGTTATGCCGCACACACATGGACGGACTTTTCCACGGGCAAGCCTCCGTTGGAATTTCGATCGTATGTACGCGGCATTAGGAGCAAAATCACTCCTCCGCCCCTGCTGCCCCAATGCTTCGGCATATTTGCTTTTTTTTTTAACTGTGGTGGTGAAATCACCTCCTACAGCACTGGAGTTGCAGGGATCAGGCCTGTCTCTGCGAACGCTGCAGTTATGTGTGTTGTGTTTTGTAAGTGACAGTGATCGATCGATACTGCACTTGGGTGGCCTGGGCTGGACGGAGGGGCAAAACGCAGGTGCTAGCAGGTATCTGGGCTGATCCCGCTAACACTGCGTTTTTGGGAACCCTAAACTGCTGTGGACGCTAGTATAGATCTGATCAGATCAGATATTGATCTGTTCAGATACTATACCACTAAGGGAGGTGTATGCTTCACGCGTGGGTGTTAGCGTTACTGGCACTAACCTGACGCTGCCTGGGGTGTGACGCAGACCCTCTCTGACGCTAAAACCTAATTGATATCACCCGCCGGGCGATCAGGGGGTTAAACCTTTATTGGGTTATATACGGCGGGTGCCCTGACACTATAAAAAGCAAACTAACTAACCAGCGTCACCCGTAACACTTATATGATGATCACTGGTGAAAGGGTTAACTAGGGGCAATTAGGGGGTTAAAACCTTTATTAGATAATATATGGGGGTACCTGACGCTATAAAAACCTGCGGCGAACCTAAAAAAAATTACTGGCTACCGATCTGCATCACGGACGCTAAGACAGCGATCAGAAAAATGATCGCTTAGCGACAGTGGTGATAGGGGGTGAAAGGGTTACCTGGGGGGTGATCAAGGGGGTTAAACCTTTATTAGATCATTTATGGGGGTACCTGACGCTATAAAAACCTGCGGCGAACCTAAAAAAAATTACTGGCTACCGATCTGCATCACCGACGCTAAGACAGCGATCAGAAAAATGATCGCTTAGCGACAGTGGTGATAGGGGGTGAAAGGGTTACCTGGGGGGCGATCAAGGGGGTTAAACCTTTATTAGATAATTTATGGGGGTACCTGACGCTATAAAAACCTGCGGCGAACCTAAAAAAAAAATACTGGCTACTGATCTGCGTCACCGACGCTAAGACAGCGATCAGAAAAATTATCGCTTAGCGACAGTGGTGATAGGGGGTGAAAGGGTTACCTGGGGGGCGATCAAGGGGGTTAAACCTTTATTAGATAATTTATGGGGGTACCTGACGCTATAAAAACCTGCGGCGAACCTAAAAAAAATTACTGGCTACCGATCTGCATCACCGACGCTAAGACAGCGATCAGAAAAATTATCGCTTAGCGACAGTGGTGATAGGGGGTGAAAGGGTTACCTGGGGGGCGATCAAGGGGGTTAAACCTTTATTAGATAATTTATGGGGGTACCTGACGCTATAAAAACCTGAGGCAAACCAAAAAAAAATACTGGCTACCAATCTGCATCACCGACGCTAAGACATCGATCAGAAAAATGATCGCTTAGCGACAGTGGTGATAGGGGGTGAAAGGGTTACCTGGGGGGCGATCAAGGGGGTTAAACCTTTATTAGATAATTTATGGGGGTACCTGACGCTATAAAAACCTGCGGCGAACCTATAAAAAATTACTGGCTACCGATCTGCATCACCGACGCTAAGACAGCGATCAGAAAAATGATCGCTTAGCACCGGCGGTGCTAGGGGGTGAAAGGGTTATCGGGGGGGTGATCAAGGGGTTAAACCTTTATTAGGGGGGTTAGGGGGCTACACTGGACCTAAAACTAAATGTAGTGACACTTTTACAGTCACAAATGTCACTGATTGCAGTGATCAGTAAATAAATGGTCACTGCAATCAGTGACACTGTGACTGGGGGCTGGGGGGTGATCTGGGGGGGCCTGGGGGGGCGATTTATGTGCCTATGTGTGCTGGTGTTAGTGTAGTGTTAGTGCACTAACCTTGATGTCTTCTCTTGTACGGCGCTCGGTATATGTGAGCGCCGCACAGGAGATGACATCACTTCCTCCTGCTTCCTCTGTCTGTGTGTACATTCGACAGACAGAGGGGGCATTTCCATTCGCCGGGAGCGATCGCGGGGGGGTGGCCGGAATCGAACGGCCGTCCCCTCATGTCGGATTGCTCCCAGACGAATTCCGACCGCTCACTGTACAGAAGGGGGGTCCGATCGGACCCCCCAACTGTACAAAGACAATCACGTATGCTCTACGTGATTGTGCCTGTCAGTGCCATTGTGCCGACGTATATATACAGCGAGCGGTCGTTAAGTGGTTAAAAAACACAACACACATAACTGCAGCGTTCGCAGAGACAGGCCTGATCCCTGCGACTCCAGTGTTGTAGAAGGGGATTTCACCACCACAGTTAAAAAAAAAAGCATATATGCCGAAGCATTGGGGCAGCAGGGGCGGAGGAGCGATTTTGCTCCTAATGCCGCGTACATACGGTCGAAATTCCAACGGAGGCTTGCCCGTGGAAAAGTCCGACCATGTGTGTGTGGCATAACTTTTGCGGGAGGATGCCCCCATGCTTCGGCATATATAATGGTGCATGTATGCCCATCATTAGAAGTGGGTGAATGAAGGGAGGTATTCTAATGGTGGGCATACCCACCGATCAATCTCTTTTTTCGTTCAGCCAACAGGCTGCATGAAAAAAAAGATTACAATACATGTCCAACAAGGACCAGCAACGTACAGGTATGTTGCTGGATTTTGAATGGTTATACCAGATTGATGCCTGCGGGTTTAGGTATCATCTTGGTATCATTCTTTTCAGCCAGCGGCCGGCTTTCATGTAAAAGCAATCCTAGTGGCAATTAGCCTCTGGACTGCTTTTACAAGCAGTGGGAGGGAATGTCCCCCCCCCCGGATATAAAATGTGCCATTGGGAAATTGGGAAAGCATTTTATCACACCGATCTTGGTGTGGTCAGATACTTTGAGGGCAGAGGAGAGATCTAGGGTCTAATAGACACCAGTTTTTTCAAAAAAAGAGTACCTGTCACTACCTATTGCTATCATAGGGGATATTTACATTCCCTGAGATAACAATAAAAAAAAAATATGGAAGGAACAGTTTAAAAAAAAAAAAAAGCAAAATTAATAATAAGAAAAAAAAAGCACCCCTGTCCTGCCCTGCTCTTGCGCAATGGCGAACGCAAGCGGCGGTCTGGCGTCATACGTAAACAGCAATTGCACCATGTATGTGAGGTATCACCGCGAATGTCAGATCAAGGGCAGATCGAGGGCAGTCATTTTAGCAGTAGATCTCCTCTGTAAATCGAACGTGGTAACATGTAAAGGCTTTTAAAGGCTTTTAAAAATGTATGAAGTTTGTCGCCAATGCGCGTTTGTGCGAAATTTTAAAGCATGTTGTGTTTGGTATCTATGTACTCGGCCTAAGATCATCTTTTTTATTTCATCAAACATTTGGGCAATATAGTGTGTTTTAGTGCATTAAAATTAAAAAAAGTGTATTTTTTCCCCAAAAAATGCGTTTGAAAAATCGCTGCGCAAATACTGTGTGGAAAAAAAAAATGCAACACCCACCATTTTAATCTGTAGGGCCTTTGCTTTAAAAAAATATATAATGTTTGGGGGTTCAACATAATTTTCTTGCAAAAACAATATGTTTTCATGTAAACAAAAAGTGTCAGAAAGGGCTTTGTCAGAAAGTGGTTAGAAGAGTGGATGTAAGCTTCCTAATGTTGTGTATAAAATGCCAGGACAGTTCAAAACCCCCCCAAATGACCCCATTTTGCAAAGTAGACACCCCAAGCTATATACTTAGAGGCATGTTGAGTCCATTGAATATTTTATATGTTGACACAAGTTGCGGAAACAAGACAATTTTTTTTAATTTTATTTGCACAAAGTTGTCACTAAATGATATATTGCTCAAACATGCCATGGGCATATGTGGAATTACACCCCAAAATACATTCTGTTGCTTCTCCTGAGTACGGGGATACCACATGTGTGAGACTTTTTGGGAGCCTAGCCGCGTACGGGACCCCAAAATCCAAGCACCGGCTTCAGGCTTTCTAAGGGTGTAAATTTTTGATTTCACTCCTCACTGCCTATCACAGTTTCGGAGGCCATGGAATGCCCATATGGCACAAACCCCCCCCCAAATGACCCCATTTTGGAAAGTAGACACCCCAAGCCATTTGCTGAGAGGTATGGTGAGTATTTTGCAGATCTCGCTTTTTGTCACAAAGTTTTGACAATTGAAAAAATATATATATATATATTTTCTTTCTTAATTTTCAAAAACAAATGAGAGCTGTAAAATACTCACCATGCCTCTCAGCAAGTAGCTTGGGGTGTCTACTTTCCAAAATGGGGTAATTTGGGGGGTTTTGTGCTATTTTGGCATTTTATGGCCTTCGAAACTGTGATAGGTAGTGAGGAGTGAAATCATAAATTTGTGCCCTTAGAAATCCTGAAGGCAGTGCTTGGTTTTCGGGGTCCTGTACGCGGCTAGGCTCCTAAAAAGTCCCACACATGTGGTATCCCCGTACTCAGGAGAAGCAGCAAAATGTATTTTGGGGTGCAATTTCACATATATCCATGGCATGTGTGAGCAATATATCATTTAGTGACAACTTTTTGTAATTTTTTTTTCTTTTTTTTTGTCATTATTCAATCACTTGGGACAAAAAAAATATTCAATGGGCTCAACATGCCTCTCAGCAATTTCCTTGGGGTGTCTACTTTCTAAAATGGAATAATTTGGGGGGTTTTGTGCTATTTTGGCATTTTATGGCCTTCGAAACTGTGATAGGTAGTGAGGAGTGAAATCAAAAATTTGCGCCCTTAGAAATCCTGAAGGCGGTGCTTGGTTTTCGGGGACCCGTACATGGCTAGGCTCCCAAAAAGTCCCACACATGTGGTATCCCCGTACTCAAGAGAAGCAGCAAAATGTATTTCGGGGTGCAATTCCACATATAACCATGGCATGTGTGAGCAATATATCATTTAGTGACAACTTTTTTTTTTTTTCTTTTAGTCATTATTCAATCACTTGAGACAAAAAAAAAAAATATTCAATGGGCTCAACATGCCTCTCAGCAATTTCCTTGGGATGTCTACTTTCCAAAATGGGGTCATTTGGGGGGGGGGGTTTGTACTGCCCTGCCATTTTAGCACCTCAAGAAATGAGATAGGCAGTCATAAATTAAAAGCTGTGTAAATTCCAGAAAATGTACCCTAGGTTGTAGACGCTATAACTTTTGCGCAAACCAATAAATATACGCTTATTGACATTTTTTTTTACTAAAGACATGTGGCTGAATACATTTTGGCCTAAATGTATGACTAAAATTGAGTTTATTCGATTTTTCTTATAACAAAAAGTAGAAAATATCTTATTTTTCAAAATTTTCAGTCTTTTTCCGTTTATATCGCAAAAAATAAAAATCGCAGAGGCAATCAAATACCATTAAAAGAAAGCTCTATTTGTGGGAAGAAAAGGACGCAAATTTTGTTTGGGTACAACATTGCATGTCCGCACAATTTCCAGTTAAAGCAGTGCAGTGCCAAATTGTGAAATCACCTCTGGTTCTTTAGCTACAAAATGGTCCGGGGCTTAAGTGGTTAATATACACTTACTGGTATTTTTTTTTTTACCAAAGACATGTAGCAGAACACATTTTGGTTTAAATTTATATGAAAAAAATTAATTTTATTGGATATATTTTATAACAGAAATTAGAAAATATTGTTTTGTTTTTTTCAAAATGTTTAGTGTTTTTTTGTTTCTATAACAAAAAAATAGAAAAATAAAAACCCAGTGGTGATCGAATACCACCTAAAGAATGCTCAATTTGTGTGTAAAAATTATATAAATTTAATTTGCATATAGTGTTGCATGACTACGCAATTGCCAGTTAAAGTAGCGGAGTGCTGAATAGCAACAAATGCTCTGGTCATAAAAGGGGTAAAACCTTCCTCAGCTCAAGTGGTTAAACAATGGAGAAATATAGCTATTAGTGGTGACTCTAGCATCAGGAGGATTTTGCATAAAGTGTTTCTTCCCTCCCCTACCCAAAACATAAAGAAAACATTTTACTTTGAGTTGTAATTTAAACCTACAATATGTGATCATGTAAATACTGATACATTAGGTGTGAGTGTATATTTGATTCATTTACTGTATTGCTTTATTCTACAAGCAGGTTTTCCATCTCTTTAAGTACAGACAAATCTGAATTACAATGGTTCTGTGGATAAATAAATCCAATTAAGGCACTGCTAATTAAATCTAATTAAAAACAGAACCTGTATACCTTAAATAGATTCATAAAGAGCACACGTCCATAAATCCATAAAATACAACCCTAATTAGAACTGTATGCATAATATGAAGCAATTTACATATTACATGGTTTTATTTGTTGACTTCATTGATTAATGTGAGCTAACAGCTGTAATCCAAATTAAGTGTAAGCATTCGATTACATTTTAATAGCTGAAACACAGCATAATGTACACAGGAGATGTCTGTCAGCAAATCCCAGAACAGAGAACAGCTATTGATTTTTCAGAAAGGATCATATGCTCCTTTGTCAGGGCTGTGATATTAAACAAACTCATAAAAAGTGTGAAGCCATGTAATAATAGGCTGGTCATGTTTGAACTACTCTTATAAAATGTCATCAGATTATACATTTTTTTGGTTATTGCAAAGCAGCAGGTTATTGTTTGAGTAATGATGGACTAAGAACTGGCAAAACAGCACAAAACTGGAGCATGGTTTGTTTTCTGCTGCATGAATAAAATAACTGGGGGGTACATAAGACTTATTTTTGTGATTTATACACATCTAAATATGGTTGCACAATGCACAAATGATCAATGCACACATTTTGTATGACATTTGTGAAAAGTTTGTTTTACCCCATCAAGATGACAAACTTTTGTAAAAAGGTAAAGTCAAATTCCAATATGTTCTATATAATAAATTAAGGTTATACAGACCAAGGAGGGGATTGGATTTATTTCAGAAATTCCACAATTTGCACTGTACTCAACAATGTCAGCACGCCACCATTGCCTGGAGTGCCAAAGGTATAAGGCTTGACGGGACCAGTCACAGAGAGTGGAGAAGGCCTGCTGGAGTGAGGGGTACAGTTCAGCAGGGATCTATCCAGGTTGGTAATGCAGTGCCTTGAAAAAGTATTTATACCTCTTGAAATTTTACACATTTTGTCATGTTAAAACCACTAATGTAAATGTATTTTATTGGGATGTTATGTGATAGACCAACACAAAGTGGCTCATAATTGTGAAGTGGAAGGGAAATGATAAATGGCTTTCAAATTTTGTTACAAATAAATATGTGAAAATATGTGGCGTGCATTTTTATTCAGCCCCTCTGAGTCAATACTTTGTAGAACTAACTTCCACTGCAATTATAGCTGCAAGTCTTTTTAGATATGTCTCTACCAGCTTTGCACAACTAGAGAGTGAAATGTTTGCCCATTCTTCTTTGCAAAACAGCTCAAGCTCTGTCTGATTGGATGGAGAGCGTTTCAAGTCTTGCCACAGATTCTCCATTGGATTTAGGTCTGTACTTTGACTGGGCCATTCTAACACATGACAATGCTTTGATCTAAATCATTCCATTGTAGCTCTGGCTGTATGTTTATAGTTGTTGTCCTGCTGGAAGTTGAACCTCCTCCCCAGTCTCAAGTCTTTTGCAGACTCTAACAGGTTTTTTTCTAAGATTGTGCTGTATTAAGCTCCTTATCCATCTACCCATCAACTATGACCAGCTTTCCTGTCCCTGCTGAATAAAAGCATCCCCACAACATGATGCTGTCACCACCATGTTTCATGGTGGAGATGGTGTTTTTAGGATGATGTGCAGTGTTAGTTTTCCGCCACACATAGCGTTTTGCTTTTAGGCCAAAAAAGTTGAATTTGTCTCGTCTGACCAGACCACCTTCTTCCACATGTTTGCTGTGTCCCACACATGGCTTCTCGCAAACTGCAAATGGGACTTCTTATGACTTTCCTTTAACAATGGCTTTCTTCTTGCCACTCTTCCATAAAGACCAAATTTGTGGAGTGCATAACTAATAGTTGTCCTGTGGACAGATTCTCCCACCTAAGCTTTGGATCTCTGCAGCTCCTCCAGAGTCTCCATGGGTCTCTTTTCTGCTTCTCGGAATAATACTCTCCTTGCCTGGCCTGTTAGTTTAGGTGGAAGGCCATGTCTTGGTAGGTTAGCAGTTGTGCCATACTCTTTCCATTTTCAGATAATGGATTGAACAGTGCTCCGTGAGATGTTCAATGCTTGGGATATTTTTTTATAACCTAACCCTGCTTTAAACTTCTCCACAACTTTATCTCTGACCTGTCTGGTGTGTTCCTTGGCCTTCATGATGCTGTTTGTTCACTACGGTTCTCTAACAAACCTCTGAGGGCTTTATAAAACAGCTGTTATTATACCGAGATAAAATTACACACAGGTGGACTCTATTTACTAATTAGGAGACTTCTGAAGGCAATTGGTTTCACTAGATAAATACAAATACAAAAAACAGAAAAATATAGTCAGGCATTTTAGCTCTTACAAAAAAATAAACAATTCAAACAGACAGCAGATATACTATTTAAGTATCAATATTTCTGTTTATAGAGACATTTTTTATTTTTACCAAAACAAAAAAAATGAAAAACAAAGGGGAGAGGGGAGAGGAAGAGGAGGGAAAGGAATAAGGGAAAAAAATAAAAAAAAGGAAAAGGTGATTAATTCCAGACGTGGGATTACAAATAACTACAGTAATAAACTTCTATTGCACCATATCAATCCAAATATTATATATATATTGTACAGGACGCCGTGGCTGGGTCCTGGAAGGACGCTATATTTCCCCTCTGTTTGGGCTGTGGTTCCTTTAAGGGAACAGCAATGGTTAACACACCTGTCCAAGGAAGTGGTTTAAGAGAGACAGGAAGTGGTAGGTGAGAGAGTGAAGGAGTGTAGTGAAGTCTGCATGGTGAATTGTGGACACTGCAAAAGCTGTGGAGGCTGTGAAAAGCTCTGGAAAGCTGTGAATGTACATGGCAGTGGCCTGCATGGAAGCCTGCTATCTGGGAAACGTACCTGCAACACCAAGTAAGGACTGTTTAACTGTGACAGCAGTTATAAACTCTACAAGTCGGTGAGACTGTCATTTCTTTTGTTTTGCTGCTGTGAAGCCATTTAAGTTTAAATAAACGTCCTTTTGTTTGAAAAGCCTGTGTCCTGCGATCTAGCTGGTTCCCCGAACATTACACTGGTGCTCGAATGCGGGCAGGACAGAATAACAGGCATAAGAAGAAAGAAAAGAAAAAAAAACTTTTTTTTTTCTTTGCATTGAACAGTTAAAGGGACAGTACATTGGATTTATGTCCTGGGTTAAAGCTGCACAAACATTGAAATCTGAAACAATGGAGGAGCTAATTAAACAGCTGTCCCTGGCTAATATGCAAGCGCAGACTCGCCAAGAGGAAGCTAATCAGCGCTTGGCAACCCAGCTGGAGGTACAACAAAATCACCACAAAGAGGCGCTGGCTCTGCAGCAAGAAAATACTCGAGTTTTGGTGGCCCAGTTGGCAGCCCAGCAAGCGACCAAGCAAGGGGTTATGCAGGCGCAGGTTACTGTCTTAAAGGAAGCAGTACAGAAGCTGTCTCAGGAACAAGTGGCTGTTGCCCCTGGCAACCAGGTGACTGTGAGGGCAAGCCATTTTTTGCAGAAATTGTCCCTGAGCGATGATGTAGAGGCATTTCTTGCTACATTTGAGAGGACGGCAGAGAGAGAAGGGTGGCCTCAGGACCAGTGGGCCGGCCTCATTGCTCCTTTTCTCACCGGAGATCCTCAAAAAGCCTACTTTGACCTGCCACCCGATGATGCTAAAGACTATCAAAAGTTAAAAGCAGAAATTCTGGCTCGTCTGGGGGTGACTACGGCCGTTCGGGCCCAACGAGTACACCAATGGAAGTATCGTCCAGATCGGCCACCCCGGTCTCAAATGCATGACCTGGTGCAACTGGTAAAAAAATGGCTGTAGCCTGAGGTGTTGTCTGGCCCCCAAATCGTGGAGCGGGTCGTGCTGGACCGATACCTGAGATCCCTGCCAGACGACCTTCAACGGTGGGTCAGCCATGGAGACCCCAAAACAGCAAACCTCCTTGTCGAGATGGTGGAACGATATACGGTGGTAGAGGACCTGCTCGGACCTACCAAGCGCATAGGGCCCAGTCTGCCACGGCCTGTTCGACCAACTGCTGCCCTTCGAAAGGATGTTCCAAGGAGTCCTGGATCAAACCCTCCGGAAGGTCAAGAGTCACTCCCGGTACCTCCTCAGCGTTCTGTTCCTGTTCGGAGAGGAGGGGATGTACAATGTTGGCGATGTCATTCCTGGGGTCATACCCGGGCACACTGCCCACTGCAAGAGGAGCCCATGGAATGCGGGGTTCTTCGGAGGGGGTCTTTTTATGCCCATAAAGTATGCACCACACAGCTCGACCTGGGTGAGGAAAAATTTGAGTGTGAAGTCCAAGTGAACCACCTCCCTGCCCGGGCTTTGTTGGACTCTGGAAGCATGGTAACCCTGGTTCATCCTAGAGTAATTGGGAAGATCGGTCCGGTAAGAAAAACCTTACGGGTGGTGTGCATTCATGGGGACACTAGAGAGTACCCTCTCATCTCGGTGACCATCTCCTCAGCATGTGGCACTGGTACTCAAGAGGTGGGGGTGGTAAAGAACTTGGTACATGATGTTATAATAGGACGAGACTGTCCGTTGTTTACAAAACTGTGGGAACAAGGAGAACAGTTCAGAGATTGGGGAGAAACTAGCCTCCCTGTTCCTGCTGCTGAGAGGAATAACGCTGAATTGCCAAATGTTCTTAATGTGGATCCAAATGATGAAATTGCTAGTGGTTGGGTTAATGGTGATGAAAGTAGAGCTGATACTGTTGATAATGTCAAGATATGTGGTCCACAGACCTATCAAAACACTGAGGGGGGAGGACCTTCCCCACTTCAGGTAATGCTGGGGGAAGAGGACGAGGAAGTGGCCTCTACCCCTGCCCTGCCAGATTTGGGTGTTCCCCAGGGGGCGTTTGGTACTGCTCAGATGCAGGACCTCACTTTGGCCCGTGCACGGGAACAAGTTGTAGTAGTAAATGGGGTTCCCCAAGAGCCAGGTGCAAATGAGCGGTGGCCACACTTTGCAATGTATAATGAGTTGTTGTATCGGGTTACCAAGGTGAGGGAAAATGTGGTAGAACAATTGTTGGTACCCCAACAATATAGACGAAAGGTTCTGGACCTGGCCCATGATGATGTGTTAGGGGGACACCTGGGAGTTGAGAAGACGGAAGCATGGATCACCGACCGGTTTTACTGGCCAGGTCTGAAAGCAGAGGTAAAGAAATACTGTGCCGCTTGTCCCACCTGTCAGTTGACCGCTCCGGTGACCCACTTCCGGAGCCCTTTGGTCCCTCTGCCCATAATTGAGGTCCCATTCGAGAGGATAGCCATGGATATAGTGGGTCCCTTGGTAAAGTCGGCTCGAGGTTACTCCTACATATTGGTGATTCTTGACTATGCCACCCGATATCCTGAGGCGCTTCCACTGCGGAATACCTCCTCTAAGGCTATTGCCCGGGAATTATTTCAGTTGTTTACACGGACTGGTTTTCCCAAGGAAATACTCACAGACCAGGGCACCCCATTTATGTCGAGAGTTATGGCCGATGTGTGCAAGCTGTTCCGGATTAAACAGCTGCGCACATCGGTCTACCATCCCCAAACGGACGGGTTAGTGGAACGCTTTAACAAGACCCTTAAGTCTATGCTAAAGAGAGTGGTACAAAGGGATGGGAAAGACTGGGACTGCCTGTTACCAGCTCTCCTGTTTGCTATCAGGGAAGTGCCCCAGGCCTCCACTGGGTTTTCGCCCTTTGAGTTGGTATATGGGCGGAGACCTCGCGGACTACTTGACTTTATTAAAGAGGAGTGGGAAAGTGAACCTGTTCAGCATAAGAGTGTTCTTGAATATGTCTCCCAAATGCAGGAAAGGATCCAAACTGTGATGCCACTAGTCAAAGAGCATTTGCAAAAAGCCCAGGAGGCTCAACGACGGGTCTATAACAGGGCTGCTAAAATAAGGCACTTCCAAGTGGGGGATCGAGTAGCGGTGCTAATTCCCACTGTGGAAAGTAAATTCTTGGCCAGATGGCAAGGTCCCTTTGAAGTTGTGGAAAAAGTGGGAGAGGTAAATTATAGAGTCCACCAGCCAGGCAAGAGGAAACCGTATCAGATATATCATGTCAACTTGTTAAAGCCCTGGACAGACAGGGAACCGGTGACCTCCCTGGCTAGTGCAAGACTTGAGCCTCAGGTTGGGGTGGAGAGTGTCCAAGTAGCAAGTACCCTGTCTAAAATCCAAAGTCAGCAGGCAAAGGAGTTCTTGCAGAGAAATAAAGAAACGTTTTCAGACTTGCCAGGGCTAACTAGTGTCATAGAACATGATATTATCACGGAACCTGGAGTCAAAGTTTTTGTCCGGCCCTACCGCATCCCAGAGGCTCAAAGGAAGGCCGTTTCAGAGGAAGTGAAGAAGATGCTGGACCTGGAGATCATTGAAGAGTCTGCAATGATTTCCGGAAACTTAATGAGGTTTCACGGTTTGATGCCTACCCCATGCCCCGGGTAGATGAGCTTATTGAGAGACTAGGTCCAGCCAGGTATATTACAACATTAGACCTTACCAAGGGGTATTGGCAAATCCCGTTGACTAAGGCTGCTAGAGAGAAAACTGCTTTTTCTACCCCAGAGGGGAGTTTTCAGTACAAAAGAATGCCTTTTGGACTACAAACTGCTCCAGCCACTTTCCAGCGAGCAATGGATAGGATTTTACGAACTCACCGGGAGTATGCCTCAGTGTACTTGGACGACATAGTCATTTTTAGCAGAGACTGGGAATTACACTTGCCCAAAGTCCAGGCAGTACTGGACTCTCTTTGGAAGGAGGGGTTTACAATAAACCCTGAAAAATGTGCTTTGGGAATGGAGGAGGTGAAATACCTGGGCTATATTGTAGGTAGAGGGGTGGTGAAACCTCAGGTTAACAAGGTAGAGGCTATACAGAATTGGCCCCGCCCCCTCACAAAAAAGCAGGTACGTGCATTCCTGGGCATGGTGGGATACTACAGGAGATTCGTACCCAACTTTGCCACATTGGCGGCTCCATTGACCGATCTGACTAAGGGACGGAAATCGGTCATGGTGGAATGGAATGCAGATGCTGAAAAGGCTTTTTTGGAGCTCAAGTCAGCACTGTGCCAACACCCTGTCCTGATAGCACCTAATTTTTCAAACGAGTTTGTTGTCCAGACTGATGCTTCCGATGTAGGATTGGGAGCTGTGTTGTCACAGGTTGTTCATGGTGAGGAGCACCCAGTAGTCTTCCTCAGTAGGAAGTTGACACCAGCGGAGAAAAACTATGCTATAGTTGAACGAGAATGTCTGGCCATTAAGTGGGCTCTGGAATGCCTCAGATATTACCTCTTGGGAAGGAAGTTTAGGTTAATTTCTGACCATGCCCCTTTAACATGGATGAGACAAGGTAAAGGGACTAATGCCAGAATTACACGTTGGTTCCTGGCACTCCAGGAATTTAAATTTGTAGTGGAGCATAGGCCCGGGAGACTGCATCAAAATGCAGATGCCCTCTCCCGAGTCCATTGTTTTAGCTCCATTGTTGCCTCCACCTCCTTGGCGTTGGGGCACAGGGGGGGGGATATGTACAGGACGCTGTGGCTGGGTCCTGGAAGGACGCTATATTTCCCCTCTGTTTGGGCTGTGGTTCCTTTAAGGGAACAGCAATGGTTAACACACCTGTCCAAGGAAGTGGTTTAAGAGAGACAGGAAGTGGTAGGTGAGAGAGTGAAGGAGTGTAGTGAAGTCTGCATGGTGAATGGTGGACACTGCAAAAGCTGTGGAGGCTGTGAAAAGCTCTGGAAAGCTGTGAATGTACATGACAGTGGCCTGCATGGAAGCCTGCTATCTGGGAAACGTACCTGCAACACCAAGTAAGGACTGTTTAACTGCGACAGCAGTTATAAACTCTACAAGTCGGTGAGACTGTCATTTCTTTTGTTTTGCTGCTGTGAAGCCATTTAAGTTTAAATAAACGTCCTTTTGTTTGAAAAGCCTGTGTCCTGCGATCTAGCTGGTTCCCCGAACATTACAATATATATATATATATATATATATATATATAAAACCAGCAGACATTATTCTGTACTATTTCTCCTGGATCTCTCTGCTGCCTTTGACACAGTGGACCACCCCCTCCTCCTCAATAAACTCCACTTCTTTCGTCTCCATGACTGCACTCATCCTACCTATTCCACCACTCCTTCAGTGTCACTTAAAGCTCTACTTCCTCCTCTCCCCTTCCTTTCTCCGTTGGAGTCCCCCAAGATTCGGTTCTTGGACCTCTCCTTTTCTCAATCTACCCCATCTCCCTAGGTCAGTTGATTGCCTCCCATGGCTTTCAATATCATCTCTACGCTGATGACACCCAAATCTATCTCTCCACCCCCAGCTCTCTCCATCTGTCTCTTTACGCATTATCAACTTATTAGCAGACATTTCAGCCTGGATGTCACATCACTTCCTCAAATTCAACCTATCCAAAACTGAGCTCATGATATTTCCTCCCCAAGGTGCCACTTCCCCTGATTTCCCTGTCAATATCAATGGCTCAACTATCAACTTGTCCCCCTATGCCAAAGTCCTAGGTGTAATCCTGGACTCCGAACTAACCTTTAGTCCCCACATCCTATCGCTATCCAAAATTTGCCCCCTCAACCTCTGCAACATCTCCAAGATATGCCCGTTCCTAACCAATGTCACCACAAAGCTTCTAATCCACTCCCTGTTCATCTCCCACCTCCAATCCTGCAACTCCCTCCTCATTGGCTTAATTCTAAATAGGCTATCCCCACTTCAGTCCATCATGAACGCTGCTGCCAGGCTCATCCACCTCACAAACCGCTCCGTGTCTGCTATACTCCTCCGCCAATCACTTCATTGGCTGCCACTCAGCCAACAAATTAAATTCAAGATACTAACTATAACTTACAAAGCCATCCACAACCTGGCCCCCAGCTACATCACTAACCTAGTCTCAAAATACCAACGTTATCGTTCTCTTCACTCCTCCCAAGACTTCCTGCACTCAAACTCCCTTGTCACCTCATCCCATGCTCTCCTTCAGGACTTCTCCAGAGCCTCTCCAATCCTCTGGAATGCTGTACCCCAATCTGTCCGATTTTCTCTTACTTTATCCACTTTCATACGATCCCTGAAAACTCATCTCTTCAGAGACGCCTATCTGGCCCCCACCTAACAACTGTACATGTATCTTCTCCATCAGCACATTCCCCACAGTTATTACCTCTTGTATATCTTGACCTTCCCTCTTAGATTGTAAGCTCTAAGGAGCAGGGTCCTCTGATTTTTACTGTATTAAAGTGTATTGTATTTGTACTGTCTACCCTCAAATTGTAAAGTGCTGCATAAACTGTTGGCGCTATATAAATCCTGTATAATAATAATAATAATATATTAAGTCATCTAACAACTATATATCATTAGAATACTGTAATATCAAGGATCTAATATCATATTATAATATAACAAAGTAGTTTTAAAATCGAACTAACATGCCCATATCTTTAAATATTTATCGGTCATGCCCTTGGTATTATACCTAAATTCTTCTTTATAACATATCTCATCTATTTTTCGTTAACCATTGGGCTAAGTTCGGTATAGACTTTTGCTTCCTATACATAGGTATTAAAGATTTTGCCGTATTTAACAAATGTGGAGTTATTGAATTTTTATATCAACATATTGATTGTGAAGTAAGGTGAAATAGAATAACCCAAGGATCAAACTGGAATATGTCTTTTTGTATTATACCCATTATATTAATGACTGACTGCCAGTAATTTTGAATACATGGGCAGGACCACCAAATATGACCGTGTGTAGCACAGCCGCCACATAAAAAATTTGAAACCCATTTATAATTTTCCTTCCACTTCACAATTATGTGCCACTTTGTGTTGGTGTATCACATACAATCCTAATAAAACACATTTACATTTTTGGATGTAACATGACAAAATGTGGAACATTTCAAGGGGTATGTATACTTTTTCAAGGCACTGTACATTAAACAAAACCTTGAGGGAATTAGTTGACTTGTATTAACAGTCACTGGTACAGAAATTAGCCACATACTTAAAGCACATCATTCTGTAAGCCATCTTCGAAAACAATATACATTATGTATTATATTATATACAGCATATTAGATGCCTAATACTGTATCACTGAAAATGTGGTGTTTTAATAAGTGCAATCTAAGGAACCATTGGGCAAGTATTCTAGGAATCTCAGAAGGCAATTCTAGAAAAAGGATATTCTGTTGAAACTGTTAATAGAACTCAATTATCTTCCTCTTCTGTGTAATGATTCTAGTACAAGAACATATTTTATTTAAGTGAAAAAATAACAGAAGAAACTGGTTGAATAAGGTACAATGAAGGGATATTTTAATAGCTCTCATGTCAGAGATTTGAAATTGGAGAGATATTGTAATAGCTCTCATTTCAGAGATTCAAAATAAGTGGAAACCTCAGTAACTGCTGAGAAACATTCAATTAAACATTTTTTTTGTACTGTAAATCTAAGTGTTTTTTTCTGCTCAACAGGAAAGGTATGAATTTCGCAGTACTCATGTATTATGACATAAATAATGAGAATATATATACTAGAAGCAAAGAGTACAGGCAGTATTTTACTAAATGAGGACACTGCAGATGAGACAGCAGTATAAAATTGGTCAGCAGCAGGACAGTTTTAATCACGACCATAGGCCTAATTAATGTATGCCTAACTTATTTTATCTATGGGAATAGGGGATGGGATGAATGTATGCAATTTAATATGTAAGTTGGTTTAGGTGCACACTGTTTTTGCACTTAGTTATTCCTACAAACAATGCAGTGGTGTGCTGCAAAAGGCAGCTACTAAAACAGATGGTCAGTAATAAGTGAATGCCCTATCAATATAAAATAAACAACATATCTATTATGATACTCATCTACATACCACCCTTTGCTGGTATCCTACTCGTTTCACCAGTGAAATTTGGGGTCTGTTGTGTGATACTGGTGATGAATCAGCAGAGAAATCCAAAAACTTCAGTGGCCTCCGAAAATGACAGGTTACATGCTCCATCTCCATCATCCTTCCCACACCTGACATCTCAGATATCTCAGTGAACAAATCCCACCCCTGATGAATGCCACAATGTAGACAGATACAGATGGCATGGCATGGATCTTTTTCCCCTGGATCCAGCAACCAAACAATTTCCAAGAGCTAACCTGGACCCAGTGGCATTTCCAAGCCTATCTTAGAGACTAGTGAGGGTTGCAACACCACCCTGATTACCTGAATAGATCACCTGGTCTCAGAATGCACATTTATCCAGGAAGAATCCCGATAGGATCCCTGGTTGGCTTTCGGTAGCAGAATCTCATATTTTGGTCAAGGATTAGTCTTACTTTGGAAGTGGGCCTGCTTACTTACCACATGATCTAACTTCTTGCTGTCGAGTCTGAGGATGCAGAAAACAGGCAGTGCCACAATGATATGCAGGTCATCAGGCTGCCTGTGGGCACTAAGGAGATTCAGCTGGCTATCTTAGCGGAACAACTATTCAAGCCCAACTGGACATGCCCCAACATAAGTCACTAAATGGGCAAACAGAGTTTCTATGGGGAAACATCCACCTGGTACCCAGCCATGTCCATTCCTGGTGCGATTCCTGAGCATTCAGGACAAAGATATGGTTCAGCGGATGAACTTAAACGCCCAGCGTTTTTCTAGGAAAACACCATATTTTTAGACAGAAACCCAAAAGTGACATCCAATCTTCACCAAAGTGAGAAAGCATCTGTGAGACACAGGCCTGATTATTTCTATCTTGAGGTGAGCAAGTTTTCACCTGGTGTTGGGAGCACATGCAACACAAGAGGAAGGATTTATCACTGAACACTGTTGGTGGAAGACGAGATTTAAATGGACACCTACATATGAGTGGAAAGGATTATTAATATTTTTTGTGCTGCTTTCACAATTGGAGAGAATGACACTATAATATTTGTACATTTTTAAGAGAATGTACTAATATATATATACATTTGTTGTGCTGCACTATGAAGGTATAAATTATTGTTTGGTGTTGTGAGATCACTAAGTGTTCAGCTTACAACAATTTTGAAATTATTTTGTACTACTTATCTGAGTTATATAATTTATTAGGTTCAGTAGGAGATTATTTGGATTGCGCTCATTGTCACAAAATGCTTACATACATAAATAGCAGTATACTAGAAGTGGAGCCCTGACCTTGTACCTGTCACGTGCCTGATGGTTGTGAGCCCGAATTGCAGGGAACGGCCTCCCTTACGGCTCCCACTCCCGGCCCCCTGGTAAGTTAACAGTTGGCACATGAGTAAGGAGTGGCATGGGTGCCTGGCAGGATCAACAGAGGTGAGGTGGCGGTTCAGACACCCGGAAGCTTCCTTGCAGAAACTGGGATACCGGAACTGAAACGGCTTAGCAGACTGGATCAGGAGCAGCACAGCAGACTGGATCAGCTTAGCAGACAGGTTCAGCTGAGCAGGCTGGATCAGGGACAGCTCAGCAGACTGGATCAGCTTGGCAGACAGGTTCAGCTTAGCAGGCTGGATCAGGGACAGCTCAACAGACTGGATCAGCTTAGCAGGCTGGACCGGAACCAGGAACAAAGGTAATCAAACAGGCTGGGTCAGATATCAGGCGGGCAGCAGAAGTACAAGGTGCAGGCAAAAGGGGTAGTCACAACAGGCCGAGGTCGGATGCAGGCAGATAACAGATTGGTCAAGGTAAGCCGGGTCTTTAGCACAGGTAATAGTCTCAGATCAGGGTTTAGGCACAGAACGCTGTAGAGCAGACAACAGGGACTGTCTGTGAGTGGCAGGTTTAAATAGCCCGCCTGGCGCCAACTGAGGGGCGCGATCGCGCCCACGATCGGGAACCAGGGAGTCTAAGGCTCCTGGTTCTGGCAGGATCTTCATGAAGGTACCCAGGCGCCACCAAGTGATGAAAAAGTAAATTACCTCTAATTCAAAGCCCTTTGAATTTATTTTAGATCTGGTTAAGATGGAGTTTCACATGCACTTGCTTGACCATGAAGATCAGTCCTGAAAAAGGAACACACCCTAGCTACTACAACAATATACACACTGGTGGAGCATAAAAGTCTCAGTCCATACAAAATTTCACCTGATCATATCCTGACCAAGGGTTCTTACCATAAACTTGTTGCAAATATCTGGAAAAGCACAGAACAAAAGCCATAAGTATTTTCATTCAGTGAACATAACAGCATTACTGGCACATTAAGTGAGTAGTCTTCTTTCTCTGGAAAGCGTGCTGTTACCACTGTTAATTAGAAAAGAAGAAGCCAGCACTCTTCTTTCTTGTACTGTAGGTGCAATACATCTCAAAAGAAGGGGATTCTCCAGTAGAGAAAATTCCTCGGAAGTCTACCAATCATATCTGGGGTCTGGTAAGTTGATAGGCTCCCCGTTCTTTTCTGGTATATTCACTCTTTCCAGGTTATCTAGTGGTGACACTGTCCATGAAAATATTCCTTCCATATTGCTAGGTAGATAAGCAGCTATAGAACCTCTTCAAAGTTAGATGACAATGTCTTATATCTATAGGGCTTAGGCACTCCCAGGTAGTCCCATATTGCATCACTACTGCATCTATACACCACTTTTCTCTGTGTAGCTCTGGTCCGTGACCTCATTGACAAGTTAGAGCTATTTATGAGATTCCTCACTGTAATAGCTGGAGAATTTTATAAATTAACATTTATATGTACAATTTTAAATGGTTCATTGAACAACGCAACCAGATTGCCATCATGTGACTTGTTGCTATGGGCCAGTGCCACTTCCCTCACCAAGGTGTGGTGATGGAAACTTCCTTAGCTCAAAAGTTTTTCCTATTTGTTACATAAACATAAGTCCTCATCTAGAATAGACCTGACATGTGGGAACATGCAATTTATACAAATAGTGGCAGACACCTCCTATTTTCCCAGAGACCTGTTGGATCACACCCCCTTGTCTATCATCTCTAACCTCCCTTCTAATGGTACACTCTCTTTCTGGAAACTGGCCCAGGCCCCAGTTTAGTCTCCAGGGTCTCATGGGCCCCTTATAATCTTACAATCTTCAGTAGGACATGCTCCATGCATGGCAGCAAATCTACCAGCTTCTTTGCCAATTTAGGGAAAATAAAAAAACGTCCCAATTGTAGTGTAACCGCCAGCTACAGCATGTTCGTGGGATCCCAGATCCGGCTGACTGGGCTACTAAAGGGATTAAAACTCTGGGGGGATATAGTGCAAGCCAATGTTCTCCTGCCACTTGATGTGCTGAAAGGACACTTTATTTGACCAAATTCTTGCCTGCTTCACTATCTGCAAATTTTCTTACCCAGTTTGGTTTGCCTTGCCTACAGTCTCAACCTTCTAAATGAACTGCTACTTAGAGATGCCTCTTTGGGGAAACCCTTGTCCAGAATTTATAAAAAAAAATCCTGTTTTACCCCCACCAGTGAAGAAATGCAAAGGAAAGTGAATGAAAGATGTCCAAGAACTCCAGGATGAGAAGTAGATTAATATGTGGGAATACCCATTTCTGCAACCAATTCATTACAATTTCTTACATGAAGTCTATCTTATGCCGCGTACACACGACCATTATTCATGTCATGGAAAAAAACTACGTTTTTCTCGACGTGATTTTTCCTGTTTCCTCTCAAGCCTGCCTTGCATACACACGTTCATCAAAAAAAAAACGCTCTAGCAAAGCGCCGTGACGTACAACACGTACGACGGCACTATAAAGGGGATGTTCCATTCGAATGGCGCCACCCTTTGGGGCGCTTTTGCTGATCCTCGTGTTAATAAAGTTTGGTGAGAGACGATTCGCGCTTTTCAGTCTTCGTGCTTTTCAGTCCATTACAGCGTGACGAATGTGCTATCTCCATTACGAACGCTAGTTTTACCAGAACGAGGGTCCCGTCTCATACTTGATTCTGATCATGCGCGTTTTTTTCCCCTCGTAAAAGCATACACACGACCGTTTTTCACGACGTTAAAAAGAACGACGTGAAAAACAACGAGAAAAAATAAAGCAGGTTTTTTTCGGGCATTTTTCTCGTCTAGAAAAATGCTCTGGAGCTTACACACAACCGTTTTTCACGACCATTTTTAAAAATTGAATTTTTCTCGTCATGAAAAACGGTCGTGTGTACGCGGCATTACCCATGCCAAACCAATGGGTATCTACCTAGCAGATTCATCTGAATATTGATGTAGTACATCGTGTGATGCACATATTCTGGACTGGGACCCTAAGGACTCCTTTCAGCATACTTTTATTGTCTGCCTGAAATCAGATGCACCCACCCTTGCCTTTTGGAAACAACTGGTCAATTCCTTGCTTCTTTTCTACATGTAGGCATAGAGCCTGTCCAATTAAGTTTGATGAAGTGTGTGAATAATGTACGTCCTATGCCCTCTGGCAGATCAGCAGATGACCACTGGCCTTATTTCCTCCCCTCCTCCACAAAACAAAAAAAATAATATTAAGGTTTCAATTAGTCCAAATCACACACCACACGCCTGACATTTTGCTTGGGAGACACTTAAAGCACATTGCTTCAGTTTATTATACCTTCCCATTTCATCAAGCAATACGTGTTGTCTAAGTGTTATACACAAATCTGAATTTAAAGTGACCTGCTTTCCGGGATTTAGCATATGGTGTCTTATGCCGCGTACAGTTGATTGGAAATTCCGACAAGAAAACCGTGGATTTTTTCTGACGGAATGTTGGCTCAAACTTGTGTTGCATACACACGGTCACACAAATCTTATCAGAAATTCCGACTGTCAAGAACGCGGTGACGTACAGTAGGTGCCGCCGATATTGTGTCAATCTCGCCTCTTCTAGCGGCGAGATTGACACCCTACAAGCCCCGGCGCGAGAGCCAGCACCGAGCTGTCTCGTCATCGGGAAAGGAAAAATGTTGTTTTTCCTTTCACAATAAGCGACACGCATTGCCGGTAGATGGAGATCCGACTTGGATCCCCACCAATACCAGGCTCTGTGTTTGGCATGAATCCTGAGCGGGAACTCCACGCCAATTTTTAAAGAAAAAACCAGCATGGGTTCCCCCTCCAGGAGCATACCAGGCCCTTCGGTCTGGTATGGATTTGAAGGGGACTCCCCATAGCCGAAAAATCGGCGTGGGGGTCCCCCTCAAAATCCAAACCAGACCCTTATCCGAGCACGCAACCTGGCAGGCCGCAGGGGAAGAGGGGGGGACGAGAGAGCGTCCCCCCTCCCTCCTGAACCGTACCAGGCCCCGGGCCCCATGCCCTTTAATAAGGGGGCCCCCAGATGCCGGCCCCCCACCCTATGTGAATGAGTATGGGGTACATCGTACTCCTACCCATTCACCTGGGGGAAAAAAATAGCAATAAAAAAACACAACACAGCTTTTTAAAGTAATTTATTGCACAGCTCCGGGGGTCTTCTTCCGACTTCGGGGGGTCTCCGGTGTCGTCGCCGCGCTCTCCGGTTCTTTCTTCCTTCTGCCGGGCCACCGCTATCTTCTTCCAGCTCTTTTGCTAGCGGGGCCCGGTCTTCTCCGTCGCCTTCTTCCCTCTTCTCCTCTCCGGTTCTTTCTTTCTTCTGCCGGGCCTCCGCTATCTTCTTCCAGCTCTTTTGCTAGCGGAGGCCCGGTCTTCCCCATCGTCTCGTCCGGTTCTCCGTTGTCCTTCTGCCGGCCCATCCACTATCTTCTTCCAGCTCTTTTGCTAGTGGAGGGGCCGGTCTTCCCGACGGCGTCTTCTTCTCTCTTCTCCTCCTCGATGTTGACTCGTCGCTTCCTTCCGCTGTAATGCTGTGGTGCGCTCGGTTTATATAGGCTTCTCATGACGTCACAGTCACATGTTCCCATGACGTCACAGCCACATGCTCCGGGGCCACCCGAAACATGTGACTGTGACGTCATGAGAAGCCTGTATAAACCTATATAAGCCTAAATAAACCTATATAAACAGTAAATGTTTTTTTACCTTAATGCAGATAATGCAAGGTAAAAAAAACTTTCGACTTTAGAACCACTATCATTTCAGCAATTCATCGCTCATCGGACATTGTGATCGACAATGAATTTATGAAGAGGGACTTTTTTGGGGGACTTTTATGCCCTGTACACGACCGGTTTTCCCGTCGGATAAAAAACCAATGGTTTTCCCGACGGGATTCCGGCCAAGCTTGTCTTGCATACACACGCTCAGGCAAAAGTGCAGTGAACTTTTGACTGTCAAGAATGCGGTGACGTAAAAGACTATGACGAGCCGACAAAATGAAGTTCTATGCTTCCGAGCATGCGTCAATTGTTTCCAACCATGCGCGTTTTTTTCCCTGTCGGAAAATCATACAGGCGACCGGTTTTCCCACCAGAATTTTTTCCTGATTGGAAAAAAAAGATCCTGCTCTCTTTTTTTGTCCCGCAGTTTTCCCGTCGGAAAAACTGGGATGGAGCATACACACGGCCGGGATTCCCGGCCAAAAGCTCTCATCGCAGTTTTTCCAATGGGAAAACCGGACGTGTGTACGGGGCATCACATTTGGGTGTCTATTTCTTGGTTACTTTTTTTTTGGTAAATGAGTACGGGTATTATGTACCCCATACTAATGTATGTAGGGGGTGGTATCTGGGGTCCACCTTATTTTTAAAAGGGGCTTTCAGATTCTGATAAGGTTGTGGGCGTCTGCTGGCATGGTACTTATCAGAATCTGGAACCCCCATTTAAAAATAAGCTGGCCTTATCAACTTGAGGAAAAGGTCCTGGCCAGCAAAGCTGCATGCTCAGCTTAAGGGTCTGTTATGAATTTTTAGGGGGACCTCATGCATATTTTTTTTTGTATGAGATTGCTCCTTAAAATCCAAACCAGCCTCAGGTCTTGAGAGAGCTCTTTGCTTTTACCCATGAGATGATTCTTGTGTGACACCTTGGTAATGAGATACCTTTTTATTGGCCATCAGTTGAGACTGAACCAGCTGATAATAACCACTTGAAGACCAGGCTTTTTATGGCACTTTTTGTTTAAATCAGTATTTTTTGCTAGAAAATTACTTCTAACTAGTGATGAGCCGAACACCCCCGGGTTCGGTTCGCACCAGAACCCGCGAACGGACCGAAAGTTCGCACGAACATTAGAACCCTATTAAATACAATGGATGCGAACGTTCGGATTCTAAAGTGCTAATTATAACGACTATTATCCATGTTATTGTCCTAAACAGAGTTTGGGAACCCGGGTTCTGCACCAGGGGACATGTATCAATGCAAAAAGAAGTTTTAAAAACGGACGTTTTCCGGGAGCAGTCATTTTAATGATGCATAAAGTGAAAAAAAAAAGTCAAATATTCCTTTAAATATTGTACCTGGGGGGTGTCTAAAGTATGCCTGTGAAGTGCCACGTGTTTCCCGTGTTTAGAACTGTCCCTGCACAAAATTACATTTCTAAAGGAAAAAAAAGCCATTTAAAACTGCTTGCGGCTTTAATGTAATGTCTGGTCCCGGTAATATGGATGAAAATCTTTAAGAAAAATGGCTTGCTACCCCATCACCCCCCCCCACCCCAGCCCATTACCAGCCCCTTTGGGTCTTGTATGGATATTAAGGGGAACCCTGCACACAAAATAAAAAAGGCCCTATATACTCTGAACAGCCGTATACAGGCGGTGCATACAAGACAGGGACTGCAGGTTTGTTCTTATGTAGAATCTGTTTGTAATTTTGAACAGCTACATTGTTTAAGTGTAGCTCCAGCCCAAATACCTATTTTTAAGCTTTTTGGAAAACATAGGGAAGGGTTATCACCCCTGTAACATTTGTTTTGCTGTCTGTGCCCCTGTTCAGAACATTTCACCTCACTTTGCGTCCCAATGACAACTGATTTTGAAATGTGGTGTTTTTATTGAAACAAGGATTGGTGATAAAGCATCAGTAGAGAGGAGACACCTTTCTCCCATATTAATTCTTACAGGAGAGAATTTTCCTTCCAAGGGGTAGATTTCCTCTCACTTCCTGTTGTCTTCTTCCGTTTGTAAGTAGTAGTCGTTTGTAAGTTGGATGTTTGAAAGTAGGGACCTGCCGTATATACTCTGCAGAAATTGGCCCCTTAGGTGTTGGTGTTGACACAACACTGTAAGCACTCACAGTTACTCTTGGTGGGTGCTGGAACGCCCTGCTGTCAACTATTATATCAGGAATTGTAATAACATATAATTGTTGAACAGTGGTAGTAAAAATTGGGCCTTTGATGGTGGTGCTGGTGCCACAACACTGTAAGGCCTGACAGTTACTCTTGGTGGGCGCAGCAATGGGCCCTGCTGTGAATTATTAGATCAATAATTATAATTGCATGCCCCTGTTGAACAGGGGCTGAAAAATTGGGCCTTTGGTGGTGGTGGTGGTGGTGGTGGTGGTGGTGGTGTTGACACAACACTGTAAGGCCTGACAGTTACTCTTGGTGGGCGCAGCAATGGGCCCTGCTGTGAATTATTAGATCAATAATTATAATTGCATGCCCCTGTTGAACAGGGGCTGAAAAATTTGGCCTTTGGTGGTGGTGGTGGTGGTGGTGGTGGTGGTGTTGACACAACACTGTAAGGCCTGACAGTTACTCTTGGTGGGCGCAGCAATGGGCCCTGCTGTGAATTATTAGATCAATAATTATAATTGCATGCCCCTGTTGAACAGGGGCTGAAAAATTGGGCCTTAGGCACTGGTGGCACAGCACTGCAACCCCTCACAGATACTGTACTTGGAGCACAGCAATGAGGCCTGTTGCAAAGTATTGCATCAAAAATTGTAATTACACGCCCCTGTTAAACAGGGGCTGAAAAATTGGGCCTTAGCCACTGGTGGCGGCACCCATAAATCAAAATGATCTTCCAAGCTATCATCATTAATCGGATCATTGAGGAGGAGGAGGAGGATAGCTAGTCAACATAACAGCACAGGAACTCAGCATCAGCATCAGTCTTGAAGGGATGTGACATTTTAAAATCAATTAGTCTGTTATATCAGCATCAGGTGTGTGGTAGCTGGTGGTGATCCAAGACTGGTTCATCTTGATGAAAGTCAGTCGATCAACCGAGTCGGTGGACAGGCGCACCCTGTGATCCGTGACAAATCCTCCAGCAGCACTGAATGTGCGTTCTGAAAGAACGCTGGATGCAGGACAGGCCAGTAGCTCAATTGCATACTGTGCAAGCTCTGGCCAGTGATCCATCCTCAAGACCCAGTAAGCCAGAGGATTTTCGGTGGGGAAGGTGTCCAAGTCTGACCTTGCCCCTAGGTATTCCTGCACCATGTATATCAGACGCTGGTGATGGTTGCTGGAAACGATCATACTTTGGGGCTGCGGACTAAAGAATTGTCTGAACGCATCGGTCAGACGGCCACCTTCCCCACCGCTCCTTCTTTGACTGCCCGAAGCCTCAGCAACTCGTTGTCCAGGACCAGGAGTTTGTAACCTCCCAGTCTCTGGGAACGCGTTGCACAGACCTTTCTGCAAGGCCTCCCGGAGTTGTCTCATCCTCTGCTCCCTCTGCGACGGTAACATAAGGTCCGCAACCTTACCCTTGTACCGTGGATCAAGGAGAGTGGCCAGCCAGTAATGGTCCCTCTCCTTGATCCGAAGAATACGAGGATCCTTCCGCAGACTTTGCAGGATCAGGGAGGCCATGCAGCGTAGGTTAGCTGAGGCATTCAGTCCGGAGTCCTCTGGGTCACTAAGGACGACATGATCCGCAGCCACCTCGTCCCAGCCACGTACAAGTCCACTGGTTTCTTGGGACTGTAAATCATCCCTAAAAGACTGCTGCTGATGATGCTGAGTGCCAGCCTCCACCTCCATGCTGACACAATCCTCCTCCTCCTCCTACTCCTCCTCCTCCTCCTCCTCTTCCTGTGCGATGGGTGGGACAGAAGGAACACTGTCAGGGTAAAGGGGGCCTTGAGAGGCAAGGAAGTCCTCCTCTTCCTGCCTCTGTTCTGCCTCAAGTGCCCTGTCCATTATTCCACGCAGCGTGTGCTCCAACAGGTGGACAAGAGGTACAGTGTCACTGATGCATGCACTGTCACTGCTCACCATCCTCGTGGCCTCCTCAAATGGTGCCAGGACAGTGCATGCATCCCTGATCATGCCCCACTGGCGTGGTGAAAAAAAACCGAGCTCCCCTGACCCTGTCCTGGTGCCGTAGTCGCACAGGTACTCATTGATGGCCCTCTGCTGCATGTGCAGCTGCTGCAGCATGGCCAACGTTGAGTTCCACCTGGTGGGCATGTCACATATAAGGCGGTTCTTGGGCAGGTTCAACTCCTTTTGCAGCTCAGCCAGGCGAGCACTGGCATTATAAGATCTGCGGAAATTAACACAGACTTTCCTGGCCTGCCTCAGGACATCCTGTAAGCCCGGGTACCTGCCCAAGAACCGCTGCACCACCAGGTTAAGGACGTGAGCCATACAGGGCACATGGGTCAGTTGTCCCTGTCGGAGGGCGGAGAGGAGGTTGGTGCCATTGTCGCAAACCACCATTCCTGGCTTAAGCTGGCGTGGCGTCAACCACCTCTCGGCCTGCCCCTGCAGAGCAGACAGGACCTCTGCCCCAGTGTGGCTCCTGTCCCCCAAACACACCAGCGCAAGCACGGCATGGCATCTTTTTGCCTGCGTACTTGCGTAGCCCCTTGAATGCCTACGGAGCACCGCTGGTTCCGAGGACAAACCACAGGAAGAGGCCATGGAGGAAGAAGAAGAGGAGGGGGTGGAGGAGAGAGGTGTGTCACAACCAGTAGTAGCATTTTGGAGGCGTGGCGGTGGAACAACCTCCAACACTACTGCACCTTGTCCTGCATCTTTCCCAGCTGCCAAAAGAGTGACCCAATGGGCCGTGAAAGAAAGGTAACGTCCCTGTCCATGCCTGCTGGACCATGAGTCAGCGGTAATATGCACCTTACCGCTGACCGCCCTGTCCAGCGAGGCCAAGACATTGCCTTCCACATGCCTGTAGAGAGCCGGAATCGCCTTCCGTGAGAAAAAGTGGCGTTTGGGAACCTGCCACTGAGGAACCGCACATTGCACAAACTCACGGAAGGGGGCCGAGTCTACCAACTGAAAAGGCAGCAGTTGAAGCGCTAGCAATTTAGCCAAGCTAGCATTCAACCGCTGGGCATGTGAATGGCTGGGAGTGAACTTCTTTCGACGGTCCAGCAGCTGGGGCAGGGAAATTTGCCTGCTAGAATCGGACGTCGGTGTACTGCTAGCAGAGTGGCCGCAAGTACTGGGCTGTGACACACCTAATTCTATACCTTCATTCCTCTCAGTGCAGGTTTCAGAGAGGACTGAAGGTATAGTGGGTTTTGAGATCCCAGCTGATGCGGTGCAAGGAGAGGTCCGCTTTGTTCTTTGGTGTGGGTCTTTAAGGTAGGCTTGCCAATGAGCTGCATGGCAGGTCAACATATGTCTGATCAAGCATGTGGTGCCCAAGCGGCTGATGTTTTGGCCACGCGATATACGCTTGAGACATATGTTGCAAACAGCAGCTGTGCGATCTGATGCACTCGCCTCAAAAAAGGCCCACACCAAAGAACTTTTTGAATGACGGGCAGAGGCAGCGCCCTGCACAGGCGGAGCTCTGCGGTGTGATTCCGTCGGTGTGCTGCCCATACGCTGGCCACTCAAGGGCATCCTGCCTCGTTGGAGATGTGCCTCCTCCTCATCCTCCTCCTCCTCCTCTCTCCTATTAGGCACCCACGTGGAGTCAGTGACCTCATCATCCCCTCCCTCCTCATCACTGGAGCCAATCTGGCAGTATGCTGCAGCTGCTGGAGCATGACTGCCAGATTGGTGTCCTTCTTGAGCATCCCCTCTCTCTGCTCTCACGCTACTGCCTTCCTCTATCTGGGTATCATCATCAGATCCTTCGAAACGCTGGGCATCCTCCTGGAGCATGTACCCAACACTGTGCTCAAACAGTTCGGGGGACTCCTCAGGAGGAGGACATGGTGGGTCTAGGGAAGGATTGACTAATGAAGATAATGATACCAGAGAAGAGGACGCTTTGGCAGCTGCTTTGCCAGTACCCTGAGCCTGGGTGAGAGAGGATGAGGAGGATGAGGTGGGCTTGGTCATCCACTCTACCAAGTCTTCGGCATGATGTGGCTCAACATGTCCAGGTGCCGAAAAGAAGGACAAGCGTGTCCCATGGCCATGTGCTGATGACAATGCACCGCGTCCACGACCAGCACTGTTGCCCCCAGACACAGAGCCTGCTTGCCCTCTTTTTTTGCCTCCTGACTGTCTGCCTCTCCTTGTTTGCCTTCCAGACATTTTAATGGATGGCCTGCAGGGAGATGGGAAAAACAGCAATAAGGGCTACCTTCAGGTGTATACTGTGCAGGAGGCTTTGCAACAATGACACTGACACTGTCCCCTGCCTATCCTTCTCTGTCCCTAAACACAAGGATTTGCAATATGCTTCAGCAAGATTGGTTTAGCACAGAATAGCACACTGTCAGTTTCACTCACTGTCCTACTCTGTCCCTACAAACAAGATTTAGCACAGAAGAGCACACTGATAGTTTCCACGAGTGTCCTTCTCTGTCCCTAAACTCAAGGATTTCAAATATGGTTCAGCAAGATTGGTTTAGAACAGAATAGCACACTGTCAGTTTCACTCACTGTCCTACTCTGTCCCTACAAACAAGATTTAGCACAGAATAGCACACTGATAGTTTCCACGAGTGTCCTTCTCTGTCCCTAAACTCAAGGATTTCAAATATGGTTCAGCAAGATTGGTTTAGAACAGAATAGCACACTGTCAGTTTCACTCACTGTCCTACTCTGTCCCTACAAACTAGATTTAGCACAGAATAGCACACTGAGAGTTTCCACGAGTGTCCTTCTCTGTCCCTAAACTCAAGGATTTCAAATATGGTTCAGCAAGATTGGTTTAGAACAGAATAGCACACTGTCAGTTTCACTCACTGTCCTACTCTGTCCCTACAAACAAGATTTAGCACAGAATAGCACACTGACACTTTCCCTCACTGTACCTCTCAGTCCCTAAACTCAAGGATTTCAAATATGGTTCAGCAAGATTGGTTTAGAACAGAATAGCACACTGTCAGTTTCACTCACTGTCCTACTCTGTCCCTACAAACAAGATTTAGCACAGAATAGCACACTGACACTTTCCCTCACTGTACCTCTCAGTCCCTAAACTCAAGGATTTCAAATATGGTTCAGCAAGATTGGTTTAGAACAGAATAGCACACTGTCAGTTTCACTCACTGTCCTACTCTGTCCCTACAAACAAGATTTAGCACAGAATAGCACACTGATAGTTTCCATGAGTGTCCTTCTCTGTCCCTAAACTCAAGGATTTCAAATATGGTTCAGCAAGATTGGTTTAGAACAGAATAGCACACTGTCAGTTTCACTCACTGTCCTACGCTGTCCCTACAAACAAGATTTAGCACAAAATAGCACACTGACACTTTCCCTCACTGTACCTCTCTGTCCCTAAACTCAAGGATTTCAAATATGGTTCAGCAAGATTGGTTTAGAACAGAATAGCACACTGTCAGTTTCACTCACTGTCCTACTCTGTCCCTACAAACAAGATTTAGCACAGAATAGCACACTGACACTTTCCCTCACTGTACCTCTCTGTCCCTAAACTCAAGGATTTCAAATATGGTTCAGCAAGATTGGTTTAGAACAGAATAGCACACTGACACTTTCCCTCACTGTACCTATCTGTCCCTAAACTCAAGGATTTCAAATATGGTTCAGCAAGATTGGTTTAGAACAGAATAGCACACTGTCAGTTTCACTCACTGTCCTACTCTGTCCCTAAAAACAAGATTTAGCACAGAATAGCACACTGACACTTTCCCTCACTGTACCTCTCAGTCCCTAAACTCAAGGATTTCAAATATGGTTCAGCAAGATTGGTTTAGAACAGAATAGCACACTGTCAGTTTCACTCACTGTCCTACTCTGTCCCTACAAACAAGATTTAGCACAGAATAGCACACTGACACTTTCCCTCACTGTACCTCTCTGTCCCTAAACTCAAGGATTTCAAATATGGTTCAGCAAGATTGGTTTAGAACAGAATAGCACACTGACACTTTCCCTCACTGTACCTCTCTGTCCCTACAAACAAGGTTTAGCACAGAATAACACACTGACACTCGCCCTACCTATCCTTATTTGTCCCTAAACACAAGGAATCCAGGATTAGTAAAGGAAAAAAAATGACACTGTCCCTGCCTATGCTTCTCTTTCCCTGCTCCGGAACACACTACACAAGGCCGCCGCGCTGGCGGCCTTTTATAGTGTGGGGCGTGTACTAAACCCTCTCAAGAATAATTGGCCACAGGCATCCTGCCTGTGGCCAATCATTGCTCTCCTCGCTGCCGGCGCTGTGATTGGCCAAGCATTCGGGGTCACAGTGCATGCTTGGCCAATCACAGCGCCTGGATGACACTGCAATGGCGTAGTGCATTGTGGGCCGTTCGCGTCACTCAAATTTGGCGCGAACGGCCCAAATCGTTCGATCTTCGTCGAACGATCGAACAGCCGATGTTCGAGTCGAACGTATGTTCGACTCGAACACGAAGCTCATCCCTACTTCTAACCCCCAAACATTGTACATTTTTTTCATCAAAGATCCTAGGGACGAAAATGGCGATCGTAACAATTTTTCATGTCACATGGTATTTGCGCAGTAGTTTTGCAAATGTAATTTTTTGGGAAAATATACACTGTGAAGGACTAGCATCAAGTGTAGAGCTTGAAGGACACCGCCACTCGCTGGTTCTTCTTTTTAAGGGTTGTTTGCCCATTTTTATTAAAAGAAGTTCAAAACAAAATCAAAAGGTTTTCCCTCGCAGGGGTTTCAGTACTCCTTTTCAACAACAAAATGACATTCAGCCTCCTGGCTTATACATACAGCAGTGCTGCTCAGGCCTTCCACTTCAGTCTCTTGTCTGTCTCCTATAGACTATTCCATCTGCAACACCATCCATTTGGATAGCAGCCCCTTGCTGCTCTGACCCTCAGACCTGGGTCTCTGGCTTCCACTGTGCACACAAGCACTCTCTGACTTCTCCAGTGCACACTTGCACTCTATGGCTTCCCCAGTGCACACCTGCACTCGTCAGGAGGGTGGGGCCCAGAATGCTGGTCCTGATTCTACTATCAGGCCCACACACACCTGAACAATCAGTGTGCAGTTGAGTCTCAAAACCCGGATCCAGGACTGGGGATTTCATCCCACCCGGATCTCTAAGAAATCCCCAAGCTCCGGGTCCCAAAGTGGACTTTAGTAAATCATGAGGAAACTGAAAAGCCAGTTTCCTCCCAAGCAAGCAAATACCCTGGAGCCCCTCAACCTGCCTGGTTGAGAATCCTGCATCCATACACTGGTGGGGTACCACACTACCACAACACTTTAAAAAAAACAAAATAGTTACCCAAAATTTTTTGTATAATGTGAAAGATGATGTTATACTGAGTAAATAGACACCTAACATGTCACGCTTTAAAATTGCTTACGCTCGTGGAATGGCGAAAAACGATGGAACTTAAAAATCTCCATAGGCGATGCTTTAAACGCCTTTACAGGTTACCAAGTTACACAGGAGGTCTAGCACTACCGTTTACATATGCGTGTGCGACCTACGTATGTGTTCGCTTCTGCGCGTGAGCACAGAGGGATGTGGGGGCTTTAAAAATGTCTTACTATTATTCATTTTACTTTGTATTTTTTATTTTTACACTGTCCTTTTATTCATATTACAAGGAATCTAAACCTCATTTGTAATAGAAATAAGGATGACAGGTCCTCTTTATGGACTCCAAATCTCTTCTTTACCTTTAAAAGCAAAAGATCAAAAATACATAATATATTTTTTTGATCATTCGCTTAAAAAAAATTAAATAAAAATTCTTCCAGAGAGGAAAAATATCCTGGACTGCCGCACTCTGGTAAAGATGTTCTTTAATGAAGATAAAATCCAAATCATAGCACAGAATACAAAACTTGAAATGAAGACAGGGACAAGGCTAACGCGTTTCACATCACAGGATGCTTACTCATTGGGGAGCGGTAATCCCATTTCTCCACAAAAATTCTTCCAGCCTGCACCAGAAGAGACGTCATGACGTTGCTCCAATCCTCCAAGGCCATAGAGTCTTGGTCGAACCAGTGGAAATGATAAGCCAGAGAAACAACAGTGAGCAGCGAGAGGGGGGAGTCCAAGACAAAAATTGCATGAAATGAAATGCAGTGACATTGCAATATTTGTCACGATGTACTCCCTTGTCAAGTGTCATTTTAGAACAGCTTGTAATAGATACATATAAAACTATCAATGGCATGAGTTGCTAGTTGTAAAAATAAACAAAAAAATATAATAAAAATGATAAAAAAAACTTTATTGCCTTGCAAAAAAGAAGCACTGGACACATTATTATCACAGCACTTGACAAACAAAAATGACTGAATGGTGCTCTATTACGTTTATAAAAAACAAGCTTGCTATAAAGAAAAGAAGTATGTGATGAAAAGAATTTGATTTTGATGTATCAGTCATTACATTTTACGTTCAGCAGTTCTTTGTTTTGGGAATAGATGTTCCAACGAAAGAAAGCCTTAAGCCCTGTACACACGATCGGATTTCCGATGGAATAAAATCCAATGGATTTTTCCATTGGATTTCCGATGAAGCTGACTTCCATCAGTCTTGCCTACACACCATCAGTCAAAAATCCGACCGTCCCAAACGCCGTGACGTAAAACACTTTGACGAGCCGAGAAATATTAAGTTCAATGCTTCTGAGCACGTGTCGACTTGATTCTGAGCATGCGTGGGTTTTTTCTCCGATGGAGTTCCACGCAGACGATCGGAATTTGCTATCGTTTTTTTTTTCCATCGGATAAATTTAAAACATGTTCTATTTCTAATCAAAAAAGACCGATGGGGCCCATACACGATCGGTTTGTCCGATGAAAAAGTCCATCGGACCGTTTTCATCGGTAAAACCGATCGTGTGTACGGGGCTTTAGAGTTGTCATACGTATCCTTTCATCGGAAACATATCTAAAAATTGCTTGTTGCTACAATGAGAAAATTCGTTGTTTTCAGATATTGATATTATTAATACTCTTTTCATACAAGCTAAAAATACTTTTTTAGTAAGATGACTTTTTTTTTTCTTTTTTTTTTTTATAATTAGAGACTAAATTAAAATACATCACCAACAGTAAAAAAAACTTCAGCTTTTACCAATCTGAAATTTAAATGAAGACAAAACAACTTGAAATGCCATTTGTAAAGTAAAGTATTTTTTCATATTCTAAAATAAACCCTTCAATTGTTTTGTTGTCAAAAATAATTGCCTAATTATGCGATCTTATGAAATGAGAACAGCTGTATGTATTTTTATATAGCTTGGTCAAAGTATTAAGGAACACAGCCGTCTAAATATGTAAAACTCACTGGAGAAAATAAAGTGTTTCTGAACTAAATTTGTTATGGCTATTGGTTTTCAGGCTCAGTGGGGGCAAGGTATTATTTTCCACTTTGCACACCCCATCCTGTGCAGAGGAATATGAAGCTCAATACCAACCAAAACTTTTTGTTATAGTTTTAGATACAGTGGGGAGGATTAGATCCACTTTAATGAGTTAAAATCTGTAATCCTCTGGGATGAAAAGAGTCTCCCCACTTCTTGGTCTGACACCCTTCTTCTGGACAAGAGGCGAGGTAAAATCTACCTAACAGGAACACTGAAAGCAATATGGTCCTGAAAGGGGACCTTCCTTATTTTACTAGAAACTGTGCTTTTATTGCTTTTCCGTGTCTTAATTGGGTGGATGGATTTACTCACTTGCTATTTTGTCTCTCTCCCATCAAATAGAGGGGTCATGAGAAATCTCCAAAATGGGGACACAGACCACAATAAAGTTGAACGTACCCTACTACGCTTTATCCAAAATGAAATGCGGCTAGAGTTGGACTGAAAAATAGTAGTTTCCTTTGCAAACGATCAGATGTAAGTAAATACAGAGTTAATGAGCTAAGCGAAATGATACTTTCTTAGTAATCAACTCCACTGGTTTTGGTTCCTTAATGGCTTTTCTACTAACTGTCATCTATGAAAAGGTTGACTAGTTACCAGGACAACAGCAGAAAGCCTTTATAAGGCTTAATGAAGGAGTAACATAAGCGTAAAGAAAAATGTCAGATCTATATTTGCTGTGCTAGTGTCCTGTTGAAATAAAATGTGTAATGTGCTGTTGTCCAGACAAACAAGTAAGTTCACAAATAAATATACACTCACCGGCCACTTTATTAGGTACACCTGTTCAATTTCTTGGTAACACCAATTGCTAATCAGCTAATCACATGGCAGTAACTCAATGCATTTAGGCATCTGGACATGGTGAAGACGACTTGCTGAAGTTCAAACAGAGCATCTGAATGGGGAAGAAAATGGACATAAGTGACTTTGAACGTGGCATGGTTGTTGGTTCCAGACGGGCTGATCTACTGATCTACAGTATTTCAAAAACTGCTGATCTACTGGGATTTTCATGCACAACCATCTCTAGGGTTTGCAGAGGATTGGTCTGAAAAAAAAAATATCCACTGAGCGGCAGTTGTGTGGATTAAAAAGCCTTATTGATGTCAGAGGCCAGAGGAGAATGGGCAGACTGGTTTGAGATGATAGAAAGGCAATAGTATCTCAAATAACCACTCGTTACAACAACATGAAAGCATGGATCCATCCTGCCTTGTATCAATGGTTCAGGCTGGGGGTGGTAGTGTAATGGTGTGGGGGATATTTTCTTGGCACACTTTGGGCCCCTTAGAACCAATTGAGCATCGTTTAAACACTACAGCCTACCTGAGTATTGTTTCTGACCATGTCCATCCCTTTATGACTACAGTGTACCAATCTCCTAAAGGCCAATTCCAGCAGGATATTGCACCATGTCACAAACTCAAATCATCTCAAACTGGTTTCTTGAACATGACAATGAGTTCATTTATTTTATTTTGTGAGGGATGATGGTTTTATTAGGAATGTAAATCATTTTAGTCTGTCCTGAAATTTTCTCATGCTTTTGAAGAAAGTACAAAATAGCACAGCACAAAATAAAACACAGTTCACACCCCTGGTACTAAAATCTAACTTTTGGCTCACCGCATGCAAAACCTCTCCCTTAACAGGGTTGTGTCTCCACCTGCTTCAGAGGTCAAAGGCCAGGTCACCAGCCGCTTAGCAGTGCGTCAGTCACAAGCAGTCTCCCATTCTGTCTCCTAAGTGTGTCCTGCCTCACAGACACCTGTTCCTTTTCAGGCCTTTTCTGCAGGCGGGTTCACCCCTTTAGGACCAAAGTACCTGTAATCAGGGTTGGAGGCTTTTTCCCACCCAAAGTCTCTCCGAGCTTCTAAATTCTGCATCACATATAAGGACTTAACAATCTTGGAAATATGTAAATCAGTTTCCCCCTTTCTACCCGGAATACCTCACCCTGCATGGGTGAGAACCCCTGGGTACAGCAAACTGTACTCAAATCACCCCCCTTAAAGGGACAATAATGCAATCAATGGTGAAACATACCAGCTTTCCAGGGCCCATCTCTGGTGCCTTAATGCGGAGGTGTCTGGGGGACACCCAACAATGTACCCTCGAGAAGGCATCATCATTCTGGTATTGTTTTCCAGGTTTGTGTTCCACCACAAGTTTGAACTCTTGTAAAGTCAGTTCAACACCAGAAGAAATTTCCTGCCAAAGAGAGAATAGTGTAGGGAGTCTAAAGCCCACTTAATGGACAGGCATTCTCTCTCTACTATGGGTTCAAAGTAATAAAGTTCAAATAAAAAAGTCTCGGGTTGACATTATGGGTTCATAAATGGGAATCTATCAATTTGAAAACTTTATAAGATTTAATTCAATTGCTATTATCACTTATTATTTATTGATTTCTAATCGGCCAGTGTCTTGTAGATAGCTGACCGGTGTATCTTTCAATGCACTTTTATTTTTATATTCAACTCATATACATTTTTATAATTTATATAGAAATTGTCATGCACAATACATATTTCAATATATAGATATTGATTTTTTCACTAAGTGGAGTTTATTCCACACATTTAGTTTGCATCAAGGCACTTTAATTGCACTGAGAATAAGGTTTTCATATTTTCTTTATATTGTAAAATTACTTGTGTCGGACTGTTCCCAATCATAATTATTTATATACATTTTATCACATAATATATTCACTTTATTATGCACTATGATATATACAATAGACCTATGATAGGTTCATACACTTGGCCCTTATAGCATAAAGTGTACATGGATTTTGTGATTTAAAAATATTTTTTGGAAACATATAATATTGCTTTGGCAAATTAGTGTTTCTTTTTATCCTCTTTCAATATATAAAATAAATCTCTTTCCCATTTGTACGGATCAATCTCTAATTTATGGGTTAATCTAAGGTACGGATATGTTTTTTGCCAATAGTTTAAATGGTGGTCATTGACTCACGTTCAGGATCCAGATCGAGGCTTTGTTCCCGGGTTTCTATCTTTTCCTGTTAGTTTTTGAACTAAGGGCAATACCAGTCTATTGACATAGAGGCAGCTTTCCATCATCCAAGATGGCAGCCGCAAACTCATGTCCGGATCTCATAATGAGGTAGGGTATTATATAATGTGGTGATTCAGCTCGCTACCCGTCCCTTTTTGACAATGTCTGTGATGACAAAACGCGTCTAAGGGGGTACGTGCTGAAGTCACCACGCTTGTAGAACAGAAGTTTGCTTTCTAGCCGGCCGGCTTTTTATATGTCCTGTTTATCGCTTACTGAGTAAGTGTATTTTTACTTTGTTAAATAAATGTTGTGGCGATATCACACTATCCAGTCCCCATTTGCTTTTTTTGGTACACAACTTCTGTATGGGCCCCATGGAGTTACAACTTCAACAGTGAGGAACATTGATCCATCCACTACAACAGCCATATCCATATGAATGACGCTTACATCCATCCAGCCATCCACTATCCTGCTGTTGAATTAATTGCATACAACTTAGGTTATTCTGGTAAGCAGACTCTATGAGAGGTGGCGGTTTACACAAGGGTGGATTTGTTCCTGTGACTCTTTATCACTGTTAAGGCCTGTTTTTATGTTGGTATCTGGTAAGGAGATTTTATGTGCGGTGATGGTTCACTATAAATAGCAGTCACACACTGGGTGTCGTTCTGTCTCCCATACCCCATAGTTTTGACACCGTATAGAGACATCTCATGTGGCAGGATTACGCTATGTGTTTTTTTTCTCAGTTTTTTTATTTAAATACGTTTCTCTGGACACACGCATCAAGCCATCTCCCAATTGCTGCTATCCATCTATATTGGACGAATTGGCACTAGTGTGCCAAACAAAGGCCTGGGCTGGGTTATAGCCATTTGTCCGTTTTGGCTTATCATCTGGTAAGCACATATCCTGACAAGTTTGCCTAGAAATCCATGACAAGCATTGTGTCCTTTGTCGTTTGTGTTGGTTTCAATATTCCCTCAATTGGACTTTTTTATTTGGACTTTATTACTTTGAACCCATAGCGCAATTTTTTATTTCTTCTTGTTTATTTTGTGTTTATCCCACTATTATTGCTGCTTAAAAGGGTTTAGTTACCGTATATACTTGAGTATAAGCCGACCCGAGTATAAGCCGAGGTACCTAATGTTACCACAAATACCTGGGAAAACTTACTGACTCGAGTATAAGCCGAGGGTCAACAATGCCCACCCATTGCAACTTCACTAAGCCCATTGCCACTTTACTGTTCCCATCCTCACTGTTCCCATCCTCACCTGTGCCCATCCTCACCTGTGCCCATCCTCACCTGTGCCCACCCTCACTGTTTCCCTAGAATTGTAATTGAACATTGTAAAATTGTACCTGAAGGCTGCGGCGTCCATCGTTTAAAACTCGCTCTGTCTTCCTGGTCTCTTCCGTGATAGGCGGAACTGCCTGCTGAGAATCGCCTATCACGAACGTTCTCTCATCTTCACCCATCCCAGAAGACACTGTGTTCAGTTTCCGCCAATCACGGACGTCTGCTGGGAAACTGAGGATGAGAGAACGTTCGTGATAGGCGATTCTCGGCAGACACAGTTCCGCCTATCACGGAAGGGACCAGGAAGAGCCCGCGGGTTTTAAACGATTGACGTCGCAGCCTTCAGGTACATTTTACAATATTCAATTTCGCTGACTCAAGTATAAGCCGAGGGGGGGACTTTCAGCCCAAAAAAAGGGCTGAAAATCTCAGCTTATACTCGAGTATATACGGTATTCATTTTTTACATCACTTATACAGCAAGCGCAGTTTTTTACATTTCCATTCTCTCTCTACTACAGGCAGGATAGCAGAGGAGAAATCAAAGCTCCGGGTGAGCCAAGGAGATCCCACAGCAGGTAACTCCACAGGTGCTGGCCCGGCTCCCCACCACAACAAACAAGGAAACTTGGAATAGGCAGCAATGGAATATGGGATAACAATAAAAACGTCTTTATTGTAATAAACCCCGGTTATGACTAAGCACAAGATGTGTGAAACATGTTAACCTTCCGTTCATTCCTGTAACTGCATCTGTCTACATTACAATAAAGAAATTTTTATTGATATCTCATTGCGGTGTGCGGCTGAGAAAGACTATGAAGTCTTCCTCCCCATTGACCTTCTGGGACAGAACGGCTCCTAGGCCTCCACTGATGAATCCATTTGGATAACAAATTCTTTGGACGTCTGGAGCAACCAGCACTGAACACTGGCATAAAGTTGTTTTAAGCTCCAGAAAAGCCTCTCCAGCCTTGTCATTTCACTTTACGATGACTGACTTCTTACCCTTTGTGAATTTAGTCAGTGGCGCAGCAATAGTGGCGAAGGGTAAGACAAACCAATGGTGGCGAAGGTTAAGACAAACCAATGGTAGTACCCATCAATGTCCAGAAATGCTTCTGCCTGTTTCTTTGCAACATGGCAGGACCAAGCCTAAATAGCTTCTACCTTGTTCATCTGACATTTCACAAAACCCCTGCCCACAATGTACCCCAGGTACTTGGTCTCTTCCATCAGAATGGCACGCTTTTCTGGATTAATGGTAAATGCCTCCTTTTTTAGAAAGCCCAACACAGTTTGAACTCATGAAAGGTGGGACTTCCAGTCTTTACTGAAGATAACAACATCATCCAAATACACCCAAGTGTAATTAAAGCTGAGTAGCTGGGGCAGAATGCAACCCATTTTATATTGAAACTGACCCTCTGGAGGGTGGTATTTTCTCTAAGTTAAAGGTATCTGCCAGTACTGCTTGGTGAGGTCTAAGGTGTTAATACACTAGGCTGGTCCATCTACTCAGGGCATCAGATATGCACTTCATTGAGCCTCCTGAAATAATTACAAAACTGCAGAATTCTATTGGGCTTAGGTACCAAAACAATCAGGATAGGTTTTACTTGGAACTTTAAAATAGTGTCATGGATATGCAGTAATGTTTGTCTGTCAGCTTACCTTCCTCCTCTTGTGTTCACCTTAGAGGCCAGACTCTCCTCACCTGGCTGCTTTTATAATCTCTCCTCCCAGCCTGGCTCCACCCCAGGCCCTATCACAGAACTATATATTAACCTGTGCATTGCAAGTCTGCATTGTGTGTTTGGGTTCCTGCCTGCCGTGTGCTACGTTTGTCTCTGTGTTACGATATTGGCTTGTTCCCGACTATCCCTGTCTCTAGTGACCTTGACCTTCGGCTTGTACTTCGTTTATCCATGTCTGCTTGTTGCCCTGACCTTGGCTTTTCCCCTCACTATTCTTGTATCCTGTGCTGCTGCTTCCCCTCTATCCTCTTTACCCTACTGAGCGTGAGCTAGGGGACTCTGGGGGCCGCGACCTGGATCCAGCTGCAGCGTAGGCCATCCTCACCACTAGAGGCTCTGGTGAAAACCTGATGGATCTTAGACTCCGCGCCCTGGGGAATCTTGGGCTCTAGCTCCCTGTGGATCCCTGTTGTGCTCCACTGGTCCCGCTTTCCACAACCACCCAGTGTCCCATCCGCAGCAGTCAGCCATAGGGTTCACTACCTTGTGGTGCACTCCTGACCCCCAACGGTGTGCATCTGTCATCTGGCCACAGGTGACCTGATAGTTTTATCAGCCATGGACCCGGCTGACGTGCTGCTTTCCATAGATGATCCATTACAGGGCATTGTCCGCAGACTTGAGACCCAGGAAACAAATCAAACTCAGGTGATGAGATTCCTCCAGGATCTGGCTTACCGCTTCGAGCAGCTTCAGGTCTCCTTAGGACCCCCGGTTCAACAATCTCAACCGCTATCAGCGGCTGCACCTATTCCAGTCGCAGTCGCAGCCACACATTCACTACAACTGCCAGCTCCATCCCGTTTCTCTGGGGACTCCAAGGCCTGCAGGGGGTTCCTTAGCCAATGCACTATTCATTTTGAGCTCCAGCCCCAAAACTTCCTGTCTGATCGGGCAAAGGTAGCCTATATTATTTCCCTGCTCTCCGGTGAAGCTTTAGCCCCTCTGTGGGAACTGAATGATCCAGTGGTTTCTAGCCTGTCTTACTTTTTGAAACTTTTTTGGAATATCTTCGAAGAATCGGCTTGCGTCTCTTCAGTGGCCAGTGCCCTTTTTTGTCTCCCCCAAGAGTCTGCTTCTGTGGGACAGTATGCTCTTCATTTCCGCATTCTGACGGCTGAGTTGAGCTGGAACAATGAGGCCTTAGTCGCAACTTTTTGCATGGCCTTTCTGATAGAGTGAAGGATGAATTAGCAGGAAGAACCATTCCCACTGATCTGGACGCAGTTATCTCCTTGTGTAACCAGATCGATATTCGCTTTCAGGAAAGGACCCTAGAAAAGCGACGCCAGCACTCCTTGGTTCTTAGTCAGCCTGAGCTCCCCTCTCTTCGACCCGTAGAGCATCTCCTGCCAGCTGAGGAACCCATGCAGCTAGGTCGGTCCAGGCTATCCCCCGAGGAACGCGCTAGGCGCAGAACTCTAGGCCTGTGTCTCTACTGTGGGGACAAAGGTAATTTTCGTGACACTTGCTCTCTTTGTCCGGAAAAAACGTTTGGCTCCAAAACATCTGGAAAGTGGAGTATTGGACCAAGAAATATCACCCTCACCTTCTCGTCTTCTTCTTTCTGTGTTCCTTCATGTTGGTGCTTCTTCCCATTCGGTCGCAGCATATCTGGATTCCCGGAGCCGCTGGCATATTCATGGACTGGGAAATTGCATCTTCTATGAGACTTACCCTTTTGCCACTCATCACGCCCTTGGTGGTCTTGCCGATTGATGGCACTGTTCTCCCAGGGGGTCCTATCCGCTTCCAGACTCTCCCTGTTAAGATGTTGGTAGGGACACTCCACCAGGAGTGGACATCCTTCCTTATCTTACCTAAGGCCTCAACTCCTATCATTTTGGGTCTCCCATGGTTACGGCTCCATTCTCCACACGTTGACTGGACTCCTGAACAGATCCTGGCTTGGGGTTCCTCCTGTTCCTCGTCCTGCCTACCCAAGGTTGCCCCCTGTGAACCTGAGCCGATCATTCACTCCAGTTTGCATAACCATTTACATTTGTCTGTCCCTAATCACCCTTGGATGCACAGCCAGCTAGCTTGTCTACAAGTTCTGCAGTCGCTACGTGTTTCGATGCAATTCGGGTAGTCGCTACACCTGACTCTGCTATTCACTCGGCCTCTGTACTAGTTATGCCAGTCCAGCCCATGCCCAGTGAGCATCCTACTTTTTCTTATTCAGGACATTCTGCTTGTCTTTCAGCTATTCAGCTTGACGCCTGTGACATGTCACCTTCTAACCAACCTGACCTCAGGGTTCCACTGACCTCTGCCCAGTCTGATGGTCCTGTGCTAGATTTCTAGATCTTCTTTAAGGGTCTGGGGGACCCTCCTCAGAACCCTGTTGATCATCTTATGCCCTTGCTTATTCCTAAAAGGCCTTTGGTCCTCAATAAATCCTCTCCTCCTCTCCCTACCTCGGTTACGGTCTCTGAGGATAATCTAAAGTACGAGGTTAGTCAAGTTCTGGATTCTCGGCTCTGCAGAGGTATTCTTCAGTACCTTGTGCTTTGGAGAGGGTTTGGTCCTGAGGAGGCGTCTTGGATCGCTACATCTGAGGTCTTTGCACCTCGTCTGTTGAGGAGGTTTCATCTGAGGTTTCCCTTTAAGCCTGGGCCCAGGAGGGGGAGGGGCCATAAGAGGGAGGGTACTGTCATGTATATGCAGTAATGTTTGTCTGTCAGCTTACCTTCCTCCTCTTGTGTTCACCTTAGAGGCCAGACTCTCCTCACCTGGCTGCTTTTATAATCTCTCCTCCCAGCCTGGCTCCACCCCAGGCCCTATCACAGAACTCTATATTAACTTGTGCACTGCAAGTCTGCCTTGCTGATCAACGTGTTTGTTAAGCATTGTGTGTTTGGGTTCCTGCCTGCCGTGTGCTACGTCTGTCTCTGTGTTACGATATTGGCTTGTTCCCGACTATCCCTGTCTCTAGTGACCTTGACCTTTGGCTTGTCCTTCGTTTATCCATGTCTGCTTGTTGCCCTGACCTTGGCTTTTCCCCTTGGCTTTTCCCCTTGTATCCTGTGCTGCTGCTTCCCCTCTATCCTCTTTACCCTACGGAGCGTGAGCTAGGGGACTCTGGGGGCCACGACCTGGATCCAGCTGCAGCATAGGCCATCCTCACCACTAGAGGCTCTGGTGAAAACCTGCTGGATCTTAGACTCTGCGCCCTGGGGAATCTTGGGCTCTAGCTTCCTGATGGATCCCTGTTGTGCTCCACTGGTCCCGCTTTCCACAACCACTCAGTGTCCCATCCGCAGCAGTTAGCCAATAGGGTTCACTACCTTGTGGTGCACTCCTGACCCCCAACGGTGTGCATCTGTCATCTGGCCACAGGTGACCTGACAAATAGGCTCCATGACTATGTCATGCTCGATCACCCATGTAAGGCTTGGCAGTCCTGAAAAAATGTCTCTATTCTCCTGTAAAAACTAATTTTCTTGGCTTAGATAGGGTTGTTGCAACTGGGACTAGGTCCACCCTACATGGTGCTTAAAATTAACCTCAGCCAATGCAACTACCTGCCCTCAGTCTTTCCAGGATTTTAATAAATTCATATGGTAGATTTGTCTTTCACTTCCCGAGTTGGTGTACAATTTACCTCACCGACCTTTTCTTCCACCTCAAATGACTCCTGCTACCTGGCCAGAAACGTACTCTCTACTGTGTGTGTAAGCACTGCCACCTAGTCCTAAACCTGGAACTGTAAGTTTGGCAGACCGGTTCTAAACCCTTCTCTGTGCTTTTTTCACCCTCTGCAAATGCTCATGACCAAAGGCATCACCTTAACAATTCTCTCTCTCATTTGGTTGATATGCTCTACCACTGTCTAATGTGTAGATGATTCACTTTCCCTTAACAAGGTCAAGCAACCCCGTGGTCTTTGGTACACCGACGCAAATTGAGAAAACCTGGTAAATGTCTGAGGTACCTATTTGATGGAAAAAACATAAGGGAATAAGCAGTACAAATATGTTCAATCTTTTTTTTGTACCACCCTCTTGAGAATAAATTTTAGGGTCTTATCGATCAGCCCATCCATCTGCAGATGATAGACTGAGGTACACAATTGTTTAATCTGGAACAACTTGCGAAAGTCTGCCATCATCTTTGGCATGAAAGGGGTGCCTTGGTCCATCAAGATCTCTTTAGGGAACCCAGTTCTGTAAAACATTTAAAATAACTCTGGAGATATTGTCTTGGAAGAGGTTTTCCTCAGAGGGACCACCTCCTGATACTTTGTTTCATAATCAAGTACCAACAGGATGTATTGATATCTCTCAGCCAAGATCACCAGGGGGTCCACCAGGTCTATAGCTGAGCTAAAATGGTACCTCGATAATAGGCAGTGGTACCAAGGGTTTTCTAGAATGCCACAGTGCAGCAGTCAGCTGACAAGTGGGACATGAACTACAATATCTTTTCACTTCAGCAGTAACTCCAGGCCAGTAGAATATACAGTAACTGTTATCTATGCCTTTGTTTTTTCGCCACCCAGGTGACCTCCCACTACATCATTGTGAACCAAGTCAAGTACCATGCATCTAAAAGGCTGGGAGACCAATAATTGGTCTACCACCTTATCTTGGACTTTGGTGACTCGATATAGTAAATCACTATTGACCGCAAAGTGTGGAGTCCTTTCATCAGCCATAGGCACTTGTGATACTCCATTAACCACCATATCTTGCTCTCTAGCATTTTTTAACAGTAGGTCCCGCATCTGGGAGGCGCCAAATACACCCCTCGACACTTTCAGGACAGGATGCACGGAATACCAACCTTAGGGGTCTCCTTGGTTTGTAGACTGTCTACCACAAGTGCCACGTTATCTAAATTCTCTAGAGTCATAATGTCCAGCCCTTCAAAGAGAACAAAACAGTCACTCCATGTAGGCAGTCCTCTGCTCAGATAATTCCATGGTTCCTCAAGAAGAGAACAGTCCCACCCAACTATAATCCCACCATCCTATAATATCATGGATCAAGTTGGGTACCACCCCGACCTCTTGGGTAACTATGTAAAACTCAGTAGTTATTGTCACTGGCACCAGCAGGTACTCTCAAGTGTCCCCATATAAACATACCACCCACAGGGTTTTAGTTACAAGACCCACTCTCTGAGTGTTGGATGGTTTCTGATGAATCGGCCGATATTCAACCTGTGTGTATCAGGCTTAAGTGTGTCCTGACTCACACTCCACCTCACAGACAACTGATGATGGTTTAATGTTCCTTTTCAGGTCTCTCCTGCAGGCAAGTTAACCCATCAGGACCAAGGTTCCTGTTATCAGTGTTGGAGGCTTTTTCCCTATCCAAAGTCTATCCGAGCCTCCAAATTCTGGATCCCATACATGGACTTAATCTTGGAAACCTGTAAATCAGCTTTCCACCTTCTAACAAGAATACCTAATTCTGCATGTGTGAGAGTCCCTGAGTACTCCAAACTGTGCTCAAATCCCTCCCATAAAGGCGCTACATCTTAAATTATGGGCAAACATACCTGCCTTCCAGCATCCATCCCCGGTGTCCTGTACATTATATAAAAAAAATAAAAAATAATAGAGATTGCTTCTGGGTGCCATCATCTTAGATGTGAAGTTAGCAGCCTCAAAAGACTCAGAGCTGTTACTCGAGTGACAATTTTTAGTATTCCCCTTTGCTCCTCCCCCAGTAGCTGCAAAAAGGGTAATATAGGGAGGTGAGGGGAGGAGTGAAGAAGTTAAATCACTCAAGAGAGTGAACTATGATGTTCAAGGAGAGTAGAGGCAGTGCTAGGGTATTGATTAATACATTTTTCTAGCAAATCCAATGGAACATTGCAATTGAATAAAAATGTATTTATGGAAAAGAAAAACAATTCAAGTAAGCATTTAAAACACTAGAATTGTCTGTTCATTTACCTGCACAAATTCATTAAATGTATTTTTTTTAATTTATTTTTTTCATTTTTTAAAGAAAGGTGTCCTGGAGCCTAGAAGATGTTATCCATGTGCAGGAATATTCTAACCAATTACACACCCAAAACAAAGAAACGTGTTAAAAAAAAAATGAGTATACTTGAAGTGCTTGGTAGCTGTTTAAATAAAACTCTAAACAGAATCAAGCACTTTTCCTGTCATTATATTAGCTGCTGCTAAGCAACTGTGGAATTTAAATGAAGCAATACATTTACAAAGTACATAAACAGTTACTGATCTTAAATAAATAAACAGATGATGAACCTAATTTTAGACATTATTATACAACCATTACACAATCTTTGACAAAGCTAAAAATGTTTTTGTTAGTGTAATAGAAATGTAATTAAAGACATCACACAATTACAAATGCTGTTTCAGAAAAAGGAAATACAGAGTAAAGAGTTACAATGTGTAGAATAAATATCTTAAAGTGGTGTTCCGGCCGAAATGACACTTTTTAAATAAAAATACCCCTATAATACACAAGCTTAATGTATTCTATTACAGTTAGTCTGTAAACTAAGGTCCGTTTTGTTAGGTTATTACAGCATTTAGATTATAAAATAGAAATAGACTGTGGCCATCTTTAATGTGGTCACCTGAAGCCAGACTGTATGTCTTCCTGGATTCCAGGTTTGCAAATCTCGCACAAGCTCAGTGCTTCTCAAGCAGTGTAAAAGAGTTTCAGTTTCATGTTTACTTTTCTCTCCAGTTGCCGCCCCCTATTTATGTAAACATCTCCTCCCCTCCCCCTATTTCTAGTATGTACAAGCAATATTATCCTAGAAACACAGAAATCTGAGCTTTAAAAATATCCTAATTGTAAACTCAATCATTTGTTTCTGTGCAGATATATCTACATAATAAGATATATATATATATATATATATATATATATATATATATATATATATATATATATTGTGACAGCAGGAAGGTAAAGTCACCTGGTTGCATCCAGGGGGGTAGATATATTTCGCCCAGATTCAGGCTTTACGCTGACTTATACAGCTAGGTGGAGAGTTGTATAAGCCCAGCTGAGACTAGTGGGCTCATTGATGACTCATACCTCTAGGGAGAGGGCTGGGCGTCGTGCAGACAGGGAGTTGATGAGGCCAGCTGAACCTTGTCAGCTCATTTAGGCCTCTATAAGAAACTCCCAGATTCATTAGATGTTAGCTCATGCCTGGAAGCAGACCTGTGTGGACTGTCTAGGGAGAGTGAACCCCTGTGCGGTGAGAGAAAGCCTGTGTGGCTATATTTTGCTTGGACATTTAAAACCAGGGACTAGGACAGCACTAGGCTGATCCCAGTCGTTAGTTAGGAAACCTGTAAGTTTAGTCAGAGGTCAAGTTGACCAGGATTTATTTTGTTTATGTTTTTTTTGCCTTGCTGTGTTTTTGTCACTGTAAATAGAAAATAAACCGCACCTTTTTGATTTTGAAAACCACAACCTCCGTCTGCTGGGCCTGTTTTGGGTGGGGAGCCCATCCCGGGGGTCACACATACCCGCTGCCGAGCTAGCCCCCTCACAGTTGGTGGAGAACCAGTGGCAGTTTTTTTTTAAGCCAGCATGGAGGAGATACTGAAACAGCTGGCTCTAGCAAATGCCAATCAACAGCAGACAAATGCAGGTTTGCAAAGGAGCCTTGCAGCCCAGCAGCAAGCTCATCAACAGAGCCTTGCAACTTTACAACAGAGTCTGGAGGCTCAGCAACAAGCCCAACAGCAATCTGAGGCCCGCTTCATAGACCTGTTGCAGAAGCAAGAGCAGAGACTACAACAACAGATGGAAGCAGTAATGCAGCAACGTCCGCAGACCAGTGAGGAAAGCCGTCCCACTAATACCGCGTCCTTTGGGGTGAGTCGTTTATTGACAAAAATGACTGGAGAGGATGATCCAGAGGTATTTTTGACCACATTTGAAAGGACCGCTGAAAGAGAAAAGTGGCCTGAGGAGCAGTGGGCTGGACTAGTGGCTCCTCTGTTAACTGGTGAATCGCAGAAAGCTTACTATGACCTAGAGCCTAACCAAGCAAAAGACTATGTGATGCTAAAAGCTGAAATATTGGCAAGGCTGGGTGTCACCCTGGCTGTCCGGGCTCAGCGTGTGCATAACTGGACTTTCCAGCTTGGAAAACCCCCCAGGTCTCAAATGTATGATCTCATTCACCTGAGCAGAAAGTGGCTACAGCCAGAGACTTTGTCCGCACCAAAGATTGTGGAACGTGTTGTAATGGATCGGTTTTTGAGAGCTCTTCCTACTGCCATCCAAAAGTGGGTAAGCCATGGAGACCCAGAGACGGCCGATGGTCTTGTGGATCGTGTGGAGAAATACTTGGCTACAGAGAACCTGACGGCCTCTTCCAGAGACACTCGGACTTTCCACCCTAAGACCAGACCATCCCCAGGGGCGGATAAGAGGATTCCAAGGGGTGAGGGTGGAGAGAGTGAGAGGGTGGGAGCTCTACCCCAAGTTTGGCGAGAACAGCCTGGGAAATCAGCGGCTCAAGAGGCGGCAAGAAGGATCGTTTGCTACCGCTGCCGGCAAGCGGGACATATTGCAGCCAATTGCCCGGTTGTGGAGGAACCCATGCAGTGTGACTTTCTGACGGGCAGACGTCAGTCGCTGTGTGCGACAGTCGCATGCACTGCCATTCGGGGAACTGAGAAACATTTATGCAAAATGTGTATTAATGGTAGAAATGTTGTGGTATTGCTGGATTCAGGTAGCCTTGTGACCCTGATAAAGGCTGAGTTAGTTAAAACAGAGGTCTCTGGGAATAGCAAGGTAGCCGTTATTTGTGTGCATGGGGACACCCGAGAGTATCCAGTGACTACGGTGTGTTTCGAGACCCCCAAAGGTACCCTCTCTCATCCAGTGGGCTTAGTATCTCAGTTACCGCATGACGCCATTGTGGGAAGGGATTTTCCGAAGTTCTGGGAACTGTGGGATGATCCTGAGCCCCCCACTGGTGCCCCTATGTACCAGGAATGTGATAGCCAGAACTCCCCTGAGAGTGGTGAGGACTCTCCGGAATTTCCCTTGTCAGTATTGGCAGGGGAGACTCAAGAAACTGGAGAGGAGCCCACCTCCTCAGACGAAAACCTACCGTCTGTGGAGTTTTCTGATCTTGAGGTTCACAGGGAAAACTTTGCCACAGAACAGTTGAAAGACCCCGCCCTAATAAAGGCACGGGAAAACGTAGTGAAAATAGATGGCGAGTTAGTGAACCCAGATAATACTGGCACTTACCCATACTTCAGCGTAGAGAAGGACCTACTGTATCGGGTGGCAAAAAGGGCAGAAGAAACCGTTGAGCAGCTTGTGGTGCCCAAACCTTACAGGAAGTTGGTGTTGGAGTTGGCCCATGGGCACATTCTTGGAGGTCATCTGGGGACAGAGAAAACCCGAGAGAGGGTATTACAGAGATTCTATTGGCCTGGGGTGATGAAGGACATAGAAAATTATTGTTCCTCCTGCCCTGTGTGTCAGAGGTCGGCCCCGATGCCACATTTCCGTAGCCCGCTGGTCCCTCTACCCATCATTGAGGTCCCGTTTGAGAGAATCGCAATGGATTTGGTAGGTCCTATAATCAAGTCCGCTAGGGGGCACCAGTACATATTGGTTATAATGGACTATGCCACCCGTTATCCAGAAGCGATCCCTCTCAGAAATACCTCGGCCAAAACCATAGCCAAAGAGCTATCTCTTGTTTTTAGCCGGGTGGGTATTTGTAAAGAACTGCTTACGGACCAAGGTACACCCTTTATGTCCCGGGTTATGAAAGAGCTGTGTAAATTGTTCAAAGTGACGCAATTGCGTACATCTGTGTATCACCCCCAAACCGATGGGCTGGTTGAAAGATTCAACAAAACCCTAAAACAAATGTTGAAGAAAGTGGTGGATAGAGATGGAAGGGATTGGGACTGTCTACTTCCTTATTTGATGTTTGCTATTAGGGAGGTGCCCCAATCCTCTACGGGATTCTCCCCCTTTGAGTTACTGTATGGGAGACACCCAAGAGGGCTGTTGGATATTGCCAAGGAAACTTGGGAAAGTGAGAGTTCTCCCCACAGGAGTGTGATTGAGCATGTCGCCCTGATGCAAGATCGAATTGCACAGGTAATGCCCATCGTGAAGGAACATTTGGCCCAAGCGCAGTTGGCACAGCAGAGAGTGTACAACCGTGGAGCCAAGACCCGTACCTTTTCCCCGGGGGATAGGATATTGGTACTTGTCCCTACGGTTGAAAGTAAATTCCTTGCCAAATGGCAAGGCCCCTACGAGATAATGGAAAAAGTGAGCGAAGTGAATTACAAGGTCAGACAACCAGGAAAGCGAAAGCCCGAACAGATCTATCACGTTAATCTGTTGAAAGCCTGGAGGGATAGAGAGTCCCTAGTCGCAGACACTTGGTCACCAGCTCAAACTGGTTGCGTGATTCCTGAGGTTGGAATCGCAGCCACCTTGTCACAACCCCAACAACAGGAGGTTAAGGAGTTTGTACTTCGCAACAAGGAGGTATTCTCTGAGCTGCCGGGACAAACATCTGGGGTAGAGCATGACATTATTACCCCGCCCGGTGAAAGGGTGAAGTTAAAACCCTATCGGATCCCAGAGGCCCGACGGGAGGCAATACGGGAGGAAGTACAGAGAATGCTGAACTTAGGGGTGATAGAGGAGTCCCAAAGTGATTGGTCTAGTCCCATTGTGTTGGTGCCTAAACCGGATGGGAGCTGGCGATTTTGTAACGATTTTCGTCAGTTGAACAAAGTTACAAAATTTGACACCTACCCCATGCCACGTATAGATGAGTTGATCGACCGGCTGGGAACAGCCCGATACATGACGACTCTTGACCTCACAAAAGGGTATTGGCAAATCCCCCTGGCCAAGTCGGCCAAAGAGAAAACCGCATTTGTAACCCCAGACGGGGCGTTCCAATATAAAAGAATGCCGTTCGGGTTACAGAATGCGCCGGCCACATTCCAGCGGAAAATGGACCAGATGCTGAGGCCCCATCGGAAGTATGCTGCGGCTTACCTGGATGACATAATTGTCCATAGCACAGATTGGGCCTCACATCTGCCAAAAGTGCAAGCAGTCCTGGACTCTGTTCGGGAAGCAGGGTTTACGGCTAACCCCAAGAAGTGTACCATTGGGCAGGAGGAGGCCAAATATCTTGGGTACACCATTGGGAGGGGAGTAATAAAACCCCAACTCAACAAAGTCGAGGCCATCCAGAGTTGGCCACGTCCCAACAGCAAGAAGCAGGTACGAGCCTTTCTGGGAATCGCTGGGTATTATCGGCGATTCATTCCCCACTTTGCTTCTAAGGCTGTGCCCCTAACCAACCTGACGAAGGGGAAAGGGTCGGTCATGATTAAATGGACCCCCGAGGCTGAGGCAGCATTCCAATTCTTGAAACAAGCCTTATGTAGCCAGCCAGTGTTGTACTCACCCGACTTCTCTAGAGACTTTGTCGTACAAAGTGATGCGTCAGATGTGGGGTTAGGAGCAGTATTGTCCCAGGTCTGGAACGGGGAAGAGCACCCAGTCATTTACCTCAGCAGGAAGTTGAAGTCCCATGAGGTAAATTACGCCACCGTTGAAAAGGAGTGTTTAGCGGTGAAGTGGGCTCTAGATTCCCTTCGGTACTACCTGCTAGGTAGGCACTTTGACATGGTTACGGATCACGCTCCGTTAAAGTGGATGGCTCAAAACAAGGAAACAAATAGAAGAGTGAATAGGTGGTTCCTGGCCCTCCAGGAATTCAACTTCACAGTAAAGCATCGCCCTGGCGTTCAAATGGGGAATGTGGATGCTTTGTCTCGAGTACATGAATGCCTGATTGCTGGTGTTCCAACCCCGAGGTTAAAACAAGAGGGGGGGGTATGTGACAGCAGGAAGGTAAAGTCACCTGGTTGCATCCAGGGGGGTAGATATATTTCGCCCAGATTCAGGCTTTACGCTGACTTATACAGCTAGGTGGAGAGTTGTATAAGCCCAGCTGAGACTAGTGGGCTCATTGATGACTCATACCTCTAGGGAGAGGGCTGGGCGTCGTGCAGACAGGGAGTTGATGAGGCCAGCTGAACCTTGTCAGCTCATTTAGGCCTCTATAAGAAACTCCCAGATTCATTAGATGTTAGCTCATGCCTGGAAGCAGACCTGTGTGGACTGTCTAGGGAGAGTGAACCCCTGTGCGGTGAGAGAAAGCCTGTGTGGCTATATTTTGCTTGGACATTTAAAACCAGGGACTAGGACAGCACTAGGCTGATCCCAGTCGTTAGTTAGGAAACCTGTAAGTTTAGTCAGAGGTCAAGTTGACCAGGATTTATTTTGTTTATGTTTTTTTTGCCTTGCTGTGTTTTTGTCACTGTAAATAGAAAATAAACCGCACCTTTTTGATTTTGAAAACCACAACCTCCGTCTGCTGGGCCTGTTTTGGGTGGGGAGCCCATCCCGGGGGTCACACATACCCGCTGCCGAGCTAGCCCCCTCACAATATATATATATATATATATAATCTTGTTATGTATGTGTGTGTATATTTATATCTATATATATTTATCTTGTTATATATGCATATTGTTATGTATGTGTGTGTGTATATGTATATATATATATATATATATAATATATATATATATATATATATATATTGTGAGGGGGCTAGCTCGGCAGCGGGTATGTGTGACCCCCGGGATGGGCTCCCCACCCAAAACAGGCCCAGCAGACGGAGGTTGTGGTTTTCAAAATCAAAAAGGTGCGGTTTATTTTCTATTTACAGTGACAAAAACACAGCAAGGCAAAAAAAACATAAACAAAATAAATCCTGGTCAACTTGACCTCTGACTAAACTTACAGGTTTCCTAACTAACGACTGGGATCAGCCTAGTGCTGTCCTAGTCCCTGGTTTTAAATGTCCAAGCAAAATATAGCCACACAGGCTTTCTCTCACCGCACAGGGGTTCACTCTCCCTAGACAGTCCACACAGGTCTGCTTCCAGGCATGAGCTAACATCTAATGAATCTGGGAGTTTCTTATAGAGGCCTTAAACGAACTGACAGGCTTCAGCTGGCCTCATCAACTCCCTGTCTGCACGACGCCCAGCCCTCTCCCTAGAGGTATGAGTCATCAATGAGCCCACTAGTCTCAGCTGGGCTTATACAACTCTCCACCTAGCTGTATAAGTCAGCGTAAAGCCTGAATCTGGGCGAAATATATCTACCCCCCTGGATGCAACCAGGTGACTTTACCTTCCTGCTGTCACATACCCCCCCCTCTTGTTTTAACCTCGGGGTTGGAACACCAGCAATCAGGCATTCATGTACTCGAGACAAAGCATCCACATTCCCCATTTGAACGCCAGGGCGATGCTTTACTGTGAAGTTGAATTCCTGGAGGGCCAGGAACCACCTATTCACTCTTCTATTTGTTTCCTTGTTTTGAGCCATCCACTTTAACGGAGCGTGATCCGTAACCATGTCAAAGTGCCTACCTAGCAGGTAGTACCGAAGGGAATCTAGAGCCCACTTCACCGCTAAACACTCCTTTTCAACGGTGGCGTAATTTACCTCATGGGACTTCAACTTCCTGCTGAGGTAAATGACTGGGTGCTCTTCCCCGTTCCAGACCTGGGACAATACTGCTCCTAACCCCACATCTGACGCATCACTTTGTACGACAAAGTCTCTAGAGAAGTCGGGTGAGTACAACACTGGCTGGCTACATAAGGCTTGTTTCAAGAATTGGAATGCTGCCTCAGCCTCGGGGGTCCATTTAATCATGACCGACCCTTTCCCCTTCGTCAGGTTGGTTAGGGGCACAGCCTTAGAAGCAAAGTGGGGAATGAATCGCCGATAATACCCAGCGATTCCCAGAAAGGCTCGTACCTGCTTCTTGCTGTTGGGACGTGGCCAACTCTGGATGGCCTCGACTTTGTTGAGTTGGGGTTTTATTACTCCCCTCCCAATGGTGTACCCAAGATATTTGGCCTCCTCCTGCCCAATGGTACACTTCTTGGGGTTAGCCGTAAACCCTGCTTCCCGAACAGAGTCCAGGACTGCTTGCACTTTTGGCAGATGTGAGGCCCAATCTGTGCTATGGACAATTATGTCATCCAGGTAAGCCGCAGCATACTTCCGATGGGGCCTCAGCATCTGGTCCATTTTCCGCTGGAATGTGGCCGGCGCATTCTGTAACCCGAACGGCATTCTTTTATATTGGAACGCCCCGTCTGGGGTTACAAATGCGGTTTTCTCTTTGGCCGACTTGGCCAGGGGGATTTGCCAATACCCTTTTGTGAGGTCAAGAGTCGTCATGTATCGGGCTGTTCCCAGCCGGTCGATCAACTCATCTATACGTGGCATGGGGTAGGTGTCAAATTTTGTAACTTTGTTCAACTGACGAAAATCGTTACAAAATCGCCAGCTCCCATCCGGTTTAGGCACCAACACAATGGGACTAGACCAATCACTTTGGGACTCCTCTATCACCCCTAAGTTCAGCATTCTCTGTACTTCCTCCCGTATTGCCTCCCGTCGGGCCTCTGGGATCCGATAGGGTTTTAACTTCACCCTTTCACCGGGCGGGGTAATAATGTCATGCTCTACCCCAGATGTTTGTCCCGGCAGCTCAGAGAATACCTCCTTGTTGCGAAGTACAAACTCCTTAACCTCCTGTTGTTGGGGTTGTGACAAGGTGGCTGCGATTCCAACCTCAGGAATCACGCAACCAGTTTGAGCTGGTGACCAAGTGTCTGCGACTAGGGACTCTCTATCCCTCCAGGCTTTCAACAGATTAACGTGATAGATCTGTTCGGGCTTTCGCCTTCCTGGTTGTCTGACCTTGTAATTCACTTCGCTCACTTTTTCCATTATCTCGTAGGGGCCTTGCCATTTGGCAAGGAATTTACTTTCAACCGTAGGGACAAGTACCAATATCCTATCCCCCGGGGAAAAGGTACGGGTCTTGGCTCCACGGTTGTACACTCTCTGCTGTGCCAACTGCGCTTGGGCCAAATGTTCCTTCACGATGGGCATTACCTGTGCAATTCGATCTTGCATCAGGGCGACATGCTCAATCACACTCCTGTGGGGAGAACTCTCACTTTCCCAAGTTTCCTTGGCAATATCCAACAGCCCTCTTGGGTGTCTCCCATACAGTAACTCAAAGGGGGAGAATCCCGTAGAGGATTGGGGCACCTCCCTAATAGCAAACATCAAATAAGGAAGTAGACAGTCCCAATCCCTTCCATCTCTATCCACCACTTTCTTCAACATTTGTTTTAGGGTTTTGTTGAATCTTTCAACCAGCCCATCGGTTTGGGGGTGATACACAGATGTACGCAATTGCGTCACTTTGAACAATTTACACAGCTCTTTCATAACCCGGGACATAAAGGGTGTACCTTGGTCCGTAAGCAGTTCTTTACAAATACCCACCCGGCTAAAAACAAGAGATAGCTCTTTGGCTATGGTTTTGGCCGAGGTATTTCTGAGAGGGATCGCTTCTGGATAACGGGTGGCATAGTCCATTATAACCAATATGTACTGGTGCCCCCTAGCGGACTTGATTATAGGACCTACCAAATCCATTGCGATTCTCTCAAACGGGACCTCAATGATGGGTAGAGGGACCAGCGGGCTACGGAAATGTGGCATCGGGGCCGACCTCTGACACACAGGGCAGGAGGAACAATAATTTTCTATGTCCTTCATCACCCCAGGCCAATAGAATCTCTGTAATACCCTCTCTCGGGTTTTCTCTGTCCCCAGATGACCTCCAAGAATGTGCCCATGGGCCAACTCCAACACCAACTTCCTGTAAGGTTTGGGCACCACAAGCTGCTCAACGGTTTCTTCTGCCCTTTTTGCCACCCGATACAGTAGGTCCTTCTCTACGCTGAAGTATGGGTAAGTGCCAGTATTATCTGGGTTCACTAACTCGCCATCTATTTTCACTACGTTTTCCCGTGCCTTTATTAGGGCGGGGTCTTTCAACTGTTCTGTGGCAAAGTTTTCCCTGTGAACCTCAAGATCAGAAAACTCCACAGACGGTAGGTTTTCGTCTGAGGAGGTGGGCTCCTCTCCAGTTTCTTGAGTCTCCCCTGCCAATACTGACAAGGGAAATTCCGGAGAGTCCTCACCACTCTCAGGGGAGTTCTGGCTATCACATTCCTGGTACATAGGGGCACCAGTGGGGGGCTCAGGATCATCCCACAGTTCCCAGAACTTCGGAAAATCCCTTCCCACAATGGCGTCATGCGGTAACTGAGATACTAAGCCCACTGGATGAGAGAGGGTACCTTTGGGGGTCTCGAAACACACCGTAGTCACTGGATACTCTCGGGTGTCCCCATGCACACAAATAACGGCTACCTTGCTATTCCCAGAGACCTCTGTTTTAACTAACTCAGCCTTTATCAGGGTCACAAGGCTACCTGAATCCAGCAATACCACAACATTTCTACCATTAATACACATTTTGCATAAATGTTTCTCAGTTCCCCGAATGGCAGTGCATGCGACTGTCGCACACAGCGACTGACGTCTGCCCGTCAGAAAGTCACACTGCATGGGTTCCTCCACAACCGGGCAATTTGCTGCAATATGTCCCGCTTGCCGGCAGCGGTAGCAAACGATCCTTCTTGCGGCCTCTTGAGCCGCTGATTTCCCAGGCTGTTCTCGCCAAACTTGGGGTAGAGCTCCCACCCTCTCACTCTCTCCACCCTCACCCCTTGGAATCCTCTTATCCGCCCCTGGGGATGGTCTGGTCTTAGGGTGGAAAGTCCGAGTGTCTCTGGAAGAGGCCGTCAGGTTCTCTGTAGCCAAGTATTTCTCCACACGATCCACAAGACCATCGGCCGTCTCTGGGTCTCCATGGCTTACCCACTTTTGGATGGCAGTAGGAAGAGCTCTCAAAAACCGATCCATTACAACACGTTCCACAATCTTTGGTGCGGACAAAGTCTCTGGCTGTAGCCACTTTCTGCTCAGGTGAATGAGATCATACATTTGAGACCTGGGGGGTTTTCCAAGCTGGAAAGTCCAGTTATGCACACGCTGAGCCCGGACAGCCAGGGTGACACCCAGCCTTGCCAATATTTCAGCTTTTAGCATCACATAGTCTTTTGCTTGGTTAGGCTCTAGGTCATAGTAAGCTTTCTGCGATTCACCAGTTAACAGAGGAGCCACTAGTCCAGCCCACTGCTCCTCAGGCCACTTTTCTCTTTCAGCGGTCCTTTCAAATGTGGTCAAAAATACCTCTGGATCATCCTCTCCAGTCATTTTTGTCAATAAACGACTCACCCCAAAGGACGCGGTATTAGTGGGACGGCTTTCCTCACTGGTCTGCGGACGTTGCTGCATTACTGCTTCCATCTGTTGTTGTAGTCTCTGCTCTTGCTTCTGCAACAGGTCTATGAAGCGGGCCTCAGATTGCTGTTGGGCTTGTTGCTGAGCCTCCAGACTCTGTTGTAAAGTTGCAAGGCTCTGTTGATGAGCTTGCTGCTGGGCTGCAAGGCTCCTTTGCAAACCTGCATTTGTCTGCTGTTGATTGGCATTTGCTAGAGCCAGCTGTTTCAGTATCTCCTCCATGCTGGCTTAAAAAAAAAACTGCCCGCATTCTCCACCAACTGTGAGGGGGCTAGCTCGGCAGCGGGTATGTGTGACCCCCGGGATGGGCTCCCCACCCAAAACAGGCCCAGCAGACGGAGGTTGTGGTTTTCAAAATCAAAAAGGTGCGGTTTATTTTCTATTTACAGTGACAAAAACACAGCAAGGCAAAAAAAACATAAACAAAATAAATCCTGGTCAACTTGACCTCTGACTAAACTTACAGGTTTCCTAACTAACGACTGGGATCAGCCTAGTGCTGTCCTAGTCCCTGGTTTTAAATGTCCAAGCAAAATATAGCCACACAGGCTTTCTCTCACCGCACAGGGGTTCACTCTCCCTAGACAGTCCACACAGGTCTGCTTCCAGGCATGAGCTAACATCTAATGAATCTGGGAGTTTCTTATAGAGGCCTTAAACGAACTGACAGGCTTCAGCTGGCCTCATCAACTCCCTGTCTGCACGACGCCCAGCCCTCTCCCTAGAGGTATGAGTCATCAATGAGCCCACTAGTCTCAGCTGGGCTTATACAACTCTCCACCTAGCTGTATAAGTCAGCGTAAAGCCTGAATCTGGGCGAAATATATCTACCCCCCTGGATGCAACCAGGTGACTTTACCTTCCTGCTGTCACAATATATATATCTTGTTATGTATATCTATGTGAGTATGTGCGTGACTATACATATAGTATTTGTGTAGATATATAATTTGTTTTAATAACTGTAAAAAATAATAATTATATATTTTATATATTGTGTGCGTGCGTCAGGGATGAGCCGAACACCCCCCTGTTCGGTTCGCACCAGAACCTGCGAACAGACAAAATGTTTGTGTAAACTTTAGAACCCTATTAAATACAATGGACTCGAACGTTCGAAATCTAAAGTGTTAATTATAAAGGCTGATATGCAAGTTATTGTCCTAAAAAGTGTTTGGGGACCCGGGTCCTGCCCCAGGGGACATGTATCAATGCAAAAAGAAGTTTTAAAAACGGCCATTTTTTCGGGAGCAGTGATTTTAATAATGCTTAAAATGAAAAAATAAAAGTGAAATATTCCTTTAAATTTTGTACCTGGGGGGTGTGTATGATATGCATGTAAAGTGGCGCATGTTTCCCGTGCTTAGAACTGTCCCTGCAAAAAATGTCATTTTTGAAAGAAAAAAAGTCTTTTAAAACTGACTCGCGGCTATTAATGAATTGTCGGCTCCCGGCAATACATACAAAAGTCATTGATAAAAAAAAAGCGTGGGGGTTCCCCAGAATTCAATTACCAGGCCCTTCAGGTCTGGAATGAATATTAAGGGGAACCCCGCCGCAAATTTAAAAAAAATTTGACGTGGGGTTCCCCCAAATATCCATTCCAGGCCCTTCAGATCTGGCATGGATTTTAAGGGGAACTCCACCCCAAATTTTAAAAAAATGGCGTGGAGTCCCCCTAAAAATCCATACCAGACCCCTTATCCGAGCACGCAACCTGGCCGGCCGCAGGGGAAAAGGGGGGGACGAGAGAGCGGCCCCCCTCCCTCCTGAACCGTACCAAGCCACATGCCCTCAACATGGGGAGGATGTCCCCATGTTGATGGGGACAAGGGCCTCATCCCCACAACCCTTGCCCGGTGGTTGTGGGGGTCTGCGGGCGGGGGGCTTATCGGAATCTGGAAAACCCCTTTAACAAAGGGGACCCCCAGATCCCGCCCCCCCTATGTGAATTGGTAAGGGGTACATTGTACCCCTACCATTTCACGAAGAAAGCGTAAAAAAATGTTTAAAAAAAACACACAAACACCTTGAAAAAGTCCTTTATTTAAAAAAAAAAAAAAAAACATTCCAGCGGTGAAATACAGTGTCCCGCGGCGATCCCGATGTCCAGCGCTGTCCTTCATTGGTTGTGCCTGAGCGGACCTGATGGGGAACTCCCTCTCAGTATTTTAAATGTATAGACCCGCCCCTTCTAAAGTTCCCCATCAGGTCCGCTCAGCGGACCAGATGCGGAACATGAGAAGGGGCGGGTCTATACATGTATTGCCAAAGTGAGAGCAGTTCCCCATCAGGTCCGCCCCCTCGGTATGTCGGACCCGCCTACGTCATTGGCTTGAGCGGGGAACTTCCTTCACTATGTAAATTTAAATTACACAGTGAAGGAAGTTCCCCGCTCAAGCCAATGACGTAGGCGGGTCCGACATACCGAGGGAGAGGACCTGATGGGGAACTTTAGAAGGGGCGGGTCTATACATTTAAAATACTGAGAGGGAGTTCCCCATCAGGTCCGCTCAGGCACAACCAATTAAGGACAGCGCTGGACATCGGGATCGCCGCGGGACACTGGATTTCAGCGCTGGAATGTTTTTTTTTTTTTATTATTTTAAATAAAGGACTTTTTCAAGGTGTTTGTGTGTTTTTTTTAAACATTTTTTTACGCTTTCTTCGTGAAATGGTAGGGGTACAATGTACCCCTTACCAATTCACATAGGGGGGGGGGCGGGATCTGGGGGTCCCCTTTGTTAAAGGGGTCTTCCAGATTCCGATAAGCCCCCCGCCCGCAGACCCCCACAACCACCGGGCAAGGGTTGTGGGGATGAGGCCCTTGTCCCCATCAACATGGGGACATCCTCCCCATGTTGAGGGCATGTGGCTTGGTATGGTTCAGGAGGGAGGGGGGGCCGCTCTCTCGTCCCCCCCTTTTCCCCTGCGGCCGGCCAGGTTGCGTGCTCGGATAAGGGGTCTGGTATGGATTTTTAGGGGGACTCCACGCCATTTTTTTAAAATTTGGGGTGGAGTTCCCCTTAAAATCCATGCCAGATCTGAAGGGCCTGGAATGGATATTTGGGGGAACCCCACGTCAAATTTTTTTTTAATTTGCGGCGGGGTTTCCCTTAATATCCATTCCAGACCTGAAGGGCCTGGTAATTGAATTCTGGGGAACCCCCACGCTTTTTTTTTTTTTATCAATGACTTTTGTATGTATTGCCGGGAGCCGACAATTCATTAATAGCCGCGAGTCAGTTTTAAAAGACTTTTTTTCTTTCAAAAATGACATTTTTTGCAGGGACAGTTCTAAGCAGGGGAAACATGCGCCACTTCACATGCATATCATACATACCCCCCAGGTACGAAATTTAAAGGAATATTTCACTTTTATTTTTTCATTTTAAGCATTATTAAAATCACTGCTCCCGAAAAAACGGACGTTTTTAAAACTTCTTTTTGCATTGATACATGTCCCCTGGGGCAGGACCCGGGTCCTTAGTCTAAAGTTTTTAAGAGAGAGATGGTTACAAACATTAAATTTAAAATGACCTATTACCCTTTATATAATAACACACAACAAAAAAATTAGAAAATAAAGAATTTATCTTATTTTATTATTTATAAAATTTTACAATATCTAAAAATATTTTTATAATTATAATGTAGAGAGAGGAGGGGGGAGGGAGAGAGAGAGAGGGGAGGGGAGAGAGGGAGAGAGAGAGAGAGAGGGGGGAGAGAGAGGGAGAGAGAGGAGGGGGGGAGAGAGGGAGAGAGAGGAGGGGGGAAAGAGAGAGAGGAGGGGGGGAGAGAGAGAGAGGGGAGGGGGAGAGAGAGAGGAGGGGGGAGAGAGAGAGAGGAGGGGGGGAGAGAGAGAGAGAGAGAGGGGGGAGAGAGAGAGGAGGGGGAGAGGGAGGAGGGGGGAGAGAGAGAGGAGGGGGGAGAGAGAGAGAGGGGGTAAACAGTTAAAAGTCAAAGCTGAAATAAGTAAATGTGACGTGTGAAATGATTTCTAATCCAGATTTCCTGTTAGACAGCACTGCCAGGTTATGAGCTCACGCCTCTTTATTGCAGTCATATCAATGCAGCTTGGTCAGACTCAAAATCTCAGTTGCAGCCTGTGATAGGATGATGCAGGAGAAGCAGCATACTCTTGAGATCAGCCCTGAGCTTTTCTCTTCAATCAGCCAGTCCTGGGGTACTGCCCAGGGTTAATGGCTTTAGTTGGCCATTCTTCTTTCAGCCATAGGGCATAGGATGCAGGGATCCTGCCGCTGGGACTTTGTTTTCTGACAACGGGACCAGCTCACAAACAAACATTTTCAAGCATGTCCCCTTGATAGATGGTGATCAAACGATTGATCGCTGCCACTGTACCCATCACGCTGCCACTGTGCACATCACAACGCTGCCTTTGACCCCCAGCAGAGGCGTAACTAGAACCTTCAGGCCCCCCGGTGCAAAAAACCATAAAGGGCCCCCCTGACCCGAAGCTAGAGACCCCCATTGTGGGGGAACACTAGGGCCCAGTCGCAGAGTTCAGGGGTACACTAACTACATACAGAGTTCAGGAGTGCGTTATGTATAGAGCGCAGTTACAAGGAAGCTGTATATACAGAGTGCAGATTTCAGGGGTGCGTTATGAACAGAATGCAGTTCCAGGGGTGCCCTTTGCACCGAGTGCAGAGTTCAGGGGTGCACTACGTACAGAGTAAAAGGTTTAGGGATGTGCTGTGTACAAAATGCAGGGTTTAGTGGTGCTCTTTGCACAATGTGCAACACCCACTGCCCAACTTGCCTGGCTTTAGTAACTCCCTATGTAGGCAGCCCAGGCCCATCCTGTATAGGTGGCACTGTTATACTTCCCTGTGTAGGCCCTCCACTCCACTGTAAGTGTGTGAAGGGATCTGTTACATCTGGAAGCCGCTGAGAGCAAAGCTGTCCCATGTACACAGAAGTCTTGCAGTGAGCGAGAGCGGAAGGCGACAGCTGGAGGTGGCAGAATGGAGTTCTGTGACAGTCTGGATGCAAAACTGGGGGGGAGGGCCACATGACAATGCCTGGTGGGCTGGATTTTCCCTGTGGGCCTTGTGTTTAACATATATGATGTAGAGCATGCTGCAGGCAGATATGCAAGGTACAGACTATCTTGTGTCCACAGGTACCACCATACCAGGGTTATGCCATGCTCACACTATAGATTACACAATGCATGGTGTCACTATACTGAACACAACTATGCAGACTTTACTATGCCCACCATACACATCCTATATGAACTTTACAATGTGCTCACATGACATGCAGACTGCATGCAGTACACATCACACACAGTCTTGTACCCACCACAGCTCCCCATATACAGACATCTCAGCCCAGGTAGAAAGGTGCCAGGTATAGACCCCCTGTGTTCACACTCTGCAGATGTCTCTGTCTGATTGGCTCTTTAGCCCACACTGCATACTAATTGCATATAGAACAGCCCTGTGACAGGTCTCCCACCACCTCCCCCATCCCCCCCAGGTTTACACATAGAGAGTGCAAAACCACTCTCTGTTGCATACCTCTATCCAGAGCGATGCAGACTTGTACAGTAGCAGCAGCCATGTCAAGGACTCCCAGAGGGGCTGTCAGGGAAATCCGTCCAACGGCGCCAATCAGCGCCCAATGCGCACGCGCGGCGGAATGATGCTTCGGCGCATGCGCGTGCGCGGGATGACGCTTCTACGTCCTCGGGTGCGCGCGCCGACGCAGCGGTGCGTGCGCATGTGCGGCGGCGCACCAATAGGAATCCAGGCGGGCCTATTTAAAGAGATCCAGTTGCACTGACAAGTTGCTGGTTTGTCAGCTTTCCTGTATACCCAAGACTCTGGAAAACTATCTTGAAAATCTCCTTGTGACCCGGACTGGCTTGACTCCTCTGATCTCTCTCCTGGACCTGACCCTCGGCTTGCTATACGGACTTCTGCCTTCTCCTGTGTTTGACCCTCGGCCTGTGACTCGGATCTGCTGCCTGTCTACAATCCTTGACCTCCTGCTTGTACCTTTTGGACTTCCGCGTTTCCTTTGAACTCCTGCCTGGTTCCCGGAATTCTCTGGACTTGTTGCCCTTTACTGTGCTAGACCCCCAGCCGGGACTGTTACCTTGCAATTGCAACCCGGACTCAACCTGCACCGGCTTCCATTATCTCCTGCTGTTTGAACCTTACCAATCCGGCTAGTTCCTGCTTGAAGCCTGTTTCTTCAGTCTACTCAGCACTACTGGACCGTCTACAAGTACCCACCACCTGCCGGTAGCCGGTGCCGCTTCTCGCCATCCACTCCCTGTCTCAACTCCAGGGGGGTGGAGTGCGTCAAGTCGCAAAGGTGAACCACTCTCGGCATCTCGGCCTCGGTAAGTACATACCCTTACAGTACAAACCAGCCAGATGTCTGAGGCCGACAGAGTGCGTTCACCGTTCGAGACCCTATGTCAGCAAGTCACCGCACTAACCGATGCGGTTCAGAAATTACAAGAGGGTTATGTCCAAATGGATGGCCGCTTTCAGCTACTTACTGGAGCTACAGGACCAGCATCACCAGCTGCTACCGTTGCCAATGTTGCCTCCACGTCTCAAAATCAGGCGAATCCCACCGTAGTAATGGCTACCCCGGAACCCAGGGTCCCCCTGCCTGAGCGATTTTCTGGCGTCCGTAAGAAATATCGGGCTTTCAAAAATGCATGTTCTCTTTACTTCGCCCTTCAACCCAGGACTTTCTCTTCAGAAGTGGTAAAGGTGGGGTTCGTCATCTCCCTTCTAACCGAAGAACCTCAGGCCTGGGCCCATGGCCTGATGGAGCAAAGCAGCCCCATACTAGATTCTGTGGACACCTTCTTCGAGAGTATGGCGCAGCTGTATGACGATCCTCAGCGATCAGCTACAGCTGAGTCTGTTCTCCACAGTTTAACCCAGGGGAGAAGGCCGGTGGAGGACTACACGGCAGAATTCCGGAAATGGTCAGCTGACACTGGCTGGAATGAGACGGCCCTTAAATACCAATATCGCCAAGGACTGTCTGAGGCTCTTAAAGACGAGCTGGCCAGGATTGGTGTTCCAACTACTCTGGAAGATTTGATCCAGTCTGTCACTCAGCTTGACAGACGCCTGCGGGAGCGGCGTTCTGAGCGTTTCCAGACTACCCGTCCAAACTGGACTTTGCCCCGATCAGCTCCTGCCTACCCACCCATCCAAGTTCCTACAGCATCTTCTCCTCCCGAGCCTGAACCCATGCAGCTTGGTCTGGTTCGTCCTCCCCTTTCTCCTGAGGAAAAGCAGCGCAGGCGTCAGGCCAATCTGTGTCTTTACTGCGGGGGTACTGGCCATTTCCTTCGGAGCTGCCCAGTGAGACCTAGTAAGTGTACCTTCAAAGACACTTTGAACCACCAAGTTTCTGGCTTACCACAGACTTATGTTGTTCTTTCTATTTCTCTACAGCTACCAACAGGAGCAACCCGCCTACCGGCGATTATTGATTCAGGAGCCTGCAGCTGCTTTCTGGACTCTTCACTTGCTTCCCAACTTCACTTTCCTCTGCAAACCAAGGACCGTTGTCTTCAGGTTCGTCTGGCGGATGGATCCCTGCCTCGTTCAGGGGTAATTACGCAAGAAACAAAACCCGTCCTTGCTATCACGGATTCAGGCCACCAAGAATACCTTCGATTTGACCTCATCCCATCTCCCATGTTTCCCATCATCCTGGGCCTCCCCTGGTTACAAGCACATGAGCCTCATATAAACTGGGCCAAAAGGGAAGTTAACTTCACTTCTTCGTATTGTTCCCAACACTGTCTTCCCGCACTTCCAACTGTCTGTGCTACTTTAACCCCTCGACCGGATAACCTACCACATGTTCCATCAGCATACTTAGAATTCCAGGACGTCTTCGACAAACAGCAGGCCGACCGCCTACCTCCACATCGTCCCTACGATTGTCCCATTGACCTTCTGCCTGGCTCCAAAATTCCATTCGGCCGCATCTTTCCCTTGTCCGAATCTGAGTTGAAGGCCCTCAAGTCTTACATTGAGGAAAATCTGGAAAAGAAATTCATTCGCCCCTCTTCTTCCCCAGCCGGTGCCGGAATCTTTTTTGTTGAAAAGAAAGACGGGACTCTGAGGCCCTGCATCGACTATAGGGAATTAAATAAAATTACTATTAAAAATAGATACCCGCTTCCTCTCATCCCGGAGTTGTTCCAACGATTCCGATCAGCTCGGATCTTCTCTAAACTGGACCTTCGAGGGGCCTACAACCTTATCCGGATCAGGGCTGGAGACGAATGGAAGACGGCTTTTAGATCTAGGTTCGGTCATTTTGAATACTTGGTCATGCCATTCGGGCTGTGCAACGCCCCAGCTACTTTCCAGCACCTGGTCAATGACATTTTCCGTGAACACTTGGATGACTTCCTAGTAGTCTACTTAGACGATATTCTTATTTTTTCGTCCTCCCTTGAACTGCACCGAATCCATGTCATCAAGGTCCTCACTATTCTCCGAGAACATAGACTTTACCTCAAGGCCGAGAAATGTGACTTTGAGAAAACCACTGTGCAATTTTTGGGATTTATTATTTCTACCAATGGGGTCGCAATGGACCCGCAGAAAGTCAAAGCTATCCAGGAATGGCCAGCTCCAACAGACAAGAAAGGGGTACAACGGTTTATAGGTTTCGCCAACTTCTACAGGAGGTTCATTGTGGGGTTCTCCTCTATTGTGGCACCTATAACCCAACTGACACGCCAGGGCTACCGCTTTCACTGGTCACCGGAAGCTCAGGATGCCTTCGATAAACTAAAAAACGCATTCACATCGGCACCTGTATTGAAGCATCCAGATCCGCTACTGCCGTTTACTCTGGAAGTAGATGCCTCAGAGTCAGCCACTGGGGCCATCCTCTCTCAAAGGCAGGGCCCTAAATCCCTTCTTCATCCAGTAGCCTTTGCCTCTCGTAAACTAACTTCTCCAGAGCGTAATTATGACGTCGGAGACCGGGAACTATTAGCTATCAAATTCGCCCTGGAAGAATGGCGATACCTTCTGGAGGGAGCCCCTCACCCTGTCATGATATTCACGGATCATAAGAATCTAGAATATCTGAGAACAGCAAAACGTCTTCGACCCAGACAAGCCCGATGGGCCCTCTTCTTCACCAGGTTTAACTTTCATATCTCTTATAGGCCCGGTTCTAAGAACGTGAAGGCGGATGCACTCTCTAGGATGTTTCCCGAGACCCCTCAAGCAGAGGAACCAAGTACCATCCTATCAGCACAAAACTTTCTGCTCATCCCACAGGCTGATCTACTAACCTCGATAAAAGCCGCCTCTAAGCATTGTCCTGACCAAGTAACCTCTTCCCTAGAGAAGCACAATGACTTGCTCTGGTCCCAAGGTAAAGTCTTCGTCCCTCTGGAAACAAGGCAACTGATTCTGAAAACTTTCCACGACCACAAACTAGCCGGGCATTTTGGAACCAAAAAGACCATGGAACTAATTTCTCGCTCCTTCTGGTGGCCGGGTTGGAGACAAGATTGCAAGTCCTATGTTGCCTCCTGTACCCGTTGCCAACGGTATAAGGGACCCAAAACCAAGAGTTGGGGTCTACTTAAACCTTTGCCTATCCCTGAACGTCCGTGGGCAGATGTGTCCATGGACTTCATTGTAGATCTACCGCCCTCTGGAGGTTTTACCACGATTCTGGTCGTAATTGACCGCCTCTCCAAAATGGCACACTTCGTGCCCATGATCGGTACCCCCTCTGCTGCAGATACAGCCAAAGCCTCCTTTCAGGAGATAATCAGGCTCCATGGGGTGCCTAAGAGCATCACCTCGGACAGAGGCGTTCAATTCACGTCGAAATTCTGGAAGGAACTTTGCAAATCTTTAGAAGTCAAGATTTGCCTATCATCGGCATATCACCCCCAGAGCAATGGACAGAGAGAACCAATCAAACCCTAGAACAATATCTCCGTTGTTTTTGCTCAGCCTCACAAGACGATTGGTCCTCCCTATTATCCTACGCTGAATTTGCATATAACAACTCGGTGCATTCAGCCACCAGTCAAACTCCTTTTTGGGCCAACTTTGGCTTCCATCCTTCCTTCCTCCCTGATGACATTCCGGAGAGCTCTGTTCCTGCTGTTCAAGATCGGATAGCCTTTGTTCAATCTAATTTTCTGAGACTCCAGGAAATGATGCAAAACGCCCAGGAGTCTTACAAGAGACACTATGACAAGGGTAGGAAGGAAAATCCAGTCTTCAAAGTTGGGGAGGAAGTATGGCTCTCCGCCACCAACCTCAAATTGCCGATCCCTTCACGGAAATTGGGACCAAGATTTATAGGCCCTTTTAAAATCAAGCGAGTAATCAACCCTGTGGCCTTTGAATTGGCACTGCCCGACTCCTACAGGATACACCCGGTCTTCCACACGTCTCTGTTGAAACCAGTAGTCTCCAGCTCCTTCCCGGGAAGGGATGAGCCACCTCCTCCACCTGTGGAGGTTGATGGTGAAGATGAGTACGTGGTGGAATCTATCTTGGGCTGCAGGAAAAGAGGCAGGCAGTTGCAGTATTTAATCAAATGGAAGGGGTATCCCCCAGAGGACAACTCTTGGGAACCATCTAGGAACCTACATGCTCCTCGCCTAATTAGAGTCTTTCACCAGGAACATCCCGAGTTGATGTCTAGTCTGGGCGTCCGGAGTCCGCCCCTAGGAGGGGGGCACTGTCAGGGAAATCCGTCCAACGGCGCCAATCAGCGCCCAATGCGCACGCGCGGCGGAATGATGCTTCGGCGCGTGCGCGGGATGGCGCTTCTACGTCCTCGGGTGCGCGTGCCGACGCAGCGGCGTGCGCGCATGCGCAGCGGCGCACCAATAGGAATCCAGGCGGGCCTATTTAAAGAGATCCAGTTGCACTGACAAGTTGCTGGTTTGTCAGCTTTCCTGTATACCCAAGACTCTGGAAAACTATCTTGAAAATCTCCTTGTGACCCGGACTGGCTTGACTCCTCTGATCTCTCTCCTGGACCTGACCCTCGGCTTGCTATACGGACTTCTGCCTTCTCCTGTGTTTGACCCTCGGCCTGTGACTCGGATCTGCTGCCTGTCTACAATCCTTGACCTCCTGCTTGTACCTTTTGGACTTCCGCGTTTCCTTTGAACTCCTGCCTGGTTCCCGGAATTCTCTGGACTTGTTGCCCTTTACTGTGCTAGACCCCCAGCCGGGACTGTTACCTTGCAATTGCAACCCGGACTCAACCTGCACCGGCTTCCATTATCTCCTGCTGTTTGAACCTTACCAATCCGGCTAGTTCCTGCTTGAAGCCTGTTTCTTCAGTCTACTCAGCACTACTGGACCGTCTACAAGTACCCACCACCTGCCGGTAGCCGGTGCCGCTTCTCGCCATCCACTCCCTGTCTCAACTCCAGGGGGTGGAGTGCGTCAAGTCGCAAAGGTGAACCACTCTCGGCATCTCGGCCTCGGTAAGTACATACCCTTACAGGGGCCCTGTGTGCCTGACTGGTCTCCCACGATAATGAGGAATCGCACGCTGGAATGTTCCATTGCGGCACTCGGCGGAGGTGAGTGGTGCGCGGTCTGTGCCTAATACAAAGCTCCCCGCACAGCAGGTGAACCCCCCCTGCCCCCTGCACATGGTATGGTCAGAGATAGAAGCAAGATTGCTCTGAGAATCGGAGCCCGAAATGGGAAAAAGATTATGGTATGCTGGAGGGTACTGACAGGCCCCCTGCAAGGCCCCCCTGGAGCATGGAGCCGAGTTCCTAGCAGTAGCTAAGCATAACCAGAACGGCCGGGCCCCCCTTACAACAGCGAAGCTCCAGGGCCCAGTCGCAAATGTGAATGCTTTGGATGCCAGATAACTACTGGCAAACAAAGGCAGGCTTCCCTTATTTAAAATGGCGCCGGGCGTCGCCGTGCATCGCGTCATTTCCTGATTAGAAATAACGCGATACTACGGCACATGGCCTCCTGGGATTGATGACAAACATCTCCCAGTAGGCCTAACAAACAGTGGATGACGCTAGAAGACTGAAGCGGCCACGGCGCGAAATATAAACAATGGACAATAAAACAGTGAGTTTTCAAAAAATAAAAAAAATATGCCGATAAGTCTTAAGGGGACTTAAATAATTAAGATGCAATCAACTTGTAAAAGAGGGTGGAACTCCACTTTAACATTTAATTTATACATTAGGAAAGAAGCTGGATGTACACTGAAAATATCTACAATCACTTACGTGTTGTTATCTTATAGCTATGGAAAAATGATGATCTTTTCTTTGTGCATGCATGAAAATATAACATAATTTGAGTCAGGTTAAAAACTGGTAACCTCTTTAGCTACAGCGCTAGTGATGAGCCGAACACCCCCGGGTTCGGTTCGCACCAGAACCCGCGAATGGACCGAAAGTTCGCACGAACATTAGAACCCTATTAAATACAATGGATGCGAACGTTCGGATTCTAAAGTGCTAATTATAACGACTATTATCCATGTTATTGTCCTAAACAGAGTTTGGGAACCCGGGTTCTGCACCAGGGGACATGTATCAATGCAAAAAGAAGTTTTAAAAACGGACGTTTTCCGGGAGCAGTCATTTTAATGATGCATAAAGTGAAAAAAAAAAAAGTCAAATATTCCTTTAAATATTGTACCTGGGGGGTGTCTAAAGTATGCCTGTGAAGTGCCACGTGTTTCCCGTGTTTAGAACTGTCCCTGCACAAAATTACATTTCCAAAAGAAAAAAAAGCCATTTAAAACTGCTTGCGGCTTTAATGTAATGTCTGGTCCCGGTAATATGGATGAAAATCTTTAAGAAAAATGGCATAGCTACCCCATCAACCCCCCCCCCCCCTACCCCAGCCCATTACCAGCCCCTTTGGGTCTTGTATGGATATTAAGGGGAACCCTGCACATAAAATAAAAAAGGCCCTATATACTCTGAACAGCCGTATACAGGCGGTGCATACAAGACAGGGACTGTAGGTTTGTTCTTATGTAGAATCTGTTTGTAATTTTGAACAGCTACATTGTTTAAGTGTAGCTCCAGCCCAAATACCTATTTTTAAGCTTTTTGGAAAACATAGGGAAGGGTTATCACCCCTGTAACATTTGTTTTGCTGTCTGTGCCCCTGTTCAGAACATTTCACCTCACTTTGCGTCCCAATGACAACTGTTTTTGAAATGTGGTGTTTTTATTGAAACAAGGATTGGTGATAAAGCATCAGTAGAGAGGAGACACCTTTCTCCCATATTAATTCTTACAGGAGAGAATTTTCCTTCCAAGGGGTAGATTTCCTCTCACTTCCTGTTGTCTTCTTCCGTTTGCAAGTAGTAGTCGTTTGTAAGTTGGATGTTTGAAAGTAGGGACCTGCCGTATATACTCTGCAGAAATTGGCCCCTTAGGTGTTGGTGTTGGCACAACACTGTAAGCACTCACAGTTACTCTTGGTGGGTGCTGGAACGCCCTGCTGTCAACTATTATATCAGGAATTGTAATAACATATAATTGTTGAACAGTGGTAGTAAAAATTGGGCCTTTGATGGTGGTGCTGGTGCCACAACACTGTAAGGCCTGACAGTTACTCTTGGTGGGCGCAGCAATGGGCCCTGCTGTGAATTATTAGATCAATAATTATAATTGCATGCCCCTGTTGAACAGGGGCTGAAAAATTGGGCCTTTGGTGGTGGTGGTGGTGGTGGTGGTGGTGTTGACACAACACTGTAAGGCCTGACAGTTACTCTTGGTGGGTGCAGCAATGGGCCCTGCTGTGAATTATTAGATCAATAATTATAATTGCATGCCCCTGTTGAACAGGGGCTGAAAAATTGGGCCTTTGGTGGTGGTGGTGGTGGTGGTGTTGACACAACACTGTAAGGCCTGACAGTTACTCTTGGTGGGCGCAGCAATGGGCCCTGCTGTGAATTATTAGATCAATAATTATAATTGCATGCCCCTGTTGAACAGGGGCTGAAAAATTGGGCCTTAGGCACTGGTGGCACAACACTGCAACCCCTCACAGATACTGTACTTGGAGCACAGCAATGAGCCCTGTTGCAAAGTATTGCATCAAAAATTGTAATTACACGCCCCTGTTAAACAGGGGCTGAAAAATTGGTCCTTAGCCACTGGTGGCACAACACTGCAACCCCTCACAGATACTGTACTTGGAGCACAGCATTGAGCCCTGTTGCAAAGTATTGCATCAAAAATTGTAATTACACGCCCCTGTTAAACAGGGGCTGAAAAATTGGGCCTTAGCCACTGGTGGCACAACACTGCAACCCCTCACAGATACTGTACTTGGAGCACAGCAATGAGCCCTGTTGCAAAGTATTGCATCAAAAATTGTAATTACACGCCCCTGTTAAACAGGGGCTGAAAAATTGGGCCTTAGCCACTGGTGGCACAACACTGCAACCCCTCACAGATACTGTACTTGGAGCACAGCAATGAGCCCTGTTGCAAAGTATTGCATCAAAAATTGTAATTACATGCCCCTGTTAAACAGGGGCTGAAAAATTGGGCCTTAGCCACTGGTGGCGGCACCCATAAACCAAAATGATCTTCCAAGCTATCATCATTAATCGGATCATTGAGGAGGAGGAGGAGGATAGCCAGTCAACAGAACAGCACAGGCACTCAGCATCAGCATCAGTCTTGAAGGGATGTGACATTTTAAAATCAATTAGTCTGTTATATCAGCATCAGGTGTGTGGTAGCTGGTGGTGATCCAAGACTGGTTCATCTTGATGAAAGTCAGTTGATCAACCGAGTCGGTGGATAGGCGCACCCTGTGATCCGTGACAAATCCTCCAGCAGCACTGAATGTGCGTTCTGAAAGAACGCTGGATGCAGGACAGGCCAGTAGCTCAATTGCATACTGTGCAAGCTCTGGCCAGTGATCCATCCTCAAGACCCAGTAAGCCAGAGGATTTTCAGTGGGGAAGGTGTCCAAGTCTGACCTTGCCCCTAGGTATTCCTGCACCATGTATATCAGACGCTGGCGATGGTTGCTGGAACCGATCATACTTTGGGGCTGCGGACTAAAGAATTGTCTGAACGCATCGGTCAGACGGCCACCTTCCCCACCGCTCCTTCTTTGACTGCCCGAAGCCTCAGCAACTCGTTGTCCAGGACCAGGAGTTTGTAACCTCCCAGTCTCTGGGAACGCGTTGCACAGACCTTTCTGCAAGGCCTCCCGGAGTTGTCTCATCCTCTGCTCCCTCTGCGACGGTAACATAAGGTCCGCAACCTTACCCTTGTACCGTGGATCAAGGAGAGTGGCCAGCCAGTAATGGTCCCTCTCCTTGATCCGAAGAATATGAGGATCCTTCCGCAGACTTTGCAGGATCAGGGAGGCCATGCAGCGTAGGTTAGCTGAGGCATTCAGTCCGGAGTCCTCTGGGTCACTAAGGACGACATGATCCGCAGCCACCTCCTCCCAGCCACGTACAAGTCCACTGGTTTCTTGGGACTGTAAATCATCCCTAAAAGACTGCTGTTGATGATGCTGAGTGCCAGCCTCCACCTCCATGCTGACACAATCCTCCTCCTCCTCCTCCTCCTCCTCTTCCTGTGCGATGGGTGGGACAGAAGGAACACTGTCTGGGTAAAGGGGGCCTTGAGAGGCAAGGAAGTCCTCCTCTTCCTGCCTCTGTTCTGCCTCAAGTGCCATGTCCATTATTCCACGCAGCGTGTGCTCCAACAGGTGGACAAGAGGTACAGTGTCACTGATGCATGCACTGTCACTGCTCACCATCCTCGTGGCCTCCTCAAATGGTGCCAGGACAGTGCATGCATCCCTGATCATGCCCCACTGGCGTGGTGAAAAAAACCCGAGCTCCCCTGACCCTGTCCTGGTGCCGTAGTCGCACAGGTACTCATTGATGGCCCTCTGCTGCGTGTGCAGCCGCTGCAGCATGGCCAACGTTGAGTTCCACCTGGTGGGCATGTCACATATAAGGCGGTTCTTGGGCAGGTTCAACTCCTTTTGCAGCTCAGCCAGGCGAGCACTGGCATTATAAGATCTGCGGAAATGCACACAGACTTTCCTGGCCTGCCTCAGGACATCCTGTAAGCCCGGGTACCTGCCCAAGAACCGCTGCACCACCAGGTTAAGGACGTGAGCCATACAGGGCACATGGGTCAGTTGTCCCTGTCGGAGGGCGGAGAGGAGGTTGGTGCCATTGTCGTAAACCACCATTTCTGGCTTAAGCTGGCGTGGCATCAACCACCTCTCGGCCTGCCCCTGCAGAGCAGACAGGACCTCTGCCCCAGTGTGGCTCCTGTCCCCCAAACACACCAGCGCAAGCACGGCATGGCATCTTTTTGCCTGCGTACTTGCGTAGCCCCTTGAACGCCTACGGAGCACCGCTGGTTCCGAGGACAAACCACAGGAAGAGGCCATGGAGGAAGAAGAAGAGGAGGGGGTGGAGGAGAGAGGTGTGTCACAACCAGTAGTAGCATTTTGGAGGCGTGGTGGTGGAACAACCTCCAACACTACTGCACCTTGTCCTGCATCCTTCCCAGCTGCCAAAAGAGTGACCCAATGGGCCGTGAAAGAAAGGTAACGTCCCTGTCCATGCCTGCTGGACCATGAGTCAGCGGTAATATGCACCTTACCGGTGACCGCCCTGTCCAGCGAGGCCAAGACATTGCCTTCCACATGCCTGTAGAGAGCCGGAATCGCCTTCCGTGAGAAAAAGTGGCGTTTGGGAACCTGCCACTGAGGAACCGCACATTGCACAAACTCACGGAAGGGGGCCGAGTCTACCAACTGAAAAGGCAGCAGTTGAAGCGCTAGCAATTTAGCCAAGCTAGCATTCAACCGCTGGGCATGTGGATGGCTGGGAGTGAACTTCTTTAGACGGTCCAGCAGCTGCTAGAATCGGACGTCGGTGTACTGCTAGCAGAGTGGCCACAAGTACTTGGCTGTGACACACCTAATTCTACATCTTCATTCCTCTCAGTGCAGGTTTCAGAGAGGACTGATGGTATAGTGGGGTTGGAGATCCCAGCTGATGCGGTGCAAGGAGAGGTCCGCTTTGTTCTTTGGTGTGGGTCTTTAAGGTAGGCTTGCCAACGAGCTGCATGGCAGGTCAACATATGTCTGATCAAGCATGTGGTGCCCAAGCGGCTGATGTTTTGGCCACGCGATATACGCTTGAGACATATGTTGCAAACAGCAGCTGTGCGATCTGATGCACTCGCCTCAAAAAAGGCCCACACTAAAGAACTTTTTGAATGATGGGCAGAGGCAGCGCCCTGCACAGGCGGAGCTCTGCGGTGTGATTCCGTCGGTGTGCTGCCCATACGCTGGCCACCCAAGGGCATCCTGCCTCGTTGGAGATGTGCCTCCTCCTCATCCTCCTCCTCCTCCTCTCTCCTATTAGGCACCCACGTGGAGTCAGTGACCTCATCATCCCCTCCCTCCTTATCACTGGAGCCAATCTGGCAGTATGCTGCAGCTGCTGGAGCATGACTGCCAGATTGGTGTCCTTCTTGAGCATCCCCTCTCTCTGCTCTCACGCTACTGCCTTCCTCTAGCTGGGTATCATCATCAGATCCTTCGAAACGCTGGGCATCCTCCTGGAGCATGTACCCAACACTGTGCTCAAACCGTTCGGGGGACTCCTCAGGAGGAGGACATGGTGGGTCTAGGGAAGGAGTGACTAATGATGACATTGATACCAGAGAAGAGGACGATTTGGCAGCTGCTTTGCCAGTACCCTGAGCCTGGGTGAGAGAGGATGAGGAGGATGAGGTGGGCTTGGTCATCCACTCTACCAAGTCTTCGGTATGATGTGGCTCAACATGTCCAGCTGCCGAAAAGAAGGACAAGCATGTCCCATGGCCACGTGCTGATGACAATGCACCGCGTCCACGACCAGCACTGTTGTCCCCAGACACAGAGCCTGCTTGCCCTCTTTTTTTGCCTCCTGACTGTCTGCCTCTCCTTGTTTGCCTTGCAGACATTTTAATGGATGGCCTGCAGGGAGATGGGAAAAACAGCAATAAGGGCTACCTTCAGATGTATACTGTGCAGGAGGCTTAGCAACAAAGACACTGACACTGTCCCCTGCCTATCCTTCTCTGTCCCTAAACACAAGGATTTGCAATATGCTTCAGCAAGATTGGTTTAGCACAGAATAGCACACTGATAGTTTCCCTCACTGTCCTTCTTTGTCCCTACAAACAAGATTTAGCACAGAATAGCACACTGATAGTTTCCACGAGTGTCCTTCTCTGTCCCTAAACTCAAGGATTTCAAATATGGTTCAGCAAGATTGGTTTAGAACAGAATAGCACACTGACAGTTTCCCCGAGTGTCCTTCTCTGTCCCTAAACTCAAGGATTTCAAATATGGTTCAGCAAGATTGGTTTAGGACAGAATAGCACACTGACACTTTCCCTCACTGTCCTTCTCTGTCCCTACAAACAAGATTTAGCACAGAATAGCACACTGATAGTTTCCCTCACTGTCCTTTTCTGTCCCTACAAACAAGATTTAGCACAGAATAGCACACTGATAGTTTCCCCGAGTGTCCTTCTCTGTCCCTAAACTCAAGGATTTCAAATATGGTTCAGCAAGATTGGTTTAGGACAGAATAGCACACTGACACTTTCCCTCACTGTCCTTCTCTGTCCCTACAAACAAGATTTAGCACAGAATAGCACACTGATAGTTTCCCCGAGTGTCCTTCTCTGTCCCTAAACTCAAGGATTTCAAATATGGTTCAGCAAGATTGGTTTAGAACAGAATAGCACACTGACAGTTTCCCTCACTGTCCTTCTCTGTCCCTACAAACAAGATTTAGCACAGAATAGCACACTGATAGTTTCCCCGAGTGTCCTTCTCTGTCCCTAAACTCAAGGATTTCAAATATGGTTCAGCAAGATTGGTTTAGGACAGAATAGCACACTGACACTTTCCCTCACTGTCCTTCTCTGTCCCTACAAACAAGATTTAGCACAGAATAGCACACTAATAGTTTCCCCGAGTGTCCTTCTCTGTCCCTAAACTCAAGGATTTCAAATATGGTTCAGCAAGATTGGTTTAGGACAGAATAGCACACTGACACTTTCCCTCACTGTCCTTCTCTGTCCCTACAAACAAGATTTAGCACAGAATAGCACACTGATAGTTTCCCTCACTGTCCTTCTCTGTCCCTACAAACAAGATTTAGCACAGAATAGCACACTGATAGTTTCCACGAGTGTCCTTCTCTGTCCCTAAACTCAAGGATTTCAAATACGGTTCAGCAAGATTGGTTTAGAACAGAATAGCACACTGACAGTTTCCCTCACTGTCCTTCTCTGTCCCTACAAACAAGGATTAGCACAGAATAGCACACTGACACTTTCCCTCACTGTCCTTCTCTGTCCCTACAAACAAGGTTTAGCACAGAATGACACACTGACACTCCCCCTACCTATCCTTCTCTGTCCCTAAACACAAGGAATCCAGGATTAGTAAAGGAAAAAAATGACACTGTCCCTGCCTATGCTTCTCTTTCCCTGCTCCGGAACACACTACACAAGTCCGCCGTGCTGGCGGCCTTTTATAGTGTGGGGCGTGTACTAAACCCCCATAGCAATAATTGGCCACAGGCATCCTGCCTATGGCCAATCATTGCTCTCCTCGCTGCCAGCGCTGTGATTGGCCAAGCATGCGGGGTCACAGTGCATGCTTGGCCAATCACAGCGCCTGGATGACACTGCGATGGCGTAGTGCATTGTGGGCCGTTCGCATCACTCGAATTTGGCGCGAACGACCCAAATTGTTCGATCTTCGTCGAACGATCGAACAGCCGATGTTCGAGTCGAACGTATGTTCGACTCGAACACGAAGCTCATCCCTATACAGCGCAAACCATGTATCCAACACTCTAATCTCCTATTGCCATCTATGAGAGTTCTGCTAGTCAAAGAACATCCTAACATTCCTCATTGACATAAAATGACTGGTATCTGATGCCTTAACATCTGACCCCCTTTTTATGTCTTGGAACGCCCTAACACTTCTAGTACAAAATAGAGACAGGAGCAGGCATTGTAACTGTTAATTAGAGTGCATTGTAACTGTTAATTAGAGTACATTGAATTTGAAATAAGGCTATTCACAGTAACAAGGAGCAAACATTATCTTTAAAGAAAACTGCTTCACAGGATTTTTCTAGGTTAGACAAAGGCTTTTACAAAACAGCGTTAAAGATGTGCTCCAAACTAAAAAAAAAAAAGTTTTTTTAAAAAAAGGTTTGTATTTCTGTACATTTAGTGCTGAGATTTACACAGCTCTGCCACACTGCATAGCCAGGCAAAATACACAACTTTCTCTGTTACAGTTAAGAAATACCTTGCAATCTTCCTTGACAGCACATTTGCTTGCAGTATACTTTGACTCCCAGTGCTGCTACTCTTTATTTCAGAGTGCTGCCCTACAGGTTGATACTAATAAATACAGAGCTGCATAAACGTCTCTTTTACATACACTGTATTACCAAAACTATTTGGACGCCTGCCTTTACACACACATGAACTTTAATGACATCCCAGTCTTAGTCTGTAGGGTTCGATATTGAGATGGCACACCCGTTGCAGCTATAACAGCTTCAACATTTCTGGGAAGGCTGTCCACAAGGTTTAGGAGTGCGTCTATGGGAATGTTTGACCTTTCTTTCAAAAGTGCATTTGTGAGGTCAGGCATGATGTGGACAAGAAGGCCTGGCTCGCAGTCTCCACTCTATTTAACCCCAAAGGTGTTCTATCAGGTTAAGGTAAGGAGTCTGTGCAGGCCAGTCAAGTTCCTCCACCCCAAACTCGCTCATCCATGTCTTTATGGACCTTTCTTTGTGCACTGGTGCGCAGTCATGTTGGAACAGGAAGAGGCCATCTCCAAACAGTTCCCACAAAGTTGGGAGCATAAAAATTGTCCAAAATGTTTTGGTATGCTGATGACTTAAGAGTTGCCTTCACTGGAACTAAGGGGCCAAGTTCAACCCCTGAAAAACAACCCCACCAGGCCTTCTTGTCCACATCAGTGCCTGACCTCACACTTGCATTTCTGGAGGAATGGTTTAAACATTCCCATAGACACATTCCTAAACCTTGTGGACAGCCTTCTCAGAAGAGTTGAAGCTCTTATAGCTGCAAAGGGTGAGCAACTCAATAATGAACCTTACGGAGGAAAACTGGGATGCCATTAAAGTTCATGTGCCCCAAAACTTTTGGTAGTATAGTGGAGTTCAACATATGGAACAATTTCAGAATTTCTTTAGTTCCATATCCATAGTATTCAAGCCTATATAGTTTGACATTAGTTAAATGCATTCTGCTTTGATAGATATCGGTGGATACCCAGTGGGCACCTACACTTACCTCTATAAATAGCAGAGGTCGCAAATGAACAAAGTGAAAATCTGCACTGAATACAGGTAATTGGACACTTATGGCTTCTTGAGACTGTTGGTGCATGTTAGTATTTGAATCCCATAATGATAAACAGAGGTTCTCTGTACATCAGGTAACGGGACTGACCTGGTGCCTTAAAATAAGTAAATGGATAGATACTATGGTGAACAAAAGAAAAAGAAAAAAAAGACACGGTTCTGAATTTGGTATGCATTACTGTGATTGGAGGGGCCATTAAAGCGGAGATCCGGCGACCATTAATTAATAATTTTTTTTTAAGTCATTCAGACACTTTCCCAATCACAAAATAATACTCACTGTTTGGGTGTAATATATCAGCCGCTGTCCGTTTTCGTACATAAGAAGAAGTTATAAAATGTGATGATGGCCGTTTCCATCTTGCTTGTGGGCATGTGAAGCCCAAAAGCATTGATTTTCTGGATGCAGTGAATGCTGAGCTCCCAGCATTCACCGCTTGTTCCCGCGCATGCTTAGTGTTTACGGCGAGCAGCGCCGTAAACTTCCGGGTTGCCATCACAACAGGCGGCGTCGTCGGAAGTTGCCGTCCCGTTGTGATGGCAACCAAACCAGATCTCTCGAGATTTCGCAGGGCGGCGTTCCGCACTGATTCTTGGGAAGCCTGACACTTCCAGAAGACAGTGCGGCGCCGGGGAAAAGCTATATACACGCCTACTCCAGCGGGAGTGATAGACAGAAAGTATCACAATAAACTTAAATTATAAGGTAATTAGAGCGCAAAAAAGTTATTCTTGGGTAATTTGAACATCTATGCAATGAACTGAAGGGGATAGGATTAAAGCAGAGGTTCCGCGACCAATCAATGTTTTTTGTGTGTTTAATCAGTGGTATTACAGCTCTCAATTGAGTACTCACTTGTTACATGCCTTCAAACATCCCACGTCCGTTTTCTTAGCAAAGATGAACTTATAAAAAACGATCCAGGCATTTCCCATTTTGCTTGTGGGCATTGTGAAGCCCACAAGCAATTACTCCCTGGAAGCGGTGAATGCGCCGTAAATACATCTTTGTTGCCATCACAACGGGCGGCGTCACTGAAAGTACACGCCCTGTTGTGAAGCCATTCACAAAAGAAACATCAGCGATGTCACGTGACCGGCGTCAGTCATCGCTTAGCGGGGTATCTTGGGAAGCACGAAACTGCCCCCAGTACACATTGCAGTGAGCTCCCAAAGATCACTGTGGCGTCGGGGAGAAGCCTACTCCCGCGGGAAGTAAACCCAGGAACTCCTATTTATTAAGGTATTTAAATGACAAATTATAAAAACATGGGTCATATGTTGATCTTAGTTGTGCAAGGAAGCTGAGGAAATGTACTTGAAATTTGGGTGAACCTCCGCTTTAAGTTATGAATTTGTGTGGACCTCCGCTTTAACTCACTGATTTCTAAACATTAGGTATTTTTAAGAACCAATGTAGTGAAGATCCCTGAAAAAACAGAATGATTTGATATGATGTATAAATAATATGAATTTTATCCACACATGTTCTCTGGGGTCTTGGAGTTTTCTTATGCGTTTGTCTACATCTTTAGATGGAGAATCTATGTCCCTTATTATAGTGCTCCCACATTCGCTGGGATGGACTTGTCCCCCCTGGTGTTCCTTAAGTGGTAATTTTCTGGGTGCTGGGTAAGAACCGATAAAGCCCTTTATCTGGCTCTTCATGTTAAAACACATGATTTAATCTTTAATACATTTGTTATACCTTTAACTGTCTTTTAACCACTTCAATACAGGGCTTTTATACACCCTTACTTACCAGACCAATTTGTAGCTTTCAGCGCTCTCACACTTTGAATGACAATTACTCAGTCATGCTACACTGTACCCAAACCAAATTTTTATCATTTTTTTCTCACAAACAGAGCTTTCTTTTGGTGGTATTTAATCACCGCTGTTTTTTTTTTTTTTTTGCAATATAAGCGAAAAAATTGAGATTTTTTTTAAAAAAAACACTTTTTTTTAGTTTCTATTGTAAAATTTTGCAAATAAGTCATTTTTCTTCATAAAATTGGGCCAAAATGTATACTGCTACATATCTTTAGTAAAAATAACCAAAAAAAGTGTATATTATTTGGTCTCTGTGAAAGTTAGAGAGTCTACAAGCTATGGTGCAAATCATTGAAAAATGATCACATCTGATCACACCTGATGTACTGAAGGCCTATCTCATTTCTTGAGACCCTAACAAGCCAGGAAAGTACAAATACCCCCCAAATTAACCCTTTTTGGAAAGCAGACATTCCAATGTATTTAGTAAGAGGCATGGTGAGTTTTTTGAAGTTGTAATTTTTTCCCACAATCCTTGGGAAATTTTTGAAATTTTTGAAATTTAGTTTTTTTTGCACAAAATTGTGATAATAACAAGTTATTTCTCTCACACAGCACATGCATACTTGCAATTACACCCCAAAATACATTCTGCTACTCCTCCTGAGTATGGCGATACCAAATGTGTGAGACTTTTACACAGCCTGGCCAAATACAGAGGCCCAACATTCAAATAGCACCTTCAGGCATTCTAGGAGCATAAATTGCACATCTCATTTGATGACAACCTATCACACTTTTGAAGGCCCTGGAGCACCAGGACAATGGAAACGCCCACAAAATGACCCCATTTTGGAAAGCTAACACCCCAACGTATAATCTATGAGGCATAATGAGTCTTTTGAACAGTTCATTTTTTTCCAGAAGTTTTTGGAATATGTGGGAAAAAAATGAAAACGCATTTTTTTATACAATGTTGTCCATTTATAAGATATTACCAACACATAGCATGTACATATCAAAAGTTACACCCCAAAATACATTCTGCTGCTCCTCCTGAGTATGGCGATACCAAATGTGTGAGACTTTTACACAGCCTGGCCAAATACAGAGGCCCAACATTGAAATAGCACCTTCAGGCATTCTAGGAGCATAAATTGCACATCTCATTTGATGACAACCTATCACACTTTTGAAGGCCCTGGAGCACCAGGACAATGGAAACGCCCACAAAATGACCCCATTTTGGAAAGCTAACACCCCAACGTATAATCTATGAGGCACAATGAGTCTTTTGATTGGTTCATTTTTTTCCAGAAGTTTTTGGAATATGTGGGAAAAAATGAAAACGCATTTTTTTTATACAAAGTTGTCCATTTATAAGATATTACCAACACATAGAATGTACATAGCAAAAAGGACACCCCAAAATACATTCTGCTACTCCTCCTGAGTATGGCAATACCACATGTGTAAGACTTTTACACAGCCTGACCACATACAGAGGCCTAACATCTAAGTAGCACCGTCACGTGTTCTAGGAGCATAAATTACACACGAAAATTTCTGACAACCTATCACATTGTTGAAGGCCCTTCATATTTCTAACACATAGAATGTACTGTACATACCAATTATAAACCAAAATACATTCTTCTGAGAAAAGGGTAAAGAAAAGATTACCTGCGGTTTTAGTAGTGCAGTGGTCCAAAGAGGAGAGCATCGGTCCAGGCAGCAGGCAGGAACGTGGACAGCGACAGCAAAACAGGCAGCAGGCAGGAATAGTCAGTACAGGTAGAGATGATGTCAGCACAGCCAAAGCATTGGTCCAGATAACAGGCAGGGATGTGATCAGCAGCAGCAAAAGGAACAAAGGATCGTCCATGCAGCAGGTAGGAATACTGTCCATAGTTAGTACATGCAGCAGGAAGAGGTATGGTCAGCTCAGCCAGAGTATTTGTCCAGGGAGCAGGCAGGACCATCAAGCTTAGGGCATCGGTCAGGAAAGAATGGGGACAGGGGTAGAGGCTTCTCCCACCCAAATCGCTTTGAAGCCTCCGGACAGCCAGACCCTGTTCTGGGAACACAGAAAACCAAAAACTGGTTTTCTGAACTCAGAACACTATTCTGGAGCCCCTCACATATGTGAGACCCCTGTGTAGCAGGGTGAAAGATCAGTCCAAGGGGGCAGGCAAAAACATGGTCAACAGGCCGAGGTCAGTGCAGGTAAAAGGCAGAAATAAACGGTAGGCAGAGGCATAGTCGATACAGTCCAGGGTCAGTTCACGTGAAAGGCAGAAACATGGCGGATAAACAATGCAGACGGTAGGCAGAGGCATAGTCGAGAAACAGTCCAGGGTCAGTTCACATGGAAGACAATGATATGGTTGGTTGAGGCAGGGAAATATTCAGGACAAATTAAAAACGGGGAAATAGCAGTATTAGAAATATGGGCTAAAAGTTTTCGAGAGTGTGATATTGCTTGAAGCATTCTCCGATGCAAAGGCCAGGTTGGGAGGGACAGTCGGGACAATGGAAGCTGGTGTCTTTCCTAATTCCTCTTCTGGTGCACACCCAACATTTTTTTTGGCGCCGTCTTCCGGATCCTGATGGTGGAATATGGTCTGAAAAATGGCGTTCATGTAGTCTGCTGACACAATCTGAGTGAATGCTTTCTGGGGGGGATGTTTGGTAGATCAGGGCAGTAACAATGTCTTCAATAAACCTCATGAAGGTGGTGGGTCTTTCTGTTGATTTTTGGTAGATTATGAAGGAATTTAACAGGGCCAAATGAAAAAAGTAAATTGCGAATTTTTTATACCAGAAGAGGGATTTTCGGGTTGCAAGATAAGGCTGCAACATTTGGTCATTTAAATCCACACCACCCATGAATTTATTGTACTCATTGATGCAGGAAGGCTTGCGAACGGTACCGCGTCTTCTGTGAAGTTTCACCGAGGTGTCATCGTGGATGGTGGACATGATGTACACGTCTTTCCTATCCCTCCACTTCACAGCCAACACTTCCTCGTTCCTCAAGCTTGCCGATTCCCCCTTTTGAATGGTTGTGGTGACAAGACGCTGTGGGAAGCCCTTTCTGTTTTTTCTTGTTGTACCACAGGCCAGAGTTTTTTTTAGGTAGAGGTGGCGGAGAAGGGGCAGGCTGGTATAATAGTTGTCAATATACATATGATACCCCTTTTGGAGGAGTGGGAATGCCAACTCCCAAACAATTTTTCCACTTATTCCCATGTACGATGGACACTCAGGGGGCTGGAGCTGGGAATCTTTGATTTCGTACACGCGGAATGAGTGCACATAACCAGTGGCGCTTTCACAGAGCTTGTTGAGCTTCAAGCCGTACCTCGCCCGCTTACTGGGGATATATTGCTTGATTCCCAGCCGGCCTGTGAAATGCACCAGGGATTCGTCCACAGAAATGTTTTTATCAGGGACATAAAGTTCGGCAAACTTCTTGGAATTTTTTTATTATTAGGGGTGAATTTTATATAATTTGTCAAAGTTTGGGTGATTTCGGGGGGGGGGGGGCACTGTGAGTTGTCACTGAAATGCAGGAACCGCATTATAAGTTCGTATCGGGACCTGGACATGGCCGATGTAAAAATTGGCATATGGTGGATGGGTTTCTTCCACCAATACCTATTCATTTCATTTTTTTTCGTAAGCCCCATGTTAAACGTTAGGCCTAAAAACAATCTAAGCTCCACCACTGTTAGGGGTCTCCATTCGAAAGGGCGGGCATAGCTGGAGCTGGGGTTATTTTCAATAAATTGTTGAGCAAAAAGGTTAGTTTGATCCACAATGCCTTGAAGCAATTCATCAGGGAAAAATAAATTAAAAAAATCAAGTTTGGAAAAACCTGCAGTGTTGACCTGCACACCAGGCTGTGCTGTAAAAGGGGGGATCGTGGCTGACTCTGAGGTAGAAGGCAGCCACAATGGGTTTGCCAAGCCATCTGGAAGCAGGGTTCGGGTCCTACTTCTTTGGCGTGCACTTGCACTGGGACTTTCCTCCTGGGGTCTAGCAGCGCTTGTATTGGGCCTCTCCTCCTGGGGTCTAGCAGCGCTTGTACTGGGCCTCGCTTCCTGGGGTCTACCGCCGTTGGCACTGCTGGTAGCTACCTGGTGTTCAGACCGTCGTCTTTTTGGACGGACCGTGTCCTCCTCTAATTCGGATCCAGATGTGCTGCCTTCGGGGGGCTCATATTCCGAACCAGAATCGGAATCAGAACTGAGCGGTGAGAGCTCCCCGTTGCTCTCATCAGTCAGACTGAGTATTTGGTATGCTTCTTCTGGGGTGTACACCTTTCTGGACATAGTGGCTGTATGTACTCTGGTGGCAGGTACTTTGGTGAGGTGGCGGGTACTTTGGTCAGGTGGCGAGTACTCTGGTGGACAGGTACTTTGATGGACAGGTACTCCTGATAGACTGGTGGCGGGTACTCTGGTGAGGTGGCGGGTACTTTGGTGAGGTGGCGGGTACTTTGGTGATGTGGCGAGTACTCTGGTGGACAGGTACTCTGATGAACAGGTACTCCTGATGGACTGGTGGCGGGTACTCTGGTTAGGTGGCGGGTACTCTGGTGAGGTGGACGGTACTCCTGGTGGATAAGTACTCCTGATGGACTGGTGGCGGGTACTCTGGTGAGGTGGCGGGTACTTTGGTGAGGTGGCGGGTACTTTGGTGATGTGGCGAGTACTCTGGTGGACAGGTACTCTGATGAACAGGTACTCCTGATGGACTGGTGGCGGGTACTCTGGTGAGGTGGCGGGTACTTTGGTGAGGTGGCGGGTACTTTGGTGATGTGGCGAGTACTCTGGTGGACAGGTACTCTGATGAACAGGTACTCCTGATGGACTGGTGGCGGGTACTCTGGTTAGGTGGCGGGTACTCTGGTGAGGTGGACGGTACTCCTGGTGGATAAGTACTCCTGATGGACTGGTGGCGGGTACTCTGGTGAGGTGGCGGGTATTCTGGTGAGGTGGCGGGTACTCCTGGTGGACAGGTACTCCTGATGGACAGGTACTCCTGATGGACTGGTGGCAGGTACTTTGGTGAGGTGGCGGGTATTCTGGTGAGGTGGCGGGTACTCCTGGTGGACAGGTACTCCTGATAGACAGGTACTCCTGATAGACAGGTACTCCTGATGGCGGGTACTTTGGTGAGGTGGCGGGTATTCTGGTGAGGTGGCGGGAATTCTGGTGAGGTGGCGGGTACTCCTGGTGGACAGGTACTCCTGATGGACAGGTACTCCTGATGGACTGGTGGCGGGTACTTTGGTGAGGTGGCGGGTACTCCTGATGGACAGGTACTACTGATGGACAGGTACTCTGGTGGCAGGTACTAGATACTAGATGACAGGTACTCTTTATTTAGGGGGGGCAATCTGGGCACAGTGGAACATATGTAGTGTGTAACTCACTGTTAGCTGATCTCCTCCTCACACTGGATCGGTGTGTGAAGAGGAGAACCCAGCAACAGTAAGTTACACACACATCAGTGTGTTTTGTTTACATTTAGTGACCGGCTGTGATTGGACACAGCCGGTCACGTGGTAAAGAGCCATTTCATTGGCTCTTTACTCTGATCGGGGCTGGCTGTATCCAAGGGAAAAGCCTCAGCCCCTAACACAGCGCAGCGCGCCCCCGGGGGCGCGCGGGCGCCGTGCACGCCGCTGTGCAGCTCTGCATCATCGAATCCGGTAAGTGTTAGCGGAATCTCCGCCGCCGCCACATTCTTCCCATCGGGGATCGTCTGTGTCCAGAGGGACACACCGGATCCCCGATCGCCGTGCTGCGCGCCCCCGGAGGCGCGCGGGCGCCGTGCACGCCGCTGCTGCAGCTCTGCAAATAGGAGCCGGTAAGTCGCATGGGAAGCTCCGCTGCCCGCCGCCGCCGCTCTGCCTCCACTTCTTTACCCCCATCGGGTAACGGCTGTGTCCTAAGGGGCCCGCAGAAGTGGCAGAAAGCCGAGGACGTTATATGACGTCCACCCAGGATGGGAGATCCCATCTGTGGATGTCATATGACTATGGCTGGGTAAGGAAGTGGTTAATAGATAAAGTGGCTCTCTAAAAAAAATTGGATACAACCGCAAAACATGTTGAAAAAATATGGATACATTTCCTGTGATAGACCATGAGTATCAGCCTTTTTGGTATCACTGGATAACAATCCATAAACATTTGAGAGATTTTAGTGTTTTTCTGTTGCACAATTTTGTGCATGTTTTAAATTGATAATAAAATAGTACTTTTAGACTATCCATGTTGTGCTGTTCCATATCAATACCATTAAAGTCCACGAAATAGCCTCATAATATACACATTTTTTGTAAGGTTACAAATTGGATGATACGCAGGGCAGTCTTTAAGGCAGGGCAAAAGGGGCAGCTGCCCTGGGCCCCATAATTGCAGCTGCCTCATACTTGCCAACTCTCCTGATTTAAATTCCCTTGTCCCTTGAAGTTTTTTTTTTATGTAATCTTTATTTTAAAAGATATATTCAGAGAACAAACATAGAAACAATGGACAAAGTAGAAAAGCTTAGGACATCAATACAAGAGGAGCCTTTCACCGGGTACAATCAGTCAGCAAAAAAAAAAAAAAAAAAAGAGGTAATCGGGAAAGCATACAGTTTGGCAACTATACCTGGGGGAATAATAATCAACATATGACCACAGTGTTATGAATTCAAGCATGCATGGATCACCCCATTCGACCCCGTCCAGTACACCACCGTCGGGGGTACCAACCCTCTTGTAAAGGGTATGATCAGACTTTGTCCCCAGTTACCAGGCCCAAAAACACAGGAATAATAAACTAAGAAGTAGTGGGGGAATAGAAAAGCGATAAAACAAAAACCAAAAAAGCCAAACGGGAAGGTAACACCAGCTAGTGTAATACATCAGTTTGAGCTGCTGTAGGTTTGTGAAAGCTCAACAGTCTCTTCATTGTCCGATCTGCAGCCTCCCGTCTCCCCCCCGACCCAGCCCCATTACATGGGCGGAGCCGCAGACGGAGAGGAACCTGGGACACATACCCCAGGTGGGCTTACATAGCTTATCCAAGTGGCCCATATGGAGTAGAATTTCTCGTACCCATCTTTACACTAAGCCATACATTCCGAAGCAGCCATGATATTATTAACTAAATCTATCCATTCCGTGCGGGAAGATACCTGAGGTGTCTTATAATAAATTGGTATCAGCCGCCGGGCCGCGTTAAGCAGATGGGGCAGGATGGATTTGCGATATTGGCTAAGAGGAATGGTGGGAAAGTGCAACAAGGATTCTAATGGGGAATCTGGGAGCTCCAGATCCAAAATTAATTTGATCTGTGCATGGACATCAAGCCAGAAGGGCTTCAGCTTGGGGCACTCCCACCAGATGAGAAGGAACGAGCCTCTGAGGCCACAGCCTCTCCAACAAGCATCTGAAAGAGAGGGGTATATCTTAGCAAGCTTGGACGGCACCCTATACCACCTGGTCAGAACCTTGTAGCTATTCTCCTGCATTTTAGTATCCACTGTGCTCGAGTATGTTAAGCTATACAGGTGATCCAGTTGAGGTTCAGTAAAGGTGTGCTGAAGGTCTCTCTCCCACTCACCAATGAATCCCAGTTTCCCCTCAGTATGCAAGGATTGCAGCAAATCATATATCACTGAAATGGCATGGGGGATAGCGGAGGTAGACATGCATAAGCGTTCAAAGGGAGAAGCTAATGTGGGGGACCGAACCTCCCGGGGCCATGTAGTAATAAAATGCTGGAGCTGTCTATAAGGCCACTCATCCATGGGGAAGGGGCCATATTGGTTCCGTAGCGTGGCTAGTGGCAATAGGCCTTGATCATGAACAAATCTGCCACATCTGGACTCTCCATCCACCACCCACGTCCAGAAGAAGGAAGGGTGTTCCCCTGGAGCGAACCAGGGGAAGCCTCCCAGGGGCGCCAAAGGAGAAGTCGGGGTGCAAGCAACCCCTGTTTATTCAATCTATCCCAGGTCGCCAGAGCGTGGGCAGCAAATGGAGACACCAGAGCTAAGAGACCCCTGTCCTCCCGAGGAACCCATGGGGCATGTGATAGGTTACGACCCGCTAAAAATTTGTCTAGGGGTACCCAGAGTTTGTACCGGACATTGTGATACCAGTCTACAATACGCTGCAGAGCTATCGCTTCATAGTACCTGCGGATTACTGGAACCCCCATACCTCCCCTCCTCTTAGGGCGCTGGATTGTGCGAAGAGCTAACCTGGGGCATTTCCCACTCCAAATATACTTATCAAACAGGCTGTTGAGGGTTGAGAAGAAAGTCTTAGGCAAAGTGATCGTCACCATCTGCAGGAAAAACAGGATATGGGGTAGCACATTCATCTTAAGCACACTGACTCGGCCCATCCACGAAAATGCAGCCCTATCCCATCCTTTCAGATCCACTCTGACTGTGGAGAGCAATGGAGCGTAGTTATATTCATAAAGCATCGAACAACTCATGGGCAGATACACCCCCAAGTATTTCAGGGAGGTTGGGCACCATGTAAACGAAAATGCCGATTGCAGCTGTGTACGCAGACCCATGGGGATATTTAGTGACAGGATTTCTGACTTATCGTAGTTAATCTTAAAGTTAGACAGTAGGCTAAAGTCCTTTAGCTCTGCTAAGATGTTAGGCAGCAATATCAGTGGGTCAGAAACATAGAATGGGACATCATATGCGTAAGCTGACAATTTATTTTCCATCGGACCGACCGTAAAACCTTTGATGTCAATATTGAGGCGAATCCTATTAAGCAGTGGTTTGAGGGTCGGAGCAAAAATGAGAGGGGACAATGGGCATCCCTGACGCGTCCCATTGCCGATCGGTAAGGTTTCGGACAGTAGCCCATTCACCTTCACCCTGGCAGTCGGAGAGCTATAGAGGGAGGAAATCCATGCCAGCATATTTGAGCCCAAGCCAAGCCTGGCCAGAACCGTTTGCATATAAGTCCAATCCACCCTGTCAAATGCCTTCTCAGCATCAGTGGAAAGCAAAAGACAGGGGTGAGACACCGCCTGCGACCCAACCCAGTGAATCAGCTGGAGTGCTCTATTGGAATTATCCCTGGCCTCCCTGCCCATAATGAACCCCGTCTGGTCAGGATGGATGACTGTCGGGAGTATCGGCATTAGTCTGTTAGCCAAGATTTTGGCCAAAATCTTGACGTCTGTGTTTAGAAGCGATATAGGCCTATAGCTGCCCGGTAAGGTATGATCCTTACCTTCCTTTGGGAGGACTGTAATGTGCGCCATCAATGCCTCAGGGGGCATCGTCGAGCTGGAGGCCAGTGCCGTTAAATGAGCACACATGTGGCCAGAGAGCAACTCTGTTTCAATTTCTGCTATGGTGATGGAGAGTCCAACTGTGTACTCACTGAAGCCCCCAGCTGCGGGAACTCGGCTTCCGTGAGGTATTGATGAATTCGGTCAACCCGTTGGGACTCCGTCGCACCAGGCAAGGTATCAGGGAGATGATATAACTGGGCATAAAAGTCCCGAAAGACACTAGCAATTTCAGATGAGTGAACGACCGCAGCTCCCGTCGTGGGGGCAAGTTTGTGCACATGTCCCGAGGCACGTTGGCTTTTAAGGGCTCTAGCTAGCAATCTCCCACATTTATTACCAAATTCATAGAATTTGTGTGCCAAATGTCGAATGCGTGCCTTAATTTTGGTGTCTAACAGTGCAGCTAATTCCTGTCGTAGGGATTGTAGTTCTGATGCCAATTCTGGGGTGATATTTTTCTTATGTAGCAATTCAGCTGCACTTATTTTGGCCAAGAGGGCTTGCAGTTCCCCTTCCCTTGCTTTCTTCAGTCTCGCTCCCTGAGATATCAGTTCCCCCCGAACCACTGCCTTATGTCCTTCCCATACAGATCCCATGCTAACCTCACCCGGCTTGTTCTCTGTGAAATACAGGGAGATGGTATCCGACACTTGTTTTTGAGCAACCGCATCATCCAAGATGCCATCATTCAGACGCCAGCTCCACGTCCGTGCCTCCATTAACACGGGACACAGGGAGATGGAGACCGGCGCATGGTCTGAAATAGTAATGGACCCAATGGAGGCGCCAGCTAGGGAGTCCAGCGAGTACTGGTCCATCACTAGAAGGTCAATGCGGGTATAGACACTATGCGTGGCTGAAAAGTAGCTATAGTCTCTATCCGTTGGGTGGAGAAGTCTCCAGCAGTCGACCAAATGGTGCTCCTGTTGGGACTTTGGAAAGTGTTTCAGGAAGGCAAAGGAGTGAGTCCAGCGGCCTGAGGATGTATCCATGCGCGGGTCAGGGCTGACATTAAAGTCCCCCCCCCAGGATGAGCTGGCCCTCTCGGAAGGTGGACAGGGAGTCCAGGACAGAGTCCAGGAAGGTAAGCTGTTTGCTATTCGGGGCGTACACAGCTGCAAAGGTGAACCTGCGGGCACACATGGTGCCTTTGACAAACACAAACCGACCCTCCGGGTCGAGCAGTTGGTCCGTCATAACAAAAGGGCCGTTTTTGTGGACCACTATACCTACTAGGCTTGTGCAATTCGTTTCGTAACGAATCAAAATTCGTCCGAATTTAGCAACTTTCGGACATTCGGAAGCATTCGAATTTCCGAACAGAGCAATTACGAATAAAACCGAATCCGAAATAAATTATACCGCAAAATAGCGAATGCCCGAAGGTCTTCGGCATAATTCGTTATGAAAAAAGTTACGAATGTACGAATCCATTCGAAGCACAATAACACTCACTCTGCTCTCTGCTTCTCCCTCACCATGCTGAACTCCCTCTCAAAATGGTGTACAGGGGCGGAGGCTATAGCCGCATGAAAAAACGAAAGTAAAATACGAGATTTCAAATCCATTCGAAGCACAATAACACTCACTCTGCTCTGCTCTCTGCTTCTCCCTCACCGTGCTGAACCCTCTCAAAATGGTGTACAGGGGCGGAGCCTATAGCCGCATGTAAAAAACGAAAGTAAAATACGAGATTTCGAATCGTTACAAATAACCGCTATGTATTTAGAAAAGTACAAATCCATTCGAAGCACATTAGGCATAATAGGCAGCGTCGTTGTGAGAGAGACACGGAAAATTACGAATCAACGAACCCAAAAAAAGTTACGAAAGTAGGAGTTGTGTCCAGAATCAACGAAAAACAACGTACTCTACCGAAAGTACGAACCCAAAAAAAGTTACGAAAGTAGGAGTTGTGTCCAGAATCAACGAAAAACAACGTACTCTACCGAAAGTACGAATTATAAAGCAACAAAAAATTCAACGAAAAATGTCGCTTGCAAAAATACGAATGAGTCCGAACACGAAAAATCCCGTCTAGCAAAATTACGAATGATTATGAATCAACAGGACCGGAAAGAAACGAACCGAAACGGAACAAATTTTTCCGTTGTGCACAAGTCTAATACCTACCCCCCTGATTTGAGGCAGGGGGAATTGCTAAGATACCAGGAGTTGTATAAGTGAGTGGGAAGGCGGGGGACCGAGTCAGTGCGGAAGTGCGTTTCCTGCAAAAAAAAAACGATGTGTGCCCCCATACATTTCATCTCAAAGTCCACAAATCTGACTCCTCTAACCTGGTTCATGATGTGTTCTTTAAGCGAATATTTGTGCAGTTTGCAGATGATGTCTCTGGGCATATCAGGGTAATCAGAGGGGGGTCGCAGAGCTCTGTGGGCCCGGTATATTTCAAAATTTTCTGGTGTCTGCCGGCCTAGAATTTGCTTAAAGACCCCTTGCAGGGTGGGAATGATATCCCTGGGGCCAGTGGCTTCAGGTGGGTCTCTGATGCGGATGTTAACCATGCGGCTCATGTTTTCAAAATCGTCCATTTGATCCAGCAAGGCCTCAAGCCTGCGATCCTGTTGTTTGCAGTGATCAGAGAGGGCCTGCAGGGTTGGATTGGTCTCATCCCACTGTGCCTCCAGAGTCTCCAACCTATCTCCTAAATGTGCAGTGTCAGCCTGCAAGGCCTCAATATCCTTTTTGAAGGCTGTCTCCACTTTGTTTGAAAATCTCTCCAAGTCAGCCTTGGTGGGGAGGGATAGGATGTGGGCATGGATGTCCTTATTCTCCCAGGGAACACCTCCATGTGCAGGCTCATCAACGCTTTCAGAGCCGGAGGGAGAGGAGGGGGAAGGCAGGGTCTGCACAGGCATGTGTGGGGAGCTGATGGGGGAGGCAGCCCTAGCAGCGTGGGAGCCGGGCGCCATCTTGGCTGTACTTGCCATTTTCCCGCGGGTCCCAAAAAAGTTATCCAGCGTTTCGGATCGGCCCCGGGGTGTCCGCTGTGGCTGCGGGGAAGGTTTGCGCTTCGGTGGCATCTAGATTGCGGTGTATTTCCCCCTCTAGAAGCCGCCGTTTATACTGCTGAAGGCGTGGGTCTCACGGAGCTCAGGGAAAGCACGTCCTCACTCGTGCATGCCATAGCCACGCCCCTGTCCCTTGAAGTTTTAGTGCCATGCTGTGTCCTGGTATCTCGGTGTGAAGTGTTGCTACTAATGCTGCCCAGCTCTGCCCTATTGTTGTGTACAGATGACTCACCTGCAGACCCTGCGTTTACATGTAAATAACCGGAATTGATATGTAAACAACGGATGCATTTATATGTAAATAGCCATGGAACGGGGACATTCATATGTAAATAGTGACGGCATTCATATGTATATCATGCCCCCCTGATGTCATATCCACCATCACCTATACTGAATGCTGCCCACTGGGGAGATAAAGGGTCATTGCTTGAAAGTCCTGCCTGCTACTGTGGTCATTAAGCTAAACTTCAGCCTGTACTACAAAGGTAAGCAAATTGGTGGGGGGGAAGGTAGTGTGGAGTGTGCAAAGGTAGGCAGACAAGGAATTACAGTTTGGGTGCACCGGTTGAGCAATGAGATGAGCAGAGAAGGCAGGTAGTGTTAAATAGGGTAAAGGGTTGGAGTGGAGAGGATGGGAGAGGTTTGGGGTGCAGAGGTTAGCAGGGGTTTTAGGATGCAAAGGTGTACTGACAGCGTGGCTAAAGATGTAGGTCGCATGTAGGGCATCCCAATTATTTAAATGAGCTGCTCTATGCACTAGAAATGCGGAAGAAAGTTCCTAAACGCTTTTTCAAAATCACACGGTAGCACAGCACATGTTAGCAGATGCATGAGGATTTTATTAACAATTAATGGCACTGCTGTGTATCTGCTGAAGGGCAGTACATTTCTGTTTTGTCAGGAAAGCGATTTTGCATGCGTTCTCGACACACAATTGTGAACGCAGGCTGTGTGTTACATTGGTGGTGAGTGTAAATCGTCTCATTACATTGGGGCTTGGTGTACAATCCTTTCATTCCCACTAGTGGCCAGTGTCAAGGTCCCAATTACATTAGTGGTTGGTGTAAATCCCTCCTTACTGGTGGTAACTGTGAATGCTCCTATTACATTAGTGGTCAGTGTAAACCCATATTACATTGGTAGCCAGTGTTGAAACTCCTCTTTATATTGGTAGTCAGTAAAAAAAAATCAGCATTGCCATTGATCACACCCTCCCCTCCCCCAGCACTGCCCCTAATCCCAGGAGTCCTAGGATCCCTAGAAGTTTTCTGTCTATTGATGGGTTCCCTCACCACTCCAGTCCATTGTGTGCAGGCAGGTGGGGAGCGAAATTGCATGGGGGGGCAACAAAATGTTTGTCCAGGGTTCAATCAATATTAAAGATGGCCCTGATGATTCGAGACAGAAAATCATGCTCTGGATTTCTGCATTTAAAGCTATAGGAGAGGAAAACATGAAAATCCTTCACACAATGTGCATCCAGCTCCGCACCCGAGTAAGTAGCCTGCTTACCAGCTCTCATGACCACTAGAATAGTAGTCTCACCAAGCTCAGGGAAATAGGTCTCCCAGGACCCTTAATATTGTCTGGAACCTCAGTTTTACTAGTAAGATAAAGCTGAACTCTGGGAAAACGAAAAGTCCTCCCTCGCAGTGGAGCTGTGCTTGCATATATGTGCTTATGTTAAGCTTATTATCCTTGACCTTCTTACCGCCTTACTAAACATGCCACTTATATTTATGCTGCATCTCTTTACACAATATTCTGTAAAGATATGCAATGAATATTGTGTAAAGAGATGCAGCATAAATATAAGTGGCATGTTTAGTAAGGCGGTAAGAAGGTCAAGGATAATAAGCTTAACATAAGCACAACTCCACTGCAAGGGAGGACTTTTTGTTTTCCCGGAGGTTAGCAATATTTATTTTTTAATTGTCTGTGCTGATTTGCAAGAACTTTACATGTGAGTGTACTTTTTCTTTTATCCAATACATTTATACTACATTGTTAATGAGAATCTCACACTGCTGTTCTTTATCTATCCTTTAAAAGCATCCAAAAGGCCTCAAACGCTCTTCAACAGCCATGCCATTATGGTCAGCAACCGAGAAGCAGAAACAAAAACGTACTCTTTGAACAGGAGGTCTGAAAAGGTCCACAGAGTGTCTTCCAAGAGCTTGAGTATAATGTGAGTACCAGATCCTCCCGGGTAATCTCACGGCGATGAGGATCACCAGAATGCCCTCAATCTTGAACCTGCTGAGTAGGCAAGAGAGAATCTGGAGGGGTGGAAAGGTGTAGACCAGGGTAAACTAATTCTATGGCATCACCAGAGCATCCACTGCAAGAACCCGATGGTCTGTGGACCTGGTGGAAAACCTGTCTAGTTAGTCATTGAATCTGGATGCCAGGAGGTTCACACCTAATGTTCTCCACCTTTAAGAAGGGCTTGGAAGACCTTTGGATGGAGAGCCTATTTCCCCAGATCTACACACTGACAAGTGAAAAAATCCACCTGCTAATTTTTTACACCTGGGCTGTGGACTGCAAACAGGGCCAGAACATGTACTTCTGCCCAAGAGAGGATCAAGGCTGTGTCTCTAGAACAGCACCATTTCTGTTGCCTCCTTGATAACTGATGTAGAGGCTTGAGACTTTTCTTCTGGGGAGGACCCAAACAGGCGTTCACACCTTCAAAGTGTAGCAAAGCTTTCCTTACAAGGGAATTTTGCTTGCCATCATTCAAACACAGCATTATACTCCATGGGGTCTTGTAAAGAAATGGCTGAATCTACCACAGGAATGGCCCATAACCTAAGGAAATTATCCTCAATAGGATATTGGTGAGCAAAATGTTTGGGAGGAGCATGATCTTCTCCAGGTGAGGCCAGTTGGCACACAGGACCAACTCAACCAGCGCATGGACCAGGGAGGTCTTAGCTGATGTAGGGAATTTTAGAGATCCCATACTTGATACCTTTGAGGGAGCAGACCCCAGCTGCTCCAACGCTAAATAAGAGCTTAAAGCTTTAGTAAGCATAACAATAGTCTTTTAACAGATGAGAAATTTCTATAGAAGATGTATCATCCTGACCTGATGCGCCAGAAGGCAAGCAATCTTCCTCAGTTGACATCTTCTCCTACTGCACTGTGACTGTTCACTGTACTGGCCCGCTATTGGTACCATGTGATCGCTGTGGCCAATCACAGCAGATCACATGACAATTGTACACAATGGAAGGCTTTGATTCATGCCTTTCATTGTGTACTATTGTGATGAGCTCTGTGATTGGTCACAGTCATCACATGGTACAGCCAGGGCCGATCACAGCCCATCTGTACTATGCGATTAGCTGTGGCCAATCACAATAAGTAAACACTGAGTAGTTTTCCTTTGGGAAAAAATGGTTGCTTATAACTGTAACATTAACAGTTATAACCAATAATAGTGTGTGCAATTTTTTTTATTGCTCTGGTCACTGTATGTAAAATAAAAAGAAAAAAAATGTATCACAAATTGTGAAAAACACTTTTTTTTTTATCATTTCTTAATTTTCCCCAAAAATTGTGACAAAAAAAGTGAGAAAGATAATACGCGACGGGTCATAAGTGCTATACATTTCTCGCAATACTATCAAAAACCACTAGTGCTTATATCCACAGATGCAGAAAAAGCATTTGATAGAGTAGACTGGACCTTCCTGAGAGCCAGTATGCAACATATAGGACTGGGGAAGTGGATGCAAAACTGGGTCATGAGTAGGGATGAGCTTCCAGTTCGAGTCGAACATGAGTTCGACTCGAACATTGCCTGTTCGCCCGTTCGAACAGCGAACAATTTGGAGTGTTCGCGGCAAATTCGAAAAGCCGCGGAACACCCTTTAAAAGTCTATGGGAGAAATCTAAAGTACTAATTTTAAAAGCTTATATGCAAGTTATTGTCATAAAAAGTGTTTGGGGACCCGGGTCCTGCCCCAGGGGACATGCATCAATGCAAAAAAAAGTTTTAAAACTGCAGTTTTTTCGGGAGCAGTGATTTTAATAATGCTTAAAGTGAAACATTAAAAGTAAAATATTCCTTTAAATTTTGTACCTGGGGGTGTCTATAGTATGCCTGTAAAGTAGTGCTTGTTTCCCGTGTTTAGAACTGTCCCTACACAAAATGTCATTTAAAACTACTCGCGGCTGTAATGAATTATCGGTCCCGGCAATACAGAGAAAAGTAACTGAAAGTCATTGATGAAAAAAAAAAAAAATGCGTGGGGGTCCCCCCAAATTCCCATACCAGGCCCTTCAGGTCTGGTATGGATTTTAAGGGGAACTTTGCGCCAAATAAAAAAAAATGGCCTGGGGTTCCCCCCAAAAAGCCATACCAGACCCTTATCCGAGCACACAACCTGGCAGGCCGCAGGAAAAGAGGGGGGACGAGAGAGCCCCCCCTCCTGAACTGTACCAGGCCACATGCCCTCAACATAGGGCGGATGCCCCCATGTTGATGGGGACAAGGGCCTCATCCCCACAGCCCTTGCCCGGTGGTTGTGGGGGTCTGCGGGCGGGGGGCTTATCGGAATCTGGAAGACCCCTTTAACAAAGGGGAACCACAGATCCCGGCCCCCCATGTGAATTTGCAAGGGGTACACCTACCATTTCAGAAAGGAAGTTTAAAAACTACACAGACACAGTTGGGATAAGTCCTTTATTAAAAATTAAAATTAAAAAAAGATTGCAGCAGTGTAAATCCACTCTCGATCTCCACTCCAGCGATGTTGGTATCCAGCGATGGATGATCTCCAGGCGCCAGCGATGATGTCCAGCGAGGAACAGCACACGATCCCTTACAAATTCACATAGGGGGGCGGGATCTGGGGGTCCCCTTTGTTAAAGGGGTCTTCCGGATTCCGCTAAGCCCCCCGCAGACCCACACAACCACTGGGCATGGGTTGTGGCGATGAGGCCCTTGTCCCCATCAACATGGGGGCCTCCGCCCCATGTTGAGGGCATGTGGCCTGGTTCAGGAGGGGGCGCTCTCTCGTCCCCCCCCTCTTTTCCTGCGGCCTGCCAGGTTGAGTGCTCGGATATGGGTCTGGTATGGATATTTGGGGGGAACCCCAGGCCATTTTTTTTTATTTGGCGCAGGGTTCCCCTTAATATCCATACCAGATCTGAAGGGCCTGGTAATTGAATTAGGGGGGACCCCCACGCATTTTTTTAAAAATTTTGGTTCCCTGCGCAAAATGTCATTTTTGAAGTATAGTTTTAAATTACTTTTTTTCCTTTAGAAATTACATTTTGTGCAGGGACAGTTCTAAACACAGGAAACACGCGCCACTTTACAGACATACTATACACACCCCCCCCCCCCCCAGGTAGGAAATTTAAAGGAATATTTCACTTTTATCATTTCACTTTAAGCATTATTAAAATCACTGCTCCCGAAAAAACGTTTGTTTTTAAAACTTTTTTTTGCATTGATACATGTTCCCTGAGGCAGGACCCAGGTCCCCAAACATTTTTATGACAACAACTTGCATATTAACCTTTAAAATTAGCACTTTTGATTTTTCATGTTCGTGTCCCATAGACTTTAACGGTGTTCGCGTGTTCAAACAACTTTTTTGCCTGTTCGCATGTTCTGGCGCGAACCGAACCTGGGGGTGTTCGGCTCATCCCTAGTCAGGAGTCTATATTCCTCTCCAAAAGCCAGGGTCAGGATAAATGATATACTTTCTGAACCCTTTTCCATATGTAATGGAACATGGCAGGGCTGTCCATTATCGCCCATTATCTTTATCCTGACGCTGGAACCATTTTTAAGGACAATAAGGGCTAACCCAGATATCAGGGGCATCCCATTAAAGGGAAAAGAACATAAACTGGCCACTTATGCTGATGACCTTTGTTTTTCATAACCTCCCCAGCACTATCCCTCCCCTCATTACTATCGGAGATAGGTAAATATGGGAGACTGTCCAATTTTAAGGTAAACTATAACAAATCAGAAGCAATGGGTGTCAAGATGAATACTGCAACATCAGCTATCCACCTTTTTTACATTCAGATGGACAGACTCCCATATAGGGTATTTGGGGACTAAATTACCAAATAGACTAAATAGAATATTTGAACTTAATTTTGCCCCCTTGGCACGACAGATCAAATTAGACTTACAGAAATGGGATAAGGAAGTACGTGGTTTGGCAGAATTAACATTAACATTATAAAAATGAACGTAATGCAGAGACTGTTATATCTGCTACAGACCCTACCCATCAAGATCCCCCTAGGGTTTCTGAGAGACCTGAGGTTTGCGGGGTTCATCTGGGCCGAAAAACCAGCTAGAGTTCGCAGAGACATCTTGACTTTACCAAAAGAAAAAGGAGGGGTGAGATTCCCGTACCCAGTTGGTTACCATGAGGCTCTACATCTAACAAGGGTACTGGGCTGGTATGCATCGCAAAAAGACAAGCCATGGATACATATGGAACAGGCAATGTCCGAGATACCCTTGGAGGGTTTAGTATGGCTCATGGACTCGGCTATACCGCAGGTAATGAAGCGACACCCGACGGTGGGCGCTACCCTGAGATCCGTTAAAAAGACATTTAAAAAAAGACAAAATGTCGACTCACCTGAGTGTGATGACCCCAATTGTGGGCAAACTGGCTTTCGAGCCAGGCCTAAAAGACCAAGGTTTTATGAACCTAAAACGACAGGGCAAAAGTAGACTCGTACATTTCCTGATGGACAACGGAGTGATGTCCAGAGAGGAGATTGGAGCACAAATTTTCAGAGGAGCTGGACCCTTTTAAGCGAATGCAGCTCAATGCCTTCCTTCGATCAATTGCTATGCGAACGATAGAAATATCTTTACCATCTAAGTTTGAGAAGATATGTTTAAAGGGGGAATCAATGAGACATTCGCCATCAAAATTGTACGCTATGCTGACTGAATTAAAAGCCTCACAAGAATTGGGCTTTATACAGGCCTCGGAAGGAGACCTGGGAGTTACATTATCTGAGACACAGAGAAATACGATATTTAGGTTTACACACAAGGCTTCATTAGTAACCAGATACCAAGAAGGGGGGTATAAGCTCTTGAGTAGGTGGTATAGAACCCCAGCAGTACTGAATCGAATATAACCACAGGTGTCGAACCTCTGCTGGCGATGTCAGGGAGCAGTGGGCACTTTGATGCACATTTTTTGGGAATGCCCGGGAATAAAAGATTTTTGGAAAATGGTATCTGAAACAATTAAAGAAATTACGGATGTGTCTCTTGGAGAGAATCCGGCTGTCTTCCTGCTGTTCGATATCCCCTTCTCGACAGAGAAATACAAAAAATCATTGGTGAGACATTTGCTTACAAGAGCGAAAGCATGCATTCCAGCTCTCTGGAAAAGCACTGCCTCTCCAACTAGATCACAATGGATTGCTAAAATAACAGAAATTCAACAAATGGAAAGTCTTACTATGAATATAAGGGAGCGGATGGGGTGGGGTGGGGAGATCAGGGAGATATGGGTACTTTCTTTCTTTTCCTTTTTTCTCTTTTTCTCTTCTTCTTCTTACTGTTCTGCTCTAAGCCTGAATCCTCAGGGCATTCCTTTCTTGGAAGGGGGATAACCAGGGCGGGGCCCAGGTTAATGAAAATATAACAAAGATATAGTATTACAGTAGACCATTATAAAATAGTGGTTAATATGACAAAGGAGGAGACAGATGGAAGAGAACTCAAAATGTGGTCTTTTTTATTGCTTGTAAAGAGTAATTAACGCAAATGTAAAGAAGATGATATGAGTAAAATATTCAGAACGGTTGTATAGAGGTAACATATGAAATGCTGTATTACTATCTTTGTGAAAGAAAACTTAAAATAAAGAATTTATTAAAAAAAAGAAAAGATAATACCAACATGTCAGAAAAAAATAAGAAAACGTAATCACTGATTTAGAAAAAGGATCACCCCCCCCTTCTAAAAATTACTTGTGGCATTGAGAAAGTGATTAGCTACACCTGATTGAGTTTACAAGTCATTTTTAGGAAAGGGGTGATCCCTTTTCCAACTCAGTGATTCTGTTTTTGATTTTTTTTTCTGACATGCTGGTGTTATACCTTTCACTTTGATGTGATAAGTTGCATGGAATAAATACAGCTGGATAAAATGAAAACTGTCCGTCTTCATTTTAGGCTGCGAAACAACATAATTTGATTTTAGGGGGGGGGGGGGGGTTCTTTTCTATCCAAATTTCATATACCATAGTTTGTAGACTAACTTTCCTACAAACTAAACAGGTATAATACACCGATTTGGTTATTTTCCTAAAACAAATGTAGCAAAATAAATTTTTGCCTAAATTTCTGGAAAAAATATTATTTGCAAAATGTTATAATAGAAACAAAGAATTTCCAGTCTTTTTTGTTGATTAAATACCACCAAAATCTCTATGTAAAAAAATGATAAAAATTTACTATGGGTACATTATTGCATGACTGTGCAATTGTCATTCAAAGTGTGACAGTGCTGAAAGCTGAAAATTGGCCTGGCCTGGAAGGTAATAAATGTGTCCAATATTTAAGTGGTTATTATGCTTACGCCATGTCAGTAGCAAGAGTTAAGGGGAACTAACCTGTGGCTAACTATATATATTGTGTTACATACCAAGGGGAGTGCCCACATAAGGATCCAGTACAAAGCATCATTACAGGCAAGACCTGCAGCTTCTACCAGGAAGAGTCTGGGTACAGTCCCGCAAGTTTATGCCAAGGTGTAGACTAATCTGGAAGCTACAATAGGAGCCACAGTGGCTATGGTGCAGTCATGTGATGAAGGCATCATCAAGAAAGAAATCATCCAAAAAGAGAGAGAAACCTCCACAGAAGAAGGTAAGCTTCTATCCATACAGTAAAGAGGTCCATCAACTAAGAACACTAGCAAAAAACTGAGGCTAGCCGAGATCGGGAGGGGTTATATAGGGGATGTCCCCACAGCCTTTAATTTTGCCACAAAATCCATACATAGCACTATGTGCCAGGGGGAGCATCCTACGGCAGGATCCAGTGTAAAGGAACATTACAGGCTGGCCCTACATTTTATACCAGGCAGGGTCTGAACCTGCAAGTCTAGTCCACCGATACAGATGTAGCCCCAGTGGCTACAGTGCATCTGTTTGAATAAGGAATCAACTTGGAAAGACGGGTTATGGTGTGAAGACATTGCTGATATAGCTTGAAGGGTTTTGAGCAAACTATATAGCTTAGTAGGTTCTGGAATTATAAGGGTCAACTCCATCTAAAAGAGATTTCACTTTAGTATGGTTGCAGGCAGGGCTTTTTTTCAGGGGGAACTTGGTGGAACTCAGTTCCACCACCTCTGGCTCAGACCCTTTGGTGCCTGCTCACCACAATCACTTGTAAACACAGAAGTCTGGTTTCTGTGTTTACAAGTGACAGCTCTGCACTCTGTATGTAATGCAATCCTGGCATTTAATGCCCCTTTAAGACCCTCCTACTGTTTTCGTGAAATTGACTGAACACACCCACTGTTTGATGTGATTTGGAGGGTGTGTGTAGGGGGAGGGGATTTGTGGGGCCATGGTAAAGTTCCAGCACCTAATGTTTGAGGAAAAAAAGCCCTGGCTGCAGGTATACAAAATCATGTACAATATCTTGTCTCAAGGTCGCTCAAGGTGAAATATTGCCACCAGAATGCACAATTTCATTTGTCAAGTCCATTAAAATTATGTCACATTCTCTCAATGGAAACTTCATAACATAGACTTGGGAAATGATTTTGGAGACAAGCTGCAATAAAGTATTCACTTTATTATGTCCTTTGGGATAGTAGGCTGGGGGTTATCCTGCAAAGTACAAACTGCAGTAGGGAAATCTTGACATCAGTCCTAGATATAGGATATAAATAAAAATGTTGTGTTTTGATATGCTTTAACTAGAACGATAACCTGTTTTATAGTAGTGTGTATTTTCTTCCCATACATTCCATGGCCCAACACCGAGATCATGGAAACATACTGAATGGCTGAAATTGAAGAATCAATATAGAAATAAAACCCTTAAAACCAGAATTATGATGTGCTTCAAGACACAGTAGTTTAATTAAAATAAAATGTTTTCAATCAAAAGAATTAAAAAAAGAGAACATGCAGATTTGTTCCATCCATCTCATAATTTACTTCCAATACATTTCAAATTGTTTCTACAAATAATAAAACAAAATGTTTAAACTGTTCTAAGTTGATCCTATAACTTGTTTTAATGCAAAGACCCTGTGTTTAAATTTTACAACCCTGTTAAAACATAATAATGATGGTTTTAAGCTGAACAAAAAAAAATTAAAATAATAACAGGTAGAAAATCTGGATTTTGTAATTTTTAGGACTGGCATTATGCTGATGATGTTGTCATTAGTGCAAACATTTTAAAAAAAAAGATCAGCCACATGAATTAATGCATTTTCTATGTAAACACTTTTTTTTATTTATTTCCAAACTAAATAAAATAATGTCTACAAAAAATACTTATATCTTGATAATCATATTTCAAAAAATATATCTGTAAAATACTGGCTTTAAATATCACACAGTGATTTAAAAAAGGAAATTAATGCACTACATACATTAAATAGGAAATGTGGGACCATGGCCAAGAAAAATTGAGTTACAAAGTTTGTAAACAAAAAAAAAAAATATATATATATATATATATATATATATATATATATAGCAGTTCTCAAAACAAGCAGGAATTGATTGAGAAACATGGAAAGTATGCTCTATTTAAAAGATAAAAAGAGGAAAAAAGTGAAAGTATAAATGGTCTGAAACAAACAAACTGAAAATGTAAATGTTGAAGATGCAGCTGGCAGGTTGCCCTGTGTATTTTGTCATGTTTGGAACAGATTATTGTACTGTCTGCAGGCAGTAAAAAAACAGAAGCCTTTAGAGCAAATCACAGCAGATGGCAATACAACAAGCTGAACTATACTCCACAGGAAGTCAAAGACTGAACAAAAGATTTGAGAGCACAATAAAAAAAAAAAAACATTTGTGGCATTAGTCAATCCACATATACACTGTTCTATTCATAAAAATACAAATGTATCAAAAATTATGTACTCTGGACATTTCTTTATTTGCCTTTCTTAATACAGAATATGAAATAATACTTTACCAACAGTAAAAATAAAACTGAATAAACAGAAATCTGTTTAAAGGGGGTTTCTGTTTTTTACCAAATTCTCCTACACCATTAAAAGATGTATAGATTTTACATGTATTGTAAAATGTAAAATATTTGAAACTTTGGAAAAAAAATAAAAAATGCTGTGACTTCACTTGAGTTTATTTTAATAAAAAGGGTGTAAACTACTTTTTCGTGTGTACATAAATTTTTATGGATATACTGGACCTCATGCACATAAGGGAAAAGAATAAGAGCAAGCGTAAATTGCTATGGTGTTCTTGCATTATGGAATCATATGAGCATGTGAATGTACATATCACCAATATCAAAAACAACCCATCAAAAACCAATAAACAACCACAATACCAAAATTAAATAAGTAAAAGTTTGAAAAACATTTTTTGAAAATACTTTATACCTATGCTATCTAAGTACTGATGTTCAAACTGCACTTTTGTCTATTCCACTTCTGTCCTAATGAACTCATAGTGAGTTACTATTCCACATAACCTCTGGTCGACTGCCCGCTGTCAATACGGCAGAATGGCTCCCCTGCGTGAATCGCTGCAGCCGTATGGCATATAGGGGGCGCAACAACAACTACAATACAAGAAAAAGAAAATCAGAAATACTTTATACTCGCCCTATGTAACTACAGATGTTCAAACTATGCCCTTTTGTCTGCTGTATATCTATTGTGATGCACTCACAATTACTAAACTCAGAGTTTTGCATTTAAAGATTCTGGTACTAAAAATACAGTAGATAGTGTTTGTTATGTGCAATAAAACAGACGCGTGGGTTTAGTTTTTTTTGCTAAATCTTAATCCTTATGAGCTACTAGTACCTAAAACTCTTTGCTGCCCTCGGAGAAGTGCACCATTTCTTTTAAAATAGGGATAACTACCTGTGGGACGGACTACAGACTTTCCTGGAGTGTCATGCTGACAATGGGGTCTGGATCCGCCCCCCTTTCTTCTCCCTTCTGTGATTGTCGGGCACAGCTCCTCTCCCCTCCTCCCCTTCCATCCAGGCACACGTACCTGAGCACACAGACATGGCTTCAGTCATTGCAGGAGCAGGTTAGTGAATCTCTTTTGAAGACGGAGGACTCCTGTTTCCCTCTCCCCTGCAGCATTGCAATGTTTTGAACACAATAAAAGCTCCACACAAATTCACAGACAGAATGGCATAGCAAATAGGTTGCTAATGTCTTCCTGTCTGAATAAGCACAGTGGGATGTGTAGATTTCATCCAGACTGCGAGCCAGGCCTTCTCATCCACATCAGTGCCTGATCTCACAAATGTGCTTCTGCAAGAAACATTCCCATAGACACACTCCTAAACCTTGTGGACAGCCTTCCCAGAAGACCCAAAGCTGTTATAGCTGCAAAGGGTGGGCCAACTCATTATTGAACCCTACGGACGAAGACTGGGAATTAAAGTTCATGTGCATGTAAAGGCAGGTGTCCCAAAACTTTTGGTAATTTAGTGTATGTTGGAGGAATTGAAAGGGATTTCTCTAAAACAGGTATTAAAAAGTCCAATCAGAGGAGATCATATTGTAAATTTGCTCCTGAAAAATGGAGATCAAATGTCTTTGGTTGAGATGGGAGACAATTTGGAGTCTGGTAATCACAAATGTCTTTGGTTTGTTAACGGAACAAAAGCGGTTAATTCATATACAAAAAAAATTGTAAGATTTCAAAAAGGCAAATTTTGCTGGAATGTAGGATTTCTAAAAAATATTAAATAAAAGGGTGGAGTAAGGCCTTGTTCACACGGGCAATACATAAGCGTAAACCTGTGTGAGGGCTGTGTTTGCCCACATGGTGATGCACAGGTGATCTGTCTACTGCGACATCGTTGCTCACAGTTTGACATCAGTGTGGGTGCATGTCCCCAAACGTAGACAGTGTGCGCTCGGGAGCAAGCACCAGCACGTACGTCAAACTGGGAGCAGCAGCTGTATCTGTTCAGTCTCTGAGTCCCAATGGACATCAATGGGACTGCCTACACAGGGTTGCACATACACTTGTTCATTCCCATGCGGGGAAAACACGGCCCTTGCACGGGTGTGTAGGTTTTTACTCCCATTCAAATGAGGCCCAAGATAGCAGGAGTCAATAATCAGTAGGTACTATATTAAAGTATAACTAAAGGCAATTTTTTTTTTGGAGTAAGCAAGGGTTATAATGACTGTCAATTTTATTTTGCCACCTGTGGCCTGTGTCAGTTGAAGAGGAGAGGACAGAGTGCTCCAACAACATCTGGCTAGGCCTGGAGCAGTGATGCCACCCATAGGCTTCAATGGTCCATCAGTTAGTGCCTTCTCCACTCCCCTGCTGTGGCTCTGGCTGACACAGGGGAGTCAAAACGGAGCAGGCTGAAAATAGGTATATGCATATTTTATATACAGGTTAGTTAGCATAGGTGTTGGGGGGGGCTTTATGATTAGCGAGGATGAAGTTAGAATTTCACGTTAATGACACCAACAAAATTAAGTTGGATGATCATATTTGGATCATATTAGTTCTAGTGGTGAAGGTTCATTTTCAGAGTTTCTAGAGGCAGAGGTAGCAAATGGACTGGCATGCAATAAAAAAGCTTTAGGTTATTTTAGAAACTGTTTAGTTTTTGCTGCGCCTTATTGTATTCTCCTTTTGCTTTCCCTGCAGAATGAGCTTTCCCCTGGGCTCTGATCCTGATGTCCTCTTTTGAGGTAACTACTTTCCTTTGTAGAGTCCAATGGAGCCGCCTATGTGTGTGCACTCCCAGCTGGCACTATGGACATGTCTGCTTGCGTCCATAGGAAGAGATAGTTCCTTGTGCATTCCCGGTTGGATTGTTCCAACATTTTTTTTCTTGGACTTCCACTAAAGTGGCAAAAAATAAAATAAATTGCAAGTGACCCAGAACCAAGCTGCTCGTCTGGTCTCCGGATGTGTAAGAAGAGACCACATAACTCCTGTGCTCGCAAAATTGCACTGGCTCCCCATTGTAAAGCGGGTACTATTTAAGGCAATGTGCTATATGTATAGGGCACACCGGAAGCTGGGCCCAATCTGTCTGAATGGGCCCCTTGCTATGTACCATCGAGAACACTTTGATCAGCCAACCTACATCTAACAGAACCAACAACTAGCAGACTACAATCCATTGGCAACAGACGCCTGGTCACAAATGAGCTGTGGCACTCACTACCATTGACCCTAAGGTCATTGCCCTCCCTTCTGAGCTTCAGGAAGGGTTTAAAGACCTTTCTATTTATCCAAGCCTACGGATAAAAACCTGACGATAATCCTGCTATATACATGGTTTCTTCCCATGCTCTCCCCCCCCCCCCCCACACTCTATTCGGTTTTTTTTTGTTCTACCTCCCCCTTTTATAGCTCTGTACTTTCAACCCAGGGCCCTCTATCAGTTTATTGGTCATCTTAGTTGATTCAAAGGTCAGTGTGTGCCTAGACCCGCTCCTAAGGGGGCGCATTCGGCGCAGTACAAATCCTATATCATCATCATCATAGTTCAGACAGCAAGCCACTCCCATTTTTCACTTTCTCCCTATGAGTGATTAAAAGTCACTGGACCCTGTGGACTCAAAGCGAGTGCTTCATTACCTTGTAGTTCAGGGAAGTGGCAATGTAGACCTGGAGCCAGTGGCAGTGAACAGGGGGTATGTTGTTTTTTGGCACACACATGGAGCAAGAACTGTATGGTGTTTGCAATGCACTAACATAAAAAAAAACATTTAATACAGTTTTTTTTTAATAAAGCAATGGGTCCTGACAGTATTCAGCAGCAGATTTCTAGCAGAGGTAGGGAACAGTAGGTGAATTTAACACAGGCTTGGGACAAACAGAGACTCAAACAAAAAGGTTATATAATAATAATAATGAAAATGTAAAAAATATATATACCGTATTTATCGGCATATAACACGCACCCTAACTTTAAGAGGGAAGTTTCAGGAAAAAAACTTTCCACGGCCGTATAACACGCAGGCACAGTTTACCCTCTATTGTCAGGGTAAAAAAATAAAATAATTATATATATATATATATATATATATATATATATATATATATATATTTATATACACATATACATACACAGTGGAACCTCGGATTACGAGCATAATCCGTTCCAGGAGAATGCTCATAATCCGAAGTACCCGCATATCAAAGCGAGTTTCTGCATTGAAGTCAATGGAAATGAAAATAATTTGTTCTGCATTGACTTCAATGGCATGCAATACCGCATGCGGCCAGAGGTGGGAGGGCCTCAGGAGCACACGGAAAGGCCCGAGGACAGCTCGGCTGACCTCGGCAAACCTTGGAAAGGCTCGGGAACGTTTTTTTTTCGAGTCATTGCGATCATTGCCGTTCGGCTCCCGCGCCCCCACCTCAGGCCAAACGCGGTACTGCACACCGCTTTGGCTTAAATCCTGCTAGTTTTGCGAGACAACACTCGCAAACCGAATTAGGATTTTAAAAAATACAGTGCTCGTATTGCGAAACGCTCGTTAAACGTGTTACTCGCAATCCGAGCTTCCACTGTGTGTATATATATATATATATATATATATATACATACACACACACACACACACACACACACACACACACACATACACATACACATACACATACACACAGTGCTCAGCACAAATGAGTACACCCCAACAAGAGATTTGTCAGAAAACCTTTACTTTTCTTTCAGAATCAACACTTTCTGTGGTACACTATACTACTAAATATTCCCACAAATGTGGGCCATTGATTGCAACCAAGATTTGTTAATTTGCACACACAGACAGATTATTTTTCAAGACCATGTTGCAAAAATGAATGCACCCCAATGAAAATCTTAGGAGTAAAGCTAAATTTTAGACAACAAAATCCTAATTAACAAGAATTCAACCACAGGCAAGTCTAATTTTTAATTAAACAGGTGTCCAGCAGACATTTGAATATTAAAGAGCGTTACTTAAAGAAAATCTCTTCCATGTGGTGCCATTGCTGGCATGAAACGGGAAGGGAAATGTCACAAGGCCTGAGAAAGAAAATAATTTCTTTACACAAGAAAGGTGAAGGCTACAAGATCAGCAAAGCTTTACTTATCAGTCAAAATAATGTGTCGAAAGTGATACAAAAATTTACCAAAGACGGAACTGCAATCATCTCACAGAGACATCCAGGCCATCCATGGAAGTCAACACCTCGACAAGAGCATCTTCTGATGAGAAGGTTTGAAAAAAATCACCATGCAAGTTTACTGCAGTTAGCTAAAGTAGTAGAAACCCAAACTGGGGCGATTGTTTTCCGTGACAAAATACGGCGTACACTGCAGAAGAATGGCATGCATGGGTGTCGTCCATGAAGAAAGCCTCTCCTAAAGCCCATGTTCAAAAAAGCCTGCCTATATGCTGAAAAAAATAAAAGACTCCTGGGACTCTGTACTTTGGAGTGATAAGACCAAGATAAATGTTTTTGGAACTGATGGCTTCAAAACTGTGTGGTGTCGCAAAGGTGAGGATGCTACCATCACTCCGTGCCCTTGGTAGTCGTGCACTTTTCCAACATGAAAATTATCCAAAACACACATCTAAAGCCACTGTTGCATTTCTGAAGAAGAACAGGGGGAAAGTCATTCAGTGGCCAAGTATGTCTCCTGATCTGAACCCAATCGAACACCTATGGGGAATTCTGAAGAGACAAGTTGAGCATCACTCTCCATTCAGCATCCAGGCTCTAAAGAAGTAGTTCATGAACAATGGAAAAAGATAGAGTTTACAATTTGTCACCAACTTGTTCATTCCATGCCTAGAAGACTTGGTGATGTCCTTACAAATCATGAAGGTCATACAAAATACTAGATGTAGTGGTTTTTGTTGTGGAGTGTATTCATTTTTGCATCAACTAATTTGAGTAAAACTGAATGATTTTGTAATCTAAGATATATTATTTACCGTACTTTCATGTATTGAGCTAAACAAATGTTCTATAGAACTCAGTTTTGTAAAAATTTTGGAAGTTATTCTTGTGTTCATTGAGATATTAATTCAAATATTACTTTTCAAAAAGGGGTGTACTCATTTATGCTGAGCACTGTATATATTAGGGTTGTCCTGATACAACTTTTTTAAGACAGAGTGCAAGTACCGATACTTTTTTTCAAGTAATCGCCGATACCGATTACCGATACTTTTTTTTAATGTCATGTGACAGTGGCACATGTGTCAGTATTTTGAATTTTTTACAATTTGTATTTTTTACAATTTTTTGTTATGTTTTTTTACAATGCTTTCTTTTTTTTGGGGGGGGGGGGGGGTGGATGGTGCTAGTGTGTTTTTAATTTTAATTTTTTTATTATTTTTTACAATTAATTTTTTTTTTTTATCATTTATTGCAATGTTTTTGTTATTTTTTTAGCCCTGGTGGGGGGCTTTGGTGAGATATCAGGGGTCTTAACAGACCTCTGACATCTCACCTTTGAGACAGAGAAAGGGACTAGGGACACAGATTCCCCAGTCCCTTTCTCAGCAGCCTCTGCTGCACTGAAAATGAATGGAAAGGAGACAGAAGCTCCTCTCCATTCATAAACAGAAGCATCGTAAATACCAGTTACGATGTTTCAGTTATGTGAATGGACAGAGTCAGTGACCACTGACTCTGTTCATTCGGAAAAGAAGGAGCCGGGTTTACCGTCTCCTACCTCCGCTCTCCATCCTGACAGATTGAGGACAGAGGGAGTGGAGGAGGACATGGACAGGGACACAGAGCACAGAGGGGGAGAGCAGCACAATGGAGGGGGGCACAGAGGGGGGACATGGATTGGAGCGCGGACAGGGAGAGCAGCACAATGGAGGGGGGCATGGAGGGGGGACATGGAGTGAAGCGCGGACAGGGAGAGTAGCACAATGAAGGGGGGCATGGAGGGGGAGACACGGAGTGAAGCGCCGACAGGGAGAGCAGCACAATGAAGGGGACAGGGAGCACGGAGGAGGGACTGGAGGAGGATACAGTCAGCGGTGATCGGTGCGGCTTTGGGGGGAGTTGCAAGCACCGATCACCGCTGTAAAAGATTTCACTAAAGCAGCTGAAAAGGGGGGGGGGGTCCGGGGAGAAGCGGTCAGGCTTTATAGAAATCTTTACAGGGAGATCGGTGTTTGTAACTCCCCCGGCCGCACCGATCATCCCTGGCTGTACAAGTATCGGGTGAAGCATCGGAGCATTTGCCCAAGTACAAGTACTCAGGCAAATGCTCGGTATCGGTCCCGATACCGATACTAGTATCGGTATCGGGACAACCCTAATATATATATATATATATATATATATAAGATTTGATGGACTGGACTGGTCTCTTTGTGCCGTAACTCGTCTAATGTTTCTATGTTTGCATAGTGAATGTGATCACTGAACCTGTCTACTAAATTGCCCACTGATGTACATTTGGGCTTATTTGCCAAGGAAGTTTGGAATATTCACACCATAAATTGTGTGAATTTTCACTTTGGTTATCCAATCATGTTCAGATGAAAGTAGTAAACAGAAACTTTCTTTGTACATGACTGGATAATTATAATAGTGAATATTCACACAATTTATTTTGTCAACATTCTCCCTTTAATAAATTAGTCTCAGTGTGTACAGTGCAGTTGCAGATTGCAGTTTGTTGTTTTTGCACTAAGGAATGTGTATACTTACGATTTAACTGAAAATAAAATATGAAAAAATACATAATAAGAACCATGACATGCACGTGTGTCAATATAAGCAGCAGGTAAAGAAGACCCATACGTTTTGCAGGCAGAGGAAATAAAAAAAACAATATACACTATATTGTCCAAAAAATTGGGACACCTTCCTTTACACGCACATGAACTTTAATGGCTTCCCAGTCTTAGTCCGTAGGGTTCAATATTGAGTTGGCCCAGCATTTGCAACTAGAACAGCTTCAATCCTTCTAGGAAGGCTGTCCACAAGGTTTAGGAGTGTGTCTACGGGAATGTTTGACCATTCTTCCAGAAGTGCATTTGTGAAATCAGGCACTGATGTTGAATGAGAAGGCCTGGCTTGCAGTCTCCGCTCAAATTCCTCCCAAAGGTGTTCTATTGGGTTGAGGTCAGGACTCTGTGCAGGCCAGTCAAGTTCCTCCACCCCAAACTGAGCGAGTCCTGACCTCAACCTGATAGAACACCTTAGACGCCTTCTCGTCTACATCAGTGCCTGACCTCACAAATGCGCTTCTGGAAGAATGGTTAAACATTCCCATGGACACACTCCTAAACATTGTGGACAGCCTTCCCAGAAGAGTTGAAGCTGTTATAGCTGCAAAGGGTGGGCCAACACAATATTGAACCCTACGGACCAAGACTGGGATGTAATTATAGTTCATGTGTGTGTAAAGGCAGGTGTCCCAATACTTTTGACAATATAGTGTATGTATGTGTATATACTACTGAAACCTCTATTCTAAGCAACAGCATAGGTGGTATGTGTACACATCCTGTGGCCATTTTTCGGCTATGCCACCATGTAAGCTGCTGTAGATTTGGACACAGGAGCATACACTCCATAGCAAAACATACTTCTTTGTAAATTCACTGTGTGCAGGCCACAACCTCTGTGTGAGAATAAGATTTGTCCTCATATAACTGATACACTGGTGCATGTGGATAAGAAATAGTAAATCAAGTCCGCTATGCAAGTCTGGCTTTTAAGAAATACTCACTCAGCTTTGGTATATGGCTCCTCTATGAAGAATCGCACGGTAAGAGGGAGGGCAAGACAATTTAATTTTGATCTCTGGTAGTAGAATATTCTCATACCTTCCTACAATAACCAGGCTACTTTTTTAGCACATGATTACCTTAAAAAGAGCAGGAACAATGTACAGTAAGCAGAAGTACTATCTGCATTCCCTTCCACTGCCTATATAGCATTGTCCCTAATTTGGGTATTTTAAATCCAGTTAGAGCTGTCAATAAAAAAAAGAAACATGTGACTGTTAGAGAAAGAGATATTCTGGATTTTGAAATAACACGTACCTTGCGCTATTGTTGAATCACATAAATGCAACCAGCGAGAACCTTAAAATGATTTACTAAATCGTAATGAAGGAAAGCCCAATTATTCATTTTAAAGTTACTTATTACATGGCATTACAGACCATTCAAGAGCCTTGGCCTCCTAATACCTAATACTCCTTAAGTTCACAAATAATAAAAACAAATCTAGTTCTAATAAGCCTTTTTTTTTTTTTACTAAAATATATATACTTTATTTTTCTAAAAGTAATAAAAAAAAAAAATCAATAAGAATTTAAAAAAATACACAAATTAGAAAAGTGTGTTCCCTTTCACAATCATTCTCTACAGCACATGTAAAGGTCAGTAAATCTACAAAGTTGCTTTATATAATAAGGAGCTGCTTTCAACATTCACTAACATATGTAAACTTTACAAGACTCTCAAAAGAAAATTAAATAATCAAATATAATTTTTACCTGGGATTTAAGTGGATGAAAAATATTTTATAAAACAGATTTGTGAATGCCATTTTTTTTTTTAATTCCTAATCTGTATTGTAAAATGAATGACCCAACTGCAGTGCATACATCTTTCTTGCCTATATTAGGAAAATGTTAGAGACACAGAAGAGAAATACAGATTTACTAAACACCAAAAACTTCAGATTTGGTGTGCACTTTCAGATGCACGCATATGCCTTTTAAAGTGCTTGTAAAGGCTTCAGGTTTTTTACTTAAAGCGGAGGTTCAGGCAAAATAACATCCATATACAAGCACACTCCTTAAAGAACGAACATGTACATTAGCCACTTTTTTTTTTTTTATGTAGTACATACCGTACTAATGTCATTTCCAATTTCGTCTTCCGGGTACTCACTCCCGCGGGAGTAGGCGTTTCTATTCACCCGCAATGCAATCTGGGAGTTCGCCCAGATGTGACATGTCCTGCAGAAAAAGTTCCCCGGCGGATAAGGTTCCCCCCCCCTGTACTGCGCATGCGCGGCACGAACCTCAACGGAGTTTCCGAAAGTAGCCGAACAGGAAGAGCTGCGAGTCGGCTCTACACAGCGCCTGCGCAGTCAGCTCTACATGACTCCTAGTCATTGCGCAGGCGCCGTGTAGAGCTAACTCGCAGCTCTACATGTTCGGCTACTTTCGGAAACTCCGTTGAGGTTCGTGCCGCGCATGCGCAGTACAGGGGAGGGGGAACCTTATCCGCCGGGGAACTTTTTCTGCATTACACCGTCCACCACCAGGAAGTCAGTGCTTGTGGGCTTCAAAATGCCCACAAGCAAAATGGAAAATTCAGACGGCTGATTTTAAAAGTGCATCTTTTGCCAGAAAAAAGACAGGGGAGGTTTAAAGTCACCAAACACGTGAGTACTAATTGGTGATCTACAAATACTTTGCATGCAAGTGGAAAAAAAAAAAAAAATGCCGCGGAACCTCCGCTTTAAATGCATTCTCTGCATTAGGGTATGAAACCTTTTATGTGCAGCCCCCTAAATACTTACCTGAACCCGATCTCAATCCAGCGCTGCACTCTCTCTCTCTCTCTCCCCCTACTCACTGTACCAAGTAAGAGCACCTGCTGCTGTCAATCAAATCTAGTCACAAGGAAGCGGAGCAAGTTGCACTGTGTGCATCAATAGACACACAGCGCAGCTTGGGATTGAGCCAGCATGTGTGACACCATAGGAAGTTTCAAATCCATCTATAGGCACGAAGTAGAAAGGCATCAAGATAAGGAGCCTTGACGTGTTTCACACACACAATGCTTAGGTATAAGGGCATACTAATAAACTTCAGTGAGCAGCATAGACTACTCTTTTCAACTGTAGATCTCATTATAAAAACATGTACAAGTAAAAGAAAAGCAACTCCCTCAACATTACGACATCTTTCTGCTGAAAAAAGTAATGGTAATAAAAAGAACACACTAGCTTACACCATGAACATATCTTACTGATGGTGGCTGCAACATCTTTGTGTGTCACTGGAAAATGCTTACAAGTCCCTAGATCTGGTGGCTGCATTTGTTTCCTTTATAAACTTTTTTCCCTTTTTTTACCAGGTAATCTAACAAGTAAACACACATCCTGTACCTGGGTGGCAAGATAACATTTTTTGTTTTTGCTTTCAGCTCACAGTAAATAACAAGGAAACCGCATGTCTGCCAAGATCGGCAGGTATTTTGCTTACTAACTGAAAATGGTTTTAGCCTGAAAGATAATGCAGCTACCACATCTAAGGACTGGTAAGCTGCTATATATTATTTTTTTGTTCTTGGGTTTAGTTATCCTTTTAAAAGAAAAACCTCTGGCTCCCCAAGTTCCTCCTATTTAAAAAAAATGTACTGTTAAAGATCAGATTTTACCAAACAAAATTACCTGTGACATAAAGTTATTGGTTAATTTCTTGTGGCTGTGTGTTTTGGTGACTTAGATTGCAATAAAAAAAAAAAGGTTTAGAGCAAGACTGCTGCATCGGAAATAAATGGGAAGTGTGTATATTATCCCATGAGCAAAGGGCTATATTGCCCAATTTATGTCCAACTGATTTATTTATTTTTTGATCTGATGTGCAAACTGATGAATGAGGGGAACACAGTATTTGTCAGGGGCTTTTCTACAAAATAAATAAAAGCTATCATGGAATGGACTATCTTGTATAGCACTGCCTCTCCTAGAAGTTCATGTATCACATTGTACTCAACCTTAAAAGACAAACCATGAAATAAAAAAAAAGACTGGCCAGGCAAAACCAAGAGGAACAAGAATATCCTCTATACCCAAAGGAAACAGTTTAATATATCAAAAACATTTTGATTTTGTAACACAATATAGTAAACTTAGTGAATTAGCTCTGAAAGAGAATTGATCCATGTCATTTTATGTTAATTATTTTAGCAATTAAAAGTATTTATATTGTTATGCTTTTTTGTACAACTTTAAAGGCTACCATAAGCTTTAGCCAACTCAACAAATATTCACAACCAGTTGCTCTGCAATGAAGACAGATCTCACTTTAAGAGCCTTTCTGTTATCTGGGCTAATACAAGCATTTCCTAATCCCTTTGCAGGTTCCTTTTTTATTCCACAACATCATTTCCCTTTTTTAATTAAACATGGAACAACTACTTTGCCAAAGCAGAAGACTCTTCTAGCAAAAGACTCTCCCAGCAGCAATTAGGCAATCCAATGCTTGCAGGTAGCTTTGCTCACAGCTCCTCTGTTCCCTGCAGGTCCAATTGTATAATCTAATGTTATGTCAAAAGTCTGTAGTCCTTCATTGTCACGTTTTTGATGTCTTTAGACCTTGTTTCTCCATGATATTCCACAGTTTGCGAAGATTGGACTGGGTAATAACATCATCTGGTTTGAACTGAAGAGCTCGGAGGTAGTTGGCTTCTGCCTCTTCCAATTTGCCATTGAGATGAAGAATAGCTCCCAGATTCATCAAGGCAGCAGGATACTAGTTAAAAAAGAAAAAGCATTACTTTGGTAAATGTGTTAATAAATGCAGCTGTGACATCATTAAGGCATTCTATCCAACAATTGAAGGCTTAAGGTGCCCATACAAGACCAAAAGATAACATTCTACCATTTTCCAAAAATTTCAGCAACAATATTAATACAAAAGTTGACAACAGCTTTTCAAAAGCTAAGCATCTGAAGGTGCAGGGTCTCCTATATGTTCCCCCTATAAACTTATCATAAAGGTAGTGTGCAGTAGCAATAAGCACCAAGCTCATCATATTTTACTTTCACTGATATACAGGATTTTTTTCTAATACAGCCAAAAAATAATATGAGTTCTCATTCCGAAGTGCTCAGCTATCAAATTATATTTTAAAACCAGAGAGACATTAAAGACTGTCAGAATTGTGTATCATGGTCACCTAACAGGCAGATTAGTCACATCCTAGGTTGCATTTGTTTAAAGAAACAGAGTAACAAAGCAAAATACCTGTATGATTAGGTGCTGAGGGAATCAGCCATTCCTGACTTGCGTGCCACATATAGGGCAGTGAATGGTTTAGCTTCACTACTTAAGAACAAGCAGCCTAATCTAAACACATAAAATGTTCTGCATTGTGACCGTTTACCTATTAAGGGCTCAACTTAAAGAATCAAGAAAAACAATTGCTTAGCAGCTTAAAAATAAATCCTCATTGCCAATCCCATCCTGTACAATGAATTTAATTCATAGTGTTCAAGTGACTCTCAAGCAAAGGTTAATGTTACCAAGCAACTAAAAAGCACATACTGTATTTATTAGACCCTTAAATATTAAATATCTAAATTACAACAGATTTTTTTTATCTACAGAAACAGGTTTTAATAAGACTCTGGGGAAAAAAAAGAAGGTAAACATTTGTTAGATATCGAATTGTTCCAAGATAGTTAGAGCGTTACCCAACCAACACCCCAGAACACATCTATGTACTAAAAAGTAGCCCTTGAAGTAGGAAGATCCATAATCAAAATATACCAGTTAAGTAATATCACAAGTTGCTTAGCCATCAGTAAGACGGAAAGTGAACCAGCCTGCAGCCTGAACCAGCACCGAAAGGATTAAAAGGAAACCCACAGGCGTGTTGGGTCAGTTTAATTTCAGATGTTTTATTCTACATGTTTTTTATTTTTCTAAACTGTTGTTTTATATTATATATTCATAATCTTGGTTTTACAATTTGGTTTTTTAAATTTTTAATATTTCACAAAGGATTCTCAAAGCAGTATAGGAAAACAAAAGTGAACACAGCAAACACTTGCTTTGAAGCTTTCCGTCATTAAATCTGATGCTGTATTATCTAATAAGGGGGAAGCCACTGCTGTGATTACACTCTCCAATTCAGAAAATTACAAAATAGCTGAATGTGCAAAAAGGAGATTATGTTCTTAATCATATACTGGCAAGAATTGGAAAACATGTACAAAGCCACTACTCATTTTATTTCCAAAATGGCAGCACTGTGGGCCTATTTGGTGTGTCATACGCTTCCATATACTTTACACTAACTGCATTTAACTCTACTCTTTTTGCAGGTATAAACATGCTTTTAAAAAAATATATAATCTTTGCAGCACAGCAAGCCAGTGCAAACCAGGAACAATAATAGATTATGTGAGGCAGATATACTATATCAGGGATATGCAATTAGGGGAAATCCAGCTGTTGCCGAACTACAAGTCCCATGAGGCATAGCAAGACTCTGACAGCCACAGGCATGATACCCAGAGGCAGAGGCTAGATGGGACTTGTAGTTCTGCAACAGCTGAAGGTCCGCTAATTGCAAATCCCTGTACTATATTGATCACATTTAAATTCATAAATTCTGTTTGAAGTAAAAAACAGATTTCACTAACATGATAAAATCTGCCAATATTGTCTGTCCTCGATTGCAGTTTGGCATACCAAATGATCACAAAGTCTTTAGCAGTTGCCTTCATGTAAGGCACGTGATATTGGTAATATGTAAGTTCCTCTATCCCAAACAATTCAGTTTTTGCTGCAGAAATCCATTGATATTAGTGGATATCCAAAAACAGTATCACTGCAAAAAAAAAAAAGGGGGGGGAGAGGAAAAAAAAATCAAAAATGTATTGTGTGACGCACTTTAGGCCTCTAAACTGCTGTGGTTTAGTCTGAGTGACCAAACTTGATGCATTATGGTGAAAAAACACCTTGCACTGTCCGGCCCCCCCGAGCCCCCGTTTTACTTACATGAGCCCCAAACTTCCGTGGGCACGCTGCTGCGTTGCTTTCCCCATGGCTTCTCAGCTCTTCATTGGATATATTGATAGCAGCACAGCCATTGGCTCCCGCTGCTGTCAATCAAATCCAATGACGCGGCCGCCGGGGGCCGAGTCATACACTCGGCGGCTATGTACACCGAGTGTATGACATGGGAGCGCGCCCGTAAGGTAACCCCCTCGGGAGAGAGCTTCCCAGAGGGGGTTATCTATTGCAAGGAGGAGCTGCAAGAGCTGCCATGGGACCCCAGAAGAGGATGTTCGGGCCACTCTGTGCAAAACGAACTGCACAGTGGAGGCAAGTATGACATGTTTATTATTTTCATTTTTTTAAACGTGAACCTTTAGTACCACTTTAAGAAGATTTCCTCATTCGTAAGTAAAATACCCTTTATGTGAAATAAAATTATAAAAGGACAATAAAAAAAATATAACATTGTACTAATCAAGTCACTATCAGAATTCACTTAAGAGCTTCTCCTAAGGAAATGCAAGCAAATGTCTATTTCCTTACAGACAGAGCAATAAGATAAATAAAAACTACACAGTGCATTGAAAAAAAAAAAAAGCACTGGTAACACGATAACGTTCATCATGCAGCTGCTAAATGGATCTAAAATTTTCACATAAGTAGTCATTTTTACTTAAACTTTACTACTTCTGTCCCTGCTGAATTTCAGTGTACAGCCAGCTTTATTCAGTCTGCCAAGCCATGTCACATCAGATCCTACAAGTTCTCCAATAGAACAAAAGCCACGGGCTGCCAACGCACATCTTAAGAGTGGACGTATTTTTTGCTCCATAAGATGCACCCCCCCAAAATATGGGGGAGTATGTCCTTGCATCTTATGGAGCGAATACCGACCAGGCCACCCCCCATCACCACCGCCGCCACCATGTCACAATAGCGGGCGGCCATCTCCCACGAGCCTGGCAATCTCCTGACTTAACCTGTCACTCACAGGAGACAGAGCAGCCCCAGCGGCAGAATGAAGTACGGCCGCTCCTGCTGCTTTGTCTTCTATCTGAGTGACAGGTGGATGTGATGACGTCCTCGCCAGTCGCCGGGCACAGGTCAGGCTGCATTTTTAATGGGCACAGGTCAGGCTGCATTTTTAATGGGAACAGGTCAGGCTGCATTCAATGGGACTGGTAAGGCTGCATTTTATTGGCACTGGTAAATATTTTAGTACACCATGTGGTTCAGAATATTTTTTTTCTTGTTTTCCTTCTCTAAAACCTAGGTGCATCTTATGGTCAGGTGCCCACTTATGGAGTGAAAAATATGGTAACCTGTGAAAAAATGAATAGTGAGCTGCCATTGCTGTGTTATTTTTAAAAGTGCAGGCTTGGGGCTGTTACTTTGTTGATCTTGACTCCTCCCAAGGGTTTTTTTTTTCAATAAGATCATAGTCTTGTAGAGCAGGCTGAAATGCAGAAGCCATTTTTGGTTTTTAAATTCATGAAGATATTGTTCAATAATGTTCTGTGAAAATGGCGGCCTATGATGTCTTCTATTCCATTCTCTAGATCAGGGCTCTCCAAACCTTCTAAACAAAAGGGCCAGTTTATTGTTTATCAGACTTTAGGGGGGCTGGACCCGGGCCAGTAGGAGTTGATAATGGTTCGGCATCAGTGGGAGTAGACAGTATCGATGGCTTGGTGGTCAGTGGAAGTAAAAAAAATTACAAACCACCTGTGGTCATTAGGAGGAGGAATAGTGCTCCATCATTGATATCAGTGGAAAAAATGGTGTCCCATTATTGGTGTTGGTGTCAGTGGGAGGAATAGTGCCCCATCGTTGATGTCAGTGGGAGAAATAGTGCCTCATCGTTGGTGTCAGCAGAAGGAATAGTACCCCATTGTTGGAGTCAGTGGAAACAATTGTTCCTCCTATCATTGGGGGAAACAGTGCCCCAAGGGCTAGATGAAGGCAAGCAAATTGTCATGTCTGACCCGTGGGCTGTAGTTTGGAGACCACTGCTCTAGGTCTAAAGTAGTGAGGTGCAGAATTACATCTATTTGCTGAATCAAGTAGCTCTTCCACAGTGACAGTACCCAAACAACACTGAAAGACAGCACATCCAAGAACTATTTTCTTGGTAAAAGATTTTGTTAAATATATGTTACAGAATTAAACATTTCACATAAAAAGATAAAGTTTCATTTTTTAAGCTTAGGGGTGCTTATCCCTTTGTAAGAATGACACTGTGTCCATCCTGAAATTACTGGTTTAAGATGGATTAAACACATCAAAGTAAACAGCAGAGTTTCACAGAGTCATATTTACATGCAATTTGAGACACTTTACAGTAAAATGAACTAGTTTATATCTTACCATGGCCTGAAGCCATTGTCCTACAATAAATGTTCAAAGAGCTAGTACAGTCTCTGAAATTCACATCTTTAATTTAATCTGAAATTTACAGGAGCCATGGGAGTTCACCGGGAGGCTAATAACATCAGGCACAAATATATTTAATTGAAGTTTTATTTTTATTTGGAACTATATCAGCATTGCCTAAAGCATGTTCAGTCAATGGAAAAAAAAAATTGCTAAAGTGTTTATATATTTGCAAAGATGTAATGCAGGTATGGGCCTCTTATACTCTCATGTTGTTTACCTACAGGACCCAAAAAAAATCCCCAATAAACCCATTTGGAAGGTAGTCCAGGAACAATCACACTTAAGATCCTCATGCTTTACCTATAGTGACAGGTATAATCCACCTAATTCAATACCAAAATATTGAGCTTTCAGTCTAAGGTATTCAGCTATTAGACAATGAAAAATCAGTGTATAAAGATAAATAAATAAGTTAGAACTAAAGGCCTGTACACACGATCGGATATTCCGACAACAATTGTCCAATGGACGTGTTTTGTCGGATAATCCGACCATCTGTATGCTCCATTGGACAATTGTTTTAGGAATTTCCGACAACAAATGTTGGCTGTGCATGCTCTCAAATTGTCCGACAACAAATGTGTTCCATTGGATTATCCGATCGTGTGTACACAAATCCGTCGGACTAAAATCCAATGTACAAACACGCATGCTCCGAACCAATGCTAACCATCAGACAACATTAGTAGAAGTTGCCCAAAGGGTGGTTGGTAAAGAGCTGAAAAACCACGTAGTTTCGTGAATGTTGGATGAAAAAGTTCTGCGGTTTGTATGCAGAACAAGTTCACGGCCAACGCCCTTCGGATTTGTCCGATGGAAGTCCGATCGTGTGTATGAGGCTTTACAGTTGTTAGAAACCTTCATTTTCCCTGTTGAACAAGGGAAAATATAGTAAAAAAAAAAAAAGAATACAGGTAATTATATATTTTATTACATTTTGGTCCTTTCTTGACCCTCCTAGTAATTAAAAGAAAACTATTCCTCATTCTTTACCATAACACGTTTAAAGCTATACCCCTGTTTACATGTTTGCGGAAGGGCTTCACAAGTAGAGTAGTGCCACTAATGTATTAATCCCTCGGGGCTTAGCAGCACAAATTATATTTTATACAAAAAATAGCAATAAATCTGCATTGCTATTCAATGAGTGACTTCTTACATTTATAAAAGCTCATGATGACAGAAAAGCTGTGATTAACCTCAAGGCCATAGATATAGAAGGGGTTTCCGATACATAATTTACTTTGTGTCCCCTTACAATGAAACTGTAAGGATTTCAGCAAACTTCCAGGCAGATTCTAATCATTTTATGTTATGAAGATACTGAGCTATGCCATGTCAGTGCACGTGTTATAAAGTGAGTGCCAAGAAAGTGGGTCTAATAACTGGAACTACATGATCAGTCCTAGTGTTACGCCTCACCCTTACCACATCATCATCATCTGCCATGGCTTTGTGGTCACTTTTACTCAAAGCTGCACCCCCAGCTTGCCACCTTCACCCACATCACCCCCATCTTCTATCATGGTTCTGCAGTCAAACTGACCCACAACACTGAATGTACCCACAACATTAACCCTATTGGCTAAACCTAACCCTTGCCACCTCCTGTCTCAGACTACCCTATACCTTACCCCTGCATCCACAAAACCACCCATATTCTGCCATTACTTGTGGCCATCCTTATCCACACCACTGCCCTAAACTGGCAACTGTCAACATTTGCCCACAACATCCTTAGCAAATACATATCCTATACCGAAACATCCTAGGACCACCCATTCCCTTAACACTATCCCTAACTGGTTACACTTACCTGTGGGTAGACTACCTGTATCTGGCCACTCTAGGCTCAACTGTATCTACAACACTGTTCCATTTTGCCACCCTCACCAACCATACCACTCTTGTGTCTGACCACTCTATGGCCATGTGTAGCTCCATCACCATCCCCACCAGGCAACCCACAAAACCCCTACCCACAATACCACCCTCATCTGGCCACCTTATCCACAACAACGCTTTCAATGTAACCACTCTCCTTAGACCCAGTTTTCTTGGTGTGTCAAACACCAACTAACTCAGTGGTGCAGGGTGTAAGGTAAGAGCTCTGTAAAAGCCAGGTTGTGAGGCCTAAAACCTTCAATGCAGAAGCAATATAATCTATTCTTCTAAGGGTATATTTCAAGCTTTTTTGGGGTTAGTGATCATATTTTGGACGTTAGACATATTCGACCTGCTCATGTTCCAGTGTGTTTGTGGCTCAAATGACTACCAAGATATCCTGCATGCAGTGAGCTCATAGAATCAAACTCACCAGTAGGTCTGTACTACTCCTCATACATCTCCTAACACACAGTTTTTTTGGTGGGAAAAACAACTCCTCACTTAATGGCACAGCATACACAACTCTGCAAATTCCATGTTGCTAGTTTGAATCTGGGAGGCAGCCTAAAACCTTAAATACAATATAGCTTGCAATAGATATGAGTGGTCATAGGGTGTTCAGGCACAGGTGGTGTTATGGGTAAGTCAAAATGGGGGTGATTGGATACAAGTGATGTTGTGGGCAAGACCGGATATAAAAGTGATGGCAGAGAATGATCATGTTGTGGATACAGGTGGCCACAGGATTGAAAAGTGGATGGGGTGTGATGTTGTTGGCAAGAGGAGCCATAGCGTCATGGCAAGAATGGTAATAGTGCGAGCCCAAGGGGTCAGAGGATGGGGAGTAATGTTGTGGGTAAGGGGTGGCCATGGGGTAGGTGATGGTTGCACTAACTCAACTTGTGGCAAAGTGGGTAAGATGATGGCTCTACAAACTTCTAATTGTGCATTTTAATCCTGGATGCAGGACTGCCTTAATGCAGAGATAGAAGTCACAAGCATTTGCTGCTTTCACACAAAAATTTAAACTACATCCTTTAGGTATGAGTGGTTAAAACATTTCCAGTTTTACAGCAGTGACATGTCTGCACTGATCTAGAAATCTAAACCAAAGTGTACTTCTGATATTTTTATTACTCTCCAGGCTTGCCGTGAATCAAACAGCTAGTTAACAGCACTCGGGTCATCTTGTGAGACATGCAGCACCCTTCTGAAGAAAAACCTAATGACAGTTAACCTAACAACATTGGGAGATGCCTTTAGGAAAGTTCTGCCTACAAAAATAGGATTTTTTACTCACCGTAAAATCCTTTTCTCTGAGTCCATGGACCGACACAGCTTCTCTATTGACAAAGTGGGTATTATCCGTTAATTAGGAGTGACTAGGCAGAAAAACTTGTAAAAAGTGTTGCATCACACCTTCTACAGTACCGCCCAGGGGGCGGACCCTCTGGGTATACCCTCTCAGTCTGCATCTTCGCAGATCAGTTCGTCAAAAAGCAGTACAAACTTAAAAGGAGGGGTGGGTGCTGTGTCGGTCCATGGACTCAGAGAAAATAATTTTACGGTGAGTAAAAAATCCTATTTACTCTTTCGTCCATGGACCGACACAGCTTCTCTATTGACAAAGTGGGACGTCCCAAAGCAGTGTCAGAGAAAAAAACGAGGGGTGGTAACAGCATAAAAACAAACTTCACCCCCAAAACACAAAAACAGCACTCCTCCAACGGAGGAGTTGCAACTCTAAACAGCCGCTTGCAAAACCTTGCGGCCGAAAGAGGCATCCGAAGATGCACCTACATAAACCTTGTAGAATTTTGTGAAAGTGTGAGCGGACGACCAAGTCGCCGCTTTACATAGTTGGGAAACAGACGCTTGATGTCGGAAAGCCCAAGAGGCACCTATTGCCCTGGTCGAATGCGCTGTGACAGGAAAGGGGGGCGCCTGACCCTTTAAGGCATAAGCCTGGATTACTATCTGTCGGATCCACCTAGAGATGGTGGCCGATGAGACTGCTTGGCCCTTCTTGGGACCAGCCACCGAAACAAACAGTGAGTCTGACTTCCGGAACAGGGAAGTAGCAGATAGGTATACTCTCAAAGCTCGGACAACGTCCAAGGAATGCAACGCCGACTCCTTAGGATTCGACGGCTGAGGACACAAGGATGGAAGTACAATGTCTTCGTTGAGATGAAAAGCCGAAACGACTTTCGGAAGAAAGGAAGGCTGCGGCCGCAGCACCACCTTATCCTTGTGGAAAATCAAATAGGGAGCCTTGCAGGACAAGGCTGCCAGCTCAGAGACTCGTCTAACTGACGTAACAGCCACCAAAAAGACCACTTTCTGAGAAAGTGTCAACAGGGGAATATCGCTAATATTCTCAAACGGTGCCTTCTGAAGCACCGAGAGGACCAGGTTCAAGTCCCACGGAGGTAACGGGGGACGGACCGGAGGGGCCACATGTCGGACCCCCTGCACAAATGTACTCACGAGAGAGTGAGTCGCCAGGGGTCGCTGAAAAAAGACAGCCAAGGCAGATATCTGTCCCTTAATCATACTTAGGGCAAGCCCTTGGTCCACCCCATGCTGTAAAAACAGCAGGATTCTGGAAACCAAATAGGTACGCGGATGCCATTTCATTTCCTCACACATGGAGATGTAGGCCCTCCAAGTGCGGTGACAGACCTTCCTAGAGGACGGTTTTCGAGCACTTCTCATAGTAGAGATTACTGAGTCTGACAGGCCCCGGTCTCTCAGTACCTGGTTCTCAACAGCCATGCCGTTAAAGCCAATGACTGTAAAGCAGGATGGAATATGGGACCTTGCGATAGCAGGTCCTTCCGTAGTGGTAGGCGCCAGCGGACGTCTGCTACCAGACGTACTAGATCGGCGTACCAAGGATGCTGAGGCCAATCTGGAGCGATTAGGATCATTGGAATTCCCTCTGCCTCCACTCTGCGGAGCAGAAGAGGAAGAAGCCTTAAGGGAGGGAAGGCATAGATTAGCCGATACTGACCCCACGATGCTACCAACGCGTCCATTGCATCTGCCCAAGGGTCTCTTGACCGGGCCACAAATTTCAATACCTTCCGATTGAGTCGGGAAGCCAGAAGATCTACGTCTGGTGTGCCCCATCTTTGGCAGAGGAGTAGGAACACCTCCGGGTGTAAGGACCATTCTCCCTGGTCCAGCATCTGGCGGCTCAGGTAGTCCGCCTGCCAGTTTTCCACACCCGGAATGTACACGGCCGACAGTGCTGGTACGCTCCTCTCTGCCCACTTCAGGATGCGAGCGATCTCCGATGCTGCAGCTGAGCTTCTTGTTCCTCCTTGATGATTGACATATGCCACTGCTGTGGCGTTGTCTGACTGGATCCTGACTGGACGCCCTTGCAGTCTCTGAGACCATTTGAAGAGGCACAGCTTGATCGCCCGGATCTCCAGGACATTGATCGGCAGGAGGGCTTCCTCTGGGGTCCAGCGACCCTGCGCCGACTGGACACCCCAGACTCCCCCCAACCTGTAAGGCTGGCGTCCGTCGTGATCACTATCCAGTAAACCGGAAGAATTGACTTCCTGGCCATTAGAGCCGGTGCTGTCAGCCACCATACCAGGGATCTCCTGACTAGGTGGCTCACTCGGATTTGATAATCCAGAGATGAAGGGCATCTGTTCCATCTGGACAGAACTTCCTTCTGTAACACTCGAGTGTGGTATTGAGCATATGGGACCGCCTCGAAGGAGGCTACCATGAGGCCCAACACTCGCATGCAAAAACGGAGTGACGACCAATTCCTGGAAGTCAGCTGCCGTACTGCAGCCCGGAGGGTCTGCAACCTCTCCACAGGGAGGAATACCTTTGCCTCTGAGGAATCCAGAATCAACCCCAGGTACACTAGGCGTTGAGTGAGCACCAATACTGACTTTTGCGTGTTTAGTATCCAACCACAGTCTCGAAGAGTCTGACAGGTAATGGACACGCTTACCTCTAATTCTGAGCTTGAAGGGGCCTTCAGCAGGTCGTCCAAGTAACCTGTGATAGCGATACCCCGCTGTCTTAGAAGTGCCAGAATCGGAGCGAGCACCTTGGTGAACGTCCTGGGTGCTGAGGCAAGGCCAAACGGGAGGGCCACAAACTGGTAGTGGTTCTTCCCGATAGCAAACCGCAGAAACCTCTGGTGTCTGGAGTATATGGGGACATGCAGGTATGCGTCCTTGATGTCCAAGGAGGCCAGAAAGTCCCCCGGATGGAGAGCCATGACTACAGATCGAACCGACTCCATCCGAAATCTTTGTACCTTCACAAAGCAATTGAGGGCTCTGAGATCCAAGATTGGATGAACCCCCTCCTTCTTCGGCACAATGAACAGATTTGAGTAAAAACCCTGACCCCGTTCCTGTTCTGGAACTGGAATAACTACCCCACGTTCCAGTAGACCCTGGACCGCCCCCTACAGGGCCTCCCGACGGGTCGGTAGTAGCTGGAGATTGGAGGTGATGAATCTGTCTGGTGGACAAGAGAGAAATTCTATCTTGTAGCCTGAGGAGATTACTTCGCAAACCCACCTGTCGGAGACTAGATCAGTCCACTGAGTCGCGAATTTGCGAAGACGTCCCCCCACCCGAGAGCTGGGTGGGGGCGGACCTTCATGTGGATGCAGATTTGTCCGCAGGCTTGTTGGGTCTGCGGGACCAAGGACGCTTCTGTCCTTGGGCAGGGGCTTTATCGGCCTGGGGTCTTTTCCCTGTCGCCTTAAGGGGGCGAAAAAAACGCTTACGTGCAGTAAAGGAGGGCCCTTGCTCTTGGCGTGGTCCCTTACCCTTGCTAGTTTGGGGAAGCAAAGTGCTTTTACCTCCTGTGGCATCCTTGATGATGTCATCCAGAGAAGCCCCAAAAAGTCTGTCGCCCTTAAAAGGCAGATCCAACAGGGCTTTCTTGGAAGTCTGGTCTGCAGACCAGCCCTTTAGCCAGATCAGGCGGCGTATTGCTACTGCATAAACCGAAGCTCTTGACAGCAGGGGAATAGTATCCATGTCTGACTCGCAGACAAACTTAAGGCCCTGGACCAACTGGTCGGCCAAAGTTATCTCATTAGGAGGAGCATCTCGCTCCTTTAACCCCTGGAGTAGCAATTTTGCCCATTCAGTAAGTGTCTGAGACACTAGGGCCCCCGCCAATGCCGGGCGTACTGCCGAGCCTACCACTGAGTATAGGTAGCGAGCGAGTGCTTCAGCCTTCTTATCCACAGGGTCCTTGAAAACAGGAGCCCCTTCTACTGGAATAGTGGTGGCTCTATTAAGTCTGGACACCGAAGGGTCCACTATAGGGGGAGAGGTCCATATCTTCAGAAAACTCTCCTCAAAGGGGTACCGTACTGCAAACCTCTTTGGGGCTGTAAAGACCCTCAGTGGGTTCTCCCATTCCTTGTATAAGAGTTTGTCAAAATAAGACACACAAGGGAACACCTTAGCAGTGCGGGCAGGTTTACGAAACCCAAAGGGGACTGGAGTATCTGCTACTTCTGCAGTCTTTTCCAACTTTAGCGTATCCCGCACTGCAGTAATAAGGTCAGATACCAAAGCCGTCTCGCGTACTGACCTGGACTTGGAGTCCTCCTCACTGTCCGATCGGTCACGGTCTGCAGTCTCTGATGCATCAGAATCTGGGCCATGAGCCGTAGCTGGACCTGGTTCTGCATCAGAAATATCCCCAGAAGATTGCAGGGGACGGGGGCGTTTATTACCCCCTGTATTCCCGTGTGCTGCTTCCACCCTGGCAGCAAACACCTCTAGGATTGCCGACATAGCGTCCATAGACACCTCAGGGACACCAGCTGCTAAATCTGGTGTTTCAGGGGAGAAGACATCTGGCTCAGATGCTATGCTGACCACACGCTGACACCCACAGGGCTCCAGGCAAGATATCAATAGGCCACCCTCCTGTGCTGCAGAGAGGCTGGGTCACCCAGAGAACTCACCACCCTGGATAGGTACTGCTATGCTGCGCCTGTGATGCTGTCCCCCTGCTGCTGTGTCAGTCTGCTTCTTTTATCAGCACTTCCTGTGTGAATTTTCGCGCCAGTGTAATGCACCCTAGAGGCCGGAGGCTCTCGCAAAATGGTTGCCAAAAACGTCTGTATGGAAGATAATGTGGGCTCTAAGAAAATGGCCGCCGACAGAAGATAGAGGTCAAGCAGCCATAGCCCACAAAAAGATGGCCGCCGAACGGCAATATCTGCATACAGGGTGGACAAACATGGCCGCCGATCAGCTGATAGGGGCCAGTGGGTGTGGCCAAACCACAGGAAGATGGCCGCTGGGCAGTCACAAGAGGCCAAACTTGGCATGGACCACCTCAAAATGGCCGCCGACAGCATGGAGGAGGAAGGACACAAACACAGGTAAGAAAAAATTACATTTCTTTTAAATGTTAGTTACAGCCAGCCCCGCTCCAGTGGGACCCCCTAGGTGACCCCCAGCACCCAGCAACCTTTAGCTAGAAGCCCAGGGAGGAGGGAAAGGCAGGGAGAGAGGGAAGAAAGGGGCCACAACCACTTACTTGATCTCTCCAGGAATGTCCAGCTAAATCACCCAGCCGAGGCAGGGGAGTTTTACTTACCTATCCTGCATGTATTCTGCTGGAAGACATTCCAAACAGATCATCGTCCGCGCACGGAAGGTGACTGTTGGCCAGGCATGCTGTGATTGGACCCAGAAGGGACGATCATATGTATGCCCTGGAGCATGACGCTCACCGGACAGGCTGCTGCGACTCGGCCGTAAGGTCAGCCGAAGCTGAGCGGTCCGATGCAAGCCTTGGAGCGTAAGCTCACCGGCCACCCGTGGAGCGACGGGCATGTTGTGGAAAACCCAGCGCGTAGCTAGGGTCGGCACACGCTCAATGGCCGAAACTGGGGAGACTACAAGGATCGAGGATCCAGCCTGTCACCCAGTCGGCAGTTGATCGAAGTTCGCAGGAAACAACAAATGTAGCAAAAAAAAAAAAATATATATATATATATTTTTTCCCTTGACCAATGGGCCCGAAGGGAGCCATGTCCTACTCCTTGCTAGACAGAAAAAAACTGATCTGCGAAGATGCAGACTGAGAGGGTATACCCAGAGGGTCCGCCCCCTGGGCGGTACTGTAGAAGGTGTGATGCAACACTTTTTACAAGTTTTTCTGCCTAGTCACTCCTAATTAACGGATAATACCCACTTTGTCAATAGAGAAGCTGTGTCGGTCCATGGATGAAAGAGTAAATAATTTTAACTTTAGGTAGGATAAAAAAATATTTGTGTAAATATGAATAAATTATTGCTAACCCAGAAAGGCAATTTTAAAACAACATGACAAAATGGCTTGATTAATAACTGAAAGCTGTAATTTGCTAATCAATATATAAAGTAAAAAACATTTGGAAATTTATATTGCTTAAAACAAATTTCATAAGCTGAATATCTTCTTGAACCGATTTTGCCTGACCCCTTTCCAAATAAAAATGTACTGGCCTGAGGCTTAATATCTAAAACGTCTAAATTTAGATCAATCACATGTTCCTGCCTTGAAGACTATAGGTCTAAAGGTGGTCTCTTAACAGAAAAAAGTAGGCACTACTCTTTTATACTGGCCAGGGCCGCAAAAAAATACCCCTCCGTCAACACTGGAATTTATGCATTAGTATATTGTGCTACAAATGACAAATAAAACAGGGCTAAGGCTGAGTGTGCTCAGCTCATCAGTATTTCCTACATGGTAAATGACTCTCCAGGAAGATATGCGCTATACTTTTCTCATGTTTCATCTCACCTTCATTTTATTATAACCACTAAACCTATATGTTACCTGTTCTGTTATGTTACAGAAAGGGACAAATGGTACCAAAAGAGCTCTGTGATTTGGAATCTCTGCAGACACTATAGCTCCTATGGAAGGAACCTTCAAAACTGCCCTTAACACATCTGCATCTTAACGCATCTTAATACTGAATCCTTTTAGACTTTAATCAAAAGTAGTGTTGCGTAGTCAGAGAACTGCTTAGCAAAATGGAGCACAGTTATCAGGTTACATAACTCCATAAATACCAAACTGTGTGAAAATAGGATATCCGCAATCACTTAGGAAATGGAAAACAAATAGTCAGCTCTCTCTTTTGACAAATGATGGAAAATCCCAAGCTGATGATTTGTGATACAAATCTTTTTATGTCCTTTCCATATTCTTTTTTTCCGACCATCCTTTCTGAAATGCAGTTGAAGTGGAATTTTGCAATTACTGCTAATTTCCATTGACGTTCACCTCTTTGTGGTCAGACCCATACAGTGAATGTGAACCCTAATTTCTGTTTACATAAATGCAATCTGTCTAAATGGCTGTAAATTGATCACAAAGAATCCTGGTGTAGTGATTGCAAAAGAGGAAGTCGTCTTATACTTGAGAGGTTTTCAATTAAACTAGTGACTCCCTGCGGAATTGTTTTGTCAAATGAATTATATTCCCATATGAGAAAATTGGTTCCTTTTTCCAAGCAGAATATTGACTAATTGCTAAAGAATTTAAACAAATACATGTGGGATTTTATGTACATTCTAGGAAAACTGTCATATTAATTCAATTTAGTTCCACACACAACTTACATCCACAGAGGAAAGTTCATGTGAAATGATCATACGATGCATTTTAATTGAAAGAAATACTATAACATTTGTAGCATAACAAAGTAATCTCTACCAACATACTTTAAAATTGTTAATGACACTATTGGTTCCCTCTGTAGCTTGCTCAACTGGTCAGACTGGATTATAAAAACAGGAGCCAAGAAAAGCGGAGCAAATGTGCAGCATAGCAACAAGCTTTCTCCAGAGGATAAAATACAAAATCTAGCTGGTTGCGAAGAGCATCAGCTGCACATTTACTCTAGATGTTTGCGCCATCTTTTAATGAGAGATCAGATTTCAGGGACCAATAAAGAGAATGCATCATTATTTTATATGATTTTTTAGATACAGTTGTAAGACAGATCAGGTGAAAATTAAACTGTGGCACATTCATCACAGTACAAACCTTTACTTGGCTGCCAGGAGTAAAGAAAGCATGCTGTACTGAGTATAGGACAGCACATCACTAATATTCATTTTCATTCATTTAGTGAATGGTATAGAGTAGTGATGAGCAAAATGGGCAAAGTTCAGTTTGCTGCATAGTTGTCGAAGTTCGCAAATACCTAACCCCATTGAAGCCTATAGAAGCTGAAACTTAATTTGTTTCTGGTCTTGTTCAAGGCTTTGTGCAAGCTTTTATTAAAAAAGGGCATGGCCAGCTAAGCACTGCCATGAGGGAGGTGTACTAATTAAATACTGTATAGTTGGAAGAAGGTCTTTTATTGCAATTTAACCACTTAATGACCGCTCACTGTATATATACGTCGGCAGAATGGCACGGACAGGCACAATCACGTACCTGTACGTGCCATCGGACCCCCCTTCTATACAGTGAGCGGTGGTTATCTGTTCGGGAGCAATCCGTGATGAGGGGACGGCCATTCATTTCCGGCCACCCCCTCGTGATCGCTCCCGGCGAATTAGAATCTTCCTCTGCCTGTGTAATGTAAACACAGGCAGAGGAAGTGATGTCATCTCTCCATGCGGCGGTCTTTTTGATCCGGCGCGAGGAGAGAAGACATCTCACAGTAAGTGCACCAACACTACACTGACACCAGTACATGTAGGCACACTTACACCCCCACAGTCACCCCCAGATCACCCCCAGTCACAGTGCACCGTTTGCAGTGGTAATTTCTTTTACTGATCACTGCAATCAGTGTCATTTGTGACAGTAAAAAGTTGCAGGGCAGTTAGGTTTAGGCCCCTTTAGGTCCAGGGTAGCCCCTTAACCCCCCTAATAAAGGTTTAACCCCTTGATCGCCCCCCAGGTAGCTCTTTCACCCCCTAACGCCAGCGTCACTAAGCGATCGTTTTTCCGATCGCTGTATTAGTGCCGGTGGTGCCCTAGATAGCCAGTTATTTATTTTTAGGTTCGCCGCAGGTTTTTATAGCGTCAGGTACCCCCATATATTATTTTAACCCCCTGATTGCCCCTAGAGTTAACCCTTTCACCAGTGATCACAGTATAAGTGTCACTGGTGACACTGGTTAGCCAGTTAGTTATTTTGTTATTTAGGTTACCCGTCAGGTTTTTATATAGCGTCAGGTACCCCCATATATAACCTAATAAAGGTTTTAACCCCCATGATTGCCCCTAGTTAACCCTTTCACCAGTGATCACCATATAAGTGTTACGGGTGACGCTGGTTGGTTAGTTTGCTTTTTATAGCATCAGGGCACCCGCCGTATATAACCCAATAAAGGTTTAACCCCCTGATCGCCTGGCGGCTGATATCAATTAGGTTTTTAGCACCAGAGGGTCTGCGTCGCCCCAGGCAGCGTTAGGTTAGTGCCAGTAACGCTAACACCCACGCGCAAAGCATACACCTCCCTTAGTGGTATAGTATCTGAACAGATCAATATCTGATCTGATCAGATCTATACTAGCGTCCCCAGCGGTTTAGGGTTCCCAAAAACGCAGTGTTAGCGAGATCAGCCCAGATACCTGCTAGTACCTGCGTTTAGCCCCTCCGCCCATCCCAGCCCACTCAAGTGCAGTATCGATCGATCACTGTAACTTACCAAACACAACACACATAACTGCAGCATTCGCAGAGACAGTCCTGATCCCTGCGATCGCTAACAGTTTTTTTTTTAAGCGTTTGATACATTTGCTGACAGTCAGGTGCTTTTTTACCTGTGAATCTTACTAGTGTACCCCTAAATTTAGAGCCCAAAATGGCAAATCGTAGGTACACTAGTACAGAGGCCTACGAGATTCTGAGCATGACAGAGAGTGAAGAGGAGGTCACGCATCTGTCAGATTCAGGCTCAGAATATCTTCCCCTAGAAGACAGTGAAGTCAGCGGCTCCATGTCAGATAAGCTCTGACGACGAAGATGAGGTCCCTGCTAAGGTCAGGCGTACCCGATCCCGATCTTCTGAGGTTGTTGAAGAGCAAGAACCGCAGGGCTCTCGTATCATGGAGCAGAGTAGTACTAGCGCCGCTATTCCTTCTGGTGAATTGGCAAGCACCAGCGGCCTAGTACAGCCTGGACGTACATCCAGCACTGCAGTATCACGTGGTGATGTGGCGAGTCCCATAAGTGCAGTTCAAGCTGGCGAGGTGACAAGTAGTGTCCCGCTGCCACCAAGAAGAAGACAAAGGCAGGCCTGTTGTGCCCATAGTGCCCTTCCTGCAGAATTTGCCTATCCTGATTGGGTCCCCACCACTTCTGCAGAACCCGTACTTCCCCCATTCACTGCCCAACCCGGTAATCAGGTGGAAGCTGATTTTATGCCAATTGATTTTTATTCGCTGTTTTTCACGGAAGATCTCTATAGATCTATTGTGGACCAGAGTAATTTATATGCTGGTCAATTCATCGCCGCTAATCCCCAGTTGCCTTCCATTGCCAAAGATTAGAAACCAATTACGGTTTCCGAATTTAAGACCTTTCTGGGCCTTTCCCTCAACATGGGCACATATAAATTCCCGTCATTGCGTGCTTATTGGTCCACGCACCCAATTGACCACATGCCCGTGTTCTCTGCCTCCATGCCCAGGAAACGATACGAGCAGATCTTGCGGTTCATGCACTTCAACGACAATGAACTTTGTCGTCCACGTGGGGACCCTGAATACGACCGGCTCTATAAAATTCGGCCCCTCATAAACCACTTCAACGAACGTTTTGCAGCCTTGTTTATTCCCGATCAAGTTGTCTGCGTTGATGAGTCCCTGATTAAATTTTCTGGCCGCTTGTCTTTCAAGCAGTACCTTCCCAGCAAGCGTGCCAGATACGGGGTCAAGCTCTATAAGTTCTGTGACAGGGCAACAGGCTATGTATGGAGCTTTACGGTTTATGAGGGAAAAGATAGTCAGGTTGAGCCGGTCAACTGCCCAGATTACGTAGGGAGCGCTGGCAAGATAGTGTGGAACTTGGTGTCACCCTTATTCGGAAAGGGCTACCACTTGTATGAGGACAATTATTACATGAGCGTGCCACTGTTTAGTTACTTGTTTGATCATCAGATTGGAGCATGTGGCACTGTGCGACCTAATCGCCGGGGCTTTCCCCAGAGGCTTGTAGATTCCAGTCTTAGGCTGGGGGAGAGAGCCTGCTTGAAGTGTAATAACTTGCTCGCTGTGAAGTGGAGGGATAATAAGAATGTTTTCCTTCTTACCTCCCTTCATGCAGACACGACAGTCCAAATTCGTACGGCGACTGGTGTTGTGGAGAAACCCCTCTGTGTCCACGAATATAACCAAAATATGGGAGGGGTGGACCTCAATGACCAGTTTTTGGCACCGTATCTAATTGACCGTAAGGCGAGATGCTGGTACAAAAAAGTGTCTCTATCCTTATTTCAATTGGCTTTGCTGAACGCTCATGTGCTATACAGAGCTTCAGGTGGGACGTTATCTCTCCTAAAATTCCAGGATGAGATAGTCACAGAACTCCTGTATCCAGGTGGTTCTGCACCTCACCATCCCCAACCAAATGCAGTAAGCCGGCTGCATGAGAGGCATTATCCGTATGTCCTCAAGAGTACCCCTACCCAACGAGCCCCCCAAAAAAGATGTCGTGTCTGTAGCAAGCGCGGATTTAGGCGTGACACCCGTTATTTCTGTCCACGCTGTCCTGACAATCCTGGTCTTTGCATTGGTAAATGTTTTGAACGCTTCCACTCAAAAGTGAAGTTTTAGCATAGGGTACAGCATTGCACAGAACAGGACACACTTACACAGGGTCTCCCAAGATGCCATCGCATTTTGAGAGACCCGAACCATTACAGTTGTTAAAGTTACAAAAAAAGTGTAAAAAATAAAAACGTAAAAATATATAAAATAAAAAATAAAAAAATAGTTGTCGTTTTATTGTTCTCTCTCTCTATTTTCTCTCTATTGTTCTGCTCTTTTTTACTGTATTCTATTCTGCAATGTTTTATCATGCTTGCTTTTCAGGTATGTAATTTTTTGTTTTCAGGTGCGCCATTCAGCTGCAGCGCGGAATTATTTATCTTGACAGCAACAGCGTTTGCTCCCACGTTACATAAAGCCGTGACTCCAGTGCTGTAGGAGGTGATTTCACCACCACAGTTAAAAAAAAGAGCATATATGCCGAAGCATGGGGTCAGCAGGGGCGGAGGAGCGATTTTGCTCCTAATGCCGCGTACATACGGTCGAAATTCCGACGGAGGCTTGCCCGTGGAAAAGTCTGACCGTGTGTACGCAGCATAACCTTTTATGCCGCGTACATACGGTCGAAATTCCGATGGAGGCTTGCCCGTGGAAAAGTCCGACCGTGTGTACGCGGCATAACTTTTTTGCGGGAGGATGCCCCCATGCTTTGGCATATATAAATGGTGCATGTATGCCCATCATTAGAAGTGGGTGGATGAAGGGAGGTATTCTCAGGGTGGGCATACCCACCGATCAATCTCTTTTTTTTTCGTTCAGCCAACAGGCTGCATGAAAAAAAAGATTACAATACATGTCCAACAAGGACCAGCAACGTACTGGTATGTTGCTGGACTTTGAATGTTTATACCAGAATGATGCCTGCGGGTTTAGCTATCATTCTTTTCAGCCAGCGGCTGGCTTTCATGAAAAAGCAATCCTAGCAGATAATTAGCCTCTAGACTGCCTTTACAAGCAGTGGGAGGGAATGTCCCCCCCGGATATAAACAGCGCCATTGGGAAATTGGGAAAGCATTTTATCACACCAATCTTGGTGTGGCCAGATGCTTTGAGGGCAGAGGAAAGATCTTTTTTTTCAAAAAAAGAGTACCTGTCACTACCTATTGCTATCATAGGGGATATTTACATTCCCTGAGTCAACAATAAAAATGGTAAAAAAATAAATTTGGAAGGAACAGTTTAAAAATAAAATAAAAAAGCAAAATAAATAAAAATAAATAAAGAAAAAAAGAAAAAAGCACCCCTGTCCCCCCTGCTCTTGCGCAAAGCAAGCGTCGGTCTATCGTCATATGTCTAGCGTCCTATGTAAACAGCAATTGCATCACCGCAAAGGTCAGATCGAGGTCAGTAATTTTAGCAGTAGACCTCCTTTGTAAATCTAATGTGGTAACCTGTAAAGGCTTTTAAAAATGTATGTAGTTTGTCGCCGCTGCGTGTTTGTGCGCAATTTTAAAGCATGTCGTGTTTGGTATCCATGTACTCAGCCTAAGATCATCTTTTTTATTTCATCAAACATTTGGGCAATATAGTGTGTTTTAGTGCATTAAAAATAATAAAAAGTGTGTTTTTTCCCCCCAAAAATGCGTTTGAAAAATTGCTGCGCAAATACTGTGTGGAAAAAAAAATGCAACACCCACTATTTTAATCTGTAGGGCATTTGCTTTAAAAAAAATGTATAATGTTTGGGGGTTCAACGTAATTTTCTTGCAAAAAAAAAAAAATGTTTTCATGTAAACAAAAAGTGTCAGAAAGGGCTTTGTCTTCAAGTGGTTAGAAGAGTGGATGATGTGTGACATAAGCTTCCTAATGTTGTGCATAAAATGCCAGGACAGTTCAAACTCCCCCCAAATTACCCCATTTTGGAAAGTAGACACCCCAAGATATTTGCTGAGAGGCATGTTGAGCCCATTGAATATTTTTTTTTTGTCCCAAGTGATTGAATGACAAAAAGAAAAAAAAAATGTACAAAAAGTTGTCACTAAATGATATATTGCTCAAACATGCCATGGTTATATGTGGAATTGCACCCCAAAATACATTCTGTTGCTTCTCCTGAGTACGGGGATACCACATGTGTGAGACTTTTTGGGAGCCTAGCCGCGTACAGGACCCCGAAAACCAAGCACCGCCTTCAGGATTTCTAAGGGTGTAAATTTTTGATTTCACTACTCACTGCCTATCACAGTTTCGGAGGCCATGGAATGCTCAGATGGCACAAAACCCCCCAAGTGACCCCATTTTGGAAAGTAGACACACCAAGCTATTTGCTGAGAGGTATGTTGAGCATTTTGCAGATCTCGCTTTTTGTCACAAAGTTTTGAAAATTGAAAAAAGAAAAAAAAAAAATGTTTCTTCATTTTCAAAAACAAATGAGAGCTGTAAAATACTCACCATGCCTCTCAGCAAATAGCTTGGGGTGTCTACTTTCCAAAATAGGGTCATTTGTGGGGGTTTTGTGCTATCTTGGCATTTTATGGCCTTCAAAACTGTGATAGGTAGTGAAGAGTGAAATCAAAAATTTACGCCCTTAGAAATCCTGAAGGCGGTGCTTGGTTTTTGGGGCCTCGTACGCGGCTAGGCTCTCAAAAAGTCCCACACATGTGGTATCCCCGTACTCAGGAGAAGCAGCAAAATGTATTTTGGAGTGCAATTCCACATATAACTATGGCATGTTTGAGCAATATATCATTTAGTGACAACTTTTTGTACATTTTTTTTTCTTTTTGTCATTATTCAATCATTTGGGACAAAAAAATAAATATTCAATGGGCTCAACATGCCTCTCAGCAAATAGCTTGGGGTGTCTACTTTCCTAAATGGGGTCATTTGGGGGAGTTTTGTGCCATCTTGGCATGTTATCGCCTTCAAAACTGTGATAGGTAGTGAGGAGTGAAATCAAAAATTTATGCCCTTAGAAATCTTGAAGGCGGTGCTTGGTTTTTGGGGTCCCGTACGCGGCTAGGCTTCCAAAAAGTCCCACACATGTGGTATCCCCGCACTCAGGAGAAACAGCAAAATCTATTTTGGGGTGTAATTTCACATATGCCCATGGCATGTGTGAGCAATATATCATTTAGTGACAACTTTGTGCAAAAAAAAAAAAAGTTTGTCATATTCCCGCAACTTGTGTCAAAATATAAAATATTCCATGGACTCAACATGCCTCTCAGCAAATAGCTTGGGGTGTCCACTTTCCAAAATGGGGTCATTTTGGGGGGGTTTTGTGCTATTTTGGCATTTTATGGCCTTCGAAACTGTGATAGGTAGTGAGGAGTGAAATCAAAAATTTGCGCCCTTAGAAATCCTGAAGGCGGTGCTTGGTTTTCGGGGGCCAGTACGCGGCTAGGCTCCTAAAAAGTCCCACACATGTGGTATTCCCGTACTCAGGAGAAGCAGCAAAATTTATTTTGGGGTGCAATTCCACATATAACCATGGCATGTGTGAGCAATATATCATTTAGTGACAACTTTTTTAAAATTTTTTTTTTTTTAGTCATTCAATCACTCAAAATAAAAATATTCAATGGGCTCAACATTCCTCTCAGCAATTTCCTTGGGGTGTCTACTTTCCAAAATGGGGTCATTGGGGGGGTTTTGTACTGCCCTGCCATTTTAGCACCTCAAGAAATGAGATAGGCAGTCATAAATTAAAAACTGTGTATATTCCAGAAAATGTACCCTAGTTTGTAGACGCTATAACTTTTGCGCAATCCAATAAATATACGCTTATTGACATTTTTTTTACTAAAGACATGTGGCTGAATACATTTTGGCCTAAATGTATGATTAAAATTGAGTTTAATCGATTTTTCTTATAACAAAAAGTAGAAAATATCATTTTTTTTCAAAATTTTCAGTCTTTTTCCGTTTATATCGCAAAAAAAAAAAAATTGCAGACGCAATCAAATACCATTAAAAGAAAGCTCTATTTGTGGGAAGAAAAGAACGCAAATTTCGTTTGGGTACAACATTGCACGTCCGCACAATTTCCAGTTAAAGCAGCGCAGTGCCAAATTGTGAAATCACCTCTGGTCATTATGGTCCGTATTGGTCTGGGGCTTAAGTGGTTAAAGAGCAACATCAAAAATACAAATCCTTTCAAAAACATAATACTATGACTTGGAGATGCCTTAAACCTGCATGTGAAGTTGCAGATGCAGTACAATGTATTCTTTTAACCCCTTCCCATCCAGTCCTGGTGGCACTTTAACTAGGTTATTACCTAGGAGGCAGGATGGATTTTCCAAACATGTGAATACTGCAATTGGCTGTCACAGTAGTCACATGAGCAGGAGCCTATACTGGCAGCAATTGAAATGTGGGATTTTAGAAAATGTTCTCCACTAGATACCGCTGAGGAGCATGCTTATTGCTTATGATAGTCAGTGCCACTTAATAGCCATAATGCAGTATGATCACTAGATGGTGCTATCATAGGACATAAGTATGCTCCTAAATGCTATCTAGTGGTCATAATGCAGTATTCTGGATTCAACCATTCAAACTGCAGATAATATAGCCTGGAAACATTCAATATTGCCCCCATTTACACAGAACAAATTTACATGTGGTTTCAAAGGCTATGCACATTTTTTTATATTTTTTAAATACAAACCATAGATTGATCAAATCAATTTCAACACAATAAAATTACAACTACTGTATACAGACATCCCAAGTCTGCCACAAGGTGCGGGACTTGTGTGCAGATTCCCTGCTCCTCTGATACCCTGTCATTCTCCGCCCCTCCCTGCTCTCCTCCTTGTCCGCCCCCACCGCTTCCTGTCCTGCTTTTCTGATCCCCTGTCCTCCTTCTCCCCCTGCTCCCTGTCCTGCTCCTCCGCCCCCCTCATCCCCCGCAGCCGGCTTCCCTGCTCTCCTATCCCGCCAGCTGAGAATGAGCTGTCAGGATGGAGAGCGGAGGAAGGGGCTGGGTAAATCTGTCATTTACAGACTCCTTCTTTGTCTGAATTGGACACAGTGAGCGAGATCGCTCCTGTGTCCTGTGATAACTGAGCAGAGTAAACTGTGTGTGTCTCAATGCTGAGAAAGGAACTGGGGAATCTGTCTCCTCAGTCCTTTCTCTGTCTCAAAGGGGAGATGTCAGGGGTCTGTTAGACCCTTGATATCTCACCAAAGCCCCCAAAAAATATAAAAAGAATTGTAAAAAAAATCAAAAAAGTTAGTGTTAAAAAAAAAACTGCTGACATCAATTCCCACTGCCCTACCAACACTGTCCACTGCCTTAACCCCCTCCACCCAAAAGGAATTGTGAACAAAAATGAAAAACAAATTCAATTGTAAAAAAATCAATATGTAAATTTGGAAAATTAAAAACTACTGAAACCACCCCACCTCCTTCCCCAGAAGCACCGTGAAAAAATATTGAAAGGGCGATTTAAAAAAAAAAATTGCTGCAGGGGGGTATGTGGGAGTTTGCCATCTCCCTGAAATTCGTTTTTGCAGGTTGGAATGTCTGACTATATAGTGCATGTGACAAATAATTAAAGCACATGAACTCAGATTAACAGAATAGGAAAACTTTAACATTTAAAATGCAAGCCCATTTCAGTATAATATTACAGAGGAAATACAGCGTTAAATTTAGAGCACAAGCCCTTCTCATGCATACATACATAAAACATTTTTATCTGCTAACCAAAAAAAAAGAAAACAACAAACTTGTCACGCATTCGAAAGATCTTTTAAAGGCTTTGTCACTGAAGGACACAATTCTTATTTATGCCCATATCCATTAGTCACTCACGTTCAAGGCTGACGGCTAGGCAATGTTGTTTGCACAACCAATCTATTATCTATTATAGGAGAGGACTGGGAAGCCACATTTACCGTATACACTCGAGTATACGCCAAGTTTTTCAGCACATTTTTTTGAAAATGCCCCCCTCGGCTTATACGCAAGTCACCTTTTTCCGCCTGATCTCCTGGACTTTGGGGACCCGGTACCGGCTGGCCGTAGGTTCCCTGGACCCCAAACTTTGCACACATGTAGCTTCACTCTTCCTTTACAAGTGTGCAAAGATTGTTGTCCGGAGGACCTACGGCCGGGGAACACAGATTTTTCAAAGTTGGCACCTCTTCCATAGACTCCTATGTTAAACGGTCATTTCTCCGGTGACTTTGGGGACCCGGAACTTGGCATACATGTAGCCCCATTTCTCTTCTAAAAGTGTGCAACGTTTTTTGCCTGGGGGACCTACGACCGGCGAGCACCGATTTTTCAAAACCAGGCACCCCTTCCATAGACTCCCATGTTAAACGTCAGTCTAGTCATGGACACAGTGAGGCATGGGCACAGTGAGGCACGGGCACAGTGAGGCACGGGCACAGTGAGACATGCAGATGGACACCCTAGGCTTATACTCGAGTCAATACGTTTTCCCAGTTTTTGTGGTAAAATTTGGTGCCTCGGCTCATATTCGTGTCGGCTTATACTCGAGTATAAACGGTATTACCCTGATAGTGACTTGACAGGTTAGAAAAACAGAACTACAATCGGTCAAATTTGGGACTCAATTGAAAGAATACAGTGGCAGACAAGAATGAAAAAAATAAGTATTAATATCTACACAAACATTATGGATTTTACCAATGTACACATAAAATAAGCAGCTCTTACTATAGTAATTAATTAAATTCTGTTGATAAAAACAATCTTTATACATTACATGGTAACAACAGGCTACAATAATTGCCCTACATATATATACAGTATCAGTGCAATAGCCAGCATTATCAAATTAGCAAGCAGGTCACTTAGAAGGGATTAAGTGCCTTTTTATGCTGTGAAAACTCTGAATAGTATGAATCCCCTTAATTATCTCATAAGCATGTGCTAACCTGGGCTTAATTTAAATGGGTATACAGCCTTGGCTGCTGTTCTGCTACACCACTAATCACTTATAAAGGAATGAAGAGGCTGTTTCTTTTAAATCATTACCACCACCACACACTCTCCATTAGAAGGACATTAAGTCAAACTTTATTTTTCTGTGTGTAGAATTTCCTTTATATTGTTCCCAAACATTCACCGGACACCTAAGCAAAACTGATGGTGGAGTAAACACGGAGGTGCAATATGTTTATGCAATCAAAACAAGTATTTCATTGCTGCCATCTGCTGCTCAACCTGTGCTGAAAAACCCAACACCTACTGCCTCTATAATATGTATTGATGTAGACTGTGTTGAAGTATGAAGTGATGCATGTTCCATGCACTTCTTCCTATAATCTGCATTTGTTAAAACAATGGATAACAAGACACTGAAATATAGAAAAACAGGATGCCATTTTCCTTGAAATATTAGTGCCACAATAATCCAATTTACATTTAAAACTACATAAGACAATACAACAAGACTAATATTTGGAAAATGCAAGGCCAACTTAGCTTGTACCCCCACCTCCCTTTCACCATCCTGATTTAAAAACCCCAAATAAAAGCAATAAAAGGTTAAAAAGGTGTACTAAGTAAAACCTTGTCACCTTACACCATGCATAGCATTTGCTTAGATGAGGTGTGTGTCACTGGGCTTTTTTGTAGGACCCTAGGAAAGATAAGAACCCCACATCCTTCAAGATAATGCTCCTGCACAGTGCTGGAAAGCTTTCTGATAACATTGGAGATCCTTAACTTTTCCAGTATCCCACAATGAGACTCCGTGACATCACTGGTGAGTACAACATGTAAGATGAGTATTATTTATATTAGATATTATATATATTAAATATCATTTATATTAAATATTAGATTTATCTTTCAATGTGTATTTTTCCAATTGCTTTTACTTAGAATTAGAATTAGGAGGCGTTGCAAGGTTTATGGTAATAAACCTAATCTGTAGGATGTTACATTTCTTACCCCAGTACTTGCAGTTTGCAATTTTCAGTCCTGCTGGCTCTTCATTCTCAATTCTGTTTCCCTTAACTGCAGTGGACAGTGCCATCTCCAGTCAGTCTTTAATTTGTGAGAAGGGAAGGAGGGGAGTAGGAGCAAGGAGAAAGGAAGTGCCTTGCCATCCTAGCTACAGGGCTTTGTGTTTATATGATACAGTGTAGGGACATACAACTCTAGTTCTTACATGAAAGAATAGTTCCATAGGATGGTTCAAGAGAAAGGAGCCTGGATATTGAAATGCCCGATTCTCCATCGAAGCTCTTGCTACATATGCCCTCTATTCCCTTCAGTCATAACCACAAGTCGGCCCTGCCTCATCTCTTAAATGCTGTGAGATGCCCGATTCCCATTTATTGGAAGAAGGCTCAAACTCTGGATCAAACTGAATAGATTTGTCTTGTAAATAATATTATAGCAGCGGAGGAGTGGAGAGCGACATGCAAGGGTCATCATGATAAATTTTACAGTGTGTGGGCCACATGGATCAATTAAACTACTAATTCTAACGGGATCTCAAGCTGCCCTGCTAGAGCCCTCTCTCCTTCCAACATAGTTGAGGATTTCTGGAGCCCTTGGGCCTATTTACCAGTGTATGAGCTCTGTGAAGTTAATATGAGGTTTATAGACCTGTATCTCATCCTCTGAAGAGGTTTATTCTTTTGCATAGTTGTATATGTTGATATGTTAGTTTCATTGTTTATCACATGGGATTCCAGTTTAATTACTTGATTATTAGCTCAGTGCCGCCCTCGATCTACAGGGTTTCTCAGACAGCTGGGGTTCTTTAATGTTGCAGTGCACTTTTTGTTATTCTTACCCCTTTTCCCTTGTCTCATTCCTTACTCCCTCCCCCTCTACTGTTGTATTTTCTGCCTTACTGCTCTGTTGTGTGTTCTACCCACGGCCACCAAACTGCTACGTGCCCTACAAACTGCTACTGTTCACAAGGTTTGTTGCTGTTATATTTCATCTGTAATGATACTGTTATATAGACTCTTCTGCGATTTGTTGTGAGCAGCAGAAGGTCACTCTGACTCCTGTGCTAAGTATACTAGGGTCGCTGCCCACTTGGACTTTTTCTCATTCTTTTTGCCTATGTTTGTCTTCCGTTTTTGTATGGTAATCACCTTCATAAATTTAAATAAAGATTACTATAAAAAAAAAAAAAAGAAGAAGAGAAGAGAAAGTAGCCACTTTGGTACAAAAAATCCTGGGGCAGCTATCATGGCACCAGCTTAAATTAAAACATAGGCAAGGGTTAAAAGATATAGAAGCTGTATGCTCAGTAAGTATTTAAATCAGCTGCTGAAAGGGTTTAATATCATTTTAAACCTTTATCAATGCAGTGTCTTCAGCCAGGGTTAGGCCCTTTCACAAAGAACACTGAAACGAGATTTGGTATACTCAGATTTCCAAGGGCAGTTTTCAGTTCTATTTTCAGGTACTAAGCCTTAGCAATTTGGATTAAACTCCACTTTGTTGTTAACATTTTCTATCGCCATATAGGAATGCAACCTTTTGACATTACATCATGGAAAATATTTAAACAACAATAGGATGTGGATGAAAATCATATGCTATAATATGTAAGCAGTGTTAAGACTAGGTCAGACAGGCCTTGCAGGTAGCTCTATTTACTTTAGATGGAGACATGTGAGTACCAACTAGCTCAAGATGGAGGGCCCGACTGGTGGATTTTCTAAGCTTTCGTTTTAATATGCTTGAGGCTAGACTTCAAAGAATCCACTGACTGTGACTTCATAGCCAGATGTGGGAGATACTTAAAAGTGATTTCAATCAAAGATTATCCATTTGCAGCTTTCCGTCAGGAGGTACAGACATATGTCACACCTCAAACTATATTAGAATGTTATAAAAAGACAAACAGATGGTACAGTATAATGCAAAATGCATAAACAATAAAACATACTTTGCCTGAAAGGAAAAAGGGATTGCTTTCTTTAATACAAAATGTATGGAAAAAAGATTGCAAAGATTATATGTAAAAAAACAACAGTCTACAGATTGTCATTATTTGGGGTCATTTTATTAAAATGGAATATATAGATTCCCCACACAACCATATGGAGATTTTTGTGCATTTTTTTTAAGTAATTGATGTATTATTCCATTTACCATGCCACATGGTATGATACAAAGTAGAAAAATAATGTAGATTATGCTATTTAGAGTATTTACAAAGCCGCGGGTTGAATAAAAAAAATCCTAATGTTCAAAAAGCATTCGGTTTTTATTGCACCCAAAAAATGTCACATATAGTCCTCCACACGTGTCTGTGTGGTTACAGGGTGTGCAGTCTTACACAAAACAGTAGAACCTTTTTTTTTCATATATTTTATATATAAATATTATTAATTGACCTCTAGTGAATAGAGAAAAAAATAAAAAATATATGGACAGCCACACTCCAAAAAACCTTTGACGGTCGCCTTTATTGTAAAAAATGGAAGATCACACCAAAAATCATCACAGCATAGCCGGGGTAACAGCTTACATGTTTCACACTGAAGGTCAGTGCTTAATCATTTTGGTTAAAGTCCAGGGAAGCAAAGTTTTTAAAAAAAAAGAAATCCAGCAGATTTCGGAAAAACATTTTGTTGTTTTGTTTTTGATATAAAAAGGGTAACATTTTTGGCCTTGGATTTAAAAGGGATTATCTTCATTCCTTTGCTTTGTACTAAGGCAGTAAACAAATTCATTGTGAGCTTAAATTCACAGCTGATGGGAACCAGCAGAAAAAAACTGCTTCTTTAAATCAAAGAGATTCCAGTTACGATCATTTATTTATTTTATATAAAAGGCTTCTCAAAAACCTATACCAGGTACACCAAGAAAAGCTAAAAAATCTCCAGCTAATTTGAAAGTTTCGTTTTGGAGCAAGGAAGGGTTAGAACCTCTAAGTTTTTTGCTGTCTGTGACCCTTATTGAGATTCCTTTACTTTCAGTACCAGATAAACAACATGAGGTGAGGGGAAATCTCCTTAGATGTGATGGGAAGAGTTGATCCTTTAAGATAATTTCCCTTTATTTCCTGTTTTGGTAACAACCTGAAATATGTAGGAATTCTCTCGAATCAATAATTGGAATACCAATTTTTTTTCTTTTTTGTAAAAACTTATCACAAAAATTAGCTTCACCTCTTCAGAAATATGCCACATTGAGTATGTATCAATTGTAAGTTCTATCTGAAGAAACCACAGTCCAAAATTATTATTGCAAAATGTGTAGTTGTAACCCCATAAATCTTAATGAATGCCTACTTGCAAAGGCAAACGGCATAACTGAATTCTGTGTCGAGAGCCAAGTCACTCCAATATGTTAAATAAATTATCTTTAAGTTGAAAATACTGTGATCCACATATACCCAGACACTTCCTAACAAAGGTCATCAGAAGTGTCCTTCAGGAGTATTAAACATAGTTCTGTGTATACAAAGCAACAGATAAAAGCTCCACAGGGAATGCTCCACAGCTCATTTCATCCAAGCTGTATTCCAACAAATTCTGAAAAATAATACTTAGGTCTGCTGTTTGTGAACCTAACGTTACCAATGATTTGTTATAATAAAAGAAAACTATTTCAAAGCTAATTTGTATTCCTTATTGCTTTGACTTAAAAGGGAAAAAAAGGGAGAAGGATATTTTATGAGGAGTTGCATTTTAAAGCCAAAAAAGTAAATCCAGAAATAATCAGATAAAAGAAATTTGTAAAAAAAAAAAAAAAAACATCCTAAACAAGGTAAATATATAACTATTTTCATCACAAACATTTACAGAACGATTAGGTACAAATGTCATTCAAATGTATTCCTAAGCAGCCTTTCCCTTTTATGCACCTCAATAATCCTTTTGATAAAAGTTCTATTATACTTTTTTAAGCAGCAAATATTCTGCTTTGTATGCAAACCAATACTCTGAACTCTCAGTTGAGCATCTGGCCAACATTTTAAGACATTCCACCACATGACATTTCTTTCTCCTTCTGCCACTTGAATGAATAAGTTATAGCTAAACTTCAGCTTTGTTTTCTAGGGTAGAGTGGGGAAAAATTGTCTTCATATTTTTGTGTTAGTTTCACATGGATTCGTCTTCTGTTGCTGGTGACCAAACAGAAAATGAAGAGATCACCGTAATGAAGACATAGGGGTTGATTTACTAAAGGGAAATCCACTCGGCATTACAAGTGCACTGTTAAGCCCTGTACACACGATCGGTTTTACCGATGAAAACCGTCCGATGGATTGTTTTCATCAGACAAACCGATCGTGTATGGGACCCATCGGTCTTTTTTCCATCTGTTTTAAAAAATAGAACATGTTTTAAATTTTTCCGATGGATAAAAAAACGATCGAAAACTCAGATCGTCTATGGGCAAGTCCATCGGATAAAAAACCCACGCATGCTCAGAATCAAGTCGACGCATGCTCAGAAGCATTGAACTTCATTTTTCTCGGCTCATCGGAGTGTTTTACGTCACCGCGTTTGGAACGGTCGGTTTTTTGACTGATGGTGTGTAGGCAAGACTGATGGAAGTCAGCTTCATCGGATTTCCGATGGACAAAACCATCGGATTAGAATCCATAGGATATCCGATCGTGTGTACGAGGCTTAAGTGCAGTCACTGTAGATCGTAGGGGAAGCTCTGAAATTAGGGGAAGCTCTGCTGGTTTTATCATCCAATCATATGCAAGCAAAAATGCTGTTTTTTATTTTCCTTGCATGTCCCCCTCAGATCTACAGTGACTGCACTGGAAAGTGCACTTGCAGTGCACTTGTAGTGCAAAGTGGATTTGCCTTTCGTAATTAACCCCCATAGACACAACTAAAAACCTTAGCCGCTTTCAGCCCTTAGTTCATATATATTGTGGCAGAGCAAGGCTCTGTCCCAATGAAAGTGAAGATAAAAGGGACACAGAGTTTGCATATCTGCAGACTGCAGGACTACAGAGTGTAGAATTTAAATGGAGAAAAATGCTCTGTCAGTTTTCTCCAGGTTTTCCTACTTTAGTATGGGACTCGGTAGTTTGGAGAACCCTAAGAGACTTGGGTGGGACGGGATCTCCAACCCTGTGTCCGGGTCTTGTGGAGAGCCAGCATGGTGTGTGCTCAGGTGCACACAACCAATATAATGAGGGGCTGGTGAGAGCAGAGAGTGGAGGATGGTGGAGAGTGAGCAGCTTGCTAACTGCTGTGTGAAGACAGACCTATGTTTGGAGCAGTGGCTGCTAGTGAGTGTCTCTGTGTGAGGATAAACGCTGTGTGCGTTGAAGGGCGTTAAAGCTGTGTGTGTCCAAGGAGCCAGAAGCTGTGTGCATTAAGGGACTTCAAGCTGTGTGCGTTTAAGAAGCCCAAAGCTGTGTGCATCCAAGACTGTGAGACTGGAAGATCTGGTGGTTTAAGGTACCAGTACCTAAAGCAAGCAGAGGAACTGCTAACAAGAGAGCCAGGTGGCTTGGTATGTTTTCCTTATTTTTGGACTGCTAAATGAAGTTAAACTCCTGCGGGGGAATCCAGAATGGACATTTTGCTTTTGTATTTCTGTTTAAATAAACGTGGGCTACCAGGCCCTTAACTAGAATGCCTGTCTGATATGGACTCACTGCATAAAAATGCATCTATCCACTTGAGCTAAAACACCCCAATATCACAATATATATATATATATATATATATATATATATATATATATATACATACATACATACACACGGGGTATATATATATATATATATATATATATATATATATATATATATATATATATATATATATATATACACACACACACACACACACACACACACACACACACACACACACACACACACACACACACACACACACACACACACACACACACACACAGCTCAAAAAAAATTAAAGGAACACTTTTGATTCAGAACTCGTGGGATATTGATCTGGTCAGTTAAGTAGCAGAGGGGGTTGTTAATCAGTTTCAGCTGCTTTGCTGTTAATTGAAATTAACAACAGGTGCACTAGATGAAAAAAAGAGAGAAGCAAGGGTGGGACTTTAAATGCAGGAGATAAAACGGATCAATTTATTAAAGCACATTATTTCTATTGCCAACTTTAATCCCTAAACTATGTGGGTTCATAGGAATGAAGTTATTGAGTATCCCTTCACACTGTTACCCACAGTGTGCTTGCTGGGTTATGCTGTGCTGTGCAGTGGGTGGGAAGTGGCTGAGCTTGTTCCTTGCTGGCTTTCTCAGTCCCGGGAGCTGCAATATGCTCCTGGGCTCCCCCTCCCCCTTCTTGGGTCATGTGGGGGGTTGGGGGGATGCCTATTGGCGCATCGACGTCACGCCTCCGGCATCATGCGTGCTGCGTCACCTCCATGATGCTGGCATGCTTGCGCTGCTGTTCTCCATTTTATACTGCCCCCTAGTCTGACGCCGGTTTCTCTGCCTTACTCGCCGCCGAGCGTGACGTTGGTTGGATCCTCCCCACATTGTTACAGTGAGTATAACTACTCCCTCCGGTGTGGTTGGTTTCCTCATGGCGGACATGTCCATGGATATGGTTGCAGCACGGATTCGTATTGCTGACACTTACCTAGGTACTAGACTTGTGCACAACGGAAAAATTTGTTTATTTTCGGTTCGTTTCTTGTGCACAACGGAAAAATTTGTTTAGTTTCGGTTCGTTTCTTTTCGGTCCTGTTGATTCGTAATCATTCGTAATTTTGCTAGACGGGATTTTCCGTGTTCGGACTAATTCGTATTTTCGCAAGCGTAATTTTTCGTTGAATTTTTAGTTGATTTATAATTCGTACTTTCGGTAGGGTACATTGTTTCTTGTTCATACATCACGGGACACAGAGCGGCATAGTCATTACTATGTGGTTATATAGAATTACCTTCAGGTGCTGGCACTGGCAACTTCCAAAACAGGAAGTACCCTCCCCTATATAAGCCCCTCCCATCCGGGAGCACCTCGGTTTTTTGCCAGTGTCTAAGGTGTTGGCCAAGGTTAACATGTATTCATCTGGGCTTGTGTACAGGTTCTCTGGGCCTTAGCAAGCTATTCCGGATCCGACCAAAAAAGCTTCATAGCTGAACGGTCGGTACCCGGGCCTTGCAGAGAAGAGCAGGGTTTTGCCTGTAATGCCTCTCTTAGGAGGGCTGGACCCTGGGATCCAGAGCTCTGGTCATACCCTAAACCAAGAGGCTATCTGTGCAGGGTGCTATACAGGTCCAGGGGAGTGGAATCCTTGGGAACCCGGTCCCTGAAGGTCTAGTACAATGCCTGCCGTGAGAGGTGAAGTTTGGGCTTCTGTGGACCAAACAAAGTCCTGCGGCGGGGAAAAGGTAAGTGGGGGCCCCTCAGGAACTTGGTTCTATTGAGGGGACCCCCAAGCCTAATATGTCTTTCTGCCTGTTACCTAAAGGTATTCCCGCTAATAGCTGTATATGCCTAAGAAATCCTAGAAATGTCTTTTCATAAAGGAAGTTTTAAAAACTGTAAACCTAGAAATGTTTTTCATAAAGGAAGTTTTAAAAAAAAAAAAGACAAAAGTGCGGTACCTGTGTTTGTCCACTAGAGGCCGCTGTGGAACTTCTTTTTTTTCTTGGGACTATTCCTTCCATGGTGAAAGTCCAGGCAGATGAGTGAGCTCTCTATCAGGGAAGCTGCATTCCTCTGTCATGCTGCCAAGTAGTTTCCTTCCATCCCCGAGTCCTGGTGAAACAGGGACCCTGGCTCCTCTCCCTACATGGCGCCAAGAGTGCACACGTGCATGCGCGCGCGCGCGCGCGCACACACACACGCTTTCTTTTTATAGATTTAGCTTCAAAAAAGGGGGCGGAGCCTGGCGGATGACGCGCTCTGTGCGCCCAGCGCTTCGGCGCATGTGCGGGCGTCCCAGCAAGATAAAAGGACTCAGTCCACGCTGCTTGCTATGGACACAGAGCATGAAAAGGAGCTGGTAGCATGGTATAGGGGCTTACAGCGGGCGGTTGATACAGGCATCCCCAGAAAGACGCATTAGTAGACACCCACTGATGTACATAGCAGCAAATTGCATTAGACTATTTCAGTAAAGGGGTGTATTGCGGCTGGAATACCTCAGCTTTGAACTAAGGAATATGCCGCCTAAAAAACTCCGAGATATACCTCTCAGGAAGTGTAGGGGGTCTCCATCGGGCTCTGAGGATCTGGAGCAGTCATCTGCACCCTCCTCCCCTGAGAAATCAGAGGTTAATACCCCTAAGGAACCCCCGGGAGTGCCAGGTACTGCGGCTGTCCTCAGTCCACCTGCTCCTGCATATATAACAGAGGAGGTTTTTGCCTCAACTCTGGAGGGATTGGAGCAGAGATTGGCAGCATTGATCGCTTCTTCTCTACAGGAAAGAAAGCGCGCCAGATCTCCATCCCCTCCATTAGAGTGCCTGTTGGCAGAGCAACAGTCCCAGGAAGGGACTGACCTACCTGAAGGGGATCAGGAGGAGGTTAACTCTGTTTTTGAAGAATCGACAGTAGATGAACCATTTTCAGCATCACAGACTGAAAGATTGTGGGTCCAGACCCTAACTGACAGGGTTCGATCTGCATTTAAAATGCCTCTTGTTGAACCATCAACTACTGCTGTCTCCTCGTTGGGGTCGCTAAAAGCTCCCCAGATTAATTGCTCCTTTCCAATTCATCCATTATTGGAAGGACTTATATACCAGGACTGGGAACATCCTGATAAACTATTTGTTCCACCTAAGAAATTTCAGGTGATCTATCCCATGGAGGAAAAATTCACCCAGAGATGGAATGTTCCTACGGTGGACGCAGCCATTTCTTCTGTGAACAAATCACTGACATGTCCAGTAGATAATGTTCAAATGTTCAAAGATCCAGTAGATAAAAAATTGAAATCTTTATTAAAATCTGCTTTTTCCACAGCAGGGGCTGTTACACAGCCAGCAGTGGCAGCTATTGGGGTCTGCCAAGCTTTAAAGGATCAAATGAAAATGGTCCTGAGGGATTTGCCAGACCAGCAGGCCCAGGCTCTGGCTGATCTGCCTAGAGCATTATGCTTTGCGGTTGACGCCATCAAGGATTCTATCCATCAGGCCTCCCGCCTCTCGCTGTCTTTGGTACATATGCGTAGGCTTCTGTGGCTCAAGAACTGGTCTGCTGAGGCTCCCTGTAAGGAGCTCTTAGTTAGCTTCCCATTTCATGGAGAACGCCTTTTTGGCGAAGACCTGGATAAATATATCCAGAAGATTTCCAGTGGTAAAAGTACTCTCTTACCAATTAAAAAGAGGTCTAGGGGTCCATCTTTTAAGAGGACTGCCTCTCCTATCCCTGGGACGTCTGCTACTAAGCAGTTCCGACGGCCTCCTCGGTCAAACTCAGGAGGTAAAAATCAGGGACAGTCACAGGGTAATAAAAAACCCTGGATCCGAAGAGGTACTAAACCAGCCTCCAAGTCAAGCCTATGAAGGGCTGCCCCCACTCAAACGGGTGGGGGGAAGACTTCAGTTGTTCACAGAGACCTGGCGGGAGACGATCAAAGACAGATGGGTGCTCTCCGCAGTAACTCGGGGATACAAGTTGGAGTTAAAAGAGTCTCCTCCTTCCCATTTTATGTGGTCAGGCATGCCAAAAGACCCTCTGAAAAGAAGGTGTCTCTTAGTGGCGTTAGAACAACTATTGCTCCAAGGAGTAATTATGGAGGTTCCTATGGAAGAGTGGGGGTTGAGTTTCTACTCAAACCTTTTCACAGTCCCGAAACCAAACGGGGACATAAGACCCATATTGGACCTAAAGAGTCTAAACAAATTTCTAAACGGCCGGTCCTTCCGGATGGAGTCGATCCGATCGGTCACCGCTGCCCTACAGGGGGAGGAATGGTTAGCCTCGATCGACATCAAAGATGCTTACTTGCATGTTCCCATCTTTCCAGGTCATCAAAAATTTCTACGCTTTGCAGTAGAAGGGCGCCATTTTCAGTTCAGAGCCTTACCATTCGGTCTGGCCACAGCACCACGAGTGTTCACAAAAATTCTGGCCCCACTGTTGGCCGATCTAAGAACACGAGGTGTAACGATAATGGCATACCTAGACGACCTGTTGTTGATGGACCACTCAGTTGCCAAGCTAGAAGTGGTAATTGTCGATACAATCAAGTATCTAGAATCTCACGGTTGGGTCATCAACCTGGACAAGTCAGCCCTACAGCCAGTGAAAAACCTGGTATATCTAGGGCTACGGCTGGATTCAGACCAGAGGAAGATTTTCTTACCTCTAGACAAGGTATCCTCTTTGAGGGGCTGGTCCGTCTGCTTTGTGCAAAAAGACAGCCGTCCATACGCCTGTGCATGAGGTTGCTAGGAAAGATGGTAGCATCATTCGAAGCTGTGCCATACGCCCAATTCCACTCAAGGAATTTACAGAGGGCCATATTGTCAGCCTGGAACAGAAAAATTCAGGCTCTAGACTTCCCGATGGCTTTGTCCCCTTCCGTTCGGAAGAGTCTCTGCTGGTGGTTGATCCCCCAGAATCTCCAGAAGGGAAAACCCTTCAGTCCGATATCCTGGAAGGTGGTCACTACAGATGCCAGCCTTATAGGCTGGGGGGCAGTACTGGAGCAATGGTCTCTCCAGGGCAGATGGTCAAATGTAGTAAAAACCCTGCCCATCAATCTCTTAGAGATACGAGCAGCCCGGTATGCCCTAGTAGCCTGGGCATCCAGACTCCAAGGGTCCCCTGTCAGAATTCAATCAGACAATGCCACAGCAGTGGCATATATCAATCATCAGGGAGGCACCAGGAGTCGTGCAGCCCAGAGGGAAGTAAGTCACATCCTGGAATGGGCAGAAAAGCATGTCCCATGTATGTCAGCTGTCTTCATTCCAGGGGTGGAGAATTGGAAGGCGGACTTTCTAAGTCGCCAACACAGTTATGCCCAGGGGAATGGTCCCTTCATCCCGAGGTCTTCCGAGCAATATGTCAGCGGTGGGGAACACCGGATGTAGATCTGCTAGCATCCAGATTCAACGCAAAGGTGGACAGATTTGTCTCCCGGACAAGGGATCCCCTCGCTTGCGGCTCGGATGCTCTGGTGTTCCCTTGGAATCAGTTCAGACTGATATATGCATTCCCTCCGCTACAATTGTTGCCTCGACTCCTTCGCAGAGTCAGGTTGGAAAAGAAGCCGGTGATCTTGGTGGCTCCAGCGTGGCCCCGAAGGGCCTGGTACGCGGAGATCATCAAAATGTCTGTGGGGAGTCCTTGGACCCTTCCACGTCGTCCAGACCTGCTTTCGCAAGGGCCGATATACCACCCTTCCTTACTAACTCTAAGTTTAACGGCCTGGCTATTGAATCCCACATCCTAAAGAAGAGAGGTCTCTCTAACTCTGTGGTATCAACTATAATCAATGCCAGGAAGCCTGTATCCAGGCAGATCTACTATAGAGTTTGGAAGGCGTACATCACTTGGTGCGAGGCCAGAAAGTGGCATCCACGTAAGTACGTTATAGGCAGAATTCTGGACTTCCTACAGTGGGCTGTAGACAGGAAGTTTGCCTTAAGTACTGTCAGGGGTCAGGTTTCGGCCTTATCAATACTATTTCAAAGGCCCCTGGCTATGCATTCACTTGTCAAATCCTTTATGCAAGGGGTGACTCGTATTATTCCACCGATTAAAGCTCCCATATGTCCATGGGATCTAAATTTGGTTCTGTCGGTTCTGCAGAAGCAGCCATTTGAACCTTTGCGGCACATTTCCTTGGTTCTACTCACCAGAAAATTGATATTTTTTGTAGCCATATGCTCGGCTAGAAGAGTGTCGGAATTAGCCGCCATGTCCTGTAAAGAGCCATATCTGGTTATTCATGAGGACAGAGTAGTATTACGTCCTCACCCAGCCTTTCTTCCTAAGGTGGTATCGAGGTTTCACTTGAAACAGGATGTGGTTTTTCCTTTTTCCCCAAACCGAGCTCGGTAGAGGAAAAGTTATTGCATTCTTTGAATGTAGTAAGAGCAGTTAAAGCTTATCTAAAAGCCACTGCTCAGATTCGTAGAACGGATTCTTTGTTTGTTCTGCCGGAAGGCCCCAGAAAGGGTCAGGCAGCATCAAAATCTACTTTAGCCAAGTGGATTCGACAGGTCATAATACAAGCCTATGGCTTGAGAAGGAGACCGCCTCCGTTCAAAGTTAGGGCGCACTCCACGAGAGCAGTTGGAACTTCATGGGCAGTGCATCACCAGGCCTCCCTGGCTCAAATTTGTAAGGCCGCAACATGGTCTTCAGTACACACGTTTACTAGGTTCTACCAGGTGGACGTTAGAAGTCAGGAGGATGTCGCCTTTGGGCGCAGTGTGTTGCAGGCCGCAAAAGATCCTCATGCCTGATGGCGCCCAGCTTATGCATGGTGTATCCCCCCCCTCATTTGGCATTGCTTTGGGACGTCCCACATAGTAATGACTATGCCGCTCTGTGTCCTGTGATGTATGAACAAGAAAGTAGGATTTTTAAAACGGCTTACCTGTAAAATCCTTTTCTTGGAGTACATCACGGGACACAGAGCTCCCACCCCTCACGGGACACGTATTGCTTTGCTACAAAACTGAGGTGCTCCCGGATGGGAGGGGCTTATATAGGGGAGGGTACTTCCTGTTTTGGAAGTTGCCAGTGCCAGCACCTGAAGGTAATTCTATATAACCACATAGTAATGACTATGCCGCTCTGTGTCCCGTGATGTACTCCAAGAAAAGGATTTTACAGGTAAGCTGTTTTAAAAATCCTACTTTTTCGTTGATTCTGGACACAACTCCTACTTTCGTAACTTTTTTTGGGTTCGTTGATTCGTAATTTCCCGTGTCTCTCTCACAACGACGCTGCCTATTATGCCTAATGTGCTTCGAATGGATTTGTACTTTTCTAAATACATAGCGGTTATTTGTAACGATTCGAAATCTCGTATTTTACTTTCGTTTTTTACATGCGGCTATAGCCTCCGCCCCTGTACACCATTTTGAGAGGGTTCAGCACGGTGAGGGAGAAGCAGAGAGCAGAACAGAGCGAGTGTTATTGTGCTTCGTATGGATTCGTACATTCGTAACTTTTTTCATAACGAATTATGCCGAAGACATTCGGACATTCACTATTTTGCGGTATAATTTATTTCGGATTCGGTTTTATTCGTAATTGCTTTGTTCGGAAATTCTAATGCTTCCGAATGTCCGAAAGTTGCTAAATTCGGACGAATTTCGATTCGTTACAAAACAAATTGCACAAGCCTACTAGGTACCCTTTGGTTTTTATCACCACTTTACCCTGCTACCCTTCCACCCCTGCTACCCTTCCACCCCTGCTTTCTTACTATTGGTCACAACTCTTATTTCATTCATGGAATATTACCTCAGCATTGGGGCTGGTTTACAGTCCCTCTACTATTTACATTGTTACCACAATGGGCCACAACGTATTATACCTTATACTTTATATACACCACATTTTTCTTCATTCACTGGTCCCTGTTACATTTCACCATCTCTCCCCCATTTATTCAAAAAAATTTTCATAATTTACCTTTTTGGACATTTCATGGTTTTTATCATTACACCCCTTGTCCCCTATAGATGGTTACACCTATGAAAGACACATCTGCAATCCATGCCCATGGAGGTGCCTCTCTGGGTACCCCAGCTTCCATACCGGATTTCCAGCCTGCATGGTGGGGTTCATCCACCTCAGCTCCCGGGGGTTGTTTCTCTGGCCGGGCCCAACCTCCACGCCTATACCCACAGTCATAGGCATACCTGTAAGTTACTCTGGGAATTGCTATTGCTCTATCTCTCCCTCCTGCACAAAATAGTTTCAATATACCATATAATTATCTACCCTTAATCCTATTGCTTTGTTATTTATAGACCTCCACCTCATACCTGCTCCTGAAGAGTGGCAGTAGCCACGAAACGCGTTGAGCCAATAAGATGTCCCCTCGTATACATACTGCTACTGCACCACCTGCTACCTCATATATAGATTGGTATTTACCAACCTATTACGGTTATAACTACCATGGAGATAGACTTTAAGGAAATTGGTTCTGTATAGTCATTTTTACAAAATGTACCAAATATGCCTACTGTGAGCTAATCAGATGCCATTTTGCATATATATGTTAATACCATTACTACCTACCAGTTCCTTTACCTAGTGGACTGTGCCAGCCTAATCAAGTTCTACTTTTTGACCATGTAGACACGCTTCAATGAATTTCCCCCCTCCCCCTTTTTACTTTTTTTTTATATATGAACCAAATATGTTATCATATCGTATTACCATTGATTGTCATAATCCATATACTATTCAGTTTTGAACTACTACATTAGGTATGTTATGTCATTATTGTTTTTGTTATGTTTTTTATGCGATTAAAACACTGACTGCCAATTGTTGTCATGCAATGCTCTCATGCAATGTCTTTGGTTCTATCAGACGGGATACCTGCCATATTCAATTGATCCGTTTTATCTTCTGAGATGCATGCTTCTTTTAAAGTCCCACCCTTGCTTCTCTCTTTTTTCAAATATCGGGGATGGAAGTGCTCGGCCATTGCCCTGCGCATCATACAAAGTCCCAAACTTTTAGTATTCCATGTTCAGGTGCACTAAATGGGCAACAATGAGGCGACCTCCAAAACAGGAATGTTTTTTCAGGTGGAGGTGTCTGACATTTTTTTCCCTAGTCATCTTTTATGACTGTTTTTCACTAGTTTTGCATTTGGCTAGGGTCAGTGTCACTACTGGTAGCACGAGGCAATACTTGGACCCTATAAAGGTTTCACAGGCAGTGCAACTCCTCCAGGATGGCACATCAATACGTGTCATTGCCAGAAGGTTTGCCGCGTCTCCCAGCACAGTCTCAAGAGCATGGAGGAGATTCCAGGAGACAGGCAGTTACTCTAGGAGAGCTGGACAGAGCCGTAGAAGGTCCTTAACCCATCAGCAGGACCGGTACCTGCTCCTTTGTGCAAGGAGGAACAGGATGAGCACTTCCAGAACCCTACAAAATGACCTCCAGCAGGCCACTGGTGTGAATGTCTCTGACCAAACAATAAGAAACAGACTTCATGGGGGTGGCCTGAGGGTCCGACGTCCTCTAGTGTGCTCTGTGCTCACTGCCGGACACTGTGGAGCTCGATTGGCATTTTCCATTTAACACCAGAATTGGCAGGTCCGCCACTGGTGCCCCCACGCTTTTCACAGATGAGAGCAGGTTCACCCTGAGCATATGTGACAGACCTGAAAGGGTCTGAAGAAGCCGCAGAGAACTTTATGCTGCCTATAACATCGTTCAGCATGACCGGTTTGGTGATGAGTTAGTGATGGTCTGGGGAGGCATATCCATGAAGGGACGCACAGACCTCTACGGGCTACACAATGGCACCCTGACTGCCATTAGGTATCGGGATGAAATCCTTAGACCCATTGTCAGACCCTACGCTGGTGCAGTGGGTCCTGGGTTCCTCCTGGTGCAAGACAATGCCCGGCCTCACGTGGCGAGAGCATGCAGCCAGTTCCTGGAGGATGAAGAAATTGATACCATTGAATGGCCCCCACTCTCATCTGACCTAAATCCAATAGAACACCTCTGGGACATTATGTTTCGGTCCATCCGACGCCACCAGGTTGCACCTCAGTCTGTTCAGAAGCTCAGTGATGCTTTGGTCCAGATCTGGGAGGAAATATCCCAGGACACCATCCGTCGTCTCATTAGGAGCATGCCCTGATGTTGTCAGGCATGCATACAAGCACTTGGGGGGCATACAAACTACTAAGGGCCATCTTGAGTTGTTGCAATGAAATTTCAGCAAAATGGACTAGCTTGCTGCATAATTTTTTCACTTAGATTTTCGGGGTATCTTTGAATTCAGCCCTCTGTAGGGTGGATAATTTTAATTTCCATCAAATGATGTGCTATTCTTTCATTCCTAACACATTACCCAGTCCATATCAGTATAGATATCCAGCATGAGATTTTGCCCCGTTGAGATCTGATGTGTTTTCAAAGTGTTCCTTTAATTTTTTTGAGCAGTGTATATATACAGTGGGGATTGAAGGACTGGCAGGTCTCAGCTTTGCAAAGGGGGCAGTGCATGCTATAAATTCTGCAGGGTGCCCAAACTTTTGCAGACGCCATTTTTTTGTTTTCTGTAATTTTGAAAGTGTAAATGATGGAAAAAAAATCTAACTTTTTTTGACATATTATAAGAATGTCTAATCTGTAATTTGATGCCATTTGGAGATTTTTCCATCTTTCCTTGGCTTCGTTATGCACATTAATACACATTTTTACCTGGGTTGCCCAAACTTTCGATCCCCACTGTATATATATATATATATATATATATAGCCTCAGATGGAAGCAGGATCACGGCTGCAGACATGATCCTGGTATCACAATTTTTAGCCAGCGACTGGCTTTAATGTAAAAAGCGATCCTAGTGGCTGCAGCTGCCCAATAACTTTTATGGGGCTGGAAAGAGGCAGCCCATTGTGATAGCAATAAAGTTACTGAAGAAAAAATTAAAGCGACAATGTAAAAAAAAATAAGTAAATTAGCCACTTCCTGCCCAGCCTATAGTAGAATGTTGGCCGGGAAGTGGTTCAGTTATCCCACGGGGGAGCGTGGCGATCAGTGGTGTGTCAGTCTGATCCACACCGCATCCCCGATCTAGGAGGCAGGAATGCTATCAGACAGAGGCTCTATACCACATGATCATCTATGTCCAATCACAGCTGATCACAGTGTAAACAGGAAAAGCTGTGTATCGGCTTTTCCTCTACTCGCGCTGACAGAAGCGAGTAGAGGAGAGCCAATCGGCTGCTTTCCTGACAGGGGGAGTCTCCACTGATTGATTAAGAACTGGGGTATGTAAACTTTTGATCAGGGTAATTTTGGTAGTTTCTGTTGTGATTATGATTTAAAAAGAGTAAACACAGTTGATTGACAATAAATGGCCTCAGCCAAACACTAACCATGAGTGGAGAAATGTTTTTGTGTTATCATTAATATTCTCTGAAAAATGGCCAAGAAATCATAAATTCTGCCATGGTATGTAAACTTATGAGCACAACTGTATGTGTGTGTGTGTGTATATATATATATATATATATATATATATATATATATATATATAAACATTTGGCTCCTATTGACTTCAATGGGGTTTGATTTTAGCACTTGGATTTCAACCATTTGCCGACAACCACCGTTATACTGTGGCAGGTCGGCTCTTTCCCGCGAATCGCCATAGCTGTACGTCAGCTCCTTTAAAAGCCATAGCAGTTGCACACCCGCTGCATGTCGGGGGACCCGATGTGCGTTGCCAGCAGCCACGATGTCTGCCGGCCACCAGCGATCGCGGGAAAGAGCCAGAATGGGGATCTGTCAATGTAAACATCCGCCAATGTAATCCTAGTAATAAGGAACAGCGATCTCTCTCCTACTCCATTCAGTCCTATCCCCCCCCAGTTAGAAACACCTCCCAGGGAACACATTTTACCCCTTGATTGCCCCCTGGTGTTAACCCCTTCCCTGCCATTGACATTTACACAGTAATCAGTGCATTTTTCTAGCACCGATCGCTGTATATATGTAAATGGCCCCAAAAAAGTGTCAAAAGTGACCGATCTGTCCGCCACAATCCCGCTAAAAATTGCAGATCGTCGCCATTACTAGTAAACAAAAAAAAAGGCCATAAATCTATTCCCTATTTTGTAGATGCTATAACTTTTGTGCAAACCGATCAATATGCACTTATTGCGTTTTTTCTTTACCAAAGATATGTAGAAAAATACATAAACTGATGAAGAATTTTTTTTTGGGGATCTTTATTATAGCAAAAAGTAAAAAATATATTTATTTTTTTTCAAAATCGTCGCTGTATTTTGTTTATAGCGCAAAAAATAACCGCAGAGTTGATCAAATACCACCAAAAGAAAGCTCTATTTGTGGGAAAAAAATTATGTCAATTTTTTGGGGTACAGCGCCGCATGACCACGCAATTTCATGTTAAAGTGATGCAGTGCCGTATCGCAAAAAAATGGCCTTGTCATTAAGAGGGAAAATCTTCCGGTCTGTAGGTGGTTAATGCTTGCCGAACCTGCCTCAAACTGAATTCAGCTACATTCGGCTCATCATCAGCTAGCAGGAAAAACACCCTAAACTTGAGATATTTCAAACCAACTGATCAGAGTAAAAGAATGAAGATAGTAGAACAACATTGTTTATAAAAAATGATTTTACTTTCAGGTGGAATAATTCCAGCTAAGGTTGTAAGAGTATAAGGCTGGATTCACACCTATGCCTTTTTTGTGCTTTTTGCATTTTGCAGATTTGCACTACAGAACGTGTTACATAGGAAACCATGTTAAATTAACTGTAGTGCAAATCTTCAAAATGCAAAAAGCACTAAAACTGCATAGGTGTGAATCCAGCCTAACATTCTGTGCAGTAAATTTATATATCATTGTGAGATTACCCGTTGAAGATTCTAAGATCTTGTTGCTCTGTAACTTACCCAGATACAAGTTATCAAAGGAAAACACATCACAACTGTACTGCAAATTTAAGTGCTAGTTAGTGCTTTTTTTCTGCACTAAGGGCCAGTTCACACCAGATGCAGTTCCGCGCAATTCCATTTTTCATGCACCAATACAGTCAGTTCCGGTCAGTTTGCGATCAGTTTCTGCACCAGAAACTGTCTGGAACTGACTGCACTGGTGTGAACTAGAGCCATTGGAATACATGGAAAACACTTTTTAGTGCAGAAAAAAAGCACACGGAACTGAATGGAACTGCGTCTGGTGTGAACTGGCACTTAGGGCCAGTTCACACCACATGCAGTCCAGTGCGTTTTTTTTCTGCATAAAAAATGCATGGAAAGTAGGTTATATGGTTTTCAATGGCATAGTTCACACCAGTGCTTTCAGTTCCAGAAAAAAAAAAAGTAGAACATGCTGCATTTTACCTGCACTGGAACGCTGTAAAATGCATCAAAAAAGCACTGGAACACACTTGTCCTTATCTAAGGTTAATAAAAAAGAGGGGTGAAAAAAAAGCAGTGGGCTGCATTAAAAAAAGTACCAAAAACCCACTGGAACGCATCAAAAACCCCCATGCAAAAAAGGACCTAAACAGCATCCAGATTGCATTTCTATAGTGTGAACTGGCCCCAAGCAGAACCTCAATCAAAAAAAAAAAAACTGCCAGTTGAGATAAAACAGCTTTTGCTGAAATACTCACATTCTGGAGCTATTGCCAACTGTTTTTTTATCCCCCATTAAATGCTAGGCACTGACAGGCATTACTGATGGGCACTGATTGGCATCACAGGTGGGCATCGCTGATGGGGCTGCACTGATAATCACTGCACTGATTATCAGTGCAGACCCCCCCCTCCCCCTGTCAGGATAGCCGCCTGACGTCCAGTCAGGATGGGAGAGCCACCGCCCAGCCATTATTTTGCTATTGGCTGGGGGGAATGTGGTTAATCTCTTTTTCCTGAAACAAAAACTAATTTTACCTAAAATTCTAAATAAAACAATCTATGCATTAGACCCAATTAACACCACAATTTTTTTCTTGTTTGGCTATACTTTGCCCCAGATAGCTCATTCCTTGAACCAGACTGATTTGAAAAGTTACATTTTCAAATTATAAACAGACATGTTCATATATCTGCAAGCTAAAATGTAGGTTCCTAGTGGAAGCAAAAACAGGTTCCGTGTTAAATTCTGCAGCACTTATTCTGTTAGGAAAATTTTTACATGAACAATACCGGTATATTGTTTAAGTAATAATATCCAATACACTTACATTGGGTCTCAATTCTGCTGCCATTTTGTAGTAATATTCTGCTGCTTCATTTAGACTGGCTTGCCTAAAACGAAAAAAAAGACAAAGTTAATTTATTAATGTAATATGCTTAACAAATAAACTGCAGTGTACAGATAAACTGCCAGATGTGATAAAATCATGGTGCAGCTGTATTTTCTGTCCCACCTGCTTGGGCCAAACCCCACTCAACCTTTTTAATAATTAGAGAAAAAAAGAAAAGGAAAAAAAGAAAAAACATGTATCATTACTTTACTGGACGAAACAACAAGGTGTAGCTTCCTCAATGGCAAGGGACATTCTGAAGTATGTCAGCCAGCTAGGGTGCAACATATTGCTGTTCCAACCGGCAAGGGAGTCACTCCCTTGCTGAGTGTTTTTTCCCTCTATAGCCATCCTGTCGCTAGTGTATTTTTGCCTGCAACAGAGATACAAGTGTGACATTAGTCTTAATCTTTTTTTTTATTTATACTTTTTCTTTTTCATAAATGAAGAGTGGAAGCTAGAACATTCTGGAATAAGAGACCCTTGGCATGAATGTAAAAAAAGACTAGAAAAGTAGAAGTATAAACATTTAATGTGTCAAACGATTCAAACAATGGCCCATATAAAAATGCTGTGATCCACAAATACCCAGACACTTCCTAGAAAACCTCATCAGAAGTGTCCTTCAGGAGTATTAAATATAGTTCTGTGCATACAAAGCAACAGATAAAAGCTCCACAGGGAATAATCCACAGCTCATTTCATCCAAGCTTTAGTCCAAATGCTGAAAAATAATACTCCGGTCTGCCATTTGTGATCCTAATGTTACCAGTGATTTGTTATAATAAAATAAAAACTATTTTAAAACTAATTTGTATTGCTTTTTGCTTCGACTTAAAAAGGAATAAAATTCAGAATTACATTTTAAGCATAGTGCATTTGAAATAATAATAATAAAAAAGAATGTTGGGTGAAATAAGAAACCCTACTGCCAATTTTTTACATCATTTTTTTTGGGCAAAGAGGAATCCCACAGGTTAGAGATTTTCAAGCAGAAAATGATTGTGGAAGCATCAAACAACGTTGGGTGCTATTGTCAGGAGAGAGAAGATGCACATTTTAACCACTTGATGCCAACGTAACACAAATATGAGGCCCCCACTGCACTGGTTTTTGCCGTGGGGCTGCATATTTGCGTATCTACCTTTGTGCTGGGAGAGTGCCACACAGTGTGCTCCCAGCACTGAGACAGCGGTCTCACCGAGAGCCCCATACTAACGGTTGGGACCCGGAACTCCTGATTCCAGGTCACCTAATTGCTGTGTAAGCCTCTGAGTGGCTACCACAGTGACCAGCCACTGTGAAGCCCGCCCCTGTGTTTCTCTTGCAGAGAGAGAGGGAGAGAGAGAAAAAAAAAATATGATTTTTTTAAAATTAAAAGAAAAAATACCTACTGTAGGATCAAGGTTTAATCTAGGTCATTGCCAGGGTTAGTGTGTGGGTCAAGTAAGGGTCAAAGGTCAGGGTCAGTATATTTTGGGAAGGACTTTTTTTTGTGATGTCAGTGTGTTTTAGGTAGGACAATAAAAGCAAAATGTGCAGTATTGTTTCTGGGTACAAACAACAAATAACATACTCATATGTGGTATCAGGATCCATCGTCAGGGAAAGGAGAATTTATTTTGGGTTGCTTTTTGGTGGTAGGTTATAGTAGTAACAATAAATATACAGCTAATTTTTTTTTTTTTTTTTTTGCTATTTTGGGCCAGTTTTTCTTTGATAAACAAAAAAAAAATACTTGAGATATCCATAACCCTTTTTCACCAAATGGAAGCCCAATTTGTCTTGGAAAAAAAAAACAGTATAATTCACCTGGCTGTACCAAATAGTTGTGACGATAGGTACAGTTTTACTAATACATGTCAAAGTTGCAAAATTGTGCTTAGGCATTAAGATTTGTTTTACCCTTAGGTGTGAAGGGGTTATATAATGTCCAGAAAGCAGGTTAAGAGTGCATCGTCTGGGGTTGTACCCCAGACGATGCAATTTGTTGCGAAACTCCACTGCTGCCATTGATTGTATTTGACAAGCGCTTGTTTCACCATTTTAATGTAAGTGTACTTACCTACATTAACCACTTAACGACCGCCCATTTTAATTATACGTCGGCAGAATGGCACGGACAGGCACAATCACGTGCCGGTACGTGAATGCCTTCGTATAGTTGGGGGGTCCGATCGGACCCCCCTTCTATACAGTGAGCGGTGGTTATTTGTTCGGGAGCGATCCGTGATGAGGGGACGGCCGTTCGATTCCGGCCACCCCCTCGCAATCGCTCCCGGCGAATGAAAACCTTCCTCTGCCTGTGTAATGTAAACACAGGCAGAGGAAGTGATGTCATCTCTCCTCGTCGCGGTCTTTTCGATCCGGCGCGAGGAGAGAAAACATCTCATAGTAAGTGCACCAACAGCCCACTGACACCAGTACACGTAGGCACACTTTTCACCCCCCAGTCACCCCCAGATTACCCCCAGTCACAGTGCACCGTTTGCAGTGATCATTTTTTTACTGATCACTGCAATCAGTGTCATTTGTGACAGTAAAAAGTTGCAGGGCAGTTAGGTTTAGGTCCAGGGTAGCCCCCTAACCCCCCCATATAAAGGTTTAACCCCTTGATCGCCCCCCAGGTAACCCTTTCACCCCCTAATGCCAGCGTCACTAAGCGATCGTATTTCCGATCGCTGTATTTAGTGCCGGTGGTGCCCTAGATAGCCAGTTATTTATTTTTAGTTTCGCCGCAGGTTTTTATAGTGTCAGGTACTTCCATATATTATTTTAACCCCCTGATTGCCCCTAGAGTTAACCCTTTCACCAGTGATCACCGTATAAGTTTTACTAGTGACACTGGTTAGCCAGTTAGTTATTTAGTTATTTAGGTTACCCGTCAGGTTTTTATATAGCGTCAGGTACCCCCATATATAACCTAATAAAGGTTTTAACCCCCTGATTGCCCCTAGTTAACCCTTTCACCAGTGATCACCATATAAGTTTTACGGGTGCCGCTGGTTGGCTAGTTTGCTTTTTATAGCATCAGGGCACCCGCCGTATATAACCCAATAAAGGTTTAGACCCCTGATCGCCCGGCGGCTGATATGAATTAGGTTTTAGCGCCAGAGAGGGTCTGCGTCACCCCAGGCAGCGTTAGGTTAGTGCCAGTAACGCTAACACTCACGCGCAAAGCATACACCTCCCTTAGTGGTATAGTATCTGATCAGATCTATACTAGCATCCCCAGCAGTTTAGGTTTCCCAAAAACGCAGTGTTAGCGGGATCAGCCCAGATACCTGCTAGCACCTGCGTTTAGCCCCTCCGCCCAGCCCACCCAAGTGCAGTATCGATCGATCACTGTCACTTACCAAACACAACACACATAACTGCAGCGTTCGCAGAGACAGTCCTGATCCCTGCGATCGCGAACAGTTTTTTTTGAAGCGTTTGATACATTTGCTGACAGTCAGGTGCTTTTTTACCTGTGAATCTTACTAGTGTACCCCTAAATTTAGAGCCCAAAATGGCAAGACGAAGGTACACTAGTAAAGAGGCCTACGAGATTCTGAGCATGACAGATAGTGAAGAGGAGGTCCCGCATCTGTCAGATTCAGGCTCAGAATATCTTCCCGTAGAAGACAGTGAAGTCAGCGGCTCCATGTCCGATGGCTCTGACGACGAAGATGAGGTCCCTGCTAAGGTCAGGCGTACCCGATCCCAATCTTCTGAGGTTGTTGAGGAGCAAGAACCGCAGGTCTCTCGTATCATGGAGCAGAGTAGTACTAGCGCCGCTATTCCTTCTGGTGAATTGGCAAGCACCAGCGGCCTAGTACAGCCTGGGCGTACATCCAGCACTGCAGTATCACGTGGTGACGTGGCGAGTCCCATAAGTGCAGTTCAAGCTGGCGAGGTGGCAAGCACAAGTAGTGTCCCGCTGCCACCAAGAAGACCAAGGCAGGCCCGTCGTGCCCATAGTGCCCTTCCTGCAGAATTCGCCTAGCCTGATTGGGTCCCCACCACTTCTGCAGAACCCGTACTTCCCCCATTCACTGCCCAACCCGGTATTCAGGTGGAAACAGTTGATTTTATGCCAATTGATTTTTATTCGCTGTTTTTCACGGAAGATCTCTATAGATCTATTGTGGACCAGAGTAATTTATATGCTGGTCAATTCATCGCCGCTAGTCCCCAGTTGCCTTCCATTGCCAAAGATTGGAAACCAATTACGGTTTCTGAATTTAAGACCTTTCTGGGCCTTTCCCTCAACATGGGCACACATAAATTCCCGTCATTGTGTGCTTATTGGTCCACGCACCCAATTGACCACATGCCCGTGTTCTCTGCCTCCATGCCCAGGAAACGATACGAGCAGATTTTGCGGTTCATGCACTTCAACGACAATGAACTTTGTCGTCCACGTGGAGACCCTGAATACGACCGGCTCTACAAAATTCGGCCCCTCATAAACCACTTCAACAAACGTTTTGCAGCCTTGTTTATTCCCGATCAAGTTGTCTGCGTTGAGGAGTCCCCGATTAAATTTTCTGGCCGCTTGTCTTTCAAGCAGTACCTTCCCAGCAAGCGTGCCAGATACGGGGTCAAGCTCTATAAGTTCTGTGACAGGGCAACAGGCTATGTATAGAGCTTTATGGTTTGAGGGAAAAGACAGTCAGGTTGAGCCGGTCAACTGCCCAGATTACATAGGGAGCGCTGGCAAGATAGTGTGGAACTTGATGTCACCCTTATTCGGAAAGGGGTACCACTTGTATGTGGACAATTATTACACGAGCGTGCCACTGTTTAGTCACTTGTTTGATCATCAGATTGGAGCATGTGGCACCGTGCGACCTAATCGCCGGGGCTTTCCCCAGAGGCTTGTAGATTCCCGTCTTAGGCTGGGGGAGAGAGCCTGCTTGAAGTGTAATAACTTGCTCGCTATGAAGTGGAAGGACAATAAGAATGTTTTCCTTCTTACCTCCCTTCATGCAGACACGACAGTCCAAATTCGTACGGCGACTGGTGTTGTGGAGAAACCCCTCTGTGTCTACGAATATAACAAAAATATGGGAGGGGTGGACCTCAACGACCAGTTGTTGGCGCCGTATCTAATTGACCGTAAGGCGAGACGCTGGTACAAAAAAGTGTCACTATCCTTATTCCAATTGGCTTTGCTGAACACTCATGTGCTATACAGAGCTTCAGGCGGGACTTTATCTCTTCTAAAATTCTAGAATGAGATAGTCACAGAACTTCTGTATCCAGGCGGTTCTGCACCTCACCATCCCCTACCAAATGCAGTAAGCCGGCTGCTTGAGAGGCATTATCCGTATGTCCTCCAGAGTACCCCTACCCAATGAACCCTCCAAAAAAGATGTCATGTCTGTAGCAAGCGCGGATTTAGGCGTGACACCCGTTGTTTTTGTCCTTTCTGTCCTGACAATCCTGGTCTTTGCATTGGTGAATGTTTTGAACGCTTCCACTCAAAAGTGAAGTTTTAGCGTAGGGTACAGCATTTCACAGACTAGGACATACTTACACAGGGTCTCCCAAGATGCCATCACATTTTGAGAGACCCGAACCATTACAGTTAAAGTTACAAAAAAAAAAAAATCTCTCTCTCTCTATTCTATTCTACAATGTTTTATCATGCTTGCTTTTCAGGTATGTAATTTTTTGTTTTCAGGTGCGCCATTCAGCTGCAGCGCGGAATTATTGATCTTGACAGCAACAGCGTTTGCTTCCACGATACATAAAGCCGTGACTCCAGTGCTGTAGGAGGTGATTTCACCACCACAGTTAAAAAAAAGAGCATATATGCCGAAGCATGGGGGCAGCAGGGGCGGAGGAGCGATTTTGCTCCTAATGCCGCGTACATACGGTCGAAATTCCGACAGAGGCTTGCCCGTGGAAAAGGCCGACCGTGTGTACGCGGCATAACTTTTTTGCGGGAGGATGCCCCCATGCTTCGGCATATATAAATTGTGCATGTATGCCCATCATTAGAAGTGGGTGGATGAAGGGGGGTATTCTAATGGTGGGCATCCCCTCCGATCAATCTCTTTTTTTCGGTCAGCCAACAGGCTGCATGAAAAAAAAGATTACAATACATGTCCAACAAGGACCAGTAACGTACTGGTATGTTGCTGGACTTTGAATGGTTATACCAGATTGATGCCTGTGGGTTTAGGTATCATCTTGGTATCATTCTTTTCAGCCAGCGACCGGCTTTCATTTAAAAGCAATCCTAGCAGATAATTAGCCTCTAGACTGCTTTTACAAGCAGTGGGAGGGAATGCCCCCCCTGGATATAAACGGCGCCATTGGGAAAGCAACCGATCTTGGTGTGGTCAGATGCTTTGAGGGCAGAGGAAAGATATAGGGTCAAACCCCCCAATTTTTTTTCAAAAAAAGAGTACCTGTCACTGCCTATTGCTATCATAGGGTATATTTACATTCCCTAAGATAACAATAAAAATGGTAAAAAAATAAAAAAGGAACAGTTTAAAAATAAAATAAAAAAGCAAAATAAATAATAAAAAAATAAAAAATAATAAAAAAGCACCCCTGTCCCCCCCCTGCTCTTGCGCAAAGGCGAACGCAAGCGTCGGTCTAGCGTCATATGTAAACAGTAATTGCACCATGCATGTGAGGTATCACCGCGAAGGTCAGATCGAGGGCAGTAATTTTAGCAGTAGACCTCCTCTGTAAATCTAATGTGGTAACCTGTAAAGGCTTTTAAAGGCTTTTAAAAATGTATGTAGTTTGTCGCCGCTGCGCGTTTGTGTGCAATTTTAAAGCATGTCGTGTTTTGTATCCATGTACTCGGCCTAAGATCATCTTTTTTATTTCATCAAACATTTGGGCAATATAGTGTGTTTTAGTGCATTAAAAAATAAAAAAGTGTGTTTTTTCCCCAAAAAATGCGTTTGAAAAATCGCTGCGCAAATACTGTGTGGGGAAAAAAAATGCAACACCCACTATTTTAATCTGTAGGGCCTTTGCTTTAAAAAAATATATAATGTTTGGGGGTTCAACGTAATTTTCTTGCAAAAAAAAATAAATGTTTTCATGTAAACAAAAAGTGTCAGAAAGGGCTTTGTCTTCAAGTGGTTAGAAGAGTGGATGATGTGTGACATAAGCTTCCTAATGTTGTGCATAAAATGCCAGGACAGTTCAAACCCCCCCCCCCAAATGACCCCATTTTGGAAAGTAGACACCCCAAGCTATTTGCTGAGAGGCATGTTGAGCCCATTGAATATTTTTTTTTTTTTGTCCCAAGTGATTGAATAATGACAAAAAGAAAAAAAAAATGTACAAAAAGTTGTCACTAAATAATATATTGCTCAAACATGCCATGGTTATATGTGGAATTGCACCCCAAAATACATTCTGTTGCTTCTCCTGAGTACGGGGATACCACATGTGTGAGACATTTTGGGAGCCTAGCCGCGTACAGGACCCCGAAAACCAAGCACCGCCTTCAGGCTTTCTAAGGGTGTAAATTTTTGATTTCACTCCTCACTGCCTATCACAGTTTCAGAGGCCATGGAATGCCCAGATGGCACAAAACCCCCCCCAAATGACCTTTTGGAAAGTAGACACCCCAAGCTATTTGCTGAGAGGTATGTTGAGTATTTTGCAGATCTCGCTTTTTGTCACAAAGTTTTGAAAATTGAAAAAAAAAATGTTCTTTCTTCATTTTCAAAAACAAATGAGAGCTGTAAAATACTTACCATGCCTCGCAGCAAATAGCTTGGGGTGTCTACTTTCCAAAATGAGTGAAATCAAAAATTTGCGCCCTTAGAAATCCTGAAGGCGGTGCTTGGTTTTGGGGGGCCCGTACGCGGCTAGGCTCCTAAAAAGTCCCACACATGTGGTATCCCCGTACTCAAGAGAAGCAGCAAAATGTATTTTGGGGTGCAATTCCACATATAACTATGGCATGTTTGAGCAATATATCATTTAGTGACAACTTTTTGTACATTTTTATTTTTTTTGTGATTATTCAATCATTTGGGACAAAAAAAAATAATATTCAATGGGCTCAACATGCATCTCAGCAAATAGCTTGGGGTGTCTACTTTCCTAAATGGGGTCATTTGGGGGGGTTTTGTGCCATCTTGGCATTTTATGGCCTTCAAAACTGTGATAGGTAGTGAGGAGTGAAATCAAAAATTTATGCCCTTAGAAATCTTGAAGGCGGTGCTTGGTTTTTGGGGCCCCGTACGCGGCTAGGCTCCTAAAAAGTCCCACACATGTGGCATCCCCGTGCTCAGGAGAAGCAGCAAAATGTATTTTGGGGTGCAATTCCACATATAACCATGGCATGTGTGAGCAATATATCATTTAGTGACAACTTTTTGTAATTTTTTTTTTTTTTAGTCATTCAATCACTTGGAACCAAAAAAATAAAATATTCAATGGGCTCAACATGCCTCTCAGCAATTTCCTTGGGGTGTCTACTTTCCAAAATGGGGTCATTTGGGGATTTTTGTACTGCTCTGCCATTTTAGCACCTCAAGAAATGAGATAGGCAGTCATAAATTAAAAGCTGTGTAAATTCCAGAAAATGTACCCTAGTTTGTAGACGCTATAACTTTTGCGCAAACCAATAAATATACGCTTGTTGACTTTTTTTTTTTACTAAAGACATGTGGCTGAACACATTTTGGCCTAAATGTATGACTAAAATTGAGTTTATTCGATTTTTCTTATAACAAAAAGTAGAAAATATCATTTTTTTCAAAATTTTCAGTCTTTTTTCGTTTATATCGCAAAAAAAAAAAAATCGCAGAGGCAATCAAATACCATTAAAAGAAAGCTCTATTTGTGGGAAGAAAAGGATGCAAATTTAGTTTTTTAGTACAACATTGCATGTCCGCACAATTTCCAGTTAAAGCAGCGCAGTGCCAAATTCTGAAAACACCTCTGGTCCTTTAGCTACAAAATGGTCCGGGGCTTAAGTGGTTAAATTCCATTTAAAAACAGTATTATGCTATGTGCCCTTCTCTTTTCCTTTATACTGCCATTGGTTTACATCCCGGTTTACCATCTTTGGGTCACCATCTTCCAAGCTTCTACTTACCCTCCCATTTTGCTTGTTGTAAAGCCTCGTACACACGACCGAGAATCTCGTCAAGAAAAAACACGTCGTTTTCCTTGACGAGATTTTTGGACAAGAAACTTTTCCCGGCCGAGTGTACAGACGCTCGATTCAAAGAACCCCCGGTTCTTTGAATGGAGCGAACGCGGTAACGTCATCGACTACGACGAGCGTGCGCTCGTCACATTCGATGCCGTCGCCGCCATCTTGCTTCACCCTAACTATGCCTAGGAAGCTACCGCGCATGCGTCAAAGTCATTTCGAGCATGCGCGGGCTTCCCAGAGGACAGGTAAGTGTACACACACACACTTTTCTCGTCGAGAAATAGGCTGACGAGAATCTCGACGAGAAAATAGAGAGCAGGTTCTCTATATTTCTCGTCGAGATTCTTGTCGGTTTTCTTGACGAGAAACCTGATAGCCGCGTACACACGACCGATTTACTCGGCAAGAAAGCTCTGCCAGCAAGTTTCTTGTCGTTTTTCGATGAGAAAATCGGTCGTGTGTACGAGGCTTGAGTGACGTTTTTGGTGGATTCATCAACAGAGGATTCATTCTTCACAGTGATATACACTGAAAGCTCGTTTTGACCCACTAGACGTATGTCTTTTAGGGTCTACAGATTCTGGTAAGCCTCTTCTTTATCGGTGGTGGTCATCTTCACCTTGTCAAGATTTTGGGATCCTCACACATTTGTCAAGAATTGGTTTTGATTTCACATCAGAGACTTTTTCTTCTTTCTTTTTATTAGATTTTTATATGGACTATTGTCATTTGATTTTTCATATTCAGCATCACTTTCAATCACTGGGTGTTGTATTCACTTATTTACTAGCGCTACAATTTATTTGTTATTTTGTCTACACCTTTTGTCTAATGGTTTTGTAGCTGCTCAGCTTCACTAGCAGCGCAGAATTTTTTGTATATTGTTTCCAAACCGCCTATGGCTGGCCTTATGCTCGCAGTTTAGGAAACAAGCTATGTGAGCTGACAGCTCTTACCTTGGCCTTTGTTGCATTGATTCAAATGACTGAGGGGAAATAACCATAACAGGGTTCAGACTATACAGCCAACGTAGGAATGTTGGGAGGTGAAGTTGCAATTTGTGAATAAAATAGTATAAGGCTAAAATTAATTCATAAACTAAACTGGGTCTGCCTGCAAACCACAAAGATCTTCCCGTAGAACTGGTGTAGTATACAGATCTCCAGGATAGTCTAAGGCCATAGACTGTTTGAATTCCTGCTGAACTGGCCGAGATTCAAACCATGTATGGACAGGCCGATTGTACCCAAGTAGATCAATCGATCAACTTGGGTACAACCAGCCTGTTAGATTTTACATGCAATTATTGCTAGCGGCAATCATAGCCGCTAGCAGTAATCACTGTGTTTTCATGGCAGGGATGGCTTTCTCCAGACCCCCTGCCAGGAGAACACAATAGGTCCACAGGAGGGATTCCCCTATCAATGAGAGAATCAAGTGCTTTTCTTTTCCTGCAACCCATGGAAAGAAAACCGTTTTGTCTTTGGCTGATTTAGGATTATAATAGCTTCTTGATTGATAGCTCAAATGACAATGTCAACACAACTGACAATGAAGGTAGAGGTTTTTATTTATGGGTGAATTCAACATGCTTGGCATTAACTGCAATTTTCAAAGTGTGCCAAGAAGCAGACATACAGTCATGGCCGAAATTGTTGGCACCCCAGAAATGTTTCCAGAAAATCAAGTATTTCTAACAGAAAAGTATTGCAGTAACACATGTTTTGCTATAAACATGTTTATTCCCTTTGTGTGTATTGGAACAAAAGCAAATTGGACATAATGTCACACAAAACTCCAAAAATTGACTGGTCAGAATTATTGGCACCCTTTCAAAATTGTGGATAAATAAGATTGTTTCAAGCATGTGATGCTCCTTTAAACTCACCTGGGGCAAGTAACAGGTGTGGGCAATATAAAAATCACACCTTTAGCCCTGGTTCACACTGGTGCGATTTGACATGCGATTTGACATGTCAAATCGCCGATATTTGCCGCAAATTGCGGCCAATGGCACCGTCCTAATCGGTGCGACGCCGCATCTGCGGCGCTGCACTGATTTCAAAAAGTAGTTTCTGTACTACTTTTTGCGATTTCGGCCGCGATTTACATTGACATCTGTGTCAGATGTCTTTGTAATCGCGGCTGAAATCGGGACTGCCAGCGAGAGTGAAATCATGCGAGTTCAGCTGAACTCGCATGGCTTCACTCCCGCAGCCCAGTGTGAACCTGGGCTAAAGCAGATAAAAAGTAGAGAAGTTCACTTAGTCTTTGCATTGTGTGTCTGTGTGTGCCACACTAAGCATGGACAACAGAAAGAGGAGAAGAGAACTGTCTGAGGACTTGAGAACCAAAATTGTGGAAAAATATCAACAATCTCAAGGTTACAAGTCCACAGTGCACAACATTATCAAGAAGTTTGCAACCCATTTCACTGTAGCTAATCTCTCTGGGCGTGGACAGAATTGAAAAATGTATGAAATGTTGCAACACAGGATAGTCCGGATGGTGGATAAGCAGCCCCAAACAAGTTCCAAAGAAATTCAAGCTGTCCTGCAGGCTCAGGGAGCATCAGTGTCATTACGAACTATCCGTCGACATTTAAATGAAATGAAACGCTATGGCAGGAGACCCAGGAGGACCCCACTGCTGACACAGAGACATAAAAAAGCAAGACTACAGTTTGTCAAAATGTACTTGAGTTAGGCCCCTTTCACACGGGGTGGCTGTTCTTCCGCAGTTAAAAGCATGTTTTGTTATTTTGAAATTCAGAGAATCCTGGCACAGCGTTCACTTGCAGTTGTACATTGCGATTAGCTGCGTTTACGTGCGGCTGCGTTTAGCCGCGTTTAGCTGCGTTGGAACATTCTTGCCATTTCTGTTCCACTGTTCCATTGCTTTCTGTTGTTTTTCTTTCCTGGTTGCCGCTGCTATCTGCAGGTAACATAGTACACTGCGATTACCTGCAGATAACTGCAATAAATCGTTCCTGGAAGCAGTCAAATTTATTTTTTCTATCCGCACCAAACCCCATGTAATGAAACCGTTGCTAAACGCAACGTGTGAATGGGGACATAGGAAAGCATTGTCTGAGTTTAGCTGCGGTAGATAACTTGATCTATACGCAGCTAAAAGCTGAATTCTATCCGCCCGTGTGAAAGGGGCCTAAAGCCCTGTACACACGGTCGGACTTCCATCGGACTTTTCCGTGGTTTTTTGTCCGAACGGAGTTGGTCGGGAACACCCATAGCATACACACGCTCGGACTTTTCTGCAAACTTTCTTAAAACTTCTTACAACATCACGTGTTTTTTCTGCTCTTTTCTGATCTTTACTGCCACCCTTTGGTCAACTTCTGCTATTGTTGGTTGATTTTAACATTGGTTGTTTTGTCCATCGGACAAAAGTCCTATGGTTTTCTGTACACACGGCAGGACTTTGCTCCATAGGACTTTTGTTGGGCAAAAGTTTGTCCGTTCGCAGACCCAACTTTTGTCCGATGAAAACAAAACCAAACTCAAAAAAGTTTGTCCGATGGAGCGTACACACGGTCGGATTGTTGTTCCAACTTGCTTAAAACTAAGTTTGTTGGGCAAAAGTCCGACCGTGTGTACGGGCCTTTAGCCAAAATCCTTCTGGAAAAACGTCTTGTGGACAGATGAGACCAAGATAGAGCTTTTTGGTAAAGCACATCATTCTACTGTTTACCGAAAACGGAATGAGGCCTACAAAGAAAAGAACACAGTACCTACAGTGAAATATGGTGGAGGTTCAATGATGTTTTGGGGTTGTTTTGCTGCCTCTGGCACTGGGTGCCTTGAATGTGTGCAAGGCATCATGAAATCTGAGGATTACCAAAGGATTTTGGGTCGCACTGTAGAGCCCAGTGTCAGAAAGCTGGGTTTGCGTCCGAGATCTTGGGTCCTCCAGCAGGACAATGACCCCAAACATACGTCAAAAAGGACCCAGAAATGGATGGCAACAAAGCGCTGGAGAGTTCTAAAGTGGCCAGCAATGGGTCCAGATCTAAATCCCATTGAACACCTGTGGAGCAATCTTAAAATTGCTGTTTGGAAAAGGCACCCTTCCAATAAGAGAGACCTGGAGAAGTTTGCAAAGGAAGAGTTGTCCAAAATTCCAGGTGAGAGGTGTAAGAAGCTTATTGATGGTTATAGGAAGCGACTGATTTCAGTTATTTTTTCCAAAAGGTGTGCAACCAAATATTGAGTTAAGGGTGCCAAGAATGTTGACCAGCCCATTTTTGGAGTTTTGTGTGACATTATGTCCAATTTGCTTTTTTTCCTTCCTTTTTTTGTTCTGTTCCAATACACACAAAGGGAATAAACATGTGTATAGCAAAACATGTGTTACTGCAATACTTTTCTGTGAGAAATACTTGATTTTCTGGAATAATTTCTGGGGTGCCAAAACTTCAGCCATGACTGTATAATGGAGGCACTAAACAGGGTTTCCCTGAAATGGTTAGTAAAAAGCACAAACTGAGGAGGTCATATGTTAGACCTGATTTACACCTATGCATTTTTAGTGCCTTTTTACATGCAGATTTGCACTACAGAACGTGTTCCATAAGAAACCATGTTAAAGGGGTTGCTCCACCGGAAATTTTTTTTTTAAAGCCAGCAGCTACAGCTACAGCAGCTGCTGGCTTTTAATATTTGGACACTTACCTGTCCTGGAGTCCAGCGACGTCCGCAGCAGAGGACGAGCGAACCGCTCGTCGCTCTGCTGCTCCCTCCGCCATCCTCGCTGAGGGAACCAGGAAGTGAAGCCCTGCGGCTTCATGCCCGGTTCCCTACGGTGCATGCGCGAGTCGCGCTGCGCCGTTCTGATTGGTGCTCCTGTGTTCTGGGAGCCGAGTGTCTCCCAGAACACCAAGGGAAGTCTGCGGGAAGTGACGTAACTCCCGCAGATTCCCAGAGACAGGACTCCCGGATGTGGGTGAAAATACCTGTCTTAGACAGGTATCTTCACCCCCCTCCCCCCTGAAAGGTGTCAATTGTGACACCGGAGGGGGGGAGGGTTCCAAATAGCAAAAGTTGCTATTTAGGGTGGAGCTCCACTTTAAATGAACTGTAGCGCAAATCGGCAAAATGCATAAAGCACTAAAAATGCATAGGTGTGAATCAGACCTATAGCCTCGTACACACGGCCGAGAATCTCGTCGTAAAAAAAATTTTGTTTTTCTCGACGGGTTTCTTGTCAAGCTTGACGAGATTCTTGTCAAGCTTTCCTTGCATACACACGGTCAATCCAAAATCTCGTTGTTGTAAAGCATGGTCACGTACAACACGTACGACGGCAGTATAAAGGGGAAGTTATATTCCAATGGCGCCACCCCTTGGGCTGCTTTTGCTGATCTCGTGTTACTGCATGTTAGTAAAAGTTTAGTGAGAGATGATTTGCGCTTTTCAGTTTTTGTGCTTTCAGTACCTTACAGCGTGACGAATGTGCTATCTCCATTACGAATGCTAGTTTTACAAGAAGGTGCGTTCCCGTCTCATATTTGATTCTGACCATGTGCGGTTTTTGAAGACTCGGAAAAGCATACACACGAACGGTTTTCTCATCCAAATACAGTCTGACGAGAATCACGACGAGAAAAAAGAAAGCAGGTCTTCTTTTTTCTCGTTGAGATTCTGGGCAGTTTTCTTGACGAGAAACCTGAAAGCCTCGTACACACGCACGGTTTTCTCTGCAAGAAAGCTCTCCCAACAGTTTTCTTGAAGTTTCTTGCCGAGAAAAACGGTCGTGTGTACGAGGCTTTAGACCTAGTACTGACAAATATGGATTGATCGGATGTTGAGGTGGGAGAAAATCTGTGTTCTAATGATAACCAATGTCTTTGGATTGATGGGGTCTGTAATCAGTGGGCTCTATTAAGGTCTACCATCCTAGAGGCAACTAGATTATATGTCAGGCAAAATAATAAGAGTAAATGGAAGAAAAAAACAATATGGTTCACTACAGTGACAAAGGTAAAAAAAAATCAAATGAAGGCCAACACATTATCAGGGCTGCCAAAGCTCTGAAAGAAGAGAAGTGGCTAAATACATTAAGAAAGGAGACAAAAGCTTTTTAGGTACATTAGTCTTCTCAAATTACACTAACAAAAAAAACAAGTTGGTAAATCATTTGTTCTAGCAATGACTTTTCAAAATTTCTAGAGACAAGGATAGCAGAACGGGCTCAGTTAAAGCGTAATAATGCAATGGGTTCTGATGGTTTTCACCTCAGAGTTCTAAGAAAACTTTGAGGTATAGTTGTTAGACCATTTACTGATCTATTTAATCAATCTATTTCAAGGGAAAACATTCCCTATGACTAGCAGACGGTTAATATTGTGCCTATCCACAAAGGATAGCAAGGTAGAATCAGCTACAGGCCAATTAATTTACCATCTGTTGTAGGTAAATTTATGTAATCACTCCTAAAAATAAGAGAACCTGTTCCCTATAGCAGATAAAACAGTGCTTGTACGGTCTAATCTGCCCCTCTATAAACTGTAAAAAAAACCTGGCTAATCCTGCCACTTCCTTTGCCCCCCTCTCTGTACTGACTACAGTAATCATGGCTGCTAAACCCTGACGACCGTGGTCAGTTTGCATCCCTCCGTCATCCCTTTCAACCCCTCCCTCCCTGCCCGTCAGCTCCGTGTCTGTATCTCTGTGCCCCCTCCTGCTGCGATTAGCAGAAATAAAATATTAGAAATGGTCACTGCCAGCCCCTCTATTATAACTAGTCACAACACACAGAGTTTTGCCTCGTACACATGATCGCGATTCCCGAAGAGAAAAGTGTGATGTGAGCTTTTTGTCGCAAATTCTGACCGTGTGTATGCTCCATCGCACTTTTTCTGTGAGAATTCGGGCCAAGAAAAGATTTAGAGCTGGATCTCAATTTTTGTGACAGGAAAAATTCCTATCGGGAATTGCGATCGTCTGTATGCAATTACGACGCGAAAAAAAACACGCATGCTCAGAATCAAGCAGAAGAGCCAAACTGCCTATTGAACTTAATTTTTCTCAGCTCGTCGTACATGTTGTACGTCACCACGTTCTTGACGTTTGGAATTTCGTTCAAGATTTGTGTGACCGTGTGTATGCAAGACAAATTTCAGCCGTTTTCCTGCTGAAAAAAAACGCGGTTTTCTTGTCGGAAATTGCGATCGTGTGTATGAGGCATTAGTGTTTTATGAAAACGAAGCTTGTAAATACTTTTTTAGAGTGATCTTCGAGCTGGTCAAGCAACTCCTGTCCGATCTCCTACTTCGATCCCCATGACCTCCCCGGCTGACGTCAGAGGGAAATCCCTGCCCCTCCAGCTGTAGCCCAGGGATCGGAGTAGGAGACCGGCCGGGAGTCATGTGACCGCCTGAATATTGCTCTAAAAAGGTATTTTTCAAGCTTTGTTTTCATAAAACATTAACCCTGTGTGTTATGGCTAGTTATAATAGAGGGGCTGGCAGTGAATTATATGATTGTGGTAACAACCACTTTAATGATCATTTGAAATCTCACAACTTATAGGATCCAATGCAGCATTGCTTTACTGAGGGCAAATCTTTTCAGACTAACCTGACATGGCCTATCTTGATTTCAGGAAAGCATTTAATACAGTTCTAAATAATGATTTTTATAAAAACATTACAAGTACAAGCTAGGACTTAACCCCTTGGCGGTTCAATGGATACACAGTTGGCTAAGGAACAGATATCAAAGTGTGGCTGTAAAGTGGGTTAATTTGGAAGCAAGACCAGACTCTAGTTGTATACCACAAGGCTTTGTACTAGGTCCTGTTTACGTATATCTGTCTGTAAGGGATATAACTAAAGGTTTGGCCAGTAAGGTACAGTATTGCATTTTGTTGCTTATGACACAAAGGTGTGTGGAAAGGTCGATATCTCTGGAGGGGTCGGTAACATGGAACATGATTTGGCATTTTCTGGTCAAAGCAGTAAAATAATACACTTAGGAAAAAAGAATCCCCTGAAAAGTATAATACTGGGAGTACAGTGTTGGCCAGTACTCCAAAAGAAATAGTTTTGGGAGAACTTACTGCAGATTGCAAAATAAAAAAAAACTGTGAGACTAGGCAGTGGGAAAAGCAAACTGAATTCTAGGATGTATCACTAGAGGGATCACCAGCATAAGGAAGGAGGTCCCTATATTGATCTTCAGTTGGACCTCATTTAGAATACTACGCCCAGTTTTGGAGACCTCACTTACTAAAAAAAAATACTAATAACGAGTCCAGAGACAAGCAACAAAAATGGTGAAAGGTCCGGGGGATAAAACAAATCAGGACAAACTTCAGAAACCTTATATGTAGAATCTTGGAGAGAAGAAAAGGGAAACCGATTTATTGACAGATTTAACTACATTACAAGTGTGGCTAATGTTCAGGAGGGCCATATTTCTAATAAGATAAAATCAAGAACATGACCTCAAACTAGCTTGGGAAAATGTTCAAAACTAACCTTAGAAAGTATTTTACCAAAAAAAAAAAAAAAAGTAGTTGATGCTTGGAACAGATTTCCAGCATGGGTAGCTAATCCAATATAAGTGGATTCAAACATGCTTGGGTAAAAATACACAAAGTTATGAAAAGTCAAAAAAAGGAGACTCCATGGACCACTTTTTTCTCCTGTCACCTTTCTCTGTTTCTATCGAGGTGTGCATGCTGTCAAAATTTACCTGATACACATTTGCATTTAAATCAACCAACAAAGGAAGACAATCAGTGAACTTTTTCTATTTGTTGTAACACCTTAGGAAAACCAGCAAGCTGTCTAAAGAAAAACCTTAGAGCAGTGTGATCGTCAGAAGATAAATTGGTAAAAAGCATTGTAAATTACGTCTGTGCTTTTATTAACACAATTACTTCTTATAGGCAAGAGACATATTTGGTGCCCAAATAGATTAATTTTAAAACTCATAAATAACGAGTGAAAAAAATAAAAAAAATGTATCTACTTCCCTAGCCAACACCTTAACGTTATTTAGTGTAATACTTTCTACAGTTTGCTAATTAAGTCTTCATTCACTAACTCTTTTATAGCCTAATGCAATTTACAGTAAACTTAAATAACTGTCTTTGCCGTGAAAAGTTATAAGAAGAAGGTTAAATATTCCAGCAATGGAAATAATTCTCCTAGAGATGGATAATGCATTATTTTCATGTTGCCCAGATAACAAAGTAGCAAGATGAAATATGAAGTCCAGTTTTTTCATTAATTTCTTAGCTTATATTTAAGGCAGCTTGTACATCTGATTTCCCCTCTAAGGAAAACTTGTTACAGAACTCATGTCAAAATAAAAAAAAAGGAAATATTATTCCACAGCTATTAGGGTACACTGTGTCTCATTTGCAGTCTTCTTATGGAAATCTGATCTGCCAAGCAATGCACAGAAATTGACTAATGGGTATTACATACTCTAGTATTTAACAAAAAATGTGTAGCCATACTATGTACTACAGTCACATTAATGGATCTTGAAGTTAACCCATACGTGGCTCAGATTCATAGCGTGGATGGTGTTTTTTCATTCATCCTGCAGCATGTGGTTGTTGATCCCATCAGAACACTATATGTCCAATTAGCATAGGTTTGTTTAATTATCAATCAATCCAAAAAAGTATATTTTAGTTTTAAGAATGATCTTGATGGGCTGCATCTGGCTTCTAATAGGTTTTGGTAACTCCAACAATGTGATTTTCCGGTCCCAATATTTAACTTTACTCTTCTTCATCTGCACGTTTCGGGTGTTCCTGCCTATCTTATATTCTCCACATTATACGCATACACAGTACATTGTAAACAATGGGGTTGATCCACTAAAGCAGGGATCTCAAACTGGTGGCCCTCCAGCTGTTGCAAAACTACAAGTTCCATGAGGCATTGCAAGGCTGACAGTTACAAGCATGACTCCCACAGGCAGAGGCATGATGGGACTTGTAGTTTTGCAACAGCTAGAGGGCCGCCTGTTTGAGACCCCTACACTAAAGGAGAATGCTGCTTACTGCGATGGCCAGCTATAGATGGGGGCGGTGGACAAGTTTGTTTTTCACCTTGGTGTTTGTATTGGTCCAGCAACGCACCAACTCCTTTGCAGCCATTGTGCTACATGCTTGGTATTTGGTGTGCTCCTGTACCTTTGAGGGGTGGCTCCCCTTCAGTCCACCTGTCCTCATCTATCCATCAGAATGCACGTGCCTCCATTGTGGGGACACTCATAGGTTAGTGTAGGACCACAGATTACAGGGTGCCTTGACGTGGCTCTGTGGCTCACGCGTGTATTTGTAAATGTGTGCGGACAAAAATAGGATTTTTTGTACTCACCGTAAAATCCTTTTCTCTGTCATCCATGGACGGACACAGCTCCTTAAATCTTATGTTCCTGTTCATAGGAGAGGACTAGGCAGAACATGTTAGTTATCTTAAAACATGTAACTTTAACAGAGTTGAACAGCCCCGCCCAGGGGGCGGTCCCTCCGGTCATAACCCCTCACCCTGCAGCATGCGGCTCAGTTTGTCAAAAAGCAGTACAAACTTAAAAATGAGGGGGGGTGCTGTGTCCGTTCATAGACGACAGAGAAAAGGATTTTATGGTGAGTACAAAAAAATCCTATTTTCTCTTTTTGCCCATGGACAGACACAGCTCCTTAAATCTCGACATGTGGGACGTCCCCAAGCAGTGTCAGAAAAAACGAGGGGTGGGAACAGCAATCAAAAGAAGACTTAAAGTGGAGCTCCACCCTAAATAGCAACTTTTGCTATTTGGAACCCTCCCCCCCTCCGGTGTCACAATTGACACCTTTCAGGGGGGAGGGGGGTGAAGATACCTGTCTAAGACAGGTATTTTCACCCACATCCGGGAGTCCTGTCTCCGGGAATCTGCGGGAGTTACGTCACTTCCCGCAGACTTCCCTTGGTGTTCTGGGAGACACTCGGCTCCCAGAACACAGGAGCACCAATCAGAACGGCGCAGCGCGACTCGCGCATGCGCCGTAGGGAACCGGGCATGAAGCCGCAGGGCTTCACTTCCTGGTTCCCTCAGCGAGGATGGCGGAGGGAGCAGCAGAGCGACGAGCGGTCGCTCGTCCTCTGCTGCGGACGTCGCTGGACTCCAGGACAGGTAAGTGTCCAAATATTAAAAGCCAGCAGCTGCTGTAGCTGTAGCTGCTGGCTTTTAATTTTTTTTTTCCGGTGGAGCAACCCCTTTAACTTCACCCCCCAAAAAAAACCGAGCTCCCATCGGAGGAGTTGCAACCTCAAACAGCCGCCTGCAAAACCTTGCGGCCAAAGGAAGCATCCGAAGATGCACTCACATTAATCTTATAAAACTGTGAGAAAGTGTGAACAGACGACCAGGTCGCCACCTTACACACCTGTGAGACAGATACTTGATGTCGGAAAGCCCAGGAAAAACCAATTGCCCTGGTCGAATGCGCCGTGACAGGAAAGGGAGGCGTCCGCCCCTTAAGGGCATAGGCCTGGATGACGGTCTGCCTGATCCACCTAGAAAGGTGGCCGACGAAAACCGACAGGCCCTACTGTGGACCAGACACCAACACGAACAGTGAGTCAGATCTCAGGAACGGAGCCGTAGCAAACAGGTACACCCATAGGGCACGTACCCTATTCAAAGTATGTAGCGCAACCTCCATGGGATGCGAAGACAGAGGACACAAGGATGGAAGTACAATGTCCTTGTTTAGGTGAAAAGCCGAAACTACCTTAGGAAGGATTGAGGGCTGCAGGTGCAGCACTGCTTATTCTTATGGAGGACCAAGTAAGGAGACTTGCAAGACAAGGCCTCCAATACAGAAACCCTTCTGACCGATGTAATGGCAACTAGAAAAACAATTTCCTGAGAAAGTGTTAAGAGCGGAATACTCCCTGGTGTTCTCAAAGGAAGGTTCCAGAAGTACAGAGAGAACCAGATTCAAGTCCCACGGAGGAAGCGGTGGTCCAACCAGGGGAAACACGTGTCGGACCCCCTGTACAAACGTACTTACCAGTGAGTGAGCCGCTAGGGGTCATTGAAAGAAGACAGCCAAGCTGAAATCTGCCCCTTAATAGTGCTTAAGGCAAGTTTCTGATCTACTCCGCGCTGTGAGAACAGCAGGATCCGAGAAACTGAATATGCCCGTGGGCGCCAAGACATCTCTCCACACATAGAGATGTATGCTTCCAGTGCGAAGGTAGATCTTCCGGGAAGAAGATTTCCGGGCCCTCAACATGGTAGAGATTACCAAATCTGACAGACCACAGTCTCTCAGTACCTGGCTTTCAATAGTATGCCGTTAAAGCTAGCGACTGTAAAAGCAGAATAAAGTAAGGGACCTTGAGACAGAAGGTCCTCCTGCATAGGCAAACGCCAGGGAGCGTCTGCTACCAGTCTCACGAGGTCGGCGTACCAAGGACGCCGGGGCCAGCCTGGGGCGATTAGAATCACCGGAATCCCCTCGGCCTCCACTCCATGGAGCAGACGAGGAAACATATTCATTGGGGGAAAGGCATAAATTTGCAGATACTGACCCCATGGAGCCACCAACGCGTCTGTCCAGGGATCCCTGGACCTGGCCACAAACCTTGACACCTTGCGATTGAGTCGAGAGGCCAGGAGATCCACATCTGGTGTGCCCCACTTCTGACAAGGTGTTGAAACACCTCCGGGTGTAACGACCATTCCCCTTGGTCCAGCATCTGGCGACTCAGATAGTCCGCCTGCCAATTATTACACCGGGAATGTAAGCAGCTGATACAGCCGGTATGCTCCTTTCGGCCCATCTCAGGATGTGAGCGACCCCAGACGCTGCGGCCGAACTCCTTGTTCCACCCTGATGGTTGACATAAGCCGGACGTTCTTGAAGCCTCCTCGACCACTTGGAGAGGCACAGTCCAAGTGCTCGAAGTTCGAGGACATTGATCGGTAGGAGAGATTCTTTTGGAGTCCAGCGGCCCTGGGCCGACCGAACCCCCCAGACTCCCCCTGCCCCCCCTCCAACCGGTCAGGCTGGCGTCCGCCGCGATCACAGTCCAGTGGAAAGAAAGGAAAGACTTCCCGCACTGAAGTGTCGGGGATGTCAGCCACCAAGTCAGAGAGGCCCTGACTAGGCGACTTACATGATCTGATGATCCAGACACAATGGGGATTTGTTCCATCTGGATAGAATCTCCTTCTGCAGCACCCGAGTATGGGATTGAGCATACGGTACTGCCTCAAAGGAGGCTACCATAAGGGCCAGGACTCTCATGCAGAAATGGAGAGACGACCAATTGCGGGACGTTAACGACCTCACTGCAGCCTGGAGTGTCTGCAACTTCTCTGGAGAGAGAAGACTCTCGCCTCCGATGAGTCCAGAATCAGCCCCAGGTATTCTAGGCGCTGAATCGGAACTAACACCGACTTCCGGAGGTTCAGTATCCATCCAAATCTTTGGAGAGTCTGACTGGCTATAGACACGTCCTCCCCTAATTCTGGGCTGCTCTCAGAACACGATTGTCTAAGTAACCTACGACGGCAATGCCTCGCTGTCTCAGCAAAGCTAGAATAGGGGCGAGCACCCTGGTGAAAACTCTTGGTGCTGACGCTAGGCCAAAGGAAAGAGCCACTAATTGACAGTGGTCCTCGCTGATCGTAAAGAGCAGAAAAGCTCTGATGCCTGTCGCAAATGGGGACATGCAAGTAGGCGTCCTTGATGTCCAGGGACGCCAGAAAATCCCTCGGATAATTTTGCACCCTCACAAAGGCATTGAGGGTCATGAGGTCCAAGATTGGACGGACACCCTCCTTCTTTGGGACTATAAACAGATTTGATAGAATCCCCTTCCTCCAGGGGCACAGGTAAATTACACCGCACCTGAGCAAGTCCTGTACTGCTCCTATCAAAGCAGACCTTTCGAGCCGGAAGGAGAGGAAGATTCGAGGGAAAGAATCTGTATGGCGGACAAGAAAGAACTCTATCTTGTACCCCGAAGCGACCACCTCACAGACCCACTGGGACGGAGAGCAGGGAGGACCACCGAGCTACAAACTTGCGAAGCCGACCCCCCACCCTGAGTCGGGCGGGGACAAAAGCTCATGTGGTAACAAGCTTATAAGCCATCTTGTTCGGCTTACGCACCCAGAGACACCCCTGTCTCCCAACAGGAGCCTGTCAGTCAGAGAGGATCTGACGAAAATACCGCTTCTGCGCAGAATAGGAGGAACCCGCTTACGGCGTGGCTCCTTCCCCATAGAGGACAGTGAGGGAGGTGTGCTCTTACCCCCAGTGACATCTTTAATAATGTCGTTTAGCGAGGTACAGTAGGTGCCGCCGATATTGTGTCAATCTCGCCGCTTCTAGCGGCGATATTGACACCCTATGAGCTCCGTCGCGAGAGCCAGCGCCGAGCTGTCTCGTCATCGGGAAAGGAAAAAAATTTCCTTTCACGATGAGCGACACGCATTGCCGATAGGCGGGGATCCGACGCAGATTCCCGCCAATACCAGGCACTGCGTTTGGTATGAATCCTGAGCGGGAACTCCACGCCAATTTTTAAAGAAAAAACCGGCGTGGGTTCCCCCTCCAGGAGCATACCAGGCCCTTGGGTCTGGTCTGGATTTGAAGGGGAACCCTACGCCGAAAAAACGGCGTGGGGGTCCCCCTCATGATCCAAACCAGACCCTTATCCGAGCACGCAACCTGGCAGGCCGCAGGGGAAGAGGGGGGGACGAGAGCAGCCCCCCCTCCCTCCTGAAATGTACCAGGCCACATGCCCTCAACATGGGGGGTTTGGTGCTCTGGGGCAGGGGGGCGACCTGCGGCCCCCCCACCCCAGAGCACCCTGCCCCCATGTTGATGAGGACAGGGCCTCTTCCCGGCAACCCTGACCGTTGGTTGTCGGGGTCTGCGGGCGGGGGGCTTATCGGAATCCGGGAGCCCCCTTTAATAAGGGGGCCCCCAGATCCCGGCCCTCCCACCCTATGTGAATGAGTATGGGGTACATCGTACCCCTACCCATTCACCTGGTGGAAAATAAATGGAAATAAAAACACAACACAGTTTTTAAAAGTATTTTATTGCACCGCTCCGGAGGTCTTCTTCCGACTTTGGGGGTCTCCGGTGTCGTCGCCGCGTTCTCCAGTTCTTTCTTCTGCCGGGCCTCCGCTAACTTCTTTTTAGCTCTTTTGCTAACGGAGGCCCGGTCTTTTCTGTCGTCTTCTTCTCCCGCTCTCCGGTTCTTCTCGCGCTCTCCGGTGTCGTCGCCGCGTTCTCCGGTTCTTTCTTCCGCCGGGCCTCCGCTAACTTCTTTTTAGCTCTTTTGCTAGCAGAGGCCCGGTCTTCTCCGTCGCCTCGTCCGGCTCTCCGTTGTCCTTCTGCCGGCCCCTCCACTAACTTCTTGTAGCTCTTTTGCTAGTGGAGGAGCCGGTCTTCTCCGTCGGCGTCTTCTTCCCTCTTCTCCTCCTCGATGTTGACTCGTCGCTTCCTCTCGCAGTAATGGTAAATCTTCGGTCCGCAGAGATTAATATAGGCTTCACATGACGTCACAGTCACAGGCTCCGGGGCACATGTGCACATGACGTCACAGTCACATGCTCCAGGGCACATGTGCACATGTGCCCCGGAGCATGTGACTGTGACGTCATGGGACCATGCGACTGTGACGTCATGTGAAGCCTATATTAATCTCTGCGGACCGAAGATTTACCATTACTGCGAGAGGAAGCGACGAGTCAACATCGAACCAGAGAGCGGGAGAAGAAGAAGACGACGGAGAAGACCGGGCCTCCGTTAGCAAAAGAGCTAAAAAGAAGTTAGCGGAGGCCCGGCAGAAGAAAGAACCGGAGAACGCGACAACGACACCGGAGACCCCCGAAGTCGGAAGAAGACCTCCGGAGCGGTGCAATAAAATACTTTTAAAAACTGTGTTGTGTTTTTATTTCCATTTATTTTCCACCAGGTGAATGGGTAGGGGTACGATGTACCCCATACTCATTCACATAGGGTGGGGGGGCCGGGATCTGGGGGCCCCCTTATTAAAGGGGGCTCCTGGATTCCGATAAGCCCCCCGCCCGCAGACCCCGACAACCAACGGCCAGGGTTGTCGGGAAGAGGCCCTGTCCTCATCAACATGGGGGCAGGGTGCTCTGGGGTGGGGGGGCCGCAGGTCGCCCCCCTGCCCCAGAGCACCAAACCCCCCACGTTGAGGGCATGTGGCCTGGTACGGTTCAGGAGGGAGGGGGCGCCGCTCTCGTCCCCCCCTCTTCCCCTGCGGCCTGCCAGGTTGCGTGCTCGGATAAGGGTCTGGTTTGGATCTTGAGGGGGACCCCCACGCAGTTTTTTCGGCGTAGGGTTCCCCTTCAAATCCAGACGAGACCCAAGGGCCTGGTATGCTCCTGAAGGGGGAACCCACGCTGGTTTTTTCTTTAAAAATTGGCGTGGAGTTCCCGCTCAGGATTCATACCAAACGCAGTGTCTGGTATTGGCGGGAATCCGCGTCGGATCCCCGCTCAATACAGTGTCGCGTCTCCTCGCCATTGCAGCGAGCGCGACACGTGTCGCCACCCTGCTGCCGACATCTCGGCACTCCTGTCGCCGAGAATCTCGGCGATAGGAGCGTGATAGAAACACAATATCGGCGGCACCTACTGTACCAAAAAACCTCCCACCTTTGAAGGGCAAATATGCTTGAGCTTTTTTGGATGCTTGGTCAGCGGACCAGCATATCACAGGCATATCACAGGCGGCGTAGTACCACCGCAGATACAGAGGCTCTGGAAATCCAGAGGACCTCATCCAGAGTGGCATCACAGACATACACAAGGCCCTGGACCATTGGTCAGTCAGCCTTATGCACTCTTGAGGAAGCTGATGCACCTCAGCTGTCAGTTGCAAAATCTTTGCCCATTCAGCGAGTGTCTGAGGCACCAAAGCCGCAGCTAATATAGGTCGCAACTCTGACCCCAGCATGGCGAACATGAAGCGGGTCACTGTACCAGACCTCCTATCATTAGGGCCTTTAAAGGCAGGGGTCCCCACTACTGGGAGAGAGGTTACCTTATGTAGCCAAGAGACCGGGGGGTCCACGACTGGAGGAGAGGACCATTTTTCAAAAGGCTCTCCTCAAAAGGACCGTCATGCACTGAGGGACCACAAAGGACCTCTGCGGTCGTGCCCATTCCTTATCTATGACTTATCAAAGTAACATAAGGAAAAACGTTTATAGAGCTTACAGAGATTAGTGTGATCAATAAGTGCACTCATACGTGCTCTGTTAAGCACTGACCCAGACGAGGGGGTCCTCCCCCCCTGACATACCAGAACCGGGGTCTTGAGCCACAGCCAGGCCCGAATCTGAGTCAGAGCAATCCCCCAGAAGATGGCGGGGGAGGGGGTGCCTTTTTACCCCCCTTACGCTCGCACACCGCTCTACCCTGGCAACAAATGATTCCAGGACCGCCGACAGTGTATGCATGGGAACCGCAGGCGCAGGGGCACCTTTGCTGCATCTGGAAATTTAGGGGAAGAAACCAGATACTGACTCCATTATCACCCACTGACAGCCCTCAGGGACTAAGTGAAAAGACACCTTAGAAGTCCACCCTCCTTGCTGCACCGACCTAGGGGGTTACCCAGGGAACACACCATCCAGAGGGAGACTGCTCAGCACCGCTGCCCGCCTTCCTTGTATACACCGCGTGTTTGTGAGGAAAAAAACTGAGGAGAACAAGCTGTGCGCCGTTCAGAAAGCCAGTGCTAGAGGCCAAACCCACTCCAAAATAGCCGCAAGACACCTCATATAAAAGGGCGCGAACCACAAGAAAATGGCCACCCGCAATACCGACCTGCGTCACAGTGCGGCCACGTCAAAATGTCCACCAATGGAACTTTCAATGGAGAAAGGCAGGCACACAAAAAAATGGCGTCGGCGCTTTAAAAAATGGCGCCTGAGCACCGCGATGTGGATGAGAAGGCCATGCAGGGACTTTTTCCAGGAGACAGACCCCCCCCCTCACAGAAGCGGACCCCGGCGCCCCACAGGAACCTGGAGCCCCCCACAGGTACACCCCGGTCGCAGCAGGCCCTAGGGCATGAGGGGAAAGGGCGACAGAGAGCAGGGAAAGGGAGGAAAGGAGAACCCCTTAATCCAGGGAATGCCCAGCTATTCCATCCTGTCGAGGCAGGAGGAACCGTACTTACGAGGACTTGCTGGCGCATCCCTGACAGACCCACAACCGATGGTACGGTGTAGCTGCCGGCCTGGTCCACTGTGAGTGAGACAACAATAGCCCAGTCATATGTTGACCCCGGAGCATATGCTCACCGTCCACACCTGGAGCCATGGGGTATGTCGTGGCAGAACCAATTTCTTCAGGACTCTGGGCCCAAAGGGAGCCACGTCCTTCTCCTCTGCTAGGCAGAAAAAATCTGAGCTGCATGCTGCAGAGTGAGGGGTTATGACCAGAGGGACTAATCAACTCTGTTAAAGTTACATGTTTTAAGCGAACGAACATGTTCTGCCTAGTCCTCTCCTATGAACAGGAACATAACCCACATGTCAAGATTTAAGGAGCTGTGACCGTTCATGGACGAAAAGAGAAACCCCTGTTTTTAACGCATACGGTTAGACAGGTTAATTGGTTGTCTGTGAGCTGGTCGGTAAGTAGGCTTGGTTTTTTCCTGGGAATTCCCCAGGCCTTGTTGTTACTAAAGGCAAATAGACTGTTCATGTTGCAAGGGAAGTTGCACTTTTCCCCAGTGCTTTGTGAATGAGGTAAAGCTCTGCTGATTTTCACCATCCAATTATGTGCAAATATGTTTTTTTTTTAGTTTCTTTGCAAGTGATTGAATAGTCTTTGCAATGTGAAATTTAATCACATTCACCAAGCTCTGGTAAAAATTCCTTTGCAAAATGAAACTTCCCCTCAAATTGAACAGCCTATTTGCTTTTAGCAAATCAACCCTAATATATAAAGTATAAAGCTGACCAGTTAAAAATTTGAAAACATTCATAAAAAAAACAAAAAAAAAAACAGTTGCATTACAAAGATACAGCCACCAGGAAAGAGTATTGCTGGACATGTGTTATTGTAATACTTGAACATTGTCAAGCTAGATATAGATTTAGTATTGTCAACAGCTAGTAAAGTGGCAAAAGCATTTTACAATTTAGATAATGTTAATACAGTAATTATTGAATAGGGAATTCATCATAACTACATTTAAATCACCATGAATTACCTTTTTACATTTGAATGTCATGTTAAATTAAAGAGAGAAAAAAATAAAAAAAATAGATAAGTAGGGGAAAATTAACTTGAAGGGGGCAAAGTTCTAAAAAGTGAGTGCAAAAAAATATAGACAATATAAAAAAAAAGAAAAAAAAAAAAGAAAAAAATAGGAGGGTTGGAGGAGGATCCTGTCTGCAACCTTGAAAGAGTACCAAATCACAACAAAAGTAGACCAACATAATTTCCTCTTATACAATTTTTTTTTTTTTTTCGTAACATGTAGCTCCTTATGCAGCTATAAGTGCTAGTTATCACTGACAGCTTAACAACCTATTAAGGTCGGAGAACCAAGAGGTTTGTGGCTTTTGAATCACTGTATTTTTGCTTTTCATTTTAGGTTAACTTCAGTGAGATAATAATAGTCTTTTCATTTAGGTGTGGGATTTTAAACTAATATTCAACACTATTTTTGTAACACTATGAATGCAGAATAGTTTTAGCACTTGATTGGTGTTTGGGTTACTTGCCTTCTCATGCTATGACATGCATGTCTAGAAAGTTAGGGTACTTTGCTTTGAAACAGCAACATAAAGTGGACCTTCCATCAAAAGTGATCCTCCTCTTCACCCTTGCCACTAACCCCCTAATACTTTTATTTTGTTTTACGGGGGTGGGTAGCTTTTAGATAGGTACCCACTCCCACTAGATTGTCACCTCTGTCCCCCTCCACATCAGCAGCCTCCTAAGACACATGGCAAGAAGCTGAAGGACCAGTATCCCTGCACCGTGTGATCCTGCACATGCACAGTGGGGAGCTTGCTAGAATTCCTTAGGTAGTCACACAGCTGGCTTCCAAATTCAAGATGGTGTATTTGTAGCTGCGGATTATTATTTTTTTTTTTTAGGGTGAAGTTCCTCTTTTAACTTTTAGTGAATGTGTCCTTTACAAACCCTGATACCCACTTGAGTCTAACCTACATTGGTAAATATCTTCAGCAACACCCTAGAAAACTTCACTGTGCAGCTGTACTTTACTCCTTAAAAAAACAGTTCTGGCTTGGAAATTAGTCTATTGTGCATTAAGTGCTGTAGCCTCATTAAATTTCTCTGCCTGGGTCCATATTTCAATGGTTCTGCAGCTATCAGTATTTGGTTATGACAGGCTGGATTGAGAGCCTGTAGCAGTTATGTGCAGTTATCTCTAGGTACATTTTATAGCTGTGGTTTTCTCCCCTTCCCCCCAGTAACAGATTTGCTTTAAATATTATATAGCTCCCACACATACCAAAGTCAAAATTTGTAGTTCATTTGGAGAACCTCCTCAATCAGTACACAATGTTCAGATCTTTATTAAGTTAAAGTGGTTCTAAAGTCAGAAGGTTTTTTATCTTAACGCATTCTATGCATTAAGATAAAAAAACCTTCTGTGTGCAGTAGCCCCCCTAATACTTAACTAGGCCTCATCTCAATCCAACAATGTTGCACAAGAGTCTCGGCTGTTTGGGACTCTTCCTTCTCATTGGCAGCAGCAGGTCAAAGTCAGTGAGCCAATGAGGAGAGGGGGTGGGGCAGAGCCACAGCTCTGTGTCTGAATGGACACACAGAGCAGCGGCTTGGGTACCCTCATAGCAAGCTGTTTGCTGTGGGGCACTTGGCAAGAGCGAGGGGCCAAGAGCGCCAGCGAGGGACCCAAGAAGAGGAGGATCTTGCCTGCTTTGTGCAAAACCACTGCCCAGAGCATGTAAGTATGACATGTTTGTCATTTTTAAATGAAAAAAAAAAAGACTTTAATATCACTTTAAGGTGTTGTGATGTGGAACATTACACTGTAAACGGACTTCTGTTTTTGTAAGTATAACTTATTCTATAATGTCTGTTGGAAATAAATTGATTCCTTTACATAATGCCAGTTAAGATGCACTCTACCGACTCTACCAAACTTGATTCATGCCGAAAAAGCAATTCACTCCCATATCATCTGGTATTGTGATAAACTGCAGTTATATAGGGGAAAAGTAGTACTGTATATGGTATAGCTAAATTACATTATATGCATTTGTTGTGAAATCTTCTAATCTCTCTGCTTAGCAGACCTAATTTTATTCATTCTAAAAGAGAAAACAAAAAAAGTTTTACCTTTTTTTTTATAATAAAGTACTTGTATTGTGTTAGAACAATTTTGACACGCCAACAAAACTAGATGTATCCAACTGGTAAATCTGATCCTCTCCTATAAATGTACTTCTTTCAGACTGTGTGGTGTGGTCTTCTTCAAAGTATGAAGCTCACATTGTTTTTAAATCTCTAAACAATGGTGACTCTGATTTATTGTCTTATATATAAGTCAGGAACTTGGTGAAGGATGTCACCTCTATGCAATCTTTAAAAGATATAAAAAGTCAAGAGGCAACATAACCTGCTACATATATATATATATATATATATATATATATATTGTGAGGGGGTTAACTCGGTAGCGGGTGTGTGTGACCCCCTGGTTGGGCTCCCCACACAAAAACAGGGCCAGCAGACGGAGGTTGTGGTTTTCAAAATCAAAAGGTGCGGTTTATTTCTCTATGTACAGTGACAAAAACACAGCAAAGCCAAAAAGAAACAAACAAAATAAATCCTGGTCAGTTTGACCTCTGACTAAACATGCAGGTTTCCTAAACTAACAACTGGGATCAGCCTAGTGCTGTCCTAGTCCCTAAGTCCCTGGTTTAGTAAAAGTCCAAACAAATAGCCACACAGGCTTTGCCTCACCGCACAGGGGTTCACTCTCCCTAGACAGTCCACACAGGTCTGGTTCCAGGCATGAGCTAACATCTAATGAATCTGGGAGTTTTTTATAGAGGCCTAAATGAGCTGACAAGCTTCAGCTGGCCTCATCAACTCTGTCTGCACGACGCCCCACACTCTCCCTAGAGGTATGAGTCATTCATGAGCCCACTAGCCTCAGCTGGGCTTCATCAACTCCCTAGTTGTATAAGTCGGCATAAAGCCTGAATCTGGGAGAAATATATCTACCCCCCTGGATGCAACCAGGTGACTTTACCTTCCTGCTGTCACATACCCCCCCCTCTTGTTTTAACCTTGGGGTTGGAACACCAGCAATCAGGCATTCATGTACTCGAGACAAAGCATCCACATTCCCCATTTGAACGCCAGGGCGATGCTTTACTGTGAAGTTGAATTCCTGTAGGGCCAGGAACCACCTATTCACTCTTCTATTTGTCTCCTTGTTTTGAGCCATCCACTTTAACGGAGCGTGATCCGTAACCATGTCAAAGTGCCTACCTAGCAGATAGTACCGAAGGGAATCTAGAGCCCACTTCACCGCTAAACATTCCTTTTCAACCGTGGCGTAATTTACCTCATGGGACTTCAACTTCCTGCTGAGGTAAATGACTGGGTGCTCTTCCCCGTTCCAGACCTGGGACAATACTGCTCCTAACCCCACATCTGACGCATCACTTTGTACGACAAAGTCTTTAGAGAAGTCGGGTGAGTACAACACTGGCTGGCTACATAAGGCTTGTTTCAAGAATTGGAATGCTGCCTCAGCCTCGGGGGTCCATTTAATCATGACCGACCCTTTCCCTTTCGTCAGGTTGGTTAGGGGCACAGCCTTAGAAGCAAAGTGGGGAATGAAGCGCCGATAATAACCCGCGATTCCCAGAAAGGCTCGTACCTGCTTCTTGCTGTTGGGACGTGGCCAACTCTGGATGGCCTCGACTTTGTTGAGTTGGGGTTTTATTACTCCCCTGCCAATGGTGTACCCAAGATATTTGGCCTCCTCCTGCCCAATGGTACACTTCTTGGGGTTAGCCGTAAACCCCGCTTCCCGAACAGAGTCCAGGACTGCTTGCACTTTTGGCAGATGTGAGGCCCAATCTGTGCTATGGACAATTACGTCATCCAGGTAAGCCGCAGCATACTTCCGATGGGGCCTCAGCATCTGGTCCATTTTCCGCTGGAATGTGGCCGGCGCATTCTGTAACCCGAACGGCATTCTCTTATATTGGAACGCCCCGTCTGGGGTTACAAATGCGGTTTTCTCTTTGGCCGACTTGGCCAGGGGAATTTGCCAATACCCTTTTGTGAGGTCAAGAGTCGTCATGTATCGGGCTGTTCCCAGCCGGTCGATCAACTCATCTATACGTGGCATGGGGTAGGTGTCAAATTTTGTAACTTTGTTCAACTGACGAAAATCGTTACAAAATCGCCAGCTCCCATCCGGTTTAGGCACCAACACAATGGGACTAGACCAATCACTTTGGGACTCCTCTATCACCCCTAAGTTCAGCATTTTCTGTACTTCCTCCCGTATTGCCTCCCGTCGGGCCTCTGGGATCCGATAGGGTTTTAACTTCACCCTTTCACCGGGCGGGGTAATAATATCATGCTCTACCCCAGATGTTTGTCCCGGCAGCTCAGAGAACACCTCCTTGTTGCGAAGCACAAACTCCTTAACCTCCTGTTGTTGGGGTTGTGACAAGGTGGCTGCTATTCCAACCTCCGGAATCATGCAACCAGTTTGAGCTGGTGACCAAGTTTCTGCGACTAGGGACTCTCTATCCCTCCAGGCTTTCAACAGATTAACGTGATATATCTGTTCGGGCTTTCGCCTTCCTGGTTGTCTGACCTTGTAATTCACTTCGCTCACTTTTTCCATTATCTCGTAGGGGCCTTGCCATTTGGCAAGGAATTTACTTTCAACCGTAGGGACAAGTACCAATATCCTATCCCCCGGGGAAAAGGTACGGGTCTTTGCTCCACGGTTGTACACTCTCTGCTGTGCCAACTGCGCTTGGGCCAAATGTTCCTTCACGATGGGCATTACCTGTGCAATTCGATCTTGCATCAGGGCGACATGCTCAATCACACTCCTGTGGGGAGAACTCTCACTTTCCCAAGTTTCCTTGGCAATATCCAACAGCCCTCTTGGGTGTCTCCCATACAGTAACTCAAAGGGGGAGAATCCCGTAGAGGATTGGGGCACCTCCCTAATAGCAAACATCAAATAAGGAAGTAGACAGTCCCAATCCTTTCCATCTCTATCCACCACTTTCTTCAACATTTGTTTTAGGGTTTTGTTGAATCTTTCAACCAGCCCATCGGTTTGGGGGTGATACACAGATGTACGCAATTGCGTCACTTTGAACAATTTACACAGCTCTTTCATAACCCGGGACATAAAGGGTGTACCTTGGTCCGTAAGCAGTTCTTTACAAATACCCACCCGGCTAAAAACAAGAGATAGCTCTTTGGCTATGGTTTTGGCCGAGGTATTTCTGAGAGGGATCGCTTCTGGATAACGGGTGGCATAGTCCATTATAACCAATATGTACTGGTGCCCCCTAGCGGACTTGATTATAGGACCTACCAAATCCATTGCGATTCTCTCAAACGGGACCTCAATGATGGGTAGAGGGACCAGCGGGCTACGGAAATGTGGCATCGGGGCCGACCTCTGACACACAGGGCAGGAGGAACAATAATTTTCTATGTCCTTCATCACCCCAGGCCAATAGAATCTCTGTAATACCCTCTCTCGGGTTTTCTCTGTCCCCAGATGACCTCCAAGAATGTGCCCATGGGCCAACTCCAACACCAACTTCCTGTAAGGTTTGGGCACCACCAGCTGCTCAACGGTTTCTTCTGCCCTTTTTGCCACCCGATACAGTAGGTCCTTCTCTACGCTGAAGTATGGGTAAGTGCAGGTATTATCTGGGTTCACTAACTCGCCATCTATTTCCACTACGTTTTCCCGTGCCTTTATTAGGGCGGGGTCTTTTAACTGTTCTGTGGCAAAATTTTCCCTGTGAACCTCCAGATCAGAAAACTCCACAGACGGTAGGTTTTCGTCTGAGGAGGTGGGCTCCTCTCCAGTTTCTTGAGTCTCCCCTGCCAATACTGACAAGGGAAATTCTGGAGAGTCCTCACCACTCTCAGAGGAGTTCTGGCTATCACATTCCTGGTACATAGGGGCACCAGTGGGGGGCTCAGGATCATCCCACAGTTCCCAGAACTTCGGAAAATCCCTTCCCACAATGGCGTCATGCGGTAACTGAGATACTAAGCCCACTGGATGAGAGAGGGTACCTTTGGGGGTCTCGAAACACACTGTAGTCACTGGATACTCTCGGGTGTCCCCATGCACACAAATAACAGCTACCTTGCTATTCCCAGAGACCTCTGTTTTAACTAACTCAGCCTTTATCAGGGTCACAAGGCTACCTGAATCCAACAATACCACAACATTTCTACCATTAACACACATTTTGCATAAATGTTTCTCAGTTCCTCGAATGGCAGTGCATGCGACTGTCGCACACAGCGACTGACGTCTGCCCGTCAGAAAGTCACACTGCATGGGTTCCTCCACAACCGGGCAATTGGCTGCAATATGTCCCGCTTGCCGGCAGCGGTAGCAAACGATCCTTCTTGCGGCCTCTTGAGCCGCTGATTTCCCAGGCTGTTCTCGCCAAACTTGGGGTAGAGCTCCCACCCTCTCACTCTCTCCACCCTCACCCCTTGGAATCCTCTTATCCGCCCCTGGGGATGGTCTGGTCTTAGGGTGGAAAGTCCGAGAGTCTCTGGAAGAGGCCGTCAGGTTCTCTGTAGCCAAGTATCTCTCTACACGATCCACAAGTTTACCGGCCGTTTCTGGGTCTCCGTGGCTTACCCACTTTTGAATGGCGGTAGGAAGAGCTCTCAAGAAACGATCCATCACAACACGTTCCACAATCTCCGGTGCGGACAAAGTCTCTGGCTGTAGCCACTTCCTGCTCAGGTGAATGAGATCATACACCTGAGACCTGGGGGGTTTTCCAAGCTGGAAAGTCCAGTTATGCACACGCTGAGCCCGGACAGCCAGGGTGACACCCAGCCTTGCCAATATTTCAGCTTTTAGCATCACATAGTCTTTTGCTTGGTCAGGCTCTAGGTCATAGTAAGCCTTCTGCGATTCACCAGTTAACAGAGGAGCCACCAGTCCAGCCCACTGCTCCTCAGGCCACTTTTCTCTTTCAGCAGTCCTTTCAAATGTGGTCAAAAATACCTCTGGATCATCCTCTCCAGTCATTTTTGTCAATAAACGACTCACCCCAAAGGACGCGGTATTAGTGGGACGGCTTTCCTCACTGGTCTGCGGACGTTGCTGCATTACTGCTTCCATTTGTTGTAGTCTCTGCTCTTGCTTCTGTAACAGGTCTATGAAGCGGGCCTCAGATTGCTGCTGGGCTTGTTGATGAGCTTGCTGCTGGGCTGCAAGGCTCCTTTGCAAACCTGCATTTGTCTGCTGTTGATTGGCATTTGCTAGAGCCAGCTGTTTCAGTATCTCCTCCATGCTGGCTTAAAAAAAACTGCCACTGGTTCTCCACCAACTGTGAGGGGGTTAACTCGGTAGCGGGTGTGTGTGACCCCCTGGTTGGGCTCCCCACACAAAAACAGGGCCAGCAGACGGAGGTTGTGGTTTTCAAAATCAAAAGGTGCGGTTTATTTCTCTATGTACAGTGACAAAAACACAGCAAAGCCAAAAAGAAACAAACAAAATAAATCCTGGTCAGTTTGACCTCTGACTAAACATGCAGGTTTCCTAAACTAACAACTGGGATCAGCCTAGTGCTGTCCTAGTCCCTAAGTCCCTGGTTTAGTAAAAGTCCAAACAAATAGCCACACAGGCTTTGCCTCACCGCACAGGGGTTCACTCTCCCTAGACAGTCCACACAGGTCTGGTTCCAGGCATGAGCTAACATCTAATGAATCTGGGAGTTTTTTATAGAGGCCTAAATGAGCTGACAAGCTTCAGCTGGCCTCATCAACTCTGTCTGCACGACGCCCCACACTCTCCCTAGAGGTATGAGTCATTCATGAGCCCACTAGCCTCAGCTGGGCTTCATCAACTCCCTAGTTGTATAAGTCGGCATAAAGCCTGAATCTGGGAGAAATATATCTACCCCCCTGGATGCAACCAGGTGACTTTACCTTCCTGCTGTCACAATATATATATATATATATATATATATATATATATATATATATATATAATATATATATATATACGCTGATCCTGTCAAAGTCTGGGTGGTGAAATGCGTTAAGCAGAATTATTAATGTCCTTACTTACGGAGGTATACTCCTCATATTCCTCACTCTCCGAAGACCAGGAAAGGGGGAAAGGACATTGGATGAGTGTAGCACCTGGAAATGTAAGTTTAGTTGTTTCTTTGTTTTCCTTGCCCTACTGAACATTGGATTTGTGTAGAGTAAAGGGTTTTTAAGGAAGGAGAAGTGGTGGAGGAGTGTGCATATGTATCCTAGATATTCTGAGTGGGTAAAGCACTTAGTGACCTTTTTAATATAAAGGTCATATGTATTTGGTAGTTCACCAATTCACAAGCACTTTTAGGTGGAATAACGCATGGTAATGCGGTTAAACACAAAGTTGATCTCTGTTGGAGCATGGATTGGTTACCATGGATGAAACTTCTGCACAATTACTGAAATTGACTGCATCCTTGGTGAACACTTCTCTGTGGCTGTGTTTGCGGATAGACATGTTGTACTAGTTTACACTATTATTCGCTTTGTCCTTTTTTTTTATATTGCAGAGCAGCTTAAATAGGGAGTTGGGCTATTTGGTGACCACAGAGTATCGGGACTTACACAACAGTCATTTCATTCCTGAGTTGGCAGACCCTTTAAAATCCTAATTTTATAGATTTGCGCTAGTATTGTACACAAAATAAAGTCCAAATAGTGAAAGAGATTCTTTAAACGATATATGCACCATCCATCACTAGAAATGTGTGTTCTTGGGTGTGAGCCTCCACCTTATAAAGTGCTTGCTTACTGACTCCAAAAGACCCCTATTACAGAGGGTCAATCTCACTTATGGCTTATAAACCCTGCTGGGGCCTCTATCCATCCAAGGGAAACAGGAGATAGGAATAAGATAACCGCCACTTATAGAGGCTTGATCGTGGAAGAAAGAAGGAAAAAAAGAATAACGTTTTCTATAGCATAAAATCCTTTAGACTTTTCAATCAAATACAATGATTGCACCTACATCATATAGTATAAAAAAAAAAACGCATGTAATCAACAAGTTGGCCGGCTCCAAACAGCAGCCCGTCCTTCTGGGAATTGCATACTCAGTGATGTGAGCGCGTTGTTCCACCCTACGCATTTCGTCACAAACCGACTCCATCTAGGGGCACGGGCGGCGTACTGACTCACTGCTATAAATAGGAAAAACATTGGCAAACCACGCCTCGGTCTGATCCTCAGTAGTCTTTCAGAAGGACCTACCATCTTAAAGGGCAATGCCCTTACGTGTGCTACTAAATTGAATAAATATAAATCAGGGATATCAGGGAACTCTATTGTTAACACAGACGTCCTTGCACATTGAAGCAAACATAAAACTTACCAATAATAAAATGCAGGAACGCAACACTGAGATAGCAATCATACCAGTGTCACGTCTGTAACTGTAATATGATAAGAACGTCTCACAAAGTGATTAGTGACCCCTGCTGGAATAAAAAGAAATAAAAAAATCTGAAATAAAAGGAATGCAAATGAAATGTGAAAATTTTAAGCTAAGGGACCACACCCCACTAGGTGGCAACTGCCACCTGTTGGAATAGTAGTTTTTGACTATTCCAACAGGTGTCAGTTGTCATCTAGTGGGGTGTGGCCCCTTAGCTTATAACTTTTACTTTTCCTATGCATTCCTTTTATTAAAGACTTTTTGATTTCTTTTTATTCCAGCAGGGGTCGTTTATCACTTTGAGAGATGTGGCCCCATATATGCCATGTTTATATTATAAAAAAATATGTTTTTTTTTTTTGGTTCCCCTTCATTGAGGTTATATAAAATTTCCGTTACCACTCTCATCATATTACAGTTATAGACGTGACACCAGTATGATTGCCATCTCGGTGTTGCGTTCCTGCATTTTATTATTGGTAAGTTTTATGTTTGCTACCATGTGCAGGAATTCTGGGTTAACAATAAAGTTACCAGATATTCCTGATTTATGTTTATTCAATTTAGTAGCATATGCAACGGCATTGCCCTTTTTTTAATTCAATCTTATTTTATTATATTATATGCAAGAGAAAGACAGAAAAAGACACACTTCGTCTTAAACATTACAAACAGTGATAGGATACACCATCGACAGGTATCATGTATGGCAAAACAAAGCAGGGCTAAGTTACACATATAAGGATTGAGCACCTGTGTAGGAGGACCTCCGTGGGATTTTTGTAATATCAGTCCCTGTACAAGAATAAATGAGGTAAGGAAACCTTTATCTGTATTTCTGCAAAGGGGATCCTAGGTCCTCCGTATGCAACTTATCAGATGAGATTATACACAAATCTGTTTGGAGAATATGACGTAGGGTCACTCATTGGGTTATTGGCATTAAGTAGATCGAAGCCCTGGTACGTTTTCTCACTGTATTCCTAGAGGTGTAATTAGATATAGAGAAAAGAAAAAAAGAATCAGGGTCAGGGGCAGATAGAAGGGGACAATTAGGTAGGGGACAGGAATCAGAATCCCAATCACTCCATCACGGTCCCACGGCGGACCCGTCCAGGTCACGTCCCGCCCAGGACACAAACTCAGAGGAGTATCGGAACACGGACCACGAAGTCCATGTGAGAGAGAACTGTTCACTTTTACCACTTTCCTCCGCCAGCAAGCGTTCCAGGTCTCTAATGTGGTCCACCTCAACAGCCCAATCTCCCAGGGAAGGCATGGTTGTCGATCTCCAATGACGGGGAATCACTATTCTGGCCGCCGCCAAGAAGTGTCGCAATACATCATTTCTGATGGATTTAAATGACCCCGGGATTATAGACAGGAGGGCCACCTCAGGTGAAGGCTGGATAGAGGTCGCCATCAGTTTGCAGTAAAGTGTGAAAATTCGCTGCCAGAACCTCCGCACAGGAGGGCACTCCCACCAGATGTGGAGCATGGTTCCCCGGGAGTCGAGACACCGCCAGCAGGCATCCGACACTTCCGGATTGAAGTGATGAATAGATGATGGACATCTGTACCATCTCGTTATTAGTTTAAACCCCTTCTCCTGGGTCTTAGTGGCTAGGGATAATTTGTGAGTGAGGATGAAACATTTTTGCCAGTCAATAGGGGAGATAGGGTGATGCAGATCTGTCTCCCAGGCCACCGTGTACGGTGGAAGGTCAGGGGAGTGGATATCGAGCAGAATGGAGTACAGTTGAGATACAACATGTGTTGGAGGCTCCACCTGCATGAGCAGTTCCTCGAATCTCGTCAGTTCAGCAAGAATGTCTGTAATAGACGGGAAAGTCCGGATGTAGGAGATAGTCTGTTGCATCTGAAGCCACTGCATGGGGTGACGGGGGGTCGGACCGGCAGGGGTATCTGACCGTAAAGTGGGGTCTGCACGAAGGACCTGGGCAAGTCGTCTATGATCCTCCTTTCGCCATGGTCCGAATCTTGTTACAGACATAGCTGGTGGAAAGGCCGGTGTCCCAAAGAAGGGAGTCATAGGCCCCATGTGGTTTGACAAGCCCCTTCTGGACAACATGCGGTCCCAGATCCGAATCGTTTGACGGGTAAGGTCATTGAGAGGGCCTGAACCCCCCCGGACCGTGGGCAAGGTCCACGGGAGAGTGGAGAGTTCAATTGGGTTCATGTGGCCTTCTAATTGGACCCAAAGTTTGGTGGAAGAGTGGTGAAACCAGTCTAATATGCGGGTAAGCACCGCTGCTTTATGGTATAGGGAGGCAATTGGGGCTCCGGCCCCCCCCCGAGCCTTTGGGAGAGACAGTGTTTCATACCGTATCCTTGGACGGGCCGCATTCCAAATAAATTTGGAAAACAGCTGGCGTATTTTCTTGAAGTACGAGTTGGGTATGTGAATAGGGATGGTCTGAAACAAATATAAGAACCTAGGGAGAACGTCCATTTTCAGGGCATTCACTCTACCCAGCCAAGAGAGCTGTTTGGACGCATAGTTGGTTAAATCTGCTTGGGTCCTAAGGAGTAGGGGGGCAAAATTCAGGGAAAAAAGTTGGGAAGCATCCGCCGGTATTTGAATTCCGAGATACCTTATGGAGGGGGAACCAGTTTTGAAGGAGAAAGTAGACGCTAGTCGTCGTAGGGCCGATGTGGGCAGAGATATGTTAAGGATTTCCGATTTATTGTAGTTAACCTTGAAGTTGCTAACTTCTCCAAATTTCTGAAACTCCTGCAATACCGAGGGCAAAGTTGTGTGTGGATGTGTCACGAACAAGAGCAGATCATCTGCAAAAAGAGCGAGTTTCGTATGTGTGGGCCCGACTGTTATGCCGTGGATAGAGGGATTGTTACGTAGAGCAGTAGCCAAATGTTCCATAGTGAGAACATACAGGAGGGGGGATAGTGGGCATCCCTGTCGTGTCCCGTTGGATACAGAAAAGGCTGGAGAAAGCGAGCCATTCAGTCTAATCCTAGCATACGGAGAGGAGTAAAGGGACATTATTCTCGCCATCATATTAGTTCCCACACCTATTTGTTGCAGGGATAATCGAAGGAACTGCCAGTCGACTCGGTCGAATGCCTTCTCGGCATCGACTGTTAAGAGGCATAGTGGGATATCGTGGGACCGGGCATAGTTGGTTAGAAGAAGGGTCTTCAGGGTGTTATCTCTAGCCTCACGGCCACTCACAAAGCCGACCTGGTCTAAGTGTATTATCCCAGGCAACAACGGTTGTATTCTATTGGCTAGAATTTTAGCAAAGACTTTCAGATCGACCCCAATCAAAGAGATCGGCCTGTAGCTTGCACATAGAGTAGGGTCTTTGCCTGGCTTTGGGATGAGGGATATGTGGGCCTCAAGTGTTTGTGAGGGGAACAAGGAGCCCTCCGACAAAGAGTTGAACATCTTAGTTAGAAAAGGTGTGAGGAGGGCGGCAAAAAGTTTGTAAAACTTAGGAGTGAAGCCGTCTGGGCCCGGGCTCTTTCCACTCGGCGTACCCGCTATGGCTTTGGCAACCTCCTCTTCTGTGATTGAGACTTCCAGATCAGCGATGATGTCATCATCTAATGTGGGGAGCGCGGTTTCTGAGATATATGACACCTGGTCTTCCACCCTGGAAGAAGGGGAACCAGTCCCGTGAGTCTTAGATCTATTGTACAGGGACTGGTAGAAGTCTCTGAATTCCTCTGCCATCTTAGTGGGTGAGGAGACCAATTCTCCCTGTGCCCCCCGAATATGAGGCACAAAGGTGGAAGTCGCTTTTGGGTGCAGGGCGCGAGCCAATGGCCTACCACATTTATCTCAAAACTTATATTGATGGAAAGCGAGCTTATCTGCATATGTGCGTGCAGAGGCTTCATAAAGCTCTCTGAGTTGTGATCGCGCCTTAGAAACGTCCGCCAGTGTTGTCACTGTCGGGGATCGCTTGTGTTCAGTTTCTAAGTTCCTAAGCTTTTGGTTTGCTGCCTCAATGGCGGCTGAGCGCTCCTTTTTAAGACGCGTACCCATTTGGATAAAGGCACCTCGTAGAACCGCCTTCAGTGCCTCCCACTGAAAGGGCAACGATGTCGTATCTGAAGCGTGGTCCGCAAAAAAATTAGATATTGTATCCGAAACCCTTTTCACACATTCTGGATTCGTAAGCAACGAATCGTTCAAGCGCCATGACCACTCCCTATTCGGAGTGGAGGGGAGCGAGAACGTCATATGTATAGGAGAGTGGTCAGACCAGACCATTGGGTCTATGGTGCAGTCCGGGGACCAGTCTAGACAGCTATGGTCACTCATTAGGTAGTCTATGCGACTATAGGTGTGATGGACATGGGAGAAGTGGGTATAGTTGCGGGCCGTGGGGTGCAACACCCTCCAAACATCCACTAGACGCAGATCGTAAAATGCCCGTTTTAGAGCCCTCAGTTTGGGGAAGGAGATACACGATCGCGAGGTGGAGGAATCTAAAAGTGGTTCAAGAGGGGTGTTAAAATCTCCCCCCAGTACGAGCTTACCCTCCATGAATCCCGACAGAACCCTCAAGTATTGTAACGCGGCCAATACTTGGTTAATATTAGGGAGGTAAATGTTGGCTACCGTAAATTTGGTACCCCATAACATGAATTTCACAAACACATACCTCCCCTGTGGGTCCGAGAGATGATCAAGTACCTCTATAGGGAGCGTCTTATGAAAAGCCACAGACACTCCCCTGGCTTTCTGGGTTGGGCTAGTGCTGTGGAACCACCTGTTGAAATATCTGCTGGAGCAGGAAGGGGTGGAGGCAGAGTGAAAATGTGTCTCCTGGAGAAGAAGCACATTGACCTGGCGTTTGTGCATTTGATACAGGATTTGTCCTCTTTTGGTGGCAATATTAAGCCCATTGACATTGTAGGAACAGAATTGTAGCCTAGGGCGAGAGATCACCGTGTGAGCCATGACGGAGCGACAGGGGGGGAGGGTGAGGGGAGGTGAGAGAGAAATAAGGAAAGAAACAGAAAAGGGGGAAAACACAGCAGGGGAGGAAGAGAGGAGGTAGAGCGATGTGGGGAAGAGATTGAACAGAGAGAGCACCTGGGGAAGGTGGCTCAAAAATACTAAAGTGTGCGCAAAAACGTAACACTTCGTGAAATATCACGTAGTAGGCACGAACTGTGCCAATCCTATTTAGGGGGAGAGAACGGGATTAGAACAGCTGAGCTGTGTTCCCGACAACCTAGCAGGCATAAATAACATAACTGTAAAGTAACACACCCAATGACCGTGGTATTTAAAGCTTACCTGTCTAGTCACTAAAGAGCAATGTCAGATTAAATACCATTGGTACGCTTGAGTACAATAAACAATCAAAAATGACATAAAAAAGAAAAAAGAACATCAGTGAAGAACAAGGTGTATACAAACTGGTGGCAAGATAAAGGCACAGGTATTCCCGCGTAATCATGCGGGGGTAGGAAACATCAATTGCTACATTTATAGCAGCATTAACTATGATTGTCATCACGGCTCAGCTCAGATATCTGTGTAAACGCACAGAAGGTGTCAGTGCCAAGGTCAGCCAGTTTCAAGCCCCCAGGACATAAATGCCCAGAGCCCAAGGGAAGACCCGGAGGTCCCCGGACGAGCCAAAGGGCTATGTCCGGGAAACCCCAAGCCAACCCGCAGAGCCAGAGCCATGAGAGAACATATCAACATCACTGGCCGCTTTTCCAGAACCCCATCAAGTACAACCGCACCAGCCGAGGGCAGCGAAGTGCTTTTCGAGCCATGTGAGACAACTAAACCGTCAGCAGCATTTAAATAGCAACGTTAGCAAGAGTCAGTGGGCTGAGAGTGCAAGTACACTGTGAAGACATAACAAAACAGGGAAAACAGAAGGTGGACCTGGCCGGAGTCTCATAAAAGAGCTGTATCCACCTAGTAAGTAAAAGGACATAGCAGAAAGAACCATTTCAGGTCTCAGACGACAGAGTCCGGATCAGTCCTCTGGTGACGTGGCTCGCCGCTCTCTAGGACCAGAAGGTACCGATCTAGACTGAGGGCGTCCTCGACGTTGCAGAGGAGGGCCCGGTAGCCGCTGACGGTCATCTGGGGGGTCCAACCAGTTCGGGACGACAACAGGGTCCCGGCTCAGGAACAGGAAGAAGGCAGGAAGCTGGTCCGGGTCTGAGAGGACAAATTTGTGGTTATCTTCCCGGGTCACTTTGATGCTGAATGGGTGACCCCAAGTGTACGTGGCGCCTACTTGGCGAAGCAAGTCCAGCAGAGGGCGGACCATTCGCCGCATGTACAGCGTGTTGCGGGAAAGGTCCGGATAGAGGTGTATAGATGATCCGTGAAAGTCTAGTGGCCCCAGGCGCCAGGCCTTGCGCAAAATCTCCTCCTTTAGGGTATAGTAGTGCACCCGGCAGAGGACGTCACGAGGGCGGTCCCTGCGATCCCCTCCTATGCCTCCCACTCTATGTACTCTGTCCAATTCAATGGGAGATGTAACTTCCCTGCCCAGGACCTGGTTAAGGATAGCAATGACAGTGGGTTTGAGATCAGTACCTGAGGTCGCCTCCGGGACCCCCTGCAGCCGGATGTTGTTCCTGCGACTCCGGTTCTCACTATCTTCTATCCGGAGCTGGTGTTGCCTTAGACGGGAGAGATGAGCCGTAGATGCATTTTCAAGCGCCGTTATGCGGGCTGAGTGGTCTTCTTGGGTGGTGACCATAGCAGAAACCGTGACCTCAGACGCGGAGACCCGTTGTTTGAGGGCATTTAGTTCAACATGGAGAGAAGTTTCCATTTTGGAAGCCCAGGAATCAAAGTCAGCTCGGAAGGCAGACAGTATGGCAGTGGATGTGGCGCCTGGGGAAAGCGTCTCTGCTGAGACAGTGCCCTCGCCAAGGGCAGTGGGATCCATCAGAGGAGTCGGGTGTGTACCCGGGCCGGTCCCACTGGCAGAGGAAGCTGCTGCAGTCGGGGGAGGAGGTTGTGATCTGCCTGAGGCTCGGGTTGACGAAGGTTTATCCTTCCCTGTACGGGAGTCCTGCGATGTTGTGCGTAGCAGGTACCGTTGAATAGTACCTTGTTGCAGTTCAGCGGAGTCAGCAGAGGTAGAGCTGGAAGCCGCCATCAGCCGGTTGGGCGTGATTGGGTGGGAACGTAGCCTGCGGTCGTCGGGAGAGCACAGAGCTCAGCGGTGCATGTCTTCAGCCCTCCATCCTCAGCCACGCATCATCAAAGGTGGAACGGATGAGCAGAGGATGCGACCCGTGTTGCAAATGGGGATCAGTGCTTACTGTGATGTTACTGTCCTTTTGGAGTGCCTGTGCATGTGCTGCAGCACAGCGACACGGCAGTTTAGGCAGTACCGGTGGCCGAGGAGGGAGTGGATGGAGGTCAGTGGTAAGAGTTGAGAGTTAGCACTGAGTCCGGGTGGAGCAAGATGGCCGCTACACTTCTTGGCAGTGTGTGACTGGAGGAGTGCGGGGAGGGCGAGATGGATGAGGTATAGGCTCAGCTGCCCCATAGGCCAGAATAGCCAGGATTTGATGTATAGGGTGAAGCAGGTTGAAGTGGGCAGGGGGGGGACCCAGCAGCACTATGGTCGGGTGTAGCAAGATGGCCGCCCCTTAAGCCTATGGGATCAGGGCTCCCACCAGGTACTCCCGTCTGCCAGCCAGGGGGGGATTAGCCTAGGTCTAATGTCCTGTATTTCACCCCTGCCCCGCTTACCCTGTGTGGGATGGTCCTTCCTGCTGGATGCTGCGTTGGGTGTAGTGGGAGCAGCAAGATGGCCGCCGACTTCCAGAGGTAGGCCGGAGCCGCGGACTTTCCTAAGGCTGGCCGCCGCGGGTGTGTGAGGCCGAACGTTCCGGGATCTCTCAGGCAGCTAGCTCCATCCAGTGCAGGCACAGGTGTGGCCGAGCCTCTCACCGTAAACCCCGCCGACCGCGGCACTCCAGGCCGGAGGATGCAGATGTTATTGTAGGCCGCAAGATGGCTGTCAGGCTCCGGAGCCGACCACGGGCCAGGAAGAAGACCGAGGGGGCTCCTTACTGTACAGACACCCCCATCCAAGCCTGGATGGAGACGCAGGGTGTCCTGTGGGTATCCGTAGACCCCTGGGAGGTGTTGGAGGCTTTGTGGGCCCCAAGATGGCGTTGGGCCCGAGCTGCATGGAACTGGCCTGGCAAGTTCTGGACGGCCGGCCCAAAGTCAAAAATGTACACCGGATTGCAGGTAGGAGACCCTCAGGAGCAATGGGGGTAGATTTGGAGTATCATCCAAGTAATATGTAGCGAGGATGGCTATGGATGGAAGGTATGGTTGCAGAGCTCAATGTCTGCACGTCTTCCTCAGTCGGCTCCCCGGCATTGCCCTTTTTTTAATCTTTATGAAAGACTACCCGAGGATCAGGCCAAGGCCTGGTTTGCTAATGTTTTTCCTATTTATAGAGACAGTATGTCAGTTGTGCCCCTGGACAACGTCAGCTTGTGACGAAACGCGTACAGTGGAACGATGTGCTGACATCACTGCATAAGCAATTCCCAGAAGGACGGGCTGCTGTTTGGAGCTGGCCGGCTTGTTGATTACATGCTTTTATATACTATATGATGTAGGTGCAATCATTGTATTTGATTAAAAAGTCTAAAGGATTTTATGCTATGGAAAACGCTATTCTTTTTTGGGGCTCTTCCATGATCGAGCTCTATAAGTGTCAGTTTTCCTATTCCTATCTCCTGGTTCCCTTGGATGGATAGAGGCCCCAGCAGGGTTTATAAGCCACAAGTGAGATTGACCCTCTGTAATAGGGGGTCGATTGGAATTGGTAAGCAAGCACTTTAGAAGGTGGAGGCTCACAATCAAGATCACACATTTCTGGTGATGGATGGTGCTCATCGTTTGAAGAATCTCTTTCACTATTTGGACTGTTTATTTTGTGTATAAAAATTTCTATACTAGCGCAACTTTATGAATGAGGATTGTTGTTACTGTGCAAGACTGACAGGACAGTTGCTGCTATATAGGTTCCCATTGAATAGCACAGTTTTCTCACACATTTTAGACCCTTTAAATTGCCCACATTGTATAAAATAAAATAAAAAGTTTTATTGTTTTAAAAAATGTTTTTATTCTAAATGGTCAGTGCTTAAAACCCAAGTGCAATGCCAAAGAAGCCAATTTCCAATTGCAAGTAATCAGAATGAATACAGGTCCTTGGAAATCAGAAATACTTCCAAACTTTGCAGAAAATACTGATGAGTGAATATAAATCTCCAGAGTGACCAAAGCTATTGGAATAATAAATCAGACTTTGGATGACACATTTTCCATACATTTCTGAAAAAGAATGATGGCTTATCTATTCTTCAAACATATTTGAAAGTCATTGGATGATTTATTTGGTAGAACATTGAGTACAAGGTCTATCATTTGTTAGGATTTTACTCTTCTATAGGGGTTTAGATTGTACTTGGACAAAGGGGGTTCATGACTTCACTGACCTACACTGATTAAGCTACTCATATACCAAGAAATGTCAGTTTTATTGGATAGTAAGCAGGAAGCAATATGTAATTAGAAGGATTACACAACATAAATCTGTGTTGTAACTACTACAGATACCTAAACATTTGGAAATAGTTTTACTTCTATGGAAACTTTAGTAACATGAGGTAAATGTGGTTAACATGCACTATATCTGTTTTAAAGAATGATCTGCCTGTTTTTCTGTAGAATTTAAAGGATAAGTTCACCTTTTAACAAAAAATAATAGATGCACTTTTTTTTACTAAATACGGGTGGAATATGAAACATTTTCCAAAAGGTGAACTTATCCTTTAACATTAACATACAGACTTACATAGTTTTGTCTAATGCTTTATACTAAAGTAGCTAATAAGCATACAAGCAGGTTGTACATGTGAACGTTTCAAGAGAGAAAGATTTGAGATTTCAACTTGTCGAAAAAGAATATAGTTGTCTATAGTAACTAGCAATTTTCCAACTGTATTTTTTATGCACAGATATCAAATGCTTAACTGATTAATAAGGGAAACAGCACTGTATTGTATCTCTAAAAGGGGAATCTTGTCAATGATCTAAATTTAAATAAATAAATAAAATCATCTAGGCAACCAAAAAGAGGGCATATATGCAAGTGGACATTTAGCGATAATAGTTAAAATTACTTCTCTTGTTCAGATGTTTGAGAATGTATGAAGTGATGTATGATTAGTTCATTATCGAGAGACCAATTGAGCAAAAAATTAAGCTCTGTGAAAGAAGCCACATTTGTAAATACTGACTATATGCCAGCTGAATCCTAATCAGACCAGCAACTACTGCTGTGTTTTAAAGACTACAATAGAGCATTTCAGCCATTCTTTACATGATCATACTAGTAACCACAACAGCTACAGATCAATAGCCGCTCTAGACCTCTAGCATAAGCAGTATATCCAGTACTATACCTACTAACCGCCTATATTTTAACCTGACAACATTTCCAAAACCAAAATTCCATTATTTGATTATTTTAGTGTCTGTGTGCCAAACCCTTAACAAACATGCTTCAGTGCTCTAATACCACCGAAACATCACCATATCCTCTTTCCTATATAATATTTTAATTCTACATTCTTCTCCGCTATACACCACCACATGTTACTGCATGCAGCTTGAGCTCTCTCCATTGCTATCTAGAGAGATAAAAGCATTGTTGTAAGTTAATTTAAGCAAACAAATTCTAAAAAACTGAAGCAAAAGAGAAACAAATGAGATTTCTTCTTTAAATTCAAAAGAGGAATCGGATTGCTTGTTTTGGGCTTAGCTCTTCATAAGGCCCCTTTCACACTGGGGCGGTTCGGCGGTTTTCTTCCCCTACCATACTGTAGGCCAAGTTAAGAAAATGTTCCTTTGCTTTATTAAAGAAAATGTTCCTTGTCTTGATATTTCTCAAGCAAATTATGATCTATTTAGACACCCCAATTCACAGCCCCAGGGTCCGGTGTTGTTCGGGGCATGGCGTGGTGGGCCTGGTAGTGTGAGTTGGGGCCTTTTCTGACATTGGGAGCTGCGATGCACATCAGGGGTCTTCCCCCTTCTCCCCTCCCCTCCCCCTGGGGGACGGGGCGGTCGCCCAGCTGCGCATCGGCGCCACGCATCCGGCGCGTCATGTCTGACATCCACCCTGGTCGACGTCATCACATGAGCGCCGTGTTTTCCATCTGGCGGTCAATATGAGGGAGTGAGTCCTTTGGCGCCACTCGCCGGCCGTCCGCTGCCTGGGAGATGGCGCCTCTCCCCCCTCATACTCGCCAGCGTGACATTGGCGGCTACAGGGCATTCGCGGCAAGGCAAGCATTTCCTTTCTGGCACAGGCATCAACACACGTAGTCAGGGGTTGAGAAACCAGGAACATCTTACATTGGGCAAAATGCACCTTCAACTCCTTCCATTCAGGTAAATTAATTGTCCCTAATCACACACTCCTTTCCTTCCTTCCCCTTTCTTACTTTTCTTTATGCACATTTTTGTTGGCACACAGTCCCCTCTATTCACTATGACAGTGTTCCCTATGTTGGAGCATTTTTATTGTTTGCAACACAGCTTCACTATCACATATCATTGATAGCGTTCACAATGTTGGAGTATTTCCATGTCTCCAACATAGCTTCACTATCATACACCTTAGGCTGCGCCCTCCCTTTCTCTTCTTTTCTTCCCCCCCCTTTTTCAATCCCCCCACGACGGTGCTTTTATGTTGGAGCATCCTCATTGCCCTCAACAAGCTCACCATCACACATTTACCCTTTTTCATTTTTTCAATTTTCTCACTTTTCATTGATAGCGTTCTTAACGTTGGAGCACTTTATTGCTTTCAACATAGCTACACTATCACATATTTTAGTTATTCTGTTTATTACCACCCCTTCTCATTCACATTCACTTTTTACCCTTCCACTGCTGTACATAGGGTCCATCACCCTTCAGCAATTTAACACACAAATTCTTTGCATTTCACATTCATTTTCAGATGGCCCAGGAGTCTTTATGCATGTGCCCCTTGACCCTGGTGAAGATCACATGTTCAGCTCACACAATGATGCCTGCCTCCTTGCTGCGCTACCTGTTATGCCGCCTCAGCTCCCATGTCGGACTGTGTCCCCGGCCGCCTACATGCCCCCTGCTGTGCCCATACCATCACCCGACCTGTAAGTATGGGCTGTTGATTTAAGTACATATTTCTCTCCCCCTTATATATAATTTTTCCTTAACAAGCCTAACCTATCATTTGATACAATGTTCTTGTATTATAGGCATCCATTAACTATCAGCTCCTGATGAGCGGCATGACAGCCACGAAACGCGTCGAGCTTCAGGGTAGTTGTTGATGCTTGAAATAGACTTCAAAAGAGGTAGTGATCCAATCAACAGTAAATGGCTTCAAACATGCTTGGAGCAAAAATAGATCTAGACAAAAAAAAGAAACAAAAAAAGAAAATACACCACATGTATGAATTAAGAAAAAATGGGCAGACTTGATGGACCATTTTTTTCTGCCATCACTTTTCTGTGGTTCAGCTGGCTGAAGGAAAAAAAAACTGAACTGATTCGCCCACACACATTTAATGTGGATGCGGGAATCCTCTCAGCTGTGACATTGTATTCTCACAGCAGGGCGCCCATGCCGTCAGAATACACTGATCAGCGTTATATGGCTACATGTGCTGATCTAGCAAAAATTTACCAACAATCCGGTTCATGAGAAGTTGATAGATAGATGGCCTTTTAATGAATGGGTACTGCCATACATGGATCAAAATTCTGCCAGATCCTACTGAACCAGCTGAATTTTGATCATCTATGCATGGCCAGCTTAAGTCTTTATATTGAGTCAGATCACACTGAATCTGCTGAGAAATACTTGCATTCATCTATGATAGCTTTGCCTAAGAAATATCTAAAAGGTAATAAATATTAATGGGAACATATAACAAAACACACAGAGGGGTTTTCTCAAATTTCACTGCAAATGTGGAAATGCACTGTGACATCTATCAGTCCTTGCCTCATTACAAATGTTACATCATTTGTAATTTCATGCAATACATGAAAATAAATTCTATGTTCATTTCAAGAGTACAACATTTTTTTTTTTCATGCAGCAGTATTCATATGTTTTAGATGTAGAGCAGTAAAACAATTTCCACACAAGGACAACATTCTCAACTTCAGCAACACTTTCAGGTTTTTGTGTTAGGATGGTCATGCAAGGACAAATCTATTTAGAGATGACAGATTTGCCTGTCATGAAAGAGATGGGTTGGACCTTGACCCAAAAGAACATTTCCTTCTAACCTTTTTTCCTGTTATCTAACGTCAGGGAAAGGCTTATTCCCTTTTCTCATGCTTAGCAACATCTAGAGTCATTAGGCATAATTATAACTTAAGCACAGCTGTCTGTCACTAATTTAAAATCAAATCCAAAGGCATAGCTTTGAAGAATAGGAATAATACTTAACCTATCCTTTCCACTGATCTCCAACAAAAAGTTACATTACCTGCGAAATCTTCATCATCCATCACCTTTGTAAATGTTGGATGCCTGGTCCTCCTCTGCACACTGTCTTTCTCCCAGGATCCTACAGAACTGCATGACAGTACTGATGTGGGGGCCAAAAGGTGGGAACCACAAAACACAGTGATTGACAAGGTATCTGACACACCAGGAAGGGTGGCAGATACTGAAGATGTTTCAGCCAGTGTAGCTGGTAAAGACAGATTTTGCCAGCACAAGACAAGTATTGTTCTTTTTCTTTGCTAGATTTGATTTGGATATACATTTTAGAATGTTCACAAATTCACTTTAAATTGAAAAAGCATTTCCCTTTTAACTGGAAAAACGGTCTAGAAATCCCTCCCATGAGATACCAACTTCATCTGACATTGGGAAAGGCACAGAGAAAAACACTTCACTATCTCTAATAGAGGCTTAATGATATTTTTATTACATTATGGCTTTTCAAGGGTAGGTGTATAACTGCAATCAAATTTTTTAATTAGAAAATATAACTATTTTAAGCATTTGTGTAAATCACAGTATGCATAATGCAAGGATAAGGATGATATACCCTTACAAGGTTGAAAGCTAACCAAAAATGTATGTATTTAAGCTCAAGCAACAAGGTGACCATAGCAAGTGATGATCCTTCATATAAATTAATAAATCATCAAAGAAAAGTAAGTTTAGAATTCAGCTTTACAGTTGTTGTTTTGGGAAAACAAACAGCTGCTGACACGGATGAAGAAGTCCTTGAACACACCTAGTGAAGCTTACAATACCTGCTGCTTCACTTGAATCCTGGGTTCTGATAGACAAAGCTTTGGCATTTTCAAATAGTGTTGACATTTTGCCTTTTCTTTTTCTGCCTCTTGCATATTTCTATTGCCACTTAGGCAGCCAATCATATAGTGATAGGCCATTGGAAATAAGGAAGGAAAGCAGTTGGGAAAAACTGGGCAACCATAAGCACCAAGAAGACTGGGTAAACTTCAGGCAACTCTTTTGCATTTTTGGATTGAGTTGGAGCTTGCATGCCCTTTCCTGCCTCCTCATTCTTACTGCCTCTCAAGCAGCCAATCACATTGATGGACCAAGGAGTATGTGAAACAGGGGGAGCCAATTGGGGAAGACAGGGCATGTTTCATTGTATAATGTCGAAGCTTTGCCAGAGAGAACTGCCCAGGATTTGGGTGAAGCAGGAGATAATTAAAGCTGCTGCAGCTTTAAGTTTCATAAAGTGACAGAGCCTCTTTAAAATTCCTTGTTGAAGAAATAAATAAACCCAATAATTATGTGCAGGCAAAGAACACCTTAGCCGTATACATCACAGTGGAAGTATATACTGTATAGAAGCAGCTCTGCTTCCAAACGAAATTTTGAATCCAAAAATAAATTTATAATAAATTGCAACTCATCAATCTCTAAAATGTAGTTGTTGCATTAGTTTTCTATTTATAGTTAGTTTTTTTCTCTTACCTATAACCTGGTGACCCAGACAGTACCACACTTCCTGTCACAGTGGATTACTCTGAGTGTAGGAGCAAGAGAGACAACTTTGGACAGCAGTATTGTCATTCTATGGAGAGGGTAGTGGTATAGATGCACGAGCAGATTCAGACAGACTTGACAAACATTTTAAAGCTCAACTCCAACTAACACTTTTTAAGCAGTTACAGCAACAATTTTCTATCGACAGTGGCTCTAAAAGCTAATCACTGTAAGCACTCCTGTCTTTGTAAAATGGTTTGTCTCAGCTCTCTAAGGCCTCGTACACACGACCGATTTTCTCGGCAAGAACCAGCAAGAAACTTGCTGGCAGAGAGGTCTTGCCGAGAAAATCGGTCGTGTGTACGCTGCTAGCGGGTTTCTCGTCGAGAAAACCGACAAGAAACCTCGACGAGAAAATAGAGAACCTGCTCTCTATTTTCTCGTCGAGATTCTCCTCGGCATGTTTCTCGACGAGAAAAGTGAGTGTGTGTACACTTACCTGTCCGCCTGGAAGCCCGCGCATGTTCGAAATGAATTCGACGCATGCGCGGTAGCTTCCTAGGCATACGTAGGGTATACCAAGATGGCGGCGACGGCATCGAATGTGACGAGCGCATGCTCGACGTAGTCGATGACGTCACCGCGTACACTCCTTTCAAAGAACCGCGGGTTCTTTGAAACGAGCGTGTGTACACTCGGCCGGGACAAGTTTCTTGTCCAAGAATCTCGTCGAAAAAAACGACAAGTTTTTTTCAACGAGAATCTCGGCCGTGTGTACGAGGCCTAACTCTCACTTTTGCTGGACAGCTTGGTCTGTTAAAGTAAATTGACAAATTAACTTACTGGCTGGAATACCAGGTGAAAATAAGAGAAAAAAGTCTAAAAAAGAAAACCAGTGTATCCACTACATCTAAGAATCGATAAGCCAAATTTTAGTTTTTGGGTTAATACTTCTTTAATTATGTTATTATAAAATTAAACAGCAATGTTTTGAAATGAACTATCAATGAGTTTCCCACCTCTATAAAAAGTTACAATTTCTTGCAAACTAAGGAGTTTATTTTATTTATTTTTTTAAACCAGCCATTGCAGTTTAGATTTTAGCTCTCCCCTATCCTAAATATGTAATTTGAGAGCGCATGAATATAATTAGGCTACAGCTGGCCATACATACATTTTTCTTTGCGTTCCATCAGCAGGTTAAATTCTTCCAGCAGAACTATTGTGCTCTGGCAGCAGGGAATCTTCCTCGTCTTCAGAACACACTGATCAGTGTTTTGGGCTATAGCCGGCAGCACTGATTGTTTGGGAAAAACCCAACAAGCTGGTTGTACAGAAGTTGATCGATAAAACCTAGAGTTGAGCGGACACCTGGATATTCGGGTTCGACGGGTTCAGCCGAACTTCGCAAAAAAGTTCGAGTTCGGGACCCGAACTTGACCCCGAAACCCAAACCCCATTGAAGTCAATGGGGACCCGAGCTTTTGAGGACTAAAATGGCTCTAAAAAAGTAATGGAAAGGGCTAGAGGGCTGCAAATGGCAGCAAAATGTTGTTAAGAGCATGGCAACTGTTCTGCAAACAAATGTGGATAGGGAAATAACTTAAAATAACATAAAATACATAAAAATAAAAAATAATAATCTTGACCTAGGAGGACGAGGTCCATAGGGAGTGGGAGGTTGAGGTGGATGTGGCGGTGTAGGTGGAAGCGGCGGTGGAGAAGAACGAGGTTGCCAACACTGGTTTTTGTTTTTAATTTTTGTTTTTTTTAAATTAGGGTACACCCCAAAAGAGTGAGAAAGATCAAAAATACAACAATGGCTGGGTAAGTCCGGTATACAGGTCTATTCTGCACAAGGTACGGACAAGTCCTGTGGGATCCATGCCTGGTTCATTTTAATGAACGTGAGCTTGTCCACATTGGCTCTGGACAGGCGGCTGCGCTTGTCTGTGATAACGCCCCCTGCCTTGCTAAATACACGTTCAGATAATTCATAAGGCGTAAATAATAAATAAGGCGTAAAGGGCAAGCTCAGGCCATGTGCCCAATTTGGAGACCCAGAAGTTGAAGGGGGCAGACCCGTCATTCAGTACGTGTAGTTGTGTGCACACATACTGCTCCACCATGTTGGTGAAATGCTGCCTCCTGCTAAGACGTTCCATATCAGCTGGTGGTGCTGGTTGTTGTGGCGTGCTGACAAAGCTTTTCCACATTTCGGCCATGCTAACCCTGCCTTCTGAGGTGCTGGCGGTGCCCCAGGTGTGTTCGTGACCTCTTCCTCCTCCTCTGCATTCGCCTTGTGCTTCCACTGTGCCACCGCTGTCAGGTGGGAATGCCACCAGCAGCGCATCTACCAGTGTGCGCTTGTACTCGCGCATCTTACGATCACGCTCCAGTGAGGGAATTAAGGATGGTACGTTGTACTTGTAACGGGGATCCAGCAGCGTGGCCACCCAGTAATCAGCACCAGTTAGAATGTGGGCAACTCGGCGGTCATTGCGGAGACACTGCAGCATGTAATCGCTCATGTGTGCCAGGCTGCCCAGAGGCAACGAAAAGCTGTCCTCTGTGGGAGGTGTATCGTCTGTGTCCTCTGTATCCCCCCAGCCACGCACCAGTGATGGCCATGAGCTGGTCTGGGTGCCACCCTGCTGTGAACATGGTTCCTCCTCCTCCATCTCCTCCTCCTCATCCTCCACCTCGTCATCCTCCAGAACTGTGCCCTTGCTGGACAATTGTGTACCTGGCGTTTGTTGGTGCAGGAACCCACCCTCTGAGCCACTTGTGAATGACTGCCCTGAAAGCCTTGGAAATTATCCCTCTTCCTCCTCCTCCTGTGCCACATCCTCTTCCATCATCGCCCGAAGCGTTTTTTCAAGGAGGCATAGAACTTGGATAGTAACGCTGAGAACGGCATCATCGGCACTGGCCATGTTGGTGGAGTACTCGAAACAGCGCAACAAGACACACAGGTCTCGCATGGAGGCGGCCTAGTTATTGGTGGTAAAGTGGTGCTGTTCCGCAGAGCGACTCACGCGTGCGTGCTGCAGCTGAAACTCCACTATCGCCTACTGCTGCTCGCACAGTCTGGCCAGCATGTGCAAGGTGGAGTTCCACCTTCTGGGCATGTCACAAATGAGGCGGTGAGCGGGAAGGCCGAAGTTACGCTGCAGCGCTGACAGGCGAGCAGCAGCAGGGTGAGAACGCCGAAAGTGCGCACAGACGGCCCGCACTTTCTGCAGCAGCTCTCTCATTTGGGGGTAGTTTTTAAGGAACCTCTGCACCACCAAATTCAGCACATGCGCCAGGCAAGGGATGTGCATCAAACCGGCTAGGCCCAGAGCTGCTACGAGATTTCGCCCATTATCGCACACCACCAGGCCGGGCTTGAGGCTCACTGCCACCAATCATTCATCGGTCTGTTGTTCCATGTCCCTCCACAACTTCTGCGTGGTGTGGTGTTTTTCCACCAAACAGGAATGTTTTAAAACTGCCAGCTGTCGTTTACCCCTGGCTGTGCTGAAGTTGGTGGTGAAGGTGTTATGCTGACCAGATGAGGAGGCGGTAGAGGATGAGTAGGAGGAGTTAGCAACAGGAGGCAAACTGAAGCGCCCTGCAATCCTCTGTGGTGGAAGGACATGCGCCAAACTGCTATCCGTCTCAGGCCCAGCCACTACTGCATTTACCCAGTGTGCTGTTAGGGAGATATAACGTCCCTGACCGTGCTTACTGGTCCACGTATCCGTAGTTAGGTGGACCTTACCACAGATGGCGTTGCGCAGTGCACCCCTGATTTTGTCCCCCACTTGGTTGTGCAGGGAAGGGATGGCTCGCCTGGAAAAGTAGTGGCGGCTGGGCACGACGTACTGTGGGGCAGCCAATGCAATCAGGCTTTTAAAACTCTGCGTCTCCACCAGACGAAATGACAGCATTTCAAAGGCCAGGAATATTGAAATGCTGGCATTCAGGGCCAGGGATCGCGGGTGGGTAGGGGGGTACTTCCTCTTCCGCTCCAGTGTTTGGGAGATAAAATGTTTTGCCCAGAAAACGCAGCCAAATATTAATTTTTTGCCCTAAATTATTATTTTTTTGAATAGCAGAATAGGAGAACAGTATGTAAAGTGTGTATCTCACATACAGATATGCAGAAAATGCACCAGAAACAATTTTTTTTGCCCTAAATTTTTTTTTTGGAATAGCAGAATAGGAGAACAGTATCTAAAGTGTGTATCTCACAGTAACATATGCAGTGCTGGTGCACTGAGCTTGCATAAAATGTCCGCCGATGCCAACGTAACTAACAGACGGATAAAAGTTATCTTTTCTCTGGCACTGGGCTCAGGGCAGGATAAAAAGATTGTGCACTGCACCCACACAAAAAAAGCAAGGTAGATCGCTGAGTAATTTGATTTCTGATTCAGGACTCCCATCTAATTCTCTCCCTCAAAGCAGCAGCAGCGGCAACCTTTCCCTACACTAAAGCAGAGTGACGTGCTGTGCTATGTGCCTCTAGCTTATATAGAGGCTGGGTCACATGCTGCACTGGCCAATCACAGCCATGGCATTAGTAGGTATGGCTGTGATGGCTTCTAAGGGCACACGAGTTAAACGAATGTTGATTGGCTGCCCTGCAGCTTTTTAAAATGTGCCATTACATTGCCGAACACCGAACCCGAACATACAGTAAATTGTTCGGGTCCGGGTACCAAAAACCCAAAAGTCCGGTACCAACCCGAACTTTACAGTTCGGGTTCGCTCAACCCTAATAAAACCACTTCTGTACAATCAGCCTGTCCTGGAATAAAAATTCAGTCGATCCCTGCAGAACTGGCAAAATTTTGATCCATGTATGGCTTCCTAAATCCTTTTGTTGAATGCTGAGAAGTGATATTCATCTTTCTGTTGACTGGTACCTAGAAGAATGGAATTCATGCAATGCAATATAAAGACTGAACCAACCTGAGCATGTGGGCTGCATTGAAAACTACATCAAACTCAGAACTCTCTAGCTCCGCAGCCTTCTTTGCCATTTCTGCAGCTTCTAGGACTCGCCCTTCCTCCAGTAGGAATTGTCCTGCAAGGCCAAATAAATGTATGTAAATTAAACACATAATAGAACACGATAAACAATAATCATATCAGGAACTTAATTTGGGAATAAGTTAAAAGATAGATGCAATCAAGAAATCAATAAAGGGTATGTGTGAACAAATTTACTAACTTTATATAACGCTGAACTTGCAAACCCATGAACATTGTTCCGTTATTGCTTTGTTGGACTGCTGTTTGTCAAATATGATTCCTAGTGATCCTGCCAGTGTTGCAAGCTGTATCTAATTTTTCTCCATGGATGGACAATGCTGACACTGTTGCATTAAAACAGTAAGCAGCATTATTAGCCCTGTGGGTGAAGTCCACGCCTGGTCTGCCAGATAAAATGGTGATGTAATCTATGTTGACAAAGTACCCTCTGCACATCTCTCTAATGCCTGAGCTCATGGAAAATATAGCTGCCTGCACCTGAAGGGGGCACATTAAGTGCCTGCAAAAACAGCTGATTTTCTTCAGACAGGAGCAATGATTTGGAGGTACTTTGCACACTGATGAAAAACTTTGAGGGAAAGTAATCTAGCTACATATGAAAATAGTTAAAATAAGATTTTTGTATTTACCATAAAATCTCTTTCTTGATGTCCATTGAGAGACACAGGAATTCTTAACCAGTATGGTTTTATTGCAACCTACAGAAGATTGAGCCCCCGTATAACCCATTTTCCAAATGTCAAGCCTCAGTTTTGTGAGCAATCAGTACAAAGACAATATCAGAGGATTGAAACCTGTGTATCTCAGTGGACTTAATAAAAAAATATTTTACAGGAGGTACAATACAAAAATCTTATTTTCATTACCATCCATTGAGTATCAAGGAAATTCATGAGTTCTTTAACAGTCAAGATGTCCAAAAGTAGTCCAACTGAGGGGTGGAAAAAAGCCACTGAAAGGTGCAAAAGATGTGGAGATAATGCTACAAAAGAGTATCTGAAGGCGTAAAAACCTAAATAAAGGCTAGATGAAGAACAAGTTAAACCAAATATAGAAATTGCCATGACCATGATGAGGGCACTGAGGATATACCTGGTGCTCCAAACTGGGACAGCTGATGTATCCTCAGCTCCTCAAGCAAAGTGCCCCATTAATTTCACTTTTTTTTCTTCTATTTTCACCTGGTGATTCAGCCAGTAAGTCAACAGAGGAAAAAAAAAAAAAATAGAAAAGCTAGCAAAATTATAGTTAAACTTGTTTCAGCATAGCTGAAGAAAATGAGCCCAACTTCCTACAGCACCAAAAAACAGAGGCATGACTGTTAGAGTCGGGGTTATACAGGGTCTGGCTTCAACGTTTCCAGTTTGCCAGTGTCCCAACCTCCTCTACATGGCAGTATATCCTGACTGTTTCAAAATAGCTGTGTCCTTCAATAGGTGAAAAATTAAAGGGTTTATACCGAATATAAAGTAAATTCAATCATTAAAATATCATATGTTTTATTATAAATGTTAATGTAACCCTCAAAGTTTTTTTTTAAATTATTATTATTTATTAAATAAGCAGTTTTCATTAAAAGAGACCCTGGTGATCCTCACATAAAGGTCCTTGTTCAGGCATTTTTGGGTATGGGGGAACAACTGTCTCGCAACTGTGCTCCTGTGTTCCAAACTATGATAAAATCATGTTTCATCATGATCCAAGAGGAACTAAAAGTTATTTATTTTTGGTTTAATTTGATTTCTCAAATTGACCTCTGTGTCATTGTCTAAACCCATCCCCCAGGGAAAACCTATTCATTCAATTACTGTAGATAGGATGCACAAAATACAAACGTGTACAATGCATACATTCAAAACACACGGATGTAACTTTTCTGTGAAAAACTCTACAGTAGGTAAGATTCACTTATATCCAAATGGATACAACGCAACACCCGTATTTCATTATGTTAACCTAATGTTATATCTCTCATTCATTATTAAATCCAAAGAAACTGTGATAAATGAAACCCCCATTAGTAACTTATGTGTATATATAATATTCACCTGAAGATGGGTTTGCTGCTGTTACTAAGCCATTAATCTCAAACTACTAAAAACACTACTCACAGCGCTACCCCTTTAGGTTTTTATGTTTAGCTTATATCAATTCATGTGTTATCACAATACTACTTTAAAGTGGATGTAAACCCACCATCATCCTTTCTAAACTACTGCCATGGTGCTAATCTATAAGGATATACATGCCTCCTGCATGTATCCTTACCTGTCAAATGTCTCCCCTCCGTCTGTTATAAGAACTGAAAAACTGCAGATTCTGTGGGTGGATCTGTTTTCTGGAGCTCGGTGGGTGGAGTCGTGATGTCAGTAGACTCCCCGCCCACCTCTACACTCCCCTTGTCAACATGCATTTTCTCCTGTGTATTCCTTCTGCTATGATCACTAACATCCAGTCAAAATCCAGAAAAGTATCCGCATGACTTCAGAAAAGGAGTGGGGGTGGGAATTAAAAAATTACGCCTGTCTAAAGCTAGTGCACGAGATATGTAAATAACCTGTCACTCAAAGCAAGGGGGCGGAACGGACAAAGGTTTTTCTCCGTTTGTCCGTTTTATCTCACTGAACAATAAAAGAGGATTGCTCAGAGCTGGATTAACTCTTTGTGGCAAGACCTGGCACAAAAGATAGGAAATCTTATACTCTACATTGTGACAGCAAAAAAAAAAGCTAAAAAGCTATTACTCCTTCAAAAATGCATGACTCATATAGATGTAGTAAGGTATATATAGTTCACAGTATTATTAGGCAGTTCTCATAGCCCTTCCAATGCTGAAAAAACCTGATGGATATCAGATACTCATTCACGCTTGTTTCATCTATGTTAGTGTTGTAAAACCCACACTGTGAGTACTGTTTTTAAGTAAGATTCACTGCCAACAGCAAATCTGAAATAAGGGAGCTTACACCAAATAAAAACTCCCCCTCAAAGCAGTGTTCCAGACATTTTTATGTATGCACAAAAAGTATAGCTGCTGACCATTAATAAAACACACATTCACCTGTCCCACAATCCAGCAATGCGGCCGCCCGAACTCTCGGTTCTCTCCTCCGCCTCTCCCCAGCCCCGGCATCACAAGTGTGGGCACCCGACTGTGACAGCTTGCGGCTACAAAGCTGGGTGCGCACTGCGCATGCGTGAGTCACGCTGCGCCTCCTCAACAGCCAGGCAATCTCCTGGAACCTGTGACGTGTCCCAGAAGATTGCAGGGAGAGAGGGGGAGAGGAGAACTTCCATTTGATTTGCCTAGGCAGCCTTGAGTGGAAGTGGGAGCCGAGTACCTGTCAAAACTAGGTTTATCCCAATGACTAAACTCTGGGGGGCAGAGAGAAATGCATTTGGGGTGTGGCCTGGTCAGAGTCCAGTCTAAGCTTGCCACTCCATTCATTGCAGTAGGACACCATAGATGTGTGACTTCCAGGGGTTACCCTTCCTTTCTTGTCAAAACTATGTACCCACTCCCAGTCCCCCCCCCCCAGAAAAATGACCTACCAAATATGGCATGTAAGGGGGTAAGGAGTGCTTAATGCAGAACTTCCACTTTTAAGCTGATTGGGTCTACAGAGTGTGTGAGAGTAAAATTATGACCACTGATTTTTTTTTTTTTTTAAGATACAGGCTACAGGGCTGTCATTCTTCGCGGTGCAGTCCATCATCTCGATTTAATATGCTAGTTCAACTTTTTCAGATTTCTCTGGATGAAAGCTTCTCTAAGGGCATTAGGTAGAAAGCAACATAAGTACAAACAAGCATAGTAAACTAAACTTTCTTATGCCTTCCATGGTGCAGAGGGCACCTGTAATTGGATCACCAGAAACGCAGTCTTGCAAAAAGACGCTGCATAATAACACCTGGAGCACCATCTCAGCGAGATTTTAAGTACTCTACATTCTCCAGATCTTGGAGAAAAAAGGAAGAGGTTACCAGCATCTAGGCTCTGTGGGTGGAAACCAGAAGAATGGCAAGCATACTATGTAAATGTTCTCTCTTTCTTTATTTAAAAATAGTTTATGCTGTTTTTTGGAGGCAGGCTGCGCATTTTAAAGCGCACTAGACCAGTGAATCAGTTTTCTTAGATTAAGGCCAAATGTTTATTATTTGTAAGCCCCTTTAATTCAGATTAGCTGTTGGCAGTAAACACAGGTCACAGGTTTTGGGGTCTTTACCACTCGCCGAATGGGCCATAGCTGAATGACGGCTACAGCGTGGTCAACGTATTCTGGGAGGGCTTACAATGACATCCTCCCAGAATCGCGCTTCACATGCGCCCCCAGGAAAGTCTGTGTTAGTCGGGTCCTCCGGATTCCTGCCGTCAGTACATCAGGTGTGATCAATTTTCAATGATTGCAATCATAGCTTGTAGACTCTAGAACTTTAACAAAGACCAAATATTATATACTTATTTGGGTTATCTTTACCAAAGATATGTAGCAGTATACCTTTTGGACAAAATTTATAAAGAAACAATTACTAATTTGCTAAATTCTACAACCAAAACAAAAAAAAAAAACATTTTTTTACAAAATTTTTGGTCTTTTTTCATTTATAGCGCAAAAAATAGCAGGGCCAAACACAACTTCAGACTGCAGTCAGTATTTGTATTTTAGTACTTCCAAAAGATTCTATAACAGACATGCAGTCAACCAGTTGCATTACACGTTGGACAATGTATATCATTGTTAAAAGTGAACACACTTTAAATTTCATGTGACACAGTACAGTTTATATGAATGAGTAAACAGGATAAAATTAGACCCATAATAATTCTTCCTTATTTATTTATTCAACTTAAATACACTTTTTTTTTTTTTTAATTAATGAAAGTGTCTCAAAGGCAGCAGAGCCAGTTAACTTTCTAGAGAAAAGTCATACTGCAAAGATTAATCCTCACATATTCAACTATCTTAATGAGGACAAATTGAGCCAATTTATTTTCCAAGCCATTGTAAAATGCATAAGGCTTGAAAGGATCACTCTAACAGTAATTGCCACTGCAACAGACTACAAAGATTGCAAAGCATCGGTTATAAGGTTTTATGTATGATTTTGGTGGATCATGTTACAGTTTTGCTTTGATGTTGGGGATAATAAATCAGGTTCTGACATCATTTAAAGCAATTTAAGGAAAAACATCACTCCACAGAAGGGTAAGCAAAGCTGGTTTATTGACAACAGTCTTTTAAAACCAAGCAAGCTTCAATCTTCCATTTAATTCAAGCAAATTTATCAAAGTAAATTAAAGCTTCAAAAACTTACCCATCCTTTTAAAGATAATTTAGGCCATTAAATATCCTAAACATCTGATGTGGTATAATCACACTTTTTTTTAGAAGGCCTATATCAGTAGAATTTAAATTTTTGCATTTAAAAGAGCAATTATAATTACAGGTATATGCAGCTATTCACTCATAAGATACGCTCAAAAAAGTTAAAGAAAAATTAAGGTAGAAAATAGCTGGCATCTCCTAAAGTTAGGATGCTGAAACCTGTGTGATCACCAAAATAAATATATTTATGCATGCATGTACCACCTCCTGTGTGTTTATTTTGTTTTATTGCTGGATTTTTGATCAAATGTAGAGGAGTGGTGAGTGGGGATACCCTCTGATCTCAAACAGGGAGCTCACTCACCACGCAGGAGATTGCATCAATTTTGTTTTTTAAGTAATTGGCAATTTCTGAGGACATCTCCACTCAGATATCTATCCCACTTAACTTACCCTGTACAAAACCACATACCGTATATACTCGAGTATAAGCCGAGGTCCTAATTTTACCACAAAAAACTGGGAAAACGTATTGAGTATAAGCCTAGGGTGAGAATGCAGCAGCTACTGTGAGCGAAAAAGAGGGTCAACAATACCCATTTGCAGCTTCACTGTGCCCATTTGCACGCCTCACTGTGCCCATTCTGACTGTGCCCATTGTAGCCTTAATGTGCCCATTCTCACTGTGCCATTGCAGCCTTACTGTGCCCATTGTAGCCTTAATGTACCCATTCTCACTGTGCACATTGCAGCCTTACTGTGCCCATTCTCACTGTGCCCATTGTAGCCTTACTGAGCCCATTCTCACTGTGCCCATTGCAGCCTCAGTGTACCTGTATTCTTGACCGGCTGCGGGCATCCATTTTTCAAAAGTCGCTGGTTCCTCCTGGTCCCGTTCCATTCCATGATAGTCAGTGTACCTGTCGGGTCGCGGGTGTCCATTTTTCAAAAGTCGCGGCTTCCTCCTGGTCCGTGATAGGCGTTTGACACTGTGTTCCGCTACCGCCTATCACGGAGATCCTCTCATCCTCGGACTCACTTTCCCAGCAGACACTGTGTTCAGTGTTCCGCCAATCATGGACCTTCTTTCATCCTCGGACAAGAGGACGTCCATGATAGGCGGAACACTGAACACAGTGTCTGCTGGGAAAGTCCGAAGATGAGAGGACCTCCGTGATAGGCGGTAGCGGAACACAGTGTCAAACGCCTATCATGGACCAGGAGGAAGCCGCGACTTTTGAAAAATGGATGCCCGCGACCCGACAGGTACACTGACTCGAGTATAAGCCGAGGGGGCTATTTTCAGCCATAAAAAAAGGGCTGAAAAACTCAGCTTATACTCGAGTATATACGGTACTTTCCTCTTTTGATCTTGTTACTACAGAAAAGGTTATCAAACTTTTCTCAGAGGCCTGCCTTACTACCTGTCCATTGGAACTTGTTCCTTCACAACAACTACGGTCACCCTCTTTCTCTATCCTATGCTCCCTAACTCTCATCATCTTCAATCTTTCCCGCTCTGGCGCTTTCCCCTTCCCTCTAAAGCATGCACAGATCACCCCCATAGTTTAAAAGCCTGAACGTCTTAAGGACTGTCTAAGCTCCTACCTCACTGAAAACAACCTTCTTGATCCCTTGGGCCGAATTCACACCTGCTGCGACCACGGCTCATAGCAGGTGCACATAAGGTTTGAATTTTTGCCTAAATTTGCACCTGAAATCGGAACCAAAGACACACAGGACGCTTTCCAAATGCGGAATGCAGCTGCCCCGGACATGTGTGAATTGGCTCCATTGCGAGCCGGGGACACTCTCCTCTCAGGAAAATTGTATGCGGCGAAACCCGCACCGCTCCCGCTGTGATTGGACACAGCGGGGGCCAATCAGCAGGGGTCCGGCAGACCCAATGTTTGCCGGCACCTTGCAATCATTTTAAGGAGAGGCAGAACGGCGGTGTGCCTATGTAAACAAGGCAGACTGCCGTTCTGTGAGAGGGGAATATGGAGATCATGTGTTCCTGCTAAGCGGAACCCAGATCTGTCATCCCCCAGTCAAAGCACCCCACACACAGTTAGAATGCACTCCCTAGCAGCACAGTTAACCCTTTGATCATCCCTGATGTTAACTTCTTCCCTGCCAGTGTCATTAGTACAGTGACAGTGCATTTTTTTAGCACAGATCACTGTATTGGTGTCACTTAGTGTCAGATTTGCCAGCCGCAATGTTGCAGTCCTGCTAAAAATCACTGATCGCCACCATTAATAGTAAAAACAATTTAAAAAAAATTAAAATTTCATAAATACATCCTATAGTTTGTAGATGCTATAACTTTTGCGCAAAACAATCAATATGCGCTTATTGGGATTTTTTTTTACCAAAACATAGCAGAATCCATATTGGCCTAAATTTATGAATACATTTTATTATTATTATTTTTTTATTGGGTAGGTTTTTATAGCAGAGTGACATATACCAATATCCAGCAATGTAAACTGGAGTTAAGTGCTTATGGTACAAAGATAAAATTGCTTATAGAAAATTTAAAAAGTCCAAGAATTTAAACCAGTGAAGAGATATAAATTGATGGTATAAACCCCAAAAAATGATAGAGATAGAAAGTCCAAATGTATAGACCAGGGAAGCCGTGGAACATCCACTGGGGTATTGATGAGATGTTGGGAGGATGAGACCCAAAGTGAACACCACAAACACTCGTGCTCCACCACCACCTGAATTGACTGCTTACCAGAGGCAAGTTTGTTATGGGCCTGTCAGATATCCAAATCTGCAACACTGCGGTAGGTATGGGTGACTCCGGATCTCAATAGAGGTGTGCACGATCGACCAATTTTCAGAGGAACCACCGGGCATGCCCCAAAATGTAAAAACACTCAATAGTGTGATACAGTAAAGCGTGTTGTTTATTTAAAAAGTAAATACTCACTTACAGCAAGAAGGATAAAACCATGTCCAAATGTAAAAGCCGGCTGGCATGCAGACGCCCGTCCACTAGCGATGACGTCAGCACGTCAACCTCCCGACGTACGTTTCTTCTCAGATAGACATCGTGATTGGGGAACGGGCGACGCACTGACGCATCGCTATATATATAGCAAACATACAAAACCACGCCTCGATGTGAGTCTCTGGCAGCAGAATCATAATCAACCTAATTTAAGTAGAAATTCCTAACTAAAAGCACATTTTAGTCAAAAAGACTAGGGAGAACAAAATTAAACCTGATTAGTAAATAAAAAAAATAAAATAAAAATAAAAATAAAAATAAAAAAACTTGTATACTATGGCTCTGTTATGATCCATCAGAGTACTATGTGACTTCGCTCTGTCCCTAGTGGTGAACAGGGGAAACACACCTCTCAGAATATAAATGTTAGGTTATAAAATTGTAGAGGAATTGCAAAAGAATCTCCAACGTGATGGAACTAACTCCTCTCTCTGATATGTGTAGGGCAGAATTACAACTCTCACGTATTAGGGCAGAAAAGAAATCAAAATAAAATATAAAAAACTGGGAGCTAAATTGAATATGATATATGCATAAACTCAGGACTACAGGTATAATTCCAAAAAGAGAAAAAAAGGGGGGGGGGGGAATATACAGGTATACCTGAATAGTACACATATCTTGCCTACTTTTCTATGCCCACAACACTACCTAAGGTCGCTGTTGGACATAGACGATGTCCTCCTCCCAAAGGGCCATGAACAGGTTCGCCAAGCCGGGGGCATACGTCACGTCCCTATACATGGTCATTCCGCATAATCTGGGACTGTTCGCCGTTGAATATTTTTAGAGAAGTGACTCTGAACTTTTTGATGAACAGATCACATACATCTTGGAGCTACTTTCTTTTGCAGCTTCACGTAGTTACTTTTGGTTCAACAATCAATTCTTCAGGCAGGATAGGGGAGTCGCCATAGGGGGCTAAGTATGCCCCCAGCTTGGCGAACCTGTTCATGGCCCTTTGGGAGGAGGACGTCATCTATGCCCAACAGCGACCTCAGGTAGTGTTGTGGGCTAGATATATAGACAATGTCCTCCTCCTATGGGATGGCAACCGAAATGACTTAGACCTTTTTATGGAAGAACTCAATGGTAACACCAGAGGGATTTTTCTCAATTTTTAAGTCAGAAAGAAATTCATTTCCTAGACCTTAATATTGGCATTAAGGATGGTTCCTTTGTGACATCTACCTTCTTTAAGGAAACCGTCAGGAATTCCTATTATTCCTGTCATCAGTTGCCATCATGCTGCTTGGTTAAACTCGGTGCCCAAAAGTCAATACATACGTTTAAAACGGAACTGTACAGATCATAGTGAGTTCTGTACTCAGGCTTAAGTCTTGACCACACGTTTTCTTGAGAAGGGATACTCCAACATTTCCCTCAAGAATACTTTGGATGAGGTGGCCCTGTTAGATAGGAATGACCTTTTAAAAGACAGACCACCAAGAACTGATAGGATACCCTCTATCCCTTTTATCACCACGTATTCAGCACAACATACGAGTGTTAAGAAACTTATCAAGAAACATTGGCACATTCTCACTAATGACCAGGTTCTTAAATCAGTACTGCCCGAGAGACCACAGGTCATTTACAAGGGTGCTCCATTCCTCAGAGGAAGAGTGGCATCTAATATTCTAGATCCTCCCCCTATTAGGAGTTGGTTTCTTTGAATATTTGACAGGCTTTTACCAGTATAGGAGGTGCAGGGTGTGCTCGCAGAGTGGATGCACCCATAGGCGCACCCATAGGTTCACATCATCCAGCACCTCAGAAGAGTTTGAGATCACCCCATTCATTACATGCTCCACAGAGGGGGTCGTTTACCTGCTCCAATGCCCTTGCGGGCTGCAATATGTGGGCAGGACTAAGCGGCCTCTCCATGTAAGGTTGAATGAGCATATCACCAATATACTCACTGGTTTCCCTAAACATCCAGTGTCGCGGCACTATTTAGAAGCCCACGACAAAAATCCTGCCAAAACAATTTTCTTGGGGATAGATAGGTACACTCCACAATGGAGAGGAGACTCTATGGTACGTAGCATATCCAGGCTTGAGATGGCCTGGATCCTTAAGGTAAAATGTTACACTCCTTTCGGATTGAATGTGGAGGTTGACCTAAATGCCTTCATTGACAATTCTTGATATAGGCCTATTTGACCCAATGGGTATTTTGTATGCGCACCCTATGTGACTCCATGGTCTTTTTTAAGTGTACTTGATGTGACTCCATGGTAGCATATTCATTGGTTATAGGTACCTATTTTTATAGGCATGCACTTATAGTTGGGATTGTTTTGTTCTCTGTCCCAATTCATAAAGGGAGATATACAAGGGAAATATATGTGTACTATTAAGGTATACCTGTATATTTGGGTTTATTTTTCTTTTTTTCTTTTTGGATTTATACCTGTAGTCCTGAGTTTATGCATATATCATATTCAATTTAGTTCCCAGTTTTTAATATTTTATTTCGATTTCTTTTCTGCCCTAATACGTGAGAGGTGTAATTCTCCTCTACACTAGGGATGAGCTCGGTGTTCGAGTCGAACATACGTTCGACTCGAACATCGGCTGTTCGATCGTTCGCCGAACAACGAACGATTTGGGCCGTTCGCGCCTAATTCGCGGCCCACAATGCACTACGCCATCGCAGTGTCATCCAGGCGCTGTGATTGGCCAAGCATGCACTGTGACCCCGCATGCTTGGCCAATCACAGCGCCGGCAGCGAGGAGAGCAATGATTGGCCACAGGCAGGATGCCTGTGGCCAATTATTGCTGAGGGTGTTTAGTACACGCCCCACACTATAAAAGGCCGCCAGCACGGCGGCCTAGTGTAGTGTGTTCCGGAGCAGGGAAAGAGAAGCATAGGCAGGGACAGTGACATTTTTTTTTCTTGCTTAACCTGGATTCCTTTAGTTTAGGGAAAGAGAAGGATAGGTAGGGAGAGTGTCAGTCTGTTTTACTGTGCTAAACCTTGTTTGTAGGGACAGGGAAGGACAGTGAGGGGAATTCTCATTGTGCTATACTGTGCTAAAGCATTCATCATCAACCATCTTTAAAAAAACATTTTTTGTAGGGACAGAAAACTATAGGTAGGGAGAGTGTCAGTGTGTTTTACTGTGCTAAACCTTGTTTGTAGGGACAGGGAAGGACAGTGAGGGAAATTCTCATTGTGCTATACTGTGCTAAAGCATTCATCATCAACCATCTTTAAAAAAAAAAAATTATAGGGACAGAAAACTATAGGTAGGGAGAGTGTCAGTGTGTTTTACTGTGCTAAACCTTGTTTGTAGGGACAGGGAAGGACAGTGAGGGAAATTCTCATTGTGCTATACTGTGCTAAAGCATTCATCATCAACCATCTTTAGAAAAAAAAAATTATAGGGACAGAAAACTATAGGTAGGGAGAGTGTCAGTGTGTTTTACTGTGCTAAACCTTGTTTGTAGGGACAGGGAAGGACAGTGAGGGAAATTCTCATTGTGCTATACTGTGCTAAAGCATTCATCATCAACCATCTTTAAAAAAACATTTTTTATAGGGACAGAAAACTATAGGTAGGGAGAGTGTCCGTGTGTTTTACTGTGCTAAACCTTGTTTGTAGGGACAGGGAAGGACAGTGAGGGAAATTCTCATTGTGCTATACTGTGCTAAAGCATTCATCATCAACCATCTTTAAAAAAACATTTTTTATAGGGACAGAAAACTATAGGTAGGGAGAGTGTCAGTGTGTTTTACTGTGCTAAACCTTGTTTGTAGGGACAGGGAAGGACAGTGAGGGAAATTCTCATTGTGCTATACTGTGCTAAAGCATTCATCATCAACCATCTTTAAAAAAAATTTTTTATAGGGACAGAAAACTATAGGTAGGGAGAGTGTCAGTGTGTTTTACTGTGCTAAACCTTGTTTGTAGGGACAGGGAAGGACAGTGAGGGAAATTCTCATTGTGCTATACTGTGCTAAAGCATTCATCATCAATCATCTTTAAAAAAAAAAAAATTATAGGGACAGAAAACTATAGGTAGGGAGAGTGTCAGTGTGTTTTACTGTGCTAAACCTTGTTCGTAGGGACAGGGAAGGACAGTGAGGGAAATTCTCATTGTGCTATACTGTGCTAAAGCATTCATCATCAACCATCTTTAAAAAAACATTTTTTATAGGGACAGAAAACTATAGGTAGGGAGAGTGTCAGTGTGTTTTACTGTGCTAAACCTTGTTTGTAGGGACAGGGAAGGCCAGTGAGGGAAATTCTCATTGTGCTATACTGTGCTAAGGCATTCATCATCAACCATCTTTAAAAAAAAAAAAATATAGGGACAGAAAACTATAGGTAGGGAGAGTGTCAGTGTGTTTTACTGTGCTAAACCTTGTTTGTAGGGACAGGGAAGGACAGTGAGGGAAATTCTCATTGTGCTATACTGTGCTAAAGCATTCATCATCAACCATCTTTAAAAAAAAAAAAATTTATTGGCTCAGAAAACTATAGGTAGGGAGAGTGTCAGTGTGTTTTACTGTGCTAAACCTTGTTTGTAGGGACAGGGAAGGACAGTGAGGGAAATTCTCATTGTGCTATACTGTGCTAAAGCATTCATCATCAACCATCTTTAAAAAAAAATTTTTATAGGGACAGAAAACTATAGGTAGGGAGAGTGTCAGTGTGTTTTACTGTGCTAAACCTTGTTTGTAGGGACAGGGAAGGCCAGTGAGGGAAATTCTCATTGTGCTATACTGTGCTAAAGCATTCATCATCAACCATCTTTGAAATCCTTGTTTTTTGGACAGTCAGGGAAATTGTCATTGTGCTATTCTGTGCGAAAGCAATCATCCTCAACCATATTTAAAAATCCTTAAGTAAAGGGACAGAGAAGGACACCTGAAGGTAGCCCTTATTGCTTTTTTCCCATCTCCCTGCAGGCCATCCATTAGAATGTCTGGAAGGCAAACAAGGAGAGGCAGACAGTCAGGAGGCAATAAAAGAGGGCAAGCAGGCTCTGTGTCTGGGGGCAACAGTGCTGGTCGTGGACGCGGTGCATTGTCATCAGCACATGGCCATGGGACACGCTTGTCCTTTTCGGCAGCTGGACATGTTGAGCCACATCATGCCGAAGACTTGGTAGAGTGGATGACCAAGCCCTCCTCCTCCTCCTCATCCTCTCTCACCCAGGCTCAGGGTACTGGCAAAGCAGCTGCCAAAGCGTCATCTTCCCTGGTATCAATGTCAGACTCATCATCAGTCACTCCTTCCCTAGACCCACCATGTCCTCCTCCTGAGGAGTCCCCCGAACTGTTTGAGCACAGTGTTGGGTACATGCTCCAGGAGGATGCCCAGCGTTTCAAAGGGTCTGATGATGAAACCCAGCTAGAGGAAGGCAGTAGCGTGAGAGCAGACAGAGGGGATGCTCAAGAAGGACACCAATCTGGCAGTCATGTTCCAGCAGCTGCAGCATACTGCCAGATTGGCTCCAGTGATGAGGAGGGAGGGGATGATGAGGTCACTGACTCCACGTGGGTGCCTAATAGGAGAGAGGAGGAGGAGGAGGATGAGGAGGAGGCACATCTCCAACGAGGCAGGATGCCCTTTGGTGGCCAGCGTAAGGGCAGTACACCGACGGAATCACACCGCAGAGCTCCGCCTGTGCAGGGCGCTGCCTCTGCCCGTCATTCAAAAAGTTCTTTGGTGTGGGCCTTTTTTGAGGCTAGTGCATCAGATCGCACAGCTGCTGTTTGCAACATATGTCTCAAGCGTATATCGCGTGGCCAAAACATCAGCCGCTTGGGTACCACATGCCTGACCAGACATATGTTGACCTGCCATGCAGCTCGTTGGCAAGCCTACCTCAAAGACCCACACCAAAGAACAAAGCGGACCTCTCCTTGCACCGCATCAGCTGGGATCTCCAACCCCACTATAACTTCAGTCCTCTCTGAAACATGCACTGAGAGGAATGAAGGTGTAGAATTAGGTGTGTCACAGCCAAGTACTTGCGGCCACTCTGCTAGCAGTACACCGACGTCCGATTCTAGCAGGCAAATTTCCCTGCCCCAGCTGCTGGACCGTCGAAAGAAGTTCACTCCCAGCCATCCACATGCCCAGCGGTTGAATGCTAGCTTGGCTAAATTGCTAGCGCTTCAACTGCTGCCTTTTCAGTTGGTAGACTCGGCCCCCTTCCGTGAGTTTGTGCAATGTGCGGTTCCTCAGTGGCAGGTTCCCAAACGCCACTTTTTCTCACGGAAGGCTATTTCGGCTCTCTACCGGCATGTGGAAGGCAATGTCTTGGCCTCGCTGGACAGGGCGGTCAGTGGTAAGGTGCATATTACCGCTGACTCATGGTCCAGCAGGCATGGACAGGGACGTTACCTTTCTTTCACGGCCCATTGGGTCACTCTTTTGGCAGCTGGGAAGGATGCAGGACAAGGTGCAGTAGTGTTGGAGGTTGTTCCACCGCCACGCCTCCAAAATGCTACTACTGGTTGTGACACACCTCTCTCCTCCACCCCCTCCTCTTCTTCTTCCTCCATGGCCTCTTCCTGTGCTTTGTCCTCTGAACCAGCGGTGCTCCGTAGCCGTTCAAGGGGCTACGCAAGTACGCAGGCAAAAAGATGCCATGCCGTGCTTGCGCTGGTGTGTTTGGGGGACAGAAGCCACACTGGGGCAGAGGTCCTGTCTGCTCTGCAGGGCCAGGCCGAGAGGTGGTTGACGCCACGCCAGCTTAAGCCAGGAATGGTGGTTTGCGACAATGGCACCAACCTCCTCTCCGCCCTCCGACAGGGACAACTGACCCATGTGCCCTGTGTGGCTCACGTCCTTAACCTGGTGGTGCAGCGGTTCTTGGGCAGGTACCCGGGCTTACAGGATGTCCTGAGGCAGGCCAGGAAAGTCTGTGTGCATTTCCGCAGATCTTATAATGCCAGTGCTCGCCTGGCTGAGCTGCAAAAGGAGTTGAACCTGCCCAAGAACCGCCTTATATGTGACATGCCCACCAGGTGGAACTCAACGTTGGCCATGCTGCAGCGGCTGCACACGCAGCAGAGGGCCATCAATGAGTACCTGTGCGACTACGGCACCAGGACAGGGTCAGGGGAGCTTGTTTTTTTTTTCTCCACGCCAGTGGGGCATGATCAGGGATGCATGCACTGTCCTGGCACCATTTGAGGAGGCCACGAGGATGGTGAGCAGTGACAGTGCATGCATCAGTGACACTGTACCTCTTGTCCACCTGTTGGAGCACACGCTGCGTGGAATAATGGACAGGGCACTTGAGGCAGAACAGAGGCAGGAAGAGGAGGACTTCCTTGCCTCTCAAGGCCCCCTTTACCCAGACAGTGTTCCTTCTGTCCCACCCATCGCACAGGAAGAGGAGGAGGAGGAGGAGGAGGATTGTGTCAGCATGGAGGTGGAGGCTGGCACTCAGCATCATCAGCAGCAGTCTTTTAGGGATGATTTACAGTCCCAAGAAACCAGTGGACTTGTACGTGGCTGGGAGGAGGTGGCTGCGGATCATGTCGTCCTTAGTGACCCAGAGGACTCCGGACCGAATGCCTCGGCTAACCTACGCTGCATGGCCTCCCTGATCCTGCAAAGTCTGCGGAAGGATCCTCGTATTCTTCGGATCAAGGAGAGGGACCATTACTGGCTGGCCACTCTCCTTGATCCACGGTACAAGGGTAAGGTTGCGGACCTTATGTTACCGTCGCAGAGGGAGCAGAGGATGAGACAACTCCGGGAGGCCTTGCAGAAAGGTCTGTGCAACGCGTTCCCAGAGACTGGGAGGTTACAAACTCCTGGTCCTGGACAACGAGTTGCTGAGGCTTCGGCCAGTCAAAGAAGGAGCGGTGGGGAAGGTGGCCGTCTGACCGATGCGTTCAGACAATTCTTTAGTCCGCAGCCCCAAAGTATGATCGGTTCCAGCAACCATCGCCAGCGTCTGATAAACATGGTGCAGGAATATCTAGGGGCAAGGTCAGACATGGACACCTTCCCCACCGAAAATCCTCTGGCTTACTGGGTCTTGAGGATGGATCACTGGCCAGAGCTTGCACAGTATGCAATTGAGCTACTGGCCTGTCCTGCATCCAGCGTTCTTTCGGAACGCACATTCAGTGCTGCTGGAGGATTTGTCACGGATCACAGGGTGCGCCTGTCCACCGACTCGGTTGATCGACTGACTTTCATCAAGATGAACCAGTCTTGGATCACCACCAGCTACCACACACCTGATGCTGATATAACAGACTAATTGATTTTAACATGTCACATCCCTTCAAGACTGATGCTGATGCTGAGTGCCTGTGCTGTTATGTTGACTGGCTATCCTCCTCCTCCGAGTCCTCAATGATACGATTGATGATGATAGCTTGGAAGATCATTTTTGTTTATGGGTGCCGCCACCAGTGCCTAACGCCCAATTTTTCAGCCCCTGTTTAACAGGGGCGTGTAATTACAATTTTTGAAGCAATACTTTGCAACAGGGCTCATTGCTGTGCTCCAAGTACAGTATCTGTGAGGGGTTGCAGTGTTGTGCCACCAGTGCCTAAGGCCCAATTTTTCAGCCCCTGTTTAACAGGGGCGTGTAATTACAATTTTTGAACCAATACTTTGCAACAGGGCTCATTGCTGTGCTCCAAGTACAGTATCTGTGAGGGGTTGCAGTGTTGTGCCACCAGTGCCTAAGGCCCAATTTTTCAGCCCCTGTTTAACAGGGGCGTGTAATTACAATTTTTGAAGCAATACTTTGCAACAGGGCTCATTGCTGTGCTCCAAGTACAGTATCTGTGAGGGGTTGCAGTGTTGTGCCACCACAGTGCCTAAGGCCCAATTTTTCAGCCCCTGTTCAACAGGGGCATGTAATTACAATTCTTGATCTAATAATTCACAGCAGGGCCCATTGCTGCACCCACCAAGAGTAACTCTGAGGGCTTACAGTGTTGTGGCAACGCCACCACCACCACCACCACGAAAGGCCCAATTTTTCAGCCCCTGTTCAAAAGGGGCATGTAATTACAATTCTTGATCTAATAATTCACAGCAGGGCCCATTCCTGCACCCACCAAGAGTAACTCTGAGGGCTTACAGTGTTGTGGCAACACCACCACCACCACCACCACCACGAAAGGCCCAATTTTTCAGCCCCTGTTCAACAGGGGCATGCAATTACAATTCTTGATCTAATAATTCACAGCAGGGCCCATTGCTGCACCCACCAAGAGTAACTGTCAGGGCTTACAGTGTTGTGGCACCAGCACCACCATCAAAGGCCCAATTTTTACTACCACTGTTCAACAATTATATGTAATTACAATTCCTGATATAATAGTTGACAGCAGGGCGTTCCAGCACCAACCAAGAGTAACTGTGAGTGCTTACAGTGTTGTGCCAACACCAACAACTAAGGGGCCTATTTCTGCAGAGTATATACGGCAGGTCCCTACTTTCAAACATCCAACTTACAAACGACTCCTACTTGCAAACGCAAGAAGACAACAGGAAGTGAGAGGAAATCTACCCCTAGGAAGGAAAATTCTCTCCTGTAAGAATTAATATGGGAGAAAGGTGTCTCCTCTGTACTGATGCTTTATCACCAATCCTTGTTTCAAGAAAAACACCACATTTCAAAAACAGTTGTCATTGGGACGGAAAGCGAGGTGAAATGTTCTGAACAGGGGCACAGACAGCAAAACAAATGTTACAGGGGTGATAACCCTTACCTATGTTTTCCAAAAAGTTTATAAATAGATTTTTGGGCTGGAGCTACACTTAAACAATGTACCTGTTCAAAATTACAAACAGATTCTACATAAGAACAAACCTACAGTCCCTGTCTTGTATGCACCGCCTGTATACGGCTGTTCAGAGTATATAGGGCCTTTTTTATTTTATGTGCGGGGTTCCCCTTAATATCCATACAAGACCCAAAGGGGCTGGTAATGGGCTGGGGTGGGGGGGGGGGGGGGTGATGGGGTAGCTATGCCATTTTTCTTAAAGATTTTCATCCATATTACCGGGACCAGACATTACATTAAAGCCGCAAGCAGTTTTAAATGGCTTTTTTTTCCTTTAGAAGTGTCATTTTGTGCAGGGACAGTTCTAAACACGGGAAACACGTGGCACTTCACAGGCATACTTTAGACACCCCCCAGGTACGATATTTAAAGGAATATTTGACTTTTTTTTTTCACTTTATGCATCATTAAAATGACTGCTCCCAAAAAACGACCGTTTTTAAAACTTCTTTTTGCATTGATACATGTCCCCTGGTGCAGAACCCGGGTTCCCAAACCCTTTTTAGGACAATAACATGCATAATAGTCGTTATAATTAGCACTTTAGAATTCGAACGTTCGCATCCATTGTATTTAATAGGGTTCTAATGTTCGTACGAACTTTCGGTCCTTTCGGGGGTTCTGGTGCGAACCGAACCCGGGGGTGTTCGGCTCATCACTACGCTACACATATCAGAGAGAGGAGTTAGTTCCATCACGTTGGAGATTCTTCTGCAATTCCTCTACAATTTTATAACCTAACATTTATATTCTGAGAGGTGTGTTTCCCCTGTTCACCCACTAGGGACAGAGCGAAGTCACATAGTACTCGGTTCTCATGGATCATAACAGAGCCATAGTATACAAGTTTTTTTATTTACTAATCAGGTTTAGTTTTGTTCTCCCTAGTCTTTTTGACTAAAATGTGCTTTTAGTTAGGAATTTCTACTTAAATTAGGTTGATTATGATTCCGCTGCCAGAGACTCACATCGAGGTGTGGTTTTGTTTGTTTGCTATATTATAGCGATGCGTCAGTGCATCGCCCGTTCCCCAATGACGACGTCTATCTGAGATGAAACGTACGTCGGGAGGTTGACGCGCTGACGTCATCGCTAGTGGACGGGCGTTTGCATGCCGGCCGGCTTTTACATTTGGACATGCTTTTATCGTTCTTGCTGTAAGTGAGATTTTACTTTTTAAATAAACATCACGCTTTACTGTATCACACTATTGAGTGTTTTTACATTTTGGGGCATGCCCGGTGGTTCCTCTGAGAATTGGTCGATCGTGCACACCTCTATTGAGATCCGGAGTCACCCATACCTACCGGAGTGTTGCAGATTTGGATATCTGACAGGCCCATAACAAACTTGCCTCTGGTAAGCAGTCAATTCAGGTGGTGGTGGAGCACGAGTGTCTGCGGTGTTCACTTTGGGTCTCATCCTCCCAACATCTCATCAATACCCCAGTGGATGTTCCACGGCTTCCCTGGTCTATACATTTGGACTTTCTATCTCTAAACATTTTTGGGGTTTATACCATCAATTTATATCTCTTCACTGTTTTCAATTCTTGGACTTTTTTAATTTTCTATAAGCAATTTTATGTTTGTACCATAAGCACTTAACTCAAGTTTACATTGCTGGATATTGGTATATGTCAATTTGTCACATGACGGGTTGGTTACTATCATTAGTACACCACATTTTTATTGTTATTTTCTGTACTATCTCACGGCAAAGCTGCTGCTGTTTTTTCTTATTTGGAGTATTATTTTAGTAAGCGCAGTATTTTTCTATTTTTCACAGGTTTTATAGCAGAATGTAATTTTTTTTTATTTTTTTTCATAATTGTCGGTCTTTTATTGTTTACAGCGCAAAAAAAAAAAAAATTGCAGAGGTGATCAGATACCACCAAAAGAAAGCTCTATTTGTAGGAAATTTGGGTACAGCGTCGCATGACCACACAATTGTCAGTTAAAATAAAGCAGTGCCATATTGCAAAAAATGGCCTGGTCATGAAAGGGGGTAAATATTCTTGGGCTGAAGTGGTTAAATAACATAAAAGAAAAGCCACATGCTTAAAGGGATTGTAAAGTCAGAAGTCATTCTATGCATTAAGATAAAAAGCCTTCTGTGTGCCGCAGCCCCCCTAATACTTACCTAAAACGTATCTCAGCCATCCGAGATTCTCCATCTTGATTGGCTGAGACACAGCAGCGGTGCCATTGGCTGCCTCTGTTGTCAAAGTCAGCTAGCCAATCAAGAGAGAGAGGGGGCGGGGAAGGGTCGGGGCTCCGTGTTTGAATGGACACAGGGAGCTGTGACTCGGCTCGGGTGCCCCCATAGCAAGCTGCTTGATGTGGGGGCACTAAACAGGAGGGAGGGGCCAGGATCACAGAAGAGGGACCTAAGAGGAGGATCCAGGCTGCTGTGTGCAAATCCACTGCAACAGAGCAGGTAAGTATAACATGTTTGTTATTTTTATAGGGGAAAAAAAAAGAAGGAGACTTTACAATCATGTTGACTAACAAAGTGCATTGCAAAGGGTCATATCAGTGACATATAAACAGTAATTGGGTGCAATGGCAGTTGACACACTGCTCTTTGCTTTACTTAAAGAGGAACTGCAGTCTGCTCACATAATTTGTAACAAAAACATCTTTGCCATTCTGAAGCTTCCCTCCAACCACTTTGCATATTATTTTATATATACTGTGATTCTGTACTTGCCAAATATGCTGCAGAAGTCTCCCTCCCCTAAGTCTGGCTGCATCTATTTTATCTGTGGGCAGCTGAAGCTGCTGCCTGTTCACTTCCTGGATTTACACAGACGCACCTCCAGCTCTGATTGGTCCTCTTATGACTCATCCCCCTCCCTTCCTGGCAGACTCTCACGAGTGTGAGAGAGAGAGAGAGAGAGAGAGAGAGAGAGAGTGCTGGGCATGAATGTCATAAGCCTTTTTTTTTACCAGACAAGAAACAGGTAGTGCGCTGTATAAGGTATTTAATGGCAGAAAAAATTTGAGTTACGCTTACCGGTAGCGTCTTTTCCAGTAGTCTTTAAGGACAGCCACAATTGAGAGACATAGGCTCCTCCTCTTCCTCAGGAAACACTGCGCCAGCACATAAATTCTCACTTCCCCCTGCCGGACCCAGTTTTTTTTCCAAGATCACCTCCGGCCAGCTGGGGAGACACAAGAACACATTAATAACATACTATTACATATCATTATCATGCTGCGTTAGGGTCTTTTATGAGACCCCACAATTTTTGGGGTGGGTAACTAGGGCTGTCCTGAAAGACTACTGGAAAAGACGTTACCGGTAAGCACAAGTCTAATTTTCCCCTTTCGTCTTTCAGGACAGCCACAATTGAGAGGATAGACGAGCACTTACCAGCTAGGGTGGGACTACAGCTTGCAGAACCTTTCGCCCAAAGGCTTGCTCACCTGCCGACACAAGGTCCACTCTGTAGCGTTTTACGAAAGTGGCATAGCTGAACCATGTTGCTGCCTTGCATATCTGTTCTGGCGTTGCTCCAGCATTTTCTGCCTGAGAAGCTGCCAAAGCTCTGGTAGAGTGTGCCTTTATTCCCGTAGGGATCTCTTTCCCAGCTAAAGTATATGCCTGCCCGATGGTTGCTCTGAGCCATCTGGCAATGGTGCGTCGAGACGCTTTATATCCTTTTCTGGCCCCAGAAAACAAAATAAATAATAAATCTGACTTTTTAAATGCTTTTGTCAGCTCTAGGTAGTGCAGGATGCATCTCCTGACGTCCAAAGTATGAAACCTCAACTCCCTTTCACCTGAGGGGTTGGGACAAAAAGAAGGTAAAACTACCTCCTGACTTCTGTGGAATCTCAAATTCATCTTGAGTAAAAATGCTGGATCGGTCTTAAAAACGACCCGATCTGGAAAAATAACGTAAAAAGGGGGTCTAGCGGATAAGGCTTCCATCTCGCTGACCCTCCTAGCAGTAGTCACTGCAACCAAAAATACTGTTTTTAAGGTCAGTTCCTTTAGTAGGCTAAAAAGGCTCAAAAGGGAGCACCCGTCAGGGTCTGTAAAACCAGAGACAGGTCCCAACTTGGGAAGGGTGGGCCCTGAGCCGGTCTCTGTCTAGATAGAGCCCTGAAAAACATGACTACCCAGGGGTTGGTGGCCAGAGGTTTTTCTAAATATGTACTGAGGGCTGAAATTTGACCCTTGAGGGTACTTATGGAATGCCCCTTATCTTCTCCACACTGTAGGAATTCTAGAATGGCTGTGGGGCTCTGCACCGAACAGGAGCATCCTACGCACCACTCGTTAAAGCGGAGCCAGACCTTTCTGTAAATTTGGTGTGTCTCCTCTTTCCTGCTATTAAGGAGGGTGGCAATTAATCTTTCTGAAAAACCCTTAGATTTTAGTATGCCCTCCTCAGTAGCCAGGCCGCTAGCTTCCATTTGTGTACCCTGTGAGAGGAGATCCTCTCGAGGTGGTAGGAATAGGGGAGGTTCTACAGCCAGCTGTTTGAGAACTGAGAACCATGCCCTCTTGGGCCAATGTGGTGCCACTAGGATCAGAGAAGTGTTCTCTATCTGAATCTTCCTCAACACTACCGGTAATAATACTGGTGGCGGGAAGAGGTAGCATATTCTGAACTGCCATGTTTGGATCAGTGCGTCCACCCCCAGCGCTCCCTCTCCTCTGTTTAGGGAGAAAAAACAGGGGGCTTTCGGGTATCTTTTGACGCGAAGAGGTCCACCTCCGGTGGTCCCCATCTCCTGGCCAAGAGACTGAAGACCTCCTGATTGAGGACCCATTCGCTCTCTCTCAGTTGCCTTCGACTGAGAAAGTCTGCCTTCACATTTCTCTCACCTCTTAGAAAGACTGCTGAGAGCGAGAGTGTGTTGATCTCGGCCCAGCCAAGGATGTCTGCTGCTAGGGGCAACAGGACTCAGCTTCTAGTGCCACCCTGCTTGTTTAGGTAGGCTATGGCCGATGAATTGTCCGACCTCACCTGCGTGTGATGACCCTGGAGTTCCTTCTGGAAGAACCTGAGAGCCAGGCCAACTGCCCTCAGCTCTTTCCAATTGGGTGATCTCTTTAGTTCTTCATCTCTCCAGGTGCCCTTTGCTGGGAGGGATCCCAGGTGTGCCCCCCAGCCCTTGCCACTTGCGTCTGTGGTTACCACTCGAGACTCCGGGATAAGCCACAGACGACCCTGCGACAGGTTTGTTACCTTCCTCCACCACCAGAGGGATCTTTTTACCTGATCTGGTACCTGGACTAAGGTGTCTAGTACCTCTAGGCTGTGGTCCCACACCCTTAGAACAAAGGCCTGCAAGGAGCGAAAGTGTAGTCCTGCCCACTGGACTGCTGGGAGGGTAGATGTCAACAGACCTAGCGTTGACATCAGAGATCTTATAGAGACCTGTTGGTTGATCTGGAGGGAGGCCACTGCTCTGTCCAGCTTTAAGAGACTTTCTCCATCGGGAGAAACACTCTTAAGAGTGTTGAGTCCAACAAGTATCCCAGGTATGTGATCATTTGTGACGGGATCAGGCTGGACTTCTCCAAGTTCAGTAGCCACCCTAGGTCTGTTAGGACCTTCTTTGTAACTTCCAGATCTCTGGATAGTTGCTGCAAATAGGAGAAGGTCTTCCAGGTATGCCATTATGGACACTCCCTGGAGTTGCAGAAACGCTACGGGCTCCGCCAAGACCTTGGTAAATATGCGGGTGATAAGGATAGTCCGAATGGCAGTGCCTAGAACTGTAGGTGTACTATTGTTCCAACTAGGTCTGCCGCTAGTAGCAGAAAAGCCTGAGCTTTCTGCGATCGGGATGTGTAGATACACGTCCCTGAGGTCCAGAGATACCATGAAGCAGTTGTGGGGGAGGAGAGTTCTGACTGTAAATATCGACTCCATGTGGAATCTTTTGTATGTAATTGATTTGTTCAGGGGTTTTAAATTCAGAATTAGTCTGAATTTTCCAGAGGGTTTCCTCACAATGAAAATGTGTGAATAGAATCCCTTTCCTTTCTCCGCCTCTGGAACTCTGCGGACTACGCTTTGATTTTCCAGATCCCAACAAGGCTTCAGACTTTTCCTTGCATTTGGGTAGCTGCGTGACCAGGTATCTCTGAGGGGGTGGTCTTGCAAATTCCAGGCGGTACCCCCTTCTTATGACTCCTAGGATGAACTGGTTGGGAGAAATTGCCTCCCATTGTGGGAGGAAGGTCCCCAGTCTTCCTCCCACCCTGACTTGAGGGTCATGGGTTTTTACGGGGCTGCTCAGGTGGGCGAAAAATCGCCCCTCCTCTGCCCTTGCCTTTAGGGGTCCAAGCTTTCTTTTGCCCTTCTGGTTTGGGGGCCTCCCTTCGTCTTTGCAGATGAAACCCCATTTTTGTCTGCACTGGGGACTTCTGTTTGAGTGGGAAGGACATTTTTCTATCAGCCGTGCGGTCTAGAACAGTTTCTAGACCTGGGCCGAAGAGTAGGTCTCCCGTCAGGGGTATACCACATAACTTGGCCTTTGAGGCGCTGTCACCTGGCCAAGTTTTGAGCCAGAGGGCTCTTCTGGCAGAGTTAGCCAGGGCTGCCGACCTGGCAGACATGCGGACTGATTCCGCTGAGGCGTCAGCTATATATTCGATTCCTCGCAGGATTGAAGGGAAGGAAGATAAGATGGCTTCCTTAACCGTTCCTGCCTCAATGTGCTCCTGGATCTTGGAGATCCAGTGCTCTAAGTTGCGGGCCACAACTAACAGCCATTTCTGGCTTTAGATTCACAATTGTAGAGTCTCATGTCTTTTTTAAGAGGGAATCAACCATATTCGCCAGCACACCAAGGATCGTTTCAATTATGTCCAAAAAGTTTTATTGTATAAAAACCATCACAAAAGTGCAACGTTTCAGAGCCCCATTGTCTGACGAAGGGGTCCTACGCGGCTCCGAAACGTTGCACTTTTGTGATGGTTTTTATACAATAAAACTTTTTGGACGTAATTGAAACGATCCTTGGTGTGCTGCCGAATATGGTTGATTGTTGATGTTTCCAGGACCCATCTGGTGATCGCTGCAGCACCCAGCATTTTCCAAGAGCCGCCCTTCCAGGAACATGTGCGAGTGGAATATTGACTAGACTTTTTCAAGAGGGAGTCTATCCTCTTGTCCATGACATCAGCTAAGGCTCCCATGTCCTCAAACGCTAGATCAGTGTTTCTGGAGACCTGGGAGAAGGTCGCATCTAATTTGGGGCTCTTGTTCCAAATAGACGCGGGATCATCCGAAAAGGGAAATATTCTTTTTAGGGACCTAGAAAAAAAGGGCTTCTTTTCGAGATCCTGCCATTCCTTTTTAACGGTGTCAATCAGTATCTCATGTACTGGGAAGACTTTTTTCTTCTGTTCCCCCAGACCCTTGTACATTTGGTCATGGAGGGTCAATGTTTTTTTGTCGGCCTGAATACCGAGGGTTGTGTAAATTGCCCCCAAGGGGTCCTCTACCTCATCCAGGGACAATTTATATCTGGAGGGTTTCCTGGACTCCCCGTCCCGGTCCTCTCCTTCTGACCCCTCCTGGGAATCAGAGGTGGCACTATCTGGTTGTGCATGCTCCACCTCAGAAGGGACTGCAACATTGTCTGTCGTAACTGCAGCAGCAGGTGTGGCAGGTGCAGAGCCCTGAGCCTGTGGCAGGGTTGTAACCTGAGCGGGAATAGTGGGGAGTTGAAAAAGTGGATGAAAGCTCTTTAACTGAGGCTGCTAATCCAGACTCCTGTTCCAACTCCCTCTCCCTAAACAAGGTGTCTATGCAGTCTCTACACAGAACCTTAGTCCATGACTCTGCTAGAGTGTCCCTACAGGAGGCACACTTCTTTTTAGAGCTATGCGTTGATCTTGACGACTTTTCAACGGCTTTCTGAAATACAAGTAACCCAAAAAATGCAGGAAAAAAATATCACATTAAAATATGGTTACAACCCTGGGAGTGTGCTAGTCCAATATAACATGCAGGGACTAGGGCCTCCCCCCCCTGACCACCCAGAGGGTCTGCCCCCCCATTGATAGGAACCATACATGGAGGGGCAATCCAAGATAGAGAGGACCCTTCCCTAGGGTGCTCTTACCTTAGGAAGGCTGGAGGTAGTGTCTGTTGTCTGGGCATCAGCTTCTGACATAACTGCAGGTGGCTGCTTGCTACAGAGTCTCATGCTGCCTGTGCGCATTCCCGACTCGCTCCAGCGTGCGCCTGGCCCCCTATCAGCACCGCGACCCAGAGCCGGCAGGCGCGGGTCAAAGGGAAGCATCTGCCCTCCACCGGAAATGATGTCACCCGCCGTCCGGCCCGCCTGGTTCCAAAAATGTGGCCTGTACTGTGTACAGGGAAAGCTGAGCTGCCTCCCTGCTGCAGCCCTGTGGACGCAATAGGGGTCCCCCGCAACCTGCTGCCGAACTCGACACGGATGGGGTGGCTTCAGATGGCGGGTATGTACCACACCTTTAGTACCCTAGAAGCCCCTGCTTCCCTTCAGGTATTTGAATGGCCTCAGTCCCCTGACTGACCGGCCTGGTTCCATGCGCAGTGTCTCCCGCCGGAGGAAACACTAACAACTGAGGTCCGGCAGGGGGAAGTGAGAATTTATGTGCTGGCGCAGTGTTTCCTGAGGAAGAGGAGGAGCCTAATGTCTCTCAATTGTGGCTGTCCTGAAAAGACGAAAGGGGAAAAAATGATTTACTATCCAAAGTTAAAACAACAAGGGCAGAAGATTTAATAGATGGAAAGATGAAAACAATTGCATCCGTTCCGCTTTATCACACACATATTGCGAAGCTGATACAAGACTTTTTCTATCCTTTCTATCCCAGCTGTACACTGCTATCAATAGTAGCATTGGTCAACAGTATATTGCAAATACTAATATTTTTTTATTTTAAAAAGGTCACATTTATGTTTCTAACCTTTAGATAAGGGCAACAAAATGCTGGTCACATTATATTAGGTCAACATTTCTTTATTTTGACACATATCTGTGAATGTATAAAATACTTTTGTTTCAAAGACTACAAAACATAATGGTGATCCATTATTATGGAGAAAACTACAAATACAAAAGGTAAATGCTTAGAAAACACATTTGAACTCTGTCCTCATAATGCACAATGAAAAGCAAAAGAGCGTTAAAACCTCTCTCTTAACCGAAAACACTGTAGTTGATTAGTAAACATTCCTAAATTTGTAATGAATGTTAAATGTGCAATACACCAGCCACAATCAGTGGTCATATAATATGTAAAAGGTATTTTTAGAACAACATTCTATTTATAACAGAATCTTAGAGACAGTCTAGGGAAATAACTAAGCCTCCTGCTCCATTATAACACAGCAGATAGCAGACCTGTTTCAGGTCTATCTGTGCCAGTCTCTATTTCAGAGTAAAAAAGAAAAGAGAGCAGGTCTGCACCTAAGGAAGGGAATACAGCACTTTTCAGATTCTCACCCGGTGCAACCTTGTCATACAGGATGTGGAGCTGTCACAGACACATCTCCCACTTTCTGCGTGCAGTGATTACACATCACAAGGAGAAATTGCACAGGGTTGACACCCTCCTCCTCCTCCCTCCAATGTGAGCCAAACAAGGGGCAGAGGCAGCTGTGAGATTGGCACATGCAGCTTCGTTCTCTGTCTTGTGTGCTGTGAATCTCACACAGGGCTGCTGATAAGGCAGTACAAGCAATCCTGTTGTACCAGGCCCGGACCCCATCAGCAAGTCCCCTATTGCTCTGTCATAGTGTCACATACTGTAGCTGTGGACTACTGACTTTGTTATAGTGTTACAGTCTGAACACCTAGTACAGTCATAACGTCAGCGCCCAACAGTCATGTAACACTGAGTCAGAGCCATCGAGCACCTGCCGTATGCTGTGATCATTGTAAGGATGATGATCATTAGCATGAGATGCTAGTTTACACTTGCGTTTGGGGGGCTGAGCTGCATTTTACTGCCCCCCAACCCCTCCCCTTTAGGTCCTTTTCACCCAAGCTTTCCAATTAGGTCTACCTGTCAGTTTTTCATGCAGACCTGATTGAAAGCTCCATGTAGGTTTACAGGTGGCCAAATGTAAATTAACTTGTGCCTACCTCTGAGTCCATTCAGGTCCAGAGCTAAAAAAGGAAAAGGACTGCATCCTTTTGTATTTTTCCAGACCTAAATGTGACGGATCAGGGGTAGGCTGATGTTATTGGTCACAAATCCGTTTTAAATATGGCCACCCATAGAGCCATTACAAGTCCACCCCTATCTGCTGTGTGTATGCAAACATAAACTGAGCAGGTACAGATAACAAAACACGGACATCTGTCCCGTTCAGCACTGTGACCACCCACCATGTTCCCCACTGAACTCGATCCTATTCAACTGCTATCAGGGTTTTTAAGAGATTAAAACAGGTGGTGAGGAGGTGATGCAACACATCCTTACTGCCTGACAAATTTTTGCTGAAGAGGAATCCAGATGCAGAACACTCTTCAGAGAGCAAAAGTGTGAACTAGCTCAAAAAGACTGGGTAAGGGGCGGCTGTAGACTGGGGTGCCGATATGTAGGTGGGGGTTTGGGAATGGGGGCCCCATCAGCAAGGCTGCATGGGGCCTCATTATTTCCAACAGCGGCCCTGCTTTTACAGCCACAGAACAGAAAATGTATTGCTCCTAATTACCCAAGTGGCTTGTTAAAGGGGTTGTAAAGGTTTGAGGATTTTTTTTTTAAACAACAAATATATCATACTTACCGCCACTGTGCAGTTTGTTTTGCACAGAGTGGCCCCGACACCATCTTCTGGGGTCCCTCGGTGGCTCTCGCGGCTCCTCCCCGCATCAGATAACCCCCCCCCCTCTAGGAGAAACACTCTCCCGGGGTGTTACCTTGCGGGTGCGCTCCCAAGTCCAGCATTTGCGTCCATAGACACGAATGCTGAACTCGGCCCGACGCTGCTATCAACCTATCCAATCAAGAGCCAAGAACTCCGGGCAGAGGGACGGTGCGTCCCCGGCATGGGAAGTTCCAGGGTACAGGTAAGTAAAATGGGGGGGGCTGGGGGCCGGTGAATGGCAGGTGTTTTTTCACTTTAATGCATAGGATGCATTAAGGTGAAAAAACACAAGCCTTTACAACCCCTTTAATTGTGAACAGCATCTGCAACATGTGCTAAATTTAGAAAAGTTGTGCAAGCTTGTGGGCTTGTGGTTGCACAACTTTGTTAACCGCCCCCCCCCCCCCCAATAAAGTGATGGATCCCTTCACAATTAAGATCACACACACACAGCTTTATTTAATTACATGTTCTAAAGAGAATTGCCATGAAATTCCTTGGCTTTCAACCCTATGGACCTTGTAAAGACAGAGCCAAGTTCCTAAACTTTTGCCCCATCATCATCATTTACGTAACTAAAAAAAAAAAAAAGCAATACAGCTACTAGCCTTATCACCAGCAATCATTACAGTGGGGCAAGTGGCAGCACAGGGTTTGTATGGAGAAAAAACAATGGAGAGTCTCTATGTCCTGAGCTAAACGTTGAAAGATTCACAGTTAGCTCTAGACAGGCTCCTCAAATACATAAAAAATATATATTTAATAGGGTCAAGAATGTGATTAGTAGCAGCTGGATAGGAGCTGTACATGAATAAAAATGTACATAATTGCTGGTTCAAACATAGATTAATTATCCTTAAATCCATAGTTCTCAAATCTATGCACAACCTCAGCCATTAAACGTTTCCAGAAAGGAAAAGTGTTGCAATGACTTACCATAATGCATGTAACAGTTTCCTTTGGTGGGATCCAGCTGTATTGCTTTTAAAAAGTAACGCTCAGCTTCACCTTTACGTCCCTGAAAACAAAATTATGAATCTTTTAGTGTAACAAATTTTTTCTTAGGTTTACATTCAGTTGGATTGAAGGAACCATTTACCAAACATGCGAATGCATTGCAAGACCAACCAACAAAGGCCAGATGTTAAAGTGTTACTAAACCCAGGACCCAGCACTCACTATATCTGGCTTCCTACAGTACACAGGACATGGAAATTACATTATTTTAGTAAATTTAATCTGCTAAATAACTTTTCTCATCAGCAGTATATAGCAGTCTTATGACGTGACATGACTGTCCTATGAGGCTGCATGACCCCTGACCCTCTGTCTAGACAGTGCAGGTTGGCCCTGTGCTGATCATCACATGCACCCTCCCCAAAACAAAAACTGTTGCAATACACACCAAACGGAGCATATGCAGAGTGCCTCCAAGGCTCTGTACTTTTAGGAGATGGATACAGTAAAAGAAGGGGAAGATCAGAGATGACAAAATCAAACAGCCTTTTCACAGAATGCGGAGGAACCCTTAGGTTCCACAGCAAGTATAACATAGATTACTGCATATATAGACTAATGTTACTGTTGTGGGTTTAGTAACACTTTAAGGGTTGAGGTATATCATGGCATCATATTTCTAAAGGACATGAATGACAGAACTCCCAGTGGTGATGCTCTCGACAAAATAATTCATAGTTATCAATATTAATAAATAAATAAAAAATATTTTGCTGCTGGACTACATTAAGAGCCCTTTCACACTGGGGCGGTGGGGGGCGGTAGCGGTAAAGCGCCACCGCTGGCACTCGGGCTTTCACACTGGGACTGCAGATGAGACATTCTTCAGGCGCTTTACAGGCGCTATTTTTAACGCTAAAGCGCCTGAAAAATGCCCCAGTGAGAAAGGGGTCTAATTGAAAGCAAGTCTGAAATGATATTATAAACACAAGCTTGAGAGGCCTATTATATTTTAGTGTAAACAACCGTAGGCAACCCAGTGCTTAGATTCTGCTCTTCATAGAAAGTAAAGGGGGATATGAGCTATGATTTCAGTGCTCTCGTTGTGAAATTTAAAGATGAATTTATCCACAATGCCTATAGCTACTGAGGTCAGTGAGGATTTTAAAGTGGTGGACACACAGCCTGGAATTCCAGACCAGATACGGTGTTAGTGCTCTTCATCTTAATTATTTGCAGTAACTACCTAGAAATACTGTTTATAGATTAACTAGAAGCTCAGTTGGCAACAAGAAAAACAACATATATACAGCACTTTCAAATGTTTCTGTTGTTGGGGGTGAAGAAGCACGGAACTTCTAAAAGTACATGTTAGCTTGCAGGCAGCTCTCTAATCTTACAGGGATCTCTAGTGTCATCCTTGTGCAAGCATTAATACAGAATAAAAGATGACCGTGTAAATCCACTGGTATGTGTCCAAAATTAACTTTATTTGTTGTATTAAAAAATGCATTTTAGAGAAGTTCCACTGTTATATACTGCATACAGTGGCAACTGTCTTAAGACAGATTTCCTTATGTTTACTAATGTGCTTATAAAATCTGAAGAAAAGGGAAATCTTCCTAATAAAACACAGACCGCAGAATAACCCAACAGGGTTTTCAATACAGGCATTATAACAACATGTTTAAATCTATTAATATGTTACTAAAAAGCAACTCTAGGCAATAAGTCAAGATATGAACTGCTGTGGTATCTTGGAAGCATGACCATTTTTATGGCACAGGAGGAGTTTGGGGACTTGTTTTTGCTCCCACATACCATATGGACACTGGCTGTGTCCATTCAGCTCTGTGTCCCAAAAAAGTAAAATGGGATGCCAGGATGGGCATGCACATAGCACCTATGCATCCTCATGTCAGTAAAAGACAGACCTGCACAAGGCACAGTGCTAATCGCCCCCAGGGCCGCCATCAGGAATTTTGGGGCCCCTTACACAGCTTCAGGCATGGGCCCCCTGGAGCAGAGGAGAACGGGGGGGGGTGCTGCCACCACAAATTGAGAAGCGGGGGGTGCCACGAATTGAGAAGCAGGGGGGTGCTGCCGCCGCAAATTGTTAAGGTCGGGGGGGGGGCTTTGTTGTGCCATCCGGGGCCCTGGGGACCTCTGGGCCCCTTACAAAAAAATATATATATATATATATTTTTTTTTTATTTAAAAAAAAAAAGAAAGGGGGGTTGCCATCCGGGCCCCTGTGGACCTCCGGGCTCCTTACAGGTGTACTGCCTGTACCCCCCTGATGGCGGCCCTGATCGCCCCCTAGTGAACGAGGCAAAAAGGCTCTATTTACCTTTAGTATGAATTTTATTTATAATCCATTAGAACCAAACACTTATGAAAGCTCAACTTTTAAATGAAATATGTTCTTTTCATAAGGAAAATGCTGATGTGCACAGCAAAAATATCCAACAAAGATGTTAAATCTGCCAAAAATGCCTCTGTTTAGTGGTTCAATAAATAAGCCAACCCAAAGCAAAGACCACTGCAATTACAGGCCTATCATGCCAGAAAAGTGAGCCAGAAGAGTGATTGGATAAGAATATCTTCCTAGCGTTTTTGCGTTAAAATTGAACATACAGTATATTTTGCTAGAAGCTGTTGCATACAGAAGATTCAGCTGCTCAAGTAAGCAAAGATGCCTGTTATAGCCCAAAGATACAGTACTACAAATGCATATTTTTATTTTTGAAGTAAACATGCCAGCAGTTAGAAGAAAAGCAAGTAAAACTTTCTATATGTAGCAAGCACTATCCAATGTATACCCAATCTGGCTTCCCCACAATTTATATATCCAAAAATCTTCTACAAAAACACACTTCTTAAAAAGACAGTATTTGTACACAGCTAGGCACCACACTTTGTTACCATGTGACAGTGATAGGGTGCCACGCCACGACCAAGCATTAAGCACTGCATAGAGGCAAAAGGTAAGGTAGGGCAGAGGAAGTGTTACTCCAACAGATTACAGTTTTGTTTAAAGCCTAAAGCCTCGTACACATTAGTAGCTTTTCTCTCCGCTCAATCCAGCAAGGCTGAACGAAAAAAAAACTGATTGCTCAGGAGGAGCTACTGTACCAACTATCCAAAGTTAGTACAGCGATCTCCCCTGGTGTTCTGTTGTGTTCTGATAGGGACAACCCCCCCCCCCCCCACTCAACCAGAACATTTCGGCCAGCGTGCTCAGCCATTGGCTGAGAACGCTGATTGGGAGTCAATCGGCAGACCCTTTTCAGTCATCCCCCTTCGACAGAAGCTGAACAGCTGCCTTCTGATGAATCGACTGCAGTACACACGGGGCTGTGTGTACTAGGCTTTACTATACTGTAAAATAAAAACCCAGTAGTGCTCAAAGATTGAAAAAAAAAAAACAAAAAAAAAAACACACACTGCTTTTGCTGCAATACTCCGCCCAAAGCTGTTTCTAGGCCAGTGATGGCAAACCTTTTTGAGCCCGAGTGGCCAAACTGCAACACAAAACCAAGTGCCAACACAGACTTAAACCTACCAGTGGCTCTGTACAGAGGATGGGACTGATCACCCCTCTGAATGAGCCCTAATGGACCAAAAAGGTACGATTCTGCCAGAAATCGCTCAGGGTTCAGGAATGTGTTGTGCTCAAAATACACTGTGCAACATACCTACCTGACCATTACACTCACCTGCCTGACACATGCACTCACCTACCTGATACATACTTCCTGCACTACTCACATCCCCATCCACCCATGTAGTTTGGAGGATCCATCCTCCTCCTTACCTCTCCATGGCCTCATCGTCCAGCTCTCCCTGGGCAGTATTGTAGGAGTCCCTGCCATTAAGCCTCTCCTCGATATTCCCGCTGCTGGGAGGTCAGCTAGTAGCCACTGCACCTCTCCCATGGCCATAAATGTTCTGCTCCTCCCCCTGCCCCTCCCCCCCTCCACTGTTCCACAGGCTGCACCAGGGGACAGACTAAACCAAAGTAGTCCTGGAGGAGGGGGAGCTGGAATAGGGTGCCTGCAAAGAGGAATGCCTAAATGCCTTACCAGAGGTGTAGGGGTCCAGGGGAGGCAATAAGCTGCAGCACAGACCCTCAGGACAGTGGAGGAAGAATTTTACACCCCCCCTAAACATCGCACATGGGACAAGATGACTGGCTGCAACAACCCCCCCCCCCCACCGACGTCACTGATGAAAGGAAGGGAGTCGGCTCCTCCGTGACTGCACCACTAGTTCAAGTGACTGCCTGGCTGGGGGATTCCCCTGGAGTGCCCACAGAGATGGCTCGGCACGCCAGCTGTGGCACGCGTGCCATAGGTTCACCATCACCCAGGCCTAGGGCAGCACTTTTCAGGGGGGCAGCATGAAAAGAGCCCTCACCGGCTTGCGCTACACTTTTAGTGTAGCGCCAGTCTTATGAGGTGGACTGGGCCGCAAGACAAATCGGTCTGGCGCCCCCTTAAAGCAGCTGGACTTCTGCCGGTATGATAGGGATGGTGCAGAGACAAGGGACACTGACATGGTCACCTATACCTGGCAGGTAGGTAGTAGGACTCTCCTGCAATCAATTGCTTGTGCCAGTTGTACATATTAAGGAATCTTAATTTTATTTGTTGATTGCTGATGAGAAAAATAAACAGATGGATTTACTGTATTTGTTCCTGCCCCCAATCCTTCCTTTGCTCACTGCCTGGACCACATACCTCCATCACTGTGCTACATGTTTTCTGCTACACCACTGGCATGGTTATATCCTTAGTCCTCCATAAATTTAGCAGAAATTTGTGCTTAAAGTAGAACTAAAGGCAACACTTCACAAAACCTAAATACACCACTGACTCCGCCCACCCATTTTTGGTGTTTTCCCTTAAAGGTTCAGGGTTCTCTTTTGCTACTTCCACTGGTCTTGCAGCTTGAATAATGTTGTGGCACAAGGGTGTTGAGGATCCACCTGGTTGCTGTTAGTTTTTAATGCCATCATAGGCTCACAGTACTGCTGAACTGAATAGCACTTACACATCCGTTTGTAAGCACTTTTCAGTACAGGAACGAGGAACACAGTAGGGAAGAGGAGTGGCCTATGTGTCACATGACTGAAAAGATGACAGCTGGAAAGAATAGAGGGCAGGGGGGGGGGGGAGAGACAGCTTTGTGCCCAACCTGGAGTTGAGCTTTATGCACATCTAGGGTTTATTGCTCCTGTTCTTTTCCATGAATAGGGAACAGGCTGTATAATATTTACAACAATTGCATAGATGTCCTGGGCACATTTAAGCATTTCAAAATTTCTCAGAAATCACTGTAGGAAAAGTCAGATACATTTCAATTTCACTACTTTATATGTAGGCCCCTGTAACCTGAAATCCTATTAATCACATTTCTAAGCCATCAAACCATTAAAATGTTTTGCCAACACAAACAAAAGCCAGGTGTCTAAATTGCATATGGATATTTTTGTACAGGAAAGTATGCCAAAACTGACAAACAATGTAAAAATAATGAAACAACAAAGCCAAACAGAGAAAATAGAAAAATGTGCGTCTTAAATAAAATCTTTTCCTGTGCTAACTGTCTCCAAAAATAGCTTAGAACTATTGCAGAATAAATATATATATATATATATATATATATATACACAGGTCCTTCTCAAAAAATTAGCATATTGTGATAAAGTTCATTATTTTCTGTAATGTACTGATAAACATTAGACTTTCATATATTTTAGATTCATTACACACAACTGAAGTAGTTCAAGCCTTTTCTTGTTTTAATATTGATGATTTTGGCATACAGCTCATGAAAACCCAAAAATCCTATCTCAAAAAATTAGCATATTTCATCCGACCAATAAAAGAAAAGTGTTTTTAATACAAAAAAAAGTCAACCTTCAAATAATTATGTTCAGTTATGCACTCAATACTTGGTCGGGAATCCTTTTGCAGAAATGACTGCTTCAATGCGGCGTGGCATGGAGGCAACCAGCCTGTGGCACTGCTGAGGTGTTATGGAGGCCCAGGATGCTTCGATAGCGGCCTTAAGCTCATCCAGAGTGTTGGGTCTTGCGTCTCTCAACTTTCTCTTCCCAATATCCCACAGATTCTCTATGGCGTTCAGGTCAGGAGAGTTGGCAGGCCAATTGAGCACAGTAATACCATGGTCAGTAAACCATTTACCAGTGGTTTTGGCACTGTGAGCAGGTGCCAGGTCGTGCTGAAAAATAAAATCTTCATCTCCATAAAGCTTTTCAGCAGATGGAAGCATGAAGTGCTCCAAAATCTCCTGATAGCTAGCTGCATTGACCCTGCCCTTGATAAAACACAGTGGACCAACACCAGCAGCTGACATGGCACCCCAGACCATCACTGACTGTGGGTACTTGACACTGGACTTCAGGCATTTTGGCATTTCCCTCTCCCCAGTCTTCCTCCAGACTCTGGCACCTTGATTTCCGAATGACATGCAAAATTTGCTTTCATCCGAAAAAAGTACTTTGGACCACTGAGCAACAGTCCAGTGCTGTTTCTCTGTAGCCCAGGTCAGGCGCTTCTGCCGCTGTTTCTGGTTCAAAAGTGGCTTGACCTGGGGAATGCGGCACCTGTAGCCCATTTCCTGCACACGCCTGTTCACGGTGGCTCTGGATGTTTCTACTCCAGACTCAGTCCACTGCTTCCGCAGGTCCTCCAAGGTCTGGAATCGGTCCTTCTCCACAATCTTCTTCAGGGTCCGGTCACCTCTTCTCGTTGTGCAGCGTTTTGTGCCACACTTTTTCCTTCCCACAGACTTCCCACTGAGGTGCCTTGATACAGCACTCTGGGAACAGCCTATTCGTTCAGAAATTTCTTTCTGTGTCTTACCCTCTTGCTTGAGGGTGTCAATGATGGCCTTCTGGACAGCAGTCAGGTCGGCAGTCTTACCCATGATTGCGGTTTTGAGTAATGAACCAGGCTGGGAGTTTTTAAAAGCCTCAGGAATCTTTTGCAGGTGTTTAGAGTTAATTAGTTGATTCAGATGATTAGGTTAATAGCTCGTTTAGAGAACCTTTTCATGATATGCTAATTTTTTGAGATAGGAATTTTGGGTTGTCATGAGCTGTATGCCAAAATCATCAATATTAAAACAAGAAAAGGCTTGAACTACTTCAGTTGTGTGTAATGAATCTAAAATATATGAAAGTCTAATGTTTATCAGTACATTACAGAAAATAATGAACTTTATCACAATATGCTAATTTTTTGAGAAGGACCTGTATATATGCACACACACACACACACACTTTTACCAAAAGTATTGGGATTCCTGCCTTTACACACACACATGACCTTTAAAGGCATCCAAGCCTTAATCCGTAGTGTTCAATATTGAGTTGGCCCACCCTTTGCAGCTATACTGTAAACAGCTTCAGCTCTTCTGGGAAAGCTGTCCACAAGGTTTAGGAGTGTGTCTATAGGAATGTTTTTACCATTCTTCCAGTGCATTTGTGAGGTCAGGCTCGCAGAAAAAGGCCTGGCTCACAGTCTCCGCTCGAATTCATCCCAAAGATGTTCTATCGGATTGAGATCAGGACTGTGCAGGCCAGTCACGTTCCTCCACCCCAAACTCGCTCATCCGTGTCTTTATGGACCTTGCTTTGTGCACTGGTCCAAATTATTTGGTGGAGGGGGATTATGGTGTGGGGCTGTTTTTCGGGGATTGGCCTTGGCCCCGTAGTTCTAGTTAAGGGAACTATTAAGGTGTCAGCATACCAAGACATTTTGGACAATTTCAACCTTCCAACTTTGTGGGAACAGTTTGGGGAGGCCCCTTTCTGTTCCAACATGACTGCGTACCAGTGCATAAACAAGGACCATAAAGACATGGATGAGCGTGTTTGGGGTGGAGGAACTTCACTGGCCTGCGCAGAGTCCTGACCTCAACTTGATAGAACACCTTTGGGACGAATTAGAGAGGAGACTGCGAGCCAGGCCTTCTCATCCAACCTCAGTGCCTGATTTCACAAATGCGCTTCTGGAAGTATAGTCAAACGATCCTATAGACATAAATAGTTTTAGTTTCACTGCATCAAACTTGTATGTGGCACACGTCCCTTAATACAGCTCAAAGATGCCTCTTCAGGTCAGAATACTGGTCAATATTTTAATCTGAAATGGTAGATGCCATGAGTTGCAGTAGCGTTTTTTATGTGTTTTTGCCACGTTTTCAATGCATTTCAATGGGCAGGTGCATTTTACACTGCAACAGAAGCGCAACGGACCAGTGTGAAGACATACATAGAATTTAAATGGATGCATTTTTTATTTTTTTTAACACCAAGGCGCTTCAAAAACTGCTTAGTTTGAAAGCAGCCTTACTATTTTGTAAAGTGTTTTAATAGAACAAATGTGTTTGTGATAATGCTGTAAACAATAAAGAGAAGACATTTCCCACTTTTCAGTCTGTGCTTGTGTACCTAAAAAAGGTTTTCTTTTTCGTACATCACGGGACACAGAGCGACTTAGTCATTACTAATGGGTTATATAGATTACCTTCAGGTGCTGGCACTGGCCAATTCCAAACCGGAAGTACCCTCCCCTATATAAGCCCCTCCCATCCGGGAGCACCTCAGTTTTTTGCCAGTGTCTAAGATGTTGGCCAAAGAGTAACATGTGTTTTCACTGGGCTTGCGTACAGGTTCTTTTGGGCCTTAGTAAGCTGTTCCGGATCCCACCAAAAAAGCTTCATAGCTAAACGGTCGGTACCCGGGCCTTGCAGAAGAAGAGCAAGGTTTTGCCTGTAATGCCTCTCTTAGGAGGGCTGGACCCTGGGATCCAGAGCTCTGGTCATACCCACGACCAAGATGTTGTCTGTGCAGGGTGCTATACAGGTCCAGGGGAGTGGAATCCTTGGGAACCCGGTCCCTGAAGGTTTAATTACAATGCCTGCCGTGATAGGTGAAGTTTGGGCTTCTGTGGACCAAACAAAGTCCTGCGGCGGGGATCAGGTAAGTGGGGGCCCCCAGGAACTTGGTTCTATTGGGGGACCCCCAAGCCTAATTTGTCTTTCTGTCTGTTACCTAACGGTATTCCCGCTAATATCTGTGTATGCCTGTAACTACTGAAAATGTAAAATTTTAATAGTAGTCAAGAAAAAAAAAAAAAAAACGCGGTACCTGTGTTAAACCACTAGAGGCCGCTGTAGTCCATTTTTCTTGTCATGTGGATCTTTGGTTTTCTCAAGTCAAAAGATCCAGGCAGTTGGTAAGTTTCTCTGTGGGAATCCACTTCCTCTGCCCTGTTGCTGCGCTCATCCACCGCACAGGCCCTCCGGCAAAAAGGGCCCTGGCTCCTAGTCCCTGTTTGATTTTCGAAAAGGGCGCCAATGGCGCACGGGCGCGCGCGCGTGCACGCGCCTCCTATGAAAAAAAAGGGGCGGGGCGGGTGGATGACGCTCGATGCGCGCCACGGCGCTTCTGCGCATGTGCAGGCGTCCCAGCTTGTATAAAGACACAGTACAAGTGTCAGCTGGATGCAAACAGAGCTAGCAACAAACAGTGGCACACAGAGGCAGTTGATGCAGGCATCCCCATAGAAAGGCACTTTAGTGGACACCAGCTGGTATATAGCAGCAACTGTGTTAGACTATTACCAGCAAAAATTGGTGTATGACGACGGGAATACCTCAGCTTTGTGCTTAAAGGATATGTCGTCCAGACGCTCCGGAAATAGGTCTTCCAGGAAGCCAAAGGGGTCTCCATCAGGCTCTGAGGATATTGGGCATGCTTGTACTGCACCAATCTCCCCTGAGAATTCAGAGGTCAGTAGCCGTAGAAACCCCGCAGGAGTGCCTGGTGCTGCGGCTGTCCCCAGTCCACCTGCTCCTGTATATATAACAGAGGAGGTTTTATCCTCAACTCTGGGAGGATTGGAAGAGAGATTAACAGCATTGATCGCTGCTTCCCTGTCACAGGGAAAGCGTGTCCGATCTCCGTCTCCTCCTTCAGAGTGCCTGTTAGTGGAGGAACAGTCCCACACAGAGATCGACCTACCTGAAGGGGATCAGGATGAGGTTGATTCAGTTATGGAGGAATCAACAGTGGAAGAACCTTTCTCAGCATCTCAGGCTGAAAGATTATGGGTTCAGTCTCTGACTAACATGGTCCGATCAGCATTTAAAATGCCTCTGGCGGAACCACCATCCACTACGGTTTCCTCGCTGGGGTCGCTAAAAGCTCCCCAGGCTGTCTGTTCCTTCCCAATCCACCCTTTATTAGAAGGGCTTATTTACCAGGATTGGGAGCATCCTGATAAAATATTTGTTCCCCCCCAAGAGATTTCTGGTGATCTATCCCATGGAGGATAAGTTCATAAAAAAATGGAGGGTCCCTACAGTGGACGCAGCCATCTCTTCTGTGAACAAATCACTGACATGTCCAGTAGATAATGTTCCAATGTTCAAAGACCCAATAGATAAAAAATTGGAGTCTTTACTAAAATCTGCTTTCTCTACAGCAAGCATGGTGACACAACCTGCGGTAGCAGCGATTGGAGTCTGCCAAGCAGTGAAAGATCAGTTGAAACAAGTCTTAAGGGACTTACCAGATCAGCAGGCTCTTGCCCTAGCTGACCTGCCTAGAGCCTTGTGTTTTGCGGTGGACGCCATAAAGGATACAATCCAACAGGCCTCCCGCTTTACGCTGTCTGTAGTACATATGCGTAGGCTTCTGTGGCTCAAAAACTGGTCTGCTGAAGCTCCCTGTAAAAAACTGCTGGTTAGCTTCCCATTTCATGGAGAACGCTTATTTGGAGAAGATCTGGACAAATATATCCAGAAAATTTCTGCCGGTAAAAGTTCACTCTTACCGGTTAAGAACAAGGGTAGAAGTCCTTCTTTTAAGAGGCCTACTTCTCCAGTCCCGGGCACATCGGCTGTGAAGCAGTTCCGACGGCCTCCGCGGTCAAATTCAGGGGGCAGAAATCAGGGACAATCACAGGGTAACAAGAAGCCCTGGATCAAGAGAGTTACAAAACCTCCCCCCAAGGCATGAAGCGTTGCCCCCACTCAATCGGGTGGGGGGAAGACTTCAGTTGTTCACAGAGACCTGGCGGGACACCATCAGAGACAGATGGGTGCTCTCCGCAGTAAGTCTGGGATACAAGCTGGAGTTAAAAGGCACTCCTCCTGCCCAATTTATGGGGTCAAACGTGCCAAGAGATCCCCAGAAGAGAGGATCCCTCCTTCTGGCACTAGAACAACTATTGCTCCAAGGTGTAATCATGAAGGTTCCCCTGGAAGAAAGCGGATTCGGGTTTTACTCGAACCTTTTCACAGTCCCCAAACCAAATGGGGACGTGAGGCCCATATTAAATCTAAAAGGGCTAAACTAGTTCCTAAATATCAGGACTTTTCGGATGGAGTCGATCCGATCGGTGGCCACCGCCCTACAAGGGCAGGAATGGTTAGCCTCGATCGACATAAGGGATGCTTATCTGCATATTCCCATCTTTCCGGCCCACCAGAAATTTCTACGTTTTGCAGTAGAAGGGCGCCATTTTCAGTTCAGAGCCTTACCTTTCGGTCTGGCCACAGCACCACGAGTGTTCACAAAAATTCTGGCCCCATTATTGGCCAATCTAAGAACACAGGGTGTAACGATAATGGCATATCTAGACGACCTGCTACTAATAGACCACTCAGTGGAAAAGCTGGAAGTAGCTATTCACAAGACAATCAAGTATCTGGAATATCACGGTTGGATTATCAACCGGGACAAGTCAGCTCTAAGACCAGTCAAAAGTCTGGAATACTTAGGGCTAAGGCTGGATTCAAATCAGAGAAAGATTTTCTTACCTCCAGAGAAGGTGTCGTCTTTAAAAGATTTGACCCACTTAGTGGGTACAAAAAGAAAACCATCCATACTCCTCTGCATGAGGCTGCTGGGAAAAATGGTGGCTTCATTCGAAGCGGTACCCTACGGTCAATTCCATTCAAGGAATTTGCAAAGGGCCATACTGTCAGCCTGGAACAAAAAAGTTCAGGCTTTAGACTTACCAATGTCCCTGTCCCCTTCCGTTCGCAAGAGCCTCCATTGGTGGTTGGTGCCCCAGAATCTGGAAAAAGGGAAACTCTTCAGTCCGGTTTCTTGGAAGGTAGTCACTACAGATGCCAGCCTCATAGGCTGGGGGGCAGTACTGGAGCAATGGTCTCTCCAGGGCAAGTGGTCAGAAGCAGAAAAGGCCCTGCCCATCAATCTCTTAGAGATACGAGCAGCCCGGTATGCCCTAGTAGCATGGACATCCAAACTCCAAGGGTCCCCTGTCAGAATTCAATCAGACAATGCCACAGCAGTGGCATATATCAATCACCAGGGTGGCACCAGGAGTCGTGCAGCCCAGAGGGAAGCAAATTGCATCCTGGAGTGGGCAGAAAAATATGTCCCAGCCATATCCGCGGTTTTCATCCCAGGAGTGGAAAATTGGAGAGCGGACTTTTTAAGTCGCCAACAATTATGCCCGGGGGAATGGTCTCTTCACCCCGAGGTTTTCCAGGCAATATGCCAGCGGTGGGGAACACCGGATGTAGATCTGCTAGCATCCAGATTCAACGCAAAGGTGGACAGATTTGTGTCTCGCACAAGAAATCCTCTAGCTTGCGGCTCGGATGCCCTAGTGTTCCCTTGGGATCAGTTCAAGCTGATATATGCATTCCCACGCCACAATTGTTACCGCGATTACTCAGCAGAATCAGGGTAGAAAAGAAACCAGTGATTCTGGTGGCTCCAGCGTGGCCCCGAAGGGCATGGTACGCGGAGATTGTAAAAATGTCAGTGAGGAGTCCTTGGACCCTCCCACATCGTCCGGACCTGCTGTCGCAGGGACCGATATACCACCCTTCCTTACCAGCCCTAGGTTTGACGGCCTGGCTATTGAAGCCCACATTCTGAAAAAGAGAGGGCTCTCTAATTCTGTGATATCTACCATGATCAATGCCAGGAAGCCGGTATCCAGGCAGATCTATTATAGGATCTGGAAAGCGTACATTACGTGGTGTGAGGCCAAGAAATGGCATCCACGTAAGTACGTGATAGGGAGGATTTTGGACTTCCTACAGTGGGCTGTAGATAGGAAGCTAGCCTTGAGTACTATCAAGGGTCAGATTTCGGCCTTGTCAATATTTTTTCAAAGGCCCTTGGCTTCGCATTCACTAGTCAAAGCTTTCATACAAGGAGTGATGCGTATTAGCCCTCCGGTTAGTATTCCCATATGTCCTTGGGACTTAAACCTGGTTCTGTCAGTTCTACAGAAACAACCGTTTGAACCATTGCAACACATTTCCTTGGTTCTTCTCACCAGGAAATTGATTTTCTTAGTAGCCGTTTGTTCGGCTAAAAGAGTATCGGAATTAGCCGCCTTGTCCTGTAAGGAGCCATATCTGGTTGTCCATAAGGACAGAGTAGTATTACATCCTCATCCAGCCTTTCTTCCCAAGGTGGTATCGAGGTTTCATTTGAACCAAGATGTGGTTCTTCCTTCTTTTTTCCCCAAACCTAGCTCGGTAGAGGAAAAGTTATTACATTCTTTGGATGTAGTAAGAGCAGTTAAAGCTTATCTAAAAGCCACTGCTCAGATTCGCAGAACGGATACTTTGTTTATTCTGCCGGAAGGCCTTAAAAAGGGTCAGGCAGCATCAAAATCCACTTTAGCCAAGTGGATTCGACAGGTCATAATACAAGCCTATGGCTTGAGAAAGAGACCACATCCGTTCAAAGTTAGGGCGCACTCCACAAGAGCAGTTGGAACTTCATGGGCAGTGCATCACCAGGCCTCCCTGGCTCAAGTATGTAAGGCCGCAACATGGTCTTCGGTACACACGTTTACTAGATTCTACCAGGTAGACCTTAGAAGTCAGGAGGATGTCGCCTTTGGGCGCAGTGTGTTGCAGGCCGCAAAAGATCCTCATGCCTGATGGCGCCCAGCTTATGTATCCCTCCCCTCATTTGGCATTGCTTTGGGACGTCCCATTAGTAATGACTAAGTCGCTCTGTGTCCCGTGATGTACGAAAAAGAAAAAGGGATTTTTATAACAGCTTACCTGTAAAATCCTTTTCTTGGAGTACATCACGGGACACAGAGCTCCCACCCCTCTTTTTGGGACACTTATTGCTTGGCTACAAAACTGAGGTGCTCCCGGATGGGAGGGGCTTATATAGGGGAGGGTACTTCCGGTTTGGAATTGGCCAGTGCCAGCACCTGAAGGTAATCTATATAACCCATTAGTAATGACTAAGTCGCTCTGTGTCCCGTGATGTACTCCAAGAAAAGGATTTTACAGGTAAGCTGTTATAAAAATCCCTTTTTTACACATCCCCTATTATGTGTTGGGGAAACCTGAAACCATATACAGTATGTAGCCCAATACGCATTCAAACTGCTTCTGAGAGAGTTTTTCAGAACTCTTATTTTGGCATTAATCAAGGAGAGGTGTAGGAAAGAATAAAAGAATCTCCCACTTGTCCCAGAAGCATTTTAAAATGTCCAAAGAAGATCTCAAGCTCATGGCCATTTAAAAGGTGTAGGCTAGCCAGTTTTGCGGAATGTCTCTGTATCCCCAGGAGCAAACTCTGTGGGTCTCTAAAAACAGTTTAGTGAAATAAATTCTTCTAATGATACTATTTAGTCACAGTGGTAGACAGAAAAGCTTACAGTACATTGAACAAGTATTCATACCCCTTGAAATTTTCCACATTTTGTCATGTTACAACCAAAAACGTAAATGGAATTTAATGTGATAGATCAATACAAGGTGGCACATAATTGTGAAGTGGAAAGAAAATGATACATGGTTTTCCAAATTTTTTACAAATAAATATGTGAAAAGTGTGGAGTGCATTCGTATTCAGCCGTCTGAGTCAATACTTTGTAGAACCACATTTTGCTGCAATTACAGCTGCAAGTCTTTTTGGGGATGTCTCTACCAGCTTTGCACATCTAGAGAGTGACATTTCTTCCCATTCTTCATTGCAAAATAACTCAAGCTCTGTCAGATTGGATGGAGAGTGTCTGTGAACAACAATTTTCAAGTCTTGCCACAGATTTTCAATTTAGGTCCAGACTATGACTGGGCTATTCTAACACATGAATATGCTTTGATCTAAACCATTCCATTGTATCTCTGGCTGTATGTTTAGGGTCATTTTCCTGCTGGAATGTGAACCTCTGTCCCAGTTTCAAGTCTTTTGCAGACTCCAACAGGTTTTCTTCTAAGATTGCCCTGTATTTGGCTCCATCCATCTTCCCATCAACTCTGACCAGCTTTCCTGTCCCTGCTAAAAAGCATTCCCACAACATGATGCTGCCACCACCATGTTTCACGGAGGGGATGGTGTGTTCAGGGTGATGTGCAGTGTTCATTTTCAGCCACACATAGCATTTTGTTTTTAGTCCAAAAAGTTCAATTTTGGTCTCATATGATCAGAGCACCTTTTTCCACATGTTTGCTGTGTCCGCCACAATGCTTCTCGCAAACTGCAAATGGGACTTCTTATGGCTTTCTTTCAACAATGGCTTTTTTCTTGCCACTCTTAAAGGCCAGATTTGTTGAGTGCACAACTAATAGTTGTCCTTTTGACAGATTCTCCCACCTGAGCTGTGGATCTCTGCAGCTCCTCCAGAGTTACCATGGGCCTCTTGGCTGCTTCTCTGATTAATGCTCTCCTTGCCCGACCTGTCAGTTTGGGTGTACAGCCATGTCTTGGTAGGTTTGCAGTTGTACAATACTCTTTCCATTTTCAGATGATGGATTGAACAGTGCTCCATGAGATGTTCAAAGCTTGGGATATTTTTTATATAATCTAACCCTGCTGTAAACGTATCCACAACTGTATCCCTGATCTGTCTGATGTGTTCTGTGGCCATCATGATGCTGTTTGTTCACTAAAGGTCTCTAACAAATCTGAGGGCTTCACAGAACAGCTGTATTTATACTGAGATTAAATTACACACAGGTGGGCTCAATTTACTAATTAGGTGACTTCTGAAGGAAATTGGTTTCACTAGATTTTAGTTAGGAGTATTACACTAAGGGGTGACTGAATACAAATGCATGCCACACTTTTCAGAAATGTATTTGTAAAAAAAATTGAAAACCATTAATGATTTTCCTTTCACTTCACAAATATCTGCCACTTTGTGTTAGTCTATTACAGTGATGGCGAACCTTGGCACTCCAGATGTTTTGGAACTACATTTCATGGGAAATTTAGTTCCAAAACATCTGGGGTGCCGAGGTTCGCCATCACTGGTCTATTACATAAAATCCCAGTAAAACACATTTACCTTTTTGGTTGTACCATGGCAAAATGTGGAAGTTTCAAGGGGTATAAATACTTTTTCAAGGCACTGTATAACAAGCAATAACAAGTTTAAAAATAAGCAAGTAAATAATCTGCTCAAATTCGTATTAATCTTTTTAACTCGAATAGACTATTAAGTCCCTATTTAAACAAAAAAGTTTGAAGTAACATAAAGAGCACTGACTGATGATGTAAAAACAAACAATGCGGGTTGTGGGTACAGGTTATGACTGGTTTAGGATCTCTTGAGCATTCCTCTGAAGAGGCCAGAAGCTTCTATGCATACCACAGGTTGCACAACAATTACTTGAGGTCCTCTCATAACCTACATCTCACATAGCAGGGGGCATTTGAGGAAACAGTTGAGAAAACATGTAGTCATTCAACTGTACTGTATGGCAAAATATGAAATTTGAAGTGTTCCTAAAACAATTCCATTGTATCTTGGGGTGCAAAGGCATTGTTTTAGATAATCATATTGCTATCACTGTGCTGAGAAAGCAAATATTATTTTTAAAAAAACGCCAACAATGACAGCACATGTAATTAGCAAGGAATTTTGACATTTATCAGCCTTAACAAAAGGCAAGAAAAGGGAAAAAAACATTGGAATGTTCCATATAATTATAAAGGATATTTTTCCACCCCACCTATCCTCCACGATTTTATCAGACAATATATAAACGGGAACATATTTGCTGCTTTAGATAAATGAAACATACATACATTTAAATACTCTGAAAATCAAGCATTTCTTGACACACTCCTAGACCTTGTTGACAGCCTTCTCAAAAGAGTGGAAGCTGTTATAGCTGCAAAGGGTGGGCCAACTCAATATCGAACCCTATGGATCAAAATATATACACACAGTATCTCATAAAAGTGAGTACACCCCTCACATTTTTGTAAATATTTTATTATATTTTTTCATGTGACAACACTGAAGAAATTACACTTTGCAATGTAAAGTAGTGAGTGTACAGCTCGTATAACAGTGTAAATTTGTTGTCCCCTCAAAATAACTCAACACACAGCCATTAATGTCTAAACCGCTGGAAACAAAAGTGAGTACACCCCTAAGTGAAAATTTCCAAATTCGGCCCAAAGTGTCGATTATTATTTTCCAGCACTGCCTTAACCCTCTTGGGCATGGAGTTCACCAGAGCTTCACAGGTTGCCACTGGAGTCCTCTTCCACTCATCCATGAAGACATCACTGAGCTGCTGAAAGTTATAGCCCTTGCGCTCCTCCATCTTTCATTTGAGGATGCCCCACAGGTGCGCAATAGGGTTTAGGTCTGAAAACATGCTTGGCCAGTCCATCACCTTTACCCTCAGCTTCTTTAGCAAGGCAGTGGTCGTCTTGGAGGTGTGTTTGGGGTCCTTATGTTGGAATACTGCCCTGCAGCCCAGTCTCTTAACTGTAGCTCCCCAGTGCCATCAGCACTCATGCGACCCCAGACCATGACACTCCCACCACCATGCTTGACTGTAGGCAAGACACACGTGTCTTTGTACTCCTCACCTGGTTGCAGCCACACAGGCTTGACATCATCTGAACCAAATACATTTATCTTGGTCTCATCAGACCACAGGACATGGTTCAAAGACAAGTGTGTCTTGCCTGCAGTCAAGTATGGTGGTGGGAGTGTCATGGTCTGGGGTTGCATGAGTGCTGCCGGAACTGGGGAGCTACAGTTCATTGAGGGAACCATGAATGCCAACATGTACTGTGACATACTGAAGCAGAGCATGATCCACTCCCTTCGAAGACTGGGCCGCAGGGCAGTATTCCAACATGACTATGACCCCAAACACACCTCCAAGATGACCACAGCCTTGCTAAAGCAGTTGAGGGTAAAGATCATGGACTGGCCAAGCATGTCTCCAGACCTAAACCCTATTGAGCATCTGTGGGGCATCCTCAAATGGAAGGTGGAGAATAGGGATGAGCTCGGTGTTCGAGTCGAACATACGTTCGACTCGAACATCGGCTGTTCGATCGTTCGACGAAGATCGAACTATTTGGGCCATTCGCACCAAATTCGAGTGACGCGAACGGCCCACAATACACCGCACCATCGCAGTGCAATCCCGGCGCTGTGATTGGCCAAGCATGCACTGTGACCCCGCGTGCTTGGCCAATCACAGCGCCGGCAGCTAGGAGAGCCATAATTGGCCACAGGCAGGTTGCCTATGGCCAATTATAGCTCAGGGGGTTTAGCACACGCCCCACACTATAAAAGGCCGCCAGCGCGGCGGCCTTGTGTAGTGTGTTCCGGCGCAGGGAAAGAGAAGGATAGGCAGGGACAGTGTCATTGTGCTATTCTTTGTGCTATTCTTGTGTGTAGGGAGAGAGAAGGATAGGCAGGGAGAGAGAAGGATAGGCAGGGAGAGTGTCAGTGTCATATTCTTTGCTAAACCTTGTGTGCAGGGAGAGAGAAGGATAGGTAGGGGACAGTGTCAGTGTCATTGTTGCTAAGCCTCCTGCACAGTATACAACTGAAGCTAGCCTGTATTGCTGTGTTTTCCTGGTGCGTTACACTAACAGGCATTTGCAGCACTTACAGCGGGCGGAGTGTGCTTCGTGCTAAATATACACCTGAAGCTAGCTCGTATTGCTGTGTTTTCCTGGTGTGTTACACTAACAGGCATTGACAAGAAAAGGCAGGTGATCCATTGAGACCCATAAATGCCATACCCATGCCTCCATCCCTGGTACATTGAAAATGAAAAGAGAAAATGGGCTGTGGGACTTTAAATGAGGCATGGATGGGCGTAGGAAAAAGTCTAGGATATCAAGAATGAGTAGACATCACTGTCCCGTTGGGGAATAGTCTGTAGCCATATATACATGCTGCATAGTCAGTCTAAAGAATGGAGATCAAGGCATGGATATAAATATAAAAATGTATTGTATCATGGTAAAAGTACACATGGATCATGCAAACAAAGGCATAGTATAAATAGGGGTTATCACAAAAACATGATCAAAATTCACTGTTGAGACATGGCTGAAGCAAGTAATGACAGTTAAATGGATATACAGAACCAGTGAAAATGATTATCCAGTTAAAAAGTCAAGAATACACTTAATAGATTCATAGTTGGGCAAGCTTTACTTGATATTCCAGAGCATGGACTCATGGATGGGCATGGGGAAAAGGGTCTAAGATATCAAAAATTGGTAAACATCACTGTCCCGTTGGGGAGTGGTCTGTAGCCAGGTATACATGCTGCATAGTCAGTCTAAAGAATGGAGATCTGTATCATGGTAAAAGTACACATAGATCATGCAAACAAAGGCATAATGTAAATAGAAGTTATCACATAGACATAATCGCAATTCATTGTTGAGACATGGCTGGAGCAAGTAGTGACAGTTAAATGGACATACAGAAACAGTGAAATTAATTATCCAATTGAAATGTCAAGAATACACTTAGTAGATTCGTAGTTGGGCAGGCTTTACTTGGCATCCCTGAGCATGGACTCGACGCGTTTCTTGGCGTTTAAAGCCAGTCATCAGGAGTGGGGTGCATGTCATTTGACTACAAGGGGAGATGGATAGACAGATCAAATAAAGTCTTGAAAAAATTATGTCATATTTGAAACAGAATAAGGTAGTCTGATACGTTACCAATGGCAAAACCCGGAATGGGGTTGTCCCAAGCATTTGAAATATGGCGTAGAGTGGTGGTCCTGGATACAGTGTCTCACCCGGGGCTGAGGCGGGGAAGGCCCCCCAATAAACACTTCAACGGCCACTCGATCAAGAGGGGAGTCAAAGAGAAGATGGCATGGGACATCCATCAAGGAGAAACCCGGACAGCCACGGCACAGCACCAAACAGACGGAGAGGCACAGACAGGGTGCAAGGGCAGAATGCTGGTGAAGGGATGGAGAAATGAAAATGAGCAATGAGTGAAAAAGAAGGTTGAATGGTTTGAGAACCAAAATTAGAATGTGATTGGGGGAAGGGAGGGGAAGGAAAAACAAAAAATAAAAAACAAAAAACAAAAAGGGAGCAAAGGAAGAGGGGAGTGAATATGTAAATGATGTGCTGGTGGATGCCTAATGGGAATAATGTGTAATGGGTGCTGGGAGAAATTGAACAAAAAAGGGGGTTAATGATATAACATGACTGAAAGGGTTAACAGCCAAAGTTGGCAAATCAACTGAGTGTTGGTGTAAATAAATCTGGTTTGAAAAAAAGCCAAACCAGATCCCCAAAAATGCTAAATAGCGATGAAATTAAATGTGTGTTTGAAGCAGTGTGAGCAAAGTGCAAGGCAAAATGTAGAAAAGCAGGTAAAAAGAGTATATATGTAAAGAATACTATGTGAATCCTGCAATAAGGATTGGAAATTACCTTGAAGTGTAGAGAAAGAGAGAAACTGGAACCTCTCATCAGATGGATGTCTGTGAAGTGAAGCTCCCCAGGTGGCTACCGGATAAATGTCCACAGTAAGGGGCGTATCTCCGCCAGCATCATGTGACGCATGAGCCAGGTGTGGGGATGGAAAGAGCCACGCCCGAGATGCAAATGATCTCGGAGGGGTCCCTCCCATCCCCCTGGGTCATGCGAGATGGAAAAAACTATGATGAAAACGCAGGCGTCCCAATGGGTGCCGTGCGTGCAACATACTGACATGATGCCGATGCGCCAAGGATAATGCCCCGCCCCCCCGCCAAGGAAGGCAGGTGGGGAGGGGGAACTGGGCGCATCGCAACCCCGGGCGGAAGAGACCAACGAACAGGGACCCACCAATGCTTGGGTTGGGTGAGCCATGGGGATGGATACATCATTGAAAATCACAATTAGGACTGTTGTAATCAAAACAGGGGGATAAACAATAATGGCCTGTTGTCAAATGAAGTCTGGGGAAGGATATCAATGGTCAAAGTTGGGTAAAAAGGATGCCAACATATAAGTAGTCTCAGAGAATTAATCACTGAGCAAATAAGAAAAGGAAATAGGGCTCAATAGGTCACCAAAGGGGAATGGGTGTCTTCCACCCGGTAATTTGTCAAGAAAAGGCAGGTGATCCATTGAGACCCATAAATGCCATACCCATGCCTCCATCCCTGGTACATTGAAAATGAAAAGAGAAAATGGGCTGTGGGACTTTAAATGAGGCATGGATGGGCGTAGGAAAAAGTCTAGGATATCAAGAATGAGTAGACATCACTGTCCCGTTGGGGAATAGTCTGTAGCCATATATACATGCTGCATAGTCAGTCTAAAGAATGGAGATCAAGGCATGGATATAAATATAAAAATGTATTGTATCATGGTAAAAGTACACATGGATCATGCAAACAAAGGCATAGTATAAATAGGGGTTATCACAAAAACATGATCAAAATTCACTGTTGAGACATGGCTGAAGCAAGTAATGACAGTTAAATGGACATACAGAACCAGTGAAAATGATTATCCAGTTAAAAAGTCAAGAATACACTTAATAGATTCATAGTTGGGCAAGCTTTACTTGATATTCCAGAGCATGGACTCATGGATGGGCATGGGGAAAAGGGTCTAAGATATCAAAAATTGGTAAACATCACTGTCCCGTTGGGGAGTGGTCTGTAGCCAGGTATACATGCTGCATAGTCAGTCTAAAGAATGGAGATCTGTATCATGGTAAAAGTACACATAGATCATGCAAACAAAGGCATAATGTAAATAGAAGTTATCACATAGACATAATCGCAATTCATTGTTGAGACATGGCTGGAGCAAGTAGTGACAGTTAAATGGACATACAGAAACAGTGAAATTAATTATCCAATTGAAATGTCAAGAATACACTTAGTAGATTCGTAGTTGGGCAGGCTTTACTTGGCATCCCTGAGCATGGACTCGACGCGTTTCTTGGCGTTTAAAGCCAGTCATCAGGAGTGGGGTGCATGTCATTTGACTACAAGGGGAGATGGATAGACAGATCAAATAAAGTCTTGAAAAAATTATGTCATATTTGAAACAGAATAAGGTAGTCTGATACGTTACCAATGGCAAAACCCGGAATGGGGTTGTCCCAAGCATTTGAAATATGGCGTAGAGTGGTGGTCCTGGATACAGTGTCTCACCCGGGGCTGAGGCGGGGAAGGCCCCCCAATAAACACTTCAACGGCCACTCGATCAAGAGGGGAGTCAAAGAGAAGATGGCATGGGACATCCATCAAGGAGAAACCCGGACAGCCACGGCACAGCACCAAACTGACGGAGAGGCACAGACAGGGTGCAAGGGCAGAATGCTGGTGAAGGGATGGAGAAATGAAAATGAGCAATGAGTGAAAAAGAAGGTTGAATGGTTTGAGAACCAAAATTAGAATGTGATTGGGGGAAGGGAGGGGAAGGAAAAACAAAAAATAAAAAACAAAAAACAAAAAGGGAGCAAAGGAAGAGGGGAGTGAATATGTAAATGATGTGCTGGTGGATGCCTAATGGGAATAATGTGTAATGGGTGCTGGGAGAAATTGAACAAAAAAGGGGGTTAATGATATAACATGACTGAAAGGGTTAACAGCCAAAGTTGGCAAATCAACTGAGTGTTGGTGTAAATAAATCTGGTTTGAAAAAAAGCCAAACCAGATCCCCAAAAATGCTAAATAGCGATGAAATTAAATGTGTGTTTGAAGCAGTGTGAGCAAAGTGCAAGGCAAAATGTAGAAAAGCAGGTAAAAATAGTATATATGTAAAGAATACTATGTGAATCCTGCAATAAGGATTGGAAATTACCTTGAAGTGTAGAGAAAGAGAGAAACTGGAACCTCTCATCAGATGGATGTCTGTGAAGTGAAGCTCCCCAGGTGGCTACCGGATAAATGTCCACAGTAAGGGGCGTATCTCCGCCAGCATCATGTGACGCATGAGCCAGGTGTGGGGATGGAAAGAGCCACGCCCGAGATGCAAATGATCTCGGAGGGGTCCCTCCCATCCCCCTGGGTCATGCGAGATGGAAAAAACTATGATGAAAACGCAGGCGTCCCAATGGGTGCCGTGCGTGCAACATACTGACATGATGCCGATGCGCCAAGGATAATGCCCCGCCCCCCGCCAAGGAAGGCAGGTGGGGAGGGGGAACTGGGCGCATCGCAACCCCGGGCGGAAGAGACCAACGAACAGGGACCCACCAATGCTTGGGTTGGGTGAGCCATGGGGATGGATACATCATTGAAAATCACGATTAGGACTGTTGTAATCAAAACAGGGGGATAAACAATAATGGCCTGTTGTCAAATGAAGTCACTAACAGGCATTTGCAGCACTTACAGCGGGCGGAGTGTGCTTCCTGCAAAATATACACCTGAAGCTACCCCTTATTGCTGGTTTTCCCATCTCCCTGCAGGCCATTAGAATGTCTGGAAGGCAAACAAGGAAAGGCAGACAGTCAGGAGCCAATAAAAGAGGGCAAGCAGGCTCTGTGTCTAGAGACAACAGTGCTGGTCGTGGTGCATCGCCATCAGCACGTGGCCATGGGACACGCTTGTCCTTATTTTCGGCAGCTGGACGTGTTGAGCCGCATCATGCCGAAGACTTGGTAGAGTGGATGACCAAGCCCTCCTCATCCTCCTCATCCTCCTCATCCTCTCTCACCCAGGCTCAGGGTACTGACTAGTGATGAGCCGAACACCCCCGGGTTCGGTTCGCACCAGAACCCGCGAACGGACCGAAAGTTCGTACGAACATTAGAACCCTATTAAATACAATGGATGCGAACGTTCGAATTCTAAAGTGCTAATTATAACGACTATTATGCATGTTATTGTCCTAAAAAGGGTTTGGGAACCCGGGTTCTGCACCAGGGGACATGTATCAATGCAAAAAGAAGTTTTAAAAACGGTCGTTTTTCGGGAGCAGTCATTTTAATGATGCATAAAGTGAAAAAAAAAGTCAAATATTCCTTTAAATATCGTACCTGGGGGGTGTCTAAAGTATGCCTGTGAAGTGCCACGTGTTTCCCGTGTTTAGAACTGTCCCTGCACAAAATGACACTTCTAAAAGGAAAAAAAAGCCATTTAAAACTGCTTGCGGCTTTAATGTAATGTCTGGTCCCGGTAATATGGATGAAAATCTTTAAGAAAAATGGCATAGCTACCCCATCACCCCCCCCCCTACCCCAGCCCATTACCAGCCCCTTTGGGTCTTGTATGGATATTAAGGGGAACCCCGCACATAAAATAAAAAAGGCCCTATATACTCTGAACAGCCGTATACAGGCGGTGCATACAAGACAGGGACTGTAGGTTTGTTCCTATGTAGAATCTGTTTGTAATTTTGAACAGGTACATTGTTTAAGTGTAGCTCCAGCCCAAAAATCTATTTTTAAACTTTTTGGAAAACATAGGTAAGGGTTATCACCCCTGTAACATTTGTTTTGCTGTCTGTGCCCCTGTTCAGAACATTTCACCTCACTTTCCGTCCCAATGACAACTGTTTTTGAAATGTGGTGTTTTTCTTGAAACAAGGATTTGCACTTGTATTTTGCATATGTGTTGTAGTTGGTTCTATTGCTATTTAACTATCACGGATCATCTGTATAGTCAATTTAGGGTTGATTTTAGCGCATCAATATTATTTATATTATTCACATTTAGTATTAGAAATACTTTGATTGATTGCGGCTTTAATTATTTGGTTTTCCTTAGTTGATTGGTTTCACAGTGGTTTATTTATATTTTGCACTTTACTGTGCACCATTTTTAGCGCTTTTAGTATCTATTATCACATTTATTTTTGTCACTGTTTTTTCTAACACCCCACTGAAGCAGCAATAATGGATATATTTAAATTTGTAGAAAACCGTACAGTAGATCTAAAAGACGTCTTTACTACAAACCCCATTACAGAAACTGGGGATTTAGACACAAATTTTAGGAAGTTCGGCCACCTTATGGAAAAGAAGGTGAGCCTTTGGTGGGATTTAATATCCCATGAGCAGTACATTAAAGAAGGGCTAGTACCTAGAAGATTAAGGTGGGATGTCTCAATTAATGATGGTTTGCTTGATAAAGAATCGGTAGAGGAATGGCTACAATTTTTTAATGCAAAAGGTATTGAGGTGCTGCAATTCTTAATAAAACGGAAACAACGCAAACTTACTAATATCAATAAACAGATTACGGATTGCAAGGTTGTATTGGAGGGATATAAGGATACTCCATCCTTCACAACACTCACCAATCAGTTAAATAAGGTACTGGAACAAAAAGATAACGAGTTAAAACAAAGAAAAAAGAGAAAATATTTAAGGGATACCAACGATTATAAATTAGAACAGGCCTATAAGTGGCAACTTAATTTGAAAGATGGTAGGAAGGGATCGGTGACATCTTCTCCGGTTAGGGAGGTACGTATTCTATCACCCTCTAGGGATCATAGATATAGATCACCTGAACCACCTAGACAATATAGAGAACATGGGGGTAATTGATGAATGATAGGCCCTACAGAGATAATGGTAATGAAAGACCATATAGGGATGATCATACTGGTCCTAGAACACCAAAACCATGGTGGAAGAATAAGAATAATCAAAAACCATGGTCAAAATCTCCAAAGAAACCTTTTTGGAAGAATAATAGGAATAATCAAAAACCCCCTAATCCTCCTCAAAATCACTCAGGTTATCAAGTGGGATATCAACAAGGAAATCGTGGTGATCATACCCAGTATAACCAGGAAAGAAGGGACCCAAGAGATGTATATCCCTATCAAACCCAACATTACCAAAATGGTTATGCCCAGCAATGCCAACATCATGGGCCCCAGAATTATCAGGACCAGTACCAATATGAAAATAGAAAAAGCCCGGTTCATATACAAAACAGATATGATTCATTAACTAATTATAGGGAAGAAGATGAAACAAGGTCTTTTTTGGAGTATCGCAGGAGAGACAGAACTCCTCCTCGATACGAGCAATTGACAAGCGCCCGAAGCCCAAACGTAAGAGGGGATGCCGAGGAGGATTCAAAGTCCAAAAAAAGAAGAATGAACTAGGCGAAGGTATTTATAACATCAGTGGAATTGAACTTACAAGGACAGAAATGATTACATTGGATAAAGGTTTAAAATATGCGCCAAAGAGAAACCTTAACAAATTTGATGTATATGTAGACATCCAAAAATACACTAGAAGACTCAATATCAAAAAATACATGTTGAATAAACCACTTGTGAGGGAAAGGGAGACTATAAATACAAGAGGGGCTGTAGTACACAGTCAGTTGAGGAATAAGTCTCTTTTCAACCCACAAGTACATAATAATGAGCATATTGAGGTGTTTAACAAAATGGTTCTGAGAGATGTAGAGAAACTAAAAATTAAAAGGATGGCTGATCCTATAGCTATACATCAGGGTATAAAAGAATTGGAAAATAACAAACAAGTGGTAATAAGGCCGGCTGACAAAGGGGGCGCCATTGTGGTCATGTCTAAAGACTATTACCACGAGGAATTATTGGGTCAATTAAATGATACGAACACGTACATTAAACTAAGGGGAAACCCTACAAGGGAATATAAAGAAGAATTGTCTGAGTTGGTATTTAGGGGATTTACCAGAGATATTTTGTCTAAGAAGGAAGAAAAGTATCTAGTTCCGGATATGTGTAGGGTTCCAATTATATATACGATACCCAAGATACACAAGAATCTGCAAAAACCACCGGGAAGGCCCATAATAAATGGAATCCAATCAATAAATTCAAGGATCGGTGAATATGTTGACAAATTCATGCAGCCACTGGTCCCAAAAACACGATCCTACCTGAGGGATACTAAACATCTAATCCAGATTTTGGATAAAGTAGTGATTAACCCAGAACATGAATATTTGATAGCTACGGCGGACGTCGCATCATTGTATACAGTAATAGACCATGAAGATGCGATCAGGGCCTCGAAATGGGCCTTGGACAAATTCAGTGATCTTATTTCTAAACAAAAACGGTTTGTTTTAAGAAGTTTGGCTTTTGGACTCCAGCATAACTATTTCTGGCATTCCTCAAATTACTATAGGCAGCTCAATGGAATTGGGATGGGTGCAAAGTATGCACCAAGTGTGGCAAATATTTTTATGTCTGAGTGGGAGGAGTTAGCCATCTATGAAAATATACCTGAACAACTGGTGCTATACAGAAGATTCATTGACGATTGCATAGTAATTTGGGATGGGGATGAAACAACTTTAGTCCAATTTTTTGACAAATTAAATGAAAATGAACAGAATATACAATTATCATATACAATGAGCAATAAAATTATACAATTTCAGGATTTGGAAATATCACTGGAAGGGAATGCAATAACTACAAGAACTTATTTCAAACCAGTGGAACGTAACAGTTATATTCCAGTAGACAGCTGTCATTTTGAACCATGGCTTATAAATATACCAAAGGGACAGTTGGTCAGGCTGCGGAGAAACTGTACGGATGAACAAGTATTCCTGGAACAAGCCAAAATGATGGGAAAGAAGTTTATTGCAAAGGGATATAATGAAGAATTTGTCAATAACAAAATTCAAGAAGTTTTTGAGATTCCGAGGGCTACCCTTGTGCAGGATAAGGAAAAGACAAACATACCGTTTCAAGAATTACCTATAATAATGAATTTTAATGTTCAACACAGACAAATCGAATCCATATTCAAAAAGCACTGGCCAATACTCAAGGCAGATAGCCAATTACAGAGTATTCTGCCAATGGTACCTAGGATTATTTACAGGAAAGCCCCAACATTGAGAGATATAGTGGCCAAAAATGTACCCGATCAACCAACCAAGTTGAATGCGCTCACTTTTTTTCAGGGAAAGGGTTTCTTTCCTTGCAAAAGGTGTTTTGCTTGCAGGAAGACAAACCTTAATGGTCAAAAATGCTCAAAATTCAAATCCACCGTTACACAACAAAGTTATGAAATAAAAGATTTGATTACGTGTAGGACTGAGGGGGTGGTATACATGTTGGAGTGCTCTTGTTCACTCCAATACATAGGGCGTACAAAAAGACCCATGTGGAAGCGAATAAGGGAGCACGTGCAAAATATTGAAAACGGTTTTCCGAAGCATAACGTTTCTCGACACTTTGCACTATGCCACCAAAAAGACCCTACAAAACTGAAATTTTGGGCTATTGATAAATTCAAACCCCATTGGAGGGGGAGCCATAAAGTAAGGGACCTTAGTCAAAGTGAGTCTAGATGGATACATCAAATGCGTACTCTTGCGCCTAATGGTCTTAACATCGATTTTGATTTAAATTGTTTTATATCCAATTATTAAACTGTCCTTAATATATAATATTTATATATATTTTCTATTGAATTTTAAGTATTGGTATTTTAATATTCAATATATTTTTAGGAATATTTATATTGCATTTTATGTATTTTTTATATATTTTATGTGATTACTGTACACTATTGGTTCTGTCTAGGTTCAAGAATTATATTAGTATTACAATGTGTATATTACCAGTTGGGTGTAATACTATTGAAATACCACTGGAGGGAGCATCAGATTAAGAATAGTGATGTGAAGTATTGGGTTTTAAATTGTTTTAATTGAGGATTATTAATATTATTATGTAGTCTCCTGAAGAGACGATTAAAGTTGTCTTTTATGTTATGTATTACATGTATATTGTAAAGTATATGTGCATACTGTCTGTCAGCGATGATGACTTGGTGATCCCCCAATTGTCGTTATGGCAACTAGTACGTCAACAGTGTATAAATACACGGTTCTTCCTGGTACATGGCTAACCCATGACTAAGTCACGTGACGTGTGACGCAACGCGTAGGGGGAGGAGCCTAATCACGCTACCAGCGAGACATTGGAAGCTGGAGCAGTGAGGGAAGATCGCTCTGCCTGAGCTGAACTGTACTTATGCACTTTAAGTCCTTGGTCACGTGAGTGAAAGCGCCTAGTGTTGAAATCATTGCTGATTAGGTATATTGCATCGCGCAATGATTTCTTCTCTTTCCTTTTTTGTATGATTCGATTGGTATAAGCTCACCGTTCAGACTGTTTTTGGATCAGAAATTAAAACAGCCATCCCACCCGTGGATCAGCCAGATAGGAGGGACATACCAAGGAGTCTCTGTTGTTTTAATTTGCCTTCTGCATCAGTGTGTGTCATATCTCATAGAGCTGCTGTGGACTAGCAGTGTCTTAGGTCACTATAAACTGCACTAGATTGCACCTATCTGGGTGCCTTGGAAATTATTTTGCAACTTTGCTTTTTTCACTGGTGGATTTTTGTATTTCTCATATTTGCACTTGTATTTTGCATATGTGTTGTAGTTGGTTCTATTGCTATTTAACTATCACGGATCATCTGTATAGTCAATTTAGGGTTGATTTTAGCGCATCAATATTATTTATATTATTCACATTTAGTATTAGAAATACTTTGATTGATTGCGGCTTTAATTATTTGGTTTTCCTTAGTTGATTGGTTTCACAGTGGTTTATTTATATTTTGCACTTTACTGTGCACCATTTTTAGCGCTTTTAGTATCTATTATCACATTTAAGGATTGGTGATAAAGCATCAGTACAGAGGAGACACCTTTCTCCCATATTAATTCTTACAGGAGAGAATTTTCCTTCCTAGGGGTAGATTTCCTCTCACTTCCTGTTGTCTTCTTGCGTTTGCAAGTAGGAGTCGTTTGTAAGTTGGATGTTTGAAAGTAGGGACCTGCCGTATATACTCTGCAGAAATAGGCCCCTTAGTTGTTGGTGTTGGCACAATACTGTAAGCACTCACAGTTACTCTTGGTTGGTGCTGGAACGCCCTGCTGTCAACTATTATATCAGGAATTGTAATTACATATAATTGTTGAACAGTGGTAGTAAAAATTGGGCCTTTGATGGTGGTGCTGGTGCCACAACACTGTAAGCCCTGACAGTTACTCTTGGTGGGTGCAGCAATGGACCCTGCTGTGAATTATTAGATCAAGAATTGTAATTGCATGCCCCTGTTGAACAGGGGCTGAAAAATTGGGCCTTTCGTGGTGGTGGTGGTGGTGTTGCCACAACACTGTAAGCCCTCAGAGTTACTCTTGGTGGGTGCAGGAATGGGCCCTGCTGTGAATTATTAGATCAAGAATTGTAATTACATGCCCCTTTTGAACAGGGGCTGAAAAATTGGGCCTTTCGTGGTGGTGGTGGTGGTGGCGTTGCCACAACACTGTAAGCCCTCAGAGTTACTCTTGGTGGGTGCAGCAATGGGCCCTGCTGTGAATTATTAGATCAAGAATTGTAATTACATGCCCCTGTTGAACAGGGGCTGAAAAATTGGGCCTTAGGCACTGGTGGCACAACACTGCAACCCCTCACAGATACTGTACTTGGAGCACAGCAATGAGCCCTGTTGCAAAGTATTGCTTCAAAAATTGTAATTACACGCCCCTGTTAAACAGGGGCTGAAAAATTGGGCCTTAGCCACTGGTGGCGGCAGCCATAAACAAAAATGATCTTCCAAGCTATCATCATCAATCGTATCATTGAGGACTCGGAGGAGGAGGATAGCCAGTCAACATAACAGCACAGGCACTCAGCATCAGCATCAGTCTTGAAGGGATGTGACATGTTAAAATCAATTAGTCTGTTATATCAGCATCAGGTGTGTGGTAGCTGGTGGTGATCCAAGACTGGTTCATCTTGATGAAAGTCAGTCGATCAACCGAGTCGGTGGACAGGCGCACCCTGTGATCCGTGACAAATCCTCCAGCAGCACTGAATGTGCGTTCCGAAAGAACGCTGGATGCAGGACAGGCCAGTAGCTCAATTGCATACTGTGCAAGCTCTGGCCAGTGATCCATCCTCAAGACCCAGTAAGCCAGAGGATTTTCGGTGGGGAAGGTGTCCAAGTCTGACCTTGCCCCTAGATATTCCTGCACCATGTTTATCAGACGCTGGCGATGGTTGCTGGAACCGATCATACCTTGGGGCTGCGGACTAAAGAATTGTCTGAACGCATCGGTCAGACGGCCACCTTCCCCACCGCTCCTTCTTTGACTGGCCGAAGCCTCAGCAACTCGTTGTCCAGGACCAGGAGTTTGTAACCTCCCAGTCTCTGGGAACGCGTTGCACAGACCTTTCTGCAAGGCCTCCCGGAGTTGTCTCATCCTCTGCTCCCTCTGCGACGGTAACATAAGGTCCGCAACCTTACCCTTGTACCGTGGATCAAGGAGAGTGGCCAGCCAGTAATGGTCCCTCTCCTTGATCCGAAGAATACGAGGATCCTTCCGCAGACTTTGCAGGATCAGGGAGGCCATGCAGCGTAGGTTAGCTGAGGCATTCGGTCCGGAGTCCTCTGGGTCACTAAGGACGACATGATCCGCAGCCACCTCCTCCCAGCCACGTACAAGTCCACTGGTTTCTTGGGACTGTAAATCATCCCTAAAAGACTGCTGCTGATGATGCTGAGTGCCAGCCTCCACCTCCATGCTGACACAATCCTCCTCCTCCTCCTCTTCCTGTGCGATGGGTGGGACAGAAGGAACACTGTCTGGGTAAAGGGGGCCTTGAGAGGCAAGGAAGTCCTCCTCTTCCTGCCTCTGTTCTGCCTCAAGTGCCCTGTCCATTATTCCACGCAGCGTGTGCTCCAACAGGTGGACAAGAGGTACAGTGTCACTGATGCATGCACTGTCACTGCTCACCATCCTCGTGGCCTCCTCAAATGGTGCCAGGACAGTGCATGCATCCCTGATCATGCCCCACTGGCGTGGAGAAAAAAAAACAAGCTCCCCTGACCCTGTCCTGGTGCCGTAGTCGCACAGGTACTCATTGATGGCCCTCTGCTGCGTGTGCAGCCGCTGCAGCATGGCCAACGTTGAGTTCCACCTGGTGGGCATGTCACATATAAGGCGGTTCTTGGGCAGGTTCAACTCCTTTTGCAGCTCAGCCAGGCGAGCACTGGCATTATAAGATCTGCGGAAATGCACACAGACTTTCCTGGCCTGCCTCAGGACATCCTGTAAGCCCGGGTACCTGCCCAAGAACCGCTGCACCACCAGGTTAAGGACGTGAGCCACACAGGGCACATGGGTCAGTTGTCCCTGTCGGAGGGCGGAGAGGAGGTTGGTGCCATTGTCGCAAACCACCATTCCTGGCTTAAGCTGGCGTGGCGTCAACCACCTCTCGGCCTGGCCCTGCAGAGCAGACAGGACCTCTGCCCCAGTGTGGCTTCTGTCCCCCAAACACACCAGCGCAAGCACGGCATGGCATCTTTTTGCCTGCGTACTTGCGTAGCCCCTTGAACGGCTACGGAGCACCGCTGGTTCAGAGGACAAAGCACAGGAAGAGGCCATGGAGGAAGAAGAAGAGGAGGGGGTGGAGGAGAGAGGTGTGTCACAACCAGTAGTAGCATTTTGGAGGCGTGGCGGTGGAACAACCTCCAACACTACTGCACCTTGTCCTGCATCCTTCCCAGCTGCCAAAAGAGTGACCCAATGGGCCGTGAAAGAAAGGTAACGTCCCTGTCCATGCCTGCTGGACCATGAGTCAGCGGTAATATGCACCTTACCGCTGACCGCCCTGTCCAGCGAGGCCAAGACATTGCCTTCCACATGCCGGTAGAGTGCCGGAATAGCCTTCCGTGAGAAAAAGTGGCGTTTGGGAACCTGCCACTGAGGAACCGCACATTGCACAAACTCACGGAAGGGGGCCGAGTCTACCAACTGAAAAGGCAGCAGTTGAAGCGCTAGCAATTTAGCCAAGCTAGCATTCAACCGCTGGGCATGTGGATGGCTGGGAGTGAACTTCTTTCGACGGTCCAGCAGCTGGGGCAGGGAAATTTGCCTGCTAGAATCGGACGTCGGTGTACTGCTAGCAGAGTGGCCGCAAGTACTTGGCTGTGACACACCTAATTCTACACCTTCATTCCTCTCAGTGCATGTTTCACAGAGAGGACTGAAGTTATAGTGGGGTTGGAGATCCCAGCTGATGCGGTGCAAGGAGAGGTGCGCTTTGTTCTTTGGTGTGGGTCTTTGAGGTAGGCTTGCCAACGAGCTGCATGGCAGGTCGACATATGTCTGGTCAGGCATGTGGTACCCAAGCGGCTGATGTTTTGGCCACGCGATATACGCTTGAGACATATGTTGCAAACAGCAGCTGTGCGATCTGATGCACTAGCCTCAAAAAAGGCCCACACCAAAGAACTTTTTGAATGACGGGCAGAGGCAGCGCCCTGCACAGGCGGAGCTCTGCGGTGTGATTCCGTCTGTGTACTGCCCTTACGCTGGCCACCAAAGGGCATCCTGCCTCGTTGGAGATGTGCCTCCTCCTCATCCTCCTCCTCCTCCTCTCTCCTATTAGGCACCCACGTGGAGTCAGTGACCTCATCATCCCCTCCCTCCTCATCACTGGAGCCAATCTGGCAGTATGCTGCAGCTGCTGGAACATGACTGCCAGATTGGTGTCCTTCTTGAGCATCCCCTCTGTCTGCTCTCACGCTACTGCCTTCCTGTAGCTGGGTTTCATCATCAGACCCTTCGAAACGCTGGGCATCCTCCTGGAGCATGTACCCAACACTGTGCTCAAACAGTTCGGGGGACTCCTCAGGAGGAGGACATGGTGGGTCTAGGGAAGGAGTGACTGATGATGAGTCTGACATTGATACCAGGGAAGAGGACGCTTTGGCAGCTGCTTTGCCAGTACCCTGAGCCTGGGTGAGAGAGGATGAGGAGGAGGAGGAGGGCTTGGTCATCCACTCTACCAAGTCTTCGGCATGATGTGGCTCAACATGTCCAGCTGCCGAAAAGAAGGACAAGCGTGTCCCATGGCCATGTGCTGATGACAATGCACCGCGTCCATGACCAGCACTGTTGCCCCCAGACACAGAGCCTGCTTGCCCTCTTTTATTGCCTCCTGACTGTCTGCCTCTCCTTGTTTGCCTTCCAGACATTCTAATGGATGGCCTGCAGGGAGATGGGAAAAAAGCAATAAGGGCTACCTTCAGGTGTCCTTCTCTGTCCCTTTACTTAAGGATTTCTAAATATGGTTGAGGATGATTGCTTTCGCACAGAATAGCACAATGACAATTTTCCTGACTGTCCAAAAAACAAGGATTTCAAAGATGGTTGATGAGGAATGCTTTAGCACAGTATAACACAATGAGAATTTCCCTCACTGTCCTTCCCTGTCCCTACAAACAAGGATTAGCACAGTAAAACACACTGACACTCTCCCTACCTATAGTTTTCTGTCCCTATAAAAAATGTTTTTTTAAAGATGGTTGATGATGAATGCTTTAGCACAGTATAGCACAAGGAGAATTTCCCTCACTGTCCTTCCCTGTCCCTACAAACAAGGATTAGCACAGTAAAACACACTGACACTCTCCCTACCTATAGTTTTCTGTCCCTATAAATTTTTTTTTTTAAAGATGGTTGATGATGAATGCTTTAGCACAGTATAGCACAAGGAGAATTTCCCTCACTGTCCTTCCCTGTCCCTACAAACAAGGATTAGCACAGTAAAACACACTGACACTCTCCCTACCTATAGTTTTCTGTCCCTATAAAAAATTTTTTTTTAAAGATGGTTGATGATGAATGCTTTAGCACAGTATAGCACAAGGAGAATTTCCCTCACTGTCCTTCCCTGTCCCTACAAACAAGGATTAGCACAGTAAAACACACTGACACTCTCCCTACCTATAGTTTTCTGTCCCTATAAAAAATGTTTTTTAAAGATGGTTGATGATGAATGCTTTAGCACAGTATAGCACAAGGAGAATTTCCCTCACTGTCCTTCCCTGTCCCTACAAACAAGGATTAGCACAGTAAAACACACTGACACTCTCCCTACCTATAGTTTTCTGTCCCTATAAAAAATGTTTTTTTAAAGATGATTGATGATGAATGCTTTAGCACAGTATAGCACAAGGAGAATTTCCCTCACTGTCCTTCCCTGTCCCTACAAACAAGGATTAGCACAGTAAAACACACTGACAGTCTGACACTCTCCCTACCTATAGTTTTCTGTCCCTATAAAAAATGTTTTTTTTAAAGATGGTTGATGATGAATGCTTTAGCACAGTATAGCACAAGGAGAATTTCCCTCACTGTCCTTCCCTGTCCCTACAAACAAGGATTAGCACAGTAAAACACACTGACACTCTCCCTACCTATAGTTTTCTGTCCCAATAAAAAATGTTTTTTTAAAGATGGTTGATGATGAATGCTTTAGCACAGTATAGCACAAGGAGAATTTCCCTCACTGTCCTTCCCTGTCCCTACAAACAAGGATTAGCACAGTAAAACACACTGACACTCTCCCTACCTATAGTTTTCTGTCCCTATAAAAAATGTTTTTTTAAAGATGGTTGATGATGAATGCTTTAGCACAGTATAGCACAAGGAGAATTTCCCTCACTGTCCTTCCCTGTCCCTACAAACAAGGATTAGCACAGTAAAACACACTGACACTCTCCCTACCTATAGTTTTCTGTCCCTATAAAAAATGTTTTTTTAAAGATGGTTGATGATGAATGCTTTAGCACAGTATAGCACAAGGAGAATTTCCCTCACTGTCCTTCCCTGTCCCTACAAACAAGGATTAGCACAGTAAAACACACTGACACTCTCCCTACCTATCCTTCTCTTTCCCTAAACTAAAGGAATCCAGGTTAAGCAAGAAAAAAAATGTCACTGTCCCTGCCTATGCTTCTCTTTCCCTGCTCCGGAACACACTACACTAGGCCACCGTGCTGGCGGCCTTTTATAGTGTGGGGCGTGTACTAAACACCCTCAGCAATAATTGGCCACAGGCATCCTGCCTGTGGCCAATCATTGCTCTCCTCGCTGCCGGCGCTGTGATTGGCCAAGCATGCGGGGTCACAGTGCATGCTTGGCCAATCACAGCGCCTGGATGACACTGCGATGGCGTAGTGCATTGTGGGCCGCGAATTAGGCGCGAACGGCCCAAATCGTTCGTTGTTCGGCGAACGATCGAACAGCCGATGTTCGAGTCGAACGTATGTTCGACTCGAACACCGAGCTCATCCCTAGTACTGACAAAGCAGCTGCCAAAGCGTTCTCTTCCCTGGTATCAATGTCATCATCAGTCACTCCTTCCCTAGACCCACCATGTCCTCCGGAGGAGTCCCCCGAACTGTTGGGTACATGCTCCAGGAGGATGCCCAGCGTTTCAAAGGGTCTGATGATGATACCCAGCTAGAGGAAGGCAGTAGCGTGAGAGCAGAGAGAGGGGATGCTCAAGAAGGACACCAATCTGGCAGTCATGTTCCAGCAGCTGCAGCATACTGCCACATTGGCTCCAGTGATGAGGAGGGAGGGCATGTTGAGGTCACTGACTCCACGTGGGTGCCTAATAGGAGAGAGGAGGAGGAGGAGGATGAGGAGGAGGCACATCTCCAACGAGGCAGGATTCCCTCGGGGGGCCAGCGTAAGGGCAGCACACCGGCTGAATCACACCGCAGAGCTCCGCCTGTGCAGGGCGCTGCCTCTGCCCGTTATTCAAAAAGTTCTTTGGTGTGGGCCTTTGAGTCGAGTGCATCAGATCGCACAGCTGCTGTTTGCAACATATGTCTCAAGCGTATATCGCGTGGCCAAAACATCAGCCGCTTGGGCACCACATGCTTGACCAGACATATGTTGACCTGCCATGCAGCTCGTTGGTAAGCCTACCTTAAAGACCCACACCAAAGAACAAAGCGGACCTCTCCTTGCACCGCCTCAGCTGGGATCTCCAACCCCACTATACCTTCAGTCCTCTCTGAAACCTGCACTGAGAGGAATGAAGGTGTAGATTAAGGTGTGTCACAGCCAAGTACTTGCGGGCACTCTGCTAGCAGTACACCGACGTCCGATTCTAGCAGGCAAATTTCCCTGCCCCAGCTGCTGGGCCGTCAAAAGAAGTTCACTCCCAGCCATCCACATGCCCAGCGGTTGAATGCTAGCTTGGCTAAATTGCTAGCGCTTCAACTGCTGCCTTTTCAGTTGGTAGACTCGGCCCCCTTCCGTGAGTTTGTGCAATGTGCGGTTCCTCAGTGGCAGGTTCCCAAACGCCATTTTTTCTCACGGAAGGCGATTCCGGCTTTCTACCGGCATGTGGAAGGCAATGTCTTGGCCTCGCTGGACAGGGCGGTCAGCGGTAAGGTGCATATTACCGCTGACTCATGGTCCAGCAGGCATGGACAGGGACGTTACCTTTCTTTCACGGCCCATTGGGTCACTCTTTTGGCAGCTGGGAAGGATGCAGGACAAGGTGCAGTAGTGTTGGAGGTTGTTCCGCTGCCACACCTCCAAAATGCTACTACTGGCTGTGACACACCTCTCTCCTCCACCCCCTCCACTTCTTCCTCCATGACCTCTTCCTGTGCTTTGTCCTCGGAACCAGCGGTGCTCCGTAGGCGTTCAAGGGGCTACGCAAGTACGCAGGCAAAAAGATGCCATGCCGTGCTTGCGCTGGTGTGTTTGGGGGACAGGAGCCACACTGGGGCAGAGGTTCTGTCTGCTCTGCAGGGGCAGGCCGAGAGGTTTGCGACAATGGCACCAACCTCCTCTCCGCTCTCCGACAGGGACAACTGACCCATGTGCCCTGTGTGGCTCACGTCCTTAACCTGGTGGTGCAGCGGTTCTTGGGCAGGTACCCGGGCTTACAGGATGTCCTGAGGCAGGCCAGGAAAGTCTGTGTGCATTTCCGCAGATCTTATAATGCCAGTGCTCGCCTGGCTGAGCTGCAAAAGGAGTTGAACCTGCCCAAGAACCGCCTTATATGTGACATGCCCACCAGGTGGAACTCAACGTTGGCCATGCTGCAGCGGCTGCACACGCAGCAGAGGGCCATCAATGAGTACCTGTGCGACTACGGCACCAGGACAGGGTCAGGGGAGCTCGGGTTTTTTTCACCATGCCAGTGGGGCATGATCAGGGATGCATGCACTGTCCTGGCACCATTTGAGGAGGCCACCAGGATGGTGAGCAGTGACAGTGCATGCATCAGTGACACTGTACCTCTTGTCCACCTGTTGGAACATACGCTCCGTGGAATAATGGACAGGGCACTTGAGGCAGAACAGAGGCAGGAAGAGGAGGACTTCCTTGCCTCTCAAGGCCCCCTTTACCCAGACAGTGTTCCTTCTGTCCCACCCATCGCACAGGAAGAGGAGGAGGAGGATTGTGTCAGCATGGAGGTGGAGCCTGGCACTCAGCATCATCAGCAGCAGTCTTTTAGGGATGATTTACAGTCCCAAGAAACCCGTGGACTTGTACGTGGCTGGGAGGAGGTGGCTGCGGATCATGTCGTCCTTAGTGACCCAGAGGACTCCGGACCGAATGCCTCAGCTAACCTACGCTGCATGGCCTCCCTGATCCTGCAAAGTCTGCGGAAGGATCCTCGTATTCTTCGAAACAAGGAGAGGGACCATTACTGGCTGGCCACTCTCCTTGATCCACGGTACAAGGGTAAGGTTGCGGACCTTATCTTACCGTCGCAGAGGGAGCAGAGGATGAGACAACTCCGGGAGGCCTTGCAGAAAGGTCTGTGCAATGCGTTCCCAGAGACTGGGAGGTTACAAACTCCTGGTCCTGGACAACGAGTTGCTGAGGGTTCGGTCAGTCAAAGAAGGAGCGGTGGGGAAGGTGGCCGTCTGACCGATGCGTTCAGACAATTCTTTAGTCCGCAGCCCCAAGGTATGATCAGTTCCAGCAACCATCGCCAGCGTCTGATATACATGGTGCAGGAATACCTAGGGGCAAGGTCAGACTTGGACACCTTCCCCACCGAAAATCCTCTGGCTTACTGGGTCTTGAGGATGGATCACTGGCCAGAGCTTGCACAGTATGCAATTGAGCTACTGGCCTGTCCTGCATCCAGCGTTCTTTCAGAATGCACATTCAGTGCTGCTGGAGGATTTGTCACGGATCACAGGGTGCGCCTGTCCACCGACTCGGTTGATCGACTGACCTTCATAAAGATGAACCAGTCTTGGATCACCACCAGCTACCAAACACCTGAAGCTGATATAACAGACTAATTTATTTTCAAATGTCACATCCCTTCAAGACTGAGGCTGAGTGACTGTCCTGTTATGTTGACTGACTATCCTCCTCCTCCTCAATGATCCGATTGATGATGATAGCTTGGAAGAACATTTTTGTTTCTGGGTGCCGCCACCAGTGGCTAAGGCCCAAATTTTCAGCCCCTGTTTAACAGGGGCATGTAATTACAATTTTTTATGCAATGCTTTGCAGCAGGGCTCATTCCTGCACTCCAACTAGAGTATCTGGGAGAGGTTGCAGTGTCGTGGCACCAGCACCAGTGCCTAAGGCCCAATTTTTCAGCCCCTGTTTAACAGGGGCGTGTAATTACATTTTTGAAGCAATACTTTGCAACAGGGCTCATTGCTGTGCTCCAAGTACAGTATCTGTGAGGGGTTGCAGTGTTGTGGCACCAGTGCCTAAGGACCAATTTTTCTGCCCCTGTTTAACAGGGGCATGTAATTACAATTCTTGATCTAATAATTCACAGCAGGGCCCATTCCTGCACCCACCAAGAGTAACTGTGAGGCCTTACAGTGTTGTGTCAACACCACAGACCACCACCACCACCACCAAAGGCCCCATATTTCAGCCCCTGTTCAACAGGGGCATGCAATTACAATTCTTGATCTAATAATTCACAGCAGGGCCCATTCATGCGCCGACCAAGAGTAACTGTGAGGGCTTACAGTGTTGTGGCAACACCAACATGTAAGGGGCAAATTTCAGCAGAGTATATACGGCAGGCCCCTACTTTCAAACATCCAACTTACAAACGACTCCTACTTGCAAACGAAAGGAGACAACAGGAAGTGAGAGGAAATCTACCCCTAGGAAGGGAAATTCTCTCATGTAAGAGTTAATTTGGGAAAAAGGTGTCTCCTCTCTACTGATGCTTTATCACCAATCCTTGTTTCAATAAAAACCCCACTTTTCAAAAACATTTGTCATTGGGACGGAAAGTGAGGTGAAATGTTCTGAACAGGGGCACAGACAGCAAAACAAATGTTACAGGGGTGATAACCCTTCCCTATGTTTTCCAAAAAGCTTAAAAATAGATTTTTTGGCTGGAGCTACACTTAAACAATGTACCTGTTCAAAATTACAAACAGATTCTACATAAGAACAAACCTACAGTCCCTGTCTTGTATGCACCGCCTGTATACGGCTGTTCAGAGTATATAGGGCCTTTTTTATTTCATGTGCGGGGTTCCCCTTAATATCCATACAAGACCCAAAGGGGCTGGTAATGGGCTGGGGTAGGGGGGGGGGTTGATGGGGTAGCTATGCCATTTTTCTCAAAGATTTTCATCCATATTACCGGGCCCAGACATTACAATAAAGCCGCAAGCAGTTTTAAATGGCTTTTTTTTCCTTTAGAAAATAGGATTTTTATAACAGCTTACCTGTAAAATCCTTTTCTTGGAGTACATCACGGGACACAGAGCGACATAGTCATTACTAATGGGTTATATAGATACCGTCAGGTGCTGGCACTGGCAACTTCCAAAACCGTTAGTACCCTCCCCTATATAAGCCCCTCCCATCCGGGAGCACCTCAGTTTTGTAGCAAAGCAATAAGTGTCCCCAAAGAGGGGCGGGAGCTCTGTGTCCCGTGATGTACTCCAAGAAAAGGATTTTACAGGTAAGCTGTTATAAAAATCCTATTTTCTTTCTCGTACATCACGGGACACAGAGCGACATAGTCATTACTAATGGGATGTCCTAAAGCAATGCCAAATGAGGGGGGGGATACACCATATATAAGCTGAGCGCTATCAGACATGAGGATCTTTTGCGGCCTGCAACACACTGCGCCCAAAGGCGACATCCTCCTGACTTCTAACGTCCATCTGGTAGAACCTAGTAAACGTGTGTACTGAAGACCATGTTGCGGCCTTACAGATTTGAGCCAGGGAGGCCTGGTGATGCACTGCCCATGAAGTTCCAACTGCTCTCGTGGAGTGCGCTCTAACTTTGAACGGAGGCGGTCTCCTTCTCAAGCCATAGGCTTGTATTATGACCTGTCGAATCCACTTGGCTAAAGTAGATTTTGACGCTGCCTGACCCTTTCTGGGGCCTTCCGGCAGAATAAACAAGGTATCCGTTCTGCGAATCTGAGCAGTGGCTTTTAGATAAGCTTTAACTGCTCTTACTACATCCAAAGAATGCAATAACTTTTCCTCTACCGAAGTAGGTTTGGGGAAAAAAGAAGGAAGAACCACATCTTGGTTCAAATGAAACCTCGATACCACCTTAGGAAGAAAGGCTGGCTGAGGACGTAATACTACTCTGTCCTTATGGATAACCAGATATGGCTCTTTACAGGACATAGCTGCTAATTCCGACACTCTTTTAGCCGAACAAATGGCTACTAGAAAAATCAATTTCCTGGTGAGAAGCACCAAGGAAATATGCTGTAATGGTTCAAATGGTTGTTTCTGTAAAACCGACAGAACCAAGTTTAGATCCCATGGACATATGGGAATATTAACCGGAGGACTAATACGCATCACTCCTTGTATAAAGGCTTTGACTAGTGAATGCGAAGCCAAGGGCCTTTGAAAAAATATTGACAAGGCCGAAATCTGACCCTTGATAGTACTCAAGGCAAGCTTCCTATCTACAGCCCATTGTAGGAAGTCCAGAATCCTACCTATTACGTATTTACGTGGATGCCATTTCTTGGCCTCACACCAGGCGATGTACGCCTTCCAGATTCTATAGTAGATCTGCCTGGATACCGGCTTCCTGGCATTGATCATGGTAGATACCACAGCATTAGAGAGCCCTCTCTTTTTTAGAATGTGGGCTTCAATAGCCAGGCCGTCAAACCTAGGGCTGGTAAGGAAGGGTGGTATATCGGTCCTTGCGAAAGCAGGTCCGGACGATGTGGGAGGGTCCAAGGACTCCCCACAGACATTTTTACAATCTCCGCGTACCATGCTCTTCGGGGCCACGCTGGAGCCACCAGAATCACTGGTTTCTTTTCTACCCTGATTCTGCGGAGTAATCGAGGTAACAATTGTGGCGGTGGAAATGCATATATCAGCATGAACTGATCCCAAGGGAACACTAGGGCATCCGAGCCGCAAGCTAGGGGATCCCTTGTCCAAGAGACAAACCTGTCCACTTTTGTGTTGAATCTGGATGCTAGCAGATCTACATCCGGTGTTCCCCACCGCTGACATATTGTCCGGAAAACCTCGGGATGAAGGGACCATTCCTCTGGGCATAATTGTTGGCGACTTAGAAAGTCCGCCTTCCAATTCTCCACCCCTGGAATGAATACCGCAGATATGGCTGGGACATATCTTTCTGCCCATCTCAGGATGTAATTTACTACCCCTTTGGGCTGCACGACTCCTGGTGCCCCCCTGACGATTGATATATGCCACTGCTGTGGCATTGTCTGATTGAATTCTGACAGGGGACCCTTGGAGTTTGGATGTCCATGCTACTAGGGCATACCGGGCTGCTCGTATCTCTAAGAGATTGATGGGCAGGGCCTTTTCCGCATCCGACCATCTGCCCTGGAGAGACCATTGCTCCAGTACTGCTCCCCAGCCTATAAGGCTGGCATCTGTAGTGACCACCTTCCAGGAAATCGGACTGAAGGATTTCCCTTTTTCCAGATTCTGGGGAACCAACCACCAGCGGAGGCTCTTGCGAACGGAAGGGGACAAGGACATTGGTAAGTCCAGAGCCTGAACTTTTTTGTTCCAGGCTGACAGTATGGCCCTTTGCAACTTCCTTGAATGGAATTGACCGTAGGGTACTGCTTCGAATGATGCCACCATTTTTCCCAGCAGCCTCATGCACAGGCGTATGGATGGCTGTCTTTTTGAACCCACTAAGTGGATCAAATCTCTCAAAGACAACCCCTTTTCTTGAGGCAAGAAAATTTTTCTCTGGTCTGAATCCAGCCTTAGCCCCAAGTATTCCAGACTTTTGACTGGTTTTAGGGCTGACTTGTCTCGGTTGATAATCCAACCGTGATATTCCAGATACTTGATTGTCTCGTGAACAACCACTTCTAGTTTTTCCACGGAGTGGTCTATCAGCAACAAGTCGTCTAGATATGCCATTATCGTTACACCTCGTGTTCTTAGATTGGCCAATAATGGGGCCAGAATTTTTGTGAACACTCTTGGTGCTGTGGCCAGACCGAAGGGTAAGGCTCTGAACTGAAAATGGCGCCCTTCTACCGCAAAGCGTAGAAATTTTTGGTGGGCTGGAAAGATGGGAATGTGCAAATAAGCATCTTTGATGTCGATCGAGGCTAACCATTCCTCCCCTTGTAGGGCAGTGGCTACCGATCGGATCGACTCCATCCGGAAAGTCCTGATATGTAGGAATTTGTTTAGCCCTTTTAGATTTAATATGGGCCTCACGTCCCCGTTTGGCTTCGGAACTGTAAAGAGGTTTGAGTAAAACCCGCACCCCCATTCTTCCAGGGGAACCTCTATAATTACTGCTTGGAGCAATAATTGTTCCAGTGCCAACAGGAGGGATCCTCTCTTCTGGGGATCCCTTGGCACGTTTGACCTTATAAAGCGGGAAGGAGGGGAGTTTTTTAACTCCAATTTGTATCCCAGATTTACTGCGGAGAGCACCCATCTGTCTCGGATCGTGTCCCGCCAGGTCTCTGTGAACAACTGAAGTCTTCCCCCCACCCGATTGAGTGGGGGCAACCCTTCATGCATTTGACTTTGGGGGAGGTTTTGTACCTCTCCTGCTCCAGGGCTTCTTGTTACCCTGCAACTGTCCCTGATTTTTACCTCCGGGATTTGACCGAGGAGGCCGTCGGAACTGTTTCACAGCCGATGCCCTAGGGACTGGAGAAGCCGGCCTCTTAAAAGAGGGACCTCTAACTCTATTTTTAACCGGCAAAAGTGTACTTTTACCGCTGGAATTTCTCTGGATATACTTGTCCAGGTCTTCCCCAAATAAGCGCTCACCATGAAATGGGAAGCTGACCAGCAATTTTTTACAGGGAGCTTCAGCAGACCAGTTTTTGAGCCATAGAAGCCTGCGCATATGTACTACAGACAGCGTAAGGCGGGAGGCCTGATGGATTGAATCCTTTATGGCGTCCACCGCAAAGCATAAGGCTCTAGGTAGATCAGCTAGGGCAAGAGCCTGCTGATCTGGCAAGTCCCTTAAGACCTGTTTCAACTGATCCTTCACTGCTTGGCAGACCCCAATAGCTGCCACTGCTGGTTGTGTTACCAATCCTGCTGTAGAAAAAGCAGATTTTAATAAGGACTCCAATTTTTTATCTATTGGGTCCTTGAACATTTGGACATTATCCACCGGACATGTCAGTGATTTATTCACACAAGAGATGGCTGCGTCCACTATAGGGACCTTCCATTTTCTGATGAACTTATCCTCCATGGGATAGACCACCGGAAATCTCTTAGGGGGAGTAAATATTTTGTCAGGATGCTCCCAATCCTGGTAAATGAGCCCTTCCAGTAAAGGATGGATCGGAAAGGAACAAACAGTCTGGGGAGCTTTTAGCGACCCCAACGAGGAGACAGAAGTGGATGATGGCTCCGCAAGTGGCATTTTAAATGCTGATCGGACCATATTAGTCAGGGACTGAACCCATAATCTTTCAGCATGTGATGCTGAGAATGGCTCTTCCACTGTTGATTCCTCTACAACCGAATCGACCTCATCCTGATCCCCTTCAGGTAGGTCGATCCCTGTATGGGACTGTTGCTCTGTTAACAGGCACTCTGAGGGAGGAGACGGAGATCGGGCGCTTTTCTCCTGTGACAGGGAAGCCGCGATCAATGCTGACAATCTCTCTTCCAGCCCTCCCAGAGCTGAGGAAAAAACCTCCTCTGTTACATACACAGGAGCAGGTGAACTGAGGACAGCCACAGTACCAGGTACTCCTGAGGGTGCTCTACGGTCACTAACCTCTGATTCTTCAGGGGAGACTGGTGCAGCCAAAGCATGCCCAAGATCCTCAGAGCCCGATGGAGACCCCCTATTCCTCCAGGAATTTCTAGTCCCGGAGTTTTTAGACGGCATATTCCTAAGCCACAAAGCTGAGGTATTCCAGCCGAAATACACCAGTTACTGACAATAGTCTAGCATAAATGCTGCTATAAGAAACAGTTGGTGTCTACTAATGTGCCTTTCTAGGGGATGCCTGTATCAACCGCTTGCTGTATGCCCTTTTTTAAATGTTGCCAGCTCTGTCTCTGCACTTCATAGCCAGCTCACCACACAATATTGTGATTTTTATCATGCTGGGACGCCCGCACATGCGCAGAAGCGCTGCGGCGCGCACAGAGCGTCATCCCCCAGGCTCCGCCCCCTTTTCCGGCTCACCTCTATATATAGAGGCGCGTGCACGCGCACGCGCGCGGCCACGTGCGCCTTTGGCGCTAATTTCGAAAAAATGGAAACTAGGGACAAGAGCCAGGGCCCCTCTTTGCCGCAGGCCGGGGGATGGACGAGCATTGCAACATGGCAGAGGAAGCAGTTTCCCATGAGAGAACTCACCATCTGCCTGGACTTGCTCTGCTGAGAAGAAACTAGTCCACATGACAAGAAAACATTCCACAGCGGCCTCTAGTGGACAAACACAGGTACCGCAGTCTAATATATTAAATATATATATAAAAAAAAAATATTATTTTTTTTTCTTGACCACCATTAAAAATTATTACATTTTTTTAGTAGTTACAGGCATGCACAGAATTTTGCGGGAATACCATTAGGTAACAGACAGAAAGACAAATTAGGCTTGGGGGTCCCCCAATAGAACCAAGTTCCTGGGGGCCCCCACTTACCTGTTCCCCGCCGCAGGACTTTGTTTGGTCCACAAAAGCCCAAACTTCACCTATCACGGCAGGCATTGTAATCAAACCTTCAGGGACCGGGTTCCCAAGGATTCCACTCCCCTGGACCTGTATAGCACCCTGCACAGAAAACATCTTGGTCGTGGGTATGACCAGAGATCCGGATCCCAGGGTCCAGCCCTCCTAAGAGAGGCATTACAGGCAAAACCTTGCTCTTCTCTGCAAGGCCCGGGTACCGACCGTTTAGCTATGAAGCTTTTTTGGTCGGATCCGGAATAGCTTACTGAGGCCCAAAAGAACCTGTACGCAAGCTCAGTGAAAAACACATGTTTCTTCTTGGCCAACACCTTAGACACTGGCAAAAAACTGAGGTGCTCCCGGATGGGAGGGGCTTATATAGGGGAGGGTACTTCCGGTTTTGGAAGTTGCCAGTGCCAGCACCTGACGGTATCTATATAACCCATTAGTAATGACTATGTCGCTCTGTGTCCCGTGATGTACGAGAAAGAAATGTCATTTTGTGCAGGGACAGTTCTAAACATGGGAAACACGTGGCACTTCACAGGCATACTTTAGACACCCCCCAGGTACGATATTTAAAGGAATATTTGACTTTTTTTTTTCACTTTATGCATCATTAAAATGACTGCTCCCGAAAAACGTCAGTTTTTAAAACTAATTTTTGCATTGATACATGTCCCCTGGTGCAGAACCCGGGTTCCCAAACCCTTTTTAGGACAATAACATGCATATTAGTCGTTATAATTAGCACTTTAGATTTCGAACGTTCGCATCCATTGTATTTAATAGGGTTCTAACGTTCGTGCGAACTTTCGGTCCGTTCGCGGGTTCTGGTGCGAACCGAACCTGGGGGTGTTCTGCTCATCCCTAGTGGAGAAGCGCAAGGTCACATTCACTACTTTACATTGTAGCAAAGTGTCATTTCTTCAGTGTTGTCACATGAAAAGATATAACATATTATCATATTTACAATAATGTGAGGGGTGTACTCACTTTTGTGAGATACGGTGTGTGTGTATTATATATATATATATATATATATTGTGAGGGGGTTAGCTCGGCAGCGGGTGTGTGTGACCCCCGGGATGGGCTCCCCACACAAAACAGGCCCAGCAAACGGAGGTTGTGGTTTTCAAAATCAAAAAGGTGCGGTTTATTTTCTATTTACAGTGACAAAACACAGCAAAGCAAAAGAAACAAACAAAATAAATCCTGGTCAAGTTGACCTCTGACTAAACATACAGGTTTCCTAACTAACAACTGGGATCAGCCTAGTGCTGTCCTAGTCCCTAAGTCCCTAGTTTTAAATGTCCAAGCAAATAGCCACACAGGCTTTGCCTCACCGCACAGGGGTTCACTCTCCCTAGACAGTCCACACAGGTCTGGTTCCAGGCATGAGCTAACATCTAATGAAGCTGGGAGTTTTTATAGAGGCCTTAAACGAACTGACAGACTTCAGCTGGTCTCATCAACTCCCTGTCTGTACGACGCCCAGCCCTCTCCCTAGAGGTATGAGTCATCCATGAGCCCACTAGCCTTATACAACTCTCCACCTAGTTGTATAAGTCGGCGTAAAGCCTGAATCTGGGCGAAATATATCTACCCCCCTGGATGCAACCAGGTGACTTTACCTTCCTGCTGTCACATACCCCCCCCTCTTGTTTTAACCTCGGGGTTGGAACACCAGCAATCAGGCATTCATGTACTCGAGACAAAGCATCCACATTCCCCATTTGAACGCCAGGGCGATGCTTTACTGTGAAGTTGAATTCCTGGAGGGCCAGGAACCACCTATTCACTCTTCTATTTGTTTCCTTGTTTTGAGCCATCCACTTTAACGGAGCGTGATCCGTAACCATGTCAAAGTGCCTACCTAGCAGGTAGTACCGAAGGGAATCTAGAGCCCACTTCACCGCTAAACACTCCTTTTCAACGGTGGCGTAATTTACCTCATGGGACTTCAACTTCCTGCTGAGGTAAATGACTGGGTGCTCTTCCCCGTTCCAGACCTGGGACAATACTGCTCCTAACCCCACATCTGACGCATCACTTTGTACGACAAAGTCTTTAGAGAAGTCGGGTGAGTACAACACTGGCTGGCTACATAAGGCTTGTTTCAAGAATTGGAATGCTGCCTCAGCCTCGGGGGTCCATTTAATCATGACCGACCCTTTCCCCTTCGTCAGGTTGGTTAGGGGCACAGCCTTAGAAGCAAAGTGGGGAATGAATCGCCGATAATACCCAGCGATTCCCAGAAAGGCTCGTACCTGCTTCTTGCTGTTGGGACGTGGCCAACTCTGGATGGCCTCGACTTTGTTGAGTTGGGGTTTTATTACTCCCCTCCCAATGGTGTACCCAAGATATTTGGCCTCCTCCTGCCCAATGGTACACTTCTTGGGGTTAGCCGTAAACCCCGCTTCCCGAACAGAGTCCAGGACTGCTTGCACTTTTGGCAGATGTGAGGCCCAATCTGTGCTATGGACAATTACGTCATCCAGGTAAGCCGCAGCATACTTCCGATGGGGCCTCAGCATCTGGTCCATTTTCCGCTGGAATGTGGCCGGCGCATTCTGTAACCCGAACGGCATTCTTTTATATTGGAACGCCCCGTCTGGGGTTACAAATGCGGTTTTCTCTTTGGCTGACTTGGCCAGGGGGATTTGCCAATACCCTTTTGTGAGGTCAAGAGTCGTCATGTATCGGGCTGTTCCCAGCCGGTCGATCAACTCATCTATACGTGGCATGGGGTAGGTGTCAAATTTTGTAACTTTGTTCAACTGACGAAAATCGTTACAAAATCGCCAGCTCCCATCCGGTTTAGGCACCAACACAATGGGACTAGACCAATCACTTTGGGACTCCTCTATCACCCCTAAGTTCAGCATTTTCTGTACTTCCTCTCGTATTGCCTCCCGTCGGGCCTCTGGGATCCGATAGGGTTTTAACTTCACCCTTTCACCGGGCGGGGTAATAATGTCATGCTCTACCCCAGATGTTTGTCCCGGCAGCTCAGAGAATACCTCCTTGTTGCGAAGCACAAACTCCTTAACCTCCTGTTGTTGGGGTTGTGACAAGGTGGCTGCGATTCCAACCTCAGGAATCACGCAACCAGTTTGAGCTGGTGACCAAGTGTCTACGACTAGGGACTCTCTATCCCTCCAGGCTTTCAACAGATTAACGTGATAGATCTGTTCGGGCTTTCGCCTTCCTGGTTGTCTGACCTTGTAATTCACTTCGCTCACTTTTTCCATTATCTCGTAGGGGCCTTGCCATTTGGCAAGGAATTTACTTTCAACCGTAGGGACAAGTACCAGTATCCTATCCCCCGGGGAAAAGGTACGGGTCTTGGCTCCACGGTTGTACACTCTCTGCTGTGCTAACTGCGCTTGGGCCAAATGTTCCTTCACGATGGGCATTACCTGTGCAATTCGGTCTTGCATCAGGGCGACATGCTCAATCACACTCCTGTGGGGAGAACTCTCACTTTCCCAAGTTTCCTTGGCAATATCCAACAGCCCTCTTGGGTGTCTCCCATACAGTAACTCAAAGGGGGAGAATCCCGTAGAGGATTGGGGCACCTCCCTAATAGCAAACATCAGATAAGGAAGTAGACAGTCCCAATCCTTTCCATCTCTATCCACCACTTTCTTCAACATTTGTTTTAGGGTTTTGTTGAATCTTTCAACCAGCCCATCGGTTTGGGGGTGATACACAGATGTACGTAATTGCGTCACTTTGAACAATTTACACAGCTCCTTCATAACCCGGGACATAAAGGGTGTACCTTGGTCCGTAAGCAGTTCTTTACAAATACCCACCCGGCTAAACACAAGAGATAGCTCTTTGGCTATGGTTTTGGCCGAGGTATTTCGGAGAGGGATCGCTTCTGGATAACGGGTGGCATAGTCCATTATAACTAATATGTACTGGTGCCCCCTAGCGGACTTGATTATAGGACCTACCAAATCCATGGCGATCCTCTCAAACGGGACCTCAATGATGGGTAGAGGGACCAGCGGGCTACGGAAATGTGGCATCGGGGCCGACCTCTGACACACAGGGCAGGAGGAACAATAATTTTCTATGTCCTTCATCACCCCCGGCCAATAGAATCTCTGTAATACCCTCTCTCGGGTTTTCTCTGTCCCCAGATGACCTCCAAGAATGTGCCCATGGGCCAACTCCAACACCAACTTCCTGTAAGGTTTGGGCACCACAAGCTGCTCAACGGTTTCTTCTGCCCTTTTTGCCACCCGATACAGTAGGTCCTTCTCTACGCTGAAGTATGGGTAAGTGCAGGTATTATCTGGGTTTACTAACTCGCCATCTATTTTCACTACGTTTTCCCGTGCCTTTATTAGGGCGGGGTCTTTCAACTGTTCTGTGGCAAAGTTTTCCCTGTGAACCTCAAGATCAGAAAACTCCACAGACGGTAGGTTTTCGTCTGAGGAGGTGGGCTCCTCTCCAGTTTCTTGAGTCTCCCCTGCCAATACTGACAAGGGAAATTCCGGAGAGTCCTCACCACTCTCAGGGGAGTTCTGGCTATCACATTCCTGGTACATAGGGGCACCAGTGGGGGGCTCAGGATCATCCCACAGTTCCCAGAACTTCGGAAAATCCCTTCCCACAATGGCGTCATACGGTAACTGAGATACTAAGCCCACTGGATGAGAGAGGGTACCTTTGGGGGTCTCGAAACACACTGTAGTCACTGGATACTCTCGGGTGTCCCCATGCACACAAATAACAGCTACCTTGCTATTCCCAGAGACCTCTGTTTTAACTAATTCAGCCTTTATCAGGGTCACAAGGCTACCTGAATCCAGCAATACCACAACATTTCTACCATTAATACACATTTTGCATAAATGTTTCTCAGTTCCCCGAATGGCAGTGCATGCGACTGTCGCACACAGCGACTGACGTCTGCCCGTCAGAAAGTCACACTGCATGGGTTCCTCCAAAACCGGGCAATTTGCTGCAATATGTCCCGCTTGCCGGCAGCGGTAGCAAATGATCCTTCTTGCCGCCTCTTGAGCCGCTGATTTCCCAGGCTGTTCTCGCCAAACTTGGGGTAGAGCTCCCACCCTCTCACTCTCTCCACCCTCACCCCTTGGAATCCTCTTATCCGCCCCTGGGGATGGTCTGGTCTTAGGGTGGAAAGTCCGAGTGTCTCTGGAAGAGGCCGTCAGGTTCTCTGTAGCCAAGTATTTCTCCACACGATCCACAAGACCATCGGCCGTCTCTGGGTCTCCATGGCTTACCCACTTTTGGATGGCAGTAGGAAGAGCTCTCAAAAACCGATCCATTACAACACGTTCCACAATCTTTGGTGCGGACAAAGTCTCTGGCTGTAGCCACTTTCTGCTCAGGTGAATGAGATCATACATTTGAGACCTGGGGGGTTTTCCAAGCTGGAAAGTCCAGTTATGCACACGCTGAGCCCGGACAGCCTGGGTGACACCCAGCCTTGCCAATATTTCAGCTTTTAGCATCACATAGTCTTTTGCTTGGTTAGGCTCTAGGTCATAGTAAGCTTTCTGCGATTCACCAGTTAACAGAGGAGCCACCAGTCCAGCCCACTGCTCCTCAGGCCACTTTTCTCTTTCAGCGGTCCTTTCAAATGTGGTCAAAAATACCTCTGGATCATCCTCTCCAGTCATTTTTGTCAATAAACGACTCACCCCAAAGGACGCGGTATTAGTGGGACGGCTTTCCTCACTGGTCTGCGGACGTTGCTGCATTACTGCTTCCATCTGTTGTTGTAGTCTCTGCTCTTGCTTCTGCAACAGGTCTATGAAGCGGGCCTCAGATTGCTGCTGGGCTCGTTGCTGAGCCTCCAGACTCTGTTGCAAAGTTGCGTTTGTCTGCTGCTGGGCTGCAAGGCTCTGTTGTTGAGCTGCAAGGCTCTTTTGCAAACCTGCATTTGTCTGCTGTTGATTGGCATTTGCTAGAGCCAGCTGTTTCAGTATCTCCTCCATGCTGGCCTAAAAAAACTGCCCGCATTCTCCACCAACTGTGAGGGGGTTAGCTCGGCAGCGGGTGTGTGTGACCCCCGGGATGGGCTCCCCACACAAAACAGGCCCAGCAAACGGAGGTTGTGGTTTTCAAAATCAAAAAGGTGCGGTTTATTTTCTATTTACAGTGACAAAACACAGCAAAGCAAAAGAAACAAACAAAATAAATCCTGGTCAAGTTGACCTCTGACTAAACATACAGGTTTCCTAACTAACAACTGGGATCAGCCTAGTGCTGTCCTAGTCCCTAAGTCCCTAGTTTTAAATGTCCAAGCAAATAGCCACACAGGCTTTGCCTCACCGCACAGGGGTTCACTCTCCCTAGACAGTCCACACAGGTCTGGTTCCAGGCATGAGCTAACATCTAATGAAGCTGGGAGTTTTTATAGAGGCCTTAAACGAACTGACAGACTTCAGCTGGTCTCATCAACTCCCTGTCTGTACGACGCCCAGCCCTCTCCCTAGAGGTATGAGTCATCCATGAGCCCACTAGCCTTATACAACTCTCCACCTAGTTGTATAAGTCGGCGTAAAGCCTGAATCTGGGCGAAATATATCTACCCCCCTGGATGCAACCAGGTGACTTTACCTTCCTGCTGTCACAATATATATATATATACACACATACACACACACACACATACATATATATATATATATATATATATATATATATATATACACCGTATATACTCGAGTATAAGCCAAGTTTTTCAGCACATTTTTTTGCACTGAAAATGCCCCCCTCGGCTTATACTCGAGTCTGTTTCCGACTTCAACTTTGTGCGCCTGATTCCGGCCATCCGTATGTCCCCTGGTCCCCAAACTTGGCACACATGTAGCCCAACTCCTCCTCTACAAGTGTGCAAAGTTTGGTGTCCAGGGGACCTAGGAACGGGGAGCACCGATTTTTCAAAGCCGGGCACCCCTTTCCATAGACTCCAATGTTAAACGGTCATTACTTCTGTGATTTTGGGGACCCGGTACTGGCCGGCCGTAGGTCCCCTGGACCCCAAACATGGCACACATGTAGCCCAACTCCTTTACTACAAGTGTGCCAAGTTTGGTGTCTGGGAGACCTACGGCCGGGGAGCACCAATTTTTCAAAGCTGGGCACCCCCTCCATAGACTCCTATGTTAAACGTCAGTCTAGTCACAGTGAGGCATGGACATAGTGAGGCAGTGACACAGCGACAGTGAGGCATGGGCACAGTGAGGCATGCACATGGACACAGTGAGGCAAAGTGAGGCACAGTGAGGCATGCAGATGGACACCCTAGGCTTATACTCGAGTCAATAAGTTTTCCCAGTTTTTTGTGGTAAAATTAGGTGCCTTGGCTTATATTCGGGTCGGCTTATACTCGAGTATATACGGTATATGTAACACACACACACACACACACACAGGGTGTATATATATATATATATATATATATATATATATATATATATAAATAAAAATAAGAATGCTGCGCAATAGTTAAAAAAAAAAAAAACTATCCAACAGAATGGTAAAAGGCCTCTAATCTAGTTCATGTAAATGTGTTTTCCCTTTAATTGCAAAGTTACTGTGCAAAACAATAATAAATAGAACTAACCCACAGAATTGTCAGAAGGCTGTTATTCTGTTTCATGTATTTCAACTTTAATTTAAAATTATTGTGCAAAATAGTATATATCATAACTAAAATATTTCCCCATCACAGATATGGCCCATCTTTGCTGGTAGCACAGTGATATGATAAGATTAACAGCTAGAGTTGGAATGAAATCTGAGGAAAAAAAAGAAAGGCTAATCAATTTTAAACAAAACCACTAAGTAGTGGCTGCAGAGACAGAGCAGTGTCTGCAGAGGTTTCATTTTATGGCATGGCACAGGCTATAATGCACATGAGTTATGCCAATCTTTTTGCCCACCATCTGCACTTTTTTTTTTCTATTGGCAAAATGCTGATAACCCTATTTTTGCCCAATAAGTTTCAGCACACAATATATTGGTGCATCCCTAAATACAGTCATGCAAAATATACCTGTACACAGGAAAACTTAAAGTGGTATTAAACCCAAAACCAAAAATGTAATATATTTCAGCTTCCTAATGTGGCAGCTGCATTAGTTCTCTCTTTTTAGGCTTTTTCCCCCCTCTGTTTTCACCTGGGGGTAACATACCTCCTGTATTAGAGTGCTCTCTCTCTAAATAAATAACTCCTGTCAGTGGTAAATGGTTTGTCTCAACCCTGTAAAAGGTGCATTTGCAGGGGAGCTTGTTCTTTTAAAAAGCATACTTATTGGTAAGATCACCAGGTAAAAATAAAATATAGAAAGCCTATAAAAAAATATCTAATGCAGCCATCATTTCTAATAATTGGTAAGCTGAAATATAAAAAGTGATTGTTTTGGGGTTTAATGCTGCTTTCAGGATGCACTACAAAAAACAGGATTCAGCCTCTCTGCAGTCCCACTAAATCCACATGCGCTCTGAAAAATTGTTTAATTTTTAAAAAGAGATCTTTAATTTTATATTGGTTTTGAGATCTGTCCTTACCATCCATTAACTGTTTTTTAAGCAGTCTTTTTCAACTTCCAGTTCCGCCCAAGCCCTGACTTATGGTGTCACTTTCAGGCCGGGATGAAGCAACTTCCAGTTTGCAGTAGCTTCGGTCAGAAGACCAGTGTCTACATTTTTCTGCTGCCAAAAGGAGAGTGGGGAGGAGTCCACTCCCAATGCCCTAGGCACATAGCATTGTGTGTTAATTTCCGACCCACCCTCATTGTGGGGACGGCCACTGGGCGACCCCAGGCGCCATATTTAAACTCAAATTCTTCCTTTTGGCCTCGGCTTCATTACATTGGAGCATTGGCTGTGTACATTTCTGTCATGGAGAGACAGCCACGTTATTGTCAATTTCCCCCACTATATATGTGGGAGCTTCTTGAATCTGCTCTAAATTTTCTATTAGAGTGGCAGTCTGTGTTGGCAGGCAATCTGGGGTCTTATCTATATTTCCCTCCCTTGACCCTTTCCTTTTTAAATATTTTTTTCCTGCCAGATTTATTATTTGGCCGATTAGGTAATTCCTCCCCTTATTATTTTGTATCCTTTTCACGAGAAGTCACCTTGGGCCTTCATAGTTTCCATCCACGTGATATTTTATACCAATCTGGGTTACCATCAGATTATATACCCCTATTATTTTACAGACCTTCCATTAACACCTTATCACTAGCGATTTCTTCTAGTCATTACTTGGGTACAACCAGCCCTGTATTTCGGGTAAGACCAGGCTCCCTTTGTTCAATAATTTATGGATAGAGAAGATTGAGACAACATTCTTATTGTATGCACCTTGGGTCTGTTACAGCTAGCGGGTGCCCTGTAATGTCCTGACATGGGCCAGTGGGCGCTCTTTGTTTGTCCCCCATTTTGGGAAATGTGCCCATACTGTGGTGGTGGTATATGCAGGGGAGGTTCTGTCCCCTCCTCTTTTTTTCTTCCGGTTTTTGGACAGGATTTTATTTTGTTTATTGCAAAATTATATACTTTGGATAACAGCTTTTTCAAATTCAAGATGTGTATTTAATGTGCTTGTTTGTTTTTTCCTTTTAGTACAAAATCATTCTGAAAGATGCAAGAATATTTGTAAAGGCATATATGGTCCTGATGAAGTGGGATACCTCGCAAAATGAGTAGACCATTTACTGTATTGTAATTAACCCATGTCATCTTTCTGTTTTTAACTTTATTATTGTATACCTTGTTAGTTTTATATATCATTTTTGTAATAAAAATCGGTGGATTTTAGTTACAACACTTTGTTTGCTCATACATTCACTCTGGATGGCATCTGTGATTAGCAAGGCCTTTTTTTTTTTTTTAAAGACTGTTCACTAGATCTACATACAGTATGTGAATTATTAGTGGATAATATCTAGTTCTGTACAAGAAAGGGAAATGGTAACAAAAAATGTCAAAAAGTATGTATCATACATAAGTACATGCTGGAATGACTGCATGTAATAAAGATGATTTTATAATTTTGGAAATACAATATTAAATAAAATTTCCTGTCCTGTGCATACTTAAAGTGTTATATTTTTATCAGATCATTCACTATTTATACATATACACACACACAGTATATAAAAATTGTTTTTTCCCCCAAGTAAATATGAAATAGCATATCAATATACTGTATTGTTACTTCCACCCATCTGGCGGCACACTTGGCTCTTCACTTGTTTTTCAGACTGCGCTTACCCACTTACCTAAAAAAGTTTTTTTTTTTACAGTACTCCGTAGCTTAAAGGAACACTAAAAGGTTCCCGTTTTTTTTTTTTTTTTTTTAAATAACAAACATGTCAGCTAGTTTTGCACAGAGTAGCCCCGATCCTGGTCTTCTAGGGTCCCTCGGTGGCTGTCTCGGCTCCTCCCCGCATCAGCTAACCCCCTTCATGGGAAGCTCTCTCCCAAGGGGGTTAGCTTGCAGGCGCGATCCTGTGATACAGTCAGCGGCTATAACCGCCGACTGTATCACTCGACCCCACCCCGCCCCCCACGCGGCGTGTCATTGATTTGATTGACAGCAGCGGGAGCCAATGGCTGCGCTGCCATCAATCAACCAATGAATGAGCCGAAAAGCTAGCGCGTTCATGGCTCGGGACTTTCGAGGGGTCAGGTAAGTAAACAGGGGGCTGCTAATCCTCGGATGTTTTTTTACCTTAATGCATAGAATGCATTAAGGTGAAAAAACATGTACCTTTACAACCCCTTTAAGCTGGAATTGACATGCACAACTAAATTAGCCAGGCCAGTGGTTTGTCTTTCTTACAGTCTGCCAGGTATAAACATCAGTTTAAAAATGTATACACTTTTAAAAGTAAAATAAACTCTACCCCAAATTATTTCAGTTTTCCTTTAGGATATATAGCAGAGCAGGCACATAATAAAAGATTGGACTGAGCATATGTGTCACTGACACTGAAGCTGTATAATAGCGCAGCAATGTTCACTAATACAGTATATTGTATTCAGGACTAAAAGCAGTTTGAACTGACTGACCTTAGCAGTTTTATTGTTCAAATCCGCTTGTAACCTCTCTTCTCTACACACAGAAACCAATGGGAACTTCACCTTTCTGCTCTCAGCTTCTAGAAACAATATAGTAGACCAGAGCCACGTTTTCTATAAAGCAAATTTAAGTGTACTAGCAAAAGTTGTGCCTGTTCATTTCACTTTGGGGATAGTGGTACAAACAACTTCTAATAGGCAGGGCCAGATTAAGAACATCATGGGCCTGGTGCTGAGGATTTTGGTGGGGCCTTTTATAAATAAACAATGCAAACAATTTTTTGTTATAACAAATTAAATTAAAGAGAGAGGGAGGATGAGAGAGAGGGAGAGAGAGAGAGAGAGAGAGAGAGAGAGAGAGGGGGTGAAGAGTAAGGGAGGGAGGATTAGAGAGAAAGTGGGGATGAGAGAGAGAGGATGCGCATGAGCATGCATGGGAATGACATCAATGCAGCCCGGCCAAGGCAAGTGACCGAAGGCACAGAACCCAGAAGGAAGACCGGGTGAAGATGGAAGCACCTGGGCCCGCCGGATTGATCACAGCGCAGCACTGGAGGGCTTAGTCTGACAATTTAAGTGTACCCTAATGTGCTAATATGCTGTGCATACTTGAACATTGTGGCATAACCCAGCCTTTCTCAACCAGTGTGCCGTCAGAGGTTCTCAGGTGTGCCTCGGGGTCAGGGGAGAAAAGGGCTGTCAGATGATCCCGATCTTCTGCCAAACTGTACATCGGTACTGTGAGAAGCTCCGTCGGCTTCAAAAGTGAAAGTAAGATGCAGAGGAATGTGCTGTGCTCTCTGCTTCCCCCTAGAGTGCAGTACCCGGCTGAATGAGGAATCTGGAAAGGTACTGTGTTAGAAGCTAGATTTGTTTTAAAAGGGCTTTATACACGTGTCTGTGTGCGCATGTGAGTGTCTGTCTGTATGTGTGTGTGTGTATGAATGTGTGTGTATGCATGCATGTCTGTATGTGTGTGTCTGTATGTGTGTGTGCGCATATGTATGCATATGTCTAAGTGTGTGTGTATGCATGTGTCTGTATGCGTGTGTGTGTGTGTGTGTAAGCATGTGTCTGTGTGTATGCATGTGTGTATGCATGTGTCTGTGTGTGTGTGTATGCGTGTGTAAGCATGTGTCGGTGTGTGTCTGTGTGTGTATGTTACTTTTAATCCTGACCCCCCCATTCCTATACCATCAGAACGGCTTTTGTAGCTAGGACTGCTGCTCCTCTGAAAAGCAATCCATGCACAGATCGCTTTTCAGAGGCATTTGACAGGCGGTAAAGAGGCATTATGTTGCCTCCTCACCGCCAGATTTAAGGCCGTAAATGCATCATCACTACACCGCAACTGTGCAATGCACACGGTTGCGGGGTAGTTGCAGTGCAGCCCAATTCACCCTCGGTATACCTCCAGTTGCAGCCACAGCATGTCTGCTGCCTCTGCAGCTAAAGGTGGAGAAGTTGGGGGTGGTAAAAACAGCTCAACCATGTGGTTTTACCGCCCCTCTGACATGTGAACAAGCCCTTGGTTCACATCTGTGTGGCTGCGTGCTGCGTGTAGGGCAGCCCATTCATTTCAATGGGCTTCCGTACCCACAAAAATGCAGGGAAACAAGTCCCCAACCTTTTTTTTTAATTGCACTACAGCAAAAGCACCCCACATTTTCCAATGTGTGGGGTATCATTAAGAATTAATGGTACCCCTAAAGAGCAGAGCATTTGTCTGTGTGTCAGGAATGAGTGCGATTTTGCACGTGTTCTGCGACACACCGTAATGTGAACCAAGCCTTGGACTGGGGTGCCTCAAGACTGAAAATACTTTTTTAAGGGCGCCCTGACTGGAAAAAGGTTGAGAAACACTGGCATAACCTACCTCAGGGCCTCTAAAAAGTAGTAATGTTTGCAAAGTTTACTACCGCTTTAATATCATAGGATCCCAGGAGCCTCTCATGGGGCCCCCTACTGACCCGGTGGCCCTTGGGCAGTGCCTAAGTGCATAGTTGCCAACCTTTTAAAAATATTTTCAGGGACACTTTTTTTTTACAAGTGCTATATTTAGAGTAGCTGAGATCCCCTGTGTTCCTCTATACATCACAGTATAAATCACAAAATTAAATGAGTACTAATAATGGGGCAGAACAAATATGAGGACTGAGAAGATTTCCTTTAGTTGAACTAACAAAAGTGTGCCCATTCTAGAGCTGGTAACATTGAGGATATTCAGTATAATTTTAAAGAACAGTTTTTGTGGGTAAGAGGCATAGGGGAGGAATATGGACGGTAAAAACGTGGGAAGTATGTGCAGGGGAGAGAGAGGAATGTGGAGGGTCTAACAGTGGACACTATGTACAGGAAAGGAGTGCGGAGGGTATGGCAGAATGCGCTATGTACAGGAGTCGAGTGTGAAGGGTATGCCAGTGGGCAGTATGTACAGGAGAGGAGTGTGGGGGTATGACAGAGGGTAGTATGTACCGGAGAGGATTGTGGAGGGTATGACAGTGAGCAGTATGTACAGGAGAGGAGTGTTGAGGGTATGACAGTGGGCAGTATGTACAGGAGAGGAGTGTGGAGGGTATGCAAGTGGGCAGTATGTACAGGAGAGGAGTGTGGGGGGGGGATGATGGGGGCAGTATGTACAGGAGAGGAGTGTGGAGGGTAAGGTTGGGTTACAGTATGTACAGGAGAGGAGTGTGGAGGGTAAGGTTGGGTTACAGTATGTACAGGAGAGGAGTGTGGATGGTATGATAGTGGGCAGTATGTACAGCAGAGGAGTGTGGAGGGTATGACAGTGAGCAGTATGTACAGGAGAGGAGTGTGGAGGGTATGACAATGGGCACTATGTATAGGAGAGAAGTGTGGAGGGTATGACAGTGGGAACTATGTATAGGAGAGGAGTGTGGAGGGTATGACAGTGAGCAGTATGTGCAGGAGAGGAGTGTGGAGGGTGTGAGGGTGGGCACTATGTATAGGAGAGGAGTGTGGAGGGTATGACAGTGAGCATTATGTACAGGAGAGGAGTGTGGAGGTTACGACAGCGGGTACTATGTACAGGAGAGGAGTGTGTAGGGTATGACAGCGGGCACTATGTATAGGAGAGAAGTGTGGAGGGTATGACAGTGAGCAGTATGTACAGGAGAGAAGTGTGGAGAGTATGACAGTGGGCACTATGTACAGGTGAGGAGGATGAAGGAATCTGGGAAGGAAAAATGTAAAGGTTTGTGGGAGGATGTTTAGGGACTGCATAGCGGTTAAGCGGGCCATACTTGGATTGAAATTAAGCCAAGTAAGCAGAGACCAGCCATAGTCGATATATGTATGGGCTAGCTGGTTTTACACAAGCCAATCTATTAACCGACTTGAGTACAACCAGCCTGTCAGGTTTTTCCCAAAACAATCAGTGCTGCCAGCTATAGTTAGCAACACTAATGATTGTATTCACTGGCAGAACACAATAACACTGCAGGAGTGATTCCCCCATCCACAGGTCAGCAGGTGAGAGGGTGTGTGGGGACAGGCTGGGTAGAGATACTAGTCAGTGGCTGGGTGGGCACTGGCTAGTATCAGAGTCAGATACACACAGGTTACATACGCAACGATCGTTAGAGCGAGAGCAATAATTCTAGCAGTAGACCTCCTCTGTAACTCTAAATATGTAACCTGTAAAAAAAATGTAAAGCATCGCTTAGTATACAAAAAAAATTGTGCTAACTTTAGTGTTTTTATTTTTATGAATGAAAGAGTTTCTTTCCAAAAAAAAACATGTTTGAAAAATTGCTGCGCAAATACAGTGTAACATAAAAAGTTGCAAAGACCACCATTTTATTCCATAGGGTGTCTGCTAAAACAATATATAATGTTTGAGAGTTCTGAGTAATTTTCTATAAAAAAAAAAAAATGATGATTTTTACATGTAGGAGACAGGGGAGGGCTGACGGCCTTAGGCCTGGGGGGGCAAGTCCAGTCAAGTGGCCCATTGAACCGCCGAATCCGCTCACCATCCATGGCCCACCTGGTTTTTCAATGCAGCCTCACCAGTGCCCATCAGTGAAGCCAACTCCAGTGCCCATCAATGCAGTCTGATCACTGGGGCAGGTTACATGGGGGTGGAGCAGGGGGGTCAGCTAGGGGTGTCAGGGTCTCTCGCCTTAGCGATCTCAGCTCAGCAAGTCCTTGCACACCACGGTTTCCTGGGGGGGTAACGCTCCTGATCCTGGGGTCAAGTTGCAGCCAGCGCCCAGCCTTGCAGGCCGACTCCCTGGCATGCCCTGCCTCTGCCTGCTTCCAAGAATCCTGTCCCAGGGAGTTGTAGTTTCCTCTGCGCTGCTGTGTTTTCCACCCACCAGAAGCTTGAGTGCGGACTACAACTCCCGGAATGCAACAGCTAGTGGTCGGCCGCCATGGCCATGCCCCCGGCCCGACTTCCTAGACCAGATTAAAACAGAAAATGGTAGCGGGCAGCGGCTGCCGGCCATTTTGAACATAAGTTAGGGCGGCCTGGGAGGCAATTGCCACCCTGCCCCCTGGCCCAGCCCTCCCCTGGTAGGAGAGAAGTGTCAGAATTGGCCTGGGTGACAAAAGGGTTAATTACCATAAGTAATATACAAATAATTATTATAAGCACTGTGAGCTCATCCTCTAAGTCTGCTGCAGAGTGTGTCAGCTTGCATTTAAACTGGCCGCTCTGTATGTAGCTTCTGACCAGCTGTGCAAGCAGCCCTGTATCTCCGGAACCAAAAATGACAGCAGCCCCACATTTTAACCAGTGGTGGGGTAGGTCTTCAGCTACCTACCCCCCCACCTGGTCGCCGAGCTACAACCCTTGAAGTCAATTTTTTTTTTTTGAGCAAATGGGCCTATCTTGAAAAAGGGGCCTGGAGCTGCAGCTCCAAAAGCCCCTATGTTAATCCGGCCCTGCTAATAGGACAATACCGTGATGACTAGAAATTTTGAAAATATAAGAGTACAACATACAAAACCGAGTAGTTTATGTCTCGTGCATCTGAATGTATGGAGAGTAGTACATCCCACAATTCTCCGCAATATACTCCGCACACCCCTTACCTCTTACATCTCTATAAACTGGCTAGTATCAGAGTCAGAGTCACTTGCCCATCATAGCTCATACCTTCAGAGAGCTCCACCGGTAAATAAGCAGGCAGTCACTTGTGAGATTGCAGGCAGATAATGTATACTAATCCCTTTTCATGTAAAGTTTACTCACTTGCTATATAAAGTATAACTCTGCTGCCCCTCTCAATGTTGGCCCTGTTCTCACTACACACGAATGTGAGAGCGTTGGGTTGGGTTGGGTTGTCGCTCACTTATTGTGTTTTGCCTTTAATACAACTATAGGATATAAATCCCAAAAATGTTCTTTAAATAGCTAAATTTTTGCTTTGTAATACAGGTAGTTGCTGTGCAGCAATTTTTGAACTGCAGTAAGTAAACCTTTGACAAATATGTTGATACTACCTGTGCCAATCCTGTGATAGGGTGACAATACAAATCATAAGTTCCTAATGTTGTGATAACGTTGTCAGCCAACTGTGCATGCTTCTGCTTTGGGGCTACAGGAAACCATGCCTAAGAACAGTATTGTTCGCAAAGTCCTGTTGTCAGCCTGTGAAATCACAGGCAGCCATTCAAGAAATTCTGTCCAAGATGTCCATAAAGACATGAGTAATTTTAATACCAGAGATGCAAGGGTATCTGCAAATTCTCTAGAACTAATATTCTTTGAACTTGAAGTCTAGACAGAGTGTCTCCGTTATAACGATATTCACAGGTCAGAACTGCATCTTCATCTTTTTTGATTAGGTGGCTTTATCATGCTACCGGATCAGGAGACCTTACATTACAATACCCAAAGGAAAGCTATGGAAAATAAAAGATTGAGCTTGTATACATCCATAAAAGGTTGGTCACCTGCTTACACTGCTGCTGATATTTTATTAGGCATTTGAGGTCCAGTTGAGCTCTTTCAAACCATTTATTATAGCTTGACCTCAACATCTATATACTGTTAAGGAACAGTGACGAAAGTACAGCAGACTGAACAGCTATATTCTGGTTCTTCTTACCGAGCGCGCTACAAGACCATTTAACTGTTGTTTCAATTGCTTGAACATTTCAAAATGTAGACGTAGCCAAAAGTCCTTGTCTAAGAATTGTAGCATACTATCTATTTTTGCTTAGCCTCTTGCTGCACATGCAACACATATGTTCATTGCTAAAGAGGGGTGTCCACACATTTGCATTTATGGATGGCCAAAGATCTCTGTGATGAGAACATGCTCACTGTGCATTCCCAGCACAATGGCCATGCTGACATACACACCCTCCTTTTTTGCAGAGACCATATGATTTTGCTTTGGCACTGGTCACATGCCTGCCACCAGCGCAGTGCTGAATTCAGCATTTTAGGGTACAAGGTAAACTACTCAAACTATATCTACAGTTTACACAGTAAATGCTGAAATAAATGTCAAATGTCATTTCAGTTTAGGTCTGCTTTATTTCTCACCTCTGGGGGGTTGCCTACATGAATGGCATATATGCAGATAGATGCTCTAAAAAGTTAAATATTACAATTTTAATGAGGAAGCTTAGAGGGGTTGTAAAGTCAGAAGTTTTTTTTTTTAAATCTTAATGCATTCTATACATTAAGATAAAAAGCCTTCTGTGTGCAGCAGTCCCCCTCAGTCCCCCTAATACTTACCTGAGCCCCATCTCTGTCCAGTGATGTGCACAAGTGTCTCGGTTGCCTGAGATTCTCCCTCCTGATTGGCTGAGGCACAGCAGCGGCACCATTGTCTCCCGCTGCTGTCAAAGTCAGCTAACCAATCAGGAGAGAGAGGGGGTGGGGCTGGGCCTCAGTTCTGTGTTGGAATGGACACAGGAAGGCATGACTCGGCTTGGGTGCCCCATAGTAAGCTGCTTGCTGTGGGGGCACTCATCAGGAGGGAGGGGCCAGGAGCAAAGAAGAGGGACCCGAGAAGAAACATTTAAGGAAACATCAATCAGGAACAGTCACATGCAGCAGTATATTTGGGTAGCAAATGCACTTTCTCACCGTCAAGGTCAGTAGTTTGCCATAAGTAAGATGTGCTGGGATGTGGTCAGGCTTTGATCTTAGCGACTCCATGTACCAGTGCTCAGCTTCAGACACCTTGTTCAACCTCATGTAGGCTTCTCCTGTTGAAAGATCAGAAAAGGGTTCAGAATGGCTAGTATAAGTTTCTTCAAGATAAAAAGTTACATTACTGCATACATGACAAAATCTCAGTAGGAGAGGCAGATAAATTATTACCCACCTGGGTAACAAACTTACAGAAAGGGGAAAAACACTAATGCCGCGTACACACGACCGTTTTTCATGACGAGAAAAATGCCATTTTTTTATTTGGTCATTAAAAACGATCGTGTGTAGGCTCCAGAGCATTTTTCACGACGTGAAAAATGGCCATTAAAAATTTGGAACATGCTCTAATTTTTCTCGTCATGAAAAACGGCCGTGTGTAGGCTTGAAAAAACTGCGCATGCTCAGAAACAAGTAATGAGACGGCAGCGCTTGTTCTGGTAAAACTAGCGTTCGTAATAGAGATAGCACATTCGTCACTCTGTAACGGACTGAAGAGCACAAAGCTGAAAAGCGCGAATCGTCTCTCACCAAACTTTACTAACACAAGGATCAGCAAAAGCAGCCCAAAGGGTGGCGCCATCCGAATGGAACTTCCCCTTTATAGTGCCGTCGTACATTTCGTACGTCACCACGCTTTGCTCTAGCATTTTTTTTCATGATTGTGTGTAGGCAAGGCAGGCTTGAGAAGAATCACGTTGAGAAAAACGTTGTTTTTTCAATGACATTAAAAACGGTCGTGTGTACGCGGCATGAGTCATGGCAGGAAAGATAGAATGACGTTCCTAAACTCATGCTTTGTGGTTATTCTGAAAGTGGATAAACCACATTTGGCAGTATCCTAACTATCTGTACTACCACCAGTCTTATTAGGGACATTTACAAGGAAAGGCAGTTTAGTTGGCAAGGTTCAGAATGCTCTTAAGAGGAAAGAGAGCACATAATAGAAAGAATAGGCTAATTTAACTATATTACAATTATCTGAAAAATTCAAGCTGACTAATGTAAACATACACTTTAATGTAGACAGCCTATTACTGTCTAAAATAAAGTGAACCGAGTACAATATCCACACGTGGGAAAATAAAAATGCTGCACCAGTCTTCATTGAAAATAAAAATAAACCACTAAGATAATTTTATATCCCATCTTAAGTGGCATAGTTGATACAACAATCAATGATGTTTATTTGCTGCAGTTTAACAGATCCTGAACTGTTCTGCTGATAAAATGCAGCCGTCACTAAAACCATCCATCTCTATGACAAAAATGTCAAAAAGCAACATCTATCATTTTTTTTTACCAGTGATTCAACAGTATGTTGGTTCTCTGCATCAGCAGTTCTTGGCACAGGGCTCTCAGTGCCAAAAATAATTGAAAAACAATGGGGTTGATTTACTAAAGGGAAATCCACTCTGCACTACAAGTGCACTTGTAAGTGCAGTCACTGTAGATCTGAGGGGAATCTCTGACATGAGGAGAAGCTCTGCTGATTTTATCATCCAATCATGTGCAAGCAAAAATGCTGTTTTTTATTTTCCTTGCATGTCCCCCTCAGATCTACAGCGACTGCACTTGAAAGTGCACTTTCAGGTGCACTTGTAGTGCAAAGTGGGATTTAACTTTCGTAAATAACCCCCAATGTGTTCTCTGTACTCTCCTGATCACGGAACTTAAAGCTGAAGTGTAGGTAAAATAGGATTTTTTACTCACCGTAAAATCCTTTTCTCTGAGTCCATGGACCGACACAGCTTCTCTATTGACAAAGTGGGTATTATCCGTTAATTAGGAGTGACTAGGCAGAAAAACTTGTAAAAAGTGTTGCATCACACCTTCTACAGTACCGCCCAGGGGTCGGACCCTCTGGGTATACCCTCTCAGTCTGCACATCGCAGATCAGTTCATCAAAAAGCAGTACAAACTTAAAAGGAGGGGTGGGTGCTGTGTCGGAACATGCACTCAGAGAAAAGGATTTTACGGTGAGTAAAAAATCCTATTTACTCTTTCGTCCATGGACCGACACAGCTTCTCTATTGACAAAGTGGGACGTCCCAAAGCAGTGTCAGAGAAAAAACGACTGGTGGTAACAGCATAAAAACAAACTTCACCCCAAAACACAAAACAGCACTCCTCCAACGGAGGAGTTGCAACTCTAAACAGCCGCCTGCAAAACCTTGCGGCCGAAAGAGGCATCCGAAGATGCACCTACATCAACTTTGTAGAATTTTGTGAAAGTGTGAGCGGACGACCAAGTCGCCGCTTTACATAGTTGGGAAACAGACGCTTGATGTCGGAAAGCCCAAGAGGCACCTATTGCCCTGGTCGAATGCGCCGTGACAGGAAAGGGGGGCGCCTGACCCTTTAAGGCGTAAGCCTGGATTACTATCTGTCGGATCCACCTAGAGATGGTGGCCGAAGAGACTGCTTGGCCCTTCTTGGGACCAGCCACTGAAACAAACAGTGAGTCTGACTTCCGGAACAGGGAAGTAGCAGATATGTATACTCTCAAAGCTCGGACAACGTCCAAGGAATGCAACGCCGACTCCTTAGGATTCGACGGCTGAGGACACAAGGATGGAAGTACAATGTCTTCGTTGAGATGAAAAGCCGAAACGACTTTCGGAAGAAAGGAAGGCTGCGGCCGCAGCACCACCTTATCCTTGTGGAAAATCAAATAGGGAGCCTTGCAGGACAGGGCTGCAGCTCAGAGACTCGTCTAACTGACGTAACAGCCACCAAAAAGACCACCTTCTGAGAAAGTGTCAACAGGGGAATATCTCTAATATTCTCAAACGGTGCCGTCTGAAGCACCGAGAGGACCAGGTTCAAGTCCCACGGAGGTAACGGGGGGCGGACCGGAGGGGCCACATGTCGAATCCCCTGCACAAATGTACTCACGAGAGAGTGAGTCGCCAGGGGTCGCTGAAAAAAGACAGCCAGGGTAGATATCTGTCCCTTAATCGTACTTAGGGCAAGCCTTTGGTCTACCCCATGCTGTAAAAACAGCAGGATTCTGGAAACCAAATAGGTACGCGGATGCCATTTCATTTCCTCACACATGGAGATGTAGGCCCTCCAAGTGCGGTGATAGACCTTCCTAGAGGACGGTTTCCGAGCACTTCTCATAGTAGAGATTACTGAGTCTGACAGGCCCCGATCTCTCAGTACCTGGTTCTCAACAGCCATGCCGTTAAAGCCAATGACTGTAAAGCAGGATGGAATATGGGACCGTGCGATAGCAGGTCCTTCCGTAGTGGTAGGCGCCAGGGGACGTCTGCTACCAGACGTACTAGATCGGCGTACCAAGGACACTGAGGCCAATCTGGAGCAATTAGGATCATTGGAATTCCCTCTGCCTCCACTCTGCGGAGCAGAAGAGGAAGAAGCCTTAAGGGAGGGAAGGCATAGATTAGCCGATACTGACCCCACGATGCTACCAACGCGTCCGTTGCGTCTGCCCATGGGTCTCTTGACCGGGCCACAAACCTCAATACCTTCCGATTGAGTCGGGAAGCCAGAAGATCTGCGTCTGGTGTGCCCCATCTTTGGCAGAGGAGTTGGAACACCTCCGGGTGTAAGGACCATTCTCCCTGGTCCAGCATCTGGCGGCTCAGGTAGTCCGCCTGCCAGTTTTCCACACCCGGAATGTACACAGCCGACAGTGCCGGTACGCTCCTCTCTGCCCACTTCAGGATGCGAGCGATCTCCGATGCTGCAGCTGAGCTTCTTGTTCCTCCTTGATGATTGACATATGCCACTGCTGTGGCGTTGTCTGACTGGATCCTGACTGGACGCCCTTGCAGTCTCTGAGACCATTTGAAGAGGCACAGCTTGATCGCCCGGATCTCCAGGACATTGATCGGCAGGAGGGCTTCCTCTGGGGTCCAGCGACCTTGCGCCGACTGGACACCCCAGACTCCCCCCCAACCTGTAAGGCTGGCGTCCGTCGTGATCACTATCCAGTAAACCGGAAGAAAGGACTTCCCGGCCATTAGAGCCGGTGCTGTCAGCCACCATACCCGGGATCTCCTGACTAGGTGGCTCACTCGGATTTGATAATCCAGAGATGAAGGGCATCTGTTCCATCTGGACAGAACTTCCTTCTGTAACACTCGAGTGTGGTATTGAGCATATGGGACCGCCTCGAAGGAGGCTACCATGAGGCCCAACACTCGCATGCAAAAATGGAGTGACGACCAATTCCTGGAAGTCAGCTGCCGTACTGCAGCCCGGAGGGTCTGCAACTTCTCCACAGGGAGGAATACCATTGCCTCTGAGGAATCCAGAATCAACCCCAGGTACACTAGGCGTTGAGTGGGCACCAATACTGACTTTTGCGTGTTTAGTATCCAACCACAGTCTCGAAGAGTCTGACAGGTAATGGACACGCTTACCTCTAATTCTGAGCTTGAAGGGGCCTTCAGCAGAAGGTCGTCCAAGTAACCTGTGATAGCGATACCCCGCTGTCTTAGAAGTGCCAGAATCGGAGCGAGCACCTTGGTGAACGTCCTGGGTGCTGAGGCAAGGCCAAACGGGAGGGCCAGAAACTGGTAGTGGTTCTTCCCGATAGCAAATCGCAGAAACCTCTGGTGTCTGGAGTATATGGGGACATGCAGGTATGCGTCCTTGATGTCCAAGGAGGCCAGAAAGTCCCCCGGATGGAGAGCCGTGACTACGGATCGAACCGACTCCATCCGAAATCTTTGTACCTTCACAAAGCAATTGAGGGCTCTGAGATCCAAGATTGGACGAACCCCCTCCTTCTTTGGCACAATGAACAGATTTGAGTAAAAACCCTGACCCCGTTCCTGTTCTGGAACTGGAATAACTACCCCGCGTTCCAGTAGACCCTGGACCGCCCCATACAGGGCCTCCCGACGGGTCGGTAGTAGCTGGAGATTGGAGGTGATGAATCTGTCTGGTGGACAAGAGAGAAATTCTATCTTGTAGCCTGAGGAGATTACTTCGCAAACCCACCTGTCGGAGACTAGAGCAGTCCACTGAGTCGCGAATTTTGCGAAGACGTCCCCCCACCCGAGAGCTGGGTGGGGGCGGACCTTCATGTGGACGCAGATTTGTCCGCAGGCTTGTTTGGTCTGCGGGACCAAGGACGCTTTTGTCCTTGGGCAGGCGCTTTATCGGCCTGGGGTCTTTTCCCTGTCGCCTTAAGGGGGCGGAAAAAACGCTTACGTGCAGTAAAGGAGGGCCCTTGCCCTTGGCGTGGTCCCCTACCCTTGCTAGTTTGGGGAAGCAAAGTGCTTTTACCTCCTGTGGCATCCTTGATGATGTCATCCAGAGAAGCCCCAAAAAGTCTGTCACCCTTAAAAGGCAGATCCAATAGGGCCTTCTTGGAAGTCTGGTCCGCAGACCAGCCCTTTAGCCAGATCAGGCGGCGTATTGCTACTGCATAAACCGAAGCTCTTGACAGCAGGGGAATAGTATCCATGTCTGACGCAGACAAACTTAAGGCCCTGGACCAACTGGTCGGCCAAAGTTATCTCATTAGGAGGAGCATCTCACTCCTTTAACCCCTGGAGTAGCAATTTTGCCCATTCAGTAAGTGTCTGAGACACTAGGGCCCCCGCCAATGCCGGGCGTACTGCCGAGCCTACCACTGAGTATAGGTAGCGAGCAAGTGCTTCAGCCTTCTTATCCACAGGGTCCTTGAAAACAGGAGCCCCTTCTACTGGAATAGTGGTGGCTCTATTAAGTCTGGACACCGAAGGGTCCACTATAGGGGGAGAGGTCCATATCTTCAGAAAACTCTCCTCAAAGGGGTACCGTACTGCAAACCTCTTTGGGGCTGTAAAGACCCTCAGTGGGTTCTCCCATTCCTTGTATAAGAGTTTGTCAAAATAAGACACACAAGGGAACACCTTAGCAGTGCGGGCAGGTTTACGAAACCCAAAGGGGACTGGAGTATCTGCTACTTCTTCAGTCCTTTCCAACTTTAGCGTATCCCGCACTGCAGTAATAAGGTCAGATACCAAAGCCGTCTCGCGTACTGACCTGGACTTGGAGTCCTCCTCACTGTCCGATCGGTCACGGTCTGCAGTCTCTGATGCATCAGAATCTGGGCCATGAGCCGTAGCTGGACCTGGTTCTGCATCAGAAATATCCCCAGAAGATTGCAGGGGACGGGGGCGTTTATTACCCCCTGTATTCCCGTGTGCTGCTTCCACCCTGGCAGCAAACGCCTCTAGGATTGCCGACATAGCGTCCATAGACACCTCAGGGACACCAGCTGCTAAATCTGGTGTTTCAGGGGAGAAGACATCTGGCTCAGATGCCATGCTGACCACACGCTGACACTCACAGGGCTCCAGGCAAGATATCAATAGGCCACCCTCCTGCGCTGCAGAGATGCTGGGTTACCCAGAGGACTCACCACCCTGGATAGGTACTGCTATGCTGCGCCTGTGATGCTGTCCCCTTGCTGCTGTGTCAGTCTGCTTCTTTTATCAGCACTTCCTGTGTGAATTTTCGCGCCAGTGTAATGCACCCTAGAGGCCGGAGGCTCTCGCAAAATGGTTGCCAAAAACGTCTGTATGGAAGATAATGTGGGCTCTAAGAAAATGGCCGCCGACAGAAGATAGAGGTCAGGCAGCCATAGCCCACAAAAAGATGGCCGCCGAACGGCAATATCTGCATACAGTGTGGACCAACATGGCCGCCGATCACCTGATAGGGGCCAGTGGGTGTGGCCGAACCACAGGAAGATGGCCGCCAGGCAGTTACAAGAGGCCAAACTTGGCATGGACCACCTCAAAATGGCCGCCGACAGCATGGAGACACAAACACAGGTAAGCAAAAATGACATTTCTTTTAAATGTTAGTTACAGCCAGCTCCGCTCCAGTGGGACCCCCTAGGTGACCCCCAGCACCCAGCAACCTTTAGCTAGAAGCCCAGGGAGGAGGGAAAGGCAGGGAGAGAGGGAAGAAAGGGGCCACAACCACTTACTTGATCTCTCCAGGAATGTCCAGCTAAATCACCCAGCCGAGGCAGGGGAGTTTTACTTACCTATCCTGCATGTATTCTGCTGGAAGACATTCCAAACAGATCATCGTCCGCGCACGGAAGGTGACTGTTGGCCAGGCATGCTGTGATTGGACCCAGAAGGGACGATCATATGTATGCCCTGGAGCATGACGCTCACCGGACAGGCTGCTGCGACTCGGCCGTAAGGTCAGCCGAAGCTGAGCGGCCCGATGCAAGCCTTGGAGCGTAAGCTCACCGGCCAGGCTGCTGCGACTCGGCCGTAAGGTCAGCCGAAGCTGAGCGGTCCGATGCAGGCCCTGGAGCGTAGGCTCACCGGCCACCCGTGGAGCGACGGGCATGTCGTGGAAAACCCAGCGCGTAGCTAGGGTCGGCACACGCTCGATGGCCGAAACTGGGGAGACTACAAGGATCGAGGATCCAGCCTGTCACCCAGTCGGCAGTTGATCGAAGATCGCAGGAAACAACAAATGTAGCAAAAAAAAATATATATATATATATATATATATATATATATATATATATATATATATATATCCTTTTTTCCCCAGACCAATGGGCCCGAAGGGAGCCATGTCCTACTCCTTGCTAGACAGAAAAAACTGATCTGCGATGTGCAGACTGAGAGGGTATACCCAGAGGGTCCGCCCCCTGGGCGGTACTGTAGAAGGTGTGATGCAACACTTTTTACAAGTTTTTCTGCCTAGTCACTCCTAATTAACGGATAATACCCACTTTGTCAATAGAGAAGCTGTGTCGGTCCATGGACGAAAGAGTAAACAATTTTTTAATAGTGGTTTAAAATCGTTGTCATTTTTTTTTTTTATTGCCGTCAGTTTCTTGTCAAGAAGATTTTCTCTCACCTCCAGTGGAACTGAAAATAATCTGCCCAGCGGTGACAGCAATTAAAACTTGGCGTGTTAGCGACTTTTACCATTTGCCAAGAAAGTGTTTTTGTTTTATGTTTCTGTTAGGGACATTTGCCATCATTTCCTATTACAAGTGGCATCACACCAGTGAAGGGAAATATTTTAAATGTAGACACGCCTATGACAGCGAAAACCTGCAGGTTGTAACCCTTCCATTTACTATAAAAATAAATGTAAAAAAATGTAGCTCTCAATTTCAGGGTCACTCTGAATTTAGTCCTCCCAAACTCCAAGCCTAACCACTAAAATTAACACAAACAGAAACGATGCTTGACTCAAACCTACAATTTAATCCTCAGCACTTTTTTTTTTTCCTCATCTACATTACTGTCAACCCCAACTCCAAAAACAGTTCACTACATTCTATTATCTATAGATACGGCAGCAGGGCTCGAGATCAAGCCCGCACGAATACCTCCATAGAAAGCGTCCTTCTATGTTGTCAGTCGCTGAAGAGGAGGAGTCAGGAATGCTGGTGGAGGATCTCAGAAGGGGACCACCATTGCACAGAGCAAATATTAAATGTTTAACCCTTTCGCTGCCAGGCCCTGCACTGCATTTTAAACCCAGCTGGCGGGACAATTTTTTCAATTTTTCCATTGCTTTTCTGTTTTCGCCTTACAGCTTGTAGAGTTTGTAAAATACCCTAAAACCATATATTTTCTGAAAAAACCTGACCAGTAGAGTAAAAAGAAGGAACTGCTATTTAAGGCCCTGCAAAAGTTTTTTTTTTAATATTTTCATTAAAAATACACTAAAATTATTATTAGCATATAAAAACGACCGCAAATATAGAAAACCCCTGCTAAATTCCAATTAAATATAAAAGCTTAATCTGTGTTTAGTTAAAAAAGAACAAATATTTGTCAATTTTAAATTGTGCCTTTTTGCAAAATGGTGAAAATCAAGCGTACGCAAAAAATTTAAATATCCAGACTTCTCCAAAAATCGGAAGGTTTAAATTTTTCCCTTACAGCTTTCAGATTTTATAAAAGACCAGCCAAACCATATTTTTTCTGAAAGCATATGACTTGTAGAATAAAAAATGTGCTACTGATTTTTTAAGACCCCATAATAGTTGTGCAAGTGTTTATCAATTCGCTATTTTGACTAAAAATACATTAAAATCATTACTAGTGAATACATACATGGCAAAACGTACAAAATTCCCGCTACATTCAAAACATGGCTTCTTTTTTTTTTGAGACAAGTTGCTGCAATCAAATTCAACATTACCTTACTTTTTTCTTAAAATGGTACATTTTCTCAGTGTAAACTTTTGATATGTTTTCTATTTTCTATTGTGAATGAAATATGGGTTTAGAAGATTTTCAAATCATTGCATTTTTTTTAATGTAGATTTTACACAGCATCCCAACTTTTTTGGAATTGGGGTTTAACAAATACTAGCACCATGTTTGGTACTGGTCTCCCTACCCAGCACTGAACGTGACTAATTTACCAAACAAAGGCTTGCATGGAGACAGATCTATTTTCTATATACAAGTTATCAGGTTGCAGAAACCACTGGGTCTTTTTCAGCCTTTACAGATTAGGAATAAAGACCACTTTCCTTTTGCACTTTCTACAAAGAAAACAAATAACTATTATGGCATATAAGGATCCCTCCAGCTTTTCTCATCTCATTTATTCTACCTCGATTTTTGTTTGCTTCTGCAGGGCCAAAACGAAACACTTGGCTTTAAAACTATAACCAAAACCATTTTTTATTAATTTTTTGATAGGGAAAGGGAGGGTTAAAACTATGGTTATTTATTTTTGCCATCTGCATCTAATCAGGGAGATTATTATTCACTTCCTGTCATTTGGAATCAACAAGTGAGAAGATATCTTTACAATGTGAGGGATTTTCCCATTTAGACAGGTGTCACGGGACCAAATGTCCCCATTTAATTCCCCATGATTTCCCATGGTGATTAGGAAAATTAAACTGAGTAAATCTCCCTAAAGCTGATACGGATAGCAAACAAAAACTGGCAATATTTCTAACCACTCAGCAAAAATATTGCCTTTAATTGTACTTCTACCTCACCCTAACCTTAAAATAATCATTTCAAATCTATATTTAACATAAAAACTAAACCTTATACAGAACCTAAAGTAGAAAAATGTAATGTGCAGCAAGGATTTCCCCTTACTGCAATCATAAGATGTCCGCTTACACTCCCACTACTTTTCTTTTCCCAAGGGCAGGTTCTATGAAAGGCAGAGACACTGACTTGTTGCCTCTTCTTATGCCGCGTACACACGATCGATTTTTTCGACGGTGAAAACACGGTCGAAAAAATTGACGTTAAAAACGAGGAACAGCTTGTTCCCCTCACACACGGCCGTTTTAAATGTCATTTTTTTTTTTGGTCGAAAAAAAACGACCGTGTGTGGGCTCCGCGGCAGTGTTTCCCTATGGGAAACACTGCCGCGGAAAACATGTCGAAAAAAACGACGAGAAAAATTAGAACATGTTCTAATTTTTCTCGTCGTTTTTAATGCCGTTTTTCTTATCAAAAAAACGACAGAAAGCCCACAGACTATCGTTTTTCTCGTCGAATGGGAAAAATGACGTTTTTTTCGACGGGAAAAACGGCCGTGTGTACGCGGCATTAAGCACTTTAATCTACCACTTAAGCCCCCAAATCCTAACCTTTAAATTTAACACTAACTGCATTGCCAAGAAAAATTACATCAGCTATTCCATACCACACCTGTGTCTGAAAGTGCTTCAGCTTTTGCTAGAAATTCAATGGCAGATACAGTTCTAAGTTTGTTAGAAATGTTTAAAAATATGTTTACTCATCTCAGATGCGCAAGGAGTATAGAGTTTTAAACATGAGGCTGATTCATTTCCCAAGAAAATAAAAAAAATGCATTTTAATTTACTTCACATGTGATGATAACAAAGCAAAACTGCAGCTTATTACCCAACAGCAAGTTGATGGATATAAAAGCTCATCAAGAGAAAAGGCAAATGCCTAGAAATAATACTCTTAAAATGTAATGCATCTATATTACATGTCATTTGAGATGTAAAGAGACTGTAGAGGGCGGTTCAGTAAAGAATTCACATATTGACTAGTCGGCTGATAAAGGGCTAGTCTCAGGCCAGAATTATGGCCGGTTGAAGATTCATATTCTGTTGAGTTGGATCACTAAGGGAATATCCTAAAATATCCTAAAACATTCTTATTGTAAGTATGTACAGTAAAGATAACCCTTGTTGTACCTTCACAATCCCAAAATACATGGACTCTGTTCCAGAGGCGGAGTTTGACATGTCCATGGTTACTAATTGAGTGTTAAGGTTTTTAGCATGCATCTAGTCTTAATGCATTCTAAAAAACCTTATAGTGGTTTTAAAGGCAGAAGGTTTATCGTAATGCATTCTATGCATTAACCACTTCAATACCATGCACTTATACAGCTTCCTGCCCAAGCCAATTTTGAGCTTTCAGCACTGTCGCAATTTGAATGACAATTGCGCGGTCATGCTACACTGTACCCAAACAAATTTTTTATCATTTTGTTCCCACAAATAGAGCTTTCTTTCGGTGGTATTTGATCGCCTCTGCGATTTTTATTTTTTGCACAACAAATAAAAAAAGAGCGAAAATTAAAAAAAAAACTAAATTTTTCTTTGTTTCTGTTAATTTTTTTTGTAAATAAGTACCTTTTCTACTTCAATGACGGGCACTGATAAGGCGGCACTGAAGGGCACTGATAAGGCGACACTGATGGGCACCGATGAGGTGGCACCAATGAGGTGGCACTGATGGGCACTGATGATGGGCACTGATAGGCGGCACTGATATGTGGCACTGGTATGCGGCACTGATGGGCACTCATAGGTGGCACTGATTGGCACTCATAGGCGGCACTGATTGGCACTCATAGGCGGCACTGATGGGCACTCATGGGCGGCACTGATGGGCACTCATGGGCGGCACTGATGGGCACTCATGGGCGGCACTGATAGGTGGCATGGACTGGCACTGATAGGTGGGCACAGATTGGCATGGATGGGCACTGATAGGTGGCACTGATGGACACTAGTAGGTGGCATTGGTGGCACTGGTGCCCAGCAATGCCAGCCACCACACATTGTGAAAGTGCCAGTCAGTGCCCATTTGTGGGCACTGATTGGCATATTTTTTTTTAATGTTTTTATTTTATTTATTTATTTTTACTACATGTGGATGGCCATGGGGGCCATCCACATGATGGGGGCTTCCCTGGTGGTCTAGTGTGGGTATCCGAGGGGGGGCTGCGCTGATAAACAATTAGCGCGAACCCCCCCTGTCAGGAGAGCCGTCGATCGGCTCTCCTCTACTCGTGTCTGTCAGACGCGAGTGAGGAAGAGCCGATCAACGGCTCTTCCTGTTTACATTGTGATCAGCCGTGATTCGACACAGCTGATCACGTGGTAAAAAGCCTCCGACGGAGGCTTTTTACCGAGATCAGTGTAGCGGTGGGTCAGACTGACCCACCGCTCCACCGATCGCCGCGATGCGCGCCCCCCCGGGCGCGCCCCGGCTGTTATCCCGCAGGACGTCATATGACGTCCAGTGTGGATAACAGAACCACTTCCCGGACGTCAACCTGCTATTGACGGGGCGGGAAGTGGTTAACATAAAAAAAACTTCTGTGTGCAGAAGCCCCCCTAATACTTACCTAAGCCCCATCTCGATCCAGCGATGTTGCAAGAGAGCCTCGGCTGTCCGTGACTCTCCATCCTCATTGGCTGAGACAGCAACATGGCGCCATTGGCTCCCGCTGCTGTATAAGGCAGTGAGCCAATAAAGAAGAGGCAGGTCTGAGCCATGGCTTGGCTCTGGTGCCCCCATAGCAAGCTGCTTGCTGTGGGGGCACTCGGCAAGAGGGAGGGGCAAGGAGTGCCCACGAGGGACCCAAGGAGAGGAGGATCTGGGCTTCTCTGTGCAAAACCACTGCACAGAGCAGGCAAGTATAAAATGTTTGTTATTTTTAAAACAAAAATAAACAAAAAAATAATACTTTAGTATCACTTTAACTATTCTAATGGGAACAAACTAATCCCACCTAGGGCAGTGCATCCATACTTCCCAACCTTATGTGGTTTCCAAGGTTGACCCTAAAAGTCAAGTAAAATTCAGCAAGAATAATAAAATAGGATTTTTTACTCACCGTAAAATCCTTTTCTCTGAGTCCATGGACCGACACAGCTTCTCTATTGACAAAGTGGGTATTATCCGTTAATTAGGAGTGACTAGGCAGAAAAACTTGTAAAAAGTGTTGCATCACACCTTCTACAGTACCGCCCATGGGGCGGACCCTCTGGGTATACCCTCTCAGTCTGCATCTTCGCAGATCAGTTTGTCAAAAAGCAGTACAAACTTAAAAGGAGGGGTGGGTGCTGTGTCGGTCCATGGACTCAGAGAAAAGGATTTTACGGTGAGTAAAAAATCCTATTTACTCTTTCGTCCATGGACCGACACAGCTTCTCTATTGACAAAGTGGGACGTCCCAAAGCAGTGTCAGAGAAAAAACGAGGGGTGGTAACAGCATAAAAATAAACTTCACCCCAAACACAAAACAGCACTCCTCCAACGGAGGAGTTGCAACTCTAAACAGCCGCTTGCAAAACCTTGCGGCCAAAAGAGGCATCCGAAGATGCACCTACATCAATTTTGTAGAATTTTGTGAAAGTGTGAGCGGACTACCAAGTCGCCGCTTTACATAATTGGGAAACAGACGCTTGATGTCGGAAAGCCCAAGAGGCACCTATTGCCCTGGTCGAATGCGCCGTGACAGGTAAGGGGGGCGCCTGATCCTTTAAGGCGTAAGCCTGGATTACTATCTGTCGGATCCACCTAGAGATGGTGGCCGATGAGACTGCTTGGCCCTTCTTGGGACCAGCCACCGAAACAAACAGTGAGTCTGACTTCCGGAACAGGGAAGTAGCAGATAGGTATACTCTCAAAGCTCGGACAACGTCCAAGGAATGCAACGCCGACTCCTTAGGATTCGACGGCTGAGGACACAAGGATGGAAGTACAATGTCTTCGTTGAGATGAAAAGCCGAAACGACTTTCGGAAGAAAGGAAGGCTGCAGCCGCAGCACCACCTTATCCTTGTGGAAAATCAAATAGGGAGCCTTGCAGGACAAGGCTGCCAGCTCAGAGACTCGTCTAACTGACTTAACAGCCACCAAAAAGACCACTTTCTGAGAAAGTGTCAACAGGGGAATATCTCTAATATTCTCAAACGGTGCCTTCTGAAGCACCGAGAGGACCAGGTTCAAGTCCCACGGAGGTAACGGGGGACGGACCGGAGGGGCCACATGTCGGACCCCCTGCACAAATGTACTCACGAGAGAGTGAGTCGCCAGGGGTCGCTGAAAAAAGACAGCCAGGGCAGATATCCGTCCCTTAAATCGTACTTAGGGCAAGCCCTTGGTCCACCCCATGCTGTAAAAACAGCAGGATTCTGGAAGCCAAATAGGTACGCGGATGCCATTTCATTTCCTCACACATGGAGATGTAGGCCCTCCAAGTGCGGTGATAGACCTTCCTAGAGGACGGTTTTCGAGCACTTCTCATAGTAGAGATTTACTGAGTCTGACAGGCCCCGGTCTCTCAGTACCTGGTTCTCAACAGCCATGCCGTTAAAGCCAATGACTGTAAAGCAGGATGGAATATGGGACCTTGCGATAGCAGGTCCTTCCGTAGTGGTAGGCGCCAGGGGACGTCTGCTACCAGACGTACTAGATCGTCGTACCAAGGACGCTGAGGCCAATCTGGAGCGATTAGGATCATTGGAATTCCCTCTGCCTCCACTCTGCGGAGCAGAAGAGGAAGAAGCCTTAAGGGAGGGAAGGCATAGATTAGCCGATACTGACCCCACGATGCTACCAACGCGTCCGTTGAGTCTGCCCATGGGTCTCTTGACCGGGCCACAAATCTCAATACCTTCCGATTGAGTCGGGAAGCCAGAAGATCTACGTCTGGTGTGCCCCATCTTTGGCAGAGGAGTTGGAACACCTCCGGGTGTAAGGACCCTTCTCCCTGGTCCAGCATCTGGCGGCTCAGGTAGTCCGCCTGCCAGTTTTCCACACCCGGAATGTACACGGCCGACAGTGCCGGTACGCTCCTCTCTGCCCACTTCAGGATGCGAGCGATCTCCGATGTTGCAGCTGAGCTTCTTGTTCCTCCTTGATGATTGACATATGCCACTGCTGTGGCGTTGTCTGACTGGATCCTGACTGGACGCCCTTGCAGCCTCTGAGACCATTTGAAGAGGCACAGCCTGATCGCCCGGATTACCAGGACATTGATCGGCAGGAGGGCTTCCTCTGGGGTCCAGCGACCTTGCGCCGACTGAACACCCCAGACTCCCCCCCAACCTGTAAGGCTGGCGTCCGTCGTGATCACTATCCAGTAAACCGGAAGAAATGACTTCCCGGCCATTAGAGCCGGTGCTGTCAGCCACCATACCAGGGATCTCCTGACTATGTGGCTCACTCGGATTTGATAATCTAGAGATGATGGACATCTGTTCCACCTGGACAGAACTTCCTTCTTTAACACTCGAGTGTGGTATTGAGCATATGGAACCGCCTCGAAGGAGGCTACCCTGAGGCCCAACACTCGCATGCAAAAAACGGAGTGACGACCAATTCCTGGAAGTCAGCTGCCGTACTGCAGCCCGGAGGGTCTGCAACTTCTCCACAGGGAGGAATACCTTTGCCTCTGAAGAATCCAGAATCAACCCCAGGTACCCTAGGCGTTGAGTGGGCACCAATACTGACTTTTGCGCGTTTAGTATCCAACCACAGTCTCGAAGAGTCTGACAGGTAATGGACACGCTTACCTCTAATTCTGAGCTTGAAGGGGCCTTCAGCAGAAGGTCGTATAAGTAGCCTGTGATAGCGATACCCCGCTATCTTAGAAGTGCCAGAATCGGAGCGAGCACCTTGGTGAATGTCCTGGGTGCTGAGGCAAGGCCCAACGGGAGGGCCACAAACTGGTAGTGGTCCTTCCCGATAGCAAATCGCAGAAACCTCTGGTGTCTGGAGTATATGGGGACATGCAGGTATGCGTCCTTGATGTCCAAGGAGGCCAGAAAGTCCCCCGGATGGAGAGCCGTGACTACAGATCGAACTGACTCCATCCGAAAACTTTGTACCTTCACAAAGCAATTGAGGGCTCTGAGATCCAAGCTTGGACGAACCCCCTCCTTCTTCGGCACAATGAACAGATTTGAGTAAAAACCCCGTTCCAGTTCTGGAACTGGAATAACTACCCCGCGTTCCAGTAGACCCTGGACCGCCCCATACAGGGCCTCCCGACGGGTCGGTAGTAGCTGGAGATTGGAGGTGTTGAATCTGTCTGGTGGACAAGAGAGAAACTATCTTGTAGCCTGAGGAGATTACTTCGCAAACCCACCTGTCGGAGATTAGTGCTATCCACTGAGTCGCGAATTTGCGAAGACGTCTCCCCACCCGAGAGCTGGGTGGGGGTGGACCTTCATGCGGACGCAAATTTGTCCGCAGGCTTATTGGGTATGCGGGACCAGGGACGCTTTTGTCCTTGGGCAGGCGCTTTATCGGCCTGGGGTCTTTTCCCTGTCGCCCTAGGGGGACGAAAAAACCACTTGTGTGCAGTAAAGGAGGGCCCTTGCCCTTGGCGTGGCCCCTTACCCTTGCTAATTTGGGGAAGCAAAGTGCTTTTACTTCCTGTGGCATCCTTGATGATGTCATCCAGAGAAGCCCCAAAAAGTCTGTCACCCTTAAAAGGCAGATCCAACAGGGCTTTCTTGGAAGTCTGGTCCGCAGACCAGCCTTTTAGCCAGATTAGGCGGCGTATTGCTACTGCATAAACCGAAGCTCTTGACAGCAGGGGAATAGTATCCATGTCTGACGCAGACAAACTTAAGGCCCTGGACCAACTGGTCGGCCAAAGTTATCTCATTAGGAGGAGCATCTCGCTCCTTTAACCCCTGGAGTAGCAATTTTGCCCATTCAGTAAGTGTCTGAGACACTAGGGCCCCCGCCAATGCCGGGCGTACTGCCGAGCCTACCACTGAGTATAGGTAGCAAGCGAGTGCTTCAGCCTTCTTATCCACAGGGTCCTAGAAAACAGGAGCCCCTTCTACAGGAATTGTGGTGGCTCTATTAAGTCTGGACACCGGAGGGTCCACTATAGGGGGGAGAGGTCCATTTCTTCAGAAAACTCTCCTCAAAAGGGGTACCGTACCGCAAACCTCATTGGGGCTGTAAAGACCCTCAGTGGGTTCTCCCATTCCTTGTATAAGAGTTTATCAAAAGACACACAAGGGAACACCTTAGCAGTGCGGGCAGGTCTATGAAACCCAAGTGGACCGGAGTCTCTGCTGCTTCTGCAGTATTTTCCAATTTTAGCATATCCCGCACTGCAGCTAGAAGCCCAGGGAGGAGGGAAAGGCAGGGAGAGAGGGAAGAAAGGGGCCACAACCACTTACTTGATCTCTCCAGGAATGTCCAGCTAAATCACCCAGCCGAGGCAGGGGAGTTTTACTTACCTATCCTGCATGTATTCTGCTGGAAGACATTCCAAACAGATCATCGTCCGCGCACGGAAGGTGACTGTTGGCCAGGCATGCTGTGATTGGACCCAGAAGGGATGATCATATGTATGCCCTGGAGCATGACGCTCACCGGACAGGCTGCTGCGACTCGGCCGTAAGGTCAGCCGAAGCTGAGCGGTCCGATGCAAGCCTTGGAGCGTAAGCTCACCGGCCAGGCTGCTGCGACTCGGCCGTAAGGTCAGCCGAAGCTGAGCGGTCCGATGCAGGCCCTGGAGCGTAAGCTCACCGGCCACCCGTGGAGCGACGGGCATGTCGTGGAAAACCCAGCGCGTACCTAGGGTCGGCACACGCTCGATGGCCGAAACTGGGGAGACTACAAGGATCGAGGATCCAGCCTGTCACCCAGTCGGCAGTTGATCGAAGATCGCAGGAAACAACAAATGTAGCAAAAAAAAATAAAAATATATCTATATATATCTTTTTTCCCCGGACCAATGGGCCCGAAGGAAGCCATGTCCAACTCCTTGCTAGACAGAAAAAAACTGATCTGCGAAGATGCAGACTGAGAGGGTATACCCAGAGGGTCCGCCCCGTGGGCGGTACTGTAGAAGGTGTGATGCAACACTTTTTACAAGTTTTTCTGCCTAGTCACTCCTAATTAACGGATAATACCCACTTTGTCATAGAGAAGCTGTGTCGGTCCATGGACGAAAGAGTAAATACATTTAAAATGTACAGATGTAAAATACATAGATTATAGTACAAATAATACAGCACTGCTTGTACTTTCGGATTTTCAGGAAAAAAAATCAACCTGTTTATTTTTTTTGTTTGTTTAAAGGGAAAATAAAGCTAGATTCTTTAATGTAAGAATGGCAAGCTCTGGCTTTACAATCAATTAATGGATTCCCTCTGAGAGAAGAAAAGTATGAAACAAATACCATGAAATTATTTATGGTGCTTCCAGGTTACTGTCTCTGGAAAACGTTTTATTAGCAAAAACATTTTGTTAAATTTACAATGATTAATAGAAAGAGGAATATTTTTCCACTGAAATATGAACAAGCAAAGGAGATCAGAGCTAGATTTACCAAGGGTAAGTTTGGCTTACATTTGAAAATCCCAAATATTTAATTGTAATAAAATGAAACTTGATTTTGCTGGAAGAGAACCGCAATGAAAAAGCAGGTCTCAGGCACAGATGTAAAACATTTAATAACAAGTATTCTTTTCACATTTCCTATTTCTTTCCAAAGTTTAATGTTTACTGTTATTTAAAGTGTAAATTCTCCTTTGCTGCAGATAAGTCTATGAAGTAATCGAATGGCAGGTCAAGGTGGGATGTTATTGGGCAGCGATTGAGGTATAGTAATTAGTGATGAGCCGAACACCCCCGGGTTCGGTTCGCACCAGAACCCGCGAACGGACCGAAAGTTCGCACGAACTTTAGAACCCTATTAAATACAATGGATGCGAACGTTCGAAATCTAAAGTGCTAATTATAACGACTATTATGCATGTTATTGTCCTAAAAAGGGTTTGGGAACCCGGGTTCTGCACCAGGGGACATGTATCAATCCAAAAAAAAGTTTTAAAACGGCCGTTTTTCGGGAGCAGTCATTTTAATGATGCATAAAGTGAAAAAAAAAAGTCAAATATTCCTTTAAATATCGTACCTGGGGGGTGTCTAAAGTATGCCTGTGAAGTGCCACGTGTTTCCCGTGTTTAGAACTGTCCCTGCACAAAATTACATTTCTGAAGGAAAAAAAGCCATTTAAAACTGCTTATTATAAAAATATATATGTGTGTGTGTGTGTGTGTGTGTGTGTGTGTGTGTGTGTGTGTGTGTGTGTGTGTGTGTGTGTGTATATATATATATACACATACACAGTGTGTGTGTGTGTATATATATATATATATATATATATATATATATATATATATACACACACACACACAGTATCTCACAAAAGTGAGTACACCCCTCACATTATTGTAAATATGTTATATCTTTTCATGTGACAACACTGAAGAAATTACACTTTGCTACAATGTAAAGTAGTGAATGTGACCTTGCGCTTCTCCACTAGGGATGAGCAGAACACCCCCAGGTTCGGTTCGCACCAGAACCCGCGAACGGACCGAAAGTTCGCACGAACGTTAGAACCCTATTAAATACAATGGATGCGAACGTTCGAAATCTAAAGTGCTAATTATAACGACTAATATGCGTTTTTCGGGAGCAGTCATTTTAATGATGCATAAAGTGAAAAAAAAAAAGTCAAATATTCCTTTAAATATCGTACCTGGGGGGTGTCTAAAGTATGCCTGTGAAGTGCCACGTGTTTCCCATGTTTAGAACTGTCCCTGCACAAAATGAAATTTCTAAAGGAAAAAAAAGCCATTTAAAACTGCTTGCGGCTTTAATGCAATGTCTGGTCCCGGTAATATGGATGAAAATCTTTGAGAAAAATGGCATAGCTACCCCATCACCCCCCCCCCCCACCCCAGCCCATTACCAGCCCCTTTGGGTCTTGTATGGATATTAAGGGGAACCCCGCACACGAAATAAAAAAGGCCCTATATACTCTGAACAGCCGTATAAAGGTGGTGCATACAAGACAGGGACTGTAGGTTTGTTCTTATGTAGAATCTGTTTGTAATTTTGAACAGGTACATTGTTTAAGTGTAGCTCCAGCCAAGAAATCTATTTTTAAGCTTTTTGGAAAACATAGGGAAGGGTTATCACCCCTGTAACATTAGTTTTGCTGTCTGTGCAGTGTGCACCTGTTCAGAACAGTTCACCTCACTTTCCGTCCTAATGACAAATGTTTTTTGAAAATTTGGTGTTTTTATTGAAACAAGAATTGGTGATAAAGCATCAGTGGAGAGGAGACAATTTTTTTCCCATATTAACTCTTACAGGAGAGAATTTGCCTTCCTAGGGGTAGATTTCCTCTCACTTCCTGTTGTATCCTTCCGTTTGCAAGGAGGAGTCGTTTGTAAGTTGGATGTTTGAAAGTAGGGGCCTGCCGTATATACTCAGATGAAATATGCCCCTTACATGTTGGTGTTGCTACAACACTGTGAGCCCTCACAGTTACTCTTGGTGGGCGCATGAATGGGCCCTGCTGTGAATTATTAGATCAAGAATTGTAATTGCATGCCCCTGTTGAACAGGGGCTGAAAAATTGGGCCTTTGGTGGTGGTGGTGGTGTTGACACAACACTGTAAGGCCTCACAGTTACTCTTGGTGGGCGCAGGAATGGGCCCTGCTGTGAATTATTAGATCAAGAATTGTAATTGCATGCCCCTGTTGAACAGGGGCTGAAAAATTGGGCCTTTGGTGGTGGTGGTGGTGTTGACACAACACTGTAAGGCCTCACAGTTACTCTTGGTGGGCGCAGGAATGGGCCCTGCTGTGAATTATTAGATCAAGAATTGTAATTGCATGCCCCTGTTGAACAGGGGCTGAAAAATTGGGCCTTTGGTGGTGGTGGTGGTGGTGTTGACACAACACTGTAAGGTCTCACAGTTACTCTTGGTGGGCGTAGGAATGGGCCCTGCTGTGAATTATTAGATCAAGAATTGTAATTACATGCCCCTGTTAAACAGGGGCAGAAAAATTGGGCCTTAGGCACTGGTGCCACAACACTGCAACCCCTCACAGATACTGTACTTGGAGCACAGCAATGAGCCCTGTTGCAAAGTATTGCATAAAAAATTGTAATTACATGCCCCTGTTAAACAGGGGCTGAAAAATTGGGCCTTAGCCACTGGTGGCGGCACCCAGAAACAAAAATGTTCTTCCAAGCTATCATCATCATCAATCGGATCATTGAGGAGGAGGAGGATAGTCAGTCAACATAACAGGACAGTCTCTCAGCATCAGCATCAGTCTTGAAGGGATGTGACATTTGAAAATAAATTAGTCTGTTATATCAGCTTCAGGTGTTTGGTAGCTGGTGGTGATCCAAGACTGGTTCATCTTTATGAAGGTCAGTCGATCAACAGAGTCGGTGGACAGGCGCACCCTGTGATCCGTGACAAATCCTCCAGCAGCACTGAATGTGCGCTCTGAAAGAACGCTGGATGCAGGACAGGCCAGTAGCTCAATTGCATACTGTGCAAGCTCTGGCCAGTGATCCATCCTCAAGACCCAGTAAGCCAGAGGATTTTCGTTGGGGAAGGTGTCCAAGTCTGACCTTGCCCCTAGGTATTCCTGCACCATGTATATCAGACGCTGGCGATGGTTGCTGGAACCGATCATACCTTGGGGCTGCGGACTAAAGAATTGTCTGAACGCATCGGTCAGACGGCCACCTTCCCCACCGCTCCTTCTTTGACTGACCGAAGCCTCAGCAACTCCTTGTCCAGGACCAGGAGTTTGTAACCTCCCAATCTCTGGGAACGTGTTGCACAGACCTTTCTGCAAGGCCTCCCGGAGTTGTCTCATCCTCTGCTTCCTCTGCAACGGTAAGATAAGGTCCGCAACCTTACCCTTGTACCGTGGATCAAGGAGAGTGGCCAGCCAGTAATGGTCCCTCTCCTTGATCCGAAGAATACGAGGATCCTTCCGCAGACTTTGCAGGATCAGGGAGGCCATGCAGCGTAGGTTAGCTGAGGCATTCGGTCAGGAGTCCTCTGGGTCACTAAGGACGACATGATCCGCAGCCACCTCCTCCCAGCCACGTACAAGTCCACTGGTTTCTTGGGACTGTAAATCATCCCTAAAAGACTGCTGCTGATGATGATGCTGAGTGCCAGGCTCCACCTCCATGCTGACACAATCCTCCTCCTCCTCCTCCTCCTCCTCCTCGTCTTCCTGTGCGATGGGTGGGACAGAAGGAACACTGTCTGGGTAAAGGGGGCCTTGAGAGGCAAGGAAGTCCTCCTCTTCCTGCCTCTGTTCTGCCTCAAGTGCCCTGTCCATTATTCCACGCAGCGTATGTTCCAACAGGTGGATAAGAGATACAGTGTCACTGATGCATGCACTGTCACTGCTCACCATCCTCGTGGCCTCCTCAAATGGTGCCAGGACAGTGCATGCATCCCTGATCATGCCCCACTGGCGTGGTGAAAAAAAACCCGAGCTCCCCTGACCCTGTCCTGGTGCCATAGTCGCACAGGTACTCATTGATGGCCCTCTGCTGCGTGTGCAGCCGCTGCAGCATGGCCAACCTTGAGTTCCACCTGGTGGGCATGTCACATATAAGGCGGTTCTTGGGCAGGTTCAACTCCTTTTGCAGCTCAGTCAGGTGAGCACTGGCATTATAAGATCTGCGGAAATGCACACAGACTTTCCTGGCCTGCCTCAGGACATCCTGTAAGCCCGGGTACCTGCCCAAGAACCGCTGCACCACCAGGTTAAGGACGTGAGCCACACAGGGCACATGGGTCAGTTGTCCCTGTCGGGGAGCGGAGAGGAGGTTGGTGCCATTGTCGCAAACTACCATTCCTGGCTTAAGCTGGCGTGGCGTCAACCACCTCTCGGCCTGCCCCTGCAGAGCAGACAGAACCTCTGCCCCAGTGTGGCTCCTGTCCCCCAAACACACCAGCGCAAGCACGGCATGGCATCTTTTTGCCTACGTAATTGCGTAGCCCCTTGAACGCCTACGGAGCACCGCTGGTTCCGAGGACAAAGCACAGGAAGAGGCCATGGAGGAAGAAGAAGAAGAAGAGGGGGTGGAGTACAGAGGTGTGTCACAACCAGTAGTAGCATTTTGGAGGCGTGGCGGTGGAACAACCTCCAACACTACTGCACCTTGTCCTGCATCCTTCCCAGCTGCTAAAAGAGTGACCCAATGGGGCGTGAAAGAAAGGTAACGTCCCTGTCCATGCCTGCTGGACCATGAGTTAGCAGTAATATGCACCCTACCGCTGACCGCCCTGTCCAGCGAGGCCAAGACATTGCCTTCCACATGCCGGTAGAGAGCCGGAATCGCCTTCCGTGACAAAAAGTGGCGTTTGGGAACCTGCCACTGAGGAACCGCACATTGCACAAACTCACGGAAGGGGGCCGAGTCTACCAACTGAAAAGGCAGCAGTTGAAGCGCTAGCAATTTAGCCAAGCTAGCATTCAACCGCTGGGCATGTGGATGGCTGGGAGTGAACTTCTTTCGACGGTCCAGCAGCTGGGGCAGGGAAATTTGCCTGCTAGAATCGGACGTCGGTGTACTGCTAGCAGAGTGCCCGCAAGTACTTGGCTGTGACACACCTAATTCTACACCTTCATTCCTCTCAGTGCAGGTTTCAGAGAGGACTGAAGGTATAGTGGGGTTGGAGATCCCAGCTGATGCGGTGCAAGAAGAGGTCCGCTTTGTTCTTTGGTGTGGGTCTTTAAGGTAGGCTTGCCAATGAGCTGCATGGCAGGTCAACATATGTCTGATCAAGCATGTGGTGCCCAAGCGGGTGATGTTTTGGCCACGCGATATACGCTTGAGACATATGTTGCAAACAGCAGCTGTGCGATCTGATGCACTCGACTCAAAAAAGGCCCACACCAAAGAACTTTTTGAATAACGGGCAGCGGCAGCGCCGTGCACAGGCGGAGCTCTGCGGTGTGATTCCGTCGGTGTGCTGCCCTTACGCTGGCCCCCCGAGGGCATCCTGCCTCGTTGGAGATGTGCCTCCTCCTCATCCTCCTCCTCCTCCTCCTCCTCCTCTCTCCTATTAGGCACCCACGTGGAGTCAGTGACCTCATCATCCCCTCCCTCCTCATCACTGGAGCCAATCTGGCAGTATGCTGCAGCTGCTGGAACATGACTGCCAGATTGGTGTCCTTCTTGAGCATCCCCTCTCTCTGCTCTCACGCTACTGCCTTCCTCTAGCTGGGTATCATCATCAGACCCTTCAAAACGCTGGGCATCCTCCTGGAGCATGTACCCAACACTGTGCTCAAACAGTTCGGGGGACTCCTCAGGAGGACATGGTTGGTCTAGGGAAGGAGTGACTGATGATGACATTGATACCAGGGAAGAGGACGCTTTGGCAGCTGCTTTGCCAGTACCCTGAGCCTGGGTGAGAGAGGATGAGGAGGATAAGGAGGGCTTGGTCATCCACTCTACCAAGTCTTCGGCATGATGCGGCTCAACACGTCCAGTTGCCGAAAAGAAGGACAAGCGTGTCCCATGGCCACGTGCTGATGGCGATGCACCGCGTCCACGACCAGCACTGTTGTCTCTAGACACAGAGCCTGCTTGCCCTCTTTTATTGGCTCCTGACTGTCTGCCTCTCCTTGTTTGCCTTACAGACATTCTAATGGCCTGCAGGGAAATGGGAAAACCAGCAATAAGGCCTAGCTTCAGGAGTATATTTTGCAGGAATCACACTACGCCTGCTGTAGGTGCTGCAAATGCCTGTTGGTGTAACACACCAGGAAAAAGCAGCAATACAGGCTAACATCAGGTGTAATATGATCAGGAGGCACACTCCGCCCGCTGTAAGTGCCGCAAATGCCTGTTGGTGTAACACACCAGGAAAAAGCAGCAATACAGGCTAACTTCAGGTGTAATATGATCAGGAGGCACACTCCGCCCGCTGTAAGTGCCGCAAATGCCTGTTGGTGTAACACACCAAGAAAAAGCAGCAATACAGGCTAACTTCAGGTGTAATATGATCAGGAGGCACACTCCGCCCGCTATAAGTGCCGCAAATGCCTGTTGGTGTAACACACCAGGAAAAAGCAGCAATACAGGCTAACTTCAGGTGTAATATGATCAGGAGGCACACTCCGCCCGCTGTAAGTGCCGCAAATGCCTCTTGGTGTAACACACCAGGAAAAAGCAGCAATACAGGCTAACTTCAGGTGTAATATGATCAGGAGGCACACTCTGCCCGCTGTAAGTGCCGCAAATGCCTGTTGGTGTAACACACCAGGAAAAAGCAGCAATACAGGCTAACTTCAGGTGTAATATGATCAGGAGGCACACTCCGCCCACTGTAAGTGCCGCAAATGCCTGTTGGTGTAACACACCAGGAAAAAGCAGCAATACAGGCTAACTTCAGGTGTAATATGATCAGGAGGCACACTCCGCCCGCTGTAAGTGCCGCAAATGCCTGTTGGTGTAACACACCAGGAAAAAGCAGCAATACAGGCTAACTTCAGGTGTAATATGATCAGGAGGCACACTCCGCCCGCTGTAAGTGCCGCAAATGCCTGTTGGTGTAACACACCAGGAAAAAGCAGCAATACAGGCTAACTTCAGGTGTAATATGATCAGGAAGCACACTCCGCCCGCTGTAAGTGCTGCAAATGCCTGTTGGTGTAACACACCAGGAAAAAGCAGCAATACGGGCTAACTTCAGGTGTATAATGTGCAGGAGGCTTAGCAACAATGACGCTGACACTGTCCCCTGCCTATCCTTCTCTCTCCCTGCACACAAGGTTTATCAAAGTATAAGACACTGACACTCTCCCTGCCTATCCTTCTCTCTCCCTACACACAAGGTTTAGCAAAGAATATGACACTGAGGCCTCGTACACACGACCGAGTTTCTCGGCAAGAACCAGCAAGAAACTTGCTGGCAGAGATGTATTGCCGAGAAATTCGTTCGTGTGTATGGTTTCTCATCAAGAAAACCGACAAGTAATCTCGACGAGAAAATAGAGAACCTGCTCTCTATTTTCTCGTCGAGATTCTCGTTGGCATGTTTCTCGACGAGAAAAGTGAGTGTGTGTACACTTACCTGTCCTCCGGGAAGCCCGCGCATGTTCGAAATGAATTCGACGCATGCGCGGTAGCTTCCTAGGCATAGGTAGGGTATACCAAGATGGCGGCGACGGCATCGAATGTGACGAGCGCATGCTCGTCGTAGTCGATGACGTCACCGCGTACGCTCCATTCAAAGAACCGCGGGTTCTTTGAATCGAGCGTCTGTACACTCGGCCGTGACAAGTTTCTTGTCCAAGAATCTTGTCGAAAAAAACGACATGTTTTTTTCGACGAGAATCTCGGCCGTGTGTACGAGGCTTGACACTCTCCCTGCCTATCCTTCTCTGTCCCTACACACAAGGTTTAGCAAAGAATATGACACTGACACTGTCCCTGCCTATCCTTCACTTTCCCTGCTCCGGAACACACTACACGAGGCCGCCGCGCTGGCGGCCTTTTATAGTGTGGGGCGTGTACTAAACCCCCTCAGCTATAATTGGCCACAGGCATCCTGCCTGTGGCCAATCATTGCTCTCCTCGCTGCCGGCGCTGTGATTGGCCAAGCATGCAGGGTCACAGTGAATGCTTGGCCAATCACAGTGCCGGGATTACACTGCGATGGCGCAGTGTATTGTGGGCCATTCGCGTCACTCGAATTTGGCGCGAACGGACCAAATAGTTTGTTGTTCGCCGAACGCGCGAACAGCCGATGTTCGAGTCGAACTTATGGTCGACTCGAACACCGAGCTCATCCCTAATAGTAATTATGTATCACCCGCTGTTCTTTAAAAAGACTTGGGCATTATACGAGTGAGTGATATAAATACATGTTTACAAAGTTCTTGCTGCAGACAGCATTACATTTTGCAGAACTCAGGATGATAAAAGACATACCACATTTTTAAACGTATCCAATCTCCTTGTCACGTGTAAATATAATCAGCATATTATAGTCTAATTATGAACATCTGTATGTATAAAAACTTGTAATGAACCAACAATAGACTAAGGCTCCATGTACACTGAAGCTGATAAACTGCAGTTTATTGGCGTCTTGGCGTTTTTTTAAAAAAGCCCATTAAATGCACTCTATGTTAGCCTATGTGTTCATGTACACATAGCGTTTTTTAGCATTAATGAGCAGTAGAGTTAATGGGCTTTTTTCTGAACGCAAGAAATTCTCATTCAAAGTGACGTTCTTCGGCAGGAAAAAACGCAAAGAAACGCAAAACGCTGAAAAACGCTAATACACGCTCAAAAACGCTCAAATACGCTGGTCGCCAGCGTTATTTAGCGTTTTTTGATCCATTGGAAAAAAAAAAAAAAGCTAAAAAACGCTACACTGAAAAACGCTAATAAACGCTAGTAAAAAAAGCTGATAAAAGCTATATTTTAAAGCAGCTTTTTCTACCATCTGGCGTTCAAAACGACCGTTTTTGAGCTTCTGTGTACATGGAGCCTAAGGGTGGTAGGACACAAACTGTTTTTTTTTATCCAGTGTATTTGATGCTCAAGATAATTTGCCCAGTTGTACATATATCTGCTACAATTAAAAGTAAGCCTATCATGAAGCAGGACATCATTGTGGGGAAGCTATAATACAATATACTATTCCCCATACCCACAGACTAGTTCCAGAGTAGGAATAAATAGTTTTAGTTTCACTGCATCAAACTTGTATGTGGCACACATCCCTTAATACAGCTCAAAGATGCCTATTCGGGTCAGAATAATGGTCAATATTTAATCTGAAATGGTAGATGCCATGAGTTGCAGTAGCGTTTTTGATGTGTTTTTGCCACGTTTTCAATGCATTTCAATGGGCAGGTGCATTTTACACTGCAACAGAAGCGCAACGAACCAGTGTGAAGACATGCATAGAATTTAGATGGATGCTTTTTTTTTTTTAACACCAAGGCGCTTCAAAAACTGCTCAGTTTGAAAGCAGCCTTACTATTTTGTAAAGTGTTTTAATAGAACAAATGTGTTTGTGATAATGCTGTTAACAATAAAAAGAAGACATTTCCCACTTTTCAGTCTGTGCTTGTGTACCTAAAAAAGGTTTTTACACATCCACTATTATGTGTTGGGGAAACCTGAAACCATATACAGTATGTAGCCCAATACGCATTCAAACTGCTTCTGAGAGAGTTTTTCAGAACTCTTATTTTGGCATTAATCAAGGAGAGGTGTAGGAAAGAATAAAAGAATCTCCCACTTGTCCCAGAAGCATTTTAAAATGTCCAAAGAAGATCTCAAGCTCATGGCCATTTAAAAGGTGTAGGCTAGCCAGTTTTGCGGAATGTCTCTGCATCCCCAGGAGCAAACTCTGTGGGTCTCTAAAAACAGTTTAGTGAAATAAAATTCTTCTAATGATACTATTTAGTCACAGTGGTAGACAGAAAAGCTTACAGTACATTGAACAAGTATTCATACCCCTTGAAATGTTCCACATTTTGTCATGTTACAACCAAAAACGTAAATGGAATTTAATGTGATAGATCAATACAAAGCGGCACATGATTGTGAAGTGGAAAGAAAATGATACATGGTTTTCTAAATTTTTTACAAATAAATATGTGAAAAGTGTGGCGTGCATTCGTATTCAGCCGCCTGAGTCAATACTTTGTAGAACCACATTTTGCTGCAATTACAGCTGCAAGTCTTTTTGGGGATGTCTCTACCAGCTTTGCACATCTAGAGAGTGACATTTCTTCCCATTCTTCATTGCAAAATAACTCAAGCTCTGTCAGATTGGATGGAGAGTGTCTGTGAACAACAATTTTCAAGTCTTGCCACTGGTTTTCAATTTAGGTCCAGACTATGACTGGGCTATTCTAACACATGAATATGCTTTGATCTAAACCATTCCATTGTATCTCTGGCTGTATGTTTAGGGTAATTTTCCTGCTGGAAGGGGAACCTCTGTCCCAGTCTCAAGTCTTTTGCAGACTCTAACAGGTTTTCTTCTAAGATTGCCCTGTATTTGGCTCCATCCATCTTCCCATCAACTCTGACCAGCTTTCCTGTCCCTGCTAAAAAGCATTCCCACAACATGATGCTGCCACCACCATGTTTCACGGTGGGGATGGTGTGTTCAGGGTGATGTGCAGTGTTCATTTTCAGCCACACATAGCATTTTGCTTTTAGTCCAAAAAGTTCAATTTTGGTCTCATATGATCAGAGCACCTCATGTTTGCTGTGTCCGCCACAATGCTTCTCGCAAACTGCAAATGGGACTTCTTTTGGCTTTCTTTCAACAATGGCTTTTTTCTTGCCACTCTTAAAGGCCAGATTTGTGGAGTGCACAACTAATAGTTGTCCTTTTGACAGATTCTCCCATCTGAGCTGTGGATCTCTGCAGCTCCTCCAGAGTTACCATGGGCCTCTTGGCTGCTTCTCTGATTAATACTCTCCTTGCCTGACCTGTCAGTTTGGGTGTACAATCATGTCTTGGTAGGTTTGCAGTTGTACAATACTCTTTCCATTTTCAGATGACGGATTAAACAGTGCTCCATGAGATGTTCAAAGCTTGGGATATTTTTTTTATAATCTAACAATCTAACCCTGCTGTAAACTTCTCCACAACGTTATCCCTGATCTGTCTGGTGTATTCTGTGGCCATCATGATGCTGTTTGTTCACTAAAGGTCTCTAACAAATCTGAGGGCTTCACAGAACAGCTGTATTTATACTGAGATTAAATTACACACAGGTGGGCTCAATTTACAAACTAGGTGACTTCTGAAGGAAATTGGTTTCACTAGATTTTAGTTAGGAGTATCACACTAAGGGGGGACTTAATACAAATGCGCGCCACACTTTTCAGAAATGTATTTGTAAAAAAAATTGAAAACCATTCAGGATTTTCCTTTCACTTCACAATTATCTGCCACTTTGTGTTGGTCTATTACAGTGATGGTGAACCTTGGCACCCCAGATGTTTTGGAACTACATTTCCCATGATGCTGAACTACACTGCAGAGTGCATGAGCATCATGGGAAATTTAGTTCCAAAACATCTGGGGTGCCGAGGTTCGCCATCACTGGTCTATTACATAAAATCCCAGTAAAACACATTTACGTTTTTGGTTGTACCATGGCAAAATGTGGAAATTTCAAGGGGTATGAATACTTTTTCAAGGCACTGTATAACAAGCAATAACAAGTTTAAAAATAAGCAAGGAAATAATCTGCTCAAATTCGTATTAATCTTATTAACTCGAATAGACTATTAAGTCCCTATTTAAACAAAAAAGTTTGAAGTAACATAAAGAGCACTGACTGACTGATGTAAAAACAAACAGTGCGGGTTGTGGGTACAGGTTATGACTGGTTTAGGATCTCTTGAGAATTCCTCTGAAGAGGCCAGAAGCTTCTATGCATACCACAGGTTGCACAACAATTACTTGAGGTCCTCTCATAACCTACATCTCACATAGCAGGGGGCATTTGAGGAAACAATTGAGAAAACATGTAGTCAACTGTACTGTATGGCAAAATATGAAATTTGAAGTGCTCCTAAAACAATTCCATTGTATCTTGGGGTGCAAAGGCATTGTTTTAGATAATCATATTGCTATCACTGTGCTGAGAAAGCAAATATTATTTAAAAAAAACAACAAAAGGCAAGAAAAGGGAAAAAACATTGGAATGTTCCATATAATTATAAAGAATATTTTTCCACCCCACCTATCCTCCACGATTTTATCAGAAAACATATAAACGGGAACATATTTGCTGCTTTAGATAAATGAAACATACATACATTTAAATACTCTGAAAATCAAGCATTTCTTGCTCAGTAGTAAGGATGAGCTTCGAGTTCGAGTCAAACTCATGTTCGACTCGAACATTGCCTGTGCGCCCGTTCGCCGAACAGCGAACAATTTGGGGTGTTCGCGGCAAATTCGAAAAGTCTATGGGAGAAATCTAAAGTGCTAATTATAAAGGCTTATATGCAAGGTCTGGCATGGATTTTAAGGGGAACTCTACCCCAAATAAAAAAAAATGGCGTGGAGTCCCCCCAAAAATCTATACCAGACCCTTATCCGAGCACGCAACCTGGCAGGCCGCAGGAAAAGAGGGGGGGGACGAGAGAGCACCCCCCCTCCTGAACCGTACCAGGCCACATGCCCTCAACATGGGGAGGATGTCCCCATGTTGATGGGGACAAGGGCCTCATCCCCACAACCCTTGCCCGGTGGTTGTGGGGGTCTGCGGGCAGGGGGCTTATCGGAATCTGGAAGACCCCTTTAACAAAGGGGAACCCCAGATCCTGGCCCCCATGTGAATTGGTAAGGGGTACATTGTACCCCTACCATTTCACGAAGAAAGTGTAAAAATATGTAAAAAAACAAAACAAAACACACAAACACCTTCGAAAAGTCCTTTATTAAAAAATAAATAATAATAAAAAAAACAAAAACATTCCAGCGATGAAATTTAGTGTCCTGTGGCGATCCGATGTCCAGCGCTGTCCGTCATTGGCTGAGCCTGAGCGGACCTGATGGGGAACTTCCTCCGCAGTCTATTAAATGTATAGACCCGCCCCTTCTAAAGTTCCCCATCAGGTCCGCTCAGCCAATGACGTCGGTGTAAGGCTAAGCGGACCAGATGCGGAACGTGAGAAGGGGCGGGTCTATTCATTTATTACATAGTGGAGGAAGTTCCCCATCAGGTCCGCTCAGGCCAATGACGTAGGCGGGGTCTGACATACGAGGGGGCGGACCTGATGGGGAACTTCCTCCACTGTGTAATAAATGAATAGACCCGCCCCTCTCTCGTTCCGCATCTGGTCCGCTTAGCCTTACACCGACGTCATTGGCTGAGCGGACCTGATGGGGAACTTTAGAAGGGGCGGGTCTATACATTTAATAGACTGCGGAGGAAGTTTCCCATCAGGTCCGCTCAGGCTCAGCCAATGACGGACATCGCTGGACATCGGATCGCCGCGGGACACTGGATTTCATCGCTGGAATGTTTTTTTTTTTTTAATAAAGGACTTTTTCAAGGTGTTTGTGTGTTTTTTTTTTTTTTTTTTTTTACACTTTCTTCGTGAAATGGTAGGGGTACAATGTACCCCTTACCAATTCACATAGGGGGGGCCAGGATCTGGGGGTCCCCTTTGTTAAAGGGGTCTTCCAGATTCCGATAAGCCCCCTGCCCACAGACCCCCACAACCATCGGGCAAGGGTTGTGGGGATATGGCCCTTGTCCCCATCAACATGGGGACATCCTCCCCATGTTGAGGGCATGTGGCCTGGTACGGTTCAGGAGGGGGGGCGCTCTCTCGTCCCCCCCTCTTTTCCTGCGGCCTGCCAGGTTGCATGCTCGGATAAGGGTCTGGTATGGATTTTTTGGGGGACTCCACGCCATTTTTTTAAATTTGGGGTGGAGTTCCCCTTAAAATCCATGCCAGACCTGAAGGGCCTGGTATGGATATTTGGGGGGAACCGCACGCATTTTTTTTTAAATTTGCGGCGGGGTTCCCCTTAATATCTATACCAGACCTGAAGGGCCTAGTAATTGAATTTGGGGGGACCCCCACGCTTTTTTTTTTTTTTTTATCAATGACTTTTGTATGTATTGCCGGGAGCCGACAATTCATTAATAGTAGAGATGTACAGAACTATTCGCCGGCGAACATAGCTTGTTCGCGTTCGCCGCGGCCGGCGAACATATGCGATGTTCGGTCCGCCCCCTATTCATTATCATTGAGCAAACTTTGACCCTGTACCTCACAGTCAGCAGACACATTCCAGCCAATCAGCAGCATACCCTCCCTCCCAGACCCTCCCACCTCCTGGACAGCATCCATTTTAGATTCATTCTCAAGCTGCAGTCTTAGCGAGAGGAGGGACAGTTTAGCTGCTGCTTATTTTATAGGGAAAGCTAGGCTAGGCAAGTGTATTCAGTGTTCACTCCACTCCTGAAAGACTCATCTGATCTCTGCTGTAAGCACAGCGTCCTGACAGCACCCCCAAAAGCCCTTTTTAGGGCTGGTAAAACACCAGTCTGCTTTTTTTTTTTTTCCTGGACAGCATCTATTTTAGATTCAGTCTGTACTTAAGCTGCAGTGTTAGCCAGAGGAGGGACAGTTTAGCTGCTGCTGATTTTATAGGGAAAGCTATAGGCAAGTGTATTCAGTGTTCACTCCACTCCTGAAAGACTCATCTGATCTCTGCTGTAAGCACAGCGTCCTGACAGCACCCCAAAAAGCCCTTTTTAGGGCTGGTAAAACACCAGTCTGCTTTTTTTTTTTTCCTGGACAGCATCTATTTTAGATTCAGTCTGTACTTAAGCTGCAGTGTTAGCCAGAGGAGGGACAGTTTAGCTGCTGCTGATTTTATAGGGAAAGCTAGGCTAGGCCAGTGTATTCAGTGTTCACTCCACTCCTGAAAAACTCATCTGATCTCTGCTGTAAGCACAGCGTCCTGACAGCACCCCAAAAAGCCCTTTTTAGGGCTGGTAAAACACCAGTCTGTTTTTTTGTTTTTTCCTGGACAGCATCTATTTTAGATTCAGTCTGTACTTAAGCTGCAGTGTTAGCCAGAGGAGGGACAGTTTAGCTGCTGCTGATTTTATAGGGAAAGCTAGGCTAGGCCAGTGTATTCAGTGTTCACTCCACTCCTGAAAGACTCATCTGATCTCTGCTGTAAGCACAGCGTCCTGACAGCACCCCAAAAAGCCCTTTTTAGGGCTGGTAAAACACCAGTCTGCTTTTTTGTTTTTTCCTGGACAGCATCTATTTTAGATTCAGTCTGAACTTAAGCTGCAGTGTTAGCCAGAGGAGGGACAGTTTAGCTGCTGCTGATTTTATAGGGAAAGCTATAGGCAAGTGTATTCAGTGTTCACTCCACTCCTGAAAGACTCATCTGATCTCTGCTGTAAGCACAGCATCCTGACAGCACCCCAAAAAGCCCTTTTTAGGGCTGGTAAAACACCAGTCTGCTTTTTTGTTTTTTCCTGGACAGCATCTATTTTAGATTCAGTCTAAACTTAAGCTGCAGTGTTAGCCAGAGGAGGGACAGTTTAGCTGCTGCTGATTTTATAGGGAAAGCTATAGGCAAGTGTATTCAGTGTTCACTCCACTCCTGAAAGACTCATCTGATCTCTGCTGTAAGCACAGCATCCTGACAGCACCCCAAAAAGCCCTTTTTAGGGCTGGTAAAACACCAGTCTGCTTTTTTGTTTTTTCCTGGACAGCATCTATTTTAGATTCAGTCTGAACTTAAGCTGCAGTGTTAGCCAGAGGAGGGACAGTTTAGCTGCTGCTGATTTTATAGGGAAAGCTATAGGCAAGTGTATTCAGTGTTCACTCCACTCCTGAAAGACTCATCTGATCTCTGCTGTAAGCACAGCGTCCTGACAGCACCCCAAAAAGCCCTTTTTAGGGCTGGTAAAACACCAGTCTGCTTGTTTTTTTTCCCCGACACAGTAGCTTACATAAAAAAAACACAACAGTTTTGACTGCAGTAGATGAGCAGTCAGTTGCCTGCCAGCGTGTGTGTCAGACCTACAGTGTCTACTGTGCCAACTTCTGCCAGTGCACAGTGCCACTCATATCTGGTGTCACAGTAGCTTGCACGCATAGTACAACTAAACTAATCTAAAAAAAATGACAGGCAGAGGCAGGCCCCCCCGCAGGGGCTGTCGTGGTCGTGGTGCTGTGATTCCCTTTGGCCCTAGAATAATGCCCAGTGTTCAGGGGCCACGTACCCTGAACTCGAAAAGTTCTGAGGACATAGTTGACTGGCTAACACAGGACAGCCAATCTTCTACAGCTTCCGCTCGGAACCTTGACGCACCATCCTTCTCCAGCTCAGCTTTGGGCACCTCTCAAGTTACCACTCGCCCGCCTGCCGCCACCACCAACACTAGCACCACAGTTGCTTCACTTGATCTGTCAGAGGAGTTATTTACACATGAGTTGGAAGAAATGAGTGATGCGCAAACATTATTGCCAGAGGATGTAGATAAAAGGGATATGTCTCAGTCAGGCAGCATTACACACATGGATGTACGGTGTGATGATGATGATGTTGTACCCGCTGCTGCTTCCTTTGCTGAGATGTCAGATACAAGTGAAGCGGTTGATGATGACGATGTGGATGTCACGTGGGTGCCCGCTCGAAGAGAAGAAGAACAGGGGGAAAGTTCAGATGGGGAGACAGAGAGGAGGAGGAGACGAGTTGGAAGGAGGGGTAGGTCGTCGCAAGGAGCTAGTGGCACAGTCAGACAGCATGTATCGGCACCCGGGGTCAGCCAGACAGCACGCCAATCAACGCATGCTGTTGCCACCACCAGAATGCCGCCATTGCAAAGCTCAGCAGTGTGGCATTTTTTTTGTGTGTCTGCCTCTGATAACAGCGATGCCATTTGCAACCTGTGCCAAAAGAAACTGAGTCGTGGGAAATCCAACACCCACCTAGGTACAACTGCTTTGCGAAGGCACATGATCTCACATCACAAACGCCTATGGGATCAACACATGATGACGAGTACAAGCAGCACACAAGCTCAAAGCCACCATCCTCCTCCTGGTCCAGCATCTTCAGCCACGTCAACCACTGCTGTCCTCCTTGCCCCCTCTCAACCATCTGACACTACGTCTCTCGCCTTGAGCAGTTCCTGCTCATCTGCCCACAGTCAGGTGTCTGTCAAGGACATGTTTGAGCGTAAGAAGCCAATGTCACAGAGTCACCCCCTTGCCCGGCGTCTGACAGCTGGCTTGTCGGAACTCTTAGCCCGCCAGCTTTTACCATACAAGCTGGTGGAGTCTGAGGCCTTCAAAAAATTTGTAGCTATTGGGACACCGCAGTGGAAGGTACCCGGCCGAAATTTCTTTTCACAAAAGGCAATCCCCAACCTGTACTCTATTGTGCAAAAGGAAGTCATGGCATGTCTGGCACACAGTGTTGGGGCAAGGGTCCATCTGACCACTGATACCTGGTCTGCAAAGCACGGTCAGGGCAGGTATATCACCTACACTGCTCATTGGGTAAACCTGCTGACGGCTGCCAAGCATGTAATGCGTGGCTCTGCAGAGGAGTTGGTGGTGACACCACCACGACTTGCAGGCAGGCCTGCTGTCACCTCCTCTACTCCTCCTACTCCATCCTCTTCGATAACCTCCTCGGCTGAGTCCTCTTCTGCTGCTGCGTCTTGCTCCACTTCATCAGCACCCCCCCAGCTCCCCAGGGGCTATTCCACATCCCGGATACGACAGTGTCACGCTGTCTTGGGGTTGACTTGCCTGAAAGCAGAGAGTCACACCGGACCAGCACTCCTGTCCGCCCTGAACGCACAGGTGGATCAGTGGCTGACTCCGCACCAACTGGAGATCGGCAAAGTGGTGTGTGACAACGGAAGCAATTTGTTGGCGGCATTGAATTTGGGCAAGTTGACACATGTGCCGTGCATGGCACATGTGTTAAATCTGATTGTACAACGCTTTGTGCATAAGTACCCAGACTTACAGGATGTCCTCAAGCAGGCCAGGAAGGTGTGTGGCCATTTCAGGCGTTCCTACACAGCCATGGCGCACTTTTCAGATATCCAGCGGCGAAACAACATGCCAGTGAGGCGCTTGATTTGCGACAGCCTGACACGTTGGAATTCAACACTCCTAATGTTCGACCGCCTGCTCCAACAAGAAAAAGCCGTCAACGAGTATTTGTATGACCGGGGTGCTAGGACAGCCTCTGCGCAGCTGGGAATTTTTTTGCCACGTTACTGGACGCTCATGCGCAATGCCTGTAGGCTCATGCGTCTTTTTGAGGAGGTGACAAACCTAGTCAGTCGCACTGAAGGCACCATCAGCGACATCATCCCATTTGTTTTCTTCCTGGAGCGTGCCCTGCGAAGAGTGCTGGATCAGGCCGTAGATGAGCGTGAAGAGGAAGAGGAAGAGTTGTGGTCACCATCACCACCACCAGAAACAGCCTTATCAGCATCGCTTGCTGGACCTGCGGCAACGCTGGAAGAGGAGTCTGAGGAAGAGGAGTCAGAGGAGGAATGTGGCTTTGAGGAGGAGGAGGAAGACCAACCACAGCAGGCATCCCAGGGTGCTCGTTGTCACCTATCTGGTACCCGTGGTGTTGTACGTGGCTGGGGGGAAGAACAGACCTTCAGTGAGATCAGTGAGGACGAGGAACAGGACATGAGTAGCTCTGTATCCAACCTTGTGCAAATGGGGTCTTTCATGCTGTCGTGCCTGTTGAGGGACCCTCGTATAAAAAGGCTGAAGGAGAACGACCTGTATTGGGTGGCCACGCTACTAGACCCCCGGTATAAGCAGAAAGTGCCAGAAATGTTACCGAATTACAGGAAGTCGGAAAGGATGCAGCACTTCCAAAATAAATTAAAAAGTATGCTTTACACAGCGTTTAAGGGTGATGTCACAGCACAACGGGAATCTAACAGGGGAAGAGGTGAAAGTAATCCTCCTCCTACCACGACCATGCCGGCAAGGACAGGACGCTTTACAGACGTATTGTTGATGGAGGACATGCGGAGCTTTTTAAGTCCTACGCATCGCCACAGCCCTTCGGGGTCCACCCTCAGAGAACGACTCGACCGACAGGTAGCAGACTACCTCGCCTTAACTGCAGATATCGACACTCTGAGGAGCGATGAACCCCTTGACTACTGGGTGTGCAGGCTTGACCTGTGGCCTGAGCTATCCCAATTTGCGATAGAACTTCTGGCCTGCCCCGCTTCAAGTGTCCTTTCAGAAAGGACCTTCAGTGCAGCAGGAGGTATTGTCACTGAGAAGAGAAGTCGACTAGGTCAAAAAAGTCTAGATTACCTCACCTTTATTAAGATGAATGAGGCATGGATCCCGAAGGGACTGACAGTGGGCGATACATTTGACTAAAAAAGGCCTGATGAGATGAGCTGCCTTGGGCTAAAAATGGTCCACAAGCCGCAATGTTTTAGGGCACTTTCTGCCTGAAAAACATAATTTTTTCTGGCCGCTGCTACAGCAGCGGCTGCAACAATACCTAATTTTACAGGCATGTGTACATGCCTAATTTTTCTGGCCTCTGGTGCTGCACTGTGGCTGCAAAAAAAACAAACAAAAAAACACATACCTGTGTCAATTCCCCTTCGTGATCGTTACCTTGTTGTGGTGAAGGGGCTTGCGTATCACAATGAAGCGACCACCTCTATGAGTGTGTTGGCAATGGCGTTGTTGGCACACCCCAGATGGTAAGGTCGTTGCTTCATTGTGAACAGACCAAAAGCGATCGGCTTGATAATTTTGCATAGAAAAAACATAAATTTTCTTTGTGATCATCTAAGGTGATCATTAAAGCCTTGCGGTTGTCCAAATGGACTGTTTGCAGTTGTTTGCGGTGCGTTAAACGGGGAGTTTGGTCTGTCCGAGTTTGGTCTGTCACTGTGAAGCGGGCGTAACCCTTACACTACCTGATCGATACAACATCATACCTGATGTTTTAAAGCACGTTATTCCAAACACATTAGGAATGTTAGGTGATTTATGCCCTTTATGGATTAAAACCCGACTCTGCGTCAACTACGTAATTTTCCATGGGAGTTTTGCCATGGATCCCCCTCCGGCATGCCACAGTCCAGGTGTTAGTCCCCTTGAAACAACTTTTCCATCACTATTGTGGCCAGAAAGAGTTCCTGTGGGTTTTAAAATTCGCCTGCCTATTGAAGTCTATGGCGGTTCGCCGGGTTCGCCCGTTCGCGAACATTTGCGGCAGTTCGCGTTCGCCGTTCGCGAACGGAAAATTTTATGTTCGCGACATCACTGATTAATAGCCGCGAGTGAGTTTTAAATGACTTTCTTTCCTTCAGAAATTACATTTTGTGCAGGGACAGTTCTAAGCACGGGAAACAAGCGCGACTTTACATGCATATCATACACACCCCCTAGGTACAAAATTTTAAGGAAAATTTCACTTTTATTTTTTCATTTTAAGCATTATTAAAATCACTACTCCCGAAAAAACGTCAATTTTTAAAACTTTTTTTTTGCATTGATACATGTCCCCTGGGGCAGAACCTGGGCCCCAAACACTTTTTAGGACAATAACTTGCAAATTAGCCTTTATAATTAGCACTTTAGATTTCGAACGTTCGAGTCCATTGTATTTAATAGGGTTCTAAAGTTCACATGAGCATTCCGTCTGTTCGCAGGTTCTGGTGCGAACCGAACAGGGGGGTGTTCGGCTTATCCCTGCTCATTAGACATGTGCATACTGAAATATTTTGTTTCGGAATTTCGTTTTCGTTCGAAAAATAAATGTATTTAGTTACTCCCGAAATTCGTTTTTATTTTGTTTTTTGTTAGATATTGCATTCGTCCGAAAATCGGAATTAATTAAGGTAGAATCTGTCATTGAAGGCTTTTGGTGTCTGTCGAATGTTCAAAGAAGATTCGACGGAGCAGCGAAACTGTACGACGCCGCAATCGTACATTTCCGGTCGAATGTTCCCCTACAAGCTAGCTGTAGTAGAATTATAATGTTGTATGACTAGTAATAATTATATTTATTAATTATTATTACTAGTCAACCAACATTTGAATTCTTCTATAGCCTATGGGCAGAGTATTTGACTGGAAATGTACGATTGCAGCGTCATACAGTTTATCTGCTCCATCGAATCTTCTTAGAACTTTCAACAGACACCATAAGCCTTCAATGACAGATTCAACGTTTGTATGTTTTTCGATGCTTTGTCGATTCTTCGTCGTTCACGTTGAATTGTCAAGTTAGTTCTAGCTATTTTACTGCTCCTCCTCTTTGGTTACAATCAGCCAATAACATTCATCATCATCATTATTTTTATTTTACTTCCCCCACTCAATTCCAGCAGCGATCTTTTCTCTCTGTGTCGAATCTTTTCTCTCTATAATGTCAAATCTTTTCTCTCTATGTAGAATAATCTTGGACTAATAGAGTTAAGGTTAGGCACATTCGACCACAGGTTTGATGGACACAGATTGTTATTGTCAGCCTGATGTCGAATCTCCTATCTATATCGAACTGTTGTTGCAACGAAAACGAAAATTAAGCATTTGTTTTTGTCAGATCTTTCGGTTTTCGGATTCTGCATTTTCGTTTTCGTTTGTTAAAACGATAACGAAAATACCCGAAATTCGGACGAAAATGCATTCGGACGAAAATGAATGCACATGTCTATTGCTCATAGTCTTTTAGACTGTAACCTCCTGTAGTCAGGAAACCATACATTTGTTACTGTGTCATGTATGTCTTACATCTTGTACTTTGCAGTAGTTCGTAAACTGTACCTATGTAAGTGCTGCCACATAAACTATATAACCAAAGAGAAAGACAATTGGTAACTATGTGACGAAAACTAAATTTTAAGCCTGGACACATATAGCCAGTGACTGATCCAAGCAGCTACAGTGATAACGAGTGAATGAGTGTACTTGGTGTACAGAAGCATCCACATGCAAAATTCCTAAAGGGAACATGGATTGCAGCAGGTTTGGATGTGCAAGATCATTTAAAAAAGCATATGCAAATTTTACAACCCCCATTAAAACCAACTGAAGACCATCTATGCTCATCTATGACTTGGCCTGGGGCTCCCAGTACTCAAGCAGATTGGGTCTCTCAACTTGGCTGAATTCAGTCTACTAAGAAACCGTTGTAGCCACTTATAATGTCCAAATCTAACATCATATATGCCAAATACTGTATAAATTACGTGAGGATGATGAAATTATTTGTACCAGAACCACATAAATATTATAGTTTAGCCCTGCCATCAACCTAACCAATCAATACTAAAAAAGATAATCTCTCAGCCTTAAAGGTCAACAGCATCACAGCACGGATGTTCTAACATTACTTTATTCAGCTAGATATTAGACCTTAAACTAGATATCAACAATGATTACTTCCAGTCAAAATGATTGCCGTGTCACTACAATTGTCTCTGCTGTCTTACAATATACAAAGATTTATTTAGGAGATTAAGGTGGAAGTAAACCCTCCTATCATTTTCAGCCAAGGTAGCTGCCATCTTGGCCTCTGTTTAATCTTCAACTGCCATGATGCTGCACATGTGATCAGTTATGACACCAGCCATTGGATGGTGTGACAGTTTGGTTGAGAGCACAGCCAATGTGACAGTTAGCATTTCCGGCATGCCGGGAATGTAACTGTTTTTTGAAACGATTAAATCATTGGGTTTACTTCCGCTTTAAGCTATATTAACCAGATCAAGGTTAAAATTCATAAAATACAGCCATAATTTAAAGCAAATAAAAAAATATCTGTGGCAAGAAATCAATTGAATGTGTGTTAGCAAATGACAGAAAATCACAGAAAATCTTTCTTGTAGAGAGAAGAAAAGAAAACCACAATATAGATACTACAGAAACTCTTTTTAATTTACATCAATATATGTAATAAAATATGCTGCTTTTCATTACTGAATAGGACTTACTGTGGAGGAGTGCTTAAAGAAACTGGAAGAAGTTGTGCCATTATGTGATTAGATTCAGCAAATTGTGAAGAAACAGTCTAATCTTTATAATTACACAGTGTTATGCTTTAAGGAGAAAAATCGCATCCTTAGCTTGATGCATAGTTATTCAAAAACAGGCATATGGACCCCTAGGGAGGTACACTACAATTATAGTACCTTTTAGTAGGTTGGCCAAAAGGAATTTTAAATATGCTATTAAAGTAAATGCACCGAAAATAGGAATGAAAAGAGATATTTGCATTCCAAATAAATATGAATAAAGGTACATTTGCATATCAGTGCAAGATGTCTAAACTACCTCATAGGTCCTTCATCTGCTTTAGCCAAGTGGTATTCAGGAATAGAGACATCTTGTCATTTAAAGAAGTTTACAGGATTCTTAAAATTGAGACATCATCCAGCCGCATTTCTCCCTCGACCAATCTGAGGAAGCTACAGTATGTATTCATTATTAAAAATACAAAGCTTCTTCTAAATGACAGAGAAGCATTTAGGCCAACTTGATTTTGTTCAGGCAGCAGTCAAAACGATGCCCATACAGTGGCTGCATAGTAATTCAATGGAAATAATTTGGTTAGACCAGCTTGGCCCAAATGAACTATTTAAAGTCAAATGGAAGCTGGAATTTTACTTTAATGTTTATGTTATTTTTTATTTTCTTATACTCTATGTCCAGTTGTGAATATTTCTATTCACTTTCTTTCCCTGAGACATCGAAGTAGAAGAAGTACAAGTTCAAGAAGTGAGTTGAAATCCTTTAAAGTTGTTACCAGAACACATGTCCCCACAGCAATAGGTGCCCCCATCAGATGATTTCCCCAGACCTCCTTTTTCAGTGACCAACCAAAAAAGTTTGGAATTTCTTTACTTTCTGTGATCCTTGTCACCAGGTAAAACAAAGTGGGTAATTTTTTCAGAATGGATACAGACAGTGAAATACAAAAAAAAAAACATACGCTCTTAACTCTTTCGCTGCCAGGCCCTGTGTTCTATTTTTACCCTCAGGTGGCCAGACCATTTTTGCGATTTTTTCTTAGCTTTTTATTTTTCACTTATAGCTTTCAAAGTTTGTAAAAGACCCCGCAAATCATATATTTTCTGAAATCACATGACCAGTAGAATAAAAAGAAGGTGCTACTGATTTCTAAAGGCCCACGATATTTGTGCAAATGTTTATCAAAACAATATTTTTACAAAAAATCCACTAAAATCATAATTAGCAGATAAATACACAGCAAATTTTACAAAATTCCTACTAAATATAAAAGCCTAACCTGTATTGAGTCAAGTTTCTCAAAAAATCTAAAGGTTTTCATTTTTCACTTGCAGCTTTCAGAATTTGTGAAAGACCCCCAAAATCATATATTTTCTAAAAGCACATGACCTCTAGAATAAAAAGAAGGTGCTACAGATTTTTTAGACCCCTAAAACCATTATTAGCAGATAAAAACACAGCTAATTTTACAAAATTCCTGCCAGGTCCCTACTAAATATAAAAGCTTGACCTGTATGGAGTGAAAATCGAACAGCTTTCAGAATTTGTAAAACACCCCCCAACCATACTTTTTCTGAAAGCACATGGCCAGTAGAATAAAAATAACGTGCTACTGATTCTTAAGGCAGTGCGATATTTGCACAAATGTTTATCAAATGAATATTTTCGCTAAAAATACACTAAAATCATAAACAAAATTCCTGCTAAATTGCTACTAAAGCATCTGTCACATATGACATACTAAAGTTGACGCCCATGGTGGGCCATGTTTACCCGCACAGGGATGCACAGGTGCTCTGTGCATCCCCGTACAGGCAGTCTCATTTATGTCAATTGGGATGCAACGGCTGCACAGGCATAGCCACTGTTCCCAATCTGACATCCGTGTGGGTGTGTGTACACAACCCCGAACGCAGACAGTGTGAGTTCAGGGACATGCATGTGGACCTACATGGATGTAAAATTGGGAGCAACGGCTCTGTTTGTGCAGGTGCTACATCCCACATGACATCAATGTAACTGCCTGCACGGAGAATCACGGGACACCTGTGCATCCCTGTAAAGGTAGGCTGTGTATGCCCTGTGTGAACAAGGCCTTAGGCCCCTTTCACACAAGCAGACCGATTTGGTCTGCCTGTCCATTTTTCAGGTGGGCCCAATCGGACCACCCATTGTTCTTTATGTAGAGGCTGATGTAAATGGACATGTGTCCGTTTACACCCGCCTGCATATGATCCAGTCCAGTCCGCTAAAAACAGATGGATGGGGATTCTATTCCCCCATCCATCTAGCAGATCGGATCGAATGGTATCAGATGGAAATGGACAGGCGGTCCATTTCCATGTCACCGCAGCATAGAGAACAGCGGACTGTGTCTGCTTCGCTGATGCAGACCTGTCATCCATTTGCTCAGCGGGGATCGTCAGACAGATCCTCCGCTGAGCAGGCGGTTCTGCTTGGTGCATTAGGGGCACAGGGGCATTTGTATGATCATTTTTTTTTCAAGATTAGAGCCTGAGGCAAAGCATTGCAACCTGAACCCACCCACTTAGCAGTAATATTAGCTATTGTCTTCTGGCTTCTCCTCCTGGCTAATCAGTAATGATCAGGTAGGCCGAGAGGAGAAGCTGAGGAAACCGTGGAGAAGTGAGGGGTGGGGGTGGGGGACCGTCACCATGGAGGGGTGAGTGCGGGGGGGTACTTTGGTGAGATATCAGAGGTCTAAACAGACCCCCATATCTCTTTTTTTTGAGACAGAGAAAGGGACTGAAGATAGTCCCTTTCTCTGTAGCACTTTACATGAATGAATGGAATAGAGATTGCATTCATTCATGAAATGACAGTCTGATACATTGTAACACACGCAGTTACAATGATCAGCTGTCAGTGGATATAGCAGCGATCGCTGCCTATATCCATTGTACAGGGATGGGGGGGTTTGGTATACACATTTATACCAAGCCCTCCCAAGCCACAACTTCCCCCCCCCACTCACACCACTCCCTCCCCACCCCCCGAGCGATCTCCAGCCTGACAGATCGGGAGATCTGTGCAGGGAGAAGCTGCAGGCGGAGGGAGGGAGGGATCGGGGGTGCGGGGACATTTGGTGGGGGTGATCAGAGGTATTGGGGGGACACATCTGGGCCCCCCCAGGTGCCATGCAGCACCTAAAGCCAGCGGGAGCAGCAGGGTAAGGATGCCGGCTAATGATGGTGGCTGCGGGGAGCAGGTTTGTTGGGGGGTGTCGGATCGGGTGGAGGGAGGGGGTAATTAGTGTTAGGGGAGAAGAAGGGGGGTGAAGGTGATGAGAAAAGAGAGTGGGGGGAAGTAGTTATAAGTGGAAGTTAGGGGAGGGAGGTGGAGAGGCAGGGGACAGGGAGGGGGCGGCTTGGGTGGATGGGGGGGTCACATAAGGGGTTAATAACTCTGATCAGCGAGTTGTAATCCGCTGATCAGAGTTATAGAATTGTTCAGATGAGTCTGCTGAACAATTCTGATATAAGCTTATGGTCATTAAAGTGACCATAAGCTTATAGGAGAGGGAGAAATGAGGTCCATACGGCATGCAGACTTGGCCACATGTGGGCACTTTTTAGGTCCGTATGGCGTACGGACCTGGCAGTGAAAGGGTTAAACACTAAAATAGATTTTAGCTAAAGATACCCTAAGAGTTTTGCATAAGAAAGTTAATGAAAACTTTGATGCAAATATTGAAACCACTCCTTTGCCACATCCATAAATATTGATTAGAAAAAAGAAAAAAAAAAACAAGGGGCCAGACTTTAGAGGCAAATTGGACCACATTATTTTAATAAATTCCATATTTTATTTATAAACAAAATAAAGAGCATTTGTTAGCAGCATGTTTCTATGTGCAATTTTTATATTTTTTTGTTTATAAATAAAACATGGATTTTATTCAAATAATGTGATCCAATTTGCCGCTCAAGTCCGACCCCTTGGTTTTTCCTTCTTTTTTCAAATTAATGAAAACTTTTAAAGCCTACTGAACTATACAGAATAGACTCTCAACATCCTTTTTTTTTTTTTTTTGATGTTTGAACTGGCTCTTTGAGATCGCATTTTTAGATAAAAGAATAGTTTTCAATATACCATCCTCTAAATAACTACAAGTAATCTCTCACCGATCAAACTTTTTTTTGCAGGAAACACAAATGGTTGTACAAATTAATCAGTGCCAAGGATGGACCTGATTGAATGCAAACAATACAGTGAATTCTATTTAATATAATGTTAGCGTTGTGTGGTATAAGGATTCCCCCTGATCCACTCTATCCTAAACAGGGGAACTGGCACAAGGCTGGGAAACACGTATACCTTGGTTATTATCTATCTGGCTGCCTTTGGTTTGGCATAATAGTGGTGTCACCCAGTCTGTGGTTTAAAAGCACTGATCAAGGGACCCTTAAAGATCTTTTCACAAGCTGAGCAATTAAAACCATAATATCAGGTACATTGACACACGTATTATTCCCTTCAATAAAGGATAAGGTCCTCTGAACATTTTACACTTGTATTTAGGGTGTAACATGCACAATATCCTCCCCCTCACTTCTCTGACAGTGGGCAGGGGTTCCTCTCCCTGAATCTGCTGTCACATTTCAAAAAACAAGGCTGTACGGGGCTCTTCCTGCACAGCCATGTCATTCATTCGCAGGAACATGTGAATGAGAAAATTAAGTCCCATCACCACCGTGGCAGATGGCTTGCAGTTAACAAAAAACCACCAGAGCGTTGATCTTCACTGACAGTTCCTGCATCTGAGTAACTGTCTGCCCCTACGGAGATACAGGCATAGAGCTCTCAGCATTGTCTGCAGGAGGCTAATATTGCACCCGCAATCCAATGATTGTGGGTGCAATGCTCTGCAGGCTGAAGACTTAAAAAATAATATATGCATATTTTTTACCTGCAAAATCGTGTGCATTTATTTATTTTTTTCAAAAGGTGAACTTAGCCTTTAAACTTATTTTTATTCAGTCCGGTTTTCTACATTAAGAACAAAAATTCTCATACAATATGGCTGAATGTATAGATTATTCTATTGACCTTACTCCTTCTGTGTATACTATATAAAAAAATTGTATCAATATATTTTGCTACTCAAAACCTGCAATATACATTTTTGCATATTCAGCATTTTGAGGTTTTGTTTTTAAAACAAAAAAAATATTTGATGCAGACTTTGCTTAGGTGGTTTCACTTAGACTATAGCTATATTTATTTATGTGGATATTTGTTGCAATTTGTATAAACAGTGACTGCAGTGCCCAATGACATTATTATATTTTAATAAACTGACTGTTATTTTAGTCTCAGATTTTTTTGATGTTATCTGAGTAATTCCAAACAGTATGCAAGTATGATGCTATGTGCTTGGTCCTATCAGATTGTGCTCTTTCACAGTGGAAGCATAGAATTGAAGTGTACCTACTTCATATATTTTGAGTACAATTGTACATCAATTGTGGTATTGCATATGCAATGCAACCTGAAGTGCTTGTAAAGCTGCTAAACGGCTGGTGGTATATAATAAAAAGCAACTATTAATCCCAGCCTGACCCTCATCTACATTCCAATATTGGCCAGCAAGGCTGCTAATCACAATGATGGGTCAATTGTGTGGCTTAAGGAGGCTTCAGGATCTTGGGAAGACAGCAGTTTGAAATATGCCTATTAAAGAGCACCAGTATCTTGGGGTCTCGGGACATGCAGCAGGTCGGGATTTGACTTCAGATTTGACTTAAAGAGAAGTAAAAAAGAAGCAAACAACATATCACTAGAAAATCTTTGAGACCAATAATAACCCTAGTTAACAGTTGCTTAGTAACACCTCTAAAGGATAAGTTCACATTTACCAACATGTTACACCTGTATTGAGGGTTTAACATGCAACATGTTAGTAATCACTAGCCCCTTCACTCTAAGCCCTTCCCCTGTGACAGTGGGTGGGGGTTCTTCTCCACGAAGCCGCTATCAAATTTAAAAATCAACGTAGCTGTGCAGGACTCTGCCCACACAGTCTAGTCATTCATTCACAGTCCACTGCGGCAGAGAGCTGTAGGCAGTGTCTGCAGGAGCCTGACATTGCATCCGTGATCCACTGATTGCGGGTGCAATGCTATGCAGGCTCCTGTTTGAAAAAAGAATAAATGGACAATTTTTTTTTTACCTGAAAAATCATGTGCATTTATTATTTTTTATCAAAAAAAAGAATGGCCATAATCACCAAATCGAAAAAAAAAAATGGCCTTTAATACCCAATTATCACTAGCAATGACCAGATCAATCACACCACTGGTGAAAATTAGGCAGTGTATTGTCGGTATAAAGCTAATATAAATACTAGAAAGTTCTGTTCAATTTAATTCAGTTTGGAATTTATGACTGCATTGTTTCTGCTCTGGCTAGGCTACACACATCACTGCTATATAACTACTGTCTCTGTCTTTCAGAGTTTGTTTAATCTTTTAACTGCCCGCTCATAACTGATTTATTGCAAACTGCTATTAAGCTTTACTGTGTGGAAAACACAGGGTAGAAAGCCAGAAGACTTGGAAGGAACCTTCCTTTTCAACTCTTTTGCAGCCCCAACTACTTTGGCTGCTCACAGCAGTGCGCTAAGCTAAAATAATTAAAATACCAAAATAGAATTCCCACCAGGTACTACAACCAGCCAAAAAAATCTTAGCTTTGCTGTACACAAGGGACAGACGTTAGCTGTGTGGAAAGCAGTTTAACCTTTAACATACAGTCAAACCGGACTCTAATTATTTGTATTGAAAACAATGTGCCTAGAGGACATCAGTTTCAAATGATGCTACATGTGGCCATTCACTTTTAGACAAGTTAAATAGGGATTGAAGGGGAGATGTTTATTTGTACAGTTGTGGCTGTTGAACAGAAAAACAAAACTCCAATAAGAGCTGTGATTTTTAGGCATCAATAATTGCAGTACTTTTTGCCATGGAATGTTCTTATGTAATCCTTTTTAGGATGCAAACACCATACATTTTCTGATTCCCCAATAACTACATGCTAAACACAGGAGTTTACATTTCCAGCATTCCCAGAAAAATGTATTTTATTTTGTTTACGTAGGCTGCAAATCATCTGCAAGATTGTCAAAATAAGCAACATTACATATAAAAATAAAACCAGAAATCTATTCAATTTATTGATTCAAATATTTGATGTACATGAAATAAGACAATTTTGCAGATATTCTCTTTAGAGATGTCTGTGTTTTGTAAATTTGTCACAACTGCCAAGGTTTGACAAAAATCATCTGAATATGTACAAATGATACATATGAATATACTTCTAATGATTAGTCCAGGAAGGGCTTTTCTGGAGGGGGACAATAAGCACCTTCTTTAAACAGAAGCGCTGGCCATCATGCACAGACATTTTCCAAGCTCTTGGAAAAGACTCGATTTTGTACTTGCATGTATAATCCATTTGTTGGAGTACATCACTTAACACAGAGTCATCATATTATTATTTACTCATGGGGATTATGCGTTTGGATACTGGCAAAAAAAAAGAAGAAGCAGGGAGTCCTCCCCTTTATAACACCTACTATACAGGAAGCACTCCGTTTTGTAGCAGGCAATGAACTACCACACAGAGGGGAGGAATCGCTGTGTCCCATGATGTACTCCAAGAAATAGATTTTTACAGGCAATTACAAAAAAATACAGTTTTCTTTATCACACATCACAGGACACAGAGCCACCATATAATATTCCTTACTCATAGGGATGATCCAAAGAACTGCTCATGAGGGGAGGGAGACAGCCTCGGTACTTCAGGAAAGAAAAAAAAAACATGACTACCTGACAACTACAGTCAATTTTAAGTACATCTTAATAGCCCAAACCATGTGGCAGTGCGGGGCCCTATCCCCTGGAGACTAAAACCTGAGAAAATAGCAGGTGAAACAATGTCCTGGTTGAGAGGCGGAACAAGAGGAAATCACCTCTCACAAAAATGATGGCTGAGGCCAAAAAAACACTCCATGGTGAAATATCAGGAACGGCTCATTGCAAGAAAGACACCCATTCTGACCCTCTTCTTGCCAAAGTAATGGTAACCAGGAACACTACCTTCCAAGTCAAAAGAACTTACGGAAGATCTGGAGTCAGCTGAAAAAGGTTGTCTCTGTAAAACAGACAACACCAAATTTAAATCCAACAGCAAAGGTGACCTGACTGGAGGCACCATGTGCATGACACTTTAAACAAAGGCGCACACCAAGGAATGCCCAGCAATTGACCTCTGAAAAGCACTGCAATGATCATACTCAAGGCCAGTCTCAGATCAATATTAGTCAGACAAAATTTTGAAACATAACAGAGAAAAAAGGCCTATATCATGGGAAAACTTGTCCCATATCATCAGGCCATCCACTGAAACGCCTAAGGATCCCTGGATCAGGCAACGAGTCTGTCCAGTCTCTCAATGAATTAGATGCCAACAATCCATGTCCGTGTGCTCCAATGCTGACAGAGAGACTTGAATACCTCTGGGTGAAGAGTCCACTCCTCTGTTGCCAATTGTTGATGGCCAAACCCGCCTGTCTTCCCTACACCCAGGATATGGGCTGAGAGACATGGAGTACTGTTGAAGTGGACTGCGGACAGAGCGGGCACATGAAGCTCCACCCAATCTTGGGCTTTTAGGCTAAAGGTGCCTCCCTTAAGTTTGCCACAGCTGTGGCATTATCCAATTGACCCCTCACTGGAAAGCCCTGCAATGCAGGAGAACTAGGCAAATGACTTGCAGTTCCAGTATATTATAAGTAGCGTCCTCTCCCACAGAGACCACATTCTCTGCACTGAAAGTGAACTCCTATTAAGCTGGTGTTCAATGTTAGCACCCTCCAAGAAATTTGGAAACAAAGATTATGCTGTCTCCAATCTAAATGGAGATAACCACTGGCCCAGACCATTTAGTACTGGGATGCAGAGATATCAGAGACACCAACTACTGAGTGCTCTTGTCACATGTCAACAGAACATTCAGCTGTAGAAGCCTGGAATGGAACTGCTCAAAGTGAGCTGCCTCAAAATGAGGCAACCATATGATGTAGAGATTAATTCAGGGTTACCTAAGAGTTGAGGGAAGAGATCTGATTTCTCAGAGCGGGCACATTTTCACAGAGGAAGAACGACCTTTGCCTGGACTGTGTACAGCAAGAATGACAGCTGCTACAACCTCTGGGATAGAACCAATTCTGATTCTGGGAATTAAGAACCTAACCAAACTTCTGCAGGGTGCAAACTGGGGCTAGGACTTTGTAAACACTTTCGGAGCCATGGAAGGACCAAAAAGCAATGCCACAAATTAAAAATGTCGGTAATCTATCGCAAACTGTAAAAACCTCTGATGAGAAGCAAACATTGGGATGTGCAGGTAGGAAATCTTTGTCTAATCATGCCAGCAAATTCCCTAGTTGAAGCAAAGCCACAACAGTGTGTACTAACCCCATTCGAAATCTCTGCACTCAACAAATTTGTGGAGACTCTTCAGGTCCAAAATTCACCAAATGTCTCCATTTAGCTTGTGGACCAAGTTTGAAAAAGCAAACAAAAAAAAACAAAGGAGGAACTTCTCCTGTTCTGGAACTGGCATGGTTACTCCCAAAGCAGGAAGGTGAACAACAGCTTGCAATAAGGACAACCTTTTTTGGGGATCAAAGAATATTTGAAAGCATGTCTGCAATATCTTCATGCCACAGTTTTGAAAAAGCCTGCAAACACCCCCCCACTTAAACAAGTGGGTGTGCCGTTCTACTGAGAGGGAGACTAGGAATCCAACTTTCCTGGCTTAGAGGGCCAAGTTCTCTCACGAAGCTGGGACTAAGACTTTGCTCTGGAGGTTGAGGCCTGTGAGAAAAGAAAGGATTGTCTTGATGAGTCTGCTCTAGAAGAAGAATCCGCAGATGCCTTGTGATTCATGCTCTTTCCGTTCTCCTTGAGAGGCAAGAGGGAACTCCTGCCTTCCAAAGTCTTCTGGATGTACTTATCCAACTTGGATCCAAACAGACTTTTCCAATGAAAAGGAAAACCTGTCAAAAAAGATTTTCTAGGCAACACTGACAATCATCATTTCAGCCAAATTATCCAAAATATCAGATTGGCAGTCAAAAAGAGTGCTAAAGGCGCAGCAATTGGACTGAAGATGGGCAGATATTTCCTCTCAGAACTACTGACACCAAATCTATCTGATTAATGTGGGTTTATAACAAAGTCATATGTCATATATTGCCAGTCTTCAATCTATGTAAATTAACTCTGGCTGACTGATCCAAAGAAAAAAAAAAAAGCATCTTCAATGAACTTTCAAGGCTGATTAATACTACACCTTAAAGGTTAAAGTCAGCACCAGGGTCAACGTGCATGGAGGGATCACTTTTGTTGTTTCAAGGTCCACCAGGGTCTCTGCTGAGTGCATAAACATGTACTGTATGCTCAGCCAATATAAGTGTGCATGTTTATACACTTGCTTTAAAGCAAGGGACTCAAACTCTATTTCATCATGGGCTGTGTCAGCATTATAGTTGCCTTCAAAGGGGCAGTTGTATCTGTAAGACTATATCAATTTATCCAGGGCCTTTTATCTCAGAGGTGGAGGAACCTAACCACGTGTCTCCCCACTGAACCACATCGAACGGCAGTGTGTTCTATGTGGAGTTCAGAGATGCAATATATACAGCGTGCAGTTTTGGGGGTGCCCTATGCACAGAGTGAAGGGTTCAAGGGTGCCCTATGCGCAGAGTGCAAGGTTCAAGGGTGCCCTAGGCGCAGAGTGCAAGGTTCAAGGGTGCCCTAGGCGCAGAGTGCAAGGTTCAAGGGTGCCCTAGGCGCAGAGTGCAAGGTTCAAGGGTGCCCTAGGCGCAGAGTGCAAGCTTCAGGGGTGCCCTATGCACAGAGTGCAAGCTTCAGGGGTGCCCTATGCACAGAGTGCAAGCTTCAGGGGTGCCCTATGCACAGAGTGCAAGCTTCAGGGGTGCCCTATGCACAGAGTGCAGCTTCAGGGGTGCCCTATGCACAGAGTGCAGCTTCAGGGGTGCCCTATGCACAGAGTGCAATGTTCAGGGGTGCCCTATGCACAGAGTGCAATGTTCAGGGGTGCCCTATGCACAGAGTGCAATGTTCAGGGGTGCGCTATGTTCAGAGTTAATGAGTGTGCCACAGAGTGCAGGGTTTAGGTGTGTGCTATGCAGTGTGCAGGGTTCAGCTCTCTTTCACAGGCTGTCCACATCTCATTTCCACCCCTTGGCTTAAACCTCTTCACCACTCACCCACATCCCCCACTTCTGCACACATCTACGCCCTCACCTCCACCCCCAAAAGTTTCCTCGCTTCTCACCTACCTGTCCAGGCTCTAGTTCCTCCCAGCAGCATAGATGGCTCTGCTTCTCTCTCTCACTTGCAGGGAGATCATTGGTCAGCATCTGTGCACAGATGGGGATCACAGTGCAGCTTACCATGTTATGCCCCATCCCACACTGCACCTACATCTTCATCTCCTTTGTCCCCACCAGCACAAGTGGCGGGCAGGCAGGGATCTGTGAGAGCCACCGAGAGGAAAGCTGTCCTTGTAAACACAGAAGGCATTTGTTTTTTAATGTGACAGTGGTGAGCAGGGAGTGAGCCGAAGGTGGCATTCTGGCTGAAAAAAAGCCCTGGGTGTGAAGGCCACATGAAATGGCATGGCGAGCCAATTTCAGCAAGCGGGCCTGGGTTTTGACACGTGCTTTAAAAAAAAGCAGGCAGATCCTCAGACATTTGTAGATTAGGTGGTATTGGTAAACAGTGGAAGTCCTGCCATATCTTTCCAACTTCCACCATATACAGTTATAAAGAACTAACCATGTCAAGGGGCTGATTTTTTTTTCTTTTTCTCTTTAATTTTTCCAGAAGTACCTGCTGTTAGTGGAAACAAGATCCCATAAACAGCTAATGGCTTTATTTCTGCAGAAAGTTTTTTTTTTTTCTACATTTTATGTGGTCAGTCAAGATGCAAATAACAATTGAATTCTTGTTGAAAATTTCTAGTGAAAGAACAAAAATACAGCTCAGTAAGTGAGAGAGAGTGAGCTTATTATGAATACATCCAACATGCAGTCAACCTTAAAAAAAAAAAAAATGAAAATGTTATGATTTTAAACTGGATTACAGACCCGAGAAAAATCTGATCAGCCAATTGTGGAAAACAGAATTGAGTTGTGCTCTACATTCAACTTGTAAAATAACAGTATTACCCTGGAAGGCTTACATTTTCGCACCAATAAACTCATAGACGCACAAATTACTGTAACAGGTGGACCCATGTGGTTTTAAATGCAATGTAATACAATAAACTGTAGAGTATCGCATTTCCAGGAAAGGAAAAGACATCTAAACCTGAACCTGATCCTTAAGCAATCTTTAATTTTGGCATTAAAGTGTACACATTCCCAAAGGGGTCATTATATCGTTTGACCTAAAGTTTTAATTGAAACTTTAAACAAAATATATTTCTTTCCTAATACATCTGACCCCTATAGTACATTTAATGCCAGACAAATTCATCTTTGTAGCTTCAGTGTGTTGATTCATACTTAAAAGATTAATGCCACAAAAAGGAGAACTGGGCATTTTAAGAATAAACATGGTGGTTTTTGCACTAGAAAAGAAAAGGTGAAAAATAATAAATCCATCTGAGTTATTATTTTTCTTCTGATCACAATTCACAGGCATTACATATATAGACTGGGAAAACAATGTTTAGGAACATATGATCCTAAAGCTGACAATGTGCATTTTTTATTACTACTCCAGCCCAAAGTTCATAGACTGCATCTCAAGCAACAGGTATTTTAGTTATGGCAGTAGTGGTCTGTACATAAAGATGCTTTTTCATAGTACCACTGGGTAAAATGTCCAGTAACCTCCACTAGTATGTTATAGTGATATTAAACACCTGTGCAATGGTATTGCAAAGAGCAGCCCAGATTCTCCTCTTCCAGGGTCCCCCATAATCATTTGGCAAGTGCCCCCATAGAAAGACCCTTTCAACGGGGGCACTTTTGCAGGCTTATTTCCGAGCCACCCTATCTGCATCTATTGGTGCTGCCCCCCACTCCCTTGTCACATAATTTGATTGACAGCAGTGGGAGCCAATGGTGGCTCCCACTGCTATCAATCTGCCCTGTGAGGAGGGAGAGCACAGAGAGAGACGGGCACAACACAAGATTGAGAATGGGCTCAGGTAAGTAAAAAGGGGGGGGGGACGACGACTCTGTGACATAGGTTTTTTACCTTTATGCATAGAATGTATTAAGGAAAAAACCTTTAGGCTTTAGAACTACTTTAGGTTGGTGCCATGATTTAGGGCGATTCCTTTCTCTTGCAGCATTCTATGGTGCCACGCTTGCATGCAGGAGCTATACTGTGTGCATCAACAGAAACACACAGCCCAGCAGCCAAGGAACTCCCCTGCTCCTCCCTCCTCCAAGCTAACAGACTGACTGGAAACTGCACTGTCCATTGTTAGCACTTTCCTGTGCAGACCAGAAGTTCAGGGAAGCAGCACTGAGAGAGCAGAAGTCAGCAGCATTGAAAGTAAACCGAACGCGCTGGGGTGAGAATATGAACTAATAATATTCTGGGTAGTGTTTTTTTTTTAATTATTAAACTAAAAAACACTGAGTGTTTTATACTACTTTAACCCCATCATGCCTACTGTATGCAAATTTGCATTCATGTCTTAAAGAGGTTACACCGGGATGATGCCCCTGTACTGTTTTTTAGAGCGGGCGGCATGATCTTCAGTGATAACAACCGATGCGGCTAAAAGGGCTCGGCTGTTATCCTAAAGGAGCGGGATGGGAGGTTCCCTCCCCCGCCTCCCCCCCGCCGCACTTTCTGGGCCTCCCATCCCGCCGGCATGTCCGCCGGCTCTTCCCCTCACTTCCCATTTACTTGGCTGCCAATGGTGCCGATTTAAAAAAAAATACAGTATTCAGAATCGCCAATTTTGGCGATCTGAATACTTTTAAGTGCAAAGGAGGGATTTGGGGTATTTTAGACCCCCGATCCCTCCATAAAGAGTACCTGTCAACACCTATTACTGTCACAAGAGATGTTTACATTCCTTGTGACAGCAATAAAAGTGAGCAGATTTTTTTTTTTATAGTGACAATATATAAAAATAAATAAATAAATAAATAAGAAAAAAAATTAAAAATTTAGAAGCGCCCCTGTCCCCGCATATGTACGTCGAGCCCGCAAATGTAAACGGTGTTAAAATCACACATGTAAGGTATCACCACGATCGTTAGAGTGAGAGCAATAATTCTAGTACTAGACCTCCTCTGTGACTCTAACCTGGTAACCGTTAAATTATTTTAAAGCGTCGCCTATGGAGATTTTTAAGTACCGTAGTTTGTCACCATTCCACGAGTGTGCGCAATTTCAAAGCATGACATGTTAGGTATCTATTCATGCAGAATAATATCATCTTTCACATTATACCAAAAAATTTGCTAACTTTACTGTTTAGTTTTTTTAAATTCATGAAAGTGTATTTTTTCCCCCAAAAATGCGCTTGAAAGACTGCTGCGCAAATACCGTGCAACATAAAATATTGCAATGATCACCATTTTATTCTCTAGGGTCTCTGCTATAAAATATAACATTTGGGAGTTCCAAGTAATTTTCTAGCAAAAAATACTGATTTTAACTTGTAAGCAACAAATGCCAGAAATAGGCTTGAAAGGGTTTAATATTGCCTTAAAGAGATCATTTTCGTTAGTTGATTATCTAATGAAAATAATTCAAATGATACGTGTAATGAAATGTACACACAGTACATGGCACTAAATATCTACCAATAACTCCCTGAGAGTCCTAGTACCCCCAAAGACTATAAATACTGATTAATTTTCCTCAAATTGAAGGTTGGTCAAGCTCCTCTAACCTCCTGTACATAGCCATTTGCTATGGAGACTGCCAGTCAAGCTCAATAATCAAAAGATAGTCATAGGAGGGCAAAGTTCAGTGCCAAGGTTCAGAAAGAAAATGTGATATTTGCATATAAGGGCATCCTAGTTTTTAAGTGTAACGAGGCACTTATGAATATTGTGAGGTAATGTCAGGTTCCTGAGAATGCCTATTTTTTTTTCATTTCTATGTCTGCTTTAGACAGTTTAGTTATGAAAAGGTTTGCTTTTTCGCTCTAATTGCTCTCTGATTTCACTTTGAGACATGGTGGCAAATTATAAATACAGCAATGTATAAAGAGCTTCAGTCCAACAAAATGCACAAAATACAGCAACAAAAAAACAAAAACCAATGTATCAAAAATGGCTTCATCCAGATGACCTACTGAACATGGCAGTACTTTTCCATTACAGATTATCTATAGACAATACTTCCTGCATGTCTGAACATCTTGTTCATGGTTAGGTCTTTGCCATGTGATCTTTCTGGTGAATGCCATTTGTATTGTATTATATTGCGCTACAGTATCCGTAACATGACAGCTCCTCTAACATAGCTGTGCTGCAAAAGGCATGATTGCTGGTTTGCTACTTTACGTAGTTATAACTAAATGAGGAGACTCTGGATATGCTGAAATATATGTCTTCTACAATTTAATATGGGCCTGCTGCACATGGAATGATCAATACTCTATTTGGAGGCCTGTCATGTTGTGCCTTTACTGTGTGGCCTTTACAGCACACCTGTCTTACTGTTCTGATGTGTGCATAACTCATCACATACAGTAGATAGATGGATGGATGTGCAACGAGGGAGTTGTAAAGTTACCTGTTGAATTGTTCTTTATGACTATCATGCCATTACACATTACTTTTGTTTGCTATGCATGGTTGCTTTGCCGGCTTGATATTGATCCACATTCTGCTTCCACCAAGGATGACCCCACCATATATTACAATTGAGTCCAGAAAAGTGTGATGTATTCACCTGGATACTGCTGAATTTTGAGTAAAGGTTTAGAAAATAGCCCTGTTTGCTTATGTTCGAGCCACACTAATAGTGAACTAATATCCACATTAGTGTTTTGGTTTACATTTAACTTGGACAGGAAGCAATGTGTGACTGTTTGTGCTGTTATTTCTGACATTCTTGATTTTTTTTATTTTATTTATAGGATATATTGGCCATTTATTCAATATGTTAATTATATTATCTCGTATTGATTCCTTTGATGTGGTGAATAGGGATGACCTCAGGCATGACTGAATCCAAGTTAGATGCATTGGAGATTTTGGAGGCATACCACACTCTGCAGCTGCATATACACACCATTTGTATACATGCAGCTTTGGGGCAGGGAATGCAACAACTTTCTAGCAGGATCGCGCAGGTGGGTTAGGACCAGTATCTGAATGTGCCTGATCTAATCTCTAGTGGTAAATGGTATTTATATTTTATTCGATTTCTGGGCTAGGGTTCTGGGATGCAGTCATCTAAATAAAGTCATTCTTGATACACATATAAAGATTTTTGTTGCTCTATTTTGTTGATTTTTGTTAGACATCTGAAGCTCTTTATACGTTGCTGTATCTATTATTACTGTACAACCAATTCCCTTAAAGGATATAATACAATATCCTAGGTAGTAATACATTTTGATACTATTTGTTCTAAGAAAGTTATCCACTCTTTCAATTCTATTACCAGGCCCAGATGTGTAAATAATAAAAAAAAGCCCTACCTCAAGGTTGTAATTGCTGCCAAAAATGCATCCAATATATACTTAAAGTAATTCTAAAGGGAGTAATTGGAAAAATAGGATTTTTTTGTACTCACCGTAAAATCCTTTTCTCTGTCGTCCATGGACGGACACAGCCTTCTTAAGTCTTGACAGTTGGGTTATGTTCGTGTTCATAGGAGAGGACTAGGCAGACATGTTAGATATTTCAATACATGTTACTTTAACAGAGTTGAACAGCCCCGCCCAGGGGCGGTCCCTCCAGACATAACCCTCCGCCCTGCAGCATGCAGCCTCAGTTCGTAACAAGCAGTACAAACCTAAAAAGGAGGGGTGGGTGCTGTGTCCGTCCATGGAAGACAGAGAAAAGGATTTTACAGTGAGTACAAACAAATCCTATTTTCTCTTTTCGTCCATGGACGGACACAGCCTTCTTAAGTCTTGACAGTAGGGACGTCCCAAAGCAGTATCAAAAACGAGGAGTGGGAACAGTAATCAAAAAAACAATTTCACCCCAAGCAAGCAGAGCTCCTCAACGGAGGAGTTGCAACCTTAAACAGTTGCCTGCAAAACCTTGCGGCCGAAGGAAGCACACATTATTCTCGAAATTTTTTGGAGAAAGTGTGCACGGACGACCAAGTCGCCGCCCTGCACACCTGTGAGAGAGAGAGAGAGAGAGGGAGTGCGCACGCCTCTTAAGGGCATAGGCCCGCAAAATGGTCTACCTGATCCACCTAGAAAATGGTGGCCGACGAGACCGCGAGGCCTTTTTGTGGACCAGACACCGACACAAACAGCGAGCCAGACTTCCGAAACGAAGCCGTAGCAGACAGGTACACCCGCAAGGCACGTACCACGTCTAAATTGTGAAGCGCAGACTCTCTGGGATGCGATGACCGAGGACACAAGGATGGAAGTACAATGTCCTCATTCAGGTGGAAAGCCGAAACCACCTTTGGAAGAAACGAAGGTCGCGGGCGTAGTACCGCTTTATCCTTATGGAGGATCAAATATGGGGACTTGCAAGGCAAGGCCGCCAATTCAGAAACCCTTCTGACAGAAGTAATGGCCACTAGAAAGGCCACCTTCTGAGATCACGTCAAGAGAAGAATCTCTCTGATGTTCTCAAAGGGAGGTTCCCAAAGAACCCAGAGCACCAGGTTCAAATCCCAAGGAGGGAGAGGTGGTCTAATTGGGGAAAGCCCCAGTCGAACCTCCTGTACAAAAGGTACCCACCAGGGAATGGGACGCCATAGGCCAGTGAAAGAAAACAGCCAAGGCTGAAACTGACTCTTAGTGGTGCTTAAAACAAGCTTTTGATCCACTCTATGCTGCAAAAAACAGCAGGAACCCGGAAACCGAAAATGTCCATGGACGACACTCCATCTCTGCGCACAAGGAGATGTAGGCCTTCCAAGTGCGATGGTAGATCTTCCAGGAGGAAGTATTTTGTGCCCTCAGCCTGGTCGAGATGACCGAATCCGAAAGACCTTGGTCCCTTAGTACCTGGCTGTCAATAGCCATGTCATAAGGCCAGCGGCTGTAAAGCAGGATGAAGTATGGGACCTTGAGACAGAAGGTTCTCCCACATTGGCAGCCGCCAGTGTGTTCGCCACCAGGCGTACGAAGTCGGCGTACCAAGGATGCCGGGGCCATCTAGAATGATTAGGATCACCGGGATTCCCTCGATCTGCACATTGAGGAGCAGACGAGGAAGCAACATCAGTGGGTGATGGGCATAAATTTGCCGATACTGACCCCACGGGTCCACTAACGCTTCTTACGCGTCTGCCCAGGGATCTCGGGACCTGGCCACGAATCTCGACATCATGCAATTGAGTAGAGAAGCCAGGAGGTCCACGACCGATGTCCACCTCCGGCAAAGGGAGTAGACACCCCTCCGAATGGAATGAGCATTCCCCTTGGTTCAGCAACTGGCGACTCAAATAGTCCGCCAGTTAGAGTTCTACACCCTGAATGTAGACGGCCGACAGAGTCGGCACGCTTCTTACCATCTACCGCAGGATGTCCAGATGGTTGACATAAGCCACAGCCGTGGCACTGTCTGACTGGATCCTGATCGGGCGCCTTTGTAGTCTCCACGACTACGAAGAGAGACATATCCTAATCGCCCAAAGTTCCAGAACATCGACCGGCAGATGGGATTCGTCCAGAGTCCAGCGACCTTGGACCGACTGGACCCCCCAGACTCCCAACCAGCCTGTGAGGCTGGATCGTAATCACAGTTCAATAGAAAAGAAGGAAAAAACTTCCTGGACAGAAATGCCGGGAATGTCAGCCACCAAGTCACAGAGGTCCTGACTAGGCGATTCACCTGAATCTGATGATCCGGAGACAATGGGGATGTGTTCCAATAGGACATAATCTCCCCTCCAAATGTGGACCTGGGCAAACGGTACTGCCTCGAAGGAGGCCATCATGAGATCCAAGTCACTGCAGCCTGGAGCATCCGCAACCTCTCTGGAGGGAGAAAACTCTTGCCTCTGACGAGCACAGAGCCAGCCCCAGGTATTCTAGGCGCTGAGTCTGAACTAGTACCGACAACTGGAGGTACAGCATCCACCCAAAGTCTTGGAGAGTCTGACTGACTATAGACACATCTTCCTCTAATTCTAACCTGGAAACAGGTTATAAAAGAAGTCCATGCAAAGAACCAACGATGACAATGCCGCGCTGACTCAGCAAGGCTAGAATTGGGGCGAGCACCCTGGTGAAACTCTTGGTGCTACCACTAGGTCAAAAGGGAGAGTCATGAATTATTAGTGGTTCCCCTTGACTGCTAAACGCAGGAACCTCTGGTGCCTGTCGCATATGGGTACCCAGCATGCGTCCCTCAAGTCCAGGGACATCAGAAGGTCCCCTGGATGGAGCAAACCGACTCCATCCTGAATTTCTGAATCCCCAAGTCTTGAACTGCCCTATCAGGGCAGTCCCACGAGATGGTAGGGCAAAGAAACCATCCGGTGAACAAGAAAGAAAACATTGATCTTGTATGAAGAGACCACTTCGAAACTCCGTGGCCGGAAAAAAACGGAAGGCTACACAAAGGCAGTAAGGGCCTTGAGGCCTAAGAAGATTGTACGACTCCGTCCTCTTCTGGGACCATGAATAGATTTGAGTAGAATCCCTGAAACCTGTCCTGCGGCAGTATGGGTATGACAACCCTCAAAAACACTGCAATATATTGGGGAAGGAAGGTCCCGGCCCCTACTCTTAGCCTTTGAAAGGCAAATCTGTCAGAGCTTCCATAGAAACTCAGTCAGCGGACCAGTATATCGGCCCCCTCAGGTGGCGCACCTGCTGGTTGGCCAGTGTCACAACTTTTAGAGGAAGCTGAAGCTCCTCCACTGTCTGGTACAAAAGTTATGCCCGTTCAGTGAGTGTCAGAGACACCAGAGACGCAGCCACTAACGGGCGCAACGCTGACCTCAGCGTGTCGAAAACAGTCCGAGCCACTGCTCCTGATTACCTCCTAAAGGCAGGTGTCCCTCTATCGGGATAGTGGTACCCCTGATACCAGGGGGTAAACTTCATGGGGAAAAAAAAAAACATATCTTTTTTAAAAATGCTCTACAAAAGGAATAACGGACCTCTGTGCGCTGAGGGACCAAAAATTACCTCCGAGGCAATCCCCAGTCCTTAAAAACCTATATAGAGCGGATCGGTCAACGCAACCCCAAAAAAAAAAGAACTAACACCTCAGTGGATGTTCCAGCAGCTACTACATTGATAAGTGCTGATTGTACAAACACATAGTTTATACTATGTATTGCGCCAAAGTGCGCAATTGGAGCGTGGGAGGAAACCGGAGTACCCGGAGGAAACCCACGCAGACACAGAGTATAGTACATAGTACACATATTATGTGTGAATAAACATATTTATGCTGTGCAAAGCGCCGAAGGCGCGCACACCATTGGGGTGTGGGAGGAAACCGGAGTACCTGGAGGAAACCCACGCAGACTGCATACACATACCGTGTAGGTATTTTAGTATGTGTGAGTAAACATATTGAACATGTTTATGCTGTGCATAGCGCCGAAGGCGCACATACCATTGGAGCGTGTGAGGAAACCGGAGTACCCGGAGGAAACCCACACAGGCACAGAGAGCAATAATACATACATACACTGTGAATGTATCCAGTGTTGTGTATAAACATATTGTGTATGTTTAAACTATTGCGCCGAGGGCGCTTAATCTTCTCTGTATCGTTCCAATCTGAGTATATGTGCTGCCGAAGCAAGCACCAAACTGCGGGTAAAAGGCAACCTCTGACACCTCAGACCGGTGGTTCTGTCAGAGTCAGAGCTTTCCCCAGGATATGGCGGGAAACCACAGGTGCAGGGGCTCTGCTGTTGCCTCTCAGATACTGACTCCATGTTGCACAGAAAGCTCTCAGGGACTAGACAAACTTAATGAATAAAGTCCCCCCACCATGCTGCACCGACCGGGGGGGGTCACCCAGGGGACTCACCAGCCCGGAATGAGACTGCTCAGTGCCACTGGCCACCTCTATACACTAAGACTGTGTATCACTGTATTATCCATGCTGCTCTAGAAGCAGTGTGTGAAGAAACAGTGAGGAAGCTGTGAGGAGAATCGTGCTGCGCCATCCAGGAGCCAGCACTAGAGGCCAAACCTCCACCAAAGATGGCCGCCGGATGCCTCAGGGAAAAGGAAAGGGTGTGACCACATGAAAATGGCCGCCAGCAATAACAACTGCGCCATAGCGCGGCCACGACAAGATGGCCGCCAATGGGCAAATCAATGCAATAGAAAACACACCCCGAAAATGGCGGCAGCACCGCCAAAATGGCGCCCGAGCACGAGAAGGCCCAGCATGGCTACCCCGGAGCAGAGTATCCCCCCACAGAGAAATGGGTCCTGACACCCCCAGACCCCCACCAGGACCTGGAGTCCCCACAGGTACGCCCCTGGTCGCAGCCAGCCCCGTTAGGACAGAGGGAGTAAAGGGGACAGAGAGCAGGGGAAAGGGAGGAAGGAGAACCCCCTATTCCTAGGAACACCAAGCTGTTCCCACCTACCGAGGCAGGAGGAACTGTACCCGTCCTAACGAGGACCTGCTGATGCGTTCCTGACAGGCCTACAACCGAGCAGTATGGAGTAGCTGTCGGCCCGGTCCACTGTGATTGAGACAGCAAGCATTCCAGTCATATGTGGACCCTGGAGCACAAGCTCACCGGCCACCCCTGGAGCCATGAGGTATGTCGTGACAGACCCGACGCCTATTTGCAAGGGACTGTACAAGCTCGCTGGCCAGACTGGGAAGACTACAAGGATCTAAATATCCAGCCTGTCGCCTGGCCGACATAAAATAAACATTTTCCTCAGGACTCTTGGCCCAAAGGGAGCCACGTTCATCTCCTCTGCTAGGCAGAACAAAACTGAGGCTCCATGCTGCAGGACAGAGGGTTATGTCTGGAGGGACCGCCCCCTGGGCGGAGCTGTTCAACTCTGTTAAAGTAACATGTATTGAAATATCGAACATGTCTGCCTAGTCCTCTCCTATGAACAGGAACATAACCCAACTGTCAAGACTTAAGAAGGCTGTGTTCGTCCATGGACGAAAAAAAAAAAAAAAAAAAAAATAACAAACATGTTATACTTACTTGCTTTGTGTGGTGGCTTTGCACAGAGCAGCCCCGAACCTCTTCTTTTTGGGTCCCCAGCCCACGCTTCTGGCTCCTCCCGCTGCCAAGTGCCCCCATAGCCTCTTGCAATAGGGGCACTCGAGCAGGCTCTCTCCCAATCTGTGCTGTGTGTGTCCATACACACACAGAGCATGGCTTGGCCCCATCCGCTGCTTTCTGCTTATTTTCTGACTGGCTTTGATTGACAGCAGCAGGACCTAATGGCTCCCACTGCTGTGTGAGCTGATGAGGTGTTGCTCTCATGCACATTGCTGGATCGAGATGGGGCTCAGGTAAGTATAAGGGGGGGGCTGCACCCAGAAGGTTTTTTTTTACCTTAATGCATAGAATGCATTTTTTTTTGGGCGGGGGGGGGGGGCTTGCTAGCCATTTTCTGATCTTTTTTTTTTTTTAAAGGGTAGCACACCCCAGTAATCTTTGATCTCCTCCATGTTGTTCACAATTATCACAATTAAACTTATACACAATACAACTTTTAAAGTAGCAAATATTTCATCTAACCTTTCAAATTAGGGATGAGAGTAAAAAATAAACATGTAAATAATAATAACAATAATAATAATGTTAATAATTACTCGGGATAGACTGTAGTAAACTTTGCAGAAGTACTTTACTGTGCAGAGGTTCTTTGTTCATTGTTGACACTATCATCATACAGCATAACATTGGGGTTTATTTAATAAAGTGGCTCTTCAAATTCAAAGGAATTTTCACTTTCCCTTAGCTTAGCATTCTCCTTTAGCTTAGTAAATGTGGTGAAAACATTACAAAGAATATCCAATCATGTGCAAGGAAATAAAACAACAAGCGTTGTTTAGCTTGCACATGAATGGATGATGGATGTCAGCAGGGCTTTACCATATTCGCTAAGCTGAATGAAAATTCCCTTACAACATAAACAGCTTATTTGCCTTTAGCAAATCAACACCACTGTGTAGCAGGTCAGCATCCATATCAGTTGTGAGGCCTAGATACCACAACATTCTCTGTGCGCTTCTGGTAGTTACACCACTGGATGGTTGTTAGACACTAAATCAGTAATCAAACATAGCTTTATGCCTGCTTTAAACTATTATACCTTACAAATTGTATACAATGTTACCATATAAAATTTTTGGCTCAAGTAATATAAATTTGTCTGGCTTCTGTTGGACGAGCATGTTGAAAAACCAGAAGCTGCCCGGATCCTTATAAGCACTCTTAGGCAATGACTGAGAGCACCGACCGGAGTGTTCTAGTGGGGGGCGTCCTCCTGTCAAAACACAATAGCACAGCAGGGGAGATCACTGTACTAACATCAGATTGTTAGTACAGAAGCTCCGACCTGAGCTGTATGGTTTTTTTTTGTTCAACAAAAAAAGCTAGCGGTGTGTATTAGGCTTTACTTGGATCCTCCAATCAGACTTTGCACCCAAGTAAATCTGTTAGGTTCAATGAACAATTGGTGTGCCCACTGTACAGAAAAGAGAATATAGAATATAATAGGATATAGAATATATGGCTACCAAGCCATCATCTTTGTTTTTCCTGGGGCATAAAAGCAATCGCTATGACCATGCAGCAAAATGAGAGGTAAAATAATTTAATAAGTGTACTGAACGTTGTCTTGTAAATATTGTTTGCATGTTTTTGTAAATCTTCTGTAACCCCCAATACATGTACTGTACTTTGTGTTCTAAATATTGTTTTCTGTGGTACTTGTAAATTTCCTGTAACCGTACCAATAAATGTATGTTGCGGACTTAATTTGTAAATTTTTCTTTATTAGTCTTTTCTAACACACATTCCAAACATTACAAACATTACATAAATACTAAAACTCCTATTCATAAAAACATTTATACGGTCTCAATTCTTCCCCTACCTATAACCTTATATCTTTAATATTAGTTATACTAAAAGAAAGGTCTAATCATCCTATAAAGAATATAACCTCCATGTTCTGTACCCACTCGTTTAGAGGAGTCTATTAGGTATCAGGGATGGTGGGAGAGAGAGAGAGAAAGGGAGAGCGAGGCAGGGAGGGGGAGAGAAAAGGAGAAGGAAAGAGAAAAAAAAAGGGGGGGGGGAATAAAAATTCCCTAAAACTAGTGTTTACATAAATATCTAATCTCTAGTGAAAATTTCTTATGTGATACAAATGTAGCGGCCTCCTCTCTCGCCTCTCTTTTCTATCAGCTCGTCTGTCTCTTGTCTAGGGGTACTTTAGAGAGAGAGCGGGGTCACCGCGCCAAGCCCTCACCGCAGACGTTTGTGTGTGGTGGAAGCAAAGTTCTTGTTTTACCTTCGGGTCAGTGTTCTGCACCTGGAACCTCCAAAGAGAGTTACCTTGAACAATGTCTGCCAGAAAATGAGCCCCACACCATTAAAGTCCAACACTCCTTTATTCTTCTTCATGCAAAGTGGACACAGTCAGTTGGACTCCCTTATAGAACAGAACAGACAAGGAGGTGTGGATGCGAGTAGGCCCAGACACAATGAACTCTCCACTTTCCTTCCTGAAAGTGGGTTGCGGTCTCCGAGCGAGGGGGAATTTCCTTCCAGGCGGTCTCCGATGGGAGGCTCACCTGTCACTGGCAATATGCTGCACCGGGTCTTCAAGCAAGTATCTCCCACCGGTCCATTACGCCTTCCGGATTCGGGTACCCACTCCCGGGGTTCCCTAGGATCTCCTTCCCTCGCGGAACTCAGTGTTGGGCACTGAGCTCCAGACCTCCATCCGAGTACCTCACCCCAGGCTAAAGGTGCCTGGGATGGAACACGACCTCCCAACGTCCTCTAGGCCTAGGCCGCCTAGGGGGCCGACACGAACCACCGCCTTCAGGCTGAAGGTGCCCGGGACTCGACTCCCGCCACCGAAAATGGCCGCCCCCTTTATACCCCCTCCCAGAAAGCACGGCGGGTTCCCCGCCCCACCATACAACCGCTGAGAGAGACCAAAAGAGGTATGCCACTGCAACGATGGCTCAACCCCGGGCCCAAAGCGACAGCGCCACCTGGTGGGCCCCAGGGAACCATACATCACAGTTTCCCCACCAGATTCAAAAAATAGAAAGCATATACCCGCTACACTCTCCCCCTGGTGATTTGACACTGGTCCCCAGTGTCTGGAGCAAACTATGCCCTCAACGGCTGACATAGTCGAGTCCAGAAACCAACTATAAATTGTACAAAATATACTTTTGAAAAACTTGGTCAACTAAAGCAATTGTGTCTGAGCCTTACATAAAAGGGAAGGGAAACAACAACATTTTAACCATAACTGTTAGAATCACATATTGACATTTTGCTTTTCCCCCACCCATCCTGACTAAGACCCACCCCATACTCCGTGGTCTTGATGGGATGCTCTCCTGCAGAGGGAAAAAAAAGAAAATTATCACACATAAACCCTGACACATATATTCGTGTAAGAGGAAAGAAACTTCTTCGTAAAGAAATCCCTTTTCTCTATAGAGTGAGTGTGTGAAAAGTGTCAACGATGCGCAACACTGCCACTTGGTGACAGCGTCGCGGTAACTGCACTCGTGGAACTTTTCTTCCTTTCCTGAGCCCTATCTACCCCAGAATCCATGATCTCTTGCTGGAAGAGTGAAGAACAAACAGGAACAGTCCTTCATTCCTCAAGGTAACAAGGACAACAGGCCCCAGAAAGTTCAGCAGCATACAAAACAAGAACGGAGTCTTTTCTCTCCTACAAATAGAAGCAGGGATGCAGCAGAACAAGTGGTTTCAAGTGCTGATCCATGGTCTCCAGATGATACTCAACATCCACTCTGCCTTGCAGTCTTTAAAACGCTGAGAGGCCTTGGGAGAACACGGCAGGTACCTGCGGGCGTGTGGAATCTGAAGGGGAGTCCGCACAAAGTCATTGTACCAGCGCTCCCGGCAAACTTCCACCTCGTACAACAACTCCTTGGACAAGTATGGGTACTCCCATCCATACTCTGCAGCAACCTTCTGGCCAAATAGGCATTGTAGTCTCGCCAGAGGAGGCATAGTGGCTCTGTCCCCTTTGCCAGGCAAAACTATCGAGTCCGGGTGGCGAGGGACCTTGATCACATCTGATCTGGGCATAGGTGCACGCAACAACAGTCTCTTTTCCCCGGTACTGGGTGTAGGTGACACCGGGAATGTAAGGGCAGGTTGGGAACGAGACCCCTCCTCAGGCGCTGGTGCCTCCACCCGGGGTGTACTATCCCCTGTAGACATGGGTGGGTCCCTGGTTCTGCGGGATGAGGCGAGAGGTACTTTGTCCCATCCCTTTTCTGCAAACAGTTCATCAATAGCAACATTGTCTCCCAGATCGGAGAGCGACTCTAGGTCGGAGGTGTCACACTCCTCCACGGGCAGGTAGCCTGTAGTGGAGACTGAATTTTCACCTCTTCCCACACACCAAATCTCTCCGCCTGGCTTACCTCGGCCTTTACTTGCTGCAGGACGTCAGGAACTCTTGTCGACGGATCCATCCGGGCCAGGCGTAAGCGGGCGAGATGGTCCACCACAACCGCTGGTCGGGGCTACCATACCGGTCTTTCTCTTCTGTGGTGGACGCTGCGAGACAGTGGTGACCGAGTCAGCATCCTCGGATTTCTCCCGTTGAGTACTCACGACCTCCTCTGCGGTCGTTGCAGTGTGCGCAGGGATGGCTGTCAAAGCAGTGATTCCTCCTCTCTGAGTGGTGTTGCCTGCAGCCCGGCCGGGGTAAATGGTTCTCGGCTTCTCAACCGCTGGATCCACTTCAAAAAGGAACTCCCCACAGGCCTCGCATCGCCCGAACAGCTTCAGCTGGCACACCAGTCCCGAACAACCGAGACAAATCACACCCAGGGCCTCAACGTCCATGCACGAATACAGGGCGAATCGACCCCTTGGCTTTAGTCGAATCCCCGTATCTGTAACCGGAGCAGCAGCAGTCAGTGTCGTGGTAGAAGGGTGAACCGGAATCCACGATGTATGTCCGAACATGGTGACCTGTTGCTGATCCATCGCACACTGCCAGGTTTTTGCACCAACGTCCCACGTGTAGTCCTTCACACGTATTGGACTCCTCCCCTTTGCTCCAGTTCACGGGCTTTTCCATCTTTTCTCTTTCTGAGTCACGCCCACGAACTAAGCGGTGGGGGTGTGCCTGGTGGCACAGTGCAATAGAAGCCCCCACGTGTACTACTTCACACGGCTGAGCTTCCCCCTTTTCTCACTCTTCTGCGCGGGCCTTTCCCTTCACTGGGTCATGTCCACGACTTCGAGCAGGGATGCACTTCGGCCAATGAAGGCCCGCCTACTTGTAACTCCTCCGGGCAGACACATTCAATTCCGTAGTAACACGAACACTATACCGGACCCGAGTCCCCACGTGCCTGCTTTAAACTGTCATACCTTACAAATTGTATACAATGTTACCATATAAAATTTTTGGCTCAAGTAATATAAATTTGTCTGGCTTCTGTTGGACGAGCATGTTGAAAAACAAGAAGCTGCCCGGATCCTTATAAGCACTCTTAGGCAATGACTGAGAGCACCGACCGGAGTGTTCTAGTGGGGGGGGCGTCCTCCTGTCAAAACACAATAGCACAGCAGGGGAGATCACTGTACTAACATCGGATTGTTAGTACAGAAGCTCCGACCTGAGCTGTATGGTTTTTTTTTGTTCAACAAAAAAAGCTAGCGGTGTGTATTAGGCTTTATAGAATATAATAGGATATAGAATATATGGCTACCAAGCCATCATCTTTGTTTTTCCTGGGGCATAAAAGCAATCGCTATGACCATGCAGCAAAATGAGAGGTAAAATAATTTAATAAGTGTACTGAACGTTGTCTTGTAAATATTGTTTGCATGTTTTTGTAAATCTTCTGTAACCCCCAATACATGTACTGTACTTTGTGCTCTAAATATTGTTTTCTGTGGTACTTGTAAATTTCCTGTAACCGTACCAATAAATGTATGTTGCGGACTTAATTTGTAAATTTTTCTTTATTAGTCTTTTCTAACACACATTCCAAACATTACAAACATTACATAAATACTAAAACTCCTATTCATAAAAACATTTATACGGTCTCAATTCTTCCCCTACCTATAACCTTATATCTTTAATATTAGTTATACTAAAAGAAAGGTCTAATCATCCTATAAAGAATATAACCTCCATGTTCTGTACCCACTCGTTTAGAGGAGTCTATTAGGTATCAGGGATGGTGGGAGAGAGAGAGAAAGGGAGAGCGAGGCAGGGAGGGGGAGAGAAAAGGAGAAGGAAAGAGAAAAAAAAAGGGGGGGGGAAATAAAAATTCCCTAAAACTAGTGTTTACATAAATATCTAATCTCTAGTGAAAATTTCTTATGTGATACAAATGTAGCGGCCTCCTCTCTCGCCTCTCTTTTCTATCAGCTCGTCTGTCTCTTGTCTAGGGGTACTTTAGAGAGAGAGCGGGGTCACCGCGCCAAGCCCTCACCGCAGACGTTTGTGTGTGGTGGAAGCAAAGTTCTTGTTTTACCTTCGGGTCAGTGTTCTGCACCTGGAACCTCCAAAGAGAGTTACCTTGAACAATGTCTGCCAGAAAATGAGCCCCACACCATTAAAGTCCAACACTCCTTTATTCTTCTTCATGCAAAGTGGACACAGTCAGTTGGACTCCCTTATAGAATAGAACAGACAAGGGGGTGTGAATGCGAGTAGGCCCAGACACAATTAACTCTCCACTTTCCTTCCTGAAAGTGGGTTGCGGTCTCCGAGCGAGGGGGAATTTCCTTCCAGGCGGTCTCCAATGGGAGGCTCACCTGTCACTGGCAATATGCTGAACCGGGTCTTCAAGCAAGTATCTCTCACCGGTCCATTACGCCTTCCGGATTCGGGTACCCACTCCCAGGGTTCCTTAGGATCTCCTTCCCTCGCGGAACTCAGTGTTGGGCACTGAGCTCCAGACCTCCATCCGAGTACCTCACCCCAGGCTAAAAGGTGCCTGGGATGGAACATGACCTCCCTACGTCCTCTAGACCTAGGCCGCCTAGGGGACCGACACGAACCACCGCCCTCAGACTGAAGGTGCCCGGGACTCGACTCCCGCCACCGAAAATGGCCGCACCTTTATACCCCCTCCCAGCAAGCACGGCGGGTTCCCCGCCCCACCATACAACCGCTGAGAGAGACCAAAAGAGGTACGCCACCATAAAGATGGCTCAACCCCGGGCCCAAAGTGACAGCGCCACCTGGTGGGCCCCATGGAACCATACATCACAGTTTCCCCACCGGATTCAAAAAATAGAAAGCATATACCCGCTACACAAAAAAATAAATAAAAATGTATTATATAAAAAAATTACTAGTGAGAACTACGACAAATTATATTTAGTGATAAAATGTTGTATATATTATGATTGAGAAAGGCTCACTTTGCAAGCCTAAAAATATATGAAGGAGGAAAAAAAAAAAAAGGAGAGAAACAAAAAAAAGGGGGAGGGGGAATATTAAAAATCAACTAGTGACAACTAAGACAGATTATATTTAGTGATATAGTATTGTATATATTATGATTAAAGAAGGCTCCCACTGCAAGCCTAAAAATATATGGAGTGAGAAAAGGAATATAAGGAATTTACTAAAAAAAAAAAAAATATATATATAAAAAATTTCCTAGTGACAACGAAGACAGATTATATTTAGTGATATAGTATTGTATATATTGTGATTAATGAAGGCTCCCACTACAAGCCTAAAAATATATGGGGAGAGAAAAAAGGAATATAAGGAATTTCCTAGTGACAACTAAGACAAATTGTATGTAGTGATATAATATTGTATATATTGTGTAAAAGAAGGCTCACACTGCAAGTCTAAAAATATGGGGAGAAAAAAATAAAAAAAAGGGGATGGAGGGAAAAAAGAAGTGGTAGGGGATGCGGGGATATGTTGCAGACTTAACTACTACTTTGGTCAAAGAATCCTCAGATCTGGGGATGTTTATGTAAATACTCTTATAGTGATTTGAATGTATTCACATATACACTTAACCTCATCCACAATAAGACTGAGGTTTCCTGACACATAATCACTACAAGGAACAAAGGGAATGGATCATAACAGCCTTAGGCCCCTTTCACACTTATACGACTTGTCCCACGATTTGTGATGGCAAAGAGGCATGACAAGTTGTTTCCCATGATTTCCAAAGACAACCATTCATATTAGTACGACTTCAAGTCGTTCCAACTTCAAAGTAGTCCCTGCACTACTTTGGTCCGATTTTGATGCCACTTACACAGGCGTTCCCTGAAATCGCGGCCGCGGATCGTGGCAAAATCGCTGCAAAATCACGCGTCTTTGAAGTCGCACTAGTGTGAAAGGGGCCTTAAAGAAATGTTTTTAAATATACAAGTAGCATGTTCTGTTATGTAGCATGCAAAGGGAATTTACTTAATTCACAAGATACTTATCCTCCTCTGCCCTGTATTTAACAGCAGCCGTTGTAAAATGAGTAGTGTGAAATTCTATTTTTGTCACTATGAATGCCAAGGTGAGAAATGGAAAGGGAATTGGATACAGATAGGAAATGACCAAACAAATATAAGGTCTACCTTCTAAGGAACAAATTCTAAGTGCTGTTGAGTTCTCATAGAAACCTTTCTGGAGAGACATGTGGGGGCTGCTTGTCTAATCTCCTTCTGAAGATGCTAATTGTCTGACTATTACACTGGCCCATGAAGGTTTAATAAGCTTGGAGTACCTGCCCTGGAACAAGTGTGAATATCTTTAAATCAGTAAATCTATAAGTTAAAATATCAGCCAAGCTAGCATTTACAGAATATGAAGTAAAAAGGGCAAGGGGTATTTCTTATGAAAGGTTACCTTAAAGCAGACTATTAGACCTTGAGCATTTATTAGGCAAATTAAACTTTGTCTTGTGTGGTCATAAAGTCCTTCTCCAACCAATAGAGTAAACAGGAAGAACGTTATCCCTCAAAAATGACATTCATCACTACTAAACTGCTCCAAGATCAGGACTGCCTTATCTATGTGAAGATGACTGTGATAAAAGACACATCAAAGTCACGTTTCATTTGACAGAACTTATTCTACTCATCCTTCCATTAACTGGCTAGAAATAAAAATGTGACTTTCATGAAAGTTCTTCCACTGCATTGGCTTTATGGGAGGCAAATCATGTAGAAAAAGACTGTTTGATTCTTAAAATACACAAAAAAGAAAATGATTACCACAGGTGCACCCGCCACTGTTTGATATTTAAATGGTAACACAAATCCTACAAATAATCAAAAGTTCCTGAGTACCATGGCACAGATGTCAGGCTTAAAAGCAGGCGAAAAAATGTGCTTGCCAATAAAATTGTAACATTTAGGAAATCTAGAGAAAGGTATTTTGTAAAAAAAAAAAAAGGTTGTGATGGGTTAGCGCTTTTAGAGTGCTAAACTTTGATGGCACAGAAAGAAAAAATCTTTAAAAAAAATGATGCAGTATAGCTATATAGTATATATACAGTATATGCAAAAACACATTTTACATAAGGCAAAGCAACTTTACAGAGCAAGTGTGCTATAATATCTATATAAAAAAAAAAGTTTACTAACTTACTACTTTCAGTATTAAGTCTCTTTGAAACCTGATAATTTTGTTTTTGGATGCATTGTTTGGCAAGAAAGCTAATAATCCAGATCAGATTTAAACTTAATAAGACCCCAACGTCCTGCAAGAAGTACGAGGGTTTCTATATAGGACAATACTAGCCATGGCATACTGGGTAACTCAAACCACCCCTAGATACATCCAGATTCAATAATGGTGGTCAGTACAGCAGCTGGGAATTGAACAAGCTAGAGATGTAATTGTCAGTCCAGGGAATTCTGCATCTCATATGTATTCAAAGAAATACCAAGAGGACATAACCTGACATGCAAGTGTTGAAGATTTTTGTTTTGACTGATGTTCTTTGAATTTCACAGTATGTGGCCAGCTCGATAGTAAAGTACGAACATAGTGTAGTCCACTCTAAATTTCTGTAATCTGCATATTATTTACACCCCAATAATTAATAATATGGGATTTTTTTTTTTTGTGGTTCAAATATTTTATTGAAAGTTGTACAGTTCATATATTAGTACTTTTTTTACAATAAAGATAGATAATGGAGAGTAAAGATAATATGGGATCTTACCCATCATGTTATACAAGCTCTGTGGTGCAAATTGCCTTGGCATTTTCTGTATTGCTTCTTGGTAGACTAAGAGGGCATCCTAGAAAATAAAACCACAGAAATAACAATGTTGCAATGAAAACCATACTAAATACCAATGAAAAGGTAGTAAAATTGACATAAATTAGACATGATAAATTAAAGCGGAGCTCCACCCACACATTTTTTTTTTTAAAAGTCAGCAGCTACTAACACTGTAGCTGCTGATTTTTAATCAGGACACTTACCTGTTCTACTCTCCCACGCTGATGGCCCTCCCGATGCCAATCCCTCGATCGGTGCAGGTCCTGCGCCGCCATTCACACTAAGGGAAACTGGCAGTGAAGCCTTACGGCTTCACTGCCTGTTTCCTACTGCGCATGCTAGAGTCTCGCGCCGACTTGTGAATGGGCGGCTGCTCTCCGGGATTACACACAGTTCCCAGAAAGCAGTGCGCCCCACACACTAGAAGAGGATGGGGAAGAAAACAGACCGCGTTTACGGAAGAGGCAGATCACGGAATTCCGCATAGCAATGGATACTTCGGGGGGGAATAAAAAAAATGTTTTTCTATTTTTTTTAGGTTTTTTTTGTGAAAAAAAAATATTTCTGGGTGGAACTCCATTTTAAATTCACTTTTAACAATTCACATTCTAAACCACAGTCTTTGTGTTTAGGACACTAGCATAAATGTGAGGATTCTACCATTAATCTATGCACAACTTTAAATTAAAAAATGTAACACTTGCAAGTTGAATTTTTTTAACTTAATTTAACTAATACAATAATATACTTAGCTTGTATGTATGTAAAAGCGGTTTATTTTATTTTTTTGTCAGGTGCTTCCTTTAGCTTTTAAAATAACAGTCATTAAAATTATAAATGATTCCATTTGTGATTTTCCCATTACACGTGGCAAAACATATCCAATACTGTATTATATTTTAGCTTAATGTATTTCATTCACAAAAGCATCATTTAATATGTTTGGGCTAGTTTCTTAAAATAAATAATGTTTTTAGTACAAATGGGGTGCAGCTAAATTAAAAAATAAATTAAAAAAAACAGATTATAAAACGTTGTATTGGTCAGTTTTTCACGGGAATAGATTACATCATTTTAATCCAATAAACTGAGTATAAGATACACAAGTAAAGGCCACAGAATACAGTCAACATCCTCCTTAATGCCAGTCCCAAAGATTCCTCATTTAACATTAAAATAATTCACTCCCTATATTTGCACCATACAGTATTTACTGTCTACTTAATCATTTGTATTAGCTTAAAATTATATGAAAATGAAATCAAGACAATTTACTAATAACTTTAAAACATTCATGTAATTTTTAAAATTAATTTTCAATATTTGAAGGTTTTTGGAGCTTTTATGTGGTATCAATTGGGCTCCTGTGTTGTCACTTTATTACACAGCTTTATGATGGAGTTTACACATGCCCATTTAATAAAAACACTTACATAGACACGATCCACTGTTGACACCATCAGGCAACCCTAAACAAAAAATTGCAAGTAGCCATCTTTGGAGTGCATGCATGCATGCTGGCAGTAAGTGGCTGTAGGGAAGTTTTAGGAGATCAGCAGCACTGAGATGCAATCAAGCATAAAAAGAAACTAAAAATAAGTGTTTTATCAAAAAATGTAAAATGTTAAACACAATTCCCTCACAAACTCAATCTTATTAAATTAGGTTTTACTTCTACTTCAGCTAAATGATGGTAAAAAGCTATTTTACAAAATCTACATAAAGCCATTATATTTCATATTTCTGTTCTGTCATGTCACATGGAAATCTTTGATTGAGAAGACACTGCAAACATAAAATTAGTAAAATCTTAAAATTAGACAAGTGGAAACCAAACATACACAGTAATTTAAATAAAGGAAATATAAATTGAGCTATCAAACACCCACATGGCAGTTCCATCAGCATTCATTTTTGCAAACTCACACAAAAAAGAAAAATGTCAACAACCCTTCTCAATATAGCATTACACAAGCAATAAAGGAGAATTCTGTTGCCAAAAATGGGGCACAAAAGAGGCACAAAAATGTATGCACCATGTTTATATTCCTCAGTGATGTGGCTATATGTAATTTCCATTTTGACTTATAGAAGTGAGAAAGAACCTAATATTTTTTTATTAAAATGTTAAAATGTGTGGCAATTACACTACCCAATTCATTCAGAAGCTATCTCAAAAGCAAGCAAATATACAAAATTACCAAAAGTATTGGGACGTCTGCCTTTACACGCATATGAACTTTAATGGCATCCCAGTCTTAGTCCGTAGGGTTCAATATGTAGTTGGCCCTTCCTTTGCAGCTATAACAGCTTCAACTCTTCTGGGAGGGCTGTCCACAAGGTTTAGGAGTGTGTCTATGGAAATGTTTGACCATTGTTCCAGGAGTGCATTTGTGAGGTCAAGCACTGGTGTAGAGAAGGCCTGGCTCGCAGTCTCCACTCAAATTCATCCCAAAGATGTTCTATTGGGTTGTCTGTGCTCTGTGCAGGCCAGTCATGTTCCTCCACTCCAAAGTCCCTCATTCATGTCTTTATGGACCTCGCTTTGTGCACTGGTCCAAAGCATTTGGTGGAGTGGGAATCATTGTGTGGGGTTGTTTTTCACGGGATGGGCTTTGCCCCTTAGTTTCAGTAAAGGGAACTCTTAAGGCATCAGCATACCAAGACATTTTGGACAATTTCATGCTCCCAACTTGTGGGAACAGTTTGGGGATGGCCCCTTCCTGTTCCAACATGACTGCGCTACAGTGCACAAAGCAAGGTCCATAAAGAGTCCTGACCTTAACCCCAAAGAACACTTTCGGGATGAATTAGAGCTGAGACTGTGAGCCAGGCCTTCTCGTCCACATCAGTGCCTGACCTCACAAATGCACTTCTGGAAAAATGGTCAAACATTCCCATAGACACACTCCTAAACATTGTGGACAGCCTTTCCAGAAGAGTTGAAGCTGTTATAGCTGCAAAGGGTGGGCCAACTCAATATTTAACCCTACGGACTAAGACTGGAATGTCATTAAAGTTCTTGTGCATGTAAATGCAAAAATATATGACACACAGATGTCTAGCTAGCTTACTTTTGTTTTGTTTACATTGTTGAAGGACAGGATATTTTTAGGATCATTACTAGAAGTCATACAAGTTTAAAACCAGATGTATTTATCTGTACTAGACATGTGCACTGCCATTATTCCGAATAAATTTGTAACTTTGGAAAAAATTTAATTTGTTACCTTTCTATATGTTTAGATGCGCTATTCGTTATTTCCATAATTCCTAAAAATCTAAAATTCGAAAATCCGAAATAACTAACTAATAATAACTATTAAATTATAGGCATTGGAATTTCCTTTCAAAATTTGGCTGTTAGTGAACAAAGGAAGATTTTTAGACAGCACAGTTGTTGGATCCTAGTTAAATGGGGTACCTCAAGGAACCGCAAAGAAGTTAGCCTGTTACCATATCAGGTAAAGAAGGAAAGAGTACGTAGTAGAGCAGATAGTAGTTCTCCATTCTCATACAAGGGTGATGTTGGATCTGGCCCAATCTCTTGTTTTTTGTGATTATTTTAGGGAAAAAACAGAACAAGGAGAATTGAGTGGCATTTTTCTGATCCTGTATATACAAAGCAATTCAGGAGCACTATAACGCACGCCCTGAGTGTCAAACTAATGCAAGTCCAACCACATTTTTGAAGTCTGCTAGTAGCTTTGCTGCTAATGGAGGTCCCTTTTACAGTATTCCAAAATTAATTAAGAAACTAAAGCATAGTAAACACTGTTTACTTCAGTGATCAATTGACATAGGAGCGATCAGTACTGATCGCTCCCTGTGTCCATTCAAAGAAAGGGAGGGGGCTGGTAAACACATGTTTACTAGCTCCCCTCCCCCACTGCTGTCCATCCTGATAGCTGCCCCGTGTGCCCCAGCAGCCAGTGGGAGAGGGAATTCTGGTCATTAACACAGCGGGGACGAATGCGCATCATTGCAGAAGGGGTCAGAGTGGTGGGGGAGAGAATGTATTTGAACTTTGGAAAAAAACTGTGGTTGCCATGCAGCACCTGAAGCTAGTGGGAGAGGCAGGAAGCTGGTGCCTTCAGAGTAGCCACTGAGGATCAGGGTTACAGGGGGTGGAAGTGCTGGGGGAGGTGAAGGGCAGGGAAAGGGGGCCAAAAGAGTGGGGGTGCAGGCATAGAACAGTGGCACAAAGCAGTAACAGCGGCAGGAAAGGGGGGCGGGTCATTATTTGGCTGCTAATCAGAGCTGCCTGTTTGTTAAGCAGAGTCTGCTGAACAGTTTTGCTATAAGCTCATGGTCAGTAGCAGAAGGAGCTATGCCAGGTCAGATCTGATTATCTGGAAGCAGTGCTGTAGGTCAGTACATTGTATGGACCTGGCAGCGAAAGGGTTAAATTGTATGCAGAACAAGTGTTGCCTGTTTTGGGGAACCCATTAGAGGGGCACTCCATTAGTCAAGAAATTTATCAGAGTTTAGTTAGTAGCTCAAACCAATGGATGGTTTGATTTAAGCTATTAACAAGTAGTGCACGCATTGAGATGGTTTGCTGCCTTTCTGAATAAAAGTGCAACCTGCTTAGACTGGTGTTGAGTGTTCTTGCCTCCTGCATGCTTTACTGCTGACGATAACAATTTAGCCCGGCCATCTTACCATATTCAAATAGTTGTTTAGCATGGTTTTGAAATAATGCATGATGCATAGGTGAAGCCTCCCCACTCTTAAAATACGACACAGCAGGAGGACTCCCCCATCCAATTTAAATGAGTGGATGGGGGTATTGGGTCAGTTTTTGTTGTTTAATCTGTTCATGACCACCAATGTAAGAGGCAATTTTCCTTCTACTGGCCTCCCATGTAAGGGTGTCGGGGGGGGGGGACTCAACAAATTATCCACCCTGGGTGTCAAATACTCTTGTAATGCCACAATCTTTTTTTATTACACTTCGAACATCTAACTGTATATGCTAATGTCTCGTGAGCTGTAGATATTTTAATTTCTAACAGGCTTCCCTGAGGTGTGAAAATAATTCAAGGATATCTCATGGGGTGTAAACAAAAAAGAAAGAAATAAAGGCCGAATTAGAGACTCTGAATCCCTAAAAGGGAAGAGCAATAAGGAGATATTCTTCAAAATATTCAACAGGTACCAATAATTTACATTTTGTACATCAACAAACCATATCTTATATAGATATAATTTTATAATCCAAAATGTTTTTTTTTTAAATTGCCGCATTTGCCAAATTGTAATAAATGTCAAAGAGACACTTGTCAGGGAATTGCTTTAAAATGTTGGCAAAAAGTATTTTTATAGGGTTAAGAAGGTATTCCACTGTAAGAGGACTATAGCTCCATCTCTGTATTTATTGGGTTGTTTGGATGATGTTGACTGCACTGAGGTCTATAAAACAGAAATCATAACAGTATTGTTCCTGGCCAAGACACAAAATGAAAATGGAAAAGCAAAATATCGCCAACAACTAAACAATGTATCTTGGCAGTCAAATATACAATTTATTTATTAGAGAAGAGGATATTCAGCCATATGGCATTTTTTATCGTCATGAAGGCTAGACACACCTGGATAAGCCTAAATAGATCTTATAAGGACTCAAAAATATGGAGAAAAATTGCGCTACCTGTAAGGAAAAAGCTGCTGACATAAACAATAAGACAATATTGCAGTAGAAATATAAAAGTGAAAAAATGCAGCGCTAAACCTAAGAGCTCAGCCAAGTAAATATCTGTGAAAATAAATTTAAAAATGAATACTTAAACGTGACTCCACTTAAGTATTCAAGCTAGTGTTGGTGAGAAAAACATGCATTATACATGATGTATACATGAGAACCTGTGTCACAATAGTGCACCTATCTGAATAGGCCCCACAGTGAAGTGTCCTATAACACAAATAAAGAAAACAAAGTCTATGTTATTCTGTGATGGACATGTTGAATCCACTGTGAAGTTAGAAAAGTTCACTTTGCAGATGTGTTATATCAAAACACCCAAGATGGATATAGGGGTACGTTCCGGCGTCCACAATGGACAGGTAGGTAATGAATACTCTTACCGTGAATCAGATGTAAGTAAGCATGGATGGGAATTCCGGGATGGATACTCCAATATGGATGTCTCAAATCCAACTTCCAGAAAACATCGGGTTTTTAGTCTGCTGTTACTCTTGCTATCACGCACTATTACCATTTTTACCTTGAGGATACTATTTTTATTTGCATCTATTAATGCTGCATGTAATGCCATTTTATACCATGATGTTATGCCAATAAAGGCCATACCTTTTACATAATATCCTGGATTTACTTACACCATATGGAGCTATCTTTTTCTTCCTTTATGATATCCTGCTTCAAAGTGATACCCCTAACGGAAAATTTACAGAGAGATACATCTTTCATGTAAAAACCACTGGGTGAGCATCCTGTTATCACAGTTCGGATGTTTTCTGGAAGTTGGATTTGAGACATCCATATTGGAGTATCCATCCCGGAGTTCCCGTCCATGCTTACTTACATCTGATTCACGGTAAGAGTATTCATTACCTACCTGTCCTCTGTGGATGCCGGAACGTACCCCTATATCCATCTTGGGTGTTTTGATACAACACATCTGCAAAGTGAACATTTCTAACTTCACAGTGGATTCAACATGTCCATCACAGAATAACATAGACTTTGTTTTCTTTATTTGTGTTATAGGACACTTCACTGTGGGGCCTATTCAGATAGGTGCACTATTGTGACACAGGTTCTCATGTATACATCATGTATAATGCATGTTTTTCTCACCAACACTAGCTTGAATACTTAAGTGGAGTCACGTTTAAGTATTCATTTTTGAATTTATTTTCACAGATATTTACTTGGCTGAGCTCTTAGGTTTAGCGCTGCATTTTTTCACTTTTAGATCTTATTAGGAATAGAGTAAAAATACAGTGTTCTTTAGCGTGATTACCCAAAAATCCAGAGGTCCGTGCTGTCAGTATTAAAACGTATTTATACTAATCATAATGCAAAAAGCGTTGGGACAATATCCAGCTCATAGGTACCTGATCTGCATGCACTCCTTGGTCATACTAAATGAAGTAGGGGTTCCTTATGTTTTAAGCACTGTAAATTAGATAATAGATTTTGACCATTTTCTTTATTGTTAAAAAACACAAAAGCTAAATAAAACCAGAATTCAATAAAAAGTTCCATGTTTCATTAATTTGTAGAACTCACCTCATACTGGCCTTGTTCATGGTACAACTTCCCAAGATTATAAAGGCAGCTGGTTACTGAACTTTTATGAGCATTAGGATCTTTTAAATTTTCATCTGGAATTTCTGAACATTTCAAGAAGGTCCTTCTGGCCTCTTCAGCTCTTCCCTGATTCATAAGAATAATTCCTGTATTCAAGTATGCCGCTGTAAAATCAGTGATTGCATCATAAGTATAATTTTAAGTGAATACAAAACAGCTAAATGTAATATGTTAAAAATTCAGCACTGCTTCTTTTAGTAGCAGTAAATGACTGGCTGTGAGAGAATATTTTTGCACACGTGGTCTGTCACTAGTTTTCTTCCCTTACAGAAGGGACCACCATAGATGATTGGTGGTTCGACCTACATGCTTTTTCAAAACCTTTCATCTTTACAAAATGCTGCCAATTAGAATGCCAGTTTTGATGATGGTTTTGTGGTGAGGCCTTAGCCCTTCATCCCATTTAAAAAAATATAAAAAAATGTGATGATAATGATAAACAGATGCGAATGAGGATGATAAAATGTAAATTCATTACTTACATGCCAGTGTAGGCCTGCTACCAATTGCTAACTTGTAGTAGTGGAGAGCCTCTGAAAACTTGCTGTTTTCCTGGAGTAACAAGCCTCTGGAAAACAAACAGGAGAATGGATCACTATCTGAAAACTAGACTCATGAATATTACTTAACAGAATATCTAAATGTTAAATTATTCAGGTAATTACATGTATGCAACACTGTAAACAATTTAAAAACATATGCAACATTTATCCATGCAAACATAAAGACACACAGTTGAATTGAAACTATATTTAAAGTTAACAAGGTTTTGGCTTTAGATAAACTTCAAAACAGAACTCCAGGATTTGCAGCACGTTTAATGTCTGCTTTCTTTAAAGCGGAAGTAAACCCATTAATTTAACAGTTTCAAAAAGCAGTTACATTGCCGGCATGCCGGGAATGCCAACTGTCACATTGGTTGTGCTCTCAACCAAACTGTCAAACCATCCAATGGCTGGTGTCATAACTGATCACATGTGCAGCATCATGGCAGTTGAAGATTAAACAGAGGCCAAGATGGCAGCTTCCTTGCCTGAAAATGATAGGAGGGTTTACTTCCACTTTAAGGAATTAAGTCCAATTAGATACATGACACTCACTTTTTTTTTTTTTTTATTACTATTTACATTTTTACTGAGTGTGGGGAGAACAAATATCCCTATACTATATTCCTATACTTTCAGTGCTTTATGGCCACTAGATGGAGCTTATAATCATAGGAAGTTATCATATTACACATAATTTGAGCAATTTTTGTTGGGACTGGGCAAATGTTTGTCATATTCGTACAGCATTTTTTTAATACATAGACTCCTAAGTAATGCAGTAGTGCTACTTCTTTGCTACGGGAAAATTAAGCAGCTGCAGGATCCCAAAGAAATTAAATATGTTCTCTGCTCCCTATGTTACACTTGCAGCCCTCGATATACATACAGTAGGTGTGCACAGCCTATTGTATTAGGGTGTGCACATTTTAAAAAGTAGGTGTCAGTAACACAGTGGACAGTGACAGTAGTGCAGAGGTCGGTGTCAAAGGACCATGAATGGTGTCAGTTGGAAGGGCAGAGATTGTTGTTAGTGGTTTTTTATTTTTACAATTTTTTACATTATTATTTACAGTTTTTATTTTATTTTTATTTTTATTTTTTAGGAGCCCCACTGGGGTGCCTTGGTGAAATATCAGGGGTCTAAACAGACCCCTGATGTCTCACTTTTGAATCAGAGAAAAGGACTGAGGATAGGTGAAGGGCTAGGGCAGTGATGGCAAACCTTGGCACTCCAGATGTTTTGGAACTACATTTCCCATGATGCTCATGGACTCTGCAGTGTAGTTGAGCATCATGGGAAATGTAGTTCCAAAACATCTGGGGTGCCAAGGTTTGCCATCACTGGTCTAGGGAGTTCTGTGCAGGAAGGGGAATCTTCTCTACACGGAGTGATTAGGGTGTGCCTGTTTTAATATAATAATGCTTCACTGGCTGAGAATGCGCACCCCTCTCTTAAAATTAACTTTGTAGCAGCATGATTTTAAACAAAATGTACATACCAAGGCATTGTCAGTAGGCTTTCAAAAACACCAGGGAGCGGCTACAATGGTTGCATAGCAGAATGCAAAATTCTAATTCTGATGTCAAGCAGTGTTCTAGCACAGTAAACACCACTAATCTACTACAGTGACCACTAGAAGTGTTACCTTACAAAATTCATATTTCCTAACAATATAAAAGTAGAATTAATCCTCAGCATTTTTAAGCTCAACACATAAGAGCAGAATAAAATAAAAATTCCCCAATAAATTATTAGCAAAAATCCTTACACAAGTAGCTTTCAATCCTGCTGGCTCCTGCTCTCTCAGTGCTGCATCCCTAATGCCTCGTACACATGACCGGTTTTCCCGGCAGGAAAACTGTCATGAGAGCTTTTGGCCGGGAATCTGTTTATCCACAGTCTTCTCTTCGACAGCAGTTCAAAGTGCTGAATTTATAAACTTGTCTGGGAGTTCAGAAAAAAGGGGGTGGAGAGCTGAAGTTACACTCTGCAGAACTCACTGAGGAGAGCCGATTGGAGGGAGGGACACGCACATTCATACAGCACACAGGCAGATGTGAGGCTGGAGCTCCCTCCCGTCACGTTTTTTCTATTGATGTCAGGAAAACTTGTCAGAAGTGGTTCATGATGATAGCAGAGGAACGAAGCAGCAGAAAGAAATTACTTAGTTCTTTTAATTGTTACACACTATAGATGGATATGTTTTGTTCATTTTTCACGTCTGAGGTTTACAACCACCTTAACCATGGCCAGTGCAGTCCCAGTGAGTTTGTTAGCTTGGAGAAGGGAGGGAGAGAGAGAAGCCAGGGAGTGCCCTGCTAGCCTAGGCTTTGGAACTGTGCGTACTGGTCTAAATTCAGGGAACCAAGTGTCATTTTGCCTCTTACCCTGTTCCTCTGCCATCAGCCTGAATCACTTCTGACAAGTATTCGTGACACCAAGAGAAAAAAAAGGTAATGGGGAGGGATCCCCAGCACACAGCCTGTGGTTGACAGCCTCAGCTCCGTTCCTGTGGGCTGTGTGAAAAGGGGAGGGGGTGTTTCTTTCCTCCAATCAGCTCTTAGAGCTCTCCTCACTGAGCTCTGCAGAGTGTAACTTCAGCTCTGTGCCCCCTTTTTATCTGACAGCTCAGAAAAGTTTTATAGATTTTGGACTTTGAATGGATGTAGAGAAGAGAAGACTGCAGAAAAACAACACATCTTATGTAGGAGGATTTGTTTAATCTCTGTGTACCACCTAAAGCCAGACACTTCACTGGGTATATGCAAGGGTTTACAACCACTTTAAGGAGAGGGGACAGAGGATTAACCCCTGTGGGGTATATGTCTTATTTGATGTGCTGTAATTTAAGGAGGTCCAATATTCCAGGTGAGCGCACACCCAAAAAGACATAATTGGTGGAAGCATTGCACCGTGTGGCACATATAGTTGTGGGAAGATTACACTGAAGAGGAAATGAAGATATATGGGACTGACTGAATAATATACATGTTTTAAGTGACTTTTGCACCACATGGATTGCACTTTATCGGCAGTCCTTTCCTCCCTCATTGTGTCTGTGGGAGGAAAGGAGAGCTGTTAACTGGCAAGCCTGTCAGCACATGGTTTACACAGATTATCAGAGCAGCCCAATCAGTGCTGCCCATCAGCGCAGCCTCATCAGTGAAGAAAAAATACTTATTTGCAAAATGTTATAACCGAGACCAAGAAATATGTTTTTTTCAGAGTTTAAATATTTTTTTACATTTGTTTAGCAAAAAAATAAAAAAACCCACTGGTGAATAAATACCATCAAAGCAAAGCTCTATTTGTGTGAAAAAAAAGGTTAAAAATTTAATTTGGGTACAGTGTTGCATGGCCACGCAATTGTCATTCGAAATGCGACAGTGCTAAAAGCAGAAAATTGGCCTGGGCAGGAAGTGGGTAAAAGTGTCCAGTATTGAAGTGGTTAAGGGTAAATCAAGGTAGCTTTGAATAATAATATATAACATTTTGCCTAAACAAATATATTTAGTTTATTGGCTTTGTTGGCTTTTATTTGCTTTACAGAGTCTCTCTATGCTGAAGAGTGAGGTATGACTGCAGGCGGCCATATTTTATTTATTTACAGCAAGGAAGCCCACTAATTATAAACTCATTGGTCTTTGCAGCTGTAAACTTTATTAATTACAGTGAGGAATTTGTTGATTAAAAAACCTCACACATTGATCTTTGGCTGGAAACAGTATGCAGAAAAGTAATTCCAGATCATCTTAACTACAGAAAGAGGATCCAGGATGGTGAAAAAAAAAAAAAGGATGGTGTCCCCTCTAAGGTCTCATGCACACGGGTGTCAAAATACATGCGTCTAGATGCCTTTGGAGATTTCTGTACCCTCCTGGAAGTCTGTAATGCCTTTCTATGGCTAAATACCCACCTAAATGTTTCTAGGTGCCTTCAGTCTAGCTGCATTAACAAACAAAAAATGGGTGCGTCCAGGGGTCAAGTCCTGGGGAAAAAAGTGTGGAAACTCCCACCCAAGATCCACTCCCCCACCAAAAAAAAAAAAATGATACGCTCAAACATTGCCTTAGGTAGGTTAGGTTTTTAGCCTCTGCAAACTTACTTGTTGCACGGGCTCCTCGCAGGTCTTGGTGGCAGCAACAGCAGCAGCAGCAGCAGCAGCAGCAGCAGCAGCAGCAATCTCCTCTGCTCTTTCATCCCGCCTCCCGGCTTGTGAATGACATCACGCCAGGTGGGCGGGACTAGGAGGAAGCTCGATCCGACATACAGGGAATTGACTGCATACCTGCAGCGCTCTGCCTTTGCTGTAGATATAAAAGTGTACCCCCCATTAGTGCAGACCCCCAGGACAAACCCCCCATTAGTGCAAACCCCCAGGACAAACCCACCCATTAGCACAGACTCCCCCCATTAATACAGACTCCCCCCCATTAATACAGACCCCCCCATTAATACAGACTCCCCCCCATTAGTGCAGACTCCCCCCTATTAGTGCAGACCCCCCAGGACAAATCCTCCCATTAGCACAGACTCCCCCCATTAGTACAGACTCCCCCCAGGACAAACCCCCCATTAGTGCAGACCCCCCCACCACAAACCCCCCCATTAGTACAGACCCCCCATGACTAACCCCCCCATTAATACAGACTACCCCCAGGACAAACTCCCTCCATTAGTGCAGAACCCCAGGCCAAACCCCCCCATTAGTACAGACCCTCTCAGGACAAACCCTCCCATTAGTACAGACTCCCTCCCATTAGTACAGACCCCCCAGGACAAACCCCCCCATTAGTGCAGACCCCCCAGGACAAACCCCCCATTAGTACAGACCCCCCCAGGAACAAACACCTCCCCTCCATTACGGTACATAAAAACACACGGGCAGCAGCTGGAGAGTAGACAGTCAGTGTGCAGCCGCGCCGCCCGAGTGGAGCACAGATCGCAGCAGGCAGGAGTTTTTTTAGACACAGAGAGGAGGAGGAGGAGAACACGTGTCAGGCACGGACCACCCCCCTCAGCGTCGCCACTCTCCACACAGTGACAGACGCTCCGATCTCCGGCTGCTTCAATCTCCTCCTCTGACAGGAGGAGGGAGGGGGGACGGGCTTAGGAAAACACAGCGGCGGTGGCGACCGCCGGGGAGAGCCGCATCTCGACACGTACAAGGAGAGGAGGAGGATGGATGGGAGCACTCTGGTGCTTCAGCGCCCCCAGCTCTGTGGCGCCTGGGTGAACTGCACCCTCGTAGGATCGGCCCTGCCTGCAAAGGGAACGGCGTTCCTGCTGTGAAAAAAGTGCATGGACGCCATTCCTACGCGTTCCTACAGGACTAGAGCCCTGGGTGTGTCTACGAACTGTTTAGCCTGTTTCTATGGCACTAAATGCATTTTATGAAAAGTATCTGGGAAGTATAAAGTTTGCTTAACCACTTCAGCCCCGAGACTCGTTTTGAGATTTGGTGTTTACAAGTTAAAAACATTTTTTTTTTGCAAAAAAATTACCTAGAACCCCCAAACATTATATTTTTTTTTTTCTAGAGAATAGGATAGCAGTCTTTGCTTTCTATCACACCGTATTTGCGCAGCGGTCTTACAAGGGCACTTTTTTTTTTTTAAAATACACTTTTTTTAATAAAAAAAATAAAACAGTAAAATTAGCCCAATTATTTTTTAGATTGTGAAAGATAATGTTACGCCGAGTAAATTGATACCCAATATGTCACGCTTCAAAATTGCGCCCGCTCGTGGAATGGCAACAAACTTTTACCCTTAAAATGTTTTGAGTTACAGAGGAGGTCTAGGGCTAGAATTATTGCTCTTGCTCCAATGATCGCGACGATATCTCACATGTGTGGTTTGAACACTGTTTACATATGGGGGCGCTGCTCACGTATGCGTTCACTTCTCCACGCAAGCTCGGGGGGACGGGGTGCGTTAAAAAATAATTTATTTTCTTATTTCTTTCACCTTTTATTTATTTTTATTTTTACACTGTTCTTTAAAAAAAAAAAATTGCGTCACTTTTATTCCGTTTACAAGGAATGTAAACATCCCGTGTAATAGAAAAAAAGCACGACAGGACCTCTTAAATATGAGATCTGGGGTCAAAAAGACCTCAGATCTCATATTTACACAAAAATGCAGTAAAAAAAAATGTCATTTGAAAAATATCAAAACAAAAAAAATGTCTCTTTAAGAGCTATGGGCAGAAGTGACGTTTTGATGTCGGTTCCACCCTGCAATGGTATGGAGACGGATGGGGGCCATCTTCCCCTCACTCATCTCCATACCTAAGAGGGAGAAGGATGGGATCGCCTCCACTGCTACCGACGGCTTCGGTAAGCGGCGGAGGGCACCAGAGCGCGGCGGGAGGGGGCCTCTACCAGCACCGATAAAAGTAATCTTGCGGCGAATCCGCCACAGAGACCACTTTCATCTGAAAGCGGACCGCCCGCTGAAGAAGAGGATACTGGGGTATGGTAGCTAGCTGCTGCCATAATAACGGTATCCCTCTTCAAAGTACCAACGTATAACGACGGCGGGTGGTCTGTAAGTGGTTAAACTTACCAGATCAGTTGCTTAAATGCTAAACTTGGGAGGCCCACGTGCATGACACCAATATGGGTAACCCTTAGTGGGGGTCCAACATCTTCAGTTAGGGTAAACTTCTATTTTTAATGTATTTATGTTTTAAAATATATAATTATATGTTAATAAAGCTTGTAACATAAAAGCCTTAAGCCTTTTTGTCCTGTCCGCACCCTTAATGTCTGTAGTCTCTCTTGTTTCTTTAACTGACTGGTTACATAAAATAGTAGATGAAAAAACTATGTAAGTTAAACTTTTAAGTAGTATTTCCTATTGTAAACTGGGGGATTTTCAGGCAATTTACAGTAGTCAGGAACTATATTTTTTTATTAGAAAAGGCAAAAACAAAGCAAAAGTCCAGCGATATGCCCAACCAAAATATACTAGCTCACCTGGCTCTCTCTAGCAGTACCTCTGCTCTTTATGCTGGTCCTCAGACCATAGGTTCTTCAAAGCCAACAGCTTCACTCTGGCCTTAGTCCTCAGGCCATTACCTGTCTCTTGCAGACACACGTGCTCTGGCTTCCACCTGCAGCCTCTGACTCCTGGAGACCTCCTGTCTCCCTTGGGTGGAGCAGTCTCAACCTGGGTGGCCTGGGGTATTCCTATACCTTCCTTATAAAGGGCTGTGCACACCCTGCTGATCCTCCAAAAAACCTGCACACAGGGTTGGAGATTCCGACCCACCCAAGACACTATGGAATCTCCAAACTACAGAGCCCCAGGCAGGAATACCAAAACCCAGAGAAAGCTGCGAAAGCCGTTCTCTCCAGTCCACATCTATGCTCTGCAGTCCTGCACCGAGCCAATGTGCACACCCTGTGTCCCCCCAAACGACCAGCTTCACAGTGACAGCATCTCATACTATTTTAAACCAAATATTTAAAATGAACTAAGCCACAGATATTTTTTTTTCAATTAACTACTTGCAGACCAGGCCATAGCTGAATGGCAGCTACAACACGGTCAGCTTATTCTGGAAGGGCGTACAATGACGTCTTCCTAGAATTGCACTTCCTGCATGCACCTGGGAATGTCCATGACCACCGGGTCCCCCGAACCTGGCGTGTCACAGATCGGGGTAAAGGGCCAATGACAGCGGACCATTACCATGTGATCGCTTCGTCCAATGAAGGAGTGATCACTTTTCAACAAGCTGGTGCATGTCCGGTTCAGTTCTCTCCTCCCCTTGCACGTTGAACACAGAGAGGAGGGAGACTGCAGCACCACTCACCCGTGCGTCACCTGTACCTCATTAATGCCCATCTTTGCTTTGTTCATGCCCATGTGTCTCATTCATGCCACATCCATGTCTCCTCTGGCCTCATCCGTGGTCATTCATGCCACATCTGTGCTCATCCATTCTAGATCAGTGCCACTACAGTGCTTATCCGTGCTCCACAAAAAAGTGTAATAGGTAGTCACCAAATTTTATTTATTTATAATTTTATATCCTTAGAGCACCTGACGGTGCCCCCTGAATGTTAGGCCTCTGTATGTGGCCAGGCTGTGTAAAAGTCTCACATTATGTGTTAACACCATACTCAGGAGTAGCAGTATGTATTTTGGGGTGTAATTTATGGTATGCACATGCTATGTGTTAGAAATATCTCATAAATGGACAAGTTTGTGTAAAAAAACAAAACAAAAAAACATGTTTACATTTTCTTTTTACGTTTTCCAAAAACTTGTGGGAAAAAAAAGTTCAAAAGACTCATAATGCCTCATAGAATATACGTTGGGGTGTTTGCTTTCTAAAATGGGGTCATTTTGTGGGCATTTTCATTGCACTGGTGCTCCTTCAAAAGTGTGATAGGTTGTCAGGAAATTATATGTGTCATTTATGCTCCTAGAACACATGGAGGTGCTACTTGCTTGTTGAGCCTCTCTATGTGGCCAGGCTGTGTAAAAGTCTCTCACATGTGGTATTGCCATATTTAGAAGTAGCAGCAGAATGTATTTTGGGTTGTAGTTGCCAGTATGCCTATACAGTGTGTGAGAAATAACTTGGTAATATGACAATTTTGTGGAAAATATAAATACATTTTCATTTTGTGAAGAAGTGTGGGAAAAAATCACAACTTCCAAAAACTCACCATGCCTCTTAATAAACACTGTGGACTGTTTAATTTCCAAAAAGGGGTAATTTTGGGGGTATTTGTACTTTGCTGGCTTGTTATTGTCTCAAGAACTGAGATAGCCTGTCAGTACATCAGGTGTGATCAATTTTCAATGATTGCCACCATAGTTTGTAGACTCTATAAAGCCCTGTACACACGATCGGATATCCTATGGATTCTAATCCGATGATTTTTTCCATCGGAAATCCGATGAAACTGTTTTCCATCAGTCTTGCCCACACACCATCAGTCAAAAAACCGACCGTTCAAACGCGGTGACGTAAAACACTCTGATGAGCCGAGAAAAATTAAGTTCAACGCTTCTAAACATGCGTCAACTTGATTCTGAGCATGCGTGGGTTTTTTATCCGATGGATTTCCACACAGACAATCAGATTTTGCTATTGTTTTTTTTCCCATCGGATAAATTTAAAACATGTTCTATTTTTTCACACCGATGGAAAAAAGACCGATGGGGCCCATACACGATCGGTTCGTCCGATGAAAACAGTCCAACGGACTGTTTTCATCGGTAAAACCGATCGTGTGTACACGGCTTAACTTTCACAAAGACCAAATAATATATACTTATTTGAGTTATTTTTTAACAAAGATATGTAGCAGTATAACTTTTGGGCAAAATTTATAAAGAAACATTACTGATTTGCAAAATTTTAGAACGGAAACAAAGAAAAATGCATAGTTTTTTTACACATTTTTCAGGTTTTTTTTCGATTATAGTGCAAACAATAAAAAACCCAATGGCGATTAAATACCACAAAGTTAACCACTTAACGACCGCTCACTGTATATATACACGTTGGCAAAATGGCACCTGGAGGCACAATCACGTACCGGTACAGTGAGCGGTCGGTATCGCTCCGGGAGCGATCAGTGATGAGGGGACGGCCATTGGTTTCCGGCCACCCCCTCACGATCGCTCCCAGCGAATGAAATGCTTCCTCTGCCTATGTAATGTAAACACAGGCAGAGGAAGTGATGTCATCTCTCCTGCGGCGCTCACATATACCGAGCGCCGTGGAGAGAAGATGTCAGGTTAGTGCACAAACACTACACTGACACATAGGCACACATAGGAACACAATCGCCCGCCCAGTCACCCCCAGATCACCCCCCAGTCACAGTGTCACTGATTGCAGTGATCATTTATTTACTGATCACTGCAAACAGTGACATATGTAACTGTAAAAGTGTCAGGGCAGTTAGTGTAGGTCCCTTTAGGTCCAGGGTAGCCCCCTAACCCCCCCTAATAAAGGTTTAACCCCTTGATCACCCTCCAGGTAACCCTTTCACCCCCTAGCACCACTGTCACTAAGCAATCGTTTTTCTGATCGCTGTATTAGTGTCGGTGATGCCGCTAGGTAGTCAGTTATTTTTTTAGGTTCGCCGCCAGGTTTTTATAGCGTCAGGTACCCCCATATATTATCTAATAAAGGTTTTAACCCCCTGATTGCCTCTAGAGTTAACGCTTTCACCAGTGATCACCGTATAAGTGTCACTGGTGACACTGGTTAGCCAGTTAGTTATTTTGTTATTTAGGTTCCCCGTCAGGTTTTTATATAGCGTCAGGTACCCCCATATATTACCTAATAAAGGTTTTAACCGCCTGATTGCCCCTAGTTAACCCTTTCACCAGTATTCACCGTATAAGTGTTACGGGTGACGCTGGTTAGTTTGCTTTTTATAGTGTCAGGGCACCCGCCGTATATAACCCAATAAAGGTTTAACCCCCTGATCGCCCGCGGGTGATATCAATTCGATTTTAGCTTCAGAGAGGGTCTGCGTCACACCCCAGGCAGCGTCAGGTTAGTGCCAGTAGCGCCAACACCCACACGTGAAGCATACACCTCCCTTAGTGGTATAGTATCTTAACAGATCAATATCTGATCAGATCTATACTAGCGTCCCCAGCAGTTTAGGGTTCCCAAAAATGCAGTGTTAGCGGGATCAGCCCAGATACCTGCTAGCACCTGCGTTTTTCCCCTCTGTCCAGCCCAGGCCACCCAAGTGCAGTATCGATCGATCACTATCACTTACAAAACACAACACACAACTGCAGCGTTCACAGAGACAGGTCTGATCCCTGCAACTCCAGTGCTGTAGGAGGTGATTTCACCACCACAGTTAAAAAAAAAAAGCATATATGCCTGAGCAGGGGAGCAGCAGGGGTGGAGGAGCGATTTTGCTCCTAATGCCTTGTACATATGGTCGAAATTCCGACGGAGGCTTGCCTGTGGAAAAGTCCGACCGTGTGTACGCGGCATAACTTTTGCGGGAGGATGCCCCCATGCTTCGGCATATATAAATGGTGCATGTATGCCCATCATTAGAAGTGGGTGAATGAAGGGAGGTATTCTAATGGTGGGCATACCCACCGATCAATCTCTTTTTTTCGTTCAGCCAACAGGCTGCATGAAAAAAAAGATTACAATACATGTCCAACAAGGACCAGCAACGTACTGGTATGTTGCTGGACTTTGAATGGTTATACGAGAATGATGCCTGCGGGTTTAGGTATCATCTTGGTATCATTCTTTTCAGCCAGTGGCTGGCTTTCATGCAAAAGCAATCCTAGCAGCTAATTAGCCTCTGGACTGCTTTTACAAGCAGTGGGAGGGAATGTCCCCCCCCCCGGATATAAAAAGCGGCATTGGGAAATTGGGAAAGCATTTTATCACACCGATCTTGGTGTGGTCAGATGCTTTGAGGGCAGAGGAAAGATCTAGGGGTCAAAAAAAGAGTACCTGTCACTACCTATTGCTATCATAGGGGATATTTACATTCCCTGAGATGACAATAAAAATGATAAAAAAAAAAATATGGAAGGAACAGTTTAAAAATAAAATAAAAAAGCAAAATTAATAATAAAAAAAAAGCACCCCTATCCCTCCCTTGGTATCCATGTATTCTGCCTAAGATCATCTTTTTTATTTCATCAAACATTTGGGCAATATAGTGTGTTTTAGTGCATTCAAATTTAAAAAAGTGTATTCTTTCCCCAAAAAGCGTTTGAAAAATCGCTGCGCAAATACTGTGTGGAAAAAAAAATGCAACACCCACCATTTTAAAAGCAATCCTAGCGGCTAATTAGCCTCTGGACTGCTTTTACAAGCAGTGGGAGGGAATGTCCCCCCCCACCCGGATATAAAAAGCGCCATTGGGAAATTGGGAAAGCATTTTATCACACCGATCTTGGTGTGGTCAGATGCTTTTAGGGCAGAGGAAAGATCTAGGGTCTAATAGACCCCAGTTTTTTCAAAAAAAAGAGTACCTGTCACTAACTATTGCTATTATAGGGGATATTTACATTCCCTGAGATAACAATAAAAATTATAAAAAAAAAAAAAAAAATATGGAAGGAACAGTTTAAAAATAAAATAAAAAAGCAAAATTAATAATAAAAAAAAAAAGAAGAAGAAGAAGCACCCCTGTCCCGCCCTGCTCTTGCGCAAAGGCGAACGCAACCGTCGGTCTGGCGTCATATGTAAACAGCAATTGCACCATGCATGTGAGGTATCACCGCGAAGGTCAGATCGAGGGCAGTCATTTTAGCAGTAGACCTCCTCTGTAAATCTAACGTGGTAACCTGTAAAGGCTTTTAAAGGCTTTTAAAAATGTATGTAGTTTGTCGCCACTGCGCGTTTGTGCGAAATTTTAAAGCATGTCGTGTTTGGTATCCATGTACTTGGCCGAAGATCATCTTTTTTATTTCATCAGACATTTGGGCAATATAGTGTGTTTTAGTGCATTAAAATTAATAAAAGTGTATTTTTTCCCCAAAAAATGCGTTTGAAAAATCGCTGCGCAAATACTGTGTGAAAAAAACACCCACCATTTTAATCTGTAGGGCCTTTGCGTTAAAAAAATATATAATGTTTGGGGGTTCAACGTAATTTTCTTGCAAAAAAAAAAAAATGTTTTCATGTAAACAAAAAGTGTCAGAAAGGGCTTTGTCTTCAAGTGGTTAGAAGAGTGGATGATGTGTGACATAAGCTTCCTAATGTTGTGTATAAAATGCAAGGACAGTTCAAAACCCCCCCAAATGACCCCATTTTGGAAAGTAGACACCTCAAGCTATTTGCTGAGAGGCATGTCGAGTCCATGGAATATTTTATATGTTGACAGAAGTTGCGGAAAAAATACATTTTTATTTTTATTTTCTTTGCACAAAGTTGTCACTAAATGATATATTGCTCAAACATGCCATGGGCATATGTGGAATTGCACCCCAAAATACATTCTGTTGCTTCTCCTGAGTACGGGGATACCACATGTGTGAGACTTTTTGGGAGCCTAGCCGCGTACAGGACACCAAAAACCAAGCACCGCCTTCAGGCTTTCTAAGAGTGTAAATTTTTGATTTCACTCCTCACTGCCTATCACAGTTTCGGAGGCCATGGAATGCCCAGATGGCACAAACCCCCCCCCCCAAATTACCCCATTTTGGAAAGTAGACACCCCAAGCTATTTGCTGAGAGGTATGGTGAGTATTTTGCAGATCTCGCTTTTTGTCACAAAGTTTTGAAAATTGAAAAAAAATTAAAATATTTTCTTTCTTCATTTTCAAAAACAAATGAGAGCTGTAAAATACTCACCATGCCTCTCAGCAAATAGCTTGGGGTGTCTACTTTCCAAAATGAGGTCATTTGGGGGGTTTTGTGCTATTTTGGCATTTTATGGCCTTCGAAACTGTGATAGGTAGTGAGGAGTGAAATCAAAAATTTGCGCCCTTAGAAATCCCGAAGGCGGTGCTTGGTTTTCGGGGGCCCGTATGCGGCTAGGCTCCTAAAAAGTTCAACTCATGTGGTATCCCCATACTCAGGAGAAGCAGCAAAATGTATTTTGGGGTGCAATTCCACATATAACCATGGCATGTGTGAGCAATATATCATTTAGTGACAACTTTTTGTAATTTTTTATTTTTTTTTGTCATTATTCAATCACTTGGGACAAAAAAAAAAATATTCAATGGGCTCAACATGCCTCTCAGCAATTTCCTTGGGGTGTCTACTTTCCAAAATGGGGTCATTTGGGGGGTTTGTGTACTGCCCTGCCATTTTAGCACCTCAAGAAATGAGATAGGCAGTCATAAATTAAAAGCTGTGTAAATTCCAGAAAATGTACCCTAGTTTGTAGACGCTATAACTTTTGCGCAAACCAATAAATATACACTTAATGACATTTTTTTTACTAAAGACATGTGGCTGAATACATTTTGGCCTAAATGTATGACTAAAATTGAGTTTATTCGATTTTTCTTATAACAAAAAGTAGAAACTATAATTTTCTTTCAAAATTTTCGGTCTTTTTCTGTTTATATCGCAAAAAAAAAAAACGCAGAGGCAATCAAATACCATTAAAAGAAAGCTCTATTTGTGGGAAGAAAAGGACGCAAATTTCGTTTGGGTACAACATTGCATGTCCGCACAATTTACAGTTAAAGCAGCGAAGTGCCAAATTGTGAAATCACCTCTGGTCATTATGGTCCGTATTGGTCTGGTCCTTAATGGTTAAAGCTGTATTTGTGTGAAAAAAATAAAAAAAGTACAAAAATGTTATATGGGTACAGTATTGCATGACTGAGTAATTGTCATTCAAAATGTAAGAGCGCTGAAAGCCGAAAATTGGCCTGGTTAGGAAGGGGGTATAAGTGCCCAGTGGGTAAGTGGTTAAAGTAAATGTAAACCACGAGTGAAGGACATTTAGTTAGCTAAAGCATTGTGTTATAAAAATTGCATTATTTTTTTTTTTTTATGTTTATTTTCACTCTAATATGTCTTGTTGCATCTCAGTGCTGTACATTTCCTGCAGATTTGTTGCAGCCACTTCTTGTCTACTTACAGGATGCTGCTGCTTTGTTTTTTTAATACAATCAAGAGGGTCTTATAGGATAATTTTACTAATTGGATTTACAAGTGCAGCCAGGCAGAGCAATGTACAAACCACAAGTCAAACTTGATGATTATTATCCCAGTTCTGGATCACTGTCAGGTGCTGTAAAAATCATATTTTCATTGATGCAGAAAAGCACAGCTAGCGCCTTACTTCCAAAATCAGTGCACAGATAGTGCACATAGTTTGTCTGGTTCTCCTATCCCCTCCTCTATTCACAGAATGCCTTGCATTCTGTTCACAGAATTACAAGATATTCTGTGGATGGACAAGGATGGAAGGAGGAGGGGCGAATAATTGCAGAATATTTTCTCTATACGAAAGTTCCTGTTGGATCTAATCACATTTACTTATGTATAAATACATACAGTATAACACAATCAGTACTCTTCCAAAGAGAACGGGACCCCTGATGTCAGCCGCTGCTGACGAAATGCATTGGGAAGCACTCTCTGCGACATGTAACTTTTGTTATTTAGAACACAGGTGGAACTGTGTTTTTAGTTTCATTTTCAATGCCTGAGCATTCTTAGTGAATTTAGGTGCACTTTTAACCTTTTATTCAATAAATAAAAGTACTACACGGTCAGAAGCTCTTCTATCTCTCTCCTCATGCTGCTGAGCTACTTGTAGAGTCTCTTGAATTTGCAGGATCACCAATAAATATGTGCTAGTATCCATTTGACCTAATGGTCAAATGGATATGGGACTCCAAAGCTTGGTGTGAGAGACTGCCAATTGGGGACCTATAAAGCATTTTGTGACTTCCTTTAAATAAAAGGGGTCATAAATCTCTGGTGAGTGTGCTGTGTACCTGATGGAGAGGAAGAGCATGATTTCTTTTGGTGTCACCTTTTCACTACCTTTGGAAAACATTTTTTAGCACACTAATTGAACTGTTCTTATGAACTTTTCGGTTGTGTGTTTATGTTTTAATGGTACTTTTTTTATGTAGCGCCCCTTTACTTTTAGGGGTGCTATGTGCCTAAATTTAGGGGTTGGTCTGAGTCAGTAGTCAGGCTCAGACCGCATTGATTGTTAGGTTTCTTTGTTTTTGCCTATGTGGTGTTGCCTGGTGTGTAGTTCCCTGTGGCCTGTAGGTGGCACTGCCATATCAGGTCAGGGTTGAACCATGGGTAACATTGCTACGCCTTAGGGTGTCCTCTCTCGGCGGTTGTGCGGTGGGCATGATCGGTTCACTGTGCATGCTGGGAGAGGGTACATAAGGGGCAGACGCGATCTTTCGGGGTCCTTCCGTCTATCCATTCCGCTCTTCTCACCGGAGCAGTGCGCTCCTCATGGCCCTCCTGGCCAGGGGAGTGCGCACAGGTGTATCAGTCTCAGGCACCTTTAGCCTGGGGCTGCAGCTCTGCAAGTAGGCCCAGCACCTTTAGCTAGGGCCTACCCCCGAAAGAAGAATCCTAGGGTGCCCGGAAGTGGGTGACCTGTTCTAGACGAGAGGAAACCAGGGATTTCGGTGAGAGGAGTCGCCACCTCGGAAGAGGCCTGGTTACCTACTAATGGGATTCAAAGATCCGCCACAGGCCTTCTAACGTGCTTTAATTTGCACCTTGGTTCTAGTGTTACAAGAGCTGAGAAGTTCGGGACTTGGAACTGTTCCTGATCGTATCCTAAGGAAACTCAAGTAGATGTTCGGGCTCCACACCGGCTGCTAGGGCCGCTCTCATAGGGACTATCCGGGTGAACTAAACCCACTCGGGATCGAGTGGCAACAATAAGTTGGAAGTCTTGTGCCTGGACCTACCTCCTAACTTTGATATGTTTTACTCTCATCAACTCTTTCCTGTTCCCTAAGCAAAAGATAAAATAAACTCTTTGTTAGAGTTGAAGTGGTGTGTGCCAGTGGCCTTCTTGGGGAGAAATATAGACCTGTCCCTATACACTGGGGATGAGAACCAATGAAAGGAGGTAACTCGCTGCAGGACCCAAAATTGTGAACACCGCCCGACCTCCGATCGAGAGGATATGGGCTTGTGGCATGGTGTGCCTTACTCTGCAAGTGCAGCCAACACAGAATATGGACATGGGTTGATGGAATTGGTCAATAAAGTATAAATTAACTTTTGTTAAACATACCATATATTTGTACTTATATCTACAGCCTTTTAAAAAATTTACAAAAATATGAATCTCATCTATACTGTTTCCAGCAGACCAAACCAAGTGTCTCCACCCATCTTCACTGCAAACAAGCTACTTCTGGCCGCCAATAGAGATCGCTGCTCTTGGGGATAGGAGATTGGGTGAGTTGAATGAGCATCCATGTACTTGGAGCTACATTTTTAGATCATAGCTGGAAGTTTTTAGGTTAAGGTGGCTGCAGACATTCCTTATGGATAAATGTTTTTATCTTTAGTAATGTAAACCCATGAAATTGGCATTTTCTTAGAGCATTTTAAGACATTTTTGTAATTTTATTTTAAGCTTAGTGGATTTAAAATGGTAGCATTTAAATAAGCAGCTTGTTTAGAGTTGGTACAGCCTTTAGTCTATGCTAGAACTGCACGAATAATCCTTAAGAATCGAAATTGCGATTCTACTCCCCTCCCGATCTTAAAACAGCATTTCCTGATTCTATATAACAAGTACAGAAAGTTCTCTGCTCACTTCTGACAGCTGACAAAAAAAATAAAAAATCCAGGCAGCCTGCCAAGTTTATCTCAACATGGCCGATAACTATTAACAAAGTAACACTTAGTTCTTAGATCAAAGGAATTAACTTTTGTCTGTAGAGGAGGTCAGTTTAACCACTTAAAGACTAAACCTTCTTCTGACACTTGTTGTTTACAAGTTAAATCAGTATTTTTTGCTAGAAAATTACTTAGAACCCCCCAAACATTTTATATATTTTTTAGCAGAGACCCTAAAGAATAAAATGGTGGTTGTTATATAATTTTATGTCACACTGTATTTGCGCAGCGGTCTTTCAAATCCATTTTTTTGGGAAAAATACACTTTAATGAATAAAAAAAAACTAAACCGTAAAGTTAGCCCAATTTTTTTGTATAATGTGAAAGATGATGTTACGCCGCGAGAATCATGATCTTTATTCTAAGAAAAAAAATTGTGATTCTCATTTTAGCCAGAATCGTGCAGCTCTAGTCTATGCCAATCGTCACTGTTTAGCACAAGCCGGTGGGTTGCCATTAGTATCTAGTGCCCATAAACACATGAAGTAGTGAGTCTTCCAATCTAGATATTCCTCTCCCCAGGCTGCTAAACATGCTGACACAAATTACATTTCTTATGACACTTAATTCATGCCAGCACCCCATTACATCTAGTGTCATACCGGAGACAGCATTCTAGACTTATAATTATCCTATGGCATAACCTGTCCTTGGCTTATATACTAGATTTTCAAGTTTCTTAAAAAAAAAATGAGATTTTGTGTTCTAAAGATTTTAGTGATGAAGACATCAGATAAAGGAGTTACAATTCTAGTTTAAAGAGCTGAGTGTACCTCCTCAGCTCCACGTATATACTTCCCTCTATCTGATAGTCACAGCCTTTTTCAATGTTTAGAACAGTGATTCTCAACCTTTTTTTAATCAAGACACCCATTCAAATTATACACAATCTCGAGGCACCCCATTCTAAAATAGTTTTACATAATGCAGCAACATCTGCACAAGTAGTACACCCAACATTAGAGATTATTTATTCTTCCAAAGCAAACACACCTTTGCACACTGGTACGGACTAGTATTCCAAGGTTTCTCTTCTCTGTAATTGTATCTCCCCCTCTCAGCTAATGTGACCCCAGTGATGATGAAGAAGGGTAGGGAAGATGCAAACAAGGATGCTTTGCAGGCGCCAGACTACCCCCCTATTTAACCACTGATTGTTAGTATGCCGGCAGCTAGAGGGTTGTAATGATGCACAATAAAAACATGTGGCTTTGTGTAACTAAAAGGCAGGCTTGATCCACTCACTGGCTTGTATACAATTTTTTGGGCAATTGTTAGGCATTTTGCCAAGGCACTCCTGAAGAAACCTGAAGGCACTATGATTGAAAAAAAGCTGGTTTAGAATATGTGGCTGAAATTTTCCTTGCCACTGGCAGCACCTGCACAGGAGCTTCCCATTGACCCAAGTGACAAACTTCTGAGCATTCTCCAGCCCTGGGAAAATACGGTATATTTGACTATGAAGGCACGCTGTGCAGGTGCGGCCAAGGAACTTTTTATCTGGAGGTAGCAGGCAGGCAGTAATGTACTTTATTTTAATGTGCACTTTTCTCTTTATCATTTACACAGTATATCATTTAAGATTAACAAAGCATACCTAGGTTGTTCTAAATTCACATATACTACACAGAAGACAGAGAGATAGATAGATAGATAGGATAGATACAGTAGATAGATAGATAGATGTACATAATTCCTGGCAGCAACTGCCAACAGAGCAACGCAACAAAATGACTGAATGCTGACAACCAAGACTCTAAATCCGTTCATTGGTCCCCTAGCAATAATAAGAAGGAAAGCCAAGTTCTTCCAGTAAAACACTGATATTATATCCAATATCCCCTAACCACAAACTGTAGCATGAATTCATAAGTGACAAGAACGCAGAGACCAGTAACACTGACATTATATCCAAAATCCCTTAACCACGAATTGTAGCATACAATTCATACATAACAATAACACAGAGACCAGCAAATATGCATATAGTGTGGCCCTTGTTACTTTAAAGCTTTGGGTGGTTAGGGTATTTCTTCCCTTTTACACTGAAGTGCATTTTTTTTATTTTTTGGCAAGCAAAAAGCACTGCAACAGAAAATTCTGCACACAATGAAATTAAATACTGATAGAGGAGGATAGCACAATCAGTGTTCAGCTCCGCCAAAATAGCACAAATTCACAAACCTCATGCAATAAATAAAGCAATTTTGAGAGAGGTGGTGCAGCCGGGTCCCTATGCTAGAATTTGAAAATCATATTTACCAAGAAACTGATACTTATGCATGAATGAATGCTGGCAGGCTGAATAATATGCTGGATTTTAAATCGATTATAGTCTCCAGTGGCAAAATATCCCCAGCATGATGTGTCAATGCACCAAATTGCTACAGCAATTACGAAGACAAAAAACAGCAAGGGGAGTCCTAGAATATTGTAGGAAGACACCATGAAGAGCGCTGTGTTAGCCAAGAGAAGAGCATTGCCCGCCAATTGAAATACTAACTGAAAATTAGCATGGTGAAGCTTCCAGAGAATAGGTGTCTGAATCAAAAATAACTGGGATGCGTTCAAACAGGGCAAAAGCTTATGTCCCTAGATCTTTATATTTGGTGCGATCACCAGCAAAATGATTTCTAGGCAAGCACTGGCTTAATGTACTATAACCAGGTGAAAATGGGAAGCCAACTTTAGGCAAAAAGGTTCTTTTTATTTTAATTGAAGGTTTACTTTTAATGTAATACAATTATTTATTGAGATTATCTTCCTTTATTTTAACATTTTATGAAGTTTCAACACAAATTACAGTACAAAGATTTTCATTAGCGCACATGTGGTAAGCTGCCACTTGGGTGTGTAATAGTTAGTAAACAGGGAAGTGCTATCCTAACCCCCATGCTCGAGGCTGGAGTTCAAGAGTGCTCCTCTAAATCAATCCATTGTTGGGACAGTGCATCTGCACTGCTAAAGACATGCTCAGACCTTTTTAGTATGAGCAACCAGTTTTTCAAGCTGCTCTATAAATGCATATTATATTGTTTTAATCTAATTAATTCACTTTTGCATGCATTTTACTATTCTCTAGCGTGCCTGTGAAGCAGCCTTTGATTAGTTCTCCAACACACACTGAATACTGAATGTATCCCAATGCTGCTGACATGAACCGAGTTTCAGAAATTATGCATTAGCTACCTGAGCCTATGTGCTCTCATGGGGTTATCAAAATGGCTACTGACTGCTTTTCCATCTGTACAAATTAATGAGTGGATTTTGAATCCCTCTTATCAGGATATCTATTTAGATGCTAGCAGATGGTGTAAAATTGTAATAGTGGGAAATATCTATAACACTTTTATTTACATAGTTATATGGTAGGCAATTAAAACAAGACTCAAGCTTATGTATCTATGAAAATTATACTGTAATAAAATGCACTGCTATTACAGACCCAATACAAGGTATGAATAAAAATATATTATTATATATAATCTCAGCCAAGTTCTTGTTTTGCAGTCTGACTATTGTTGGGAAACTCTCTGCACTGTCTGTCTCAGAGGTGCAACAGGATATTGATGGAAATCTCCCAAAGTGACAGGAATTCATCTGTCCTGATTAGAACGTTTTTCCTTGCATCATGTTCTGAGGACAACGCATAAGTTCTGGAATTCCCCTTGCTTTCTGTTTTGAGGACAATGGTCACTAGTACACATATAGTGGTGAATCTCTCCAATGCTCTCTCACACAGCAATAAAAACTGGAGAAAGTCTAACCCGAACCCTTCCCTACTATATCCAAAACTGAAAAAAAACACAGTTTCTATATGTTATTCGTAATTGCACATGGGAGTAGCCATATGTATTCTCTGGTTTTCCATGCTGCACAAAATATTGTGCTTAACAGCTCATTCACAATATATGAAGGTCTATGGATGGCTGTACACCTAGGAAATATGTGATATCTTGTGGTGCCACTCATTTACAATCCCTCCAAAACGTATTAGTAATTATAGATAAAACATATCAGTTTAAAATGTATAAACGTATCAAAGCAAATTTAAATGAAATTGACACAAAAAGTATATTTTATCTTTAAGACTTGGCTCTTATGGCAAAATATGGTAATGCTTGGGAGGTTAAAACTGTCCAATGCAACTAAAACAACTTGAGCTATTCTGAAATGTACACAAAATAGTCACCAACACTAATGGCGGAGTAAAATATTAATGACTATATCACTGTACACCTCATGGCACAGTTTTTCAATTAGTCCCCACTGAATATGGCGAGAAGTGGAACACATCACATTGAATGCACAAGCTTTCATTCACATGGGTTTTCTATAATTGAATGTACGTGTGAAGGAAGTGTTTCTCAGCCTCAGTGAAAGTATTTTGAGTTTTTTATTGGAAAAGGAGAACAAAAACCAGACAGTTCAGAAGGTGATTTGGAAACACAGCAATTTATATGCCTTTTCTTTCGTAGGTGTGGCAACAGTTACCTCCAACATGGGAAACGTTCTTGTGTTCTAAAGTAAATGCAACCCTAAAAACTATAAAAAAAAAATCCTATATAATGTCAAGCAACATGTCCGTCTCACATTGAGATCCAGGGATCAATATTTGACTATGAATACCTACGTAATGGTAATTTCTTATTGGCTTTCTATAATTCAAAATAAACAGAATAAATGAAACTGGTAATGTGTTTCATGTCATACCTTTGACAACCTGAACAAGCAAGTTAAGCAATTAGCAGCTTTATTGAGTGTTTATTAAAAATGCCTTTACCTTGCCAGTTTAAAAGTATTGAACTTACAGTTTAAACTGAAAAGCCATGAAGTGAAAGATGTGCCTTTAGAGTTATACAACACATATGTTGCCACTGGTCTTCAGAGCTGTTAATCCATGTGTGTGTGTGTGGTGGGTTACTGGGGTTGTTATATATAGTCCAGTTCTACTTTAGAAATAGTGAACAGCCAAGAAATATCTACTGCAGAAGGACTACATTTTAGAAACCTCAAAACATTTGATCGTACATAAGGTCGTTACATATTGACTTTTCTTATGGATGTACAACTATTTACTCATAAAAACTTGGTGCAAGAAACCTTTATCTAAATAATGAAAAAACTTTAACATTAATTGTGTGGCATTTTTCCCTAAAAAAATGACTTACTGATGTTTAGCTTGTATTGATTTTAAGTTGCATAAGTCCTCGTGAAGCATTTAGGATGGTGTTGGTTTTCATATGGAATCATTTAAGTAATGAATGAATGGTGACCCAATACTTTGCACAAGTAAGGCTAAGTGCTCATTCAGGATAATCTATGACACATTACGGAAATACACTCATCAGGAATACACTGCTACACATCTTGTACTACAATTGTACACCATAAACATACATCTTGTGGTATTAAAAACTGATGTTTGGGTGCTAGGAATAAAGGCCTCATGTTGAGAGCCAGCTTGGGAGTAAATAGCAACCATGGCACTTAAAACACATCTGACTATATTTATGAATTGAACTAAACTTTGCTCATCATGTTAGAGCAAAACATGCATATGGATTGGCACCAAATGCATATAGAATACAATTTGTAATTCTAGTAATACAGGCTTGACTGAGGATGGGTAGTCCACAAACACATAAATCCTTTTAGAAATTCATGCAATTCCCTGAAAATTGTCTGCTCTGCATGCTGAAGGGGTACTGGAGGTGGTGGGATTCTAAAGTCGGCCCAAGGCTGGGTTCACACCTATGTGAATCCAATCCGCATAGCAGGAGAATGTGACCGGCTCTCTATGGAGGCGGTTCACATGTCTCCGGGGCGGCTGCGGAGCGCACTGCACAGAAACGCTGTGCGTCTTTGCCTCTGTTTTAGGGTCAAATTCTGCCCCAATTCGTCCCTGAAATGGAGAACAGGGACGGACAGCGTTGCTGTGTGATCCATGGCCACTTTAGGTGTGAACCGAGCCTTAAGGAAACCGGTTTAGAGAAAGAAAGATGGGGTTGCCACTGCTAACCACCTACAATGATAAACTTTAGGCACCCATACATTAAACGTTACTGACCCAAAATAAGGTCAGAGATTCTGGCTTCACTTGTTGCATAGTTTGACCCAACAACCAGGCATTTAGCATTTTTGGACACAGATCAGCATTGCCAGCAATTGTTCTCACATGGTGTGCAGCAAAAGTTTAGCCAAAAAGGCTGTAGGCAGTAAAGCAGTTGCAAAACTGTAGTGCTGTCACCTGTGAGAGAAACAGCCATATAGATCTATAATATCGATGGATGAATGGATCACAAGAAAAGATACTGTATTTATCGGCGTATAACACGCACCCTAACTTTAAGAGGGAAGTTTCAGGAAAAAAATGTTCCACAGCCCCCTGCGTATAACACGCAGGCACAGTTTACCCTCTATTTTCAGGGTAAAAAAGTGAGTGTTATACGCCAGTAAATTTTACTAAAATCTTTTGGCAAGTAAAATACCCTCTACATATGTGCCTCAGTGGCATATGTATATTTTATTGAGTATATGATTGCCGAAGGCCACAGCTTTCTCACCTGGGTATTTTACTTTATCAAACAGTCTCTTTAAACAAACACTGGAATATACAGCAGGATATACTTACAAGTTATACAGCATGTCAGCCATATTGCTGCGATAGTACAAGGCATTCCTATAAGCTTTTTCTGCTTCAGAAATCTCGCCTTGGTTCTTCAATACATTCCCAAGGTTTCCCCAGGCTGTCAAAGATTTAAAAAAAAACATTCAAATGAATACTTCTTTGCATGCCTCTTTAAAAAAAATAATAAAGCATATTGCACAATATACCAGTAAGTTTAGGATATCAAATGACCTATCAATCCAAAACAAAAAAAAGGTCACTTTCTGAACAATCTCCAAATATTGCCTTTTTTTTTGTAAGATGTATCATTTTAACCTCCGCACTAGCATGCAAGAATAAAGCCCATTCAATTCTGACAATGTCACACTCATTACTATCTGGCACAGACAGTTGGTGCTGTAAACTTTCATTCTAGACTGTGTTCTGTAAAAGTCTCCTACTGTCAAGCAATAATGCTATGCTACAAAGATCAACTAATAATGACAAATGTGCCTGCACAAGTAATTACTTTAGCACAGGAAGTGTCTGCTGAATAATGAAGACCTCTCTTGAAATCAGAAGGTACAAAAATTTCCAGCAAATAGAATAGCCATTCTCCGCAGGGCAATGCAGCCGAGGTGCAGCCACATGACTAGTCAGAAATGGCTCTTAGCTAAAACAATAACAAGGTGAACACCTTCAGCTGGAGCTGTACGATGAAAATACAAGCTGAAACATAAATATCTTTATAAGTGTCATAAAATACCAAACGTCACATATTTTTGACAAAACTTTGATTAAGTCTCTTCACAAAAAAGTTTAAAAGAATATAAATCAGAGGAAAAAAAATCTCCCAATCAATTAATTCAGCAAATAACTTCAAGACAAACACTTTGTGACTTTAGAGCTGGATTCACACTGTTGCTGTGTGTTAACGTGCATTTCTATAAGGCAGGCCATTTATATGAATATGCTGTTCAAGGGACCAAAAAAGGTGCATGCACTATTTTTCAAATGCTGCACACCACAACATACAGTAGCATGCATTGTGGTAGACCGCAATACAGGTGTGTTGGGGTACCATTAAGAATGAAAGGCACAGTAGTGCATCAATACATGTTTTACAACAGTGTTTTGGAGCAAGAGCTATAAAGTACACCTTCTGTAGCTGTCTACCAGCCTACCTATACTACAGTAAATACATTTAGGCAACAAGAGGGGAAAAGAGCATTTCTGGATCATGTTTAGATATGGCATCTTCTGTACATGATAGAGCTTCAACTTGCATTTTTGGATGGCACGTGGAAGTGTGTTCACAGACAGTAATTTTAGGAAGTATTCCTGACCCATGCAGTGATGTCCATCACAGAATCATGCCCGTTTTAATGCAGTGCCATCTGAGGATGCGAACGTCACCGGCATTCAATAGTGTTTCAGTTTTGTTTGTTGCGTACAGAGTTTTTTCTAAATTCTCTGAATCTATTGATATTATGTACTGTATACGATGATATATTTAAAGCCTTTGCAATTGTATGTCCAGGAACATTATTCTGAAATTGTTTGACAATTTTTAGATGCAGCCTTTCACAAAGTGGGGAACCTCTGCCCATCTTTACTTCCGAGACACTCTGACTCTCTAAAGATGCCCTTTTTATACCCAATCATGTTACTGACCTGTTGCCAATTAACCTAATTAGTTGCAAAATGTTCTTCCAGCTCTTCCTCGTTAGTGCCACTTACTTTGCCAGCTTTTTGTTGCCCTGTCCCAACATTTTTGGGACTTGTTGCTGCCATCAATTCCAAAATTGCCTTTTTTTTCTTAAATTGGTACATTTTTTCAGTTTAAACATTTGATATGTTTTCTATTTTCTATTGTGAAAAAAATATGGGTTTAAAAGATTTGCAAATCCTTGTATTCTGTTCTATGTAGATTTTAAACAGCATCCTAACTTTTTGGGAATTTGGGCTGTAGTTTCAGCAACTATTTTTCTCTATAAACATAATGCCTAACCCCCAGGAGTAAATAAGATCACATATAGTGTCTCATCAAAGCAATAAACAATATGATTTTTCTCTGAATCCATATCTGCCTCGCAGTATCTGTAATGGAAAATACTAACATTTTATTGCAGAAAGGAAATGCAAATTGGATTGGGACATAGCTGGCCAGAAAACTGAATGAAAACTTCTGTTTTTCATTAGAAACGCATTGCAGGCTCTGAAAGCACGGAGGTATTACCAACACTTTACTTGCTCTTCTATTAAATAGTGCATCAACTAGAAAAAGATCTGAGTGGGTGGTGACACAACCTGCCTTAAGGCTTTTATACTTTTGAGAAGTCTAACTCAAGATATCTGATTAATTCAATTGTCGTGCACAGTTTTTTGGCCATGCTCATGGAAACTTGCACTGGGAAACAATGTTTAAATATTCAAATGTTGAGCAATATAAAAACAAAAAAAATGTATTTAGTTATGTAAATCAGACTTGCATCTGGATTCCATTAAATGACTTCTGAAACAAAGGCACGAAGGAAGATTGACATGGCTCAGAAGACAATAATAATTATACATGAACCTTCTTGGAATGCTAGCCGTTATTTTAGCATGCATATTAGTAAAAGTTCACAAGTATCTTCATTTGCAGCTAATCAACTTTACAACTTAATTGGAGAATGCTTCTTCAGCTCTAAACTTTTGTTCAGAGAAACATTTCCATGCATATGCACGTGTATTTGCAATTACCAGAATTTACATGCATATAGCATATTCTGAACTGCATGTCTATTGGCAAAACTATGCAGAAGCTTTGACACCTGTGCACCATAAATGCAGGTGTATTTTATTCTGTGCTGCCATATGCCTCTACATGTGCAACAGCACCACAGGTTGGATAAAACTGCGTCTCATATACAGTAAACTTTTCCTACATGTAAGCTTCATTTTTACGACCTGTGGGAAGGTGTCATTTAAACATTAAGCTTCCTTCAAATTCAAGTCAATTTCAGGTCACATTTGACACGATTTACATATTTAATTTTTTCAATAAGAATCAGACATTTCCAAGCAGACACTTTTACTAAGTAATTAACCTTTTCAGCCAATGCATGTATGACATTTTGATCCACTAATCCACCTCTTAACCTGTGCTTTACTCATGCAAGGCAAAAGCAACAGACTTCATTGATTTTTTTTTTTTTTTACTTCAATCATACATGCACCTCATTCCCCAGACACTGGGTTCACAAGCTGGACAGAAAGTGAAATATCAGTTATCTCAGGGTACACAGATCTATGTAACTCTCTCTCCTTCCTATGATGCACCGCTATGAGCCTAAGTGACCAATCTCCGGGACCCAGCATTGGCACATGATTTTGGGAAGCGAGTCCTCAGCCCTGTGGAAGCTCCATACAGATCAACCTAAAGCTTACACAAAGCTTTTCTGAGCAGATGAAGGATGGGGCTAAGGGAAGGAAGGGTTTTTTTTATTTTTCAAAAAAGATCCCTATGCATTAGGCCACTTTCACACTGAGGCGTTGCGTTACCGCGCTAAAAACGATTAGCGTTATTACCGCGTTTTCACCGCGTTTTTACCGCGTTAGCGTTAAAAATAGCGCTAACGCCTATGCGTTTTTACCGCGTTAGCGTGAGCTAATCACCCAACCCATTTACATCACATCCTGTGCACTTCCTGGTTTTTCGTAGAGAAGAGAGAACGTGGAGAAGATGGAGTTTCATGAGCTGTTGTTGTTGTTTGTGCTCCATGTTTGGGAACATATTCTCCAACAACAAAGATCACAACGTCGCTTTTGGGTGCATCCAATCCAAACAAAGGCACTCCGATAGAGGACAATTCGTGCTTCTCTATCATGACCTGAGAGAGCACCCTGACAAGTTCCGAAATTACACTCGGATGAGCATTGCAACGTAAGTATATGCCAGTTCTCTAAACCCACTCTCGGTAGTCCCAAAAACCCCTAATGCCAGTCCCGGCAGTCCCTAACCTACACCCATCCTAGTCCCAAACTCCTAACCCTAATCCCTCCCCTCCCACTCACTCCTAACCCTAATCTCTCCCCTCCCACTCACTCCTAATCCCTCCCCTCCCACTCCCAAACCCCTAATCCCTCCCCTCCCACTCACTCCTAACCCTAATCCCTCCCCTCCCACTCACTCCTAACCCTAATCCCTCCCCTCCCACTCACTCCTAACCCTAATCCCTCCCCTCCCACTCCCAAACCCCTAATCCCTCCCACTCACTCCTAACCCTAATCCCTCCCCTCCCACTCCCAAACCCCTAATCCCTCCCCTCCCACTCCTAGCCCTAATCCCTTCATTCCTATTACTACTCCATGTGGTTTTTAACAACAAATCTCATCATTTACATAGATTTGACCTTCATCTTGACCTGCTGACACCTGCGTTGTTGAGACAAGATACTAATTGTAGGGATGCAATACCATCATGTGAACGCTTACTTATAACACTGAGGTAGGTGATATTATAATTACATGCATTTATATTATCATTCGCAATCCAAAAACATACTCCAAATTTAAAAAAAAAAAATAACATTTATTTTTTTAAATTTGCACAACATATGCAGAAACTGATTTTTTTGAAATAAAAAAAATTCCAAAATGTAAACAATCAAATATATTCTTATCATTTTTAATATATGAATCTTTAATTTCTAAATAAAATCTGATTATAAAAACTTTTTGAAAAAAAAATACATATATACATTTTGGTCAAAACATCGATTCAACAGTGAATCAAAGGTACCTTGAATGTTTACTATTGTGATTAAAATTCAATCAGCAAAGTAAATTTAAAGTTCTTGATAATATGAGGGGTGAGGGTGTAAATCCTCTCTAGCGGTGCTTGACTGTGGAGTAGGAGGAGGAGGAGGAGGAGGAGGAGGAGCAGGAGCTAGAGTTTGGGGATAATAAATTGGGGGCATGTCATATTGTACTGCACTGAATCTTTGATTAAATTGGGGGAGCAATAATGTTTGGGCCACATGGAGTGTAAGATGGTGTACTGGATTCTTCCCATTGATTCCCGTAGCGAATATTTGGTGGTTGGGTGGGGATTTCTGAGGGTTGGGCGCGTAAACTGGGGGGATTACATTTAAGCTCATAGGATTTGATAACTTTCAATAAGTCAATTCGCAGATCACATTGATATTCTTTTTTTATTCCTGTTATCTGAGGAATTAAACTGTTTGTGAATGTAGCGATTTCGGGATGGTCACTTTTTTGAGAATCAATTAGCTGTCTGACAACATCAATGAATTGTTGAGTATCTTGATTTTTATTTTGTTTGGCTCTTGGAGTTGACCTTCTTGGAGGCTCTGGTATATCTCTTTGCTCATCATTCACCTCTTCTGGCTGTGTTTCATTAGTTGTGTCGGTTTCCTGGGTTTCCGGAATAAGGTCCTCTTCCTCACAACTACTGAAATTATTGTCTGTTCTGAATAAAACAAAAATGATTGGACAGTGCAACATTAGTATGGCTGTTATTTATATACATAAAAATAATTTTAACAATGTATAAAATTTTTATACTTACAGTCTCTCTTGCATCACCGGTTTTAAAAACTCTAATGCCCCATACACACAATCGTTTTTCATGCCGTTAAAAATGCCATTTTTAAAAATGGCCATTAAAAATGATCGTGTGTATGCTCCAGAGCATTTTTAACGACGTGAAAAACGGCCATTAAAAATTTCGAACATGCTCTCTTTTTTCACGTAGTTTTTCATGTCGTTTTTTTAACGACGTGAAAAACGATAGTGTGTATGCTTTAACGACGTGAAAAAAACCGTGCATGCTCAGAATCAAGTATGAGACGGGAGCGCTCGTTCTGGTAAAACTAGCGTTCGTAATGCAGATAGCACATTCGTCACGCAGTAACGGACTGAAAAGCACGAGGCTGAAAAGCGCGAATCGTTGCTCAACAAACTTTACTAACATGAAGGGTGGCGCCATTCGAGCGGAACTTCCCCTTTATAGTGCCTTCGTACGTGGTATACGTCACTGCGCTTTGCTTGATCGTTTTTTAAAATGATCGTGTATACGCAAGACAGGCTTGAGAGGAAACATGAAAAAAAACTACGTGAAAAACGGCAAGAAAAAAAATGGCAAGAAAAACAATCGTGTGCATGGGGCATAATTCATAGTAATGGCAATATATCCGCCCTTTTTTGGCACCGGATCCACTTCGGACTTGTTGCTGTCTCAGTAATTCTCGTTTGAAATTGTCCCTCAATGTTTTCCAACGTTGTTTTATCAGTTTAACTGAAAGATAACATTTTTTTTTTCAGATATCTTGCAACAGGAAATACCTACACATCACTGCAATATGAATTTAGGGTCGGTATAGCAACCATAAGCGGAATTGTGCAGGAAACATGCGATGCCATCTGGAACCTCAAAAGTACCTTTATGCCTGTCCCAAATAAGGATAAATGGGAAGATGTTGCCCAGCGTTTTTTGAATAAAACAAATTTTCCAAACTGTTTAGGAGCTATAGACGGGAAACATATTCGGCTTATAAAACCATGCCATAGTGGAAGCCAATACTACAATTACAAAAAATATTTCTCGGTAGTATTAATGGCTGTGGTGGATGCGGACTACAAATTTGTTTTTGTAGATATTGGATCATTTGGGAGCAGTGCAGACTCCGCTGTTTTCCAGCAAAGTAAATTTGGAAAACGACTTATCTACAACGAGTTGGATTTACCCGATAACCGACCACTGCCCGGAACGGAAGGACCCGAAATGCCATTTGTGTTTGTAGCGGACGATGCTTTTGCGATTCATGAACATCTGATGAAGCCGTATTCGCTAAGAAATCTGGATACCCGAAAGAGGATTTTCAACTACAGGCTGTGTCGGGCACGTAGACTTGTCAAATGCGCTTTCGGAATACTGGCCAACAAGTGGCAAATTTTTCTAAAACCAATTAACCTCAATATCGATAACGCATGCAGGGTAATCAAGGCCGCCTGTATATTACACAATTTGGTGAGAGAGAGGGATGGAGTTAATTTTGAGGATACACTGTCACGCAATATTGAACCTGCCGATTTCCTTCATGTGCGTGGACCCAGAGTAGGATTCACAATTCGTGATGTTTTTGCGGACTACTTTATGAGTCCGGCTGGTGCACTCAGTTGGCAAGAAAATATGATCTAAACCTTCTATATACAGCTATCATTGTCTTTATGATTAGATATTTCCTGCAAATTGCTTCATGTATGTTCATTAAAGACTTGTATTAATTCTGTAATGTTAAGTGCAACAATAAATTCTTTTGTTTAAAAAGATTTTTGTAGTCAATTACATTTAATTACTATATTGCAGTATGGGATTAGGAGGGGTGGGATTAGGGTTATGGTGAAGGGGTTTGGGACTATGAGTAGTGGGCAGGGCCGCCATCAGGAATTTTGGGGCCTCTTACACAACTTCATGCATGGGCCCCCTGGAGCAGAGGAGAAGCGGGGGGGGGTGCTGCCGCCGCAAATTGAGAAGCGGGGGGGCTGCCGCGAATTGAGAAACAGGGGGGTGCCACCAATTGGGAAGCGGGGGGGTGCTGCCGCTGTGAATTGTTGAGGTTGGGGAGGGCTTTGGGTGCTGGCGAACAAAAAAATCCCTAAAAGAAAAAGGGGTGTTGCCATCCTGGGCCCTCTGGGCCTCTGCCAAAAAACAAAAATAAAAAAAAAGCGGGGATTGCCATCTGGGCCCCTGGGGACCTCCGGGTGGGCCACTAACAACAACAAAAAAACAAAAAGGGGGGTTGCCATCTGGGGCACTGGGGACCTCTGGGCGGGCCACAAAAAAAAAAAGGGGGGTTGCCATCTGGGCCCCTGGGGACCTCTGGGCGGGCCACTAACAACAAAAATATAATATAAAAAGGGGGGGTTGCCATCCGGGGCCCTGGGGTCCTCCGGGCCCCTGGGGACTTCTGGGTGGGCCACTAACAACAAAAATATAAAATAAAAAGGGGGGGTTGACATCCGGGGCCCTGGGGACCTCCGGGCCCCTGGGGACCTCTGGGCGGGCCACTTACAAGTGTACTGTCTGTACCCCCCTGATGGCGGCCCTGGGGGTGGGATTAGGGTTATGATGGGGGGGTGGGATTAGGTTTGCCGGTTTGGGCATATGGGGGTGGGGGTTTGGGGGACAAGGAATAGGGTAAAGAAGACCGGATTTGTGAATAGGGACAGGATTAGAATTTTAACTACTTACTTTTCTCAGCTTTGCTTTTGTTGGATAATGCTATCCAATTTTCTATATGCTGACTAGCCACTTCATTCCACCCAGCCCTTTTCTTCAGGCGGTTTGCGTAAAAGCTATTTCTTTTGTCCCAGAGTTCTGGGTGCCTGCGCATAGTATCTATGAACTCCTCTGGGTCTGCGTGTCTTTCTGCTTCTGCAGCTGCTCCTGAAGCTGTTGGCTGCATTTCAACAGATTGCTCTGCCATGCTATTGATTCTCTCTTGTCTCCTCTCCTGTTCTCAACAGGATTTCCTGGTTTCCCACAATCCTCCACTCTACTGCCATCATGTGACCTCCCCAAAGGTTATGTGCGTTTTTACCGCGTTTTTACCGCGGTTCCCATTCATTTCAATGGGGATAGGCGTTTTTACAGCGCTATTTTATGCGCCCCAAAGATGCTCCAAAGAAGCGGTTTGCAGGATTTTTTCCAACGCACAGCCAGAAAAACGCCTCAGTGTGAAAGCCCTCAGGGCTTTCACATTGAGAATGCTGGGGCAGGATTATTTCAGGCATTTTTACAGCGCTATTTTTAACACGAAAACGCGGTAAAAACGCCTCAGTGTGAAAGGGGCCTTAGAGTGTCCTCAGTACAGCCGTGGCCAAAAGTTTTGAGAATGACATAAATATTAATTTTCACAACGTCTGCTGCTTCATTTTTTTTTTTAGATCTTTTTGTCAGATGTTACTATGGTATACTGAAGTAAAATTACAAACATTTCATGAGTGTCAAAGGCTTTTATTGACAATTACATGACGTTTATGCAAGGAGTCAATATTTGCAGTGTTGACCCTTCTTTTTCAAGACCTCTGCAATTCACCCTGGCATGTGGTCAATCAAATTCTGGGCCACATCCTGACTGATGGCAGCCCATTCTTGTATAATCAATGCTTGGAGTTTGTCAGAATTTGTGGGGGGGGGGGGTTTGTTCACCCGTCTCTTGAGGATTGACTACAATGGGATTAAGGTCTGGGGAGTTTCCTGGCAATGGACTCAAAATGTTTATGTTTTGTTCCCCAAGTCACTTATGACAAGGTGCTCCATCATGCTGGAAAAGGCATTGTTCATCACCAAACTGTTCTTGAATTGCTCTGAGGATGTTTTTGTACCATTCTTTATTCAAGGCTGTGTTCTTAGGTAGAATTGTGAGTGCCCCCTTGGCTGAAAAGCAACCCCATACATGAATGGTCTCAGGATGCTTTACTGTTGGAATGACACAGGACTGATGGTAGCGCTCAACTTTTCCTCTCCGGACAAGGTTTTTTCCGGATGTCCCAAACAATCTAAAAGGGGATTCATCAGAGAAAATGAATTTACCCTCAGTAGTCCAATCCCTGTACCTTTTGCAGAATATCAGAATATCAGTCTGTCCCTGATGTTTTTCCTGGAGAGAAGTGGCTTCTTTGCTGCCCTTCTTGACACCAGGCCATCCTCCAAAAGACTTTGCCTCACTGTGCATGCAGCTGCACTCACACCTGCCTGCTGCCATTCCTGAGAAAGCTCTGCACTGGTGGTGCCCCGATCCCACACAGCTGAATCAACTGTAGGATATGGTCCTGGCGCTTGCTGGACTTTGAGTGGCCTAAAGCCTTCTTCACAAATACAAGGGAAATGTTTTTTAATGGGATTAAGTTCATTTTCATGGCAAAGAGGGACTTTGCAATTAATTGCAATTCATCTGATCACTCTTCATAACATTCTGGAGTATATGCAAATTGCTTTTATAAAAACTGAGGCAGCAGACTTTGTGAAGATTAATATTTGTGTCATTCTCAAAACTTTTGTCTACGGCTGTACATTAATATGCAGCCATTTTTTAAATGAATGCTTACCTTTCAAGCTGCTTATTCCATTGCCCTCCCTTTCCCCGTACTGCAGGAGCCAGGGCGTACCGTGATTTGGATGAACGACTCTGGCAACTTGGACCAAGCTGGTCCAGTTATTCTGGATCAGTTTTGTCCAAATTAACCAATTTAGGTGACAGTATTAAGTCACACCACTAAAGTAAGGTGGAAAGGCAGCTTCAGCTACGTAAATTACACAGTGCTGGGTTCCTGCTGTTAGACAGATTTCCCGTCTCACACCCGGAACAAAACGGAGATGGGCTCAGCCAGTCATAGACAGCTTTGTATTTTCATAGACCGCTTTGTATTCTATGAATAAATTGGCTGAGGTGAAGAAGCAGTCTGGTGATGTCACAATCTCTGCCTCAGCCTGGCTGTTTTGCCCGTCTCACAGTCGGAACCCTAGTTAAAGCTACATACAGCACTAAGAGCTGCTGCAGCAGTTAATGAAGTAAATAGTTATTTTGGACCACCTTTGTCCAAATTAACTATTTTAAGTGACAGGAAACATGAAGATCAGCTTTAATTTATTTTTTATTGTTTTAAATATATACACACAAACATTTTGCCTTGCTTTTCTATTTTAAACTGAATGGGTTGTTTTACAAGGTAAGGGTTCACATATACAGTATTTTATCTACTTCTAAAGAGATGTATACACTTCAGGTGGTTATAATGCACTCTGACCCGCCCATTCAAGAATCAGTCTTGAAAGGACATGATGAACAAAATAGGAATTTCTTCAGAACAGAAAAAGCTAGGACTTTGCTTCAAAGTTTCCTTGCTTCAAAGTTTCCTTGCAATGTACATTAATCGCCCAGAGGGAATTGATTTTATTCTCAACAAAAGTGAAGTTACACTTCAAACATTTGTAATGGTTTTAAATTGCTTTTTAACAATGACACACCAATGGGAATAAGGCTGCAATACAAACCAACAACACTGAAACATTTGACTAATTTGATGGAATGTAGCATATAAAATTTACATTAAAAGTATATCAGGTTAACATTTTGTAACATAGCTACATTATTATTATTAGGGATGCACCGAAATTTCGTCCGCCAAAACATTTCGGCCAGAAATGGCCTTTTGGGCAATTTGCCGAAAGAGAATTCACGCCTATAATGGCGCCGAAAATGGGGCGGGACCTGCTGGGCAGGGCCCCACCCCTGGCGCCACCCATCACGGGGTGTCTTTCTGGAGCGCCCGTCCTTACTCTCTTCTCCTCCCCTCCCCTCCCTCCTTGCCCATGCTGCAGACGGCCCATGGGGTCTCCGTGTGCCCCCTCCCCGAGCAGTGGCTGCATATGGAACCGGGCTCCCCGATCCTCAGCCGATGTGTAAATCAGCGGTGCAGGAGCTCGGTCACGATGTGTTTTCATTCTTTGAAAGTGAAAGCAAAGGGAGAGATGTCTTGCACAGTGTGTGCTCTCTGCCTCCCCCTACAGTGCAGTACCTGGCATGGAGAGTGAAGGTACAGTGCTGCAGCTGACGATTTTTAAAAAGGCTGTCTATATATGTTTATATGCATGTGTGTGTGTGTGTGTGTGTGTGTGTGTGTGTGTGTGTGTGTGTATGTTTGGGTGTCTGCATGTGTGTGTGTTTATTTGTGTATGTTTATATGTGTATGTGTGCATGTTTGTGTGTGTGCATGTTTATACAGTTGCAAAAAAAGTATGTGAACCCTTTTGGAATGATATGGATTTCTGCATAAATTGGTCATAAAATGTGATCTGATCTTCATCTAAGTCACAACAATAGACAATCACAGTCTGCTTAAACTAATAACCCACAAAGAATTAAATGTTACCATGTTTTTATTGAACACACCATGTAAACATTCACAGTGCAGGTGGAAAAAGTATGTGAACCCCCTAGACTAATGAGATCTCCAAGAGCTAATTGGAGTGAGGTGTCAGCCAAATGGAGTCCAATCAATTAGATGAGATTAGAGGGGTTTGTTACAGCTGCCCTATAAAAAAACACACACCAGGTCAGGATTTGCTTTTCACAAGAAGCATTGCCTGATGTGAATGATGCCTCGCACAAAAGAGCTCTCAGAAGACCTACGATTAAGAATTGTTGACTTGCATAAAGCTGGAAAGGGTTATAAAAGTATCTCCAAAAGCCTTGCTGTTCATCAGTCCATGGTAAGACAAATTGTCTATAAATGGAGAAAGTTCAGCACTGCTGCTACTCTCCCTAGGAGTGGGCGTCCTGTTAAGAGCACAGCGCAGCGCAGACTGCTCAATGAGGTGAAGAAGAATCCTAGAGTGTCATCTAAAGACTTACAAAAGTCTCTGGCATATGCTAACATCCCTGTTAGCGAATCTATGATACGAAAAACACCAAACAAGAATGGATTTCATGGGAGGATACCACAGAGGAAGCCACTGTTGTCCAAAAAAACATTGCTGCACGTTTACAGTTTGCACAAGAGTACCTGGATGTTCCACAGCAGTACTGGCAAAATATTCTGTGGACAGATGAAACCAAAGTTGAGTTGTTTGGAAGAAACACACAACACTATGTGTGGAGAAAAAGAGGCACAGCACACCAACATCAAAACCTCATCCCAACTGTGAAGTATGGTGGTGGGGGCATCATGGTTTGGGGCTGCTTTGCTGCATCAGGGCCTGGACGGATCTCTATCATCGAAGGAAAAATGAATTCCCAAGTTCATCAAGACATTTTGCAGGAGAACTTAAGGCCATTTGTCCACCAGCTGAAGCTCAACAGAAGATGGGTGTTGCAACAGGACAACGACCCAAAGCATAAAAGTAAATCAACAACAGAATGGCTTAAACAGAAGAAAATACGCCTTCTGGAGTGGCCCAGTCAGAGTCCTAACCTCAACCCGATTGAGATGCTGTGGCATGACCTCAAGAAAGCGATTCACACCAGACACTGCAAGAATATTGCTGAACTAAAACAGTTCTGTAAAGAGGAATGGTCAAGAATTATTCCTGACCGTTGTGCACGTCTGATTTGCAACTACAGGAAACGTTTGGTTGAAGTTATCGCTGCCAAAGGAGGTTCAACCAGCTATAAAATCCAAGGGTTCACATACTTTTTCAACCTGCACTGTGAATGTTTACATGGTGTGTTCAATAAAAACATGGTAACATTTAATTCTTTGTGTGTTATTCGTTTAAGCAGACTGTGAATGTCTATTGTGACTTAGATGAAGATCACATCACATTGTATGACCAATTTGTGCAGAAATCCATATTATTCCAAAAGGGTTCACATACTTTTTTTGCAACTGTATGTGTGTGTGTGTGTTTTATGTGTGTGTGTTTATTTGTGTACATGTTTGTGTGTGTGCATATGTGTTTTATATGTGTGTGCATTTATGTGTGCATGTGTGTATGTTTATATGTGTGTGCATGTTTATGTGTGTGTTTTATATGCACTGGTGAGGCACAGGCAGGCTGCATGACGGGCACTGGTAGGATGCTGGGCACAGGCAGGCTGCATGACAGGCACTGGTAGGCTGCAAATGATGGGCACTGGTAGGCTGGATATGATGGGCACTGGTGAGGCTGCATTGATCTCCTGTACCATGTCCACAGTCTCTGACCATTTCCTGTATCATGTCCGCAGTCTGACTATCTCTTGTACCATGTCCCCAGTCTCTGACCATCTCCTGTACCATGTCCCCAGTCTCTGACCATCTCCTGTTTAAAAATATTTTAAAAAACAGTCACTTTCGTATCGGTGCTGTTTCGGTATCGGTTTTCGGGATCTTGTATTTTTCATTTTCGGTATCGGTTTCGGCGGCAGGAACCCTCTCTCCCTCCGGGTGAACATCACATGACGTCCTGGACTTGTGGGGGGATATCTGAATGATGCCTGCAGCTAGAGGCATCATTCAGATATCCTTCTCTTCAGCCAGCGATTCTGCGCACCATAAGAACAATCATAGTGGCGGTTCCACCGCTTGATCATTCTTATAGGCGGCGGGAGGGAACACCCCCCTCCCACCGCCATCCGGTGCTTCTCCGGGCTCTCCCGTGCCATTGGGGGCCCGGAGAAAAAATCGTCCGGTGGCGGTGGTCACATGACAAGCATAGAGATGACTGGTGACCAGATGGTCACCAAACATCTCTATGACCGTCGGAGGCCCGGGCGCGATGTGATGACGTCACGCCCGGGTTCTCAAAAGTAAACAAAGCCGCCATTGCGGCTAGTAAGCATGAGATCGGTGAGAGAGGAGAGATGTGGGGTCTTATTGACCCCGCATCTCTCCATAAAGAGGACCTGTCACACACATTCCTATTACAAGGGATGTTTACATTCCTTGTAATAGGAATAAAAGTGATCAAAAAAAAAAAAGTGTAAAAAAAAAAAAAAAAAATGTAAAACGCCCCTGTCCCCAAAAGCTCGTGCTCAGAAGCGAACGCACATGCAAGTCCCGCCCACATATGTAAATGCCGTTTAAACTACATATGTGAGTTATCGCTGCGGGCATTAGAGTGCATGCAACAATTCTAGCACTAGACCTCCTCTGTAACTCTAACCTGGTAACCTGTAAAAATTTTCAAATCGTCGCCTATGGAGATTTTTAAAGTACCGAAGTTTGGCACCATTCCATGAGTGTGCGCAATTTTAAAGCGTGACATGTTAGGTATCTATTTACTCAGCGCAACATAAGCGTTCATATTTTACAAAAAAAATGGGCTAACTTTACTGTTTTGTTATTTTTTAATTCATGAAACCATTTTTTTTCCTAAAAAAAGGCGTTTGAAAAATTATTGCGCAAATACCGTGCAAGATAAAAAGTTGCAACGACCGTCATTTTATTCCCTAGGGTGTCTGCTAAAAAACATATATAATGTTTGGGGGTTCTGGGTAATTTTCTAGCAAAAGAATGATGATTTGTACATGTAGGAGAGAAGTGCTAGAATAGGCCCGGTATGGAAGTGGTATAAAAAGCCCTGTATTGAAAGGGTTAATCAGGTTTGAAAAAAAAAATTGCAGGAAATGATTAGAAAGATTACGGTACATTTTACATTAATCCCACTTCAGCTACTCAACGGAAAAAAATCCTTATTAGGTATTACAGTTATCACTTCCAAATGCCAAATACATACTGAACTGAAAAGTATTTTCACAGCTGACAGTGCAACTTACACACCCCATTTCCTGACTCTAATTAAGATTGGTATGGAAGCGTAGCATTCAACATTAGATGGCCTACCATTGCCATATAAAGCCAATTATGGTGCAACACTGAAAAAGTCTTCTAGGAAGGAATGTGGGCAAATGAAAAAAAAATAAAAAAAGATTACTTTCAGAAAGTACAGTATTAAGTCACACCACTAAATTAAGTGGAAAGCCAGCTGATTTGATGGGCAAAATGAATGATTGTTTATGACATTTGGTACATTACAGTCATCTAGTTAGGGTTAGGATCTACTGTACACAGTAAATAGCTTACTGTGTCTTGTCTTCATTTTTTTTTTTTATTCCTGTATTACGGGATTAGATTCAGGACCATTTAGAATATAGGTTTATCTGTAAGTATAGGGTTTAGCTAGAAGGTCAGCAGGTGAAAAGGATATATACAGAACAATTAAGACCAGACCACAAAAACCCACTCCAAATTTGCTTCAGATGCGTTTCTGCATGCATGTTTTTAATGCGTTTTTGACGTGTTTCAGCATTTTTTTTTAAGAATTTCCGGATGTATTCCAGATGCTTCTTTTCTTTTCTTTCACTGACTGGGGTCCAGTGCATTTTTCATGCGTTTTTAATGTGTACTGGTGCATTTTTTATATGTTTTACCGCGTTACAGTACAGTCCAGTGCAGGGAAAATGCACCATGTTCTACTTTCTTTGTTCTGGAGCTAGAAAGCACTGGAACTGACCACACTGGTGTGAACTTTGCCATTGAAAATCATATGGTCTACTTTCCATAAGTTTTTGATGCATATAAAATGTACAGGACTGCATGTGGTGTGAACTGGCCCTTAAGAGTGAGTTAAGCAGAGTATACCTTGACCTTCCAGCATTAAAACTGATGTGTGAAAGTCAAAAAGCCCACCCACAGAACATCTTGGATGCATTAAGGAATTTCTCACAAATCTGGAATCACCGTATGTACAATATCTTCCATGCGCTGGGTTATTCCCTGCCAACCTGGAAGAATTCTTTCATGCACTGGGCTACAAATATGGATAATATATACCTTACCAAAGGTATATGCTTAACAGTAGTAAAGTATATATTTTTTTGTATTTAGGGAAAAGACCAATTATTGAACAACTTTGACGATTTGTGTTTTAAAATGTCTTGCTAACGTCTGCCTATCACTTACGACTTCTTTATCTTTTAATCCTCGGCTATGTTCCATTTCAAGCTTTTGCCATGACTGCTGCCTTAGGTTGCATTTTTCAGGATGGCTCCTTTCTCTAGTAGTGTCCTATAGAGTAGGGATGAGCTTTGAGTTCGAGTCGAACTCATGTTCGACTCGAACATTGCCTGTTCGCCGAACAGCGAACAAATTGGGGTGTTCGCGGAAAATTCGAAAAATCTATGGGAGAAATCTAAAGTGCTAATTATAAAGGCTTATATGCAAGTTATTGTCCTAAAAAGTGTTTGGGGACCCTGGTCCTGCCCCAGGGGACATGTATCAATGCAAAAAGAAGTTTTAAAAACGGCAGTTTTTTCGGGAGCAGTGATTTTAATATTGCTTAAAATGAAAAAATAAAAGTGAAATATTCCTTTAAATTTCGTACCTGGGGGGTGTGTATGATATGCATGTAAAGTGGCGCTTGTTTCCCGTGCTTAGAACTGTCCCTGCAAAAAATGTCATTTTTGAAAGAAAAAAAGTCATTTAAAACTCACTCGCGGCTATTAATGAATTGTCGGCTCCCGGCAATACATACAAAAGTCATTGATAAAAAAAAAAAAAAAAAAAGCGTGGGGGTTCCCCAGAATTCAATTACCAGGCCCTTCAGGTCTGGAATGGATATTAAGGGGAACCCCGCCGCAAATTAAAAAAAAATGGCGCGGAGTCCCCCTAAAAATCCATACCAGACCCCTTATCCGAGCAAACAACCTGGCCGGCCGCAGGGGAAAAGGGGGGGACGAGAGAGCGCCCCCCTCCCTCCTGAACCGTACCAGGCCACATGCCCTCAACATGGGGAGGATGTCCCCATGTTGATGGGGACAAGGGCCTCATCCCCACAACCCTTGCCCGGTGGTTGTGGGGGTCTGCGGGCGGGGGGGCTTATCGGAATCTGGAAGACCCCTTTAACAAAGGGGACCCCCAGATCCCGGCCCCCCCTATGTGAATTGGTAAGGGGTACATTGTACCCCTACCATTTCACGAAGAAAGCGTAAAAAAATGTTTAAAAAAACACACAAACACCTTGAAAAAGTCCTTTATTTAAAAACAAAAAAACAAAAAAAAAACATTCCAGCGGTGAAATCCAGTGTCCCGCGGCGATCCGGATGTCCAGCGCTGTCCTTCATTGGTTGTGCCTGAGCGGACCTGATGGGGAACTCCCTCTCAGTATTTTAAATGTATAGACCCGCCCCTTCTAAAGTTCCCCATCAGGTCCGCTCAGCGGACCAGATGCGGAACATGAGAAGGGGCGGGTCTATACATGTATTACCAAAGTGAGAGCAGTTCCCCATCAGGTCCGCCCCCTCGGTATGTCGGACCAGCCTACGTCATTGGCTTGAGCGGGGAACTTCCTTCACTGTGTAATTTAAATTTACATAGTGAAGGAAGTTCCCCGCTCAAGCCAATGACGTAGGCGGGTCTGACATACCGAGGGGGCGGACCTGATGGGGAACTGCTCTCACTTTGGTAATACATGTATAGACCCGCCCCTTCTCATGTTCCGCATCTGGTCCGCTAAGCGAACCTGATGGGGAACTTTAGAAGGGGCGGGTCTATACATTTAAAATACTGAGAGGGAGTTCCCCATCAGGTCCGCTCAGGCACAACCAATGAAGGACAGCGCTGGACATCGGGATCGCCGCGGGACACTGGATTTCACCGCTGGAATGTTTTTTTGTTTTTTTTAAATAAAGGACTTTTTCAAGGTGTTTGTGTGGTTTTTTTAAACATTTTTTTTACGCTTTCTTCGTGAAATGGTAGGGGTACAATGTACTCCTTACCAATTCACATAGGGGGGGCGGGATCTGGGGGTCCCCTTTGTTAAAGGGGTCTTCCAGATTCCGATAAGCCCCCCGCCCGCAGACCCCCACAACCACCGGGCAAGGGTTGTGGGGATGAGGCACTTGTCCCCATCAACATGGGGACATCCTCCCCATGTTGAGGGCATGTGGCCTGGTACGGTTCAGGAGGGAGGGGGGGCCGCTCTCTCGTCCCCCCCTTTTCCCCTGCGACCGGCCAGGTTGCGTGCTCGGATAAGGAGTCTGGTATGGATTTTTAGGGGGACTCCACACCATTTTTTTTTAAATTTGGGGTGGAGTTCCCCTTAAAATCCATGCCAGATCTGAAGGGCCTGGTAATTGAATTCTGGGGAACCCCCACGCTTTTTTTTTTTTTTTTTTATCAATGACTTTTGAATGTATTGCCGGGAGCCGACAATTCATTAATAGCCGCGAGTGAGTTTTAAATGACTTTTTTTCTTTCAAAAATGTCATTTTTTGCAGGGACAGTTCTAAGCACGGGAAACATGCGCCACTTCACATGCATATCATACACACCCCCCAGGTACGAAATTTAAAGGAATATTTCACTTTTATTTTTTTCATTTTAAGCATTATTAAAATCACTGCTCCCGAAAAAACAGCCGTTTTTAAAACTTTTTTTTGCATTGATACATGTCCCCTGGGGCAGGACCCGGGTCCCCAAACACTTTTTAGGACAATAACTTGCATATTAGCCTTTATAATTAACACTTTAGATTTTGAACGTTCGAGTCCATTGTATTTAATAGGGTTCTAAAGTTCACACGAACATTTTGTCTGTTCGCAGGTTCTGGTGCGAACCGAACAGGGGGGTGTTTGGCTCATCCCTGCTATAGAGTACCCCTTGCATGTAGGGACTAGAGTTGTGCCACTCCAAACTGTGTGCATCAATAGAAACACACAGCACCATAGCCTAGGGTAGCAAGACACTTCCATGAGCCTCCCTCATCCCAGCTAAATGACAGTCTCAGGGCTGCATTGTCCACTGTTAACTCTCATTTGAAGCAGCACTTCCTAACCAATCCAAGCATAAAGTGACAGTGAGTACCTGTCAAAACTAGGTACTCACCCCTCCCCCAAAACAAATTTAAATAACCTCCAAAAATGTTGGGTTGGGGGAAGCAGAGCTTCCCTTTTCAGGTGAAGTTCCACACTAATGTACCCTTTTTGCATCCACTTTCCACTGTTCTCCTGAAGGCACTAGTGACGTAGCCCCAGCCGCACAGCTGCCCTCTAGGAAAGCAATGTCGCTAGTGCCATCAGGGAGATCTTGTACCTAAGCTGCCAGACCTTCCATTATTCTCATACTGCATATATGTGAGATAAAGCATATGATGCCAAACGGGGGGCTGGAAAGGCATTTTTCAGGCCAAACACATTTTCTGCAAAAACAGAAATGCAATTGCTGATCCTGTCAGAATTCCAATGTTCTTGTAACTTCCTGTGAACTGAACTGATGTTGAAAATATTATTGGCTTTCCCAGCTCTCTATGTGGACTACAGAACACCTTCTGTCTATGTAATGGTGATAAGGAGAGGAGCAGGTGTTTGCAGTCCAAATCAGGAAAGAAAACTAAGGTGAAAAAGCTGCACCTCAATAGATACAGTACAGCAAGTGAGCTTCGTCAGTCTAGAACAAGAAGTGTGCTACTGGCAGGAACACCAGATGAAAATAAAGGGAAAACCCAGAGAAGAAAATTAATACAGCCACCACATCCAAGGATTGATATACTGCCATATATTGCATTTTGGTTCTTAAGTTTAGAAATGCTTTAAGGCTATAGAGAGAGCAATACAAAATATTTGTAGCCATTATGAAAAATGACTACAGCAGACATTTTGCATACTGTCACGCTTAACACCTGCACAAAATAATAATAAGAAGACCAATTATAGCGTAACACTACAATGCTTTGCTTTCCGTCAAAATATGGAATTTATTTTTTCCCTGTCAGTTTGTTAAGTTAACCTTTGTGTTCATGGATTAATATACCAGGCAAACCGAGATAAAATATAAGCTGCAAATGTTCTAAATACAATCAACAAAAAGCTTTTCCTTTCAGCTGACTTGTACACTAAAATACATATAAATGCATCAACACATGGGTACATCTATTCACTTTTCAGATATGTGCTAAAATTTCACCTCTCACCCAAAATTATAATCGTTCACAGCTTATCAAACTGATTTCAGGTGTTTCACTGCCATGGATCCTATTTCATCTTTTTAAATTAAACTTTTAATCCAATTTACAGCTGAAAGGTATTAAGCAATTAAAGCCCATTTATTTGACAAAAGCTATAACAAAATTCATGCTGTAATACATACCCGAGACAGACTTGACTACTGATTAGAACATCCTTCAAACACGCAGAAGAAATGTCCTACTGCTAGCTAAAAAGTAACAAAAGTAATTGTGAAAAGAACACTCTCCTGTGAAAGATGAAAATTAAGCCCAGGATGTTTTGTTTTTTTTTTACAGAGGATTTTCATCAATCTGGTGTTCTGGCTTTAAAGTGGAACTACACTGCATCTGAGCACCACAAACCAAAACACAATTTTTAATCAAAATAACGTTTATTGAGCATAGTAGAGTACATAAATACAAGGGTAAGAAGTGCAACATGCACTATACTTGTGAATCAATCCAAACGACATACATAGCGGCTTGGTACACATCAAAGGGAAGATTATATGCATATTAAGAGAGAAACCAGCGGAATGGCAAGGCAAGAAGTGGGGTCAAAAAGGGGGGAGGGGGGGTGCACGCAAGGGAGACAGAGAGAAATACATCTAGCTGTTCACATCACACGTGGAGGCGTCCTCCAGCCATCTATCCCAGATTTTATGATATTTCTTAGGGCAACCCCTGTGGATATAGAGTACTTTTTTGTAGGGAAGGGTGGTGTTGACAGCTCTAATCCATTGCTGTAGTGTGGGTGGGGTCCCCCTCAACCACAACCTGGCAATCTGAAGTCTGGCAAGGAATAATGTTTCTTGTAGAAATATATTTAAGTACTTTTCGTCTTCAGAGAGCGAGAGGAGCCCCAGCACACACTGTGGGGGGCAGAGAGACAGGGGGGAGCCCATGCGGTCGTGAAGGAATCGGACCACCTGGATCCAGAACCCTTGTATGGACGGACAGGTCCACAATAAATGGTAGAAGGAGGCATTGGGGTGGCTGCAGCTGGGGCAGTTAGGGTCGTGGCCTTGTCTATACTTAGAGATACGGTTGGGTGTCAGGTATGATCTGTGGAGGATATATAGTTGGGTAAGGCGGTCAGAGAGTTTAGGAGAGACGGTCTGACAGTTAGTGAGAGCCCCTGCCCAGTCCTCATCAGTCACAGCGCCTAGGTCGGGCTCTCATCGCGTCTTTAGCTGGTATGCAGCGGAGGTTGCAGTGGGTTGCAGGAGATGTGTCGATTTGGGAGATAAGCTTCTTGTGGTCCGTTCCCAAGACTATGTCCACCAACAATGGAACCTTGAGGGTTGGGATGGAGTCACCAAACTGTGCATTTAGTGCGTGTCGGAGTTGAAGGTATCGGAAGAACATGTGGTTGGGTAATGCGAAGTCATCTTTGAGCGTTTGGAATGACTTAACCGATCCGCGAGCTATGACAGGTAAATAACACCCTTGTCAATCCACAGCCCACGGTCAGGGATAGAAGCAAGTTCAGGAAGGAGGGGGTTATCCCTGGGGGGAGTGTGGGAGTGAGGGGAGGGCGCCTCACCGAGGCGCATGGCAAGTTGCCAGACCTTGCAGTGGTGATGCAGCATGTGCCTTCCATCCTCGGTTCGGGGCAGAGCGCGGGGCCCACAGAACAGAAGCTGTAAGGGGTGGCTCAACGGGCCAGGGGCCCAAGAGCAAACCATGGTGGAATAACGCTCTCTGTCAGATTGGTTAAAGTGGAAGAAGTGGGAGAGTTGAGATGCTATATAGTACATGGAAAGGTCCGGGAGTGCAGTACCGCCTAAGTCAGTCGAGCACTTCAGGACTTGCCAGGACAATTTGTGTCGGGAGGAGCCCCAGACGAACGTGTTAAGAATGGATTCCATGGTTTTAAATATGCATGGGGGGAGGTATAGCGGGGCCTTCCAGAAGACATAAAGCAATTCGGGTAGGAGGATCATTTTGACCAGATTAATTTGGCCCATAACTCCTAGTGGGAGACGGGTGTCAGGGTCACCTGTGGCCAGGTGACAGATGCACACCGTAGGGGGACAGGAGTGCACCGCGAGGTAGTGAACCCTATGGCTGGCTTCTGTGGATAGGAAACTGGGTGGTTGTGGAAAGCGGGACCAGAGGAGCACAGCCGGGATCCCAACGGAAGCGAGAGCCAAGATTCCCCAGGGCGCGGAGTCTAAGACCCAGCTGGTCTTCTCCAGGGCCTCTAGTGGTGAGGATGTTACGCTGCAGGCTGGGACCAGGTCGCGGCCCCTGGAGTTTCCTAGCTCACGCCCCGTAGGATAAGGGGAAGCAGCAGCACACGATAGAGAGAACCGAATAACAAGCCGAAGGTCAGGGGCCACAAGCAGACAAGGATAACGAAGAACGAGCCGAAGGTCAAGGGTCACGAGCAGACAGGGATGGTCGGGGACAAGCCAATAACGTAACAGAGAGACAGACGTAGCACACGGCAGGCAGGAACCCAAACACACAATGCCTAACAAACACGTTGATCAGCAAAGCAGGCTTGCAGTGCACAGGTTAATATAGTGTTCAGTGATAGGGCCTGGGGTGGAGTCAGGCTGGGAGGAGATTATAAAGGAAGCCAGGTGAAGGAGGTCTGGTCTCTAGATGAACACATGAGGAGGAAGGTAAGATGGCAGACAGACATTAATGCATATCCATGACAGTACCCTCCCTCTTACGAGGCCTCCCCCTTCCCCGCCTGGGCCCAGGTTTAGAGGGAAACTTCAGATGAAACTCCTTTAACAGACGAGGTGCAAAGACCTCAGATGCAGTGATCCAAGACCTCTCCTCAGGACCAAACCCTTTCCAATGAACGAGGTACTGAAGAACGCCTTTACAGAGTCGGGAGTCCAGAATTTGACTGATCTCGTACTCCTGATTATCCTCAGAGACAGGCGCCACGGTAGGAAGAGGACGAGAGAATTTATTGAGGACTAAAGGCTTTAGAAGAGCAACATGAAAGGAGTTAGTGATTTTAAGGCTCTTAGGAATCTGGAGTTTGAAACAAACCGGATTCAGTTTAGCAGTTACCGTGTATGGACCGATGAATCGTGGAGCAAACTTCAGAGAAGGAACTCGGAGCTTGATGTTCCTGGTAGAGAGCCAGACTTTGTCCCCTGGCTGAAGAGAAGGCGGTTTACGCCTGCGGCGGTCGGCAAAGCCTTTGAATTTTTCAGCAGCTGCCCGGAGGGAATCATGAACGTGACCCCAAACGGAATTGAGAGACTCCTGAAGCGAAGCCAAAGCTGGAATGTCTGGAGAACAGATCATAGGAAGAGGAAGTTGAGGGTGTTTTCCATAAACTGTGAAAAAGGGTGTCTTCTGCGAACTGGTATTCACATGATTGTTATGGGAGAATTCTGCCCACGGGAGTAGAGAGGACCAATCGTCATGGTGAGAAGACACAAAGGTGCGAAGAAAGACCTCTAACTCCTGATTAACCCTCTCAGTCTGTCCATTGGATTGGGGATGGTAAGAAGAAGAAAAATCCAAGACAATATTGAGGGATTTGCAAAAGGCTCTCCAAAAACGAGACGTGAATTGGACTCCCCTGTCGGAAACAATATGAGAAGGGACCCCATGTAGGCGGAGAATTTCTCGAATGAAAATGGGAACCAAGGCAGGGGCAGAAGGAAGACCAGGAAGAGGAACAAAATGAGCCATCTTGGAGAATCGATCGATTACCACCCAAATGACTGTATTATTCTCAGACAGTGGGAGATCGGTGATAAAATCCATGGCAATATGGGCCCAGGGTTCCTTAGGAATAGGCAAGGGCATGAGGAGACCAGCAGGAGCTTGTGTGGAGGATTTGGACTGAGCACAGACATGACAAGCTTTAACGTAGTCTTTGACGTCTGAGCGGAGATTAGGCCACCAGTAGTGACGACTGATGAGTAGGAAGGATCAGAGGAATCCAGAATGCCCTGCCACCTTGGAATCATGTCCCCAACGAAGGATCTTAGCTCTTAGCCCAGTGGGGACAAAGGTCTTACCAGGCGGAATTTTAGACTTCAGGGTGGTAGAGTGGGCAACAATGCATGAGGTGGGAATGATCGGCTCAGGTTCAGGGGCGGACTCCTCGTCCAAAGTGTCAAATGACCTAGAGAGCGCATCAGCCCGACCGTTGCAGGAACCAGGTTTGTAGGTAATCGTGAAATTAAAACGGGCAAAGAAGAGACTCCACCTGGCCTGTCTAGGATTCAGACGTTTAGCATTCTGTAGATACTGTAAATTCTTGTGATCGGTAAAGATCGTTATGGAGTGAGGGGAACCCTCCAAGAGATGACGCCACTCCTCTAACGCCAATTTAATTGCGAGAAGTTCCCGATCACCGATGGCATAATTCCTCTCTGCCTGAGAAAATTTTTTGGAGAAGAACGCACATGGTTGGCGTCTCTTCTCAAAGATTTGAAGAAGCACAGCTCCCACCCCCATTGAGGAAGCGTCCACTTCAATAAAAAATGCATTCCCAGGATTTGGTCTCCTCAAGAGGGGGCCAGAAACAAAGGCCTGTTTCAGGTTGTGAAATGCAGAGACAGCTTCGGGAGGCCAGTCTCTGGCATTCACACCCTTCTTGGTCAAAGCGATAATAGGCGCGGCAATGGAAGAGTAATTCCTTATGAACTGCCTATAATAATTAGTGAAGCCAAGAAAGCGCTGTGTGGCCTTGAGGCTAGCAGGAAGAGGCCAGTTGGTGATAGCCAAGACCTTCCCAGGGTCCATACGAAGCCCCGAACATGAGACAAAGCACCCCAAAAACAGGACCTCAGAACATTCAAAGGAACATTTCTCCAGCTTGGCATAGAGATTGTTCTCTCTAAGACGTTGAAGTACAGTGCGGACATGGTTTCTGTGGACGAGCAGATTTTCAGAAAAGATCAGAATGTCATCCAGATAGATGACAACAAACTGGTACAGCAGATCTCTGAAGATTTCATTGACAAAGTTTTGAAACACGGCTGGAGCATTACACAGACCAAAAGGCATCACCAGATATTCGTAATGCCCGTCTCTAGTGTTAAATGCAGTCTTCCATTCGTCACCCTCCCGTATTCGAATGAGATTGTACGCGCCTCTGAGATCCAACTTGGTGAAAATGGAGGCACCCTTCAACCTATCGAATAGCTCAGATATTAAGGGTAAGGGGTATCGATTTTTAATAGTAACCGCATTTAAACCCCGATAATCGATGCAGGGTCTTAAGGTACCATCCTTTTTGGCAACAAAAAAGAACCCTGCCCCTGCAGGCGATGAGGATTTCCAGATGAACCCTCTCTCCAGATTCTCTGCTACATACTCCGACATGGCCTGGGTCTCTGGGATGGACAGAGGGTAGGTACGACCCCTGGGTAGAGTTGCTCCAGGGACAAGATCAATAGCACAGTCAAAAGACCTGTGGGGAGGAAGCACCTCAGCTGATTTTTTACAGAACACATCCCGGTAATCGCTGTATGCGGCGGGAAGATCAGAAGAAACAGAAGTGGCAGCAACCGGAAGACTCTCCTTGGGGGTCACCTTGAGAAGACACGACGAGAAACATGAGGAACCCCAGGCCAGGATCTGCCCAGAGACCCAGTCCACATGTGGAGAGTGGAGCTGTAGCCAAGGGAGGCCCAATACAACTGGGGTAGAGGCCTTGGGTAGAATAAGAAAGGATATCCACTCCTGGTGGAGAATCCCTACCGACATCCTAATGGGTAGCGTCTGGAAGCGAATAGGGCCCCCTGGGAGAACAGTGCCATCAATTGCCGAGACTACCAATGGGGTAGTGAGAGGTGAAAGGGTAAGCTTCATAGAAGAAGCAGTTCTCCAATCCATGAAATTGCCGGCAGCCCCGGAATCCAGGTATGCAAGGGTTGACTGAGGAGAAGTGCCTACATGAAGGGACACCGGCAAGAGCAGGCGAGAAGGTGATGTTTCTGGGTCCAATACTCCACCTTCCAAATGTATTAGACCCGAGCGTTTCCCGGACGAAGCGAGCAGGAGTCACGAAAATGACCCTTGCCCCCACAATAGAGGCACAAGCCCAGAGTTCTGCGCCTAGCACGTTCTTCGGGGGTTAGTCTGGTCCGGCCCAGCTGCATAGGTTCTTCAGCAGGTAGAGGATGCTCCACGGAATGAAGGGAGGGGAGCTCAGACTGGCTAGGACCCAGAGAGTGCTGGCGTCTTTTTTCTAAGGACCTCTCTTGAAAACGAATGTCGATCTGGTTGCATAATGAAATTACATCGTCCAGACCGACGGGAATGGCTCTTCCCGCTAATTCGTCTTTCACTCGGTCAGAGAGGCCATGTAAAAAGGTAGCGACCAGGGCCTCATTATTCCAGCTCAATTCAGCTGTGTGGATACGGAACTGAAGAGCATATTGCCCCACTGAACTAGATTCTTGGCGAAGACGTAAGACGGCACTAGCCGCTGAAGAAGCCCGAGCCGGCTCTTCGAAGATATTACGAAAGAGCTTCAAGAATTCGGACAGACTGGAAACCACCGGATCGTTCCTCTCCCACAGGGGGGCAGCCCAGGCCAAAGCTTCACCGGAGAGGAGGGAAATGATATAGGCTACCTTAGCCCGGTCAGATAGGAAGCTTTGAGGCTGAAGCTCAAAATGAATAGTGCATTGGCTGAGAAACCCCCTGCAGGCCTTGGAGTCCCCAGAGAAACGGAACGGAGCTGGCAATCTTAGTGAGTGTGAGGCTGCGACTGGTGCGATAGGTACAGCCGCTGGTTGTACTTGGGGTTGCGGATTCGGGGTTCCCAAGGAGACCTGAAGCTGCTCGAATCGAGAAGCCAGATCCTGGAGGAATCGCATCACCTGGGTCTGATTTGATTCCTGGGTCTCAAGTCTGCGAACTATGCCCTGCAATGGATCATCCGCGGGAAGCGGGATGTCAGCCGGGTTCATGGCTGATCAAACTGTCAGGGTCACCTGTGGCCAGGTGACAGATGCACACCGTAGGGGGACAGGAGTGCACCGCGAGGTAGTGAACCCTATGGCTGGCTTCTGTGGATAGGAAACTGGGTGGTTGTGGAAAGCGGGACCAGAGGAGCACAGCCGGGATCCCAACGGAAGCGAGAGCCAAGATTCCCCAGGGCGCGGAGTCTAAGACCCAGCTGGTCTTCTCCAGGGCCTCTAGTGGTGAGGATGTTACGCTGCAGGCTGGGACCAGGTCGCGGCCCCTGGAGTTTCCTAGCTCACGCCCCGTAGGATAAGGGGAAGCAGCAGCACACGATAGAGAGAACCGAATAACAAGCCGAAGGTCAGGGGCCACAAGCAGACAAGGATAACGAAGAACGAGCCGAAGGTCAAGGGTCACGAGCAGACAGGGATGGTCGGGGACAAGCCAATAACGTAACAGAGAGACAGACGTAGCACACGGCAGGCAGGAACCCAAACACACAATGCCTAACAAACACGTTGATCAGCAAAGCAGGCTTGCAGTGCACAGGTTAATATAGTGTTCAGTGATAGGGCCTGGGGTGGAGTCAGGCTGGGAGGAGATTATAAAGGAAGCCAGGTGAAGGAGGTCTGGTCTCTAGATGAACACATGAGGAGGAAGGTAAGATGGCAGACAGACATTAATGCATATCCATGACAACGGGACCAGATCTGCGTCTTGTTTTTCACAATGGCGAAGAAGGGTTCAATGTTGAGGGAAATATAGTCGAGGAGGGATCTGGTGATGTGGATACCCAGGTATTTAATAGTGTTAGCTCTGACCATGTCTAGAGGGAGGATTTGGGATTTGGTCCAATTTATCTGGAGTCCCGAGAATGCCCCGAAGGCCGTGATGACCTAGAGGGCAGTCTGGAGTGAGGGGCCGGCATCAGCAAGGTAAAGAAGCATATCGTCAGCGTAGAGGCTGAGGACTTCAGTCAGCTGACCACAATGAAGGCCTCTGAAATCTGGGTGGCACCTGAGGGCTATGGCCAGGGGCTCCACCGCCAGAGCTTAAAGAAGGGGTGAAATGAGGAAGCCTTGGCGCGTGCCACGGGAAAGCGGAAAGGATGTGGAGACCCTGCCGTTGACCTGAATACGCGCCAATGGGGCCTGGTAAAGAAGTTGGAGCCACTTTAGGAATTTCGGGCCAAAGCCGAATCTACGAAGGCATTCTCACAAGTAGCTCCACTCAACAGAGTCAAACGCCTTAGCGGCGTCTAAGCTGACCACCACTCTGGAGCCCACGTCTGCATGCTGGGATTGGAGGTTCATGTGGAGTCGCCTGAGATTGAAGGCTGTGTTTTTGTCTGGCATGAATCCAGTCTGGTTGGGGTGTATAAGACTGAGGATGACCTTGTTTAGGCGCAGAGCTAGGATTTTAGCGAGAATTTTAACGTCGCGCTGGAGTAGGGATATGGGCCTATATGATTCAGGAAACAATGGGTCCTTGCCTGGTTTAGGTATAAGAACGATAAGAGCCTCTCCCATGGACGCCGGGAGTGCGCTCGTATCGAAGATATGTGCATAAAGCTCACAGAGTTTTGGGGTAAGAGTCTCGCTAAATTGTTTATAAAACTCGAGGGGGAGTCCGTCCGAGCCTGGTGCCTTGGAAGTGGGGAGCTGTGCCAGGGCCTCCGTAATTCAGTCTGTGGTGATGGGCGCCTCCAGTTGAGAGGCCTGGAGGGGTGTGAGAGTAGGGAAATCTATGTTCTACAGAAACGTCGAGAGTTCATCTTGGGAGTGACGGGTGGTGGAGGTGCAGAGCACAGAGTAGAAGGACTTGAATTCCTCGGCCACTAGGTCAGGATCCGATATCCTAGCCCCATAGGCCCCATAGGCCGATTGAAGAGAGTGATCAAGGTGGGCCATGTAGGCGAGGAGCTTGCCAGCTCGTTCGCGGAGTTCAAATGTGAGTTGCTTACCAAAGAAGATACCCTGCTTGGCCTTTTCAAAGTGTAGTTGGTCCGTGAGTCTGGCCTGCATACGTACAAGGGAAGCGTTTGCGGCTGTGGGGTCAGTTTGAAAGGTTTGTTCGAGGGTGTTAAGGCGGTCCTCTGCCTGGCAGAGCAGCACCTTGGAAGTGGCCTTATGCCTATTGATTCGCGTGGAAAGGATCATACGGGCGTGCATTTTAAAGGCTTCCCATATGAATCCGACCGAGGCAGAGGCATCATTTGCGTGGAAATAATGATTCCACTCAAGCTGGATGGCATCCAGGTCGGGGAGGGTGGTGAGCCAGAACGGGTTAAACCGCCAAATCCGAACAGAGGGGGGGGGGTTGGCAGCCTCAGCCTGATCCAGTACGGGGAGTGGTCGGAGAGCACTCTGGTGCCAAAGCCTGCATCAAGGAGATGGGGCAGAAGGGGGGGGCAGGAGGATAAGGTCTATGCGAGACATTGCGGAGCGTGCAGGGGTGAAACAGGAAAAGCGTGACTGTGTCGGGTACTTATGTCTCCAGGTGTCAATGAGGGCAAATTCCGTGAGGAAATTCCCGAATCTGGTAGTGACAGGTGTTAGAGGTGAAGGAGTGATGGGACTCTGTCAAGGCAAGGGGTAATGACCATATTAAAGTCACCGGCCCATATAGCCGGCACCGTGGGGTGTTGGGCCATAAAGGCCACCCCCAGCTGCAGCATAGCAAATTGAAATGGGGGGATGTAAAAGGCCAGGAGGAGAACCTCGAGGCCCCCAATAGTGGCATGCAAAACTAAAGATCTGCCCTGGGGGTCCGACTGCAGAGTGTGTAACTGGAATTGCACAGTTTTGTCTATAAGGATTGCGACTCCACGGGAGTTGGAGGTGTGTGGGGCCTGGTAGAGCCAGCCCACCCATGGTTTTTTGAGGCACATCTGCTTCTGACCTGCCAGATGGGTCTCGACCAGAATGGAGACGTCAGCCCTGAGAGATTTAAGGTGGGAGAGGGCCGCCGTTCGCTTAGCCCTCTCGCCAAGACCCCGGACATTCCAGGTTACAATTTTTAGGGAAGCCATGGTGGTCGGAGGGGGGGGGGGCAAATAAGTGCAGTCTGACACCCAGGGGACAGCATACAGCACAAAACATTGAAGACAGCAAAGTGAATGTCATAGCAGGATATACATGCGTGCCAGGCACCCGAGGGCCGGGGGGCCAGTCCGGGGGCGCCAAGCCACTGCTAAGAGAGGGATCAGACACATGGGCAACAATAGTGGAGGGGAAATGAAATGGATTATTACAGTATGTCAGCATGGATTAAAAAAAAAAAAAACATACAAAAACATAGAACAAACTGTCTGCATGAGCACTGGACCAGCAAGGCAGATTCAACACACTGCCAGCCATTACAAAAGGGAGAGCAGTGGCTGGCCAGGGAAACAGTGAAAGTTTGGCAATAGGCCAAGGTGGCACGGGTGGGGGAACCAGCCGGGTCGGGGGCGATCAAACTGGAGAGCGCACAATGGTGCAGGGGGGGGTATCCAGTCTTGGGGGATGTAGGTGCAGGTGAGCCGCCCGAGACACAATAAGCAGCAATCATAGTGGGGGGGAGCGGAGTTTAGGAATGCAGCCAGGGGAGAAGCGGGACAGTCAGTGGAGCACAACGGGCAGTGAAAAAATAAAAATGGGGGGAGGGGAGGTAATAAAACAGAGTGCTGGGCATATGGCTTACTCACGGTTCCAGAGGGGGTAAAGGAGAAGCGGGCAAAGCAGAGAGGATGATCCTCCGGCGTCAGGCAGTCAGCAGGAACGGTGCATAGGGAAAGAGAATCTAGGCATGAGCTGGACCGGCCACGCCCTGGTTCTCCAGCCAGGAGAGGGCGGTCTGTGGATCCTCAAAGAACTGTGCTTTGCCTTCGCTCACCACGTGGAGCTGTGCTGGGAAGAGCATCGCGTACGGTAGGTGATGTATGCGTAGTTGCCTTTTGACCTCAGTGAAGCGGGCTCTCTTCTTCTGGACTTCAGCTGAGAAGACTGGAAACACCGCCACGGTGACGATGCCGATGGGGATGTTGCCTCTTTCCCTGGTTAGCCTGAGGATTGCATCACGGTCACGGTAGTTCAGGAACTTGGCGATGAAAGTACGTGGCGGGGCTCCGGCCGGGGGAGGCTTTGCGGCAAGGCGGTGAGCGCGCTCCACCATGAACGTTGTGGAGAAGGCCTCCCTGCCAAAGGTCTTGATGAGCAGGTTTTCCAGGTACGTGGGGGGGTCTGCACCCTCGGATCTCTCGGGGATCCCCACAAAGCGCAGGTTGCACCTCCTGAGGCGATTCTCCATGTCGTCCTGTTTAGATAGGACAGCATTCAGTTGGTATTATAGCTGTTTGGTGGTGACCTGCAATGGGTTTAGGCCCTCCTCCACGTGGCCAATTTGGCGTTCCGCTCGGTCACCCTCTCGCGGAGCGTGTGGATGTCCTGCCGGATTAAGGAGATGTTGATCTTCACCTCCTCAATCCTGGTGGTTAAGGTGGATTGACAAAGGGCGATCGCCTCCAGCACTCTGTCAGTGTCTCCAGGGGCCTGTGCTCCATCTGCGGGAGGCGGTGCCATCTTCCTTCTCAGGGTCTCGCTCACCATTGCGGTATTGTGCCAGTTTGGTGATGGCGCCGGATCTTTTAGGTGGAGACATTGAGGCAACGGGTCGAGCGGAGTGTCCGAGGCTTGCAGGTGGTTGTTTGCGGGGAGTGTAGCCCCCAGGATCGGTTATAAGGATAAGTCTCGAGCGGAGCTCTCACTCTGCACGTCCTACTCCATGCAGCTCCAGTCCACCCCCTCCTCAAAACGCCATTTTAATATTCTAAACATACACAGCTATCCATCCAAGTCTCCATGTTTTGCTGAGCATTTCTGGCCGTGACCATCTTGAGTAAGGGCAGATGATTAATGTAGCAATTACTTCCTGGAATCCATATGCCCTTAGTTCTGGCATGCAGGCAGGAGGGTGTGCTTAGCTGAGAAAAACCTTCCTCCTCTCCTAAAGATTTCTGGGGTGCAAGACATCATTTGCCTAGTCCTGGAAAATCTGAAATTAACTGAAGAAATGTAAAAAAAAAAAAAAAGTTTAAAAACAAGTAAATATCTATGTACTCTATAGTTAAACTCAGGCATGACCTCAGTGTTTTCATGACTGTAGTACAGTATAGAAAAGATAATTTAGTTCTTTTGGCAGTGAAGTCATTGAATGTAATATATACTGGGATGAGATACTTCCTTGTCCAGTACTTGTCTGCAGCTACAGTGCAGACATAGATAGTCTGAATATAAGCCAGTGTTTCTCAACCTTTTTTTTTATGTCAAGGCACCCTTTAAATATATGCACAATTTCAAGGTGCCCCATTCTAAATTGTAAAAAACCCAAACTAATAGTTATACATAATACAACAACATCCACACTTGTAGGACACCCAACATTAGAGGCAATTTATTTTTATAAAGCAAACATACTTTTGTACATTGGTACTGATTAGTATTCCAGCATTTCTATTCTCCCTCACCATTGAACCAATGTGACCCCAGTACTGATGGAGAGGGGCAAACAAGGAGGTCCTTAGGTGCCCGATGTCCTCTTTATTAACCTATATGATCATCGGTTGTTAGGATGTCAGCAGCTGGCCTGTATTGTGTCCAAAGTTGTAATGCTGCACAAAAAAAAAAAACTGTGGCTTTGTGTAACAGACAGGCTTGATCCTGCTGCCAGCTTGTTGACAATTCTTTCTCAATTTGGGGCAATTTTTAGGCCTTCTGCCAAGGCAACCCTGCAGATCCTAGAAGGCACCCTAGTTGAAAAAGGCTGATATAAACAATAGAATAATGACAGCTCTGAAAGCACAAGGTAAGAAGTAAAGTAACGCTTTGTATTTGCAATGTTGCCTGATGATTCTTAACATATGAAAAATCCTAATGGGGGAATTCATAAAGAGTGTCGTAGATACCTTTTAGAATTCCATCACGCCTCCACACCAAAATTGTCAACACTTTAGCAATAATACACAAACAGATGCATGGCTGGGGAATTTTGTAGTGGGGTAGGCAGAGCCTAACGGGAACTAAGGGACTAGTTCCCCATAAGGCCACCTTGCTATTGAGTGACAGCATATGCCAGTGGATGGATTCTATAGCCATGTGTGGTCAATCAAAAGCAAGGTAGACCTGGTGGAGAGCTAGTCTCTCAGCTCCACATCACAATGTAAATATTTGCCAGCACACCATGGATCTTCAAATTGAGTCCAAATGGCTTTAATGAAGTATGATCACATCACAAACAAGAGTGCGGAACGTTTCAGAGTCAAGCAGGATCCCTTCAACAAGCATGTAATGATGTCATCACGTGCCTGACAAAGGGGTCCTGCGTGACTCTGAAATGCTGCACTCTCTTGTTTGTGATGTGGTCATACTTCATTAAAGCCGTGGACTCCATTTGAAGATCCGTGGTATGCTGGCAAATATTTACACTGTGTTATGGAAGATCCAGTCTCCAGCTGGTGGTTGCTGCAGCACCCAGTATCCCAAAGCCTTTTTTTAGGAGAACTCATGCAATGGGAATCTGAATGGTTATCGGCTCCTCATCATGCTCCACCCTCCGAAAAACTGCTATGGCAGTGGAGACTAGTTCTTCATCAGGTCCTTCCCCTCCTCCTGACTTTTCATTTTCCAAATGTCGCCAAAGCCATTTTTTAGGCAATGACATCACCAGTATGCCTGGCCCATTTATTTACAATCAGCTTTTGGCCAAAGAATCTCCCAGCCGACAGCTGAATGGGGCTGGAGATAGAGTCCTGTGCAAGAAACGGTTACATTCATTAAAGCTTCCCAACACAGACATGCCCTGCGCACTGGTCTTAAGTAGAGATGAGCTCAGGTACAGTAATCATAAAAAGCAGAGACATTCCTCACCACCGCACTTATGCAAGGGGCATGTATACATAGGCTGAAAGGCAGGTTAATGTCTCCACCACCTATGATTGGCTATCGGCTTTGACAGTTTCCCAATTGGATAGCTCAGACAGGTCCAAACACGCCTAAGCTTATCCCTGGTCCTATGCTTGCCTGAATTAGGTTCAGGTAGTTTTAAAGAAAGCTACGGACAGAAAATTGTTGTAAATGCTTCATTGAATTCCTCAGAGTATGTTTTAAAATTATAGTTTTTCTTTAACCACTTACCGACCAGTGACATACCGGTACATCACCAGATTGGAAAGGGGAAATTTTGGTCATCGCTGCAGCAGTGACCGGGATATAATTTTTTTAGGGCCAGTCATTCCCTTTAATGTAAAGGTAATCCTAGTGGCTAAGAAGCCGCTGGATACTTTTGCAGATGGCAGAAAGGGGTCGGGAAGCCCTGTAAGGATGCAACCAGTGGCATCCAGTTCCTGGGACACAATTAGAGGAACTGATGTTGTTCCTCCCACTGTGTGATGTAAGAAACTGGAAAAACAATTAGGTTTTTGTCACTTCCGGTTTCAGTCTCATGCAAACAAGCCATTAAATGGTTAAACAAGCAAGCATCTGATCAAACTGATCTCGGTTTAAACAGATGCTTTGGAGGGCCAATCCCAGATCTTTCCATAAAGAAGACCTGTCATTGACCATACTATCACAAGGGATGTTGCTCATCTCTTCTAATAGCAATAAAAGCAATCAAAAAAAAAAAAAAAAAAAAGGAAAGATACAGCGTAAAAAAATAAATAAATCCTAAATTAAATAAATATATATATGTCAACTGCCCCCGTTCCCCCCCCCCCCCCCCGACGTGCAAATGCGAATGTGCACTTAGGCAAACGGTGATCGCACTACACATGCTAGGTGTCGTCGCGAACGTCAGAGCGAGCAAAATCATTGTAGTGCTAGAACTCCTCTGTAATGCCGCGTACACACAACTGTTTTTCATGACGAGAAAAATGTAATTTTTAAAAATGGTCGTGAAAAACGGTGGAGTGTATGCTCCAGAGCATTTTTCTCCACGAAAAATGGGCAAAAAAAATTAGAACCTGCTATTTTTTTTTCTCGTAGTTTTTCACATCGTTCTTTTTATAGTCGTGAAAAACGGTCGTGTGTATGCTTTTACGAGGGGAAAAAAAATGTGCATGCTCAGAATCAAGTATGAGACGGGAGCGCTCGTTCTGGTAAAACTAGCGTTCATAATAAAGATAGCACATTCGTCACGCTGTAACAGACTGAAAAGCACGAATCGTCTCTCACCAAACTTTATTAACATGAGGATCAGCAAAAGCGTCCCAAAGGGTGGTGCTATTCGAATGGAACTTCCCCTTTATAGTGCCGTCGTACGTGTTGTACGTCACCGTGCTTTGCTCGAGCATTTATTTTCACAAAAGTGTGTATGCAAGGCAGGTTTGAGAGGGAACACGCAACTCACGTAGAGAAAAACTTTGTTTTTTCCATGACATGAATAACGGTCGTGTGTACGCGGCATTACTCTAAACTGGAAGCCTGTAAAGGCTTTTAAAGCATTGCCTATGGAGCTTTTTAGGCACCATAGTTTGGTGCAGTTCCACAGTTTTATAGTGTACCATGTTTGGTATCTATTTACTCAGAGTAACATCATCTTTTATATTTTAACAAACAATTGGGCATTATATATGCTTGTGTGCATTAAAATTCATTAAAGTGTATTTTTTTTTTCTTAAGAAAGATTCAAGTTTGAAAAAACGCTGTGCAATTATAATGTGACATAAAAATATGCAACATACACATTTTATTCCCTAGGGCCTCTGATTAAAAAATATATAATGTTTGGGGGTTCTCTGAAGTTCTCTAGCCAAAAAAATATAGAATTTTACATATGTGAGAAGTGTCAGAACTAGCCCGGGGCTCAAGTGGATAAAGACCAGGATTTTGATTTATTCACAAAAATATACTAGGATGTTTACTAATAAACACACTTCTTTTCATCGTGTCTCCAGAAGTTTTATTCAAAGTATAAAAAAACTGCCCATCCAAACTGTAGGGTCATTATAAAAATTCATATGACTGCATTAAATATCTTATTTTCATTCACATCTAACACGCTCAGATTTTTGCCAGGAAAAATAGAGTACACGAACTTGCTCTGATTGATTTCCCAGGTATTTTAAGCAACATCCAGCAGACTTACAAATTGGGATTTCCGGATACTTTTAAGGTCTCTGGCCTGAAACTACATATTTGCCTGGAATTTATGCAATATTCTAGTTCCATGGATGCCAAAAGCCAACGTGACCTGAAGCATTACTTTTACCTAGAAGCTTGGTATCAAACACAACAAAAACCGACAGTAATAGAAATGTGAGATAGGTGAAGATAAAGATTTAAAAAGGTAGTCTCACCTCCATTTATGCATATTGTACAAGGTCGGTAAACTGATCCTAACACTTGTAACCCCAGTTCATTCTTTAGATGAAAAGCTGTGATAATTTGAAAAACTCAACTAAAGATCCCCCTGGATCTTCTTAACATCTACTGTATAGTCTACAAGTGAAACTGACATTCTATAGGACCATCCGCCCGCAATATTTACTGCGAACAGGCGGCCTGTATAGGCAGAGTGACATAATGGTATGTTACCGTCTGTTCCTGGGTTTAGGGAGTGCGCATGCACACTACTCCCGCTACACCCGCTGTGATTGTGCACAAACTTTGGTAACTTTCATAAATTCACCTTTGGTAACATGTTACATGCTACACCCCTATTTAGGATGTGACATGCAAACAAATAGCACCTGTCCATGCCCCGATCCCTTATTTTGACAGCAGGCAGGGGATCCTCTCCCCCCCACCAGCTGTCATAATTCAAACAGCGTGGCCATGCATGAATCAACTATCATCCTCTACTGCGGATTGTAGTTCTCAATGAATTGTGAGGACGCTGGCAAGAACTCTTGTAGTTCATTGATTGAGGCTGGGTTCACACTAGTGCGACACGACATCTGTCCTACTTTGGATCCGACTTTGCCCTGCGACATGAAGCCGACATATGTCCGGCTTTCAATGAATGGGGATCCGACTTGGATCCCCGCCAATAGCAGGCACTGTGTTTGGTATGAATCTTGAGGGGGAACTCCAGGCCAAATTTTAAAGAAAAAAACGGCATGGGTTCCCCCTCCAGGAGCATACCAGGCCCTTGGGTCTGGTCTGGATTTGAAGGGGCGCCCCTACGCTGAAAAAACGGCGTGGGGGTCCCCCCAAAGTCCAAACCAGACCCTTATCCGAGCACACAACCTGGCAGGCCGCAGGGGAAGAGGGGGGGACGAGAGAGCGGCCCCCCCTCCCTCCTGAACCGTACCAGGCCGCATGCCCTCAACATGGGGGGTTTGGTGCTCTGGGGCAGGGGGGTGACCTGCGGCCCCCCCACCACAGAGCATCCTGCCCCCATGTTGATGAGGACAGGGCCTCTTCCCGACAACCCTGGCCGTTGGTTGTCGGGGTCTGCGGGCGGGGGGCTTATCGGAATCCGGGAGCCCCCTTTAATAAGGGGGCCCCCAGATCCCGGCCCCCCCACCCTATGTGAATGAGTATGGGGTACATCGTACCCCTACCCATTCACCTGGTGGAAAAAAATTGCAATAAAAAAAACACACAGCTTTTTAAAGTATTTTATTGCACAGCTCCGGGGGTCTTCTTCCGACTTCGGGGGTCTCCGGTGTCGTCGCCGCGCTCTCCGGTTCTTTCTTCTGCCGGGCCGCCGCTATCTTCATCCAACTCTTTTGCTAGCGGGGCCCGGTCTTCTCCGTCGCCTTCTTCTTCTCCCGCTCTCCGGTTCTCCCGCTTCTTTCTTCTGCCGGCCCCTCCACCAACTTCTTTAGCTCTTTTGCTAGTGGAGGGGCCGGTCTTCCCGTCGCCGTCTTCTTCTCTCTTCTCCTCCTCGATGTTGACGCGTCGCTTCCTCCCGCTGTAATACTGGCTGTTCGCTCCGCTCCGCATTAATATAGGCTTCTCATGACGTCACAGTCACATGTTCCCATGACGTCACAGTCACATGCTCCGGGCCCATGTGCCCCGGAACATGTGACTGTGACGTCATGAGAAGCCTATATTAATGCGGAGCGGAGCGAACAGCCAGTGTTACAGCGGGAGGAAGCGACGCGTCAACATCGAGAAGGAGAAGAGAGAAGAAGACGGCGACGGCGATGGGAAGACCGGCCCCTCCACTAGCAAAAGAGCTAAAGAAGTTAGTGGAGGGGCCGGCAGAAGAAAGAAGCGGGAGAAGAACCGGAGAGCGGGAGAAGAAGAAGGCGACGGAGAAGACCGGGCCTCCGCTAGCAAAAGAGCTAAAGAAGTTAGCAGTGGCCCGGCAGAAGAAAGAACCGGAGAGCGCGGCGACGACACCGGAGACCCCCGAAGTCGGAAGAAGACCTCCGGAGCGGTGCAATAAAATACTTTAAAAAGCTGTGTTGTGGTTTTTTTATTGCAATTTTTTTCCACCAGGTGAATGGGTAGGGGTACGATGTACCCCATACTCATTCACATAGGGTGGGGGGGCCGGGATCCGGGGGCCCCTTTATTAAAGGGGGCTCCCGGATTCCGATAAGCCCCCCGCCCGCAGACCCCGACAACCAACGGCCAGGGTTGTCGGGAAGAGGCCCTGTCCTCATCAACATGGGGGCAGGGTGCTCTGGGGTGGGGGGGGCGCAGGTCGCCCCCCTGCCCCAGAGCACCAAACCCCCCATGTTGAGGGCATGCGGCCTGGTACGGTTCAGGAGAGAGGGGGGGCCGCTCTTGTCGCCGCCTCTTCCCCTGCGGCCTGCCAGATTGTGTGCTCGGATAAGGGTTTGGTTTGGATCTTGGGGGGGACCCCCACGCAGTTTTTTCGGCATAGGGGCGCCCCTTCAAATCCAGACCAGACCCAAGGGCCTGGTATGCTCTTGGAGGGGGAACCCATGCCGGTTTTTTCTTTAAAATTTGGCCTGGAGTTCCCCCTCAAGAGCAGCACAGTACAAGTCGCATGCCAAAGTCGGATCATGCAAGACTGCGGTCCGACTTTGATCCGACTTCAATGATAGTCAATGGGCTGAAGTCGTATCAAAGTCAGACCAAAGTAGTACAGGGAGCATTCTCAAAGTCGGACCGACATGTGTCGGACCAGTTAAGACGGCTCCCATAGGGAAACATTGAATTTCACACGTCATGCGACATGAGCTCCCAATGTCGGAGCGTTTGTCACCCCAGTGTGAACCAGGCCTGATTCTACCTGTAGTGCAGTAATTGGCTCCCAGGACAGGAGGTATGAGCACAGCTGACAGAGTCTACAGGATCATGACATTGCACCCTCAATCTGCTGAACGTGGGTGCAATGCTTTACAGGATACGGGATTAAAAAAAAAAGAATGCACATTTTTTTACCTGCAAAAAGATGTGCATTTATTATTATTTTTTATCAATGGTAAACTTAGACTTTTGGCTTGGTTTCCACTAGTACGATTTTTCGTGCAACTTTGGACACAAAGTCACATGTCAAGTCACAGCCCATTGATTTCAATGGCACCCATTCCCATCCATGCAACTTTGAAAATCTAAATTAAGAAGGTTCCCGCGCTACTTTGATGCGACTTTTGATGAGTTTTTGACAGACCAACCTGTCCAACAAAAGTGTCAGCTAGAGGGTTGAGACAGTCAAACCCATTACCACTGACAGTGGTCAACTTGTATCCATTTTTGTAAAACCTTTATCCCAAAAAGAAAAACAACTGGTGCTGTTAAGTGCTTAAAAAGTGTGTGCTGGAGGTCAGTTTTACGTTCATCCAACACCTAGAAAAACAAAGAGAGGGACTTTTCAGGTGCCACTTTACAAATTACAATTAAACATTAGTATAAAAACCACATTTTTATTTCACCAGAGATGTGGTTCTTGTTTAAAACACCTTAAAATATAAAATGGAAAGTACATGGAGAAATCAACTCTTCAGTACATAATAGGTTTCAACCTACTACATAAGTGCTTAACAAGTTCTGTTTTAGAGATTTTTTTTTCCATTTTTTGAACATGTATAAATTAATATCCTTGGTCAAAAAATTACTTAAAACACTCAGAACATGTTTATCACACACATATTTTTAGGAAAAAATATAATAAAAACAAATTTTAATACTCACATACACAATAGAATACCCAATGTTTTGGTAAAATACAAACAATGGGTTTGCATTGAGTAAATAGCTACCAAACATGTCAAGTCTTAAAATTGTGTGCGTCTGTGATATTGTGAAAAACAACAGTACCCCAAAATCTCTATAAGCCGTGCTTTAAAAGCCTTTACTGCTCATCAGTTAAGGGCTCATGTACACTTCTACAAGAGTTTAGAAGCTGCTGCGGTTAGGGGAGGTTCAATCTCCCTCAACCTCCCGCTCCACGTGGAAGAATCGCGTTCAGGATAGGAACGTTTTGACTGGTGGCCGCAAAATGCAGCAAAATCATGGGAAAAGCACAATGCCATTTTGCAGTGTTTTGCATTTTCCCGCAGCCAGCGATCAACCTAGCCCTTCGAGTTTAATGTGAGATATAGTGCTAGAATTATTGCTCTCACTACAAAGTTCATGGGGATACCTCATGTGTGGTGCAATTGAGGTTTACATACACATGCACACCCTGTCTGTGCGTGTGCATTTGTGTGTGTTTGTGTGCAGGGCAACAGAGGTTGCGTTTATTTTTTTTTCCTTAATAAAGTTTTATACATTTTTTTACTTTTTTTGTTTAACTTTATTACTATCACAAGGAGGTTAACAAACCTGATAGCACTTGGTAGGTCATAGGTACTCTTTATTGGAGACATTGGGAGTCTATTAGACCCTGATGTTTCCCCTGACCGCCAAAGCAGCCAACTAAAAACAGATTGTGTTTGGTTAGCTGCATCTTGGTCTGTAACAGCCAGGGAATGTCAGTTCTGAAACCAGAAGTGACAAAATCATTGTCACTTCAGTCTTAATTCACTGCAGAGGAGATCAAGCTCCCGGGAAGTGTGTGGGAGCCCAGTAACCACAATTGGAGAGGGAGGGACCACATAGCCAGCACAATGTAAAATATATATTGCTGTCAAGATCACTTTTACTTTACAGAGGGGAGCTGGTGGATGAAAACAAGCACAAGTTTATGGCTGCTACTGATGCCATGAACTTTTGCTTAGCCCTTCACTCTCTAGATGTACTGCAAAGTTAGGTATATAATTTAATGAAATCTACCTGATGATTTTGACTTTGGGGTTGGGGTGTGTTAATCTTCAATGTGTTTCACAGGTTTTCCACCAAAAAGTATATGAGATTTGCTCATGTTAGTAGGGTTGGTATATAGTAAGGGATAAAAAACCCTCAGTCCTACACCCATTATCCACGCCTAATGAATTTCTATTCAATACCAACATAACCTGGCATACAATCGATGGTATGCTATATACTCCCTCATAGCACTACCCGCCAGCGAACAGGAAAATGCATAGAATTTCACATCGGGTTCATATTTCTCCACATGTAAAAACTCATGTTGAAGTGACTAAATTTTCTACATAACGGTATACTGTAGTTTTACAATTTTTACTCACTGTACTACAACTGTTCAGGATTTCTGTAAATGTTTTAGTTTTTACCTTTAATAAAAAAAAGCCCCTCAGTCCTAAAGAGAAAATATGGGGGGGGGACATTAGAGCACCCTAAAACCATCCATAGACTGGAAATTTGGTAATTATCCTGATCTATAATGAATGCCACCCATATTGGGACCAAGCTCAACTTTATAAAGGCAATTTAATTAATCCAGGTGTATCTCAAATGTGTAAATCCTGTAATTATTTGCCAACGATCCCCCGTTTTCTCCGCTGACATTTGGGGGTAAAGGGAATTCATGTTCAATGTTAAATGTAATGATTTTAATAGGAATGCAGTGCAGATAAATGTATTGCTGGTCATTTCCATGGTCTTCAGCTTTAATTTGTTAGTCAAGTCCATCTAATCTGCTAGTACATCCAACTCTACCCTCCCCACAGCCTGACAATGCTGCTGTATAAAGGTGTCTTTGTTGCGCCTCCATCCAGAGTGGAGACAACCTAAGACAGGAAGTGTGTTACTGGCAGGATCACCAGGGGGGAATAAAGGGAAAAAAGCATTAAAAAAACAAATGCACCTATAAAGAACTGGTAAGCCGCAACAGTTTTAATAACACTTTAACGATAAATGTTGGGGAGGACGTGAGGAGAGAAAATTTAATTTTAAATTACAAATTTAGAAAAAACTTTAAATGATGCTCCCTATGGAACAGGCTCAATGAAAGCAGTACAAGGAACAATGATAATGTGCAAAGTGCAGTGACAATTCGGGACAGACAATTTCTGCTTTGCTGAACTCCCCCATTAGTGTGACTAAATTAATTAAATGTAACAGAAGTAATTGCATGCGTAACACACACACTTTAAATCATAACAAAAAAGCAGACTAGGCAGGAAAGTAACTGAGCTTATTTCAATGGAAACTTGGGGGAAAAGAAAATGGAGGTAGACATTGTTAGAATTGCCTCCTAAAAATTCTAGCTGTCATTGATATCCAGGAGTTTCAATATTTGCTGCAATGTATGCACCAGGCCAGTGACTCATATTACTTTAGACAAAGACTGCCAAGCAACCTGCATTTTTTAAAAGGAAGTCAGCAATCACAGCAGCCTTCAGGTTTCTCTACTTTAATGTGCGCCTCCTGGAGTGTGAGAATGCAGACATGCTACAACGCACACCACCACCGGTTTGTATGTGCCTTTCTGTTGAACCAATGTTAATCAGTGATGATCAACGCAGCTTAACCTGGTGTGAACAAGTCCTTAATCCTCCAATAGAGACACTGGTTCTGGTGTAAATGATCTAAGCAGAGAATTTAACTCACTTTGGGGAGATTCTCTCTCACTATCTCTCAAAGTAAAAAGAAAACTCTCCACTGAGACACAGGCAGAAAATATAACTCAAATGAGATTTCCCTCACTCTAACCAAAACTTTAAAAAAGTTTTGACTTTACATGCACTTAATAAAACACGACAAAGAGAAGTTCAGGATTTTGCAGTGAGAACTAAGCAGTCAAACACCGCTGATCGCTCAGTTCTCCCTTTCCACACCGAGCAGAGAACAGTGACTGTCAATCAGTGGCTCTCTGCTCTCCCCTCCAGTACTAACTGGAGCACTGGGCTGTGAAGGGGGCAGGAGGGGCTGGCTCAGGATCTCAGCGGAACGCTGAGAGGCGGTTACCAGGTGCCAGCCCAGGTATGTGGGTGGATCCCAACCATATGGTCAGGAGCTTTCCTGACCCTTGACCAGCTGAGTGACGACAGCCGACAGTGGGCTTTAGCTCGTTCTGCGCTCCATCCATAGGATGTGATCCATAGGTGAAGTATGACCAAAAAAGCTTTGCCCATGCTTCTCCTTTAAAAATTGGTATTTTAAAAATGAGGAACTCATCTACAGACTTTCCCTACAGACTTTCAGATCAATAGTACACAATGTATCGCATAAAACAGAATCACTGTATTAATGATCAAATATTGTCAGGAGGTACACTAATTACTCTGCTTGTTTAAATGTTTTTCTAATTTGTAATGTTGGCATTAACACATTCTGCTATTATACTTTATACAGTGTTTGAAGAAAGTAACATTTAATGAAATCATTATCACCTTCTTTTATGGTGTAAAGAGTAAACAACAGTTGCAATAAACATTAATACTGAAAGTAATAAAAAGGTTTCACCTTGAGTGTCACATACTGTATGAGATAGTTTACTTAATAAAATACCAAAACAGTGCATAAAGTAGACTCCTTAATCAACGGTTTAATTTCATAGATATAAAACCGTACACAAATTTCTTAATACAAAAACAAATATTTGGTAAATTCTTCCAGATGTACAAGACGATTTACACATTACTAGACATTTTAGGTATGGCAAGGTTCCCCAAGGAATTCAGTGACCAAATTGTTCCAAATAGCCAAGATGTAGATATCTATATATAGATATAGATGTATATCTATCTATCTATATATACACATACACACTGCTCAAAAAAATTTAAGTAACACTTTTGAATCAGAACTCCTGGGAACTCCTGGGATATTGATCTGGTCAGTTGAGTAGCAGAGGGGGTTGTCAATCAGTTTCAGCTTCTTTGCTGTTAATTGAAATTAACAACAGGTGCACTAGATGTGCAACAATAAGACGACCTCCAAAACAGGAATGTTTTTAAAGGTGGAGGTGTCTGACTTTTTTTCCCCTACTCATCTTTTCTGACTGTTTTTCACTAGTTTTGCACTTGGCTAGGGTCAGTGTCACTACTCGTAGCACGAGGCGATACTTGGACCCTATAAAGTTTGCACAGGCAGTCCAACTCCTCCAGGATGGCACATTAATATGTGTCACTGCCAGAAGGTTTGCCGTGTCTCCCAGCACAGTCTCAAGAGCATGGAGGAGATTCCAGGAGACAGGCAGTTACCCTAGGAGAGCTGGACAGAGCCGTAGAAGGTCCTTAACCCATCAGCAGGACCGGTATCTGCTCTTTTGTGCAAGGAGGAACAGGATGAGCACTGCCAGAGCCCTACAAAATGACCTCCAGCAGGCCACTGGTGTGAAGGTCTCTGACCAAACAATCAGAAACGGACTTCATGGGGGTGGCCTGAGGGCCCGACGTCCTCTAGTGTGCTTTTCACAGATGAGAGCAGGTTCACCCTGAGCATATGTGACAGACGTGAAAGGGTCTGGAGAAGCCGCAGAGAACTTTATGCTGCCTGTAACATAGCTCAGCATGACCAGTTTGGTGATGGGTCAGTGATTGTCTGGGGAGGCATATCCACGGAGGGATGCACAGACCTCTACAGGCTTCACAAATGGCACCCTGACTGCCATTAGGTATCAGGATGAATTCCTTGGACCCATTGTCAGACCCTACGCTGGTGCAGTGGGTCCTGGGTTCCTCCTGGTGCACGACAAGGCCCGGCCCCATGTGGCGAGAGCATGCAGCCAGATCCTGGAGGATGAAGAAATTGATACCATTGAATGGCCCCCACGCTCACCTAAATCCAAAAGAACACCTCTGGAACATTATGTTTCGGTCCATCCGGTGCTGCCAGGTTGCACCTCAGTCTGTTCAGGAGCTCAGTGATGCTCTGGTCCACATCTGGGAGGAAATACCCCAGGACACCATCCATCGTATCATTAGGAGCATGCCCTGATGTTGTCAGGCATGCATACAAGCACTTGGGGGCCATACAAACTACTGAGGACCATTTTGAGTTGTTGCAATGAAATTTCAGCAAAACGGACTAGCTTGCTGCATAATGTTTTCACTTTGATTTTCGGGGTGTCTTTGAATTCAGCCCTCTGTTGGTGGATAATTTTAATTTCCATCAAATAATGGGCCATCCTTTCATTTCTAACACATTACCCAGCCCATATCAGTATAGATATCCAGCATGAGATTTTCCCCCGTTGAGATCTGATGTGTTTTCAAAGTGTTCCTTTAATTTTTTTGAGCAGTGTATATATTACACACACACACACACACACACACACACACACACACACACACACACACACACACGTCACAGACCTTTATATGAGTATCCTGATTTTGTTATTTTCTAGAAGGATGTACTTTATTCTTTATACAACAAAGCTGAAGTAACAATACATTATTCAAATTGTTCAAAAATGTGCAACATGTTTGACCATGTTATGGTCTCTCCCTATCTATGGATCAGATTTGGCTTTATATATAGAAAAGTGACCCTCTTAATTAAAAATTACAATGGTTTTGGGTCAAGGTATATACACACAAATACATGCATTCTGGTAACAACTGTCTTCTTTCAACAGCTGAAATTTGAAAAAATTTCAAATCTGAATTTGTGAAAGAGAGACTGGGATCTGTCTGTCAGCCCAAAAGAAGAACACAAAATATGAATAAGCGATATTTCATATTTACCACAAAGATTATTTTTTTTCAAAATAATCAAAATAAAGAAAAGATGTCGAAAAAAACATTATGCATTGCTTTCACGGGCTACCCAAGCTCATCTAAACAGTTAGGCCCATGTTACAGTTGATTTTGTTTAAACAAAGAAAGCCATAGACGGAGCTGAACCAGTTGAGATTCGAACCATCTATGGCTGGCTTAACTGTTGAGATGAATTTGGGTAGCCTGTGAAGGCAATGCATAATGTTTCTCAACATATTTTCTTTACTATGGTTCTTATTTAGAACTGGATGGACAAAAACACAAATATTCTGTCAAGTAAAACAACTCTTAATGTATATGTATGCCACCAGTGTGTTGAGCTGTGTACATGGAGTTCAGCTTTACCAGTTTCTCAGTGTAGGGATGTTGCAGCTTCCTGCATAAAGCCTTGCAGTGTACAAACGTACCAACTGGTAGGAAGCCTCTAATGTTGCACTTTAAAACACAGGTCAGTTATCTGCTATACACACACAGCCAAAAGGATAATGATTGCGGTAGAAAGACGACATCAATTGTTCTGAAAATTATATGCTTGATTAGTAGCCCACAGTACTAGATAATGAGCAATGCAATGACCAATTTTTATATTAAGCCCATAAATAACAAAGGTAAATGTCTTGTATTTATTACATTTGCATCATTTGGAGGGGCTGTCCTACTTTTAGGGCCAGTTCACACCATAGAAACGCAATCCGGGTGCGTTCCAGGTGCTTTTTTGCATGCATGTTTGACGCGTTTTTGAAGTGTTCCAGTGCGTTTTTGGTACGTTTTTAATGCAGTCCAGTGCTTTTTTTCACCCCTCTTTTTTATTAACCTTAGATAAGCACAAGTGTGTTCCAGTGCGTTTAGGTGCGTTCCGGTGCGTTTTTGATGCGTTTTACAGCGTTCCAGTACAGTCCAGTGCAGGTAAAATGCAGCACGTTTTACTTTTTTTTCTGGAACTGGAACGCACTGGAACTGCAAGCACTGGTGTGAACAATGCCATTGAAAACCATATAACCTACTTTCTATGCGGTTTTGATGCAGAAAAATAACGCACTGGACTGCATGTGGTGTGAACTGGCCCTTAGAAAAAAAAAAAACCTTTCATTCAACCTTCAAATTATTAGTGTTATCTAGTAAAACCAGGAATAGCTAAAGGAGCGTGTAAGAGAATAATTGTAGCTTTAAAGCAAGATAGTCTTGTAGGCACCCCTCTCGCTAATGTGAAAGAGTGGTCAGCATTGGTCCTGAACTATGTATGGTGATATAGGAGGGCCCATTCACATTCCAGCACTGAACAGAGGGGGACCAGTGGGTGGGCTGTCATGGGATCATGGGAAAATGTCATTTCAGTCTCATCTCATCGCTTAAATAAAATGTACGGTATTTTAGTATCCTGTATCAGCTGGGGACATATGGGGGGTATGGGCGGGAGAAGGGGAGAGTAAATAGTTTGTTACTTTCTGGGGTTCAGCATGGAAACCCCTCTATTAAAGACTGTAAAACTATGCACATTTCTACTCTTCAGTCTCTCTGATGTTGCACAAGCATTGACCGGCAGTATCCACTTTAGTCATGCTTTGTGACTTAATAATGCAGTAAGAGCACAAAAGATAAAGACATATCCAGTAAATACAACATGTTAGCACTCTATATAGATAATGCAGTTGTAAATGGGAGTTTTGGAAGCTGCATTTCAATACCGTATTGTATGTGCAGAGCAGTGTGAAAAGCTATCTAAACAGGCATTAAACCTGCCGCTCATCTTTCAGTCATTTGTTTAAACAAACTTAATGAGGCTACAAGGACATACAATATGTTACTCAACAGACTAGACAAGCAAAAGTCAAGACACATTATGGAAACAGAAAAATAAAAATATTGCAGGACATACAATTTCCGTTTAGGAGAACAAAATGTCAAAAGGCAAATAGATTTAATATTTCTTAACAGACTACAAAGAAAACAATAATTTAACAAAACAAAGTAATTGTTACCTTTAGCTGGATTCACGTGTATTCCCGATCTATAAAGCATTTCTTCGTTTTTCCAATCCCCATTTCTAACAGCAGTTTTCAGTCCGTAAAAAACAATTAATGAAGCGGCGGCATAAAATATGAGGCTTTTGAGAATACTTTTTTGGGCCTTAATATAAAGAGCTCTGGCCCCCATGGTTATTAGTAAACAGAATCCCATACTAGGAATATAGAGTACACGCTCTGCAATAACAAAGCCGACGTAGAAAAATAGATTACTAGCGGGCACAAAGGGAACTATCAATAGTGATAAAGCTAAAACAACAATGTTTTCTGTAGAAGGAAGTTGCAATCCATGGTTGGTATGGTTTTTTACACCATTTTCAAGTTTTGATACAATGCTAGTCCTCTGCTCTGTTGTCTTGTATTCTAAATCTGAGTGACAGCTATGGCCATTAGTATTCTGCTTGCCATTCATGAACACTTTCCCATTGCATTCTCTTTTTATACCCGAGCTCTTGAGACTTGTGTAGGCAAGAAGGAAGAGTAAAATGTAAAAGGCCACAGTGTGTATATTCCTCCAGTCAATGAGTGATTTAATCAGAGGCACAGCATCCATTGACCAATCAAAGCTGAGTGTGTCAGGGCAAAAAAGCAGCCACAGGTTCTTAGTTGGCAAGTATAGGAAGGTCAGAGTACGTGTGAGCAGATTTTCACAGTCCGCAGCTGGGTTGTCAGAGTTCGAGAAACTTGGCGGCATGTTTCCCATCCAGTAAAAGCGCACACCCAGCAATACAGCTCCCCAGGCGACCAAAAGGCCAATGCTAAGAACGAAAGACAAGTTCTTGCTCTGAAACAAAAAGACAAAGGAGCCATTAGATTACCAAACTTTAAAAAGGTTAAGGAAAGCATGCAATGTATAGGTTAACAAAGACAAAAGAACATACAAGAAAAAAAAAATATTCACCACTATTTAATTTAGCTTTATAATTTGACACATTTCAAGCAGCAATTTAGTTTATGGTAATTTTATAACGTACATTCAAAAAGCACAACGTTTTTTACATTTATTTTTACCATCAATAACTCCAAGATAGGTTAATATAATTAACTTATGCAGAAGCAAGTAAAAACAAAATCAATATAGTACAAAGGTAGATGACAAGGGATAGACAAGGGTCAGCTTGTCATTCCTCAAGGCTTGTGCCCTTACCTCCTACACAAAATATTGCTTTTGCACAGAGCAGCCCTGATCCACTTCTTCTGGTGTCCCCCACTTGTGCTCCAGACCCCTCCTCTTTGGCGGGTGCCCCCATGGAAAGCTGCATTCTATAGGGGCACCCATAAGTTCTCACTCGTGAGCCGCCCTCCCTTCGCAATGGCTCCTGCTGCTATCAATCTGCCCAATGAGGAGGGAGACAGCAGCAAAAGCCACTGCTCTTGTGCACGTTGCTGGATTGAATTAGGCTAAGGTAAGAAAAAGGGGGGAGGGAATTGCAGCACAGAAGTTTTTTTTTACCTTAGTGCATAGTAAGCATTAAAGTTGTTAACCCACTTTGACATTTTAATACTATTCATTTTGTTTTCTAATACTGTGCCCCTTGTCTCTGTTTTATATTAAAAAAATCCTCCTTTACCGTATTTCACAGCGGCTCCTGGCTCCCTGTCACCCGCTGTGTCTTCTCTCTGCCCAACTTGCAGAAGCAGGGGGCGGGGCTGAGGTTTCCCCGCTGACATCAGCGAGATGAGAGAAACAGTGGAGAGAGGAGACATGGCCGATCACATGATCGCCAGGAGCTGCCGTGAGATACAATGAAGGAGGCAATTTTTTAATAAAAACACAGACAGCGGGGCACAGTATTTGGAAACAAAGCGGATAGTATTAAAATATAATATATATTCCTACAGCATGAGGGGGATGGGGCAGCACTGCACGCAGAAAGGGGAGGGGGTGGAGGGGGGACAGAGGAAACAGACACAGGACAGCAGGCTGCGGGTGACGGAGGCACGCAAATAGACCACAATGTCAGGGGCTCAGCAGCCTTGATTATCATGGTGTTTGCAGAGGGGAGGAGAGAAACTGGCAGGATCAGCCAGGATTTTTTAGGTGTTACAGGGGTCCAAATTACACAGCACAAGCGCTGTGCTGTAAAAAATGTTTTAAAGGAGCAAGATCTTTATTTATTTTTTGGGGTTAACAACGCTTTAAGGTGAAAAACCTTAAAGCTTTAGAAACACTTTAAAGCAAAACAACACTTGGAGAAGTAATACTATGAACTGTTCAGAATAAAAGGTCTAAATAAATTGATATAAACTGAATGAACTATACAATGCAAATGTTTCCAAGCTAGTCAGCAAACAAAACAAACTTTGCATCTCAATTTTACTTGCACCGCTCGCCCACCATTCACAGAATCCATACAATTTTTGTCCCACGCATTCAGTGAAGGAGGGAGGAGTGAATGAATGACAGGATCTCTTCTGCCCATTCGCAGAACGCATTGCATTGTGGGACAATAATAGAATTTCTGTGAATGACAGAGGGAGCAGAAGGGCCAGGCAAGTGACGCAGGTCCTTCAAATTGCAGGATTTGTAATGAAGCAGCAGCCTGGAGGTCATGGGATATCCATCGAAACAGAAATAGAGGGGAAAACTTTCAATGGGGATACTTGTTCTTGTGACAACTGTTTAAGAGGCAACTTTCCTCAAAACAGAAGGGTTATTTCACTTCCTGCTGAGTCTACAGGACAGGAAATGAGGATAAATCTCATGTGGCACAGATAGAAAAAAAATGTGTGCGATTTTAACACTCCTCTACTTCATCCAAGATGAGAAAAAGGATAAACACACATACTTTAACCACTTCAATACAGGGCTTTTTGTACCACTTCAATACCGGGCCTATTCTAGCACTTCTCTCCTACATGTACAAATCATCATTCTTTTGCTAGAAAATTACTCAGAACCCCCAAACATTATATATGTTTTTTTTAGCAGACACCCTAGGGAATAAAATGACGGTCATTGCAACATTTTTTTCTTGCACAATATTTGCACAATAATTTTTCAAACGCCTTTTTAAAAAAAAAAAATGGTTTCATGAATTAAAAAAATAACAAAACAGTAAAGTTAGCCCAATTTTTGGGGAAAATATGAAAGATGATGTTACGCCAAGTAAATAGATACCTAACATGTCACGCTTTAAAATTGCGCACACTCATGGAATGGCGCCAAACTTCGGAACTTAAAAATCTCCATAGGCGACGCTTTAATTTTTTTACAGGTTACCAGGTTAGAAATACAGAGGAGGTCTAGTGCTAGAATTGTTGCACGCGCTCTAACGCACGCGGCGATACCTCACATGCGTGGTTTGAACGGCGTTTACATATGTGGGCGACTTACGTGTGCATTCGCTTCTGATCGCGAGCTACCGGGGACAGGGGCGTTTTAATTTTTTTTTTTTATTATTTATTTCTTTTTTTACTTATTTATTTCTTTTTTTACAATTATTTTACTTTTTTTTTTTTTATCACTTTTATTCCTATTACAAGAAATGTAAACATCCCTTGTAATAGGAATGTGTGTGACAGGTCCTCTTTATTGAGAGATGCGGGGTCAATAAGACCCCACATCTCTCCTCCCAGCTGGAAAGCATGAGATCAGTGAAAAAAATTTCACCGATCTCATACTTACGGCCGCAATGGCGGCTTTGTTTACATTTGAGGCCTGGGCGTGACGTCATCACATCGCGCCCGGGCCTCCGACGATCATAGAGATGACTGGTGACCTTCTGGTCACCAGTCATCTCTATGCTCAACACGTGACCCACCAACGACGCCGGAAGATTCACTCCGGGTCCGCGATCGCACAGGAGAGCCCAGAGAAGCACCGGATGGCGGCGGGAGGGGGGGGATGTCCCCTCCTGCCGCCTATAAGAACGATCAAGCAGCGGAACCGCCGCTATGATCATTCTTATGGTGCACAGAATCGCCGGCCCAAGAAAAGGATATCTGAATGATGCCTCTAGCTGCAGGCATCATTCAGATATCCCCCTACAAAGCCGAGGACGTCATACGACGTCCACCCAGGATGGGAGATCCCATCTGTGGACGTCATTTGACTATGGCTGGGTAGGGAAGTGGTTAAAAGAAGGCAGTTAATTGAACGAGGGAGCAAACACAAGAGGCCTTTTTAAAGGGCCCACACTTGTAAGTTGCATTGCAGAGCTCATGCCCACAGGACGTTTTAAAAACGCCAGCGCCACAGCAGTGCTAAAAACGCCAGTTTTTTTGGGTTTAGCTGCATTTTTTGGTATAGGCTAACATGGAGGGGCTTTTAGAGGCAGTTAAAAAAAACAACAAATGCCCCTAACAGCAGCTGTAAAAATTTGCCTGTGTGCATGAGCCCTAATGACAGACAGATTCAGTGATCACTGACTCTGTTCATTCAGAAAAGTAGGGAGTCGGTAAATTACATATATACCAGCTCCTTCCTCCACTCTCCATCCTGACAGATCCAGGACGAGAGGGGGGGGCGGAGCACAGAGGGGGACAAGAGCAGGACATGAGGAGCTGGATGGGGAGCCAGAAGAGGAAACAGGGGACAGCTCGGGATGATCAGTTACAGGCACGTATCTCCCTGTATAGCCGCTTTTCCTCCTCTTACTCCCACAGCTGGCAGCTGCTTTACTGAAAGGTATACAGGGAGATGGGTGCCTGTAACTGCCCGTACCGATCCTCTGAGGCTGCCTGGAGGACGCCAGACTGGTACAACTGGAGTGGGAGGTATCGGATTAGGCATCGGAAGCATTTGCACGAGTACAAGTACTCAGTATCGGTGCAACCCTACTGCAAAACATGGTTTTTGTGTTGTGGTACACAGTGTTATTATACAAGTGTTGGGGTGCAATTCACTATGAATGGCACTGCACATAGAGCAAGTGCGTTGCCACACATTGGGGATGCGTTGCCACGATATACAAAAATGTGATTAGGCTCTAAATTTTTACACACAAGATTCACAAAACTTTCACCCAGGATTCACACATTTTTCCAATTATTCCATTTAGAAAAATGTGTAAAAACCTAGATCCCCAAGAAGACCTGAGCAAACACAAGGCAAATTGCCTAGTTCAAACCATTCCCCAAAACTGTACATAATGTATTAAAACAAGTAAAACTGAATCACATTGCTGTAACATTACTATATACTGTATTTATCAGCGTATAACATGCACAGGCGTATAACACGCACCCTAACTTTAAGAGGGAAGTTTCAGGAAAAAAAACTTTACACAGCCCCCTGCATAGAACACGCAGGCACAGTTTACCCTCTATTTTCAGGGTAAAAAAGTGAGTGTTATACGCCAATAAATACAGTATGTTAGCGGTTAGCTGAGTTGGTCTCAACTATAAAATCATCTGAGGGAAGCACACAGGTGTGTTGTGTACGCTGCTCGAAATGGATAGCAATGCACTTACAGATCATGTTGCAGTATGCCATGCTAAAGCATATGGGACTGAACATTACGGCAGCACAGTGTGTGAATGGGCCTTAAGTGTTTACATTTTAGAGTAATTTGAATGAGTCCAAAATTGGTAATTACATGGCAATATCAATTTTGCCACAAACAATCACTACTAACAGGCGTTTCTTTCTGTGGTCACACTGTTTATTGTACACAGTTAACACTATGCTCTAAATCTGTGCTTGCTATAACTCACTGAGAGGATCACTATAGACGTGTCAATGTTGCCTGGTATAAACGTAATCTAAACTACATCAGCTGTAGCATGAGCTTCAAATACTTTATAAACCAGATGTCTAACATCCTTGATCTAACTTCATTGAGCTTCTCATAAGAGAGAACAAGAAAGGAAAACAAACACTGCATTAGATCTGATTACTTTCTATTTCGGGGGCTACCACACAAGCAGCTGCACCCATCTGCTCAAGGAAATTATTTCTTATGTTCTAAATCATTTGTTTGAATAACAAGGTTAGTTTAAGGCCACTCACGTATATAAAAACGCGGTATGTGGTATTAAAAAAATATGCATTAAAAGTGAATCTCATCTTATACTGAAGAAGCACATCTGACACAATGGGGAACAATGAAATGTTTATGGAAGGAAGACTCACTCATCTTCAGTGTCAGAGGAGCGAGACTTCAGGAGCTCTGTTGAAATGTAACTTCCAGGACACATCCACTGACCACATTTGTAAGTCACGGCTACTAGAAAGATAAACCATCCGCAAGCTTGCCCACTGAGTGAAGCTGATGAATAGGAATATCAGCGGCATTTCATAACCTGTCTGGACAATACCCATCCTTTCAGAGAACTAAAGCTCCCTGGTCTAATTTCAGCTTTCGTGCATCAACTCATAAAGCTATTAGGGACAGATGGACATGCTGAGGACGCCTGACGTGCATAACAGGATGTAATCAATGCAATCTCCGGAATACATGATCAAGCAAACTTTTGTTTTGTTTAACAGAAAGCCAAGACTGGGCAAACACAGTTATTGCAAAATCCATAGAAAATTTGCAAATCATAGAAACAAAAAAATTAGGCACACCAAAACATATTATAGGAACAAATAAACAGCGTGGATATAAATCAATGATTTAAAAAAAAATATATATCAAAATTTATTTAAATAAAATGCTTTTGGAGTACAAATCTATCTAAAGATAGTTTTCTATTTAAGATACATTAATAATTTTGTTTATTTAGCATGAAATTGAGCATGAGGCTGTAGTGTATATTCTGCAATATTTTTTTTATTTTTTTAATTCATTCAATGAATCCAAGCTCCGCAAGCTGAGATAACATGCACTGCATTGATACATTCACACAATTTCACAGTAACCATGAGATAAAACAACGTTCAGGAATATTCCTTTATCCCATGGTTTTGCAAATCTATGTACACTTCAAACTGTATGATTGAATCAGTTCTGATATCGCCGTTTTACTAACCTGACAGCTTATTAGTCTAAATAGGAAACCTTAATTTTCTTTGCAATATTAAAAGATTCTAACTACCAGCAAGAATAAGTGCTTACATTTAACCACTTAAGGACCAAGCCTGTTTTTCAGACTCAGTGTTTACAAGTTTAAAACAGTTTTTTTTGCTAGAAAATTACATAGAACCCCCAAACATTATATATATATATTTTTTTTCTAACACCCTAGAGAATAAAATGGCAGTCATTGCAATACTTTTTGTCACACCGTATTTGCACAGCGGTCTTACAAGCGCACTTTTTTGGGAAAAAATTCACTTTTTTGAATTAAAAAATAAGACAACAGTAAAGTTAGCCCAATTTTTTTTATATTGTGAAAGATAATGTTACGCAGAGTAAATTGATACCCAACATGTCACGCTTCAAAATTGCGCCCACTCGTGGAATGGCGTCAAACTTTTACCCTTAAAAATCTCCATAGGCGACGTTTAAAAAATTCTACAGGTTGCATCTTTTGAGTTACAGAGGGGATCTAGGGCTAGAATTATTGCTCTCACTCTAACGATTGTGGCAATACCTCACATGTGTGGTTTGAACACTGTTTTCAAATGCGGGCGCTACTCACATATGCGTTCGCTTCTGCGCGCGAGTTCGTCGGGACGGGGCGCTTCAAAAAATATTTTTTTGTTTTCTTATTTATTTTACTGGATTTTATTTATTTTTACACTGTTTATAAAAAAAAAAAAAAATGGGTCACTTTTATTCCTATTACAAGGAATGTAAACATCCCTTGTAATAGAAAAAAATAGGATTTTTTACTCACCGTAAAATCCTTTTCTCTGAGTCCATGGACCGACACAGCTTCTCTATTGACAAAGTGGGTATTATCCGTTAATTAGGAGTGACTAGGCAGAAAAACTTGTAAAAAGTGTTGCATCACACCTTCTACAGTACCGCCCAGGGGGCGGACCCTCTGGGTATACCCTCTCAGTCTGCACATCGCAGATCAGTTCGTCAAAAAGCAGTACAAACTTAAAAGGAGGGGTGGGTGCTGTGTCGGTCCATGGACTCAGAGAAAAGGATTTTACGGTGAGTAAAAAATCCTATTTACTCTTTCGTCCATGGACCGACACAGCTTCTCTATTGACAAAGTGGGACGTCCCAAAGCAGTGTCAGAGAAAAAAACGAGGGGTGGTAACAGCATAAAAACAAACTTCACCCCAAAACACAAAACAGCACTCCTCCAACGGAGGAGTTGCAACTCTAAACAGCCGCCTGCAAAACCTTGCGGCCGAAAGAGGCATCCGAAGATGCACCTACATCAACTTTGTAGAATTTTGTGAAAGTGTGAGCGGACGACCAAGTCGCCGCTTTACATAGTTGGGAAACAGACGCTTGATGTCGGAAAGCCCAAGAGGCACCTATTGCCCTGGTCGAATGCGCCGTGACAGGAAAGGGGGGCGCCTGACCCTTTAAGGCGTAAGCCTGGATTACTATCTGTCGGATCCACCTAGAGATGGTGGCCGATGAGACTGCTTGGCCCTTCTTGGGACCAGCCACCGAAACAAACAGTGAGTCTGACTTCCGGAACAGGGAAGTAGCAGATATGTATACTCTCAAAGCTCGGACAACGTCCAAGGAATGCAACGCCGACTCCTTAGGATTCGACGGCTGAGGACACAAGGATGGAAGTACAATGTCTTCGTTGAGATGAAAAGCCGAAACGACCTTCGGAAGAAAGGAAGGCTGCGGCCGCAGCACCACCTTATCCTTGTGGAAAATCAAATAGGGAGCCTTGCAGGACAAGGCTGCCAGCTCAGAGACTCGTCTAACTGACGTAACAGCCACCAAAAAGACCACCTTCTGAGAAAGTGTCAACAGGGGAATATCTCTAATATTCTCAAACGGTGCCTTCTGAAGCACCGAGAGGACCAGGTTCAAGTCCCACGGAGGTAACGGGGGGCGGACCGGAGGGGCCACATGTCGAACCCCCTGCACAAATGTACTCACGAGAGAGTGAGTCGCCAGGGGTCGCTGAAAAAAGACAGCCAGGGCAGATATCTGTCCCTTACTCGTACTTAGGGCAAGCCTTTGGTCTACCCCATGCTGTAAAAACAGCAGGATTCTGGAAACCAAATAGGTACGCGGATGCCATTTCATTTCCTCACACATGGAGATGTAGGCCCTCCAAGTGCGGTGATAGACCTTCCTAGAGGACGGTTTCCAAGCACTTCTCATAGTAGAAATTACTGAGTCTGACAGGCCCCGGTCTCTCAGTACCTGGTTCTCAACAGCCATGCCGTTAAAGCCAATGACTGTAAAGCAGGATGGAATATGGGACCTTGCGACAGCAGGTCCTTCCGTAGTGGTAGGCGCCAGGGGACGTCTGCTACCAGACGTACTAGATCGGCGTACCAAGGACGCTGAGGCCAATCTGGAGCGATTAGGATCATTGGAATTCCCTCTGCCTCCACTCTGCGGAGCAGAAGAGGAAGAAGCCTTAAGGGAGGGAAGGCATAGATTAGCCGATACTGGCCCCACGATGCTACCAACGCGTCCGTTGCGTCTGCCCATGGGTCTCTTGACCGGGCCACAAACCTCAATACCTTCCGATTGAGTCGGGAAGCCAGAAGATCTACGTCTGGTGTGCCCCATCTTTGGCAGAGGAGTTGGAACACCTCCGGGTGTAAGGACCATTCTCCCTGGTCCAGCATCTGGCGGCTCAGGTAGTCCGCCTGCCAGTTTTCCACACCCGGAATGTACACGGCCGACAGTGCCGGTACGCTCCTCTCTGCCCACTTCAGGATGCGAGCGATCTCCGATGCTGCAGCTGAGCTTCTTGTTCCTCCTTGATGATTGACATATGCCACTGCTGTGGCGTTGTCTGACTGGATCCTGACTGGACGCCCTTGCAGTCTCTGAGACCATTTGAAGAGGCACAGCTTGATCGCCCGGATCTCCAGGACATTGATCGGCAGGAGGGCTTCCTCTGGGGTCCAGCGACCTTGCGCCGACTGGACACCCCAGACTCCCCCCCAACCTGTAAGGCTGGCGTCCGTCGTGATCACTATCCAGTAAACCGGAAGAAATGACTTCCCGGCCATTAGAGCCGGTGCTGTCAGCCACCATACCAGGGATCTCCTGACTAGGTGGCTCACTCGGATTTGATAATCCAGAGATGAAGGGCATCTGTTCCATCTGGACAGAACTTCCCTCTGTAACCCTCGAGTGTGGTATTGAGCATATGGGACCGCCTCGAAGGAGGCTACCATGAGGCCCAACACTCGCATGCAAAAACGGAGTGACGACCAATTCCTGGAAGTCAGCTGCCGTACTGCAGCCCGGAGGGTCTGCAACTTCTCCACAGGGAGGAATACCTTTGCCTCTGAGGAATCCAGAATCAACCCCAGGTACACTAGGCGTTGAGTGGGCACCAATACTGACCTTTGCGTGTTTAGTATCCAACCACAGTCTCGAAGAGTCTGACAGGTAATGGACACGCTTACCTCTAATTCTGAGCTTGAAGGGCCCTTCAGCAGAAGGTCGTCCAAGTAACCTGTGATAGCGATACCCCGCTGTCTTAGAAGTGCCAGAATCGGAGCGAGCACCTTGGTGAACGTCCTGGGTGCTGAGGCAAGGCCAAACGGGAGGGCCACAAACTGGTAGTGGTTCTTCCCGATAGCAAATCGCAGAAACCTCTGGTGTCTGGAGTATATGGGGACATGCAGGTATGCGTCCTTGATGTCCAAGGAGGCCAGAAAGTCCCCCGGATGGAGAGCCGTGACTACAGATCGAACCGACTCCATCCGAAAACTTTGTACCTTCACAAAGCAATTGAGGGCTCTGAGATCCAAGCTTGGACGAACCCTCTCCTTCTTCGGCACAATGAACAGATTTGAGTAAAAACCCCGTTCCAGTTCTGGAACTGGAATAACTACCCCGCGTTCCAGTAGACCCTGGACCGCCCCATACAGGGCCTCCCGACGGGTCGGTAGTAGCTGGAGATTGGAGGTGTTGAATCTGTCCGGTGGACAAGAGAGAAACTATCTTGTAGCCTGAGGAGATTACTTCGCAAACACACCTGTCGGAGATTAGTGCTGTCCACTGAGTCGCGAATTTGCGAAGACGTCTCCCCACCCGAGAGCTGGGTGGGGGTGGACCTTCATGCGGACGCAAATTTGTCCGCAGGCTTATTGGGTATGCGGGACCAGGGACGCTTTTGTCCTTGGGCAGGCGCTTTATCGGCCTGGGGTCTTTTCCCTGTCGCCCTAGGGGGACGAAAAAAAACACTTGTGTGCAGTAAAGGAGGGCCCTTGCCCTTGGCGTGGCCCCTTACCCTTGCTAATTTGGGGAAGCAAAGTGCTTTTACTTCCTGTGGCATCCTTGATGATGTCATCCAGAGAAGCCCCAAAAAGTCTGTCGCCCTTAAAAGGCAGATCCAACAGGGCTTTCTTGGAAGTCTGGTCCGCAGACCAGCCTTTTAGCCAGATCAGGTGGCGTATTGCTACTGCATAAACCGAAGTTTTAGACAGCAGGGGAATAGTATTCATGTCTGACTCGCAGACAAACCTAAGGCCCTGGACCAACAGGTCGGCCAATGTTATCTCATCAGGAGGAGCATCTCGCTCCTTAACCCCTGGAGTAGCAATCTTGCCCATTCAGTAAGTGTGTGAGACACTAGGGCCCCCGCCAATGCCGGGCGTACTGCCGAGCCTACCACTGAGTATAGGTAGCAAGCGAGTGCTTCAGCCTTCTTATCCACAGGGTCCTAGAAAACAGGAGCCCCTTCTACAGGAATTGTGGTGGCTCTATTAAGTCTGGACACCGGAGGGTCCACTATAGGGGGGAGAGGTCCATTTCTTCAGAAAACTCTCCTCAAAAGGGGTACCGTACCGCAAACCTCTTTGGGGCTGTAAAGACCCTCAGTGGGTTCTCCCATTCCTTGTATAAGAGTTTATCAAAAGACACACAAGGGAACACCTTAGCAGTGCCGGCAGGTCTATGAAACCCAAGTGGACCGGAGTCTCTGCTGCTTCTGCAGTATTTTCCAATTTTAGCATATCCCGCACTGCAGTAATAAGGTCAGATACCAAAGCCGTCTCGCGTACTGACCTGGACTTTGAGTCATTCTCACTGTCCGGTCACGGTCTGCAGTCTCTGGTGCGTCAGAATCTGGGCCCCGAGCCATAGCTGGACCTGGTTCTGCACCAGAATTATCCCCAGAAGCTTGCAGGGGATGGGGCGTTTACTACCCCCTGTATTCCCGTGTGCTGCTTCCACCCTGGCAGCAAACGCCTCTAGGATTGCCGACATAGCGTCCATAGACACCTCAGGGACACCAGCTGCTAAATCTGGTGTTTCAGGGGAGAAGACATCTGGCTCAGATGCCATGCTGACCACACGCTGACACTCACAGGGCTCCAGGCAAGATATCAATAGGCCACCCTCCTGCGCTGCAGAGATGCTGGGTCACCCAGAGGGCTCACCACCCTGGATAGGTACTGCTATGCTGCGCCTATGATGCTGTCCCCTTGCTGCTGTGTCAGTCTGCTTCTTTTATCAGCACTTCCTGTGTGAATTTTCGCGCCAGTGTAATGCACCCTAGAGGCCGGAGGCTCTCGCAAAATGGTTGCCAAAACCATCTGTATGGAAGATAATGTGGGCTCTAAGAAAATGGCCGCCGACAGAAGATAGAGGTCAGGCAGCCATAGCCCACAAAAAAGATGGCCGCCGAACGGCAATATCTGCATACAGGGTGGACAAACATGGCCGCCGATCACCTGATAGGGGCCAGTGGGTGTGGCCGAACTACAGGAAGATGGCCGCCAGGCAGTTACAAGAGGCCAAACTTGGCATGGACCACCTCAAAATGGCCGCCGACAGCATGGAGACACAGAAACACAGGTAAGCAAAAATGACATTTCTTTTAAATGTTAGTTACAGCCAGCCCCGCTCCAGTGGGACCCCCTAGGTGACCCCCAGCACCCAGCAACCTTTAGCTAGAAGCCCAGGGAGGAGGGAAAGGCAGGGAGAGAGGGAAGAAAGGGGCCACAACCACTTACTTGATCTCTCCAGGAATGTCCAGCTAAATCACCCAGCCGAGGCAGGGGAGTTTTACTTACCTATCCTGCATGTATTCTGCTGGAAGACATTCCAAACAGATCATCGTCCGCGCACGGAAGGTGACTGTTGGCCAGGCATGCTGTGATTGGACCCAGAAGGGACGATCATATGTATGCCCTGGAGCATGACGCTCACCGGACAGGCTGCTGCGACTCGGCCGTAAGGTCAGCCGAAGCTGAGCGGTCCGATGCAAGCCTTGGAGCGTAAGCTCACCGGCCAGGCTGCTGCGACTCGGCCGTAAGGTCAGCCGAAGCTGAGCGGTCCGATGCAGGCCCTGGAGCGTAGGCTCACCGGCCACCCGTGGAGCGACGGGCATGTCGTGGAAAACCCAGCGCGTAGCTAGGGTCGGCACACGCTCGATGGCCGAAACTGGGGAGACTACAAGGATCGAGGATCCAGCCTGTCACCCAGTCGGCAGTTGATCGAAGATCGCAGGAAACAACAAATGTAGCAAAAAAATAAAAATATATATATCTTTTTTCCCCGGACCAATGAGCCCGAAGGGAGCCATGTCCTACTCCTTGCTAGACAGAAAAAAACTGATCTGCGATGTGCAGACTGAGAGGGTATACCCAGAGGGTCCGCCCCCTGGGCGGTACTGTAGAAGGTGTGATGCAACACTTTTTACAAGTTTTTCTGCCTAGTCACTCCTAATTAACGGATAATACCCACTTTGTCAATAGAGAAGCTGTGTCGGTCCATGGACGAAAGAGTAAGCATGATGGGTCCTCTTAAATATGAGATCTGGGGTGAAAAAGACCTCAGATCTCATATTTAGACTAAAATGCAATAATAAAAAAAAAAATTGTAATTTGAAAAAATGACGACAAAAAAAATGTCCCTTTAAGATGCATGGGCGGAGCTGACGTTTTGACGTTGCTTCCGCTCTGCTATGGTATGGAGACGGGTGGGGGCCATCTTCCCCTCACTCGTATCCATACCACAGAGGGGCAAGGACCCGATCGCCTCCGCCGATACAGACAGCTCCGGTAAGCGACGAAGGGCGCGGGAGGGCGGCGGGAGATGTTTACCAGGCGTGGACAAGGGTAACCTCCAACATCACGCCGAGTGCAGCAAGGGAGGGCGACGCCATCGCCTTAGCAGTAACACGCTCGGCGCACCGGCGTTGGAAACCTCCCTCGTGGTGCACGCAGTATAATAAACATGTTGATGCCACGGCGTCATGAATGACGTTACACGCACAACACGTGGGCGTGGCGTCGACTCACAGCGAGCGAGTGCCCCGCCCCCCCAGGTAGGGAGGGGAGGGGGAAAGCTCGGTGTGAGTCGCAGCTCCTGGGAATTTCAAAGAACAACCCAACCCAACCATTCCTTACTATGCAGACCCCAGCTTCTAACTGGAGCCCTCACCTTCACTTTCCAATTGGCTGCCTTGTGCTTACCGCCATGCCCAGGGTTTATACCTCCTCAGCTCCCTGGGGGGAACGTCTAATATATTGCACCCCTCTACCATGGTTACCATCTACCATTTTATTTTACAAATACCAGGTGAGAGTGTTTGGAATCTGTTTAAGTTTCCTCTCTTCCCTTTGCTTACTACATACCTTGTTTTGACTACCATACCATGTTGGTCACTGTAAAATTTTTTATTTTAGATATCCCCATACCCTGCATCTTGCTCCTGATGAGTGGTCATGCTACCACGAAACGCGTAGAGCTTTCCTATGATGCGACGTCACAGTGCCTGTCTTATTACCTTTATCCGTTTTTAGTATACTCCTATGAATCTATCCACCATTGTTTTTATACTCCTACGTTACTACTATTACTTATTGGAAGATATACCTTGGTTCATTACTATGTTTATTATATTGTAACAATTATGCATTGTCATTGATTGTTCAATTTATTGCTACTGAGACCAACGATTACAATTTAATGTTTTCTTGTATAATTTATTTTACAGTGTATATATGCTATTTGTATCCAATAAACAATGTGTACATTGATCGATTCATTCTACTTAGTATTGTTGCTTCATATAAAGTCCCACCACTCTTCTTTTTCAATACGACCAGGGATGGAGGTAAATCATAGGTATTGCCTCATATAAAGTCCCAACCCCTTAGTCTTGATTTCACATGAGCTGTAATGCTGCCATTTTTTCTGGCCTCATAAGAGAGAACAAAGTGGGTTGTGTTCCCTCTGAAAAACAAAGAATTTACAGCAAATAAGCTTTCCTAAATACTTAAAGTGGATGTAAACCCTCCATACACCCGGTGAAGTGAACAGCCTCAGATGATACACAGAGATTAACCAAATCTCCCTACATTGGTTTTATATGTATATCTGCTGTCTTCACATTTATATACTGTTTAGAAAGTTAAGATCGTGTTAAGAAATTTTCTCTTCCTGGTTAATACAGAGGTGTGATGTCTGGGCATACAGCCAAGATAGCGAACATTGCTGATTGGAGGAAAGGCACACACCCCCTCTCATCATAGGCAGACACTCTCAGAGCTGTTTTGTAATAGGAGCTGCTCTCTGCTAATCTATTTTAGCAACCTCCTTTGACAAAAGATTCTGTCTGCTTTTGTCTAAAAAGTCAAAAAATATGTCAGGAGTTCTCAGGCTGATAACAGAGGAACCGTTCAGAAGAGAGCTATAAGGCCCCTTTCACACTGGGGCGTTTTTCATGCGGTTTAGCGCTAATAATAGCGCTGTTATACCGCATGAAAAAATCCTGCCCTGTGCCTTCAATGTGAAAGCCCGAAGGCTTTCACACTGAAGCGGTGCGCTAGCAGGACCGCTCCAAAAGTCCTGCTAGCCGCTTCTTTACAGCGGTAAAGGAGCGGTGTGTTCACTGCTCCTTTACTGCGGTCTCCCATTGAAATCAATGGGACAGCGCGGTAATACCGCCCGCAAACCGCGGCAATAGCCGCGGTTTGCGGGCGGTATTAACCCTTTTTCGGCCACTAGCGGGGGTTAAATTAACCCCCCTAGCGACCGCATACCGCGGTAAGAACGACAGTATAGCAGCGCTGAAAATCGCGCTGCTATACCGCCACCGCTCCTGCCCGCCCCAGTGTGAAAGGGGTCTAAGACTTGGCTCATTGAAAAGAGATAACAAAATACTGCAGATATATGTGCCCAGCTCAAATTTCATGAATCGGGTTTACATCCACTTTAAAGTTACATGTGCTCTCTGCATTCCTTTGCAAGACGATGTAGAAATATACAAACCCTACAAATACCATAACATAACTATTGACCTTCAGCCTTTTATTATCCCTTATATTTTTAAATACAGGTCCTTCTCAAAAAATTAGCATATTGTGATAAAGTTCATTATTTTCTGTAATGTACTGATAAACATTAGACTTTCATATATTTTAGATTCATTACACACAACTGAAGTAGTTCAAGCCTTTTCTTGTTTTAATATTGATGATTTTGGCATACAGCTCATGACAACCCAAAATTCCTATCTCAAAAAATTAGCATATCATAAAAAGGTTCTCTAAACGAGCTATTAACCTAATCATCTGAATCAACTAATTAACTCTAAACACCTGCAAAAGATTCCTGAGGCTTTTAAAAACTCCCAGCCTGGTTCATTACTCAAAACCGCAATCATGGGTAAGACTGCCGACCTGACTGCTGTCCAGAAGGCCATCATTGACACCCTCAAGCAAGAGGGTAAGACACAGAAAGAAATTTCTGAACGAATAGGCTGTTCCCAGAGTGCCGTATCAAGGCACCTCAGTGGGAAGTCTGTGGGAAGGAAAAAGTGTGGCAGAAAACGCTGCACAACGAGAAGAGGTGACCGGACCCTGAAGAAGACTGTGGAGAAGGACCGATTCCAGACCTTGGAGGACCTGCGGAAGCAGTGGACTGATTCTGGAGTAGAAACATCCAGAGCCACTGTGAACAGGCGTGTGCAGGAAATGGGCTACAGGTGCCGCATTCCCCAGGTCAAGCCACTTTTGAACCAGAAACAGCGGCAGAAGCGCCTGACCTGGGCTACAGAGAAGCAGCACTGGACTGTTGCTCAGTGGTCCAAAGTACTTTTTTCGGATGAAAGCAAATTTTGCATGTCATTCGGAAATCAAGGTGCCAGAGTCTGGAGGAAGACTGGGGAGAGGGAAATGCCAAAATGCCTGAAGTCCAGTGTCAAGTACCCACAGTCAGTGATGGTCTGGGGTGCCATGTCAGCTGCTGGTGTTGGTCCACTGTGTTTTATCAAGGGCAGGGTCAATGCAGCTAGCTATCAGGAGATTTTGGAGCACTTCATGCTTCCATCTGCTGAAAAGCTTTATGGAGATGAAGATTTCATTTTTCAGCACGACCTGGCACCTGCTCACAGTGCCAAAACCACTGGTAAATGGTTTACTAACCATGGTATTACTGTGCTCAATTGGCCTGCCAACTCTCCTGACCTGAACCCCATAGAGAATCTGTGGGATATTGGGAAGAGAAAGTTGAGAGACGCAAGACCCAACACTCTGGATGAGCTTAAGGCCGCTATCGAAGCATCCTGGGCCTCCATAACACCTCAGCAGTGCCACAGGCTGGTTGCCTCCATGCCACGCCGCATTGAAGCAGTCATTTCTGCAAAAGGATTCCCGACCAAGTATTGAGTGCATAACTGAACATAATTATTTGAAGGTTGACTTTTTTTGTATTAAAAACACTTTTCTTTTATTGGTCGGATGAAATATGCTAATTTTTTGAGATAGGATTTTTGGGTTTTCATGAGCTGTATGCCAAAATCATCAATATTAAAACAAGAAAAGGCTTGAACTACTTCAGTTGTGTGTAATGAATCTAAAATATATGAAAGTCTAATGTTTATCAGTACATTACAGAAAATAATGAACTTTATCACAATATGCTAATTTTTTGAGAAGGACCTGTATATCAACCATCAGCCTTCTAGCTGAGAATGCTACACTGATTAGATACATGACTGCATTTTCACGGCCAAGTACCTATATCAGCTATAAATACTAATTGTGGCATTTACAGCCAGTTAAAGTTGTTGTAAAGTCAGAAGATTTTTTTTTATCTTAATGCATTCTATGCATTAAGATAAAAAACCTTCTGTGTGCAGCAGCCGCCCCAGCACCCCCTAATACTTACCTGAGCCCAATCTCTCTCCAGCGATGTCCAGGACTGCCTTGGCCATCTGAGACTCTCCTCCCGATTGGCTGAGAAACAGCAGCGGTGCCATTGGCTCAGATGAATAGTTAAATGATTCCAGTGCCCTTAGGTGGCTATAGGGCACCTATACGACACATGTGCCACATCCGATAACAACTTTAACCTCAAATTTACAGTCAACTGGCACAGGGAGTCCACATCCTTCTTATATTTACTTATCTACAAGGATGCACAGAATAGTCTGGCCACAAAGTTATATTGTAAAAATACTGCAGGTAATACCATATTACACGCACATAGCGGACATTCTGCATCACTCGTTCATAGTATTCCCTATGCCCAGTATATTCGTCTTCAATGAAATTGTAGAAATAAATCAGATTTAAAAATCAAAGCAGCAGAGCTATGTCTACGCCTCCTCCAGCGGGGCTATAGCAAGACCCTCTTGAGGAAAGCATATAATAAAGCACTGAATAAAAGTAGAAATTCTCTTCTATACGCCAACCAGACTTCTAACAAAGCACACTGAACTACCAAATGCATTACCAGATATTTGGCACAACACCAGGATCTACAGAATTGTTTGCAAAAACATTGGCACCTCCTAAGGGAGGATGCAATTATTAATAAATATGTGAGAGTAGGGATGAGCTGAATACACCCCCCGGTTCGGGTTCGCACCAGAACCTGCGAACGGACAGAAAGTTCACGCGAACTTTAGAACCCTATTAAATGCAATGGACTCCAACGTTCAAAATCAAAAGTGCTAATTATAAATGCAAAAAAAGTTTTAAAAATGTCTGTTTTTTTCGGGAGCAGTGATTTTAATGATGCTTAAAGTGAAAAAAAAGGTGAAATATTATTTTAATGATCGTACCTGGGGGGTGTCTAAAGTATGCCTGTGAAGTGGCACGTGTTTCCTGTGTTTAGAACTGTCCCTGCACAAAATTAAATTTCTGAAGGAAAAAAAAGTAATTTAAAACTGCTTGCAGCTTTAATGTAATGTCTGGTCCCGGCAATATGGATGAAAATCATTGAGAAAAATGGCATGGGTACCCCCCCACCCCCCCCCCCCCAGCCCACTACCAGCCCCTTTGGGTCTTGTATGGATATTAAGGGGAACCCGGCACCCAAATTAAAAAAAGGCCCTATATACTCTGAACAGCAGTATACAGGCGGTGCAAACAAGACAGGGACTGTAGGTTTTTTCTTAAGTAGAATCGGTTTGTAATTTGGAACAGGTACAAAGTATTGCATCAAAAATTGTATTTACACGCCCCTGTTAAACAGGGGATGAAAAATTGTGCCTTAGGCACTGGTGCTGGTGCCACAACATTGCAACCCCTTATATATAGCATAGTTGGAGCACAGCAATGAGCCCTGCTGCAAAGTATTGCATCAAAAATTGTAAATACACCCCCCTGTTAAACAGGGGCTGAAAAATTGGGCCTTAGCCACTGGTGGCGGTGCCCAGAACCAAAAATGTTCTTACAAGCTATCAGCATGATCATTGAGGAGGAAGAGGATAGTCACTCAGCATAACAGGATAGTCACTCAGCATCAGCATAGGCAGTCTTGAAGGGATCTGACATTTCAAAAAAAAATATTCGGTTACATCAGCATCAGGTGCTTGGTAGCTGGTGGTGATCCAAGACTGATTCATTTTTATGAAGGTCAGTCGATCGACCAACTCGGTGGACAGGTGCACCCCTGTGATTGGTTACAAAGCCTCCAGCAGCACTGAATGTGCGTTCCGAAAGAACGCTGGATGCAGGACAGGCCAGTAGCTCAATTGAAAAGAGACCCAATTCCACTAATTGGGACAGAACTCAAAGTGCAACAAAAGTGAAACAAATAAGTCCACATAAACGTGTAGAGGTAGATTCGTGGAGAAAGGATACCCACCAAATGATCTGTATATGGAAATTGATCGGATCTCTAAGATCGATCAAAATTCATTATTAGAGGTGGGCCCCAAAAAGATCCAAGATGATAAATTCAGATGGTCCTTTTTACCACATATTCAACCCAATCCCGACAGATCAAAGTGATACTTAAAAGACAATGGGGTGTCCTTAAAAGTGATAGACTGCTGGGACCAGCAATATCAGAACAGGCTGGGGTTATTTTTAGGGGTGCCCGGTCCATACAGGGCCAGACTGCACGCAATATCATAGACCCTCCCAAACGTATCTTTTTCTTCCAGGATTGCAAGGGATATTTTCCTTGTCGCAGGTGCAATGTCTGCTTGCACAATATTATTGATAGACGGAAGAGTGAGACATTTCAGTCAACAGTCACACTAAAGGTATACCAAATGAAACGTTTTACCACTTGTGCAACACAGTACATCGTCTACCTGCTGACTTGCCCGTGCAAGAAGCAGTATGTTGGGCGAACAATTAGGACTTTTAGTATTCGAGTAAATGAGCACATATCTAACATAAAAAGTGGTAAGACCAATCACAGTGTTCCACCACACTATCTTGAACATCATGACCGTGACCCTAGGGGGACTCAGTTTTTGGCCATAGACCAATTTGTTTCTCATTGGAGGGGAGAGTCCCGGATTCGTGGGCTATCCCACCTTGAAACATATTGGATCTATGAACTCCGTAATTATGCGCTCTTTGGTATGAATGTGGAGTGGGATATCAATTCCTTTATTAACTTGGCATGATTCCCCTCCAGATTCTTATTACATCTACATTTCAATAAGATTTACGTGGCCACTTAGAGGCCAGGTTCTGGATTCATGTGTATCTTTCGGTGGTGCAGCAGCTGGGGCAGGGAAATTTGCCTGGTACAATCTGACGTTGGTGTACCAATAGCAGATTGCCCTCAAGTACTTGGCTGTGACACACTTAATTCTACACCTTCATTCCTCTCAGTGCAGGTTTTAGAAAGGACTGAAGGTATAGTGGAGTTGGAGATTCCAGCTGATGAGGAGCAAGGAGAGGTCCGCTTTGTTCTTTGGTGTGGGTCTTTTAAGGTACGCTTGCCAACGAACTGCATGGTAGGTCGACATATGTCTGGTCAAGCACGTGGTGCCCAAGCGGCTGATGTTTTGGCCACACGAGATACGCTTCAGACATATGTTGCAAATGGCAACGGTGCGATCTGCTGCACACGTCTGAAAAAAGGCCCACACCAAATAACTTTTGGAATAACGCACAGAGACAGCAGCGCCCTGCACATGCGGAGCTCTGCAGTGTGATGCAGCCGGTGTGCTGCCCTTAAGCTGGCCCCTGGAGGACATTCTGCCTCATTGGAGATGTGCCTCCTCCTCCTCCTCCTCCTCCTCTTCTCTCCTATCAGGCACCCACGTGGAGTCAGTGACCTCATCATCCCCTCCCTCCTCATCATTGGAGCAAATCTGGCAGTATGCTGCAGCTGGGGGAACATGACTGCCAGATAGCTGTCCTTGTTGGGCACCCCCTCTCTTGGGCTCACGTTACTACCCCCTCTCTCTGGGTTACTGCCTTCCTCTAGCTGGGTTCCATCATTGAAGCCTTCAAAATGCTGGGCATCCTCCTGGAGTATGTACCCAATACTGTGGTCAAACAGTTCTGGGGACTCCTCAGGAGGACATGGTGGGGCTAGGGAAGGAGTGACTGATGCCATTGAGCCGAGGGAAGAGGCTGCTTTGGCAGCTGCTTTGCCAGACAAAGTACCCTGAGCCTGGGTGAGAGAGGATGAGGAGGATGAGGACAGCTTGGTCATCCACTCTACCAAGTCTTGGGCATGTTGCACCACAACATGGCCAGCTGCCGAAAAGAAGGACAAGCGTGTCCCACGGCCACGTGCAGATGAGGATGCACCGTGTCCACAGCCAGCACTGTTGCCTCTAGACACAGAGCCTGTTAGCCCTCTTTTATTGCCTCGTAACTGTCTGCCTCTCCTTGTTTGCCTTCCAGACATACTAATGGCCTGCAGTGAGATGTAGCTGCACAAAGGTGGGAGATATATATATATATATCTGTACTGATTATAATGCAGCTATAAGAATCAACTGCCTGCTGTGGTATTAGTATGCGAAAAGCAGCAATTGTCTTCAGTTAGTTTTAGGTGAACACTGTGCAGAGGACACAGTACAGTAACTGAAAATACTTGCAGCTCTCTGCCTATGGTTTTATTATGAGAACACCACAAATTGTATTCAGGTTCCTTTAAGTGAACATTGTGCAAAGGACAGAAGTACACTAAATTAAATTAATGCAGCTCCCTGCCTGTGGTTTTATATGAGAACACCACTAATTGTATTCAGGTAAGCTTTAGGTGAACGCTACGCAAAGCACACAGTACACCAAGTGAAACACTGCAGCTAGCACAATCACCTGCCTGCCTGTCACAGTATAGAGAATAACAGGAACGGATCTAGCTAAACTGAATACAGTGTATAAATATATATACAACACCTAGGATGCATATATATCCTCTACACGCTGTAACTGCAGCTAACTGACTTGCCTGCCTGCTCTATCTAACTCAATATAAATGACACTGTCCCTCTCTCTCTCTGTAAGCTCTCTCTTTAACCAACACTGCAACACACTACACAAGGCCGCCACGGAGGCGGCCTTATATAGGGTGGGGCGTGTACAAAACTCCCTGAGACATAATTGGCCAAAGCCACCCTGGCTTTGGCCAATAGTGGCTCTCTGTTTTTGGCGCGCTTTGATTGGCTAAAGCATGCGGGTCATAGTGCATGCTTGGCCAATCATCTTCTAGCAATGCACTGCGATGCCGCAGTGAATTATGGGCCGTGATGCGCCACTCAAATTTGGCGCGAACGGCCCAAATTGTACGCAATTTGGCGAACAGACGATGTTCGAGTCGAACATGGGTTCGACTCTAACACAAAGCTCATCCCTATGTGAGAGATACCCCAGAGATAGTATTCTGTAAAACAACATCAATAGGGAACTGAATCACAGCCAGTCAATATGTTCCCAATAGAAACACCACAATGAGGATCCGAGGAATATCCATATGTGGACAATGTATATACTGTCCCTGGGTTGGGATGGACACACGATTCCGTGGAAAGACGTTTTGTCCACTTTTCCACCCAAGCTGCCAAACACAAAGAGTGGTGTACCTTATGTCTTGCAGGTGCAGGGCGTTCTATATAGGCAAAACGTTTAGACAAGTTTAGACAAAGAATATATGACCATGTTTATTATTCCCAGAATGCTAAAAGGATTACCCCAGTTAGCCGCCGCCGCCTGGGCCTCTACCACAAGTTTGATACCTTGTTCGTCCAATTCATTGTATTGGAAGTGGTACATGAGGATCCAGAGGAGACTGGGATAAACGCATCCTCCAAAAGGATATGGATAGAAAGATTAGAGGCCATAAAACCCCCAGGAATAAATTAAGTTATATCATGCAAGCCATTTCTATAATAAGGATATGGTTTCTTGCATGGTATAATTGGAGCGAAAAAGGTGGACTAGGGCTAGGCTATCTTACGATGTCTACTATGTAGATATATAGATGTGTTGCAGGTATATTCTGAATAAAAAGGACGTACATAAGGATGGATAAGGTTTGGTTAGGGATACTCAAATTCAATTGGAGATGACGTTTGGATGTATTTTGTAATATTACTTTGATATGTTATGTTTTTTTTTTCTGTTTTTTTTCTATTTTTTTCTTTTTACGGCTTCCATGTAATGGGGTCCTACAAGATGTAATTTTGAGTGGTGGCATCTTGTGGGTTCCCCGTCATGGGTATTTGTTTTTTCCTCTGTTACTGGGACTCAATTGTTCCATGGATATGACTATTGGTCATACCGCTGCAGTACCCCATCCTGACCTCTGGGGGTCACCTTTAGGCAGCTATGCTGTGCCCAGCCAGGATGTGTGGCCGCCCAGGCTGTGGGGACTGCGCTCTGCCTCCACTGCTTGTGGGGGGTCTCCATCTACTGCTAGGGTGGCTGGTGTGCTGTTGCCCACGGCGGATTGGTGACACTGGATTTCCCCTTGTCCTACCGCAGCTGCCCATACACGGCGAGCACTAGGTACCCGTCCGGGTTAAATCTCAATGCGCGGGGACGCGTTTCATCCAATTCCTACGAGGATGTCAAGGGTATGTGCATATAATCTGCCCAAGGTTCCCAAGTTGCCTCAAATTTTTGAACTGTATCTTGTAGTTTACCAATAATGTTTTTCTGAGCCATGATCCAAGATATTTTTTGCTTGGCCTGGTCACTGGAAACCGTGGGCTGCTTCCATGCTTTCGCCATTGTAATTTTAGTTCCTGGAACAGTGGTTCTCAACCTTTCTAGTGCCGTGACCCCTTGATAAAATTTCCCAAGTTGTGGGGACCCCTAACAGTAAAATCATTTTCGTAGCGTGGGTTGTCAGCACCCAAGGCAAGACAAGTAATTTGCGACCCCAACCCACAGACATTTAGCACTCCCTCAGTCCCTTCCACTCGTACAGTATTAAAACCCCTTCTGGTACATTTTAGGATGCAACATTCTTTCCCTTTTGTCTCTCTCTATCCCGATTTCTTTTTTTCCCCCCATTCCTCTCTCTAGCCGTCTTTCTTCTTCCTTCTCTTATTCTTTCTCTCCCTTTTCTTTGTTCCTCCCCCTCTTTTCCTCTCCCTTCCATGTATTCTCTATTTTTATTCCTTCTCTTACTCCTTGGTGGGGGGGGGGGATGGGATGAGTGGCAATGCTGGGGGGAGTTCTGATCAGCCAAATTAGGTGCTCTTGATCAAGGTCATCTACTGATCTAAGAACTATAGTGGGGACTTTTAATGGCATCTATAATCACAGGTAGTGTTAATCACTGTGTCTCTGGATTTGTCTGTCTCGTAGCAGTCTCTCCCCCCACCCATGCCGTGAATTGAATGAGGCGGCCACGGGCTCCAGAGACAGCCCTGCTGGGTGGCCGCAAAAAGGCTGGGAGAGCGGTGCGGGCTTCAGGAACAGCCCAGGATTCGGTGACCCCCTGGCAAATCATCATTCGACCCCCGAGGGGGTCCCGACCCCAGGTTGAGAACCACTGTCCTAGAAGGATAAAGTGAACGAGGCTCGATGCTCCTTTTACTTTTAGAGGCCTTTTCTATTGGGAAGTTCAGCAGTGCTATGTGGGGGGACATAGGGATGGACAAACCCGTCGTCTTTCTGATGATTGCAAAGATCCTGTTCCAGAACCCTCTTAGTTTTGGACATTCCCACCAAACATGGATCATGGTGCCTGTGTGATTGCATCCTCTGAAACATAGGGGGGAAGTTGAAGGATATAATTTTGCAATTCTAGTGGGAACCAAGTACCCTCTAGTTAGAACTTTTAGGTCTGCCTCCATCAGAGATACGTTGAGTATACCTCGGTTTGACCATGTGATCACTTTGTGCCATTCGTCCAGCTCCCATTCCTGTTTGAGCTCACTTTCCCAGGCCAACATACAGGTGGTTTTAGAATGCTCTACAGATAGTGACTCGTATATCATCGAGATCCCCCCCTTTGCTCCGTAAGCTGGCCACACCAATGTCCGTATGGCGTTATGCTAGGATGGTAAGGGTTTGGATTCCCAAGTGGAGTGTAGGAAGTGAGAGATTTGTTGGTGTCTATAAGTTTCAGTTGGGGGCATTTCAAGGATATTGATACAGTGATTGAGGATGAGTGGACCCGATGAATTAAAATAATGATCTATTCTGTACAGCCCCTTGTTCAGGAAGTGGGGATTGTGGAATAAATGTGCCAGCGGCTTAATCGGGGATATTAACTCTGGATTAATCTTGAGTTTGTCCCATATTGACATTGAATCAGATAATGTTGGGGCAAGAATTGCAGGTCGTTTACTAGGGTGGCTCCACAGTAAAAAATCTAGTGCGAATTGTGGTACTGCTTCCCTTTCCATATGCACCCAATCGGGTTTTGCAATCCGGGAGTAGATCACCGATATTTGGGATCTCTCTCCTTTTCATACCCTGCTACAGCATTGGACACAAAAGGATACATCTGGCACTTTACATCACAGGTCTGTACACTAGTTTATTGACTTGCACAGCCATGTTGCTGTGTTTTGTAACAGCCGTTTTCTTACTATACTTATTATTAGGGATGAGCTTCGTGTTCGAGTCGAACCTACGTTCGACTCGAACATCGGCTGTTCGATCGTTCGACGAAGATCGAACGATTTGGGCCGTTCGCGCCAAATTCGAGTGACGCGAACGGCCCACAATGCACTACGCCATCGCAGTGTCATCCAGGCGCTGTGATTGGCCAAGCATGCACTGTGACCCCGCATGCTTGGCCAATCACAGCGCCGGCAGCGAGGAGAGCAATGATTGGCCACAGGCAGGATGCCTGTGGCCAATTATTGCTGAGGGTGTTTAGTACACGCCCCACACTATAAAAGGCCGCCAGCACGGCGGCCTAGTGTAGTGTGTTCCGGAGCAGGGATAGAGCAGCATAGGCAGGGACAGTGACTTTTATTTCTTTCTTGCTTAACCTGGATTCCTTTAGTTTAGGGAAAGAGAAGGATAGGTAGGGAGAGTGTCAGTGTGTTTTGTGCTTGTGCTATATTGTGCTTAAAAAAAACATTTTTTCTAGGGACAGAAAACTGTAGGTAGGGAGAGTGTCAGTTTCTTTCACTGTCAAAGTCCTTGTTTCCAGGGACCTGGAAGGACAGTGAGTGAATTCTCCTTGTGCTAAATTGTGCTTAAAAAAAACATTTTTTCTAGGGACAGAAAACTGTAGGTAGGGAGAGTGTCAGTTTCTTTCACTGTCAAAGTCCTTGTTTCCAGGGACCTGGAAGGACAGTGAGTGAATTCTCCTTGTGCTAAATTGTGCTTAAAAAAAACATTTTTTCTAGGGACAGAAAACTGTAGGTAGGGAGAGTGTCAGTTTCTTTCACTGTCAAAGTCCTTGTTTCCAGGGACCTGGAAGGACAGTGAGTGAATTCTCCTTGTGCTAAATTGTGCTTAAAAAAAAAAAAAATTCTAGGGACAGAAAACTGTAGGTAGGGAGAGTGTCAGTTTCTTTCACTGTCAAAGTCCTTGTTTCCAGGGACCTGGAAGGACAGTGAGTGAATTCTCCTTGTGCTAAATTGTGCTTAAAAAAAACATTTTTTCTAGGGACAGAAAACTGTAGGTAGGGAGAGTGTCAGTTTCTTTCACTGTGAAAGTCCTTGTTTCCAGGGACCTGGAAGGACAGTGAGTGAATTCTCCTTGTGCTAAATTGTGCTTAAAAAAAAACATTTTTTCTAGGGACAGAAAACTGTAGGTAGGGAGAGTGTCAGTTTCTTTCACTGTCAAAGTCCTTGTTTCCAGGGACCTGGAAGGACAGTGAGTGAATTCTCCTTGTGCTAAATTGTGCTTAAAAAAAACATTTTTTCTAGGGACAGAAAACTGTAGGTAGGGAGAGTGTCAGTTTCTTTCACTGTGCAAGTCCTTGTTTCAAGGGACAGAGAAGGACACCTGAAGGTAGCCCTTATTGCTTTTTTCCCATCTCCCTGCAGGCCATCTATTAGAATGTCTGGAAGGCAAACAAGGAGAGGCAGACAGTCAGGAGGCAATAAAAGAGGGCAAGCAGGCTCTGTGTCTGGGGGCAACAGTGCTGGTCGTGGACGCGGTGCATTGTCATCAGCACATGGCCATGGGACACGCTTGTCCTTCTTTTCGGCAGCTGGACATGTTGAGCCACATCATGCCGAAGACTTGGTAGAGTGGATGACCAAGCCCTCCTCCTCCTCCTCATCCTCTCTCACCCAGGCTCAGGGTACTGGAAAAGCAGCTGCCAAAGCGTCCTCTTCCCTGGTATCAATGTCAGACTCATCATCAGTCACTCCTTCCCTAGACCCACCATGTCCTCCTCCTGAGGAGTCCCCCGAACTGTTTCAGCACAGTGTTGGGTACATGCTCCAGGAGGATGCCCAGCGTTTCGAAGGGTCTGATGATGAAACCCAGCTAGAGGAAGGCAGTAGCGTGAGAGCAGACAGAGGGGATGCTCAAGAAGGACACCAATCTGGCAGTCATGTTCCAGCAGCTGCAGCATACTGCCAGATTGGCTCCAGTGATGAGGAGGGAGGTGATGATGAGGTCACTGACTCCACGTGGGTGCCTAATAGGAGAGAGGAGGAGGAGGAGGATGAGGAGGAGGCACATCTCCAACGAGGCAGGATGCCCTTTGGTGGCCAGCGTAAGGGCAGTACACCGACGGAATCACACCGCAGAGCTCCGCCTGTGCAGGGCGCTGCCTCTGCCCGTCATTCAAAAAGTTCTTTGGTGTGGGCCTTTTTTGAGGCTAGTGCATCAGATCGCACAGCTGCTGTTTGCAACATATGTCTCAAGCGTATATCGCGTGGCCAAAACATCAGCCGCTTGGGTACCACATGCCTGACCAGACATATGTTGACCTGCCATGCAGCTCGTTGGCAAGCCTACCTCAAAGACCCACACCAAAGAACAAAGCGGACCTCTCCTTGCACCGCATCAGCTGGGATCTCCAACCCCACTATAACTTCAGTCCTCTCTGAAACATGCACTGAGAGGAATGAAGGTGTAGAATTAGGTGTGTCACAGCCAAGTACTTGCGGCCACTCTGCTAGCAGTACACCGACGTCCGATTCTAGCAGGAAAATTTCCCTGCCCCAGCTGCTGGACCGTCGAAAGAAGTTCACTCCCAGCCATCCACATGCCCAGCGGTTGAATGCTAGCTTGGCTAAATTGCTAGCGCTTCAACTGCTGCCTTTTCAGTTGGTAGACTCGGCCCCCTTCCGTGAGTTTGTGCAATGTGCGGTTCCTCAGTGGCAGGTTCCCAAACGCCACTTTTTCTCACGGAAGGCTATTCCGGCTCTCTACCGGCATGTGGAAGGCAATGTCTTGGCCTCGCTGGACAGGGCGGTCAGCGGTAAGGTGCATATTACCGCTGACTCATGGTCCAGCAGGCATGGACAGGGACGTTACCTTTCTTTCACGGCCCATTGGGTCACTCTTTTGGCAGCTGGGAAGGATGCAGGACAAGGTGCAGTAGTGTTGGAGGTTGTCCCACCGCCACGCCTCCAAAATGCTACTACTGGTTGTGACACACCTCTCTCCTCCACCCCCTCCTCTTCTTCTTCCTCCATGGCCTCTTCCTGTGGTTTGTCCTATGAACCAGCGGTGCTCCGTAGCCGTTCACGGGGCTACGCAAGTACGCAGGCAAAAAGATGCCATGCCGTGCTTGCGCTGGTGTGTTTGGGGGACAGAAGCCACACTGGGGCAGAGGTCCTGTCTGCTCTGCAGGGCCAGGCCGAGAGGTGGTTGACGCCACGCCAGCTTAAGCCAGGAATGGTGGTTTGCGACAATGGCACCAACCTCCTCTCCGCCCTCCGACAGGGACAACTGACCCATGTGCCCTGTGTGGCTCACGTCCTTAACCTGGTGGTGCAGCGGTTCTTGGGCAGGTACCCGGGCTTACAGGATGTCCTGAGGCAGGCCAGGAAAGTCTGTGTGCATTTCCGCAGATCTTATAATGCCAGTGCTCGCCTGGCTGAGCTGCAAAAGGAGTTGAACCTGCCCAAGAACCGCCTTATATGTGACATGCCCACCAGGTGGAACTCAACGTTGGCCATGCTGCAGCGGCTGCACACGCAGCAGAGGGCCATCAATGAGTACCTGTGCGACTACGGCACCAGGACAGGGTCAGGGGAGCTTGGTTTTTTTTCTCCACGCCAGTGGGGCATGATCAGGGATGCATGCACTGTCCTGGCACCATTTGAGGAGGCCACGAGGATGGTGAGCAGTGACAGTGCATGCATCAGTGACACTGTACCTCTTGTCCACCTGTTGGAGCACACGCTGCGTGGAATAATGGACAGGGCACTTGAGGCAGAACAGAGGCAGGAAGAGGAGGACTTCCTTGCCTCTCAAGGCCCCCTTTACCCAGACAGCGTTCCTTCTGTCCCACCCATCGCACAGGAAGAAGAGGAGGAGGAGGAGGAGGAGGAGGATTGTGTCAGCATGGAGGTGGAGGCTGGCACTCAGCATCATCAGCAGCAGTCTTTTAGGGATGATTTACAGTCCCAAGAAACCAGTGGACTTGTACGTGGCTGGGAGGAGGTGGCTGCGGATCATGTCGTCCTTAGTGACCCAGAGGACTCCGGAGCGAATGCCTCAGCAAACCTACGCTGCATGGCCTCCCTGATCCTGCAAAGTCTGCGGAAGGATCCTCGTATTCTTCGGATCAAGGAGAGGGACCATTACTGGCTGGCCACTCTCCTTGATCCACGGTACAAGGGTAAGGTTGCGGACCTTATGTTACCGTCGCAGAGGGAGCAGAGGATGAGACAACTCCGGGAGGCCTTGCAGAAAGGTCTGTGCAACGCGTTCCCAGAGACTGGGAGGTTACAAACTCCTGGTCCTGGACAACGAGTTGCTGAGGCTTCGGCCAGTCAAAGAAGGAGCGGTGGGGAAGGTGGCCGTCTGACCGATGCGTTCAGACAATTCTTTAGTCCGCAGCCCCAAAGTATGATCGGTTCCAGCAACCATCGCCAGCGTCTGATAAACATGGTGCAGGAATATCTAGGGGCAAGGTCAGACTTGGACACCTTCCCCACCGAAAATCCTCTGGCTTACTGGGTCTTGAGGATGGATCACTGGCCAGAGCTTGCACAGTATGCAATTGAGCTACTGGCCTGTCCTGCATCCAGCGTTCTTTCGGAACGCACATTCAGTGCTGCTGGAGGATTTGTCACGGATCACAGGGTGCGCCTGTCCACCGACTCGGTTGATCGACTGACTTTCATCAAGATGAACCAGTCTTGGATCACCACCAGCTACCACACACCTGATGCTGATATAACAGACTAATTGATTTTAACATGTCACATCCCTTCAAGACTGATGCTGATGCTGAGTGCCTGTGCTGTTATGTTGACTGGCTATCCTCCTCCTCCGAGTCCTCAATGATACGATTGATGATGATAGCTTGGAAGATCATTTTTGTTTATGGGTGCCGCCACCAGTGGCTAAGGCCCAATTTTTCAGCCCCTGTTTTACAGGGGCGTGTAATTAAAAAAAATTTAGCAATAATTTGCCATAGGGCTCATTGCTGTGCTCCAAGTACAGTATCTGTGAGGGGTTGGAGTGTTGTGGCACCAGTGCCTAAGGCCCAATTTTTCAGCCCCTGTTTAACAGGGGCGTGTCATTACAATTTTTGAAGCAATACTTTGCAACAGGGCTCATTGCTGTGCTCCAAGTACAGTATCTGTGAGGGGTTGTAGTGTTGTGCCACCAGTGCCTAAGGCCCAATTTTTCAGCCCCTGTTCAACAGGGGCATGCAATTACAATTCTTGATCTAATAATTCACAGCAGGGTCCATTGCTGCACCCACCAAGAGTAACTCTGAGGGCTTACAGTCTTGTGGCAACGCCACCACCACCACCACCACGAAAGGCCCAATTTTTCAGCCCCTGTTCAAAAGGGGCATGTAATTACAATTCTTGATCTAATAATTCACAGCAGGGCCCATTGCTGCACCCACCAAGAGTAACTGTCAGGGCTTACAGTGTTGTGGCACCAGCACCACCATCAAAGCCCCAATTTTTACTACCACTGTTCAACAATTATATGTAATTAAAATTCCTGATATAATAGTTGACAGCAGGGCGTTCCAGCACCAACCAAGAGTAACTGAGTGCTTACAGTGTTGTGCCAACACCAACAACTAAGGGGCCTATTTCTGCAGAGTATATACGGCAGGTCCCTACTTTCAAACATCCAACTTACAAACGACTCCTACTTGCAAACGAAAGAAGACAACAGGAAGTGAGAGGAAATCTACCCCTAGAAAGGAAAATTCTCTCCTGTAAGAATAAATATGGGAGAAAGGGGTCTCATCTGTACTGATGCTTTATCAGCAATCCTTGTTTCAAGAAAAACACCACGTTTCAAAAACAGTTGTCATTGGGACGGAAAGTGAGGTGAAATGTTCTGAACAGGGGCACAGACAGCAAAACAAATGTTACAGGGGTGATAACCCTTACCTATGTTTCCCAAAAAGTTTAAAAATAGATTTTTGGGCTGGAGCTACACTTCAACAATGTACCTGTTCAAAATTACAAACACATTCTACATAAGAACAAACCTACAGTCCCTGTCTTGTATGCACCGCCTGTATACGGCTGTTCAGAGTATATAGGGCCTTTTTTATTTTATGTGCGGGGTTCCCCTTAATATCCATACAAGACCCAAAGGGGCTGGTAATGGGCTGGGGTAGGGGGGGGGGGGGGTGTTGATGGGGTAGCTATGCCATTTTTCCTAAAGATTTTCATCCATATTACCGGGACCAGACATTGCATTAAAGCCGCAAGCAGTTTTAAATGACTTTTTTCCCTTTAGAAATGTTATTTTGTGCAGGGACAGTTCTAAACACGGGAAACACGTGGCACTTCACAGGCATACTTTAGACACCCCCCAGGTACGATATTTAAAGGAATATTTGACTTTTTTTTTTCACTTTATGCATCATTAAAATGACTGCTCCCGAAAAACGACCGTTTTTAAAACTTCTTTTTGCATTGATACATGTCCCCTGGTGCAGAACCCGGGTTCCCAAACCCTTTTTAGGACAATAACATGCATAATAGTTGTTATAATTAGCACTTTAGAATTCGAACGTTCGCATCCATTGTATTTAATAGGGTTCTAATGTTCGTTCGAACTTTCGGTCCGTTCGCGGGTTCTGGTGCGAACCGAACCCGGGGGTGTTCGGCTCATCACTACTTATTATATTCCAAAGTGTTGCAACCAGGACCATTAGATATAAAACGATATGCCAATTGCGTGCTTTTGAATTATACCCAGTTTCTTGGAAATCTTTATCCTATGTTCGCAGATATGCCCAGCCCACCCTTCTCCTCTCCACGGATGCTGAAAAATCTTTTGATAGGCTGAACTGGGACTATCTTCTGACAACCCTACGGTACCTCTTCTGCTTCATCACCTTCTTCAATCAAACACTCTTAAACCACTACCGGATATCCTAGGCCCAAAACCAATCACGTTTATGGACAGATGGAGGTATAACCAGTTACAATTCCTTCTTTCTTTACCTCATCCACTATGGGGTCTTCAGGACTTAAACCCAACTGAATGCATGTTTAATTATAAAGATCCTCCTCTTCACTGTGTCTCAGGGTTCTACAAGGCTCTAATCAAGCTGAAAAGCCCCATATATCCGGAACACCTTGACAAATGGGAAACCGACCTCAACTCTCATCTTACCGACAAGGAAAGAGATAAGATCCTACAACATGCTCATATTTCTTCAATCTCATCCAAGATGGCGGAAACAAAATTACAAACTACTTAGCAGATGGCACTATATTCCAACTAAGCTACACTGTATGTTCCTCTCCAGTTCCCCATTGTGTTGGAGGAATTGTGGGAACACTGCCTCTCATGCCCATATCTGGTGGAACTGCCCTCTAATCTGCCTTTATTGGTCAAATATACTCAACCTCATTAACCAAATAGTGGGTCTCTCTCTCCCCCTTGACCCATGGGCAATATTCCTTCATGGTACCCTTAGAACCAGTCGGCCCATATAAACGTTCTCTTCCCCTCCACTTACTGAACACAGCTAAGGCCCCCATACCTGCTTTATGGGGTCAACCTACAACTCCATCACTGAAAAGTTGGCTACAGAAAGTAGAGGTTTGCCTTAGGGAATAACTCACCCATATTGCTAGGGGCAATGTTAAACACTTCAATACCAGGCACTTTCAGGCCTCGCCCCGTTCCTGCCCAAGTCAATTTTTAGCTTTCAGCGCTGTCACTTTTGAAATGACAATTGTGCAGTCATGCTACACTGTACCAAAACAATTTTTTTTATCATTTTATTACCACAAATAGAGCTTTCTTTTGGTGGTATTTGATCACCTCTGTATTTTTTATGATTGGCATCTGTCTGGCCACTGATTGGCATGCCTGGTGGTCCAGGGTGGCATACCTGGTTGCCATGCAATGCGGACATCCCTGGTGATCCAGTGTGGGCATCTGCGGGGGGGCTGCGATGAAAATCAATCAGCGCAGCCCCCCCTCTCAGGAGAGCCGCCGATCGTCTCTCCTCTATTCGTGTCTGTCAGATGCGAGAGAGGAAAATCTGGTAAATGGATCTTCCTGTTTACACGGTGATCAGCCGTGATTGGGCACGGCTGATCCGTCAGAGACTCTTACCCAAGATCGGTGTTGCGATGTGTCAGACTGAAACACCGCACCACCGATGGGTGCGTGCCGGCTGTTATCCTGAAAGACATCATATGACGTCCAGTCAGAATAACGGAACCACCAGGAAAAGGTTAAACGTCATGCCTCAATATGGGCCAGTGGTTCGAAGTCAAAACTACCTCTCCTTACAAACACATCATGTCCGTAACTCCTGAAGTTATACAGCCAAATGCCATCTCCTATCTTTTTTGTATGATAAACACTCTTCTGTTAGTTATAAACCTTGCTTATGAAGATTAGAACACTCCATAGTTTTTTTTTAACTGTCACACTTTTAAAAAGGACTGAATTGTGCTGTTCTGTAACAGCACTTGCAGCTTTACAGCATCCCTTAAGCAAAATGTTTAAATGTTTTTTTTTATTTTCAATACTGTTTCTTAAGATGCATTAAAGGACCCTCTCCATACTAAACTGTATTTAATATATTATATTATTTAATATTAAATAGATTTAATATTTTGCCTACTAGGTTTGAAAAAAGCCAGCAAAAATCAGCTGGTTTAATCTCCTACAGAATTCGAAAGGATTCAGTGCTATGTTTGGAGTTTAGACACCTCCGACTTGATATGGTAAACCCAGCTAAAACTGAACCCGGCTAGGTTCGCACATCCCTAACCTTGATTAGTCAGTGACTTTGATATGACATTATTTCTACATCACACATTATAGTCCCGACCCATGGGAAAAGTACTTTTCGTTTGCATTTTTTCATTTTCTGAGCAGGAGAATTACTTATTAAATCAAGAGAACAAATGATATGCTTGAGGGCTTCATGTAACATGTAGAAATAAGAACTTGAATCCATCTGCAAAGTTACTTTGTAATTAATATACAACCTATATGACCTTCCTCGCTTTGGTATCTCATGTTTTCCATTATATTTATTTTCTTAAACTTGTTTAATGATTTGTTTCTCCAAAAACATTAACCAAAAAATATTTCATACTACTAGAATCTCATTATACGGTAATGACTATTGCATACGCTTCAGTACATTTTATTAAGTACTAAATTATATTAGGGTTGTGCGACTGCTTTAGCGGTGTTTAAATCAGAACTTTGCTCTCTCAATCAACATAGACTATTTGTAATACTTATGCTGTTCGTATTATTAGTAAATAGATAGGAAGGAATACTATATTTACTTATTTTTAACATTTCTTCAATCGCTTCCTGGTTTCCAGGTCTAGGTAAAGTATATACATCCCAGGAGTCTTCGGGAAGGGAGAGGTTTTCTCAGCCAAGCACACCCTCTTGCCTGCATTTCTGAGCTAAAGGGAGATAGATTCCAAGAGGTAAATGCTACATGAATCATCTGCCCTTACTGCAGATGGGCAGAGCTAGAAATGCTGTGTTTATTAAAGTGATTTCTCAGGAAAATAAAGCATTGAAACGTGGGTGGCTGGGTAAGTTTGCGTTTAATATTAAAAATAAATTAAATAGTGTTTTTGGTTTGTGGTGCTCGACTGTAGTGTAGTTGTGGTTAAAAGGCATGTACTAGTCAAATTGAAGACTAAACTATAAAATGCATACACAGTCTAACTTTCCAGTGTTGTTTTAGATTGTTATATTCCAAGATGGCAGCACAGGCACCTGAACAGCAGACTGCAGATTGCAGAACAGCAACACTGGATTCGCTATGCGGGGGGGAGAGTGGAGTACAGCATTATTAAAAGCCCAATTTTACTATGGGGGAGATTTACTAAAACTGATGCACACAGCTCTGCATAGTAACCAAGCAGCTTCCAGGTTTTTCTGTCAAAGCTTAATTGGACAAGCTAAAGTAATGCATGGGTCGAATTCACTTTTTTTTCAAAAATCAAAAATCTTATGCGTTTCATATTCTGATGGTGCCACCATTGATTTTAAAGTTCGACCAACCAAGCCTTCAAATTTCGGCTCATGTTGCGAACAGAAAATAATTTTCCAGGCCAGGAATCTTCTTTTCTTTCCGGGAGTTTTCTTTTCTTGCGCTCATGTGCATCTCTTTTTCAAATATATTTCTCACACGATTCTCCTATCATTGATTAAAAAATCGTTTGTTTTTCAAAAAACATCCATGGTGTCCGATCACTCAAATTCGATGGCAGCACGAAAATCAGCCGCTGCTGCAGCCCACTAATGGTGCGAAATTCAAATAAATATTCTTAGATAAGATTTTCAAAAGAAAATTCGGAATTAGACCCATGTAAGCACAGCTGTACCAGATTCTGTGTGCCCCAGTTTTAGTACATCTCCCCTTATGTTCCTTTCATTTATAAAAGTGGAGAAAAGTAGAGACAGAAAAAAAAAAAACTACAAAATTATAGAAAAGAAAAACCCAGTTATTTGTACAATCGTTGACAAGTAAAAAAAAGAAAAAAAAGGAAATAGAAACATTTGCCAGCAGAATTTTATATGTAGGCAAAACTTTGCCAAAGACAAAAAAAAATGACCCTTATAAATAAGCACAGCAGAATTAAAAACTTTGCAGCCATTAGTAAGGTAATAAGAGACTTAGAGGCTGGATATCCCCAGGAGTGCTGAGACAGCAGAAGATCTCCTGAGCCATTACAATAAATGCTCCTGTATGCTTACCTACTTCACTTGTAATCTTATTTAACATGGGGTGCAGGGCAATTTAACAGGCTTAAAAAGCTTAGCTGTAAGCAAAGCACTGAATGAATCAATTACTCTAAATGCATTCCTAAAGATTTATTGATAAATGGACTGACTTTAATGAGTAGATTGACACACGATGTCACATGCCTGGATGACCAATATACAATAATAAAAAAAAAAAAAGTAGGACAGTCGTACAGTTTATAGCTTGTCAAATGAATAGTCAATGAATCTAAAAGGTTATCTCTGCACGTCTCAACAATTATGTCAGTGAAGCAGCCCCAATTACTAAAATGCGGGTAATCCAATATTTAAAGCTGATCTCCAGCCTTCAGTCTTATAGAGTTCTCTTCTCCTGTACTCTGATTACACTGCACACTAAGGCCAGTCATACACAGTTCGAATCTCAGTCGGTTCAGCAGGAACTGGCTGAGATTCAAACTATTAATGGGCAGGTTGAATGAACCAAGTTGACAGATTGATCAACTTGGGTACAACCAGCCTGCCGGATTCACTTGTGATTATTGCAAGCGTCTGCTATTGATAATCACTGTCTTCTCCTGGCACTGACGGCTTCCCCCGCCCACCCCTGCTGGGAGAAGACTATTGCTCGGTATGGTCTGTGTTGATGGAGAGAAATCATGAGAATTTCTTTCCTGCAACCCGTGTATGTAGAAAAGAAATTTACACTGTCTATGGCTAGCCTAAGCCACCCACAGTGTGCATTAGAAGCTGCAAGTCAGATAGAGTTGATTTCATTGTCATGACTGGAGGCCATACAGCAGGGATAGGCAATTAGCGGACATCCAACTGTTGCAGAACTACAAGTCCCATGAGGCAAAGCAAGACTCTGACAGCCACAAGCATGACACCCAGAGGCTTGATGGGACTTGTAGTTTTGCAACAGTTGAAGTTCCACTAATTGCATATCCCTGCCATAAAGCATCATCTAGCACTTTCCTCCTCTGCCTAACCCCTTTCATTCATTGGATCGCAGTCCTTTCAATGGCTCAGTATCACATGTGAGCATTACCTAGGGTGGTCTATATACAGTGAGGGAAAAAATTATTTGATCCCCTGTTGATTTTGTACATTTGCTCACTGCCAAAAAAAGGATCAATCTATAATTTTAATGGTAGGTTTATTTTAACGGTGAGAGCCAGAACAAAAAAATCCAGAAAAACACATTTCAAAAAAGTTATGAATTGATTTGCATTTTAATGCGTGAAATTAGTATTTAAACCCTTCGCAAAACACGACTTAGTTCTTGGTGGCAATCACAGAGGTCAGACGTTTCGTGTAGTTGGCCACCAGGTTTGCACACATCTCAGAAGTGATTTTGTCCCACTCCTCTTTGCAGATCCCCTCCAAGTCATTAAGGTTTTGAGGCTGTTTGGTAACTCAAACCTTCAGCTCCCTCCACATATTTTCTATGTGATTAAGGTCTGGAGACTGGCTAGTCCACTCCATGACCTTAATGTGCTTTCTCTTGAGCCTTTGTTGCCTTGGCCATGTGTTTTGGGTAATTTTCATGCTGAAATACCCATCCACAACCCATTTTCAATGCCCTGGCTGAGAGAAGGAGGTTCTCACCCATGATCTGACGGTACATGCCCCCGTCCATTGTTCCTTTCATGCAGGGAAGTTGTCCCGTCCCCTTAGTAGAAAACTCCCCCAAAGCATAATGTTTCCATCTCCGTGTCTGATGGTGAGGATGGTGTTCTTGGGGTCATAGGCAGCATTCCTCCTCCAAACATGGCGAGTTGAGTTGATGCCAAAGAACTTAATTTTGATCTCATCTGACCACAACACTTTCACCCAGTTCTCCTCTGAATCATTCAGATGTTCATTAGCAAACTTCAGACTGGCCTGTACATGTGTTTTCTTGAGCAGGGGGGACCATGTGGCGCAGCAGGATTTCAGTCCTTCACGGAGTAGTGTGTTACCAATTGTTTTCTTGGTGACTATGGTCCAAGCTGCCTTGAGATCATTGACAAGATTCTCCTGTGTAGTTCTGGGCTCATTCCCCCATGAGGAGAGATCTTGTATGGAGCCCCAGGCCAAGGGAGATTGACATGTATTTTGTGTTTCTTCCATTTGCGAATGATCGCACCAAACAGTTATCACCATCTCATCAAGTTACTGGGCGATGGTCTTGTAGATCAGTGGTCATCAACCCTTTCCCCAGGGCCCACTAACTAAAAAACAAAAAACCCCCTCAGAGGTGGGACTTTGAAAGTGACTGCAAAACACACAAAGTATATTGAAATTGTATAGATTTAATAAATAAGTACAAAAAGAACAAATGAATATAAATCACATGAATTGTGTACAAGTCCAGAAAATTGGTTGCGTGGGTAAGGAGAAAAATTGAAACATTGATAGTCAAACCCGACAGCTGTTTCGGTTACGCCCTTCTTCGGGGGAATTGTAGACATACAGTTCAATAAGACAGACAAACTCTGTTGAATACATAATATAGTACAGATAAATATCACGATGTATGCATATACATACATTACAAACAGTCATATAAAAAAATATATATATTAAATAAATATATGCTTACAGTAATCTATCCAAAGAGAAATTAATATTTGGTGCACCGGGGGACCACATGCACGGCAGTAAATGTGGGGTGAAAAAAGAGAACACCCCACCAATGAGGGGGCTCCAAGATCGATGGGGTCCAATATCCCAACAACGGGGGTCCCCAGGCGACGACACGCAGACAGGCCAGAGAGAGACCAAGGAATCCGGTAAGGTAATTATCTAAAAGACAAATTTATGAAGGGTGGGAGGCAAAAGGGGGAAATCACATTAGTGAGTCCCTAATATGTAGTAAAGTCCCCCCATAGACCCTAGCCCTATAGACCCTAACTTAAGTCCCATATATAGATAGTGTGAATTCATCCATTACATGTATAATGTGTGTCCAAGGAAACCTACCAGTATGGAAAAGTATTCCAGATCAGGGAGGTGTCTGGTGGAAACTTGAAACGGCTTCAAAAGTAGAGGGAGTCCTCAATACAAAAATTGCATCCAATATGCACTATTGTAGTGATGAAGCAAATATGTGCATCGTTTCAATCTGATTTAAATCCAGAGAATCTAAAGGGTAATATGGATGGAAAAACAGGGGACAATAGGTAGATATAGCATTAAATTTGTCCAAGGTAAATAAACAAAATACAAAGTTTCAAGGAACTGTCCTATAAGAGTTTACCTGTAGGGATCCCGGGTGTCCCAATGATCGCTGCGTGAGGTACCTCGTGTGGACTCCGACTGGTCCTTGAGAGCTTTAAATGGTGTCTCAAAGACATCTGCGCATGCGTCAGAAAGCGCCGGTAAACGACGCAGACGTAGTGACGTCAGTGCGCTATCCGTCGCGTACCTATGACGCTCCGGACGGGCACATAAAGAAATAGACGTTAATGAACAGGAATGTGAGATGTCTCTCTATGCAGAGAGTGTGCCGCAGTATGTCTGAAAGGAACACATAGGTATAGCTGTATAATCCCTGCCATTCCGTGCCAAAAAGAGTACCCGTGTATATAATGAGACCCGACAGCAGGGAGGAGGAAGAAGAAGGATTGATATTATTATAAATATACTAGGAGTTATGTATCTCTATATTATATTGAAACTCCATGTTATCCAAAATTTTACTTTAAATAAACTCTTCAATCTAAATATGAATTATATATTGAAAGTTATTAAAAATAAAAAAGTAAAGATGTAAAAAAATGGAAAGAAGAGAATTAAATAATAATAGTCAGTCATAATTCAAAGAGAATTGGAGCAATATCATTCATTGTTTACATGGAAAATGATATTTACATTCATATTCCATGGAGAAATTGTATATCGACTATAACATTATATCCATTAGAAATTACATAACAATAATAATCAAATAGATGAAAGCCTCCCTCTGATACAATGGATGTTTGTTAATATAGTAAAAAGGCACATATAGGGCAGGCAGGTTCCCAGTGTCGAATCCAGAGGTTAGAGTCGCCAATAGGGGGCCCCCCGCGCGGCATCCGCCCAAAGACCGTCCCAAGTGGCGGTAATTGGCAGATGACGCGCGCCGACGCATAAATGCAAATAAATGCATAAAAAGGGGGGTAAAAGAGGCCAATCCCCCCAGAAAGAAAAAAGGGGGGGGGAAACCTGGCGGCCCAACTCACCCCCTGTGTGCGCCGTGTGAGGAACAATGAGCCCACTGGGAGCCCCAAACTGACGTATGCATGCGGGTCACCGGTACATCAAAAGGAGATAAAAATAAATATGAATAAAAAAAAAAAAAGTGGGGGAAATCTGGGGGAGAGAAAGGGGAGAGGGGAAAAAAAAAAAAAAAGAGGGAGTCCATTGATGGTAGGAGATACATTGTCTCACCTGTACTTCTATTCTTCCCACCCCCCTGAGGAGAAACCCTCAAGAAAAGGACGATAACTTATAAGATCGTTCAATCCTGGAGGCATGGTGGCATTTAGGGTAAAGATCCATCTAGTCTCTCTTTGTAGGAGAGTTCTGTTCCAATCTCCTCCTCTGTTGCTAGGGTGTACCCTGTCCAGAATTAAGAATTTTATTCTGGGAATTCTACTATTATGGATATCTTTTATATGGCGTCCAAGGGGAAGGTCTGGGTCACATTTCTTCATACAGGTGATATGTCTAGCCGCTCTCTTGAAGAATGGCTGTTTGGTTTTGCCAATGTAGAATGATCCACATTGGCATGTGAGTAGATAAACTACTCCTTCCGTTTTGCAGGTCGCAAAATGAATGGGTTTGAAGATTTTGCCATTAGGTAGTGATGCTTTTTCATCAATGTTCATATATTGGCATAAATTACAACCTCCACATCGATATGTGCCAGGTCGCCTACATGGGTCAACCCGGAATTCACCCGTGTATTCACTCTGTATTAGGTTATCCTTTATTGAATCTGCCTTCCGATAGGTAATTGCCGGTTGAGCCGGCACAAAGGAGGCTAGAGAGGGATCGATCTGCAAAAGATGCCAGTATTTGGAAATAATTTTTCTAATCTGTTCGCTTTGTCTATTAAATTTGGTAATAATCCGTATAGTATTAGAATCAAAATTGTCGGGTTTGATGCTGGGTTGTTTTTTTGTTAGAAGTTGATCCCTAGATTTTAGGGTAGTCCTTCTAAAAGATTTTTTAAGGCTATTAAGAGAGTAGCCTCGTATCAAAAGGCGGTCTCTGAGGGCATTTGCTTCATTCTGAAACGTAGCATCATTCGTACAGTTTCGGCGTAGCCGTAAATATTGTCCGTATGGAATTGATTTTACTAACAATGTAGGATGTGCACTCCCCGCATGTAGTATAGAATTGCATGCTGTATCTTTGCGATATAGTGCACTTGTTAGTTTACCATTTGTGTCCTTAAGTATAGTGATATCTAAAAAATTAACGGACGTCTCACTATACGTCATGGTGAATGTAAGGTTGTAGGAGTTATCATTCATAGCATCCAAGCAGGACAACAATAGTTCTGGAGTGCCTATCCAGACGATAAAGATATCGTCGATGTAACGACTCCAGTTGACAATATATTCAGTCATAGGCAAAAGGCTCTCTTCAGATAGAAAATTCTGTTCCCACTCCCCCAGATACAGGTTAGCGTAGGATGGGGCGCAGCAAGTCCCCATTGCCACGCCCTGTATCTGGAGGTAGTGGGATCCATCAAACGAAAAGGCATTGCAGGTAAGAATATGTTCAAGAGCAGAAAGCAAAAATAAATCGAAAGAACGATTATCACGATGCGATTGGGATAAGATATGTCTGATTACCCCAATGCCCCGCTGGTGGGGGATGGAGCTATATAGGGCTTCTACATCAACAGCCACCAGCAGGGCATTGGGGGGCACAGACATCTCATCCAATTGATTGAGTAAATGCATTGTATGTATTTTTTTATATGACTGTTTGTAATGTATGTATATGCATACATCGTGATATTTATCTGTACTATATTATGTATTCAACAGAGTTTGTCTGTCTTATTGAACTGTATGTCTACAATTCCCCCGAAGAAGGGCGTAACCGAAACAGCTGTCGGGTTTGACTATCAATGTTTCAATTTTTCTCCTTACCCACGCAACCAATTTTCTGGACTTGTACACAATTCATGTGATTTATATTCATTTGTTCTTTTTGTACTTATTTATTAAATCTATACAATTTCAATATACTTTGTGTGTTTTGCAGGCACTTTCAAAGTCCCACCTCTGAGGGGGTTTTTTGTTTTTTACTTAATTTTTGGGATGTGGTGACTGTTAAACCAATACAATCTTGCAGATGTCAGTTCCCTTTTGTCTCCAGGGCCCACTAACAGGCCAGATTTTAATGTATTACCTTGGGAGATGCAGACTAGAATACTGCAATCACTGAGCAGCAAATGATATCACCTGTGATGTATTTCAGTTATCTTGCAAACCTGGCCTGTTCGTGGGCCCTGAAGACAGGGTTGATGACCACTGTTGTAGACCATTCCAGCCTTGTGTAGGTCTACAATCTTGTCCCTGACTTCCTTGGACAGCTCTATGGTCTTGGCCATGGTGGAGAGATTGGAATCTGATTGATTGCTTCTATACACAGGTGTCTTTTATACAGGTATCGAGCTGAGATTAGTTGACCAGTTTTATCTGGGGAATACGGACATACAGTGATCATTTTGAATGACTTTGACAAATGGCTTATAACCATTCATAAAGACAGCCATTGAAAAATTGCGCTCCATAAGGGCTGCTGAGATACAACTAGCAAATCCTCGGGTCTTCTATATTTGATAGGTAACCCCAACATAATATTTTTTGTCTTTTCATTTATCCCTCCATTTGGTTTGTTACTAGTTGATTAGACATCCGTGTTTCTTTCTGCCAATGCCAGGTGATCCTAGTGTATGTCTTTTTTAACCACCCTGCTGTTTGAGGAGGCCATCTACTTTCTGTTCTATTTCCCTGGTTCTGCTTGACTGGTTCCTATTTCCTTCCAACTTGCTTTTATTTCATAACCGTTTTTGCATCATTTCTCATGGAGACATTGTAAGTAGTTTAGCCTTCCCACTCCAGCTTTTGGATAATGCTATATGCACACAAATGGTGAATTGGTGATATATGCTCCAATATATGTTTTGCTTTACAGACATGTACAACAATTGCTAAACGTTCCCTGAAGAAGGCGTTGTAAGGACTCTGAAATGTGTTGGCTTGGTTTATGCAAATAATAAATACATGTTTATGACAGTCCAAGGGACTTTTGGTAAGATTGTGGTACAATATATTTTCCTAAATTGCAATGTATATTTTTAATTGCACAAATTCCTTTTTAAATGTTTTTGATACTAAATAAATATTGAACTTTTAATATCTCATACGTTTGTACACTATTTGAGCCTACAAAGTTCTGTTTCAAGTAGGGGGTATTTTGGTCTTCCAAGCTGCGATTAGGAGCACTCCCGTTAAGAGAGTGATCCTAATCTCAGCTTGTTACCTGTATAGAAGACACCTGGGAGCCAGAAATCTTGCTGATATAGGATCAAATACTTATTTCACTCATTAAAAAAGCAAATACATTTAGAACTTTTTTAAATGCGTTTTTCTGGGTATTTTTGTTGGTATTAGGTCTCTCACTGGTAAAATAAACTTACCATCAAAATTATAGACTAATCATTTTTTTGTCAATGGGCAAACATACGAAATCAACAGGAAATCAAATACTATTTCCCTCACTATATTTACAGTATATATGCCACTTGCCTAAGAACAGGTATTCTCCCAGACACCTCCCAGATAGCAACAATTGAGATGCAAGTTTGAAAATGACTTGCTAAGCTATTGCTGGACTTGCCAGGCTTCACAAGTTTGTCGCACAATTGCAGAAAGTCTGCATTGCATGACTGCAGATCAACTTTCTTTGCAAACATTTTGCAAGTTCTGGTTCAGTTTTGTTGTGCAATAGTCATCCCACTACAGGGGTCATTGTGACTTTCAGAGCTCTTGCTGTAGACTCACCACTGCAACTTTGCTCTTACTAGAGACTTGCCACACAAGTTTGCCTACAAACTGGAAAAAAGTGTCAACCTGAAATTGTGCTTCAAATTCTCTGCAAGTGTACAACTTGCCAGTGAAAATGTGCGGCAAGTAAAAAAGATGAACGATTCAACACTACCACAAATTTGTGGCAAGTTATCCTTGCTATCTGGGATTGCCCATGAAGGTATTTTGATATCTGCATACTCCTCCCAAGAGCCAGCCCACTGCTTGCATCAGGACTGAAGGCCCTTGAGAGGAGAACTGTCATCTACAGCACCCTGTTGGCCCCGCCCACCAGCCATGATCTGCCTAGATTGTGAAGAGAAGCACAGAGCCCCGGTGATGACATCATTGTGTCTAAAACAATGTATGTAATAAAAATCTAAAATTTTAATTTAAAAATGTCATTAGCATGGTAAAGAAGGGGAGAGGCGAAAAACAAACTTCAGCTTTTATGATGTTTAATGCTAACTCTCAAGATCGGCTCATTTAACTAAATGCAGGATTCGAACATCTAAACTACTAAATGTGTCCCATGTTTCCATGCGTACATGAAGACAAACAACAGACTGGAAGTGTTGAGCATAAACATCTGTTTGTTTTCTGGGTGTGAACAGCAAGAGAGCAACCCCCTTCTTTTAGGAAATCACACTGCTAGAAATATATCAGCAAATATGTTCATTTACACTTTCTAAAGAGTTTGGTGAATATCAGTAGAAACGGAAATGGTGAAGGCCGCCAAGTTTTTTTTTTTTTTGGGACTGTAATTGATCCCTTGAAGACTGCTGCTGATGCTGAGTGCTAGGCTCCACCTCCATGCTGACACAATAATCCTCCTCCTCCTCCTCGTCCTCTTCCTTTGCGATAGGCGGGCCAGCAGGAACACTGTCTGGATAAAGGGGGCCTTGAGAGGTAAGGAAGTCCTCCACTTTCTCCCTCTGTTCTGCCTCAAGTGCCCTGTCCATTATTCCACACAGCCTGTGCTCCAACAGGTGGACAAGAGGGACAGTGTCACTGATGCATGCACTGTCACTGCTCACCATCCTCGTGGCCTCCTCAAATGGTGCCAGGACAGTGCATGCATCCCTGATCATGACCCACTGGCGTGTCAAAAATAAACCAAGCTCCCCTGACCCTGTCCTGGTGCCATATTGGCACAGATACTCATCGATGGCCCTCTGCTGCGTGTGCAGCCGCTGCAGCATGGTCAACATTGAGTTCCACCTGGTGGGCATGTCACAGTCAGATTAGGCGGTTCTTGGGCAGGTTAAATTTCTTTTGCAGGTCAGCCAGCTGAGCACTGGCATTATATGACCTGCGGAAATGCCCACAGACTTTCCTGGCCTGCCTCAGGACATCCTGTAAGCCCAGGTACCTGCCCAAGAACCGCTGCACCACCAAGTTAAGGACGTGAGCCAAATAGGGCACATGGGTCAGGTGTCCCTGTCGGAGGGCGAAGAGGAGGTTGGTGCCATTGTCGGAAACCACCATTCCTGGCTTAAGCTGGCGTGGCGTCAACCACCTCTGAGCCTGCCCCTGCAGAGCTGACAGAATCTCTTCCCCAGTGTAGCTCCTGTCCCCCAAGCACACCAGCTCAAGCACTGCATGGCATCTCTTTGCCTACATAATTGCATACAGTAGCCCCTTGAACGCCTACGGAGCACCGCTGGTTCTGAGGACAAAGCACATGAAGAGGCCATGGAGGAAGAAGAGGAGGGGGTGGAGGAGAGAGGTGTGTCAGAATCACCAGTAGTAGCATTTTGGAGGCGTGGTGGCGGAATAACCTCCAACACTACTGCACCTTGTCCTGCATCCTTCCCAGCTGCCATCAGAGTCACCCAATGCGCCGTGAAAGATAGGTAACGTCCCTGTCCATGCCTGCTGGACCATGAGTCAGCGGTAATATGCACCTTACCGCTGACCGCCCTATCCAGCGAGGCCAAGACATTGCCTTCCACATGCCGGTAGAGAGCCGGAATCGCCTTCCGTGAGAAAAAAATGCAAGTTAGACTTACCGGTAACTTGTTTTCCAATAGGCTTTCAGGACAGCACCCGAGAGATCATGGCTCCTCCTCCTACAGGAAACACCTCATCAATTAAGTCTTTAATTGGAGGCCTCCACGTTGCTTCCATCAGTTGTTTGTAGAGAACCTCCAGCCCCAGCTGCAACACATAAGCGACAGTTATTACATAGTATTACAGCAACAGCATAAAAAAAGGGCGGGATCCTGCTGTCCTGAAAGCCTATTGGAAAACAAGTTACCGGTAAGTCTAACTTGCATTTTTCCAAAACGTCTTTCAGGACAGTACCCGAGAGGATAATCGAGACTTACCCCATTTAGGGTGGGACAACAGCCTGTAAGACTTTCCTTCCGAAAGCCTGGTCCCCAGCCGTCATGAGAGCTAATCTATAATGACGGGCAAAGGTCGTCAGACTTGTCCATGTAGCTGCCTTACAGATTTGTTCGGGGGTGGCACCAGCTTTTTCTGCCCAACTCACCGCCGAAGCTCTAGTAGAATGAGCCCTGATACTTACTGGACTCTCCTGGCCTGTAAGGGAATAGGCGTCTGAGATAGCCATTCTCAATCATCTGGCAATGGTTCCTCTAGAAGCTTGTCTTCCTTTTTTATTTCCGGAAAATAAAATGAATAGTGCGTCTGAACGCCTAAAGTCTTTAGTAGCTTCCAGGTAACTTAAGACTGCTCTTTTAACATCCAGGGTATGGAATTCTTCTTCCTTCTTACCCAACGGATTAGAACAAAACGTAGGAAGTATTATCTCCTGGGTTCTATTTTGAACTGAGGCAACCTTTGGTAAAAAGTTAGGATCCGTCTTCAGCACAATTCTGTCTGAAAAAATATAAAAAAATGGCTCCCTGATAGATAAAGCTTGCAGCTCACTGATCCTTCGAGCTGTTGTAATAGCTACTAGAAAAATTGTTTTTAAAGTAATTAGCTTCAGGGAGGTTAAATTGAGAGGTTCGAAAGGTTCCCTGGTCAGGGCCTGTAGAACGACTGATAAGTCCCATGACGGACAGTTTTTGATCACTATCAGTCTAGCCCGAGTGAGGGCTTTAAATAATCTGTTTACTAGGGGTTTTGATGAAATAGATTTCTCAAAATATACCCCCAGTGCGGCAACCTGAACTTTTAGGGTACTGATCGCTAGGCCCTTGTCTGCTCCTTCTTGCAGAAATTCCAAGATAGAAGAAATCTGCTTTAATGGTCTGCCGGATGCAGTGCACTAAGAGTTAAAGACTTTCCAGACTTTGTGATATATTGCTCTGGTAACATTCTTTCTGCTAGATAGGAGGGTAGCCACCAACCTATCCGAGAATCCTTTTCTCCTTAAGAGCTGCACCTCAGAAACCAGGCTGTGAGTTTTAGCTTTTCTACTTCTTGGTGAAACAGCGGACCTTGTAACAGAAGGTCTTGTCTCAAGGGAAGATGCCAGTATGGTTTGATCTGCATCTGTAGAAGAGCCGAAAACCAAGGCCTCTTGGGCCAGAAGGGAGTGATGAGGATTACTGTCGTATCCTCCTTCCGGATTTTTGTTATGACCTGCGGAATCAGCTGAAAAGGAGGGAAGGCGTAGCTGAGGTGAAAATTCCAACTGTGCGCCAGAGCATCTACCCCCAGAGATGACTCGTTCCTGTTCAGGGAAAAAAAGAGAGATATTTGTGTATTTTCCTGAGTCGCAAAGAGATCCACTCTTGGCTGTCCCCATTTCTTCACTATTAGATTGAAGACATCTGGATTCAATTGCCACTCCGCTTCGTACACCTGGTTCCTGCTGAGGAAATCCGCTATCCTGTTTAGGGTCCCTTTTAGATGGACCGCGGACAAGGATTGAGTATGGAGCTCTGCCCAATTTAGAATGCTCTCTGCTAGGCCTTGAAGTATTCTGCTTCTGGTGCCCCCTTGTCGGTTTATGTAAGCCACCGCCGTGGCGTTGTCCGACAGAATTTGTGTATGTCGCCCTTGGACTTCTTCTGCAAAGAACAATAAGGCCATTTCTATCGCCTTTAGTTCCCTCCAGTTTGAAGATCTCAGTGCTTCCCTTGTGGACCAAGATCCCTGAGCCCAACGACCGCTCATGTGAGCCCCCCAACCCCAGGAGCTGGCATCGGTTGTTAGCCTTACCTGGGTTGGAAAGGACCATAACAGGCCTGCTGAGAGTCTTGCCTGGTTCTTCCACCACCAGAGACTCCTCTTTACTTTGGTGGGGATCTTCACCAGTGAATCTAGTGAATTCTGCTGGCGATCCCAGATTTTTAACAGAAACATTTGCAGTGGCCTGAAATGGAGCTTTGCCCAATGTACTGCCGGTATGGAAGAGGTCAGGGTTCCTAATGCTGACATGACCCTCCTGATGGACAGAAGCTGACTGGTTTGTAAGAGTGACACAACCTTTAACAGCTTTTCCCGTTTTTCTTCTGGGAGAAAAATCTTTTGCTCCACAGAGTTGATACGGAAACCCAGGAATAACACCTTCTGAGAGGGAATCAGATTGGACTTTTGGAGGTTTAGTATCCATCCGATGGATTCTAGGTGAGCACGTGCTCTGTCCAAGTTTCTCTGAAGTCCATCTCTTGTTTGGGCAAACAGTAGCAGGTCATCTAGATAAGGAATCACTGAAATTCCCTCTAGACGCAAGGGTGCTAGAGCTTCGGCCATTACCTTCGTGAACACCCTTGGAGAAGATGACAGGCCGAATGGAAGAGCTCTGAATTGCAGGTGTACCACCTTCTTCCCTTCTCTCAGTGCTAACCTCAGATATCTCTGAGATCTGGCAGCAATAGGAATGAGGAGGTATGCGTCCTGCAAATCTATTGACGCCATGAAGCATCCTTGACTCAGGAGGCTTCTTACTGAGAAAATGGAATCCATCCGAAATCTTTTGTATTCTACTGACAAATTCAGCATTTTTAGATTTAGGATGAGGCGGTACTTTCCTGAAGGTTTCTGTACAAGGAAAACGTGAGAATAGAACCCCTGGAAGAACTCCTTTGTTGGAACCGGAACAATGACTCTCTGGGATATCAGTTCCTGAATTAGGGACTTCATGGCGAGTGCCTTGACCGGATCCCTCGGGACGTTTGTCACTAGGAATCTCTTTGGGGGTTCTTCCGTGAATTCCACCACATATCCTTGGGAGAGCATGTTTACAATATACTGATTTGTAGTGATGTCTCTCCACTGGGGAATGAACTCCTGGAGTCTTCCCCCTACTTGGGGTGGATTGTCACTGCGGCTTTCCGGGGGTCGCAGGAGGATGGAAGAGCACTCCACTCCTACCTTTTGGTTTCTGGGAAGACCACTGCTTCCTTTTGGTTTGCGTTTTTCCTTCCTGTTGTCCTTTTTGGGGACGAAAAAAACGCTTACGGGTCTGTACCTGTTGTTTTTTGACCGGAAACGCCTTCTTTTTGTCAGCTGTACGGTCAAGAATGGACTCCAGCTCAGAACCAAATAGCAAATCCCCTGCAAAGGGAATGCTACACAGTCTATTTTTAGATGCAGCATCTCCTGGCCAAGTTTTAAGCCACAAGGCTCTCCTAGCAGAATTGGTCAAAGCCGCTGACCTGGCTGACATACGAATGGATTCTGCTGAAGCATCCGCAATATATGATACTGCTGCAGAAAGCGTTGTAAATGAGTCCAGAATCTCCTGTTTTGGAGAATCCGCCGTAACATGGGCCTTCATCTGGTTAATCCAGTGTTCTAAATTCCTAGCGACACAGGTTGTTGCCATTGCTGGTTTTAGATTGTTCATCACAGACTGCCAAGCCCTTTTAAGAAGCAAATCCATTCTTTTGTCCATGGGCTCCTTTAACATGCCCATGTCCTCAAAAGGCAAGGTCAGTTGATTTTGAGACCTGTGAAAAAGCAGAGTCCAGTTTTGGAACCTTGTTCCAGATGGAATCCGGGTTATCCTCAAATGGAAATCTTCTCTTATGAGACCGGGAAAAAAATGGCTTTTTCTCAGGTTCCAACCACTCTTTTTTAATCATGTCCGAGATTATTGAATGGACTGGAAAAACACGGCTTTTTGGATCACCCAAACCTGCATACATGCGGTCATGTAGGGAGAGCTCCTTCTTTTCCTCTTCAATCCCCAAAGTCGCATGGATTACTTTTAAAAGTCCTGCGACTTCTTCAAGCGACATCTTGTACTTAGAAGCGCTCTCTACTTCATTTTCTTCCTCCTCAGAGTCTGTTCCATCCGGAGCAAGGGAAGCAGATTCTTGGGAAGCGTCTATCGGACCTCCCAATAATATTTGAGAGCCGTCTTGGGGTTCTGAAGAAGGCTGAGGAGCCCTAGGTTCCCTTGAAGGGCCTGGTTCTTCTCTTAGGTTTGACCTAAAAGCTTGAAAGGTGGCACGGAGTTCATCCTTAATTGTAGATACTAGATCGCCACAAAAGGATGGAGACTCTTCCCTGACTACATTTGCAGTGCAATCTGCACAAAGCGACTTGGTCCAAGCCTCGCTTAACTTTTCCTTGCAGACAGGGCACCTTCTCTTCACTGGTTGAGCAGAACTTTTGGCCTGCACAAACAGAAAAGAAAAAAACCAGGGACCACGCTAAGAAAAAACTGTTACACAGTACAAATCAATACACCCAGGAGCACATAGGAAAAAACACTTTCACTTCCTTGTGCCCCGCAAGCCATGCACCACCACCACCACCTTTTACAAAAAGACCCCTAGATATTATGCAGACATGCTAAATCACCAGCCACTGCACCACCAGGGAGATGGGGGGTGGGGGAGATGGAGGGGGGAGAAGGGTGAATACCCCCCCCTCTACAGGAGAAAACGGCCCAGTGTAAAAATAGGACACAGTCCCTTACCTTAGCCTTGCTGGTGCCTTGGCTTGCCCCCTTATCCGCTGCATCGCTATCCATAGCTGTCTGCGGATGCGTGGTTAAGAAAAACGCCGGTTCCAGATTCGAAAACGCCACCGCGCTGACCTGGAACTTTAAGGCACCAGGTGACCCTGCCCTCTCCCTCTGCGCTTTGCGGCCGGAAATGACGCGAGCGCCGACCCGGAAGTGCTGCCTTTTCCCATACAGGACGTGGCCGAGGCTCTCCTCAGCCACCAGAACAATGGCGGCCGCCGCAAAGCTCCACGCCGCTTTCGCCAGCGGTCGGAGAGAGTACAGCAACCACCGCTCTGAAGAAAAAGGAGGCAGCCCTCCCGGGCTGTACAGGCTCTCCCCGAGCACGGAAGAGGGAGAGGGAGCCCACGGGACCGTCCATGCTAGGAGGTAAGTGGGAGGATCACTCTCCTAGAAAAAAGACTGATTGAGAACCTTGTCTCCCAGGAAAGACCTGAGAGATCGTGGCTCTCACCAGAGGTGTTCCTCCGGCTGGAGGAAACACAAAAAACTGATGGAAGCAACGTGGAGGCCTCCAATTAAAGACTTAATTGATGAGGTGTTTCCTGTAGGAGGAGGAGCCATGATCTCTCGGATGCTGTCCTGAAAGACGTTTTGGAAAGTGGCGTTTCGGAACCTACCACTGAGGAACCACACATTCCACAAACTCACGGAAGGGGGCAGAGTCTACCAACTGAAAAGGCAGCAGTTGAAGTGCTAGTAATTTAGTCAAGCTAGCATTCAACCGCTGGGCATGTGGATGGCTGGGAGCGAACTTCTTTCGGCGGTGCAGCAGCTGGGACAGGGAAATTTGCCTGGTACAATCTGACGTCGGTGTACCGATAGCAAATTGCCCGCCAATTACTTGGCTGTGACACACCTAATTCTACACCTTCATTCCTCTCAGTGCAGGTTTCAGAGAGGACTGAAGGTATAGTGGGGTTGGAGATCCCAGCTGATGAGGAGCCAGGAGAGGTCCGCTTTGTTCTTTGGTGTGGGTCTTTAAGGTGTGCTTGCCAACGAACTGTATGACAGGTCAACATATGTCTGATCAAGCATGTGTTGCCCAAGCGGGTGATGTTTTGGCCACGCGAGATACGCCTGAGACATATGTTGCAAATAGCAGCGCTGCGATCTGATGCACTTGTTTCAAAAAAGGCCCACACCAAAGAACTTTTGGAATAACGTGCAGAGACAGCAACGGCCTGCACATGCAGAGCTCTGTGGTGTGATTCTGTCGGTGTGCTGCCCTTAAGCTAGCCCCTGGAGGGCATCCTCTTTCGTTGGAGATGTGCCGCCTCCTCCTCCTCCTCCTCCTCCTATCAGGCACCCACGTAGAGTCCATGACCTCATCATACCCTCCCTCCTCATCACTGTAGAAAACCTGGCAGTATGCTGCAGCTGGGGGAACATGACTGCCAGATTGCTGTCCTTCTTGGGCACCCCCTCTCTAGGCTCACGTTACTGCCTTCCTCTAGCTGGGTACCATCATCGGAGCCTTCAAAACGCTGGGCATCCTCCTGGAGCAAGTACCTAACACTGTGGTCAAACAGTTCTGGGGACTCCTCAGGAGGACATGGTGGGGATAGGGAAGGAGTGACTGATGCCATTGAGCCGAGGGAAGGGGCCGCTTTGGTAGCTGCTTTGCCAGACAAAGTACCCTGAGCCTGGTTGAGAGAGGATGAGGAAGATAAGGACGGCTTGGTCATCCACTCTACCAAGTCTTCGGCATGTTGTGGCTCAACACGGCCAGCTGCTGAAAAAAAAGGACAAGCATGTTCCACGGCCACGTGCTTATGAGGATGCACCGTGTCCACGACCAGCACTGTTGCCTCTAGACACAGAGCCTGCTTGCCCTCTTTTATTGGCTCGTGACTGTCTGCCTCTCCTTGGTTGCCTTCCAGACATACTAATGGCCTGCAGTGAGATGTAGCTGCACAAAGGTGGGATGTATATATATATATATATATATATATATATATATATATATATATATATATATATCTATATCTATATCTATATCTATACTAGTTAAACTGCAGCTAGCAGAATCAACTGCCTGCTGTGGTATTAGTATTTAGTATGCGAATACCAGCAATTGTCTTCAGTTAGTTTTAGGTGCACACTGTGCAGAGGACACAGTACACTAACTGAAAATACTTGCAGGTGCCTGCCTGTGGTATTTGTATGAGAACACCAGCAATTTTATTGAGGTAAGCTTTAGTTGCACACTGTGCAAAGGACACTAAAGCAAAATACTACAGCTCCCTGCCTGTATTTGTATTAGAACACCAGCAATTGTATTCAGGTAAGCTTTAGGTGCACACTGTGCAAAGGACACTAAAGCAAAATACTTGCAGCTCCCTGCCTGTGGTATTTGTATTAGAACACCAGCAATTGTCTTCAGGTAAGCTTTTGGTGCACACTGTGCAAAAGGACACAGTACACGAAGTGAAACACTGCAGCTAGCACAATCACCTGCCTGCCTGTCAGTATAGAGAATAACAGGAACGGATCTAGCTAAACTGAATACAGTGTGTAAATATATATATATATATACACACAACACCTAGGATGCATATATATCCTCTACACACTGTAACTGCAGCTAACTGACTCGCCTGCCTGCTGTCAGGGTCACCTGTGGCCAGGTGACAGATGCACACCGTAGGGGGACAGGAGTGCACCGCGAGGTAGTGAACCCTATGGCTGGCTTCTGTGGGTAGGAAACTGGGTGGTTGTGGAAAGCGGGACCAGAGGAGCACAACCGGGATCCCAACGGAAGCGAGAGCCAAGATTCCCCAGGGCGCGGAGTCTAAGACCCAGCTGGTCTTCTCCAGGGCCTCTAGTGGTGAGGATGTTACGCTGCAGGCTGGGACCAGGTCGCGGCCCCTGGAGTTTCCTAGCTCACGCCCCGTAGGATAAGGGGAAGCAGCGGCACACGATAGAGAGAACCGAATAACAAGCCGAAGGTCAGGGGCCACAAGCAGACAAGGATAACGAAGAACGAGCCGAAGGTCAAGGGTCACGAGCAGACAGGGATGGTCGGGGACAAGCCAATAACGTAACAGAGAGACAGACGTAGCACACGGCAGGCAGGAACCCAAACACACAATGCCTAACAAACACGTTGATCAGCAAAGCAGGCTTGCAGTGCACAGGTTAATATAGTGTTCAGTGATAGGGCCTGGGGTGGAGTCAGGCTGGGAGGAGATTATAAAGGAAGCCAGGTGAAGGAGGTCTGGTCTCTAGATGAACACATGAGGAGGAAGGTAAGATGGCAGACAGACATTAATGCATATCCATGACAGTACCCTCCCTCTTACGAGGCCTCCCCCTTCCCCGCCTGGGCCCAGGTTTAGAGGGAAACTTCAGATGAAACTCCTTTAACAGACGAGGTGCAAAGACCTCAGATGCAGTGATCCAAGACCTCTCCTCAGGACCAAACCCTTTCCAATGAACGAGGTACTGAAGAACGCCTTTACAGAGTCGGGAGTCCAGAATTTGACTGATCTCGTACTCCTGATTATCCTCCGAGACAGGCGCCACGGTAGGAAGAGGACGAGAGAATTTATTGAGGACTAAAGGCTTTAGAAGAGCAACATGAAAGGAGTTAGTGATTTTAAGGCTCTTAGGAATCTGGAGTTTGAAACAAACCGGATTCAGTTTAGCAGTTACCGTGTATGGACCGATGAATCGTGGAGCAAACTTCAGAGAAGGAACTCGGAGCTTGATGTTCCTGGTAGAGAGCCAGACTTTGTCCCCTGGCTGAAGAGAAGGCGGTTTACGCCTGCGGCGGTCTGCAAAGCCTTTGAATTTTTCAGCAGCTGCCCGGAGGGAATCAAGAACGTGACCCCAAACGGAATTGAGAGACTCCTGAACCGAAGCCAAAGCTGGAATGTCTGGAGAACAGATCATAGGAAGAGGAAGTTGAGGGTGTTTTCCATAAACTGTGAAAAAGGGTGTCTTCTGCGAACTGGTATTCACATGATTGTTATGGGAGAATTCTGCCCACGGGAGTAGAGAGGACCAATCGTCATGGTGAGAAGACACAAAGGTGCGAAGAAAGACCTCTAACTCCTGATTAACCCTCTCAGTCTGTCCATTGGATTGGGGATGGTAAGAAGAAGAAAAATCCAAGACAATATTGAGGGATTTGCAAAAGGCTCTCCAAAAACGAGACGTGAATTGGACTCCCCTGTCGGAAACAATATGAGAAGGGACCCCATGTAGGCGGAGAATTTCTCGAATGAAAATGGGAACCAAGGCAGGGGCAGAAGGAAGACCAGGAAGAGGAACAAAATGAGCCATCTTGGAGAATCGATCGATTACCACCCAAATGACTGTATTATTCTCAGACAGTGGGAGATCGGTGATAAAATCCATGGCAATATGGGCCCAGGGTTCCTTAGGAATAGGCAAGGGCATGAGGAGACCAGCAGGAGCTTGTGTGGAGGATTTGGACTGAGCACAGACATGACAAGCTTTAACGTAGTCTTTGACGTCTGAGCGGAGATTAGGCCACCAGTAGTGACGACTGATGAGTAGGAAGGATCGGAGGAATCCAGAATGCCCTGCCACCTTGGAATCATGTCCCCAACGAAGGATCTTAGCTCTTAGCTCAGTGGGGACAAAGGTCTTACCAGGCGGAATTTTAGACTTCAGGGTGGTAGAGTGGGCAACAATGCATGAGGTGGGAATGATCGGCTCAGGTTCAGGGGCGGACTCCTCGTCCAAAGTGTCAAATGACCTAGAGAGCGCATCAGCCCGACCGTTGCAGGAACCAGGTTTGTAGGTAATCGTGAAATTAAAACGGGCAAAGAAGAGACTCCACCTGGCCTGTCTAGGATTCAGACGTTTAGCATTCTGTAGATACTGTAAATTCTTGTGATCGGTAAAGATCGTTATGGAGTGAGGGGAACCCTCCAAGAGATGACGCCACTCCTCTAACGCCAATTTAATAGCGAGAAGTTCCCGATCACCGATGGCATAATTCCTCTCTGCCTGAGAAAATTTTTTGGAGAAGAACGCACATGGTTGGCGTCTCTTCTCAAAGATTTGAAGAAGCACAGCTCCCACCCCCATTGAGGAAGCGTCCACTTCAATAAAAAATGCATTCCCAGGATTTGGTCTCCTCAAGAGGGGGCCAGAAACAAAGGCCTGTTTCAGGTTGTGAAATGCAGAGACAGCTTCGGGAGGCCAGTCTCTGGCATTCACACCCTTCTTGGTCAAAGCGATAATAGGCGCGGCAATGGAAGAGTAATTCCTTATGAACTGCCTATAATAATTAGTGAAGCCAAGAAAGCGCTGTGTGGCCTTGAGGCTAGCAGGAAGAGGCCAGTTGGTGATAGCCAAGACCTTCCCAGGGTCCATACGAAGCCCCGAACATGAGACAAAGCACCCCAAAAACAGGACCTCAGAACATTCAAAGGAACATTTCTCCAGCTTGGCATAGAGATTGTTCTCTCTAAGACGTTGAAGTACAGTGCGGACATGGTTTCTGTGGACGAGCAGATTTTCAGAAAAGATCAGAATGTCATCCAGATAGATGACAACAAACTGGTACAGCAGATCTCTGAAGATTTCATTGACAAAGTTTTGAAACACGGCTGGAGCATTACACAGACCAAAAGGCATCACCAGATATTCGTAATGCCCGTCTCTAGTGTTAAATGCAGTCTTCCATTCGTCACCCTCCCGTATTCGAATGAGATTGTACGCGCCTCTGAGATCCAACTTGGTGAAAATGGAGGCACCCTTCAACCTATCGAATAGCTCAGATATTAAGGGTAAGGGGTATCGATTTTTAATAGTAACCGCATTTAAACCCCGATAATCGATGCAGGGTCTTAAGGTACCATCCTTTTTGGCAACAAAAAAGAACCCTGCCCCTGCAGGCGATGAGGATTTCCGGATGAACCCTCTCTCCAGATTCTCTGCTACATACTCCGACATGGCCTGGGTCTCTGGGATGGACAGAGGGTAGGTACGACCCCTGGGTAGAGTTGCTCCGGGGACAAGATCAATAGCACAGTCAAAAGACCTGTGGGGAGGAAGCACCTCAGCTGATTTTTTACAGAACACATCCCGGTAATCGCTGTATGCGGCGGGAAGATCAGAAGAAACAGAAGTGGCAGCAACCGGAAGACTCTCCTTGGGGGTCACCTTGAGAAGACACGACGAGAAACATGAGGAACCCCAGGCCAGGATCTGCCCAGAGACCCAGTCCACATGTGGAGAGTGGAGCTGTAGCCAAGGGAGGCCCAATACAACTGGGGTAGAGGCCTTGGGTAGAATAAGAAAGGATATCCACTCCTGGTGGAGAATCCCTACCGACATCCTAATGGGTAGCGTCTGGAAGCGAATAGGGCCCCCTGGGAGAACAGTGCCATCAATTGCCGAGACTACCAATGGGGTAGTGAGAGGTGAAAGGGTAAGCTTCATAGAAGAAGCAGTTCTCCAATCCATGAAATTGCCGGCAGCCCCGGAATCCAGGTATGCAAGGGTTGACTGAGGAGAAGTGCCTACATGAAGGGACACCGGCAAGAGCAGGCGAGAAGGTGATGTTTCTGGGTCCAATACTCCACCTTCCAAATGTATTAGACCCGAGCGTTTCCCGGACGAAGCGAGCAGGAGTCACGAAAATGACCCTTGCCCCCACAATAGAGGCACAAGCCCAGAGTTCTGCGCCTAGCACGTTCTTCGGGGGTTAGTCTGGTCCGGCCCAGCTGCATAGGTTCTTCAGCAGGTAGAGGATGCTCCACGGAATGAAGGGAGGGGAGCTCAGACTGGCTAGGACCCAGAGAGTGCTGGCGTCTTTTTTCTAAGGACCTCTCTTGAAAACGAATGTCGATCTGGTTGCATAATGAAATTACATCGTCCAGACCGACGGGAATGGCTCTTCCCGCTAATTCGTCTTTCACTCGGTCAGAGAGGCCATGTAAAAAGGTAGCGACCAGGGCCTCATTATTCCAGCTCAATTCAGCTGTGTGGATACGGAACTGAAGAGCATATTGCCCCACTGAACTAGATTCTTGGCGAAGACGTAAGACAGCACTAGCCGCTGAAGAAGCCCGAGCCGGCTCTTCGAAGATATTACGAAAGAGCTTCAAGAATTCGGACAGACTGGAAACCACCGGATCGTTCCTCTCCCACAGGGGGGCAGCCCAGGCCAAAGCTTCACCGGAGAGGAGGGAAATGATATAGGCTACCTTAGCCCGGTCAGATAGGAAGCTTTGAGGCTGAAGCTCAAAATGAATAGTGCATTGGCTGAGAAACCCCCTGCAGGCCTTGGAGTCCCCAGAGAAACGGAACGGAGCTGGCAATCTTAGTGAGTGTGAGGCTGCGACTGGTGCGATAGGTACAGCCGCTGGTTGTACTTGGGGTTGCGGATTCGGGGTTCCCAAGGAGACCTGAAGCTGCTCGAATCGAGAAGCCAGATCCTGGAGGAATCGCATCACCTGGGTCTGATTTGATTCCTGGGTCTCAAGTCTGCGAACTATGCCCTGCAATGGATCATCCGCGGGAAGCGGGATGTCAGCCGGGTTCATGGCTGATCAAACTGTCAGGGTCACCTGTGGCCAGGTGACAGATGCACACCGTAGGGGGACAGGAGTGCACCGCGAGGTAGTGAACCCTATGGCTGGCTTCTGTGGGTAGGAAACTGGGTGGTTGTGGAAAGCGGGACCAGAGGAGCACAACCGGGATCCCAACGGAAGCGAGAGCCAAGATTCCCCAGGGCGCGGAGTCTAAGACCCAGCTGGTCTTCTCCAGGGCCTCTAGTGGTGAGGATGTTACGCTGCAGGCTGGGACCAGGTCGCGGCCCCTGGAGTTTCCTAGCTCACGCCCCGTAGGATAAGGGGAAGCAGCGGCACACGATAGAGAGAACCGAATAACAAGCCGAAGGTCAGGGGCCACAAGCAGACAAGGATAACGAAGAACGAGCCGAAGGTCAAGGGTCACGAGCAGACAGGGATGGTCGGGGACAAGCCAATAACGTAACAGAGAGACAGACGTAGCACACGGCAGGCAGGAACCCAAACACACAATGCCTAACAAACACGTTGATCAGCAAAGCAGGCTTGCAGTGCACAGGTTAATATAGTGTTCAGTGATAGGGCCTGGGGTGGAGTCAGGCTGGGAGGAGATTATAAAGGAAGCCAGGTGAAGGAGGTCTGGTCTCTAGATGAACACATGAGGAGGAAGGTAAGATGGCAGACAGACATTAATGCATATCCATGACACCTGCTCTATCTAACTCAAATGAAATTACACTGTCTCTCTCTGTCTCTTTCCTTTAACCAACGCCGCAACACACTTCACAAGGCCGCCAAGACGGCGGCCTTATATAGTGTGGGGCGTGTACCTACTTCTCTGAGCCATGATTGGCCAAAGCCACCCTGGCTTTGGCCAATTACGGCTCTCTGTACTTACAGCGCTGTGATTGGCCAAGCTTGCGGGTCATAGTGCATGCTTGGCCAATCATCAGCCAGCAATGCACTGCGATGCCGCAGTGAATTATGGGCCGTGACGCGCCACTCGAATTTGGCGCGAACGGCCCATAATGTACGAAATTCGGCGAACAGCCGAACAGGCAATGTTCAAGTCGAACATGGGTTCAACTCGAACTAATCAGCAGTAATAAAAATGTAAGCTCAGGCTGAATTAACAGATAGGGAACTACAGGTTGCCGTAATCTCTTATACACAAAACTATGATGGCATTGGACACGCTTTTTTTAAAGCTCTCTGAACGCAAATCAAAGACCGTCACTAAATTAAATGGTTAGCTTACAGTCCTGTTCACATGTTGTGTTTAAAATCAAAATATATCCCCCATGTCACTTTAGTGGTGCTTCAAAGCGTCTTCAACCCCTCCATAGAAGTCTATGACATAGCTCGCTTGAAGCACCTGCAGCTTTTAAGAGGCTTTCATTCAGCTTTAGCTTCACTTTGTTTTGGATGTATTGCATGTATGATATATGAAGACATGCATGGAGCATCTGTCAAGCTTCATTAAAGTTTCAAAAAAACACTACCAAAGCATCATCGAACCACCACAAAAGCAAGTGTAAATAAGCCCTTAGGACTATTGCATTGGTGCTCTTCACCCCGAAAGAAAAACACAACTCAAAATGCTTCAACTTTTACACATGACAATGTAAAAACACGATTAAAACAACCATATTTGCCGGCATATAAGGCGACCGGGTGTATAAGACGACCCCCTCTCCAGTTAAAATGTTGGTTTTGGGCTATACTTGCCATATAAGATGACCCCCTTTCGAGTAGTCTGTCAGCCCGCTGGATGTGCGGTAATACCATATGTACAGTAGCTTTGGCAACATACAGTATACATACAGTATACCGCGCTGAGCCAATCGTGGCGAGTGATGTATTCCATTAATGAATACAAAGCCTGCTCACATTGGCAGAGGTTGTAACATCATCAGCCCGCGCCTCTCTGACTCTTAAAGCCAATCCGAGCAGGCTTCATATTCATTAATAGAATACATTGCTCGCCATGATTGGCACAGTGCGGTATATTGTATGTAGCCGAAGCTACATACAGTATTACCGAACATCCAGCAGGCTGACAGATTAGGGACATTCGCTTTGGGCCAGCTCGGCCCAAACAAACTAAAAATACACATTTTATACCGGTTGTCATTTAAAAAGTTGTCTTATACAGTAGGTTCCGCCGATATTGTGTCAATCTCGCCTCTTCTAGCGGCGAGATTGACACCCTACGAGCTCCGTTGCGAGAGCCAGCACCGAGCTGTCTCGTCATCGGGAAAGGAAAAATTTTGTTTTTCCTTTCACAATGAGCGACACGCATTGCCGGAGATCCGACGTGGATTCCCGCCAATACCAGGCACTGTGTTTGGTATGAATCCTGAGCAGGAACTCCATGCCAATTTTTAAATAAAAACCGGCATGGGTTCCCCCTCCAGGAGCATACCAGGCCCTTGGGTCTGGTATGGATTTAAAGGGGACGTCCCCTAAGCCGAAAAATCGGTGTGGGGGTCCCCCTCAAAGTCCAAACCAGACCCTTATCTGAGCACGCAACCTGGCAGGCCGCAGGGGAAGAGGGGGGACGAGAGAGCGGCCCTCCTCCCTCCTGAACCGTACCAGGCCGCATGCCCTCAACATGGGGGGTTTGGTGCTCTGGGGCAGGGGGGCGACCTGCGCCCCCCCCCCAAAGCACCCTGTCCCCATGTTGAGGAGGACAGGGCCTCTTCCCGACAACCCTGGCCGTTGGTTGTCGGGGTCTGCGGGCGGGGGCTGATCGGAATCCGGGAGCCCCATTTAATAAGGGGCCCCCCAGATGCCGGCCCACCACCCTATGTGAATGAGTATGGGGTACATCATACCCCTACCCATTCACCTGGTGGAAAAAATGGCAATAAAAAAAACACACACAGCTTTTAAAGTAATTTATTGCACAGCTCCGGGGCTCTTCTTCCGACTTCGGGGGTCTCCGGTGTCATCGCCGCGCTCTCCGGTTCTTTCTTCCTTCTGCCGGGCCACCGCTATCTTCTTCCAGCTCTTTTGCTAGCGGGCCCGGTCTTCTTCGTCGCCTTCTTCCCTCTTCTCCTCTTCAGTTCTTTCTTTCTTCCGCCGGGCCTCCGCTATCTTCTTCCAGCTCTTTTGCTAGCGGAGGCCCTGTCTTCCCCATCGTCTTGTCCGGCTCTCCGTTGTCCTTCTGCCGGCCCCTCCACTATCTTCTTCTCATGACGTCACAGTCACATGTTCCCATGACGTCACAGTCACATGCTCCGGGGCCACCCGGAGCATGTGACTGTGACGTCATGAGAAGCCTATATAAATCGCTGCGGCCCGAAGATTTAGCATTACAGCGAGAGGAAGTGACGAGTCAACATCGAGGAGGAGAAGAGGGAAGAAGACGGCAACGACGGGAAGACCGGCCCCTCCACTAGCAAAAGATCTGGAAGAAGTGTGCAAACTAAAATGCTGGGTTTTTTTTTCCTTGCATGTCCCCCTCAGATCTACAGTGACTGCACTTCCAAGGGCACGTTTAGTGCTCTTGTAGTGCAAAGTGGATTTGCCTTTCGTAAATAACCCCCAATGTATTATTTTTTAATTACCAATGGCAAATACATTTATAGACTAAAATCACTCTTGTGGAGCATAACAAAAATACTTTCCTAACAAAGCAGTGCAAATCTTGGCAGACAGAATTCAATTAACTTGAATCGGTGAACATTTTTGGCTGCAATGGCAAGGATGGACAAATCAATGTAGGATTCAGGAAGCGGCAAGCACGGCTAAGATTCAAATGGTAGTTTTGAAATGTTTCCACTGGCAATACTGGAAAACAATTACAAAATAATTAGGTGCGAGGTATAAATAATAGCTACCTAGTTCCAGGGATTTGTCCAGCTCTGTGCTATGGGTTACTGCATTTGCACTTTGCCTTAATAAATAGGCCTGACACCAAGAGACAGACTACTCAACCCAACAGTTTAGTTTATCCATGAGGATTATGAATAAAACAGTTAACTCATTACTAAATTGAAGTTTACATTATAATAGGTTGAGCAATTTGATTGATTCAGCAGAACAAAATCTGGCACACTATTATCCAATGCAAAAGACACATTTTGATCTTTGTAATTTCTAGCAATTTGCAAAAAAAAAAAATGTAGGGGTATATTTATGAATATTTTAATGCAAGATATAGGATGTGCTCAGAAAGATATTTAAAGTATAACTAAGGTCAAAATCTTTTGGTGAAGGGATAAAACCAGGTATTAATTGCTCTGTGTCCCTGTTAGGCAGATTCACTATCCCCAATTGTCATGATCACCAATTTCATCGGGAATGAAAAGGAGGGTAAATCAAACATGTTGAGTTGCCACCAGAACAGGAACAGAGGAGAAATGTTCCAATGTGGACACTTGCTCTCGTGATGAGGGCCTAAGAAGGGATTTCCTTCACATTGATAAAATCTTCTCAATTTATGTTGAGTGTACAGGACAAAAAGTGAAGAGACATCACTCTAAGGAAACACAGATACCAAGAGTGAACATACAGTGGTTTAAAAAGTTCCCATGATTAAGCTCCAAGGGGTGGAGCGAAACACATTGGGGGCGTGGCCTGGCTGCAATTCCGGCTGAGGCTGCCATTCATCTCACTTCATGCACATGGGTCTGCTTCATGATGTGTGGCTTATGGGTCTTTTCCTTTGACATTGGTTTAAAAGTGGTATTAAATGCTATTATTGCAAATTTTTAGAAGGATCTGTGCACAGATTACATTTGCACCTCCTCAAAAATGTAATTAAATTTACCTGTGTGTCATTTAGGTCCATACATACAAACACACATCAGGTGCTACAGTGGACCTTGCTTTTGTAGTTGAAACTGTTCCCTCAATGTGTCTGTAGTGGGTGGAACTTGCTTGGGTAAAGCACTGCAGAGAACATTTCATGGCCTGCAAGTGGGCAACACTTTTGGGAAAGCATTCATGAGATATAAAACATCAAGGGAGCGTATGACAAAATTAGATATGAATACTGACTCCCTAATTTTGATGCCAATAAACTGAAAGTCTAAGGCAGGCAATACGTTATACAATTTTTAGGAAAGGAAATCGCTTGATTCCCCCTTCAATACAGTCAGTGTTGATGGCGGAAACCCTCCCACAGTGCTATTGTGCGCTGTCGGCAGGGGAGCCTTCCCTACCGGAAAAATACAATGACCACTGCTGGCAGCTATAGCCACCCGCAATGATCAGACAAAAAAATCCATCAGCTTTGTTTTTGTTCACTCTATTTCTCCTCCTGCACATTGCCTCCTCGCTAAGGTTCACTCTATTAACCTCCTGCACATTGCTTCCTCTCTAATATTCCAGGCACCGCTAGCACAATGGGGTTAGGCCTGACTCTGACTCAGCCAGGCCTTTAGCAACATCCTTTTGCAGGCAGGGACCACAGGCCCCTATAGTGTAGCAGATAGAAAGTTTGTGGTGCTAGCTGTCCTATCTCTGGTTACTAAGCCCAGCAATCCATCTTCAGGCCCTGCCAGCCCTCCTGGCTGCAGCTGCCCTTCTCCACTGCCCTTGACAACACAGTCCACTCTACTGGCTCTGCACACATCCCAGACTGCATGCCTCCCCAGTCCTCCTGACTGTGTGGGTCACTCACCAGCCCACCTGGCTGTGACCAATTGTTCCTCCTCTTGAAGACTTGCCTGGCAATTTTCTCTCCTGCTATCCTCTTTGCTCCTCCAGTGCCTCCTGTCCAAGACACCCCCATGGTTTCTTGAAGAGCCCGAGCCCAAGGTCACCCCCCCCCCCAAAGGCCCCGACAGCCTAGCATTCCATATTCAAGCTCTGAACAACTCCAACTTCTCCCCAGCTTGAGGCGATTTAGTTTGCATTTGTAGCGCTATACAAGTTACTCCATTCATTCATTCAGCTGGGCTGACCCTGGGTATTTAGGGAGGCCTGCCAATCCAGGTTGGGGATTGGTCAGGGTTCCTTAGAACACCCCCCTTCTCCTCTCCTCCTCTCTTTCAATTACCTTCCAGAAGGCTTTATAAAGAAGAGAGAGGTCTTAGTGATGCTGCCTGTGTGTCACCAGCTGCTATCCTGAGCCACTCCCAGCCCAAAACAAACGGGCCTGGCTGCCAGCCAGGCCTGCCTAAACTTGCCTACCCCTGCCGGTGGGGCAGGAGAGCCCGGGAAATTCAGCAGGTGCCTCCTGTAAAAGTGATCGAGTGGCTGTAGAGCTGTTTGGATCACTTTTACAGTGCCTGGAAAAAGTATTCATACCCCTTGAAATTTTCCTCATTTTGTCATGTTACAACCAAAAACATAAATTTATTTTTTGTTTTGTTTTTAATAGACAAACACAAAGTGGCACATAATTGTGAAGTGAATGGAAAATGATAAAAGGTTTTCATTTTTTTTTACAAATAAATACCTGAAAAGTATGGCGTGCATTTGCATTCAGCCCTTTTACTTTGATGCCCAACTAAAATCTAGTGGAACCAATTGCCTTCAGAAGTCTTCTCCTAATTAGTAAATAGAGTCCACCTGTGTGTAATTTAATCTCAGTACAAATACAGCTGTTCTGTGAAGCCCTCTGAGGTTTGTTAAAGAACCTTAGTGAACAAACAGCATCATAAAGGCCAAGGAACACAACAGACAGGTCAGGGATAAAGTTGCAGAAATGTTTAAAGCAGGGTTAGGTTATAAAAAAATATCAAAATAGTAAATAAGCGATATTGCTCTAAGTGCATATACAGTAAATTAAATTATGTAAGCGACACGGATGATCCGTGACCGACAGCAGCTCTCACAACAATATACACTTCATAACAAAAATGAAAAATGAAAAACGTGTAGCGCTGTAAAACCATGACCTTAATGATCAAAGTGCAAAAAAACATCTAATATAATGCAATAAAGATAAAAATGTGTGCAGAAGAAGTCCCATTGGACGAAACTTACATCAGGCTAGGCACGGAGCAGCTGTGACGTCCGAACTCTCGTGGAGGGTGCTGGACAAACAAATGTTTCTATTTAGAACCTAATTGTATCGTTTTTGTGGTAAGTGCAACTTTTAATAAACTCCTGTGTGCTTTTAAAAGAATGTTGTGCAATGAGTTTATCTTCCTCTTTCATAAGATGAATGTGTGACTGGACTCTGAAGTTTCCTTAACTGATGATAACTGTGGAATATACACTTGTGGAATCCAATTAAGCAGGCTGGGTAGTAGATGCGGTTGAGCCCATAGTGAGGGGTGAAAGCTCACTAATGCGCAGATACAGTAGACCCTGGAGGGTCTTAATATCTGGTAAGCAGCTATACTTACCCTGTCTATCCTGTGGGGAGCACTGGGTGTCTTCACAAATTGAACATTGGATCAGCACACGTTTTGAGTTCACTTTATGGATGTGGAATTGGGACATTTGGACTATTAATGATAATTTTTATTTTTCCCTTTTTCCACATTTTCATCTTTATTGCATTATATTAGATTTTTTTTGCACTTTGATCATCAAGGTCATGGTTTGACAGCGCTACACGTTTTTGATTTAAAAAAAAAATCCCAAGCTTTGAACATCTCATGGAGCACTGTTTAAATTCATCATTTGAAAATGGAAAGAGTATGGCACAACTGCAAACCTACCAAGACAAGACATGGCCGTCCACCTAAACTGACAGGCCGGGCAAGGAGAGCAATAATCAGAAAAGCAGCAAAGAGGCCCATGGTAAGTCTGGAGGAGATGCAGAGATTCACAGCTCAGGTGGGAGGATCTGGCCACAGGACAACTATTAGTCATTCACTCCACAAATCTGGGTTTATGGAAGAGTGGCAAGAAAAAAGCCAATATTGAAAGAAAGCCGTAAGAATTCCCATTTGCAGTTTGTGAGCAGCCATGTGAGGGACACAGAAAACATGTGGAAGGTGGTGCTCTGGTCAGATTAACTTTTTGACCTAAAAGCAAAATGCTATGTGTGGTGGAAAACCAACACTGCACATCACTCTGAACACATCATAAAACATGGTGGTGGAAGCATCATGTTGTCGGGATGCTTTTCTTCAGCAGGGACATGGAAGCTTGTTAGAGTTGATGGGAAGATGGATGGAGCCAAATACAGGGCAATCTTAGAAGGAAACCTGTTAGAGTCTGCAAAAGACTTGAGACTGGGGCAGAGGTTCGCCCTCCCACAGGACAACCGCCCTAAACATACAGCCAGATCTACAATGGAATGGTTTAGATCAAAGCATATTCATGTGTTAGAATAGCCCAGTCAAAGTCCAGACCTAAATCCAATAGAAAATATGTGGCAAGACTTGAAAATTGCTGTTCACAGACGCTCCCCATCCAATCTGACAGAGCTTGAGCTATTTTGCAAAGAATGGGCAAAAATATCACTCTAGATATGCAAAGCTGGGAGAGACATACCCAAAAAGACTTGCAGCTGTAATTACAACAAAAGGTGGTTCTGCAAAGTATTGACTTGGGGGCGGTATACAAATGCAAGCCACACTTTTCACATATTTATTTGTAAAAAAAAAAAATTACATTTTACTTCACAATTATGTGCCACTTTGTTTTGGTCTATCACATAAAATCCCAATAAAATACATTTACATGTGTTTGGTTGTAACATGACAAAATGTGGAACATTAAGGGGTATGAATACTTTTTCAAGTCATTGTACATGAAAGCTTGTCGCCTACTCTAAGAAATTATACAAGAATCATGGCTGCAGCTGCATCCATCATCCAGAGATCACAGCTCCCATGCAAGAATATATATATTTATGGCAAAAAATAATTGGTAAAATGCAACACACCATGATGCAGCATGCCAACACACATGCATTTTACCTGCACTCAACACACTTGCGGTGTGAATGGATGCCAAGTGTTCTATATATGCTAATAAGACCACCATTGTTTACGAGGGCTCAAATTAGGGTTAACATGGTTATAGTGGCTATTATTAGTTCTACAACTGGCCACTGTTAGGAGGATTATGGAGCATACAATAAAGATCAATATGGGGCTCAGAAATTGGTGGTTACAGCACGGAATGCAAACATAGAAGCTAAAGACATTAGATCACTTTAGATTCACTACATACTAAGGGCTAGGTGCAAATACCATACATTTTATATTACAGAAAAGCAAAGAAAGAAAAAAAAAGAAAAAAGGTTGATCTCCTTTTAATGACATTGATATCCCAAATTTGACAATCTTAAGGAAGAGTTATCATTCTTTAGAACAGAATATCCTAAAAGCCTGATTATCAATGCCTACAATAGTTGGCTTGGCAAAAATCCATTACCCGTAGAATGAAGGTGGACAATATTTAAGTTATGCAAAAGAACTATCTGAATTCAACATTCCAAAGATCATCAACAGAGTTAATTAACACTATAGTAAACACATAAAAAAGGTACTGATTAGCTCATTCTATTAATTAGTACATTACCATATTTTACAATTAACAAAGTAGGCTTAATAAATGGCAGCAAGCAGCAACTGGAAGAAGATTAGCTTAGAGGAACCAAGGAGATGATTGTTATTGTATCACGCAAGGCTAATGTGTCCTAATCTATGCTGTTCTTTTTAGCAAACTGAGAAAGGAAATTCATTAGCCTTCACTGATGCTTGCAATACTCCAGGAGATCCGCACAATGCACGGTTAGAACACGTTCATCAAAGATCCTTTTCAGCTGAACACTCTTGTAGAAAGTAGTACATATTATCAAGAGAAAGACAATGCATTTCCCAGATAACATGACAAATTGCCAGACCCCTAAAGTCAGTAATGATATCTAAATTAATAAGTTTTGTAGCCAGGAAATTACATTTTATCATCCTTGTTAATGATCTACTTTCCCTCTTAGTTTCAGCCCGATATCAAGATTGCATATTCAAAATAATCAAACAGAGGGTCTTTGAGTTTAGGAGGGAGGAGTAATAGAGGTATTGTATTGCAATTAAAACATTACATTAAAACATTACATTGAAAGGAAAATAAATAAAGCATTTATGTGGATTTTGATTTTTATAAATAACTGCTGCATTTGGAAGGGTTCTGCAGTATTAGAGGTGGTGGGTGTCTTGTGTTTGGCTTCCTCTTCCTCTCTGCCAGGGAAATGCTCAGCTGGCAAGCTGTCTGATGTGTTTGGGTTCAGTGAAAGGGGTGTTGGGAGGCAGGGAGATCAGAGTCAAGGGTACAGGGAGTTGGGTGGTAGAGGTGCTGGGTGAGAAGGAGATGTCAGGGTGTCCTAAATAGTCCCAATACAGAAGCTGTCTACAAAGAGGCTAGTCTGACTGAGCACCACCCCATATGGTGCAGGCTACCATACCACAACACCTGCTGATAAAAGGTTTGTGAAAGGTGGTTTCTACTTATTAAGGGAGGTCGTTAGGTTTGTTATTTGAATTTATAAGAGGCCTTTATGCCTCTTGCCGTGTGCAACTGACTGCAACGGTAACAAAAGACACTCTTTTAGAAAGGTACCCCACTCTTTTAAAAAGGTACCCCAATGCACAAAGTACAGTAGGTGGTAGCAGACTCACACTCCAATGCACCAGAAGGCTATGTGTCCATTTTTGGTAAATGCCTGCCCTTAATGAAACACGTTAACTTGTATGCAATGACCAACCGCAATGGAGCAACATTGTGTAAAAAATTGATTTTAAACTTTGGATTGATCCAGCTAAGATACCTGTAATGTTTGATATACTACTTTCAGATGGTTGCTGGGGTGCTAAAAATCTTATTTGATCTTATGTGATCTTCTGGCTCTGGCTAGTGCTCAGTGAAGGATATTGTCATTTGATCTTCCCCTTCTCCCCTCTCTCATCCATTCATACAACATCTTGTATTCATTTCACAGAACACAAGGCAATCTGTGATTGGACAAGTGATGACCCTGTCATACATACACACCTCCTTTCCTATGCTCTCTCCTTGTCCAAGCGCAAAACTTGTAACTGCATCTGGAGTTTTAGCTGCCAGCTACATAAGAAGGCACCACTCTCCGCTCCGCCTGCAACCACCCCTCTCACCACCACTGTACCAGCACCCCCGAAATTCCCCCTTTCCACTGTGACTGTGCTCCCCTTCTTATCACCACTCCTTAAGGGTCTGTCACCCTTAGTCAGACAAGGGAAACTCCCTAATGCCGCGTACACAGGATCGGAAATTCCGACAACAAAACCGTGGATTTTTTTCAGATGGTCAAGAACGTGGTGACGTACAACACGTACGACAAGCCGTGATCAATGAAGTTCAATAGGCAGTTCGGCTCTTCTGCTTGATTCTGAGCATGCGTGTTTTTTTGAGCGTCGGAATTGCACACAGACGAGTGGAATTTCCGACAAGATCTTTTCCTGTCGGAAAATTTGAGAACCAAGTCTCAAATTTTTGTTGTCGGTAATTCCGACAGAAAAAGTCAGATGGAGCCCACACACGGTCGGAATTTCCGACCAAAAGCTCACATCGGAGATTTCTTGTCCGACCGTGTGTACGCGGCAATAGACTATGAAACTTGTGTACGTAAAAAATCATTCCCTTTCTTAATCTCTTCCTGTACGTTCTCAGGAACAAGTGGTTATATCAGCATCATGGCAGCAGCTCCAGCCATGACCCTAGTACCAAAACTCTACAGCTGTCCAATTACTTTTAAAGGGTATGGAAGGGGGTTCCCCTCCAGCTGCCGCCCACCAAGGGTACTACTAAACTCAGTTGGACCAACTACATACAGAGGACAGGGAGGAACATCTATTCCTCAACTTTCCTTTGTGACAGATGAAGCCAGAGGCGACATGTATTGCGCCACTTCCAGTTTCGGTTTGTTTACTGGTTTGTACCGGCTAAAACAGGCAGCCAATCAAACCGATCTCAGTGTGATTAGCTGCCTTGGAGGGCAGAGGAGAGATCAGGGGTCTAATAGAGCCCAGAACTCTCAATAAAGAGTACCTGTCACTACCCATGCTATCACAAGGAAAATGTTGTTTATTCCTTGTGGTAGCAACAAAGTTGAATAAATTTAAATGAAATAAAAAATAAAAACTTAAAGTACCCTCACCCCCACCACCCCCTCGGATTTTCCGCGGACAAATGTTATATAGCATGCATTAAAATTGTCCGCCAACAATTATCCAATCGTATGTACGCAAGTCCGTCGGACAAAACTCCAAAGTACAAACACGCATGCTCAGAAGCAATGCTCGCCATAACACAACATTAGCAGATGTTGCCCAAAGGGTGGCGCTAAAGAGCTAAAAAATAGCATAGTTTCGCGTTGGCCGACAATTCTTTGCCGTTTGTATGCAAGACAAGTTCATGACCAACGCCCTTCGGACAAAAGTCCTACGCTTTGTCCGCGGAAAATCCGATCGTGTGTACCAGGCTTAAGGGCTCGCTCAAAACAACCTCCACACAATGTACTCTGTATATGCATTCCACACATCACATTGTTTAATTTTTTTTTTTTTTTTATTAAAAAGTGGCAAAACCACTTTATCCACTTTTATGCACTGTGCAGCAGACATGTGGTAATTTGTGTTGGACTGCATGTTGTTACACAACGCAAACCAAAACATATGTATGTGGTGAACAGGGCATATAGAGAACAAATGATTTCCCATGTGCCCTTGCATGACCTATGCAGATCAAAGCAGTTTAACTCACTTAATGTGAACAAACTCAAAGTCATTCCTTGACTTTAATATGTCCTGGATACTCAAAAAACTACATCTACTTGCCAATAATGGCAAATGTACCTTCTCACTAGGAATTGGGGTCTTTCCCCACACCTTACTCAGAGATGCAAGAAAGTGAGAGGTGGTACAATTCTCTAGTATCTACCAAGAACAATTGTGAGGGCAATGCCAATTTTTATCAGTACTTAGAAACCGATTTGTTTTTAATTGGTGTCTGAGGCTGGAATTCTTCTTTGCAACGCAGCCTGCACTGGAAACAAATATTTTTTAAAGCTTTCCATCAAAATATAACATTTCTTTACCAGATTCCTTTCATACAAATTATTATTAAAAACTTCTGTGCCCATAGCAACCCATAACAATAAAATTTGCAGTGACGTAACCAAGGGGAATCCTGGTAGGTTGTGATGGGTTACTGCACTTTAAAATGAGCTAAAGTATGATTCCTGTACATTTAATATAGATAGCCCAATTTTTTTACTTAAAAAAACAAATGTTGGACAGCTGTGAAAACAAGTTGCTCACACCTATATGTAATCCACGGAAATAAAGGTAAAACAAGGGAAACAATAAACCTCAGTTCTCTCAAACACTTAATAGTAAACTATCACCAATAAAGTTTGAAGTATTAAATCAGGAGTGTAAATGTCTCTCAACAAGAGCTTTGTGTATACTACCATAATCACTCTTAATGGGTTCTCAGCAGTTACCACTTTATAACATCATATATCAATGTTCTTGTAAAAATAAGGATATTAGGGTAAAACAGAACATAAGATTCTGGACAGAGAAGCAAGCACCTCTGCAGTTTCTAAAACATTCAAGAGTTTCTCTGCATGGGATGTTTTAATAGGAGAAAGGTAGAGTGGAACTATAACTGGACAGAAGAAATTGATGTGCTGTCTACTACAGCCAATCAAATTCAGACGACGAAATGTCTTAGAAAAAAAATATGCAACCAAGAACTTGGCAAGAGACAGTTGAAGTGTTAATAAACCCACAAAATAATCTGTATATGCAGTAACGCATGCTCATTAAACTCACTGTGGAACCTAAAAGGTTAATCCTCTGCATTGTGAAAAACGTCTGTTCAATCCCATCTCCTCTGATCATCTCCTTCTTCCACTGTCTCCAAAAAATAACCTGACCTTTATAGAGCCAGGGGACAGGCTGCACATGCTCAGTTTGGTGTGTATTGGTAGAGTGTTTTATTTTATTTTCTTTGGAGGATGCATGTGATCAGCACAGGGCCAATCAACACTGTCCAACACTGTCCTCCTACAAGCTTTAACCAGACACTGATAGAAATCACAAGACTGCTGTAACTGCTGATGAAAAAAGGTATTTAGCAGTTTATATTTACTAAAATAATTGCATTTTCATGGTCTGTGTACTGCGGGAGACGAGATATAGTGAATGCAGGCTCCTGGGTTTAGTAAAACTTTAATATTAGCGATCTGAATAATAACAACATAAAGATGGGTAAGGGAATTGTATATACTGTCTGCCAATTCACTTAGCAGTCTATGGCATTTGGAACTTTCATGCTTTACATGGAGGACTGTTAATATGGTGGTTGACGTTGTAAATTAATCTGTGAATGGCTAAAATTGAGTCATTGGTGTAAAATCCAAAAGGCCAGCCAAGTAATTGTAACATAAGTAGTATAAACTCAAGATAGCAGCTCAAGCGACACAACATAAGAGGAAATATAAGTGTGACAATGAGTAGATAATTTGTGAATAGGTATGAGCATATAGGAAGTAATTCAGTTTTATCAGATCATGCTACATTGTAAAGTAAGCTGACATCCCTTTTTTTTTTTTCATGTAATACTATGGTTTAACTGTTCTACTATGTCAAAAGTAGACTCTAATTACCTTTCAATAAAAACCTTGATTGTGAAAAAAAAAAGGAAGTAATGGCTGTCTTATCCTGAGGTGTAATAACTTCCAAAGAGCCAGGTGAAAAAAGATGGAAGGGGAGGTAAGAGGGGAACAGAAGAAGGTAAAGCATGGTAAACGCCAACAGGTTTTTTCCCATACAACCCAGCGTGTTGCATGAAAAAAAAGACTGACATCTCAGGTCGGAGCCACTGATATAACCATGCGAGGTTAGTTCAGCGATCTCCCCTGATGAGCTGCTGTGTTCTGACAGGGGGATGACCCCCCTGCCAGAACACTCTGATCGGCGCTCTCTGCCATTAGCTGAGAGCGCTGATCGGGAGACGGTCGGATGCTGGTTTTCCAGATAGACAGACACACGGGCCAAATGTCGGGCATTTTTTTTTTTTAACCGCCTGTTGTCTCCCCACATTCGGCCTTTGCGTACCAGGCTTATGAGGAGTTCCCATGGGACTGCCTCTGGAGAAGGTTGGGGGTGGAACTAAATCAGGTAAACGGTTGGATATTAAGAAAGCAACAGAGTTGTTAAAAGCGGGGGAGGGGTAACAAATGGCACACCCAGCGTTGCCATAGTTTTGTATACTTTGTGACCCTGTCTTGGAGGACAATTTAGATTTTAGCATGGATCATAGCCTGTGTGATCTGGTCTGATTTCCAAGTCTTCACTATGGTCTGCTTAGCAGTCATCATTACCTGCAAAAAAATTAATTTAATTGGGCTCTAAAAAAATCAATAAAATGGGGGGCATGAGTTGAGTAATTCTAAAAGAGGTTTAGGAGGACTACAGTTGAAAATACTGTAGAGAACGTGGAATACCTCAATCCAAGATCAACATTGGGGCAGGATCACCAGATGTGTATGTTATGTGTATGTATGCTAAATCTTCGGTCCGCAGAGATTAATATAGGCTTCTCATGACGTCAGAGTCACATGCTCCGGGGCACATGGCCCCGGAGCATGTGACTGCGACGTTATGGGAACATGTGACTGCGACATCATGAGAAGCCTATATTAATCTCTGCGGACCGAAGATTTAGCATTACTGCGAGAGGAAGCGACGAGTCAACATTGAGGAGGAGAAGAGAGAGGAAGACGGCGACGACGGGAAGACCGGCCCCTCCACTAGCAAAAGAGCTACCAAGAAGTTAGTGGAGGGGCCGGCAGAAGGACAACAGAGAGCCGGACGAGACGACGGGAAGTTAGCGGAGGCCCGGCGGAAGAAAGAACCGGAGAGCGCGGAGACGACACCGGAGAGCGGGAGAAGAAGAAGGCGACGGAGAAGACCGGGCCTCCACTAGCAAAAGAGCTAAAAGAAGTTAGCGGAGGCCGGGCGGAAGAAAGAAAGAACCGGAGAGAAGAAGAGGGACGAAGGCGACGGAGAAGACCGGGCCCCGCTAGCAAAAGAGTTGGAAGAAGATAGCGGTGGCCCGGCAGAAGAAAGAACCGGAGAGCGCGGCGACGACACCGGAGACCCCCGAAGTCGGAAGAAGACCCCCGGAGCTGTGCAATAAAATACTTTTAAAAGCTGTGTTGTGTTTTTATTGGCATTTTTTCCACCAGGTGAATGGGTAGGGGTACGATGTACCCCATACTCATTCACATAGGGTGGGGGGGCCGGGATCTGGGGGCCCCCTTATTAAAGGGGGCTCCCGGATTCCGATAAGCCCCCCGCCCGCAGATCCCGACAACCAACGGCCAGGGTTGTCGGGAAGAGGCCCTGTCCTCATCAACATGGGGGCAGGGTGCCTGGTATTGGCGGGAATCCACATCGGATCCCCGCTCAATACAGTGTTGCGTCTTCTCGCTATTGCAGCGAGCGCGACACGTGTCACCACCCTGTTGCCGAGATCTCGGCACTCCTGTCGCCGAGAATCACGGCGATGGGAGCGCGATAGATATACAATATCGGCGGCACCTACTGTATAATACTGTTATATAGCACAAATAACTCCAAATATTGGAACTGTAGAAACATTGAACACAATAGCTACTCAATATACTATTGTATTTGTATTAAACTGTTGCTACTGTAATCATATATTCAATAGAGATTATTACTGAAGATATTAAAGCAGATATGGAAGCCAGTGAATATTATGGCAAAAAAAAAGTTTAAACGTCATCAGCAGTCAATGACAACCAAGATTAATTTAAATAAAATGTTTATATAAAAACACATTGTGACATATGGAGCTGAATGGTGGGCTCTTTCACAAACAGAAAAGGAAAGCCTTGATCTACTTGAAAGCAAGGGGGATATACTGTATGGCGATGTACTTTAACCACTTCAATACCAGGCACTTATACACCTTCCTGCCCAAGCCAATTTTGAGCTTTCAGCACTGTCGCATATTGAATGACAATTGCGCGGTCATGCTACACTGTACCCAAACAAATTTTCTATAATTTTGTTCCCACAAATAGAGCTTTCTTTTGGTGGTATGTGATCGCCTCTGCGATTTTTATTTTTTGCACAACAAATAAAAAAAGAGTGAAAATTTTGAAAAAAACTATGTTTTTCTTTGTTTCCGTAATTTTTTTTTGTAAATAAGTACCTTTTCTACTTCAAAGACGGGCACTGATAAGGCGGCACTGACGGGCACTGATAAGGCGACACTGACGGGCACTGATAAGGCGACACTGACGGGCACCGATATATGGCACTCATAGGCGGCACTGATGGGCACTCATAGGCGGCACTGATAGGTGGCACGGACAGGCACTGATAGGTGGGCACTTATGGGCACAGATGGGTGGCACTGATGGACACTAGTAGGTGGCACTGATGACACTGGTGGCTGGCATTGCTGGGCATCACACATTGTGGTCGTGCCATGATGGTGCCAGTCAGTGCCCATTTGTGGGCACTGATTGGCATATGTTTTTTATGTATTTGTACATGTGGATGGCCATGGGGGACTTACCTGGCCATCCACATGCTTGGGGCTTCCCTGGTGGTCCTGGGCGGCATCCTGGTGGTCTAGTGTGGGTATCTGAGGAGGGGCTGCGCTGAGCAATCAGCCGCGAACCCCCCTGTCAGGAGAGCCGCCGATCGGCTCTCCTCTACTCGCGTCTGTCAGACACGAGTGAGGAAGAGCCGATCAACGGCTCTTCCTGTTTACATCGTGATCAGCCGTGATTGGACACGGCTGATCACGTGGTAAAAAGCCTCCGCCGGAGGCTCTTTACGGAGATCAGTGTAGCAGTGTGTCAGACTGACACACCGCTCCACCGATCGCCGCGATGCGCGCGCCCCCCCGGGCGCGCGGCGGCTGTTATCCTGCAGGACGTCAATAGACGTCCAGTGTGGATAACACAACCACTTCCCGGACGTCATTCTCCTATTGACTGGGCGGGAAGTGGTTAAAATTAAGTACAGAGATCCAGAAATGCAGTGGTGCACTGTCGCTAAGGCTAACGACAGAAGTAAGAAGCTCAAAAAGGAAGGTATGCTTCTTCTAACTGTTATCATGAGGGGGTTGTTAAATATGCTAAAAATAAAAAAAACATTAAAAGAAATTAAAACTATTGTTCACTGCACAAAAGTCAAATAATTTTTCTTCATAATTTCAAAGTAACAAAGCATACAAAAGATAGAAAAAAATAATCAGATCGGCAAATTGTTTAAATTAGATTGCTAAAAAGAGTAAGATAATCAGAGACTGGGCATCCTAATTTTTTTTTATTGAAAGTCAGCCACTGGGGCCAAAGAAAAACCCATGTCATGAGATATTTTATTCAGCTCCGGCCTTGTGCATTATCCTTTGATACGTTTTAATAAGGGAATGGATTAAAAACTACTAAAACGTGTGAAAGGAAAACTGCAATATAAAGCCTTAATCGGTTTGGTTTCAACAGTCTCCAGATGACAAAGAGAGGACATGGGAACCACTGCTGGCTTACGCGTTTCAACGGTATACCTTCTTTCTCAGAGCCTAGCAGTGCTGCCTCCTTCAGCTACTTAAATATACATGTGCATCCATAGAAAATACAAAAATATTTAGGCTGACCAAACACTAGTAGAAGTTTGTTAGAATTTTTGGTTTTAAGAATATTTGTTCTATTTTCTCATCATTAGTAGGCATTTGTTTTCAAACACAGTAAGGCTTCATGTACACGAGATGTTTTACAACCTCCCTGAACGATTTAACTTGACAGATAGTAAACGATATTTAAAAACGCCTGTTATGCCGCTTTTAACTGCCTTTGCATTTAGGAGCGTTTTAATTTTTTTATTTTTTTTTACAAATAGTCAAACATGCATCTCCATTAAAAACGCCTGTAAATGAAATGCAGCTAAACGCAAGTTACTGTGTTTACACGCGTTTACAAGCTGTTACAGGCATTTGGCATTTCAAATGCCTCTGAAAAACCGTCCTGAAAGCATTTTTTTCCTTTACTTAGGCCTCATGTACATTGCTGCTGGTAAACGGACGTTTAGGAGCAGTTGGGCATTTTTTTCAACTGCCCCTGAACTCTCCTCTATGTTATCTTATCTGTCCATGTACACAGGGTCGTTTACAGTCGTTTCTAGTCAGTTGAGTTTAGAGGCGTTTTTTGAAATGCAAAAAAATGCATTCAGAAGCTGAGTTTACAGCCATTTCAAGTGTCAAACGCGGCTAAATGCGGTAACTCACGTCTAGACGTATTTCGTTTACAGGCTTTTTTTATTTCTGAAAAATTCAAACCACTTCTAAACGCAAACGCAGCAAAAACACTGCTAAACGCGCCATGTAAACGTTGCAAAACTGACGTTTTAAACTTTGGTTACAATCCATCAAGTTAAATCATTCAGGAGAGGTTGTAAAAACGTCCCGTGTACATAAAAGCCTTACAAGAACATTTGAAGGCACAGGATAGAAACCAGATTTCATTTGAATGTGGTTTTCATTCAGAAAAGCGAATGTTAAACTCAAACAAAATTTGGAAGTACTTTGAATGACACTCATCAAATCATCAGATGTACTGAGATTTTTTATATGAAGGTTCACACACATTTTCATTTCAAGCTCTGTCATCTTTAGAACTAAAAATCTAAATCTTGAACACATAGCGTTGTTAAAAGAATGTATAGCAATTTCAAATATTTACTTTCCCTATTTTGTGGGTAGGATTAAAAAACAAAAAAATTGTTTGTACAAAGCCACTGCAAGAGGGATTTGTACTTTCCCCAGAGATTGGCTTAAATCTTTTCTTCTCTTTTAACAAAATAAACTTTTATTCAAAGTTAATGATCACATGTCAGTTTACAACATAGTGCACAATAAACATAAAGCAAAAATGCACAAGAATTTGCAGTATACAGGACATACAAGCATCTTTACAGTATTCAGCCATCAATCATAACCTACACTGCGTTAAGCCAAAAGGACAAGAATAACAGATCTAGTCAGGAGAATACTCTCACCCGAACCTGTGAGACCTGGATACAGCCAGGTGGGGAAAGACAAGGAGGGAGGGAGGGGGCAGGAGATCACCAGGGGGTAGAAAGGAAAGGGGGGGTCACAGGTGACTCCCAGGTCGTGGTCCGCCCTGCCCAGGGCAGGATCATACTAAGGATCCTCATCCGGATCGGGCGGAGCCACTTCCAGTTGTAAGGATCCCCAGGAGTCTATCCAGGAGGACCAGATCTTATCAAACTTGCTCGGACAATTCCTATTGATGTATGTTATATTATATAGGGGCAACACAGCATTCAGAGTATTCCTCCAGGCAGTGGTGGTGGGTGGCGCGTCACTTTCCCAACACAGTAGAAATTCCCTGCGGGCATAGAAGGTAAAATATATTACAAACAATTTGGTGTACTTTCTCACCGTGTGGTCAGCCGTCACATTCAGCAACATGAGTTCAGGAGTAAGGGGGAGTGAGGTCCCCGCCGCCCGGTTAATATCCTCCAGGACGTGGTCCCAGAAACTATGCAGCCGGGCTCAAGACCACGTCATGTGCAAAAAGGAAGCCTCCGGGTCTCCACATCTAGGGCAGGAAGGAGACCTATCCGGGTAAATGGCAGCCAGCCTGCGTGGTGTGTAATAGGCCTTGTGCAAAAATTTTAGTTGAAGAAACCGATCTCTAGCAGAAATCAGATTGGACAGATAAGAGGAGACACAGTCCTCCCAGGTCTCTTCCGTGAAGGATGGGATGTCCTGCTTCCATTTTGTAAAGGCTTTAGTTAACTTGGCTGGGGAGGATGCTGAGAGGCGGAAGTACAACGCGGACAGGGGGCCTATCAGAACCTTAGAGGACAGCAACCTTTCCACAGAGTTCGACTCGAGGGTCACACCATTGGGGAACTGGTGTTGGAAGGCATGCCTCACCTGCAGGAACTTAAAGAACATCCAATTAGGGAGATTGTATTTTGCCTTGAGCTCAGGGAATGTATGCAACCGGTGACCTGTTACTAGGTGTTTTAGTCCCACTATGCCCCTGGCCGCCTACACCTGCGGATCGGGCACACTACGCGTATGGGGAAGATTAGGATTGACCCATAAAATGTGTGTGAGGGGAAATGGTATCCGCGGAACGGTAAGCTACCCTAGCCCTATGCCAAACCGTGACTGTTGTCACATCAGTGTTGTCAATTTTGAATGCGCTTTGACATCGCCATAAACTAGATTGATAAGCATAGCATATGAGCCCAGGAGGGCCGCCTCCAAGGTCACTGCCGGATTGTCTTTAGGCTGTGAAAACCACCAGTGGACCATCACCAGGACAGCCGCCCAATAATATTGCTGGAAATTGGGGAGGGCGAGCCCGCCCTGTCCGACCGACAGCTGCAGCGTAGCTACCGCCAGCCTGGGCACCTTGCCCAGCCAAATGAAGGATGTGACTATAGATTGTAACTTTTTAAAAAATGATGCTGGGATCAGGAGCGGGCAATTCCTGAAAAAGGTACAAAAATTTAGGGAGATAGACCATTTTAATCAGGTTAACCCTGCCCACAGGGGTCAAAAGGGAGCGACCTCCATTCCATGCATCGACTCAAATTAAGATCCATAAATCTGGCTACCGGCCCACCCATACGTATCCCCAAATATTTAAAGCCATCCACCCACACTAGTTGGCACTGTGTGGGGTGTCTGGGTCCAGTGCGGTTCAAGGGGTATAAAAAGGGACTTATCCCAGTTTATTCTGATTCCGGAGTACGATCCAAATACGTTGATCAGCTGTAGGGCCACCGGGAGTGAGGAGGAGACATCACTTCAATACAGGATCGTATCATCTGTATACAAGGATATTTTCTCCTCCACCACTCCCACCTAAATCCCCTTGACCTCGGACACAGCTCAAATCCGGGCTGCCAGGACCAACAACCCCGGAGAAAGAGGAGGACATCCCTGCCTAGTGCCCCTGCCCAATGGGAAGGCCGGAGACAGCGAGTTATTAGTAAGCACCCGGGCTCTGGGAGAGGTATACATCAAGCACAACCACCTAATAAAAACAGGCCAAAACCCAAATTTTTGGAAGACAGCCCAGAGAAATATTTTCTTCTCTTAACACCCCTCTACTACCTTTAAATAACCAACCCCCCCATACATATTTTTCTTTCAACTCTTTCCTCCTAGTATGCCACTTTGCAGCTCTCTGCCCTTCAGATGATGGATATTAACCTTTTCCTAGACATACAATTCTAAAATACCTGCACAGCTTTACAACCGGCATTTAAAGTTAAAAGAACCCTGGTAACCCAATGTTATAGAATGGAAGTGAATCTGAGTGGTGGCTGTCAGGCAGGACAAATCGCTCTCAGCACCCCCCTCTGTAAATCTACAGTCCTCCTTCTATAACACACCTGTGGTATCAGTGACAGTGCCTTTTCAGCACTCAGCCAGCACCGGGACACAACCCAGATCAATGAGCAGCTGGGATATTGTTAAAATCCTGAAATGGTACTGCACAACCTGGGAATCGTAAATCATGCATAACGGAAAGATGCCCTGAGCTCAGGGAATAACCAACAAAAGCAAACTATAAGGCTCCATGCACACTGAAGCTCATAAAAACGGACGTTTTTGGGAGTTTGGGCATTTTATTTAACAGCCCGTAATCTCTCTTCTATGTTATCCTATGTGTCCATGCACACATGGATGTTTTTGGACGTTTATCAGCAGTGGAGTTTATGAGCTGCTGTCTAAATGCCCTAAAATCGCGTTAAGGAGCTGTTTTTCTGACCACATTAAACACCCATAAACGCCGATAAACGTTGATAAACACTCAAAAGTGTGGCTCACCACCGTTTAACGTTTTTGATCCATTGAAAAAAAACGCTAACACGGAAAAAAGATAATAAACGCTATTGCAAAAACGTTAAAAAACATTGAAAGACTCACTGCAAAGCTACTGCCGTTTTTTTAGTTATTTTAACGTCCAGTGTGCATGGAGCCTAAACATCCAAGCTTAGGCTGACTACAGCCTAGCTACAACACTACATTTATTAAGCTTAGGACAGGTTCCCTACAGTCTTATAGCCTTTACCTTTGATATGCTGTTCTATCATTTTCTTTCTGCTCTCCTCAGGCAATTCTCTTTGCCTTCTCTGGTCCATTTTCAGTGTGATGCACACAATTAAAAACAGTAGAATGACTACTTTTCTTTATATAAATAGCCTGACTGGCTGAAAACAAGATTGAAAACACATTTGACACGAATTACAGAAAACCGTTTAAAATATCACTATGACCCAATTATTTATAATCTTTTCTAGTGGTACCAACAAATCTATCAAAGCCATTCTAGAATATCTCTGTAGAATAAGCAACAATTGCTCTTTTACACATTTTGTTTTACTCATACCAAAGGCATGAAGGTGTACATGAGACGAGACAACTGCTTTCAATGTAATCACCTTTCAGGAGGAATGGAGCATTGTTTCAATGAGCTGTAAGGGGTACCAACAGCCGAAATGGCCCACAAAGCAAGCGGTTTACTTGAATGTCACCACAAAATACATGACACACTCTTTGCAAATGGTGGAAAATGTTATCCTCATATATATATATATATATATATATATATATATATATATATATATATATATATATATATATATGGAAAGGGTTCATTGCTGTAAAAGTTGTAAAAATGTGGAATGGACTTTCACAGAACTGCTTCAAAAATGGATAGTTTTTTAAATGAAGAAAATATAAATGCCTACTAATAATTATAAGGAAAAACATTTCAGAATTCAGTTTGAGAGAATTTTATTGCTATAGGGAATCAGATTTTTTTTGCAACAGCAATTTAGATGAAATATTTCAAAGTAAGGGGCATTCCCCTTAGGCAGTTATTCCTGAACTAGTGTCCTCAATCGAAGATGTTCCCTCACATTTGGTTCTGGTAACTATTCAAAAATTTGGGGATTTCCCCTCACATTTTGTTTTGACGACAATGATCTCCAATACATTTAGAGGGATGACTCTGCTAAGGGAGGATACAGACAGCAATACAAATTCACAGAGTCCAACCCTTCACCAACAATTTTCAACAATAAAAAAAAATAAAAAAAATTTGCCTTTAAATACACCTTTTTCTTGTAATAATTACTAATACAAGTATTGGGTTTATGTCTCATTGTGTTCAGTAATCCTTTCTTTCTATCCTTTGTTGTGGTTAAAGTTAAGATTTAATGGACAGTTCTCCACATAATTCTGTGGTAAACTGGATATATGTTTGAATTAAATGTTTATTTAAAAACGTAAACTTTTTTTTTCTTTCTTCTTTTACTATAGTCTGCTGCAGACCACAAACTAAAGCTCTGTGTTTTGTGAAAAAGTGTTGGTGTTCTATGAAACGCCTGCAACCATGTCAGCTTTTCTGCACAAAATACTTCTGTCAGAAAGAATTAAGGGACCTTATTATTAAAACGTATTTTTAGATGTTCTCTTATTTTTAAAATAATGTAGAAGTTCATAATTTCCATTTATCAGTTCTGGACTTTAGGGCCCTTCACACTATGCAATGCGTTACCTTGCATCAAGGTACGCTGGGGGAATGGGCTGGCAGCTTGCCTTAACTTACAAAAATCAAATGCAGATGTGAGTGCAGAGGTTCTCATTTCCTTTCTTCTTCATCACTCCCTGAGAAGTCTCCCAGGGAGATAAAAGTTTTAAATGTGCAGGGATTGCACCGGGAAAGCATCATCCTTGTGTTTCTTGTGACATCACTTCACCATATTTAATATTAGCACTCTAGAAGTTTTTCCAACCCCCCACACCATCAACCTTCCCTTACTAATACCCAAAAGGCTTTTCCACCTTAACAAGGCTTAACCAGTTTAAGATAGGAGGTTATCATGGTGGGAATAGGGATAAACCTCCGGGATACATCTAAGGTGATTGGCCACACTAAATGGTTACCGGTTTCATTTGAAGCAGTGCCCTGGCCTGCTGAATAACTAAGACCTTATGATAAAGAGTCTTGGATACATTTGGTCTCTCAGGTCTTGAGAAACCATGCATTGATTGAGACTCATGCATGTGTAGAAGGGTAAAACACTTGGACAGCCAAGGCTCTGTGTCCAGGTAGGACAATGTTCCTTAGCCTTTTTAAGATGCAGTCTCCCAGGACCGATTTCCTTAAAGCACTTACTCTCTGGGCAGGCTAGGGCTCAGCTCTGTTAAACATACTGTTTGGACCCGGCCTTAGCCAATCGTGAGACTTAATGATTCAGGACAAAATAGTGAGTGCCAAAAAAGTTAACTAGCCCAGGGACCTGAAGAACCAAATCTAGCTATAGCCCGTTTGACACTTGGTACTAGGAGTCTAAACAATCTGTGCTCTTACTGAGCCAACTCAATCATTTGATTAATACATTTGTTCATAACTAAAATCAAAGCTGCTTGTAGCACTCTGGACTGATCATCCAAAAAAAAAGGGAAGTCTTGACAAGTGGAGGTGCCTTGTCCTTCAGGGATAAAATTAGTCCTGGGATATTAGGCTCTGGCTAGTTAAGTTTCTCAACTGGATAAAACTTGTTAAGCCTTTAAGAATAATTCTAGCATCAAACACCATGACTTACCTAACTCTTAAGCCCCATACACACGGGCCCAATGTTGGGTGGCATTGGCCGCTTCAATAGAAACCAGCCGACATTCGGCTAGTGTGTACTGCAGCTGGTCAGACAGAAGCCGGGTGTTTGGCCGGCTTCTGTTGAAGCGACATGCCCGAAAAAGGTCTACCCTAGTGCTCCCAGTCAGCACTCTCTGCCACTGACCGGAGTTTTCTGACAGGGGGCATCCCCCTGTCAGAACACAATAGAACAGCAGGAGAGAGAGATGTACTAACATTGGATTGTTAGTACAGCGGCTCCAACCTGAGCTGTTTTTTTTTTTTTTTTCATTCAACCCGCTGGGTTGAACAAAAAAGAACTAGTAGTGTGTACTAGGCTTTAGGCTCTTTTCACACTAGCAGCAGCGTTTCCCATCCGCTGAAATTTTTTTGCATAAATATGACCTGGAACAAGTATTGAGCCAGTGGCATTACAACTACAGAAAGTATTACAGCTGTAGGGTTAGTATCACAGCCAGGCATGAACTGATAAGAATGGTTTTAAGTACTTTGTAAAACATTTTAATAGTGATGAGTGAATTATTTTGAAAGTAGGCCAACTGCATTTTTTTTTCTAAATCTGCACAGAAGAAAAATGTGCCCAAATGGCAGAGCATCTTACCCATCCATAAATCAGGATTGCCTGGATCCCTAAAGTGTGCAGTTATCAGGAGATCAGAAATATTTAGGGGAAATCAAACATTGCTGTATCAATGATTCTCTCGATTCGACCATTTTGATGTATGAATCATAGCTTAGTGTATTGAAGTGTAAATCTTCCCTAAGGTACTGCTTGCCTAAAAGTCCACACTGAAGTACAATTATATTAAAGGAGTTGTAAAGTCTCAGGGTTTTTCACCTTAATGCAGCTCCAGCCGCTGTCTCAGGTCCTCATTGGATAGATTGATAGCATCTGGAGCCATTGGCTCCGGCTGCTGTCATCAAATCCAGTAACACGGGAGCCGGTGGCAGGACAGAGTCCTGCTATCTGTTTAAATGGACGCAGCAGCAGGACTCGGAAGCGCGTCCGCACGGGTGCCCCCATGGATATCGGCTCTCCGTGGGGGCACTCACTGAAAAGCAAGGGCGTGGACAGGGGACTCCAGAAAAGGAGGATTAGTGCCGCTTGGTGCAAAACCCACACAGAGCAGGCAAGTATAACATCTTTGTTATTTTAAAAAAAATAATAACCTTTATAATCACTTTAAGCAATACATGCCTTAAAGCCTCTCCAAAGTAAAATCAGTCCTTATCTCCACCCTGTGTATTGTGACAAGTGCATGCCTTTGCACTTTTAGACATTAAAGGGGTTGGAAAGTCAAAAGGTTTTGCATTAAGATAAAAAGCCTTCTGCGTGCAGCAGACACCCGAGTCCATCTCTGTCCAGCGATGTCCACGAATGTCTCGACCCTCCAGGACTCCCCTCCTGATTGGCACAGCAGCGGCGCACCATTGGCTCCCGCTGTCAAAGTCAGTTAACCAATCAGGAGAGAGAATGGGTGGGGCCTAACAGCAGCTCCGTGTCTGAATGAACACACGGAGCTGCAGCTCGGCTTGGGTGCCCCCATAGCAAGCTGCTTGCTGTGGGGGCACTCAACAGGAGGGAGTGGCCAGAAGCACAGAAGAGGGACCTGGGAAGAGGAGGATCCAGGCTGCTCTGTGCAAAACCACTGCAACAGAGCAGGTAAGTATAACATGTTTGTTATTTTTAAAGAAAAATAAAACAAGACTTTACAATCACTTTAATAACGAGAATGCCTAGACATTTATAATTGCAACAATTTTATGGGAAATGTGGTCATTATTTGACAGAAATGCAAGGGTGCCAATTAGGGCCGAAACAACTAATCGATTAATAGACAACTAATCGATTATGAAATTAATTGATTACTATTTTCATAATCGATTAATCGGCCAGTAACATAATGGGGTTAAAAAAAACTAAAATGAGCCCTTTACAGTACAAAAAGAGCAAATTGCTACTGTAAATATTACTTTTACTGTGCCACAGTAAAAATGTAACCCCTTACAGCGATTATTTGCTCTTTTTGTACAAATTTTCGTTTTTTTAACACCATTATGTTACTAAACATCTCAGGCCTGGGTCACACCTCTGTTTTTTTTGGTGCTTTTTGCAGAAACGCACTACAGGTCATTTACATGGTTTCCTATGGGACACGTTCATATCCATGATTTTTTCAGCTGCTGCGTATTTGGAAAGGGCAAGTACCTTTTTTAACGCAAAACGGTGCAGAAAAGCATGTAATAATGTGTTTTTGCGGCAATGTGTGTTTTTTAGTCTGCCAAACAACAAAATGGCCAAAAAAAAAAAAAAAAGTAAAAATGCAGCAAAATTATCTTCTTTTTTTTTTTTTTACGGTTATTAACCGATTAATCGATTAATCAAAACAATAACCGGCCAACTAATCGATTATGAAAATAATCGTTAGTTGCAACCCTAGTGCCAATATTTATATATATATTTTCTGAGGAAGCAGTAAAAGCACTTTAAAAACAATGTATGTTTTAGTTTTCAAATTTTACAACAGAGGCTATGAAATTTCAGTTTTTTTTTTTTACAAGAGCAAATCTTGGCAGCCTCCTTCAAATGTAAACACACAGCAGGTGTTTCTAAGCTATTAGGAACTGACTGAAAGCCCATTTCAGAGTCTGTTGTCATCTGAAAATTTTGAGAATGAATTACTTCACAGTACAAGCAATTAGAGAGGTGAGTCAAAGCTCTTTTAATTATTTTAAATGTCCAAAGTCTGATGCACTTCAAGCTTTGCCTTTTAAAGTAGCATGCTGAAATGTGTGTTTTCTAGACTTAAACAGGAAGTAAACCCTGATGGGTTTTACTTTCTCTTCATTTCCCTGCAAAGGTAAAGCATAATGGGCTACCATGCATCGCATAGTAGCCCATTATGTGTCACTTACCTGAAACCGAAGCCTGCGATGTCACCGCTGTCCCCTGTTGCAGGAAGCGTCCATACTTCTCCCCTCGTTCCTTCCGGGGCCGCGAACTCTGGCTCTGTGACTGACCGGAGTCGCGTGGGAGCCGTCAGTCACGGCATGACCTTCCTTTAGAAACGTCACGATCACCGTTTCTAAAGAGTGCCTGCGCCGTTGTATTCGGCACTCGTCTCTATTGTAAATATCCCCTAAACCGTGGAGGTTTAGGAGATATTTCCTGCACCTACAGGTAAGCCTTAATATAGGCTTACCTGTAGGTAAAAGTGGTTGTACAGGGTGTACAACCACTTCAAGCCCTGGTTCACATTGATGCGGGATTGAAATCGTGCGAGTTAAGCTGAACTCACACAATTTCATTCCTGCATGTCACTCCGACGATTTCAGAGACATCTGTGCGGTTTTCTGCACAAATGTCTATTGAAAAATCGCCAAAAGTAGTACAGAAACTACTTTTGGAAAATCGTTGCTGCGCCACAAAGTCGGCATCGCACCGATTTGGATGGTTCCATTGCCGGAAATAGCCGCCGATTTGGCATGCAATGTGACATGGAGAATCACATATCAAATACTTTAGATATTTTACATGCTGAAATTTCATCTAAAATCAGGGATTTATAAGTCAAACAGGATCTTCAGATGGCTGTTTGATTAACAATAAAACAACATGTATACACATGCCACACACTGACAAAGAAACATATGGCTTTGTGAAAGATGACAGCAATAATTAGACCAACAAAGCACACAGTAACCATCTGGGTAAAAAAGAGCCTTGAATCAAGCAAATTACAAAAACAAAGGGTACGTTAACTCTTTCTCTTACGGATAGCAGGACTTATGACAACAAGCTGGTAACGCACAGCATGACCTGTCATTTCTCATTGACTTTTTCAGTTCCTGATTAATACAAATATTGTAAGCAAAGACATGAGCCACTATAAATCTTTTTAAAAACGGGAATGTAGGTTTTAATATTAAACAAATTGTGAACATTTTCAATTAGGATGCAATAATAAATAAATGATTTAGTAGGCGCTACTGGGTTTCTAGCAAACAGGTAGGTATTGTTTTAACCACCTAGTCCTCAAGCCTTTTTTTGATCTTTCCATTTAGTCTTGACTTATACTGTATCAGTTATGTTTTTTAGTGTACCCCAACATATCATATCATCATATTTCCTGTAGTCCTTTACAACACAACTTTTACAGACTTAGTCCGGCACCAGATATTTACTCCAAAATATAACTGACAAAGTTTTGCAAATCTAGGGTTTGTTCATTCTTGTGTGGAGATGTGCGGTTTTCAGCACTAGAGAACCCTTGGCCTCTGCAAGACCACACAGAAAACAGTTTACTTTATATGTACACCTGAATACAGTCTTCGGGTGAGCTCCGATGTAGTGGTTTTTAATGTAATCCTTCATATTTCTAATTTTTCATGGGGGGGTCTGGATCTGGACAGTGGAGAACTGATAAAGACTTACCCCCTCCCAAACTTTTTTTAGTTTTGGATTTGGAGTGCAGAGGGATTAGAACACCTGTCAGTTTTTACTGCTGTCTGTGCCCCCATTTAGGAAATGCACCCTCTCTATTTGACCTGTTTACCATTGTCATTGAAAGTGAAAGTATAAGAAAATCCCAAATTTTGGGGGAAAAGTTATAGCGGGGTAATCTTCCAAAATGGACACTAGTTCTAGTCACCTGGGGGTCCCCAAAGAATTCCCTTAATTTGCAGGAATTTCCCATCACTTCCTATTTGGCTATGGGACAGGAAGTGAAGGGAAATCTCCACAATGGGAGACAGATGGTTAAAAAAAAAACTGATGGGGGTTAAAACCCTCCCTTAAAAGGCAATACAAAAGATCATACAAATAAAATAAAAAAATGAATATAGAAGTCAAAGGATTTATACCCCTGTAATATCCAATTACATTAAATAGATTCAAAAATAATATCTTACATACAAATGTATATGTACAGTACTGGAAATGGATATTACAGGGGTATATACTCATTGACGTTTATATTAATTATTTTTTTATATATTTTTTTATATTTTAGCTTGGGATTTATGACCTTTGTATTTTTGTATTTTTACTTGTTTTGTAGCCTAGATAAAGGGGGAATGTTATTGGCCCTCTAACCGGGAACAAAAATCGGTAAATAAAAATGTTTGATAGCTGCTATGGGTACAAATCGCTGTGAACTACTGATGTTTGCACATCGCATTTGCAGAGAAAGATAATTTTAGACCATCTCTGATCACAATTGGTCAAGTTTTGAGGCGGACACCAATCTCTTTTGCCGCGTACACACGATCGGAATTTCCGACAACAAAACCGTGTTTTTTTTTCCCCTTGGGTGTTGTCTCACACTTGTCTTGCACACACACGCTCGCACAAATGTTGCTCGGAAATTCCGACGGTCAAGAACGCGGAGACGTACAACACTACGACGAGCCGAGAAAAATTAAGTACAATGAGTCTGAGCATGTGTCAAATTGATTCCAAGCATGCGCAGCACTTTTGTACATCGGAAATGGTTACACGCGGTTGGAATTTCTGACAAGAACTTTTGCCATTGGAAAAATAGAGAACCTGCTCTCAATCATTTGTTGTCGGAAATTCCGACAGCAAATGTCCGATGGAGTCTACATATGGTCGGAATTTCCGTCAAAAAGCTCACATCGAACATTTGTTGTCGGAAATTCCGACCGTGTGTACGTGGCATTTCAAACTTCTTTGCAGATGACCAAATAAGTTAAAGAGGCAGCAGAAATTGAGTGCATTAGAAGGGCTGGTTTGCCCGTTCAGGAACTTTTATTATTTGTTCTGTGTTCCCGAATATGGCAGTATAGTTCAACATGGGTTTAACAACCAAGGAAAATAAATAAAATGTACTAGTTTCTCTCACCTAAATGAACGTACTAGCCTGTCTCACCTTTGCCACATGGAACAAATGTTGCGTGTAAGATAAAGTCGTTGTAAAATGTATGTCAGGAACATTAAATCCACGTTTTGCCCTCTGAGCTACATGCAGAACAATGACAATTAAAATTAATCAATAGAGAAAACAAATAGGCTAAATGTTTAGCCAGATGTTAGCATTGAATTTTGGCTTTGGGCATGGTGTAGAAATGATTGGGAAAGATCCAAGATAAGGGCCGGCAGGAAAGGGGGATTACTAAGGACACAGCCAGGATAGAAGGGAATCGAGGCCAGAAGAGAATTAAGAAGATAATTAACCCATTCTGAAAAAGAAGGATTTGCAAGAAAATTCTAAAGCCTTCTAAAAAACAAAAGGGGATTGCAGTTGTCACTGGTAGTGATGGAGGGAGGGGGAGAGGCGCTAAGTGTTTTTTTCTAAGCCCATAAGAATTGAAGAATCGATTGAAGGACACAGCAGCATGCCACTTGGAGCCTGAAACACTGATTACAGGGGGCAATAGATTATAAAATGATGGATAGCAGTGGTACTCACAATCTCCGACTTGATTTGTAATTTTGTGCTGTGGGAAGACTAAGCCTGCAGTTTAACAAATGATTGAAAAGCCCATATGGTAGCATTAAAGTGCACAGTACATCACTGAAAGACACAAAGTGAATCTGTCACAAAGAAAAAGTACACGGGTAAGAAGACTCAGATGAAAGCTAACATCCTCTGTAACCAGCTTCAGTCCAGCGATATTCACTCGTGGTGAATAGGATCCGCAACACTGCATCAGTAGTAAAATGTGGCAAGGGCAACTTTTGTTTGGGTGTCTCGCAGAGATTTTCTGATTAATGGTAGACTCACTTTAACTGCCATACTCATTCTACAAGTTCCTCCAGGGAAATAGCAGCCTTCTTCTCTGCTTTTCTGGTTTTAGTGTTCACCAACACATTTTGGTCATCCTTAGTAAGGTAATATGTGATTAGACAGAGCTCAGCAGTAAGATGCCTGCATGCCTTAGCTCACACAGTGTGATATTTGTCTCCTGCTAGAATGCACAAAAGAGACCAGTATGGTAGGTCACATAGGTCACATAGGTGAACCTAGATCAAAACAGGTTACAGGGTATCGCCCTAAAACAGAATAATTAAGCTATGCATGTGAAACCCCAATGTCTAAACAAATCTCCAGTAATTTGTACCGATTGAAGCGGTTTTTACCTTTAGGCTGGGTTCACACTGTAGCACAATCCGGCTCACAGCAGGGCTCCGGTGCGTCTCCATTCGCGGTTTCAGGTCTGATTTCAGCCCAAATTTTTTGCTGAATTTGGACCTGACACGGACCAAAAGACACACAGGAGCCGCAGCAGAGATGTGTGAACCGGCTCCATAGAGACCCGGTCACAATCTCCTGCTATACGAATTGGATGCAGAGAAACCCGCAACCAATTTGCAATAGTGTGAACCCAGCCTTAAATGTAATTCACTGACAGCCCCTGTCAGCCCCTTTTTTAACACAAATCCAGTACATACTCCTTCAGATATATTCAGGCCGGTCACATGAGTCCCAACCGCTCTCCGATTCAGATCCAGGGCTACAGCGGGAGGGGGTGGAGATTTTCCTCTGACATCAGCCAGGGAGGTCATGTGGCCGCTCAGCCCCTCCTGCTGTAGCCCTGAATCAGAATAGGAGAGCGTCCGGGAGTAATGTGACCGGCCTGAATACATCTGAAAAAAGGTATTTACATGCCTAGTTTTAAAAAAAACACTTAGTGTGTTATGCCTGGATAAAAAAGAGATGCTGTCAGTTACAATTTGTAAACCTTTATTTTCTACTAGGAGCAGCAGGAGGGGGGAGCGAAGACACAGACACACGGAGCTGACAAGCAGGGGGGAGGGGGAGAGAGGAGAGCTGCAGATGATGGAGGCACGTAAACTGACCACAGCAATCAGGGCTCAGCAGCCATGATTACCATGGTCAGCACACAGAGAGGAACACAAGAACTGGCAGGACCAGACAGGTTTTTTACAGCTTACAGAGGGGCAGATTAGACAGCACAAGCACTGTGCTGTTTAACCTGCTATAAGGGAACAGGAGCTCTCTTTTTCTTTTCTTTTTTTTTTAGGGTTATATACACTTTAACAACCTATTTTGACCATAGATGATTTAATTTTCTTTCCTGGAACTGCGGGTTGCAGGAAAGGAAATCACTCAAGTCCCCCATTAACACTGTGAATGTTGATTAGGGAATCCCTCCTGCAGCTCTATTGTGTTCTGCATTTGGGGGGGCCAGAGAGCCCCTACCGGCCGGGGAGAGCTTAAAGTGTTACTAAACCCACAACAGTAAAATCAGTCTGTATATGCAGCATAGCATGCTTGTTATACTCACTGTGGAACTTAAGGGGTTAATTCTCTGCAGTGTGTAAAAAGGCTGTTTTATCCTGTATGCGTAGATCCTCCCTCTCCTCCACTGTCTATCTGGGTTAGGCCAGCTAACACAGGCAGAGTAGCTGACCTGCATATGCTCAGTTGTGCCTTTTATGCTGGATAGAACATGTACTTGTTCTCAGAGCTAGCCAGGTCACATGATATTGACATCACACATGTGGGCGTGTATACAGGCTGTAGTGAAAATCTCTTCCTACCTGAACTCTCAGCACTGGAGAAACTGTTTATTATGTAACCGTGGTATACAGATCATCCATAAAAGGTATATAGTGGCAGTATTTTAATGTAAAAATAAGATTTATAAGCTGTGGGAACTGTGGGGGGGGGGGGCTGGTTAACTATTTTTATATTACTGGGTTTAGTAACACTTTAATGATTACTGCTAGCTGATACAGCCGTTGGCAGTAATCACATGCTAAAAATCCAACAGGCTGGTTTTACTGAAGTTGATCAATGGATTTGGGTACAATCAGCCTGCCCATACATGGATAAAATTTCAGCTGGTCCCTGCTAAACTGGCCTAAATTCTATCCATCTATGGCAAGCTTTAGACTTTAAGAGCCCATTCACACAGGGGCAACACGACTTCCAGCGCGACATTGGGAGGCAACTTGGACACGACTTGAGCCTGAATCATAGCGCGACTCCAGGCAACTTACAAGGCAACTTCAAGTTACCTCCAGGACAGGCTACTTTCCAGTGGCGAATCAAACAAGAATCAGCTCTGTGGGAGGGAGGGGGGGAGGGGTTTGCCTGGAAAATTATTTTTACTTCCTGGAAAGTTGCTTCAGTTAAGACAGGGGATCTGACTTGGAGGCAACTTCCATTGAAATCTATGGGTACAAGTTGCCTACAAGTCGCCTAGAAGTCGGATTGAAGTAGTACAGGAACCTTTTTTGAAGTCGGAGCGACTTCAGTAGTGTGCATTAAGACGGCTCTCATTCACTTACATTGATTTTCTCATGCCGCGCGACTTGAGGCGACTTGGGGCGACTTCAAGTCGGATACAAAGTCGCCCCTGTGTGAATGGGCTTTAAGGGTTCACTTTTAACTACACCATGACCAATATGTATTCATTTGCAGAGCTTTCTGTTCATGAAGAAAATAACTTAAATGGCTTTACACAAAACACTATACAAACACACTGCCAACTACATTGCTTCCTAAATATTTAGAAATGGTTAAAAGAAATAAAAAAATAAAACTCAGGCAATACATGCTACATTACATGGTCAATTGCCCAACTTGGCTGACATTGTAAAAGTGAATGGAAGCGGACAGTTTGCTAGCACTACGTCTTCTGGGAAGGATCTTTAGTGCACTGTGCGAATGTCAAAAAGTGTGCAGTCTGTTTATTGTTACAAGTTTTTTCTCCAAATATCCATCTACATTGACATCTACCATTAAAGCAACTTCAGTCCGACCCCTCTTCTGGTCTCACTTTCCCCTGGTTGTGAATAATACAGTGACTTGCAAGAGGTTTACAAGTATTGTTATTTATCATGTTTTTTGCACTTCTAGTAATAAATTCAGCAAAAACAACTTTTTTTTTAACTCTTGTTGTCTCCATACGGCTCTGTTCACAGCTATGCAGGTGCCATGGTATGCACACGTTTTTGCATGTTTGGGTGCATTGCCTTTAGGGCAATCTATTTTAATGAGCTGCCCTGTGTATTACAAAATCGCAAGAAAGAAGTGTGGGCACTTTTTTGGGGTTTTAATCAGATTGCATTACAATGTACCTACCATGTATTATGTGGTGATTTAGCACACATGTATCAGATGGCGAAAATAGTAGGAATGAATGGTACCACATCACATAAGTTCCCCTATCACAGAGATGTGTGCTTACAACTGCTTTTCTCAACCAAGGTTCCATGAAACTCTAACGTTCCTACAGAGGTTTCTAGGTGCAATTTCTGCCTCTAAATAACCCTTGACAATAATAGGCATTCCTTCCAATGAGCACAAAGTAACAGACTTCCTTTCTACTGATCACCAACCTAAGGAACATTCATTCTTCTGTCCTTCTGACCACCACCAATGTAACGATGCCTTTCTCCAATGACCACCAAAGTAAGAGACCAATACACTTTACATTGTCTGCATTTCTTTTCTAATCCAAGTAATTATTAGCAGGGGTTCCTTGAGACATGAAAATTTTAGGTTCCTTAATGCTAAAAAGGTTAAGACTGGCCTAGAAGCTAGAAATAGTATGTCTACAGCATAACAATTTTCCAGACCCTCTCACACATTAAAAAAACACAAATACTTATGGCTATAGATTTTATTGCTACGCCCAATATACTACGATTTTGTTAGACCTAGGTTAGCTTTTCTGATTATGATGAATTGAGTAAAAGTTAACAAAAAGCCAAGGAAAAATCAATTTCTGTACAATTGCAGGATAGTGACTAAATGTACTGAAACATGACAGGGAGGCAACTAGCATTTTAGAATGAGAGGTCTGCAGGGGCAGCCTCCACTTTCCTCTCATGTTAACTTTCTTTCTGTCTTGGGGTGAAAATGCTCACTTACTGTACCACGGATGGTCCACAAGAAAATGCTGATGGTCCCCAGGTGTTCAGCAACAAATCAATACTGTGGCAGATGTATACTGCCCAATGTTTCCAGTGTTGTTCTCAATGCGTGCCGACAGTCAATACAGTTAGTGTGCATTGATACCCAATACCTCCTATGTAGTTCTGGCTCCTGTAAAGAGGGAGGTGCTGGGAGTAATGCAGAGAGCCAGAGGTGAAGGAGGTGGTGACTCCCAATGGCAGCACTGATCACAGACTGTGGGTACAGGGGCGGATCCATAGTCTTTTCTCGGGAGGGGCACTGCCAAAAAATATGTTTTTTTTGTGGGAAATTTATCGGGGAAATGGCTGGTGTCGGCGCTTCAATCATCCCGGCACCATGGTTGTTATGGTGTCAGGATGATTGAAGCGCATTATTTATATTATTACATTGTAATATAAACTTAAATAGTTCAATGCAGAATCAGTGGGAGCCCCGAGTGTGTCACTTGCCACCGTCGCCTGCAATTAGTGGAAGCCCTGAGCGTGTCCACACATTGCGGATTGTCACTTGCCACATCTTGTGGATTGTCACTTGCCTCACCTTGTGGATTGTCACTTGCCACATCACCTGCCACACCTTGCGGATTGTCACTAGCCACACCTTGTGGATTGTCACTTGCCACTCACCTGCCACACCTTGCTGTATGTCACTTGCCTGCCACCAGATGCAGATTGTCATTTGCCACGTCACCTGACACAATTTGCGGATTGTCACTAACTTGCCTGCTAAGGTGTAGTTTTGGTTGTCTCTTGCTGTGTCCCAGACTCCCAGAGTCAGGCAGCAGAGAGATAATGTAATCTCTCTGTTGCCTGAACAGTGAGGGCGGAAGTCACTGCAGGAATGCAGGGCAGGCACGGGCGGTGAGAGATGAGCCTGCTCTCTCACTCTCACCTGCACTGCCAACACACTGAGCAGCATGGTCTGCCCACGAACCGCGCCGTCCGCCCACAAACCGCACCGCAAGTAGAGCCGCCCGCTATCGCACCTGCCCGCAGAGCGGTCCGACGTGACTCACTGACGTCACTCGTTGCTAGACGCCAAGCGGCCCAGGCATTAGCAACGAGTGCAGGGAAGAGGCTCCACCCACCTCCTCCTGGTATCATGTCAGTGCGCTGCGTAACTACATTAGACGAGTCTCTCTCTCTGTGCCACTGATTGGCTGATGTGAGAAACTGAGAGAGACTCAGAGAGGCAGCCGCAGAACAAGTACCGTATATACTCGAGTATAAGCCGACCCGAATATAAGCCGAGGCACCTAATTTTGCCACAAAAAACTGGGAAAACGTATTGACTCGAGTATAAGCCTAGGGTGTCCATCTGCATGCCTCACTGTGCCCATGCCTCACTGTGCCCATGACTAGACTGATGTTTAACATGGGAGTCTATGGAAGGAGTGCCCGGCTTTGAAAAATCAGTTCTCCCCAGCCGTAGGTCTCCCAGACACCAAACCTTGCACATTTGTAGAGGAGACATGGGGCTACATGTGTGGCAAGCTTGGGGTCCAGGGGACCTATGGCCGGCCAGTACCGGGTCCGCAAAATCACCGGAGAAATTACCGTTTAACATTGGAGTCTATAGAAGGGGTGCCCGGCTTTGAAAAATCGGTTCTCCCCGGCCGTGGGTCTCCCAGACACCAAACTTTGCACACTTGTAGAGGAGACATGGGGCTACATGTGTGCCAAGTTTGGGGTCCATGGGACGGCCAGTACCGGGTCCCCAAAGTCCGGGAGATCAGGCGCAAAAAAAACAGGAGCAAGCGAGTGTGACAGATGGTCTCGGGGGGGCAATTGCCCTGTTGCCCCCCCCTGGATCCGCCCCTGTGTGGGTAGGAGTACAAGGCTCGATGGCTGGATAAGGGGGTGAGATCCAGTTAGGAGTCTGTGTGGACAGAAAGGTTGGCAACCACTAGATTAGGACTACAGAACACCCCCTGTTCTCACCTTTGTAACATAGGGCAGGTGTTCTGTAGTTAACAAATGCAAAGAAGGCAGGGCTGACAAACACTGCCTGATAGTTTAGTGCCGTACAATTATTTTTTGCACCTACTGCACAGATTTAAAGTGCATCTATGGTCAAAATGTAAAGCCATATCTTAATTTACACATAGTATTTCAACAGTTTCTATACTACTCCTATTAACCTGAACAGTTCTGAGATTTGTAAACTTACTAGATAAATATCCAGACATTTACCTTGAATTCTGTGACACGTTCACAATGCCCTGTGAATATAGACACTGCTGTGTCACACATTTCAGAGTCTGCCTTCTGAACTACAGAGCGGAGAAGTTTCAGGAGGCGGAGTCAGTACAGAAATCACTAACTCAAGGTACCATGGGATATGTAGTCCTTAGAAAGGGAAGGTAAACAACAGAGGAGAAGCTGCAAAGCATGCAGGGAATGCATAAAGTTGTGGAAAGATATGACCAGCAGACAGGCAGAACTAACAACATGAAAGAAGAATTTTCAAGTAATCTTATACTGGATTGTCAAAAATAACTATGGTTTGCATTGTTATTACAATGCTGATGTTATAAAATGAAAGTGTATGCTGTGGCCATAGATCTACTTTAACAAAAAACACCTTCAATGGCATATTTACCATACCAAAAAGGAAGCAAATAGAGAGCGTTCACCTCACTGGCGGTAGGATTCTGTCTGGAATTATGTACCAAAAGCGGTACAATTATTTTGCATGGAAATTTGGTGTTATGTATTGTAGGCCTGCAATTCTTAGTAATTACTTACTTAAACCTGACCAAACAAGAGTCTAGTAGACATCCCGGGTATGATAAAGTTTGAAACACAAATTCATAAATTATAATATAATAAATAACTATAAATAATTATAACAAATAGTAATGTAATTATAATAAAATTATTCAATAATGTAATCAAATCAAAAACACTGAAATTTGCTCAGTTGCAGAATTGTCGCTGTCATTAGATTTAGTGTTTGATGACAAATTTCCCCACAAATCGCTATCGCTCAATTCTGCAAGTGATTCTAATTTTTTATCGCTGTTTTTTAGCTGGTCTAAAACCACTTTTGACATAAAGGGACACGTTTTGGTTGCTATGGACAATCTCCAGTTTCCAGGCAGAAAGAACAGTTTTTATAATATAAAAGTGCATGCAGGACACTGGACAGACCACTAGGGACAAAGGGGGTGTGTAATTATTTGATACAGTACTGTAATCAGTAAGATTACAGTGTACTGTATGTATGCTGTGTTTTTCACTTTTTGAATTTGGCGCCGAACTCCACCCCCGTGCGCCGCAATGTCACAGGGAACGGAGCTCGGCACCCGGCAGTGTGAATCGAGCGAGACACGGGTCACACACACTGCGGGGAGACATCGCAGGATCCAGGGAACAAGGTAAGCATCTTCCCCCTGGATACTGCGATGCAGCCCGAGTCTGGCTTGGGGTTACCGCTCTTAGCATAAAAAAATCACCCGGAGCCAGACTCGGGAATACCGCTAAGGAGGTTAAAGGGGTTATGAACCCTCACAGTTTTTTTACCTTTAAGCATTCTATGCATTAAGGTGAAAAACCTTTTGTGCTGCAGCACCCCCCAGACCCCCCCCCCCTTTTTCTTACCTGAACCCGATAGTTCCAGCAAGGGGGATGAGCGCAGCAGCTCCAGACGCTGTCTCAAGTCCTCATTTGATAGATTGATAGCAGCAGAAGCCATTGGCTCCCACTGCTGTCAATCAAATCCAGTAACACGGGAGCTGGGGCAGGGACGAGTCCTGCTGTCTGAATCAATGGACGCAGCAGCAGGACTCGGTAGCGTGCCCACATAAGTGCCCCTATGGAATGCGGCTCTCTGTGGGGGCACTCGGGAAGAGGAGGTGCCAGAAGCATCGCAGGGGGGACCCCAGAAAAGGAGGATTGGGGCCACTCTGTGCAAAACCCTTGTACAGAGGAAGTATAAAAAGAAAAAAAAAAAAGCTTTACAATCATTGTTGGCAATTAAATACCCTTTAATGTGCACAAAAGGACAGACAAATTCCTAACCCAACAATGGTAACGTGTTTTGCCTACCTCAACTGTGAACTTCAGTTGTACTTTTAAAAAGTGAAAATAGCTATAATATATTAAATCACAAGCACCCAAGCTATATCATCTGCAGAAAGTGAATTGCTGGGAGAAAAAAAAAAGGAAACCGCCACATTAGCTTTAAAATATACTAACCTTAAAGATTGCAGGGATAATCTCATTTATTTTTAATTTGTGGAACACAAAAATGTCATAAATGGCAGACACTGCCAATACAGTAACTCCTTGCTCCTTCCAGAGCATGCTGCAGGCTGCACATAATCCAGCACCGAATATCCAGTACCAGCTGCTGATAGAATAGCCCCTTGTTGAACAATGCTTTGTGTAGCATAATAATGAAAGTAGAAAGAAGAGCCCAGCTCCCACATCAGCCCGGCCTACAATCCCGGCAACGGCTTCTGTATGGATTGGATGAGAAGCAAATAGAAGTCCGGCAAAGAGTGTCCAGCATCCACTGCCAAAGAGGACTTTACAAAAGTTTGTGAACAGGCCTGTGACAATTGAATGTAAAAGGATATTCACAAGGTGGTAGCTCCAGGGCTCCAGCCCTCCAAAGGTATAATTAAGGCGAAAAGAAAGAGTGCATAGTGGACGATAAGACTTATGGCTGCCACTGTGTGTGAGCAAGGTTCCCCAGAAATCATTGAAGAAAATATGGATCCATGGAGTTTCTGGAAGAAGATCCTGATTTGTCTTGATAGCCCGACTACAAAAAAAAAAAAAAGCAAATTGAAGAGGATTAGAATTGTATTAAAAAAAGCAAAAAAGAAAGCATTCAAAAAAACTAAATAAAAATAGCATTAGAATAGTAAAGTATTGGAAACTTGATCAGTTATAGATGAACACGTATAAAAAGTATTGCATTTTTACAAAAGGTAGGTAGGGTAAAAATAAATTCAACTGGAATTGATTGATGGTCAGTCTTTTTTTAACGCAAGTCAACAGAATACATTTTAAAAAATAGATAAAACATGATGCTGTATTGGACTATAAAAAAGCTTTAAAGGGTTAGTCACTTTTACCAAAAAATAAATAAAAAATACCTAAGCTGTAGATAAAAACAAGCTGTCCAGCTTTGACTAAGGTTTAATAATGCCCTTGCTATAGGTGTAGGCTACCCATGTACCTTATGAAGCCTTAATGGAAAACTCCCAGGACATTATTAATAGGACCGGGTTTTAATATTCACCTTCACAAGAATGAGCTCTCAAACGCTGAGGCTCAGATCTCCTGCATCAGGGGAGAGAAAGAGCATATGAGGGGGTTTGAACCTCCTGGGAGATTTCCAGTCAGGCTTCATGAGGTACTGTACATAAGTGGCCTACCCCTTTAACAAGGGCATTACTACATTGTGGTAAAAATTGCACAGCTTGTTTTTTATCTACAGCTGTCCCCTTTCTGCATAGGCAGTTTTTGGTAAAAGAAAATCATCCCTTTAAAGCATAAAGAAACATTTTGTACATCTCTGGAATACATCCACATCCCCCCCCCCCCCCTGTTTTTTTAAACACACAGCAAAACATAGAAAAATAAATGTTTATGTGCTCCTTCATGACAATACAGTAGAGGAGATTTACTAAAATTGGAGCGGACAAAATCTGGTGCAGCTCTGCATAGAACCAATCTGCTTCCAGGTTTTGATGTCAAAGCTTAAAGCGGAGGTCCACCCAGATTATTATTTTTTTTAATAGTCAGCAGCTACTAAGTGTATCTGCTGACTTTTAATAAGGACACTTACCTGTCCTACTCGCCCGCGATGTCGGTCCCCCGACGGCGACCGATCGCTGCTGGCAAGTCCCGGCTCCTCCTGCCCATTTCCTACTGCGCATGCTCCACTCGCACGGCGCTTTGTGAATGGGCAGCTTGCCTCCTGGGATACACACAGTTCCCAGAAGGCAGCGCGCCCCATTCACAAGAAGAGGAAACAGAAGTTCTCAATCCGAGGATAAGGAAGAGGCACATTAGAGGCAGATTAGGGGACTTCTGCATAGCAACGGGCATTTTGGGTGAGTATAAAAAAAAATCTATTAATTGTTTTCTTTTTTTTTTATGAATTTTAGTGTAAAAAAAAAAATACAGGGTGGACCTCCGCTTTAACTACTTGCTTACTGGGCACTTAAACCCACTTCCTGCCCAGGCCAATTTTCAGCTTTCAGCGCTGTCACGCTTTGAATGACAATTGCACGGTCGTGCGACGTAGCTCCTAAACAAAATTGACGTCCTTTTTTTTCCCACAAATAGAGCTTTCTTTTGGTGGTAATTGATCACCTCTGCGGTTTTTATTTTTTGCGCTATAAACAAAAAAAGAGCGAAGATTTTGAAAAAAAAAAACACAATATTTTTTACTTTTTGCTGTAATAAAGATCCCAATTTAACCACTTAACGACCGCTCACTGTATATATACACGTCGGCAGAATGGCACCGACAGGCACAATCACGTAGAGTGTACGTGATTGCCTTTGTATAGTTGGGGGGTCCAATCGGACCCCCCTCCTATACAGTGAGTGGTGGCTAAGTGTCCGGGAGCGTTCCGGGATGAGGGGGCAGCCATTCGTTTCCGGCCACCCCCTCGCGATCGCTCCCGGCGAATGGAAATGCCCCCTCTGTCTGTGTCAGGCAGAGGAAGCAGGAGGAAGTGTTGTCATCTCTGGTGCGGCGCTCACATATACCGAGCGCCGTACAAGAGAAGACATCAGGTCAGTGCACACAACACTACACTGACACCAGGACACATAGGGACATAAATCGCCCCCCAGACACCCCCAGATCACCCCCCCAGCCCCCAGTCACAGTGTCACTGATTGCAGTGACCATTTATTTACTGATCACTGCAATCAGTGACATTTGTGACTGTAAAAGTGTCAGTACATTCAGTTTTAGGTCCAGTGTAGCCCCCTAACCCCCCCTAATAAAGGTTTAACCCCCTGATCACCCCCCAGATAACCCTTTCACCCCCTATCACCACTGTCGCTAAGCGATCATTTTTCTGATCGCTGTCTTAGCGTCAGTGATGCCGATCGGTAGCCAGTAATTTTTTTTAGGTTCGCTGCATGTTTTTATAGCGTCAGGTACCCCAATATATTATCTAATAAAGGTTTAACCCCCTTGATCGCCCCCCCAGGTAACCCTTTCACCCCCTATCACCACTGTCGCTAAGCGATCGTTTTTCTAAACGCTGTCTTAGTGTCGGTGATGCAGATCGGTAGCCGGTAATTTTTTTTAGGTTCGCCGCAGGTTTTTATAGCGTCAGGTACCCCAATATATTATCTAATAAAGGTTTAACCCCCTTGATCGCCCCCCAGGTAACCCTTTCACCCCCTATCACCACTGTCGCTAAGCGATCGTTTTTCTAAACGCTGTCTTAGTGTCGGTGATGCAGATCGGTAGCTGGTAATTTTTTTTAGGTTCGCCGCAGGTTTTTATAGCGTCAGGTACCCCAATATATTATCTAATAAAGGTTTAACCCCCTTGATCGCCCCCCAGGTAACCCTTTCACCCCCTATCACCACTGTCGCTAAGCGATCGTTTTTCTAAACGCTGTCTTAGTGTCGGTGATGCAGATCGGTAGCTGGTAATTTTTTTTAGGTTCGCCGCAGGTTTTTATAGCGTCAGGTACCCCCATATATTATCTAATAAAGGTTTTAACCCCCTGATTGCCCCTAGTTAACCCTTTCACCAGTGATCACCATATAAGTGTTACGGGTGACGCTGGTTAGTTAGTTTGCTTTTTATAGTGTCAGGGCACCCGCCGTATATAACCCAATAAAGGTTTAACCCCCTGAACGCCCGGCGGGTGATATCAATTAGGTTTTAGCGTCAGAGAGGGTCTGCGTCACACCCCAGGCAGCGTCAGGTTAGTGCCAGTAACGCTAACACCCACGCGTGAAGCATACACCCCCCTTAGTGGTATAGTATCTGAACAGATCAATATCTGATCAGATCTATACTAGCGTCCCCAGCAGTTTAGGGTTCCCAAAAACGCAGTGTTAGCGGGATCAGCCCAGATACCTGCTGGCACCTGCGTTTTGCCCCTACGTCCAGCCCAGGCTACCAAAGTGCAGTATCGATCGATCGCTGTCACTTACAAAACAAAAACACACATAACTGCAGCGTTCGCAGAGACAGCCCTGATCCCTGCGACTCCAGTGCTGTAGGAGGTGATTTCACCACCACAGTTAAATAAAAAAAGCATATATGCCGAAGCATTGGGGCAGCAGGAGCGGAGGAGCGATTTTGCTCCTAACGCCGTGTACATATGGTCGAAATTCCGACGGAGGCTTGCCCGTGGAAAAGTCCGACCATGTGTGTGCGGCATAACTTTTTTGCGGGAGGATGCCCCCATGCTTCGGCATAAATAAATGGTGCGTGTATGCCCATCATTGGAAGTGGGTGGATGAAGGGCGGTATTCTAATGGTGGGCATACCCACCGATCAATCTCTTTTTTCGTTCAGCCAACTGGCTGCATGAAAAAAAAGATTACAATACATGTCCAACAAGGACCAGCAACGTACTGGTATGTTGCTGGACTTTGAATGTTTATACCAGAATGATGCCTGCGGGTTTAGGTATCATCTTGATATCATTCTTTTCAGCCTGCGGCCGGCTTTTATGTAAAAGCAATCCTAGCGGCTAATTAGCCTCTGGACTGCTTTTACAAGCAGTGGGAGGGAATGCCCCTCCCGGATATAAAAAGCGCCATTGGGAAATTGGGAAAGCATTTTAATCACACCGATCTTGGTGTGGTCAGATGCTTTGAGGGCAGAGGAAAAATCTAGCTATAAAAATGCACTGGTTACTGTAAAAATGAAACTGGCAGGGAAGGGGTTAACACTAGGGGGCGAGGAAGGGGTTAAATGTGTGCCCTGGGAGTGATTACTACTGTGGGGGGAGGGGACTGACTGGGGGAGGTGACCGATCTGTGTCCCTATGTACAAGGGACACAGCATCGGTTTTCTCTCCCTGACAGGACATGGATCTCTGTGCTTACACACAGATCCATGTCATTGTCTGTGTACCGGCCGATCGCGGGTACCTGGCGGACATCGCGGCCGCTAGGGACGCGCCATCGGCATATCAGTGATGCGCCGGGCGCGCGCGCGTCCCCCAGTGGCCGGAATAGCCGAGGCTGTATAATGACGGCCTCCCGGATTTCTAGATCCACCTTGAGGCCGTCATTTGTACATGGCCCGGGTCTCAGGTGGTTAATTGAACAAGCTGAAGTCAAAAGCTGATTGGCTACAATACAGAGTTGCACCTGATTCTGAGTAAACCAGTTTTAGTAAATCAACCACAGTGTATTTCTGTAACAGAAGCAAAAAAGAACACCAACCTCTCCTTATCACCTCTCCATAACACCATCAGAGAGCACAGGAGGTTATTAGCTCACAAGATTTTGTGCAAAATCAACAGCTAATTTTTGTAGTTATTGAACAGATGTGACAAAGCACTTTCAATTGTATATTTAGTAGACCAAAACGAAGCGAAGAGAAATTTATTGTAAGGATTTAAATACACTTTAAAGAGGAATGCATGCAAAATTCTTCAATGAACTATTTAGTAAACACTCAATTGACTTTAATCTGAGTTCAAAGCATGGTGTGCAGAATAAACACACAGACTACCTCACAGGGTCAACAAGAAGGCAATTGAAGAGAACTTTCTAAATCCTGTGCCGTGTAACTTTCGCTCCATCTGCCTTACGCAACAATTTTAATGTTCAAACTTCAAAAAGCACTTTCTGAATGTGATTGGTGGTGATAAGAAACGTCTTAGTACTGGCGTTATTTTTCATTCATACCAAGCTTCCATTATCACCAGCAAGTATGTTCCAGAAGGGATTGGTGGGGTGGATTGAAGGAGTAAAACCATGTCTAAATGAAAAATGAAACTACTCAGCAAGTGAGATATTGCCTTCTGTACGTAGCTCATGGTTTCCTTTTCAAATAGAACTCCAGAAAAGAATTATATATATTTTATTTCATATTATACACACACACACACACACACACACACACACATTATATATACATACATATACATACATACATACACACACACACGAACACATACATATACACATATATACACACATACAGTATCTCACAAAAGTGAGTACACCCTTACATTTTTGGAAATATTTTATTATATCTTTTCATGTCACAACACTGAAGAAATGACACTTTTCTACAATGTAAAGTAGTGAATGTACAGTTTGTCAGTGTACATTTGCTGTCCCCCTCAAAATAACGAAACCACAGCCATTAATGTCTAAACCACTGGCAACAAAAGTGAGTACACTTCTAAGTGAAAATGTTTTTTTTTTTTTTTTTTTACATAACAAAATTTTACACCAATTTGGTTTTTATCTGATTAATCAAAACAATAATTGGCCAACTAATCGATTATGAAAATAGCAGCCCTTGATACAACATCATCGACATATAAATCTCTTTAGTTTAAAGATGAGAAAATATGAAAAGCCGAAAAAGTTTTCAAAAGATATAGTCTGTGTGGTAGAAATAGTGGAACTCTATGGGTTTCTAACCTTGAGCTCTGAAATGATACATGTTGCCTAAATTGTAATTCTAATCATAGCAGTGACCACAGAGTCTATTCTGACTGCTGCTCCTGTACAGCTTTAAACCGCAGATGCAATTCTGTCTTTGGAACATTTGACAACAGAAAACAGACAACCAATTGCTATTACATGATCAGCCTACCCTTGCTTGCCATAAGCGTATCAATTATTTATGAGCAAATAACTAGATTCAAAGATGAAACTACACTTTTACGTCTCAAAGTAAGGCATGCTGGAGGCAATTTACAAACCCCAGGGAAAACGGCAACCGAAATGCCCATAGCAACCAGTTGGGTTTCATCTTTTCTTTGCAAACAAAACATGGAAACTGGCAAGACAGTGGAACATTTCCCAACTTGTAAGACTAGGCACCCTACTTTGCCAAAGTTCCTTTTCCCTTTTCTTACTTCCCAAACTTTAAAAGTGATTGTAAAGTCTTGATATATATATATATATATATATATATATATATATATATATATATATATATATATATATATTGTGAGGGGGTTAGCTCGGTAGCGGGTGTGTGTGACCCCCTGGATGGGCTCCCCACACAAAAACAGGCCCAGCAGACGGAGGTTGTGGTTTTCAAGATCAAAAGGTGCGGTTTATTTCTCTATTTACAGTGACAAAAAACACAGCAAAGCAAAAAGAAACAAACAAAATAAATCCTGGTCAGCTTGACCTCTGACTAAACATGCAGGTTTCCCTAACTAACAATCAGCCTGGTGCTGTCCTAGTCCCTAAGTCCCTGGTTTAGTAAATGTCCAAACAAATAGCCACACAGGCTTTGTCTCACCGCACAGGGGTTCACTCTCCCTAGACAGTCCACACAGGTCTGGTTCCAGGCATGAGCAAACACCTAATGAAGCTGGGAGTTTTTATAGAGGCCTTGAACGAGCTGACAAGCTTCAGCTGGTCTCATCAACTCCCTGCCTGCACGACGCCCAGCACTCTCCCTAGAGGTATGAATCATCCATGAGCCCACTAGCCTCAGCTGGGCTTCATCAACTCTCTCCCTAGTTGTATAAGTCGGCATAAAGCCTGAACCTGGGAAAAATATACCTACCCCCCTGGATGCAACCAGGTGACTTTACCTTCCTGCTGTCACATACCCCCCCTCTTGTTTTAACCTTGGGGTTGGAACACCAGCAATCAGGCATTCATGTACTCGAGACAAAGCATCCACATTCCCCATTTGAACGCCAGGGCGATGCTTTACTGTGAAGTTGAATTCCTGTAGGGCCAGGAACCACCTATTTACTCTTCTATTTGTCTCCTTGTTTTGAGCCATCCACTTTAACGGAGCGTGATCCGTAACCATGTCAAAGTGCCTACCTAGCAGATAGTACCGAAGGGAATCTAGAGCCCACTTCACCGCTAAACACTCCTTTTCAACCGTGGCGTAATTTACCTCATGGGACTTCAACTTCCTGCTGAGGTAAATGACTGGGTGCTCTTCCCCGTTCCAGACCTGGGACAATACTGCTCCTAACCCCACATCTGACGCATCACTTTGTACGACAAAGTCTTTAGAGAAGTCGGGTGAGTACAACACTGGCTGGCTACATAAGGCTTGTTTCAAGAATTGGAACGCTGCCTCAGCCTCGGGGGTCCATTTAATCATGACCGACCCTTTCCCTTTCGTCAGGTTGGTTAGGGGCACAGCCTTAGAAGCAAAGTGGGGAATGAAGCGCCGATAATAACCCGCGATTCCCAGAAAGGCTCGTACCTGCTTCTTGCTGTTGGGACGTGGCCAACTCTGGATGGCCTCGACTTTGTTGAGTTGGGGTTTTATTACTCCCCTGCCAATGGTGTACCCAAGATATTTGGCCTCCTCCTGCCCAATGGTACACTTCTTGGGGTTAGCCGTAAACTCCGCTTCCCGGATAGAGTCTAGGACTGCTTGCACTTTTGGCAGATGTGAGGCCCAATCTGTGCTATGGACAATTACGTCATCCAGGTAAGCCGCAGCATACTTCCGATGGGGCCTCAGTATCTGGTCCATTTTCCGCTGGAATGTGGCCGGCGCATTCTGTAACCCGAACGGCATTCTCTTATATTGGAACGCCCCGTCTGGGGTTACAAATGCGGTTTTCTCTTTGGCCGACTTGGCCAGGGGAATTTGCCAATACCCTTTTGTGAGGTCAAGAGTCGTCATGTATCGGGCTGTTCCCAGCCGGTCGATCAACTCATCTATACGTGGCATGGGGTAGGTGTCAAATTTTGTAACTTTGTTCAACTGACGAAAATCGTTACAAAATCGCCAGCTCCCATCCGGTTTAGGCACCAACACAATGGGACTAGACCAATCACTTTGGGACTCCTCTATCACCCCTAAGTTCAGCATTTTCTGTACTTCCTCCCGTATTGCCTCCCGTCGGGCCTCTGGGATCCGATAGGGTTTTAACTTCACCCTTTCACCGGGCGGGGTAATAATATCATGCTCTACCCCAGATGTTTGTCCCGGCAGCTCAGAGAACACCTCCTTGTTGCGAAGCACAAACTCCTTAACCTCCTGTTGTTGGGGTTGTGACAAGGTGGCTGCTATTCCAACCTCCGGAATCACGCAACCAGTTTGAGCTGGTGACCAAGTTTCTGCGACTAGGGACTCTCTATCCCTCCAGGCTTTCAACAGATTAACGTGATAGATCTGTTCGGGCTTTCGCCTTCCTGGTTGTCTGACCTTGTAATTCACTTCGCTCACTTTTTCCATTATCTCGTAGGGGCCTTGCCATTTGGCAAGGAATTTACTTTCAACCGTAGGGACAAGTACCAATATCCTATCCCCCGGGGAAAAGGTACGGGTCTTGGCTCCACGGTTGTACACTCTCTGCTGTGCCAACTGCGCTTGGGCCAAATGTTCCTTCACGATGGGCATTACCTGTGCAATTCGATCTTGCATCAGGGCGACATGCTCAATCACACTCCTGTGGGGAGAACTCTCACTTTCCCAAGTTTCCTTGGCAATATCCAACAGCCCCCTTGGGTGTCTCCCATACAGTAACTCAAAGGGGGAGAATCCCGTAGAGGATTGGGGCACCTCCCTAATAGCAAACATCAAATAAGGAAGTAGACAGTCCCAATCCTTTCCATCTCTATCCACCACTTTCTTCAACATTTGTTTTAGGGTTTTGTTGAATCTTTCAACCAGCCCATCGGTTTGGGGGTGATACACAGACGTACGCAATTGCGTCACTTTGAACAATTTACACAGCTCTTTCATAACCCGGGACATAAAGGGTGTACCTTGGTCCGTAAGCAGTTCTTTACAAATACCCACCCGGCTAAAAACAAGAGATAGCTCTTTGGCTATGGTTTTGGCCGAGGTATTTCGGAGAGGGATCGCTTCTGGATAACGGGTGGCATAGTCCATTATAACTAATATGTACTGGTGCCCCCTAGCGGACTTGATTATAGGACCTACCAAATCCATTGCGATCCTCTCAAACGGGACCTCAATGATGGGTAGAGGGACCAGCGGGCTACGGAAATGTGGCATCGGGGCCGACCTCTGACACACAGGGCAGGAGGAACAATAATTTTCTATGTCCTTCATCACCCCAGGCCAATAGAATCTCTGTAATACCCTCTCTCGGGTTTTCTCTGTCCCCAGATGACCTCCAAGAATGTGCCCATGGGCCAACTCCAACACCAACTTCCTGTAAGGTTTGGGCACCACAAGCTGCTCAACGGTTTCTTCTGCCCTTTTTGCCACCCGATACAGTAGGTCCTTCTCTACGCTGAAGTATGGGTAAGTGCAGGTATTATCTGGGTTCACTAACTCGCCATCTATTTCCACTACGTTTTCCCGTGCCTTTATTAGGGCGGGGTCCTTTAACTGTTCTGTGGCAAAATTTTCCCTGTGAACCTCAAGATCAGAAAACTCCACAGACGGTAGGTTTTCGTCTGAGGAGGTGGGCTCCTCTCCAGTTTCTTGAGTCTCGCCTGCCAATACTGACAAGGGAAATTCTGGAGAGTCCTCACCACTCTCAGAGGAGTTCTGGTTATCACATTCCTGGTACATAGGGGCACCAGTGGGGGGCTCAGGATCATCCCACAGTTCCCAGAACTTCGGAAAATCCCTTCCCACAATGGCATCATGCGGTAATTGAGATACTAACCCCACTGGATGAGAGAGGGTACCTTTGGGGGTCTTGAAACACACTGTAGTCACTGGATACTCTCGGGTGTCCCCATGCACACAAATAACAGCTACCTTGCTATTCCCAGAGACCTCTGTTTTAACTAATTCAGCCTTTATCAGGGTCACAAGGCTACCTGAATCCAGTAATACCACAACATTTCTACCATTAATACACATTTTGCATAAATGTTTCTCAGTTCCCCGAATGGCAGTGCATGCGACTGTCGCACACAGCGACTGACGTCTGTCCGTCAGAAAGTCACATTGCATGGGTTCCTCCACAACCGGGCAATTTGCTGCAATATGTCCCGTTTGCCGGCAGCGGTAGCAAACAATCCTTTTGGCTGCCTCTTGAGCCCCCGACTTCCCAGGCTGTTCTCGCCAAACCCTGGGCAGAGCTCCCACCCTCTCACTCTCTCCACCCTCACCCCTTGGAATCATCTTATCCGCCCCTGGGGATGGTCTGGTCTTAGGGTGGAAAGTCCGAGAGTCTCTGGAAGAGGCCGTCAGGTTCTCTGCAGCCAAGTATCTCTCTACACGATCCACAAGTTTACCGGCCGTTTCTGGGTCTCCATGGCTTACCCACTTTTGAATGGCGGTAGGAAGAGCTCTCAAGAAACGATCCATCACAACACGTTCCACAATCTCCGGTGCGGACAAAGTCTCTGGCTGTAGCCACTTCCTGCTCAGGTGAATGAGATCATACATTTGAGACCTGGGGGGTTTTCCAAGCTGGAAAGTCCAGTTATGCACACGCTGAGCCCGGACAGCCAGGGTGACACCCAGCCTTGCCAATATTTCAGCTTTTAGCATCACATAGTCTTTTGCTTGGTCAGGCTCTAGGTCATAGTAAGCTTTCTGCGATTCACCAGTTAACAGAGGAGCCACCAGTCCAGCCCACTGCTCCTCAGGCCACTTTTCTCTTTCAGCAGTCCTTTCAAATGTGGTCAAAAATACCTCTGGATCATCCTCTCCAGTCATTTTTGTCAATAAACGACTCACCCCAAAGGACGCGGTATTAGTGGGACGGCTTTCCTCACTGGTCTGCGGACGTTGCTGCATTACTGCTTCCATCTGTTGTTGTAGTCTCTGCTCTTGCTTCTGCAACAGGTCTATGAAGCGGGCCTCAGATTGCTGCTGGGCTTGTTGCTGGGCTGCGAAGCTCTTTTGCAAACCTGCATTTGTCTGCTGTTGATTGGCATTTGCTAGAGCCAGCTGTTTCAGTATCTCCTCCATGCTGGCTTAAAAAAAAAACTGCCACTGGTTCTCCACCAACTGTGAGGGGGTTAGCTCGGTAGCGGGTGTGTGTGACCCCCTGGATGGGCTCCCCACACAAAAACAGGCCCAGCAGACGGAGGTTGTGGTTTTCAAGATCAAAAGGTGCGGTTTATTTCTCTATTTACAGTGACAAAAAACACAGCAAAGCAAAAAGAAACAAACAAAATAAATCCTGGTCAGCTTGACCTCTGACTAAACATGCAGGTTTCCCTAACTAACAACTGGGATCAGCCTGGTGCTGTCCTAGTCCCTAAGTCCCTGGTTTAGTAAATGTCCAAACAAATAGCCACACAGGCTTTGTCTCACCGCACAGGGGTTCACTCTCCATAGACAGTCCACACAGGTCTGGTTCCAGGCATGAGCAAACACCTAATGAAGCTGGGAGTTTTTATAGAGGCCTTGAACGAGCTGACAAGCTTCAGCTGGTCTCATCAACTCCCTGCCTGCACGACGCCCAGCACTCTCCCTAGAGGTATGAATCATCCATGAGCCCACTAGCCTCAGCTGGGCTTCATCAACTCTCTCCCTAGTTGTATAAGTCGGCATAAAGCCTGAACCTGGGAGAAATATACCTACCCCCCTGGATGCAACCAGGTGACTTTACCTTCCTGCTGTCACAATATATATATATATATATATATATATATATATATATATATATATATATATATATATATACACACACACACACACACACACACACACACACACACACACACACACACACACACACATATATATATATATATATAAAAAATAGCAAACATGTTATACTTATCTGCTCTGTTGCAGTGGATTTGCACAGCACAGCCTGGATCCTCCTCTTCCCGGGTCCCCTTTCGCTGCTCCTGGCCCCTCCCTCCTGTTGAGTGGCCCCACAGCAAGCAGCTTGCAATAGGGGCACCCGAGCCAAGTCGCAGCTTTCTGTGTCCATTCAGACACAGAGCTGTGGCCAGCCCCAGCCCCCTCTCTCTCCTAATTGGCTGACTTTGATTGACAGCAGCAGGAGCAAATATCGCCACTGCTGTGTCTCAGCCAATCAAGAAGGAGAGTCTCGGACGGCTGAGACACTCATGGACATCGCTGGACAGAGATGGGGCTCAGGTAAGTATTAGGGGGCTACTGCACACGGGTTTTTTTTATCTTAAAGCATAGAATGCATCAAGTTAAAAAAAAACTTCTGGACTTTACAACCCCTTAAGGCCTCTTTCACACTGCTGCAACTTGAAAGTCGCACGATTTTGCGGCCGGGATTTTGACACGATTTCAGGTAATGCCTGTGTAAACTTGGTCTTTGGACCTCAACTCGCATCAAAATCAGACCAAAGTAGTACAGGGACTACTTTGAAGTCGGTGCGTCTTAAAGTCGCACAGATATGAATGGTTATCATTGGGAATCATGGGGTACGACTTATGCGACTCTGATGTCCAAAGTCCCAGGAAAAGTTGCACAAGTGTAAAAGGTACCTTAATGTGATTCATGTACTACACATTCCCTTCTGTCCATACCTTTACTAAAGATTTTGCACCAGAGATTGCCAGTGCTGGTGATAGCTGTAAACACTCAAGCAAATAAAGAGCGATTGCTAGCACCACTGGGTCTCGCATGTAAAAACTAATAGGGAACTGCTCTTAACTATTGAAAGCAACCAATCTAAAATGTTCCTACTTATTACCTTATGCTGTATTGTATTAAAGAAAGACAATACATGAGTGGCAGCCATTGAGAATTGATCTTTTTTTTCTGAACAATTGAACAATTCATGGGATGAGGATGAGCCACATTTTAGAGATATTGTAACAATTATCACACATTCTATGTGCTTGCTACAGTTATGGGTGACTAAAATGGATGAAAATATCAATATACAAATTTGGCTCAGAGTTTAGGCAATATTCTGACACAAGGAAGCATTTTCCAAACTTTTGACATCCTCAGAGAAGCCCTAAATTAGAACCCAGTTCTCCTTCCATTAAGACTGACCTGTGTCTTGCTCATGTCCATACCATACCCCTTAAAGTAGAATTCCAGGTCTAATTTATTTTTATTGCCACCTTGGCCCAAACAAACTATTAAGAGTTAAATTAAACATGGAATTCTCCTTTAAATTGCCCCTGCACCTTTGCCACTTCATTCACCCATCATGTCAAATACCCTATATTTGTGGGCAATGGGAACACAAAACTCTCTTCCTTTTTACCCCTACAATGCAGTGCAAGGTGCACACAATCCACAGGCACCAGCTTTATGGAAGTTCTGATAGGACTTTTCTGGAGCTGCTTTAAGAGGCAATTAGGGCAACATATGAGGAAGGAGGGTAACCAAGTAAACGTGTTGCTTTACCCTGCCTGAACAAAGTACATGTTCACTTTAAAGTATTAGATCACCTTTAGCAAAACAATGCCTGTGCAAGCAAGGAGCTTGTGTAGATAAGAGACAAACTACAGCTCTGGCTACTACTGGATAATGTTCCTGCTGTAGGTGTAGGCCATATACATACCTCCCAAAGCCTTGGTGAAAAACTCCCAGACATGGCATCATCCCATCCCACCAAGCTGGTACCGTTTACCCCTATCATCAGTGTAAGAGAGTGAGCTCTCAAATTTCCACATATGTGTGGTTCACCGTCCCCTCCCTTTCTGCACCACTGAGCTTGGGAGAAAGATTGCATGCCAAGAGTATCCTAACAACATCCTAGCAACAAGAACAGCATAATGCCATCTCTGGGAGTTTTTTTGGCCAGATTTCAGGAGGCAAGTAAATGGCCTACACCTATATCGGGGACATTATCTAACCTTGTGCAGCCAGTTTGTTTTCATCTACTGATACCTCTTACCTGCACACCAGCTGAACTACCCCTTTAAAGTGGTTGTAAAGGCTGAAGGTTTTTACCTTCATGTATTCTCTGCATAAAAAGGTAAAAAAAAAAAAAAAAATAAAAAAAAAAAAAAAAAAAACTTCAGTATGCAGCCCCCCCCCCCCAATACATACCTGAGCCCGATCTCGATACAGCCACGTGCATGAGAGCTGTGGCTGTCCCTGGTCTGTCTTCTCATTGGCAGAGACACAGCAGCGGAAGCCATTGGCTTCCGCTGCTGTCAATCACAACCAGTGAGGAGGGACTGGTGGACGGGGCTTAGCCCTTTCTTTGTTTTATGGACACACAGAGTGTGGCTCGGGAACAAGCATGCACGAGTGCCCCCATAGCAAGCACTCAGTGGGGGGGGGGGGACAAGCCAGCAGCGTCGGTGGGGGACCTGAGAAGAGGAGGATCAGTACAGCTCTGTGCAAAACCATTGAGACGTAGAACATGTTTTTTTACAAAAATAAAATAAAAAAATTGGAGCCTTTAGTACCACTTTAAGTATACACAGTCAGGTTGCTTTTTAAATGTTATTTGATAAATAACTGTGGGTAAATTTTATTGAGTTTACAGATCAAATCTGAAACACAATGTAATACTAGCGTGTCTTCTCTTATTACAATGTAATATTGACATATAATCACACACATAGGTTGGACTTGTGTCTTTTTTCAACCTCACCTACTATGTAACAAACTGTGTACGTCCAGAATTATATTCATTTATAAAAGTGCTCCGCTTGGGTTGCTTCTCATTAGAAAATGACTCTCCCCAATACCAAATATCACATAACCCGTCAAGTGTCATAAGTATGTGGTGACCCAAGCTATCATAATTGCAGCACAAGAAAGCAGCCAGTGTAAGCAGACAATAGAACTCTTGTATAGCATCACATCCTTTAGTTGATTTGTATACTGAAAGGCTTAGTCAAAAGCCAAAAATTCCCTGGCCAGTCTGTCGATCACTCTGCAGAATCTAAACATTCCGGGAGGAAACGCCCAGTAGATGTGATATGACAGACTCCACAACGGTCGGTCACTTCACAAGCTTGGCCTGCAGTCATGCGCACCATTCCAGTTTCCTTGTAGTTAAGAAAATAAAAAACACTGATACAGGTTTCCTTGACATCACATTGAGCTCTGTGACCACGTCAGCTGCGATGATGATGAATGACCATGTTGACAAACTAATCTAGCAGATAAAAGGAACACAAAGCTAACAAAAGGGAGAACTTAAGAATTGAAATGATTTGGAACAGGTGTTTTCTGGAAACGTACATGTTCTCTGTCAACACTTATAGAAAATACATGCGAGAAGCAAAGTGCTAGAAACACCCCAACACAGAAAGAAAACAACTTCCCATCTCAGGACGTGCCATCACAAAAACTTTCCTTTAACCCTTTCGTTGCCTGTGCCGTTTTATGCACATTTTTGGCCCGAAGATTAGTTAAAATCTATTTTCTAAAAAGCAGAGAGACCTAGGAAAATAAAAAAATATGGTAGTTGCAAATTGTCACACGATAATTAAAAGTAATTATCGTAATACAACCAATGGCCCTAGAATTACTGCATTCACCCTGGTGCGTGTGACAATACTGAAAATGTGTACCGCAATTGTACGTCAGCGCATCCAATGGGCATGTTTACAGTCGTGTGTACATGGGGGCGAAACTTTTTTTTAGGGCTTTCTTATTATTTACCTTTTATTTTATAATTAACTTTATTGCGATCACATAATAGGGGTTTAATTGTAATGGGAATTGGGGGGTGGGTAGGTGGTTGGCAAAGGGGTGCCACAGTACCACACCAATGGAAGTGATTGGGCGGTGAATCACTTCCACAAGAAAACTGACAATAAGCTAAAGAAATATACATACCTGTATATACAGTATCTCACAAAAGTAAGTACACCCCTCACATTTTTGTAAATATTTTATTATATCTTTTCATGTGACAACACTGAAGAAATGACACTTTGCTACAATGTAAAGTAGTGAGTGTACAGCTTGTATAACTGTGTACATTTGCTGTCCCCTCAAAATAACTAAACCACAGCCATTAATGTCTAAACTGCTGGCAACAAAAGTGAGTGCACCCCAAGTGAAAATGTCCAAATTGGGCCCAAAGTGTTAATATTGTGTGTGGCCACCATTATTTTCCAGCACTGCCCTAACCCTCTTGGACAGAGTTCACCAGAGCTTCACAGGTTGCCACTGGAGTCCTCTTCCACTCCTCCATGATGACATCACGGAGCTGGTGGATGTTAGAGACCTTGTGCTCCTCCACCTTCTGTTTGAGGATGCCCCACAGATGCTCAATAGGGTTTAGGTCTGGAGACATGCTTGGCCAGACCATCACCTTTACCCTCAGCTTCTTTAGCAAGGCAACGGTCATCTTGGAGGTGTGTTTGGGGTCCTTATGTTGGGATACTGCCCTGCGGCCCAGTCTCCGAAGGGAGGGAATCATGCTCTGCTTCAGTATGTCACAGTACATGTTAGCATTAATGGTTCCCTCAATGAACTGTAGCTCCCCAGTGCCGGCAGCACTCATGCAGCCCCAGACCATGACACTCCCACCACCATGTTTGACTGTAGGCAAGACAGTTGTCTTTGTACTCCTCACTTGTTTGCAGCCATACACGCTTGACACCATCTGAACCAAATACGTTTATCTTGGTCTCATCAGACCACAGGACATGGTTCCAGTAATCCATGTCCTTAGTCTGCTTGTCTTCAGCAAACTGTTTGCGGGCTTTCTTGTGCATCACCTTTAGAAGAGGCTTCCTTCTGGGATGACAGCCATGCAGACCAATTTGATGCAGTGTGCGGCGTATAGTCTGAGCACTGACAGGCTGACCCCCTACCCCCTTCACCCTCTGCAGCAATGCTGTCAACACTCACATCTATTTCCCAAAGACAACCTCTGTATACAACGCTGAGCTTTCCTTCCTTTGCCTTCCTAACACTTTCCCCTCTACCCTTCCTGAGTGTCACCCATCTACTCTGCTCTGGTGCCTGCACCTCTTTGTGTTTTACTGTCTAGTACAATTTCTGACACATTTTATATACAACTTATGCGATGATGTAAAGGAAAAAAAAGTTAAGTTGGTGTTCATTGTTGAGCTGTCTTTAAGCTTTTTTTCTGCTGACAGGGTGTTTAAACTAAAAAGAGCTTGGTTATTTAATTATGTTATGCACACAATCGCGGACTAAGCAAACATAGCTTTAAAGTGGTAAAGAAATACAAATCATTAATAAGAAAGGTTGCACATGTACAATTCCACACAAAATATTAGGAGTTCTGCATCAATTCTTTTGTGTCTGGTTCTCTTTAGAAAAAAAAAAAAATGGGTAGCATGACTGAAATCAGTTTATGTGCAATCCAAGTTGTCTGAGGCCCTGACAGAGCAAGCAAATGAATCTTTATTCTCTGAATGACTGGTTGCAGTGCAGCACTAATACTGACAGACATGTGGAAATTAGCCCAATGGTGTGACAGGTAGAGACTTAAACCAGTACTTTGCACAAACTCATCTAGGGAAACAAAACTGATGTTAAAAGACAGTGCTTTAAGGTGGTTCTCTCCTGGACACATTCACCTTTTCTATGCTAGTGATGGAAAATCCAAATGTCACATGAACGGGGCGGAGAGCACAAAACAGAGGTTTTAACACTTCCTCACGCTCTTAAAAATATATATAAAATATGTTGCTTTACATACACAAGTCTAACTCCAGGCACAGGAAGAAAAAAAATGACCCCCCACACATTGTAATGATTAATTGCTTGTTAAGTCTAGGGGTACAGGGATAAGGCGTAATACTCACCTTACACCTGTAGGCTCACTCCATCCGTTCTACCGCTGCCACAAAGCCTTCCCTTTAAGGTGCTTCAGGCCAAGGTCACAAGCCTTCCATCTCTATGTACAGTGTAGATTAAAGAACCTTGCATTGTACATGATGATGCAGAGGGACCACCCAGAGCATCTGGGAAAAGAGGACAGTGCCAGAGAAGGGGTTAAAGTGTCACTAATCAACATCCTTACTCTCCAAAAACAATCCATGCACATCTACAACTTAAAAGAGAAGTATGGGTTTTCAGATTTTTTTGGATTCATACTTACCTCGGTGGATGGAGCATCAGACCGATGCTCCATCTGTTTTCAATTTTTTTTTTTTGGTCTTTCTTAAATACAAAAAGTTTACATTTAAACAAGATTCTATCATATTTTGTATCCGTTCCTATTCATTATTCAATATACAGAATCTTGATCAATATCCATTAGCCACGTTACCCTTAAAACAAAATTTCCTTCAATATGTACCTACATATATTCTGCTATCTTCCATACCCTTTCATCCTTACATCCATTCACCCAAAAAGAAAAAAGATGGAGAGAAAAAAAAAAAGAAAATAAAATATATCCCCCCTATTCTCTCCCCTTCCATTTGTTCATTTTACATTTCCCCTTCTTATGCCTCCTTATTTTCCATTTATAAATATTCTTTAATTCTTTTTGAGAGCCGAAATTCATCCCATTTTTGCCATATTTCTGGCATTTGACTATTTATGTATCCTTCTCTTATCTGTCTTTCGATATATTGTATTTCGATCACTTCACATATCCACTCTACTATGTTTGGGCTTTTATTTTCTCTCCATTTGCGGGCTATTATTGTTCTAGCTGCCGTTGTCATATGCTCCATCTGTCCCCCGCCATCTCTGCACTGAGAAACGAGCCACCGAACATCGCCGATGGCTTGGTTCTCACAGTTCCCGAGAGGAAAGCTGCTGACTGTCAGTCAGCGTCTTTCCTCTCTGCTTCTCCATGCTCATTGGAGCGCTGAGCAGAGGAGGGGCGGGGAGAGGCTGTCTCAGAGTCTTGCTGAGACTGCCATCAATCAGGGCAGCTGGCGGATCCCGACTTGGAAGTCATGATGATGCTCTGCCCCGACTGATGGCAGTGACGTCAGCGGAGAGCGGACTTCAGACCGCTCTCCGCTGAAAAAGGTTCGCAGGAGTGCAAAACAAATTGCACTCCTGTGATCCTTAGGAGAAGCCCAGCCTAAAAAGCTCAGGCTGGACTTCTCCTTTAATGGACTTGCAATCTAGTTGTCATGAAAATTGTTACTTACAACTTGTTTAATGAAAAGCTAGCTGCTATTTTACAGGACAAACTATTTAGGGGGAAAGGCTACTGGATCAATATAGGCAATCCAACTTCCTGAAGCCAACTGAGACCTGGTCTGCGTGTATGAGCCTGCTGCGGCTCCATACCAACCCTTCTCCCTCCCCTCTTTCCTGCGGTTTCTACCTTTTCTTCTTAGTCAGTGGATATGCTCTTACAACCGTCACCCCTGTAGTTGGGTATCCTTCAGTAACACTGTGGGGTCTTCCTTTTCTACCCTCATAATGCCATTTGTCATCTCTACTTTTGGATGGTTTTATTTCCGGTCGTAATTGTACATTTTCTGGCTGGAATGGTTTCCCTCACTGATCCCCAGTGAAAATGGTTGTCCCTTGAAAGGGTTTTTAGTGACCAACCAATAAAGCATTTCCAGGCATGTATTCTTCCAACAACTGTGTACCCATTTTTTTCTGTACCGTATTTTCCGGCGTATAAGATGACCTTTTACACCAGAATTACACAGCCAAAAACCGGGGGTCGTCTTATACGCCAGGTGAAGCAGCTGCCCAATGGATATTAGCCCGCCGGGTGCTCTGTAAAGCTCTATGTAATTCAGTACATGCGCCGCTCAGCCAATCCCGGCGGGCGATGCACTCTGTTGATGACTAGAGCCTGCTAAGCCTGCTCGGAATGGAGTAACAACCTCTGCCAAGATTGTTACTCCAATCCGAGCAGGCTCTGTAGTCAACAGAGTGCATCGCCCGCCGGGATTGGCGGAGCGGCGCATGTACTGAATTACATAGAGCTTTACAGAGCACCCGGCGGGCTTCGTTTTTGAACGGTATTACCGCACAAGGTGAGTAGAGAACAAAATCACCGTTTTAAACTGAATATTAGGGGGTCGTCTTATGTGCCCAGCCGCCTTATACGCTGGCAAATACGGTACATATATGTTCTACATAAAAGTGTGCCTTTGTTAAAAAAAAAAAAAAGGGACAAAGTTCTCAAATTGTTTCTTCATTCCCCGGGACTGTGACATCATATGGGGGCGGGGTCACTGGGTGGCATCACCCGGTGACCACACCCATGCCTATATAAGGGAATGCGCTCCGCTCACACGGCATCACAGCCGGAGACAGCGACGAGTCAACATCTCCAGGAGAGAAGAGGGAAGAAGGCGACAAAGAAGACCGGGCCCCCTGTAGCAAAAGAGCTGGAAGAAGATAGCGGAGGCCCGGCAGATGGAAGAAAAAACCGGAGAGCGAGAGAAGAACCAAAGAGCGCGGAGACGACACCGGAGACCCCCGAAGTTGGAAGAAGACCCCCGAAGTTAGAAGAAGACCCCCGGAGCTGACCAATAAATTACTTAAAAAACCTGTGTAGTGTTTTTATTGCCATTTTTATTCCACCAGGTGAATGGGTAGGGGTACAATGTACCCCATACTCATTCACATAGGGTGGGGGGGCCAGGATCTGGGGGCCCCTTTATTAAAAGGGGGCTCCCGGATTCCGATAAGCCCCCCGCCCGCATACCCCGACAACCAACGGCCAGGGTTGTCGGGAAGAGGCCCTGTCCTCATCAACATGGAGGCAGGGTGCTTTGGGGTGGCGGGGCCCGCACCCCCTGCCCCAAAGCACCCACCCTCCATGTTGAGGGCATGCGGCCTGGTACGGTTCAGGAGGTCTCTCTCTCTCTCTCTCTCTCTCTCTCTCTAAAAAACGAATTCCTCCTTCAGTTTAGGAAAATATGTATTCTGCTATATATTTTTGGTAAAAAAAAAAAAATATATCGCAATAGGCGTATATTGATTGGTTTGCACAAAAGTTATAGCGTCTACAAAATAGGGGATAGATTTATGGCATTTTTATTATAATTAATTTTACTAGTAATGGCAGTGATAAGCGTTTCTTTAGCAGGACTGCGACAATGCGGCAGACAGATTGGACACTTTTTTGGGACCAGCGACATTTATACAGAGATCAGTGCTATAAAAATGTACCTATTACTGTATAAATGACACGGGCAGGGAAGGGGTTAACACTAGTGGAGATCAAGGGGTTAAATGTGTTCCCTGGGAGGCGTTTCTAACTGGGGGGGGGGTGTACTGACAGGGAGTACAGAGAGATCGCTGTTCCTGATCACTAGGAATAAACGATCACACTGTGCTCCCCTGACAGAAAGGGGATCTGCTTTGTTTACATAGGCAGATCCCCGTTCTGCCTCTCTGTGGAGCGATCGCGGGTGGCTGGCAGAAATCGCAGCTGCGTGCATCGTCTTCGGCGCCGTGCGCACGTCCACTGTATTTATTACACTAAGCACCGTATCGGTACAGCAATACGCACAATAGAGCCGCCCTGCTGCAGTATAACTGTGGCGGCTGGTAAGTGGTTAATATCATAAAAAGGAAATAATTTTGGACGTCTGCACTTCCAATAATCCCTTTTATCGAAGCTTCATATGACAAGTGGTTGACAGATAGAGAAGGGGACAAAGAGGTAGGCGCGTTTCGCACAAATGTTAGCTCTTACGACTAACCTGGGCTAGCACCTGACTAGTGTGTGTTGGGATTAACTAGACACTCACTCACCTGGAGCGGCTTTTTTGCTTCATTGCTGCCTTTAATATCACTTTAAAAGACATGCAGTTTATTGTGTCATTTTAATGCACAAAGAGAAAATCAAGTTATTGCTTTGCTTTTTCTATAATGTAATTCTCTTAGTGCAAACTGAAGCAATATTTTTCCTCATAGGTCACTACATAAAATGATGTTTTCATATTCATTCACATTTTTCAATTCATTTAACTCCAGTTTTCTGATTAACCTGAAAATTCAAATGGCCATCTATTATCCCATCAGCACTTTCTTTACTAGGAACTCTGTGCCAACCAGCCTTACAGAGCGAGAGATCCTTGCACAATCCTGTATTTTATCCATGAGCTGATCCCCATATATCTACTGGTAAGAGTGCATCGTCTTTGTGCTGGAGCAAAATGTATGCAAGGTGTTACAATGTCTGCATTTCATTACAAAGGTCACGCTTTATTATGGAAGAAAAAAACAACAGCATTTGTGAGTCTGCTTAGAATTAAGCCTTCCGTGCCTGTCACTGAAATGACTGATGAGAAGCAAATCACCCTGTCTAGGAGTTGGCTGGAGCCCACCGTTACTTGGGTTAGAATAGATAATGTAGCGACTCTTGTTCTCTTGCTGCTCTGAAAAGCAAGGCTGGGGTATAAGCGCTGTAAAACAAACATATGTTCCTACACCAGAACTCTTTCACTCATTTCCCAGCATAAAGACATAAAAAGAAAGAACTTCTAATTGTAATGGAATGTTAAAATAAATGAGCCATTTCAGAACATATTAGAAAGCAAACTAATATATTTTTTTCCCTCTTCCATTCTGCTTCTCCAGACTATAACTGCAAGGCATATGCCAAAGTAACAGCAGCCAAGTGAGAAAAGATGGCAATATTTCCTAGCAGGGCCATATATTTTAGACGTACTGAACTAGTGACTAGTAGGCTTATTCAACAAGAGACACCATATAAATCTGAAAAGTGCCAGAATCCACAGACACTAATCAGTTTTCAATATACTGCTTCAGATAAGTTAAAAATCGATCTAAACCCTAACTGGATGACATTTAGGTGCTCATCTAAAATGGAGAGAAGATATTGATATCCTTTCTTCTTAATACTTTGCAGTAGTACTGCTTATTGTGGCCCACACATTTATAAATGCTGGTGATGGATTGCAGTCTGTGGTGTCTTACTTAAAGTGGTTGTAAACCCTGTTAAAAATTTTTTTTTTTTTTTTAAAACAACCTGCAAGACAAAGGCATAATGAGCTAGCATGACTAGCATACTAGCTCATTATGCATCAATTACCTTAGATCAGGGCCCCAGAAGCCGTCCTCGTCTTCCTCTTTCGCCGCAGCCATCGCTGCGGCGATAGCCGTAAGCTTACTTCCGGGTATCGCCGCTCCAGCCAATCACAGCGCCGCTCCGCATGCGCGCGGGAGCCCTCAAATCCGGATTTGTGAATGGGATTAACCCTATGAATGCGCCGTTGTATACGGCGCGCATGCGCCGTAGACACCGATGCATGTAATTTTTAGCAAATATCTCCTAAACCGTGTATTAAAAAACAATTATATATATATATATATATATATATATATATATATAATAAAAAAAAATATCTAATTGTCCTAAACAATATTTAGAAAATAAAATTAAAAAAAAAACATGTTCTGTGCGTATAACTGGTTGAAATGTTCCAAAAAGAGACTTCATTGGAGATGGAAAAAAAAACAAAAAACTGACTTCCAAGACCTAAAATTAGTAGAGGATGAATGTTTGCTTTCTCATGACAAAACAGAAACTTCCTTTTATATGGCAAATGATCCCCAATACATCCAGTATCTAGTCTCCATAGAAACACTGCATTGTTTTGGTTTTTTTCTTTATACAAGGGCCAATTTCTATAGGGACAACGAAACTCAGGAAGACCAGGGAAGCTCAGGACAAAATTCTTTTTCCATAACTTTACAAGCAGGAGGTAATAACTCCTTGTTTAGGATGTCACTGCTTTCTCACAGATAGCTCATGAATACTTGTCATTTCCTTGCTGAATGAGCAGAATTCATTGCACAGCAAGTTGGAGGGACAAAATACAAGGCTCATTCGTAACCCAACAGACAAACAAAAGACAAGCTAAATTTCAAAGTGACAGTACAAGAAAAGGAAGGAACAAAAGCCTGAGTTTAGTGGCACACCGAGAACTGGTAATGGCTGTTCAAACAAGGAAACTGTGCCCTGTCCCACACTAAACATCCTATTCTGATGGGAAACCACCAAGCACAAGCCACGTGAGCTTAATTATCACTCATCAACTGTCGCAATGCTAACAGTAGAACGGATAATCACTGCTAAGGCTGCAATCAACATTTGAAGGTTAAAAGCAACAATACCCACTCACCAAAAAAAAAAAAAAGAAGCCAAATCTTCATTGAGAGTTTTAAAAGGCAGTGAAAAAAAATACAAAGATTGGGGAATGAAAGGGAGTAGCTTTTTAGGCTCACCTTTCCTCATGGGATCACTGTATCTGCAGGTGTTTAATTAAGATAATGTAGGTTGTTTAAAAAAATAAATAAAAAATGACAGGCTAGGCAAGGTTTTGGCCGCAGGGCCAGGGAGGTGAAAAGTTCAGGATGGGTCAGGTAAAGGTGAAGAAATTAGGACAGTCAGGGAATGGTTAATTAGGTCAGCTGTGGTAGTGGGTTCTGGAAGGTTTTGAGAATCAGGCAGGGATTGGTTAGCAAGGTCAGGTGTCATCTGCGAAAATTTCTGGAAGCAGGTTCTGGCCTATTTAAAGAACAGTGCCGTCTGGGTCAGTGCCATGCTACCTGAAGATTCCAGCAGGAGGAGCTCACATACCGCTATGGAGTCCCTACTTCGCCAACTAATGACCAGAGCTGAAGCAGTGGGTGGAGAAGATTGGTTCCGGCACTGCTTCACATTACCTTCATTCCCGGTCCCAGGCTTAAGCGGCGAGGACGTCCAGGCAACAGGCGGTGGAAGCGGAGCGATGGTACCTCCCCAGCAGCCATGTCCAGAGGTGATGTCCCCAGATCCTGCAGGTCCAGCGGCGGAAGTGAGCGCTGACGTCGCAGAGGAAGGAGTTTCGGGGAGAAGAGCAAGCAAGCGGAGACGCCCTTTGAGGAGGGGTTCCAGCCCGGGTCAGCCCTCCACGAGTGATGGCAGCCGAGAGTCTCCTTTTCTTTCTTACAGGAGCCGGCGCGCATGCGCAAGGGATCCCGGAGCATTGGGAAAAGAGGCACCGGGCACCGCAGCAGCGGCCGGTGTTTTACCCCCCCAGCCTATCCAGCAGGTCTATCAGCAGCAGGAGAGGTGGTCGCGGTGCTACAAGCGCATCCACTCAACCAGAAGAACTACTGACCGGCAGTATCCCTGTGTGGTGCACGTCTCCGGTGGCAACCCCTGGAGTAAACCATACTCAGGGTTTAGCTGGTGAGTTAGCAACATCTTCTCAATTATCTGCTTTATCTGCATCGCTAGAGCAATTAATTAATGTTATGCGGGAACAGGCTGTTGCTCAGCAAATCCCCAGGGAGAGTGCTGTGTCTGGTGTTTGGTCAGCTGCTTCTGCTGCTCCAGCACCTATGCCTCAATTACCTTTCAGCCCAGGTAACAGCTGTGGGAGTGAGTCTGCTTGACATGTATCTGATTCTATATTTAAGGAATGCATGCCTTGCTTTCTGTCACCATTGGGTTTTCATTTAACTGTTTCAACTAAGGAAAGAATCTGGAAGGGGGAATATATGGACCTCAGTACAATTGTTCCTCCTTCCAGGGATTCATCCAAATATGACAAAAAAGATGACAAGACAGATGAGGAGTGTAGGAGAGCTACACTCTACATTAAGACATTCTATAGTTGGTTACAAGCATTTATCATTTATTCCAGTATATTATGTGAAAAATTCCCTGAGAAGAGTCCTTTTTTGTTTCAACATATTGACATAATTTTAGAAGCTTACAGCAGCTTTACCGGAATGTCATGGTTGCTGTATGACGAGGCTTTCCGGCAAAAGCTGGCTGTGCAACCTTCCTTGCAATGGGGGGTCCAAAGTTGTTGGGCTCTGGCTCAACTTGTTTTTACCCCAGAAACAGCCTTTTTCACGCGCAACAATGTCGGCTACAACGCAGGTAACAAACAATACTGGTTATAAGAAAGGTTTGTGTTTTGCTTTTAATGACACTCATTGCAAATGGATGGCTTCATGTAAATACAAGCATGAGTGTGCATTTTGCGCCGGGAACCACCCGGTTACAAAATGTTTTCGGAAAAGCAGTCACGCCAGTGATGTTAGCAAACATGCTGCCGTGGTTGCAACTATACCCAAATCAGCAGATGCCCTCTCTGCTAATTTACGGTTTCTCGGAAGGTTTCAAGTTACCTAGTTTTTCAGGTGAAGGTTGTACGTTAGTTGGGAATTTAAGGTCTGTCGAGGAATCGCCATCAATAGTAAAAGCGAAATTAATGAAGGAAGTCAAGGCGGGTAGAATGGAGGGTCCTTTTGACCACCCCCCTTTTCTGATTTCAGGATTTCTCCCTTAGGTTTGGTCCCAAAGAAAGAGCTAATGAATCTCGTTTAATTCATCATTTATCTTTTCCGTTTGGCACTTCGTTGAATGACCAGATTGACACTGAGTCTATATCAGTGTCCTATGCATCATTCGATTCAGCCATAGAGAAAGTTTGTTTATTAGGAAGAAATGCGTTGATGGCAAAAGCAGATATTCAATCTGCATTTCGCCTCCTTCCTTTGAACCCGGAATGTTTTAACTCTTTAGGGATCTGTTTTGATAATCAATTTTATTTTGATAAAGCGTTACCAATGGGATGCTCTATTTCTTGCTTTTATTTTGAAGCCTTCTCCACGTTTGTTGAATGGGTGGTGAGTATAGTGTCAAATTCCACCTGCCTTATTCATTATTTGGATGATTTTTTATTTTTAGGTTCTGAGGGCTCAGGCAATTGCTTACAGCTCTTGTCTTCCTTCCAACTGGTATGCAAGCATTTTGGGATACCTTTGGCGGAAGATAAAAAACGGTACTTCCTACAACTTGTATTGATTTTTTGGGGAGAACATTGGATTCTGTCACTATGGAGTTTCGTCTGCCTGGTGAGAAAATCTTTAAGTTATTTTAGACATTGAGATTGTTCATTAGGAGACATAAGATAACGGTGAGGGAGATGCAGTCCCTATTGGGCCAGTTGGCCTTTGCAACCAGGGTGCTACCTATGGGTAGGGTTTTTTCTAGGTCTCTATATGCTTCCATTGCAGGGCTGAAGAATCCCTCATCCCATATTAGGTTGTCATCAGACATCAAGAAAGATTTAATGGTCTGGTTACAATTCCTGGAGCAATACAATGGGAAAACCATGTGGCAGCACGAGTTCATCCTGGACAGTAGCTTCCATCTTGAGACTGATGCTGCTGGCTCGGTTGGTTTCGGTGCTGTTTGGAGAAACCATTGGTGTTCTGCAGTATGGCCAAGAAGCTGGGTTAGTAATGGTTTCTGCAAGAACATAGTTCTGTTGGAACTATTCCCTGTGATTGTAGCATTGGAAATTTGGGGTTCTTATTTTGTAAATCGCAGGTTGCTGGTTAGTATGGACAACAAAGGGGTATCGTTTGCCATCAATAGCCTCTCATCTAAGTCACCTCCGGTTGTTTCATGTTTAAGACATTTGGTTTTTCTCTGTTTAAAGTGGAACATCTGGCTGAAAGCCAAGTACATCCCTGGCAAAACTAACATGGTCGCTGACGCTCTCTCTCGTCTGCAGATGGACCGGTTTTTCGAACTTCTGCCAGAAGCGGATCCAGTGGGGGCAATTTCCCCCTCCCATTTATGGGAACTAGTTTGATTTTTCAGAACATCCGGAACTCTGTGGCTTCTTCTACGTGGAGGAGCTATAGTTCTTCATGGTTGTTGTGGTCAACATATTTAATAGCTCTCCGTTTGTCATTGTCTGACCATTCAGAGGAGTTGGTGCTTATGTTTCTTCAGTCCTTGATCCTGAAAGATTATTCATGGTCCCATATTAGCAAAACCCTGTCTGGCGTTTCCTTTTTCTTGCGCCTTTTTAATCTGCCAGTTTGTCACAGCTTCTTCTCTGTTCAGCAGGTTTTAAAGGGGTATAGGAAGGGTAATCTTAGGAAAGATGTTAGGTCCCCTATTACATCAACCATTTTGGCCTAGATTTGCGGAATAACTTCGGTTTTATGCTTTTCCGCATATGAAGCTTTTCTGTTCAACTCGGTATTCTCACTTGCATTCTTTGGGGCATTTAGGGTTTCGGAGATTCTTCCTGCCTCCAAGAATAGTGTTTCAGGTTTGTTATTGTCAAATTTACACGTAAGCACAGAAAGTATTCGTTTATTTCAAGGTACCAGTAAGACGGACTCAGTAGGTATTGGGACATAGATATCTTTACATAGGTGCGGTATTAGAGAAATTTGTCCGGTCAGCAATCTTCAGGCTTACTTGGATGTCCGTCCGCATCGTTCAAAGTTATTGTTTGTTTATACAGATGGTAATCCAGTAACTATTTACCAATTTTCGGCAGTATTGAAGAGGTGTGTGTCTCATCTCCGGTTGAGTCATGCAAAAATAACGACTCACTCATTTCGCATTGGGGCAGCAACTGAAGCTGCGAGGGCTGATCTTGAAGGGAGTGTTATTAAGAAATTGGGTAGATGGAGGTCGGACTGTTACAAGTTATACATTCGCCCTTATTAATTAATTATTTTATTTCAGGTGCTCCACGTACAGTCTGGATTGTAGGGCATTCTTTTATTTTTTGGGCACAGAAGAGAGCTGCGGATAGAAGTTATTCTGAAACTTTGGGCATGGATCCTTCCGCCTTTCGTATCTTTTGGTATGGTCATACGGGTATGGTATGGGACGAGTTGCTGTTCGAGCTAGGGAGGTTATATGCTATGTACAATGCTCCAGATATACTATTAATACATATTGGTGGTAATGATATTGGAAAATTGAGAACGTTCGATTTAATTTCAAATATTAAGGATACCTTTAAGTTCTTACGTTCGGCCTCCCCAGGAACGGTAATTGTCTTTTCGGAGATAATTCAGCGTTTGCGTTGGTTGGAATCTCTCGTGCTTAAACCACTGGAAAAAGTTTGCAAATGCATAAATAAGGCCATGGAGAAATTTCTGGCTCCTGGGCTGGGTATATCATTTCGTCATCATGAGCTTGAAGGTGGGTTGCAGGGTTTGTATTAGGGATGATGGCGTCCATCTATCGCCTATTGGTCTCGATATATTTAATATGAACTTGCAAACATGCATTGAGTTGGCCGCGGTTTGGGGTGGTGTGGACGAGAGGGGCGCTCTGAGCCCCCCTCCCGTCGGTTGGGAGAATTGAGACGATTTAATTTAGTTGCTAATCAGCCCGAGTCTAAGTGGCTGGGTTTGAGTATGGTTATGGATAAATATTTTGGTTTTGGAAGTTAAAGTGTTGGTGTTTGATAAAATAGTTTTTGAAAACCAATGAATCAGGCCGTGGCCAATAATAATCCAAAAGATATTATATCCATGCGTTGGTATAAATCTGTATATATACTGCAATATTTTGAATAAAACTCAGATGTTTAAGTTATAATATGTTTTCCGGGTATTATTTACTCTATGCATGTTTGCTGTATGCGCGATGCATGTGATCCCATGCAAATGACCTTGCGTTTTAGTAGGTACTGGCTGGAATTATATCTTTCAAAAAATACCCTTCTGCCTTTTTAGGCACTAATAATGTACTGATCTACTGTAAGAAAACCTAAATGGAATAACTGCTGGTAAATTTACTGAGAGAATATTGATGCGAAAAACTTCCAAAATTTCACCTAATCGGATTTGATTCCAACAAAAAATTATGTGAAGTTATACCAACAATCTTATGTTATGAAAAATATTATGTTATACAAAACATATAAAAGTTTTGCAAAGTATGATTTGCTACCTTATGTATACAAGAAAAACCAAGGACAAACATTTTAACACGGTGAAACAACTCTGATAAATTGTATTGGTTACAATGTGCTTGTAACTTTCAAATGTAATACAAATACAGGCCGATATCTACTCGCCCCTGATCTTTTTATTCATCAAATATTGTAGCAATCTGCATCTTTATGTCAAAGGCCTTGTACACACGGCCGAGATTCTCGTTGAAAAAAACATGTCGTTTTTTTCGACGAGATTCTTGGACAAGAAACTTGTCCCGGCCGAGTGTACACACGCTCGTTTCAAAGAACCCGCGGTTCTTTGAATGGAGCGTACGCGGTGACGTCATCGACTACGACGAGCATGCGCTCGTCACATTCGATGCCGTCGCCGCCATCTTGGTATACCCTACGTATGCCTATGAAGCTACCGCGCATGCGTCTAATTCATTTCGAACATGCGCGTGCTTCCGGGAGGACAGGTAAGTGTACACACACTCACTTTTCTCGTCGAGAAACATGCCGAGGAGAATCTCGACGAGAAAATAGAGAGCAGATTCTCTATTTTCTCGTCGATGTTTCTTGTCGGTTTTCTCGACGAGAAACACGATAGCCGCGTACACACGACCGATTTACTCGGCAAGACCTCTCTGCCAGCAAGTTTCTTGCTGGTTCTTGCCGAGAAAATCGGCCGTGTGTACGAGGCCTTAGTCTGAATACATGAAAATGGTCTGGCCCAACATCAGCTTGCAGAGAGCTTGAAAGGTTTATTAGGAGTATGTTCCTGTGACCCCAAAATTTCATTACCAAATGCAACCCTTTGATTTGTAAAATAATGACACACTCGCACTTTGGCTCCTAGCATAAATATAATAAACACTCAAAGTTATAAAGATGGCTCAGCTCAATGACCTGCCATCAAAAAGATTTTGGGAGGTGAATGGTAGCATGACATACCAGGAAAATAATCAGACACATTTTTATTGGACAGCAGCTAAAAACAGACTTAAAAGAGACTTGTACTAAAATAAAATAAATACAGGGGTTGACCTTCTATCATATGGTCAAAACCTATATATCTTGGATATTGACTTATAAAAAGCTGGCCAGTATACTAAAAGACAAAATTACGTTTAGAAAAAGATATGGAACCCCTGGGTTGAATTCAGTGCTGGTACTTGAAATCATAGCTTTTAGGCCTTATTTCTTTCCGGCTTCAGAATGGGACACTGCATGTTCTTTTTCACCTTCCTGTTATTTCTTCCCCCTTCTGGCCCATCTTGCTTCTTGCCTTGGGTTCTTTCATGTGAACACCATGCCTCCATCAATGTGATCATGGCTAGTTCAGTTGTCTTAGCAATCCATCCAATAAATCTTTAAGACTATATTGTCTCGGAGTTATATTTGGTTGTTGTCACAACCTTACCTCTATTTGAATTATACAAAATCTGAATAAAAATAGTTGAAAGAAAAAAAATACAAGGGTTTTAACTGAAGACCACCTAATAAGAATATCAGTAGCCTGGCTCGGTCAGACTACACGACTTTTTTAACCACTTGCTTACTGGGCACTTAAACCCCCTTCCTGCCCAGGCCAATTTTCAGCTTTCAGCGCTGTCACGCTTTGAATGACAATTGCGCGGTCGTGCGACGTGGCTCCCAAACAAAATTGACGTCCTTTTTTCCCACAAATAGAGCTTTCTTTTGGTGGTATTTGATAATCTCTGTGGTTTTTATTCTTTGCGCTATAAACAAAAAAAGAGCGACGATTTTGAAAAAAAAAACACAATATTTTTTACTTTTTGCTATAATAAATATCCCAATTTTTTTTTAAAATGTTTTCCTCAGTTTAGGCCGATACGTATTCTTCTACATATTTTTGGTAAAAAAATCGCAATAAGTGTTTAATGATTGGTTTGCGCAAAAGTTATAGCGTCTACAAAATAGGGGATAGTTTTATAGCATTTTTATGAATTTTTTTTTTTTTTACTAGTAATGGTGGTGATCAGCGATTTTATTGTGACTGCGACATTATGGCGGACACATCGGACACTTGACACCATTTTGGGACCAGTCATTTTTACAGCGATCAGTGCTATAAAAATGCACTGGTTACTGTAAAAATTACACTGGCAGGGAAGGGGTTAACACTAGGGGGCGAGGAAGGGGTTAAATGTGTGCCCTGGGAGTGATTACTACTGTGTGGGGGAGGGGACTGACTGGGGGAGGTGACCGATCGGTGTCCCTATGTACAAGGGACACAGCATCGGTCTCCTCTCCCTGACAGGACATGGATCTCTGTGTTTACACACAGAGATCCACATCCTTGTCTGTGTACCGGCCGATCGCGGGTGCCTGGCAGACATCGCCGCCGCCAGGCACGTGCATCGACATCTCAGTGACGCGCCGGGCGCGCGCCCCCCAGTGGCCGGAATAGGCGAGGCCGTCTATTGACGGCCTCCCGGATTTGTAGATCCACCTTGAGGCCGTCATTTGTATATGGCCCGGATCTCAAGAGGTTAGTTACTGTTCCAGAACAAGAAGGCAAAGTCAGGAAAAATAGCCTCCAAAATTTCACAGTACACATTTTCTTTAAAGTTCTTGCAAGTGCTAAGGTCCATAGTCGTAAGTGTGATCACTACTACGTTTGCCCTGTTCAGTGAGCAATTACATTTTCGAAAGCACGCTGGAAGATCTATCATTTCTCCCATCCTTGTTAAATAGCATGGATGGGGGAATGTCCCTTGCTGACACCTGTGGCTGTCAAAATACCTGAACCATAGCTGCATCCAATTGGATGCAACCACTTTTCATTAAACAATTTTCTGCCTAGCGCCATCGATTTTTAGACTGAGGGAGGTAGGGTAATTCAAATTTTGGATACAAAAACCAGGTGCCAAACCAAAATATGAAAAAGTCATCAGGAACTGTCCAAATTGTGCTTCATTTTGGGGCATCCCAATACTTTCCATGCCACCACTGCGAACACAATTTTTAACATCAGCACCATATTAAGAGTTCACTCACAGGCAATAACAACCATGCAAAGGGCCTTACTTTCATGTACTGTAGAAATATGGCATGTCACTGCACATGCCCTACAAATGATCACAATTAGAAGAACCAGCATAGGCATGCCTTTAAAAATCAGCCTAAAATTATAATTTTCATATACATTACATTCATTTTCTAAAAGTGAAGGTTTCAGGCCACTTACACAAACCTGCATACTTCAAAAGACAACAGATATTTAACATTCAATCACTTTTAAAGCAATTTGATTGAACGAGCTGACAGACTTTGAAAAAATTCTTCCTTCTGGGTGGCAACAAAGAGCCCCATTGAAGCAAGCAATTTAACTGATCTGAACACTGATAGTGATGATCAAGCTGCGTAGAAGTCAACTTGACAGGGATAATCAGCGCATCAAACCATTAGCAATGCCCCTTACCATATTAAAAACTTTTTCCAATGTGCTGGAAGACTGCACTGCAAGCATACATCAAATGTTTCCTTTTCTATAAAAGTAGAATCTTTCACTTCTACTATTCAACACTATAAAAGAAACTCAGATTTTAATAATATTGACCGGCGAAGCTAGTCTATGTTCCTATGATTAAACCAAAAAAAGTGCACTAAAAAAAGGCAAATGCCCCTAAAGACACTTCAGCAATAAAACTATGATACCTAAATGTATGTATGTCAAATTTTTTTTTTTTTTGGGATAGAGTGGGAAAAATCAAAAAAAAACTTTTCATTGCTTTCTGTGTCCCAGCTGGGAGGGACTTATACTCACTGTCTATCCAGTTGACTATTGTATCTGGTACAGAAAGTAATGAAAGATCCAAAATGTTTTAGATGTCAAGGGAATAGGAGGTGAGGGAAATCTTCCAATGGGTAAATCCATTCTATTGCAAGCTATCAGAGGATATACAGTCATTGCCTAAATTGTTGGCACCCCAATTTTTTTTCAGAAAATCAAGTATTTCTCACAGAAAAGTATTGCAGTAGCACATGTTTGGCTATACACATGTTTATTCCCTTTGTGTGTATTGGAACAGAACAAAAAAAACGGAGGAAAAAAAGCAAATTGGACATAATGTCACACAAAACTCCAAAAATGGGCTGGTCAAAATTCTTGGCACCCTTAACTTAATATTTGGTTGCACACCCTTTGGCAAAAATAACTGAAATCAGTCGCTTCCTATAACCATCAATAAGCTTCTTACACCTCTCACCCGGAATTTTGGACCACTCTTACTTTGCAAATTGCTCCAAGTCTCTCTTATTGGAAGGGCGCCTTTTCCCAACAGCAATTTTAAGATCTCTCCACAGGTGTTCAATGGGATTTAGATCTGGACTCATTGCTGGCCACTTTAGAACTCTCCAGCGCTTTGTTGCCATCCATTTCTGGGTGCTTTTTGATGTATGTTTGGGTTCGTTGTCCTGCTGGAAGACCCAAGTTCTTGGACGCAAACCCAGCTTTTTGACACTGGGCTCTACAGTGCGACCCAAAATCCTTTGGCAATCCTCAGATTTCATGATGCCTTGAACACATAAAAGGCACCCAGTGCCAGAGGCAGCAAAACAACCCCAAAACATCATTGAACCTCCACCATATTTCACTGTAGGGACCTGTTCTTTTCTTTGTAGGCCTCATTCCGTTTTTGGTAAACAGTAGAATGATGTGCTTATTGGAAGGGCGCCTTTTCCCAACAGCAATTTTAAGATCTCTCCACAGGTGTTCAATGGGATTTAGATCTGGACTCATTGCTGGCCACTTTAGAACTCTCCAGCGCTTTGTTGCCATCCATTTCTGGGTGCTTTTTGATGTATGTTTGGGTTCGTTGTCCTGCTGGAAGACCCAAGTTCTTGGACGCAAACCCAGCTTTTTGACACTGGGCTCTACAGTGCGACCCAAAATCCTTTGGCAATCCTCAGATTTCATGATGCCTTGAACACATAAAAGGCACCCAGTGCCAGAGGCAGCAAAACAACCCCAAAACATCATTGAACCTCCACCATATTTCACTGTAGGGACCTGTTCTTTTCTTTGTAGGCCTCATTCCGTTTTTGGTAAACAGTAGAATGATGTGCTTTACCAAAAAGCTCTATCTTGGTCTCATCTGTCCAAAAGACGTTTTCCCAGAAAGATTTTGGCTTACTCAAGTACATTTTGGCAAACTGTAGTCTTGCTTTTTTTATTTCTCTGTGTCAGCAGTGGGGTCCTCCTGGGTCTCCTGCCATAGCATTTCATTTCATTTAAATGTCGACGGATAGTTCACGCTGACACCGATGCTCCCTGAGCCTGCAGGACAGCTTGAAATTTCTTTGGAACTTGTTTGGGGCTGCTTATCCACCATCCGGAATATCCTCCGTTCCAACCTTTCATCAATTTTTCTCTTCCGTCCACACCCAGAGTGATTAGCTACAGTGCCATGGGTTGCAAACTTCTTGATAATGTTGCGCACTCTGGACAAAAGGCAAATCTAGATCTCTGGAGATGGACTTGTAACCTTGAGATTGTTGATATTTTTTCCACAATTTTGGTTCTCAAGTCCTCAGACAGTTCTCTTCTCCTCTTTCTGTTATCCATGCTTAGTGTGGCACACACAGACACACAATGCAAAGACTAAGTGAACTTCTCACCTTTTTATCTGCTTTCAGGTGTGATTTTTATATTGGCCACACCTGTTACTTGCCCCAGGTGAGTTTAAAGGAGCATCACATGCTTGAAAAAATCTTATTTATCCACAATTTTGGTTCTCAAGTCCTCAGACAGTTCTCTTCTCCTCTTTCTGTTGTCCATGCTTAGTGTGGCACCCACAGACACACACACACACACACACACACACACACACACACACACACACACACACAATGCAAAGACTAAGTGAACTTCTCACCTTTTTATCTGCTTTCAAGTGTGATTTTTATATTGGCCACACCTGTTACTTGCCCTAGGTGAGTTTAAAGGAGCATCACATGCTTGAAAAAATCTTTTTTATCCACAATTTTGAAAGGGTGCCAAGAATTTTTTATCTGCCCATTTTTGAAGTTTTGTGTGACATTATGTCCAATTTGCTTTTTTTCCTCCCTTTTTTTGTTTTGTTCCAATACACACAAAGGGAATAAACATGTGTATAGCAAAACATGTGTTACTGCAATACTTTTCTGTGAGAAATACTTGATTTTCTGGAAACATTTCTGGGGTGCCAACAATTTCGGCCATGACTGTATCCCCTTGTGTTGGAGAGATCTCCATTGCGGTGGGAAAGAAGTTAAGGGAAATGACCATGACAGAACAGACAAAAAAAGTACCTGTCAAGGGTTTGAAACATTCCCTCTATCCAGAAAGATAAAAAAGAAACGTTTTGGCTTTACGTACACCTAAGTCCTACTAAATTACTATGAATTAGAGCTTTTTCATTAGTTCAAGACATTTGAGTTTTAAGAATTCCATAAAATATGTTTGAGAAAAGAAAAAAAAATGCTGCTGAGAATGTGCAGGACACCCAGTTTAAACAGGAATGTAAAAAAGTTAATTAATATAAATAGGTGCCCTGTAGAACACTGTATATAGAAATAAACAAATCATAAAATAAACTTGGCGTATTTGCAGTATTTACCTCGGAATGCATTTAGTTTTAAACCTCTAAACAAATTGAAATGGGGTCCTATATCTTATGATCTGGACATTCCACACTCCAGACAGCTCACAGACTCTGAATTATCTCAGCACCAAAACTGACATTACCTTTGAATGTTGAAAACATATCTTTGGGGGGAAAAAAAAGAGTAGGAAAATAGCAGATTGGAAACAGGCATTATTTTGTATTTATTTTTCTCACTTAAAAGGAAGTTTATTTCCTGAGCTGGAAATTCCACCCTGTGAACACACTTCAAGAAAAGGCTTCTTATGGATTTTGTAAATTGTATGGTGGAAATATGAAGCTTTTTTTAAGAGCTGAAAACAATGTCAGGAAAAGGTTTTTGACACTTGTTTAGGGTTTACTAAAGAAAATAGAACTTTATTATATTTAACTGCCAAAAATACTTCCATGGGAAAAGTAAGAGCTTGGAGTCATTGCACTTTGGCAATTCTTGTCATAGTGATACACAGACCTTATTGGACTAGCCACTGACCCAACTACAGGGTCCCTCAGAGCTGCCTACAACATGCTCCACACATCTCAATTTGTTGGTATGGTATATTCCTGTCAAACACCTTTGATAACGGATATGGTTCTCCTTAAAGCATTATTAAATGGGGTATTTTAACTGGGCTTTAGCATCTTTTCTAAGCCCCAAATAAAAAAACAGCATGCAAGAGCATGGGGTGCTAATGGTAGGTACAATATGCAGTAGAAACCACAGAGGCAAGAAGTGATGTGAATGACTCAAATATTGATTAAGCTTAACCCATTGGTGCCGAGCGTATGCAAATAGGTGCCCCCACTGGACTGGGCATTTCCCTTTGGGGTGGCATATTTGCATATGTACCTTTGTGCTGCGGCGAGCTTCCAGCACAGAGACCAGGGTCTCACCTAGAGCCCCGGGCCCTGTATTAGCGATCAGGACCCAGAACTCCCAATTCTGTTTACAATTTCTCTTTTATTATTTATAATTTTAGACAAAATATACAAAAAAATACATTAAACACTTGTAGAATTGGGTATTATGGTAAATTAACAAAAAACAGTCAATATATTAGAGATACATCTTCATCGATCTGTATCTTTAAGTCTTTGTTACACCCATTACGTCCCCTTTAGACCATATAAAGCTATAGGTTCATATTTTAAACATTGAGCCGACACCATTTCTTAGGACCAGATTTTACGGTTTAAAACAAAAGACAATTGCATTAAATCCCCTTACACATATACTGCCCCAAAGGATCAATATATTTCCATAGTCATTGGTTTCATCTCTACCTATCTATTGATAAGAGGTTGTATCTTTTACCCCAATTGTAACCTATAGATCTTATATTTGAAGGTTATCTTTATGCTATTCTCTCTTTATCAATATCCATATCCCACCTACAAGAAAGATTCCACAAAGACAAATGTAGCAGAGGTTCTAGATTCTTCCCATTGTTGCCATATTTTCGGGATTAGTTTACTTGATTTATCTTCTATTAAAGTAATTTATTCCAAGGATTGCATCTCGCTCATTTCACATAGCCATTCTGCTATTGTGGGGCATTTGGTTTTTCGCCAATTTTGAGCGATTATTGACTGTGACGCTATTAGCATATGGTGTAAAATTTCCCCCTTAATGGGTTTTATTGATCCTGGAATGATTGATAATACTGAGGTACAGATATGTCATAGTATATTACATTTTGTTATCTTCTGATAGATATGAAATATCTTTAACTGAAAATCTAACACCAATGGGCAATAATACCAGATATGTGCCATTGTACCCCTTTCTTTAAGACATCTGCAACATGTTTCCCGATTACTCCCATTTATATTATTTAAGTGCACTGGGCACCGATACCACCTTGTCATAATTTTACAATTTCTTTCTTGGTGTTTGGCGGATAATGATAATTTATGTGTCAAAAGAAACGTATTTTCCCAGTCTAACAACGAAATCAGCATCTCTATTTCAGCTTTCCATTTTTTCTTGTATGATAATTCTGTAAGGGGACTAGTAGGCAGTAGGAGGAACTCCCAATTATGGGTCACCTGATCGCTGTGATAGACTCTTAGTGATCAGTCACTGTGAAGCCTGCCCCCGTGTTTTCTCTCTATGAATTGAGGAGAGAGATACTTTGTATCACTCCCTCTCTCCTTGCACAGGAAAAACTTATATACACATATACATTATGTATATATATATATATTTCACACACACCCACATATACAATTTGTATACTGTATATGAATATACAAGTGTACATATTTACATAGAGACATTATACATAAAAAGTATAATACATATCTACATACACCCATTGATAAAACATATTTAAGTGGGAACATGTTACAAAATTAAAAGTTTAACTCCTGTTATGCAATATATTATTTTGATTTTAAGGCATAATATTTTGATTTACCGCCATATAATTTCAACTGCACACTAAAAAAAAACAACCTATGTACAGAAATACATACATACATACACAGAAATAATTCTGTGTCTCCTCAGTGTATTAAAGTGAGCCATACAATCCCATTGGTTACCCTCAGAACACTTAGGCGATAAATATTATGGAATAATTATTATTTGAGCATGAATTTCTCACACGCTTTCCTGACCTCTATTTAGTGTGCTCACTTCAACAAAACCTGCCTGGCCTTGTGTGCTTTTTTTAAACACCTACTTTCAGTACACTTCCATTACTGAACTAATATTAAACTTACACAACCCAAGATAGAACTCTATTTTCCTTTGCTGTCAAACACTATAATATCAGAAATTACATTTACAGAAAAGCATGCTTGAGATCCTCCTGAACCAAAGGCTGTGCAGCAGCTGACCACTATTCCGGTACTGCACTAAGAACAAAATATGCATTTCATTCAACTACAGAATCAAAAAAGTCAGTCCAAGGAAAAAAAACAGCTTCCTAGAAATTATATAACATCATCTGTGAAATGCTGGCTTTACTGCGTGAATGTATGCATTATATATATATATATATATATATATATATATATATATATATACACACATATATACACACACACACACACACACACACACACACACACACATATATATATATACACACACACACACACATTTATATATATACACACACACACACACATTTATATATGTGTGCGTGTGTGTACAGTGCATCCTTATGACAAGTGTCTACTAAGAGCATACACAATGTTATGTTTATCACCAGTTTTAAAAAGAAGAATTCCATCATGCAAGCACCTTCAAAGTATTCCTGGGGAAAAGCATAGACCACCAGTGTTGTGATGGTCCTAACCGTGATTTCACATGGATTCACTTATAAACAACATGTGGCTTGCAAAGCTAATTAGCATTAGACAAGTCACACTGACAATGGGAAGCCAGGAAAGGTCAACACACTGAAGAGTGGTTCAAGCATTCCCATCCCCACAAAGACAATGACAGCAGCCCAACTCTTCCAAGTCATGGATGTATATTCTGGTAAAGTAGCATTTTGTGATCGAAACAAGCAATATCCTCATTCTAATTGGGAGCACACAACAATACAGAGTTCTGGATAGCACAATGCAACAATTCTATAGGTGCAATGGGTGGAATAAGATCCCATTCAATAGAACCCATGCTGTATAAGAGCTAGTTTGCCTTATTTTGGCTAAGTGATTATACAGTATCTCACAAAAGTGAGTACACCCCTCACATTTTCGTAAATATTTTATTATATATTTTCATGTGACAACACTGAAGAAATTACATTATGCTACAATGTGAAGCAGTGAGAGTGTACAGCTTGAATAACAGTGTAAATTTACTGTCCCCTCAAAATAGCTCAACACATATCCATTAATGTCTAAACCACTGGCAACAAAAGTGAGGACACCCCTAAGTGAAAATGTCCAAATTGGGCCCAATTAGCCATTTTTCCTCCCCTGTGTCATGTGACTCAGTGTTACAAGGTCTCAGGTGTGAATGGGGAGCAGGGCATGTTAAATTTGGTGTCATCAATCTCATACTGTTCACTGGAAGTTCAACAACACAAAAATAAATTGTTGCTCTACATAAAGATTAGCAAGATAAGAAGAAGATTGCCAAGACCCTGGAACTGATCTGCAGCACAATGGCCAAGACTATACAGCGGTTTAACAGGACAGGTTCCACTCATAACAGGCCTCTCCATGATTGACCAAAGAAGTTGAGCGCACGTGCTCAACGTCATATCCAGAGGTCGTCTTTGGGAAATATACGTATGATTGTTGCCAAAATTGCTGCAGAGATTGAAGGGGAGGGGGGTCAGCCTGTCAGTGCTCAGACCATCTGCTGCACACTGCATCAAATTGGTTTGCATGGCTGTCGTCAAAAAGAAGGAAGCCTCTTCTAAAGATGATGCACAAGAAAGTCCACAGTTTGTTGAAGACAAGCATACTAAGGACATGGATTAATGTCATGTGGTATGTTGGGACCAAGATAAACTTATTTGGTTCAGATGGTGTCAAGCGTGTGTGGTGGCAACCAGGTTAGGAGTACAAAGACAAGCGTGTCTTGCATACAGTCAAGCATGGTGGTGGGAATGTTGTGGTCTGGGGCTGCATGAGTGTTGCCGACACTGGGGAGCAACAGTTCATATAGGGAACCATGAATGCCAACATGTACTGTGACATACTGAAGCCGAGTATGATCCCCTCCCTTCGGGGACTGGGCTGCAGGGCAGTATTCCAACATGATATTGACCCCAAACACACTTCCAGGATGACCACTGCCTTGCTAAAGAAGCTGGGGGTAAAGGTGATGGACTGAACAAGCATGTCTCCAGACCTAAACCCTATTAAACATCTGTGGGGCATCCTCAAAAGTCTCCAACATCCACTAGCTCTGTGATGTCGTCATGGAGGAGAGGCAGAGGACTCCAGTGGCAACCTGTGAAGCTCTGGTAAACTCCATGCCCAAGATGGTTAAGGCAGTGCTGGAAAATAATGGTGGCCACACAAAATATTGACACTTTGGGCCCAATTTGGACATTTTCACTTAGGGGTGTACTCACTTTTGTTGCCAGCGGTTTAGACATTAATGGCTGTGTGTTGAGTTATTTTGAGGGGACAGCAAATTTACACTGTTATACAAGCTGTACACTCACTACTTTACATTGTAGCAAAGTGACATATCTTCAGTAAAAAAAGTATAAGTTCACCCTTTGGAGCACATTACACCCATTTAAGGGTGTAAATGCACCACCTTCCACATTTTAGAACAGCGTGGCTGTGCGGGACTCCACCATCACAGCTGCATCATTCATTCAGAGGAATCTGTCCATTAACAGAGCAGCATATAGGCAGAGTTGGTGCACTTCACTAGGGACCTTGCTGTCTAACCCAAAAGAGCCAGCCAAGCTCCAAATGGCTCAGTGCACCAAGATGGCACCACAAGACCTGAGATCAGTGAATCAAAGCACGACAACACTAGATCCACAGAGCAGGCGAGTATTCTTTCTGAGGAGGACCCAATGTCACAGGTAGGAGGGGATGGGTAGGTGAAAAATTGGATGGGGGAGTGAAGGCCCACTTTACACTTCAGAAATGTTTACAATATGGAAACCATGGGTAATGTCTATGTTTATCGGACAAAATAATTTCACTATCCTTTTGTATGCTGCAGAACTTACTAGTGTTATTATCATTACATGTATTTATATAGCGCCAACAATTTATGCAGCACTTTACCTATATATTGTATATTCACATTCGTTCCTTCCCTCAAGAAGCCTGCACTCTAAACTGGCCCTAGTAAGTGTATGTATGAATGTGAGGGGCTCTAGACAGGCGCCAATTAACCTACCAGCATGTCCAGAAAACCCATGAAGGCACAGGAAAAACATGCAAACTCCAGGTAGGTATGACCATAGTTGCTTTGTTTAGAACTAGTCTGGTATGGTAGTCTGCAAAATCACAGACCTAAATAGGCTAAATAGATTTTTATTTTAGTCTCTCACGTGCAGCCAATGTTTGGGTACTCTGGTAGTCATGGGCTCGCTGTCAGAATTTAATAGCCGATAGTAAAGATTATTCTATTCACATTACATCAGAATATATGGTGGAAATCTTAGTGTATGGCCAACAACCAAAAGTAAAGATTTAGCTTCCTAGAAACTTAGATGAGCTATATTTTATATCTGTAGATTTTACCCCATCACTGTTCATTATTATAGGAGATTTTTACTATTGCCTTTTTTTTTTTTTTTTTTAACCTGCAAATGAAAGAAACCAGCTTTTTATAAACATAAATGTGTTACAGTGTTTCAAAATCTACAATCTTGTTTCTATGAATACATTTTCTATTTATGCATGCACATAGAAGGCAGCCATATTTGATAAATTACATACACAGGATCCACTTCCTTTCTAAACGTTGTTCCCCCTAGTGGCTAACCTACAAATCTCTAGAATTTCAACAATAACAAAAAAAAGGGATGAGCGGGCATGTAAAAATGCCACCTGTAATTACTAGAAGGTAAACATTGCATTAATAACAAAAGACATGTGCACATTTAAACAACACTACTCTTTCCCTTTAATATGTGATAAGATTTGCTTAGCAAGTTAAACTTGCACTCTGTAAATAAGTGTGTATAAAGATTTTGGAAAATTTCCCAACAGTTTTAAAACAGAAATAAACATAAATCCTGGACATTCAGTGGCCCCTGACAGCTTCAGCTAGTTTAGATTCAAGGCATGAAACAGCCACAAGCAATGTTTCTTCAACAACAATCACGAATGCATGCTAACAGCCTCGTTTACAAGGGCATCCCTGTGTGCACATACAGTAAGTGATTTGAAACATTCTAATTAATGAGTTCACTTCTCCAAACAAGGCCCGCTAGCGGAATAAAACTAAAAAGGACAATTTGTTGCACATGTACCTACAAGCTTTTCGATTCAATTTGTGTGTATACACCAACATCAAGCAATTACATTGCGTGACAAAAAAATTGATACTTTTCAAACAACAAAAGTACAATTCCCATGAAAGTAATATGTGTCAGCAGTATTAGTTCATGAACATTCATCATTTCAGACTATGGCCATAAAGGGTCACAAAAGCGACAGCAGGTATGACAATATATCCATCAGAAATTTACAAGAATATTTGAGGTTGAGGTCCAAGGTCATCTGATGACTGCACATTATATTTATAAAAGCTGAGGAAACGGTTCTTTCCAAAAGACGAGAACTATCCCAAAATGGTATGGTCTCCTTTACTCTCTGGAAGGATAAAACAAGCAATCAGTTTTGTCACTTTAGGCAAGTTCTCCTGTACTGTGAAGAACATATTTTCCTTGTGTTTTAATATACTCATAAAACAGCAGATATCCCAGTACAAGTCAAACTTGCTGATAAAAAGTGAACTCCAGGCAAGCCCCCTACATACAACCTATATGCACCTCATCTGTCTCACAATATCACATCTCTGCGGCAGGGTATGTGGAGTTTTTTTTGCTCAGGGGCAGAATTGCTGGTAAGCAACCTGCACATGCAAGATATCCTACTTCAGGGGCAGCATCGCTGGTAAGCAATCGGCAAAGTGCTCTCCTACTCATTGGGGGGTTGCATTTCTAAAGGAAAATAGTCTGCCTGATTTGCAAGAGAAATTGCACTTTGCAAGGGGATTTTCCTCAGAATTTAGTTTCAGAGTTGAACAGCCTATTTGACTTTAGAAAATTGCGATCATTATTTGTTTTAAGTAAACCAACCCCTCTGTCTGATAGATGCAATATTGCAAGGCTATGCTTGGGAGCCACTGACAGACTGCCAACATAACAGCGGGGCAGGATACCCAGAAGTGTTGGATTAAAAAAAAAAAAAAATCTGATGCCTGGATCTTTGCAGCTGTTAAATAAAATCATTGCCCAAAGTGGGCAACTGTAGCTATACATTAATAAAAATATCATAAAAAAACAACAACCTGTAGCTATACTTATACATGCATTACTTTCATTTTTAATATGACACTATTCAGTATACTCTTTAAAGCAGAGTTCCACCCATAAAATGAACTTTACAGTATTCAACAGCTATAGCAACAACATTTGGAAATTATATATATTTTTTTTACTTACTCATTTAGAACTGTAGCTATGGGGTCCCTTGTAATCTGCCTCTTCCTCTCCATGACGTCATTTCCCTCGGCGCCTGTGCGCGCTAGTGCTCCTGGGAGATGTGTGTCATCATTTCCCAGGAGTCAGTGGGCAGCCCCGAGGGCTAGAAATGCAGTATTTCAAAACGGTAAGTGACGTGGGCAAAGGTGGATTTAAGCGCCATTTATATATATCTATATAAAAAAAAACTAAAGAGTTTTCACAATAAAGTCCAATAGCATGGTTTGTGGCATAAAAGAAAATCTCACCTGCACTGCTCCCTCTCTGCAATGTGGTGATTTACAGTGTTCCGTGTACGTGTGTGTGTGTGTGTGTGTGTGTGTGTGTGTGTGTGTGTGTGTGTGTGTGTGTGTGTGTGTGTGTGTGTGTGTGTGTATATATATATATATATATATATATATATATATATATATATATATATATATATATATATTAGGCTTATCCTGGTTACCATCACTGGGGGGGGGGGCACTTCTGACACCGTCGCCCGTTGTGATGGCAACCTAAAGAAGTTTCCTGTGCCGCTAGGTGTGCTTACTGAGCATGCGCAAGAATGGGCGGTGCATGCTGGTTATACAGCATCATCGTATCCCGGAAGTTTATGCTTGTGGGCTTTGCCTGCCCACAAGATGGGAATGCCCGAGCAGGATAAATATAAGGTAACTTTTTTTAATAAAATATTAAAGTGGTTGTATACCCTCTAATACAACTTGCACCTACAGGCAAGCCTACATTAGGGCTTACCTGTAGGTGCTTGCAATATCTCCTTAACCTACATGGTTAAGGAGATATTTGCAAAAAATCGGGCACCGATGTCTATTGCGCATGCGCTCCGTAGACAACGGCGCAGGCGCACTGAGCGCACTTTCCCTTGAATGGGAAAGCCGGAAAGCGTGCATGCGCGGGGATCGTGCCGGGCCGCGCGCATGCGCGGGAGTGACGTCATCGTCGCTCCGGCCAGTCACAGCGCCGGAGCGGCGATACTCTGGGTATCATGGCAGCGGCAGAGGAGAGGAACGAGGGTCGCTTTGGGGGCTTTGATCTAAGGTAAGTAATTCATAATGAGCTAGTATGCTAGTCATACTAGCTCATTATGCCTTTGTCTTGCTGTTTTTTGTTGTTGTTTTGGGTATACAATCGCTTTAAATAAAGCTTAGAAACTGTATTTACAAGACTAACCAATGCTAAATATACATAATATTATAGCAAGAGATCGATTAAAGAAAAAAAAAAAAAATCATATATGTGGTTGGAACGCCACTTTAAGACAGGTTTCTTTATACGAAATGAAATGAACCTCCTATGTATCCAAGTTTTACGGTACTGATACTGAAGGGATTCTCACATGATACAATACAGAGTTAAGCCCCTGCAGCAACCACGATCTCTAGAGCCCTGTACACACGATCAGTTTGACTGATGAAAACTGTCCGATGGATTGTTTTCATCAGACAAACCGATCGTGTATGGGACCCATCAGTCTTTTTTCCATCGGTTTTAAAAAATAGAACATGTTTTAAAATTATCTGATGGCAATTTCCGATCGTCTGTGGGGAAATCCATCAGATAAAAAACCCAAGCATGCTCAGAATCAAGTCGACACATGCTCAGTAGGGATGAGCTTCGTGTTCGAGTCGAACATACGTTCGACTCGAACATCGGCTGTTCGATCGTTCGACGAAGATCGAACGATTTGGGCCGTTCGCGCCAAATTCGAGTGACGCGAACGGCCCACAATGCACTACGCCATCGCAGTGTCATCCAGGCGCTGTGATTGGCCAAGCATGCACTGTGACCCCGCATGCTTGGCCAATCACAGCGCCGGCAGCGAGGAGAGCAATGATTGGCCACAGGCAGGATGCCTGTGGCCAATTATTGCTGAGGGTGTTTAGTACACGCCCCACACTATAAAAGGCCGCCAGCACGGCAGCCTAGTGTAGTGTGTTCCGGAGCAGGGAAAGAGCAGCATAGGCAGGGACAGTGACATTTATTTCTTTATTGCTTAACCTGGATTCCTTTAGTTTAGGGAAAGAGAAGGATAGGTAGGGAGAGTGTCAGTGTGTTTTACTGTTCGAGTCCTTGTTTCTAGGGACAGGGAAGGACAGTGAGTGAATTCTCCTTGTGCTATAGTGTGCTTTAAAAAAAAAATGTTTCTAGGGACAGAAAACTATAGGTAGGAAGAGTGTCAGTTTCTTTCACTGTGATAATCCTTGTTTCTAGGGACAGGGAAGGACAGTGAGGGAAATTCTCCTTGTGCTATAGTGTGCTAAAGCATTGATCATCAACCGTCTTTAAAAAAACATTTTTTCTAGGGACAGAAAACTATAGGTAGGAAGAGTGTCAGTTTCTTTCACTGTGATAATCCTTGTTTCTAGGGACAGGGAAGGACAGTGAGGGAAATTCTCCTTGTGCTATAGTGTGCTAAAGCATTCCTCATCAACCATCTTTGAAATCCTTGTTTTTTGGACAGTCAGGGAAATTGTCGTTGTGCTATTCTGTGCGAAAGCAATCATCCTCAAACATATTTAGAAATCCTTAAGTAAAGGGACAGAGAAGGACACCTGAAGGTAGCCCTTATTGCTTTTTTCCCATCTCCCTGCAGGCCATCTATTAGAATGTCTGGAAGGCAAACAAGGAGAGGCAGACAGTCAGGAGGCAATAAAAGAGGGCAAGCAGGCTCTGTGTCTGGGGGCAACAGTGCTGGTCGTGGACGCGGTGCATTGTCATCAGCACATGGCCATGGGACACGCTTGTCCTTCTTTTCGGCAGCTGGACATGTTGAGCCACATCATGCCGAAGACTTGGTAGAGTGGATGACCAAGCCCTCCTCCTCCTCCTCATCCTCTCTCACCCAGGCTCAGGGTACTGGCAAAGCAGCTGCCAAAGCGTCCTCTTCCCTGGTATCAATGTCAGACTCATCATCAGTCACTCCTTCCCTAGACCCACCATGTCCTCCTCCTGAGGAGTCCCCCGAACTGTTTGAGCACAGTGTTGGGTACATGCTCCAGGAGGATGCCCAGCGTTTCGAAGGGTCTGATGATGAAACCCAGCTACAGGAAGGCAGTAGGGTGAGAGCAGACAGAGGGGATGCTCAAGAAGGACACCAATCTGGCAGTCATGTTCCAGCAGCTGCAGCATACTGCCAGATTGGCTCCAGTGATGAGGAGGGAGGGGATGATGAGGTCACTGACTCCACGTGGGTGCCTAATAGGAGAGAGGAGGAGGAGGAGGAGGAGGATGAGGAGGAGGCACATCTCCAACGAGGCAGGATGCCCTTTGGTGGCCAGCGTAAGGGCAGTACACCGACGGAATCACACCGCAGAGCTCCGCCTGTGCAGGGCGCTGCCTCTGCCCGTCATTCAAAAAGTTCCTTGGTGTGGGCCTTTTTTGAGGCTAGTGCATCAGATCGCACAGCTGCTGTTTGTAACATATGTCTCAAACGTATATCGCGTGGCCAAAACATCACCCGCTTGGGCACCACATGCTTGACCAGACATATGTTGACCTGCCATGCAGCTCGTTGGCAAGCCTACCTTAAAGACCCACACCAAAGAACAAAGCGGACCTCTCCTTGCACCGCATCAGCTGGGATCTCCAACCCCACTATAACTTCAGTCCTCTCTGAAACATGCACTGAGAGGAATGAAGGTGTAGAATTAGGTGTGTCACAGCCAAGTACTTGCGGCCACTCTGCTAGCAGTACACCGACGTCCGATTCTAGCAGGCAAATTTCCCTGCCCCAGCTGCTGGACCGTCGAAAGAAGTTCACTCCCAGCCATCCACATGCCCAGCGCTTGAATGCTAGCTTGGCTAAATTGCTAGCGCTTCAACTGCTGCCTTTTCAGTTGGTAGACTCGGCCCCCTTCCGTGAGTTTGTGCAATGTGCGGTTCCTCAGTGGCAGGTTCCCAAACGCCACTTTTTCTCACGGAAGGCTATTCCGGCTCTCTACCGGCATGTGGAAGGCAATGTCTTGGCCTCGCTGGACAGGGCGGTCAGCGGTAAGGTGCATATTACCGCTGACTCATGGTCCAGCAGGCATGGACAGGGACGTTACCTTTCTTTCACGGCCCATTGGGTCACTCTTTTGGCAGCTGGGAAGGATGCAGGACAAGGTGCAGTAGTGTTGGAGGTTGTCCCACCGCCACGCCTCCAAAATGCTACTACTGGTTGTGACACACCTCTCTCCTCCACCCCCTCCTCTTCTTCTTCCTCCATGGCCTCTTCCTGTGGTTTGTCCTATGAACCAGCGGTGCTCCGTAGCCGTTCACGGGGCTACGCAAGTACGCAGGCAAAAAGATGCCATGCCGTGCTTGCGCTGGTGTGTTTGGGGGACAGAAGCCACACTGGGGCAGAGGTCCTGTCTGCTCTGCAGGGCCAGGCCGAGAGGTGGTTGACGCCACGCCAGCTTAAGCCAGGAATGGTGGTTTGCGACAATGGCACCAACCTCCTCTCCGCCCTTCGACAGGGACAACTGACCCATGTGCCCTGTGTGGCTCACGTCCTTAACCTGGTGGTGCAGCGGTTCTTGGGCAGGTACCCGGGCTTACAGGATGTCCTGAGGCAGGCCAGGAAAGTCTGTGTGCATTTCCGCAGATCTTATAATGCCAGTGCTCGCCTGGCTGAGCTGCAAAAGGAGTTGAACCTGCCCAAGAACCGCCTTATATGTGACATGCCCACCAGGTGGAACTCAACGTTGGCCATGCTGCAGCGGCTGCACACGCAGCAGAGGGCCATCAATGAGTACCTGTGCGACTACGGCACCAGGACAGGGTCAGGGGAGCTTGGTTTTTTTTCGCCACGCCAGTGGGGCATGATCAGGGATGCATGCACTGTCCTGGCACCATTTGAGGAGGCCACGAGGATGGTGAGCAGTGACAGTGCATGCATCAGTGACACTGTACCTCTTGTCCACCTGTTGGAGCACACGCTGCGTGGAATAATGGACAGGGCACTTGAGGCAGAACAGAGGCAGGAAGAGGAGGACTTCCTTGCCTCTCAAGGCCCCCTTTACCCAGACAGTGTTCCTTCTGTCCCACCCATCGCACAGGAAGAGGAGGAGGAGGAGGAGGAGGAGGAGGAGGAGGAGGAGGAGGAGGATTGTGTCAGCATGGAGGTGGAGGCTGGCACTCAGCATCATCAGCAGCAGTCTTTTAGGGATGATTTACAGTCCCAAGAAACCAGTGGACTTGTACGTGGCTGGGAGGAGGTGACTGCGGATCATGTCGTCCTTAGTGACCCAGAGGACTCCGGAGCGAATGCCTCAGCAAACCTACGCTGCATGGCCTCCCTGATCCTGCAAAGTCTGCGGAAGGATCCTCGTATTCTTCGGATCAAGGAGAGGGACCATTACTGGCTGGCCACTCTCCTTGATCCACGGTACAAGGGTAAGGTTGCGGACCTTATGTTACCGTCGCAGAGGGAGCAGAGGATGAGACAACTCCGGGAGGCCTTGCAGAAAGGTCTGTGCAACGCGTTCCCAGAGACTGGGAGGTTACAAACTCCTGGTCCTGGACAACGAGTTGCTGAGGCTTCGGCCAGTCAAAGAAGGAGCGGTGGGGAAGGTGGCCGTCTGACCGATGCGTTCAGACAATTCTTTAGTCCGCCGCCCCAAAGTATGATCGGTTCCAGCAACCATCGCCAGCGTCTGATAAACATGGTGCAGGAATATCTAGGGGCAAGGTCAGACTTGGACACCTTCCCCACCGAAAATCCTCTGGCTTACTGGGTCTTGAGGATGGACCACTGGCCAGAGCTTGCACAGTATGCAATTGAGCTACTGGCCTGTCCTGCATCCAGCGTTCTTTCGGAACGCACATTCAGTGCTGCTGGAGGATTTGTCACGGATCACAGGGTGCGCCTGTCCACCGACTCGGTTGATCGACTGACTTTCATCAAGATGAACCAGTCTTGGATCACCACCAGCTACCACACACCTGATGCTGATATAACAGACTAATTGATTTTAACATGTCACATCCCTTCAAGACTGATGCTGAGTGCCTGTGCTGTTATGTTGACTGGCTATCCTCCTCCTCCGAGTCCTCAATGATACGATTGATGATGATAGCTTGGAAGATCATTTTTGTTTATGGGTGCCGCCACCAGTGGCTAAGGCCCAATTTTTCAGCCCCTGTTTTACAGGGGCGTGTAATTACAATTTTTTTAGCAATAATTTGCCATAGGGCTCATTGCTGTGCTCCAAGTACAGTATCTGTGAGGGTTTGGAGTGTTGTGGCACCAGTGCCTAAGGCCCAATTTTTCAGCCCCTGTTTAACAGGGGCGTGTCATTACAATTTTTGAAGCAATACTTTGCAACAGGGCTCATTGCTGTGCTCCAAGTACAGTATCTGTGAGGGGTTGTAGTGTTGTGCCACCAGTGCCTAAGGCCCAATTTTTCAGCCCCTGTTTAACAGGGGCGTGTCATTACAATTTTTGAAGCAATACTTTGCAACAGGGCTCATTGCTGTGCTCCAAGTACAGTATCTGTGAGGGGTTGTAGTGTTGTGCCACCAGTGCCTAAGGCCCAATTTTTCAGCCCCTGTTCAACAGGGGCATGCAATTACAATTCTTGATGTAATAATTCACAGCAGGGCCCATTGCTGCACCCACCAAGAGTAACTCTGAGGGCTTACAGTGTTGTGGCAACGCCACCACCACCACCACCACGAAAGGCCCAATTTTTCAGCCCCTGTTCAAAAGGGGCATGTAATTACAATTCTGGATCTAATAATTCACAGCAGGGCCCATTCCTGCACCCACCAAGAGTAACTCTGAGGGCTTACAGTGTTGTGGCAACACCACCACCACCACCACGAAAGGCCCAATTTTTCAGCCCCTGTTCAACAGGGGCATGCAATTACAATTCTTGATCTAATAATTCACAGCAGGGCCCATTGCTGCACCCACCAAGAGTAACTGTCAGGGCTTACAGTGTTGTGGCACCAGCACCACCATCAAAGCCCCAATTTTTACTACCACTGTTCAACAATTATATGTAATTAAAATTCCTGATATAATAGTTGACAGCAGGGCGTTCCAGCACCAACCAAGAGTAACTGTGAGTGCTTACAGTGTTGTGCCAACACCAACAACTAAGGGGCCTATTTCTGCAGAGTATATACGGCAGGTCCCTACTTTCAAACATCCAACTTACAAACGACTCCTACTTGCAAACGCAAGAAGACAACAGGAAGTGAGAGGAAATCTACCCCTAGGAAGGAAAATTCTCTCCTGTAAGAATAAATATGGGAGAAAGGTGTCTCCTCTGTACTGATGCTTTATCAGCAATCCTTGTTTCAAGAAAAACACCACATTTCAAAAACAGGTGACATTGGGACGGAAAGTGAGGTGAAATGTTCTGAACAGGGGCACAGACAGCAAAACAAATGTTACAGGGGTGATAACCCTTACCTATGTTTTCCAAAAAGTTTAAAAATAGATTTTTGGGCTGGAGCTACACTTCAACAATGTACCTGTTCAAAATTACAAACAGATTCTACATAAGAACAAACCTACAGTCCCTGTCTTGTATGCACCGCCTGTATACGGCTGTTCAGAGTATATAGGGCCTTTTTTATTTTATGTGCGGGGTTCCCCTTAATATCCATACAAGACCCAAAGGGGCTGGTAATGGGCTGGGGTGGGGGGGGGGTGTGATGGGGTAGCTATGCCATTTTTCTTAAAGATTTTCATCCATATTACCGGGACCAGACATTACATTAAAGCCGCAAGCAGTTTTAAATGGCTTTTTTTTCCTTTAGAAGTGTCATTTTGTGCAGGGACAGTTCTAAACACGGGAAACACGTGGCACTTCACAGGCATACTTTAGACACCCCCCAGGTACGATATTTAAAGGAATATTTGACTTTTTTTTTTTCACTTTATGCATCATTAAAATGACTGCTCCCGAAAAACGACCGTTTTTAAAACTTCTTTTTGCATTGATACATGTCCCCTGGTGCAGAACCCGGGTTCCCAAACCCTTTTTAGGACAATAACATGCATAATAGTTGTTATAATTAGCACTTTAGAATTCGAACGTTCGCATCCATTGTATTTAATAGGGTTCTAATGTTCGTACGAACTTTCGGTCCGTTCGCGGGTTCTGGTGCGAACCGAACCCGGGGGTGTTCGGCTCATCACTAATGCTCAGTAGCATTGAATTTAATTTTTCTCAGCTCATCGGAGTGTTTTACGTCACCACGTTTGGAACGGTCGGTTTTTTGACTGATGGTGTGTAGGCAAGACTGATGGAAAACAGTTTCATCGGATTTCTGATGGACAAATCCATCAGACGAAAATCCATAGGATATCTGATCGTGTGTACAGGGCTTAGGTGTAAATAAGAATGCAATGCTTTGTGTTTTAGAGAATAATGAAATAAATGTTTTAAACCAATTTACAGAAATCTTTTGTGTGATCAAGTGTTTAAACAAGTAGGATGATGACATCTGCTAAAAGGAAAAAAATGCTACTGGGTACTTTATCATAAGAAAGGGAAACTTACAATTATTGCAGAGGGAGCTAAGAAACTTGCATACCTTAAATTTCATGGTCAAAATCCATGTTGGAAAAGTATTAATATCTGATGAAAGTTTTATACAAACCACTATGAATTGGCTGCAAAACGCTACTACTAACATTAACGCTGTACTCCATAGCAAATTATCCTCTTAAGACAAGACTAAATGTTGGCACACCGTCAATAAGGCTACAAGAAGGGGAATAATATGGTTGGCATTTTGTGTTTTTTCAAGCAAGTTATCCAAATGAATGCTCACAAACGAATGCAAGGATGGTTTTACTCTATGTGAGGCAAAGGCCATTTCAGCACAACACTTGTAATAATCAGCAACAGACAGTTCACAGCTGCACACAAATACAGACACGCTAGTACATTTCATGGTAATCAATACAGATTATACAACAAACTGCTCAATTTCACTAAATCACAGATGTATCAATTAAGAATGAAAGGAAAATAAACAATTTATCTAATCCCAAGAACAAAATGTTTCAGATCATAGCATACCAGTCTCTTGGTTTTCTTTTTTACCAACCCTTTTCCCTTTACACCTGGCGATCTTCCAGTAACACTTCCAAGCGCTCACTCACTTCACCGTGATTGTACTGTATTTAGGGACCTAGGTGGGCATGTATTATCTTGCAGTATAAACAGATTATTGAATGCCAATATCAGTGTGCGGCAGTTGCACCTCTCACTTAAAGAATATGTAAAGGTTTGTTTAAAAAAAAAAAATCATGTCATACTTAACTACTCTGTGCAGTTGGTTTTGCACAGAGTGGCCCCAATCCTCCTCTTCTGGGGTCCCTCAGCGGCGCTCCTGGCTCCTCCTCTTCTCGAAGGGCCCCGTTAGAGAGCCGATTTCCCTCGGGGCACTCGTGTGGCGCGCTCCTGTGTCCTGCTGCTGCGTCCATTGACACAGACAGCAGGACTCGGCCCCGCCCCGACTCCCACATCATTGTATTTGATTGACGGCAGCGGGAGCCAATGGCTGCGCTGCCATTAATCTTTCCAATCAGGTCAGGTCCCAAGACACCTGCGGGAGCCAGTGTGCTCTTCCCCATTGATGGAAAGACCGGGTTCAGGCAAGTAAAACGGGGGGCTCTGGGGGGCTGCTGCATCACAGGAGGTTTTTCACCTTAATGCAAAGAATGCATTAAGGTGAAAAAACCTTTAGGGTTTACAACCCCTTTAATCCTTGTTTGAAAGTGGGGACTATTTGGGAGTGGGAGCAGCACCAGGAGCTGCAAGAAAGAGTCAGAAAGAGCTTAGGGCAGTGTCAATTTGATTGTAGGTATTTTTCTGTGCTTGCAGAAAATGTACTTACCTAAAAAAGTAAACATGGCTACATCTAATGACTGTTGGGTGTCAATATAAAAAAATTATTCTTGGGTTTAGCTCTACTTTAAGAATACATTTTATTTTTTGGCAAATACCAATTGTCCACAGATCTCCATTTGGGTATTTGTAATAAACGAATGCAGTGGTGGGCAACCATCTCAGCATGCAATACTTAAATTTTAAAGCTCAAAAATAACTTAAAGTGGATGTAATATGGATGTCTATAGTGTTTACTTATCTCTCTCCAAAGCCCTGTGTCTTTATGCTGCTCCATTCTTTGGTTATCAGCATAACTTCTGACAATTGAGATAAAAGCAGCTGAAAAATTGTGTCAGGGAGGGGGCTATAAATAGATTAGCAGAGAGCTGGTCTATTCACAGCACAGCTCTACACATTCCTTCCTTCCTCTGCCTATATGAAATGGGGGTGTGTGCCTTTCCTCCAATCAGCGGTCACAGTGTATGCCAAGGCTACACCCCCAAAGCTGAAACAGGAAGAAAATCTAACACAATGTTCACTTTCTAAACAGTACATAAAGAAGACAGCAGATATACAATATAGAGAGATTTGTTTCACCCCTGTTTATCATCTGAGGCTATTAACCTCACTGGGTATATGAGAGGGTTTATATCCACTTTAAGTGGTAATAAATATAAAAAAATTATGCAGTATGTCACTAGCATCAGAGAGGAGAAGATACAAGGGAAAGGGCTCTTAAGTTCCCAATGTCTCCAGAGAACCTGTCACATTCTATTTACAAACATAACAAGGCCTTGTGATATATAAAAGTTCAGACCAAAACAAATGTGTAATAAAATTCAAATACGTAATAAAATAAAAACAAAACAAAAAAGCAGAACTAAAATATATTTTTATAATGCAAACAGTCTGAAATTGCAAGTTTAACCACTTCAGCCCTGGAATGACCAGGCCATTTTTTGCGATACGGCACTGCGTCGCTTTAACTGACAATTGCGCGGTCGTGCGACACTGTATCCTTTTTTTTCCACACAAATAGAGCTTTCTTTTGGTGGTATTTGATCATCTCTGTGGTTTTTATTTTTTGCGCTATAAACAAAAAATAGAGACCAAATTTTGAAAAAAAAACCTCAATATTTTGTACTTTTTGATATAATAAATATCTCTATTTAAAAAAAAAAAAAAGCAATTTTTTTCCTCAGTTTAGGCCGATATGTATTCTTCTACATATTTTTGGTAATAAAAATTGCAATTATTATTATTTTTTACTAGTAATGGTGGTGATCAGCGATTTTTATCGGGACTGCGACATTATGGCGGACAGATCGGACACTTTTGACACCGTTGCCAATTATACAGCGATGAGTGCTGTAAAAATGCACTGATTACTGTGTAAATGTCACTGGCAGGGAAGGGGTTAACACTAGGGGCGATCAAGGGGTTAAGTGTGTTCCCTCCTATGTGTTCTAACTGTAGGGCAATGGGACTGACTGGAGGAGATGACAGATCGTTGTTCCTAGCTAGTAGGAACACACAATCTGTCTCTCCTCTCCTCACAGAACAGGGATTTGTGCATTTACACACACACACACACACACACACATCCCTGTTCTGGCTCTCGTGGCCGTAATTGCGCGAGGCCGGTGGTCATCACCGCCACGACCATCGGCACCCCCACAGTACAGCAGCGCGTGCACGCGCACCTGCTATCCCTGATTAAAGGGCCAACGTACACCTACGACGGTTCACGGGAAAGTATATTGATGGCGGCTGGTCGGCAAGTGGTTAAAATTACGCACGAGTACATTTTTTCATTATTCATATTATTATATTCTCCATATGCTATCTTGCGTAGTTTGTTCATAACATTTAATAGGAGGTGATGGAGTGGTACTGAGGAAACAATTAAATTTTATTCTTAGCCAGAAATCAGGCATGTGATAGGGCAGTTTTTGATCCATTTGTTATAAAATACAGCTGTCAACAAATGAGAAGGGAGAACATATGACAGGACTTAGGGGCCACACTGTTCTGTGCAGTGATAGTTTGTCCCTAATGCAAATATAGTAACATAATGGGATACTGAGAGGGAGGCGTGGAAAGCCTTTGACCTTTAGGCCATGAAGCTTGCAAAACTGAAGCAAGCAGGTCAAAAATCCCAGACATCCAAGTAGAAGCTTGGAGATCTTCTGGAAAAGCCACACGACACACTGGGGCATATCTATAAAGCAGAGAATCTGACTTTCAGCAAACATTCTCTGCAGGCGAATCTTCTAGGTCTGGCCTTTAAAGAGGAAGTAAACTTCCATCTAAGTTTTTTTTTTTTTTTATATATTTTTTTTTTTAAAGAAAAAATTCCATTATACATAGGGCAGTCATTTCATTTGATCTAATACCCCTAGTCATCAACACAACAAAATTTTATCTCAATTCAAATATATCGCATCAGTCCAAATTCATAAACTTATATATACCATCATACAGAACGAACCAATCTGCCCATATCAAAACATAAACTTAAAATAGATCCGTCTATACTCTAGACTCAATCCCTTACTGTCCTAATTATACAAATTATCCACTTTACTTTAAACACTTTCACCATCAAGAAAAGAAAAAAAAAAAAAAGCTAACAAACAAACAAACCCCCCAAAGAAAAAAAAAACCCCAACCGACCCCGCCAGTAGGAAAGGGGGAGGTTTGGTAAATCACCAATCTTAAGTCGAGCCCACTGCAAATAGGGTTTCTCCTTCCACCGAAAATTTAAAGATATTCCAAGAAACCCAGGTTTGTAAATAAATCTCATATCGATTTTGTCCCAATAATACCATCTCTTCCATCTTATTTACCTCTTCAATTCTTATAAGCCATGCAGATATTGTAGGAGATCTCACATCTCTCCATTGCCGTGCAATACACGACCTAGCAGCATTAAGAAAATGCCGCAAGATTGATTTATTATATTCTTTCCCCGGTATGCTAGAAACGTGTAACAAAAAAAAAAGCTGGATCTTCAGGTAGGGTGTAATCTGTAAATTTCTGTGAAATTCGGTATACCTCCCTCCAGAAGTGTTCCAGCTTCGAGCATGCCCAAAAAATATGAAGTAAAGTCCCCCTCTCTATTTGGCATCTCCAGCATTTATCTGAGATCAAGGGCGAGTATTTATGTAATAACGAGGGTGTACGATACCATCTCGTCATAATTTTAAAATTTGTTTCCTGTGCCCGGGTACATATTGATGATTTTAAAACATTATGTATAATCTGCCTTTGCTGTAAAGGAGAGAAAGACCTTTCTAATACTGTTTCCCATTTCTTTAAAAAAGGGGGGACATACTCGTCTGAGGGTGCCACTAGAAATGCATAGATTTGTGAGAGTGTATGAGAACATGGACCCGTCTCCTCGCATAATTTTTCAAAAGTAGTCATTGGTCTTTGAAATCTATCCGGGGGTGGTAATGTTTTAAAAAAAGTGTCGTAGTTGTACTCCACTCCAGACCAAAACGGTCATTTACTGAAGTCAGGGTAGCGAGTGAAGGCCACATCGCAGATTGTGCAAAATGCGATGCCTGGTAGCATTGTGACTCTAACAGTCTCCTAAAAGGTCCTTCTTGCAATCCCGGTAGAAAGCGAGGGTTCCCCAATATTAGGGTAAAGAGGGGAATATGCGGATGATAATCGAGTAGTCGTACATATCCGGAAGCATATCCGCAAGGTAGGCCCCAAGGTTGGATGCTTTTTGAGAGCCACATCAAGATCTCCAAAACACCAACAGTGGAACCCTACATTGTGATTGCTCAATCTTAGGCCATAATTTGAGCTCTGTATGCCTGCACCAATCTATTACTCTACCCATATGGGCCGCCTGGTAATATTTCTGCATATCCGGGACTGCTAAACCACCATGTGGTTTAGGCATGATCATTAATCTTCGTTGTAGTCTCCGAATAAAAAATAGAAGATCATCTGCATACGCAGATACCTTATAATCTTCACCTCCGGTTTGTATCCCCGTTATGTCTGAGTTCTTCCTTATTCTACACAGAAATGGCTCTAATGAAAGGGCAAAGAGGAGAGGTGATAGGGGGCACCCTTGACGGGTTCCATTGGATATCGAGAAGGGCTCGGATAAGAGCCCATTTGCTTTGATTTGTGCCGTAGGTCTCAGGTATATACTCGAAATCCAACCCATCATCTTCTCTCCAAATCCTACATGTCTTAGGACCAAGAACATAAAGGGCCAATTGACCCTATCAAATGCCTTTTCGGCATTCGTACCCAAAAACACAGACGGTGTATTAGAAGAGTCAGCCATATGAATAAGATTCAATACTTTAATCGTATTATCTCGTGCTTCTCGGGTTGGTATAAAACCACCCTGGTCGAGATGTATTAACCTCCCTGGCGGTATGATTCTGTCAGATTTTAGGTGCTGAAAGCGGTACCATTATTCTGCATGGAAATTTGGGGTTTTATATTGCAGGCCTGTAATTAATAACTCACTTAAATCTGTCCAAACCAGAGTCTAGTAGACATCCCGGGTATGATAAAGTTCAAAAAACAAAATTATACATTATAATAAAATAAATAACTATAAAATAATTATAACAAATAATAATATAATAATAATAAAAGTGTTTTTCAGTGTTTGATGACGACTTTCCCCACAAATCACTATCGCTTAATTCTGCAAGTGATTCTAATTTATTATCGCTGTTTTTTAGCTGGTCTAAAACCACTTTTGACATAAAGGGACACTTTTTGGTTGCTATGGACAATCTCCAGTTTCCAGGCAGAAAAAAAAAGTTTTTATTATATAAAACTGCATGCAGGACACTGGGCAGACCACTAGGGACAAAGGGGATGTGTAATTATTACATACAGTACTGTAATCTGTAAGATTACAGTGTACTGTATGTATACTGTGTTTTAACTTTTTTGAATTTGGCGCCGATCTCCGTCCCCGTGCGTCGTAACGTCGCAGGGAACGGAGCTCGGCGGCACTCGGAAGTGTGTGAATCGAGCGAGATGACGGCTTGATCACACAGCGGAGAGGCATCGCAGGATCCAGGGGACAAGGTAAGTAACTCCTGCCTGGATCACTGCGACGCAGCCCGAGTCTGGCTCGGGGTTACCGCTTTTGGTGCTGAAATTTAACCCCGAGCCAGACTCGGGAATACCGCTAGGAAGGTTAATGCTGTCAGGTGTGATTGGATCAGTGTAGCTAAAATTTTTGTGAATAGCTTAAGGTCCACGTTTAATAGAGAAATTGGCCGATAACTACCACAGGCTGACGGGTCCTTATCCTCCTTAGGTATAAGGGTAACATGTGCCTTCAATGTCTCCAAAGGGAAAACTGTATCATATCCTAAAGCATTAAATGTTTGGGTCATCTGCTTACCAAGTTGAGGGAGGAACACCTGATAATTTGTGTGTAAAACCATCCGGGCCTGGTGATTTTCCAGGTTTGAGTGCCCTTACTGCCTCTTGCAACTCCTCAAGAGTAATTGCAGCTTCCAGATCCCCTCGTATCTGGTCTGGCAACTGAGGGATACCTGAAGATAATATGTATTCCTCCATCTTATTTTGTGGCGGGGATCTATTGGATAAGTTATACAGAGATTGATAAAACTCACGAAAAGTCGCTGCAAGTTTATTGGGGGTATGCACCTTTCTTCCCCCTTCGTCCACTATAAAAGGTATATAAGATTGGGCTCTCTGATCCTGTAGGGCTCTGGCTAGTTGATGCCCGCACTTGTCTCCCACCTCGTAGTAATATTTCCGGCATGACTGTAATGCTGCCTTTGCTCTATAATGAAGGAGAGATGTTACCTGTTTCCGTAGGTTGGAGAGTTCCACCTCCACTGGAGCTCCAGGATTCTGTTTATGCTGGGTCTCCAGTGTGTGTATATCAGTCAGTAGCTTAGTCAATTCAGCTTCCCTTACCTTTTTAATTCTAGATCCATGTTTAATAAGTGCCCCCCTTATTACCGCTTTGTGCGCCTCCCATACTATCCCTGGATCTACTTCTGGTGTATTGTTATCTTGAAAATAAAATTGTATTTCTTTAGTAATCTCTTCCACTACTAACTTGTCCTCCAACAGACTCTCATTAAGACGCCATTGTCTAGTTTTTGAAGATATATGTTCATTCATAGACAATGTTAATGTCACTGGGGCGTGGTCCGACCACGTGATATTCCCTATATCTATTGCTTTAACCATCATTAACATATAATGAGGGATAATAAACAAGTCAATACGGGAATACACCTTATGTGGAGACGAATAAAAGGTGTAGTCCCTTTCATCAGGATGGTACAATCTCCACACGTCGGTGAGTTGGTTGTTATGAAGAGTATGTAAAACTCGTTTACGAAGATTGGTTGCCACTGATGAACTTCCGGCCGATGTATCTACCCTTGGATCCAGGGGAGATTGAAATCTCCCCCTAGCAAAAGTTTTCCCTCCGCAAATTTCATAAGCTTATTTACCGTGGAGCAAATAAATTGATCTTGATTACAGTTAGGTACATATACCGTTGCTAACGTTACTTTAGTGGCGCCAACCATACCCTTAAGAAACAGGAACCTGCCCTCCGTGTCCTTTCTGGAGTCTATCAGTCTCCAGGGGACTCGCCTAGACACCAAGATGGATACCCCTCTTGATTTGGATACCCTATTAAATGCATGGTATGTAAACGGGTATAAGTTACTCTTCAGAATTGGTATCTTGCCCTCTTTAAAATGGGTTTCTTGGATATACGCCACATCAATATGAGAACGTTTTAACTCTTGGATAAGCATCCTCCGCTTTTCCGGTACATTCAGGCCCTTTGCATTTAAAGAAGTTACCTTTAACACCTCCATCTCTCCTATTCTGGTGAGGTAAAAAAGAAAAAAAAAAAAGGAAAAAAAGGGGGAAAAACAAAAAGGGTTCTACTAACCCAAATGTATTAGCGGTGGACCCGCTGGTCCTTCGCTTCTCCCTCTTACAGGTGAAGAGGGATTAAGAAATCCTTTTTTTAAATAGCGCTCACATATGGTTTACCACTTAAGTGAGCGCAACCCTAAGTGGGGACGTGATCAGGAATGTACGTAAGAGACCTCATCCCTCCTCCCCCTACATCTCCATCTAATCCATATTCAATAACCCATCTGTAAAATGTAATCCTTATTTCTTACACTTCACTTCTGTGCAATTCTCCCAAAAAAAAAAAAAAAAATCTTTAAGTTTTACCTATAGGTAAGCCTATATTAAGGCTTACCTATAGGTGGCGTAAATCTCTCCTAAACATGCCCCGTTTAGGAGCTATTCACTGTTCATCCTTCCCATCGTGAAAGGGTTTGAACCAGTCGTAAACACATTTTTTGCTCACGGCTTCCGTCCCGTACACTTGCACCAACATTTACTACGTCTCCATTTTCCTCAATTTGTAGCAGTTGCTCCATTGCACTGTGACCCTACTTCTCACACCGACTATGATCAACTGCCCACAGCAGTTTTACTCTGACAATCACGTGTGCTAGGTAGCGCTTCTCAACGTGTCTCTGGATAGCCAGGTGCGTGTGCACCAAGCCCATGTTGCCATTGAGATATCAGATCATTCACTGAATTTTTTTAGACACACATTTCATAAACATTAGCAAAAATAAAATAAAAATGCAATTGCCATAAATTTTATTCTACAGGTACCCTGCTTTTCAAAAACAATAGATATTTTGGAGGTCTGGGTACATTTTAATGTAACAATTTGAAAATTAGCAAAGTGTGTGAAAAAAAGTGTCCAGCAGTAAAAGGGTTTAAGAAGGGTTTAGGGCAGGGGTAGGCAACCTCTGCCCTCCAGCTGTGGTGAAATGACAATACCCAGTATGCCTCTGCCTCTAGAAGTCATGCCTGTGATTGTTAGGGTCTTGCAATGTCTCATGGGACTTGTAGTTTCAAAACAGCTGGAGGGCTGAGGTTGCCTACCTCTGGTTTAGGGACTGGTTCAGAATTGTTTAAATTCCTATTAAAGTTAACCAAACTTCTCTGGCTCTCTGAGTTGATTCTACTTGCAAACCATATCCTTTTTTCACTGAAAATATTAGCCACTTAAAATTTTATAACTTTACCCTGCAGTTGAAACACATAATTGTTCAAAGTACACATTTTCGGCTATGTAGTACAATAAATGCCTTTGACAATATTTTAACCTAATAAAAATTAGAGTTGACAGCACAGTTCACTTACTGATCAAGTAGAATCTCAAACTAATGCAGCTATGAATTTATACTCAACCGTACAGATTAAGAATTTTATGACTTTTCAGTCTTTGTTTCAAGAGACTTGCAGAGCTTATATAGGATTCTGTCTCTTTCACCTCCCTCTTGGTCCTCACCTATGCATGGTTTTCTCAGTGTTACATTCTCTTCCAAATCACTCATCACAAGCACCACACTTTTCACAAAATCATGTCCAGTTTATTAAAGCTGGCCCTGGCCCCGTCCCCCTGTTTTATCATCATTATCATCTAGGGTCACCAGGTTGTATGGAGCCTTAAAGTGCATTATATTTGAACAAAAAAAATTGCTAGTAAGCAAAGATTTTTTGTTAGTAGACATTTTTAATCTCTTATGCCCAAAAAAAATATTTTTTTTTCATCACTAATACCACCTGCTGCACATGCAGTGTACACCCTTTGCATAGGTATTCTATTTATCTTTGATTATTAATATACACAAAAGTGTAATTTTAACAGACATCAGTAAACCAATGTATTGCCAATAGTGGCTTATCCTGTAATTATTTTTCTCCCAGCAGCCATTTGGCAAAAAACACAGGCAGGAAGTTAAACACAAATTAACAATCAATAAAACGTTGTTTTTTTTTGTTTTTTTTTGTATATTGCTTTTGACTTGCATAACATTTAAAGCTATCCTGTGGCACTGTATCCAACTGTTTGTCTTCTCAAAACACCACAATGAAGCCAAAGCGTTGTAGGTGAAGCATACCAATGATTTATTAGTGAACCGTGGAATTTGGCCTACAGCTTGTAAAACATTAATACTGTATAAATACTGGCAACAACTGAATAAATGCATAACGCACTGTTGAAATCTACACTACAACAATTGAGAAAAGTAGCGAATAATTTACATTAAAATAAACATTGTGCAGATTCTGACATAAACCAAAGTATTACATGTATCATCTGTCCAGCCAAGCATTAATCCAAGAGATAACTTGCTAGTGCTGTATGAACTTTTCACGGTTACAGATTATGTGAAATGTTATGCAGAAGAACACTACATTAAAACATTCTGTAGATAAATATCCAAAATGAAGAAAGCCTACAATTTCATGAAAGTGGATTTTTATCTAGCCAACATGCTTAGAAAATAAAAGCTGAAAATGGTAAGGCCTCATGCAAACGGATGTTTTTACAGCCACGTTTTTGAGCGTTTTTTACAGCTTAAAAACGCCTGTCCATGTTCGTCTATAAATTTTTCGACCGTATTTTTTTCGAAAAATTTAATTAAATGAAAGGTAGCCCAGATAAAAAACGCCGGAGCTCAAAAACGCAGCCGCGGCGTTTTTGCGTGTTTAACGCTTCGCGTTTTTTTATGCCTAACGCCGGCGCCGCTGAACGCACTGGTCCTGGGTTTTTTTTACAGCTTAAAAACGCCTAGGTGAGCATGAAGCTATAGACTAACATGGACAGGCGTTTTTAAGCTGTAAAAAACGCTCAAAAACACGGCTGTAAAAACGTCCGTGGGCATTAAGCCTAAAGATACAAAAAAAAAAATATATATATTGTGACAGCAGGAAGGTAAAGTCACCTGGTTGCATCCAGGGGGGTAGATATATTTCGCCCAGATTCAGGCTTTACGCCGATTTATACAGCTAGGTGGAGAGTTGTATAAGCCCAGCTGAGACTAGTGGGCTCATTGATGACTCATACCTCTAGGGAGAGGGCTGGGCGTCGTGCAGACAGGGAGTTGATGAGTCCAGCTGAACCTTGTCAGCTCATTTAGGCCTCTATAAGAAAGCCCAGATTCATTAGATGTTGGCTCATGCCTGGAAGCAGACCTGTGTGGACTGTCTAGGGAGAGTGAACCCCTGTGCGGTGAGAGAAAGCCTGTGTGGCTATATTTTGCTTGGACATTTAAAACCAGGGACTAGGACAGCACTAGGCTGATCCCAGTCGTTAGTTAGGAAACCTGTAAGTTTAGTCAGAGGTCAAGTTGACCAGGATTTATTTTGTGTTTGTTTTTTTGCCTTGCTGTGTTTTTGTCACTGTAAATAGAAAATAAACCGCACCTTTTTGATTTTGAAAACCACAACCTCCGTCTGCTGGGCCTGTTTTTGGGTGGGGAGCCCATCCCGGGGGTCACACATACCCGCTGCCGAGCTAGCCCCCTCACAGTTGGTGGAGAATGCGGGCAGTTTTTTTTTAAGCCAGCATGGAGGAGATACTGAAACAGCTGGCTCTAGCAAATGCCAATCAACAGCAGACAAATGCAGGTTTGCAAAGGAGCCTTGCAGCCCAGCAGCAAGCGCATCAACAGAGCCTTGCAACTTTACAACAGAGTCTGGAGGCTCAGCAACAAGCCCAACAGCAATCTGAGGCCCGCTTCATAGACCTGTTGCAGAAGCAAGAGCAGAGACTACAACAACAGATGGAAGCAGTAATGCAGCAACGTCCGCAGACCGGTGAGGAAAGCCGTCCCACTAATACCGCGTCCTTTGGGGTGAGTCGTTTATTGACAAAAATGACTGGAGAGGATGATCCAGAGGTATTTTTGACCACATTTGAAAGGACCGCTGAAAGAGAAAAGTGGCCTGAGGAGCAGTGGGCTGGACTGGTGGCTCCTCTGTTAACGGGTGAATCGCAGAAAGCTTACTATGACCTAGAGCCTGACCAAGCAAAAGACTATGTGATGCTAAAAGCTGAAATATTGGCAAGGCTGGGTGTCACCCTGGCTGTCCGGGCTCAGCGTGTGCATAACTGGACTTTCCAGCTTGGAAAACCCCCCAGGTCTCAAATGTATGATCTCATTCACCTGAGCAGAAAGTGGCTACAGCCAGAGACTTTGTCCGCACCAAAGATTGTGGAACGTGTTGTAATGGATCGGTTTTTGAGAGCTCTTCCTACTGCCATCCAAAAGTGGGTAAGCCATGGAGACCCAGAGACGGCCGATGGTCTTGTGGATCGTGTGGAGAAATACTTGGCTACAGAGAACCTGACGGCCTCTTCCAGAGACACTCGGACTTTCCACCCTAAGACCAGACCATCCCCAGGGGCGGATAAGAGGATTCCAAGGGGTGAGGGTGGAGAGAGTGAGAGGGTGGGAGCTCTACCCCAAGTTTGGCGAGAACAGCCTGGGAAATCAGCGGCTCAAGAGGCGGCAAGAAGGATCATTTGCTACCGCTGCCGGCAAGCGGGACATATTGCAGCAAATTGCCCGGTTTTGGAGGAACCCATGCAGTGTGACTTTCTGACGGGCAGACGTCAGTCGCTGTGTGCGACAGTCGCATGCACTGCCATTCGGGGAACTGAGAAACATTTATGCAAAATGTGTATTAATGGTAGAAATGTTGTGGTATTGCTGGATTCAGGTAGCCTTGTGACCCTGATAAAGGCTGAGTTAGTTAAAACAGAGGTCTCTGGGAATAGCAAGGTAGCCGTTATTTGTGTGCATGGGGACACCCGAGAGTATCCAGTGACTACAGTGTGTTTCGAGACCCCCAAAGGTACCCTTTCTCATCCAGTGGGCTTAGTGTCTCAGTTACCGCATGACGCCATTGTGGGAAGGGATTTTCCGAAGTTCTGGGAACTGTGGGATGATCATGAGCCCCCCACTGGTGCCCCTATGTACCAGGAATATGATAGCCAGAACTCCTCTGAGAGTGGTGAGGACTCTCCCGAATTTCCCTTGTCAGTATTGGCAGGGGAGACTCAAGAAACTGGAGAGGAGCCCACCTCCTCAGACGAAAACCTACCGTCTGTGGAGTTTTCTGATCTTGAGGTTCACAGGGAAAACTTTGCCACAGAACAGTTGAAAGACCCCGCCCTAATAAAGGCACGGGAAAACGTAGTGAAAATAGATGGCGAGTTAGTGAACCCAGATAATACCTGCACTTACCCATACTTCAGCGTAGAGAAGGACCTACTGTATCGGGTGGCAAAAAGGGCAGAAGAAACCGTTGAGCAGCTGGTGGTGCCCAAACCTTACAGGAAGTTGGTGTTGGAGTTGGCCCATGGGCACATTCTTGGAGGTCATCTGGGGACAGAGAAAACCCGAGAGAGGGTATTACAGAGATTCTATTGGCCTGGGGTGATGAAGGACATAGAAAATTATTGTTCCTCCTGCCCTGTGTGTCAGAGGTCGGCCCCGATGCCACACTTCCGTAGCCCGCTGGTCCCTCTACCCATCATTGAGGTCCCGTTTGAGAGAATCGCAATGGATTTGGTAGGTCCTATAATCAAGTCCGCTAGGGGGCACCAGTACATATTGGTTATAATGGACTATGCCACCCGTTATCCAGAAGCGATCCCTCTCAGAAATACCTCGGCCAAAACCATAGCCAAAGAGCTATCTCTTGTTTTTAGCCGGGTGGGTATTTGTAAAGAACTGCTTACGGACCAAGGTACACCCTTTATGTCCCGGGTTATGAAGGAGCTGTGTAAATTGTTCAAAGTGACGCAATTACGTACATCTGTGTATCACCCCCAAACCGATGGGCTGGTTGAAAGATTCAACAAAACCCTAAAACAAATGTTGAAGAAAGTGGTGGATAGGGATGGAAAGGATTGGGACTGTCTACTTCCTTATTTGATGTTTGCTATTAGGGAGGTGCCCCAATCCTCTACGGGATTCTCCCCCTTTGAGTTACTGTATGGGAGACACCCAAGAGGGCTGTTGGATATTGCCAAGGAAACTTGGGAAAGTGAGAGTTCTCCCCACAGGAGTGTGATTGAGCATGTCGCCCTGATGCAAGATCGAATTGCACAGGTAATGCCCATCGTGAAGGAACATTTGGCCCAAGCGCAGTTGGCACAGCAGAGAGTGTACAACCGTGGAGCCAAGACCCGTACCTTTTCCCCGGGGGATAGGATATTGGTACTTGTCCCTACGGTTGAAAGTAAATTCCTTGCCAAATGGCAAGGCCCCTACGAGATAATGGAAAAAGTGAGCGAAGTGAATTACAAGGTCAGACAACCAGGAAGGCGAAAGCCCGAACAGATCTATCACGTTAATCTGTTGAAAGCCTGGAGGGATAGAGAGTCCCTAGTCGCAGACACTTGGTCACCAGCTCAAACTGGTTGCGTGATTCCTGAGGTTGGAATCGCAGCCACCTTGTCACAACCCCAACAACAGGAGGTTAAGGAGTTTGTGCTTCGCAACAAGGAGGTATTCTCTGAGCTGCCGGGACAAACATCTGGGGTAGAGCATGACATTATTACCCCGCCCGGTGAAAGGGTGAAGTTAAAACCCTATCGGATCCCAGAGGCCCGACGGGAGGCAATACGGGAGGAAGTACAGAAAATGCTGAACTTAGGGGTGATAGAGGAGTCCCAAAGTGATTGGTCTAGTCCCATTGTGTTGGTGCCTAAACCGGATGGGAGCTGGCGATTTTGTAACGATTTTCGTCAGTTGAACAAAGTTACAAAATTTGACACCTACCCCATGCCACGTATAGATGAGTTGATCGACCGGCTGGGAACAGCCCGATACATGACGACTCTTGACCTCACAAAAGGGTATTGGCAAATCCCCCTGGCCAAGTCAGCCAAAGAGAAAACCGCATTTGTAACCCCAGACGGGGCGTTCCAATATAAAAGAATGCCGTTCGGGTTACAGAATGCGCCGGCCACATTCCAGCGGAAAATGGACCAGATGCTGAGGCCCCATCGGAAGTATGCTGCGGCTTACCTGGATGACGTAATTGTCCATAGCACAGATTGGGCCTCACATCTGCCAAAAGTGCAAGCAGTCCTGGACTCTGTTCGGGAAGCAGGGTTTACGGCTAACCCCAAGAAGTGTACCATTGGGCAGGAGGAGGCCAAATATCTTGGGTACACCATTGGGAGGGGAGTAATAAAACCCCAACTCAACAAAGTCGAGGCCATCCAGAGTTGGCCACGTCCCAACAGCAAGAAGCAGGTACGAACCTTTCTGGGAATCGCTGGGTATTATCGGCGATTCATTCCCCACTTTGCTTCTAAGGCTGTGCCCCTAACCAACCTGACGAAGGGGAAAGGGTCGGTCATGATTAAATGGACCCCCGAGGCTGAGGCAGCATTCCAATTCTTGAAACAAGCCTTATGTAGCCAGCCAGTGTTGTACTCACCCGACTTCTCTAAAGACTTTGTCGTACAAAGTGATGCGTCAGATGTGGGGTTAGGAGCAGTATTGTCCCAGGTCTGGAACGGGGAAGAGCACCCAGTCATTTACCTCAGCAGGAAGTTGAAGTCCCATGAGGTAAATTACGCCACCGTTGAAAAGGAGTGTTTAGCGGTGAAGTGGGCTCTAGATTCCCTTCGGTACTACCTGCTAGGTAGGCACTTTGACATGGTTACGGATCACGCTCCGTTAAAGTGGATGGCTCAAAACAAGGAAACAAATAGAAGAGTGAATAGGTGGTTCCTGGCCCTCCAGGAATTCAACTTCACAGTAAAGCATCGCCCTGGCGTTCAAATGGGGAATGTGGATGCTTTGTCTCGAGTACATGAATGCCTGATTGCTGGTGTTCCAACCCCGAGGTTAAAACAAGAGGGGGGGGTATGTGACAGCAGGAAGGTAAAGTCACCTGGTTGCATCCAGGGGGGTAGATATATTTCGCCCAGATTCAGGCTTTACGCCGATTTATACAGCTAGGTGGAGAGTTGTATAAGCCCAGCTGAGACTAGTGGGCTCATTGATGACTCATACCTCTAGGGAGAGGGCTGGGCGTCGTGCAGACAGGGAGTTGATGAGTCCAGCTGAACCTTGTCAGCTCATTTAGGCCTCTATAAGAAAGCCCAGATTCATTAGATGTTGGCTCATGCCTGGAAGCAGACCTGTGTGGACTGTCTAGGGAGAGTGAACCCCTGTGCGGTGAGAGAAAGCCTGTGTGGCTATATTTTGCTTGGACATTTAAAACCAGGGACTAGGACAGCACTAGGCTGATCCCAGTCGTTAGTTAGGAAACCTGTAAGTTTAGTCAGAGGTCAAGTTGACCAGGATTTATTTTGTGTTTGTTTTTTTGCCTTGCTGTGTTTTTGTCACTGTAAATAGAAAATAAACCGCACCTTTTTGATTTTGAAAACCACAACCTCCGTCTGCTGGGCCTGTTTTTGGGTGGGGAGCCCATCCCGGGGGTCACACATACCCGCTGCCGAGCTAGCCCCCTCACAATATATATATAAATAGTAAAACTTAGATACAAAAATATCAGGGCTGGGAGAAGCAAGGTTCTTGGTTTCTCAAGCATCTTCTGCAAGCACAATCTTACCTGAAGGTCTGCACAATCCAATGATAGCTTACTACTAGAAGGGGGCAAAAGAGGGGGGCCTCATTGAAGTGGCTTGGCAAATTGTGTGTGCCCAAGGCAGCATGATCTCTAAAATACAATCTTAACCACTTGCCTACTGGCCACTTTTACCCCCTTCTTGCCCAGGCCAATTTTCAGCTTTCAGCGCTGACGCACTTTGAATGCCAATTACGGGGTCACGCAACACTGTACCCAAACGACATTTTTATAATTTTTTTCACACAAATAGAACTTACTTTTGGTGGGATTTAATCACCACTGGGTTTTTTATTTTTTGCTAAACCAAAAAAAAAACTTTCATAGCTTGTTAATAAATTTAGCAAACTGGTAATTTTTCTCCTTCACTGATGCGTATTGCTGTGTCAGCACTGTTAGGCACTGTTGGGACTGCACAGATAAACAGTGCCCTGATTATCAGTGTACATTTCCCTTTTAGGCTCGGTTCTCACCTAAACTGGCCACGGATCACACAGCAACGCAGTCCGTCCCCGTTCTCCATTTCAGGGCCAAATCAAAGCAGAATCTTTGCCTGAATTCGGCCCTGAAACTGAGGCAAAGTCGCACGTTTTTATGCAGTGCACCTGGCTCCATAGAGAGCTGGTCACATTCTCCTGCTATGTGAATTGGATACGGAGAAATCCACATCCAATTCGCATAGGTGTGAACCCAGCCTTAGAGAAGCCGGCTATCAGCATGAAGACAGGTGTGCCGATAACCGACTTCTGTTTGCATCCGTGATCAGCTGTGATTGGACACAGCTGATCACGTGGTAAAGAGCTGCTGATTGTTTCCAAGTCGATCTGTGATCAGCAGTGTCCTCTGGACATCTGCCATCGGATCTGAAGGCTGGGTAGTGGAGAGAAAGCCAGTGCTGCATCTGAGGTCTGTGGGCATTTACATCTTGGAGGGAGTGGGGAAGAGATTGCTGAGTCTTAATTAACCCCTGTGGGCCCTTTAAAGGGCTTTGGAATACTGGAAGGCTTACAGTCATGTGACCGCCGTGATTGGCTAGTATGATGGTCACATGATCGGAAAGCTACTGATCGCAAGCAGCGAAAGGGAGCTTTCAGTTAGCTGCTGGTAACTGTGCTGGGAGCGCTCGCGGCACTGCTCCATCAGCATTATTGCACACAAATAAGTGGCTGCTTGGCACCAAGAGGTTAAAAGGTAAAGCTGTACATTTGCCACATACAGATGAGTTAAAGAGGTGCTTTGAAAAATGTAGTTTGGACAGGGCTTCCAGTGCAAAGTGCTGGACAACCCTGTCCACAATTTACTTCAGATGATGATTGGTTGTTAAAATATTACTCAAGGTGATCCACAGTACAAGCATCGGATCTACACAAATTGCATAACGCTGGCAGGTTGCAATATTTATTTAACAGGAATACAACTTGCCTTTAGTTGTACAACATACTTTAAACCTGTCTCGTCTTTCCACCTGAAAAACAGAGACAACGAAGTTGGAATTTGCTCTTCAACTACCAATCCAGAATCCATTAGCAGTAAAGTGCCCGCTGTGAGCAGGTTCAGAGCAATGACCTTTGCTATTTTAATTATTATCTAAAAGCACTGTCGACAATAAAAGAGAAATGTCAGAAAATAATTATGTGAACTATTCTCTTGAACACATACAGTGGCTTCTTTTAACAAGAATAGGTAACCGTGACGAGATGCTAAAAGCACACTACACTTTAGTAGATGAGCAGTTATCTACATATCAAGAATGGGAGGGGGTGGTTAAAGAACAGCCAGTTAGGCTGGCCATACATACCATTTTCTTGTACAATGTTCCTTTAGATTTACCAAAACTATATAATATGCAGTCAATTTGTATGCGATCAGGCAGGCCCTTGCACTACATAGATGAGGGTAAATCTAAAGAAAATTTAAACAAAAAAAATGTATAATATATGACCAACTTTAATCAGTTCATTTAAAACAGATAGCTGAAGCTTGGCTGTGCAAACTAAGGACTTATATTTCACTGCACACAATGGGGGTTATTTACAAAAGGCAAATCCACTTTGCACTACAAGTGCACTGCAAGTACACTTGAAAGTGCAATCGCTGTAGATCTGAGGTGATGCTCTGAAATGAGGGGAAGCTCTGAAATGAGGGGAAGCTCTGAAATGAGGGGAAGCTCTGCTGATTTCATCTTCCAATCATGTGCAAGCTAAAATGCTGCTTTTTATTTTCCTTGCATGTCCCCATCAGATCTACAGTGACTGCTCTTCCAAGTGCAGTTTGTAAAAAAAAAAAAAAAACAATGAGTTGGTTTATAACCTGTTCAGTATCAGGAATAACATGTCTAGTGTAGAATGGCCTTATGACAATAAATGTATATATAGGAGATTTTGATTACACTCAGGGAATAAAACAAGATGCATGCTTGTTGACCTTGCCATATATAAACTTCAATGAACTGCATAGACTTTCAATATGTAAACATAAAGAGATCATATGGATATAAATAGTGCAAACAATGGGCTTTCATGTTTTAGGGCCAGTTCACACTAGAACGTGGCACAGGAAAGGTGCGTTCTGTGCGCATTTCCCAAACCATGCTCAAAATGCACTGCCTTTGCGATCTGCTGCGGGTACCAATGTCATGTTAAATGCAGTGCATTTGCCAGCACCAAATCACATGGTACAGCAGTTCTATGCAATGCATTTTTTTAAAGGGCATGCACTACTTTCTCCATGTTCTGGTGCAATTTCAGCTCATCAAAATTGCACCGCATGGAAACAGCCAGGAGTCATACAGGAATGCATACCTCATTCTAGTGTGATCCCACGGTGAACCAGCCTTTAAAAGAGTATTATCAATGTTCGCAGTTAAAAAATAAATAAATATGTTGGTGCTGTGTCCCCCTTCACAGATGTTCCTTTTTTTATTATCATTTTCAACCTTTTATATGTTTCTCAGGAGGTATCATTGCTGAAAATGCTGAAATAAGCCTGTCCCAAGTCTGTCCTCATTTACATACAAGAAGCCCCACCTCTACACCTTTAACCCTTTGTTAGGACAAACGGCGTTCAACGCTAGTTACAATTGATAAGGAAGATCTGCTTGCACAGTACAGACAGCATTATTTATGCAAACACAGCTGCCCAGCCCCCTCAAACAAAGACATCTACCTAGGTTTTTTTTTCCTTGCTAAAAGGTCCAGAAAAGAGCACTTAAGCTACAATTTTTATTTTATTATGCTATGTAAATACATATATACATACATGTAACAAATATTAAGTAGTTGATATCACAATATGTCTGCAAAGGTGGAAATACACTTTACACCATATTCCTGTACATAATTGTAAAAGTACATGGGGCAGCCATACTGCCTTATTACAGACAGACACTTCCAGCTTTGTAGTTCTCAATAATAGTTGTGCTTTCTCTATCCTTTACGAAAAAAAAAAAAAAAAATTAAAGTGCATAAGGCAGTGCACCAAAAACAATACACTTTTTATTTGGAAAATATCCAAAGTGGACCTTTACACTAAAATAACACTTTCCACCACTGACATCCCCCCCCAGGAGCGTACCTATAGCATTTGGCACCCAGGGCGGATCCTATATCTGGCACCCCCCCCCCTCACTGATCATGCCTGTATGCACTCAGCCCCCCCACCTGTATGCACTCACCTGTAGACACTCAGCTGCCCCCCTCACACCTGCAGACACTCAGTTGCCCCTCCAACACCTGTAGACACTTAGCTGCCCTCCCCCTCACACCTGTAGACACTCAGCTGCCCTTTCCCTTAGGGCTCTTTCACACGGGACGGATCAGTCATGATCCGCCCCGTGAAGCTCCGCTTGCTCAGCGGGGATCGCTCCATTGATTCCCGCTGAGCCAGCAGATGACTGGGCGGTCCCCGCACACTGTGCAGGGACCGCCCTGTCAGAGCGCCGCTCTCCCCTATGGGGAGATCGGATGAACACGGACCGTCTGTCCGTGTTCATCCGATCCGCTCCGCCGACGGAAGGAAAAATAGGGTTTTTCTCCGTCACACTTTGGCGGAGCGGAGCGGATGTCAGCGGACATGTCACCGCTGACATCCGTGGCTCCATAGGGCTACATGGAGCGTCCGTCCAGGTCCGCCTAAAAAAATGACAGGCGGACCTGAACGGACCCTCCGTGTGAAAGGGGCCTTACACCTGTAGACACTCAGCTGCCCCTCCCCACACATCTGTAAACACACACACACACACATACATACACACACAGCTCTGCCCCCCCCCCCCCATACACAAACAGCCTCATCTCTTGTACTCACAGCCCCCACTTGTAAGGTGGTCTTCCTTATCCCAGGTCTTGATTCCACAAATACATTACTGGCAGTAACACTAGGGGCACACATACATAAAGCAGCCAGAGGTGGCCGTATAGAGCCAATGTGAGCTCAATGACACCTAACACATGCTGCCAACTTGCACGAACACAGTAAGCCAGCACAGCTACAGAGCACCTTCTGCACCCGCCACTGCCAGTTGTCCTGGCTCTGATAGCTCTGACACCCCCCCCCCCCTTCAATGTGTGGCACCCGGGGCAGACCAACCCCCCGTAGGTACACCACTGTTTCCTTCCTCCACAATCTAAAAAGGCCATCCTTTAAACTTCCAGCGCAGTGAACCCTGTGCCTCCATTCTTGCCTAGGGGAGAACGACATGTACCCTGCTCCTACACTTTGGAGGAGGAAGGGTCTGCCACCAAGTCATCAGGGGTCCGATTGCCAAGAACCAGTAAAGAGAGGCGGCTCCTGAGGATAATCCAATACAAAAAAGAAAAAAGGGGATTTAAAAAAAAAAAAAAAAAGAAATTTAATTTGGATGAAGTTTCTCTTTAACTCAACAGTTGTCAAGTAGACTGGCCGAAAAAAAAAACAAGACAAAAAACACGTGCTTCTTTGTGCTTTATTGTCAATTTAACCACTTAACGACCGCTCACTGTATATATACGTCGGCAGAATGGCACCGACAGGCACAATCACGTAGAGTGTACGTGATTGCCTTTGTACAGTTGGGGGGTCCAATCGGACCCCCCTCCTATACAGTGAGTGGTGGCTAAGTGTCCGGGAGCTTTCCGGGATGAGGGGGCAGCCATTCGTTTCTGGCCACCCCCTTGCGATCGCTCCCGGCGAATGGAAATGCCCCGTCTGTGTCAGACAGAGGGAGCAGGAGGAAGTGATGTCATCTCTGGTGCGGCGCTCACACATACCGAGCGCCGTACAAGAGAAGACATCAGGTCAGTGCACACAACACTACACTGACACCAGGACACATAGGGACATAAATCGCCCCCCAGGCCCCCCCAGATCACCCCCCCAGCCCCCAGTCCCCAGTCACAGTGTCACTGATTGCAGTGACCATTTATTTAGTGATCACTGCAATCAGTGACATTTGTGACTGTAAAAGTGTCACCAAAGTTTAGTCTTAGGTCCAGTGTAGCCCCCTAACCCCCCCTAATAAAGGTTTAACCCCCTGATCACCCCCCAGATAACCCTTTCACCGCCTATCACCACTGTCGCTAAGCGATCATTTTTCTGATCGCTGTCTTAGCGTTAATGATGCCGATCGGCAGCCAGTAATTTTTTTTAGGTTCGCCGCATGTTTTTATAGCGTCAGGTACCCCAATATATTATCTAATAAAGGTTTAACCCCCTTGATCGCCCCCCAGGTAACCCTTTCACCCCCTATCACCACTGTCACTAAGCGATCGTTTTTCTAAACGCTGTCTTAGTGTCGGTGATGCAGATCGGTAGCCAGTAATTTTTTTTAGGTTCGCCGCATGTTTTTATAGCGTCAGGTACCCCAATATATTATCTAATAAAGGTTTAACCCCCTTGATCGCCCCCCAGGTAACCCTTTCACCCCCTATCACCACTGTCGCTAAGCAATTGTTTTTCTAAACGCTGTCTTAGTGTCGGTGATGCAGATCGGTAGCCAGTAATTTTTTTTAGGTTCGCCGCATGTTTTTATAGCGTCAGGTACCCCAATATATTATCTAATAAAGGTTTAACCCCCTTGATCGCCCCCCAGGTAACCCTTTCACCCCCATCACCACTGTCGCTAAGCGATCGTTTTTCTAAACGCTGTCTTAGTGTCGGTGATGCAGATCGGTAGCTGGTAATTTTTTTTAGGTTCGCCGCAGGTTTTTATAGCGTCAGGTACCCCCATATATTATCTAATAAAGGTTTTAACCCCCTGATTGCCCCTAGTTAACCCTTTCACCAGTGATCACCATATAAGTGTTACGGGTGACGCTGGTTAGTTAGTTTGCTTTTTATAGTGTCAGGGCACCCGCCGTGTATATAACCCAATAAAGGTTTAACCCCCTGATCGCCCGGCGGGTGATATCAATTCGGTTTTAGCGTCAGAGAGGGTCTGAGTCACACCCCAGGCAGTGTCAGGTTAGTGCCAGTAACGCTAACACCCACGCGTGAAGCATACACCCCCCTTAGTGGTATAGTATCTGAACAGATCAATATCTGATCTGATCAGATCTATACTAGCATCCCCAGCAGTTTAGGGTTCCCAAAAACGCAGTGTTAGCGGGATCAGCCCAGATACCTGCTGGCACCTGCGTTTTGCCCCTCCGTCCAGCCCAGGCCACCCAAGTGCAGTATCGATCGATCACTGTCACTTGCAAAACACAACACACATAACTGCAGCGTTCGCAGAGACAGGCCTGATCCCTGCGACTCCAGTGCTGTAGGAGGTGATTTCACCACCACAGTTAAAAAAAAAAAAAGCAAATATGCCGAAGCATTGGGGCAGCAGGGGCGGAGGAGCGATTTTGCTCCTAATGCCGCGTACATACGGTCGAAATTCCGACGGAGGCTTGCCCGTGGAAAAGTCCGACCATGTGTGTGCGGCATAACTTTTTTGCGGGAGGATGCCCCCATGCTTCGGCATATATAAATGGTGCGTGTATGCCCATCATTGGAAGTGGGTGGATGAAGGGCGGTATTCTAATGGTGGGCATACCCACCGATCAATCTCTTTTTTCGTTCAGCCAACTGGTTGCATGAAAAAAAAAAGATTACAATACATGTCCAACAAGGACCAGCAATGTACTGGTATGTTGCTGGACTTTGAATGTTTATACCAGAATGATGCCTGCGGGTTTAGGTATCATCTTGGTATCATTCTTTTCAGCCTGCGGCCAGCTTTCATGTAAAAGCAATCCTAGCGGCTAATTAGCCTCTGGACTTCTTTTACAAGCAGTGGGAGGGAATGACCCCCCCCCGGATATAAAAAGCGCCATTGGGAAATTGGGAAAGCATTTTATCACACCGATCTTGGTGTGGTCAGATGCTTTGAGGGCAGAGGAAAATCTAGGGTCTAGAAGACCCCAGTTTTTTTTTTAAAAAAAAAGAGTACCTGTCACTACCTATTGCTATCATAGGGGATATTTGCATTCCCTGAGATAACAATAAAAATGATAAAAAAAAAAAAATACTTGGAAGGAACAATTTAAAAATAAAATAAAAAAGCAAAATTAATAATAAAAAAAAAATAAAAAAAAATAAAAAAGCACCCCTGTCCTGCCCTGCTCCTGCCCAATGGCGAACGCAAGCGTCGGTCTGGCGTCATATGTAAACAGCAATTGCACCATGCATGTGAGGTATCACCGCGAAGGTCAGATCGAGGGCAATCATTTTAGCAGTAGACCTCCTCTGTAAATCTACTGGGGTAACCTGTAAAGGCTTTTAAAAATGTATGTAGTTTGCCGCCAATGCGCGTTTGTGCGAAATTTTAAAGCATGTCGTGTTTGGTATCTATGTACTCGGCCTAAGATCATCTTTTTTATTTCATCAAACATTTGGGCAATATAGTGTGTTTTAGTGCATTAAAATTAAAAAAAGTGTATTTTTTAACCCAAAAAATGCGTTTGAAAAATCGCTGCGCAAATACTGTGTAGAAAAAAAAAATGCAACACCCACCATTTTAATCTGTAGGGCCTTTGCTTTAAAAATATATATAATGTTTGGGGGTTCAACATGATTTTCTTGCAAAAAAAAAAAATGTTTTCATGTAAACAAAAAGTGTCAAAAAGGGCTTTGTCTTCAAGTGGTTAGAAGAGTGGATGTAAGCTTCCTAATGTTGTGTATAAAATGCCAGAACAGTTCAAAACCCCCCCAAATGACCCCATTTTGGAAAGTAGACACCCCAAGCTATATACTGAGAGGCATGTCGAGTCCATGGAATATTTTATATGTTGACACAAGTTGCGGAAAAACGACAATTTTTTTTTTTTTTGCACAAAGTTGTCACTAAATGATATATTGCTCAAACATGCCATGGGCATATGTGGAATTACACCCCAAAATACATTCTGTTGCTTCTCCTGAGTACGGAGATACCACATGTGTGAGACTTTTTGGGAGCCTAGCCACGTACGGGACCCCAAAAACCAAGCACCGCCTTCAGGCTTTCTAAGGGTGTAAATTTTTGATTTCACTTCTCACTGCCTATCACAGTTTCGGAGGCCATGGAATGCCCAGATAGCACAAAACCCCCCCAAATGACCCCATTTTGGAAAGTAGACACCCCAAGCTATTTGCTGAGAGGTATTGTGAGTATTTTGCAGATCTCGCTTTTTGTCACAAAGTTTTGAAAAAAAAATAAAATATATATATATATATATATATATATATATATATATATATATATATATATATATATATATATATATATATATATATATATATATATATATATATGTATTTTCTTTCTTCATTTTCAAAAACAAATGAGCTGTAAAATACTCACCATTCCTCTCAGCAAATAGCTTGGGGTGTCTATATTCCAAAATGGGGTCATTTGGGGGGGTTTTGTGCGATTTTGGCATTTTATGGCCTTCGAAACTGTGATAGGTAGTGAGGAGTGAAATCAAAAATTTGTGCCTAGAAATCCTGAAGGCGGGTGCTTGGTTTTCGGGGTCCCGTACGCGGCTAGGCTCCTAAAAAGTCCCACACATGTGGTATCCCCGTACTCAGGAGAAGCAGAAAAATGTATTTTGGGGTGTAATTCCACATATAACCATGGCATGTGTGAGCAATATATCATTTAGTGACAACTTTTTGTATTTTTTTTTTTTTTTGTCATTATTCAATCACTTGGGACAAAAAAAAATATATTCAATGGGCTCAACAGGCCTCTCAGCAATTTCCTTGGGGTGTTTACTTTCTAAAAATGGGGTCATTTGGGGGGGTTTTGTGCTATTTTGGCATTTTATGGCCTTCGAAACTGTGATAGGTAGTGAGGAGTGAAATCAAAAATTTGCGCCCTTAGAAATCCTGAAGGCGGTGCTTGGTTTCCGGGGTCCCGTACGCAGCTGGGCTCCCAAAAAGTCCTACACATGTGGTATCCCCGTACTCAGGAGAAGCAGCAAAATGTATTTTGGGGTGAAATTCCACATATAACCATGGCATGTGTGAGCAATATATCATTTAGTGACAACTTTTTGTAATTTTTTTTTTTTTTTTTTTTTTTTTTTTAGTCATTATTCAATCACTTGGGACAAAAAAAAAAAATCAATGGGCTCAACATGCCTCTCAGCAATTTCCTTGGGGTGTCTACTTTCCAAAATGGGGTCATTTGGGGGGGGTTTGTACTGCCCTGTCATTTTAGCACCTCAAGAAATGAGATAGGCAGTCATAAATTTAAAGCTGTGTAAATTTCAGAAAATGTACCCTAGTTTGTAAACTCTAACTTTTGCGCAAACCAATAAATATACGCTTATTGACATTTTTTTTACTAAAAACATGTGGTTGAATACATTTTGGCCTAAATGTATGACTACAATTGAGTTTATTCGATTTTTCTTATAACAAAAAGTAGAAAATATCATTTTTCTTCAAAATTTTCGGTCTTTTTCCGTTTATATCGCAAAAAATAAAAATCGCAGAGGCAATCAAATGCCATTAAAAGAAAGCTCTATTTGTGGGAAGAAAAGGACGCAAATTTCGTTTGGGTACAACATTGCATGTCCGCACAATTTACAGTTAAAGCAGCGCAGTGCAAAATTCTGAATTCACCTCTGGTCCTTTAGCTACCAAATGGTCCGGGGCTTAAGTGGTTAATATAATCACATAAATATGGACTTTTGAGTACATAAAAATTGTTAGTGACATTAAAGTTATTTTCAAGCTGAATAGAAATGATTTTGGGCATTTGCACTGTAAAAATAAATGACCAGTATGTGACATGTGTAGCTGCTGCAGCATTAGGGAAGCCTTTTACTATAATTCAGCTTGAACATTACAGAAGCACCAAACGTTCGGCACAGTTTATTCTGTTCCATGGTCGTCTGTGTCTATCTGGACCTTTGTACTTTTGTACTATTGTATTCTGTAATTTTTTTTTGTAATGGAAAAAAAAATCAATAAATATACAATTTAAAAAAAAATAAAAAAATTACAGATCCACCCGTGGCACAGAGATCATAGTGGGTCATTTGCTATTTACTTAAAGTGAAACTACTGTTCCCTGAGCTTTAATATGGATTCCTTTTTGAAAAAGTTAAGCCTCGTACACACGAACGAGTTTCTCGGCAAAAACCAGCAAGAAACTTGCTGGCAGAGATTTCTTGCCGAGAAATTTGTTCGTGTGTATGGTTTCTCGTCAAGAAAAGCGACAAGAATCTCGACGAGAAAATAGAGAACCTGCTCTCTATTTTCTCATCGAGATTCTCGTCAGCCTGTTTCTCGAAGAGAAAATTGTGTGTGTGTACACTTACCTTTTCGCCGGGAAGCCCACGCATGCTCGAAATGACTTTGACGCATGCGCGGTAGCTTCCTAGGCATAGGTAGGGTGATCCAAGATGGCGGCGACGGCATTGAATGTGACGAGCGCATGCTCGTCGTATTCGATGACGTCACCGCGTTCGCTCCATTCAAAGAACCGCGGGTTCTTTGAATCGAGCGTGTGTACACTCGGCCGGGACAAGTTTCTTGTCCAAGAATCTCGTCGAAAAAAACGACATGTTTTTTTCGACAAGAATCTCGGCCGTGTGTATGAGGCCGCAGAATCACCTTGAAAATACTAAGTCTAGTACGAGTGAGTAAATATAGCCAGACAAAACTACTTTGTTATATGGACTACCAGAAGAAGCAATTTTTTTTTTCTTCCTCTTTACAGATGCTTTTCTGTGCTGGTTTTATTAACGAGAGGGCTCTGGTACCAGTATGTTTTAGAGATTTTTAGAGATTTTAGGTTTCTACTACTTTTATGCTTTTGGCTTAAAATTGGGTAATCCATATGCATAGTCCAAAACCAAGCTGCACATAGAACAGAGCAGGTCTTTACTTTAACTTAACTTTAAAATGCTTGTTTAAAGCATTATAATTAAGCACTAAAACATAAATGAGATCCCCTTGCAGTGGGGCCCCCTGTACCGCAAAGGTGAAATGCTCATTCAGGCTAGGGGTGCCAAAATAAGAATAAATGCTTACCTTGCATGGTTAGATTTTGACTAATTTCCAGGGCTGGGCTTTACGCCAAACCAGGAGTCACCAAACTTTCTAAGCAAGGGGCTAGTTTACAGTCCATCAAACTTTAGAGGGGCCAGACTGTGGCCAGTGGGAGGAACAGTGCCCCACAGTTGGCGCCAGTGGGAGGAACAGTGCCCCACAGTTGGCGCCAGTGGGAGGAACAGTGCCCCACAGTTGGCGCCAGTGGGAGGAACAGTGCCCCACAGTTGGCGCCAGTGGGAGGAACAGTGCCCCACAGTTGGCGCCAGTGGGAGGAACAGTGCCCCACAGTTGGCGCCAGTGGGAGGAACAGTGCCCCACAGTTGGCGCCAGTGGGAGGAACAGTGCCCCACAGTTGGCGCCAGTGGGAAGGAACAGTGCCCCACAGTTGGCGCCAGTGGGAAGGAACAGTGCCCAACAGTTGGCGCCAGTGGGAAGGAACAGTGCCCCACAGTTGGCGCCAGTGGGAAGGAACAGTGCCCCACAGTTGGCGCCAGTGGGAGGAACAGTGCCCCACAGTTGGCGCCAGTGGGAGGAACAGTGCCCCACAGTTGGCGCCAGTGGGAGGAACAGTGCCCCACAGTTGGCGCCAGTGGGAGGAACAGTGCCCCACAGTTGGCGCCAGTGGGAGGAACAGTGCCCCATCGCTGGCGCCAGTGGGAGGAACAGTGCCCCATCGCTGGCGCCAGTGGGAGGAACAGTGCCCCATCGCTGGCGCCAGTGGGAGGAATCTTATCCAAATTCTAAGCATGTTTAAATGGGAAGACGGGGGGACTCTGCAACATCACACACAATGCAAGCCTAATAATCCTGCATTGCACATGAAGGGGGCAAGCCTGTGTTAGACTTAGGGCAGTTTTCAAAGCTGAAAAGCTATGACTGGGCATGCAATGGAGGATTCTCACTGCTGCTGTACAAGGAATTACAGAAAGCATATACAGTATGAAGACTATTTCGGTTAGTTGTAACGCCTCAAATTGTGAGGCAAGTTTAATGAGTTTATAATGCTCAATTAGAAATGTTATCTACCAGGATTTCTGCTTAATGTAATGATTTCTTTCATACAGAATATAACTAGAGATTTTGTTATACAAATAATTAAACAGGATCTGATCAACTTTAATATAGATCTGTCAAAATCCTTCTGTCAGAAGTGATAGCCCGCTAAAGGATGTCTTTTATCCTGAGAAAACATTGGAATCATGCAAGTTGTATTACTGCTGAGCTGTTAAGACTACAGAAGCTCTGGGTTAAAAGTCTGCCATTCTACACTCCCATTTCTGATAGCTGAAAGGAAGCAAACATGATAGACTAAGCAAACAGACTTCCTGTGAAATTAGGAAACCTCAATTCCCATCACAGTCCTTTACAGCAGTTAAAAGTGGCTCCTTGGAAGTACTGATAAGAAATCATATTCAGCTTTAAAGTGATTTGTCTGCGTCTCAGGCTGAAATTCTGGCCAAACTTGAAATAAGCCTAGGATCAGCATCCAGCTATGCAAACCCATATCAAAATCAGAAGCTTTCATGTGCTGCTGCCCTTTGACTAGTATCATGGTGTTCTTTAATACAACTATGTATTCACAATTCATACTATATTTTATATATACCTTAAACAAAAAGAAAATGAAATATAAAAAAAAGAATACGTACGAGCAGGGTCCAGGTACAAGTTCAAAAAGGACCCTTTTTCTTTTGCAAAAACCTTGGATCCCCTTCAGACATTTAGGCTGGGTTCACACTATTGCGAATTGGATGAGGAAATAGCAGGAAATTTTGACCGGCTCTCTATGAAACCCGTTCACACGGATTGGTTCATCTCGGGTCGGAATTTAGGCAAAAATTCAGGCTGAAATCAGACCTGAAATGGTGAACAAGGACGCACCGGACCGGGCCTTTAAACAAAATATGCAGAACTCTGCCTACTCCACCATGTTTCTAGAAAGAGGAAGCATAAAGAGGTTAAAGGACCCTCCTAAACGCATAGCCTCATTGCAAAATATACAATTACTGATTGCAAATAAAGATGACCAGAGAAGTTACCAAGACATCTGCCCATCGAGGCAATAGATGAAATCTGTAACCTTGTTACTTTTCAAACAGTGAACACTTGCAATAAGGAGCCTTTCTGACTAGTTCTGCATCTTCCAGTCAATTTGATTGGACAGATAAGGGCGTCTTTGCATGGCCTTAGGCCAAAATCACACAGACACTAGTGTAAAGAGCACATTACACAACAGGCATTTACAAAGCAATCCACAAGTTTTGAGCAGCTTTTTAAAGCTCCTAAAGCACCCTTTACCTTTTTTCCTGTAGAGTTGAATACAAATCCTAATGGAAGTGTTGGCTGTAGCTTTAAACAATCCCAGCTGAAGCTTGTTTAAAGCCACAGCCAATATTCTCAATAGGATCTACATTTGTTACTACTTGACTGAAGTATAAAGGTGTCAAAGAAACTTATAAAATTCATGGTAAATGCCTATTGTATATGATACTCTATAGACCAGCATTTAGCCTGGGTTCACACTGTAGCAATGCGGGAAGCAGCATGATAACAGCGCCAGTTCCCGCATCGCCTCTCCCAGGCAGACAGTTCACACTGCCCTCTGGGAACCGCTGTGGATGTCAATACATGGTTAATGACACTCCCAGATCGGTTCACAGATTACAGCGCGAACTGTGGATTTGGACAGGAATTGGATTGCACGAGTGAGGACACCCATGTGATCTGTTTCCTGTGCCGGGGAAAAAAAAAAAGTTCCTGCACATTTTTTTCTGCAAATCCAATGTGAGGTCAGCCATACAACTGTATGGCTGAACTTGCATCGCACAGACATTGCATGTGATCGGCACCTGCGGTGCGGGTGCGAATCACATGCGATGTCTGAGATCGCTATAATGTGAACCTGGGCTTAGAAGCGAACACTTTTTTGAACTGGACCTCATTACCCTATAGACAATATAATTACGTAAAAAGAAAAAAAAGGGAAGGGGTATGCATATCTAATAGCTTTGATTTGAAAGAGAAAAGCCAGTGAAGCCAATAACCCTGTTCCGATTTCACACCAGGGGGGAGCAGCTTTCTCTACACAGGCCCGCCATACATTAAAAGCTAAATTCCATAGTTTCCACAAAGCCCAGTACAGCACGGTGTTGATGTGAGGTGTGTGAAAATGGAATGCACTCCATTTAAATGCAACACAACATGGTAAAATGCATTATAGCATATCACAGAGCACTGCATCATGCATCAAGGACACAAAATAAATGTATTTAGGATTCTGCTGTGCAAAAAAATATGCTAAAAAACCAAAAAAAAATCATCAATGCTCATCAACTCAAGTGCATTCCGTTCACACCAAATATGACTTTAAACTCGTGCGACTTCAATTAAAATTGCCCAATTTCAAAATCACGTCAGTGCAACTTGGCTGGCATCTGTGTGACCTAATGCACAGATGTCTATGCAATTCGCACCTAAAATTGGCAAAGATAGCGCAGAAACTTTTTCAGATCAAAACTTGGACAGTTCCATTGCTGACAATAGGGTGCGACTTGTTATGCAATTTGGACCTGTCAATCGCATGACAAGTTGCATGTGTGTGAACGGGGGCGTAAAGAGCGCTAAAAACGCAACACACGTGGTGTGAATCTAGTCTAGAACCAAGCCAATGTTTGTCCATTTTCCAAACTTTGAGTCAATTACCAAGAAAAATTATTTTAAAAAAATAAAAAAATTTAACAAATCTAGAAAATTTGTTCTGGGTCAGCAGCTCAGGAAATACTGAGGCCAATGGTTCAGAATGACCACCAGACAAGTAGCATTTTCAGGAGCAAAAATCAGCACTGGCAGCCTGTGGATGTCCCTCTGCATAGGTTTCCTTTAAACAGAAATCTACAAAGATCAACACTGCCTGTAGGGCGATTTCCAGATAGAAAAAGCAAGCATGAAAATAATCCTTCACTTGTGCACCACACACGAGCATGTAATTGCAGTGCTACTAATTCGTTCTGTAATGGCTAAAAGCAGGCATTTTTCCTAATAAAGGTTAGCCACAAAATTTTAATCCAGCTACAATTTTCGCTTGTAACAGTTCTAATGTTTCTAATGCAGCACTAAGAATAACACTAAGGAAATTCAGGCATGAAAATCGCCCAGCACTGCAAAGTTACTTCATGCCCATACAGAAGACTTAAAGTGGTTGTAAACCCACTTTTTAAACAAAGCCCTACAGGTAAGCCTAGATTAAGGCTTACCTGTAGGTGCAAGAAATATCTCCTTAACCTACACGGTTAAGGAGATATTTGTATGTAAATGCGACGACGCTGACGTCACCCCATTCACAAATTCGGCTAGGTCGCAACATTCGACGACGTAGCCGAATTCGACAGCTCACGCGCGCATGCACGGAGTCACGTCTTCTCCGCTCCGGCCAATCACAGCGCCGGAGCGGCGCTGTGATTGGCTGCAGCGGCGATACCCGGAAGTAACATTCCGGCTATCGCCGCAGCGATGGATGCGGCTAGAGGAGGGACACGGACGACTTCGGGGCCCCGATCGAAGGTAAGTGGTACATAATGAGCTAGTATGCTAGTCATACTAGCTCATTATAGCTTTGTCTTGCAGGTTAGTCAAAAAAAAAAAAAAGGGTTTACAACCACTTTAAAGTAGAACTTTAGTCAGAGAATCAAGCAGTGGCGGCTGGTGCTCAAAATTTTTGGTGGGGCGCAAACAAACGAAAAAAAAACAAAAACATCAATTGCAGCCTCACTGTGCCCATCAAACGCAGCCACTGTGCCCATCAATTGTTGCCACTGTGCCCATCAAACGCAGCCACTGTGCCCATCAAACGCAGCCACTGTGCCCATCAATTATTGCCACTGTGCCCATCAATTATTGCCACTGTGCCCATCAAACGTTGCCACTGTGCCATCAATTGTCACCACTGTCAAACGCAGCCACTGTGCCATGCCATCAAACGCAGCCACTGTGCTATCAATTGTCGCCACTGTGCCATCAATTGCCGCCAGTTTGCCCCCTCAAAAACCACCAGTTTGCCCCGTAAAATGCCGCCAGATTGCCCCCCGACCGGCATTTACCTTTCTCGGGTAAGCCATCCTTCTCCACCCGCCCTCGATGTTGCTTCAGCCAATCAGGTTACCGGTAACCAGACCCGGTGAACATGATTGACCGAGACGCGCGTCAGTGTTAACCAGGGAACGCACACCCTGTGCGCAATCTGGTTGACTATTTGGAAGCCTATCAGAGCCGCTGAATCTATGTATTGTTGACTTGAGTGACGGGTGCAGGGGAGAGAGGGGGCAGCGCTCCTGTGCCCACTATGGACGCACGTATGATTCCACACTGGAATCAGTCCTGCTAGATGACTTCAGGCTGGCCCCCTTTTTAGGTATAGCTATGAAAACAGGGGTGTCCGAACCTGCACTACGCATGGGGCTCAAGAGTGTAAAGCATGTGGCCTGGGAAACGTCTGGAGGGATGCCGTACAAGTATAGCAGCCGTGGTGCCCACCACAGACAAGGCAAGCACAATTCATCTCTGGAGGGATGCCATGTTTGCAATAGCAGCCATGGCAGCAGGCACTGACAACTTGCTAGACACGTCTAGAGGGATGTGAGGGCTGCCCTGTTAACCATATCACCAGCAGCGAATGCTGGGACTCCTGGCTAGCTCCATGCAAGTAGATGGCGCATGGCTGGATATAGGAGGGTTCTGGGGTGAGCTGCGCCCACCCACCAGATTTCAGTTGTCTGCCCACACACCCCCTCTACCTCCCCACGCAGCACATAGCTGGTATCCAATCATTAATTTGTGATCTGCCTGACTTTTTCTGCTAATCGGCTATCCTTAAACTGGGTAAACACTCAGTTTTTTTGTTCGTTTTTTTAAACCCAGTGGGTTGGTGCTTTGCTCATGTTCACAATGGGTTTACCTCTTTACTCCTATGAGGCCTTCCTAGGGTCACAGACCAACTCCCCTCAGAATTTAGACAACAACCTCTTATAGGGCCCATTCGTAGAGTGGCCAAAAAACAAAACAAATTGTACTTCAAAAGGTTTCTTCAGTTTATGCACATCTCACTCCCATATGGGTTCCCCAGCTTTTCTTCCAGGTTACGGTGATGCAATTTTCATTGATCTTGCCCAGATGGGGACATTCCAGGGTATACACTTCTTGGAACGGCCAAGTGTTGGCGTTGTCTGCAAATTTTCCATATTCTGAGACTGCCTAGTCCTTGCACATTTTAGGTCTGCTGTCCAATCAATATGTTACATACTGACAGAGGTGATCCTCAATGCTCACGTGGCTTTCTTACTTCATCTTGATTAACTTTCTATTAAACGGTACAAGAACTCACTTTTACTGCACGTGGTAAATGTGGCCGGAGCATGCATTCCAGTGGTTTTCACATCTCAAGGACCTCACATGGATGGAGGAACTGACCTCCTCCTTGTATCATAGGGAGGAAAGATTTTATAAAACCTGGTTTTGTTGGCAATATTTCTGCACTATATTTGAGTTTAGTTCTCATCTCCTACAGGACATTGGCTAGAATGGGGCCATTTCTGTTTCTTTTATTAAAGCTCCGATTTGTTAACACCCATGAGCTTGTGTTCTGGTCCACCTTTACTGCAGACTGTGGAGGCTTCTAGTCCCTTTTCTCCACCCATTTTGCCCTCCCTTTACTATGTCCTGTTTATTCATTTTTTTTTGTCAAGTTTGACATGTATTATTGATTAAATGAAGACTCTGTTACCAGTCCTCTTTTTGCCTTTACCGAAGGATACCCAATAACTCAGGAAACTTGCTCATATACCTTGATTATTTAGTAGTTAAGGTTTTTACTTGAAGGTCACCATTTATCCAATTGTTCTCTTAGGAATGGCAGCTTCAAGGACTTGTATTATGCTCAGACTTCTGTGCTCTGCATCTTGTCTGATTCATGTTCATGCGCTGACCTGTTTATTTCATTGGTCATTGGCTCTGAGAGTTTCCTTGCAATAAAGCGTAGAATATAAAATACAAATGTTTTGCAAATGGAAGGAGCAAGCGACCCACCATCATCACTATACTAGAACTTGTAATGTAAGTTTCAATGCTAAAAAAAAAAAAGACCTAACACAGCAGCATTAGAGGTATTTTATTTGAACAAAGTAAATGTTTAATTGTTTTCACCAGAGTTGAGCACAAAATCTCAACTCAAAAAGTTCCCTGTAATGCATTTTTTGTATTTATTGCCTGAAATCTGCAGCCTACTACTGAGCCAATCAGTGCTCTACTACAAAGTTTTGTCAGTATAATTCTGGGAACTTTATTACAGTGTGTATGATATATATATATATATATATATATATATATATATATATATATATATTAGGGCTGCAACTAACGATTATTTTCATAATCGATTAGTTGGCCGATTTTATTTTTATTTTTTTAAATCGAAACAAAGGTAATTTTGCTGCGATTTGCATTTTTACTTTTTTTTTGGCCAATTTATTGTTGGGCAGACTAAAAAACACAAATTGCATCAAAAACACATTATTACATGCTTTTCTGCAGCTTCTCTATTGAAGCATGTTGAACCAAAAAAACAAAATAGCACCGTTTTGCGTTAAAAAAAGTACTTGCCCTTTCCAAATACGCAGCAGCTGAAAAAATCATGGATGTGAACGTGTCCCATAGGAAACCATGTAAATGACCTGTAGTGTGTTTCTGCAAAAAGCACCAAAAAAAACAGAGGTGTGACCCAGGCCTGAGATGTTTAGTAACATAATGGTGTTAAAAAAAAAAAAAAATTGGTACAAAAAGAGCAAAAAATGGTTGTAAGGGGTTCATTTTTTATTGTGGGACAGTGAAAGTAATATTTACAGTAGTGATTTGCTCTTTGTACTGTAAAGGGCTCATTTTAGTTTTTTTTTAACCCCATTATGTTACTGGCCGATTAATCGATTATGAAAATAGTAGTCGATTAATTTCATAATCGATTAGTTGTTTTGGCCCTAATATATATATATATTATATATACACACACACACACACACACACACACACACACACATACGTACACATACATACACACACACACACATACACACACACTGTAGAATTAAAGTGTGTTACCATAACATGTTAGATTTCTGATAGGAGTCTGTTACCATGTACTTGTATGAACAACTATCCTACTCTCTTTGCATGTTTGCATTTCTTGCTTTGTGTGAAATACCTGGTAATCCTGCCAGTCCCTCTGTTTTCCTATTGCAAATTGAGATGGGTGTGCATCAATGCCCTGGCATGGTCAGTCTGGTCAGGTTTTTTTCTTTGCCTCCTACTTGGGAGCACAGGCTGCCCGTACTCCAGTGGTCAGATTTCTGCTAGCATGCCCCCCTTCACTAGGAAGATCGGTATGCTGCTGTTTCTTTGCCTCCTGCTGACACGCCCGCCTGTGGATCCACACCACCACCTCTCTTAGCCCCTTAGGCAGCTAAGAACATTTCATGATCACTTATTAGGCCTCCTGCACACTGGACATTTTTGGAAGTTTTTACAGCTGCTTTTTTTTTTGCCTTCAGATGTTTTTTTCTACAGTCAAACTCTCCAGCATGTTATCCTATGTGTCCATGCACACATAGGCTGTTATCAACTGTTTTTGGCTAGGACATTTTTTTTTGGGCTGTAAAAAAAAAAAAAATAGTGGGTTCTGAGAGGAGTTTTTCATCTGTAAAAAAATATCAAAAAAAATGCAGAGAAATGCTCAAAAACATGGCTCACTGGCGGTTAACATTTTTGATCCCATTGAAAAAATAAAATAAAAACGCTAATGCTAAAAAACACTATTGCAAAAATGCTGAAAAACTTTGAAAAACTCACTGCAAACTACCGCCGTTTTTATAACGTTATTATAATCGTCCAGTGTGCATGAGGCCTTAAAAAAAAAAAAAGTTACATGTATTTTATTTATAGAAGTGTAGCGGGTGTTTGAATTTAGGGGAGGCATCTGGGTGGTAGTGTAACCCAGATGCATTGTCAGGTAATCTGAGACCCTTTTGTGGTTCTTGGAGGACTCTGGTGGTGTGAGGTCCCCTGCGGCCTGCAGGTGGCGCTGTCGCCCTGGCCAGAGTTGAACACTCCCCGCAAGACTGCTTCCCTTTTTGTCCTTTCCTGGCACTGGTGCAGCGGGGCGGGGAACCCGCTGTGATGCAAAGGGAGAGGAGATAAAAGGGGCGGATGCCCTGACCTTGGGGTTCAGAGTCGCAGGATGCGGCCGCGCCCAGGCACCTTCAACCTGGGTGCTGGCGTTCCGGAGTTCCGGGCCCAGGTGCCCTTGACCTGGCCTGAGCGGGAGATGGAGTCCATCTCAGGCACCTTTAGCCTGGGATGAGGTACTATGGCGGAAGCCTGGAGCTTCGTACCTTCGACTGAGTTCCACGAGGGTGGAGGAATCCGAGGGGGCCCTAACTCCTTGGGTGCCCGTGTCTGAGACGAGGAGGCCGGTGAGCGGAACTTCTCCGGAGAGTCCAGCGCAGCATTGCTGGTGACAGAGAGGCCTCCGGTAACTGTCTTGGACGGATGTCCTTCCCCTGATAGGGGCTACGTTAGCGAAGGTAATTCATGTTCTGTTCAATATAGTCAGTGGCAATGACTATTCGCCACTGGTGACACCACAGTGGTTAGCTCTATCCAAAAATAATTGTGCCTTGGCCTACTCCCCACAAATACTGAAGTGGTATATGGGTCTCAACCTGTCTGTGCTGTATGACTATTTATTGAGAAGAATAAATATGAGTTGGACCTTTTCAGTGTGTGGAACTCTGGTTACTAGGAGCAAAGGGGAGCTAATCCGAGGAAAGGATTTGACTCTGGGACACATACACAAAACCCGATAGTTCTGGCCTTCACCTCTACACATTGGAGGACATGGGCCGTGGTGTATCTCATCCCTCCCCCCAGTGCTAACCCCTAGACGAGACAAACAAGCCAGGAATGAGAAGGGGAGAGAGGGGTGAGGTCGCTACATACACAAAATGTTTTACCTTAAATTTCTAGGGTTGTTTTACAAGGTAAGGGTTCACATCTACTTTCAGATTTTAATCTTAGCCTAGTTTCTCTTCAGCCATATACACTGCTTTTTGTTGCATGGGTGCATGTTATTTTAATGTAAGTGAAAATATACTGCCAACCATTACATTTATAGCTGGTCTACAAATAATTCATATAGCCAGCTCTTTAATCTTACAGTTTATTTAAACAATCTTTACAAGACAGACAAAACAGAGATTGTTGCTTTAAATGACATTTAAGTATGAAGTTATAGTGACATTTTCAGCAAAGATTTTAGACATCTTGCTCCAGTGCTGGAGGGCAGAAGCACAAGAGTGAGTGGTTTAACAGGGAGAATAACAGGGGCAGTTCATTTAGAATTAATTTAAGGCGGCAGCTATGTGTTTAAGTTTCCCTAATTCAGACACAGCAAGAAGTGAGACAAGCTCCGAATTAGGCCAGGACTGTAATAACAGGTCAACATTCTGGCGTACACACTTGACAGGCATAATAATCCCTGTGTTGACAGAATAACCTACAATAAACTATAAAACTAAACATTGGCTTAAAAAACGCACGTCAAAAGGAATAGTTATAAAAAAAAAAAAAAAAAACACAGTACTTAAAACATTGTTAAAAAAACAAAAAACAAACACAGCTTTTAATAAAAAACAGTCTAACACTTCTAATAGAACTCCGTAAATACAAAATAAATCTGCCCCTGAATTTTTCTAAAATGATATATTTTTATGGATTTGAACTTCACGTATGCAGGGTTTTTTAAATTATATCTTATCTTTCTTTGATATTTTAGGCATGGCAGAGCTGGTATTAAGAGCATACATCATTAATCAATACAACTATGTAAAAAGCAGTACAGCCCAAGAGAACCCAGGGAGTCACAGTAGATTAAAGAAAACATATTCCAGAAACCTGAGCACTATAGATCCTTTAAGAGCATATTTTGTGCTAATTATCTATAAAATGCAGGGGAATGGGAAGGAGCATATTTTCTTGGATTAATGGTGTCTCATCACAAGGTAACTTGTGATGAAATCTGGTAATACTTCTGTATAATACAAGTAACTCATCCATCAAGAGAAAGAACTGTAAAAAAATTGTGGTGGAACATAACCAATAACAAGATTTTACTATAAGGCCTCATGCCCACGGATGTTTTTAAAAACGAGCTGTAAAGCTAGGTTGGACGCCTGGAAAAAGCGTAGTTAAAAACGCAATTTTTACTGCGTTTTTCATTAGCGTTTTGCGCGTTAGCGTTAGGTAGCGTTTGCAAAGGACTCTTGGGAAATCTAATGTCCAGACAGGAATTGCAGATAAAAAATGCCGGAGCTCAAAAACGCCACTGCGGCGTTTTTGGCTGTTTGAGCGTTTTTAAGCGTTTAACGATCCGCGTTTTTTCAACTCTAACGCCGGCACAACGGAACGCCCTGGTCGTGTTTTTTTTTTTATTTACAGCATAAATACCCCTTATTTATTAGCATTTTAAAAGCGCCTAGGTGGGCATGAAGCCATAGACTAACATGGACAGGCGTTTTTAAGCTGTAAAAAACGCTCAAAAAAGTGGCTGTAAAAATGTTCGTGGGCATGAGGCCTTATCAGTTAAGCAGTATGGGTAACAAACAGTTATTTCAGAAAACCTACAGCCCATTCACACACTGTCCACTGACCTAATTTACTGAAATGGTCAATACAAAAGTGATATCTCAGCTATAGGCAGAGCCTATTGGCTGTCTCAGATTTTGAGGTCTTATAAGCTTTGGATACTCCAGCCTTGGGCTGCGGTCGCAGGCTGACCTCCTCACGTACAATGAAGGGTTACATAGTTATATAGTTAGTCTGGTTGAAAAAAGTCCATCTAGTTCAACCTATAAAAAAAGGTGTTAAAAAAAAAAAAAAAGAAGAAGTAATTCCTATATACATAATCCCATACCCACAGTTGATCCAGAGGAAGGCAAAAAAAACCCCAACAAAGCAGAGTCCAATTTGCTCCTGCAGGGAAAAAAATTACTTCCTGAACCTCCAAAAAGGCAAATTGAATGTTTTCTGGATCAACTTTATCTATAAAATGTTAGTATTCAGTTATATTATGCACATTAAGGGCCAGTTCACACCAGACGCAGTTCTGTGTGCTTTTTTTTCTGCACAAAATGCATGCACAGTGTTTTCCATGTATTCCAATGGCTCGTTGGCTCTAGTTCACACCATGCAGTCAGTTTCCGGTCAGTTTCTGCACCAGAAACTGACTGCATGGTGTGAACTAGAGCCAAGAAGAGCCATTGAAATACATGGAAAACACTGTGCATGCATTTTTAGTGCAGAAAAAATGCGCACAAAACTGTACGGAACTGCGTCTGGTGTGAACTGGCCCTTAGGAAAGAAACCATGTATTTTTTAAAGCAATCTATTGAGCTGGACAAAACCAGCTCTTGAGAGAGTCCATTTCACATTTTCACAGCTTTTACTGGAGATTAAATCTCCTTACTTCCAGATATAAAGTGTGCCCCCTTGTCCTCTGTGTTGACCTTAAGGGCACTTTCACACTGAGGCGCGGGGGGCATCAGCGGTAAAGCGCCGCTAGTCTTAGCAGCGCTTTACTGTAGTTTTAGCTGCGCTTTTCGGTAACTAGTGGGGCGCTTTTAACCCCCGCTAGCAGCCGCTCCTAAAGCGCCTCAAAAGATGCTGCTTGCAGGACTTTTTTTTTTTTTTAACAACCCGCAAGCGCACCTCTCCACTGGGCGTGACAGGAGAGGCGCTTTACAGATGCTATTTTTAGCGCTATAGCACCTGTAAAGCACCTCAGTGTTGAGACCTGTCTGGGTTGTCCTCCTGGTCCATCTGGCACGGCTCCCGCAAGGGGATACCTATGTGTTGGCCATGCCTAAACCTGATTTCCATCTTATAGTCATTATAATGTAAGTATGCACCTTGGTGCCGGGGCATTTTTTGTACCGCCTAAATACTTATAGTCTAATTTTATATTTTTTATACTTCTTTGTATCTCCATATTTATCCATAGCTATCACGCGCATGCTCCTGATGAGCGGTCAAGAAGCCGCGAAATGCGTCGAGCTACCAGATGCCGTGTCAACCAATTATAATCTGTTAACCCTTATTACCAAGCGACCCCTACCACACAGGTTTATTAGGCCATAGATCCTGCAGGCAATACAATCTATAGTACCAATTATACTCTCTCATTGTGGTGACCAACCGGAATTGCTCTTGTCTTACTTTTTGACTATTATTCCATTACCATGTCTATTGTTCTACAATGTTTACTGTTTACCCTCTCAGCGGTGGTTGTGCTACCAGGCCCACTGCTGTTACAATTATTACAATGTTTACTATGCCAATTGATATACATGTGTTGTATGATGTTTTAATAAAATTCCTCTGGTCTACCCTATTAACCTTCTTGTACATATATGCTTCAATTAAAGTCCCAATTCTTGCTCTTCCCCAACCCTTTTTTGACCTCAGTGTGAAAGTAGCCTAGTAAGTAAATAACTCAACACCAAGTTTACTATATTGACCAAACATGCTGATCATATCCCACTTTAATCTCCTCTTCTCAAGAGAGAATAGCCTTCCACTGTGCATGATGACACAAAAGGACCCCCACATCCAACGCTGTATCCTGGCTTGGCCAACAAGGCCCAGGCCTAGGGCAGAATTTTGCAGGGGGGCAGCATGGAAAGAGTCCCCACCGGGCGGGGCAGACTGGGCTGAGAGGCAAAATAGTCTAGCGCCCCCATAAAACGGCCACACTGCTTCCGGTATGCGGACGGCCGGCATTCCGTAACTGTGGGTTGGGGTGCTTCTAATTTTGACTGTCCTATCATCCTGGACCACACACCTTCCTCACTGTGCTATATATTTTCTGCTGCACCATTGGCATGGTTATATCTTTCTAGTCCTCTCCATCAAATTATCAGAAATTTGTGCTTAAACTAGAACTATAGGCAACACCTTTTTCTTTCATTTTGGAAAGAGTAAGGGAGGGTTAAAGCCCCTGTCAGGTTATTTTTTACAATCCTTGTCCCATTGCAGAGATTTCCCTTCACCTCCTGCCCCATAGCTAAACAGGAAGTGAGAGGAAATCTATGCAAATTAAGGGAATCCATTGCCCCCCCCAGGTCCTCAGAACTAGTGTCCCCACTCAAAAATTTCAGGGCGGGTCTTAAACATAAAGGGGCGTGGCTTTGACAGGAAGGGGTGGGTTATATTTAAGTTAGGGGGTGCATGAGTTTAGTCAGGCCTAGGGCAGCACAAAACCTAAATACACCACTGCCCACATCCCACCTACAGTCACAGCCCTTCTGAAGCCAGGAATAAAGTAGTTATACAGCTTATCCCTGCACCCCTAGACTAATTGAGCATATAGCCTTTGCAGTGCAGGGGGTTCCTTCACTTCAAGGGTACATTTTGAATGAATAATGAGAATATACTGTATAAAAATATGCTTTTACAAATCTGTGGTTATTATAGCTGGTGGCATACATTTTACCTACATGTTTAACCAATGCATAAAATTGTTTCATGGTACGGTCACAGCATGACTTCCATGTATGTACACATACACGACTCCACTTCCATTACTAGGGTTGTGCTTCTGACAACTGACCAGATTACAACAGGTAATATTTTGTAAAAAAAAAAAAAAAAAATCCTAAACAAAAAATTGGTTCAGCACCCTTTAATTTGCTGAACAAGCATTTACATGTATTTGCAGAAGATAGGAGGTTATTTACTAAAAAGGTAAATCCACTTTGCACTGCAAGTGCAGTCGCTGTAGATCTGAGGGGAAGATCTGAAATGAGGGGAAGCTCTGCTGATTTTATCATCCAATCATGTACAAGCAAAGATGCTGTTTTTTATTTTCCTTGCATGTCCCCTCAGATATACAGCCACTGCACTTCCAAGTGCACTTGTAGTGCAAAGTGGATTTGCCTTTCGTAAATAAACCCCAAAGTCTCTTGTTAAAAGCAGGGAATTTAAAGCATAATGGGACAGAATACAAGAATCTGATGTTTTAAAAAATGAACTGGCATTTGAATTGTTTGAGCCTTTCTTTCCCTTTTCAGTGTAAGTATGACACACATTCAAGGAATACAAACACTTTTTTTTTTTTTATTCCAAAATAGCTGCCAACTTGTCCTATTTTCAAGGGACAAATTCTGAATGTGAAACAAGCAAGTGCAGGTTCTTAATTGAAGTTCTTGATAATAGGACTTAGGCCGTTGTACGCACACATCTTGCCCTCCAAGAACCTTCATCATTTTTGGTCTCAGCAATTAATTACTGCAGACTACTGCAAAATGTTCTGAAGAATGAAGAGTAAGCAAAAGAGCCTACCACAAGTTCAAAGAAACATTTGAAACTTTATTCTCTTCTGTATCTATAATAAAACTGAATGGAAAAAAAAAAAAAAAAAAGCCATGGCGAGTGCTTTTCGAGTCTGCTGCTTGACTAGAAACCCAAGCAGATTAGAGCTTCAAGACGACAGTTATTCCAAGCTGTTTAAAAAAACGAAATGGAGACTGCAGCCTGGGTGGTATACCCAAATAACATAGCATTAAAACAAACCTCTGTCAGTCAATATGCCACAAACGGATTATGTATATGAGCAAAACATCTATTGCTTCATCTGTGATCAACTGCCATCAAACTTACTTATCCGTGACGCAAACCACATCCAATAGATGGCTCCACACTTAAAACGATTGGAAACTGTGTCATTTAATACCCACGGCTGCTTGGATAAGGATTTTAGTGATATATAAACATATATAATCCAAAATTACATGAATATGTAAAAATGCCATCATATTTTAAGAGTAGCAATCTCAGTGGTTATACTTGAAGAGTAATGGTCTAAAGCTGGAATTTAAAGAAGGAAAGGCTAGAATAACCAATATTTAAAAACAGTCAACCAACTGCTCTTATACATACTGCATGCATTTTGTAAGAATTCAGTGTAAATACCTTTCAAGAACTTTAATCCAGGCGGCCACATGACCACAAAGCTGGAGCAGCTGCTGTGGCTGGTGGAACGGAACTCCTTCCCCTGCCAACAATGGTTAGAGCAGGGAAGTTGGCGGGTGACATCACAGCTCAATGCAATTCAAATCACTTATCAGATCACACTGTATACAGGGATATTGTTCTTCCCTTGTGATAGCAATAAAGTTGATAAAAAAAAAATTCGTAAACGCCAGAGTGAGATCAAAAAATTCTAGTACCAGACCAACTGTGTAATTCTAAATTGGTGACCTGTAAAGGCTTTTAAAATGTCGCTTGGAGGTTTTTTAGATACCGTAGTTTGTCGCCATTCCATGGGCGTACTCCATTTTAAAGCATGACATTTTAGGTATCCATTTACTCAGCGTAACAGCTTTTATTTTTTACCAAAAATTGGGTATTATATTGTGTTTGTGTGCACTAAAAATGTGTTGGTATGTAAAATGTCTAAGACTGCGTTTACACTTATCCATTGCATATAAAACGCACTTTAATGTAAGTTACGTTCATTTTGAATGGCACCCCAATGCACTAAGGCACAGGTGTCAAACACAAGGTCCGCAGCCAGAATACGGCCCTCCAGGCCATTTCATGTGGCCCTGGGGGACTCAACTTCTGATGGTGGGATGGCTCTTGACATCTAATGTAAGGGGAGGGGATGCGCCGGACATCTAATCTTACAGATACAACCGGCCCTTTTGAGGGCAATCATTATGCTGATGCGGCCCACAATGAACTAAGGTAAGGCAGCTGCAACATGTGTTGCAGAGCATCACAACACAAGTAACACACTATCGTAAATTGTGGTGCGCTACATTGTCAAAATAGGTGCATGTACATTTGAGACAATTTGCGCATTTATTTGAACAGACTGTCTTATTGCAACACCAAAGAAAATTGTGAACCCAGCTTAAAGGGCCGTACATGGCCGAATATTGGGGGGCATTAGGTATATAAAAGATAAATTACACAAATCACAGCATGTGCTGAAAACACAAAATATTTCTTTATAAAATGTCAGGTAAAAAGGAAACACCTGAATGTATACAGCAATACAAAAGAGAAAACAGCGTTTAGGCTGGATTCACACTTGTGTCCATTTGAAGCTTGTTGCATTAAAGACATGTTCCACCTTTTGCAAAAAAAATTAAAAAAATCAATTAAAAAAAAAAAAAAAAAAATGCGCAGATATTGAAAAAAAAATAATAATAAAAAAAAATAAATATATATATATCCTTTTTTTTTTTCCCATTTCCCTCACGATCAGTGCATTGAGGATGTAGTGCTCAGGTTCCTGCAAACTATATAGATACAGGCCTACTGTTATGGGCTGGAGATGGTAATTGACAACCAGTGTGTGGTGGCATCACCCCACTTGTGCTCCCTTAAAGTGGAGGTGCCGCGGGAAAAAAAAAAAAATTAAAAGCCAGCAGCTGCAAATACAGCAGCTGCTGACTTTTAATATATGGACACTTACCTGTCCTGGAGTCCAGCGACGTCCGCAGCAGAGGACGAGCAATCGCTCATCACTCTGCTGCCCCCACCGCCATCCTCGGTGAGGGAACCAGGAAGTGAAGCCTTGCGGCTTCATGCCCGGTTCCCTACGGCGCATGCGCGAGTTGCGCTGCGCCGTTCTGAATGGTCCCGTGTTCTGGGAGCCGAGTGTCTCCCAGAACACAATGGGGAATCTGCGGGAAGTGACGTGCTTCCCACAGATTTCCTGCAGAGAGAACTCCCGGAAGTGGGTGCAAATACCTGTCTTCACCCCCTCCCCCTGAAAGGTGTCAATTGTGACAACGGAGGGGGGGAGGGTTCCGATCAACGGAAGTTCCACTTTAGGGTGGAGCTCCGCTTTAAGATCCAAGAGTCCCTTAGCTGCAGGGTCAGATTGGACTTTTAGTCTTCTATTCACAGATCTGAGAATGATGTGGCTGCAGGCATGTGCTGGGTGCAAGGGAAAGACCCCACAATTCAGGTAAGAGGGGGCAGTTTGTGGATGGGGGTTGGGTAAGGAGACCACTAAATATGGAAGTAACATGAAACATAGTCAGAAAAGTGGATTTTTTATTATGAATGGGATAGCAATGCTCAAAACTGAAAAATTGAATACACATGATCATTTTTTGTATATTTTTTGTATATTACAACAAAGATCACTATAGCACTTACTATGTGCATGGTGGTGTGCTGCAGTGCATTGGCCTCTAACTGTACAGTGCATCACAGTTCACTGGCAATGAAATGCACTACAAACAAAGCAAGTTCGTTGTGGCAACACACGACAGTCAATTGGCCTGATTTAAACCTGTGTTTTGTAGTTGACATCTACTGCAAAGTCTTAGGCCCCTTTCACACTGAGACTGAGGCGTTTTAGCGCTAAAAATAGCACATAAATAAAGCCTGAAATAATCCTGCCCCAGTATGCTCAATGTGAAAGCCCAAGGGCTTTCACACTGAGGCAATGCGCTGGCGGGAGGAAAAAAAATCTCCTGCAAGACGCATCTGCAAGACGTTGTGTATACCGCTCCTTTACTGCTCCTTCCCATTGAAATCAATGGGACACCACGGTAATACCGCCTGCAAACCACGCCGCTAGCAGCCGAATATCGCGGTAAATACGACGTTATAGCAGCGCTAAAAATCACGCCGCTATACTGCACTTGCCCGCCCCATTGTGAAAGGGGCCTTAGGATGATGCATGGTCACATACAAGTCCCATGAACATACCATCAAGCCTTGCAATTTACAATTTTATACTTTTGAAAATGGCAATGGAGAAATGTATGAATCAGTAAAGCAGCCCGAACATACTTCCAATGATAAGTTGAGAAAAAGGCTCAGAAAACCTAGACACCAGTACATTTTTTGATGGCACGCTGATTACTGACATATGTTCACTGATGCCTATCTATAGGCATTCTACCCTACCTACACAGCATATGTACAAACCATTTTAATCAGAAGATCCAAGGGTGAGCAAATTAGAGCTTTTTTTTTCTCCCTATCGGGCAACATACTTGGAAAATACAAATACTGCGTGTATGTTGAATCAATATAATGCAAGTCTAAGAACTCTTAATGGTATAAGAGATAATTATAGGTCTTAGGGAGCACAGAACGCAGGAGCTGCACTAGGTGTCTGCCACTGTGAAAATCACAACTTCACTTGTCAAGGCGGTCAGTGGGAGATTAAGCTCAGCTAGCTGTACAAATAGATGAATGCACAGAATGTCTGCCTCTTTTTAATATTCCATCATGATGACTCACTGCCTAATCCTTGCAAGACACACACACACACACACTACACAAGACACCAGCATCTGTTGTTCATTTTCACATGCTGGGGATTTTTTTTTTTTAAAACCACCAAGCACTTGTCAGTTAATGATGGCTCTTGAAGATAATCTTTATGGGAACCTTATAAGGAAACTATGGTTTTAAGTCATTTGTATTTATTAATTTTTTTATCAACTTTTAAAATGATTTTTCTTCATGTAACTATGTTTTATAATAAATACAATTTTAATACAAGATGCACTTCTACCACTGGTGTCAGAAAGCACGACAGAAGCCGTTTACCTTCTGATTCTCTCTCCAAAAAAACAAAACACCACATCATCCATCTGAACTGGCACATTAGAAAGTGAAAGGGAATGGGATTAAGTTACCGTACTTTGGAATAGACAGGTAGACAAGTGAAGTGAAAAGAAGCCCTGAGCTCCATCTATTAGCTAGAAATATTCAGATGCTATAGGTTACATGATTTATAAAATGTAAATGGTTTGTAATTTTTTATTTTTTTTATTCTAAAATTCAATATTGAAGGAGATAGATAGATATATATATTAGGGCTGTTACTGATTAAAATTTTCGTGTCCGATTAAATTTTTTTTTAAATCGATTAATCGACTAATTTCGATTAATTATAAACGCACATACAGATTCAACTACTTTTAGCCGATCTCCTTGCAGGCTGATTCCCAGTGCAGCTACCAACCACTGGAAAAATGGATAGCAGGATACAAAACACACACAAAGGCAGCGCTCAATGGGAATAGCATTAAAACTTTTATAGTCTTCAAGTAGGTAACAAAATAAATATTGCACTGAAGATAAAATCGATGTAGCTACATAAACTGTAAAAATGGTGCGAGTAATACCAAACGGTAGCAAAAGCAGTCATAAAAACATGTAGCCAAGTATGATACTGGTATAAAAATGTGTACAACGATACCACTGCTGAATCCAGATGAGGAGGGGCTAACATCAGTCCGTCGGCATGTAGATGTCCCGTGAAGGGAACTATCACAACTCCCAGTGGATGACTGTAGAATCCCAGGTTGATAGAGGGAAGTGTAACAGCCTTTGCGTGTGGCAGAAAGTAAGGTCCCGTCGGCATGCAGATATGAAGGCACAGCAAGCCCAAAGAATTTTGATCGATCAAAACAATTAATCGATTAATCGAGGAATTAATAGTTAATTTCCACAGCCCTAATATATATATATATATATATATATATATATATATATATATATATATATATATATATATATATATATATATAGACACACACACACACACACACACACACACACATATATACATACATATATATATGTATATACATGCACACACACACACACACACACAACACACTAATATATATATATATATTATATAAACACGCGCGCACACTGCATTCCCTTATTAAACAGAATTTTGTTTATGTGAAACAGAGACTAATACGTGGCAATGAATAAGAATCAGGATGCAGTGGCTATGAATGAAACTTCATGCTAACTCTTATCTGTGGTAATCTCCACCATACACAGAGAACATGTTTTTCCCAGTGCATTTTAATCAAACTTTACAAAGACATTTCCAATTTTCTTGATTTACCCAACCAAGTTATCCTTTGAGGCACAGCGATACCATTTAAGTCGGTTATAAAAACATTCCTATAAACTCACCAAAAAAAGTAAAAAAAACGGCTGCATTTCTTTAGTAGACTGTAATAAAGAAAAAATTACTTAAAATTGTTTTTTTTTTGAATAAAACATATACACATTATTGGATGAGACAACGGAATAAGTCCTTTTGATAATAACTACCCACCTATTAAAATGTCAAGTCCAGGGTTTCAAATCAGACATGGCTGGAATTAAAGAAAATACTTACTGCTGAACTGTTCCCTTAGCTGACCCACATTGCTCTGGGAATCCTTTCATGTGCTTTAAGAACCCCTCCACCCCCAAAAGCTTCTTTCACACAAATCAGTGCAACCATAGAAACCTATGCATCCTGAAATGCAATCACCAAAGACTTCTGGATATAGGAATGTATAAACGTAAATGTGCTTGTACATTTGCTTTGTCATTTCGAAAGCCATTTTAGAATGTTACTGTTGTAGCACGTGCAGCTCGAACCACTAAACCAGTGTATGAATGGACTGTTTTTTTATTTATTTATAAAATGATCATGGATTTGTTGGATATGATGTCAAATTAACCAATTCCACTTGGCAACATGTTAAGAAAATTTACAATAAACAAAACAAAAAATGTACAAATAAAATATCTTTTGAAATAAATCAGCTTGTATCGGCACCATAATACCAAGTCCCACAAGGTATCTGAAAGAATAATCCAAAACTATATACAGCTGAAAATCTACAGGCATTCAACATTCATGAGCTGTAACAGAACCTAGAATATAATAGATGGCCGATGACAACGCTTTGCAGCAAAACCGGATGCTTTCCCGGACTGCAAATGCAGCCTGTAGGAATACCAAATTTGGAAAATCTCACGGTTACTATACAACATTCAACGTACCACCATGAGTGTAACCAACACTACATCAAATGCATAATGCTATGTTCACTTTCACTTGTGGAATAGCTCATTTTTATCATTACTGTTAGGGGTGAACGGATCAAAAAACTCACGGATCGGATCGTTCCTCAGATCAGAGTCACGGATCGGATCGGAAAAAAAAAAAAAAAAATCTTGTTACACCCACCGGAGTTTTAGATTTCACAGTTATTTTTAACACAAAATGGAGCTTATATGCTTAAATAGAGTATTTGTAAATCTAACAGACTGTTTAGATGTTAAATTTTAAAAGCAGTAGCAAACCTGCTGACCTTACATGGTTGCTAATGTGACAGAACACCTCTGATTTTCACATTTAACATTTAGTTAAAAGTGAAAATCAGAGGTGTTCTGTCAAATTAGCAACCATGTAAGGTCAGCAGGTTTGCTACTGCTTTTAAAATTTAACATCTAAACAGTCCGTCGAATTTACAAATACTGTATTTAGAGCCCATTCACACAGGGGCGGCACGACTTGTGCCGTGACTGTGCTGGGCGATCTCAAGACGACTTCAAAGCAGACTTCCAAAATGACTTCTGTATTGAAGTCAATGGAAGTCGCCTTGAAGTCGTCTTGAAGTAGTACAGGAACCTTTTTCTAAGTCGGAGCGCCGCTTAGAACGGTTCCATTGTACAGAATCGGATGCGACTCGTCAGGCGGCTGAGACGCCTGACGAGTCGCTCCTGTGTGAATGGGGTCTCAAGCATATAAGCTCCGTTTTGTGTTGAAAATAACTGTGAAATCTAAAACTCCGGTGGGTGTAACAAGATGTCCGCTTGCCCCCTTCTCACTCTATCATTACTGTGCAGGAGTGTGGGGTGTAGCAAGATGGCGGCCAACGAAATGTCACTTCCTGACGAGACAGCGGCCGCCGCCGGGTGTACCAAGATGGCCGCCGCGCAGGAGCTAGGCCAAAGCCGCTGCCTTTCCTATGGCCGAGGCCGCGGAGCGCGTGGTGTGCCGATCCGAACAGGTTGACCCGTTCGGATCACGGTGACGATCCATTGCACCACTAATTACTGTGATAGAAAATACAGAATGTGTTTCATTAGTATAAAACAAACATATCAATTGCAAATACTTTGTTATAATAAAAGCTGCAAATGTGTCTGTTTCCTTACCCAAACGAGGCCCAGATGTACTACATAGTGCAGAAAATTATTTTAACCACTTCACTCCCGGACGTTTTTTACAATTTGGCACGGTGTAGTTTTAACTTACAATTGCGCGGTTGTGCGAAGTTGTACCCAAACAAAATTTGTGTCTTTTTTTTCCCCACAAAGAGCTTTCTTTTTTTTTTTTTTTTAACAAGTTTTTATTGGAATAATGAAAGACACTTGAACAGGTGTAAAGATAAGTACACAAGTACAAAAGAGAACATAAGGCTGTTAGTCAGGTTTAAAACAATGGTACATAGGAATATCGGTGTAGCTAGTTGGGTACAACAGGTAGGGCAAAAACAAAATGTAACACATGACACTAGCTCACTTGAAGACTAACCCTATGGGGTTATGAAGATATGAAGATATGAAGAGAGGGAGCTGTATACACAAAATTCTCACCTAGTGAGGGTACAGCAGGTCATCCTAGATAAATACCTAAAAAGCAATGCAACCGGAAGGTGGAATACTGGATGGATCTGTCTACGCGCCCCTATGTTTAGAATCAGGAATAGGGGGAAAATCAAAACAGAAACTAGGAAAAAAAAAATGGGGGGGGGGGGGGAAGGAGCTCCAGAGACAGTGATGTGCTGTTCATTCCATTACATGAATGGTCCCGAGAAAGAACAGCCCTGGTGGGCCATCCGGAATGTATAGACTGTGCAATGTCATCAAGATTGACAGCCCAATTGGGATAGGGTCAGCGTACGAGAAGGAGAGTTGTTCCAGAGCTGCCTGATCCGCTGCCGAGAGGGTTGTTATGATGAAGGATTCCCATCTGTAAAAAAAGCGAGCTCTAGATCTGGGTTCTTTAAAGTCCGTAAGAAGTCGTTCTTTGTAGAAGAGGTTGAGGCAGTCCTTTGAGTTGGATGAGAGAAGGGCTTTGGGGAGAGATCCAGTGCCTAAGAATGAGTCTCCTTGCGACAAGCAAACAAAGCAAAATCCAGTCTTTCGAGGAGGGACGTTTGGTAGTCCCTGAGGGGATTGATGCAGCCGGCGATAGAGACCAGGGTAACAATAGAGGGTCCCAATAACCAAATATTAGAAGTGAAGGGTCTTTGGGGAGTTTCAACAGAGTGATTTTGAATATATAGGATAGGACTTGATCCCAAAATGAGGAAATGAAGGAGCAGGACCAGAAGCGGTGGGAGAGAGAAGGTCTGGGTACCTTGCATAGAGGGCAGGTGGCGCCATCTTTATTGGAGTTAGGAGAGATAAATGGGATATAAGCCCGGTGTGCGATCTTGAGTTGGGTTTCTCTCCAAATTTTGTTGGGTGTCAGTCGAAGGGTTTTCTGCAGGCCAGATACTATTTTATTCGTTATATCTGGAACTGGGAAATCCCTAGCCCAGTTCGCAATAGAGGAGGAGGACATAGACGGGGAAGATTCTTGCAGGAGAGGTCTGTAGATGTCCGTGATTTTATAACATCCACTTCGCAGTAAACGTTCAGAAAAGCTGTTTTCGAATCTCTGGAGGTTGTCTTTACACGTGTTAGATAAGAAGCTAATGCATTGGTTATAATGAAATACGTGAGAGGGGGGCAGAGAAAAAGACAAGGATATTGTAGAAAAGGGCAGTGGTTTTCCAGTGTTGCCATCGCACAGTGAGGAGAAGTTTGACAGACCTTGAGCCTGCCAGACCGAAAAGGCTTTGTAGTGGAGACCAGGGATGAAGTCAGGATTGCCTTGGATTGGTAAATGGGGAGAGATGAAAGGAGATAACTTGAGTGTTTTTCTGATTTCTCTCCAAGCTATAGCTGTGTCCCTTAGCAGGAGATTGTGTTGATAAGGTGGGGGGACAGTTTTCCATCTGCAGTGTAGAAGGGCCACCAGAGAGTGCGGGTGAGCCATTTCAGATTCCAGGACGTAATTAGAGTATTGGGATGATTGAGCTATCCAATCTAAGCTGGTCCTGAACAGACATGCTAAATTATACAATCTAATATGAGGTAGACCGATACCCCCCTCGCTTCTAGGAAGGTGTAGTTTTTTAAAGGCTATCCGAGGTCTTTTGTCGTGCCAGATGAACTGTGAAATTTTGGAGTTGAGGAGTTTGATATCTTTATGTTTCAAAAGCAAGGGAATGGTTTGCAAAGGATAAAGCAGTCTGGCGAAGCTAATCATTTTGATAAGGTGACACCTTCCTAGGAGCGAGAGGGGAAGATCCATCCAGTTCGACAGTTCCTGATAGAGTTTTGTGAAGGGGGGGGGGTAATTGAGGTGATAGATGGAAGAGGGCAATTTCCCAATCTTTATACCTAGGTAGGTGATGTGAGAAGATGCAACCTTAAACAGAGAGTGGTGAGCCCAGGGGGGTGTGGAGTGTGTCCCTATAGGGAGAATCTCGCTCTTGGAATAATTGATACGGAGGCCGGAGCACAGTCGAAATTCGTCAAAGGGGGTTTTAATGGTCGACATGTCGTTGCTGGGGTTGCCCGTGAATATGAGGACGTCGTCGGCGAATAGTGAGGTGCGAAGTTCCGCTTTGCCTATTTTGATGCCTCGTAAAGGGGCTATCTGGGAAAGGTATCTAGACAAAGGTTCTAAGGCTAAGTTGAACAGGAGGGGGGAGAGAGGACAACCCTGTCTGGTCCCTTTATGGAGGCGGAAATCCTCTGAGAGGAGTCCAGCCGCAACAAGTCTAGCTGAGGGCGCTGTATACAGGTGGCAGAAAGGGCCTGTGAATCCCATTTTAGACAAAGTGAGGGAAAGCCAGTCAAAGCTTACATTGTCAAAAGCTTTTTCAGCGTCTAACGTTATGATGGCATAATCTCCTGTGGGGTCCTGTTTGGCTCGTTCAAGGGCCAGGAGAACCTTACGTATGTTAAGGGTGGCCGTCCGCCCTTTCACGAATCCTGATTGGGCCGGGTGAATGAGGTCCGGGAGGATGACTGCTAGTCTGGAGGCCACAGTCTTCGAGAGAATTTTGACATCCAGGTTGAGTAGTGAAATAGGCCTGTATGAGCCCGGATCCAGAGGATCTTTGCCCTTTTTAGAAAGTAGCTTAATGATGGCCTGGTTGCCTGTCGGTAGATAGGGACCTCCCGCCCAGATGTTGGAATAGACTGAGTGGAGCATGGGCGCAATTATATTTTGGAGAGTTTTATAAAATTCACTTGTGAAGCCGTCTGGGCCAGGGGCTTTAGAGGGGCGGAGAGCATGTATAGTGCCTTCTATTTCAACGAGGGAGATAGGGGCATTCAGGGAATCTAGAAGGGCAGTTGAGATAGTTGGTAGATTCATTTTTTCAAGGAAGGCTTGGGCTATTTTATGGTCAATGGGATCGGGTGCATAAAGGGCTGTGTAATATTCCAGCATGGTTTTATTTATGCGAAGTGGGGTAGAGTGTGTAGTTCCCGTGCGGTCCCGCAGTGAGGTGATGTGCGTCGGGCGGTGGGCACCCTTACAGAGTCTGGATAGGAGTTTGCCAGCTTTGTTACCAAATTTATGAAGGGAGGCATCTAGGTGAGATTTTTTTGTGAGTTCCAGGGTGTCCGCCCAGGTGTCAAAGGCAGTTTTAGCCGCGGACCACTCCGCCTTGTTTGCCGGTGAGGTCGAGGTGGCTAGATTGCGTTGTGCGAGGTGAAGTCTGTCGCTGGCCAGCTTGAATTTCGATAGTGCGTTTCTTTTAAAGGAAGTGGCATATGAGATGATCCGACCCCTCAAGTATGCTTTTCCAGCATCCCAGAGAAGGTTCGGGTCCCCTGCATGTGGAGCATTCGCGGAGGAAAACTCCTCCCATGCTCGTTCCATGTAAGCGCGAAAATCAGCATTATTGTGGAGGAAGGAAGGGAAGCGCCAGATGTTAGGGTGGGGGGGAGGTCTAGATTGTCTAGGGTAAGGAGTATTGGGGCATGATCCAAAATGGCCATGTCTCCGATCTCTGCGTCTGAAACCAGGGGGATGATACTGTCGGTCCCAAAAAAATAGTCGATTCTAGTGAGGATCTTGTGAGGATTAGAATAGAAGGTGAATTCCCTGTCTACCGGGTGTGTTAAGCGCCAGATGTCTGTAAGATGGAGGGAGTCCATAGTGGAGGCAAATAGGGTGGGAGCAATTCCAGCAGGCGCCGGTATGGTTTGTTTTGGAGAGGATCTATCGTCTGTAGGATGCATGAGGTCATTAAAATCTCCCCCAACTAGGTGAGGTAAGTGAGAAGTGTTGAGGAGCCAAGTGGAGAGCTGAGAGTAAAATGTCTTTGTGGGACTGTTGGGGGCGTATACATTGGAAATCACTATTTCTTTTGTCCCTATTCTAACCCTGGAGGAGATGAAGCGTCCTTGGTTGTCTGTATGCGTGGATAGAACAGTACAAGGGAGGTTTTTGTTGAAAAGAAGGAGGACACCAGCCTTCCGTCCAACCGATTCTGAACCCAAGACTGTTCCAACCCAGAGTTTCTGCAATCGACTGAAGTCAGATGCCGAAAGGTGGGATTCCTGAAGTAATGCTATGTCTGCTTTTAGCCTTTTGAGGTGGCGAAGAATCTTCATTCTCTTGTTAGGAGAACGGAGACCCCTCACATTCCATGAGATTACCTTAAGATATCGCGGATGATAAGGTGTAGAGGCGTCGCTTTAGTAGCTGTAAGATTATAGGCAGGGATCAAGAGGTAAAGTTTAGGCGCGTTAGTGATGTGAGCATCTGTGTGTGGAGCCCTCGGGTAAGGAGTGCATGTTGAAATGTGGAGTGGGGAGAGGGGGGATGAGGGGGGGGGTAGAAGAAAAGAGAACAAAGTAAAACAAAACAACAAATTAACGTGAGCATCATAAAGAACTTCGCTTTTTTCCGCATGAGTTCGCTGTGCAAGGTAGCTCCCCATACATGACCCGTCTTGGAAAAGAAAGACCAGTTATTGTGCCTGAGCGCCCCGGGGACCTCGATAACGTGCGAGGGACCCCTGGAATGGAGTTATGGCAGGGAGCCTAAAAGAAAAAATCACACAGCGGAGTCAGGGAGGGCAATTACAGTACAAATGAACTAGTGTGCAGTGCGGCCTGTAGGCATGTGCGCACGCATTACCACCCTGGTAGGGGGAAAAAGAGAAAAAAGAATGGTTTTAGGCATAACATATGAAACAATATATTGATTGAACCAAATAAGATGGGAAAAAATAAATAAAAAATAAGATGGAATGGATGGAACGGCACACGGATTCAGAGCCGTTGTGGGAAAGATCACTGGGTGATCACTCGGGTGACAGTGCCTGATTGAGGATTAATGGAGAGCACGATAAGTAGATCGTGTATCCCCGACACTCGAGTTGACAGAACAAAAAAAAAGATCATACGACCTGTAATGGTGAGGAAGGAAGTTCATGGCAGTGTAAGGCAGTCCATCAAACGGGAGTTTTGGTAGCGCTGTTCTGGACCAGAAAGTCTAAAACGTTTTGGAGAGTCCTTGCGGGGGCTTCTCTGTTCCAACGCTCGTGGACTGGAATTCGACTTGGAGGGCGTGTGAGGGTGTGCTTCACCCCTTAGGGAGCGGAGAAAAGATTCTGCTTCCGCCGGATCCTGGAAGGAAAGTTGATCCCCTTTTGGCGATTTGAGGCGTAGAGTTGCAGGAAAGGCCAGGGTAAATTTTATGTGTTGCTTGAAGAGTTCAGTGCATATCGGTTGAAAAGCTTTTCGTTTCTTGGTGACTTCAATCGAGTAGTCTGCAAAAATTAGGATTTTTACCCCGTCTATTTGGAGAGAAGGGGACTGTCTGAATGTCTGAAGAATGATGGATTTGTCGGCATAATTGAGATACTTGGCAATAATAGGTCGGGGTGTTTTTCGTTCGGGATTGAAGGACCCCATACGGTGTGCGCGTTCCCCTGTGAACAGGCCTGAAAGGCCTAAAGCCTCCGGGATGCGTTTTGAGCAGAATTCTGCCGTAGCTGCAGAGGGAAGCGATTCGGGGACGCCTACAAATCGCAGGTTGCTCCTTCTCGACCTATTTTCCAAATCTTCTAATTTTTGAATGATGTACTGATTTGTTTTGTCCTGCGACTGTTCTGTGGCTTGCGCTTGATAGAGTTCATCTTCAACCTCAGAGAGGCGGTGTTCCATTTCATTGAGCCTAGCGGAGTGTTCAGCAAGTTGGGCTTTAATTTGTTGCATGCCTGCGTTGACTGCCTTTTCCACCGAGGCAGAGATCATGGGGGAGAGAAGAGCTGCTACAGCAGCAGCAATTCGTGCGTGCTATCCCCAGGGGGAGGGGAGCTGTAGATGTCCCCTGGTGCGGCTGGCTGGGTAGGCAACATAGAGGGACCCCCAGAAGTATTGGCAGGGGGTGTAGTGACCTGCTGGGAGGGTTGGGTGCTCACCTCCATGTCGGCCGCCTGGGGTTCCGCCGCGGCGTGGGAGTAGGCCGAAGCCGGGGCCTCAATTTGCGGCCTGCCCGGCGGCGCCGCTGCGGCCGCGTACGACCGAGCGCCGTTTTTTTCAAGGAAGCGGTCCATCCGAGTGAGGGGGGGAGCCCGGGTGTGGAGGATGGCTGTGAGGGGCTGCTCAGGCTGGCTTTATAAGCCGGTTTCTGGGTCTGTTGCGGGAGCAGCGAAGAGGTGCAGTTACCTCATGCGGCGCCGGAACCGGAAGTCAAGAGCTTTCTTTTGTTGGTATTTGATCACCGATTTTTATTTTTCTGCACTATAAACAATAAAAGAGCGACAATTTTGAAAAAAAAAAAAAAACACAATATTTTTAACTTTTTGCTATAATAAATATCCCCAAAAATGTTTTTAAAAAACAAAATTTCTTCATCAGTTTAGGCCAATATATATTCTTCTACATATTTTTGCACAAAAGTTATAGCATCTACAAACTATGGGCAAGATTTATGACATTTTTAGTATTATTTTTTTTACTAGTAATGACGGCATCTGCGATTTTCAGCGGTACTGCGACAGACAGATCGGACACTTGACACATTTTTGGGACCACTGACATTTATACAGCGATCAGTGCTATAAAATATGCACTGATTACTGTGTAAATGTCACTAGCAGGGAAGAGGTTAACAATAGGGGGCGATCGAGTGGTTAACTGTGTGTTCCCTCAGTGTGTTCCAACTGAGGGGATAGGATCGACTAGGAGACAAGAGAGGTCGTTGGTCCTACTTAGTAGGAACACACAATATGTCTCCTCTCCTCTGACAGCACAGGGATTTGTGTGTTTACACACACACACACACAAATTCCAGTGCTGGCGCTCGTGCATGCGATTGCACGTGGCTGGCGGAGATCGCTACATGGCAGATTTCTACCAGTCACAGGCTGTGTCACACCCCTCCAGCCTGTATCTTAGAATAAGAGGGAGGTGAAGTCTCCATCAGTCAAGATGTAATATCCCGCTTCCATTGTGTTTAGCTGGTTAGTGGGCATTGAGGAGGAGGGAGGGAGTGGGCTGTCATTTACCACTGTTTATATGCCCACATGTGTGACTCTATAGTCACATGGGTTGCTCGTTTATAATAGGGAGTAAATGCTCCACATAGAAGCTTTGAAAACCGAGCCTATGCCGAGTTGCCACCACAGCTGCAAAATCCCTAGCTGAATTGGGGACAGAAAGAAGGTGGGAGATGAAGAGCAGCAGGATCAATCAGTTTTTTTTGCAGAATACAGAAAACAAATCCCAGTATGACTGAGTGAGTATGAACATCATGTAATACACCATTTATTGATAGTTTTTTTTTATGATGTGGATGTAGTGACACTTTAAACCTGTTACTTTGCTCTCAATGGGAAAAGTACACCTTAAGCACTCAGAATGCAACTAAGGGCATGTTGTCCCGGTTATATTTAACAGAAAAAGTGACTTTCCTAATGAACAAAACTAATGTGAAGTAGAAACATCTTCATCCCAAAAAAAGGCAATATTTCCACCTTATATAGATCAATAAAATAGATTGCATGTCTACATTTATCAGGCTGAGTAAAACACAACATTTCCAACATCTTAATGAAATCGTTGACTGAATGGAAATAAATGCCACGGTAAATAGTTTTCACACGTCTATGCCAAATGCTGATTCGGCAGAAAATCAGTTCTGAGCTTCACTTGTTCCATTCTTACATTTTTGAATGCAGAAAAGTGATGATGCCTGATAAAGAAGTTTGAGCTGGCTGCAGTTCATCAAACAGCTTGGTAATTATTGAGCAAGATAATGAGCAAGTCACAAAGTAGTGTGGCATGCTGTGAGAAGCAATACTATTATTACCTTGTGCCTCCTCATTAAACTCATTTTACATCCTATGTTAATGTCAGCACTCGGCAACATGTCTATGTCCAGATCAAGCACCACTGCATTTCCAATACTTCAAGTCCAGTTGTTTTTTCCTAAAGAATACTTTCCCCTAATGCCGCGTACACACGACCGTTTTTTATGGTGAGAAAAATGCCAATTTTTAATTTGGTCATTAAAAACGATCGTGTGTGAAGGCTCCAGAGAATTTTTCACAACGTTAAAAAAAGGGCATTAAAAGTTTGGAACATGCTCTAATTTTTCTCGTCGCTTGTCACGTCGTCGCTTTTCTCGTCATAAAACTAGCATTCGTAATGGAGATAGCACATTCGTCACACTGTAATGGACTGAAGAGCACGAAGCTGAAAAGCGCAAATCGTCTCTCGCTAAACTACTAACACAAGGATCAGCAAAAGCAGCCCAAAGGGTGGCGCCATCCGAATGGAACTTCCCCTTTATAGTGCCGTCGTAAATTTCGTACGTCACCGCGCTTTGCTCTAGCATTTTTTTTCATGATCGTGTGTAGGCAAGGCAGGCTTGAGAAGAATCAAGTCGAGAAAAATGTTTTTTTCAATGACATTAAAAACGGTCGTGTGTACGCGGCAAAACAGTCTAGATAAGCTGCTCAGGAGCCTGGGGATTGAAGGTCCTAAAGACTTCTCAGAATATACTTTACAGTATAACTCAAGCCAGGAATTACTAGATAACAAAACCATATTTTGCTGCAATATTCAACCAAGAGATATCACCCACAGTATTGCTTTTCTACTGCTAGATGTTCTCAATTGGAGGGCCGGCAGCAATAACCCACTTCCTCTGAGTCCATGTCATTCTGCACCCACCCTGGCCTGTGACTTGACAGTAAAAAGAGAAGTAGCACAGTGATGAGCTCATTTCTAGGTCACTCTACTTTCTCTTCCTATCAGCATGAATCTAGTCAGCATAAAAAACAGATTGGCTCCTCCTGCTGTGTCTACCTCCCACACATCAGCTCTGCTGCACAGTAAGTGCAAGAGGATGATACCAGATCATATTCCGGTACTTAGGCTGCGCGCATTTTAAATATTCAACGCCTGTATGTGGGCACAGCCTGGCAAACACTACTAGAAATAAAATTGGTGTTTACATTAGCCATACACTTGGCAAGATAAAATCGAAGAACAGTCGGGTACACATGGTGGCGCGAAGTCTATGTTTCAAAAAAGACGACAGTAAAAAAAATGTATAGACAGAAAATTTTAAAATGTGCCATATTATTTAAAGTGGATGTAAACCCTCACATATACCCAGTGAAGTGAACAGCCTCAGATGATACAAATCTACCCACATAAGTTTTACATGTACATCTGCTGTCTTTCCCTTTCTACCCCCTTTGAAAAGTGTAGATTGTGTTAAAAATCTCTTTGTCTTTCATCAGTACATAGGGGTGGGTGGAGAGACTGGACTTACACTGTGTGTGAGCTGATTGGAGGAAAGGATCACACCCCCCCTCCACATAGGCAGAGGAACGAAAGAACATGCAGAGCTGTTATCTGAATAGACAAGCTCCCCGATTATCTCCCTCTAAGCTCCCTCCCCGACACACATTTTGAGCTCATGTTATCTCATGTGTAGGAGAACTTGTCAGAAGTGACTACTGATAACAGAGGAAGGAGAGAAATTACACTTCGAGCTTTGGAGAGAGAGAGAGAGATGAGAAAACAGAAGCTATATGTGCTTTGATAAAATGTCATGAATGGGGTTTACAACCACTTTACGCTTTGAAAACCTTTATTAAAAGCTTCTGCTTAAGAAAGGTGTCTCTATACACAATAACAAAGGAATAATTTATATTTCACCCCGGTCCCCAATCAGTGGCTGGAAACCCATATGTGGCTCAAAAGCTCTAATATTTCTCATAGACCCTTATCAGAGTCTTCAGCTATGAAATAACCTCCACTTCTGTAATGTGAATGTTAAAAAAATACTGCTAAAATTACTTATTAGGTGACAAAAGCAAGAGAAAAAATAAAACAATCTGTAAAATTTCAACAAAGTTGCATGACAAGTCATTCCTGGTGGGGTTTTTTTTTTTTTTTTTTTACGTTTTCTTTCCATAATTTCCATTCATATAGGTATGACTTAAAGTTGCAGCAACTTCAAAGTAGTCCATGTACTACTTTGGTCCAACTTTCGTGCAACTTGAAGGTCATAGACTTCAATGGTAAACCCTCAAATGTTGCACCCATCTGAAGTTGCGTCAAAGTTGCTCTCCAAAGTCAGCGCAATTTTTGAGTCGTACTAGTGCAAACATAGCCTAAATGAAAAGCCTCCATGCATCTTTTGCATGGTAAGGCCTCATGCACACCGGGCATAAAAATGCTGCTCATACAGGCAGTTTTTTCTTTCAGCTTGCAGAAGCAGTTCTGTGTTGGATAGGCCATGCACATTTACAGGCTGGAAAAAACACACATCACACAGACGTTTTTGAGAGGAGTTTCCGGGCAGAAAAAAAAAATGCTTAACGTTTTAGGTGTGTAAAGCATTTTTAAGTGTACATTGTTTTAGTTTTTTTGGGGGAAAATGCTTATAAAATGCAAATGCACTGATACACAAAACTAAATGTGTGTACATAGGAGCGTTTTTTTTCTGCCAGAAGTTCTGGAATTTTTTTTTTTTTCTGTCTAGTGTGCATATATTTTTAAACAGGCAACTTTTGATTCTACCAAAGTAGGTTGGGGAGCTCTTATTTACAGCACTGGATACAATCAAGCATAAAGGTAAAAAAAGAACAGAATTCATGGAATCAATAATGGTATGGCTTTTTGATCTCTCTCAGTATATGCCATTTTTCCACTACTATCCTGTGAATTTCATTCTCATCTGGCCCGGAGGCAAAAACACTAGCAACTGTATTGTAATGTTTTAAACATCCATCAGTATCTGTACAGCTCCCGGAGAGCGAAGAAAGAAAATAAAAGATGTTCAACAGACCAAATAATCCATACAGTCAGATAAACATTTTAAAGTCATCATTAGTACTTACAGAAAGTAACACTTCGGATTTATAAATTTGTCTCTAAGCTTTACCAGATAGAATTGAATAAGCAAAAAAAAATCTAAAATAAAAATAAAAAACTAAAAGCTTTCTTTTTAGTTTAGACTGGCTAAAGCTTGTGTCAGTCTGTATTCCCACCAAGGAGATTTCCTACTATTAGAGACACAACAGGAAAGAGAGTGAAAAACAAACAAAAAAAAAAGTTAGGAAAAATCCCTTCTGATAGTTCACCTAACAAAAGTAAAATGTCAATTCTGTGATAGAGAAAGAGCAGACACCATGGATTCCTACATACACACAGACTGCACTTTCTTCCAAGAAATGTATAGCATGCACTAAACAAACCTCTGTCCTAAAACACAAAAACCATTACATCAAACACAAAGGCTGCCATTGCTGGATCTTGTAATTTTTTGATTCCTGGCTTGTGCTATGGCTTTTCTGCTTAGTCAGTGATCCAAAACTATATTGCAGCCATTGTAGGGCCTACCCTGCTTGCTTGGTGCCCGATTACCTAAAGATGTATTGGCACTAGACATGTGCGACTCGCTTTGTAACAAATCAAAATTTGGATGAATTTTTTGTTATTTAACCACTTCAGCCCCAGAAGGATTTGCCCCCTTAACGACCAGGCCATTTTTTGTGATACAGGATTGCTTCTTCAACTGACAATTGGTCGGTCATGCGACACTGCACTCAAAACAAAATTGGCGTCCTTTTTTCCCCCCCACCCACAGATGGAGCTTTCTTTTGGTGGTATTTGATTACCTCTGCAGTTTTTATTTTTTGCACTATAAAACAAAAAATGCAGACAACTTAAAAACAAAAAAAAAAAAAAAAACAAAAAAAAAAAAAAAAACACATACATACATACATACATATATACATATATAAAATAAATAAAAATAAACACACACACACACACACACACACACACACACACACACACACACACACACACACACACACACACACAAAAAATATAAAAATGTATTCATCAGTTTAGGTCAATATATATTCTTCTACATATTTTTGGTTATAAAAAAGGAGGATATTGATTGGTTTGTGAAGTTATTGAGTCTACAAACTAAGGGATAGATTTTTTATTATTTTTTTATTGTTTTTACTGGTAATGGCGGCAATCTGAGATTTTTAGTGGGACTGCGACATTGCGGCGGACAAATCTGACCCCAAGTTACACTTTTTGGGGACCAGTGACATTATTACATTGATCAGTGCTATAATGCACTGACAAATGTAAAAATGACACTGGCAGGAAAGGAGTTAACACTATGGGGCGATCAAGGGGTTAAGTGTGTTCCCTGGGTGTGTTCTAACCGTAGGGGGGGGATGGGCTACCAGGGACACGACAGAGATGAAAACACGATTTGGTTAGGAGCAACGAATATACGAAACAAGTTCCAAAAACAAATTCTAACATAACAAACATGACGAAACGAAATGACCGACTGAAATTAAACTGATTTTTTTTTTTTTTTTTTTTTTTTTACAAAAATTTTTATTGTCATTTAAATCAACAGTACAGGTTTGCACTAGAATGTTACAGCATTCAGTATACAAAGTAGATCTGGACTCGAAAGCCCTCAACAACAGGAAGGAAGCATGGGCCGTGATCTGATGTTATATTCAAGATAAAAATAAAAAATAAATGAAAAAGTCCTCAGGACCCGATGGTCCAGAACCTGGGCCATGCCCAGAAGGGTGTAAACCTGTAGAATGGGTGTATAATACGCAACAATAAAACCTGAAAGTTGGCATCCACTAGAAAAGATAGAACAGTTAAGCCTCAAGTAAGAGCCTAAGAAGAAAAAAAAAAAAAAAAAAAAATTGGAGAAAAAGAGAGAAAGAGAAAAGAGAAAAAGAAAAAAAGGAGGCAGGACGAGAAGAAGAGGAGAAGGAGAAGAGGGAGAAAGAGAAGAGGGAAGTAGGAGGTCCACGGGGTGCGCGCAAGAGGGGTCCTACAGTGACAGCAAAGCAGTGTCGAATCTAGAAGGGTGGTAGTATGTGATCCAAGGTTGCCAGACTCTGAGAAACTTGTCATGCGTATCAGAAAGAATAGCTGTTAGTTTCTCGTTGACCATGATATCGTTCAGGCGGTTCTTGACTGCCTCAAAGCTCAATGCAGGGGTTTTCCATGCTCTCGCAATTGTCAATCTAGTTGCAGTAAAAAGATGTTGGGCTAGTTGCCATTCTGGACGCAGAAGTTCCACGATGGGCTTACCAAGGAGAGCTACATAGGGGTCTCTTTTGACATTAATCTGAAAAAGATTGCGGAGGAGAGTATATACCCTAATCCATAGTCTGCACGCCCGCGGGCATGACCACCAAATATGTGCCATGGTGCCTTCCTGGGAACACCCCCTATAACAAAGTGGAGAATAATTTGGGATAAAGCGAGCCAATCTTGCCGGTGTGTAGTACCACCTATACAATACTTTATAGGCATTTTCCAAAATTGACACATTACGTGAGCATTTGGACAGAGTTAGTGTCATCGCCTGCCAATCCTCAGGGTCTAACTGCCTCCCCAGCTCTTTCTCCCATTGAAGGTGATAAGGCCTCAATGGGGGTCTCTTTATTGAAATCACCGCCGAGTATATCAGTGATATTAGACCCGGAGAATGGGGCCTGGCTCTGCAAAGGCTCTCAAAGGGGGTCAAGGTATAAGGGGTAGATTGAAACCTAATAAGGCTCTGAAGAAAGTGGCGAATTTGTAAATAGCGATAGTGCTCACGCAAGGGAATACCATGAGAAGAGCGCAAAGCGTCAAATGCCAAAATCCTGGTAGGCCGTAGCATTGAGTGAACATCTGTGAATCCGTTCATGGTCCACCATAGAAATTGGGAGGGATTATCACAACCTGGAGGGAACAGCGGGCAGTGTAAGAGTCGTAAGAGTGGGAGATGTGGGGAGATCAGCCCTGCAGAGTATTTTACCGAGTCCCATAGTCGCAAGGAGTGGGCCAAACAAGGCCCCATGACCGCCGGACGATGCACAGGTGGGAGCCAGGGTAATGAGGAGATAGGAATAGGGTCGATGTCAACCAGGTCAAGCATAGCCCAGAGCGGGAGCTGATAGGTTTCATGAAGGCACGAAAGTGGGGCTATGTTAGCAGCTATGTAGTAGGCTTGTAAATTAGGAACCGAAAGGCCCCCATTGACTCGCTTAGCAAACAAGACCTGTTTGGCGATTCGAGGGTGGGACGAACCCCATATAAATTGCATAATTTTTCGCTGATGTATGCGGAGGATATGCGAAGAAACCTGAACCGGCAAGACACGGAAAAAATATAATAGTTTCGGGAGATAGGACATACGAACAGCCGTTATCCTGCCGAACCAAGACAAAGGCAAATGAGACCAAGACAACAGCATATCTGTTAGTCTCTTGAACAATGGTGGAAAGTTGGCCTGGTACAATTAAACTGATTTTTTAATTGTGCACATCTCTAAATTGACACCACAATGGTTTTGGAAGCCAAGGAACTAACACATTATTAAATAAAATTAAAAAAATCTAAAGCAGCGGATGCCATATTTCCATCATGAAAAATTCACATAGGAAATCTCTTTGCACAGACTTGCGTATCTGTGCTTAAGTCCTTGGGGAGCACTATCACAACACTTTGCAGCTCTCTCCACACAGCCACAAGTGAAATAATTATTGTGCTTACTTATTCATAAGTAAAACAGATGTACTCCACAATTATACAGCCTGCTTTTTGCATGGGGTACTTTACTACATATTGCACTCCATCAAGTGCAAGGGCACATGTCTATGTGTTGTGATCCATACCACCATAAGGATTAAAGCCATCTCCACTATATACTGTAGATGCACACAATCTTATATAATTGCAAGAACATCCAAAAGCATCGTTAGCACTTAGCAGGTAGGGACTTTCTACAGGCACATGTATTTTACATTCTTACATAAAAATTAGAGATATATATTCCTTATTATCATAATTCATTAGGTAATGTACCGTCTTTGGGGGTTCGTCTTCCAACGGCTGTATTAACCCTGATACACCATTCCCACTTTTTCAGGGTAGCCTAGATTCCTATGTTTGGACTGAGCATCTGAGTTTTTGAACCATTTATTTACACTATATTGTCAAAAGTATCGGGACGCCTGCCTCCAGAACTTTAATGGCGTCTTAGTTCGTAGGGTTCAATATTGAGTTGGCCCACCCTCTGCAGCTATAACAGCTTCAACTCTTCTGGGAAGGCTGTCCACAAGGTTTAGGAGTGTGTTTATGGGAATGTTTGACCATTCTTCCAGAAGTGCATTTGTAAGGTCAGGCACTGATATTGGATGAGTAGACCTGGGTCTCAGTCTCCGCTCTAACTCATCCCAAAAGGTGTTCAATCAGGTTGAGGTCTTTGTGCAGACCAGTCAAGTTCCTCCACCCCCAAACTCGCTCATCTATGTCTTTATGGACCTTACTCTGTGCACTGGTGCGCAGTCATGTTGGAACAGAAAGGGGCCATCCCCAAACTGTTCCTGCACATTGGGAGGATTATCCAAAATGTCTTGGTATGCTGATGCATTAGTTCCCTTCACTGGAACTAAAGGGCCATGCCCAACCCCTAAAAACAACTCAACACCATAACACCCCCTCCATCAAATGATTTGGACCAGTGCACAAAGCACTGTCAATCTCAAGGGAACAAAATTCCAAGTAAAAAACAACACTGCTACAAAAACTTTCCTTATCAAGCAAATTTCATTGTGGAACACACCTTTATTTGCCACATGCATTAGTTTTACAAATGCACATTCAGCAGATAAATATGAACCTCAGTAAAGTTGTCCACAGTAAAGCTAAAGTAGGATTCAGGAGGCAGTGAACAAAATGCTTCTACAAAGGGCTCATTTACAATTATAATTGGGGGGTTGTCAAAACTCTGCTTCAATCGCATTTTTTACTGGCCCTTAACCACACTTTCTTTTGATGCAGTGGCTAGGGGTGCACACAAGCCATGGCAGGAATTATACACCCCAATTGTGCTGGCTGCGGTAGCAGTGCAGGTGTGTCATGGCTGTCCGGTATTTAGGGGGTTAAAACAGGCAATGCGATACAACTCTACCTCTGTGCCTTTCGAACGCTTTCAAACTCAAAACGTATGGGCATTGGTATGGGTGCGGACAGGTGAGGGAATATTTATAATCTATCAAAAAGTGTCAGGAATAGAGATACAGATAAAGGATATAATATTATCTATAACATCAAGATCAATAAAACCCATAAAATCAGATATCTTTAACCACTAGATTACAGCGGCCAGAATAATAATAGCCCGCAAATGGAAGAAGATAGAAACCCCAACAATAGTAGAATGGACATGTGAAATTAACGAAACACAATATATGGAAAAAAGGATAAGGGAGGAAGGGTATGTAAAAAAACAACTACCAAAAATGTGGCAACAATAGGACGATTTTTTCGGCTGTCGGTAAATCTAATTTTTATTTTTTTAGGGTCTGTCTGACAGACAAGCCCTAAAAAAAAAAAAAAAAAAAAAAAAAAAAATTAATTAGATTTACCGACAGCCGAAATTCGTCCTATTGTTGCCACATTTTTGGTAGTTGTTTTTTTACATACCCTTCCTCCCTTATCCTTTTTTTCCATATATTGTGTTTCGTTAATTTCACATGTCCATTCTACTATTGTTGGGGTTTCTATCTTCTTCCATTTACAGGCTATTATTATTCTGGCCGCTGTAATCCTGTGGTTAAAGATATCTGATTTTATGGGTTTTATTGATCTTGATGTTATAGATAATATTATGTCGACATGAATGAATGACAACAAACAAATGAATTTTTTAAAGAATCCTATTAAACTGATAAGGGAAGAAACAAAGGGGAAAATTAGGGATATTAATCCCTAAACTGTGAAATATGGTTCCAGACCAGATGAATAGAATAATATGTATAGAAGTTGATAAATCATTGTATGTTTTGTACTATGTAATATTGTTTAAAAAAATAAGAAGATATTGAAAACAAACTCAAAACGCTCTTCAGAGAGTAAATGTTTTCAAACACTGTAAAGTTTACTTCTGAAACTAATCTTTGATGTTACTTTGGCATTGTTATCACACATTGTAATTGTACATAGTTATGCCGGCTGAGAAAGACACATTTCCATAATGTTCAACCACAAAATTGCTCCACAGAAAATACTTCTTGAAAACAGCAGGTGTCTGCATGTTTTACTTTCATCAAATCATTCCGTTTTTCCAAAGGCCAACTGAACACCCAGAACCACTGTATTACTGCACAGATACAGCCTATAATATAGAGCCTTTACTTCAAATTACAAACCGCTGTTTTAGAACTCTTGGCCATGATTAGGGATGAACATAAAGCAGAACTAAACCATCCTATCCTTTTCAGCCAAGGAAGCTGCCATCTTAGCCCCTTGTTTGATCTGCAGTTGCCATGGTGCTGCACATCTGATCAGCTATGACACCAGCCATTTGATGGCTTAACAGTTCACTTGAGAGCCAACATTGATAACTGTTATAATTACAAGTGTACTTGTTTATGCTTGGAATGTAACGGTTTGGGAAAACAGTTAAAATTCATGGGTTTGGTTCCCCTTTAACCCATTCAATACGGGGCACTTTTCCCCCCTGCCTACCTAGGCCAATTTTCAGCTTTCAGCGCTGTCGCTTTTTGCACGACTAAGTTGCAATTTGGTGTCATAATTTTTGGTTATCTTTTATTACATCTTTCTTCTTTTTTAAAAAAAAAACACCGTTACTGTAGCAACATTTTACTACTCTGGGGAAGTGATCAAGATTTGTTTTTGTTTTTTACACATTATGATTGCTTATAGCAATGAATTTCATTGCTATAAGCTAGCATTTTACTAAATGAAACTGATTCAGTTTGTTTTGTTGTGATTAAACCGAGCTAATCACATGGTACAGATGGACTGTAATTTGTTGTAAGATACTCATTAAGGGTAAACACTTCTAAAGGGGATGCCAACACTGCAGCTTTTCTCATCAGAATCTTGATTTTTGGTCCCCCCCTTAAAATCCATAAAAGACCTGATGGTAAGTTTTTTTTTTTTTTGCGTGGGTTTGCCTCTAAAATTCATACCAGTGTTGCTGTAGCAGGTTTTATACATTGTACAGATGCACCACTTCGAAGGCGGGGTCATGGAACCCACCAGGCTTGCTATTTAATTATATTTTGCATTTTAAATGTTTCACCTTAAGGATTATTAAAAGTCACTGATCTCTACCAAACAGAAGTTTAACTTTTTTCTGCTTGGGCACATATCCCCACAGGGCAGTGCCTAACTCTTCCACCCCATGCCATTTGTATGACAATACCCTGCCTATTAACCATAGAAAATAGCCATCACTGTTTTTTTAACATTTGGCTTCCATGGAGTTCATTGGGGTTCAGATGGGATTTTACTAAACCTGCCCTGAACTGAACCCAGGTATGTTTGGCTCATCACTAATCATAATAAGTGCAATGCATTAAAACCATGGCTTTTATGGATCAGACATAGGCAGCAACAAAAGAAGTATAAGCAGGCAAGATGTGGGGAGGTTGCCTAAATTGAATAGAGTCCTCCAATAAACCAGCATGAAGCACAGTGCCTTCTAATTATATCTGCAAGTCTCACATTTATTACAAATCCAAAGCATAGTCCTTTATAGTTCACGTTTTAGGATATTGAGTGAAGCCATGGAAATTAATCTGCCAAAAGAGAAGAATAAAACCCTCATTTGTAAGATTTGTGATGGAAGACATGCAGATACCTTCTGACTTGAAGAAGATAGACTGTGCTTCAAACTGGTTTAGTGAAGGTTTTTTTGGTTTCTTTCAGCCCACCTTACAATCTATACAACAGGTAACAATAAAAACAAACAACGAAAAAAAGGTCAATATTTTATGATTTATTTTCTTACAAAGATATGTGTTTGCACAATACTTAAAGTGATTGTAAAGACAGAAGATTTTTTATCTTAATGCATTCAATGCATTAAGATAAAAAGCCTTCGGTGTGCAGCAGCCGCTCTCAGTCCCCCTGATAGTTACCGAAGGACCATCTCGATCCAGCGATGTTGCAGGAGTGTCTCGGCCACCCAGGACTCCCCTCCTCATGGGCTGAGACAACGGTGCAGTGCCATCGGCTCCCACTGCTGTCAGTCAGCCAATGAGGAGAGAAAGGGGGTGGGGTCGGGCTGCAGCTCCACGTCTGAATGGACACAGGGAGCTGTGGCTCAGCTTGGGTGCCCCCATAGAGAGCTGCTTGCTGTTGGAGCACTCAACAGGAGAGAGGGGCCAGGAGCACAGAAGAGGGACCCAAAAAGAGGAGGATCCGGGCTGCTCTGTGAAAATCCACTGCATAGGCCAGGTAAGTATAACATGTTTTTATTTTTTTGCTTGGGTAAAGGATGAAGAAAAAAAAAAATGCACATGCAGAGAAATGCCTTTTTGTGGAGGGAACCGTCCGTTAGTTAAATTATTTGCCAATAGAGCAGTGGATGATCACCAGGATTCTAACTTGTTTCACCATTAAAATCGTGTGTTCCATTGACTTGTTTTGCCATGAAAATAGTGTGTTCCATACTTAGCAGTTAATCATTCTTATTCATCTTTGTCCAAGCCTTGCTTGGACAATGGATGAACGCTACAAGCACATTGATCATTAAAGGGTTAGTTCATCTTTATCAAAAAGCACACTTTGCTGTCCCATGTAGGTTTAGCACACTATGCTGCTATACCCATCTTCTAGTCAGGGCTCCCTTTCAGTTCAAAAACTGTAGACCTAAAACTGCATTAAAAAGAAGCCTTCCCAAAATCTTTTACAGCCTGTGATGGGACCAGCACCCCCCAATGTTACAGGAGAGATTGCCATCCTGTTCTTTTGGGTCGCACATGAGCAGTGCTGTCCTCTTGGGATGTTGAGGATACCTCTGATAAATCCAATCATAGCGAAGGTGTTAAACATTCTTATATTCTCACTGACTTATTATTGAACATGTATATCCAAAATGATTTATCATTCACAAAAGCTGAGCATTTGTAATAACAGACTGCAGTAAAAAAAAAAAAAAAAAAAAAAAAAAAAAGAACACAACAAAGCAAACATTAAAGATCAAATGAAACAGATGGAATTTTCTTGTAAATTGTTTGGAAACACAGAGGATTGTAAAATCAAAGTCTTGTTATCTTGCACTGCATTAAACAGAAGCTATAAATGTAATCATCAAAATCAAAATGTTTAATATTAGTTAGCAACTATAATCCATTAATGAGATTTTCCAGAAATTTCAAGAATAATAATGGTAATGTATCTTGTTTATAGTTTGATGAAGGATTCACTTAACATCTAAAGTCAACTTCCAAAGACAACTAACAAATTATCAAATAAAGCAGTGGTTAGAGGCCATAAAAGAGAAAAGAAAAGCATGTGAAGGGAAACTGAAATGGTTTTGGTTTATTACATCTTAATTTTTCTTTTGAAAGTTTAACAGTTTATAAACAGTTTTTTAAAATCCTTTTTAACTTTTTTTTATTTTACAAATGAATACTTAATACAAGAAGCAACTTCCATGCCCCATGCATGCTCATCTGTCTGACAAAGGCAGAGAAGAATGTTGGAGGCATGTCCCTTACATGTGCGCTACATGAGACTCCGACGTTAGGTCTTTAGTCATACTTTACCAGTAAAACAGCTATTCAGAACCCAGATGTGCACTCAGTACTAGCGATGACCTCGGGCATCCTTCAAAACTCATCTCTTGCACTCTTTTGTTTTACTCCACTGAGCTTTGGGTGGTCATTCCTGCCCCACAGGTCATGCAAAAAATTGACCAGCCAGAATCACAATGGCGTTAAAAAAAAAAAAAAAGTGCAAGTTCAGAGTTTGGCTTGAAAAGGAGGATGACCAAGCCCATCTCTTTCTCCCCATCAGCTAGCTGAAAAGGGGGTAAATAAGAGACATATATCCAATATTTAAGATTTACCTTACAAACTTTGGAAGAAAGTATTTTTTGCATTAATTATTCTAAAGTTTGTAAAGTAAAATCTTAAATATTTAAATTAAGACTCTTATTTCGCCATTTTCAGCCAGCTGGGAGAGTAGATGTGCTTGGGCAACTTCCAAACGCCTAATCTCAAACTAAACTCCGCTGTACTTCATTGAGGTTCAGGCAGGTCATTCCTGCCTCACAGACCGTCTTCTTTGTTTGCGTGAGTTGTGGGGCAGGAATAATCAGCCCGAAGCTCAATGGGAAAAAAATAAAAGTGCAGAGCTCGGCTTGAGGATGAGTTTGGAGGATGCCCAAGCTCATAATTCACCACCCTAGCTGGCTAAAGGGTCAAGAAGAAACTATCCAATATTTACCTTACAAACTTTTGCATAATTTATGCAAAAAACACTTTTCATTTTTCTTTCAAGGTAGCCAATAGACCAACAGAACTAAAGCAAAAAACTTTTCATTTTGGAGGGTTATAACCTGTAATTTTTAGATTATTTTGTGCCATTGGTGTGCTATTGGATAGATGTGCCTTCACTTCACTTCCTGTACCATAACTAAAACAGAATGTGAGAAAATCCCTCCAAAATTAGGGGATCCCTGGTTGTCACCTGAACGAATGTTTTTTTTTTTTTTGGACGGAGGAGGGGAAGTATACAACCCCCATGTAAACCATAAAAAAAAGGTTTTGGATGGTATCCAATCAAAAAAGGATTATAAAATCATAGAAGCAGAACCATCTGAGAAAAAAAAAAAAAAAACTAAACTAAACTAAACAACGCACAATATTACTGATCTCAGATATGATTTGCTCTTCCTCTTTAAAAGGATAATATAAACTACAGATTTAAGCTCACACAGATATTTAAACATCCTCTCTGATGAAGATGAAGCCATACGATGCCTTGTTGGCCATTATGTCCAATCATGTCAGCCACATAATAAAGAGCCCCCCAAAAAAAAAAATACCTAAGCCATTGCAGAAAATAAAATATATTTGCAGTGCAAAACTAGGGAAATGTCAGTCTTCTGTATTCACGGGGTATGACGAAGATATATCAAATTCATCCAAATGCATTTTTCGAGTATTTATAAAATTTGTTCAAAGCTTATGTTGACCGATAAATTTGTTATTTACTCTAGTCATAATAGTATACCATATTCTGTTTATATTTATTCTTCCCCAAATCAGCAGCTGCTTATCTCCGGAATACCTGACTGGCCATGATAACAGCTCTGTTTGCATGCACTAGCTGTTAGAAATTCTGCACTATTTTACATCACTCCCAAAGGTCTAATTTTGCCAAGAACATAAATAACAGATGGTACCAGTAAATAGATTTTTAAACACAAGTCTGCCCACTGGAAATTATAGCAGACTGCAAGGTTTGGAAAAGAAAACAAGTACACATTTTGATTTCAGGTTAAAAAATGTATTCAAATCAAAATATTGGGAGGGGGGGGCAGGGGAGATGTAACGCAAAGTACCAAAACCAGGCGATTGGCATGAAAGCCAGAAAAAAGGTATTCCCAGAAACAAAATTCAGGAATGTTAGCCTGCCCACCTTAAGAGTATATATTAACCTTAACCTTGTAAAAAACACCTTATTCATTTTAAAATAGAAATGAATTGCGTTTGTCTGTATATTTTTATGTGTACACACACACACACACACGTATTAAATTACCTTTTTTCACGTTCATAATTTCTGCTCTTCTGACTGTGCAGGGGGGCACCAGCACAAGTCTTGGCCCCTGGAGGACAGGCAGGTTGTGCTCCCAGCACAGCCAGAAAACTGACCACAAGATGAATGTGCTCTAATGTTTAGCATGGTCAGTCTGAAGAAGGAAAGCATGTGGACTGGCAGGATCACCAGGTATTTCACACAAAGGAAGCAATACAAAGAGAAAAGGTTACTTTTTAAACACAAGTACGTGGTACAACAGACACAGATCAGGAATATTAAATGTTGGGGTATCTTATTCTTTAAAGGATATTTGGTGGTGGTTTACCTCCGTCTGAAAGTAGTTGTCCAGCTGTCATGCTGATCCTCTGGCACTTTTTTGATCATTGACTCAGAATGTGTTTGTAGCATGTAAAGTTCTTCTTCCCCTACTAGGAGAGCTTAGAGTTGACACTGGAAATTTACAGAACACAACTACTAAGGCTAAAACTTTATAAAAGCCAATGGATGCAGGAGAGCATCCACCAAGAATTACTATAACCCCCCACCCATCAAGCTATGGCAGCATTGAGAAGTAAACCACAACATCCTCCCTGATATTTAATATAAAAAATTAAAATCATCTTCCTAAACAATAATAAGGTTGTTTAGTATGCTTGCATTTACTGTAACATTGTGTATGGGCTTCTACAAGGGGGGCTGAAAAGTTCTAGGCCTGATCCCTTTCCCAATATGTAACACAAATTTTTGTGTTGTAGTTGCAAATAATGATATTCCGTACGATATCATGTCAATATGGAGGATTGGAGCTCCATTTTTGCAATTGTGGCAGGTAACTGAATGAACCTTGGCAGAGAAGAAGGCACAAGGCAGGCAAGACACTGGCCATTTTGAAGGATCCCGACACCAAGTAACAACTACTTATTCATATCTGGCCAGCGTCTCCACCATCTGAATGCCCTGCAGCTTTTATTGGCACTCTTATGACTCATCCCCCGCTCCCTTCCTGGCAAATTCTCACGAGAGTTAGAGAGTTGTGCATGATGTCATTAAGCCTAGGCTTTTTACCAGACAAAAAACAGTGGTATTTACTGGCAGAAAAAAAAATTTTACTATCCAAAGTTAAAACAAGGACAGAAGATTTAATGGATGGAAAGTTGAAAAAATGACTGAAGGTCCGCTTTAAGTTTAGAGTGTAGTGCGGGTAAACCATTTGTATTAATCTGTATAGGCTTCTAGTATTGCCCTCTATCCCAAATTAACAATAATCTGATTCTTTAGTTAATTTGACTCCTTGAGCTGCTCTTTATTTAGAGTAAAATAAAAATACTGTGCAAGACAGAAAGCCTCACCATATAGAGCAGCTGAATAACTAGCTAAGAAAATTTACATTTAATACAGCAGTTACTGAACAAAACAGTAGTCTGCATAACATATCCTTTTCACTTATACAGATCTGGTGAACATGTTAAGCTGCTGGTGACTACATGCGGTCCCCTACTTACAAACATCCGACTTACAAACGACTCCTACTTGCAAACGGAAGGAGACAACAGGAAGTGAGAAGAAATCTACCCCTGGGAAGGGGAATTCACTCCTGTAGGAGTTAATATGGGAAAAATGTGTCTCCACTGATGCTTTATCACCAGCCCATGTTTTCCTAACAACTCAAAATGTTTCAACTCCAATTTTCATTGGGACAGAATGTGAGGTGAAATCTTTTGAACAGGGGCACAAAAATGTTACAGGGATGATAACCTTTCCCTATGTAATCCAAAAGCTTAAAAATAGATTTTTTTGGCTGGAGCTACACTTAAAAAATGTACCTGTTCCAAATTACAAACAAACAGATTCAACTTAAAGCGGAGGTTCACCCTAAATATACACATTCGCTTATCCAGATCTATGGAGTACATACATACATACGGTTATAATTTTTTTTTTTTTTGTGGATTTAAACACCGTGAATCAGGAGTATTTATTGAGACTTCCGGGTATCCCTCCCGCGGGAGTGGGCGTATCTTTCTCTTCCCCAGCGCCCCAGTGTTTGCTAGGAGGTGTTCGCAATGTCTCCTGGGAGCACAGTTTCATGCTTCCCAGGAGACAATTCTCAACGCCGACCATCGAAATCTCGAGGGATTTCATTTGTCGCGTGACTAGCATTCACCGGAAGTATGTGCTTGTGGGCTTCACAATGCCCAAAAGCAAAATGGCAAATTCTTGCATCGTTTTTTATAAGTTTATTTTTTCTAAGAAATCAGACGGGGGATGATTCAAATCGTCAAACACGTGAGTACTAGGTTGCTAACTGAAACAGTAAACAAAAAAAAAACGCACTGCGGAACCTCCGCTTTAAGAACAAACCTACAGACCCCATCTTGTTTGTAACCCGGGGACTGCCTGTATTGGGGTGTTAATAGATGTGCTAAAAGCAAGTGTTCTAGCTACTGTATATGTACAATTTTCTTTTCCTCTGACACTTACATTGTAGTGTCTTTTGTAGACCAGTTCCAGTAGAGCATTTAATTTGCAGTATGGAATTGGCGGATTAAGCTTCTGAAGTACTTCTACAAATGACAATTTGCTCGAACTAGGTTGGCCCTCTTGAAGCCAAAAACAGACAGACAGTCTCTACAAGCTTGTAGCAACAGAAAAAGCTCTGTAGAAAGGGGTGCGCCCCCTGAAATGTATCAGCTTGCCAGCGCAGCGTTATGGTGCATTAGGCCACGCTATTCTTGCACTGGATTGAGATTTAGGGGGTTGATTTTATAAAGGCAAATAGGCTGTGCACTTTGCAAAGTGCAGTTGCACTCTTGCGAGGGCAGTTGCTCCAGAGCTTAGGTAACAATTCCCTTTGCAAAGAATACCCAATCACATGCAAGGAAAAAAAAAAAAACAGCATTTTTGCTTGCACGTGATTGGATGATGAAGTAAGCAGAGCTTCTGCTCATTTGCCAAGCTCTGGAGCAACTGCTCTTGCAAATTGCACAGTCTATTTGCCTTTAGTAAATCAACCCCATAGTGTCATGCATCGATGAAGCATACTTGAAGGATGTTATTCCATTGCTTTTGATGATCCACTGCACAAGTAGACTCTAATGCCGTGTACACATGATCGAGTTTCACAGTGGTGAAAACACCGCCGTGAAACCCGACATTAAAAACGAGGACCGGCTTGGTCCCCTACACACGGCCGGTTTTCATGGCATCTTTTCTTTTGGTCGTGAAAAACGACCGTGTGTAGGCTCCCTGGCAGTGTTTCACTATGGGAAAACTGCCGCAGAAAAAAAATGCCGTGAATTACGACGAGAAAAATTAGAGCATGTTCTAATGTTTTTCGTCGTGATTCTTGCCGTTTTTCTCGTCGGGAAAAATTCTGAAAAGCCCACACACGGTCGTTTTTCTCGTCAAAGAGAAAAAATTTCATTTTTCCCCAACGAGAAAAATGGTCGTGTGTACGCGGCATAAAGCACAACTCGCTGCACTGAAGTATTTATGTGTTTTGTGCAACACATACAGTATTATCCTGGGCAATGACAGATTGTTTATTCTTGCAGTAGACACTTTAGTAAAAAATGACAAACCAGAAAAACTGCAGCTAAACACTGTTTTCTACATTAACTGATATTAGAATGACATATTTAATTAAAATGTTGGTTTTGCATTTGTATACCCATTTAGAGGCATGGATTGCTTTAGGTATAAGCATGTGGTTGCAAGAAAAGGAAAAAATATATCAATGAAAAAAAATTATGGTATTCTAGAGCATACCAAACTTGGTGAACATGCATGACCGGCTCTATATTAAATACATGGGACCACTAAACTGCACCTGTGACCAGACTATGGACATCAGCCAGAGCAGGAATTCTCCCATTCTTAATGTCCAACACCTACCATTGTTGTACCATGCACTCCACTCAAGCAACAATATTTTTATTATTTATACTTCTATAATGCTTTTCACCATGAGGACTCAAGAGCTTTAGGGCCCTTTCACACCAGCGGACCATATGTCTGTTTTTTCATCCATCCGTTTACGGATGAAAAAACAGACACACATGTATCCCTATAGGATAGTGGGTGTCAGCGAATGAACATCCGCTGACACCCGATCTCATCGGTAGCCACTATGCTCCGTTTCTGCAGACAGAGGAAAATCCTATTTTTCCATCCGTCTGCAGAGCGGATCGGATGAACACGGACACACGGTCCGTGTTCATCTAATCCCCTCAGAGGAGAGAGGAGATCTGACAGGGTGGTCCCTGCACAGTGTGCAGGGACCGCCCTGTCATCTGCCGGCTCAGCGGGGATCAACTTAGCGACCCCCGCTGAGCAAGCGGATGTTTAAAGGAATGGGATCCGCCTGTCTGAAAGGGGCCTTATCTGCTGTTGGAGCAAAAGGTAAGGCAGCCATCCAGGGTGCACAACATCATACTAGGGCCAATTTAGACAAGAGCCAATAAACCTACCAGCATGTTTTTGAAGTGTGCAAGGAAATCCAAATACCTGGAGGAAACCCACACAAGGCAGATGTGCTAACCACTAAACCAGTGTGCTGACCCCAATATGTAGGAACAACATTGTGGGATAAAAAAAATAGAAGAATATTACAGTCACCATGTGTACCTTGATGCTAGTAATAGTGGACTGCTATTATTTTCTATGGTTGCGCTCCATCACTACACGGACCTAATCCCCAGGCTGTACATCAGACTATGCTGTTAAATATTTATCATTAAAAAAAAAAAAATGGTATGGGGTTTTAAAATGTAGAAGGAGGAATTAGGAGGGTTGTTAAAGGAAACCTGTCAAGAAAGGAAGATGGAGGCTACTACTGCTGAATGATCATACTAAAAGTGTTGAATACTAAAAGTGTTGAATGTCTGGCTGTCATGTCGGCTGTCTCACTACTATACTTTCTTAAAAGGGGTTGTAAAGTCTTATGCGGCGTACACACGATCGTTTTTCATGCCGTTAAAAATGCCATTTTTTAAAATGGCCATTAAAACCGATCGTGTGTTTGCTCCAGAGCATTTTTAACGGCGTGAAAAACGGCCATTAAAAATTTCAAACATGCTCTATTTTTTCACGTCGTTTTTCATGTCGTTTTTTTAACGACGTGAAAAACGATAGTGTGCATGCTTTTACGAGGGGAAAAAAAACGCGCATGCTCAGAATCAAGTATGAGACGGGAGCGCTCGTTCTGGTAAAACTAGCGTTCGTAATGGAGATAGCACATTCGTCACGCTGTAACTGACTGAAAAGCACGAGGCTGAAAAGCGCGAATCGCCGCTCAACAAAGTTTACTAACATGAAGGGTGGCGCCATTCGAATGAAACTTCCCCTTTATAGTGCCGTTGTACGTGTTGTACGTCACTGCGCTTTGCTCGAGCGTTTTTTTTAATGATCGTGTGGATGCAAGACAGGCTTGAGAGGAAACATGAAAAAAAACGACGAGAAAAACGTTGGTTAAAAAAAATGGCATGAAAAAACGATTGTGTGTACGCCGCATTAGACCCCTTTCACACTGAGGCACTTTTCAGGCGTTTTAGCGCTAAAAATAGTGCCTGTAAAGCACCTCTCATGCCTCCCTAGTGTGAAAATCCGAGTGCTTTCACACTGGGGCGGTGCGCTTGTGGGACGAAAAAAAAAAGTCCTGCAAGCAGCATCTTTGGGGAGGTTTGCCCATTGAAATGAATGGGCAGCACTGCCAAAGCGCCTGCAGTGCTTGGGGTGCTTTTAACCCTTTCTTCAGCCGCTGGCAGGGGTTAAAAGTGCCCCTTGCGGCACTTTACTGCTAACGGACCCCTGCCCCAGTGTGACAGTTTTCAGGCATTTTAACACTAGAAACAGCGACTGAAAAGCACCTGAAAACAGCCTCGCACTCATTTGCATGAGTGCTTTCGCACTGGGGAGGTGTGCTTGCAGGACGATAGAAAAAGTCCTGCAAGCAGCATCTTTGGGGTAAGTTTGGAGCTTCTTTTTAAGATCACGTGGTCATGAAAAGCGCTGCTAAAAAACGCAGCTAAAACAACGACCGGCGCTTTAGTGTGAAAGGGGTCTCAAGGTTTTTCACCTTAATGCATTCTATGCATTAAGGTGAAAAACCTTCTGTGCTGCAGCTGCCCCCCAGAGCCCCCCCTTTTTTCTTACCTGAACCCTTTGGTTTTCAGGGATGAGCACGAGCCCAGCAGCTCCAGCTACTGTCTCCGTCCTCATTGGCAAGATTGATAGCAGCAAGAGCCATTGGCTCCTGACGTTGTCAATCAAATTCAGTGACATGAGAGCAGGGGAATGGGGCGGAGTCCTGCTGTGTGTCAATGGACGCAGCAGCAGCAGGATTCGTGAGTGCATCCGCACTAGTGTCCCTACGGAAAACAGCTCTCTGTGGGGGCACCCAATGAAGAGGAGGAGCCAGGAGCGCCACCCCAGAAGAAGAGGATCGGGGCTGCTCTATGCAAAACCCTTGCACAGAGCAGGCAAGTATAACATGTTTGTTATTTAAAAAACAAACATTTACAATCAATCACTTTAATACTGATCTGAAGCAAGAATGAACCTCCTTTAACACTTCTAACTTGCATATCTGTCCAAGAAAGTATTAAGTGATAAAGTCTTGTTTTTTTTTTGTTTTAAACAAAAACAAACAAACAAAAAAAAAAAACAAACAAAACATGTTATACTTACCTGCACTGTGAAGTGGTTTTGCACAGAGCAGCCCAGATCCTCCTCTTCTCTGGTCCCCGCCAGCACTCCTGGCCCCTCCCTCCTGCCAAGTCACTTCCAAGAGTAAGCAGCTTGCAATGGGGGCACCCAATAGGCTTGCTCCATTTACACAAACACACACAGCCATGGTACGGCCACACCTATCCTAAATGGCTCACTGGCTGTGATTGACAGCACCAGAACCCAATGGCTCCAGCTGCTGCATCAGTCAATGAAGAGCGAGAGCCCAGGCTCTCCCGCACATCGCTGGATCAAGATGGGGCTCAGGTAAGTATTAGGGGGTGAGAGGCTACTGCGGTGGGCACTCAGCAGGGAGAAGTAACCAGGAGCGTCGGTGGGGAAACCGAGAAGAGGATGATTGGGGCTGCTCTGCGGCTTGCACAGAGCAGGTAAGCATTATATGTTCTGAGAAAAATAAATATATATATATATATATATATATATATATATATATATATATATATACATACAGGTCCTTCTCAAAAAATTAGCATATTGTGATAAAGTTCATTATTTTCTGTAATGTACTGATAAACATTAGACTTTCATATATTTTAGATTCATTACACACAACTGAAGTAGTTCAAGCCTTTTCTTGTTTTAATATTGATGATTTTGGCATACAGCTCATGAAAACCCAAAAATCCTATCTCAAAAAATTAGCATATTTCATCCGACCAATAAAAGAAAAGTGTTTTTAATACAAAAAAAGTCAACCTTTAAATAATTATGTTCAGTTATGCACTCAATACTTGGTCGGGAATCCTTTTGCAGAAATGACTGCTTCAATGCGGCGTGGCATGGAGGCAACCAGCCTGTGGCACTGCTGAGGTGTTATGGAGGCCCAGGATGCTTCGATAGCGGCCTTAAGCTCATCCAGAGTGTTGGGTCTTGCGTCTCTCAACTTTCTCTTCCCAATATCCCACAGATTCTCTATGGGGTTCAGGTCAGGAGAGTTGGCAGGCCAATTGAGCACAGTAATACCATGGTCAGTAAACCATTTACCAGTGGTTTTGGCACTGTGAGCAGGTGCCAGGTCGTGCTGAAAAATGAAATCTTCATCTCCATAAAGCTTTTCAGCAGATGGAAGCCTGAAGTGCTCCAAAATCTCCTGATAGCTAGCTGCATTGACCCTGCCCTTGATAAAACACAGTGGACCAACACCAGCAGCTGACATGGCACCCCAGACCATCACTGACTGTGGGTACTTGACACTGGACTTCAGGCATTTTGCCATTTCCCTCTCCCCAGTCTTCCTCTAGACTCTGGCACCTTGATTTCCGAAAGACATGCAAAATTTGCTTTCATCCGAAAAAAGTACTTTGGACCACTGAGCAACAGTCCATTGCTGCTTCTCTGTAGCCCAGGTCAGGCGCTTCTGCCGCTGTTTCTGGTTCAAAAGTGGCTTGACCTGGGGAATGCGGCACCTGTAGCCCATTTCCTGCACACGCCTGTTCACGGTGGCTCTGGATGTTTCTACTCCAGACTCAGTCCACTGCTTCCGCAGGTCCTCCAAGGTCTGGAATCGGTCCTTTTCCACAATCTTCTTCAGGGTCCGGTCACCTCTTCTCGTTGTGCAGCGTTTTCTGCCACACTTTTTCCTTCCCACAGACTTCCCACTGAGGTGCCTTGATACAGAACTCTGGGAACAGCCTATTCGTTCAGAAATTTCTTTCTGTGTCTTACCCTCTTGCTTGAGGGTGTCAATGATGGCCTTCTGGACAGCAGTCAGGTCGGCAGTCTTACCCATGATTGCGGTTTTGAGTAATGAACCAGGCTGGGAGTTTTTAAAAGCCTCAGGAATCTTTTGCAGGTGTTTAGAGTTAATTAGTTGATTCAGATGATTAGGTTAATAGCTCGTTTAGAGAACCTTTTCATGATATGCTAATTTTTTGAGATAGGAATTTTGGGTTGTCATGAGCTGTATGCCAAAATCATCAATATTAAAACAAGAAAAGGCTTGAACTACTTCAGTTGTGTGTAATGAATCTAAAATATATGAAAGTCTAATGTTTATCAGTACATTACAGAAAATAATGAACTTTATCACAATATGCTAATTTTTTGAGAAGGACCTGTATATATATATATATATATATATATATATATATATATATATATATATATATATATACACACACACACACACACACACACACACATACAGTGGGGATCGAAAGTTTGGGCACCCCAGGTAAAAATGTGTATTAACCACTTAACGACCACCCACCGCCGATTTACGTCGGCAGAATGGCACCGACAGGCAGAATCACGTAGATCTACGTGATCGCCTTTGTGCAGTTGGGGGGTCCATACGGACCCCCTTCACTGCAGTGAGCGGCCGTTAAGTGTTCGGGAGCGATCAGGCATGAGGGGGCGGCCGCTCGATTCCGCCCCCCCCCCCCCTCGCGATCGCTCCCGGCGAATGAAATTGCTTCCTCCTGCCTGAAATGTAAACACAGGCTGGAGGAAGTGATGTCATCTCCCTCGCCGCGGTCTTTTCGTTCCCGGCGCCGAGATGAGAAGAAGCAGGTTAGTGCACCAACAGTCCACTGACACGTAGGTACACATAGGCACACAAATCATCCCCCAGTCACCCCCAGGTCACCCCAAAGCCCCCAATCACAGTGTCACTGATTGCAGTGATCATTTATTTTACTGATCACTGCATTTAGTGTCATCTGTGATTGTAAAAAGTTGCAGGGCAGTTAGGATTAGGCCCCTTTAGGTCCAGGGTAGCCCCCTAACCCCCCCTAATAAAGGTTTAACCCCTTGATCACCCCCCAGGTAACCCTTTCACCCCCTAACTTCAGCGTCACTAAGCGATTGTTTTTCCGATCGCTGTATTCGTGTCGCTGGTGTTTTAGATAGGCAGTTATTTTTTTTTAGGTTCGCCGCAGGTTTTTATTAGTGTCAGGTACCCCCATATATTATTTTAACCCCCTGATTGCCCCTAGAGTTAACCCTTTCACCAGTGATCGCCGTATAAGCGTCACTGGTGTCACTGGTTAGCCAGTAAGTTATTTAGTTATTTAGGTTACCCGTCAGGTTTTTATATAGTGTCAGGTACCCCCATATTTAACCTAATAAAGGTTTTAACCCCCTGATTGCCCCTAGTTAACCCTTTCACCAGTGATCACCATATAAAGGTTACGGGTGACGCTGGTTGATTAGTTTGCTTTTTATAGCATCAGGGCACCCGCCGTATATAACCCAATAAAGGTTTAACCCCCCTGATCGCCCGGCGGGTGAGATCAATTAGGTTTTAGCGCCAGAGAGGGTCTGCGTCGCCCCAGGCAGTGTTAGGTTAGTGCCAGTAACGCTAACACCCACGCGCAAAGCATACACCCCCCTTAGTGGTATAGTATCTGATCAGATCTATACTAGCATCCCCAGCGGTTTAGGGTTCCCAAAAACGCAGTGTTAGCGGGATCAGCCCAGATACCTGCTAGCGCCTGTGTTTAGCCCCTCCGCCCAGCCCAGCCCAGCCCAGCCCACCCAAGTGCAGTATCGATCGATCACTGTCACTTACCAAACACAACACACATAACTGCAGCGTTCGCAGAGACAGGCCTGATCCCTGCGATCGCTAACAGTTTTTTTGTAGCGTTTGATATATTTGCTGACGACAGTCAGGTGCTTTTTTTCCTGTGAATCTTACTAGTGTACCCCTAAATTTAGAGCCCAAAATGGCAAGACGAAGGTACACTAGTAAAGAGGCCTACGAGATTCTGAGCATGACAGATAGTGAAGAGGAGGTCACGCATCTGTCAGATTCAGGCTCAGAATATCTTCCCGTAGAAGACAGTGACGTCAGCGGCCCCACGTCAGATAGCTCTGACGACGAAGTTGAGGTCCCTGCTAAGGTCAGGTGTACCCGATCCCGATCTTCTGAGGTTGTTGAGGAGCAAGAACCGCAGGTCTCTCGTATCATGGAGCAGAGTAGTACTAGCACCGCTATTCCTTCTGGTGAACTGGCAAGCACCAGCGGCCTAGTACAGCCTGGACGTACATCCAGCACTGCAGTAACACTTGGTGACGTGGCGAGTCCCATAAGTGCAGTTCAAGCTGGCGAGGTGGCAAGCACAAGTAGTGTCCCGCCGCCACCAAGAAGACAAAGGCAGGCCCGTCGTGCCCATACTGCCCTTCCTGCAGAATTTGCCTATCCTGATTGGGTCCCCACCACTTCTGCAGAACCCGTACTTCCCCCATTCACTGCCCAACCCGGTATTCAGGTGGAAACAGCTGATTTTATTCCAATTGATTTTTATTCGCTGTTTTTCACGGAAGATCTCTATAGATCTATTGTGGACCAGAGTAATTTATATGCTGGTCAATTTATCGCCGCTAACCCCCAGTTGCCTAAAATTGCCAGAAATTGGAAACCAATTACGGTTTCCGAATTTAAGACCTTTCTGGGCCTTTCCCTCAACATGGGCACACATAAATTTCCGTCATTGCGTGCTTATTGGTCCACGCACCCAATTGACCACATGCCCGTGTTCTCTGCCTTCATGTCCAGGGCACGATACGAGCAGATTTTGCGGTTCATGCACTTCAACGACAATGAACTTTGTCGTCCACGTGGGGACCCTGAATACGACCGGCTCTATAAAATTCGGCCCCTCATAAACCACTTCAACTAACGTTTTGCAGCCTTGTTTACTCCCGATCAAGTTGTCTGCGTTGATGAGTCCCTGATTAAATTTTCTGGCCGCTTGTCTTTCAAGCAGTACCTTCCCAGCAAGCGTGCCAGATACGGGGTCAAGCTCTACAAGTTCTGTGACAGGGCAACAGGCTATGTAGTGAACTTTACGGTTTATGAGGGAAAAGATAGTCAGATTGAGTCGGTCAACTGCCCGGATTACATAGGGAGCGCTGGCAAGATAGTGTGGAACTTGGTGTCACCCTTATTCGGAAAGAGGTACCACTTGTATGTGGACAATTATTACACGAGCGTGCCACTGTTTAGTCACTTGTTTGATCATAAGATTGGAGCATGTGGCACCGTGCGACCTAATCGCCGGGGCTTTCCCCAGCGGCTTGTAGATGCCCGTCTTAGGCTGGGGGAGAGAGCCTGCGTGAAGTGTAATAACTTGCTCGCTATGAAGTGGAGGGACAATAAGAATGTTTTCCTTCTTACCTCCCTTCATGCAGACACGACAGTCCAAATTCCTACGGCGACTGGTGTTGTGGAGAAACCCCTCTGTGTCCACGAATATAACCAAAAAATGGGAGGGGTGGACCTCAACGACCAGTTGATGGCACCGTATCTAATTGACCGTAAGGCGAGACGCTGGTACAAAAAAAGGGGCTCTATCATTATTCCAATTGGCTTTGCTGAACGCTCATGTGCTATACAGAGATTCAGGCGGGACGTTATCTCTTCTAAAATTCCAGAATGAGATAGTCACAGAACTCCTGTATCCAGGCGGTTCTGCACCTCACCATCCCCTACCAAATGCAGTAAGCCGGCTGCATGAGAGGCATTATTCGTATGTCCTCCCGAGTACCCCTACCCAAAGCCACCCCCAAAAAAGATGTCGTGTCTGTAGCAAGCGCGGATTTAGGCGTGACACCCGTAGTTTTTGTCCACTCTGTCCTGACAAGCCTGGTCTTTGCCAAGGTGAATGTTTTGAACGCTACCACTCAAAAGTGAAGTTTTAGCGTAGGGTACAGCATTTCACAGACAAGGACACACTTACACAGGGTCTCCCAAGATGCCATTACATTTTGAGAGACCCGAACCATTACAGTTGTAAAGTTACAAAAAAAAAGTGTAAAAAAGAAAAAAAAAAAACGTAAAAAACAAAAACACAAAAAAATATAAAATAAAAAAACCAAAAATAGTTGTCGTTTTATTGTTCTCTCTCTCTCTATTTTCTCTCTATTGTTCTGCTCTTTTTTACTGTATTCTATTCTGCAAAGTTTTATCATGCTTGCTTTTCAGGTATGTAATTTTTTGTTTTCAGGTGCGCCATTCAACTGCAGCGCGGAATTATTTATCTTGACAGCAACAGCGTTTGCTCCCATGATACATAAAGCCGTGACTCCAGTGCTGTAGGAGGTGATTTCACCACCACAGTTAAAAAAAAAGAGCATATATGCCGAAGCATGGGGGCAGCAGGGGCGGAGGAGCGATTTTGCTCCTAATGCCGCGTACATACGGTCAAAATTCCGACGGAGGCCTGCCCGTGGAAAATTCCGACCGTGTGTACGCGGCATAACTTTTTTGCGGGAGGATGCCCCCATGCTTCGGCATATATATATATTTTAGGCACAGGTTGCGTTAAAACATTTTTTTATTTTTTACTAGGTTTTGTTTTGGTATTTGCTTTGCAGGTATGGCATGGTAAGGTCTTACTGTTGTACTGTAATGTTACTTTGTTTTAATGTTAACCACCATTTGCTTAGCAGGTACGCCATTCAGTTGCAGCGCGGATCTATTTATCTTGACAGCAACAGCGTTTGCTCCCACAATACATAAAGCCGTGACTCCAACGCTGTAGGAGGTGATTTCACCACCACAGTTAAAAAAAAGAGCATATATGCCGAAGCATGGGGGCAGCAGGGGCGGAGGAGCGATTTTGCTCCTAATGCCGCGTATATACGGTTGAAATTCCAACGGAGGCTTGCCCGTGGAAAAGTCCGACCATGTGTACGCGGCATAACCTTTTATGCCGCGTACATACGGTCGAAATTCCGACGAAGGCTTGACCGTGTGTACGCGGCATAACTTTTTTGCGGGAGGATGCCCCCATGCTTTGGCATATATGCCCATCATTAGAAGTGGGTGGATGAAGGGAGGTATTCTAATGGTGGGCATACCCACCAATCAATCTCTTTTTTTCGTTCAGCCAATAGGCTGTATGAAAAAAAAGATTACAATACATGTCCAACAAGGACCAGCAACGTACTGGTATGTTGCTGGACTTTGAATGTTTATACCAGAATGATGCCTGCGGGTTTAGGTATCATCTTGGTATCATTCTTTTCAGCCAGCAGCCGGCTTTCATGTAAAAGCAATTCTAGCAGATAATTAGCCTCTAGACTGCTTTTACAAGCAGTGGGAGGGAATGTCCCCCCCCCCGGATATAAAAAGCGCCATTGGGAAATTGGGAAAGCATTTTATCACACCGATCTTGGTGTGGTCAGATGCTTTGAGGGCAGAGGAAAGATCTAGGGTCTAACCCCCCAATTTTTTTCAAAAAAAAGAGTACCTGTCACTACTTATTGCTATCATAGGGGATATTTACATTCCCTGAGATAACGATAAAAATGGTAAAAAAATAAAATATGGAAGGCACAGTTTAAAAATAAAATAAAAAAGCCAAATAAATAATAATAAAAAAATAAAAAAAAGCACCGCTGTCCCCCCCTGCTCTTGCGCAAAGGCGAACGCAAGCGTCGGTCTAGCATCATATGTAAACAGCAATTGCATCATGCATGTGAGGTATCACCGCGAAGGTCAGATCGAGGGCAGTCATTTTAGCAGTAGACCTCCTCTGTAAATCTAACGTGGTAACCTGTAAAGGCTTTTAAATGCTTTTAAAAATGAATGTAGTTTCTCGCCGCTGCGCGTTTGTGCGCAATTTTAAAGCATGTCGTGTTTGGTATCCATGTACTCGGCCTATGATCATCTTTTTTATTTCATCAAACATTTGGGCAATATAGTGTTTTTTAGTGCATTAAAAATAAAAAATAAAGTGTGTTTTTCCCCCAAAAAATGCGTTTGAAAAATCGCTGCGCAAATACTGTGTGGGAAAAAAAAATGCAACACCCACTATTTTAATCTGTAGGGCCTTTGCTTTAAAAAAATATATAATGTTTGGGGGTTCAACATAATTTTCTTGCAAAAAAAAAATTTTTTTCATGTAAACAAAAAGTGGCAGAAAGGGCTTTGTCTTCAAGTGGTTAGAAGAGTGGATGATGTGTGACATAAGCTTCCTAATGTTGTGCATAAAATGCCAGGACAGTTCAAAACCCCCCCCCAAATGACCCCATTTTGTAAAGTAGACACCTCAAGCTATTTGCTGAGAGGCATGTTGAGCCCATTGAATATTTTTTTTTTTTTTGTCCCAAGTGATTGAATAATGACCAAAAAAAAAAAAAACGTACAAAAAGTTGTCACTAAATTATATATTGCTCAAACATGCCATGGGCATATGTGGAATTACACCCCAAAATACATTCTGTTGCTTCTCCTGAGTACGGGGATACCACATGTGTGGGACTTTTTGGGAGCCTAGTCGCGTACGGGACCCCAAAAACCAAGCACCGCCTTCAGGATTTCTATGGGTGTAAATTTTTGATTTCACTCCTCACTGCCTATCACAGTTTCGGAGGCCATGGAATGCCCAGATGGCACAAAACCCCCCCCCCAAATGACCCCATTTTGGAAAGTAGACACCCCAAGCTATTTGCTGAGAGGTATGTTGAGTATTTTGCAGATCTCGCTTTTTGTCACAAAGTTTTGAAAATGTAAAAAAATAAAAAAAAAAAAAAAAAAAAATGTCTTTCTTAATTTTCAAAAACAAATGAGAGCTGTAAAATACTCACCATGCCTCTCAGCAAATAGCTTGGGGTGTCTACTTTCCAAAATGGGGTAATTTGGGGGGGTTTTGTGCTATTTTGGCATTTTATGGCCTTCGAAACTGTGATAGGTAGTGAGGAGTGAAATCAAAAATTTACGCCCTTAGAAATCCTGAAGGCGGTGCTTGGTTTTTGGGGCCCTGTACGCGGCTAGGCTCCCAAAAAGTCCCACACATGTGGTATCCCCGTACTCAGGAAAAGCAGCAGAATGTATTTTGGGGTGCAATTGCTACATATAACCATGGCATGTGTGAGCAATATATCATTTAGTGACAACTTTTTGTACATTTTTTTTTTCTTTTTGTCATTATTCAATCATTTGGGACAAAAAAAAAATATTCAATGGGGTCAACATGCCTCTCAGCAAATAGCTTGGGGTGTCTACTTTCCAAAATGGGGTCATTTGGGGGGGTTTTGTGCCATCTTGGCATTTTATGGCCTTCAAAACTGTGATAGGTAGTGAGGAGTGAAATCAAAAATTTATGCCCTTAGAAACCTTGAAGGCGGTGCTTGGTTTTTGGGGTCCCGTACGCGGCTAGGCTCCCAAAAAGTCCCACACATGTGGTATCCCCGTACTCAGGAGAAGCAGCAGAATGTATTTTGGGGTGTAATTTCACATATGCCCATGGCATGTGTGAGCAATATATCATTTAGTGACAACTTTGTGCAAAAAAAAAAAAGTTTGTCATATTCCCGCAACTTGTGGCAAAATATAAAATATTCCATGGACTGAACATGCCTCTCAGTAAATAGCTTGGGGTGTCTACTTTCCAAAATGGGGTCATTGGGGGGGGGGGGTTTGTGCTATTTTGGCATGTGTGAGCAATATATCATTTAGTGACAACTTTTTGTAATTTTTTTTTTGTCATTATTCAATCACTTGGGACAAAAAAAAAAAAATATTCAATGGGCTCAACATGCCTCTCAGCAATTTCCTTGGGGTGTCTACTTTCCAAAATGGGGTCATTTGGGGGGGTTTTGTACTGCCCTGCCATTTTAGCACCTCAAGAAATGAGATAGGCAGTCATAAATTTAAAGCTGTGTAAATTTCAGAAAATGTACCCTAGTTTGTAAACGCTATAACTTTTGCGCAAACCAATAAATATACGCTTATTGACATTTTTTTTACTAAAGACATGTGGCTGAATACATTTTGGCCTAAATGTATGACTAAAATTGAGTTTATTTGATTTTTCTTATAACAAAAAGTAGAAAATATCATTTTTTTTCAAAATTTTCGGTCTTTTTCTGTTTATATCGCAAAAAATAAAAATCGCAGAGGCAATCAAATACCATTAAAAGAAAGCTCTATTTGTGGGAAGAAAAGGACGCAAATTTCATTTGGGTACAACATTGCATGTCCGCACAATTTACAATTAAAGCAGCGCAGTGCCGAATCCCAAAAACAGGCCTGGTCCTAATGGCCCGAAATGGTCCGGGGCTTAAGTGGTTAATGTGCATAGCGAAGCCAAGGAAAGATGGAAAAATATCCAAATGGCATCAAATTACAGATTAGACATTCTTATAATATGTCAAAAAAAGTTAGAATTTATTTCCATCATTTACACTTTCAAAAATTACAGAAAACAAAAAAATGGCGTCTGCAAAAGTTTGGACACCCTGCAGAATTTATAGCATGCACTGCCCCCTTTGCAAAGCTGAGACCTGCCAGTGTCATGGATTGTTCTCAATCATCGTCTGGGAAGACCAGGTGATGTCAATCTCAAAGGTTTTAAATGGCCAGACTCATCAGCACCATGGGTTCTTCTAAGCAGTTGTCTAGAAAACTGAAACTGAAAATAGTTGATGCTCACAAAGCTGGATAAGGCTATAAGAAGATAGCAAAGCGTTTTCAGATGTCAATATCCTCTGTTCGGAATGTAATTAAGAAATGGCAGTCATAAGGAACAGTGGAAGTTAAAGCAAGATCTGGAAGACCAAGAAAAATATCAGACAGAACAGCTCGCAGGATTGTGAGAAAAGCAATTCAAAACCCACGTTTGACTGCACGATCCCTCCAGAAAGATCTGGCAGACACTGGAGTTGTGGTACACTATTCCACTATAAAAGAGATACTTGTACAAATATGGTCTTCATGGAAGAGTCATCAGAAGAAAACCTCTTCTACGTCCTCACCACAAAAATCAGCGTTTGAACTTTGCAAATGAACATATAGACAAGCCTGAGGCATTTTGGAAACAAGTTCTATGGACCGATGAGGTTAAAATAGAACTTTTTGGCCGGAATGAGCAAAGATACATTTGGAGAAGAAAGGGCACAGAATTTAATGAAAAGAACCTCTGTCCAACTGTTAATAATGGGGGTGGATCAATCATGCTTTGGGGTTGTATTGCAGTCAGTGGCACAGGGAACATTTCACAAGTAGAAGGAAAAATGGATTCAATAAAATTTCAGCAAATTTTGGATGGTAACTTGATGCCATCTGTGAAAAAGCTGAAGTTAAAGAGAGGATGGCTTCTACAAATGGATAATGATCCTAAACACACCTCAAAATCCACGGGGGGATTACATCAAGAGGCGTAAACTGAAGGTTTTGCCATGGCCTTCACAATCTCCTGACCTCAACATTATTGAAAACCTATGGATAGACCTTAAAAGAGCAGTGCATGACAGACAGCCCAGAAATCTCAAAGAACTGGAAGACTTTTGTAAGGAAGAATGGGCAAAGATACCTCAAACAAGAAATGAAAGACTCTTGGCTGGCTACAAAAAGCGTTTACAAGCTTTGATACTTGCCAAAGGGGGCAGTACAAGATATTAACTCTGCAGGGTGGCCAAACTTTTGCAGATGCCATTTTTTTGTTTTCTGTAATTTTGAAAGTGTAAATGATGGAAATAAAATCTAACTTTTTTTAACATATTATAAGAATGTCTAATCTGTAATTTGATGCCATTTGGAGATTTTTCCATCTTTCCTTGGCTTTGTTATGCACATTAATAAACATTTTTACCTGGGGTGCCCAAACTTTCGATCCCCACTGTACACACATTATAATATATATATATATATATATATATATATATAAAATATCTCTTTTATAAAATTTCAATCACTTTAAGGGATCAGCAATTGACATGGTTATCTTAAGGCAAACATGCGCCATATGACACACATTGATAGAACATTATAGTTGCCTTCTTTCACCTTGATCTACCTCTAAATGTGTGTCCTTGGGCCATTTGTCACACTGTACCTTTAAGCCGGATTGGCGTATTGCAGGGCTTGTAATGATAGATCCCTCCTTAGGTGAGCTCCAGGCCTCCTCCCGAGAAAGCAGTACCGTCGCTAGTCTCATCCGGGGCAGATCCTCCCCTGGTCTCCTTCCCCAAGCGTGGCTTCCCTGACATGGGTAGCTGAGGATCCCTCTAAAAAGTATAGGCCTCAGCCAGCAGAGCCGGGCCCATCATGCAGTGATGTAGCCTCGGGCTAAAGGTGCACGGGACTATTCCACACACGCGCACCCCTGGCCTGGAGGGCCATGAGGCGCACAAGAATGAACCCCAATTAATCGCGTCTGCCCCTTATGTACCCTCTCCCAGCATTTACAGCACGTAGACCACGCCCACTGCCGAGAAAGGACACCCAAGGTGCTGTGATACCCCCTGTAGTTCAACCTATGCCGGTGATGACAGTGCCACCTACAGGCAAACAGGGAACACTACTGCCAGGCAGTATCACACCCAAAGCAGAAGCAAAATCCAGAACAATCAATTGGTCTGAGCCTAACTACTGGCCCAGACTACGCTTAAATTTACACACAGCGCCCCCAAACATGAAAAATGTTTGTTTCATCTGATTTCTGATCCAACAGGTGACAGAAATTAGTGCAAATCTACAAAAGAGAGACAGACACAATAATCTTTTTTTTCCTTTGAAATGGTTAGAACCTTTAAAAAAAAAAAAAAAAAAAAACACACACCACACAAAGCTAGGGAGGTCATAGAATGTGCAAGCAACCTTTCTGTGCTCCAGGCAACCCATATGGTAGCACCAACTGGTAACCATGAGGAAGAGGGGATGCTTCAGGGACATAAATTGGGCTGATATTAGTCAGCAAAAACACAAAAGCATTAAATATTTTTACAAGATAGCAGCACAAATCATCCATGGCTTCAATGGTTGCTACGGGATGTTTGTCCTCCAAAATGGTGTAGCAAAGTCAATACCATAAAATTACTCAAGTACTGGTATACAACACAAAGACATGCCATTGCCCTACAGAAACAATCATTGAATCAACAACTTAACAAGCTGCCACTAAATAAACCCTTCAAAGATCCAAAAAACAAAAACACACACATCATTTTGAACTTGGACTTTGCCACACAGGATGCAGAGTATGGCAATTAAGGTAACACAAAGAGGAACAATCATCTGAAAGAATGAATCTAGAACACTGCATTTAATTAACTGTGCGTCAGGAGCAATTAATAAAATAAAGCCAGTAACAGCATGCATCCAGCACTACTAAAGTATGTGCTCTGCAACATTTTTAATTAAAATGAAGTTCCAATAATTAGTACAATTAAACAATTTTATTACCGAAAAGGAAATAATGCTTCATTTCATCTTAAGGTCTTGATCTAATCAACAATGCCAAAGTATTAAACATGAAAATTAATAGCTAAAGAGTTTTTTTGGGAGATGAAAGATCGTGTAAAAAAAAAAAAAAACACACCACCTGCAAGGCAATTGTATAATGTGCTAGCATGCATTGTATACTAGCACATTATGAAATATTTACCTGAGAACGGAGTCCTCCAGTGGTGCACTGTCACCGCTGAGGGGGCCCCAACATCTTCCCCAGGCTTTTTTTCTGGGTTTGTGGGCTCCGGCGGTATGAGTGGCTGGACCCGCGATGACGTCACTCTTGCACACGCGCGTGGGAGCCCTCGGTTCTAGGACAAAGCTCTGAAGGTCCGGCACAGTATGCCGGACTGTAAGAGCGCATACGCCGGTGATTTCACCAGCTGCATCCGGAGTGAATATCTCCTAAACGGTGCAGGTCTAGGAGATATATATTTTTTACCTACAGGCAAGCCTTATTATAAGCTTACCTGTAGGTAAAAATCATAAAGCAGGCTTTACTACCGCTTTAAGGTAAAAAGGGTTTTAACTTTAGAACCACTTTAAATTAATACATGTTGCTGCAATACCAAAGAGTGTCAGGGACATAACCCAAATGCCAGGGTGTGTTCTTGAATTGTTGCTCAGTTCGTGGATAATAGTGAATATGCACCAGCCAGCAGGAAGGAGCGTAGTCTTTCAACTCCACCATTGTTAGGAAAAAAAATAAAAAAATATAGGAAGAAAATGTTGACCTCATTCTGAAAATGCTATCTGCATGGCTGTCTCTGGAGTCAGAACACCATGCATCACATGAGAATCAGACAAATTAGTTCCTTTCCTATGCTTGTTCTGGGTCAGAGATTCAGAAAGCTTTGGAGTCAAATCAGTAGCATTATAGGTAGTCAATGACAAAGATGGCAGTCTACATATATCTTTAACCACTTGACCACTGGGCACTTAAACCCCCTTAATAACCAGACCAATTTTCAGCTTTCGGTGCTCTCACATTTTGAATGACAATTACTCAGTCATACAACACTGTACCCATATGAAATTTTTGTCCTTTTTTTCACACAAAGAGCTTTCTTTTGGTGGTATTTAATCACTGTTGGGTTTTTTATTTTTTGCGCTATAAGAGAAAAAAACTGAAAATTCTGTAAAAAATATTTATTTTTCGTTTGTTATAAAATTTTGCAAATTACTATTTTTTCTTCATAAATTTTGGCCAAAATTTATACTGCTACATATCTTTGGTAAAAATAAGTACAAATTGGTGCATATTATTTGGTCTTTGTGAAAGTTATAGAGTCCACAAGCTATGGTGCCAATATCTGAAAATTGATCACACCTGAAGTACTGACGGCCGATCTCATTTCTTGAGACCCTAACATGCCAGAAAAGTACAAATACCCCCCAAATGACCCCTTTTTGGAAAGAAGACATTCCAAGGTATTTAGAAAGAGGCATGGTGAGTTTTTTGAAGTTGTCATTTTTTCCCACAATTCTTTGCAAAATCAAGATTTTTTTTTTTCCTCCACAAAATTTTCATATTAGCAGGTTATTTCTCACACACAGCAAATGCATTCCACAAATTACACCCCAAAACACATTCTGCTATTACTCCCGAGTATGGCGATACCACAAGTGTGAGACTTTTACACAGCGTGGCCACACACAGAGGCCCAACATGCAGGGAGCACCATCAGGCGTTCGGGAGCACCCAGGCCAATTCTGACATTTCTCTCCTACATGTAAAAATCATCATTTGTTTGCTAGAAAATTACATAGAACCCCAAAACATTATATATGTTTTTTTAGCAAAGACCTTAGAGAATATAATGGTGGTTGTTGCAACTTTTTATCTCGCACGATATTTGCGCAGCAATTTTTTAAACGCGTTTTTTACGTAAGAAAAATGTTTTGTGCTTAAAAAACAAAAAAAAAAAAAAAAAAAAAAAACAGTAAAGTTAGCCCAATGTTTTTACATAATGTGAAAGATGAAGTTACGCTGAGTAAATAGATACCTAACATGTCACCCTTAAAAATTGCACACGCTCGTGGAATGGCGCCAAACTTCGCTACTTAAAAAATCCCCATAGGCAAAGCTTTAAATATTTTTACTGGTTACATGTTTTGAGTTACAGAGGAGGTCTAGGGACAAAATTATTGCTCTCGCTCTAACGTTCGCAGAGATACCTCACATGTGTGGTTTGAAAACCGTTTTCATATGTGGGCGGGACTTACATATGCGTTCGCTTCTGTATGCGAGCTCATGGGAACAGGGGCGCTTTAAAAATTTTTTTTTTTTTTTATTGTTCATTTTACTTTATTTATTTTAGTTTGACATGTTTTTCCGCCCCAAAATTTTTTTTGATCACTTTTATACCTATTACAAGGAACGTAAACATCCCTTGTAATAGAAATATGGCATGACAGGTCCTCTTCACAGTGAGATATGGGGTCAATAAGACCCCACATCTCACCTCTAGGCTGGGAAGCCTGAAAAAAAAAAAAAAAAAAAAAAAAAACAATCCTGGCTTTGATCGTAGCGGTGAGTCGGTAGAAGCAGCGGAGGGCGGCGGGGGGGGGGGGACATCCCCTCTCGCCTCCCGTAAGAATGATCAAGCGGTGGAACAGCCGCTATGATTGTTCTTATGGTGTAGGGAATCGCCGGCTGAAAAAGCTAATATCTGAATGATGCCTGTAGCGGCACCCATCATTCAGATATCCCCGCACAAAGTCAAGGACGTCATATGACAGCCGGCGGGCGGGAAGTGGTTATTGCAGAGTATTGCCGGGCATTGCGGTGTATTGCCGGGCATTGCAGAGTATGGCAGGGTATTGCACGGGGTATTGCAGAGTATTGCGCAGGGTATTGCAGAGTATCGCACCAGGGTATTGCAGAGTATCGCACCAGGGTATTGCAGAGTATCGCACCAGGGTATTGCAGAGTATCGCACCAGGGTATTGCAGAGTATTTTGCAGAGTATTGCGCAGGGTATTTTGCAGAGTATTGGCTGGGTATTGCACCAGGGATGGCTGAGCAGGGATGGATGGATGGCTGGATCTGTGACTGCAATTGTCACAGATCCAGCCCACAGAGCTGCTGCCTTGATCTGCTCCCTCCCCTCTCCTCTCACACTGTACCGATCGGTACAGAGAGGGGAGAGAGGAACCGGCGTCATCACATGACGCCGGTCTGTTTACAAGTGATTGCTCCGTCATTTGACGGAGCGATCACGTGGTAAACGGCCGCTATCAGCGGCGATTTACCGCGATTCGTGATGCGCCGGGTCCTCCGGACCCGGCGGTCACGAAGTTTCCCATGTGCGCGCCCCAGGGGACGTTATATAACGTCCTCCCAGAGTTAAGCAACCACCTTGTCGACGTTATTTGTCGGCAGGTGGTTGCTAAGTGGTTAATGACAAGTGTACTTTAAAATTCAGTATTACAGGATCCTCCTCCTAGGTTTCCTAGAAAAGGCACGACAGCTGGTCTAAGCAATGCTTCGGTAAATTTTGCTGTCACAAAACAGAACACAGGTGATATTCCAGACCTAATTCAAAGCAGTACCAGCACAGAGAACATTGTATGCAAAACATTATGCCTTGTCTAGTCATATTTTCTATACAGACCAATAACGAAGAAATAACGAAAAAATAACAATAAAAATAAAGTATTGTAGAAGCCTTGCCTTGATCCTTCTGAAAGACTTGGGTGGACAACCAAGACCCATGGTACATAAGGAACAGCAACAAAGACATCTCATAGGGGTTGATTTACTAAAACTGGAGCGTGCAAAATCTTGTGCAGCTCTGCACAGAAACCAATCTTCATCCAGATTTTAATTACTAAAGCTTAATTGAACAAGCTGACGCTAGAATCCGATTGGCTACCATGCACAGCTGGACCAGGTTTTGCACTCTCCCATTTTATTAAATCGACCCGTAAGGGTGTTTGAGAGAGAAGGTTTTTCACCATCAGCTATAAGCCCTCATGCACACTGGATGTTTTTGCAGCTGCTTCGAGGGACATTAGGCTTTTTTTTCCCCCTACCTCTAAACTCCCCTGCGTGTTAGCCTATATATCCATACACACACAAACTTTTAGCAGTGTTTAGTAGCAGGGGCTTAGGGGCTTTTAGAAGCAGAAAAAGAACCCCACTGCCAGTGCGTCCAAGAGCAGCAGAGTTGAGACAGAAAAAAACGCTTGACGCATATAAAACGCGGCTAAACACGTTTTAATGCTAGGACGCGTTTAAAAAAAAAATATTTTTCTGGCCAATGAAGTGAATTACGCCCAAGCGATTGCTGACTGTAAAAGCTTTTACAAGCGTTGGGTGTTTTTTCTGCCAAAACACTGCTGCCAGGAGGAAAAAGGCTTCTAGGAGAGTTTGCAAAACATCCCGTGTTAATGGGGCCTAAAAGATGGCAAACCCTTCCCCGTTTGACCCAGTTATGAATGGTCCAAGGCTGCTAGAATGTGCAGTCACTTTGCGGCAATCCATCTCTCCTACTCGACCACCTACTCAGACTAATGGTTTTCCCAGGCAGGTGCTTTATAGCACCAGAAAAAAAAGCAATATTAGGCACTCTATCAATTTGACAGATGCTATACACAATGAGGGTCATCCATGACAACAACCTAGCTTTCCTTCAGAGAAGATAGACAAAAGAAAAAATACTGAACACTGTTCAAATTCAGTTGAAAAGTAACTAAAAAGATGTTTCTTCTTAAAAATCCTTAGTAATGTAACAAATATAAAAAGACATGGTTTGCCACCCAGAACCTTCAAGATTAAAAAATAAACGAAAATAACATACAGAAGCAGCTCACAATCAACAAGGACCCAAACAAAGCTTTTCTGCTACAAAAAAAGGCTTGTCTTATTAGCATGGAGATTGAAACGTCTGCATTTCTTTGCTAAAATGGTATATCAACACAAACCTGGGAGAAGACGACAAAGGCACCTTATACATTTAACATGCAGATTGATAATGAAATGTAGCCATCTACATAAATTCAGAAACAGATGGCAGTTGCACTTTTCCCAAGCGCACGACGGCTCTTTCTTCGGCTTTGTGTATGTGGGTCACTTGCTTGATTAGATCTCAAGTGGCATACCAAAGGGACTTCTAATACAAACCTATCCTAGTTGAGAAGCTTGCCCTGCTGTTAATTCATGCATCAAGTTCATTATTGTTTAGGGAAATTGAATTTCTAGTTGCTCACCACACAGCCTAAAGTAGCATATCTTTTGTGTTTTATAACTGCACAAAACATGAAAAGGTCTCTACTTTCCCCAAAAAACAAACACGTACTGTACTTTTATTGTACACAGAATGAGTTTACGATCTGACTGCTGTTCTGAAATAAATAGTCCACAACAGCAGCGCTGCACTGTAGCACAGAACATGTGCCAGTGGCCTCCAATAAAGAAAATCCCATTAAAAGTGTTTATTTACTTTCATTAGTTTCCAACAACACAAGCCAGTTGGAATTCACCTTAAGCAGCCAACCAAGACAGAAAGCAGAGATCCCTTTCAGGCCTCATCAGCACCGATATGTGTTTTGTGAACATGGGCACACAAACCGCGTTAACTAGGCTAGTTAATTTTTCGTGATAAACTGCTTTTTTTCCCCCCCATAAAAATTCAACCAATTATCAACCAAATAAAAAAATTAAAATAAAAACATAGCAAAATGTTATTAATAACAATGATTCTACAGAATGCAAGAAAACTGGTGAATACCCTACACACTCTCCCAATCCCCCTGGATCCCATCTTCCTCTGTGGGTGATGAGCTGTCATGGCCCATGCAGCCAGTGTAGCAGTCAGGGGTTTTAAAAAAATCACCACTTTTCCCACCCTTCTTTCTGCAGGGCTTCCAGGATCAGAGTGATCCTCTGTGCCAGCACTGACCAATCAGAGTCAAATCTGATCCGTCCCAGAAGTCCCGCAGAATAAGAGGAGACAGCCAATTCCGAATTTTTGTACAAGAAAATATTGTTTAGGAAATAATTTACTATGGCTCCTTTCACACAGGCTTTTCGATCAGGTCTACGTGTTGATTTTCAGGTGGACCTGATCGGACCCTCCATTTCACTCCTATGGAGTGGCTGGTGTCAGTGGTGACATGTCCACTGACACCCGCTGCTATCTGATCATGTCCGTAAAATCAAGACGGATGGTGACCCCATTTTCCATCCGTCTAGCAGATCGTCTCAGTACAGTGAGCAGAGACATACCTGCCATCTACCTGCTCAGCGGGGATCAGTGGATTGATCCCCCAGTAGCCAAGCGGACAAGCCCATGTGAAAGGACCGTATTTCTGAAGTCTGAGAGATCAAACGTGCATGCGCACTGCATTCTGAAGAGACAGCATGCAGAGTATGCAGTCCCTTTAGAGAGCCGTGCCATGGCTGTGACTTCTGTGCATGGAAATGGCGTCATCGCAGCTTAGCCATTTGAATAGCCGAAGCCCGTGAACCCAGAAGGAAGATCCTGTGAAGATAGAAGCCCTGTCAGCAATGACAGAGCACCACTGGAGGGCTTCGCTTTAAGGTAAGTCCTTCATAATAACTTGCAAGGTTCCCCCTCCAGACTTTTCTACCACTTTCGAAAAAAAAAAATTTGGATATACAGTAAAGGTGAGTAAGTGTGATCACCCTAGGGAAGGAGACGTGGGTTACTGACAGGATCACAAGGTAAAATAATGCCAAGCCTCCAATACAAGTTAGATCATTTGTAGTACACACAAACAATCTCAGCAGAAAAATGATACTGAGCAAATATGCAAATGACGATGACTTTTATAATAAAATGCCCTTAACCACCTCAACACCATCATGTTGCACCATTACATGCCCATTTTTAAGCTTTTAATGCTGGGACACAATTACTTAGTCATGAAACACTGGACCCAAAAGAATACTATATTTTTTGCCAGCTACAGTATAGCTTTCTTTTGCTGATATTTAATAGCCACAATTTTTTTTTTTAACTTTTTTTTTTTCTAATTTAGATATATAAAAAAGGACTAAAAATGTCCCTCTGTTATAAAACATAGAATAAGGACAGGACAGTGTGGAAAGCATACACTCCAAGGTACTTTTTTTGGAAATTCTTATTATTGACAATTTTTATAGCACCAAGAAATTTGTGTGCAACAAAATGGAGGGAGACAGTACAGTTACTATGCAATTTAATACAAGAGGGATCAGAGGGCTTACAACCTAAAATAAAAAAACATGCTGGTATTAAGGTGGTAAAGATGCACTTAGCCAAGTCACCCACTGAACATATGTGCAAGTTTCCAATATTAATGGATGAAAGTGCCCTGGAGGCAATGTCTACATGTCATCAATAAACTCAAAGCATTTAAAAGTGGTACTGAAGTGTAAAATGTTTTTTTTACTTTAATGCAGGGTTGTTCAATCTGTTGACTTTACTAGGCCATATTGGAAGAAGAGGAATGGTCTTGGGCAACAAATAAAATACACTAACAATAAGGATAGCTGATAGGCAGCGGGAAAAAAAAAAAAAAAAAAAAATCGGTCAGATCACAAATATCAATAAAAACTTAATTTTTTGTAATATTTATTATAAACGTAAAAAAGGACAACATAAAACCAGTACGATATTTGACACTGTTTTTGATGAAACAAATGCATTAATATGTAGTAGCAATTCTCAAGGTGTTCATCAGATATTTTGGTTCCAATTTTGCCCTACGGGTGCTTCATCCTTGAAAGTATTTGCTCACAAATATAGGTGCTGCCAAAAAGAGATGACATGAATAAGCCGTGATTGTGAAGAGTGGGGTATTTTTCTTTTGGACGATAAAACAATAAAAAGTCCAGTAAAGAGACAGTCAATTTTTTCTTCGACCGCATGTGTTTGTTAAGTGTAAACTAATTTTCAGAAACACAAAAAAAAAAAAAAAAAACACATTTTTAATTAAGTTTACAATTTTGTGTTGGGCCACAGGTTGGACACCCCTACCTTAATGCATTCTCTCACAAACAAACACACACACACACCCATACACAGGAATGTGTGTATGCACGTTGTTATAAAATCCAAAGGAGTTTTAGCATTAACAGCTACAGATTCTTATCATTAAAAGCAAAATACATTTTAATTAGTCAAGAAGCACCATTTGCCTTTGTTCACAAAACACATTTAAGACTTTAGAAAGTAAGATGCACAACCTTATTCTTTTTAGATGTCTTATTGACCTATCATTCATTTAAAATAGGATTAGCCTCTAAATGCTGTTATTCCCTAATGAACCTACAACAGTTAAACTTGGGTTTTATAGTTTTTATATTCTTTATTCAATGCATTCAGTGATCAATGGAAATCTCACTGGGGTGTACAGAGAAAGACCTTCTGCATCTTTAGGCTTGTGGTTAAGCTTTTCAAGTGAATGCACAATAAAAGACCAAGAAAAAAAATACATACATATTTAATGGAATTTTTCATGCAGAGACCTGGGGTTCTTTCAACCTAAAATCGATAGAACAATGTGTTTTATCTTGGAGAGTAAGGAAGAGAAAGGTTGAGCAGGGAAACAGGCTCCGAGTACAAAAGGCATGGTTTATAATTAGTGAAAACCAAGTGAAAGAAGATTTTATGTATATACCGTTTGTTTCTCTAATGAATGACAAGTTATGCTCAGATTGATAAACTAGTATACTGTCAATTCACTTCTACAGTAATTTTTAAAAACACACAAACTTAAAAAAAAAAAAAAAACCCCACCACCTGCATACCTATTTCATTTATTCATAAACGACCTGGAGGATGGCATAAAAAGCTCAATCTCTGTATTTGTAGAAGATACTAACCTAAGCAGGGCAATAACTTCTCCGCAGGATGTGGAAACCTTGCAAGTAGCTCTGAACAAATGAACAGGGTGGGCAACTACATGGCAAATGAGGTTTAATGTAGAAAAATGTAAAATAATGCATTTGGGTGGCAAAAATATGAATGCAATCTACCAACTGGGGAGAGAACCTCTGGGGGAACCAAGGACGGAAAAGGACCTGGGGGTCCTAGTAGATGATAAGCTCAGCAATGGCATGCAATGCCAAGCTGCTGCAAGCAAAGCAAACAGAATATTGGCATGCATTAAAAAAAGGGATTAACTCCAGTGATAAAACAATAATTTTCCCACTCTAAAACACTCTTGTCCGGCCTCACCTGGGGTATGCTGTCCAGTTCTGGGCACCAGTCCTCAGGAAGAATGTGCTGGAACTGGAGAGAGTCCAGAGAAGGGCAACATAATTAATAAAAAGGGACTGGAGGACATTCGTTATAAGGAAAGATTACAAGCACTGAACTTATTCTCTCTGGAGAAGAGACGCTTGAGAGGGGATATGATTTCAATGTACAAATACCGTACTGGTGAACCCACAATAGGGATAAAAAAACTTTAGTGAAAGGGAATTGAATAAGACACGCGGCCATTCACAAAAATTTGAAGAAAAGCGATTTAACCTTAAACTGCGTAGAGGGTTCTATATGCAAGGATGTAAAATTCCCTTCCACAGGCGGTGATCTCAGTGGGGGGGCATCGATGGTTTCAAAAAACTATTACATAAACACCTGAACGACCACAACATAAAGGGATATACAATGTAAATACTGACACATATAGGTTGGACTTGTGTTTTTTTTTCAACCTCGCCCACTATGTAATCATATGACCTGTGAAACTGCATGTACGTTTGTTCTGTGCAAATGGGGGTTAGGGGGATTAAATATTATTAGGCAGTGTACGCTCCAAGTTAAATGTTATTCACTTATACAGAATAGAGTATCAGAATCACACATGGAGCTGATGTTCAAAAGAAAAATATTCAAAGCTTATCTATGGCCTAAATCTAAAATAATAAATTTGTTTCCATATTGTATTTCAAGGATTTCTAGACTATTTCCATTACTCTTGAAGTTTGTAAATTTACTTTGTGAAGATCCCCATCCCACATATACGTCTCTAAATTCTGTGACACCGTATTCACTATGCCCCGAGCCTGCCTTCTGGACTACAGAGGAGCTGAGAGGAGTAGTTTTAAGAGGCGGAGTCAGTACAGGAATCACTGATTGTGGGCAGCAAGATAGCATGGTATATGTAGTCCTTAGAAATTGAAACTCAGGAGGAGAAGCTGCAAAGCATACAGGGAATCAAGGAAGTTGTGAAAAGACAGCAGACCTCAACATGAAAGGAGATTATAAGCTTATATTGGATTGTCAGGGATACTGGACAGCAGAGATTATATATAATGTATAAATAAATAAATAAATAAATAAAAAGGATAGGGGTTCCAGCCTTACCCTACTCTACAAAAAAAAAAAAAAAACAACAACAAAAAAAGTATTTAATTTTTTTGTCGGTTACTGTTGCAGATAAAAAAAAAAAAAGATAAATAAAAAAAAAAAAAATTACCAGATAGGAGTTCCAACCCCCTCTATTTAAAAAAAAAAAAAAATCACTGCGGTGGTGGCAAAGAGATGTAAAACAATACTTAAAAAAAACACCCCTCTGAAGGTTACTATGCCCTTCTGGTGCCGTGCGACAGAGGAAAATCATAAGATTGAATAAACACTGATAAGTAACATAGTATGCATTTCTGAACACTGGCCATTTCACCTGGAGATCCTATAACTGTACTATGTTCCCACAGCATGTTGGCTTTGCTTCTTGCACAGCACAAGCACTGTACTTCACTTGGCTTCCTCTCAAGCCTATAGACTGAGTTCTGACAAAAGCCATGCACTACCAACAATATACTCCCTAAATGGCGTACCGTACATATTATTTATCTAATTTTCTATAAAGTGTAGGAACAAAAGCTTTCATTTAAATGTATTCATCAATAGCCACAAAGGATATACTACTTGTGTGCACCAAATGCATTTGTAAACTCAGTTTTTATCTTGTAAAAGCAACAGTGACATCAATATTGTGCTCTGACTGTGCAAAGCAGAGCTGTGGAAGGGACCCATAAAGTCTGCCCACTTCAGGCCACCTGCAGAGAATTGAAAGAGGGGGCAGATACAAGACCAATAACCTTGCACGAGGTGAGAGCAGCAGTGCCTGGTCTTTTTACAGGAAGCTCCTACACTAGGGTGACCAGACATCCCTGGTTTCCGGGGACAGTCCCCAGATTGAGGACACTGTCCCCGGACCAAGTCTGGCCCCGGTTTTGTCCCCGGATTGGATTTGAACAGGGACTGGGGCAATTTCAAAAACAGTCAGTGCAGAATAAAAAAAAAAAAAAAAAAAATCTGAATTACACACCCCCGCTCCTACTAGCTTAGGAGGGGGTGTATTTCTTCCATGATCTGTGACCCTTTCTGATGATCATGTGCTGGTCGGAGCGGATGGAATATTTCTTCAGTTTTCGGGTGCATGCCCATTCAGCTCCGCTCGCATGTTCTTCTGCCTTGGCTCAAGCCCCGGCCAGCCGCCTGCCTATCTCCTTGCCTTCCCTGTGGAGTAATCTTCCTCAGCTCCCCACCCAGTAGTAGCCAGGGCCAGAGAGAGTAAGACTTGACAGGCTGTGAGGCAGGTGGCGACAGGCAGAGATTCATTGATTGACGCCATTACTAGTAAAAAATAAAAATAAAATTGTCCCCGGATTTAATTTTAAAAAAGTCTGGTCACCTTATCCTACACAGATGCCAAGTTCAGAGTCATTTTATGCTGGTTTACTGTACAGATCTGGAAGATTTACCAAAAGGACACCAAGAATATACAAGCCTCTTGTATTTTAACAATATTTGTTTTGCCTGGAGTTCAGATTTAACCACTTGTTCAGGAAAGACACTAATTGCACAAATGTCAATATCTAATACGGTAAACTTTGAAATTGTCATGTGGTTTACATTTCCAGATGTAACCCTTTATAAAGTTGTCTCAAATTCTGAAGTTGCGAGATGGTTTCAAAACAGCAGTGATAGCCTGAGTATAAAAGAGAAGAAAGGTGCCTCTAAGTGTAGCAACATTTAATGAAGGTACAACATTTAGGAACTCACATGGTTGATGATTAAAACAGGGATATCTAAGTATGCAGGCATCCAGGGTAAAGCTGTCCACATAGACTGTCCTCTGCACCGCCATCGACTCCATCCCTTCCATGCGATGAATAAAAGGGTATCTACACCTAAGAAGCAAACAATCCTTAAGACCCCTTTTACACTGAAGGTGCTTTTTAGGCGTTTAAGCACAAAAAAAGAGCGCCTGTAAAGCGCCTCTCAAGACTTCCCAGTGTGAAAGCCCGAGTGCTTTTCACTGGGGGTGTTCTTGCAGGATGGAAAGAAAAAAAAAAAAAAAAAAGTCCTGCAAGCAGCATCTTTGGGGCGGCGCGGGACAGGTGTATATACTGCTCCTAAACCACCCCTGCCATTGAAAATATTGGGCAGCGCTTTTAACCCCTTGTTAACCCATTTTTTGGGGTTAAATGTGCCCCGCTCCCACCCGCACAGTGCCTGTAAAGCATCTCTCAAGCCTCCCCCAGTGTGAAAGCCTGAGTGCTTTCCACTGGGAGGGGGGGGTGCTCTTGCAGGACGGAAAGAAAAAAAAAAGTCCTGCAAGCAGCATCTTTGGGGCGATGCGGGACAGGTGTATAGACCGCTCCTTTTCGGGCGCATTTAACCCCACGTTAACCCCCTTTTTTGGGGCTAAATGCGCCCGCTATCGGCCGCACAGCGCGGGTAATGTGCCGCTAAAACGAGCGGCACTTTACCACTAGCTGTTGATCTCGCAATAAATCTTGAGTCCTTTTAATTTCCAGTGGATTGAACTCAAGTTTAAACAAAAAAGTTATCAGCTTTTTCAGCTACCTTCTGATAACTAATCCTCTGTAACCCAATGAATGTAAAAGGACATGTGAAAGTGTTTCTAGTTTAGATCAGGAGAGCAACCTAGGGTGACAACCATGCTCACCCATAGATACAGAATAGTGTCTGAGCATTTTCTCCAAGGGACAGAAGTGTGTTAATGGTAGATTCATCAGGTAAAAAAAAAAAAAAGTTAAACTAATGGAGACACTATATCTAAAGATTAGTAAACTGCAATATATTACATACAGTATACCACTTTAACGCAGCTGCATGTAAGAGCAAAAACGGAGATCCAGTACAAAAGGTAACGCTTTTCCAGTCCTCCTCTTTTGGTCATCTTGTTTCTTCCTGGAGCTGGATTTATCCATGGAGTGGCCTTCTGCACTCCATCCTTTCTCCCTGATCATGCCTAAGCAGTGGAGTCCCAATAGGAGTCTACGTGGCTTCTCTCCAAGCTGGAAGACAGGGGTAGAAACCTACAGGGTGCCACTGTGCAGGTGTAGCCAGGGAGCGAGAACTGCACTGGATGTTAAACCCAGAAGGCTGTGGGCGTTGGATCTTGGCAAGTACACATCTGCAAAAGGGGAGGATGGGCTCTGTAAGGTCCACATAAAGGCTACAAAAAAACAAAAAACAAAAAAAAGGGAATAAGTGCACTTTGTATGAAGTTCTCATATGTTGTGCATTCGGAGATGTCAGTCTACCCCTAAAGAGTTGTTATTTGAGCCCTTGTTGACCCCTATTTACTACAGAATGCATCAGTGACATAGGGGTTGTTGGAAGGAACCAAAGCCACCAGTGGAGGGCATGCTTTTTAAACACATCCAGTTTTGAAGAGGACTGGATCCGGGATTTCAGCAAGGGGTCAGAAGACAAGTGGGTGTAAGCCCAGGTTCACACTGGGCTGCGGGAGTGAAGCCGTGCGAGTTCAGCTGAACTCGCACGATTTCACTCTTGCTGGCAGTCCCGATTTCAGCCGCAATTACAAAGACATCTGTGCAGGTTTCTGCACAGATGTCAATGTAAATCGCGTCCGAAATCGCAAAAAGTAGTACAGAAACTACTTTTTGAAATCGGTGCAGCGCCACAGATGCGGCGTCGCACCGATTAGGACGGTGCCATTGCCGGCAATTTGCGACAAATATCGCCGTATATCGCATGTCAAAACGCACCAGTGTGAACCAGGGCTAAAGCTGTTTTCGCTCACTGTGTACTGCTTTTTTATTTTAACTTCCTGACCAGGTTACTGCAATAAGTGGTTTTCAATCACAGATTTGTTTCTAGATGTTTTTTGGTCTTTTCCATGACTGTACACAGACATTACCTTCAAACCATTACATTATTTTCTTCAAAACCTCACTTCCTGCATCTTTGGCACAGTTTTTAGTAAGCACATCTTCCAAAGCATCAAAATTCACTGCAATGCACTAGAAATATACCTGAATTCTTAATCTCAGAAATCCCAAGCGACTGGCACTTTCTGGAGGTGTTGCAACCAACAAATATTACACAAAGTTGCTTACGCTATTCGTTTTCTGATGTGTGGAGCAGCAAAGTCTCTTGACAATGTCTGCATGCTTTATCAAAGTTGGAGCATGTGATTTACTGATAGGTACACCTGCTTGTTAATGTAAAAGGCCAAACAAAATTGGCCACTGAATGTATATCGGAGGTTCACATAAAGCTTTTTAAAAAGGGAAATATGAATTTGGTGAACATAGGTCACATTATAGGCCTGTGGCACATTAAAAGCAGAACCACTGAATACTATATAGAAAACAGATTAAATAAATGTGGAATATGTAGCTTCTAGCGTGTGTAAACCATGCTATTCATAAGCATGCTGTGCTTAATGGTAGTACATGTTACAGAAATATTTATCTTGGCTTATTTGGAGCATTTAACCTTTTGAATATATTTCTGTAATAAACAGACATTATTTCACATTATATATTTACTTTATGCTGTTCGGAAACTTTTTCTATTTAAAAACGCAACCCCAGTAAAAAAAAAAAAAAAAAAAAAAAAAGAAAGTCTGAAATGGTTCCTTAATAAAAGTTGTTGTGAAACCAGGTGTGGGCTAATGCTGCATTTATATTAATTTATTACACTCAAAACTTGCCGTATACATTCCAATTATGAATAAGGACCTTTCTATAGAGAAAACAGCTCAGAGATTTCAAAATGAGTAAATGTGGAAACATTTTTGTTCTTAAGATGATTGTCACCACCACACTTTTATTTGCCAACAGGGCAAAAGCATTTATTGAGCCAATGTAAACGTAGAAGTTGTTACTTTTTCTTATATAATATGTGGCACAGACAGTAACAATAAATCTCATCTAAAAAATAAATAAATTAATAAATGAATCTATGAAATTCCCATGCAGAGAAATTTGATGGGGGGGGGGGGGGGGTAAAAACACAGCATAACTGCATGTTGTTACCACACTCCAACTGCAAGTGTTCACTCTGCAGAAATTATATTCTTCATGTAGTACATATAAAGGGTGGACAAATATGGATATTAAAACCAACAGGATATTTTTTGAATTATTTATTTATTATGAGCCAGCTCCAAAAAAGTTAAGCACCTACCATTATAGTGTCACTAAACCCACATCATAAAAAACTATCAATAACTGCTGTATTACATGCAGTTCATACTCACTCAGTCACTATGAGATTTGTTTTCTGCAAAAAAAAAAACCTGGTTGATCCTGCTGCTCTCTATCTCCCCCTTCTGTCCAAGTCCCCAATTCAGCTAGGGATTTTGCAGAGCTGTGGTAGCAGCTCTTCACATGTTCAGTTTTCAGTGAGTTTCTATACTGAGCATTTACTACCTTTCACATCTGGGGAGCCCATGTGACTATAGAATCACACATGTGGGCGTATACACAGTGGTAAACGACAGCCCGTCCTCCCTCCCCATCCTCCATGACCACTAACTAGCCAAACCAAACACAATGGGGGTGGGATATTACATGTAAATGAATGGAGGCTTCACCTCCCTCTTATTCTAAAACACAGGCTGGAGGGGAACGACACAGCCAGTGATTGGCAGAAATCCGCCCACACCATGTTATTGCCAAAAATAATAAAGATTTGATTTCAAATATATATTTGTATGACAATCTAAAAAAGTTTATTATTTGTACTCTGTATTCCAAAGACTGTTTTTTGTTTTGTTTTTTAACATGTGACCAGCAGCAGAGGACTAGAAGCTCTTCTTGCAGATGTTTCCCTGAAGTCAGGTTGGAAAAGAACTGGGTCATGTGACAACTATATAAAATCGATTAGGAAAAAATATGCTTTTTTTTTTTAAATTAAAGTAATTACAGTGCCATCATCCACATACAGAAAGAGGAGGGACAATGTAAATTAAACAGTGTGTTTAGCATCACGTTAACATTGCATACAGTTAACCCCTCTCGCTCTTCAAGGCCATTTTGAAGATTTGTCTCAGCTTGTTTGAGCTTTGTTATAAATATAAAAAAAAAAACACAGCATGGTAATAACCATATACTGCAATTCTGAATTGGATATATGTAAAAAGTGGTTGCTCTTGGAATTCCCTCAGATGTCATCTAATGACTATACTGTATATGACCATTTATTTTATCATACAATGCTACAAGAGCCTGCTTTATCTACAGGTTATACTTGATGTCATACAATGGGCTGTATCTCTTTGAAGCTTTAGTATAAAAATTCAAACAGAAAAGTCAGGCACCAGCTGTACTTTAACAACCTCTACATCAGCTACCTGGCTCCTGGTATTTGTCAAGCATCGACGTATGATATCATATCCAAATTATATGTATTTGTGCATTTCAGAATTGATCTCAGGCAGAAATAAGGATGTTAACAACAATAAATGACTGAATATCCCAAACACACACCAAACAATCCGATAAAACGTCTTGTGCAATGATCACCAGCCTGTCAGTATCCACACGGCTCCAGGGCCTAACCCGGAATTGATTGCCAGGCCCGGCAAAAAGTCAGATTAGGCTTGATATGTTACAGTCCTACCATACTGGAGTTTTTATTCTGCTATTTGAACATGAAAATAAAATATCTATTTGTGTTTCACATTGTTCAGTTTAAAAAGGTTTACAGCCCCGAATGAATGTATTTATTAAACAAGGCATATGTTAAACAACGGATATGGCCTGCTTTTGATCAGAAGGATTCAGTTGTGGGTTGGCTCACAGTGACTATACAGCAATTCAACACAAAACCAGTTTCATAATAATAGAAAAAAATAAAATAAATTGGGGTGTGGCTTAGACAGCCAAAGAAAAGATTTATACTAAATGTAGTGGAAGGGACTGAGCGCTAAGCACAATCGCTGGAAAACTTTGCACTGTGCAAGCATCCATATACTTGCTCAAGTAGCATACTGTATAGTAGCATCTTGTGATGGATTGCACATTAATTAAACATTCTGCAAACATGCAAGACTGATTACTACTACATGCAATAGTGTAGCTTACTTCATGCGAGCCATTTGTTTGGCAATCATTTGCAACTCCAACTGATTAATCGCACAATTTAGTTACTAAAAATCTCCTGTGTAGCTCTAGCGGCTAGCCTGTTAGGGTGCCTTCCAGCAAATGGTTAAAGTGCACACCCTACATCCTCCCCACCCCACTGGTCCTTGTGCTGCAGTTTCCTCCATTGTCGATTAGCTGTCACTTTCAACATAACCGGTGCAGCAGTACAGGAATTAGAAAGCTCCACTCTTCCTCTCTATATTTTATATCTTAATGCTTCTAGGATGGTGTAGAGCAATTCCGATTGGTTAAAAATGTGCCACCGCATGACCATTCACAATCACTGTTTGTCCTGGAAGTCTTAAGGAAAGACAGGAAATTAGAGAGGTGCTTTCAAATCCCCGAACTGCTGCTGCTGTGCAGGCAGTGATAGCCAGTCACCCATGGAGGAAAGTGCAGTGGAGACCACTGAGGTGGGGTTGGGAGGGTGTAGTGTGTTAGTTCACCTTCTATTTTTTGTGAAAAGGTGAACTTAGGTTGGGTTCACACAGCTCCGAGGCGGCCAGCAGAAGGGTCCTGTGCATCTTTGGCTCCTTTCAGGTCCGTATTCAGGCAAAAATTCAGACCCAATTCGCCCCTGATATGGTGAACAGGGACGCACCTCTAATGTGAGCCATGGCCACACATAGTGTGAACCCAGCCTTAAGATTCAAACCACATATGAGCAGGCTGAATGTACCCAATTTGATCGATCAACTCGGGTGCAACCAGCCTACCAGATTTTACATGCGAGTATCGCTAGCAGCTGTTATAGGCACTAGCAATAAACAGTTTTCTCCTGGTAAGACTACAGGGGCGCCACCCCCCTAATTCTTACGTCTTGCCCCTAATCTACATGCAGGGTGCCGGACGCATGGATTTTTTTTATTTGAAGCACTTGATTAGAGCCTGAGGCTCTAATGGGCTCCAAAAAAGGGTGGGCTCGGGACGTAGAGCACAGCGCCCTGAGCCCACCCAGTTGTGTGACAATAGCAAAATATTGATGTTGGCTTGCCACTCCGGTAAGGTTGGTCCCCATGCAAACCCCCCCCCCCTCACCGGGGGAACACAATGGCCTAGCGGGAGGGATTGCCCTGTCAGCACTGATGGTGGGAATCTAGCTAAATTTATTTATTGGAGCCCCGTGGTTGCAGTAAAGAAAAATCTGCTATCGCAATCTCGATTTATCCCCCCCTCACGATCTTCATCCAGCATTTCCCTGATTGTAAACAGTGCAAAAAAAGAAGTCCAAAAAAATTAATAAAAAAGTGCAGGCAAAATGTTTCTCAACATTTCTCAGCGCTGAGAGATAGAGTAGAGATGCAAAGTATCATTTGATTCTTTTAGATCAAAAAGGGATGAACTTCGGTCTGTAAATGAAATCAGTTTAACCTGTTAAAGACTAAGCCTTTTTCTGACACATGTTGCTTACAAGTTTAAATCAGTATTTTTGCTAGAAAATTACTTAGAACCCACAAACATTATAATAATAATAATAATAATAATAATAATAATAATAATAATAACAATAACAACAATAAAAGAGAGAGAATAAAATGGCAGTTGTTGCAATATTTTATGTCCAATTGAATTTGCGCAGTGGCCTTTCAAATGCATTTTTTTGGGAAAAATACACTTCAATTAATAAAAAAACAAAACAAAACTAAACAGTAAAGTTAGCCAAATTTTTTTGTATAATGTGAACGATGTTACGCCGTGAGAATCGTGATCTTTATTCTAAGCCCAAAAAAAAAAAAATCTCGTTTTATCCAGAATCGTGCAGCTCTACTATATATACACACACACACACACACACACACACACACACTAATAGGATGGCGGGCCCCCGAATATTTTATTTTTTTATATTAAAGAGCAAAAAAAAAAAAAAAAAAAAAACTTTAGCTCTTCAGCCTGAGTGAGCTAAACAAAGTGAAAATATCATTACTGTGTCTAGCTGCACAACAGGATAGTAGAAAAGGAAATTGTTAGTTTCTGCTTTTTCCTACTGAGTTACATTTTCACAGAACAGATACAATGTCACCAGTCACCTTTGATACTTACATTGGGAAGATTATCTGCACTCATATAGTTATTAGTTAACCATTTTACAGCATGAAACAATCACACTGGGGTAGAGTCAGAGTAGACTGCCATTCCTTTCATTCCAAGCAGAAGTTTCAAGAGATGAGGATTATAAAGACACCAATTTGAAGAATTAAGAGATATCCCAAAAGCCCCAGATAGTCCTTGACATCTTCAGTGATAAGAGGGGTCACAAACTGATGAAATTCAGAGATTCACGCTGGGCTGTTTTCCCTGTGATCTGCAGCATAATTTACTGCAACCTTACAATTTCTGCCGCACTTTTCTACCAGTACCAGAGTTTAATGAAAGCAGTATGTGGTATGCCATTGCACTTTGTTGGAAGTCAGATAAGCTGTTCTGAAACATCTGCAATTTTCACAAGAGAACACATGATAATAATGCCGCACTCAATACCAACGTTGTTCGCTCCTCGCCTCCCCTGTGTTATTACAAATCATCAGAGTCTGCAAAATTCACTTATGGATGGATAGGATGTGATGAATTTAGGACAAATGATATGTTTCCTTGTTTTGTACTTTACGCTTACCAAATTTTTTGTGTCTCATTTGTGATCAACCCAACCAATGATGAATAGCCATCAATCAACCTGCACAAAAAATGACTATTATTACTTTTGATTTATAGGGCAGTGATATTTGCTGTAGCAATGTAAAGCAAGTACAAGAACATAAGTGTTCCAGTAGTTTCAATTCATTAAAAAGTGATTTTCTTTTTTAGGATAGGGCCTCGCATTTCAATTATTTTGGCCCAGTCTCTTAAGGACACAAAGATACTGGATATCTCTCTCTCTCTCTCTCTCTCTATTGGGGAGACAGCAGTCACATTAGAGAACAGAGTGGGGACACTAGAAAGAGTGACATTCTTTTCTTTATAATAAATTTCAGCATTGTGTCCTGCTGCTGCCATATGAAAATAAACTCTAACAGACCAAAATATGTATCCCATATAAAATAGGGATGCACGAATGGGTTTTTTGGTGCCCAAACCGATAGCAAAAATATAAAATTTCAGGATCCTGAAAAACCGATACCGAAACCGCACCGATACCGAAAGTGACTGTTTTAAAAAAAAAAAAAAAATTATAAAAAAGGAGATGGTCAGAGACTGGGGACATGATACAGGAGATGCCTGTGCAGGGGAAGAGAAAGGAGAGCCGCCACCTGGTGATTAGAGCGCCGGGAACATAACAGCTTTCATTTTAATAGTTGTGTGTTCCCCGTGGCGCTCTGTCATACAGCCCCTCCCCCTTGTCCAGGGAAATTTGTTAGACAGATCACCCGTTCTAGGATTGGACGGGTGATCCGTCTATCAAAGTGCCCGGACAAAGGAGGGGCTGTATGTGACGGTGCGCCGCGGGGAACACACAGCTATTGAAATGAAAAGCTGTTATGTTTCCGGGCACTATAATCAATGCGGCGGTGGCTCTCCTCTCCCACAACGACACCCCTCGTAATGGGCAGCGCCAAGGCCCCACCCCATTTTCGGCTCCAGTATCGGCCTATTTTCTCTATTTCGCCATTTTGCCGAAAGGGCCATTTTCGGCCGATATGTTTCGGCGGCTGAAATTTCGGTGCATCCCTACTTATAAAGCCACCTTTATCACAAGTTGGATTACAAAATTTAGTGGAAGGGCTCACAATATACAAGACCAGGCATGCAACAACTCTGGATTTGCTGGGTATTCGAGTATATTTATTTAGTAAACACAGTAAAAAATAGATTTAAAGAAAAATAAAAATAAATTGTTCCAAAATGTACACCAGTGTTTCTCAACTCCAGTCCTCAAGGCGCACCAACAGGTCATGTTTTCAGGCTTTCCATCATTTTGCACAGGTGACTTGATCAGTTTCACTGTCTTAGTAAATATCACAGCCGTTTCATCTGGGGGAAATCCTGAAAACATGACTTGTTGGGGCGCCTTGAGGACTGGAGTTGAGAAACACTGGCCTATGTACTGAAGCACTGTGATGCACGGGTGGGGGGACTCTTGACTTCTGATTGTGGGAAGCTGATGGCATCTGATGCAAAGAGAAGTGGGTGCTCTGGACATCTGGTTATAATACAATTCTATTGCAGTTGAAAAGGAGGGACGTGCCCTGCTGGTCTCATCCACGAGAATCTTTATTGGAGACTGCTCATAGAAAACACTATAGCACTACATGTTCTCTCTGAGCAGGTTCTAATAAAGTTTCTTGTGGATGATTCCAGTGGCCTGCGACCCTCATTTTCAGACTTGCATCATCTGCTAGAAGAGTGTGAGTGAGCTCTGTGCCGGTCTGCATCTGCCCTTTACAGATGAAGTCTTACTAGACCAGTAAAAATCAAACACAGAGGTAATTATTTGATAAGATAAAGGGTAGATACATTTATATAGACTTACAGATACAACTGGCCTTTTGACTTAGATACAATTGACACCCCTGCCATACAAAGACCTTAGGTGGGTGCTACAGTGAACTGACAGATGGTGCCGTTAGCATTTAAAGCTCATGAGCAAAGTGATCATGGGCACACTATCAATATCATGTGAATATTTATATATATATATATATATATATATATATATATATATATATATATATATATATATATATATAATTAGGGCTGTTACTGATTAAAATTTTTGTGTTCGATTAATCGATTTTTTTTTTAATCGATTAATCGACTAATTTTGATTAATTGTAAACGCACATAGATTTTTCGGATCACCACCATATAAAGTCCCCACTGTAATATCCACAATCACCCCCACTGTAATGTGGTCCACATCTCCCCCACTGTATAGGAAGAATAATGCTTGCTTACCAGAGAAGCCGGCCGAACACGAGCAGTTGAGGCCGGGTCAGTGGCGTCACTAGGGTTGGTGTCACCTGGTGCGGCAAAACATGGTTTCACCCCACCCCTCCCTCCCATCGTCTAAAGAACTATGTGCAGAGTTCCCCTCACCCCCATATACCCCCTCCTAGCACAATTCCTCTTTCTCCTTCCCTCATCCCCCCTCTCAGCACAAATCCCCCCCAATATTTCCCCTCTTAACAAAAATCTTCACCCCCATATGCCCCCTTCCAGTACAAATACCCCCTCTTAGCACATTACTTCCCCTCCATTTCCCCCTACCAACACAAGTCATCACCCTCATATACCCCCTTTCAGCACAAATCCCCCTTCTCAGAACAAAATTACCCCCATATCCCTCCTTATACAAATTCTTTTACCCCCCAAATCCCCTCTCTCGGCACAAATCATCCCCCCATCTCCCCCCTGCCTGCACAGACCCCCCTCTCAGCACAAATCCTTCCCCCATCTCCCTGCACAGACCCCCCTCTCAGCACAAATCACCCCCCCATCTCCCCCCTCCCTGCACAGACCCCCCCTCTAAGCACAAATCATCCCCCCCATCTCCCCCCTCCCTGCACAGACCCCCCCTCTCAGCACAAATCCTCCCCCCCATCTCCCCCTCCCTGCACAGATCCCCCCTCTCAGACCAAATCAATCCCCCCCATCTCCCCCCTTTCAGTATTAAACCCCTCTTCTTGCCCAAATTCTCTTATTCCCCCAACCAAGCCATCCTCAGCACAAATTCTCTTATTTAATCCCTACCTGACAATTTCCCCCTACAAGCACAACCCCCACCCCAATACAAAGGCACTCATGCAACTAAAAACAGTTTGCTGGCACTCGTCTCCAGATTTTCCCATAAAAAACAAACAAAAAAAATCTTAATCCCTCTCAGCATAAATCTTTCCTCTTATTGCACAAATCCTCAGATCCCTGCCCCCAGCCCAGACTTACTGGTTATCAGTTACAGGGTCCTCAGTGATTGATTGCTGTCCAGTCAGAAGACATAAGCAGAGGAGGAACCTAGGAAGGAGAGCTCCCGGCGCTCTGACACTGCTAACATGCAGCCGGCTGGGACAGATAGGAGCTGCTAAAGTGTCAGCCATCACTGCGCTGGAGACCCGGGGACACCCCTCAGGAGATGTCGGGCCGGTGATGACGTCAGCGCGCCGCTCTAGGCTCACACAGGCCACCGCCGAGTGGACCAAGATGGCCGCCGCCGCGGCCTTTCCTATGGCCGAGGCCGCAGCGGAGCTCCGCGGATCACGTGGTGTGCTGATCGATCAAAAAAATTAACGATTAATCGAGGAATTAATCGTTAATTTCCGCAGCATATATATATATATATATATATATATATATATATATATATATATATATATATATATATATATACACACACACATATATACACACACACACACATATATACATATATACACACACACACACACATATACACATATATACACACACACACACACACACACACACACACACACTTGTGCTCATAAGTTTTTCAGAGAATATGAATGATAACACAAAAACATTTATTTCACTCATGGTTAGTATTTGGCTGAACACAATGGGGTTTGAATGGCCATTAAAAAGGTAACCATCCTCACCGGTGATCAGTTTGCTTGTAATTAGTGTGTGTGTATAAAAGGTCAATGAGTTTCTGGAGTTCTGACAGACCCTTGTATCTTTCATCCAGTGCTGCACTGACGATTCTGAGTCATGGGGAAAGCAAAATAATTCTCAAAGGATCTGTGGGAAAAGGTAGTTGAACTGTATAAAAAAAAATAAAAAAATAAAAAAATAAAAAAACAGGAAAGACATAAAAAGATATCCAAGGAATTGAGAATGCCAAACAGTGTTCAAACTCTAATCAAGAAGTGGAAAATGGGGGTTCTGTTGAAACCAAACCACTGTCAGGTAGACCAACTAGAATTTCAGCCACAACTGCCAGAAAAAATGTTCGGGATGCAAAGAAAAACCGTTTCAAGATGCACAATAAGGAGGCACTTGAAGAAAGATGGGCTGCATGGTCAAGTAGCCAGAAGAAAGTCATTACTACGTGAATTCCACAAAGTATCCCACTTACAATACACCAAAGAGCACAGCAACAAGCCTCAAACCTTCTGGCACAAAGTAATTTGGAGCGATGAGACCAAAATTTAGCTTTTTGGCCACAACCATAAACGCAACATTTGGAGAGGTGTCAACAAAGCCTATGATGAAAGGTACACCATTGCTACTGTGAAACACGGAGGTGGATCGCTGATGTTTTGGGGATGTGTGAGCTACAAAAAGGCACAGGAAATTTGGTCAAAATTTATGGCAAGATGAACGCAGTATTATATATATATATATATATATATATATATATATATATATATATATATATATATTTATATTTATATATTTATTTTTTTACACACACACACAAATTACTAGTGCCAAGATGGTCACTTTATTACTTCCCCTGCTTTACTATGCGTAGAAGGAGGAGACTCCGGTCAGAACCATGCAGAGCAGTCCAGCTCTTTTGCTGAAACACAATAAAAATGTGGGCTTCGGCTGCAGCGCGATTTTCCAATTAGACACTTCCAGCATGGCCAGAATAAGAAATCTCGGAGCTGTTAATTTTGTGTATTGGTTAACACTTACTCAGAGCTCTGGGGTATCGCCATATCATGTCAGGTCAAAAGACCTTCGTAAATGCATCATTTAATGTGTTTGGTGCTGCATCCAGAGAAATGGATAAGAATCTTGTTGGATTACATTTCACTGAAGACTGCCCATTAGTATATGCGAGGTTGCAGAAGCCCTTTATTTTTTTACAGCCGTCAATGAGAAGTACAATTCTATAAAAACAGCACCAACAGGTAAAAAAAAAAAAAAAAAAAAAAAACACACACACACCTTTAAAAAGAAAAAATAAATTAACATGCCTGCTGCCATCACCAGTATTAATGGCATCCTAGCTTTCTAAAAGACACTAAAACAATCTGCTTTTTTTGTTTTGTTTTGCCTTTAATGCGTTCTGATCCAAGTTATTTACATAAACACACATCTAAAACTGTCAATATTGAAGTTAATGTGTTTCTTTTAACTCTACTTCTACAGATGTTTTGTTTTAAAATGATCATTCATCAACACACAAGACAAGCTTTAAATAAAATCGGCAGTGGCACCACTAGCCCCTTGAATATGCAGCATACTGTATATGTGATTCTATTGCCAACTGGCTTTTTAATCATTGCACAGAAAAGAAAGTTTTTTTTTTCTTTAAAACAAAAAAACACATACATTAAATTCAGTATGAATATTCATCATGCTTTAGAACACTGCGTCCCTTAGAGGGCACTTTAAACACATTAAATATGAATTAATTCTCTTTTTTGGAAAGAGACAGAAAGAAAGAAAACTTCCATAGATGATATTCATCAACTTGACTTCCACATAGATTGCTGTTGAAGCTATTTTAAAGTATTTTATCACAGGAGACAGTTATGTTGAGATATGGAAAATGGCATTTTGGGTGGATGCTCTTCCATTTCTAAGACTTCATCCGTATCTATCCACACACCCATGAGAAGAGCTGTCTTTGCCCGTGCAGAATGCGCAGGCGTCCTGTGGATCCATGCACCAGTATTGTGACACAGCCGCAATTTGACAGCCATTGGGATGAATGTCCCTGAATGCAGAAGTGTACGTTTGGGGACACACACCAGCACGGCTGTCAAATTGGGACCAGCGGCTGCATCCTAATAGACATGAACTGGACTGGCTGCGCATGGATGCATAGAATACCTATGCATCCTGTGCAGGCAAACTCATCTCTTCGCATGGGTGTACTGATAGTTACGCCCATGTGAACGAGTCCTTAGGGTCCAGTTACACTGTGGTTGGTGTGCATTTCAGTGCAGGTATTGACAATGCACAGGTCCCAGCACATCCCACTGTTCACATTTTTTTTCTTTGTCGAACTTTATTAACTATATCAAACGGTTACATTTTATAAAGTTCTATCAGCTGGCATGCGGTGATTGTGATGCACTGATAAAAAAAAAAGTACTTTTATTCAGCGCACACCACCACAACACGGTGGTGTGAGTTGGCCACACCAGGGACATAGCATTATGCCTCGTCTTGCGGTGGGACTGTCCCACGGCAAGACAAGGTACAGCCTCCAAACACAGTCCCACCGTACCTGGTCTGATCGAACCCCAAGAAAGCCCACGTTCACATTGGGCCGATTTAGCATGTGATTTGACATGTCCAATCGGCAGCTATTGCCAGCAATGGCACCATCCAAATCAGTGTATCGCCACACTGATTGCCAAAAGTAGCTCCTGTTCTACTTTTGGCAACCTCGGGGACAATTTAAATAGCCACCTGTGCATGAACCCGCACAGATGTCTGCCAAATCGCCCCTCGAAGTCAGACTGCATTGCCAGTTTATAATCGTACGAGTTCAGCTGAACTCACGAGATTTCTAACCCACATCAGTGTGAACCTGGGCAAAGTCCAAGGTTTGTACACGTAATTTTACCTGCATGGTCTAGGGCTTGCTTACACCATGCACAGTGACTTGCATTTTTTTTCCACACTGCATCAACACAGGTCACTGCAAGGACACATAGAAAACAATTGTCTATGTGCCCTGTCTACACCACGATGTTGGTGTGATGTGCAATGTGGTGCAGTGCAGAAAAAATCATTTTTCTGCAGCACCACCACAGGTAACTACACTACAGCCCACTTCAAACAAAAATTAAAAAAATTAAAGTAAGCAGCTCCTTGCCATAGCTCAACGAGAGCTCACAGTAATGGTTTTCTATGTGCCTCAGTCACACCACAATGTTGTGTATCTGTGCGTTCTGCAACCTGTCTGCATTTTAATGCAATGCAACTGAAATATAGATATAAAAGATAATCTATTCATATTTGATCCCTTTCAGGGATCTGTCACTTAACTGATATAAAAATGCATGCCTAAGCGCATAAAAACACAGCGTAACGCAACACAATGTGCATGGAAATACACATCAGTGCACATGCATTTACAACACATTGTGAAGAGTCTTTACATGCAGTACAGTGTTGAAAAGATTCTTGTTGAGATCAATACCCACATTTTTTTTTTTAATGACACACTAACCTCCAGCACAGCAAGAAATCCAAAAGCAACACAGTAACCAAAAGTATTTTGTTATTGTTGACTGCTCTAAACAGTCAATGGTGAAATCTGATTGGTTGCTACATATTGCATATCAAAAAGGCAGAGCAGAAATATTAGTTAACACATGGAATGTAACTACAGGAAAAAAAAATGATTGTGCAATGACTGATGAATGTGGAAGCTTGAACATAATCAGAGATAAGAAACAGCTAAACATTTCTTGCCATATGACAAATGACTCAGTTGTTTAGCTTCGCACCCTGAGACATAAAGTTGGGTGTGTGACAAGTGGACTTTAACACTGCATAGCACACTGGATCTTTTCTGCCTCTCAATACTTCCACCAGCACCATCCATAGGATCTCTGGCTCTTCTCTACTTATTAGCCCAAGAAGTAAATTCTAAATGCAAAACACCTTCTTTAAGTAGCATCCTCAGGAATTCACTTTCCAATCGCCTGTCACAAAAAGCCACAGTTACCAGCTCACACAAACCCGGGGGGATCCATTCACTCTCCACAGTAAAGAGAGGCTGCTGAAAGCTGTCAGAGTAAATCTATGCTCACTTTTTGGATGGTTTCATTTCAATGGAGCATGAAACTCCACAGGATGGTTAATAGGCTTAGCCAGGCGTGCCGTTCTCCCTAATATATTTTAATTATGCATCAGTCTTAATTGTAATCAGATTAAAATCCGCAAAAAAAAAAAAAAAAAAGCGCACACAAATTGGGGCTTTCCCTGATGACTACTTGGAGCTTATGTCAGCTTCAAAACAGGACTACTTAGTAAACCAAACTACAATAAAAAAAAAAAAAAGAAAAAAAGGAAATATATAGAAAAGTCCACTGCTGCCTATTAGACATCATGGAGTATTACAAGAATGACAGCGATGGCCAATATTGGGGTGTTAGCTGAAACCTAAAGTTAAAAACTGTAACATTTAAATATATAGAGAAGTCCATCACTACATCATGGTGTATTATAAAGAACACAGCAGCAGCCAATATTGGGGGTGTTAGCTGGAATTTAAAGTTAAAAAAGTATCCATTAAATATACAGAATAGTCAACCACTGCCTATTAAAAGTAGATGTCATGGAGTATTAAAAGAATCACAACAATGACCAATATTGGGGTGTTAAAGTAATAACAAAAAGCATCCATCCACTCAGAAGAGTGTGTGTATATATATATATATATATATATATAAAAAAAAATGTATTATGCATTATATATATATACACACACACACACAAGTCCACCACTGCCTGCACATATGATGAAACATTACAATATTGTGGGGTGTTAGCTGGAATTTAAATAAAAAATATGTTACAATTAAATATATAGAGAAGTCCATCACTACATCATGGAGTGTTAAAAGAAACAGCAACAGCCGCCAATATTGGGGGAATTTAACGTTAAAAAGAAAAAGTAACCATTAAATATACAGAAAAGTCCACCGCTGCCTATTAAAGTTGATGTCAGCAATGGCCAATACTGGAATTGAAAGTGACTCTCATGATAAAAATATAGGAGCTGCTATTGGTGTTTTGAAATTGCTATTCACCTGGCTGTGTCTGGATTCAACACTGAGTCCTAGAACAAGCATGTTGTAAATTTAGAACTAAAGAAGCAGCTTGAATATTCCATGAAACGTCATCAACATTACAGATCAAGTCCAGATGAATGTAACTACTACTAGATATACCAGGCTGTAAAGGAGTGTCATAATTCCTTGGCCCCAAATTTTGGCTTAAGTCGGAGACGCAAAAAGCACTGAAGAGAAGATATCATCTTGCTGATATTTTGGCTTCAATGGCTTCCAAGTTTCTGACCAAATACAAATATCATGAGAAGGCATTAGAACTTTGTAACAGAAATTAGAAAGTGTTATTATTTAAAGCGATTATGTCGTGAAAAAAAAAAAAAAAAAAAAAACAGGGCTGCAATTTCTGACCTCTCCTAAATTCTCTGTCATAGTAAGCAAACTTATGGAAGGTCATCAATGGCAGCCCCCATAGTGTCTTAAAAAAAAAAGACAGTAATTTTAAATAAAGATGCTTTCTCATATCTGATACAAAAGTCATAATGGTTTGTTATTTGTTTTAAGTCGAAGACTCAGTATGCATTGCACCCACAACATCAGCATGACAGTCGGAGGGGCTGGGGGGGAATAAAGGGAGGTCGTCAATGGCAGCCCCCATACGTTTCTTATGACAGTCACTTTACTTAAAGAGGATTTATTTCTGTTATATAATCTTAATGCCTCTCACTCGTTTTTTTTTTTTTTTTTTTTTAAGTCCCAAACTAGAAAGCATTGAAGCTAAAAGATCATCAATAGAGTTGGGGGGAACTTAGGAGAGGTCATCAATGGCAGATGTCAGAGACTGGGAAAGCATTGCAGCCAAAACCTCAGCATGACAGTCAGGGGAAAGTTAGGAGCGGTCATCAATGGCAGCCCTCCTACACTTCTCACGACAGTCACTTTAACATGCTTTCTCATTTCTTTTATAAAGTCATAATGCCATGTCACTATATGTGTTTTATGTCAGAAACTGGGAAAGCACTGAAGCCAAAACATCGTGACTGTCATGGGGGATTAAAGAGAAAGCATCAATGGCAGCCTCCATAATTTTCCTATGATACAGCCACTTTAAGTAAATATGTTTTCTCATTTCTGTTCTACATACATATTGCCTTATCATCCGTTTTAAGTCAAAGACTCAGAACTTACTGAAGCTAAAAAATATGTATGACAGTAAGGGAACTTTGAAGCGGTCATTAATGCCCCCCCCCCTCCCCATACATTTCAATATGACATAGTCACTAAAAGTAATGATGCTTTCTCATACCTGATAAAACAAGTGACAAGACATTATGATTTTGTAAGTCAAAGACTTAAAGCCAAAAACATTAGCATGACAGTCAGGGGGAGGTCATTAATGGCAGCCCCATATGTTCCTTAGGACATCACTTTAAGTCAAAAGGATTTCCTTTTTCTGTTATAAAGGCTTAATGCCTAATATATTTGTTTTAAGTCAGAGACTGGGAAAGCACGGTAGCCAAAATCTCAGCATAACAGTCGGGGAACTTATAATCGCTCATCAATGGCAGCCCATATACTTTTCTTATGACATAGTCACTAAGTAATGATACTTTCTCATATCTGATACAAAGCCATTAGGTCTTGACATTTGTTTTAAGTCAAAGACTCAGGATGTGTTGAAGTCAAAACATGGGCATGACAGTCAGGGATATTAATGAGAGGTTATCAATGGCAGCCCCATACTTATCTTATGACACAGCCACTTTAAGTAATGATGCTTTCTCATTTCTGTTATAAAGTTGTAGCGCTTTATTATTTGTTTTAAATAAAAGATTCAGAAAAGCATTGAAACCAAAACATGGGCATGACAGTCAGGGAGGAATCAAGGGAGGACAATAAAAAACACCCCCCCCCCCCATACTTTTCTTATGACAGTCACCTTTAAGTAATGATGTTATGTCATTTCTGTTAGAAAGTTGTAGCGCTTTGTTTTAAATAAAAGAACTCAGAAAACATTGAACCCAAAACATCAGCATGACAGTCGGGGAGGAATTAAGGAGAGGACGTCAATGGCCCCCCCATACTTTTCTTTATGACAGTCACTTTAAGTAAAGATGCTTACTCATATCTGATAAAATGAATGGCAAGACATTATGACTTTGTAAGTCAAAGACACATGATGCATTGAAGCCAAAACAGGGCATGACAGTCAGGGGGGGGATTAAGGAGAGGACATCAATGGCCCCCCCATACCTTTCTTATGGCATAGTCACTTTAAGTAACGATGTTATGTAATTTCTGTTATAAATTCCTATCGCTTTATTATTTGTTTTAAATAAAAGAACTGGGAAAACATTGAGCTAAAGCATCAGCATGACAGTCGGGGAGGAATTACGGAGAGGACATCAATGGCACCCCCATACTTTTCCTATGACACAGTCACTTTAAGTAAGGATGCTTTTTTATAGTTTCTGTTATAAAGTGACAAAGTTTGGAACTGATCTAACAAGCAGTGGACCTGCTGAGTTTCCTAGATCCAGAGTTGCTGTGTGTGTGATCGTAGGAGAGTCCAGAGGAAAGGAGTTTCCATGCGATGCTGATCAGACTGGATGAAGTGGAGGATGAGGATGGGGATGAGGAGGAGGAGGGAGGATGAGGAGGATGGAGGATGAGGAGGAGGCTCCCCCGTGTACCAGGAAAGTTGTTGTACGGTAAGTGTAGGGATGAGGGAAAAGTTTGCTCCTACCTGTCATCATAGCAGAAATCAGCGTCCAGGGTGTTGAGATACAGGACGAGCCCCAGGGCACTGCTCAGCACCTCAGCGATCATGTCTCCTGTACTGAGCCCGCCCGGGATGTACTGAGCCCGCCCGGGATGTACTGAGCCCGCCCGGGATGTACTGAGCCCGCCCGGGATGTACTGAGCCCGCCCGGGATGTACTGAGCCTGCCCGGGATACACGGCTCCTTTGTCTGGGCTCTCCGGAGATCAGAGCCCGCCGTACTCCATGCCTGGAAAGCAGCAGCCGCCCTGCCCTGTGCGCTCCCAGCCTCCTAACCCATGCTGGTGGGTGCTGCAGAGGACCAGCTCGTCCTGGTGTGCACAGGAGGGATGCTGAGGGAGGTGACAGGAGCGCTGCTGGTCTTGGTACTGGTCCTGGTCCTGGAGGTCTCCCCGCTCTGCCTCTCTCTCCTCCTCTCCCAGGCAGCCGACTGTCAGCACTGAGAACAACCCGGTCAGCAGCATCCAGGGAGCAGCCGCGTGGGGCTCAGTACTACTCCGCCGCGCATGCTCCAATCACCTCCTCTCTCTTCTCAGCCACGCCCCCTATTCTTCTCCTCTGCCCCCGCCCCCCTCCAGCGCTGTGCCCGGCTCCGCTCATCTGTCACTCTACATCCAGCACCCAGCGATCGCCTGTCATAGCGAGCGCTTCTGTCTGACCAATCCGCTCCGGGGGAGCCATGACACCCTTCTCATTGTATTCATTCATGCTGTGTTGTCCCTTCCTGCTGAACTCATCTACCACTGGGATAGGCATTTACATGGAGACCCCATACACACTATTAGATTTTCTGCAGATTTTTGTCTTCAGGTTTACCAAAGCCATATAAACCTTGAAGAGTTTCAGTTTGTATGCAATCAGGCAGGCCCTTGCACTACAAGGTTTTGGTGACTCTGAAGACAAAAATCTGCAGAAAATCTAATAGTGTGTATGGGGCTGGCCATACACTATACAATCCAATTCTAATTTTCTTAGGGCCAGTTCACAACTAACTGCATACTGAATCGCACAGGAGCGTACTCAGAGCAATGCAATTTTCAGCCCCATGCAATTTTCAGCCCAATGCAATTTTCAGCCCAATGCAATTTTCAGTGCAATGTGATTTTTACGATTATTTATAAGACAGAATCGCACAGGAGCGCACTCAGAGCCATGCCATTTTCAGCCCCATGCAATTTTCAGTGCAATGTGATTCTTCAGACCATTCATAAGACAAAATCGCACAGGGGCGCACTCAGAGCCATGCCATTTTCAGCCCGATGCAATTTTCAGTGCAATGTGATTTTTACGATTATTTATAAGACAGAATCGCACAGGAGCGCACTCAGAGCAATACCATTTTCAGCCCCATGCCATTTTCAGTGCAATGTGATTCTTCAGACCATTCATAAGACAAAATCGCACAGGAGCGCACTCAGAGCAATGCAATTTTCAGTGCGATTAGATTTTTCTGATTATTCATAAGACAGAATCACACAGGAGTGCACTCAGAGCAATGCCATTTTCAGCCCAATGCAATTTTCAGTGCGATTAGATTTTTCTGATTATTCATAAGACAGAATCGCACAGGAGTGCACTTAGAGCAATGCCATTTTCAGCCCAATGCAATTTTCAGTGCAATGTGATTTTTCAGACCATTTTATAAGACAGAATCGCACAGGAGTGCACTCAGAGCTATGCCATTTTCAGCCCGATGCAATTTTCAGTGCAATGTGATTTTTCAGACCAATTTATAAGACAGAATCGCACAGGGGCGCACTCAGAGCCATGCCATTTTCAGCCCCATGCAATATTCAGTGCAATGTGATTCTTCAGACCATTCATAAGACAAAATCGCACAGGGGCGCACTCAGAGCAATGCCATTTTCAGCCCAATGCAATTTTCAGTGCAATGTGATTTTTACGATTATTTATAAGACAGAATCGCACAGGAGCGCACTCAGAGCCATGGCATTTTCAGCCCCATGCAATTTTCAGTGCAATGTGATTCTTCAGACCATTCATAAGACAAAATCGCACAGGGGCGCACTCAGAGCAATGCCATTTTCAGCCCGATGCAATTTTCAGTGCAATGTGATTTTTACGATTATTTATAAGACAGAATCGCACAGGAGCGCACACAGAGCAATACCATTTTCAGCCCCATGCAATTTTCAGTGCAATGTGATTCTTCAGACCATTCATAAGACAAAATCACACAGGAGTGCACTCAGAGCAATGCCATTTTCAGCCCCATGCAATTTTCAGTGCAATGTGATTCTTCAGACCATTCATAAGACAAAATCGCACAGGAGCGCACTCAGAGCCATGCCATTTTCAGCCCCATGCAATTTTCAGTGAAATGTGATTCTTCAGACCATTCATAAGACAAAATCACACAGGAGCGCACTCAGAGCCATGCCATTTTCAGCCCCATGCAATTTTCAGTGCAATGTGATTCTTCAGACCATTCATAAGACAAAATCGCACAGGAGCGCACTCAGAGCAATGCAATTTTCAGTGCGATAAGATTTTTCTGATTATTCATAAGACAGAATCACACAGGAGTGCACTCAGAGCAATGCCATTTTCAGCCCAATGCAATTTTCAGTGCGATTAGATTTTTCTGATTATTCATAAGACAGAATCGCACAGGAGTGCACTCAGAGCAATGCCATTTTCAGCCCAATGCAATTTTCAGTGCAATGTGATTTTTCAGACCATTTTATAAGACAGAATCACACAGGAGTGCACTCAGAGCTATGCCATTTTAAGCCCGATGCAATTTTCAGTGCAATGTGATTTTTCAGACCATTTTATAAGACAGAATCGCACAGGGGCGCACTCAGAGCCATGCCATTTTCAGCCCCATGCAATATTCAGTGCAATGTGATTCTTCAGACCATTCATAAGACAAAATCGCACAGGGGCGCACTCAGAGCAATGCCATTTTCAGCCCAATGCAATTTTCAGTGCAATGTGATTTTTACGATTATTTATAAGACAGAATCGCACAGGAGCGCACTCAGAGCCATGCCATTTTCAGCCCCATGCAATTTTTAGTGCAATGTGATTCTTCAGACCATTCATAAGACAAAATCGCACAGGGGCGCACTCAGAGCAATGCCATTTTCAGTCCGATGCAATTTTCAGTGCAATGTGATTTTTACGATTATTTATAAGACAGAATCGCACAGGAGCGCACTCAGAGCAATACCATTTTCAGCCCCATGCCATTTTCAGTGCAATGTGATTCTTCAGACCATTCATAAGACAAAATCGCACAGGAGTGCACTCAGAGCAATGCCATTTTCAGCCCCATGCAATTTTCAGTGCAATGTGATTCTTCAGACCATTCATAAGACAAAATCGCACAGGAGCGCACTCAGAGCAATGCAATTTTCAGTGCGATTAGATTTTTCTGATTATTCATAAGACAGAATCACACAGGAGTGCACTCAGAGCAATGCCATTTTCAGCCCAATGCAATTTTCAGTGCGATTAGATTTTTCTGATTATTCATAAGACAGAATCACACAGGAGTGCACTCAGAGCAATGCCATTTTCAGCCCAATGCAATTTTCAGTGCAATTAGATTTTTCTGATTATTCATAAGACAGAATCGCACAGGAGTGCACTCAGAGCAATGCCATTTTCAGCCCAATGCAATTTTCAGTGCAATGTGATTTTTCAGACCATTTTATAAGACAGAATCACACAGGAGTGCACTCAGAGCTATGCCATTTTCAGCCCGATGCAATTTTCAGTGCAATGTGATTTTTCAGACCATTTTATAAGACAGAATCGCACAGGGGCGCACTCAGAGCCATGCCATTTTCAGCCCCATGCAATATTCAGTGCAATGTGATTCTTCAGACCATTCATAAGACTATGAATGGTCTGAAAAATCATATCGCACTGAAAATTGCATGGGGCTGAATATGGCATTGCTCTGAGTGTGCTCCTGTGCGATTCAGTATGCAGTTAGTTGTGAACTGGCCCTAAGAAAATTAGAATTGGATTGTATAGTGTATGGCCAGCCTAAGACAAAACGATCTCCTTCAAGAGCAGAGTCGGGCCAGGAACTGGCGACACAGCAGAAGCAGGAGCCAAGTTCAGGTCAAAGGCAAGCCGAGTCAGCAGCAGGGGAACAAGCAGAGTAATAGCATGACACAGGGAACAACTTAAATACCAATCACTGGAGCATGACCAGGAACCCCTTTAAATAGTTTGTCTGCATTGGGTGTGCGCATGTGCATTCATTTGCGCATGTTACCGTCCTGCCGAGAGATATTTGTGCATGTGCATTTCTATTAGCCATTCTTCGTGTGCACATTTCTATTAGCCAAACGTCTGGTAGGCATTCTCTAACAGCGTCAGTGCAGTTTTACTGCAGTATATTGTAGTGTGTCAGTGGAGTGTGTCTGTGTAGTGAGTCCTCAAGTTAAAGTGCACCAAACACCACTTTCCATGGATTAAAGTGCATCCAAGTACACATTTCCTCACCTCTATTACATTTTGGTAATAAGCCCCCCCCCCCCCCCATCACGTCTAGGAGGCCAACAAGGAGAGGCAAACGTTCCCATGGCACTGTGAGGGGGCCAGCAGCATCTGAGTCCACAGGCAAATGTGGACGTGGTCCGTCCTCAGGCAGGGAACCATTTCCTCTTTTTATTGATGTTGCCCATGCTATCCAGCCACAGCATGCAGAGGAGGTGGTGGACTGGCTTACTAAACCATCGTCATCCTCCGTCACCCAAGCAGAGACTAGTGCGCAGTCCACCGCAGCTGCCAGAGCAGCTTATTCTGCCTCCTTGTCCACAGCTACTCCTGCCGTAGCCCCAGCATCAGGCATGGATGAATAAGTTGAGTTATTTGAACACAGTGTCAGCCACTTGATCCTTGACGATGCACAGGCATTACTTGATTCTGATGTTGGTTCTGAGGTTGAAGAAGGTAGGAACATGAGCCTACAGAAAGAGGAGAACACTGGTAAACAACAAATTGGCAATCATGTTCCCTCAGCTGCAGCGTATTGCCAAGTTGGCACCAGTGATGATGTGGATGGAGGGGATGATGGCGATGACGTGACATGACTTAGGTGCCGGATAGAGCAGAGGAGGAAAGTGAGGGTGAGGTACAACCCCAACAAGGCAGCCATCATGGAAAAGTAGAGAGCAGCCACCCTATTCCATCACATTGTGGAGCTGTTATCTCCTGGCCCACTTCCCACAGCTCAGCTGTCTGAGCTTTCTTTTTAGCACATGTGCAGTCGATCACACTGTTGCAATTGGCAAACTTTGCCTCAAGCAGATCAAGTGTGGCAAAAATACCAGCCATTTGGGTACCACATGCTTGACAAGGCATATAACCTTCCACCCCAGGGGCGTTGGGGGGGGGGTGGCTAGGGGGGCTGAAGCCCTGAATGTGACCCCGAAAAGCCCAGAGACTCATGACTGCAGATCTCCATTGTTAGCCCCGAGCGAGCGGCGAGCGCCGGGACCGATCTGATCCCAAGCGCCGCCGAATGTGGCTGAGTGCGGCTGAGAGCCATAGCAGCAGGTCCCGCCTTCTGGAGCCTGCGTAACGCCTATGATGGACGTCCCACTGGTCCAATGCTGGGACCACAGGACGTGTGACGTCCATCATAGGCACTGCAGAGCTCCAGAAGGCGGGAATTACAATACCGGCGCAGCACCACGCCACGCCACATCAGTATGAGATCCCCAGGGGCGTGAAGGGTCGCTGTGGCTGCTGCTGGGAGTGCTCCAACGTGGAGGGGCAGATGTGTGACCTGCCCTGGATGAAGCATCATTTTGGGACCTCTGGAGAGGAACTGAGATGCCAAGTAAAAGTCGGACAAAGCGAGGAACCCCAGTGCGTCTGCCCCAGCCAGGAGAACGCGTGCGGCACGGACCGCAGGACCTACAAAAACATCTGCCGCTTTCAGGAGGCTGCCAGAACCAGGCTGAGGACAGAGCTGAAGGTGAAACACACAGGACCATGCCAGGAAGGTGAGTCCCTATGGGTGCCACGAGGAGGGAAGGGGAGCTTTGGCCAAGGGTTGGTTGGAAGGCCAACCACGGATCTAGGATTTGTTTCAGTTAAGTTGTGGGTTGCTGAAACGGCAGGTTCTATTAAAGGCTTCCCTTCTCCTTCAAGATTAAGGGTACTTAGACAATGCAATGTGTACTGTATGTGACTAGCCTTGGTCTACACCTGGCAAAACAGAGAACATCAGGATATTACAAGTACAGTGCCACCCTAGGGAAGAACAGACTGTTTCTAAGACCAGCTGACACCATAGAACAAGAAGCCAGCTTGTATAAAAAAAAATAAGAGTGGCTGGCACCATAGACCTTAAGGTTGACCGGGACCATGGAACCTTAGACTGGCCTGTACCATAGAACTCAAGACATGTCAGTGTGTGTGTGTATGTCAGTGTGTGTATGTCAGTGTGTGTGTGTATGTCAGTGTGTTTGTGTATGTCAGTGTGTGTGTGTGTGTGTGTATGTCAGTGTGTATGTATGTCAGTGTGTGTATGTACTGACATACATACACATACTGACATACACACACACACTGACATACACACACACACACTGACATACATACATACACTGACATACACACACACACACTGACATACACACACACTGACATACAAATACACGCTGACATACACACACTGACATACACACACATACTGACATACATACACATACTGACATGTAGGTCAGTGTATGTATGTAGGTCAGTGTATGTAGGTAAGGTAGGTCAGTGTATGTGTGTCAGGTAGGTCACACAACCCCACTGCCCAGCCAAAAAACCCAGCGCCACTCTGCCACGACCGCAACCCCCCCCCCCCCCCCCGGTGCCGGCTTCAGGCTGAAGCCCCTGGTCTTTTTGCCACCTAGCAACGCCCCTGCCGTCCACCACTCAGCCCCTTGGCAAGAGCACCTGAAAGCCACACAAAAGGGACGCAATTCTGCTCCTCTTTACTCCTTACCTTTCAGGTCTATCCCCACTATATCTCGTGACCTCTCGGCAGCCTCTACTGAGAGGGATGATGGCATAGCGAAGGATGTCACAGGTCCTTGCAACATGTCTGCCAGCAGCACACCACCAGCTGTAGACTATAGCAGGCATATTTTTCATCCCTGGCTGCTGCAGCAAAAAATAAATAAATACAGTCACTGCCACCCACATGCCCAGCATCTAAATTCAAGCTTGTCAAAGCTGCTGGATTTAAAACTACTGCCTTTCTATCTGGTGGATTCTTCCCCCTTCCGTGAATTTGCAGAATGTGCTGTACCACAATGGCAGGTTCCCATTCGCTATTTTTTTGCACGTAAGTCAATTCCAGCTCTGTACCATTATGTGGAAGGCAATGTTGTGGCATCGTTAGGCGATGCAGTCAGCCGCAAGGTCCACGTTACTGCTGACACGTGGTCCAGCAAGCATGGTCAGGGATGACATATTTTGTTAACAGCACACTGGGTAACTGCTTGTAACTCAGAAGGATAAAGGACATGGCCCAGTGCTGCAGCTTGTTTTGCCTCCACGTCTCCATAAATCTGGTGGAAATGATGCAAGATTTGTCAGCTCCACCCCCCCTCCTCCTTCTCCTCCATGCTCTCCTCTGCTGAATTGTCCTATGGACCGTAAGCGTTCAATGGGCTATTCAATGAGTCAGGCTAAAAGATGCTGTGCAGTGCTTCAGCTGGTCTGTCTAGAGGACAGGAGCCACACCGGAGCAGAAATTCTTGCAGCTCTGCAGGGGCAGGCCCAGGGATGGTTCACGCCACGCCAGCTTGAGCCAGGAGTGGTAGTGTGCGGTAATGGCACAAACCTCCTGTCTGCCCTTTCACAGGGAAAGTTGACACATGTGCCATGCCTGGCACATGTCCTCAATTTAGTGGTGCAGCATTTATTAAACAGGTTCCCAGGGTTGGAATATCTGCTATAGCAGGCCAGAAGAGTCTCTAGCCATTTCAGGCAGGCATACACAGTCAGTGCTAGGTTTGTTGAAATTCAGCGGGTATTCCACCTGCCCATGAACCCCTTGATTTGTGACATGTCTACCAGGTGGAACTCAACTTAGCAATGCTGCAGCAGGTGCATATGCAGCAGAGGTCCGTCAACGAGTATGGCACAACGACAGGCTCAGGGCGGCTTGACTTTTTTTCCCCATGCCAATGGCTGCTGATAAAGGTTACATGCACTGTACTGTCACCGTTTGAGGAGGCAACTAAGATGGTGAGCCATGACAATGCATGCATCAGTGACACAATCTCTGTTCTGTTCCTGCTGAAGCAGACTTTGTGTGGCATTATGGACAGGGCACTCGAGAGCAGAGCAGTGAGAGGAAGAGGAGGCCTTTCCAGGCTCTGGTAGGTTACAGTGTCATGGAAAAGAGAGTTTTGAGGCTTCTGTTGGTCAAGAGAGGCCAGTGGTCTATTCTCATGACCCTGCAACACCAGTGGATTGTCAACTGGAAAGCTCTCCATTTCTGTCTTCACCCCCTAGAAAATCTCCCATTATATGATGAAGATGCTGCACGGGGATGTGGAAGCTGACAGCCCTGGGCTCTGTGGACTAAATAATTTTGAAAGGCATCACTGAGGCGGCCCCTTTTTCCACGCTCCTCTCTTGACCAACAGAAACCTCAAAACAAGCTTTTCCACCAGACTGTAACCTACCAGAGTTGGGGATGGCGTTACATAAACTCCTCTTTAAGGTGTCCTCAAGAGATTTTATCCTCTGCTCCCTCTGTGGGGATGAGATGAGTTCCGAGACTTTCCCCTTGTAACGGCGGTCAAGGAGGGTTTCCAACCAATAGTGATTCTTTGCCTTGATGCCACGTATTCTCAGGTCCTTTTGCAGGCTTTGAAGAATAAGGGGGCCCATGCACCGCAAGTTTGTGGAGGCATGTGCATTAGACTCCTTGAGGTCACTGAGGATTAGAGTATCTGGAACTGCCTCCTCCCAGCCACGTACTACTCTCAAGAGTTCTGGGGATGGAAAAACATCTGTTAAGGGTTGACGTATGTCTTGCACTACTTCAATGCCTCCAAAGCTGCCAGAATCCTCCTTCTCCTCCTCTCTCACCTCTTGTGTGTTCTGCGGCGTAGGAAGAGGAAAGGAAGTCCTCCTTTTTCTCCCGCTGCTCTGCCTCAAATGCCCTGTCCATAATGCCACGAACAGTCTGCTCCAGCAGGAACACAAAAGGGATTGTGTCACTGATGCATGCATTGTCACGGCTCATCATCCCTGTGGCCTCCTCAAATGGTGACAGTTCAGTGCATGCATCCTTTATTAGCAGCCATTGGCGTAGAGAAAAAAAGCAGAGCCGGCCTGAGCCTGTCGTGTTGTGCCATACTCACACAGGTACTCGTTGACGGTCATCAGCTGCATATGCAGCCACTGCAGCATTGCAAAAGTTGAGTTCCACCTGGTAGGCATGTCACAAATCAGGCGGTTTACGGGGCAGGTGGAATACCCGCTGAATTTCAGCCAACCGAGCACTGGCTGTGTATGACCACCTGAAATGGCTACAGACTCTTCTGCCCTGCTTTAGCATATCTTCTACCCTGGGTACCTATTTAAAAAATGCTGCACCACAAAATTGAGGACATGTGCCAGGCATGGCACATGTGTCAACTTTCCCTGTCTAAAGGCAGACAGGAGGGTTGTGCCATTATCGCACACCACCATTCCTGGCTTGGCGTGAACCACCTCTGGGCCTGTCCCTGCAGAGCTGTAAGAATCTCTGCTGCCATGTCGCTCCTGTCCCCTAGACACACCAGCTGAAGCACTGCATGGCGCCTTTTAGCCTGACTCATTAAATAGCCTCTTGAACATTTATGGTTCATGGGACAATTCAGCAGAGGAGGACATGGAGGAGGAGGAGGAGGGGTGGAGCTGAAAAATCTTGCATCATCACCACTAGCCGTGAGGGGGAGAAGAATTGTGTCCCTTTTGTGTGGCTTTCAGGTGCTGGGAAGTTAAATGCCTTGTCAAGTATGTGGTACCCAAATGGCTGGTATTTTTGCCACACTTTATCTGCTTGAGGCAAAGTTTGCCAACTGCAACAGTGTGATCGACGGCCCATGTGCTAAAAAAAGCCCAGACAGCTGAGCTGTGGGAAGTGGACCGGGAGATAACAGCTCCACAATCTGGTGGAATAGGATGGCTGTTCTCTAATTTTCCATGATGGCTTCCTCTTTGGGGTTGTGCCTCACCCTCACTTTCCTTCTCTTCTCTATCCGGCACCTAAGTCACGTCATCATTAGCATCATCCCCTCCATCCTCATCATCACTGACACCAACTAGGCATTACACTGCGACTGGGGGAACATGACTGCCAATTTGTTGTTTACCAGTGTTCTCCCCCCTCTGTAGGCTCATGTTCCTACCTCCCTCAACCTCAGAACCAACATCAGAATCAAGTAATGCCTGTGCATCGTCAAGGATCAAGTGGCTGACACTGTGTTCAAATAACTCAGCTTACTCGTCCATGCCTGATGCTGGGGCTATGGCAGGAATAGCTGTGGACAAGGAGGCAGAATAAGTCACTCTGGCAGCTGAAGTGGACTGCGCACTAGTCTCTGCTTGGGTGACGGAGGATGAGGAGGATGATGATGGTTTAGTAAGCCAGTCCACCGGCTCCTCTGCATGCTGTGGCTGGATGGCACGGGCAACATCACTAAACAGAGGAAATGATGCCCTGCCTGTGGACACATATGCTACTGGCCCCCTCACAGTGCCATGGGAATGTCTGCCTCTCCTTGTTAGCCTACCAGACATGATGCGGGGGGGGGGGGGGGTGCTTAGTAAAAAAAAATAATATGTGGAAATGTGGATGCATGTTAATCAATGGAAAGTGGTGTTTGGTGCACTTTAACTTGAGTTCTCACTACACAGACACACTCCACTGACGCACTACAATATACTGTGTTAAACGTGTAGTAATGCACTGATATATACGCTAAACGTGCAATAATAAACTGATATATACTGCTCTAAACGTACAGTAACGCACTTAAATATACTGCGTTAAACGTGCAGTAACGCACTGAAATATACTGCGTTAACCGCACAGTAGCGCACTGATATATAGTACGTTAAACGCGAAGTAACGCACTGAAATATACTGCAATAAACACGCAGTAACGTACTAATATATAGTATGTTAAATGTGCAATAATGCACTGAAATGTACTGCGTTAAACATGCAGTAACACACTGAAATATACTGCGTTAACCGTACAGTAACACACTGATATATAGTACGTTAAACGTGCAGTAACGCATTGAAATATACTGCGTTAAACGTGCAGTAACACACTGATATATACTGTATTAAATGTGCAGTAACACACTCAAATGTACTGTGTTAAACGTGCAGTAACACAGTCAAATATACGGTGTTAAACGCCCAGTAACGCACTGATATATACTGCGTTAAACATGCAGTAATGCACTCAAATATACTGCATTAAACATGCAGTAACGCACTCAAATATACTGCATTAAACATGCAGTAATGCACTGATTTATACTGCTTTAACCACTTGCCGACCAGCCTCCGTCAATATATGGTGGCAGGTCGGTTCTCCTGCGCAAATCACTGTAGCTGTAGGCAGCTGCGGGAGCGTGCCCGTGGGTTAGGCGGACTTGATGTAATGCAATAATAAACTGATATATACTGCATTAAATGTGCAGTAACGCACTGATATATACTGTGTTAAACGCGCAGTAATGCACGGATATATAGTGCATTAAATGTGCAGTAACACACTGAAATATACTGCGTCAAGCATGCAGTAACACACTGATATATACTGCGTTAAACGTGCAGTAATGCATTCAAATATACTGCGTTAAACGTGCAGCAACACACTGATATATACTGCATTAAATGTGCTCAAATATACTGCATTAAACGTGCAGTAACGTACTGATATTTACTGCAGTAAACGTGCAATAACGGACTAATATATACTGTGTTAAAATGTGCAGTATTGCGCTGATATATACTGTGATAAATGTGCAGTAATGCACTAATATATATACTGCGTTAAATATGCAGTAACGCACTCAAATATACTTTATTAAACGTGCAGCAACGCACTGATATGTACTGCATTAAACGTGCAGTAACGTACTGTTATTTACTGCAGTAAACGTGCAGTAACAGACTAATATCTACTGTGATAAACGAGCAATAATGCACTGATATATACTAAGTTATGCGTGCAGTAACACACTGATATATACTGCGTTAAACGTGCAGTAACACACTGATATATATTGCGTTAAATGTGCAGTAATGCGCTGATATATACTGCGTTAAATGTGTAGTAACGCACTGAAATATACACAATACAACACAAAGTGGCACATAATAGTGAAGTGGAAGGAAAATGATAAATGGTTTTCAATTTTTTTTACAAATAAATATGTGAAAAGTGTGGCATGCATTTGTATTCAGCTCCCTTTACTATGATACCCCTAACTAAAATCTAGTGGAAACAATTGCCTTCCGAAGTCACCTATTTAGTAAATAGAGTCCACCTGTGTGTAATTTAATCTCACTATAAATACAGCTGTTCTGTGATGCCCTTAAAGGTTTGTTAGAGAACCTTAGTTTTGTTCATTAGCATCATGAAGACCAAGGAACACACCAAACAGGTCAGGGATAAAGTTGTGAAGAAGTTTAAAGCAGGGTTAGGTTATAAAAAAATATCCCAAGCTTTGAACATCTCACTGAGCACTGTTCAATCCATCATCGCAAAATTGAAAGAGTATGGCACAACTGCAAACCTACCAAGACATGGCCGTTCACCTAAATTGACAGGCTGGGCAAGGAGAGCATTCATCAGAGAAGCAGCCAAGAGGCCCATGATAACTCTGGAGGAGCTGCAGAGATCCACAGTTCAGGTGGGAGAATCTGGACAACTATTAGTCATGCATTCCACAAATCTGGCCTTTATGAAAGAGTGGCAAGAAGAAAGCCATTGTTGAAAGAAAGCCATAAGAAGTCCCATTTGCAGTTTGCGAGAAGCCATGTGGGGGACACAGGAAACATGTGGAAGAAGATGCTCTGGTCAGATGAGACCAAAATGTAACTTTTTGGCCTAAAAGCAAAAAGCTATGTGTGGTGGAAACCTAACACTGCACATCACCCTGAACACACTATCCCCATGTGAAACATGATGGTCGCAGCATCATGTTTTGTGGGGATGCTTTTCTTCAGCAGGGACAGGGAAGCTGGTCGGAATTGATGGGAAGATGGATGGAGCCAAATACAGGGCAATCTTAGAAGAAAACCTGTTATGCCCTGTACACACGATCGGATTTCCGATGGAATAAAATCCGATGGAATTTTCCGTCGGAATTCCGATGAAACTGACTTTCATCAGTCTTGCCTACACACCATCAGACAAAATTCCGACCGACCAAAACGCCGTGAAGTACAACACGCACAACGGCACTATAAATGGGAAGTTCAAATCCAACGGCTCCACCTTTTGGGCTGCTTTTGCTGATTTCGTGTTACCGCGTATTAGTAAAAGTTTGGTGTTAGCCGATTCACGGTTTTCAGTCTCCGTGCTTTTCAGATCGTTTTCTGGTGTTCAGTTTGTGCTTGTGGGTTCGTATCTGTCTTTCAGTGCATGTAGTCAGGTCGTATCTGTTTTCCAGTGCGTTCTTGTCCGCTCGTTTACTGTTTTTTAGGTCGTTCTTCATAGGCTTTGCTGTTCCTCAGTGCGTTCTGTTTAAGTTCGTTCTGACCAGCCAACCGGTTTCTAGCCATGTTGGAAGTACGTTCTCATTGTAGAGCTCATGCTGCGTATGCGCTTGGTGTTGCGGTTAATACTTTGACCCAAGCTCAGTCCATGAACAGGGTGAGGAGGAGTTCATGGACCAAGAATTGGTTGCTCCAGCGGGACCAATTCTCTCATATGCCTCTGCTGCGGGAAATCCAGGAGAATAATCCTCATGACTACAGGAATTATCTCCGGATGACTGACCCCATTTTTCACCGTCTGTTGGATTTGCTGTCCCCCTAGATCACCAGGCAGGACACTGTCATGCGCCAGGCCATCACTGCCGAGCAAAGGCTCATTCACCATCTTGCGATACCTTGCGACTGGGAAAAGCTTGCAGGACCTCAAGTTCACGACAGGCATCTCCCCCCAGGCTCTGGGGGTCATTATCCCAGAAACCTGTTCTGCTATAATTCAAGTTATGCAGAAAGACTATATTAAGGTAAGTTTTCTCCTTTAACATCACATTCTATGTAATTCATGTATGCTATTGTATTTTATTTCTTTCATCATTTCCTAATTACCTTGATTGTAGTATGCTGTGAATGTCCCCTTTGTCCTCATGCATGCTGTAAGCTTTTTTTTGGCCTACATGCACATTTGCCTTCACTAACCTCTCCAGCGTGCTATCCTGGGCCCATACACCCCTAGCCTAGTCACTTAACAATGTATTTTGTCAACTCCATTGTATTGCTTTACCATCCCCCCCTAAAATTTGTCCAAATGTTTTGCTTGTCATTACAATCAGGCAGAGTGGTAGTGTCTTTTTTTGAGGGCCCAAACTCAGCTAGAAACCCCCCCCCCCCTTATAATGTGTCCAAATGTTTTGCTTCTCATTACAATCAGGCAAAGTGGTAGTGTCTTTTTTTTTGAGGGCCCAAACTCAACTAAACCCCCCCCCCCCCCCCCCTAAAATGTGTCCAAATGTTTTGCTTCTCATTACAATCAGGCAGAATGGTAGTGTCTTATTTTTGAGGGCCCAAACTCAGCTAGAACCCCTCCCCCCCTAAAATGTGTCCAATGAGCCATCAGAGGGGGTGAGGAATGTGATAATTGTGCCTTATATTTGTGTCTATAACTACTCCAAAAAAAAAAAGGTTATACTGATGTTGGCCAAGAATGTTTTTGTGTAATCTGCTTGCAATGTTATGTGCAAAAGTCCTAAATTATTTTTCTTGTTTGATTCCACAGTTTCCCTCATCGCCACAGGAATGGCAGACTATGCATCCCATTTTGCAGAGCGGTGGGACTTTCCTAACTGCAGAGGGGCGATAGATGGGAAGCACGTCCGCATAGTGCCACCACCCCGTTCGGGGTCATACTATTACAACTACAAGGGGTTTAATAGTATCGTGTTGATGGCGGTGGTGTCGGCACACTATGAATTCATGTATGTGGACGTGGGGAAGAATGGCCAGATGTCGGATGGGGGAGTCTTCGCACAGACGGAATTTGTCCGACATCTCCAAAGTGGTGGCCTGGCACTACCACATGATGAGGAGAACGTTAAGGGCCTTCCTTTTGTTTTTTATAGCGGATGAAGCTTTCGGGCTGGGACCCCACCTGATGAGGCCATTCCCCCAGAGGACCCTCACCCCGGAGAGGAGGGTTTTTAATTACCGGCTTGTCAGAGCCCGAAGGGTTGTTGAGAATGCCTTCGGGATAATTGCCAGCCGGTTCCACCTGTTCCTTACCTCTATTCATATGGCAGAATACTAAATAAATCATATTGTTTTTACCTGCTGCATACTGCACAACTATTTACGCAGAAAGGCACCCAGTTATCTTACTTCTGTTGGGCCAGCGGCCGGACTTGCTGACAATGCCCTGATGGGCCTGGATACTGGCCGTATTGGCTTGGCCCCCCAAATCGCCCGTGAAGTGCAGGAGAAATATGTGGATTACTTTACAGGTAGGGGGGCCATTGCTATGCCAGACAATTTCTGATTTTATAACTTTTAAAAATTAAAAATGAAAAATTCTGTGAAAAACTTGATTTGTCATTATTTCTTGTGTTTCTTGAATCTGTCTCCCAGGTTCACCTAGTGCACTTGTAGTGCCAAGTGGATTTGTCTTTAGTAAATAGCCACAATTGTCACGGTAAACAAGAACATGTTTTTCAAAATGGTATTGAGCATAGAAAGAAGAAGCCACACATTGTTGAGTAGAAAAATATTTTTACTTTGTGCACAACTTGTGCGTTATAAAAAATATTTTTACATTCTAAACAGTGTTCCGAACGTCACTGACGAAGTAAAAAATTAAAGTTGGGGCAACAGTGGCCTATACTGGTTCATGATTTTAAAGGGCTAGATTGGGATAATAATAGGACAGTTTAGGCTGACCTAGTGTTTTTGTCTTTTTTTTTATCTTGAAGCAAAAATGCAGAGTTTCAAGGATCCTGTCATATTCCGAGCATTCATAGACAAATATAGAGAGCTCACCAACTTATGGGAGGTTAAAAACACGTTATACCATAATCGTGTGGTACGGAGGGCAACAATTGAAAAATTTGCGGAATATATGAAGACCTGGATCCCAGGGGCAGACTATAACATGATGAACAATAAAATTAATAATATGAGGAATAGCTACAAAAAACAATACAAAGAAGTCCGCGCATCACGGAGATCAGGAGCAGCAGCAGACCAAGTACATGTCCCCAAGCTGTGGTACTACCAACACCTGCGATTTCTGGACGACCAGATTGAAGCCAGGGGAATCTATTTCCAGCCTTCCCTCCACCCTTCCCTCCACCCTTCCCTCCACCCCTGCAGAGGGTGACGAGGAGATAGCTGACCTCGAAGAGCCGGATCTGCCCATTTATATTCAGGTATAGTATTTTTCAACATATTTATTGTCCTAGAATAATTGTTGGGAACTAGCTATTATTATTTCAAAAGAAAATAATAAAAAAAAAAAAAAAAAAGACAGTAGTGGCCAGAATTGATTGGGACAATAATGAAAAATGCTGGGGGCAGAATGAGAGTCTTTTCTATTTATTAACATTTAATTTGCAACAGTCATGAGCTTGAAATTGTGTGTGATTGATGAACCAAAAACTAAAACTATGTCCCTTTTTTATACACAGGATGAGGTCAGACAGGAGGACGAGGCTCCGGAATGTGGCAGGCAGGAGGAGGCAGGGGTGAATGGGAGCCAGGAGGAGGCAGGGCCAAGTGGCAGGCAGCAGGTGCCCAGGCCAAGTGGCAGCACACAGTCAGAGGTGCTTCCCCTCTACTTTTTCAAGGCACTGTATATGCATATATATATGTATATATATATATATATATATATATATATATATATATATATACACACACATATAATTGATGGCACTATATACTGAAGTACCTGCAATAAATAATAATACATTTATAAGCCATGTTTCTCCATATGCCAGGGACTGTATTATTGTGTGGCAGAGAATACAAAGTCCCTGGCATGAGGTGACAACAACATTAACGTCATTCTTAGCTCCTGGTCTCAAAAGCTACAAAGGAAGTGACCGTGACTAGCAATGAGCAGTAAAAATGGTGCAGCTGACTAAAGCGACCACCCAGTCTACAAGCAGCTGACAGATGGATCTTATAATATTCTCAACACTCTGCTCTCCTAAATTGCAGTGGTAAGGTAGCTAAGACAATAGGCTCAATTCACAAAGCAGTATTTAGCTGTTATTTTCTTGGTTTCACACCTTTCATTACTCTTATCTCTAATGGCTCAGTTCACAAAGGTGCACTACAAGCTATATTTAGCATGCTCTATTATTAGTGGTGTTTTTCCACTACTAGTATAACACCAGAAGCCTTATTTTAGTTCAAATAATATCTATAAGACTGTATCATGCTCAACTGGAAGTAAAGTTGCAGATACAATGACAATACCGGAATACCTACTTTTAGTAAATACAGTAGAATATCCACGCTTCCCCTCCTTCTCATTCAAATATTACCAATCAGTATAAAATTCCATATGGCATCAAATCATATCCTCACAATAATTATGGCTTACAAGTTTCTGTTCTAAACATCTTGTGCACAAAATAGTAACAATCAGCTTACAGCTTATTGATGTATGTCTCATTCTGTGCTCAGGAGTTTCAGGTGTTGTGCACAGCTTGAGGAAACAAGCACAGGGTGAATATGTGAAACACGTCTACGTGACTCTATGTTGGTGTCCTTGGTGGTAACACAGTGATCAATAGAAGGCTGTGGCGGCTGGTGCTCAAATTTTTTTGGGGGGGGTGCAAACAAACTGAAAAAAAACCATCATCAATTGCCGCCACTGTGCCCATTAAACGCAGCCACTGTGCCCAAACGCCACCAGTTTGCCCCCTCAAATGCCGCCAGTTTGTCCCCAAATGCAGCCAGTTTATCCCCAAATGTAGCTAGTTTCCCCCCAAATGCAGCCAGTTTGTCCCCAAATGCAGCCAGTTTTCCCCAAATACAGCCAGTTTGTCCCCAAATACAGCCAGTTTGTCCCCAAATGCAGCCAGTTTCCCCCAAAATGCAGCCAGTTTGTCCCCAAATACAGCCAGTTTGTCCCCAAATGCAGCCAGTTTCCCCCCAAATACAGTCTTTCCCCCCAAATACATCCAGTTTGTCCCCAAATACAGCCAGTTTTTCCCCAAATGCAGCCAGTTTCCCCCCAAATACAGCCAGTTTGTCCCCAAATGCAACCAGTTTCCCCCCAAATACAGCCAGTTTGTCCACAACGGCAGCCAATTTGTCCCCAAATGCAGCCAGTTTCCCCATCAAATACAGCCAGTTTCCCCCCAGCCCTGCACTTACCTTCCTGGGTCAGAGCCGTCCTTCTTCCATCCTCGATGTCTTCTCCCGCCCTCAATGTCGCTTCAGCCAATCAGGTTACCGGTAACCAGACCCTGTGAACCTGATTGGCTGAGACACGTGTCAGTGGTAACCAAGGAATGCACAGCCCGTGCGTCCCCTGGTTAACTATTTGGAAGTTGATTACAGCCCGCTGGCTCTGATAGGCACTTCCAAAAACCAACCAGCCGCTGTTATTCAGATGGCCGGCCATCTGAATAGTGGGCGGCAGTGGCGCCGGCGACAATACATGTATGTATTGTTGACGTGAGTGACGGGCGCAGGAGAGAGAGGGGGCGGCGCTCCTGCGCCCACTATGGACGCACCGCCACTGAAAGAAGGGCAATCGGTACCTCTGGATGTGCAGCTGTTTTTTCTTTGTTTCTTCGAGTTTACCATGGAGGCGGGCCGGGGCTGGCACTCTGAGAGAGGTCATCTATGCTTGATACATGCACCTGGAGCAGTGGTTCTTTTTCTTTGGACTGTTGTGCACAGCTGCCTGTACAAATCAATAACAGGATGCAGCTGTATGTTGGTATATGCAGATCCAAGCATATATATGTACAGGCTGGGCCGGTGCTAGACTATTTTGCACCTTAGGCAAGACCAGCTACTTGCACCCCCCCCCCCCCCCCAAAAAAACAAATTTTTAAAGTAAGACAACATGGTTGTTAAGAAGTGGGCGGCTGCCACGTCCGTAGTCATCAGGTGTCGACGGGGTTCCTCGTTGACAGCTTAATGTAAAGAAAGGAATTTCCAGGCTTCAAAAATCATGGAAAAAATTTCTTTCAGCCCTTTGGGTTTGGTATAGATTTTGAGGCAAACCCCCCACACCAAAATATTTTTAAAAATGGTGTGGAGTCCCCCTAAAATCCATACCAGACCCTTATCCGAGCATGCAGCCCGGTAGGCCAGGAAAGAGGTGTGATGAGTGGGGGGACTAAACCATACCAGGCCACATGCTCTGAATGCTTCCCCCCAAAGCACCTTGTCCCCATGTTGATGGGGACAAAGGCCTCTTCCCCACAATCCTGGCCAGTGGTTGTGGGAGTTTGTGGGCGGGGGGCTTATTGGAATCTGGAAGCTCCCTCTAACAAGGGGGCCCCCAGATCCCGGCCCTCCACGTGAATACGTATGTGGTACATAGTGCCCCTACTCATTCACCAAAAAAGTGGTAAAAGGGAGGCTTTGGGGGGGCATGTGGCCTGGTATGGTTCAGGAGCAGGGGCATTCGCTCACTCGCTCACCCCCTCCCCCCTTTACTGGCTGCATGCTCGGATAAGGGTCTGGTATGCATTTTGGGGGTGGACTTCACGCCATTTTTTTTTGGCATAGGGGTTCCCTTCAAAATCCATACCAGACCTAAAGAGCTGACAGCTGAGGACTTATCTGTTGTTAAGGATGCGAAAGCCCACCCACTCCTTAACAACCATGACAGTTACTGGCTGTAAAGGACGCTGGCGATAACCAACGTTAAATTAACCTGAAGTTTTACTGCTAAAATACCACATCATACCGCTTTGTGAATGGAGCCCTGTGTGGGGAAGCCAGTGGAGTGTTAGGAAGCCAGCAGAGTGTAGGGAAACCAGCGGCCATGTCTGCGCCCTAGTTGGCAGTGCACCCTAGGCGGCTGTCTAGTTCACCTAGCAGTGGTGCCTGCCCTGCGTACAGGTAAGGATTAGTGATGAGCCGAACACCCCCGGGTTCGGTTCGCACCAGAACCCGCGAACGGACCGAAAGTTCGCACGAACGTTAGAACCCTATTAAATACAATGAATGCGAATGTTCGAAATCTAAAGTGCTAATTATAATGACTATTATGCATGTTATTGTCCTAAAAAGGGTTTGGGAACCCGGGTTCTGCACCAGGGGACATCAATGCAAAAAGAAGTTTTAAAAACTGCCGTTTTTCGGGAGCAGTCATTTTAATAATGCATAAAGTGAAAAAAAAAGTCAAATATTCCTTTAAATATCGTACCTGGGGGGTGTCTAAAGTATGCCGGTGAAGTGCCATGTGTTTCCCGTGTTTAGAACTGTCCCTGCACAAAATTACATTTCTAAAGGAAAAAAAGCCATTTAAAACTGCTTGTGGCTTTAATGTAATGTCTGGTCCCGGTAATATGGATGAAAATCTTTAAGAAAAATGGCATAGCTACCCCATCACACCCCCCCCCCTACCCCAGCCCATTACCAGCCCCTTTGGGTCTTGTATGGATATTAAGGGGAACCCAGCACACAAAATAAAAAAGGCCCTATATACTCTGAACAGCCGTATACAGGCGGTGCATACAAGACAGGGACTGTAGGTTTGTTCTTATGTAGAATCTGTTTGTAATTTTGAACAGGTACATTGTTTAAGTGTAGCTCCAGCCAAAAAATCTATTTTTAAGCTTTTTGGAAAACATAGGGAAGGGTTATAACCCCTGTAACATTTGTTTTGCTGTCTGTGCAGTGTGCACCTGTTCAGAACAGTTCACCTCACTTTCCGTCCTAATGACAAATGTTTTTTGAAATTTGGGGTTTTTATTGAAACAAGAATTGGTGATAAAGCATCAGTGGAGAGGAGACACTTTTTTTTCCCATATTAACTCTTACAGGAGAGAATTTGCCTTCCTAGGGGTAGATTTCCTCTCACTTCCTGTTGTATCCTTCCGTTTGCAAGGAGGAGTCGTTTTTAAGTTGGATGTTTGAAAGTAGGGGCCTGCCGTATATACTCTGCTGAAATTTGCCCCTTACATGTTGGTGTTGCCACAACACTGTGAGCCCTCACAGTTACTCTTGGTGGGCGCATGAATGGGCCCTGCTGTGAATTATTAGATCAAGAATTGTAATTGCATGCCCCTGTTGAACAGGGGCCAAAAAATTGGGCCTTTGGTGGTGGTGGTGGTGGTGTTGACACAACACTGTAAGGCCTCACAGTTACTCTTGGTGGGCGCAGGAATGGGCCCTGCTGTGAATTATTAGATCAAGAATTGTAACTACATGCCCCTGTTAAACAGGGGCAGAAAAATTGGGCCCTAGGCACTGGTGCCACAACACTGCAACCCCTCACAGATACTGTACTTGGAGCACAGCAATGAGCCCTGTTGCAAAGTATTGCATCAAAAATTTTAATTACATGCCCCTGTTAAACAGGGGCTGAAAAATTGGGCCTTAGGCACTGGTGCTGGTGCCACGACACTGCAACCTCTCCCAGATACTCTAGTTGGAGTGCAGGAATGAGCCCTGCTGCAAAGCATTGCATAAAAAATTGTAATGACACGCCCCTGTTAAACAGGGGCTGAAAAATTGGGCCTTAGCCACTGGTGCTGGTGCCACGACACTGCAACCTCTCCCAGATACTCTAGTTGGAGTGCAGGAATGAGCCCTGCTGCAAAGCATTGCATAAAAAATTGTAATTACATGCCCCTTTTAAACAGGGGCTGAAAAATTGGGCCTTAGCCACTGGTGGCGGCACCCAGAAACAAAAATGTTCTTCCAAGCTATCATCATCAAACGGATCATTGAGGAGGAGGAGGAGGATAGTCAGTCAACATAACAGGACAGTCTCTCAGCATCAGCATCAGTCTTGAAGGGATGTGACATTTGAAAATAAATTAGTCTGTTATATCAGCTTCAGTTGTTTGGTAGCTGGTGGTGATCCAAGACTGGTTCATCTTTATGAAGGTCAGTCGACCAACCGAGTCGGTGGACAGGCGCGCCCTGTGATCCGTGACAAATCCTCCAGCAGCACTGAATGTGCGTTCTGAAAGAACGCTGGATGCAGGACAGGCCAGTAGCTCAATTGCATACTGTGCAAGCTCTGGCCAGTGATCCATCCTCAAGACCCAGTAAGCCAGAGGATTTTCGGTGGGGAAGGTGTCCAATAGTGATGAGCCGAACACCCCCGGGTTCGGTTCGCACCAGAACCCGCGAACGGACCGAAAGTTCGTACGAACATTAGAACCCTATTAAATACAATGGATGCGAACGTTCGAATTCTAAAGTGCTAATTATAACAACTATTATGCATGTTATTGTCCTAAAAAGGGTTTGGGAACCCGGGTTCTGCACCAGGGGACATGTATCAATGCAAAAAGAAGTTTTAAAAACGGTCGTTTTTCGGGAGCAGTCATTTTAATGATGCATAAAGTGAAAAAAAAAAAGTCAAATATTCCTTTAAATATCGTACCTGGGGGGTGTCTAAAGTATGCCTGTGAAGTGCCACGTGTTTCCCGTGTTTAGAACTGTCCCTGCACAAAATGACACTTCTAAAGGAAAAAAAAGCCATTTAAAACTGCTTGCGGCTTTAATGTAATGTCTGGTCCCGGTAATATGGATGAAAATCTTTAAGAAAAATGGCATAGCTACCCCATGACCCCCCCCCTACCCCAGCCCATTACCAGCCCCTTTGGGTCTTGTATGGATATTAAGGGGAACCCCGCACATAAAATAAAAAAGGCCCTATATACTCTGAACAGCCGTATACAGGCGGTGCATACAAGACAGGGACTGTATGTTTGTTCTTATGTAGAATGTGTTTGTAATTTTGAACAGGTACATTGTTTAAGTGTAGCTCCAGCCCAAAAATCTATTTTTAAACTTTTTGGAAAACATAGGTAAGGGTTATCACCCCTGTAACATTTGTTTTGCTGTCTGTGCCCCTGTTCAGAACATTTCACCTCACTTTCCGTCCCAATGACAACTGTTTTTGAAATGTGGTGTTTTTCTTGAAACAAGGATTGCTGATAAAGCATCAGTACAGAGGAGACACCTTTCTCCCATATTAATTCTTACAGGAGAGAATTTTCCTTCCTAGGGGTAGATTTCCTCTCACTTCCTGTTGTCTTCTTGCGTTTGCAAGTAGGAGTCGTTTGTAAGTTGGATGTTTGAAAGTAGGGACCTGCCGTATATAATCTGCAGAAATAGGCCCCTTAGTTGGTGTTGGCACAACACTGTAAGCACTCACAGTTACTCTTGGTTGGTGCTGGAACGCCCTGCTGTCAACTATTATATCAGGAATTGTAATTACATATAATTGTTGAACAGTGGTAGTAAAAATTGGGCCTTTGATGGTGATGCTGGTGCCACAACACTGTAAGCCCTGACAGTTACTCTTGGTGGGTGCAGCAATGGGCCCTGCTGTGAATTATTAGATCAAGAATTGTAATTGCATGCCCCTGTTGAACAGGGGCTGAAAAATTGGGCCTTTCGTGGTGGTGGTGGTGGTGGTGGTGTTGCCACAACACTGTAAGCCCTCAGAGTTACTCTTGCTTGGTGGGTGCAGGAATGGGCCCTGCTGTGAATTATTAGATCAATAATTGTAATTACATGCCCCTGTTGAACAGGGGCTGAAAAATTGGGCCTTAGGCACTGGTGGCACAACACTGCAACCCCTCACAGATACTGTACTTGGAGCACAGCAATGAGCCCTGTTGCAAAGTATTGCTTCAAAAATTGTAATGACACGCCCCTGTTAAACAGGGGCTGAAAAATTGGGCCTTAGGCACTGGTGGCACAACACTCCAACCCCTCACACATACTGTACTTGGAGCACAGCAATGAGCCCTGTTGCAAAGTATTGCTTCAAAAATTGTAATTACACGCCCCTGTTAAACAGGGGCTGAAAAATTGGGCCTTAGCCACTGGTGGCGGCACCCATAAACAAAAATGATCTTCCAAGCTATCATCATCAATCGTATCATTGAGGACTCGGAGGAGGAGGATAGCCAGTCAACATAACAGCACAGGCACTCAGCATCAGCATCAGTCTTGAAGGGATGTGACATGTTAAAATCAATTAGTCTGTTATATCAGCATCAGGTGTGTGGTAGCTGGTGGTGATCCAAGACTGGTTCATCTTGATGAAAGTCAGTCGATCAACCGAGTCGGTGGACAGGCGCACCCTGTGATCCGTGACAAATCCTCCAGCAGCACTGAATGTGCGTTCCGAAAGAACGCTGGATGCAGGACAGGCCAGTAGCTCAATTGCATACTGTGCAAGCTCTGGCCAGTGATCCATCCTCAAGACCCAGTAAGCCAGAGGATTTTCGGTGGGGAAGGTGTCCAAGTCTGACCTTGCCCCTAGATATTCCTGCACCATGTTTATCAGACGCTGGCGATGGTTGCTGGAACCGATCATACTTTGGGGCTGCGGACTAAAGAATTGTCTGAACGCATCGGTCAGACGGCCACCTTCCCCACCGCTCCTTCTTTGACTGGCCGAAGCCTCAGCAACTCGTTGTCCAGGACCAGGAGTTTGTAACCTCCCAGTCTCTGGGAACGCGTTGCACAGACCTTTCTGCAAGGCCTCCCGGAGTTGTCTCATCCTCTGCTCCCTCTGCGACGGTAACATAAGGTCCGCAACCTTACCCTTGTACCGTGGATCAAGGAGAGTGGCCAGCCAATAATGGTCCCTCTCCTTGATCCGAAGAATACGAGGATCCTTCCGCAGACTTTGCAGGATCAGGGAGGCCATGCAGCGTAGGTTTGCTGAGGCATTCGCTCCGGAGTCCTCTGGGTCACTAAGGACGACATGATCCGCAGTCACCTCCTCCCAGCCACGTACAAGCCCACTGGTTTCTTGGGACTGTAAATCATCCCTAAAAGACTGCTGCTGATGATGCTGAGTGCCAGCCTCCACCTCCATGCTGACACAATCCTCCTCCTCCTCCTCCTCCTCCTCCTCTTCCTGTGCGATGGGTGGGACAGAAGGAACACTGTCTGGGTAAAGGGGGCCTTGAGAGGCAAGGAAGTCCTCCTCTTCCTGCCTCTGTTCTGCCTCAAGTGCCCTGTCCATTAATCCACGCAGCGTGTGCTCCAACAGGTGGACAAGAGGTACAGTGTCACTGATGCATGCACTGTCACTGCTCACCATCCTCGTGGCCTCCTCAAATGGTGCCAGGACAGTGCATGCATCCCTGATCATGCCCCACTGGCGTGGAGAAAAAAAACCAAGCTCCCCTGACCCTGTCCTGGTGCCGTAGTCGCACAGGTACTCATTGATGGCCCTCTGCTGCGTGTGCAGCCGCTGCAGCATGGCCAACGTTGAGTTCCACCTGGTGGGCATGTCACATATAAGGCGGTTCTTGGGCAGGTTCAACTCCTTTTGCAGCTCAGCCAGGCGAGCACTGGCATTATAAGATCTGCGGAAATGCACACAGACTTTCCTGGCCTGCCTCAGGACATCCTGTAAGCCCGGGTACCTGCCCAAGAAACGCTGCACCACCAGGTTAAGGATGTGAGCCACACAGGGCACATGGGTCAGTTGTCCCTGTCGAAGGGCGGAGAGGAGGTTGGTGCCATTGTCGCAAACCACCATTCCTGGCTTAAGCTGGCGTGGCGTCAACCACCTCTCGGCCTGGCCCTGCAGAGCAGACAGGACCTCTGCCCCAGTGTGGCTTCTGTCCCCCAAACACACCAGCGCAAGCACGGCATGGCATCTTTTTGCCTGCGTACTTGCGTAGCCCCGTGAACGGCTGCGGAGCACCGCTGGTTCATAGGACAAACCACAGGAAGAGGCCATGGAGGAAGAAGAAGAGGAGGGGGTGGAGGAGAGAGGTGTGTCACAACCAGTAGTAGCATTTTGGAGGCGTGGCGGTGGGACAACCTCCAACACTACTGCACCTTGTCCTGCATCCTTCCCAGCTGCCAAAAGAGTGACCCAATGGGCCGTGAAAGAAAGGTAACGTCCCTGTCCATGCCTGCTGGACCATGAGTCAGCGGTAATATGCACCTTACCGCTGACCGCCCTGTCCAGCGAGGCCAAGACATTGCCTTCCACATGCCGGTAGAGAGCCGGAATAGCCTTCCGTGAGAAAAAGTGGCGTTTGGGAACCTGCCACTGAGGAACCGCACATTGCACAAACTCACGGAAGGGGGCCGAGTCTACCAACTGAAAAGGCAGCAGTTGAAGCGCTAGCAATTTAGCCAAGCTAGCATTCAACCGCTGGGCATGTGGATGGCTGGGAGTGAACTTCTTTCGACGGTCCAGCAGCTGGGGCAGGGAAATTTGCCTGCTAGAATCGGACGTCGGTGTACTGCTAGCAGAGTGGCCGCAAGTACTTGGCTGTGACACACCTAATTCTACACCTTCATTCCTCTCAGTGCATGTTTCAGAGAGGACTGAAGTTATAGTGGGGTTGGAGATCCCAGCTGATGCGGTGCAAGGAGAGGTCCGCTTTGTTCTTTGGTGTGGGTCTTTGAGGTAGGCTTGCCAACGAGCTGCATGGCAGGTCAACATATGTCTGGTCAGGCATGTGGTACCCAAGCGGCTGATGTTTTGGCCACGCGATATACGCTTGAGACATATGTTGCAAACAGCAGCTGTGCGATCTGATGCACTAGCCTCAAAAAAGGCCCACACCAAGGAACTTTTGAATGACGGGCAGAGGCAGCGCCCTGCACAGGCGGAGCTCTGCGGTGTGATTCCGTCGGTGTACTGCCCTTACGCTGGCCACCAAAGGGCATCCTGCCTCGTTGGAGATGTGCCTCCTCCTCATCCTCCTCCTCCTCCTCTCTCCTATTAGGCACCCATGTGAAGTCAGTGACCTCATCATCCCCTCCCTCCTCATCACTGGAGCCAATCTGGCAGTATGCTGCAGCTGCTGGAACATGACTGCCAGATTGGTGTCCTTCTTGAGCATCCCCTCTGTCTGCTCTCACCCTACTGCCTTCCTGTAGCTGGGTTTCATCATCAGACCCTTCGAAACGCTGGGCATCCTCCTGGAGCATGTACCCAACACTGTGCTCAAACAGTTCGGGGGACTCCTCAGGAGGAGGACATGGTGGGTCTAGGGAAGGAGTGACTGATGATGAGTCTGACATTGATACCAGGGAAGAGGACGCTTTGGCAGCTGCTTTGCCAGTACCCTGAGCCTGGGTGAGAGAGGATGAGGAGGAGGAGGAGGGCTTGGTCATCCACTCTACCAAGTCTTCGGCATGATGTGGCTCAACATGTCCAGCTGCCGAAAAGAAGGACAAGCGTGTCCCATGGCCATGTGCTGATGACAATGCACCGCGTCCACGACCAGCACTGTTGCCCCCAGACACAGAGCCTGCTTGCCCTCTTTTATTGCCTCCTGACTGTCTGCCTCTCCTTGTTTGCCTTCCAGACATTCTAATAGATGGCCTGCAGGGAGATGGGAAAAAAAGCAATAAGGGCTACCTTCAGGTGTCCTTCTCTGTCCCTTTACTTAAGGATTTCTAAATATGGTTCAGGATGATTGCTTTTGCACAGAATAGCACAACGACAATTTCCCTGACTGTCCAAAAAACAAGGATTTCAAAGATGGTTGATGAGGAATGCTTTAGCACACTATAGCACAAGGAGAATTCACTCACTGTCCTTCCCAGTCCCTAGAAACAAGGACTTGCACAGTGAAAGAAACTGACACTCTCCCTACCTAGAGTTTTCTGTCCCTAGAAAAAATGTTTTTTTTAAGCACACTATAGCACAAGGAGAATTCACTCACTGTCCTTCCCAGTCCCTAGAAACAAGGACTTGCACAGTGAAAGAAACTGACACTCTCCCTACCTACAGTTTTCTGTCCCTAGAAAAAATGTTTTTTTTAAGCACACTATAGCACAAGGAGAATTCACTCACTGTCCTTCCCAGTCCCTAGAAACAAGGACTTGCACAGTGAAAGAAACTGACACTCTCCCTACCTAGAGTTTTCTGTCCCTAGAAAAAAGTAGGATTTTTAAAACAGCTTACCTGTAAAATCCTTTTCTTGGAGTACATCACGGGACACAGAGCAGCATAGTCATTACTATGTGGGTTATATAGAATTACCTTCAGGTGCTGGCACTGGCAACTTCCAAAACAGGAAGTACCCTCCCCTATATAAGCCCCTCCCATCCGGGAGTACCTCAGTTTTGTAGCAAAGCAATACGTGTCCCCAAAGAGGGGTGGGAGCTCTGTGTCCCGTGATGTACTCCAAGAAAAGGATTTTACAGGTAAGCTGTTTTAAAAATCCTACTTTCTTGTTCATACATCACGGGACACAGAGCAGCATAGTCATTACTATGTGGGACGTCCCAAAGCAATGCCACATGAGGGGGGGGATACACCATACATAAGCTGGGCGCCATCAGGCATGAGGATCTTTTGCGGCCAAAGGCGACATCCTCCTGACTTCTAACGTCCACCTGGTAGAACCTAGTAAACGTCTGTACTGAAGACCATGTTGCGGCCTTACAAATTTGCGCCAGGGAGGCCTGGTGATGCACTGCCCATGAAGTTCCAACTGCTCTCGTGGAGTGCGCCCTAACTTTGAACGGAGGCGGTCTACTTCTCAAGCCATAGGCTTGTATTATGACCTGTCGAATCCACTTGGCTAAAGTAGATTTTGATGCTGCCTGACCCTTTCTGGGGCCTTCCGGCAGAACAAACAAAGAATCCGTTCTACGAATCTGAGCAGTGGCTTTTAGATAAGCTTTAACTGCTCTTACTACATCCAAAGAATGCAATAACTTTTCCTCTACCGAGCTTGGTTTGGGGAAAAAAGAAGGAAGAACCACATCCTGGTTCAAGTGAAACCTCGATACCACCTTAGGAAGAAAGGCTGGGTGAGGACGTAATACTACTCTGTCCTTATGGATAACCAGATATGGCTCTTTACAGGACATGGCGGCTAATTCCGACACTCTTCTAGCCGAGCATATGGCTACTAAAAATATCAATTTCCTGGTGAGTAGAACCAAGGAAATGTGCCGCAAAGGTTCAAATGGCTGCTTCTGCAGAACCGACAGAACCAAATTTAGATCCCATGGGCATATGGGAGCCTTAATCGGTGGAATAATACGAGTCACACCTTGCATAAAGGATTTGACAAGTGAATGCATAGCCAGGGGCCTTTGAAATAGTATTGACAAGGCCGAAACCTGGCCCTTGATAGTACTTAAGGCAAACTTCCTGTCTACAGCCCACTGCAGGAAGTCCAGAATTCTGCCTATAACGTACTTACGTGGATGCCATTTTCTGGCCTCGCACCAAGTGATGTACGCCTTCCAAACTCTATAGTAGATCTGCCTGGATACAGGCTTCCTGGCATTGATTATAGTTGATACCACAGAGTTAGAGAGACCTCTCTTCTTTAGGATGTGGGATTCAATAGCCAGGCCGTTAAACTTAGAGTTAGTAAGGAAGGGTGGTATATCGGTCCTTGCGAAAGCAGGTCCGGACGACGTGGAAGGGTCCAAGGACTCCCCACAGACATTTTGATGATCTCCGCGTACCAGGCCCTTCGGGGCCACGCTGGAGCCACCAGGATTACCGGCTTCTTCTCCAACCTGACTCTGCGAAGGAGTCGAGGCAACAATTGTAGCGGAGGGAATGCATATATCAGTCTGAACTGATCCCAAGGGAACACCAGAGCATCCGAGCCGCAAGCGAGGGGATCCCTTGTCCGGGAGACAAATCTGTCCACCTTTGCGTTGAATCTGGATGCTAGCAGATCTACATCCGGTGTTCCCCACCGCTGACATATTGCTCGGAAGACCTCGGGATGAAGGGACCATTCCCCTGGGCATAACTGTTGGCGACTCAGAAAGTCCGCCTTCCAATTCTCCACCCCTGGAATGAAGACAGCTGATATACATGGGACATGCTTTTCTGCCCATTCCAGGATGTGACTTACTTCCCTCTGGGCTGCACGACTCCTGGTGCCTCCCTGATGATTGATATATGCCACTGCTGTGGCATTGTCTGATTGAATTCTGACAGGGGACCCTTGGAGTCTGGATGTCCAGGCTACTAGGGCGTACCGGGCTGCTCGTATCTCTAAGAGATTGATGGGCAGGGTTTTTACTACATTTGACCATCTGCCCTGGAGAGACCATTGCTCCAGTACTGCCCCCCAGCCTATAAGGCTGGCATCTGTAGTGACCACCTTCCAAGATATCGGGCTGAAGGGTTTTCCCTTCTGGAGATTCTGGGGGATCAACCACCAGCAGAGACTCTTCCGAACGGAAGGGGACAAAGCCATCGGGAAGTCTAGAGCCTGAACTTTTCCGTTCCAGGCTGACAATATGGCCCTTTGTAAATTCCTTGAGTGGAATTGGGCGTATGGCACAGCTTCGAATGATGCTACCATCTTTCCTAGCAGCCTCATGCACAGGCGTATGGACGGCTGTCTTTTTGCACAAAGCAGACGGACCAAGGCCCTCAAAGAGGATACCTTGTCTAGAGGTAAGAAAATCTTCCTCTGGTCTGAATCCAGCCGTAGCCCTAGATATACCAGGTTTTTCACTGGCTGTAGGGCTGACTTGTCCAGGTTGATGACCCAACCGTGAGACTCTAGATACTTGATTGTATCGACAATTACCACTTCTAGCTTGGCAACTGAGTGGTCCATCAACAACAGGTCGTCTAGGTATGCCATTATCGTTACACCCCGTGTTCTTAGATCGGCCAACAGTGGGGCCAGAATTTTTGTGAACACTCGTGGTGCTGTGGCCAGACCGAATGGTAAGGCTCTGAACTGAAAATGGCGCCCTTCTACTGCAAAGCGTAGGAATTTTTGATGACCTGGAAAGATGGGAACATGCAAGTAAGCATCTTTGATGTCGATCGAGGCTAACCATTCCTCCCCTTGTAGGGCAGCGGTGACCGATCGGATCGACTCCATCCGGAAAGACCGGACGTTTAGAAATTTGTTTAGACTCTTTAGGTCCAATATGGGTCTTATGTCCCCGTTTGGCTTCGGGACTGTGAAAAGGTTTGAGTAGAAACCCAACCCCCACTCTTCCATAGGAACCTCCATAATTACTCCTTGGAGCAATAGTTGTTCTAACGCCAATAGGAGAGACCCTCTTTTCAGAGGGTCTCTTGGCATGCCTGACCACATAAAATGGGACGGAGGAGACTCTTTTAACTCCAACTTGTATCCCAGAGTTACTGCGGAGAGCCCCCATCTGTCTTTGATCGTCTCCCGCCAGGTCTCTGCGAACAACTGAAGTCTTCCCCCCACCCGTTTGAGTGGGGGCAGCCCTTCATAGGCTTGACTTGGAGGCTGGTTTAGTACCTCTTCGGATCCAGGGCTTTTTATTACCCTGTGGCTGTCCCTGATTTTTACCTCCTGAGTTTGACCGAGGAGGCCGTCGGAACTGCTTAGTAGCAGACGTCGCAGGGATAGGAGAGGTAGTCCTCTTAAAAGATGGACCCCTAGACCTCTTTTTACTCGGTAAGAGAGTACTTTTACCACTGGAAATCTTCTGGATATACTTATCCAGGTCTTCTCCAAAAAGACGTTCCCCATGAAATGGGAAGCTAACTAAGAGCTTCTTACAGGGAGCTTCAGCAGACCAGTTTTTGAGCCACAGAAGCCTACGCATATGTACCAAAGACAGCGTGAGGCGGGAGGCCTGATGGATAGAATCCTTGATGGCGTCAACCGCAAAGCATAATGCTCTAGGCAGATCAGCCAGAGCCTGGGCCTGCTGGTCTGGCAAATCCCTCAGGACCATTTTCATTTGATCCTTTAAAGCTTGGCAGATCCCAATAGCTGCCACTGCTGGCTGTGTAACAGCCCCTGCTGTGGAAAAAGCAGATTTTAATAAAGATTCCAATTTTTTATCCACTGGATCTTTGAACATTTGAACATTATCTACTGGACATGTCAGTGATTTGTTCACAGAAGAGATGGCTGCATCCACCGTAGGAACATTCCATCTCTGGGTGAACTTTTCCTCCATGGGATAGATCACCGGAAACCTTTTAGGCGGAACAAATAGTTTATCAGGATGTTCCCAGTCCTGGTATATAAGTCCTTCCAATAATGGATGTATTGGAAAGGAGCAATTAACCTGGGGAGCTTTTAGCGACCCCAATGAGGAGACAGCAGTAGTTGATGGTTCAACAAGAGGCATTTTAAATGCAGATCGAACCATGTCAGTTAGGGTCTGGACCCACAATCTTTCAGTCTGTGATGCTGAAAATGGTTCATCTACTGTCGATTCCTCAAAAACAGAGCTAACCTCCTCCTGATCCCCTTCAGGTAGGTCGGTCCCTTCCTGGGACTGTTGCTCTGCCAACAGGCACTCTAATGGAGGTGATGGAGATCTGGCGCGCTTTCTTTCCTGTAGAGAAGAAGCGATCAATGCAGCCAATCTCTGCTCCAATCCCTCCAGAGTTGAGGAAAAAACCTCCTCTGTTATATATGCAGGAGCAGGTGGACTGAGGACAGCCGCAGTACCTGGCACTCCCGGGGGTTCCTTATGGGTATTAACCTCTGATTTCTCAGGGGAGGAGGGTGCAGATGACTGCTCCAGATCCTCAGAGCCCGATGGAGACCCCCTACACTTCCTGAGAGGTATATCTCGGAGTTTTTTAGGCGGCATATTCCTTAGTTCAAAGCTGAGGTATTCCAGCCGCAATACACCCCTTACTGAAATAGTCTAATGCAATTTGCTGCTATGTACATCAGTGGGTGTCTACTAATGCGTCTTTCTGGGGATGCCTGTATCAACCGCCCGCTGTAAGCCCCTATACCATGCTACCAGCTCCTTTTCATGCTCTGTGTCCATAGCAAGCAGCGTGGACTGAGTCCTTTTATATTGCTGGGACGCCCGCCCATGCGCAGAAGCGCTGGGCGCACAGAGCGCGTCATCCGCCAGGCTCCGCCCCCTTTTTTGAAGCTAAACCTTATAAAAGGAAAGCATGTGTGCGCGCGCGCGCGCGTGCACGTGTGCGCTCTTGGCGCCATGTAGGGAGAGGAGCCAGGGTCCCTGTTTCATCAGGACTCGGGGATGGAAGGAAACTACTTGGCAGCATGACAGAGGAATGCAGCTTCCCTGATAGAGAGCTCACTCATCTGCCTGGACTTTCACCATGGAAGGAATAGTCCCAAGAAAAAAGACGTTCCACAGCGGCCTCTAGTGGACAAACACAGGTACCGCACCTTTGTCTTTTTTTTTTTTTTTTTTTTTTTTTTTAAAACCTCCTTTATGAAAAAACATTTCCAGGTTTACAGTTTTTTTAAAACTTCCCTTATGAAAAAACATTTCTAGGATTACTTAGGCATATACAGCTATTAGCGGGAATACCCTTTAGGTAACAGGCAGAAAGACATATTAGGCTTGGGGGTCCCCTCAATAGAACCAAGTTCCTGAGGGGCCCCCACTTACCTTTTCCCCGCCGCAGGACTTTGTTTGGTCCACAGAAGCCCAAACTTCACCTCTCACGGCAGGCATTGTACTAGACCTTCAGGGACCGGGTTCCCAAGGATTCCACTCCCCTGGACCTGTATAGCACCCTGCACAGATAGCCTCTTGGTTTTGGGTATGACCAGAGCTCTGGATCCCAGGGTCCAGCCCTCCTAAGAGAGGCATTACAGGCAAAACCCTGCTCTTCTCTGCAAGGCCCGGGTACCGACCGTTTAGCTATGAAGCTTTTTTGGTCGGATCCGGAATAGCTTGCTAAGGCCCAGAGAACCTGTACACAAGCCCAGATGAATACATGTTAACCTTGGCCAACACCTTAGACACTGGCAAAAAACTGAGGTACTCCCGGATGGGAGGGGCTTATATAGGGGAGGGTACTTCCTGTTTTGGAAGTTGCCAGTGCCAGCACCTGAAGGTAATTCTATATAACCCACATAGTAATGACTATGCTGCTCTGTGTCCCGTGATGTATGAACAAGAAATGTTTTTTTTAAGCACACTATAGCACAAGGAGAATTCACTCACTGTCCTTCCCAGTCCCTAGAAACAAGGACTTGCACAGTGAAAGAAACTGACACTCTCCCTACCTACAGTTTTCTGTCCCTAGAAAAAATGTTTTTTTTAAGCACACTATAGCACAAGGAGAATTCACTCACTGTCCTTCCCAGTCCCTAGAAACAAGGACTTGCACAGTGAAAGAAACTGACACTCTCCCTACCTACAGTTTTCTGTCCCTAGAAAAAATGTTTTTTTTAAGCACACTATAGCACAAGGAGAATTCACTCACTGTCCTTCCCAGTCCCTAGAAACAAGGACTTGCACAGTGAAAGAAACTGACACTCTCCCTACCTAGAGTTTTCTGTCCCTAGAAAAAATGTTTTTTTTAAGCACACTATAGCACAAGGAGAATTCACTCACTGTCCTTCCCAGTCCCTAGAAACAAGGACTTGCACAGTGAAAGAAACTGACACTCTCCCTACCTACAGTTTTCTGTCCCTAGAAAAAATGTTTTTTTTAAGCACACTATAGCACAAGGAGAATTCACTCACTGTCCTTCCCAGTCCCTAGAAACAAGGACTTGCACAGTGAAAGAAACTGACACTCTCCCTACCTACAGTTTTCTGTCCCTAGAAAAAATGTTTTTTTTAAGCACACTATAGCACAAGGAGAATTCACTCACTGTCCTTCCCAGTCCCTAGAAACAAGGACTTGCACAGTGAAAGAAACTGACACTCTCCCTACCTACAGTTTTCTGTCCCTAGAAAAAATGTTTTTTTTAAGCACACTATAGCACAAGGAGAATTCACTCACTGTCCTTCCCAGTCCCTAGAAACAAGGACTTGCACAGTGAAAGAAACTGACACTCTCCCTACCTACAGTTTTCTGTCCCTAGAAAAAATGTTTTTTTTAAGCACACTATAGCACAAGGAGAATTCACTCACTGTCCTTCCCAGTCCCTAGAAACAAGGACTTGCACAGTGAAAGAAACTGACACTCTCCCTACCTAGAGTTTTCTGTCCCTAGAAAAAATGTTTTTTTTAAGCACACTATAGCACAAGGAGAATTCACTCACTGTCCTTCCCAGTCCCTAGAAACAAGGACTTGCACAGTGAAAGAAACTGACACTCTCCCTACCTAGAGTTTTCTGTCCCTAGAAAAAATGTTTTTTTTAAGCACACTATAGCACAAGGAGAATTCACTCACTGTCCTTCCCAGTCCCTAGAAACAAGGACTTGCACAGTGAAAGAAACTGACACTCTCCCTACCTACAGTTTTCTGTCCCTAGAAAAAATGTTTTTTTTAAGCACACTATAGCACAAGGAGAATTCACTCACTGTCCTTCCCAGTCCCTAGAAACAAGGACTTGCACAGTGAAAGAAACTGACACTCTCCCTACCTACAGTTTTCTGTCCCTAGAAAAAATGTTTTTTTTAAGCACACTATAGCACAAGGAGAATTCACTCACTGTCCTTCCCAGTCCCTAGAAACAAGGACTTGCACAGTGAAAGAAACTGACACTCTCCCTACCTACAGTTTTCTGTCCCTAGAAAAAATGTTTTTTTTAAGCACACTATAGCACAAGGAGAATTCACTCACTGTCCTTCCCAGTCCCTAGAAACAAGGACTTGCACAGTGAAAGAAACTGACACTCTCCCTACCTAGAGTTTTCTGTCCCTAGAAAAAATGTTTTTTTTAAGCACACTATAGCACAAGGAGAATTCACTCACTGTCCTTCCCAGTCCCTAGAAACAAGGACTTGCACAGTGAAAGAAACTGACACTCTCCCTACCTAGAGTTTTCTGTCCCTAGAAAAAATGTTTTTTTTAAGCACACTATAGCACAAGGAGAATTCACTCACTGTCCTTCCCAGTCCCTAGAAACAAGGACTTGCACAGTGAAAGAAACTGACACTCTCCCTACCTACAGTTTTCTGTCCCTAGAAAAAATGTTTTTTTTAAGCACACTATAGCACAAGGAGAATTCACTCACTGTCCTTCCCAGTCCCTAGAAACAAGGACTTGCACAGTGAAAGAAACTGACACTCTCCCTACCTACAGTTTTCTGTCCCTAGAAAAAATGTTTTTTTTAAGCACACTATAGCACAAGGAGAATTCACTCACTGTCCTTCCCAGTCCCTAGAAACAAGGACTTGCACAGTGAAAGAAACTGACACTCTCCCTACCTACAGTTTTCTGTCCCTAGAAAAAATGTTTTTTTTAAGCACACTATAGCACAAGGAGAATTCACTCACTGTCCTTCCCAGTCCCTAGAAACAAGGACTTGCACAGTGAAAGAAACTGACACTCTCCCTACCTAGAGTTTTCTGTCCCTAGAAAAAATGTTTTTTTTAAGCACACTATAGCACAAGGAGAATTCACTCACTGTCCTTCCCAGTCCCTAGAAACAAGGACTTGCACAGTGAAAGAAACTGACACTCTCCCTACCTAGAGTTTTCTGTCCCTAGAAAAAATGTTTTTTTTAAGCACACTATAGCACAAGGTGAATTCACTCACTGTCCTTCCCAGTCCCTAGAAACAAGGACTTGCACAGTGAAAGAAACTGACACTCTCCCTACCTACAGTTTTCTGTCCCTAGAAAAAATGTTTTTTTTAAGCACACTATAGCACAAGGAGAATTCACTCACTGTCCTTCCCAGTCCCTAGAAACAAGGACTTTCACAGTGAAAGAAACTGACACTCTCCCTACCTACAGTTTTCTGTCCCTAGAAAAAATGTTTTTTTTAAGCACACTATAGCACAAGGAGAATTCACTCACTGTCCTTCCCAGTCCCTAGAAACAAGGACTTGCACAGTGAAAGAAACTGACACTCTCCCTACCTACAGTTTTCTGTCCCTAGAAAAAATGTTTTTTTTAAGCACACTATAGCACAAGGAGAATTCACTCACTGTCCTTCCCAGTCCCTAGAAACAAGGACTTGCACAGTGAAAGAAACTGACACTCTCCCTACCTAGAGTTTTCTGTCCCTAGAAAAAATGTTTTTTTTAAGCACACTATAGCACAAGGAGAATTCACTCACTGTCCTTCCCAGTCCCTAGAAACAAGGGCTTGCACAGTGAAAGAAACTGACACTCTCCCTACCTACAGTTTTCTGTCCCTAGAAAAAATGTTTTTTTTTAAGCACACTATAGCACAAGGAGAATTCACTCACTGTCCTTCCCAGTCCCTAGAAACAAGGACTTGCACAGTGAAAGAAACTGACACTCTCCCTACCTACAGTTTTCTGTCCCTAGAAAAAATGTTTTTTTTAAGCACACTATAGCACAAGGAGAATTCACTCACTGTCCTTCCCAGTTCCTAGAAACAAGGACTTGCACAGTGAAAGAAACTGACACTCTCCCTACCTACAGTTTTCTGTCCCTAGAAAAAATGTTTTTTTTTAAGCACACTATAGCACAAGGAGAATTCACTCACTGTCCTTCCCAGTCCCTAGAAACAAGGACTTGCACAGTGAAAGAAACTGACACTCTCCCTACCTACAGTTTTCTGTCCCTAGAAAAAATGTTTTTTTTAAGCACACTATAGCACAAGGAGAATTCACTCACTGTCCTTCCCAGTCCCTAGAAACAAGGACTTGCACAGTGAAAGAAACTGACACTCTCCCTACCTACAGTTTTCTGTCCCTAGAAAAAATGTTTTTTTTTAAGCACACTATAGCACAAGGAGAATTCACTCACTGTCCTTCCCAGTCCCTAGAAACAAGGACTTGCACAGTGAAAGAAACTGACACTCTCCCTACCTACAGTTTTCTGTCCATAGAAAAAATGTTTTTTTTAAGCACACTATAGCACAAGGAGAATTCACTCACTGTCCTTCCCAGTCCCTAGAAACAAGGACTTGCACAGTGAAAGAAACTGACACTCTCCCTACCTACAGTTTTCTGTCCCTAGAAAATATGTTTTTTTTAAGCACACTATAGCACAAGGAGAATTCACTCACTGTCCTTCCCAGTCCCTAGAAACAAGGACTTGCACAGTGAAAGAAACTGACACTCTCCCTACCTACAGTTTTCTGTCCCTAGAAAAAATGTTTTTTTAAGCACACTATAGCACAAGGAGAATTCACTCACTGTCCTTCCCAGTCCCTAGAAACAAGGACTTGCACAGTGAAAGAAACTGACACTCTCCCTACCTAGAGTTTTCTGTCCCTAGAAAAAATGTTTTTTTTAAGCACACTATAGCACAAGGAGAATTCACTCACTGTCCTTCCCAGTCAATAGAAACAAGGACTTGCACAGTGAAAGAAACTGACACTCTCCCTACCTAGAGTTTTCTGTCCCTAGAAAAAATGTTTTTTTTAAGCACACTATAGCACAAGGAGAATTCACTCACTGTCCTTCCCAGTCCCTAGAAACAAGGACTTGCACAGTGAAAGAAACTGACACTCTCCCTACCTACAGTTTTCTGTCCCTAGAAAAAATGTTTTTTTTAAGCACACTATAGCACAAGGAGAATTCACTTACTGTCCTTCCCAGTCCCTAGAAACAAGGACTTGCACAGTGAAAGAAACTGACACTCTCCCTACCTACAGTTTTCTGTCCCTAGAAAAAATGTTTTTTTTAAGCACACTATAGCACAAGGAGAATTCACTCACTGTCCTTCCCAGTCCCTAGAAACAAGGACTTGCACAGTGAAAGAAACTGACACTCTCCCTACCTACAGTTTTCTGTCCCTAGAAAAAATGTTTTTTTTGAGCACACTATAGCACAAGGAGAATTCACTCACTGTCCTTCCCAGTCCCTAGAAACAAGGACTTGCACAGTGAAAGAAACTGACACTCTCCCTACCTAGAGTTTTCTGTCCCTAGAAAAAATGTTTTTTTTAAGCACACTATAGCACAAGGAGAATTCACTCACTGTCCTTCCCAGTCCCTAGAAACAAGGACTTGCACAGTGAAAGAAACTGACACTCTCCCTACCTAGAGTTTTCTGTCCCTAGAAAAAATGTTTTTTTTAAGCACACTATAGCACAAGGAGAATTCACTCACTGTCCTTCCCAGTCCCTAGAAACAAGGACTTGCACAGTGAAAGAAACTGACACTCTCCCTACCTACAGTTTTCTGTCCCTAGAAAAAATGTTTTTTTTAAGCACACTATAGCACAAGGAGAATTCACTCACTGTCCTTCCCAGTCCCTAGAAACAAGGACTTTCACAGTGAAAGAAACTGACACTCTCCCTACCTACAGTTTTCTGTCCCTAGAAAAAATGTTTTTTTTAAGCACACTATAGCACAAGGAGAATTCACTCACTGTCCTTCCCAGTCCCTAGAAACAAGGACTTGCACAGTGAAAGAAACTGACACTCTCCCTACCTACAGTTTTCTGTCCCTAGAAAAAATGTTTTTTTTAAGCACACTATAGCACAAGGAGAATTCACTCACTGTCCTTCCCAGTCCCTAGAAACAAGGACTTGCACAGTGAAAGAAACTGACACTCTCCCTACCTAGAGTTTTCTGTCCCTAGAAAAAATGTTTTTTTTAAGCACACTATAGCACAAGGAGAATTCACTCACTGTCCTTCCCAGTCCCTAGAAACAAGGACTTGCACAGTGAAAGAAACTGACACTCTCCCTACCTACAGTTTTCTGTCCCTAGAAAAAATGTTTTTTTTAAGCACACTATAGCACAAGGAGAATTCACTCACTGTCCTTCCCAGTCCCTAGAAACAAGGACTTGCACAGTGAAAGAAACTGACACTCTCCCTACCTACAGTTTTCTGTCCCTAGAAAAAATGTTTTTTTTTAAGCACACTATAGCACAAGGAGAATTCACTCACTGTCCTTCCCAGTTCCTAGAAACAAGGACTTGCACAGTGAAAGAAACTGACACTCTCCCTACCTACAGTTTTCTGTCCCTAGAAAAAATGTTTTTTTTAAGCACACTATAGCACAAGGAGAATTCACTCACTGTCCTTCCCAGTCCCTAGAAACAAGGACTTGCACAGTGAAAGAAACTGACACTCTCCCTACCTACAGTTTTCTGTCCCTAGAAAAAATGTTTTTTTTAAGCACACTATAGCACAAGGAGAATTCACTCACTGTCCTTCCCAGTCCCTAGAAACAAGGACTTGCACAGTGAAAGAAACTGACACTCTCCCTACCTACAGTTTTCTGTCCCTAGAAAAAATGTTTTTTTAAGCACACTATAGCACAAGGAGAATTCACTCACTGTCCTTCCCAGTCCCTAGAAACAAGGACTTGCACAGTGAAAGAAACTGACACTCTCCCTACCTAGAGTTTTCTGTCCCTAGAAAAAATGTTTTTTTTAAGCACACTATAGCACAAGGAGAATTCACTCACTGTCCTTCCCAGTCCCTAGAAACAAGGACTTGCACAGTGAAAGAAACTGACACTCTCCCTACCTAGAGTTTTCTGTCCCTAGAAAAAATGTTTTTTTTAAGCACACTATAGCACAAGGAGAATTCACTCACTGTCCTTCCCAGTCCCTAGAAACAAGGACTTGCACAGTGAAAGAAACTGACACTCTCCCTACCTACAGTTTTCTGTCCCTAGAAAAAATGTTTTTTTTAAGCACACTATAGCACAAGGAGAATTCACTCACTGTCCTTCCCAGTCCCTAGAAACAAGGACTTGCACAGTGAAAGAAACTGACACTCTCCCTACCTACAGTTTTCTGTCCCTAGAAAAAATGTTTTTTTTAAGCACACTATAGCACAAGGAGAATTCACTCACTGTCCTTCCCAGTCCCTAGAAACAAGGACTTGCACAGTGAAAGAAACTGACACTCTCCCTACCTACAGTTTTCTGTCCCTAGAAAAAATGTTTTTTTTAAGCACACTATAGCACATCCTGGTACCTGCCCAAGAACCGCTGCACCATCAGGTTAAGGACGTGAGCCACACAGGGCACAATTGGTTTAGTTGTCCCTGTCGGAGGGCGGAGAGAGGAGGTTGGTGCCATTGTCGCAAACCACCATTCCTGGCTTAAGCTGGCGTGGCGTCAACCACCTCTCGGCCTGCCCCTACAGAGCAGACAGAACCTCTGCCCCAGTGTGGCTCCTGTCCCCCAAACACACCAGCGCAAGCACGGCATGGCATCTTTTTGCCTGCGTACTTGCGTAGCCCCTTGAATGCCTACGGAGCACCGCTGGTTCCGAGGACAAAGCACAGGAAGAGGCCATGGAGGAAGAAGAAGAGGAGGGGGTGGAGGAGAGAGGTGTGTCACAACCAGTAGTAGCATTTTGGAGGCGTGGCGGCGGAACAACCTCCAACACTACTGCACCTTCCCAGCTGCCAAAAGAGTGACCCAATGGGCCGTGAAAGAAAGGTAACGTCCCTGTCCATGCCTGCTGGACCATGAGTCAGCGGTAATATGCACCTTACCGCTGACCGCCCTGTCCAGCGAGGCCAAGACATTGCCTTCCACATGCCGGTAGAGAGCCGGAATCGCCTTCCGTGAGAAAAAGTGGCGTTTGGGAACCTGCCACTGAGGAACCGCACATTGCACAAACTCACGGAAGGGGGCCGAGTCTACCAACTGAAAAGGCAGCAGTTGAAGCGCTAGCAATTTAGCCAAGCTAGCATTCAACCGCTGGGCATGTGGATGGCTGGGAGTGAACTTCTTTCGACGGTCCAGCAGCTGGGTCAGGGAAATTTGCCTGCTAGAATCGGACGTCGGTGTACTGCTAGCAGAGTGCCCGCAAGTACTTGGCTGTGACACACCTAATTCTACACCTTCATTCCTCTCAGTGCATGTTTCAGAGAGGACTGAAGGTATAGTGGGGTTGGAGATCCCAGCTGATGCGGTGCAAGAAGAGGTCCGCTTTGTTCTTTGGTGTGGGTCTTTAAGGTAGGCTTGCCAACGAGCTGCATGGCAGGTCAACATATGTCTGGTCAAGCATGTGGTGCCCAAGCGGGTGATGTTTTGGCCACGCGATATACGTTTGAGACATATGTTACAAACAGCAGCTGTGCGATCTGATGCACTTGGCTCAAAAAAGGCCCACACCAAAGAACTTTTTGAATAACGGGCAGAGGCAGCGCCCTGCACAGGCGGAGCTCTGCGGTGTGATTCCATCGGTGTGCTGCCCTTACGCTGGCCCCCCGAGGGCATCCTGCCTCATTGGAGATGTGCCTCCTCCTCATCCTCCTCCTCCTCCTCCTCTCTCCTATTAGGCACCCACGTGGAGTCAGTGACCTCATCATCCCCTCCCTCCTCATCACTGGAGCCAATCTGGCAGTATGCTGCAGCTGCTGGAACATGACTGCCAGATTGGTGTCCTTCTTGAGCATCCCCTCTCTCTGCTCTCACGCTACTGCCTTCCCCTAGCTGGGTATCATCATCAGACCCTTCAAAACGCTGGGCATCCTCCTGGAGCATGTACCCAACACTGTACTCAAACAGTTTGGGGGACTCCTCAGGAGGACATGGTTGATCTAGGGAAGGAGTGACTGATGATGACATTGATACCAGGGAAGAGGACGCTTTGGCAGCTGCTTTGCCAGTACCCTGAGCCTGGGTGAGAGAGGATGAGGAGGATGAGGAGGGCTTGGTCATCCACTCTACCAAGTCTTCGGCATGATGCGGCTCAACACGTCCAGCTGCCGAAAAGAAGGACAAGCGTGTCCCATGGCCACGTGCTGATGGCGATGCACCGCGTCCACGACCAGCACTGAACCAGAGCCTGCTTGCCCTCTTTTATTGGCTCCTGACTGTCTGCCTCTCCTTGTTTGCCTTCCAGACATTCTAATGGCCTGCAGGGAGATGGGAAAACCAGCAATAAGGCCTAGCTTCAGGAGTATATTTTGCAGGAATCACACTACGCCTGCTGTAAGTGCTGCAAATGCCTGTTAGTGTAACACACCAGGAAAACACAGCAATACGGGCTAACTTCAGGTGTATAATGTGCAGGAGGCACACTCCGCCCGCTGTAAGTGATGCAAATGCCTGTTGGTGTAACACACCAGGAAAACACAGCAATACGGGCTAACTTCAGGTGTATAATGTGCAGGAGGCACACTCCCCCTGCTGTAAGTGCTGCAAATGCCTGTTGGTGTAACACACCAGGAAAACACAGCAATACGGGCTAACTTCAGGTGTATAATGTGCAGGAGGCACACTCCGCCCGCTGTAACTGCTGCAAATGCCTGTTGGTATAACACCCTAGGAAAACACAGCAATACGGGCTAGCTTCAGGTGTATAATGTGCAGGAGGCACACTCCGCCCGCTGTAAGTGCTGCAAATGCCTGTTAGTGTAACACACCAGGAAAACACAGCAATAAGGGCTAGCTTCAGGTGTATACTGTGCAGGAGGCTTAGCAACAATGACACTGACACTGTCCCCTGCCTATCCTTCTCTCTCCCTGCACACAAGGTTTATCAAAGAATATGACACTGACACTCTCCCTGCCTATCCTTCTCTCTCCCTGCACACAAGGTTTAGTAAAGAATATGACACTGACACTGTCCCCTGCCTATCCTTCTCTCTCCCTGCACACAAGGTTTATTAAAGAATATGACACTGACACTGTCCCCTGCCTATCCTTCTCTCTCCCTGCACACAAGATTTAACAAAGAATATGACACTGACACTGTCCCCTGACTATCCTTCTCTCTCCCTACACACAAGGTTTAGCAAAGAATATGACACTGACACTCTCCCTGCCTATCCTTCTCTCTCCCTGCACACAAGGTTTAGCAAAGAATATGACACTGACACTGTCCCCTGCCTATCCTTCTCTCTCCCTGCACACAAGGTTTAGCAAAGAATATGACACTGACACTCTCCCTAGGTGGAATAGGCACCAGCCTGTGGGCCACACGCCGTTTAAGGGCCATGCCACAACTGATCAAGAAGATAATACTCCAAGGTTATGCCTATGGTCTTCTACAGAGAGGTGTAAGGCTGCCTATGGTCAGATACTAGAGAGGTGTAAGGCTTTAGATGGATAATCAGAACAAACAGAAATCCGTAGGACAGTCTGCAAACTAAAAGTCTGGTCAGGCACAGAAAAGTTGGGTGCAAGCCGAGTTAATAAAATTACAGGAATAATTTAAGACATAAAAATTCAGACAAAAGTCAGATTCAGCCTGTTGATCATGCAGCAGGCTTGAAGCTATGACCTTTTAAAGTCTACTAACGAGGTCAGGTGTCAGGAGCGTACCTCGTAGCAGAGCCTGACATGTAGAGAGAGACCTCTCGTACAGCCCCGGCTCAAGGGCCACCAGAGATGCAACAGTGGCCAGGAGAGCGCGGAGAGGTAAGAGTGCCTGCGGGATCTTCCATTGTTTGCGGAAGTGTGTGGCAGGTGTGTCATCTGAGCTGGGCTGGATGGCTGAAGCATCGGATGGCAACAGGAACACAGCAAATGTAGGACCAGTAACACCAGGTACTATGCAGAGCAGGACAGACGCATAACTGTATGCAGAGTCAGGGAAGCCAGGTTAGCATCAGAGGATCAGGTATCAGCATAAACAGCGGGCAGAGAATGGTCAAGGTGCAGGCAGAGGTTGGCAACAGGATATCAGGCAGATGGAAAATATATCAAAGTCTCTAAGGCAAGCCAAGGTCAGGAAAGGAGGAAAGCAAGCGTGGTCAGGAAGGATAAGCACAGGAATCAAGCAGAGATCACAGGAACAGGTATACGGGGTAAAGTTGCAGATCAGACAGCAATGCACTAGTGCAGTTGCTACTCTTATATAGGCCATCTGGAGCCAACATTAATGGCTAACAGGCGCGCATATTAGCGTGCTAATATTTGCGCATATGCATGTCTGAGCATGCGTATCTGCCTAGGAGCTTTGGCTGCACTATGGCCAGTACGTCCCTGACGGTGTTGTGCTCTTGTTCCATCACAGCTCCTGGTCTCATTCCAGCATCCTGGTTTTGGCTGTGTTGCATTCTCCCTGTCTGCTTGTTCACCTGCAAGGTGACTGATGTAGCCAGTCTCTGGGTGGAGGCCAAACCTGATTTAAGCCAGTCAAGCCTGCAGTCTCATGCTTGTGATATTATGTTTAACACGTGCTTCAAGCTCCTTGTTTATCTGCTCTACTTTGCTGTTCGGATTTCCCGTTTTATGACTTCAGATTGGAATTTGAACTACTCTCTGAACTATGCCTGCCTTTTGACTATGGATTGACCCTGACTATTCTGAACCTTGCCTACTTTGTACCTGGACTGTAATTAAACCACTCTGCTCACCGCAAGTACCTCTTTGCTGTGCCTAGTTTGCGTCTGCCTAGCGTGGTAGCATTGTGTATAAATCTTGGGGGTAACTGTGTACCAGTAGGTCTGCTTGTCTTATGGGAAAGGGGGCTGTTATATGTGAAGAACACAGAAGCCAGCTAAAGTGTATGACCACCAGCGTTAGGGGTAAGTTTGACATTCGCTGTGCACAACAGAGACTTGGACTTCATCGTTGAGTAACAACCAGCAAATGGTGATGGTTCAAGGCTGATTGTTACCATAAGTGAAGGGGAACAGCAGCAAACTGCTAAGATCATCCTTCTGCTCTTTCCTCCTGTAAGCAAACACCATGTGACACTGTGCACTGCAATAAAGCCTGATTGACTCACAGTGCTGGTCTCCCTCTCCCTTTCTGTAAAAGCAATTATGAGAGGCTAATAAAAATGCAGTCTGCAAGTGCTATGCATATACAATACATATTTAACATTTGTAATAGATACATGAATGGATTAAATGATGTCTTATAGTTGCCTGTAGTTCAACTTTAATAAGAAGTAAAAATAAGAAACAAATAAGAAGACTATTCAGGGCAACGCTGTAATATATGGTGTCAGGGGAAGGTAACAATTAACATAAAGTCTGTGCATAAGTCTCTGATGTAGAAAATAAAAAAGTCTGTTAAAACTGACCACTAAAGTAAATTATAGATTAAACTCTCCATAGAGTTTTTGCCAAGTACACCTCAAATGCAGTGACTCTTTTTACTGGAAATACAAGTGTTGCACAAGCACCACTCAAACCACTACAGTTTCAAAAAAGTCAGCGTAATAGACTGACATAGAGTTTGATATTCTGCTTTTACTTTTTGACACTTCCTCCATTGTTGCAGGAGTTATTTAATGGTGTGAAATCTACATTTTTAACCAGATTCTAGGTAATTATAATAACTTGGGTAAATTTTATTGCAAATATTTGGTTTATAGGTTTATGACAAGTATATCTACATAAATCTCTGTGTTACAAATAATCTTTTAATACAAAGTGCTTCCTAAGTGTGAGCGTGTACAGTCTAAAAAATAAAAAAAAAACATGGCTCATTTCCTGCAGACTGAAGATCTAGATGGCACCATGTTTACCTGGAGAGCAAATAAAGGGTGTGCTTCTGAATCATTCATTTGACACATTCAGTTTTTTTTTTTTGCCAATAAGGCAAAACCAAATATAACTGGTACACACAGCATTGATACTCAGAACAATATCAACTGTGAAAAGCATGAATGCCACAAAGAAAAAATTCACGGTAATTATTGGCAATAGATATTATAAAGGTGTTCTTGAGAGCAGTCTGCGCATACATCCCTAAGAGCTGGTGGTGTACATGAACCCGTGGGGAGGGCTGTGAAGTACCGGGTGCCTGACTAACAAACTTATCCGTTCACATATTGGAAGTGAACGAGGGAATCCCCCCTGCCAAACTATTGTATTCTGACACTGGTAATGCTTCCCCACCATCAGAATACAGTGACCAGTGTTGCAGGCTGATCAAGCATGGACAATCTGACAGTCGACGTCTATACAACCACAGTGCCCATACATGGATTGAAATTCAGTCAGCCCCTGCTGAACTGGACAAATTTTAATCCATGTATGGCCAGCTTTATGCCCAGAACTTCAGAAAATTCTTCAGCAGCACAGTTTCTCCTCAAGATGCTCTATACCGGCAGGTATCTTTCTGCTCTACTCCTCCTGGATATACCTTCCAACAAGGCAGCATAAAACATTTCTGCCCCCAAGCACAAGCCGACTCTTAGCTTCATTCTTCCCAGGCAGCAGGCCTGGGTGGCAGAGACCGCCAACATAGAATCCTCTACTAGCAGAAAGCCCAAGAGGCAAGGCCCTTCTCCAAGGTTATCTAAGATATGTACAGGGCTTTTTTTCTCAGACAATAGGTGCAGGAACTCCCCCTTTCCAAGCCACCCCTTTTCTCCGCCCCCTACCCACCTCCCAGTACCGCCCCTTTTAGACAATATAGGACCAAGTATCATTTTGTGGTGCTAAGTAACTTGTATGGAATTTGGTAATGATATCAAGAAAAACAGTAAAATAGATCCCCTGCAGCCAGCAACAATTTATCCCCCTAACAACAATGGACCACCCACAACAACATTTCCCCCCAGCAACAATAGACTCCCGGCAGCATCAACAGATCTCCACACAGCCAGCATTAATAGACTCTCTGGCTGCCCTCAACAATAGACCCCTCTCCCAACAATAGATCTCTTTCAGCAACAACTGACTCCCCAGCAACATAAGACCCTCCCCAGCAACAATAGACCCCCCTGCAAAAATAGATCCCCAGCAGTGAGCATCAATACCCTGCAGCACACCCCAGCACCCCTTGCCAATACATACAGTCAGTCCAGGAGGTTCCGGAACTGCGTTCCCCCACGTTCCCGCTGAAAAAAAGCCCTGGATATGTATATCCTTTCTTAGCATACGCCACTAACGATACATCTCCTAGTGATTTGTCGGAGGAACATATGTATTCATAACTCAGCAATATTGTTTCTTATTACACTATCTGCTGAAGAAAACTCCCCTGTCACAGGCATAAGCAAACAAGACTCTGAGCTTAGGGAAGACCCAACCAAAGCAGAACTATAACAGTTCACAGCTCAGGCTATAGGCTAGCAACACTTTAATTAAAGCTGGGGACACTCTTGCTAAGGGTAGGGTGTCCACATTTATAAGGGCTAGAATGAAAGAAATGACCAAAGAGCTACAGTCTACATCAGCCATCTATTCCTCAGGCTAGCCCCCCCCCCAAATCCCCCCCCCACTGCCTTAGAGGTACACACAGTGACATCATGGCTGCAAATGTTCTTATCAGAAAGGACTTTTAGTAGGTAAATTTCATAGTAACTTAGTTCAGACACCTATAAAGCATAAAAAATATTCAAATTGTCTTGCTCACTTGAAAAGTGAGCAGGAAAACAGAAATTGACCAAAAACCATTAGCTATCTTACCTTTAACGTCAGTTGCTGACACAAGTTATGAGTCACATAGAACATGTGCCATTTTTAATCCGTTTGCTGGGAAACAGTTGGAACTGTGTGAGTAGCTGAATCAAGGCTTTGGGACAAAAAGTTTTATTTGTCTATATTAGTCATCAATATTTTAACTGTCTAGTATCAAGCAAACTGCCATAGGGCTAGCTGAACTTTAGATTGGAACTAAACCCTTCAATCCTTTAGTTTACAGCTATACAAGGGCCATCTTGCCATCTGTTTGATCTGCAGTAACCATGGTGCTGTACCTGTGATCAGTTATGACACCAGCCATTAAATTGGCTTGACAGTTTGGTTAGAACACAAGCAAATGTGACAGTTATCATTTATGGCATGCCTTCAATGTAATTTTTTTATGAAACAGTTAAAGTGGTTGTAAACCTCAAACATGGAATTTGAACAAACCACACCCCTCTATAGTGTGTACTTGTCTCAATAAAGAGCAAGTGTAACTTCTGTCTACTGCCCCGTTCCTTTGCCATTTGCATGAGTCACTTGTGACAAGTTTTCCTGACACCAAGAGAAAAATGGTGACAGGGGAAGGACCTCCAGCTGATTGACAGCCTCAGCTCTATTCCTGTGTGTAAAAGGGGGTGTGTCCGGTCCCTCCAATTAGCTCTCAGAACTCTCCTCACAAAAACTCTGCAGAGTGTAACTTCAGCTCTCCACCCCGTTTTTTCTAAACTCCAGACAAGCTTTATAAATTCTGGACTTTGTACGGATGTAAAGAAGAGAAGACTGCATATAGAATACATTTTATGTGGAAGGATTTGTTTCATCTCTGTGTATCACCAGAGGCCAGTCACTTTACTGGATATATGTATAGATTTAAAACCACTTTAAATTGATGAGTTTAGTCCCGCTTTAATAATATACAATATTATGAGGTATCTTGTTGGAGATTTTAGCCAGCCCAATCATATTCTAAGACAGTTGGAGGCTGAATAGTAAAACCCTGTTATAGTCAGCTGCTGTATTTTGAATAACAAGTCAAAAAAATAGGTTGCGGCTCTTTAACCACTTGCCGCCCGCCCTATAGCGGATTGACGGCGGCAAAGTGGTTTCAAAATCCTGACTGGACGTCATATGATGTCCTCAGGATTTTAAGCCACTGCGCGCCCCCGGGGGCGCGCATCGCGGCGATCGTTGTTGCAGGGTGTCATTTTGACACCCCGCAACACCGATCTAGGTAAAGAGTCTCCGACGGAGACTCTTTACCACGTGATCAGCCTTGTCCAAGCACGGCTGATCATGATGTAAACAGGAAAAGCCGGTGATCGTCTTTTCCTCACTTGCGTCTGTCAGATGTGAGTAGAGGAGAGCCGATCGGCTGCTCCTCTGACAGGGGGGTTTGTGCTAATCAATTATCAGCGCAGCCCCCCCAAGGATGCCCTCACTGGACCACCAGGGATGCCACCAGACCACCAGGGATGCCCACCACCAGGTATGCCTCCCTAGACCACCAGGGATGCCAATCAGTGCCCCTAATGGATGCCAATCAGTGCCCACAATGGATGTCAATCAGTGCCCACAATGGGCATCACTGATTGGCAGGCATTATTGTTTGGCACTGATTGGCATCCATTAGTAACACATTACAGTACAGTGCCACCTATCAGTGCCCATCCATGCCACCTATCAGTGCCCATCCATGCCCATCCGTGCCACCTATCAGTGCCCATCCATGCCCATCCGTGCCACCTATCAGTGCCCATCCGTGCCGCCTATCGGTGCCTATCCGTGCCACCTATCTGTGCCCATCTGTGCCCATCCGTGCCGCCTATCTGTGCCCATCCGTGCCGCCTACTAGTGCCCATCCGTGCCGCCTATCGGTGCCCATCCGTGCTGCCTATCTGTGCCCATCCGTGCTGCCTATCCGTGCCCATCCGTGCCGCCTCATCGGTGCCCATCAGTGCCGCCTTATCAGTGCCCGTCAGTGCAGCCCCATCAGTGCCCATCAGTGAAGGAGAAAATTTACTTATTTACAAAGTTTGTAACTGAAACAAAAAAATATGGTTTTTTTTCAAAATTTTCGGTCTTTTTTAATTTTTTTTTGCAGAAAATAAAAATCGCAGAGGTGATCAAATACCACCAAAGGAAAGCTCTATTTGTGGGAACAAAATTATAAATATTTAGTTTGGGTACAGTGTAGAATGACCGCGCAATTGTCATTCAAAGTGCAACAGCGCTGAAAGCTGAAAATTGGTCTGGGCAGGAAGCTGTATAAGTGCCCTGTATGGAAGTGGTTAACCACCTCAATACTGGGCACTTTCACCCCCTTCCTGCCAAAAGCCATTTTTCAGCTTTCAGCGCTGTCACACTTTGAATGACAATTGCACGGTCATGCAACACTGTACCCAAATGAAATTTTTATAATTTTTTCCCCACAAATAGAGCTTTCTTTTGGTGGTATTTGATCACCTTTGCGGTTTTTATTTCTTGCGCTATAAACAAAAGAAGAGGGACAAGTTTGAAAAAAACACAATATTTTTTACTTTTTGCTATAATAAATATCCATATTTTTTTTTTAAACAAACTTTTTTCTCAGTTTAGGCAGATATGTATTCTTCTACATATTTTTGGTAAAAAAAAATTGCAATAAGCCTATATTGATTGGTTTGCGCAAAAGTTATATTAGCTAAAAAAAAAGGAATAGATTTATAGCATTTTTATTATTTTTATTTTTTTACCAGTAATGGCGGCGATCAGCGATTTTTATCGTGACTGCGATATTGCCTAAACTCATGAACACACCTCAATAAATGGCTATGTGTCTATGCACACATAAGCTTTTAGAAGAGTTTGGGAGCATCAGCTTTAGAGGCAATAAAAGAAGAATCACAACGCTCCTTAATGCTAGGTAAGTTAAGTGTGTGTGCAGTGTTTGAGCATTTATTCATTTCAGTGGCCAGAATAAATAAAAATTATGGCCAATTAAATATATAAATGCACAAACGCAGCTAAATGCAGCTAAATAGGTTTGAAAAAAATAAAGCTTATGTGCGTTTTTTCTCCTGTGAGGAGAAACAGCATTTGAAATAAACCAGAATGCATGAGGCCTAAAGCGGAATTCCAGCTTCCTGTCACTTTAAAATAGTTTGTTTAGACCAGGGGTGCCCAACCGCTTTGATGTGGCCTGCCACCTTCTCCTCTGGGGTGGCAAGTATCAGCCCTGGAGGACAGACAGCAGCAGCCACAAGCCATAGCCACCTGGGGGAAAGCAGCAGCCAGCTATACCTGCAGGAATCCTGAGGAAGAAGTGAAGATTGAGGTCAGTTGAGGTGCGGGTAAACTGCAGTGCATCGGTGTGGAAGAAGTCTTAGGCCCCTTTAACATGATCGGTCCAATCAGGTCCACCTTCTGTTTTTCAGGCCGACCCAGTTGGACCCTCCATTCACCTCTATAGAGAATCAGATGTAAAATGGACTTGTGTCCGTTTATAGCCACCTATCTTCAATCCGATCCACTTAAAACAACAGAAGGGGATTCGTCCCCTTCTGTCTGGGTGGATCGGATCAGAGGGCCCAGAGAGTAGAGTAGGCTGTGTTTTTGTCTGTTCTGCATATGCGGAGTGGACACAGACCTGTTATCTGCCCACTCCTCTCATTTTGGCCCACGACCAGTTACCAAGTCACTAAAGTGGCCCTTGCTCCTCAAAAGGTTGGGCACCCCCGGTTTAGACCAAGTTGCTCCAAATGAACTATCACCTTCACTAAGAGTTTCACCTGCTGTGAGCGCTGTATAAACTGTATGTAGCATGAGCTACATACAGTATTCATACAGTATAAAGTGCTGTGATTGGCGTATGTGAGGATTGTGACATCTTCTGCGCACCTCTTCATCTTAGCCAAGCAGAGGAAGCCAATTAATTCAGAAAATACAAAGCTTCCTGTAAAAACTGTTATATAGCAATAAAACTTTTCACCCAGTATCTACATTATTGAATTTCTTATTTTGAAGAGCGAGTATAAAGGAAAAATAGCATTGAAAAAAAACCCACTTCTGGGTTCCACCAATTTGGCATATTATTTATCTAATATGTTTAACTGGGGTGTGGTGGGGGTGCATCCTTTGCACAGACCAGTGCTGATGGGTGTCCCTCTACCTTATAGAACATTGGGAAAACAGAGCATCACAAACCAAGTTAAAACTTGTGATAATATTTAAGCTGAACTCCAGGATAAGTAAATATAGTCTAAATACAAGAGACATGTGTATTCTTACTTGTGTAGCACTCCCCACCAGGAGCCGCTGGTTTGGATGGGTTGTCTGTTCTTTGTCCCAACCTCTTTAAAAACTTCAGACACTTTGACACACTAGGTTGGGTATACAAGTCATGCAATATCACAGAAAATCCTAAGTACTATAGCAAAGAAAACAGTCACTGAACCAATTAGTATGGGCAAACCTAATATACTGTCACCTGATAAAGTTGGTAATGAAGTAAACATGCAAATTAATTAACAATGATAATAACACAATTTAGCAAACAGGGTGATTAGTAATAAGGACCAGGCCCGGACTGGCCATAGGGCAGACCGGGCATTTGTCCGGTGGGCCGGGGCCACCCGCTCCGTGATGTGGATGATCAGGCCACACAGCGGGAGGTAAGCAGCGACCGTGGCCTTGACAGGGTTAACACAGGCCACGGCTGCCGCTCACCTACCGATATGCGGCCATACCTGTGACATCTCTGGCGGAACTAGCGGCTGCATGGGCTGAGCTGTGTGTCTCTCTCACACACAGCTCAACCTCAGAGCTGCGCTGATAGTTTCGCTATCCACTCCTTCTCCTCCAGCCATGAGCGTCCGCTCAGGTGGGGTAAGGTGGGGAGAGCTTCGGGCTGCTGTCTGGATGTTTCCCCCGCTCGCCCCCCCTCTTCTTCTCATGTCGGCAGCAGGGGAAGAGAAGTCTTTCCTGCCCGTTCTTCTTCCCTCCCCATTCGCCACAGCGGAGGGCCAATTATAAAAAAATAGAGGGCATCACAGGAAATGTAGTCCCAGAGATAGGTGGCCCAGTTGTTCTCAGCAGGGAGAAGACTACAGTCCCCAGCATGCACTCTGCTGGGGGAAAAGAGAAAACCCAGAAAAAGGCTGAGCAGCTACTACAGTAGACATGGAAAAAGAAAAAGGACTGTGCTGGGGGAACTAATAGCCCCAGCATCAGCAGAGAGAGCCACACTGTACTCGCACTACCAGAGAGCGACACGCTGTACCTGCACCACCAGAGAGAGCCACGCTGTACCCGCACCACCAGAGATAGCCATGCTGTACCCGTACCACCAGAGAGCACCACGCCGTACCCGCACCACCAGAGAGAGCCACGCTGTACCCGCACCACCAGAGAGAGCCAGGATTGTACCCACACCACCAGAGAGAGTCACATTGTACCCGCACCACCAGAGAGAGCCACGTTGTACCCGCAACACCAGAGAGAGCAATGAAAGCCATGCTGTACCCACACCACCAGAGAGAGCCACGCTGTACCCGCACCACCAGAGATTGCCACGCTGTACCCGCACCACCAGAGAGAGAGCCACGATGTACCCGCACCACAGGAGAGAGCCACGCTGTTCCTGCACCACCAGAGAGAGCTACGCTGTACCCGCACCACCAGAGAGAGCCACTCTGTACCCGCACCACCAGAGAGTGAGCCACGCTGTACCCGCACCACCAGAGTGAGCAGGTCTAGTCTCTCAGCAGTCTGGTCAGTATGCAGCAGATGTGCTCTCATCAGTCCCCTGGGCACCATGAGGGAGATATTCTTAAAGCTGTCCGGTAAAAGCTATATTACCATTCCCCCTCTGCCCCCGGGTGCTCTGGGAACTGTAGTTTAAAGGGTCCATACAGTGTGACAAAAAGTATTGCAATGACCGCCATTTTATTCTCTAGGGTGTTAGAATTTTTTTTATATATATATATATATATATATATATATATATATATATATAATGTTTGGGGGTTCTAGATAATTTTCTAGCAAAAAATTTTTTTTTAACATGTAAACACCAAATCACAGAAAGAGGCTCGGTCCTTAAGTGGTTAAATAAATGTTTTTATACCTGGAGGTCAGCTTTAAACTGGCCTCACATGAGCCAGATATGATCACTGAATTAACATTTCAGCATCTGTGGCCTAATATTTACTACAGTATCGAATAAATATACTATTACATTTCAAATTAGTAGAGTTACAAATCATGACTATCCAGTGTACGCAGTGATTTTTAAAGATTAGGTTAACAAAGAAATATTATTCACATAGTGTCATAGTCTTAAAAAATGTAATGCTATTGAACTATTCAGTCATACAGCTCTCTTCATGATTAAACATTTTAATAATTTGAAAGACTGTACAGAGCTCTGAGATCACCTAGTTTTATGCTGTGGATGCTGCATTTATATATTGATTCCCATATATTAAGACCTATATTAAGTACTTTCTTTTCCTGAAGGACTCTTCATAAGTGCCACTTTGTTTTCTGTAAGAGCATCAATGTTTCTGTTAATTTATAGATAACCTCTGTTAGGGCCCCTATTTACTGTCATAGAAGCGTAAGCTGTCTCATTCCTTCTTTGCTTTGGGTCTGGTATATCTAGGTTTCCATGTCACTTTCCCCGACACTGAATGTACTGCATCTAATGCATATTGCATTTCTCCTGCAAAGGAAAGGATAATGAGTATTGTCATACTCATTTATCACACAAAAACATGGTTTTGAATACCTAAGTGTAGTAAGTCCCTAGAGCTGAGTGTGCCCCCCATGGGTTTGGACAGATTGTAAAAGAGTTTGTAACATCAAAGAGGAACTTAACTCCACCCACATTTTTTTTTCTTTCCCATGTTACCTTGTCCACTGGGTTGTTCTAAAAAAATATTCATTTGCTCAGAGAATCCAGAGTTGTCTTGCTTTGATCCGCTGATCTTTTGCTGAAGAGCTGGTCCTATACCATTATGTTCCTTTCTGACATCATCAGGAGATGTCTATCTCTTCCTGGTGCAGGCAGGCACTGTGGTGAAGTTGATGCCTCCTGGGATATGTGACATGACATAGGGGAGAAGTGAGGTTTGATTGGTAGATTTGAGGTTTAAATTGTAAAAAAGAAAAAAAAAAGAAGAGGTAAATGAAAAAAAAAATTGGCTTTTTTGATTGAGAAGGGGGGAGGATTGTAGAGCTGAAAGTTTTTTTTTTGCAGGTCCACTTTAACCACTTTCCTACTGGGCACTTTCACCCCCTTCCTGCCCAGGCCAATTTTCATCTTTCAGTGCTGTCGCACTTTGAATGACAATTGTATGGTCATGTAACACTGTACCCAATTTTTTGTTATAATTTTTAGCTAGATAGAGCTTTCTTTTGGTGGTATTAAGTCATCCACTCTGTTTTTTTATTTTTTCCCCTAAACAAATGAAAAAAGTTTAACCACTTAAGCCCCGGACCATTTCGGGCCATTAGGACCAGGCCTGTTTTTGGGATTCGGCACTGCGCTGCTTTAACTGTAAATTGTGCGGACATGCAATGTTGTACCCAAATGAAATTTGCGTCCTTTTCTTCCCACAAATAGAGCTTTCTTTTAATGGTATTTGATTGCCTCTGCGATTTTTATTTTTTGCGATATAAACAGAAAAAGACCGAAAATTTTGAAAAAAAATGATATTTTCTACTTTTTGTTATAAGAAAAATCGAATAAACTCAATTTTAGTCATACATTTAGGCCAAAATGTATTCAGCCACATGTCTTTAGTAAAAAAAATGTCAATAAGCGTATATTTATTGGTTTGCGCAAAAGTTATAGCGTTTACAAACTAGGGTACATTTTCTGAAATTTACACAGCTTTAAATTTATGACTGCCTATCTCATTTCTTGAGGTGCTAAAATGGCAGGGCAGTACAAAACCCCCCCAAATGACCCCATTTTGGAAAGTAGACACCCCAAGGAAATTGCTGAGAGGCATGTTGAGCCCATTGAATATTTTTTTTTTTTGTCCCAAGTGATTGAATAATGACAAAAAAAAAAAAAAAATTACAAAAAGTTGTCACTAAATGATATATTGCTCACACATGCCATGGTTATATGTGGAATTGCACCCCAAAATACATTCTGCTGCTTCTCCTGAGTACGGGGATACCACATGTGTGGGACTTTTTAGGAGCCTAGCCACGTACAGGACCCAGGAAACCAAGCACCGCCTTCAGGATTTCTAAGGGTGCAAATTTTTGATTTCACTCCTCACTACCTATCACAGTTTCGAAGGCCATAAAATGCCAAAATAGCACAAAACCCCCCCAAATGACCCCAATTTGGAAAGTAGACACCCCAAGCTATTTACTGAGAGGCATGTTCAGTCCATGGAATATTTTATATTTTGCCACAAGTTGCGGGAATATGACAAACTTTTTTTTTTTTGCACAAAGTTGTCACTAAATGATATATTGCTCACACATGCCATGGGCATATGTGAAATTACACCCCAAAATACATTCTGCTGCTTCTCCTGAGTACGGGGATACCACATGTGTGGGACTTTTTGGAAGCCTAGCCGCGTACGGGACCCCAAAAACCAAGCACTGCCTTCAAGGTTTCTAAGGGCATAAATTTTTGATTTCACTCCTCACTACCTATCACAGTTTTGAAGGCCATAAAATGCCAAGATGGCACAAAACCCCCCCAAATGACCCCATTTTGGAAAGTAGACACCCCAAGCTATTTGCTGAGAGGCATGTTGACCCCATTAAATATTTTTTTTTTGTCCCAAATGATTGAATAATGACAAAAAGAAAAAAAAATGTACAAAAAGTTGTCACTAAATGATATATTGCTCACACATGCCATGGTTATATGTGGAATTGCACCCCAAAATACATTCTGCTGCTTTTCCTGAGTACGGGGATACCACATGTGTGGGACTTTTTGGGAGCCTAGCCGCGTACGGGACCCCAAAAACCAAGCACCGCCTTCAGGATTTCTAAGGGCGTAAATTTTTGATTTCACTCCTCACTACCTATCACAGTTTCGAAGGCCATAAAATGCCAAAATAGCACAAAACCCCCCCAAATTACCCCATTTTGGAAAGTAGACACCCCAAGCTATTTGCTGAGAGGCATGTTGAGTCCATGGAATATTTTATATTTTGCCACAGGTTGCGGGAATATGACAAACTTTTTTTTTTTTGCACAAAGTTGTCACTAAATGATATATTGCTCACACATGCCATGGGCATATGTGAAATTACACCCCAAAATACATTCTGCTGCTTCTCCTGATTACGGGGATACCACATGTGTGGGACTTTTTGGGAGCCTAGCCGCGTACGGGACCCCAAAAACCAAGCACCGCCTTCAAGGTTTCTAAGGGCATAAATTTTTGATTTCGCTCCTCACTACCTATCACAGTTTTGAAGGCCATAAAATGCCAAGATGGCGCAAAACCCCCCCAAATGACCCCATTTTGGAAAGTAGACACCCCAAGCTATTTGCTGAGAGGCATGTTGAGCCCATTGAATATTTTTTTTTTTGTCCCAAATGATTGAATAATGACAAAAAGAAAAAAAAAATGTACAAAAAGTTGTCACTAAATGATATATTGCTCACACATGCCATGGTTATATGTGAAATTACACCCCAAAATACATTCTGCTGCTTCTCCTGAGTACGGGGATACCACATGTGTGGGACTTTTTGGGAGCCTAGCCGCGTACGGGACCCCAAAAACCAAGCACCGCCTTCAAGGTTTCTAAGGGCATAAATTTTTGATTTCACTCCTCACTACCTATCACAGTTTTGAAGGCCATAAAATGTCAAAATAGCCCAAAACCCCCACAAATGACCCCATTTTGGAAAGTAGACACCCCAAGCTATTTGCTGAGAGGCATGGTGAGTATTTTACAGCTCTCATTTGTTTTTGAAAATTAAGAAAGACATTTTTTTTTCTTTTTTTTTTTCTTTTTTTACATTTTCAAAACTTTGTGACAAAAAGCGAGATCTGCAAAATACTCAACATAGCTCTCAGCAAATAGCTTGGGGTGTCTACTTTCCAAAATGGGGTCATTTGGGGGGGTTTTGTGCCATCTGGGCATTCCATGGCCTCCGAAACTGTGATAGGCAGTGAGGAGTGAAATCAAAAATTTACACCCATAGAAATCCTGAAGGCGGTGCTTGGTTTTTGGGGTCCCGTACGCGACTAGGCTCCCAAAAAGTCCCACACATGTGGTATCCCCGTACTCAGGAGAAGCAACAGAATGTATTTTGGGGTGTAATTCCACATATGCCCATGGCATGTTTGAGCAATATATAATTTAGTGACAACTTTTTGTACATTTTTTTTTTTTTTGGTCATTATTCAATCACTTGGGACAAAAAAAAAAATATTCAATAGGCTCAACATGCCTCTCAGCAAATAGCTTGAGGTGTCTACTTTACAAAATGGGGTCATTTGGGGGGGGTTTTGAACTGTCCTGGCATTTTATGCACAACATTAGGAAGCTTATGTCACACATCATCCACTCTTCTAACCACTTGAAGACAAAGCCCTTTCTGACACTTTTTGTTTACATGAAAAAAAAAATTTTTTTGCAAGAAAATTATGTTGAACCCCCAAACATTATATATTTTTTTAAAGCAAAGGCCCTACAGATTAAAATAGTGGGTGTTGCATTTTTTTTTCCACACAGTATTTGCGCAGCGATTTTTCAAACGCATTTTTTGGGGGAAAAACACACTTTTTTTATTTTTAATGCACTAAAAAACACTATATTGCCCAAATGTTTGATGAAATAAAAAAGATGATCATAGGCCGAGTACATGGATACCAAACACGACATGCTTTAAAATTGCGCACAAACGCGCAGCGGCGACAAACTACATTCATTTTTAAAAGCATTTAAAAGCCTTTACAGGTTACCACGTTAGATTTACAGAGGAGGTCTACTGCTAAAATGACTGCCCTCGATCTGACCTTTGCGGTGATACCTCACATGCATGATGCAATTGCTGTTTACATATGACGCTAGACCGACGCTTGCGTTCGCCTTTGCGCAAGAGCAGGGGGGGACAGCGGTGCTTTTTTTTTTTTTTTTTTTTTTATTATTTATTTGGCTTTTTTATTTTATTTTTAAACTGTGCCTTCCATATTTTATTTTTTTTACCATTTTTATCGTTATCTCAGGGAATGTAAATATCCCCTATGATAGCAATAAGTAGTGACAGGTACTCTTTTTTTGAAAAAAATTGGGGGGTTAGACCCTAGATCTTTCCTCTGCCCTCAAAGCATCTGACCACACCAAGATCGGTGTGATAAAATGCTTTCCCAATTTCCCAATGGCGCTTTTTATATCCGGGGGGGGGGGGGGACATTCCCTCCCACTGCTTGTAAAAGCAGTCTAGAGGCTAATTATCTGCTAGAATTGCTTTTACATGAAAGCCGGCTGCTGGCTGAAAAGAATGATACCAAGATGATACCTAAACCCGCAGGTATCATTCTGGTATAAACATTCAAAGTCCAGCAACATACCAGTACATTGCTGGTCCTTGTTGGACATGTATTGTAATCTTTTTTTTCATACAGCCTATTGGCTGAACGAAAAAAAGAGATTGATTGGTGGGTATGCCCACCATTAGAATACCTCCCTTCATCCACCCACTTCTAATGATGGGCATATATGCCGAAGCATGGGGGCATCCTCCCGCAAAAAAGTTATGCCGCGTACACACGGTCAAGCCTTCGTCGGAATTTCGACCGTATGTACGCGGCATAAAAGGTTATGCCGCGTACACACGGTCGGACTTTTCCACGGGCAAGCCTCCGTTGGAATTTCGACCGTATATACGCGGCATTAGGAGCAAAATCGCTCCTCCGCCCCTGCTGCCCCCATGCTTCGGCATATATGCTCTTTTTTTTAACTGTGGTGGTGAAATCACCTCCTACAGCGTTGGAGTCACGGCTTTATGTATCGTGGGAGCAAACGCTGTTGCTGTCAAGATAAATAGATCCGCGCTGCAACTGAATGGCGTACCTGCTAAGCAAATGGTGGTTAACATTAAAACAAAGTAACATTACAGTACAACAGTAAGACCTTACCATGCCATACCTGCAAAGCAAATACCAAAACAAAACCTAGTAAAAAATAAAAAAATGTTTTAACGCAACCTGTGCCTAAAATATATATATGCCGAAGCATGGGGGCATCCTCCCGCAAAAAAGTTATGCCGCGTACACACAGTCGGAATTTTCCACGGGCAGGCCTCCGTCGGAATTTCGACCGTATGTACGCGGCATTAGGAGCAAAATCGCTCCTCCGCCCCTGCTGCCCCCATGCTTCGGTATATATGCTCTTTTTTTTAACTGTGGTGGTGAAATCACCTCCTACAGCACTGGAGTCACGGCTTTATGTATCGTGGGAGCAAACGCTGTTGCTGTCAAGATAAATAATTCCGCGCTGCAGTTGAATGGTGCACCTGAAAACAAAAAATTACATACCTGAAAAGCAAGCATGATAAAACATTGCAGAATACAGTAAAAAAGAGCAGAACAATAGAGAGAAAATAGAGAGAGAGAGAGAACAATAAAACGACAACTATTTTTGGTTTTTTTATTTTATATTTTTTTTGTGTTTTGTTTTTTACGTTTTTTTTTTCTTTTTTACACTTTTTTTTGTAACTTTACAACTGTAATGGTTCGGGTCTCTCAAAATGTAATGGCATCTTGGGAGACCCTGTGTAAGTGTGTCCTTGTCTGTGAAATGCTGTACCCTACGCTAAAACTTCACTTTTGAGTGGTAGCGTTCAAAACATTCACCTTGGCAAAGACCAGGCTTGTCAGGACAGAGTGGACAAAAACTACGGGTGTCACGCCTAAATCCGCGCTTGCTACAGACACGACATCTTTTTTGGGGGTGGCTTTGGGTAGGGGTACTCGGGAGGACATACGAATAATGCCTCTCATGCAGCCGGCTTACTGCATTTGGTTGGGGATGGTGAGGTGCAGAACCGCCTGGATACAGGAGTTCTGTGACTATCTCATTCTGGAATTTTAGAAGAGATAACGTCCCGCCTGAAGCTCTGTATAGCACATGAGCGTTCAGCAAAGCCAATTGGAATAATGATAGAGACACTTTTTTGTACCAGCGTCTCGCCTTATGGTCAATTAGATACGGCGCCATCAACTGGTCGTTGAGGTCCACCCCTCCCATATTTTGGTTATATTCGTGGACACAGAGGGGTTTCTCCACAACACCAGTCGCCGTACGAATTTGGACTGTCGTGTCTGCATGAAGGGAGGTAAGAAGGAAAACATTCTTATTGTCCCTCCACTTCATGGCGAGCAAGTTATTACACTTCAAGCAGGCTCTCTCCCCCAGCCTAAGACGGGCATCTACAAGCCGCTGGGGAAAGCCCCGGCGATTAGGTCGCACGGTGCCACATGCTCCAATCTGATGATCAAACAAGTGACTAAACAGTGGCACGCTCGTGTAATAATTGTCCACATACAAGTGGTACCCCTTTCCGAATAAGGGTGACACCAAGTTCCACACTATCTTGCCAGCGCTCCCTATGTAATCCGGGCAGTTGACCGACTCAATCTGACTATCTTTTCCCTCATAAACCGTAAAGTTCACTACATAGCCTGTTGCCCTGTCACAGAACTTGTAGAGCTTGACCCCGTATCTGGCACGCTTGCTGGGAAGGTACTGCTTGAAAGACAAGCGGCCAGAAAATTTAATCAGGGACTCATCAACGCAGACAACTTGATCGGGAGTAAACAAGGCTGCAAAACGTTCGTTGAAGTGGTTTATGAGGGGCCGAATTTTATAGAGCCGGTCGTATTCAGGGTCCCCACGTGGACGACAAAGTTCATTGTCGTTGAAGTGCATGAACCGCAAAATCTGCTCGTATCGTGCCCTGGACATGGAGGCAGAGAACACGGGCATGTGGTCAATTGGGTGCGTGGACCAATAAGCACGCAATGACGGAAATTTATGTGTGCCCATGTTGAGGGAAAGGCCCAGAAAGGTCTTAAATTCGGAAACCGTAATTGGTTTCCAATTTCTGGCAATTTTAGGCAACTGGGGGTTAGCGGCGATAAATTGACCAGCATATAAATTACTCTGGTCCACAATAGATCTATAGAGATCTTCCGTGAAAAACAGCGAATAAAAATCAATTGGAATAAAATCAGCTGTTTCCACCTGAATACCGGGTTGGGCAGTGAATGGGGGAAGTACGGGTTCTGCAGAAGTGGTGGGGACCCAATCAGGATAGGCGAATTCTGCAGGAAGGGCAGTATGGGCACGACGGGCCTGCCTTTGTCTTCTTGGTGGCAGCGGGACACTACTTGTGCTTGCCACCTCGCCAGCTTGAACTGCACTTATGGGACTCGCCACGTCACTAAGTGTTACTGCAGCGCTGGATGTACGTCCAGGCTGTACTAGGCCGCTGGTGCTTGCCAGTTCACCAGAAGGAATAGCGGCGCTAGTACTACTCTGCTCCATGATACGAGAGACCTGCGGTTCTTGCTCCTCAACAACCTCAGAAGATCGGGATCGGGTACACCTGACCTTAGCAGGGACCTCAACTTCGTCGTCAGAGCTATCTGACGTGGGGCCGCTGACGTCACTGTCTTCTACGGGAAGATATTCTGAGCCTGAATCTGACAGATACGTGACCTCCTCTTCACTAGGGATGAGCTTCGTGTTAGAGTCGAACATACGTTCGACTCGAACATCGGCTGTTCGATCGTTCGACGAAGATCGAACGATTTGGGCCGTTCGCGCCAAATTCGAGTGACGCGAACGGCCCACAATGCACTACGCCATCGCAGTGTCATCCAGGCGCTGTGATTGGCCAAGTATGCACTGTGACCCCGCATGCTTGGCCAATCACAGCGCCGGCAGCGAGGAGAGCAATGATTGGCCACAGGCAGGATGCCTGTGGCCAATTATTGCTGAGGGTGTTTAGTACACGCCCCACACTATAAAAGGCCGCCAGCACGGCGGCCTAGTGTAGTGTGTTCCGGAGCAGGGAAAGAGCAGCATAGGCAGGGACAGTGACTTTTATTTCTTTCTTGCTTAACCTGGATTCCTTTAGTTTAGGGAAAGAGAAGGATAGGTAGGGAGAGTGTCAGTGTGTTTTGTGCTTGTGCTATAGTGTGCTTTAAAAAAACATTTTTTCAAGGGACAGAAAACTCTAGGTAGGGAGAGTGTCAGTTTCTTTCACTGTGCAAGTCCTTGTTTCCAGGGACAGGGAAGGACAGTGAGTGAATTCTCCTTGTGCTATAGTGTGCTTAAAAAAAACATTTTTTCTAGGGACAGAAAACTCTAGGTAGGGAGAGTGTCAGTTTCTTTCACTGTGCAAGTCCTTGTTTCCAGGGACAGGGAAGGACAGTGAGTGAATTCTCCTTGTGCTCTAGTGTGCTTAAAAAAAACATTTTTTCTAGGGACAGAAAACTCTAGGTAGGGAGAGTGTCAGTTTCTTTCACTGTGCAAGTCCTTGTTTCCAGGGACAGGGAAGGACAGTGAGTGAATTCTCCTTGTGCTATAGTGTGCTTAAAAAAAACATTTTTTCTAGGGACAGAAAACTCTAGGTAGGGAGAGTGTCAGTTTCTTTCACTGTGCAAGTCCTTGTTTCCAGGGACAGGGAAGGACAGTGAGTGAATTCTCCTTGTGCTATAGTGTGCTTAAAAAAAACATTTTTTATAGGGACAGAAAACTCTAGGTAGGGAGAGTGTCAGTTTCTTTCACTGTGCAAGTCCTTGTTTCCAGGGACAGGGAAGGACAGTGAGTGAATTCTCCTTGTGCTATAGTGTGCTTAAAAAAAACATTTTTTCTAGGGACAGAAAACTCTAGGTAGGGAGAGTGTCAGTTTCTTTCACTGTGCAAGTCCTTGTTTCCAGGGACAGGGAAGGACAGTGAGTGAATTCTCCTTGTGCTCTAGTGTGCTTAAAAAAATTTTTTTTTCTAGGGACAGAAAACTCTAGGTAGGGAGAGTGTCAGTTTCTTTCACTGTGCAAGTCCTTGTTTCCAGGGACAGGGAAGGACAGTGAGTGAATTCTCCTTGTGCTATAGTGTGCTTAAAAAAAACATTTTTTCTAGGGACAGAAAACTCTAGGTAGGGAGAGTGTCAGTTTCTTTCACTGTGCAAGTCCTTGTTTCCAGGGACAGGGAAGGACAGTGAGTGAATTCTCCTTGTGCTCTAGTGTGCTTAAAAAAAACATTTTTTCTAGGGACAGAAAACTCTAGGTAGGGAGAGTGTCAGTTTCTTTCACTGTGCAAGTCCTTGTTTCCAGGGACAGGGAAGGACAGTGAGTGAATTCTCCTTGTGCTATAGTGTGCTTAAAAAAAAACATTTTTTCTAGGGACAGAAAACTCTAGGTAGGGAGAGTGTCAGTTTCTTTCACTGTGCAAGTCCTTGTTTCCAGGGACAGGGAAGGACAGTGAGTGAATTCTCCTTGTGCTATAGTGTGCTTAAAAAAAACATTTTTTCTAGGGACAGAAAACTCTAGGTAGGGAGAGTGTCAGTTTCTTTCACTGTGCAAGTCCTTGTTTCCAGGGACAGGGAAGGACAGTGAGTGAATTCTCCTTGTGCTCTAGTGTGCTTAAAAAAAAAATTTTTCTAGGGACAGAAAACTCTAGGTAGGGAGAGTGTCAGTTTCTTTCACTGTGCAAGTCCTTGTTTCCAGGGACAGGGAAGGACAGTGAGTGAATTCTCCTTGTGCTATAGTGTGCTTAAAAAAAACATTTTTTATAGGGACAGAAAACTCTAGGTAGGGAGAGTGTCAGTTTCTTTCACTGTGCAAGTCCTTGTTTCCAGGGACAGGGAAGGACAGTGAGTGAATTCTCCTTGTGCTATAGTGTGCTTAAAAAAAACATTTTTTCTAGGGACAGAAAACTCTAGGTAGGGAGAGTGTCAGTTTCTTTCACTGTGCAAGTCCTTGTTTCCAGGGACAGGGAAGGACAGTGAGTGAATTCTCCTTGTGCTCTAGTGTGCTTAAAAAAAAATTTTTTTCTAGGGACAGAAAACTCTAGGTAGGGAGAGTGTCAGTTTCTTTCACTGTGCAAGTCCTTGTTTCCAGGGACAGGGAAGGACAGTGAGTGAATTCTCCTTGTGCTATAGTGTGCTTAAAAAAAACATTTTTTCTAGGGACAGAAAACTCTAGGTAGGGAGAGTGTCAGTTTCTTTCACTGTGCAAGTCCTTGTTTCCAGGGACAGGGAAGGACAGTGAGTGAATTCTCCTTGTGCTCTAGTGTGCTTAAAAAAAACATTTTTTCTAGGGACAGAAAACTCTAGGTAGGGAGAGTGTCAGTTTCTTTCACTGTGCAAGTCCTTGTTTCCAGGGACAGGGAAGGACAGTGAGTGAATTCTCCTTGTGCTATAGTGTGCTTAAAAAAACATTTTTTCTAGGGACAGAAAACTCTAGGTAGGGAGAGTGTCAGTTTCTTTCACTGTGCAAGTCCTTGTTTCCAGGGACAGGGAAGGACAGTGAGTGAATTCTCCTTGTGCTCTAGTGTGCTTAAAAAAAACATTTTTTCTAGGGACAGAAAACTCTAGGTAGGGAGAGTGTCAGTTTCTTTCACTGTGCAAGTCCTTGTTTCCAGGGACAGGGAAGGACAGTGAGTGAATTCTCCTTGTGCTATAGTGTGCTTAAAAAAAACATTTTTTCTAGGGACAGAAAACTCTAGGTAGGGAGAGTGTCAGTTTCTTTCACTGTGCAAGTCCTTGTTTCCAGGGACAGGGAAGGACAGTGAGTGAATTCTCCTTGTGCTCTAGTGTGCTTAAAAAAAAAATTTTTTCTAGGGACAGAAAACTCTAGGTAGGGAGAGTGTCAGTTTCTTTCACTGTGCAAGTCCTTGTTTCCAGGGACAGGGAAGGACAGTGAGTGAATTCTCCTTGTGCTATAGTGTGCTTAAAAAAAACATTTTTTCTAGGGACAGAAAACTCTAGGTAGGGAGAGTGTCAGTTTCTTTCACTGTGCAAGTCCTTGTTTCCAGGGACAGGGAAGGACAGTGAGTGAATTCTCCTTGTGCTCTAGTGTGCTTAAAAAAAACATTTTTTCTAGGGACAGAAAACTCTAGGTAGGGAGAGTGTCAGTTTCTTTCACTGTGCAAGTCCTTGTTTCCAGGGACAGGGAAGGACAGTGAGTGAATTCTCCTTGTGCTATAGTGTGCTTAAAAAAAACATTTTTTCTAGGGACAGAAAACTTTAGGTAGGGAGAGTGTCAGTTTCTTTCACTGTGCAAGTCCTTGTTTCCAGGGACAGGGAAGGACAGTGAGTGAATTCTCCTTGTGCTCTAGTGTGCTTAAAAAAAACATTTTTTCTAGGGACAGAAAACTCTAGGTAGGGAGAGTGTCAGTTTCTTTCACTGTGCAAGTCCTTGTTTCCAGGGACAGGGAAGGACAGTGAGTGAATTCTCCTTGTGCTATAGTGTGCTTAAAAAAAACATTTTTTCTAGGGACAGAAAACTCTAGGTAGGGAGAGTGTCAGTTTCTTTCACTGTGCAAGTCCTTGTTTCCAGGGACAGGGAAGGACAGTGAGTGAATTCTCCTTGTGCTCTAGTGTGCTTAAAAAAATCATTTTTTATAGGGACAGAAAACTCTAGGTAGGGAGAGTGTCAGTTTCTTTCACTGTGCAAGTCCTTGTTTCCAGGGACAGGGAAGGACAGTGAGTGAATTCTCCTTGTGCTATAGTGTGCTTAAAAAAAACATTTTTTCTAGGGACAGAAAACTCTAGGTAGGGAGAGTGTCAGTTTCTTTCACTGTGCAAGTCCTTGTTTCCAGGGACAGGGAAGGACAGTGAGTGAATTCTCCTTGTGCTATAGTGTGCTTAAAAAAAACATTTTTTATAGGGACAGAAAACTCTAGGTAGGGAGAGTGTCAGTTTCTTTCACTGTGCAAGTCCTTGTTTCCAGGGACAGGGAAGGACAGTGAGTGAATTCTCCTTGTGCTATAGTGTGCTTAAAAAAAACATTTTTTCTAGGGACAGAAAACTCTAGGTAGGGAGAGTGTCAGTTTCTTTCACTGTGCAAGTCCTTGTTTCCAGGGACAGGGAAGGACAGTGAGTGAATTCTCCTTGTGCTCTAGTGTGCTTAAAAAAATTTTTTTTTCTAGGGACAGAAAACTCTAGGTAGGGAGAGTGTCAGTTTCTTTCACTGTGCAAGTCCTTGTTTCCAGGGACAGGGAAGGACAGTGAGTGAATTCTCCTTGTGCTATAGTGTGCTTAAAAAAAACATTTTTTCTAGGGACAGAAAACTCTAGGTAGGGAGAGTGTCAGTTTCTTTCACTGTGCAAGTCCTTGTTTCCAGGGACAGGGAAGGACAGTGAGTGAATTCTCCTTGTGCTCTAGTGTGCTTAAAAAAAACATTTTTTCTAGGGACAGAAAACTCTAGGTAGGGAGAGTGTCAGTTTCTTTCACTGTGCAAGTCCTTGTTTCCAGGGACAGGGAAGGACAGTGAGTGAATTCTCCTTGTGCTATAGTGTGCTTAAAAAAAAACATTTTTTCTAGGGACAGAAAACTCTAGGTAGGGAGAGTGTCAGTTTCTTTCACTGTGCAAGTCCTTGTTTCCAGGGACAGGGAAGGACAGTGAGTGAATTCTCCTTGTGCTATAGTGTGCTTAAAAAAAACATTTTTTCTAGGGACAGAAAACTCTAGGTAGGGAGAGTGTCAGTTTCTTTCACTGTGCAAGTCCTTGTTTCCAGGGACAGGGAAGGACAGTGAGTGAATTCTCCTTGTGCTCTAGTGTGCTTAAAAAAAAAAAATTTCTAGGGACAGAAAACTCTAGGTAGGGAGAGTGTCAGTTTCTTTCACTGTGCAAGTCCTTGTTTCCAGGGACAGGGAAGGACAGTGAGTGAATTCTCCTTGTGCTATAGTGTGCTTAAAAAAAACATTTTTTATAGGGACAGAAAACTCTAGGTAGGGAGAGTGTCAGTTTATTTCACTGTGCAAGTCCTTGTTTCCAGGGACAGGGAAGGACAGTGAGTGAATTCTCCTTGTGCTATAGTGTGCTTAAAAAAAACATTTTTTCTAGGGACAGAAAACTCTAGGTAGGGAGAGTGTCAGTTTCTTTCACTGTGCAAGTCCTTGTTTCCAGGGACAGGGAAGGACAGTGAGTGAATTCTCCTTGTGCTCTAGTGTGCTTAAAAAATTTTTTTTTTCTAGGGACAGAAAACTCTAGGTAGGGAGAGTGTCAGTTTCTTTCACTGTGCAAGTCCTTGTTTCCAGGGACAGGGAAGGACAGTGAGTGAATTCTCCTTGTGCTATAGTGTGCTTAAAAAAAACATTTTTTCTAGGGACAGAAAACTCTAGGTAGGGAGAGTGTCAGTTTCTTTCACTGTGCAAGTCCTTGTTTCCAGGGACAGGGAAGGACAGTGAGTGAATTCTCCTTGTGCTCTAGTGTGCTTAAAAAAAACATTTTTTCTAGGGACAGAAAACTCTAGGTAGGGAGAGTGTCAGTTTCTTTCACTGTGCAAGTCCTTGTTTCCAGGGACAGGGAAGGACAGTGAGTGAATTCTCCTTGTGCTATAGTGTGCTTAAAAAAAACATTTTTTCTAGGGACAGAAAACTCTAGGTAGGGAGAGTGTCAGTTTCTTTCACTGTGCAAGTCCTTGTTTCCAGGGACAGGGAAGGACAGTGAGTGAATTCTCCTTGTGCTCTAGTGTGCTTAAAAAAAACATTTTTTCTAGGGACAGAAAACTCTAGGTAGGGAGAGTGTCAGTTTCTTTCACTGTGCAAGTCCTTGTTTCCAGGGACAGGGAAGGACAGTGAGTGAATTCTCCTTGTGCTATAGTGTGCTTAAAAAAAACATTTTTTCTAGGGACAGAAAACTCTAGGTAGGGAGAGTGTCAGTTTCTTTCACTGTGCAAGTCCTTGTTTCCAGGGACAGGGAAGGACAGTGAGTGAATTCTCCTTGTGCTCTAGTGTGCTTAAAAAAAAAATTTTTTCTAGGGACAGAAAACTCTAGGTAGGGAGAGTGTCAGTTTCTTTCACTGTGCAAGTCCTTGTTTCCAGGGACAGGGAAGGACAGTGAGTGAATTCTCCTTGTGCTATAGTGTGCTTAAAAAAAACATTTTTTCTAGGGACAGAAAACTCTAGGTAGGGAGAGTGTCAGTTTCTTTCACTGTGCAAGTCCTTGTTTCCAGGGACAGGGAAGGACAGTGAGTGAATTCTCCTTGTGCTCTAGTGTGCTTAAAAAAAACATTTTTTCTAGGGACAGAAAACTCTAGGTAGGGAGAGTGTCAGTTTCTTTCACTGTGCAAGTCCTTGTTTCCAGGGACAGGGAAGGACAGTGAGTGAATTCTCCTTGTGCTATAGTGTGCTTAAAAAAAACATTTTTTCTAGGGACAGAAAACTCTAGGTAGGGAGAGTGTCAGTTTCTTTCACTGTGCAAGTCCTTGTTTCCAGGGACAGGGAAGGACAGTGAGTGAATTCTCCTTGTGCTCTAGTGTGCTTAAAAAAAACATTTTTTCTAGGGACAGAAAACTCTAGGTAGGGAGAGTGTCAGTTTCTTTCACTGTGCAAGTCCTTGTTTCCAGGGACAGGGAAGGACAGTGAGTGAATTCTCCTTGTGCTATAGTGTGCTTAAAAAAAACATTTTTTCTAGGGACAGAAAACTCTAGGTAGGGAGAGTGTCAGTTTCTTTCACTGTGCAAGTCCTTGTTTCCAGGGACAGGGAAGGACAGTGAGTGAATTCTCCTTGTGCTATAGTGTGCTTAAAAAAAACATTTTTTCTAGGGACAGAAAACTCTAGGTAGGGAGAGTGTCAGTTTCTTTCACTGTGCAAGTCCTTGTTTCCAGGGACAGGGAAGGACAGTGAGTGAATTCTCCTTGTGCTCTAGTGTGCTTAAAAAAAACATTTTTTCTAGGGACAGAAAACTCTAGGTAGGGAGAGTGTCAGTTTCTTTCACTGTGCAAGTCCTTGTTTCCAGGGACAGGGAAGGACAGTGAGTGAATTCTCCTTGTGCTATAGTGTGCTTAAAAAAAACATTTTTTCTAGGGACAGAAAACTCTAGGTAGGGAGAGTGTCAGTTTCTTTCACTGTGCAAGTCCTTGTTTCCAGGGACAGGGAAGGACAGTGAGTGAATTCTCCTTGTGCTATAGTTTGCTTAAAAAAAAACATTTTTTCTAGGGACAGAAAACTCTAGGTAGGGAGAGTGTCAGTTTATTTCACTGTGCAAGTCCTTGTTTCCAGGGACAGGGAAGGACAGTGAGTGAATTCTCCTTGTGCTATAGTGTGCTTAAAATTTTTTTTTTTCTAGGGACAGAAAACTCTAGGTAGGGAGAGTGTCAGTTTCTTTCACTGTGCAAGTCCTTGTTTCCAGGGACAGGGAAGGACAGTGAGTGAATTCTCCTTGTGCTCTAGTGTGCTTAAAAAAAAACATTTTTTCTAGGGACAGAAAACTCTAGGTAGGGAGAGTGTCAGTTTCTTTCACTGTGCAAGTCCTTGTTTCCAGGGACAGGGAAGGACAGTGAGTGAATTCTCCTTGTGCTATAGTGTGCTTAAAAAAAATATTTTTTATAGGGACAGAAAACTCTAGGTAGGGAGAGTGTCAGTTTCTTTCACTGTGCAAGTCCTTGTTTCCAGGGACAGGGAAGGACAGTGAGTGAATTCTCCTTGTGCTATAGTGTGCTTAAAAAAAACATTTTTTCTAGGGACAGAAAACTCTAGGTAGGGAGAGTGTCAGTTTCTTTCACTGTGCAAGTCCTTGTTTCCAGGGACAGGGAAGGACAGTGAGTGAATTCTCCTTGTGCTATAGTGTGCTTAAAAAAAAACATTTTTTCTAGGGACAGAAAACTCTAGGTAGGGAGAGTGTCAGTTTCTTTCACTGTGCAAGTCCTTGTTTCCAGGGACAGGGAAGGACAGTGAGTGAATTCTCCTTGTGCTATAGTGTGCTTAAAAAAAAACATTTTTTCTAGGGACAGAAAACTCTAGGTAGGGAGAGTGTCAGTTTCTTTCACTGTGCAAGTCCTTGTTTCCAGGGACAGGGAAGGACAGTGAGTGAATTCTCCTTGTGCTCTAGTGTGCTTAAAAAAAACATTTTTTCTAGGGACAGAAAACTCTAGGTAGGGAGAGTGTCAGTTTCTTTCACTGTGCAAGTCCTTGTTTCCAGGGACAGGGAAGGACAGTGAGTGAATTCTCCTTGTGCTATAGTGTGCTTAAAAAAACATTTTTTCTAGGGACAGAAAACTCTAGGTAGGGAGAGTGTCAGTTTCTTTCACTGTGCAAGTCCTTGTTTCCAGGGACAGGGAAGGACAGTGAGTGAATTCTCCTTGTGCTATAGTGTGCTTAAAAAAAAACATTTTTTCTAGGGACAGAAAACTCTAGGTAGGGAGAGTGTCAGTTTCTTTCACTGTGCAAGTCCTTGTTTCCAGGGACAGGGAAGGACAGTGAGTGAATTCTCCTTGTGCTATAGTGTGCTTAAAAAAAACATTTTTTCTAGGGACAGAAAACTCTAGGTAGGGAGAGTGTCAGTTTCTTTCACTGTGCAAGTCCTTGTTTCCAGGGACAGGGAAGGACAGTGAGTGAATTCTCCTTGTGCTATAGTGTGCTTAAAAAAAACATTTTTTCTAGGGACAGAAAACTCTAGGTAGGGAGAGTGTCAGTTTCTTTCACTGTGCAAGTCCTTGTTTCCAGGGACAGGGAAGGACAGTGAGTGAATTCTCCTTGTGCTATAGTGTGCTTAAAAAAAACATTTTTTCTAGGGACAGAAAACTCTAGGTAGGGAGAGTGTCAGTTTCTTTCACTGTGCAAGTCCTTGTTTCCAGGGACAGGGAAGGACAGTGAGTGAATTCTCCTTGTGCTATAGTGTGCTTAAAAAAACATTTTTTCTAGGGACAGAAAACTCTAGGTAGGGAGAGTGTCAGTTTCTTTCACTGTGCAAGTCCTTGTTTCCAGGGACAGGGAAGGACAGTGAGTGAATTCTCCTTGTGCTATAGTGTGCTTAAAAAAAACATTTTTTCTAGGGACAGAAAACTCTAGGTAGGGAGAGTGTCAGTTTCTTTCACTGTGCAAGTCCTTGTTTCCAGGGACAGGGAAGGACAGTGAGTGAATTCTCCTTGTGCTATAGTGTGCTTAAAAAAAACATTTTTTCTAGGGACAGAAAACTCTAGGTAGGGAGAGTGTCAGTTTCTTTCACTGTGCAAGTCCTTGTTTCCAGGGACAGGGAAGGACAGTGAGTGAATTCTCCTTGTGCTATAGTGTGCTTAAAAAAAAACATTTTTTCTAGGGACAGAAAACTCTAGGTAGGGAGAGTGTCAGTTTCTTTCACTGTGCAAGTCCTTGTTTCCAGGGACAGGGAAGGACAGTGAGTGAATTCTCCTTGTGCTATAGTGTGCTTAAAAAAAAACATTTTTTCTAGGGACAGAAAACTCTAGGTAGGGAGAGTGTCAGTTTCTTTCACTGTGCAAGTCCTTGTTTCCAGGGACAGGGAAGGACAGTGAGTGAATTCTCCTTGTGCTATAGTGTGCTTAAAAAAAACATTTTTTCTAGGGACAGAAAACTCTAGGTAGAGAGAGTGTCAGTTTCTTTCACTGTGCAAGTCCTTGTTTCCAGGGACAGGGAAGGACAGTGAGTGAATTCTCCTTGTGCTCTAGTGTGCTTAAAAAAACATTTTTTCTAGGGACAGAAAACTCTAGGTAGGGAGAGTGTCAGTTTATTTCATTGTGCAAGTCCTTGTTTCCAGGGACAGGGAAGGACAGTGAGTGAATTCTCCTTGTGCTATAGTGTGCTTAAAAAAAACATTTTTTCTAGGGACAGAAAACTCTAGGTAGGGAGAGTGTCAGTTTCTTTCACTGTGCAAGTCCTTGTTTCCAGGGACAGGGAAGGACAGTGAGTGAATTCTCCTTGTGCTATAGTGTGCTTAAAAAAAACATTTTTTCTAGGGACAGAAAACTCTAGGTAGGGAGAGTGTCAGTTTCTTTCACTGTGCAAGTCCTTGTTTCCAGGGACAGGGAAGGACAGTGAGTGAATTCTCCTTGTGCTATAGTGTGCTTAAAAAAATTTTTTTTCTAGGGACAGAAAACTCTAGGTAGGGAGAGTGTCAGTTTCTTTCACTGTGCAAGTCCTTGTTTCCAGGGACAGGGAAGGACAGTGAGTGAATTCTCCTTGTGCTATAGTGTGCTTAAAAAAAAACATTTTTTCTAGGGACAGAAAACTCTAGGTAGGGAGAGTGTCAGTTTCTTTCACTGTGCAAGTCCTTGTTTCCAGGGACAGGGAAGGACAGTGAGTGAATTCTCCTTGTGCTCTAGTGTGCTTAAAAAAAACATTTTTTCTAGGGACAGAAAACTCTAGGTAGGGAGAGTGTCAGTTTCTTTCACTGTGCAAGTCCTTGTTTCCAGGGACAGGGAAGGACAGTGAGTGAATTCTCCTTGTGCTATAGTGTGCTTAAAAAAAACATTTTTTCTAGGGACAGAAAACTCTAGGTAGGGAGAGTGTCAGTTTCTTTCACTGTGCAAGTCCTTGTTTCCAGGGACAGGGAAGGACAGTGAGTGAATTCTCCTTGTGCTCTAGTGTGCTTAAAAAAAACATTTTTTCTAGGGACAGAAAACTCTAGGTAGGGAGAGTGTCAGTTTCTTTCACTGTGCAAGTCCTTGTTTCCAGGGACAGGGAAGGACAGTGAGTGAATTCTCCTTGTGCTATAGTGTGCTTAAAAAAAACATTTTTTCTAGGGACAGAAAACTCTAGGTAGGGAGAGTGTCAGTTTCTTTCACTGTGCAAGTCCTTGTTTCCAGGGACAGGGAAGGACAGTGAGTGAATTCTCCTTGTGCTATAGTGTGCTTAAAAAAAACATTTTTTCTAGGGACAGAAAACTCTAGGTAGGGAGAGTGTCAGTTTCTTTCACTGTGCAAGTCCTTGTTTCCAGGGACAGGGAAGGACAGTGAGTGAATTCTCCTTGTGCTATAGTGTGCTTAAAAAAAACATTTTTTCTAGGGACAGAAAACTCTAGGTAGGGAGAGTGTCAGTTTCTTTCACTGTGCAAGTCCTTGTTTCCAGGGACAGGGAAGGACAGTGAGTGAATTCTCCTTGTGCTATAGTGTGCTTAAAAAAAACATTTTTTCTAGGGACAGAAAACTCTAGGTAGGGAGAGTGCCAGTTTCTTTCACTGTGCAAGTCCTTGTTTCCAGGGACAGGGAAGGACAGTGAGTGAATTCTCCTTGTGCTATAGTGTGCTTAAAAAAAACATTTTTTCTAGGGACAGAAAACTCTAGGTAGGGAGAGTGTCAGTTTCTTTCACTGTGCAAGTCCTTGTTTCCAGGGACAGGGAAGGACAGTGAGTGAATTCTCCTTGTGCTATAGTGTGCTTAAAAAAAACATTTTTTCTAGGGACAGAAAACTCTAGGTAGGGAGAGTGTCAGTTTCTTTCACTGTGCAAGTCCTTGTTTCCAGGGACAGGGAAGGACAGTGAGTGAATTCTCCTTGTGCTCTAGTGTGCTTAAAAAAAACATTTTTTCTAGGGACAGAAAACTCTAGGTAGGGAGAGTGTCAGTTTCTTTCACTGTGCAAGTCCTTGTTTCCAGGGACAGGGAAGGACAGTGAGTGAATTCTCCTTGTGCTATAGTGTGCTTAAAAAAAACATTTTTTCTAGGGACAGAAAACTCTAGGTAGGGAGAGTGTCAGTTTCTTTCACTGTGCAAGTCCTTGTTTCCAGGGACAGGGAAGGACAGTGAGTGAATTCTCCTTGTGCTATAGTGTGCTTAAAAAAAACATTTTTTATAGGGACAGAAAACTCTAGGTAGGGAGAGTGTCAGTTTCTTTCACTGTGCAAGTCCTTGTTTCCAGGGACAGGGAAGGACAGTGAGTGAATTCTCCTTGTGCTCTAGTGTGCTTAAAAAAAACATTTTTTCTAGGGACAGAAAACTCTAGGTAGGGAGAGTGTCAGTTTCTTTCACTGTGCGAGTCCTTGTTTCTAGGGACAAAGAAGGAAAGTGAGGGGAATTCTCCTTGTGCTATAGTGTGCTAAAGCATTCCTCATCAACCATCTTTGAAATCCTTGATTTTTGGACAGTCAGTGAAATTGTCGTTGTGCTATTCTGTGCAAAAGCAATCATCCTCAACCATATTTAGAAATCCTTAAGTAAAGGGACAGAGAAGGACACCTGAAGGTAGCCCTTATTGCTTTTTTCCCATCTCCCTGCAGGCCATCTATTAGAATGTCTGGAAGGCAAACAAGGAGAGGCAGACAGTCAGGAGGCAATAAAAGAGGGCAAGCAGGCTCTGTGTCTGGGGGCAACAGTGCTGGTCGTGGACGCGGTGCATTGTCATCAGCACATGGCCATGGGACACGCTTGTCCTTCTTTTCGGCAGCTGGACATGTTGAGCCACATCATGCCGAAGACTTGGTAGAGTAGATGACCAAGCCCTCCTCCTCCTCCTCATCCTCTCTCACCCAGGCTCAGGGTACTGGCAAAGCAGCTGCCAAAGCGTCCTCTTCCCTGTTATCAATGTCAGACTCATCATCAGTCACTCCTTCCCTAGACCCACCATGTCCTCCTCCTGAGGAGTCCCCCGAACTGTTTGAGCACAGTGTTGGGTACATGCTCCAGGAGGATGCCCAGCGTTTCGAAGGGTCTGATGATGAAACCCAGCTACAGGAAGGCAGTAGGGTGAGAGCAGACAGAGGGGATGCTCAAGAAGGACACCAATCTGGCAGTCATGTTCCAGCAGCTGCAGCATACTGCCAGATTGGCTCCAGTGATGAGGAGGGAGGGGATGATGAGGTCACTGACTCCACGTGGGTGCCTAATAGGAGAGAGGAGGAGGAGGATGAGGAGGAGGCACATCTCCAACGAGGCAGGATGCCCTTTGGTGGCCAGCGTAAGGGCAGTACACCGACGGAATCACACCGCAGAGCTCCGCCTGTGCAGGGCGCTGCCTCTGCCCGTCATTCAAAAAGTTCCTTGGTGTGGGCCTTTTTTGAGGCTAGTGCATCAGATCGCACAGCTGCTGTTTGCAACATATGTCTCAAGCGTATATCGCGTGGCCAAAACATCAGCCGCTTGGGTACCACATGCCTGACCAGACATATGTTGACCTGCCATGCAGCTCGTTGGCAAGCCTACCTCAAAGACCCACACCAAAGAACAAAGCGGACCTCTCCTTGCACCGCATCAGCTGGGATCTCCAACCCCACTATAACTTCAGTCCTCTCTGAAACATGCACTGAGAGGAATGAAGGTGTAGAATTAGGTGTGTCACAGCCAAGTACTTGCGGCCACTCTGCTAGCAGTACACCGACGTCCGATTCTAGCAGGCAAATTTCCCTGCCCCAGCTGCTGGACCGTCGAAAGAAGTTCACTCCCAGCCATCCACATGCCCAGCGGTTGAATGCTAGCTTGGCTAAATTGCTAGCGCTTCAACTGCTGCCTTTTCAGTTGGTAGACTCGGCCCCCTTCCGTGAGTTTGTGCAATGTGCGGTTCCTCAGTGGCAGGTTCCCAAACGCCACTTTTTCTCACGGAAGGCTATTCCGGCTCTCTACCGGCATGTGGAAGGCAATGTCTTGGCCTCGCTGGACAGGGCGGTCAGCGGTAAGGTGCATATTACCGCTGACTCATGGTCCAGCAGGCATGGACAGGGATGTTACCTTTCTTTCACGGCCCATTGGGTCACTCTTTTGGCAGCTGGGAAGGATGCAGGACAAGGTGCAGTAGTGTTGGAGGTTGTCCCACCGCCACGACTCCAAAATGCTACTACTGGTTGTGACACACCTCTCTCCTCCACCCCCTCCTCTTCTTCTTCCTCCATGGCCTCTTCCTGTGGTTTGTCCTATGAACCAGCGGTGCTCCGTAGCCGTTCACGGGGCTACGCAAGTACGCAGGCAAAAAGATGCCATGCCGTGCTTGCGCTGGTGTGTTTGGGGGACAGAAGCCACACTGGGGCAGAGGTCCTGTCTGCTCTGCAGGGCCAGGCCGAGAGGTGGTTGACGCCACGCCAGCTTAAGCCAGGAATGGTGGTTTGCGACAATGGCACCAACCTCCTCTCCGCCCTTCGACAGGGACAACTGACCCATGTGCCCTGTGTGGCTCACGTCCTTAACCTGGTGGTGCAGCGTTTCTTGGGCAGGTACCCGGGCTTACAGGATGTCCTGAGGCAGGCCAGGAAAGTCTGTGTGCATTTCCGCAGATCTTATAATGCCAGTGCTCGCCTGGCTGAGCTGCAAAAGGAGTTGAACCTGCCCAAGAACCGCCTTATATGTGACATGCCCACCAGGTGGAACTCAACGTTGGCCATGCTGCAGCGGCTGCACACGCAGCAGAGGGTCATCAATGAGTACCTGTGCGACTACGGCACCAGGACAGGGTCAGGGGAGCTTGGTTTTTTTTCTCCACGCCAGTGGGGCATGATCAGGGATGCATGCACTGTCCTGGCACCATTTGAGGAGGCCACGAGGATGGTGAGCAGTGACAGTGCATGCATCAGTGACACTGTACCTCTTGTCCACCTGTTGGAGCACACGCTGCGTGGAATAATGGACAGGGCACTTGAGGCAGAACAGAGGCAGGAAGAGGAGGACTTCCTTGCCTCTCAAGGCCCCCTTTACCCAGACAGTGTTCCTTCTGTCCCACCCATCGCACAGGAAGAGGAAGAGGAGGAGGAGGAGGAGGAGGAGGAGGATTGTGTCAGCATGGAGGTGGAGGCTGGCACTCAGCATCATCAGCAGCAGTCTTTTAGGGATGATTTACAGTCCCAAGAAACCAGTGGACTTGTACGTGGCTGGGAGGAGGTGGCTGCGGATCATGTCGTCCTTAGTGACCCAGAGGACTCCGGAGCGAATGCCTCAGCAAACCTACGCTGCATGGCCTCCCTGATCCTGCAAAGTCTGCGGAAGGATCCTCGTATTCTTCGGATCAAGGAGAGGGACCATTACTGGCTGGCCACTCTCCTTGATCCACGGTACAAGGGTAAGGTTGCGGACCTTATGTTACCTTCGCAGAGGGAGCAGAGGATGAGACAACTCCGGGAGGCCTTGCAGAAAGGTCTGTGCAACGCGTTCCCAGAGACTGGGAGGTTACAAACTCCTGGTCCTGGACAACGAGTTGCTGAGGCTTCGGCCAGTCAAAGAAGGAGCGGTGGGGAAGGTGGCCGTCTGACCGATGCGTTCAGACAATTCTTTAGTCCGCAGCCCCAAAGTATGATCGGTTCCAGCAACCATCGCCAGCGTCTGATAAACATGGTGCAGGAATATCTAGGGGCAAGGTCAGACTTGGACACCTTCCCCACCGAAAATCCTCTGGCTTACTGGGTCTTGAGGATGGATCACTGGCCAGAGCTTGCACAGTATGCAATTGAGCTACTGGCCTGTCCTGCATCCAGCGTTCTTTCGGAACGCACATTCAGTGCTGCTGGAGGATTTGTCACGGATCACAGGGTGCGCCTGTCCACCGACTCGGTTGATCGACTGACTTTCATCAAGATGAACCAGTCTTGGATCACCACCAGCTACCACAAACCTGATGCTGATATAACAGACTAATTGATTTTAACATGTCACATCCCTTCAAGACTGATGCTGATGCTGAGTGCCTGTGCTGTTATGTTGACTGGCTATCCTCCTCCTCCGAGTCCTCAATGATACGATTGATGATGATAGCTTGGAAGATCATTTTTGTTTATGGGTGCCGCCACCAGTGGCTAAGGCCCAATTTTTCAGCCCCTGTTTTACAGGGGCGTGTAATTACAATTTTTTTAGCAATAATTTGCCATAGGGCTCATTGCTGTGCTCCAAGTACAGTATCTGTGAGGGGTTGGAGTGTTGTGGCACCAGTGCCTAAGGCCCAATTTTTCAGCCCCTGTTTAACAGGGGCGTGTCATTACAATTTTTGAAGCAATACTTTGCAACAGGGCTCATTGCTGTGCTCCAAGTAACGTATCTGTGAGGGGTTGTAGTGTTGTGCCACCAGTGCCTAAGGCCCAATTTTTCAGCCCCTGTTCAACAGGGGCATGCAATTACAATTCTTGATCTAATAATTCACAGCAGGGCCCATTGCTGCACCCACCAAGAGTAACTCTGAGGGCTTACAGTGTTGTGGCAACGCCACCACCACCACCACCACCACGAAAGGCCCAATTTTTCAGCCCCTGTTCAAAAGGGGCATGTAATTACAATTCTTGATCTAATAATTCACAGCAGGGCCCATTCCTGCACCCACCAAGAGTAACTCTGAGGGCTTACAGTGTTGTGGCAACACCACCACCACCACCACCACCACGAAAGGCCCAATTTTTCAGCCCCTGTTCAACAGGGGCATGCAATTACAATTCTTGATCTAATAATTCACAGCAGGGCCCATTGCTGCACCCACCAAGAGTAACTGTCAGGGCTTACAGTTTTGTGGCACCAGCACCACCATCAAAGGCCCAATTTTTACTACCACTGTTCAACAATTATATGTAATTAAAATTCCTGATATAATAGTTGACAGCAGGGCGTTCCAGCACCAACCAAGAGTAACTGTGAGTGCTTACAGTGTTGTGCCAACACCAACAACTAAGGGGCCTATTTCTGCAGAGTATATACGGCAGGTCCCTACTTTCAAACATCCAACTTACAAACGACTCCTACTTGCAAACGCAAGAAGACAACAGGAAGTGAGAGGAAATCTACCACTAGGAAGGAAAATTCTCTCCTGTAAGAATAAATATGGGAGAAAGGTGTCTCCTCTGTACTGATGCTTTATCAGCAATCCTTGTTTCAAGAAAAACACCACATTTCAAAAACAGTTGTCATTGGGACGGAAAGTGAGGTGAAATGTTCTGAACAGGGGCACAGACAGCAAAACAAATGTTACAGGGGTGATAACCCTTACCTATGTTTTCCAAAAAGTTTAAAAATAGATTTTTGGGCTGGAGCTACACTTCAACAATGTACCTGTTCAAAATTACAAACAGATTCTACATAAGAACAAACCTACAGTCCCTGTCTTGTATGCACCGCCTGTATACGGCTGTTCAGAGTATATAGGGCCTTTTTTATTTTATGTGCGGGGTTCCCCTTAATATCCATACAAGACCCAAAGGGGCTGGTAATGGGCTGGGGTAGGGGGGGGGGGTCATGGGGTAGCTATGCCATTTTTCTTAAAGATTTTCATCCATATTACCGGGACCAGACATTACATTAAAGCCGCAAGCAGTTTTAAATGGCTTTTTTTTCCTTTAGAAGTGTCATTTTGTGCAGGGACAGTTCTAAACACGGGAAACACGTGGCACTTCACAGGCATACTTTAGACACCCCCCAGGTACGATATTTAAAGGAATATTTGACTTTTTTTTTTTCACTTTATGCATCATTAAAATGACTGCTCCCGAAAAACGACCGTTTTTAAAACTTCTTTTTGCATTGATACATGTCCCCTGGTGCAGAACCCGGGTTCCCAAACCCTTTTTAGGACAATAACATGCATAATAGTCGTTATAATTAGCACTTTAGAATTCGAACGTTCGCATCCATTGTATTTAATAGGGTTCTAATGTTCGTACGAACTTTCGGTCCGTTCGCGGGTTCTGGTGCGAACCGAACCCGGGGGTGTTCGGCTCATCACTACTCTTCACTATCTGTCATGCTCAGAATCTCGTAGGCCTCTTTACTAGTGTACCTTCGTCTTGCCATTTTGGGCTCTAAATTTAGGGGTACACTAGTAAGATTCACAGGAAAAAAAGCACCTGACTGTCGTCAGCAAATATATCAAACGCTACAAAAAAACTGTTAGCGATCGCAGGGATCAGGCCTGTCTCTGCGAACGCTGCAGTTATGTGTGTTGTGTTTGGTAAGTGACAGTGATCGATCGATACTGCACTTGGGTGGGCTGGGCTGGGCTGGGCGGAGGGGCTAAACGCAGGCGCTAGCAGGTATCTGGGCTGATCCCGCTAACACTGCGTTTTTGGGAACCCTAAACCGCTGGGGATGCTAGTATAGATCTGATCAGATACTATACCACTAAGGGGGGTGTATGCTTTGCGCGTGGGTGTTAGCATTACTGGCACTAACCTAACACTGCCTGGGGCGACGCAGACCCTCTCTGGCGCTAAAACCTAATTGATCTCACCCGCCGGGCCATCAGGGGGGTTAAACCTTTATTGGGTTATATACGGCGGGTGCCCTGATGCTATAAAAAGCAAACTAATCAACCAGCGTCACCCGTAACCTTTATATGGTGATCACTGGTGAAAGGGTTAACTAGGGGCAATCAGGGGGTTAAAACCTTTATTAGGTTAAATATGGGGGCACCCGACGCTATATAAAAACCTGACGGGTAACCTAAATAACTAAATAACTTACTGGCTAACCAGTGACACCAGTGACGCTTATACGGCAATCACTGGTGAAAGGGTTAACTCTAGGGGCAATCAGGGGGTTAAAATAATATATGGGGGTACCTGACACTAATAAAAACCTGCGGCGAACCTAAAAAAAATAACTGCCTATCTAAAACACCAGCGACACGAAAACAGCGATCGGAAAAACAATCGCTTAGTGACGCTGAAGTTAGGGGGTGAAAGGGTTATCTGGGGGGTGATCAAGGGGTTAAACCTTTATTAGGGGGGGGTTAGGGGGCTACCCTGGACCTAAAGGGGCCTAATCCTAACTGCCCTGCAACTTTTTACAATCACAGATGACACTAAATGCAGTGATCAATAAAATAAATGATCACTGCAATCAGTGACACTGTGATTGGGGGCTTTGGGGTGACCTGGGGGGTGATCTGGGGGTGACTGGGGGGTGATTTATGTGCCTATGTGTACCTACGTGTCAGTGGACTGTTGGAGCACTAACCTCTGTCTTCTCTCCTCGGCGCCGGGAACGAAAAGACCGCGGCGAGGGAGATGACATCACTTCCTCCAGCCTGTGTTTACATCACATGGCGGAGGAAGCATTTTCATTGGCCGGGAGCGATCGCGAGGGGGGGGGGCGGAATCGAGCGGCCGCCCCCTCATGCCTGATCGCTCCCGAACACTTAACGGCCGCTCACTGCAGTGAAGGGGGGTCCGGATGGACCCCCCAACTGCACAAAGGCGATCACGTAGATCTACGTGATTCTGCCTGTCGGTGCCATTCTGCCGACGTAAATCGGCGGTGGGCGGTCGTTAAGTGGTTAAAAGTTGTGAAAAAAAAAGTTTTTCTTAGTCTCTGTTATAACATTTTCTAAATGAGTAATTTTTCTCCTTCACGGATGTGCGCTGATGAGGCTGCACTGATGGGCACTGATAGGTAGCACTGATAGGCTGCACTGATGGGCACTGATATTCTGCACTGATGGGCACTGAGGCGGCATTGATGGCAATGAAGTGGTTCTAAAGTCTAACAGATTTTTTTACCTTAATGCATACATTAAGATAACTAATAACAGTTACCCCCACCCACCCACCGAAACGTCTAAGTTCTGTCAGCGATCCAGCACTGTCCTGGCTGCAGCTTCTCTCCCTTCACTTCCTGGTATCACAGGAGACACAGGCAGCAGTGGCAGCCATAGGCTTCTGCTACTGTCAGTCTAATCCTGTGAGGAGGGTGTGGGGGGCATGGCTGAGCCAAACTGTTTCTGTCTATGGACACACACAGCCCGGCCCCTGGGTAAGTGAAAAAGATCTTATACGTTTTTTATTTTTTATTGGAAGTGGGTGTAGGGGGGGGGGGGGTGGAGGGAGAAGGGAGTGCCTAACATTTGAGAATAGTGCTTCAGTGGAATACAAAGGGGGAGATTTACTAAAACTGGTGCACACAGAATCTGGTGCAGCTGTGCACGGCAACCAATCAGCTTCTAACGTCAGTTTGTTCAATTAGGTATTGGCAATAAAACATAGAAGCTGATCGGTTACTATGCACAAACTCTCTATAAGCAGGGGTGGACTGGGCCGGGGGGCTGAGATGCATTTTCCCCCTGGGCTGCTCTCATATGCTCTACAAAGGCCGTTGTGTCGCCAGCTCAGAACCGCACATGCACAGTTTTTGAGCTGGCCGAGTGCGGCATCTCCGTCCAGTACTGTGAGCCAGCGATGTCTCAGGGCTGACAGTCTGTGTTACAGAGCACAGCACAGCTCCGCCCAGCCCCTCCCTCCTCCACACAAATGGCTGGCAGAGGCTGGACCTGCTCTCTCTTTCCCCGCCCCCACACCCCGGGCAGCCCGAGGATGTGTGAGGATGTGTGGGCAGGAAAGTTCAATCTGAGCAGTCGGCTTGAATACAGTGAGTCTCCTGGAGGCTGGGACTGTCCAAGTAAGTGAGCTCCTCCTCTCTCCCTCTCTCTCTCTGCAGTTAAAGATTTTTTTTTTCCCTAGCAGCCTGTGACAGTACCTAGCTTGCCCTAGGTGTTATGATGTGGGCTCACACTGGCATTTTGCGGTTTGTCTGCAGTTCTGTGGTGTACTGGCAGTCTTCCTGCATGTTGCCTCTATTCCCATAGAGGTTACACATTTTTACTGTATGTAGTGAAAGTGCACAAAACGTCCTGCATGCTGCATCTTTGATGCACTTCCAGAAAATGCAGCAAAAATGTACAACCTAAAAGAAGTCTGAGGCCTCGTACACACGACCGATTTTCTCAGCAAGAACCAGCAAGAAACTTGCTGGCAGAGAGGTCTTGCCGAGTAAATCGGTCGTGTGTACGCGGCTATCGGGTTTCTCGTCGAGAAAACCGACAAGAAACCTCGACAAGAAAATAGAGAACCTGCTCTCTATTTTCTCGTCGAGATTCTCCTCGGCATGTTTCTCGACGAGAAAAGTGAGTGTGTGTACACTTACCTGTCCTCCCGGAAGCCCGCGCATGTTCGAAATGAATTTGACGCATGCGCGGTAGCTTCCTAGGCATACGTAGGGTATACCAAGATGGCGGCGACGGCACCGAATGTGACGAGCGCATGCTCGTCGTAGTCGATGACGTCACCGCTTACGCTCCATTCAAAGAACCGCGGGTTCTTTGAAACGAGCGTGTGTACAGTCGGCCGGGACAAGTTTCTTGTCCAAGAATCTCGTCGAAAAAAACGACATGTTTTTTTCAACGAGAATCTCGGCCGTGTGTACGAGGCCTGAGGGACTATGACTGTGGAAAACTGCCAGTACACCAGTGTGAGCCCAAAGGCTTGTATTCACATGCAGCAGGCACTGCCACTCCACTGAAAAGTGACAGGCAGAGGAGGTGATATCACATTTCATCTCTGCCTGTTTTAACCCCCTAAATGCCAATACCTCCAAGTAATGGCACAGTTCACTTTTATTGTTTGCACATCTAATACCTAAAGAGTTCTGAAAATAAGGTGGAGTTCAAAGTGAATTTCTACACCTAAGTGGAGCCCCCCTTTCAGAAGATTTGAGGATATTATTAAACCCAGAGACTGAAGAACTTAAGACCCCTTTCACACTGAGCCACCCATAGCGTCGGCGGTAAAACTTCGCTATTTTTACCACCGATGCTATGGGCGGATTTGCAGCACATTTCGGCCGCTAGCGGGGGGCGATTTTACCCCCCGCTAGCGGCCGAGAAAGGGTTAAAACCGCCCGCAATGCGCTGCTGCAGCAGCGCATTGCCAGCGGTATAGCTGCGCTGTCCCATTGATTTCAATGGGCAGGAGCAGTGGAGGAGCGGTAAACATACCGCTCCTTCACCCCTCCAAAGATACGGCTAGCAGGACTTTTTTTCCCGTACTGCTAGCGCAACGCTCCAGTGTGAAAGCCCTCGGGCTTTCACACTGGAGACAATGGAGCAGCTGTTTTAGGGCGGATTGCAGGCGCTATTTTTAACGCTATAGCGCCTAGACATGTGCATTCGTTTTCGTCCGAATGCATTTTCCTCCGAATTTCAGGTATTTTTGTTTTAAAAAACGAAAGCGCAGAATCCGAAAACCGAAAGATCCGACATAAACATATACTTTATTTTCGTTTTCGTTGCAACAACAGTTCGATATAGATACTGTAGGCGATTCGACATGACGCTGACAATAACAATCTGTGTCTATCGAACCTGTGGTCGAATGTGCCTAACCTTAACTCTATTAGTCCAAGATTATTCTACATAGAGAGAAAAAAAATTGACATAGAGAGAAAAGATTCAACATAGAGAGAAAATGTTCGACATAGAGAGAAAAGATTCAACATAGAGAGAAAAGATCGCTGCTGGAATTGGGTGGGGGAAGTAAAATAAAAATAATGATGATGATGAATGTTATTGGCTGATTGTAACCAAAGAGGAGGAGCAGTAAAATAGCTAGAACTAACTTGACATTTCAACATGAACGATGAAGATTCGACAAAGCATCGAAAAACATACAAAAGTTGAATCTGTCATTGAAGGCTTATGGTGTCTGACAAAAGTTATAAGAAGATTCGACGGAGCAGCTAAACTGTACGACGCTGCAATCGTACATTTCCGGTCAAATGCATCCGCCCATAGGCTATAGAAAAATTCTAATGTTGGTTAACTAGTAATAATAATTAATAAATATAATTATTACTAGTCATATAACATTAGAATTCTACTATAGCTAGCTTGTAGGCGAAACATTTGACCGGAAATGTACGATTGCGGCGTCGTACAGTTTCGCTGCTCCGTCTAATCTTTTTTGAACATTCGACAGACACCATAAGCCTTCAATGACAGATTCGAACTTAATTAATTCAGATTTTCGGACGAATGCAATTTCTAAAGAAAAACAAAATAAATAAAAACGAATTTCGGGAATAACTAAATAAATGTATGTTTCAGTGTGAAAGGGGTCTAAGCCACCATAGACAGATTTAATTTTCTGCTGAACCAGCAGAATTTCGATCTATCTATGTGCAGAATGTGTTGTACAGAATTCTATCAACTGACTTCAGTACAGCCAGCGTTTCTTTCTTTTTTTTTTGGCGATCACCGCTGGCATATAGCTATAGCTGCCAGCAGTGATCATTGTATTCTGATGGCTGGAAAACTTTCACCCCCACAGAGAGTGACCCCTTCACATTGCCCCCACAGAGAGTGACCCCTTCGCACTGCCCCCACAGAGAGTGAATCCTTCGCTCTGCCCCCACAGAGAGTGACCCCTTCGCACTGCCCCCACAGAGTGTGACCCCTTCGCACTGCCCCCACAGAGAGTGACCGCTTCGCACTGCCCCCACAGAGAGTGACTGCTTTGCACTGCGGGCAATGTGGAGCAATCTCTCTCTCTGTGCAGGCAATGTCAAGCGGTCTCTCTCTGTGCAGGCAGTGTCAAATGGTCTCTCTCTCTGTGCAGGCAGTGTCAAGTGGGATCTCTCTCTCTCTGTGCAGGCAGTGTCAAATGGTATCTCTCTCTCTCTCTGCAGGCAGTGTCAAGTGGTCTCTCTCTCTCTGTACAGGCAGTGCCAAGTGGCCTCTCTCTCTCTGTGCAGGCAGTGTCAAGTGGTTTCTCTCTCTCTCTGTGTGTGCAGGCAGTGTCAAATGGTCTCTCTTTCTGTGAAGGCAGTGTCAAGCGGTCTCTCTCTCTTTCTCTCTGTGCAGGCAGTGTCAAATGGTCTCTCTCTCTCTGGGGCAAAATGGAGCAGTCTCCCTCTCTCTCTCTCTCTCTCTGTGCAGGGAATGTGGTGTAGATGGATGGTGAGCTGATTCAGTGGTTCAATGGGCCACTTGACTGGACTTGCCCTCCCAGGCCTAAGGCTGCCAGCCCTCCCCTGTCTATAAGATTTAATGGATAGCGTGCATGGTCCTGGCTGGATGATGTTTGACAACTGGCTCATCCAAGCTGCACAGCCAACATTTGACAGGATCTGGGATATGTTAGTATAAAATTAGAAGGGCGGCTAGGGAAGGGGGTCCCACAGAATATAGTATAACCGTATCAAAGTCTGTACTGTAAAACTACATTAATAAGTACAATATTCTTCTGGTTTGTAGTTACTGTAACAAGTTAATATTTCTGATTTATGTAAATTATCATGATGAAAAATAATTTGCGTATTTATAAAAACTTCAAAGGTAGCTGACAAAGACAAAGCTGTACTAGAAGAATATTTTCAGAATAATTAAAATTGCAAAGCAAGTCCCTTTTTTTTAATAAGACAAAAATGTGGTTACTATGGTATTTTAGAAGTAAGTATGTGCTTCTAAAATTTCCCAGTTCAGAGATACACATGAAAAAAACAGCATATAAAATTAAATGTAGCCTCTTTCTATAAATACCATCAGAAATGGAACGTTACTCAAACCTGACATTTCCTCTGTACATGAGATCACAGGGATCCGAATCACAGGCCAGTAATGCTGACCATAAAAATTTCTATTTTAGCTCTAGGGTTTTAAATTTATGCCACAGTTATGGGTACCTATCATTTTATTAAAAAGCTGAACTCCAGACAAGCAGTTAAATACACAGTTGACATACTTATATGTGACCTGGCTTATCTGCCAAAAGATATATAATTCTGCTTTGCCAATATTGTAATCCAATCACTTTTGCCAGAAAAAATTGTCAGGTTGGGGGTCTCACCTTGGTTATCTAAAGCATTGTGGCCAAAATACGGTCATAGTTAGTGCTTTAGCTAACCCTAAATGCTATATACATTGCACACGGTCCTTGTACCTATGCAATAAACCTTGTTTGATTTTTCACAAAGGAGGGCCATTTTCCTGTGCCTTAACAAACTGAAATATATTTAAAACTGAGCAATAAACATTCTTTTCTGCAAACTGAATATAGACAAATAACACTTTCACTTATGGGCAGTAACCTATGCCAAAAAGCAACAGTGGCAACTGCTTAGATCAGTTTGAAACTAGAAAAAAAAGGCCACAGCCACCACCAAGACCAAGACCAAGAAGGCATTTCCTACAGTATGTATTTAATGTGATTGTTTATGATTTAAGTGTAGTTTTAAATTTAGTGGTAAAGGGTTAGATGTCATGGGCACTGGCATGGGGGACATGCAATGTATGAATGCAAAATAACTAATTTTAAAAACCATACAGTGAAAAAAGGGTCCTTATTTTTTATGTGACTTTGAGCCTGGGTTCACACTATAGCGATGCAGGAACCAGCGCGATTCCAGTGCCGGTTCCCACATCGCATCTCTCCCACAGGCAGTTCAAACTGCCCTCTGCGAACCGCTGAGGGTGTCAATACAATGTTAATGACACCCTCAGATCGGTTCACAGATAGCAGTGGAAACTGTGGATTCGGACAGAAATCAAATCACATGGGTCTGAACACCCATGCCCTCCGATTCCAGTGCGAGAAAAAAAAAGTCCCTGCACCTTTTTTATGCGAATCCAATGCGAGTTCAGCCATACAACTGTATGGCTGAACTCGCATTGCACAGACATCGCATGTGATCGGCACAGCAGTGCGGGTGCGAATCACATGCAATGTCTGTGTTCACTATAGTGTGAACCCTGGCTCAGGGTAGCATGGGAAAAACATGAATCCTTTCAATTACCTGCTTGGGAGTTGCTGTTAAACTATATGTCATGTTACAGAACAGTATAATTCTCAACCGACAATGTCAGTGACATTGTTTTCTGCCATTACATATAGATTTTTTACTTTGATATTATTGCTTGACGTTTATTAAAGCAGCACCAACTCAATCTGATTCAATGCAACTTAAAAAAATACTTTTTGAGGTAGTTTTGACTCCAACACCTGATTTTTTATCCAGTGGTAATAGACCTGAACTGGTCAGTGTAAGTAGAGAAAAAACAGAGGAGGTGCCCCAGGGACTTTATGGGCCAAAAACAAGAACCAGATAAGAGTAAAGAGTATGTATAAAAAAGTATTACAAGTTTATTACAAAAGACATATCAATACATGAAAAAATTAGTGTAAGTAGCAGCTGCGACAGATCTAGAAGGTATTGGAAAGTGAATTCTAAAAAAATAAGGCTGAAGTCCCCAACTTCATACTATTTGGCCAGAGGCCAAACAGTTTCAGAGTAGAGTATGTGAGCTTATAGGAGCTAAAATATTTTCTTTGGAATATAAATAAGATGGGGGAAACTTTATTGCTTTTATGATATACAGTTTCACATCTACATTTAAAAGCGATATTGGTCTGTAACTACTTGTGTAGGGTCTATATCCTCTTTATGTTGTATGTGGGCTTCTAAAAGTTGATGTGAATGTGCCAGCATTTCAGAGTGAGAGTAGAATTCTGTAGTTAACCAAGGGGCCAAATTATATTCCAAACATTTATAATATTGCCCCATGAGGCCAGAAAGGCCTGGGACCTTGATAGGTTTAATCAGTTTCAAAGCAAGAGTGAATTCTTCAGTGGAAATAGGTTGTTCCAAATTCAAGATATCTTGCTCCAAGATGGTAGAGGGGCTATCAAGAAACAGGTACGTCTGGATCTGTTGCAGTAGAATTGAGGCAGGTTTTATCATTAAACAAAACTTTGGCTATATTCTCTCAGAGACCATAGCACATAATATTCTACAGTCGCTGCATGGCACCTAAACAGCTTGACAAGCTCTAACTTACCAGGGAGAGACAAGGCAAGTTCTATTATAAAATACAAGTTAGAGAGTATTCTTTCAGAGGCAATAGTCACAAATATTAAACATTTGCTGGAGAGTATGTAAGCAACTTGACCAGGCCACAATGTAAGAGGGAGATGAGGCAATATTTATCTTAAAATAAACCTTACAGATTATTACAATGCAACTATTCAGAGAAAATAAGGACAGTTGGGAAACACAATACAGCACTTTGAACATTAGGAGGGTTAGTGATTTGCCTATCACAATAAAGGACCATTAGAAAGACCATGTCTGAGGAGCAGGGACAATCACGACTTTTAAAGCAATAGTAAAGATTTGCATGTACAAGAAACTGCAGATACTGCTAGATCCTCAGATCATTTTGAAATATGATTTGCACTGTATGCAGACTTAGCCTACATATGAATTTGTTTTATGCTTTGAATTGGAACTAAACTGTATCTGAACACCATAACACTTTTTTGTAAATTTTTTAATACTCAAAGCAAACTCTGCTATCCATTCATATATCCATGCTTTATTTTGTTGATAAATTACATTGAAAAAACAAACAAAAAAGAGTAAGGACAGATGATTCATGCAGCATTTACTTCCTGGGATTCATCTGCCATAGTTCAGGCACACAGGCAGAAGGGAGGGCTTAGCTGAGAAAGCTGCTCCTTCCTTCAGATGAAAGAAGAAGAAAATGCATATGAAGACTCATAGAATGTATGACATGATTTTAGCCTAGGCCAGAAACCAGGAAGCAGCTAAGGAAATATAAATTAAAAGTTTAAAACAAATAAACATACATTCCTATCTATTTACTAAGGCTGGCAGTGGCTATTGTACCAATCTCTGATTTTTTATTTATTACATGTCTTTATATAGTGCTGACATTTTAGGCAGCACTTTACATACTGTAAATTCACATTAGTCATGGTTTAATGCCCATCTTTGGGCTTGGGGTCCTTCCCCCCATTGCTTCTCCTCCACTGAAGCAGCCCCTACCCTTAAAAAAAGTATATACACTTCTATTTTCCAGGTATCGTTGACCCTTCCCAGGACTTCACAGTGTTCCTCTTCTTCCTATGGTGGTGGGCTATCCTGAATGCTGCAGAGAATGGTGACACACACCACTCTCTCCAGCATTCTCCTGTGACTATATTGAGGAGGGGGGAGAGCAGAGGCTTGACGTCCTGGACTCATAGAGACTGGGTTGAATGATGTTGGGTGCCATTCAATCTAAAGAAGAGCAGCACTGGATCGGTGACCAGAAGAGCCTGCAGGAGATAGCTCCAGAGATAGAGAGAGTATTGGAGCTTTTTTTATTATTGCAAGATAAATTTTTACTTTTTTCCAATCTGGACTTGGAATTTAATACAATAATACAGACAAGTAAATGCATACATGTAAAAATGTGACAGCCAAATAGTAAACCTGACTTGTCTCAAAATATACGGGCACTAAAAATACTGTACAGTATACATTTATTTTTATTAATATAAATGAATGCAAAATGAGGTATTATAGTTTTGGATTCAACATACAGATGCATCAGAGTAATATAGATAAACAAGAAGCAACTCCTGTTTTCAAACTACTACTGATGTGGAGCCAAAACACTAAGACGTGTTTACATCTGCAGTAAGTTATATATAACTATGTTTTTTCCTGTTTTAAACTTTGATATTTATTTTGCTGGTACTTGAAATTACAGGTTGCTTATTTTTCTCTTAATTTTATAGTAACTGTATGGAAGAGCTTGGAGTTGAACAAAAGATCCAAATGCTTCAAGCCAGTAGATGTCTTTATTTCCAATATTGGTTTCCTGCCCCTTGAAATTATATATTAATAGACCATTAGATTACTGGTATTTACTGCAGAATTACCTCTGAAATTCAGAGATAGTTTAGATTTCTTGTTTGAACTGAACAATATACCAGCTCCACAAAAAGCAAATGCTGCTTTTATAAAATCTGCATGTCAAAACAATCTGTAGATCTAGATAAGTTGCTGAATTTATCTGCAGATAGTGACTGTTCTTGTTAAGGCAGAGACTTGACTTGCCTGTTTCCAACTCCTGTTCTTTTGTATTGATCAGTAGGGCCACTCATTATATAGGTAGACTGAGTGCCCGTTCACAACATTGTGCTGCAGTAACAATGCAATGCAGCACATGGTGGTGTCCTGTGCATTGTGCTGCAGCCTACTTTATTTTCACAAGGGCTTCACCTCAATCACTTTGGATGGACTATTGAACATAACCCAAAGTGTGTCAGTGAATGACAACACATTTATTGCAGTGCACAGTGTTGTGGTGTGAATGGCTTTATATAGTGTGCCTTAGTAGGTTGGAGGGCCCAAACCTTTAGGCACAGTAAAAGATTTGCATGTAACTTCAGATTCCTATACTACTGGATCCATGTATTACTTTGACATGTGATATTAATTGAACATAACCTAAAAGTTTTACAATCACACTGTTTGCAACAGGTGTACTTGCGGTCTCTTTCAGGTGTAGTTAAAGTGAAAAAAACAAAAAACAGCTAACCTAATACTTCCCTGTGTTCAACTGCACCTGTTGTTCCTTAGGAACCATTGACAGCGGGATCTGTCATATATAGAAGCGGTAGAAATACCACTTCTATATATTATAATATGCTAAGCTCCCATTGAATGGGGGCTGAACAGACAAAAGTTTGGGCAATTGTCTGAACAGCCCAAACCGTCAGCTTATCCCTACTTATCAGTCCCGTAATTTGTGACCCAAATGTTTGCTCTCTTGTAAAACTCCACAGGCAAAAATATTTTCAGTTGTGCCCCCGACAGCATACTTATGTTCCATCCCCTGGGCACTATGTTACTTTTGTGTCTCTGCAGATCTTTAGTGAAGTAACAACCGGCAGGGTAACCACAGTGTGCATTAAGGATGGGGTCATCCGACACACCAGGACGTGCTGGATGTTGAAAATGTTTGGGCAGGTATAGCTCTGCAAGCATGGGGAGATTGGAATCTGTTAAGGGATTGTAAGTATTAAACTTCGTTTTCCAGGGTCCTTCTAACACTGTATTCATCTTTTTTGACAACAGAGTCGCTTTCATTTGGATTAAAATAAAGTCAGAATAAATACTCTACCTCTGATGTACATATGTCTCACTTTCTCCCTCTCTGTCACTTTCTTTCTCTCGTACCCTTTCTCTTAATATACCAGACCAAGCTTATATTAAACCTGAACATATTTGTCAATCCACCAGTTTATTTTTATCAGCCAGTATGTGGGGCCTGTCACGTTTCTAAACCATGGCAGCTTAATTGAAATGTCCTAATAATATGGCAGCTCTGAGCACTGCTTAGAAACATTGAGGTACTACAGGTCAGTTGCTACACACACAGGAGGAAGGCCATCTCACTAGCTCAGGGGACACTTTTGATTACCAGATTTACTTAATAGGCACAGGGTCCTTGAGGGTAAAGGTGCTCATTGGGTCACAGGGAGTCACAATTAAATGTTTAGGCTTTCTTTGCCCATATACAATAATCTACTAAAATCACTGGAGAATCTTTTTAACCCATAGAGTGGTTTAAAGGACATTTGCTTAAAGCTTTGTTAAAATCAGACTTGTTTAGAAAATGTAAAAAAAAAAAAAAAAAAAATCTTGTGTTGCTCCTGCTGACTTTAAATTGATGTAATGGATGTAATTAATGTAATGGTCTTGAACGCAGAAGACAAAACTTCCAATGTTGCAAATAATAACAGTCATTATATTAGAAAATGTTCTATATTGATAGAAGATGATAAACTTGGTTTTCTTACTGTATTAAATGGGTAATGTTAAATGAATGGTTCTGCTGAACTGCCACTCAAAGTACACATGATTAATAGTGCTGTCAAAACAAATGTTTGAAAAGATACATTAATGCACTATTGCAGCCATTGTTTACTTTTTCTTTTTCTTTCCTCCCTTTTTTTTTTTACAATTTGCCACTTCATTTTTCTCACAGAATAGGACAAGTATACATAAGTCATGTACAATGTATACATTTCAACATTATACCATTTATCCCAATTTTTTCTCCTTTAAAGCAGAGAACTGGGAAGCCAAAGCAGGTCTCCTGCACTGAAGGGACATCAAAAGAATACTAACAAAATTGTTTGTTCTATTATACAGTCAAGCTGGCTCCATTTGACATGAATCATGCCCATAGGAAAACAGTCATGCACTTTTCCCGAAACAGGCTTTTAGTATTTCATTACAGGCATTAAAAACAAGACAAAAAAAGATGCAAAAAAAAATTAAATATGCTTGCAGGGTCAGCTAGTTGCCCATCTGTAACCAAACTACCATGTTTTAGCAGCTTAAATGTAATAAATGCCAAGAAGATACTTTTATACAGTATATGGGAAGTATGTGTGTTTAAACCATATAGTAAATATTCAGCTGTTCCCTTGCACTGTTCTTTACTGTCCTCAATTGTGGTTTGACACATTTTACAGAGGTTATGCTAATGCTTTCTAACATAAATGTCAGAAATTGTTTTCTTTATAAAAACCATGAATCAGCTTCCTTGGATATTTAAATGCATCACAGAATCAAAGAAAGAAACTGCCTTATAATTGTATTAGCTGCGACTGGAAAGAAGATGCTCATGCAGCATTAAAATATAGTATATATATTATTATAAAATACTTGTATATTTAGACTAATGAGTAGCTTCACCTTATATTAAATCTTAGTGGTTCTAAATGCTGGAAGCTGAACTCTGGGCAAAACTATTTTTATTTGACTATATTCCTAAACAGCCCCAAAGGATATACACTCACCAGCCACTCTATTAGGTACACCTTGCTAGTACCGGGTTGGACCCCCTTTTGCCTCCAGAACTGCCTTAATTCTTCATCATGGCATAGATTCAATAAGGTGTTGGAAACATTCCTAAGAGATTTTGGTCCATATTGACATGATAGCATCACGCAGTTGCTGCACATTTGTCAGGTACACATTCATGATGCGAATCTCCCGTTCCACCACATAACAAAGGTGCGCTATTTGATTGAGATCTGCTGACTGTGGAGGCCATTGGAGTACAATGATCTCATTGTCATGCCCAAGAAACCAGTGGTGAGATGATTTGATCTTTGTGACATGGTGCATTATTCTTCTGGAAGTAGCAATCAGAAGATGGATACACTGTAGTCATAAGGGATGGACATGGTCAGCAACAATACTCGGGTAGACTGTGGCATTTAAAAGATGCTCAATTGGTACTAAGGGGCCCAAAGTGTGTCAAGAAAATATCCCCCACACCATTACCGAACCATTGATGTAAAGCAGGGTGGATCCATGATCTCATGTTGTTTATGTCAAATTCTGACCCTACCATCTGAATGTCACAGCTGAAATCGAGACTCATCAGACCAGGAACACTTTTCCAATCTTCTATTGTCCAATTTTGGTGAGCCTGTGTGAATTATAGCCCCAGTTTCCTGTTCTTAGCTGACAAAAGTAGCACCTGGTGTGGTCTTCTGCTGCTGAAGCCCATCTGCTTCAAGGTTCAATGTGTTGTGCATTCAGAGATGGTATTCTGCATACCTTGGTTGTAACGAGTGGTTATTTGAGTTTCTGTTGCCTTTATATCATCTGGAACCAGTCTGCCCATTCTCTTCTGACCTTTGACATCAACAAGGCATTTTCGTCCACACGACTGCCTCTCACTGGATATTTTCTATTTTTCCAACAGGTGTACCTATAAAGTAATAAAGTGGCCGGTAGATGTATATCCAATTTGTATTCATGAAATGCCTTTAAAAACCCAGATATTACCTTGTAAAATTATTAGTGACATCATCACTGTGCTGTGCATAGCCTGTGCAGAGAGCAGAGCTGTGGGAGGAACCTAGCAGGCCCACCCAATGGAGGCTGCCTGCAGAAAACTACAGGAGGGGATGAAAACAAGGCCAGTTACCCTGCACAAAAAGAGAAAGTAGGTGAGATCAGTCTTTATCACAGGAAGCCCCATCACAGAGGAAAATTTTAGGGCCAAGTAGGTTGAAACACGTAAGCATGGGCTACTCTGTATTTTACACTGTATACTAGGCTTGTGCAATTCGCATTCAAATTTCCGAACAAAGCAATTACGAATAAAACCGAATCCGAAATAAATTATATCGCAAATAGCGAATGCCCGAATGTCTTCGGCATAATTCTTTATGAAAAAAGTTACGAATGTACGAATCCATTCGAAGCACAATAACACTCTGCTCTGCTCTCTGCTTCTCCCTCACCGTGCTGAACCCTCTCAAAATGGTGTACAGGGCGGAGGCTATAGCCGTATGTAAAAAAAGAAAGTAAAATACGAGATTTTGAATCGTTACAAATAACCGCTATATATTTAGAAAAGTACAAATCCATTCGAAGCCCATTAGGCATAATAGGCAGCATCGTTGTGAGAGAGACACAGAAAATTACGAATCAACGAACCCAAAAAAAGTTACGAAAGTAGGAATTGTGTCCAGAATCAACGAAAAACAATGTACTCTACCGAAAGAACGAATTAGTCCGAACACGAAAAATCCTGTCTAGCAAAATTACGAACAATTACGAATCAACAGGACCGAAAAGAAACGAACCGAAACTAAACAAATTTTTCCGTTGTGCACAAGAAACGAACCGAAACTAAACAAATTTTTCCGTTGTGCACAAGTCTACTGTATACCAATAAAGTAATGTATTTTTTTTTTAACAATTAGTGTTTTATTTAAATAAAGAAAAAACATGACACTTTACAGAAATAAAAATAAAAAGGCAATAAGTCAATGATGGGACACAATTATCTCACATATCACAATTCACACTATCAGAACATAATATGTGGCCGGAGCCACTCCAGTAAAGTATGTATACTTATTCAAGTAATCAGAAGAACTTCAGACCGGGCAATACATCAAATCATGTGGAAGTCAACGATTCTATGTTGATTTAGCCACCGACTAAGTGCATATCATCTGACTTTTGCCATCCTCATAAAATGAGAACACTGTAAGTGTCATACACATTGAAATCATGTGCAAAACATTGAAGTAGAAGAAAAGACGAGATAGAAAGTGGAAAGAAGAAAAAGAAGAGAGATAGATAGGGGGGAGGGGGGATGACCAGCCTCTACAGGTATATGAGCAAATCATCTTGAACATTTTACCCTTGACTATCCCTGTTGGGCCATAATGCTTGCATATGCTTCACTATATTTAAAAGCAATCCAACAGGACCATATCTTATTCGCCAAATCAGATTTATTTCTTAGCGTAAGCGTGCTTTTTTCCCTATGGTAGAAATGGTCCACCCTCTCCGTAATGTATTTATTTTAAGATTCTTTTTGGGTGCCAGCTTTTGCTACAATATTGGACTATTCAAACTGGATTACCGCACAGGTTCGGAAAACAATACACAAAGTACACCAACCTCCAAGAATACTCATGACTCCTGTATTTAGACAATATTTGCTTATCCCGGAGCCCAGCTTTATAGGGAATCTATCATGAAAAAATAATGGAGGCTGCTATTGCTTATATTTTCTTTTAGAGAATGCTACTTCCCTGGCTGTAATGGTGATACTTTGGCTTTGATTCTGTCTGTTACTGACTCAGGACAAGTATAAGGAATTCTTACTCTTTTCTGACACTCATTTACAGCATGCCTGTCTTGAGTCTGGGATCTCAAAGTTGAACATGGCCAAGCAACTAGCATTTAAAATAAAGCCAAGCAGTGGCAGACCCCCTGCACTTCTTATAACATTGTCAATTTAAATTGTTTCTTAGTGACTAAATTGGAGGCTTAGCCACAATCAATACACAGCTACTCTATGTACAGTATGTGTGCTCACAAACAGCATTTTAGTTTCTTTCAGACTGCATAAGAAATTCAAATAGCCATTCAATCTTTTGGAGTAAGTCCAAATATGGGTGATGAGTTCAAAAAAATAATTCCTTTCCTAGAGTGACCTTAGCACATAAAACTGTGGCAAGCAGGGGAAATTCATTGTTGCAGCAAATTCATTTTGAGCAGCAAAGAAGGGGAACCCTGCTCCTTCCTTTCACCTGCTGTTGCTTTTGGATATTGCTTGATCTTAGAAATGTAAATGTTATAAACTAAAATAATATATATATATTTTTTAATCAGTTTAGAGGAACCACCTCCCAATAGCTCAAGGATGACTAGTGTTGAGCAAATCTGCCTGGGTTCTATTTGCAAGGAACCAGAACTGCCAGGGAAATTGCCGCCAATTGCATTGACGTTTATGGGGCGAGGGGAAGCAAAGGTTGTTAGATAATTTTGCCTATTTTTAGGGATTATAAGCAAGCTAATATAGAAAAAAGGGTTGGGAAGCAGGGAACTGCAATGGGGGATATGTACCAATGCCAAAATGTTTTAAAATACCAAACAGCAGGGGGAGAGTCTTTCTTCATGTGGCTTTGAACATGACATGGAATAAAAACAAATCCCTTTACATTACTGGCTTGGGGGATGCCTTACATGGTATATTAGGGAAATAGAATATTCACGAATAGCCTCAGCATCAATGTTCTTTGGCAATGTATGTTTGGCTATGGAATTATACATACAATTTGGCTTGCAGTTTACTAAGGCTGTAAAATAAAATAAGTATAAGGTTTTTCCTTATACTTATTTTTAATTTTATTTTAGTATATATGGAAAAATAATTTTTTTCTTCACATTTTGCACTGTGTTTGCAATATATTTGTCTGCGCATCTATTTTCACTTTTACATACCTACATAACTAATTATTCCAGTAATTTTTATAGTTGCAGCACTGTCACTTTATAATATCAAGTATTACTGTTGATAAGACATTTACGTTTTTGCACTACTGCTTACTGCACCATCCTTTTGCACACGCTTAACAGTTTACTAAGGCTGTCTCTGTTTTTGCTGATGTAAATCTGTGGAATATGTAGAGACATAGGGCATTGGCGGGTGTTTTCCTACAAGAATAAGGAGTGTCAAAGCAAAAACAATATACAGGCATACCCCACTTTTAAGTACACAATGGGGTTTATTTACTAAAGCTGGAAAGCGCAAAATCAGGCTCACTTCTGCATATAAACCAATGAGCTTTTAACCCAAGTTTGTTCAATTAAGCTTTGGTAATAAAACCTGGAAGCTCATTGGTTTTAATGCAGAAGTGAGCCTGAGTTTGCGCTTTTTCAGCTTTAGTAAATAAACCCCATTGTGTACTTAAAAGTGGGGTATGCTTGTAGCTCAGTTGTGAAAAATTGGCTAGTAGAAGAACATTTTTAATTTGGAAGAGTTGGCCAAAATGTAGGGACATAGGGCACAAGTAGGTGTTCCGTACAAGAATTCAGAGTTTCTGACCACAGATGTTAAAGCTGCGAAAAACTGTAAAGAGCATGAACAGACTGAAATGTAGACACTTGGGGGAGTGCCAAGTTTTGGTGCAACTGTAGAAACTAATCAGCTTCCAGGTTTTATTGCCAAATCCTAATTGAACAAGTTAGAAGCTGACTGGCCACTATGCACAGCTGCACACGATTCTGAGTGCACCCGTTTTAGTAAATCCCCCCAGTGGTGTTTTCCTACAAATATAAGCAGAGGGAAGTGTTTTCCTACAAAAATAGTGTCAGCCTGCAGATGCTAAGGCTATGTAAAATTTGCCAGCGGCAGGACAGAATAGGACCACATGGTGTATGCCCAGTTTCAGGGCTGGACTGGGACAAAAATTTGGCCCTGGACTTCATCCAGACCAGCCCACTTTAATTCAATAAAATTCTGCGCCCCCCCCACCTTAAAAAAAAAATCACACCCACCAAAAGGCCCCTACATCCATTATTATATATCATGAGAGGGTGAGAGAGAGAGAGAGAGAGGGGGGTTGAGGGAAAGGGGTGAGAGGGGGTGAAAGAGAGAGAGAGAGAGAGGGGGTGAGTGTGAGAGAGGGAGTGAGTATAGGACCCCTTTCACACTGGGGTGTTTTTCAGGCGCTTTTGGGGTAAAAATAGTGCCTGTAAAGCGCCTGAAAAATGCCTCCCCTGCAGTCCCAGTGTGAAAGCCTGAGTGCCTTCACACTGGGGCGCTGTGCTGGCAGGGCGTTAAAAAAAGTCCTTCAAGCAGCATCTTTGGGGCGGTGGAGGAGCGGTGTATACACCGCTCCTGCCCACTGAAATGAATGGCCACCACTGCTGAAGCGCCTGCAAAGCTCTTCGGCAGCAGCGATACACGGGCGCATTTAACCCTTAACTTGGCCGATAGCGGGGGTTAAAAATGCCCGCAAGAGGGCAAATAGCGCAGCTAAATTGACAGTAAAGTGCTGCTAAAACTAACAGCATTTTACCGTCAACGCCCGCCCCAGTGTGAAATCAGCCTAAGAGTCAGGGAGTGAATGAGACAGAGGAGGGGGCAGAGAGACAGAGGAGGGGGCAGAGAGACAGAGGAGGGGGCAGAGAGACAGAGGAGGGGGCTGAGAGACAGAGGGGGAGGTCTGAGAGACACAGGGGGGGTCTGAGAGACAGAAGGGGGGGTCTGAGAGACAGGGGGGTCTGAGAGACAGAGGAGGGGGGCTGAGAAGCAGAGGGGGGTCTGTGAGACAGAAGGGAGGTCTGAGAGACAGAGGAGGGGTCTGAGAGACAGGGGTGTCTGAGAGACAGGGGTGTCTGAGAGACAGAGTGGGTCTGAGAGACAGGGGTGTCTGACAGAGGAGGGGGGACTGAGAGACAGAGGAGGGATCTGAGAGACAGAGAAGGGGTCTGAGAGATAGAGGGGGTTCTGAGAGACAGATGAGGGGGGACTGAGAGACAGAGGGGGGTCTGAGAGATAGGGGGGGTCTGAGAGACAGGGGGGTCTGAGAGACAGGGGTGTCTGACAGTGGAGGGGGACTGAGAGACAGAGGAGGGGTCTGAGAGACAGAGGAGGGGTCTGAGAGATAGAGGGGATTCTGAGAGACAGAGGAGGGGGTCTGAGAAACAGAGGGGGGTCTGAGAGACAGAGGGGGGCTGAGAGACAGAGGGGAGGGCTGAGAGACAGAGGGGGGGCCTGAGAGACAGAGGAGGGGTCTGAGAGACAGAGGAGGGGTCTGAGTGGCAGAGGAGGGGTCTGAGAGACAAGGGGGTCTGAGAGACAGAGGGGGGCTGAGAGACAGAGGGGAGGGCTGAGAGATAGAGAGGGGTCTGAGAGACAAGGGGGGTCTGAGAGACAGATGGGGGGGTCTGAGAGACAGAGGGGGGACTGAGAGACAGAGGGGGGACTAAGAGACAGAGGGGGGTCTGAGAGACAGAGGGGGGGACTGAGAGACAGAGGGGGGACTGAGAGACAGAGGGGGGACTGAGAGACAGAGGGGGGGACTGAGAGGCAGAGTGGGGACTGAGAGACAGAGGGGGGACTGAGACAGACCACATAGCACTGTCCCTTCCTGCAGTCCCTCCTCCTCTGTTCACCCCCCCTGTCTCAGTGTGCTGGCATGTATGTAAAGGATGCCGGGTACCTGATGGCCAGCAGTGGCAGCGCAGAGTCTCCCTCTAGATCCGGACTCCGGGGGTGCTCTCTCTGCTCTGCTCCTTCCAGAAGCTCCTTGGCAGCCTCCGCCTCCCGCTTGTTCTCTTCCTCCGGGCTCCCGCCTCCCAGCCAGTCTGTCCTCTGGCCCGGGCCGCACTGTTCAGCAGTGGCAGCGCCGGTTCTCCCTCTAGATCCGGCCTCCGGGGGGGTGCTCTCGCTGCTCTGCTCCTTCCAGCGGCTCCTTGGCAACCTCCCGCATGTTCTCTTCCTCCGGGCTGGCTCCCGCCTCCCAGCCAGCCTGTCCTCTGGCCCGGGCCGCACAGTTCCTGGGAGGAATTGAGGTTCTGGGAGCACGGGGGGTGGCTACGCCCGCTCCTGTTCGTCTCTTCGGTGGTCAGGGAGGGGGTGAAGCTGTTCTCTCCCCTCGGCTTTTACATCCAACTCCCCTCCTTGCTGGCCACCTTCCCCGAATCCCCGCCGCTGTTTGCTGCCACGCTCCTGCTGCCGCCAAACTCTGCATAAAAAAACGGCCCACCGGAAAACTCCCGGTAGTCCCGATGGCCAGTCCATCCCTGCCCAGTTTCTATGTTTAGCTTTAACAAGCTTTAATTACAACAACATTAATGAGGAGGAATAGGCCCAATCAGCATATGCCCGTTTTTTACATTTACTTGGCGGGTGGGGGGAGGGGTTGCAATGAATATGAGTAATCCATTGCAAGCAACAAATGGATGCTGCATTTTGAGCACCCCGACCCCAGAGAAGGCCCTACTAACATAAAATAAAAAAACAGTATACCCCTTAAAGAAATGAAAACCCCAAAATGCAACCCCCCAAAACAGATGTTCAATTTTTAAAGAAGATCCTTGTAGCAAAAAAAAACTTTGCTATTGATGGGACAACCACTTAACATGCCTGTTGTCCTCAAATCAACCTCAAAATAATACTGAAGAAAAGTCCACAATACTAAGAATTAAAAAAAAGGCAGACAAAGGGGTAGTTGCCCAAAAGCTAGTAATCAAACTTTTGGGCTTAATAAAGAATGGTGAACATGATAGGGGGAGACACGAAAAGCAAGGACCTTGTATTTCAAGCAGGATCTACCACTAATCTATGTCCCAGCAACTCCAGGCAAACTTCAACCTAAAAGAAAAGAAAGCAGCTGACCAGCCCAAAATCTTATCCTTCTTTATATAGTGTAAATTAAAATTCAAATAAAGTTGTTAAAAGTATACCTTCACTTAAAAATTAACCTTATTTATCACCCCTGCTAACAAATTTGCATTTTTTATTTTTTTTTCTCTGGGAGCTGGTGCCTTTTTGTAATAGATATGTGCACCTACTTCTGCAAATCTCAGCCAGGCTCGGCCCCTCCACCCAAAACCTCCTGGGACATGCCACACATCCTAGGAGGTTGTGGGACTGCTAAAACAACACTGCCATGCTTCATTCATGCAGAGTGGGGAGCTGACTTCAGAAAGTCACAACCAGCTCCTACATCCAATATTTATGTTTAAATATACCAGCACATGGAGTTATATCCAAGTGCTGGTATATTTAAACATAAATCAAAGCACTTATAGCAGCTAGCATGAAATTTAGGCCATACATATAATTCATATAATTAAAAAATGTAAGGGTGCAGCTATGGCGTGTGATGTCATTGTGCACTGGCACGGACCAAGGCCATTTTATTGGTTGGCTACTCCAGTGATATGTACAGTATATGCTTTTACTTAGCTTGCCAAATGTAAGTGCAATACTTTATTAAAATTATTCGTTTTTTTAAAACTTGCTACACCATGAGAAGACTGTCCATTCTTTTTTACTACACATGGTAGCCTGGAAAGCTATGCAAGTGTTGTTGCAGTATTGGATCATGGATGATGTCCTTGGAGACTATGGGGGAGATTTACTAAAACAGGAGCACTCAGAATCTGGCGCAGCTGTGCATGGTAGCCAATCAGCTTCTAACTTCAGCTTGTTCAATTAAGTTTTGACAATAAAACCTGGAATCTGATTGGTTTCTTTGCCGAGCTACACCATATTTTGCACGCTCTAGTTTTAGTAAATCCTCCCCTATGTGCTCCAATCTTGCCTGGAGTTGTTATGCTGTGCTATTTGGCTGCTGTTAAGGTAGCCAAATCTTTCTGGTAAGAGTTTGCACAACTGGAGTGTTGCTGGTGCAGGACTCTTTTGTCTATCTTTTCATCATATAGCGATCACTCTATATTTAAGTGTATGGACTTATTGCACCTTATTCCGGATCCTATGATTGGCGAGCTTAAATCCAATATGACAATGCAGGGGATCCTAAACCTGGCAAATTAATCAGCTCTGGTGAAGTCAGTGCTGGACTTCTGGGTTGGTTTGTACTCTAGCTGCTGAGTTTCAATTCCACTTCCAGTCTAAAGTTCTAGAAAGAAATGGTGTAAGATGGGAGATATCAATCACTTGGGGCCACTTCCTTATTTGGTGGCCCTGACATGATAGGTGTTCATTATTGTTTTTTCCTTTATCTTTGATTCCTATGCTTGAAATGGGCATGTTTGCATGTGTAGTATTTGTTGGTGGAAGCAGAGATAAGTCAGGGAGTTCCCCTTCAGTTTAAAAAATAATGTGTGTCCGTCTTTCGAAAATTTCTCCAAAATAGTACATACAATACCATACATACAATTCAATGATATGTGAGTATAACTGGGACTGCACAGAATTTTGGGTTTAATGGAGAGATATGTGAGCATTCCCCATCAAGTGAGAAATTATAAAACAGGTAACCTTTACAGCAAATTAAAATCAGCAATATGCCGCTTGTACACTAGCCATATTCCACTATTGGGCTTTTTTTTAATAAGACAAAGAACCATAGCAACCAACTAATCCATTTTCTACAGTCATCCAGAACGATGTAAAAAGTTTTCTAACTGGTTAAAATATAAAGCACGCTTGGGTGCTGTATATTGTCTATTATGCAGATAGTTTTATCGCAGACATACTTGTATTTTTGTTTCTTAAACCATTGACTCATTTTGTTTCCTAAACCTCTTACTCATAAGATTATTTTATATCTATAGGCATATGCAGCTGCTTCACATTTCTAATTTCCTCACACTTGCTGTTATATTTATAATTATCCATCTTAGTCACCAAGGCACTGAGGGGATGATGCAAGTATGTTATCACAAATGTTGTGGACTTAATAGACTTTCCAGACTTGAGTCTTATAAGCATCCTTGACTTCAGTACTTTGCTGAAAAAGCAGTGTGGTTTGGCTCAGTGCTGAGCTCTCCATCTTCTCTGTAGTGGAAATGTGCAGTGACCTGTAAATGATCCCACAGTCCACTTGTCATAAAAAAACACTTACATGCCATCAAAACAATATTGCACGCTGTATTTGGTAGTGTCTGCGGATATGTTTTTTTCTGCTCATTATAATATATTACTTTGAAATGAAGTGCGCATATGAAAGTGTTTGGCAAATGTGATTTTCCAGGCGTATGTTTGATCACGGGCTTATACTTTATTTTAATGGGGAGGAAATAAAGGGGTTTCATAAGAAACAGGACATTGAGAACAATTGTTCCAGTCAGTCAAAAGACCAATGCATCTGTAATTGTTGTACTGTAATTGGTACATTATATTCACTGCATGGATAAAGCCAATGGGTATAATTCACAGGAGGAGTTATCTCCTAAAAACTGAATTTATAATTTTTTTTCATAAAACATTATGACTTCTTTGCATGAGCTCCTCAATAGGCACCTTACTGAAACCCATAGTATGAGAAAAGCACTGGGCTTCAAGTGGAAGAGGTACAGTTTCTACCGTATTTCTTATGTATGCGTCCAATTTTGCTACGACAACTTGTTTGTATACTACTATAAGATCAGGATTTTGTATCCCTGAAGTGAAGGAAAAAGGAAGGGTGAGACATTTCTTTCTAAGACCAGTTAATGCCTTGGATTTATCTGGTCTAATTAGGCCTAATTAAGAACCCACTGTAGTAAAAAAAAAAAATTATTCTGGTAACTGTATGGAGTTAATAACATTAATGATATTATTCAATGTATAAATACCTTTTAATTTCAAACCTTTAGATGCAGGTCATGCTAGCCAACAATTACGTTGATGGGGGATTACAACCATTAGCTTTTATTCAAATGATTTAAATCTTTTTTTCCAAAAGAAAAAAAAATGCTGCTGTAACTGCTTAGAAGGTATTTAGCTATATTTGGGCTTTACTTTATTTGTCTATTTTTTTATAGGATATCTATACCCAAGAATGTAATATATTGCAGTTTACCAATCCTTTTATTCTGGTTGCTTCATTTGTTTTATTTTTTCAGGTTAAAGCGGAACTAAACTCTCTTAATCAACATTTACTATTTTTAATTGGTATCAATGTACACGTATTAATGTGATAGGAAAATATATTATATTAACTTGTTGTCATTTTTTTTTTTTTACATTTCTTCAGTTGCTTCCTGATTTCCGGTCTAGGCCAAAATGATATCAAACATCCCAGGAGTATTCATAGGCATTTTTTTCTTTCATCTGGAGGAGGGGGAGTAGGGTTTTCCTCAGCTGAGCACACCCTTCTGCCTGCATACCTCAGATGGATTCCAGGAAGTTAATACTAAATGAATCATCTAAGCTTCAGGTTTGCCACCTCATCCCTTTAAACCCGAATACATAATAATTACACAGGTTCTGTGGCTGATTAAGGTGGTATCTAACCACTTGCCGGCTACCGCCGTCATTATACTACGGCAGGTCGGCATGATCCCACGAACCCTCGTAGCTGTAGGTCGGTTAGTTTAAGCTAGAGGCGCGGACGCGCCCACTGCTCTGCGGGGGTGCTGATGCTCGTGACCGGCGGTCACGATGACCGCCCGCCACGAGCGATCGCGGGCATGAGAGGCAGAACAGGGACAGGTATGTGTAAGCTGGGAAGCACGATCTGTCATCTCCTATAGTGAGTCCCCTCCCCCTACAGTTAGAACACACAGTCAGGGGACACAATTAACCGCTTGATCGCCCCTAGTGTTAACCCCTGCCAGTGACATTTACACAGTAATCAGTGCATTTTTATAGCACTAATCGCTGTATAAATGCCAATGGTCCCAAAAATGTGTCAAAAGTGTCCGATTTGTGTCCGCAGTACCGATAAAAATCGCAGATCGGCGCCATTACTAGTAAAAAAATAATAATAATAAAAATGCCATAAATCTATCCCCTATTTTGTAGATGCTATAACTGTAGCGCTGGTCCCACATTGGTCCACGCTATGTTTAAATTTAGGGGATAGTCTGAGCCAATAGTTGGGCTCAAACTTGTTGATTTCTTTGAAATTTAGCTTCTGTTCTGGTTGTGATACTGCCTGGCAGTTATATTCCCTGTTTGCCTGTAGGTGGCACTGCCACCGCTGGCCCATGTTGGAACATGGTGTATCACAGCAGTATTGGGTGTCCTTTCTCGGCAGCTGTGCAGTGGGCGTGGTTAACCCGCTGTGCATGCTGGGGAGGGATACATAAGGGGCAGACGCCATTGGTTGGGGTCCTTCTGGTCCCTCCTGGCCCTCATGGCATGGGGTGCATGTGTGTGTTCTAGTCCCGGGCACCTTCAGCCCGAGGCTACATCTCTGCTCGCCAGGCCCAGCTCTGCTAGTTTGGGCCTACATTTCTGAGGGGTATCCCAAGCTGTCCATCCATGGGAAGGAAGCTCTTGAAGAGGGAAGCCAGGGGAGGACCTGCCTCAGAGGAGACTTGCAAGGCGCCAATGTCTCGGGAGAGGCCTGGAAACTCATTCAAGGAGGGATACACTCGAAAGCTGCATTATTGCTTGTCTGGAGGTTTGGGACGTTTAAAATCCTGTGGCAGAGGATTCCCAGATGCATCCTAAAGTTCATTCAGGTCTGTGGCAGAGACCCAAGTTCATCAGGTCTGTGGCAGAGACCTTCATTCATCTACAGCAGTTTGTGGCAGAAACTGTCTAAATCTTATCACTGCATCATTCCGGGTGCTAGGACCATGAGAGGGGGCTATCCGGGTGAGCATTACCCACTCAGGCTTGAGTGGCGAATATACTGACTGTTTGCATCTCGTGTACCGCGTGCCTGAACCTTCCCCTGCTTCTCTTGTTTCCCACTTTCTCTCAAATTCTACAGAAAAAGGAAATAAAGCCTTACTGTTGAGGTTTTACATCTGTGTGGACATTGACTTCTCTACAAACTTTTTACCCTGACAACGGAAGCCATGGAGGTAGTTTGCATGACCCAAAATTTACCAGCCGCTCCTTCGGGGGTAAGTGCTACATAACTTTTTAGCAAACCAATCAATATACGCTTATTTTTTTTATTACCAAAAATATGTATAAGAATACATATCGGTCTAAATTGAGAAAAAATTTGCTTTTTTGAAAAAAAATTGGGGATATTTATTATAGCAAAAAGTACAAAATGTGTTTTTCTCAAAATAGTCGCTCTTTTTTTGTTTATAGCGCAAAAAATAAAAACCGCAGAGATGATCAAATACCACCAAAAGTTGCGAAAAAAAGGATGTCAATTTTGTTTGGGTACAACGTCGCACGACCGCACAATTGTCAGTTAAAGCGACGCAGTGCCGTATCGCAAAAAATGGCCCAGTGATTGAGCAGCCAAATCTTCCGGGGCTGAAGTGGTTAAACTCACTTGGTGCCGTACCTGTATTAAAACAGCCTCAGAAGCTGTGTAAGTCATATGTGTTCTGATTTAACCACTTCGCATCCGGGCCAATTCTGACACTTCGCTCCTACATGTAAAAAGCCTAATTTTTTTGCTAGAAAATTACATATAACCCCCAAACAATATATATGTTTTTTTAGCAAAGACCCTAGAGAATACAATGGCGGTCATTGCAACTTTTTATCTCGCACGGTATTTGCGCAATAATTTTTCAAACGCATTTTTTTTGAAAAAAAAACGGTTTCATGAATTAAAAAATATTAAAACATTAAAGTTAGCCCAATTTTTTTGCATAATGTGAAAGATGAAGTTACGCCGAGTAAATAGATACCTAACATGTCACCCTTCAAAATTGTACACGCTCGTGGAATGGCGCCAAACTTCGGTACTTAAAAATCCTCATGGGCGACGCTTTAATTTTTTTTATTGGTTACATGTTTTGAGTTACAGAGGAGGTCTAGGGCTAGAATTATTGCTCTCGCTCTAACGTTCGCTACGATACCTCACATGTGTGTTCTGAACACCGTTTTAATATGTGGGCGGGACTTACGTATGCGTTCGCTTCTGCGTACGAGCTACCGGGGACAGGGGCGCTTTACAATTTTTTTTATTTTTATTTATTGTTCATTTTACACTTAACTTTTTACTTTGACAGTTAGAAAAAAAAAACTGATCACTTTTATTCCTATTACAAGGAATGTAAACATCCCTTGTAATAGGAATAAGCATGACAGGTCCTCTTTACAGTGAGATATGGGGTCAATAAGACCCCACATCTCACCTCTAGGCTGGGAAGCCTGAAATAAAAAAAAAAAAAAAAAAGATCACCGCTTCCTAGCCGAAGCGGCGCCGTTTTTTTGAATGCAGAGGCCGGGCGTGACGTCATAACATCGCGCCCGGCCTCCGAACGATCAAAGAGACTCCGGCGACCATCTGGTCCGCCGGAAATCTCTATTGTAAGAAGCCGGGGCCGGCGGATCCTGTCACCGACTCACCGATCGCTCAGGTGAGTCGGTAGAAGCACCGGAGGGCGGCGGGAGGGGGGGGACGTCCCCTCTCGCCGCCTGTAAGAATGATCAAGGGGTGGAACAGCCGCTATGATCATTCTTACGGTACAGAGAATCGCCGACTCTAAAAAACGATATCTGAATGATGCCTGTAGCTGCAGGCATCATTCAGATATCCCGGCTCAAAGTCAAGGACGTCCATGGACGTCCTTAGGCGCGAAGTGGTTAAAGGGATGAGGTGGCAACACTTCTAAGCTTACTCAAATTGGCTAGAGGAAGAAGGCTTTCAAAGAGATTTGAATGGATAGGGGGTTTTGCTTTGAATGTTACAGATGAACTAAATAGCATTTTCAGTTTGTAGTCCTCAGATACAGTTTAGTTCTGCTTTAAGTACAGTTTCTGGAAGTACAGAAAATACCTTTTGATATTGCCAAAATTCCACTGGCCCTGTAACTTTTTGTAAACTGATGTTCCAAGAAAGCTGTTTTAGCTATTGTCTGTGAGCTACAAAACACCTCCTCTCTATATAATTGAGATGAGAAGAGCAGAAGAAGTATTTGTAGTCCAAATCAGTGGTTCTCAACTCCTGTCCTCAGGACCCACTAACAGGCCTGTTTTGCAGGATAACTGAAATACATCACAGGTGATATAATTTGCTGCTCAGTGATTGCAGTATTCTAGTCTGCATTTCCCCAAGGTAATACCTTGAGGCTGGGTTCACACTAGTGCGACACGACATCTGTCCTACTTTGGATCCGACTTTGCCCTGCGACATGAAGCCGACATATGTCCGACTTTCAATGAACGGGGATCCGACTTGGATCCCTGCCAATAGCAGGCACTGTGTTTGGTATGAATCTTGAGGGGGAACTCCACGCCAAATTTTAATAAAAAACCGGCATGGGTTCCCCCTCCAGGAGCATACCAGGCCCTTGGGTCTGGTTTGGATTTGAAGGGGAACCCCTACGCCGAAAAAACGGCGTGGGGGTCCCCCCCAAAATCCAAACCAGACCCTTATCCGAGCACGCAACCTGGCAGGCCGTAGGGGAAGAGGGGGGGACGAGAGAGCGGCCCCCCTCCCTCCTGAACCGTATCAGGCCGCATGCCCTCAACATGGGGGGTTTGGTGCTCTGGGGCAGGGGGGCGACCTGCGGCCCCCCCACCCCAGAGCACCCTGCCCCCATGTTGATGAGGACAGGGCAACCCTGGCCGTTGGTTGTCGGGGTCTGCGGGCGGGGGGCTTATCGGAATCCGGGAGCCCCCCCTTGATAAGGGGGCCCCCAGATCCAGGCCCCCCCACCCTATGTGAATGAGTATGGGGTACATCGTACCCCTACCCATTCACCTGGTGGAAAAAAATGTCAAGAAAAAACACAACACAGCTTTTTAAATTAATTTATTGCACAGCTCCGGGGTTTTCTTCCGACTTTGGGGGTCTCCGCGCTCTCCGGTTCTTTCTTCTGCCGGGCCTCCGCTATCTTCTTCCAGCTCTTTTGCTAGCGGGGCCCGGTCTTCTCCGTCGCCTTCTTCCTCTCCCGCTCTCCGGTTCTTTCTTCCGCCGGGCCTCCGCTAACTTCTTTTAGCTCTTTTGCTAGCGGAGGCCCGGTCTTCCCCGTCGTCTCATCCGGCTCTCCGTTGTCCTTCTGCCGGCCCCTCCACAACATGGGGGCAGGGTGCTCTGGGGTGGGGGGGCCGCAGGTCGCCCCCCTGCCTCAGAGCACCAACCCCCCATGTTGAGGGCATGCGGCCTGGTACGGTTCAGGAGGGAGGGGGGGCGCTCTCTCGTCTCCCCTCTTCCCCTGCGGCCTGCCAGGTTGCGTGCTCGGATAAGGGTCTGGTTTGGATTTTGGGGGGGACCCCCACGCCGTTTTTTCAGTGTAGGGGGTTCCCCTTCAAATCCAGACCAGACCCAAGGGCCTGGTATGCTCTTGGAGGGGGAACCCATGCCGTTTTTTTTTTTTTATTTGGTGTGGAGTTCCCCCTCAAGAGCAGCAGAGCACAAGTCGCATGCCAAAGTCGGATCATGCAAGACTGCGGTCCGACTTTGATCCGACTTCAATGATAGTCAATGGGCTGAAGTCGGATCAAAGTCGGACCAAAGTAGTACAGGGAGCATTCTCAAAGTCGGACCGACATGTGTCGGACCAGTTAAGACGGCTCCCATAGGGAAACATTGATTTTCACACGTCATGCAACATGAGCTCCCAATGTCGGAGCGTTTGTCGGACCAGTGTGAACCAGGCCTCAATCTAGCCTGTTACTGGGACCTGAAGACAGGTGTAGAGAACCACTGCTCTAGGATAACAACTTACCCTAAGATAGGAGGTGTACTTATGGCAGGATCACCAGGTAAAGAAGGAAAGCCTGAAAAATGATAACAAATGCATCCATTATATCTAAGGACAAATAAGCTGAAATATATACAATTTTTGTTTTTGGGTTTAGATTTTCTTTAAAGTCTAGACTTCCGTATCTACAGAATGGCAATGCTGTAGTGATTTGACCGCAAAACAAATAGTGTTGGCAGCCTGTTACATGAAGTGGAAAATCAACAGATCTGCTAATTGAATCAATAGGTTATAAAACCATGTCATGGGAAGACTCAAAAAAAAAGGAATTCCCATGGTATGTTTCAATTTTTTTTCTTTATCTTCACCAGTCTTTTATCTTTTCTTATGAAACATGCTGGCCTCAGTGGTCAATAGCCTGTCCATCACATCCCATGGATAGCTTGATGTGGCAAGCTGGTCGCTTTTCATGTAGTGCCCTGTTATTCAGGCATATTACACATAAACTGTTTGTGCAGACAATATCATATACCATAGTGCACCATTAGAGTCAAAGCTAATACTCAATTTATGTAAATAAAGTGGCCATAAATAGGCTGTTCCTTTGACAGCTCCAGAATTGGACTGTTTCGACCTGCCCTAGGGTACAATAACATGTGCTTCCGACATTGGAAGCTCTCAATAATGCATACAGAAATTTTCCAATTTGTTGGAAAATAGTGCAATGGCTCAATTATTCTCATGGAGAAGACAGACGAAAGCGTTAACCATTTGTACACTGCTTTAGGATTTTGGCCACGTAGCACAAGCATACAACAAGAGATGCTGAAGATGCCCAGATGTCTACCTGTTCTTCTATGGCTAGCCTAAAGCATTACAATTACACATAACACCCTGTTCTTATCAGTGGAATCAATGTCCTATGATTAGGATTGATTGTATTTTAGCCAGGATTATTGATCATACTCTTAGGATTGTCTGCTGACATAGGGGCAATTTTGCCCATAGTTAACATGGCGATTTACCTGGCAGGAGCGCTGAATGGTCAGATCTGGGCGTTCCCAATGTATCCATGAGTATTTATGGCGGTGGGTCAGCACGCCGCCCGTGCCCCTGGACGACGTCATCTATGACGAAACGACGTAGGGAGGAGCGGCGTGCTGACGTCACTGACATACCAACGAGTCCCGGCTAATTTTTTTACTACATTCCTATATACTTGCGATTACTGTAAGTGCATTTCTTTTAATATTAAACTTGTTTTATTGGATTTACGCTATGGTGGCTTTCTTTCCTTTTGCACTTTAATATCGTGACATATGGAGAGGAGTGGCGTTGAATCCGGGAGAAAATCTGATATTGATTTATTCACCTAGAGACCCTGGCAGGGGTAATAGCCATCTGCTTGTATTGATCTCTGAAGGGATCAACAGTTCTGGTAAGCTGCAGTAAGAACTGGTGGTGGTGGAACCTCTCTCTATCAAGTGTACAGCACTTTTCATTGGGTGTTTTTGTGTTTGAAGTCACCAATAGTTGAACAAGAAGATCCTCATCTACACTTTATGGTTGCTTTGGTTTTCAGGACTCATAGTATTAATATTTCATTTCACATACAGGACTTTGCCCTTTTGCTAAATGTGATTTAAGTGTCTGGCAATGGTCAGGACCTCTAATCAAATATAGTTGTCATCTCTTAGCAATAGAGACGTAGCTCTGTGTTTACCATTTTTGAAACATCAGTGGTGTAATTTTCTCATATGTTGCGCAGCTTTATTTTCTTTATTACTATTTCATTGTGTGTGTCTCACATAGAAGTTGCAGCATTTGTTATTGGAGAGGTAAACTCACCTTCACTTTATGAGTGGTTTATTTCTCACCAATTGGACAGCGCAGTATATTTTACATTTTTCACGATTACAATTACACAACCCATTGTAATTTATACTGGGAAACCCATCCAGTTAGATCAAGGGCCACAATCCTTCTGAGAACTCATTCTACTCTTCACCCCTGCCCCCCCTCCCTTCCCCCCAAAAGAACGAACTGACTAAATTGAACCTGGCTGTACAGCTAACTATACCTGTTGTAAAAAAGATGTTAGGGTATAAACATTTCCAAATAAAGTCTTGTGTAGGTAAAGTTACGCTTTGTTTTGCAACCCTTTTCTGTAAAATTACCAGATCACTTTAAGTAAGAAGAATTAAATAATTATTTATGTGGATAAAATTCATAATTCAAATACAGCTTCCTTTTCTCCACCCATAGTACATTTTTTCCCTATGACACATATTTTGTAGCTGTTCTACACCTTTGAGTTCATGACATTTCAGCTTGTTCTGTTATATATTTAGATGTAGGAAATCATTTCTGACATCACCATCCTGTTACTGGCATTTTTAGTTGCATTAATTCCAAATAACTGCTTCTATCAGAGAAGACAAAGGACTAGGTGCCACCCTAGTGACAGTAATCAATATAGCATGATGATGTTGGCAATGATGTTCATTATCTGCTGGCAGAAGTAATGTCAGCAGAAGGTGAGGCTGTTGCAGTCACACAAAGCAAATTATGTTTTACCGAACTACGATTTCTAATTCACCTTTTATATACTGTATATGCTGGTATTTAGAAGTATTTGGGAAACAATGCATTCTGTCTTTCAGGAATGTTAAGTGTTGGTGTTAGTAATTGATGTTAATAAAAACATTATTAACCACTTCCCTACCGGGCACGAAAACCCCCTTCCTGCCCAAGCCATTTTTCAGCTTTCAGCACTGTCACACTTTGAATGACAATTGCGCGGTCGTGCGACGTGGCTCCCAAACAAAATTTGCGTCTTTTTTTTCCCACAAATAGAGCTTTCTTTTGGTGATATTTGATCACCTCTGTGGTTTTTATTTTTAGCGCTATAAACAAAAGAAGAGCATCCAGTTTGAAAAAAAAACACAATATTTTTTACTTTTTGCTATAATAAATATCCATTTTTTTTTTTATTAAAATTTTCCTCAGTTTAGGCCGATACGTATTCTTCTACATATTTTTGGTAAAAAAAAATCGCAATAAGCGTATATTGATTGGTTTGCGCAAAAGTTATGGCGTCTACAAAATAGGGGATAGATTTATAGCATTTTTTTTTTTTACTAGTAATGGCGGCGATCTGCGATTTTTATTGTGACTGCGATATTGCGGCGGACAGATCGGACACTTTTGACACATATTTGGGACCATTCACATTTATAGAGCGATCCCTGCTATAAAAATGCATTGATTACTGTATAAATGTGACTGGCAGGGAAGGGGTTAACACTAGGGGGCGAAGAAGGGGTTAAATGTGTTTCCTAGATGTGTTCTAACTGTGGGGGGGGGACTGACTGGGGGAGGTGATCGATGGTTGTCCCTATGTACAAGGGACACACCATCGGTCCCCTCTCCCTGACTGGACGTGGATCTGTGTGTTTACACACACAGATCCACTTTCCTGCTCGGTTACTGGGCAATCGTGGGTGCCCGGCGGCCATCGCGGCCGCCGGGCACGCGCAACGGGTCCCCAGCAACGCGGCGGGTGCGCCCGCCCCCTAGCTCCTTTTAAAGGCAGGACCTCATATGACGTCCTGTCAGAACGAGAGAGTCTTCCGCCTGCCATCATTTGACGGTGGGCGGTAGACAAGAGGTTAATGTGTGGCTGTTTTGTAAAAGTTATATTTTCAGCACTTTCATTCTTGTGATTGTAATCTTGAACATTCTTACAAGTTATAAGTGTAAGGAGGATTGAGTACCTCCTTCAAATGTGCAACAAAGCACTTGGGCAAGGTTTGCAGAATGTTGTATTTTGCCGCTGGAGCAGATAATGAGATTTACTAAAACTGGTGCACACAGAATCTGGTACAGCTGTGCATAGTAACCAATCAGGTGCTAGATTTTTTTTGTCAAAGGTTAGTTGAACAAGCTGAAGTTAGAAGCTGATTGGTTATTATGCACAGTTGCACTGGATTCTGTGTGCACCAGTTTTAGTAAATCTCCCTCAATTTGACAATTCTCTATATCGGGGAAGAAATCTATCTAAAGTCTGATCAAGGATAAATAAGAGCATGCTTATAGGAAAGGAGAGAACGCAGAGATGACCTAATCAGTCTGTTGTTTCTTCTTCACTGTCCAATACCAAGTAAGGAGGTGCCTAACCCAAACCCAAACCCAAAAATCAAAGATTGAAATATTGCAGCTTTTCAATTCTTAAGGGTAACTCCACTTTTGTGGAGAAAAAAATAGCAAGTAAAAAAATAAATAGCATATACATTTGCAATTTGGCAACCTGGATGCATTCCATACACCATTGATATACGGAACACCCCCAAAAATGTTGATGCTGCTTGTGTGAATGGCTCACTGATTTTTCCAGAAGTCTGCACAAGTCAAATTGTAGACATCCTCTGCATCACAAATGTAATTTTTGGTGAGATATTCCTAAAGGATTAACCACTTCTAAATTAATGCATGTAGGCAGACAGGGTAGATAGGTTGTTTGTCACGTCCTCCATGTTTTCCCATAAACTTGCTGGGCGCCAAGTGCTGGGTCACATTGAAGGCCTCCCTCGCATTGGTTCATCTGGGCTACATTAGGCCCCTTTGTACAGGTCACTTTGTTCACATGGGGTACATTTGCTCTGTCCCCTCTTCACCAATACCTAGGGAAAAACTCAACCTTAAGTTGGGCCTCTACTCATAGAGATGAACATATGCCATGTGCACTGGCACTTGCACTGTAACTGTTCTCCTGTTAACTCTCAGTTTCCCATGCCAATGCACATCTTTATTGTAGCTTACATTTTGGAGGGACAGGACCAGCCCTTGTCCACATCCATCTGTCCAGCGTTTTCCACTACTACTCCCTAGTAGTGGAGTGGGCCCCGCCATGCACTCTGCGCAGGCTCCACACATGCACTCAACTTAACTCTTGAACCTCCATACAGCTATAAAAGTTGGGAAACCTCTCTCTCCCATTGCTATGGGAGACAGACTGTTGGTGGAAAGAGTGCCAACAACATCTCCCTTGCAGCTAGAGGTCATGTCACACACTATATACAGGCTGCTTGTTACACTTCCATTACGCTAGAGAACAACTAGGTCTTGACATACACAATTCCACACTAATGTCTTCATACCCCAATGTATTAAAACCCACTTGTTATGTGTGTGCTGGTTACTTGCAATACACCTCTTTAATAACTTCAGACCGGGCAAGGAAAACGTTTCATTACTTTATATAAGAAAGCTGCAAATTGACAGTCCAACAGATATGTGCAATGTTATGCCTACGTCCCTACTCCTAACTACAGGCTTGTTTGCTGCCTCTGCATACCTGCAACAGTGTATTCCAGTAATGATAGTCATTCATAGGCTCTCTCATGCAAGTGTAAGTCCTTCAGAGGCATACTGCAGTGCTGGAGTCTTCAGGGCAAACCCCAAATTAAAAGTCTCTACATGTGACCAGTGGCATACGTCATCTTTCTGCCATTCTGGGTTTCATCTTCTGCCTCAATCTCCTATAGGTCTCACAACCCCTATCTGCTCTGAAGCTCTCTGGACTCACATGCTTCTCTCCCCAAAAAACTCTCTGAGCCGGATCACTGACCCAATTTATATCACACAGAACAAGTGGGCCAGACCCTAACAGGAACCCGTTAAAAAAACTAAGAAGTCAGGCATAGCATTAACCCTCACTCTCCCAGTCAGGACAGAACCTAACTGTTTTTTTGACCTGCCCACATGCAGACCCTGCAATTTACTCAATAAAACACTGCAAATCTCATCTGCTAATTAATAATGAACAAAATCACCATTCAGATTCTGCAGACAACAAACAACTTTTTTTCAGATCAGAAAGAGTTAGGACTATTTAAGGCCTCATGTACACTGTGCATTTAGCCCCAATTTATAAAGCTCCAGGTTTTAGATGTGGGTGGAAGGTATGTGTTTTTCGTGTCCAGGCCCAATGGCAGCAGCTTTTCAAACTCTATGAGAGGTAAATAGGGCCGGTGCTACCACTAGGCGAACCAGACAGCCGCCTAGGGTGCACTGCTGCCTAGGGCGCAGCCACAGCCGCTGGATTCTGTACTCTCCACCACAGAGATGTATATAAGGGGGGGTTAGGGCTCTCTGTTCTTGCCCTCCACCTTCTCTGAAAGTCAGGCCTGGGGGCAGAACAAGCGCATTCTTGCTTGCTAGCACATTGGCAAATCATATGCTTTTGTTAATTTAATGGCATCATCATGGGAGGGTGCAAGTAGCTGGCCTTGCCTAGGGCGCAAAATAGTCTAGCACCGGTCCTGGAGGTGAACAGCCACTGGCTGGACAAAGCTGAATGGTGCACTGAACAATACTTACATTTAGCATAGTATGCGTCCAGATCCGAATGCCTAGAAAGCAAACAGTCTGTGTCCTGGGCATTTATCCCTGGGTGCATACTGCACTAAACATATTTACAGCTTAGTGTACTCTCACCCCGTACGGCCTCAGCAGCTCTCAGACTCTCCTACAGTTTTTCGAGCTGCCAATAGTGGGGCCGAATGATGTGCCTGTACCTTCTACCTATACTTAATGGTGTTAGACGCCCATTGTGCATGCAGTCCAAAGTGTAAGTTCACATTTAGCAACTTTTTACAAAAAGCCCCTTTGCATCTTCAGATCCCCTGAATATCACATACCAACATTCCTCATTTTCAAAATTTTCTCCTGTTTTTCATTATATAAGCAGCCATGAGAAGGTGCACAATTGTGGCATCCAGCCCATACTGCAAACAGTAAGATAGAAGGGGGTTAATTGGCCAGCAGGAGCAACATTTGAAAATGAGAAGCGTTGCTAAATACTATTGAGGGGATCTGGAATTATATAGGGGACTTTTGGTAAAATGTTGGTAGAGGTGAACATACACTTTTAATGTGGTGATTGCATTGGTTTTCTTTTTTTTTTGGCTTCTTTTTCTTTTTTATTTAAACCTGATGTTTCAGCCAGTAATACAATTCCTGTCGAAAGGTGTCTTTTCTCTGGATGGAGGAAAAAAAGGAGACGCCTTTGGACTGCAGCATTGGTAATCTAAGGAGAAGGTAGTGTTAGATGCACTAGCAAATTTAGACAAAATTGACTAGCAAATCAAAGGCAGACTCCAATGAACACTTTGTAAGCAGTTATAATAATTGATTATTCCTTTTAGGATACAGGTTTTACATACTGTACATGAATAAAAGCTAAACATTGTAAGCACCTCAAATTGTTATGGTACCATTAAAGGCCATTAGCCTCGACCACAAATTTCTCCTAAACATTGTAAGCACCTCTGTCAGTGTTAAATGGTTTGTCTCAACCATCATAACTCACTTTTGCTGTACAGGTGGGCTATTAAAGACATTGAAATCGCCAGTTTCACTAGGTGAATAAAAAAAAAGAAAATGAACACATGCCTAACACATTGCTGATATACAAAATGAGAAAAATCTGAGTTCTTTGTTATCCCCTGCATCCATAGTACACACAAACCACATCACAGGGGTCAGTAGGAGGACAGTAGGAATGTATTTCCAGAAGCTTATCCTGTGTAATTGTGCATCAGCAATAGGCCATTCCAATATCACAAACATGTTTGTTCTAGGGCAACCAGATTACCGACTAAATGGAACGAGTGGACCGGCACACTGCAGCCTTTTCTGGTTAAAAATAAAAAATGGTGTGCTTCCCCTATGTACAATATTTCAACGTTAACTTTTCAATATTGGCTGCAGAGTACCGCAGAATGGATATAATAAAGGAAAAGTCAGAGTGCCATACTTCTAACTACTTAGTCTGATGTCCAGGCAGAGTCATTGTAAGGTATCTTTGCTCCATGCAGCTTTTTTTGTTGGACCAAGAAATGTAAGCAAAGAGCTTGATTAAAGCGGAATTCCGCCCCCCCCCCGCCCCCCCCCAGCAAAAAAATAAAGTCAGCAGCTACACAAACTGTAGCTGCTGACTTTTAATATTAGGACGCTTACCTATACAATGTTTCCATTGGCTCTCGGGTGCTGTCACCGCAATTGTCTGTAAGGGAAATCGGCAGTGAAGCATTGCCGCTTCACAGCCAGTTCCCTTCTACACATGCGCAAAAGCGCGCTGTGCTTTCTGAATGGCCCAGCAAAGGAGGAGGGTGGTCGAACTTCTGAGTGATCGCGCCACGGCACGATTTGCCGGAAATGGGGAGCAGTACCTGTCATAAACAGGTACTCTCTCCCCCCTACCCCCGAAAGGTGCCAAATGTGGCACCGGAGGGGGGGAGTCAGATAAGTGTAGCTTCGACTTTTGGGTGGAACTCGGCTTTAAAGTAACCCTTCTATTGTAAGAAGATAGATAACTGTTAGTGCAAGCACCTGGGACCTTGGAGTACTCTGATAAGCAAATCTTTACTTTTTCAAATGCAGTCGAGTGTGACCTCCACACTTTACCCTCCACCTGCTTCAATTTTGTGCTGTTTCTTCGACTTAGTGGCCTCAGTGTCCACTAAAATATTATTATACAGGGAAGGGTAGTGCAATTTTGCAGAAATATGTATATGAAAACACCTCAGGTTAAAGTGGTTGTATTTTTTTAAATAAGAAACATGTTATACTTACCTGGTCTGTGCAATGGTTATGCATAAAGTAGCCTCAATCATAGGCGTGCGCACGGGGTGTGCCGGGTGTGCCTGGGCACATCCTAATGTGTGTCCCGAGATCTGCTTTAAAATGCTGCAAGAGACTGTATAGAGCGCTGCCTGTGAGACAGTTTCACATTGAGCAGTCAGGGAGGCATGTAAGAGCCACTCAGTGCTTAAAACTGTAATGTTACTGCTTGCAGAGACAAGCTGTCAAAACTTGACGCTGATGTCGGGGGTGGGCTGGACCGAACAGCTAGTCTATCAAACACAAGCCAATGAGATAGGGGCTGGGCGGGCAGCTCCATGTATGTGGCTCTGCCCCATTTCTATCAGCTATCAAACACCAGCCAATGATTGGGCTGCTAAAGAAAGGGGGCAAAGCCACATACACAGAGTGGCCCACCCAGACCCTATCCCATTGGCTTGTGTTTGCTAGGCTAGCTGTTGGGTCCCGCCCACCCCCAATGCCTCGCTGACTGCTCAATGTGAAACTCCCACTCTCCTAGATCAGTGCTAATTGGTGCCACCTATTAATGCCCATCAGTGCCACCTGTAAGTGCCAATCAGTGCCAACCAATGCCACCTGTCAGTGCCAATCAGTGCCACCTGTCAGTGTCCATTAGTGCCAGCCAGTGCCGCCAATCAGTGCCACATGTCAGTGCCTATCAGTGCCACCTGTCAGTGCCTATCAGTGCCACCTGTAAGTGCCAATCAGTGCCCACCAGTGCCACCTGTCAGTGCCAATCAGTGCCCATCAGTGCCACATGTCAGTGTCAATCAGTGCCAACCAATACCACCTATCAGTGCCAATCAGTGCCACCTGTCAGTGCCAATCAGTGCCACATGTCAGTGCCAATCAGTGCTGCCAATCAGTGCCAACCAATGCCACCTATCAGTGCCAATCAGTTCCAATCAGTGCTGTCTATCAGTGCCAATCAGTGCTTCCAATTAGTAACACCTATCAGTGCCAATCAGTGCTGCCTATTATTGCCAATCAGTGCTTCCAATCAGTGCCACCTATTAGTGTCCTTCAGCGCTGCCTATCAATGCCCATCAGTGCTGCAATCAGTGTTGCCTATCAGTGCCAATCAGTGCTGCCAATCAGTGCCCATCAGTGCTGTCAATGAGTGCCCATCAGTGCTGCCTATCAGTGCCACCTATCAGTGCCAACCAATGTCATCAATCAGTGCCCATCTGTTCTGCCTATCAGTGCCGCCTATCAGTGCCCATCTGTGCTGACAATCAGTGCCGCCTATCAGTGCCAAACAATGCCACCTATCAGTGATGCATATCAGTGCCAATCAGTGCTTCCAATCAGTGCCAATCAATGCTGACTATCAGTGCTTCCACTCAGTGCCTATCAGTGCTGCCTATCAGTTCCCATCAGTGCTGCCAATCAGTGTTGCCTATCAGTGCCACCTATCAGTGACAATCAGTACCCATCAGTGCAGCCTATCAGTGCCCATCAGTGCTGCCAATCAGTGCCCATCAGTGCTGCCTATCAGTGCTGCCCATCAGTACCACCCATCAGTGCTGCCTATCAGTGCCAATCGGTGCTGCCAATTAGTGCCTATCAGTGCCACCTATTAGTGCCGCCAAGCAGTGCCTATCAGTGCCCATCAGTGCTGCCAATCAGTGCTGCCAACCAGTACCACCTATCAGTGGCCATCAGTGCTGCCAATCAGTGCCCATCAGTGCTGCCAATCAGTGCTGCCTATCAGTGCCCATGAGTTCTGCCAATCAGTGTCACCTATCAGTTCCAATCAGTGTCCATCAGTTCTGCCAATCAGTGCTGGCTATCAGTGCTGCCTTTCAGTGCCCATGAGTGCTGCCTATCAGTGCCCATCAGTGCAGGGATGGGGAGGTGAACTCAGCAGCCAGGCACATTGTCCATGGGGTGGGGTGGGCGGCCTGGTGGGGCACAACTGAAATCCATCTGTTTATTAATGACACATACTGATCTTTAGTATAATAGGTAATCACCATATTACTAATTACAATAAACTACTGGAGGTAAAATAAAAAAGTGTCAGTAAAAGGCCTGCCGCTAAGCACTGTTATGTGTTCCCACACCACAAAAAAGTTAAGCGCTAACTTGCTAATCAATAACTTAACAATAATTGTGGAACCCTCGAATGTATATAAATCTCAATAAACTTCAATATTACCACAATACCGCTCTCTGTGATATATAAGATCACATATAATACACATCAAACTGAAAAAAGAAATAAAAATATTAAACTTAGCAGGGATGGTGGAAACCCCTCCTATAGATATTTGCCATACAGATTAACTTCAAGTGCAATCACTCCAGTGATATGTGGTTTCACATGTATAACACATCAAAATGAGAATAATGCCTTGTACACACGGTCGGATTTTCCGTCAGGATAAACTCAGACGGAATTCCGTTCAAACTGTCTGGCATACACACTGTCACACCACATTCTGACCGTCAAGAACGCAGTGACGTACAACACTACGACGAGCCGAGAAAAATTAAGTTCAATGCTTCCAAGCATGCGTCGACTTGATTCTGAGCATGCGTGGGTTTTTCTCCGTCGGAGTTCCATACAGACAAACGGAGTTTCCGATAGAAATTTTTAACATGTTCTCTTTCTAATTCCATCAGAATTTCCGACGGAAAAAGTCTGATGGGGCATACACACGGTCTGAATATTCGATGAAAAAATTCCGTCTGACTTTTTTCCTCGGAAATTCCGACCGTGTGTACGCGGCATAAGACTTAGCAAGGATGGTGCAAACCCCTCTACAGATAATTGCAATACAAATTAACTTCAAGTGCAACAACTTTTTAGTTGGAAGGTTCACACCATTATAGCTCTTTGGAATTTTTATTTTTTAGATTGTTACACTTAATTATATATGTTTTAGTTACTATTATAATGCAAATGTTTGCACTTGAAGTTAATTTTCCACCACCCTCGCTAAGTCCATGTCTTTATGGACCTTGCTTTGTGCACTGGTGTGCAGTCATGTTGGAACAGGAAGGGGCTATTCTCAAACTGTTCCCACAAAGTTGGGAGCATAAAATTGTCCAAAATGTATTGGTATGCTGATGCCTTAAGTGTTCCTTTCACTGGAACTAAGGTGCCAAACCCAACCCCTGGAAAACAACCCTACACCATAAGTCTACCCCCCCCCCCCACCAAATGATTTGGACCAGTGCACAAAACAAGGTCCATAAAGACATGGATGAGTGAGTTTGGGGTGGTGGAACTTGACTGTCCTTCACATTAGAGCAGAGACTGCCAGCCAGGCCTTCTCGTCCACATCAGTGCCGGACTTCACAGATATATTTCTGGAAGAATGGTCAAACATTCCCATAGACATATTCCTAAACCTTGTGGACAGCCTTCCCAGAAGAGTTGAAGCTGAAGGTGGGCCAACTCAATATTGACTGGGATGCCATTAAAGTTCATGTGTGTGTAAAGGCAGGCGTCCCAATACTTCTGGTAATTTAGTGAAAATATATATGCATATACAGTTGCAAAAAAAAGTATGTGAACCCTTTTGGAATGATATGGATTTCTGCACAAATTGGTCATAAAATGTGATCTGATCTTCATCCAAGTCACAACAATAGACAATCACAGTCTGCTTAAACTAATAACACACAAAGAATTAAATGTTACCATGTTTTTATTGAACACACCATGTAAACATTCACAGTGCAGGTGGAAAAAGTATGTGAACCCTTGGATTTAACCCTTTCCATACAGGGCTTTTTATACCACTTCCATACTGGGCCTATTCTGGCACTTCTCTCCTACATGTACAAATCATCATTATTTTGCTCGAAAATTACTCAGAACCCCCAAACATTATATATGTTTTTTTAGCAGACACCCTATGGAAAAAAATTTGATGCAACTTTTTATCTTGCACGGTTTTTGCACAATAAGTTTTCAAACGCCTTTTTTTGGGAAAAAAATGGTTTCATGAATTAAAAAATAACAAAACAGTAAAGTTAGCCCAAATATGAAAGCTTATGTTACGCAGAGTAAATAGATACCTAACATGTCACGCTTTAAAATTGCACACACTCATGGAATGGTGCCAAACTTCAGTACTTAAAAATCTCCATAGGCGACGCTTTGAACATTTTTACAGGTTACCAGGTTAGAGTTACAGAGGAGGTCTAGTGCTAGAATTGTTGCACTTGCTCTAACGCACGCGGCGATACCTCATGTGGTTTGAACAGCGTTTACATATGTGGGCGGGTCTTACGTGTGCTTTACAATAGCCCGAACTATTGGGGACAGGGGCGTTTTAAAAAAAAATTAAAAAAAATTATTTTACTTTTTTTTATTTTTACACTTTTTTTTAATCACTTTTATTCCTATTACAAGGAAAGTAAACATCCCTTGTAATAGAAATGTGTGTGACAGGTCCTCTTTATGGAGAGATGCGGGGTCAATAAGACCCCACATCTCTCCTCCAGGCTGGAAAGCATGAGATCGTGAAAAAAATTTCACCAATCTCATGTTTACTAGCCGCAATGGCGGCTTTGTTTACTTTTGAGAACCCGGCGTGACCAATTTTATGACCAATTTGTGAAGAAATCCATATCATTCCAAAAGGGTTCACATACTTTTTTTTGCAACTGTATATATGTGTGTTTGAGCTTTGGGCTGCACACCCTAATGCAATAGACTGCGCACACCTATGGCCTCGATCCTCTCCTTCTGGGGTCCCACGCCGGTGCTCCAGACCCGTCCTCTTCATCAGGTGTTCCCACAGAAAGCCTCTTTCCATGGGGGCACCCAATGCAGGCCTGCTCCCGAGTCAATGGCTCCTGTTGCTATCGATCTGTTCAATGAGCAAAGAATCAGCAAATGGACATGCACATCACTGGATCGGATCGGGCTTAGGTAAGAAAAAGGGGGCTCTGGGGGGGAGCTGCAGCACAGAGGTTATTTCACCCTAATGTAGAAAAACTTTAGGGCTTTACAACCACTTTAAGAGGCAGCCGTAAATAGAATAAAAGCTATTTTCAGGCACATAAGGAAACCTAAAACTCACTCCTACTTTCATTTTGCAATCTTCTTATAATGGAAAGGCTTTCTTAAAAGAGCAATAGGAGTGTAGTAGGTAAATTATATACATTGCATATTATATATTTGGCAACACTGTAATCCACCTTTATGTGTCAGTTTCACGGTCACATTTTATATTGTTATGATTATTATTGTTGTAACTATAACATTGTAAAATTTTATGAAATGCATAATGAAATAATTCCTAAGGTGTGTTGAAAATAGTGTGGTGTCTAAGTATGTTGATGCGATTTGGCACGTACTAAAATTGGAAAAGCAGGGTTTATTGCATTAGTTTTGATCAGACAGGTTTACATTTACAGTTAGCATACATTTCTCTCTCATTCATTGAGAAACACTGTATTCAGAGACTATTAGGTTATTCTGCTATGTACAGGAGGATTTGAACATTGGCAAACAAAAATCAGGGACCAGTCTGGTAAAGCCCCTCTCACCCCCAGCAACCGTCACTCCTAGGAGTATGGATACTTTTTCTTTACTGTGAAAATTTAACTGTTTTTGCTAGCCATTTTTTCTTGTTTTCAGTATTATTTTTTCCTCAGTCAAGAGATCCCCATGTTGCTTAGCTAGTCTCAAGCAGCTATCAAGATCAGTGTATCCTTGGCAATAGCTTTGGAAGCTGTGCCCGGACCCTGTTGGACTGGATGATTGCATGGCTTGCTGGAATGGGACCTTTCGGTCATTGGGCTTTAGATTGAGACACTTTCCAGACTGTTGTGTACAGTGTCAGATTCAGAGTTCTTACTGGGTCCAGAGCCATGGCACAGCCTCTGGTGTGAGCACCATTATTATTCTTTTTTTCCATTAGTTTTCCACAGAAAGGGATAAAACACAGAGGGATTAAGCACTGCTTCACTAGATGGAGTGTCACTCACACTCTGCTTTTTTTTTCAGCATGAGGTATCTAGCACTGTGACAGATCTAGCCGGGACAGAGGCTTTTGGAGAGGACTGAATGCTAGCCTCCTGCCTTCCGATTATGGGCCAGGGCCTCAAGACAGGAAAGCCAATGGGCTATCCCGGCAGACAGACCTGGAACCTTAAGACTACTTTTCCAACATCCTTGAGTTGACCCGTTTGGGGTCCCACTGTGGCTGTTGGACTATTTCCCAGGAGGGAGTATTGTCATGAACCTTTGAATACTGAAGTATTTCTCCTTTGAATTTATTACACAGTGGGGGGTCTTCTGCCCTGTCTTAAGGCTAACCCCCCCTCCAGACAGCTCCATGGTCTGGAAGAAAAGCATTGTTCTGTGTTTGACTGTTTGTTTATGTACTTTAATTACCCCCTGGGGCTTCTGTGTCAATACACATTCTGTGTCAATACACATCTCAGTTCTCCTATTCAAGCTATCGGACCAATTCCTGCTGACCCTGTTTCAAGTCCTCATTTGCATGGCCAAGAGAATCTAATTGAGAAATACAATGGACTTTACAATTGACCAATAGGAAAGTGGTTGTTGGGGGCAGGGTGTTCAAACTGCTGTATAAGAGTGTGTGTGTGCATCCAATAAAATGAGATTCCTGTTTGAACTTACATACAGCCTGCCTGGTGTTTGTTCTGAACTATCACAAATGGATTAGAATGTCACATAGCTGTAGTTTGAATCCTGGAGCATCGGATGACCGAACCATCAGACGTTGCGATCTGCAATATGATCCAATAGTAGCAGAGGAGTGTCGGGAGAGTGGAACCGAGCGAGCAAGGGGCTCGTTACATTGGTTGGGAGCGGTGGGATTTGCTCTCCAGTTACTGGGACACTCCAAACCACCACAGTCAATGACCAGCTATGCAGCCTGCAGGAAAGCCACGCTGAAAGACTTACTTGAGAGCCGAGATGGACCAGAGGGACGGTGATGCAGGACCCCAGTCAGTTGAAGATTTGTTTCAGCAACGAGTTCGAGAGCGCTTGGCATTATATGGTGCTAACCCATCAGAGACCGCCATACAGGAAGCCATTAGAGGCATCCAGCTGCAGGATGAGCGACAAGAGAAAAAACTACAGCGACAAAAGAGAGAACTAGAGCGACAAAAGAGAGAACTAGAGCGACAAAAGAGAGAACTACAGCGACAAAAGAGAGAGCTAGAGCGGCAACATGAGTGGAGAAAGGCGGAAATACGGCAATCGGAGACAACACCTAAAGAAGCAGCACCAACTGAAAGGAGAGGAGAGATACAGATACCAGCCGACATGGAAAAGGAATTCAGAAGGAGGTTGCGAGAGATGCAGATACAGCATAGAGGACCAGTATCAGAGGAGGTCCTGCTGGGATGGTCTGATTCAATCCGCTGCGAACTCTGGAAGAAAGCGCTAGCTCTCGAGTAGTGATGAGCCGAACACCCCCGGGTTCGGTTCGCACCAGAACCCGCGAACGGACCGAAAGTTCGCACGAACATTAGAACCCTATTAAATACAATGGATGCGAACGTTTGAATTCTAAAGTGCTAATTATAACGACTATTATCCATGTTATTGTCCTAAACAGAGTTTGGGAACCCGGGTTCTGCACCAGGGGACATGTATCAATGCAAAAAGAAGTTTTAAAAACGGACGTTTTTCGGGAGCAGTCATTTTAATGATGCATAAAGTGAAAAAAAAAAGTCAAATATTCCTTTAAATATCGTACCTGGGGGGTGTCTAAAGTATGCCTGCGAAGTGTCACGTGTTTCCCGTGTTTAGAACTGTCCCTGCACAAAATGACATTTCTAAAGGAAAAAAAAAGCCATTTAAAACTGCTTGCGGCTTTAATGTAATGTCTGGTCCCGGTAATATGGATGAAAATCTTTAAGAAAAATGGCATAGCTACCCCATCACCCCCCCCCACCCCAGCCCATTACCAGCCCCTTTGGGTCTTGTTTGGATATTAAGGGGAACCCCGCAACACAAAATAAAAAAGGCCCTATATACTCTGAACAGCAGTATACAGGCAGTGTAAACAAGACCGGTGTAAACAAGACAGGGACTGTAGGTTTGTTCTTAAGTAGAATCTGTTTGTAATTTTGAACACGTACATTGTTTAAGTGTAGCTCCAGCCAAAAAATCTATTTTTAAGCTTTTTGGAAAAAATAGGGAAGGGTTATCACCCCTGTAACATTTGTTTTGCTGTCTGTGCCCCTGTTCAGAACATTTCACCTCACTTTGCGTCCCAATGACAACTGTTTTTGAAATGTGGTGTTTTTATTGAAACAAGGATTGGTGATAAAGCATCAGTAGAGAGGAGACACCTTTCTCCCATATTAATTCTTACAGGAGAGAATTTTCCTTCCTAGGGGTAGATTTCCTCTCACTTCCTGTTGTCTTCTTCCGTTTGCAAGTAGGAGTCGTTTGTAAGTTGGATGTTTGAAAGTAGGGACCTGCCGTATATACTCTGCTGAAATTGGCCCCTTAGGTGTTGGTGTTGGCACAACACTGTAAGCACTCACAGTTACTCTTGGTGGGTGCTGGAACGCCCTGCTGTCAACTATTATATCAGGAATTGTAATAACATATAATTGTTGAACAGTGGTAGCAAAAATTGGGCCTTTGATGGTGGTGCTGGTGCCACAACACTGTAAGGCCTGACAGTTACTCTTGGTGGGCGCAGCAATGGGCCCTGCTGTGAATTATTAGATCAATAATTATAATTGCATGCCCCTGTTGAACAGGGGCTGAAAAATTGGGCCTTTGGTGGTGGTGGTGGTGTAGACACAACACTGTAAGGCCTGACATTTACTCTTGGTGGGCGCAGCAATGGGCCCTGCTGTGAATTATTAGATCAATAATTATAATTGCATGCCCCTGTTGAACAGGGGCTGAAAAATTGGGCCTTTGGTGGTGGTGGTGGTGGTGGTGGTGTTGACACAACACTGTAAGGCCTGACAGTTACTCTTGGTGGGCGCAGCAATGGGCCCTGCTGTGAATTATTAGATCAATAATTATAATTGCATGCCCCTGTTGAACAGGGGCTGAAAAATTGGGCCTTTGGTGGTGCTGGTGGTGGTGGTGTTGACACAACACTGTAAGGCCTGACAGTTACTCTTGGTGGGCGCAGCAATGGGCCCTGCTGTGAATTATTAGATCAATAATTATAATTGCATGCCCCTGTTGAACAGGGGCTGAAAAATTGGGCCTTAGGCACTGGTGGCACAACACTGCAACCCCTCGCAGATACTGTACTTGGAGCACAGCAATGAGCCCTGTTGCAAAGTATTGCATCAAAAATTGTAATTACACGCCCCTGTTAAACAGGGGCTGAAAAATTGGGCCTTAGCCACTGGTGGCACAACACTGCAACCCCTCACAGAAACTGTACTTGGAGCACAGCAATGAGCCCTGTTGCAAAGTATTGCATCAAAAATTGTAATTACACGCCCCTGTTAAACAGGGGCTGAAAAATTGGGCCTTAGCCACTGGTGGCGGCACCCATAAACCAAAATGATCTTCCAAGCTATCATCATTAATCGGATCATTGAGGAGGAGGAGGAGGATAGCCAGTCAACATAACAGCACAGGCACTCAGCATCAGCATCAGTCTTGAAGGGATGTGACATTTTAAAATCAATTAGTCTGTTATATCAGCATCAGGTGTGTGGTAGCTGGTGGTGATCCAAGACTGGTTCATCTTGATGAAAGTCAGTCGATCAACCGAGTCGGTGGACAGGCGCACCCTGTGATCCGTGACAAATCCTCCAGCAGCACTGAATGTGCGTTCTGAAAGAACGCTGGATGCAGGACAGGCCAGTAGCTCAATTGCATACTGTGCAAGCTCTGGCCAGTGATCCATCCTCAAGACCCAGTAAGCCAGAGGATTTTCGGTGGGGAAGGTGTCCAAGTCTGACCTTGCCCCTAGGTATTCCTGCACCATGTATATCAGACGCTGGCGATGGTTGCTGGAACCGATCATACTTTGGGCTGCGGACTAAAGAATTGTCTGAACGCATCGGTCAGACGGCCACCTTCCCCACCGCTCCTTCTTTGACTGCCCGAAGCCTCAGCAACTCGTTGTCCAGGACCAGGAGTTTGTAACCTCCCAGTCTCTGGGAACACGTTGCACAGACCTTTCTGCAAGGCCTCCTGGAGTTGTCTCATCCTCTGCTCCCTCTGCGACGGTAACATAAGGTCCGCAACCTTACCCTTGTACCGTGGATCAAGGAGAGTGGCCAGCCAGTAATGGTCCCTCTCCTTGATCCGAAGAATACGAGGATCCTTCCGCAGACTTTGCAGGATCAGGGAGGCCATGCAGCGTAGGTTAGCTGAGGCATTCGGTCCGGGGTCCTCTGGGTCACTAAGGACGACATGATCCGCAGCCACCTCCTCCCAGCCACGTACAAGTCCACTGGTTTCTTGGGACTGTAAATCATCCCTAAAAGACTGCTGCTGATGATGCTGAGTGCCAGCCTCCACCTCCATGCTGACACAATCCTCCTCCTCCTCCTCCTCCTCTTCCTGTGCGATGGGTGGGACAGAAGGAACACTGTCTGGGTAAAGGGGGCCTTGAGAGGCAAGGAAGTCCTCCTCTTCCTGCCTCTGTTCTGCCTCAAGTGCCCTGTCCATTATTCCATGCAGCGTGTGCTCCAACAGGTGGACAAGAGGTACAGTGTCACTGATGCATGCACTGTCACTGCTCACCATCCTCGTGGCCTCCTCAAATGGTGCCAGGACAGTGCATGCATCCCTGATCATGCCCCACTGGCGTGGTGAAAAAAACCCGAGCTCCCCTGACCCTGTCCTGGTGCCGTAGTCGCACAGGTACTCATTGATGGCCCTCTGCTGCGTGTGCAGCCGCTGCAGCATGGCCAACGTTGAGTTCCACCTGGTGGGCATGTCACATATAAGGCGGTTCTTGGGCAGGTTCAACTCCTTTTGCAGCTCAGCCAGGCGAGCACTGGCATTATAAGATCTGCGGAAATGCACACAGACTTTCCTGGCCTGCCTCAGGACATCCTGTAAGCCCGGGTACCTGCCCAAGAACCGCTGCACCACCAGGTTAAGGACGTGAGCCACACAGGGCACATGGGTCAGTTGTCCCTGTCGGAGGGCGGAGAGGAGGTTGGTGCCATTGTCGCAAACCACCATTCCTGGCTTAAGCTGGCGTGGCGTCAACCACCTCTCGGCCTGCCCCTGCAGAGCAGACAGGACCTCTGCCCCAGTGTGGCTCCTGTCCCCCAAACACACCAGCGCAAGCACGGCATGGCATCTTTTTGCCTGCTTACTTGCGTAGCCCCTTGAACGCCTACGGAGCACCGCTGGTTCCGAGGACAAAGCACAGGAAGAGGCCATGGAGGAAGAAGAAGAGGAGGGGGTGGAGGAGAGAGGTGTGTCACAACCAGTAGTAGCATTTTGGAGGCATGGCAGTGGAACAACCTCCAACACTACTGCACCTTGTCCTGCATCCTTCCCAGCTGCCAAAAGAGTGACCCAATGGGCCGTGAAAGAAAGGTAACGTCCCTGTCCATGCTTGCTGGACCATGAGTCAGCGGTAATATGCACCTTACCGCTGACCGCCCTGTCCAGCGAGGCCAAGACATTGCCTTCCACATGCCTGTAGAGAGCCGGAATCGCCTTCCGTGAGAAAAAGTGGCGTTTGGGAACCTGCCACTGAGGAACCGCACATTGCACAAACTCACGGAAGGGGCCGAGTCTACCAACTGAAAAGGCAGCAGTTGAAGCGCTAGCAATTTAGCCAAGCTAGCATTCAACCGCTGGGCATGTGGATGGCTGGGAGTGAACTTCTTTCGATGGTCCAGCAGCTGGGGCAGGGAAATTTTCCTGCTAGAATCGGACGTCGGTGTACTGCTAGCAGAGTGGCCGCAAGTACTTGGCTGTGACACACCTAATTCTACACCTTCATTCCTCTCAGTGCAGGTTTCAGAGAGGACTGAACGTATAGTGGGGTTGGAGATCCCAGCTGATGCGGTGCAAGGAGAGGTCCGCTTTGTTCTTTGGTGTGGGTCTTTAAGGTAGGCTTGCCAACGAGCTGCATGGCAGGTCAACATATGTCTGATCAAGCATGTGGTGCCCAATCGGCTGATGTTTTGGCCACGCGATATACGCTTGAGACATATGTTGCAAACAGCAGCTGTGCGATCTGATGCACTCGCCTCAAAAAAGGCCCACACCAAAGAACTTTTTGAATGACGGGCAGAGGCAGCACCCTGCACAGGCGGAGCTCTGCGGTGTGATTCCGTCGGTGTGCTGCCCATACGCTGGCCACCCAAGGGCATCCTGCCTCGTTGGAGATGTGCCTCCTCCTCCTCCTCCTCCTCTCTCCTATTAGGCACCCACGTGGAGTCAGTGACCTCATCATCCCCTCCCTCCTCATCACTGGAGCCAATCTGGCAGTATGCTGCAGCTGCTGGAGCATGACTGCCAGATTGGTGTCCTTCTTGAGCATCCCCTCTCTCTGCTCTCACGCTACTGCCTTCCTCTAGCTGGGTATCATCATCAGATCCTTCTAAATGCTGGGCATCCTCCTGGAGCATGTACCCAACACTGTGCTCAAACAGTTCGGGGGACTCCTCAGGAGGAGGACATGGTGGGTCTAGGGAAGGAGTGACTAATGATGACATTGATACCAGAGAAGAGGACGCTTTGGCAGCTGCTTTGCCAGTACCCTGAGCCTGGGTGAGAGAGGATGAGGACGATGAGGTGGGCTTGGTCATCCACTCTACCAAGTCTTCGGCATGATGTGGCTCAACATGTCCAGCTGCCGAAAAGAAGGACAAGCGTGTCCCATGGCCATGTGCTGATGACAATGCACCGCGTCCACGACCAGCACTGTTGCCCCCAGACACAGAGCCTGCTTGCCCTCTTTTTTTGCCTCCTGACTGTCTGCCTCTCCTTGTTTGCCTTCCAGACATTTTAATGGATGGCCTGCAGGGAGATGGGAAAACAGCAATAAGGGCTACCTTCAGGTGTATACTGTGCAGGAGGCTTAGCAACAATGACACTGACACTGTCCCCTGCCTATCCTTCTCTGTCCCTAAACACAAGGATTTGCAATATGCTTCAGCAAGATTGGTTTAGCACAGAATAGCACACTGACAGTTTCCCTCACTGTCCTTCTCTGTCCCTACAAACAAGGTTTAGCACAGAATAGCACACTGATAGTTTCCCCGAGTGTCCTTCTCTGTCCCTAAACTCAAGGATTTCAAATACGGTTCAGCAAGTTTGGTTTAGCACAGAATAGCACACTGACAGTTTCCCCGAGTGTCCTTCTCTGTCCCTAAACTCAAGGATTTCAAATATGTTTCAGCAAGATTGGTTTAGCACAGAATAGCACACTGACACTTTCCCTCACTGTCCTTCTCTGTCCCTACAAACAAGGTTTAGCACAGAATAGGACACTGATAGTTTCCCTCACTGTCCTTCTCTGTCCCTACAAACAAGATTTAGCACAGAATAGCACACTGACAGTTTCCCCGAGTGTCCTTCTCTGTCCCTAAACTCAAGGATTTCAAATATGGTTCAGCAAGATTGGTTTAGCACAGAATAGCACACTGACAGTTTCCCTCACTGTCCTTCTATGTCCCTACAAACAAGGTTTAGCACAGAATAGCACACTGAAAGTTTCCCTCACTGTCCTTCTCTGTCCCTACAAACAAGATTTAGCACAGAATAGCACACTGATAGTTTCCACGAGTGTCCTTCTCTGTCCCTAAACTCAAGGATTTCAAATACGGGTCAGCAAGATTGGTTTAGCACAGAATAGCACACTGACAGTTTCCCCGAGTGTCCTTCTCTGTCCCTAAACTCAAGGATTTCAAATATGGTTCAGCAAGATTGGTTTAGCACAGAATAGCACACTGACACTTTCCCTCACTGTCCTTCTCTGTCCCTACAAACAAGGTTTAGCACAGAATAGCACACTGACAGTTTCCCCGAGTGTCCTTCTCTGTCCCTAAACTCAAGGATTTCAAATATGGTTCAGCAAGATTGGTTTAGCACAGAATAGCACACTGACACTTTCCCTCACTGTCCTTCTCTGTCCCTACAAACAAGGTTTAGCACAGAATAGCACACTGATAGTTTCCCTCACTGTCCTTCTCTGTCCCTACAAACAAGATTTAGCACAGAATAGCACACTGATAGTTTCCACGAGTGTCCTTCTCTGTCCCTAAACTCAAGGATTTCAAATTTGGTTCAGCAAGATTGGTTTAGCACAGAATAGCACACTGACAGTTTCCCCGAGTGTCCTTCTCTGTCCCTAAACTCAAGGATTTCAAATATGGTTCAGCAAGATTGGTTTAGCACAGAATAGCACACTGACACTTTCCCTCACTGTCCTTCTCTGTCCCTACAAACAAGGTTTAGCACAGAATAGCACACTGACAGTTTCCCCGAGTGTCCTTCTCTGTCCCTAAACTCAAGGATTTCAAATACGGTTCAGCAAGATTGGTTTAGCACAGAATAGCACACTGACAGTTTCCCTCACTGTCCTTCTCTGTCCCTACAAACAAGGTTTAGCACAGAATAGCACACTGACACTTTCCCTCACTGTCCTTCTCTGTCCCTACAAACAAGGTTTAGCACAGAATAGCACACTGACAGTTTCCCTCACTGTCCTTCTCTGTCCCTACAAACAAGGTTTAGCACAGAATAGCACACTGACACTTTCCCTCACTGTCCTTCTCTGTCCCTACAAACAAGGTTTAGCACAGAATAGCACACTGACAGTTTCCCTCACTGTCCTTCTCTGTCCCTACAAACAAGGTTTAGCACAGAATAGCACACTGACACTTTCCCTCACTGTCCTTCTCTGTCCCTACAAACAAGGTTTAGCACAGAATAACACACTGACACTCTCCCTACCTATCCTTCTCTGTCCCTAAACACAAGGAATCCAGGATTAGTAAAGGAAAAAAATGACACTGTCCCTGCCTATGCTTCTCTTTCCCTGCTCCGGAACACACTACACAAGGCCGCCGCGCTGGCGGCCTTTTATAGTGTGGGGCGTGTACTAAACCCCCTCAGCAATAATTGGCCACAGGCATCCTGCCTGTGGCCAATCATTGCTCTCCCCGCTGCAGGCGCTGTGATTCGCCAAGCATGCGGGGTCACAGTGCATGCTTGGCCAATCACAGCGCCTGGATGACACTGCGATGGCGTAGTGCATTGTGGGCCGTTCGCGTCACTCGAATTTGGCGCAAACGGCCCAAATCGTTCGATCTTCGTCGAACGATCGAACAGCCGATGTTCGAGTCGAACGTATGTTCGACTCGAACACGAAGCTCATCCCTACTCTCGAGCAGCAACACCAGGGAAAAGTTCTCCCCTCCATCCATGTAAGGTACTGGTCGCAGTATGAAGTACGAATGCTGTTATTGGGGGAAAAACCGAAGCAGGAGTGGACAGCTGAGTTAAGCAGGCTGATCCGGGCAGAGATGCGGTTGGACGAGAGCTACAGAGCCCTCCGGTGGTATGTAGCCCAAGAGTGCCCATGGTCAGCGGATGACAGCCCCACGGAAGGCTTTGACTATAATGGCCGGGGATTGTTGTATTGGAGGCTGTCCGAGGACCCTGACTTTGGGAGTGATCGGGAGTGGCGTTTGGAGGAAATAATGGAGCACAGAGAGCAAAGACTGAATGTCTCGGAAGGGCACTGGGCACAGGAAGATTTGCAGTTTCTGGCCGTTCAGGAATGGGAGCTGGAGATTGCCTACAAACAGCTGCTAGACTCTGCTCAGCAGCAGGGTGGGGCTCCCTTTGCCTGGGACTATCAGGAAATACCAGTTGACAACTATGAAATCCTGGCTGAAGAATCGGCAGTGGAAAATCTGGAGATTGCCATCCCTAAAGCCGAAGTGGATGATATGGAGTTCCAGGGAGCTAGCCTGGCTGAAGAATCGGCAGTGGAAAATCTGAAGATTGCCACCCCTAAAGCCGAAGTGGATGATATGGAGTTCCAGGGAGCTAGCCTGGCTGAAGAATTGGCAGTAAAAATCTGAAGATTGCCATCCCTAAAGCCGAAGTGGATAATATGGAGTTTCAGGGAGCTAGGGCAGTTGGCTCATCTCCCCAGCCACAGATTACAGAAGGTATGGACTTAAGGGACTGTTCAGAGGATGTTATGGATTATGCATCGCCTGCTCAAGTACTGGCAGCAGGACAGAGTACTGCAGACCCCTGCTCTACACCCGTGGCAGTTTTGGAGGCCCGAGGTGAGAAGGTGATGGTTCCTCTTTCCCAGTGGATTTCAGAGATGCAGGGGGAGAAGCAGCCCTTTTCCCTCCCCAACAGTTAGCCAGAGCAGATGGTGTGGAGTCCCCAGCAGAAGTGCTGGCAACAGGGCAGAGTGCTAGCAACCTCTGCCCAGCACCGGAAACAACTGTGGAGTTTCAGGGATCTGGGGCAGTTGGCCCCTCTCTCCAGCAACAAGCTGAGGTTGTAAAGCTTTTACCCCCAGCTGAATCACTGGCAGCAAGGCAGAATGCTACTGGCCTCTGCACACAACTGCAACTTGAGCGGAAATCAGTGGATGGGACTGCGGTCTCCAGGCACAGCAACCCAGCAGAAGAGCTGGCAACAGAGCAGAGTGCCGCGGGCCTCTGCTCTCAACTAACAGAAAAGGGAGTTCCTGTGGTAGTGGATGGGACTTCGGTCTTCACTGACACAACCCCAGAAAATGGTGTGACACTGAGACAGGAGGATGTCAGCCTTGCTTTGCAAGCACTAGGGGATTTTCACCTACCACAAGGGGATGGGAATTCAGTCTTCACTTGTATACCCCAGGAATGCTGGGCAGTTGGCCCAGATCCCCAACAGCATGACGGACTGAGCCCGGTCACCCTGTCTTCTCTCCAGCGGCTGAAGGGACTCCAGGGAGAAGGGCCAGTCCAGGCCTCTCCCCAGCGGCGGGTATGTTCTCTGAGAGAGGCAGAGGTTAGCTGGGTGAGTAATGCTCTGTTTGGAGCAATTTGTTTGGGGTACTGTGTGGATACCGGCATTGGGGGAATAGAACTATGGACTAACTTCTGAGTCAACCCGTCTGGGGTCTCCTCCTATGTTAGTCTCCTGCCGAAAGGGGAGATGTGTGACAGATCTAGCCGGGACAGAGGCTTTTGGAGAGGACTGAATGCTAGCCTCCTGCCTTCCGATTATGGGCCAGGGCCTCAAGACAGGAAAGCCAATGGGTTATCCCGGCAGACAGACCTGGAACCTTAAGACTACTTTTCCAACATCCTTGAGTTGACCCGTTCGGGGTCCCACTGTGGCTGTTGGACTATTTCCCAGGAGGGAGTATTGTCATGAACCTTTGAATACTGAAGTATTTCTCCTTTGAATCTATTACACAGTGGGGGGTCTTCTGCCCTGTCTTAAGGCTAACCCCCCCTCCAGACGGTTTCATGGTCTGGAAGAAAAGCATTGTTCTGTGTTTGACTGTTTGTTTATGTACTTTAATTACCCCCTGGGGCTTCTGTGTCAATACACATTCTGTGTCAATACACATCTCAGTTCTCCTATTCAAGCTATCGGACCAATTCCTGCTGACCCTGTTTCAAGTCCTCATTTGCATGGCCAAGAGAATCTAATTGAGAAATACAATGGACTTTACAATTGACCAATAGGAAAGTGGTTGTTGGGGGCAGGGTGTTCAAACGGCTGTATAAGAGTGTGTGTGTGCATCCAATAAAATGAGATTCCTGTTTGAACTTACATACAGCCTGCCTGGTGTTTGTTCTGAACTATCACACATGGATTAGAATGTCACATAGCTGTAGTTTGAATCCTGGAACATCGGATGACCGAACCATCAGACGTTGCGATCTGTAATATGATCCAATAGTAGCAGAGGAGTGTCGGGAGAGTGGAACCGAGTGAGCAAGGGGCTTGTAACAAGCACCTTCTACCAATACTCCTAATTGCAAGAGACATATTTTTCAGTCTCAGTTGGTCCTTGCTGCTTTCTACAATAACCCGGTGACCATTGGTCATCTGGCCTGCTAACAACACATAGTTCATGAGTACCAGGTCTTTGCATAGTGACTGAAATGACAAAGTTGGTTTCTCTTGTATCTCCATCCAAGACCCCAATGAGAGTGAAACAGGTAGTGTCAAACGGCAGAAGGAACATGAGTTCTAGAAAAAGTCGATGGCAGAACTTGCAGAGACGTTTCAAAAAAATAGATAATCTCACATGATGGGAGCTTCCTTCCTTCTTCTGTTGAGCGTAAGGCACAGTAGTGATGTTACTAATTGGAGCCTAATCGGGAGAGGAGTGCAGTCAGTGACTACTGGGAGCTATTTGCCATATGTGCTGGTATAAAATCTGACCAGCCCATATTTTTGGTGTGTTTGATTTAGTGAGAGTGGTGACAGATTTACACCTGGGTGTTGCACAGCGTTTTGAGGAAAAACTTTTGTGAATTTATATTGGTTCTGGACACCACACCGGATTGGAAGATTTTGGGACTTTTTTTGGGACTACACTGTCTAGTCTATCTGTGGGACACTTGTTTTAAAGGGTTTATAAACCCTCAAGGTTTTTCACCTTCATGCATTCTATGCATGAAGGTGAAAAACTTTCTGTAGTGCTGTAGCCCCCCAGACCCCCCTTTTACTTACCCAAACCTGATCGTTCCATCAACGGGGACAAGCACAGCAGCTACAGCCGCTGTCTTGGGTCCTCATTGGATAGATTTATAGGAGCGCAGCCATTGGCTCCCACTACTGTCAATCAAATCCAGTGACACGGGAGTCGGGGGCGGGGCCGAGAACTGCTGTCCTTGTCAATGGACGCAGCAGCGGGACTTGGGAACTGCGCCCGCACGGGTGTCCCCCTTGGAATGCGGGACTCCAAGGGGGCACTTGATGCAGGGAGGAGCCAGGAGTGCCGCTGGGGGACCCCAGAATGGGAGGATCAGGGCCAATCTGTGCAAAACCCTTATTAAAAAAAAAAAAACAAGACTTCACAATCCCTTTTATTTGATAAAGCATTGGCACTATAGCACTTTATATTTATGGGACTGTTTGCACATAAGATTTTTTTTGCACTGAATATATTGCACTGATTTTTGCACTTTAGCACTTTTTATGACATATGTTTGCACATTGTTTATGTTATGAAATATTTTTGGATTTTTAAGATATGTATTTACACAAATTTATTGCACTGAATTTATGAATAGGGGACACAGGGTTGGTGTATAGACCAGCGCTGCTCATACTACACATTTTCAATTACTATTTGATGGTTCATCAGAAGCCTGAGCAGCGGCGGTCTATAAGACCACTTGTAATTTAGTAATTTCGTCTGTGGTGCAGTTACATTAATAGACATTCTTCCCATATTAAAAGCTGGGAAGGCTGCATCCTGCAAGGTCTACCCAGGCACTTTGAAGACATATCTAACAATGCTAGGAAAAAAGTTTTCGTTCCTGAAAATATTTTATATTTTGTGGGACAAATCCTGACCTTTTTGCAATTAGGTCTGGATCAGCATGTTGCCCTAAGTACTATTAAGGGTCAAATCTCAGCACTTGCGATCTTGTTACAGAGAGAGACAATCTTCCATTCTTTGATAAAGACCTTTGTGCTGGGTATCTCTCATGTGGTTCCCTCTATGAATTCACTCGTCACTCCATAGGATTTGAATTTGTGTCTCTTTGCACTTCTTCAAAAATCATCATTTGATCCTATCAAGAATGATCTGTTTTCCACTTTTACCCACAAGAGTGTGTTCCTTGTCACCATCACCTTAGTGAAGTGTGTGTTTGAACTCTGTCTTGTAAAGAACCCTTTCTGGTCTTACACAGGGAAAAGGTGATGTTGAGGTCTAGAGCCTTTTTCCTTCCTTAACTGGTTGCAGCCTTTCACCTCAACCAGGACATTTTGTTTCTATCCCTCTGTCCATACCCAGGTAATCAGAAGGAAAATTCCCTTTGTTGTCTAAATGTACCTCACAGCCACTGTTTCCATTAGAAAAACATACTCTCTCTTTGGGTACTTTCACACTGGGATGTCGTGGGTGTTGGCGGTAAAGTGCCGCTATTTTTAGTGGTGCTTTACCGTTGTTTTTGCCTCGATTTTCGGCGATTTTAGTGGCCGAAAAAGGGTTTTGCTGTGGCATTTTGCAGGCAGTAGGGCAGCGCTGCCCATTGATTTCAATGGGCAGGGGCGCTTTAGGAGCAGTGTATACAGCACTGCAAAGATGCGGATAGCAGGACTTTTTTTACCTTCCTGCTAGCGCACCGCTGCAGTGTAAAAGCCCTCCGGCTTTCACACTGGAGAGAAAGGAGCGACTCTTTCAGGGCGCTTTGCAGGCGCTAAATTTAGCGCAATAGCGCCTGCAAAGCAGCCTTAGTCATTTCTGGTAGCTACTGCAAAGGGGAACCAGCTTCTCCTTCTCATTGGTTCAGACTCAAGCTATGGTCTGAAGGATTGGGTTCAATTTTTTTCCTGTCAAGGCAGCCTCTACTGGATCTGTAATAGATCCGTGAGTGCTTTTTGGGCTTTTTGACATCAGGCGACTGTTTCCCAGATTTGCAAAGCTGCTACCAGGTCTTCTGATCATGTGTTCTCAAAGTTTTACCAGGTGGTCGATCTGTCCTCATCTGATGTCACCTTAAGGTTTCGGGCAGTTACGTGAGCTGCAGACAGCCTCAAGTTCTTTTTTTACTAGTTCTGTGGGCTTGTTAGTGTTTTGTTGCCCATCCGTCAGTTGGACTGCTTTTGGATGTTCTAATAGAGTAATGTATCCATCAATAAATAAAAGAAGAGAATTAGATTTTTTTTATACTTACTGTAAAGTTATTTTTCTTGGAGTTCATTGAGGGACACAGGTCCCACGCCTCTTTGTTTATAGTCTTGCTCCCTGTGCTGCTTTATTACAAAACATGATTAAATGGGTTATACCAGGTAATGTTTTTGTGTGTCTTCCAGTGTCCAAATTTCCATATAATTTCTGAATCCTGTGTCTATCAATGAACTAAAAAAAAAAAAGTTTAAGGTAAGTACAAACATCCAATTTTTCTAGTCAGCCAAATACATGTTTTAAAACTGTATAAAAAAGAATCTGAAAGAAAAATAATGTTAAAATGCAATAAGGGCTGGGTTTCCCAACATTGCCCTTGTTAATGAGACCTTACATTTATCAGATTTTCCAGATTTTAATAAACTGTCCAGGTTTCCATCATTCTAAGTATTCTGCTAAGTAATTCATGTTATCCAACAAATGTTAAAAGGCTCCCCCCCCAAAAAAAATTAAGAGTCAACAGCTACAAATACTGTAGCTGCTGACTTTTAATATTAGGGCACTTACCTGTCCAGGAATCCAGCAATGTCCTCACCTGAGCCTATTTTTTAATCAGCTATCGGGTGCTGGCGCCGCCATCTTGACTAAGGGAAATGGGCAGTGAAGCCTTGTGGCTTAGAAAAAAGATATGGTTGGTAGTACCCTGCGAGGCGCCTCCATCTCCATTGTACATACAAATGCAAAGTTTTGCCCATTGGGACTTTAGATGAAGCGCCACCTTGTGGCTTCACAGCCGGTTTCCTACTGTGCATGTGCAAAGCACACTGCGCTTTGTGAATGGGCTTCAGCGAACTGAGCCGGAAGTTGGAACGGGTACCTGTCAAAACCAGGTACCCACTTCGCCCCAAAAGGTGCCAAATGTGGTAGTGGAGGAGGGGGGGAGGAGGCAGACAACTGGAGCTTCCCCTTTTGGGTAGAGCGCTGCTTTAACTTTTAAACAGCAATAATGTAAACTAATGTATTTATATGCACTTATGCAAGAGCTTCTTTCTTGGCAGTTTGGGATCTGCTTTTCTAATTATTGTGTAGCACTACCCCCGAAGGAGCTGCTGGTTTTGGTTTGGGTCTGTCCCCTGATGCTCAACCCCTTAACTGGCTCGACCCCTCCCTTAGCACAGCTGGTAACTGAAAAATTGTGAAACCCAATGGTTATGGAGGAACACAATTCTGCATGTAAATATCACACAGTAATTGTACAGATAATGGAAATGTTATCTTCCTCCAATTGGAATCCTTCAGAGTAATAAAGAATACTGCAAGCAAGGGTATACTCAGACAAATATATTGTTTACTTTATATTAGAGATAATAGACAGATTAAAACAATCTGGGCCCTGCGAGCGTCAGTAATATTCTTTAGTAAAAGGATTCTAACAATTTCTAATTTCTATGTTCTATGGATACCAATTCTCAGCTCTCGAGCTCCCCCTAGCCGGCAATACCACCCTGTGTCCCAGCAAAGTAGTTCCCATCAGGCCTGACACAGATTATTATACTAGTTCCTGGTGGGTGGGAATCTTCGCTAGCAAAACGTTGGTGCACTTTTTAATTGTAATCCACAGGAGATGAAGAACATGAACTAAACTCCCGCAATGCTTTTGGGAGTAAAACTGACAGTCAGTGTAACGCCTGTGCTAACTACGCAGTTAACACACACGGCGCTATGTCCTGAGATATATGTGGCTCACTGCTGAAGGTGGCAGTGGGCCTTCTAAAGTCACAGGCCTAACAGAAGGTTGTAGATTCTGGGCAGGTGCCCGCTCACCCGGACAGGCCCAGTCCGCCTGACACGCTCTGCGGTCGGTACCTCGATCCCTGACCTTTCCGTGATACACGATCTCTGGTTCCTCTCACAGCAGCTGTAGATGCCGGTTTGACAGAACAACTCTGATCCGAAGATAGCGCGGACTGGTCACACTGGAGGAGATCCCTCTCTGGCTTGATGATCCTCCGCAAGGTTGTAGGCCCAGGCTTTGGGCCTAGTCACTCTGGCAGCAGGCCTCACACACTTCTCGCTTGGTTGAGCGAGGAGTCCAGAGAGAGCGAGCGCGGCCCCACCTCTCCTTTAAGTAGCCTCCCCCAACAGGCAGTGCGGGGATTGTGATGCATTGTGGGAGTACAGCTGCACTGTGGGTACCATAGTCCACAAGGTATCCATGGCAACGGAGTCTCGCTCTCCCTGTACTCTAAGTTCCACCCGCATTATTCAATATCAAGCCAATAGTCTGTAATGTAGTAACCAGAACTCCGGAGGAGGGTTTTGGAGTATATACATATTACAACAGTTCCTAACAGTAGAACCCTGCTACAATTGCATATGTGCAGTGTAGTATAAAAAGACACTGAATGAAACAGGATTGTGGAACAGGTGCCTTCCATGCTGCTCTCCACACTGTGCACAGGCTGAATGCAAGCAAAACAATGTTTAAAGAGGAAGTAAACCCTTGATTTTTTATTTATTTTTAAAACCCTGCAAAAGAAAGGCATAATGAGCTAGTATGCATAGCATACTAGCTCAATATGAATGACTTACCTGAGATCGAAGCCCCCGAACTGCTCCTCGTTCCCCTCCGCCGCCGCCGCTATCTTGCCTTGATGTCCCTTTCTGTTATCGCTGCTCCGGCGCTGTGATTGGCCAGAGAGGCGATGATGTCACACGCATGCGCGCTAGGGCCGGCAACTTGCTTCGATGTCCCTTTCTGTTATCGCCGCTCCGACGCTGTGATTGGCCGGAGCGGTGATGGCGTTGTCTACGGCGCGCATCCACCTTAGACATTGGTGCTGTGTTTTCAGCAAATATCTCCTTAACGGTGTAACCGTTAAGGAGATATTTCTTGCACCTACAGGTAAGCCTTAATCTAGGCTTACCTGTAGGTGCAAGTTGTCAAAGTGGGTTTACAACCACTTTAAACTACCCTGAATTTGTAATAACAGCACAAAGCACAGGGGAAAAAAAACTGAGGTAAGAGGTTATATTGTTATATTTTGTGGTGCTCTTTACACATTAAAAGAGTCAACCTGTGTTGGATGGGTATAATTTACAATTACAAGCTAAGTGTTTATTTGTGAATTTTTTTGAAGGTAATGGGCAGGTGTTTGACCCTTTTACTGACCAAATTACGGTCAACTCTTCATTCTTTTTATCCATCAATTCTGTACATCAGCATGGCTAAAAAAATGTGGCGTCATTTCCACATCCCTAAAATGTGAACAATAACCCAACATTAATCCATGACAGCTAAAAGACAGGGGATAGATGTAGCTCTTAAGAATAATTTATGTTTCTCTGAATGAGAATCGTGAAAAGCTAATAAAGAAGAATGGGGTCACCTTGAGAATTTGAGGCAGCAAAGTCAGATCTAGGCAGATGTTTGAATTGACAGATATCTTGCCTATTATGCATGAATTCTAATACTGCTGAAATGGCTGTCTTTTTCAGAATGATACTATTTTTTATCCTTTATCAATGCAGCAGATTAGCTAAGTCTGTGCTGAGTGAATGCAGTAGAGAAGACAAGTCACTGTCCAACCATCAACAAACTATACAATTTCTGTTCTAGGTTACTAGACAAAGATACGGGGTGTTTTAAGAAAAAATAAATAAATTGTGTTTTAATTCAATATTCAGTTTTAAATTATCCAGTATGTGCAAATACATCATTATGTTTATTGTCCAAAACCATTTTACACTACACTTGTTACTTAAAGATCACCTGTGCCCAGTTAATGGTTATTAAAGTATTTTTAACAAGCAGAAAACAAGCCTTCTCTTCACAACAACAGGTTTTAGTCAGTATAAATTAGCTTACAAACACTGCTTTGTGTTTTCAATCTAATGGTGGCAGCCTGCCAAGTTTCGGCTCTCCATAGAAAATGGAGAAGAAAGAATCTGTAATTTCAGTGCCTCTGAAGATTATTTTCTGCACAATGTCTACAGCTACAGAGGTGAATGAGTGCTTGTTTTAGGGTCCCTCTTTGCTTGCTCAGAGTATGTTAAAGGATAAGTTCGCCTTTTGAAAAATAAAATAATAAATGCACATTTTTTTACAGGTAAAAAAATGTGCATTTATTTTTTTTCCTAAGGAGTCTGCAGAGCATTGCACCTGTGAACAGCAGATGGCGGGTGCAATGCCAGGCTCCTGCAAACTCTCAGGATAGCTGTCTGCCCATGTGGGAAGGCAGCTACTTGAGAGCAGGAAGAGCAATAAACGATAAGAGTGCTCGCCCCCCCCCCCTTAACAGTTCATTGAGAAGAACAAGCTGTCAGCGACAATGGCTGATGGTACTTGTAGTCTATTCATTCACAGGAAACTGTGTGGGTTGAGCCACGTTATTTTAAAATTGTGACAGCAGATGCAGCAGTAGGATCCCCTGCCCACTTTCACGGGGGGGGGGGGAGATAGGGGGGACATGCTGAACATGTTATATGTTACACCCTAAATATGTGTTTAACTGATATATACTTGTACCATTAATTACCTCTACTTATTCCTGCTTGAGGCTGTGATGTTCCATGTTTTGGGCTCTGCACAGCGAACCTTTTCTGCCACAACCCTGGTTTGGATTGCCTCTGCTTTGTGATTTTGTAAATGCAGAAACATAAATAAAAGCCTTTAAAAAAAAAAATATGGGTGTAACATGTAACATGTTAACCACTTAAGCCCCGAACCATTTGGCTGCTAAATGACCAGAGCACTTTTTACGATTCGGCACTGCGTCGCTTTAACTGATAATTGTGCGGTCGTGCGACGTGACTCCCAAACAAAATTGACATCCTTTTTTTCCCACAAATAGAATATTCTTTTGGTGGTATTTGATCACCTCTGCAGTTTTTTTTTTTTTGCGCTATAAACAAAAATAGAGCGACAATTTTGAAAAAAATTCAATATTTTTTACTTTTTGCTATAATAAATATCCCCAAAAAATATATAAAAAAACTAAATTGTTTCACAGTTTAGGCTGATACGTATTCTTCTTCATATTTTTGGTAAAAAAAATCGCAATAAGCGTATATTGATTGGTTTGCACAGAAGTTATAGCATCTACAAAATAGGGGATAGATTTATGTCATTTTTTTTTTTTTACTAGTAATGGCAGCGATCAGCGTTTTTTATCGTGACTGCGACATTATGGCGGACACATCGGACACTTTTGACACATTTTTGGGACCATTGTCATTTTTACAGCGATCAGTGCTATAAAAATGCACTGATTACTGTGAAAATGACACTGGCTGTGAAGGGGTTAAGTGTGACCCGGGAAGTGCTTCTAACTGTAGGGGGGATGGGCTGTGTGTGACAAGACAGTGATCACCGCTTCCGATTACAGGAAGCGGTGATCAGTGTCATTGTCCCTAGACAGAGCAGGGAGATGCTTGTTTACATCAGCATCTCCCTGTTCTTCCTCCCCGTGAGACGATCGCCGGTATCCCCGCGGCGATCGAGTCCGCGGGATCCGCGGTCGGGCTCACGCATGTCCACAATGCCGATTCCTTAAAGGGGACGTATATATACGTCCTTTTGCCCAGGAGTGCCATTCTGTCGACGCATAAGTGCGTGCGGCGGTCGGCAAATGGTTAAGAAAGGTGAACTTAGCCTTTAAAGTGGTTGTAAAGGCTGAAGGTCTTTTACCCTAATGCATTCTCTACATTCTGGTAAATAATCTTACAAATTTAGCTCCCTCCAGCACCCCTAAACACTTACCCAAGCCCAATCTCGATCTATGTGTGTCTATAGAGCCTGGCCCAGAAACGAGCCTGCACGTGTGCCCCCATAGAAAGCACTTGATCTGGGAGCAGACACTGAAGGGGAGGAGTAGGTAAGTATAACAGGTTTGTTTTTTTTAATAAAAAATATAGCCCTTAGTAACTCTTTAATACTTTAGTGCATATAGTCTGGTATGGGCACAGGTTCACTTAAACACATTAATCAAAACTGTCCAATCACAGGGTAGTTAAAAAAAAGGTGTATTCTTTCTATTACATATCCAGTCCTACTGAGATAAATCAGTTTGAATAAACCACTAAGAGTGCTTTCACACTGAAAGCGTCTGGGCGTCGGCAGTAAAATGCCAATATTGTTAGTGGCACTTTACCGTCATTTTTGCAGCGCTTTTCAGCCGCTAGCAGGGGCTCTTTAGAAGCGGTGTAAAGAGCTGCAAAGAAGATGCTTGCAGGACTTTTTTTGATGCCCTGCCAGCGCAGCGCCCCAGTGTGAAAGCACTCGAGCTTTCACACTGGGATTGCAGCTGAGCCTTTTTTAGGTGCTTTACAGGCACCATTTTTAGTGCTAAATCGCCTGAAAAACGCCTTCGGTGTGAAAGGGGTCTTAGAAAAAAGGTGTTTACTGGTGACAATGAGATTAGTAGATGGTACATAATCCAATACAGCATAGTTGTGAGAGGTTGTTGAGACTGCATTTTAAATTTCCCTTACAGCATATCTGAAGGAGGTACAAACAAAGTTCAGACATTACTCAGTTATATAATTTTATCTGCAGATAACTCATCATGAAATGTGTCACAACCTATAATTAATCTGTATGTGTAAAAATAAAATACAGCAATCAACTGAAACAGCAAGATTTTTTCTGCATGTAGAATACTGTTCTGCTCTTTGCTCTAAATTAAAAAAGACTGTAAATTTGCACAACGTTGAATTTTTCTTTGGTATATGGAATTTAGCCAAAACAAATATTTGCATGTGAAATAATGGCACTTGTTATAAAGTTTATTATTTAGAGTAGTATTAAATCACTTTTTATCACTATTATGATTGCTCTATCATCTACCATAGTCCTGTACAATGCAACACAAGTGATAAATAACAACTGTATACAGAACATATGCAGAGCCAAACACTATTATTTTACACCATTTACAGATTAGCATTTTTTTTATAATTTTCATTTATTTGTTCTACTTTTTTTCTCATGAGGCTGTTCCTCCCCTGTTTAGGCAAACACAGTGTGCAGGGACTGCAGGGCTGTAGGTGAAACGTGTGTATACTGATGGAATGATAATGCTATGACTCTGCATCTGTAATAAAGATATTTCACTAAAATCAAATAGAACTCCAGATATAAAGACGATTGGTGTGGATGCCAAGGCAAATGGTCCACTATCCAGCTAACTTTGTTATGGCAATTTCATAGAGGCCAAGCACATCAAAGCTCATGAATATTTTTTGATTGCCAAAGCAGACATTACTTCTTGCCTGAGAAAGATGAAGAGTTTGATGAGAATGCACCAACTGCACCAATCCCATTTACAACCTTTTTTGTTGCAGTAAAGGAAAAGGAAACATATTTTATCTGTTTATGCAGCTCATTCTGTAAGGCCTAAATATAATTAGACAGCTACCAAACAACTTACTGTTTTGTGAACACTTTATAAATAGTTATCTGGTAATCTGGTTCCGATACGAATATGGATATGGATATACAGACTAATTTCATTAACCTATTAGTAATGGCATAAATAGTTTCTGAATTACAAAAATAAGAAAATACTTCCGGGAATATCACAGTGGCCAGCAGACAGGAAAGTTTTAATCGGGCATAACAAGCCTAACAGGTGTATGCCTACATTGTATTTTATCTAAAAGAAAATGAGGGTGCAGTGATTGTGAATAATATCATGTGATGTGCTTAAGGTGCACAATATTCTTGAACTATTTAATTTTTTTAAAATAATGTCAAAAATAAGCTGTTGGAAGGGCTGTAAACAACAATAAACGGAGGCATTTAATCACCACAAGCTTAAAGATATTATCTAAAAAAATTGGGGGAAAATACCCCATTTAATTGAAAAAAAGTAGCTCAGGTGTTGACAATTTAAGAGCTAGCTATCAATCAGCTGTTGCAGAGAGATAAAAAAAACTTTTGGTTATACAGGTCTGTGCACATAATTTTTTTTTTACACCAACACTGCAATTTAACCTCTTTCCGTCTGCTGTATGTATGTATATCAGAATCATGGCTGTAGCTGAGCCCCTTCCTGTACTATTGTACAGATGATCCGATCCCTGGTACCAATATGGAGGATTCGATTTAGGTGACCTTGGGCTCCAGTCCTCCCCATCCCTCTTCCCCCCCATCCCTATATTTACAGTAAAACCTTGGATTGCAAGCATAATTCGTTCTGGAAACATGCTTGTAATCCAAAGCACTTGTATATCAAAGCAAATTTCCCAATAAGAAATAATGTAAACTCAGATGATTCGTTCCACAACCATTTATTCATAAGTCCTTTAGTTTATAGTCTTATAAAAAAGATTATAGCAATGTGAAAGGTTGTGTAACCATAAAATGTCCATCTACAAATGGCAGCCTCCACAATGGTATTTGAAGCAAAATCCTGCAGGGGCTACAGGGTATAAAAGAGAAGAGAGGCACCTCTAAGTGTAGCAATATGGGAACATTTAATGAAGGTACAACATTTAGCAACTCACATGGTTGATGATTAAAAGAGACACATCTTTTAACCACTTCGCATCCGGGCCAATTCTGACACTTCGCTAGTACATGTAAAAAGCCAAATTTTTTTGCTAGAGAATTACATATAACCCCCAAACACTATATATTTTTTTTAGCAAAGACCCTAGAGAATACAATGGCGGTCATTGCAACTTTTTATCTCGCACGGTATTTGCGCAATAATTTTTCAAACGCATTTTTTGGGGAAAAAAAACGGTTTCATGAATTAAAAAATATTAAAACATTAAAGTTAGCCCAATTTTTTTGCATAATGTGAAAGATGAAGTTACGCAGAGTAAATAGATACCTAACATGTCACCCTTCAAAATTGTACACGCTCGTAGAATGGCGCCAAACTTCGGTACTTAAAAATCCTCATGGGCGACGCTTTAAATTTTTTTATTGGTTACATGTTTTGAGTTACAGAGGAGGTCTAGGGCTAGAATTATTGCTCTCGCTCTAAGGTTCGCTACGATACCTCACATGTGTGTTCTGAACACCGTTTTAATATGTGGGCGGGACTTACGTATGCATTCGCTTCTGCGTACGAGCTACCGGGGACAGGGGCGCTTTACATTTTTTTTATTTTTTATTTATTGTTCATTTTACACTTAACTTTTTACTTTGGAAGTTAGAAAAAAAAATGATCACTTTTATTCCTATTACAAGGAATGTAAACATCCCTTGTAATAGGAATAAGCATGACAGGTCCTCTTTACAGTGAGATATGGGGTCAATAAGACCCCACATCTCACCTCTAGGCTGAGAAGCCTGAAATAAAAAAATAAAAATAAACGATTACCGCTTCCTAGCCGAAGCGGCGCTGTTTTTTTGAATGCAGAGGCCGGGCGTGACGTCATAACATCGCGCCCGGCCTCCGAACGATCATAGAGACTCCGGCGACCATCTGGTCCACCGGAAATCTCTATTGTAAGAAGCCGGGGCCGGCGGATCCTGTCACTGACTCACCGATTGCTCAGGTGAGTCGGTAGAAGCACCGGAGGGCGGCGGGAGGGGGGGGACATCCCCTCTCGCCGCCTGTAAGAACGATCAAGCGGTGTAACAGCCGCTATGATCGTTCTTACGGTACAGAGAATCGCCGGCTCTAAAAAACGATATCTGAATGATGCCTGTAGCTGCAGGCATCATTCAGATATCCCGGCTGAAAGTCAAGGACGTCCATGGACGTCCTTAGGCGCAAAGTGGTTAACTACGCTGCAAATACTTACTCATTTCCCAGGGAGATGCTTGAAGCAATTATCATTACATTAACAAAACAAGGGAAAGACCCTTCATCACCCATTAATTACAGACCCATCTCATTACTCAATTCTGATCTTAAGATTTATGCTAAAGTTCTAGCCAACCGATTAATATAATTAACATCCTATCCCATTGAACCGGACCAAGTAGGATTTGTTAAAGGATGACAAGGCCCGAATAGTACTAGAAGAATGATTGACCTGTTCAGTCATATAGATCATAACCAAATTCCTTCTCTGCTCCTTGGCTTAGACACAGAGAAGGCATTTGATAGAGTGCATTGGGGCTATATAGCGGAGACCCTTAGGAAATTTGGATTCTCTGGATTCATATAGGAAGCCATAATGTCACTCTACATGGTACCTACAGCCAGAGGATTCACATCAGGCAATATTTCCAAAAGCTTTATTCTATCTAATGGAACCAGACAAGGGTGTCCTCTATCGCCCTTCATATTTTCGTTAGCAATTGAACCCCTTGCGATATCCATTAGATCTAACCCCAATATCACGGGTATTAAAATCAGACAAGTGGACCATAAATTAGGACTATTTGCAGATGACATAATCTTAACATTATCCATACCTGACACCTCACTAAGCAAAGTAAGGATTGCCCTGGACTCCTTTGGATCAGTTTTCTATTATAAGATTAATCCTAACAAATGTTTTGTCTTACTTATTAATATTCCACCAGATTAAGTTGACAACTTGCGCCAAAATTATAGATACAATTGGGATAATCCCTCTATTACATACCTGGGAATCCAACTTACCTACCCACCATCTAAACTATATGAAGTTAACTACCCCATCCTATTAGCCCAAATTAACCAAGATATTCAATCGATACAAAAAACTCAGCTATCTTGGATCAGAAGGATAGCAGCATTTAAAATTGCCGAAGATCTTATACTACTTCCAATCCCTCCCGATCCCATTACCAACAATTTTTTTTACACAAATCAACTCAAAATTAGACAACTTGATCTGGAAGGGAAAAAAAAATAAACAAGGATTGCTTTATTAATTATGACTATGACTAAATCCAAAGGAGGCATGAACCTCCCCGATATGTGTCAATATTATTAAGCCTTACTTCTGGACCAAATGAGATTTTGGTTTATGCACTCTAATGATAAATTGTGGCTGAACATTGAACTGGAAATAACTATAGGAAATTAACTATTTTCATTAGCAATAGCTCACTACCTATTACCAAAAGTAAATATAACCAATTTCCTAACAATTAAATCTATCTTATAAGAGCTCCAGCCCACATTCCAATACCATTAAGAGTTATTGAGTATTGCAAAGCGTGTCTGAATATAACATCCTGGTCTAAACAGGGAGTACATTTTTTCCATCACTTACCTGATGAACATAAAACCAGAATCTCAAATAAGCTTAACACTAAAACTTTTAGTAAGAACTTTAACCCCGAAAGGAATTTAGAACTCCCTTGCGAATTATGGGAATTCTTCACTTCTTATAAAAGCAGAACAAAAAGAGGCATATCCCATTTCTATAAACTACTCTCATCTTTTCCACTCCAAACCAAAACTACAAATACAATTAAATGGGAGAAAGACCTTTCTCAAACCTTTTCATGGGAAAAATGACAGAAAGCCCTACAAATCAATAGTACATCATAATCATGTATTGAACATTAAAAATAAAAAAACACTGGTATCTGACCCTATACAGAATTTCCAAAATATTTCCCTCTTCATCCTCCATATGCTGGAGATGTAAAACCCATACTGGCAATTTAATACATACACTATGGGGATGTAAGGCTTTATCTAGTTTCTGGAAGACAATCTCCTACTTTATCACGTCCCTCACAGGAAACTTAAACACACTCACACCAGAAATGACCTTATTAGGTCTAAACCTAGACCTTCACCCACCACAGTATAGAACTATTGTTGCTAATGTCCTAATAGCTACAAGACTCACCATAACTAAACTATGGAAATCTACCTTATCCCCTAACCTATCAGATGTTATTTTGAGACTAAACTCTCAGGCTCACTATGAAATAATGCTAGCGCACAAAAAGGGCTCCACAGCTAAATTCCTTAAAATCTGGAATAAATGTATCTTACATGCGAGGGCTTTAAATTTTCTGAAAAATACTAAGAACTATTACATTTTGTTGATGAACCATTATCTTCTCCAAAGTACTCTGATTAGTAAGGTAAGTTCCAACCATCTTCCCTTTCCTTCCTCTTCTTCCTTTTCCTTCCTCTTCTTTCTAATACATTAAGCTACAATCCCTTATTTACAGCGAGTTCCCTTTGGGGTAAACAGGGATTATATAAATGTTTAAACACCTTAAGAGTTTCTAGTTTGACTATAGTATTTTATGGTAACTTACTTTAAGCATTTATTCTTTATTTTGGAATCCTATATAGGTATTTCTGTGACAACACTGTTTCAATATGTAACTGGAATATTCTTGTTTTACTTTTGAAAACTCAATAAAAATCTTTATTGGTAAAAGAGACACATCTAAGTATGCAAGCATCTGTGATAAAGCTGTCCACATAGACGGTCCTCTGCACCTCCGGCTCTCTCCGCTGTCAGTCTGCAATCATGACCAGGAAGACTAACCTGCAGTAGAGCGATTTGAAAGCGAGGCATGAATCACTTGTGGAGCGCAGCATGGAAGGGATGAAGTAGATGGTGGTGTGGAGGACAGTCTATGTGGATAGCTTTACCCCGGATTCCTGCATAATTAGATGTGCCTGTTTTAATCATCAACCATGTGACTTGCTAAATGTTGTACCTTCATTAAATGTAACCATATTGTTACACTTAGAGGAACCTCTGTTCTCTTTTATACTCAGTTGTGACATGACGCTACTTGTATATCAAGACATTGCTTGTATATCAAGCCAAAATTTATTCTAAAATTTTGCTTGTTTTGCAAAACGCTCTCAAACCAAGTTACTCTCAAACCAAGGTTTTACTGTAATTTTATTTTTTTTACTTCTTCCTCCTTACCCTTTTTTTTCTCTGCTTCTTCATTCATACTCACGACTTATCCAGTAAAGCATTGTTATGTGAGTATGTACTTGGTAATATATCTGTTAAAGGGTAACAGACTTACTCATCTACTCCGAAGCAGCCCTATACATAGACGTTCCTGGGTTCACTCTCTTCTACTGTATATACTCACTGAGGCTGTATTGTTGGGTTTTTCATTTTCATACCCTATGGGCCATGTTTTTCTTGATCCAGGCATACAAATATGTCTCTAATCATTTGAAGTGCACATGGTATATTCCTGTAGTATCTGTATATGCAAAAAAATTTAATAAACACAGATTCTACATAAAATTGTGAATTCCTGTAAAATTGAGACAAACTTCATCAGTTTAGAGTTAACCATGAATATTGGGCCCAGAAATATTGCTCTCACACTAGTGTGTGCTGAGAAAATAATCATAAATATTGTTCAATCGATGCACAGATCGCAAGCAGCTTTATTAGGCCCAGAGGAAGAGACAAGGCAGGTTATATTACAATATGAAAATAAGTGTGTATTATTTCATAGACAGTTAGAAATATTGTACTGTCAGTGCACAGTATATAGGTGGCATTACTAGGCACCAATTTAAGAGGGAGAAATTGGGCAGGTTTAGTCAAGAAATAAAACTTTGAGTATAATATTACAAAAACAATATCCAGAAATATTGTACAGTCAATGCACTGCATGTAATCAGCTTTATTAAGCTGCAGAGGGAGAGACAAGGCAGGGTATATTGTGATATGAAAATTAGAGTGTATTATTTAATAGAAAGTTAGAAATATTTTATTGGCAATGCACAGTATGTAAGTAGCTTTATTAGGCAGCAATTTAGGAGGGAGAAATGAGACAGGTTTAATCAAGAAACAAAAGATATAGTGTGATATTTCACAAACAATAGTCAGAAATATTGCACAGTGGATGCACTGTATGTAAGCAGCTTTATTAATTCACAATTTTAGAAGGGGAGATGAGACAGGTTTTATCAAGAAAAAAAAATACAGTGCATTGTTTGACAGAAAATAGACAGAAATATGGTACAGTCAATGTGCAGCATGTTAAAACAGCTTTATTAGGCCACAATTTAGGAGAGAAGTGAGGCAGGTTTTATGAAGAAATAACAATTACTGTATCTCTATCTGTGTTATCGCACAGATAATAGTCAGACATTTTGTACATATGATTCACAGTAGGCAAGCAGGCATTATTTCTCAAACAACAGTCTGAAATATTGCACCATCAAAGCACAGTATGCAAGCAGCTTTATTGGGCCACACATATACAAGGGAAGAGAAAAGAACGTTTTAATCAAAAATTATAAATTAGAGTTTATTATTTCTAAATAGCCAGAAATTATGTACAGTTGATGCATAGTATGTAAGCAACTTTATTAGTCTTCATTAGTCTTTATTATTTATTAGTTTTCATAAAAAATAGTCTGAAATATTGTACAGTCAAAGAATAGTAATATGTACGCAGCTTTATTAGGCTGGTTTCACATTGATCTGCTGCGATTTGACTGCACAGCAAAGTGCATGAGGTTTTCATGCAGATTACCTATGCTTTTCCACAGTCTTCTATTAGATCAGGCGGTTTGGTTGCATTTTCTGAAAGTGCACTAGACATTTGGTGTGAAAAAGATTCATTAAAACCACCTGATTTAATAGAAGTATATAGGAAAGTGCTGGCGACAGCCGATCAGTGTGAAACTGGCCTTAGACCTGCAATTTCACAGGGAGAAACAAGGCAGATTTTTCTAAAGAAAAAAAAATTTGAATGTGTTATTTTAAAGAAAATAGGTAGAAATATGGCAGAGGTGATACACAGTATGTATGCAAGTTTATAAAGCCACAACTTAAGAAAGAGAGACAAAAAAGTTTTATCAAAAAATAAAAATGAGAGTGTATTACCATGCAAAGAATAACCAGAAATCTTGCACAGTTGATTTACTGCATGTAAGCAGCTTTATCAGGCTGCAGTGTCAAAGGGAGAGACAAGGCAGTTTTTATAAAAAAATACAAATCAAAGAATATTAAGCCAAAGATATTGTACAGTCGTTGCTGTATGTGAGCCACTTTAAAAGGGCACAATAAAAGAGGGAGAGACAAGACAGATTTTATTATGAAAAAATCAGAGCGTATAATTTTAGAGACAATAGCTACAAATATTGTACAATAGCAGGAAAAAATGTAAGCAGCTTAACCACTTAACGACCGCCCACCGCCGATTTACGTCGGCAGAATGGCACCGACAGGCAGAATCACGTAGATCTACGTGATCGCCTTTGTGCAGTTGGGGGGTCCATCCGGACCCCCCTTCACTGCAGTGAGCGGCCGTTAAGTGTTCGGGAGCGATCAGGCATGAGGGGGCGGCCGTTCGATTCCGCCCCCCCCTCTCGATCGCTCCCGGCGAATGAAATTGCTTCCTCCTGCCTGAAATGTAAACACAGGCTGGAGGAAGTGATGTCATCTCCCTCGCCGCGGTCTTTTCGTTCCCGGCGCCGAGATGAGAAGAAGCAGGTTAGTGCACCAACAGTCCACTGACACGTAGGTACACATAGGCACACAAATCACCCCCCAGTCACCCCCAGATCACCCCCCAGGTCACCCCAAAGCCCCCAATCACAGTGTCACTGATTGCAGTGATCATTTATTTTACTGATCACTGCATTTAGTGTCATCTGTGATTGTAAAAAGTTGCAGGGCAGTTAGGATTAGGCCCCTTTAGGTCCAGGGTAGCCCCCTAACCCCCCCCTAATAAAGGTTTAACCCCTTGATCACCCCCCAGGTAACCCTTTCACCCCCTAACTTCAGCGTCACTAAGCGATTGTTTTTCCGATCGCTGTATTCGTGTCACTGGTGTTTTAGATAGGCAGTTATTTTTTTTAGGTTCGCCGCAGGTTTTTATTAGTGTCAGGTACCCCCATATATTATTTTAACCCCCTGATTGCCCCTAGAGTTAACCCTTTCACCAGTGATCGCCGTATAAGCGTCACTGGTGTCACTGGTTAGCCAGTAAGTTATTTAGTTATTTAGGTTACCCGTCAGGTTTTTATATAGTGTCAGGTACCCCCATATTTAACCTAATAAAGGTTTTAACCCCCTGATTGCCCCTAGTTAACCCTTTCACCAGTGATCACCATATAAAGGTTACGGGTGACACTGGTTGATTAGTTTGCTTTTTATAGCATCAGGGCACCCGCCGTATATAACCCAATAAAGGTTTAACCCCCCTGATCGCCCGGCGGGTGAGATCAATTAGGTTTTAGCGCCAGAGAGGGTCTGCGTCGCCCCAGGCAGTGTTAGGTTAGTGCCAGTAACGCTAACACCCACGCGCAAAGCATACACCCCCCTTAGTGGTATAGTATCTGATCAGATCTATACTAGCATCCCCAGCGGTTTAGGGTTCCCAAAAACGCAGTGTTAGCGGGATCAGCCCAGATACCTGCTAGCGCCTGCGTTTAGCCCCTCCGCCCAGCCCAGCCCAGCCCAGCCCACCCAAGTGCAGTATCGATCGATCACTGTCACTTACCAAACACAACACACATAACTGCAGCGTTCGCAGAGACAGGCCTGATCCCTGCGATCGCTAACAGTTTTTTTGTAGCGTTTGATATATTTGCTGACGACAGTCAGGTGCTTTTTTTCCTGTGAATCTTACTAGTGTACCCCTAAATTTAGAGCCCAAAATGGCAAGACGAAGGTACACTAGTAAAGAGGCCTACGAGATTCTGAGCATGACAGATAGTGAAGAGGAGGTCACGTATCTGTCAGATTCAGGCTCAGAATATCTTCCCGTAGAAGACAGTGACGTCAGCGGCCCCACGTCAGATAGCTCTGACGACGAAGTTGAGGTCCCTGCTAAGGTCAGGTGTACCCGATCCCGATCTTCTGAGGTTGTTGAGGAGCAAGAACCGCAGGTCTCTCGTATCATGGAGCAGAGTAGTACTAGCGCCGCTATTCCTTCTGGTGAACTGGCAAGCACCAGCGGCCTAGTACAGCCTGGATGTACAGCCAGCACTGCAGTAACACTTGGTGACGTGGCGAGTCCCATAAGTGCAGTTCAAGCTGGCGAGGTGGCAAGCACAAGTAGTGTCCCGCTGCCACCAAGAAGACAAAGGCAGGCCCGTCGTGCCCATACTGCCCTTCCTGCAGAATTCGCCTATCCTGATTGGGTCCCCACCACTTCTGCAGAACCCGTACTTCCCCCATTCACTGCCCAACCCGGTATTCAGGTGGAAACAGCTGATTTTATTCCAATTGATTTTTATTCGCTGTTTTTCACGGAAGATCTCTATAGATCTATTGTGGACCAGAGTAATTTATATGCTGGTCAATTTATCGCCGCTAACCCCCAGTTGCCTAAAATTGCCAGAAATTGGAAACCAATTACGGTTTCCGAATTTAAGACCTTTCTGGGCCTTTCCCTCAACATGGGCACACATAAATTTCCGTCATTGCGTGCTTATTGGTCCACGCACCCAATTGACCACATGCCCGTGTTCTCTGCCTCCATGTCCAGGGCACGATACGAGCAGATTTTGCGGTTCATGCACTTCAACGACAATGAACTTTGTCGTCCACGTGGGGACCCTGAATACGACCGGCTCTATAAAATTCGGCCCCTCATAAACCACTTCAACGAACGTTTTGCAGCCTTGTTTACTCCCGATCAAGTTGTCTGCGTTGATGAGTCCCTGATTAAATTTTCTGGCCGCTTGTCTTTCAAGCAGTACCTTCCCAGCAAGCGTGCCAGATACGGGGTCAAGCTCTACAAGTTCTGTGACAGGGCAACAGGCTATGTAGTGAACTTTACGGTTTATGAGGGAAAAGATAGTCAGATTGAGTCGGTCAACTGCCCGGATTACATAGGGAGCGCTGGCAAGATAGTGTGGAACTTGGTGTCGCCCTTATTCGGAAAGGGGTACCACTTGTATGTGGACAATTATTACACGAGCGTGCCACTGTTTAGTCACTTGTTTGATCATCAGATTGGAGCATGTGGCACCGTGCGACCTAATCGCCGGGGCTTTCCCCAGCGGCTTGTAGATGCCCGTCTTAGGCTGGGGGAGAGAGCCTGCTTGAAGTGTAATAACTTGCTCGCTATGAAGTGGAGGGACAATAAGAATGTTTTCCTTCTTACCTCCCTTCATGCAGACACGACAGTCCAAATTCGTACGGCGACTGGTGTTGTGGAGAAACCCCTCTGTGTCCACGAATATAACCAAAATATGGGAGGGGTGGACCTCAACGACCAGTTGATGGCGCCGTATCTAATTGACCGTAAGGCGAGACGCTGGTACAAAAAAGTGTCTCTATCATTATTCCAATTGGCTTTGCTGAACGCTCATGTGCTATACAGAGCTTCAGGCGGGACGTTATCTCTTCTAAAATTCCAGAATGAGATAGTCACAGAACTCCTGTATCCAGGCGGTTCTGCACCTCACCATCCCCTACCAAATGCAGTAAGCCGGCTGCATGAGAGGCATTATTCGTATGTCCTCCCGAGTACCCCTACCCAAAGCCACCCCCAAAAAAGATGTCGTGTCTGTAGCAAGCGCGGATTTAGGCGTGACACCCGTAGTTTTTGTCCACTCTGTCCTGACAAGCCTGGTCTTTGCCAAGGTGAATGTTTTGAACGCTACCACTTGTGACAGCAGGAAGGTAAAGTCACCTGGTTGCATCCAGGGGGGTAGATATATTTCGCCCAGATTCAGGCTTTACGCCGACTTATACAACTAGGTGGAGAGTTGTATAAGCCCAGCTGAGGCTAGTGGGCTCATGGATGACTCATACCTCTAGGGAGAGTGTGGGGCGTCGTGCAGACAGGGAGTTGATGAGACCAGCTGAAGATTGTCAGCTCATTAAGGCCTCTATAAAAACTCCCAGATTCATTAGGTGTTTGCTCATGCCTGGACCCAGACCTGTGTGGACTGTCTAGGGAGAGTGAACCCCTGTGCGGTGAGACAAAGCCTGTGTGGCTATTTGCTTGGACATTTAAAACCAGGGACTTAGGGACTAGGACAGCACTAGGCTGATCCCAGTTGTTAGTTAGGAAACCTGTATGTTTAGTCAGAGGTCAAGTTGACCAGGATTTATTTTTTTTATGTTTCTTTTGCTTTGCTGTGTTTTGTCACTGTAAATAGAAAATAAACCGCACCTTTTTGATTTTGAAAACCACAACCTCCGTTTGCTGGGCCTGTTTTTGTGTGGGGAGCCCATCCCGTGGGTCACACACACCCGCTGCCGAGCTAACCCCCTCACAGTTGGTGGAGAACCAGTGGCAGTTTTTTTTTAAGCCAGCATGGAGGAGATACTGAAACAGCTGGCTCTAGCAAATGCCAATCAACAGCAGACAAATGCAGGTTTGCAAAAGAGCCTTGCAGCTCATCAACAGAGCCTTGCAGCTCAACAACAGAACTTCGCAGCCCAGCAGCAAGCTCATCAACAGAGCCTTGCAGCCCAGCAGCAAGCTCATCAACAGAGCCTTGCAGCCCAGCAGCAGACAAACGCAACTTTGCAACAGAGTCTGGAGGCTCAGCAACAAGCCCAGCAGCAATCTGAGGCCCGCTTCATAGACCTGTTGCAGAAGCAAGAGCAGAGACTACAACAACAGATGGAAGCAGTAATGCAGCAACGTCCGCAGACCAGTGAGGAAAGCCGTCCCACTAATACCGCGTCCTTTGGGGTGAGTCGTTTATTGACAAAAATGACTGTAGAGGATGATCCAGAGGTATTTTTGACCACATTTGAAAGGACCGCTGAAAGAGAAAAGTGGCCTGAGGAGCAGTGGGCTGGACTGGTGGCTCCTCTGTTAACTGGTGAATCGCAGAAAGCTTACTATGACCTAGAGCCTAACCAAGCAAAAGACTATGTGATGCTAAAAGCTGAAATATTGGCAAGGCTGGGTGTCACCCTGGCTGTCCGGGCTCAGCGTGTGCATAACTGGACTTTCCAGCTTGGAAAACCCCCCAGGTCTCAAATGTATGATCTCATTCACCTGAGCAGAAAGTGGCTACAGCCAGAGACTTTGTCCGCACCAAAGATTGTGGAACGTGTTGTAATGGATCGGTTTTTGAGAGCTCTTCCTACTGCCATCCAAAAGTGGGTAAGCCATGGAGACCCAGAGACGGCCGATGGTCTTGTGGATCGTGTGGAGAAATACTTGGCTACAGAGAACCTGACGGCCTCTTCCAGAGACACTCGGACTTTCCACCCTAAGACCAGACCATCCCCAGGGGCGGATAAGAGGATTCCAAGGGGTGAGGGTGGAGAGAGTGAGAGGGTGGGAGCTCTACCCCAAGTTTGGCGAGAACAGCCTGGGAAATCAGCGGCTCAAGAGGCGGCAAGAAGGATCGTTTGCTACCGCTGCCGGCAAGCGGGACATATTGCAGCCAATTGCCCGGTTGTGGAGGAACCCATGCAGTGTGACTTTCTGACGGGCAGACGTCAGTCGCTGTGTGCGACAGTCGCATGCACTGCCATTCGAGGAACTGAGAAACATTTATGCAAAATGTGTGTTAATGGTAGAAATGTTGTGGTATTGCTGGATTCAGGTAGCCTTGTGACCCTGATAAAGGCTGAGTTAGTTAAAACAGAGGTCTCTGGGAATAGCAAGGTAGCTGTTATTTGTGTGCATGGGGACACCCGAGAGTATCCAGTGACTACAGTGTGTTTCGAGACCCCCAAAGGTACCCTCTCTCATCCAGTGGGCTTAGTATCTCAGTTACCGCATGACGCCATTGTGGGAAGGGATTTTCCGAAGTTCTGGGAACTGTGGGATGATCCTGAGCTGTGATAGCCAGAACTCCCCTGAGAGTGGTGAGGACTCTCCGGAATTTCCCTTATCAGTATTGGCAGGGGAGACTCAAGAAACTGGAGAGGAGCCCACCTCCTCAGACGAAAACCTACCGTCTGTGGAGTTTTCTGATCTTGAGGTTCACAGGGAAAACTTTGCCACAGAACAGTTGAAAGACCCCGCCCTAATAAAGGCACGGGAAAACGTAGTGAAAATAGATGGCGAGTTAGTGAACCCAGATAATACCTGCACTTACCCATACTTCAGCGTAGAGAAGGACCTACTGTATCCGGTGGCAAAAAGGGCAGAAGAAACCGTTGAGCAGCTTGTGGTGCCCAAATCTTACAGGAAGTTGGTGTTGGAGTTGGCCCATGGGCACATTCTTGGAGGTCATCTGGGGACAGAGAAAACCCGAGAGAGGGTATTACAGAGATTCTATTGGCCGGGGGTGATGAAGGACATAGAAAATTATTGTTCCTCCTGCCCTGTGTGTCAGAGGTCGGCCCCGATGCCACATTTCCGTAGCCCGCTGGTCCCTCTACCCATCATTGAGGTCCCGTTTGAGAGGATCGCCATGGATTTGGTAGGTCCTATAATCAAGTCCGCTAGGGGGCACCAGTACATATTAGTTATAATGGACTATGCCACCCGTTATCCAGAAGCGATCCCTCTCCGAAATACCTCGGCCAAAACCATAGCCAAAGAGCTATCTCTTGTGTCTAGTCCCATTGTGTTGGTGCCTAAACCGGATGGGAGCTGGCGATTTTGTAACGATTTTCGTCAGTTGAACAAAGTTACAAAATTTGACACCTACCCCATGCCACGTATAGATGAGTTGATCGACCGGCTGGGAACAGCCCGATACATGACGACTCTTGACCTCACAAAAGGGTATTGGCAAATCCCCCTGGCCAAGTCGGCCAAAGAGAAAACCGCATTTGTAACCCCAGACGGGGCGTTCCAATATAAAAGAATGCCGTTCGGGTTACAGAATGCGCCGGCCACATTCCAGCGGAAAATGGACCAGATGCTGAGGCCCCATCGGAAGTATGCTGCGGCTTACCTGGATGACGTAATTGTCCATAGCACAGATTGGGCCTCACATCTGCCAAAAGTGCAAGCAGTCCTGGACTCTGTTCGGGAAGCGGGGTTTACGGCTAACCCCAAGAAGTGTACCATTGGGCAGGAGGAGGCCAAATATCTTGGGTACACCATTGGGAGGGGAGTAATAAAACCCCAACTCAACAAAGTCGAGGCCATCCAGAGTTGGCCACGTCCCAACAGCAAGAAGCAGGTACGAGCCTTTCTGGGAATCGCTGGGTATTATCGGCGATTCATTCCCCACTTTGCTTCTAAGGCTGTGCCCCTAACCAACCTGACGAAGGGGAAAGGGTCGGTCATGATTAAATGGACCCCCGAGGCTGAGGCAGCATTCCAATTCTTGAAACAAGCCTTATGTAGCCAGCCAGTGTTGTACTCACCCGACTTCTCTAAAGACTTTGTCGTACAAAGTGATGCGTCAGATGTGGGTTTAGGAGCAGTATTGTCCCAGGTCTGGAACGGGGAAGAGCACCCAGTCATTTACCTCAGCAGGAAGTTGAAGTCCCATGAGGTAAATTACGCCACCGTTGAAAAGGAGTGTTTAGCGGTGAAGTGGGCTCTAGATTCCCTTCGGTACTACCTGCTAGGTAGGCACTTTGACATGGTTACGGATCACGCTCCGTTAAAGTGGATGGCTCAAAACAAGGAAACAAATAGAAGAGTGAATAGGTGGTTCCTGGCCCTCCAGGAATTCAACTTCACAGTAAAGCATCGCCCTGGCGTTCAAATGGGGAATGTGGATGCTTTGTCTCGAGTACATGAATGCCTGATTGCTGGTGTTCCAACCCCGAGGTTAAAACAAGAGGGGGGGGTATGTGACAGCAGGAAGGTAAAGTCACCTGGTTGCATCCAGGGGGGTAGATATATTTCGCCCAGATTCAGGCTTTAGAGTGTGGGGCGTCGTGCAGACAGGGAGTTGATGAGACCAGCTGAAGCTCATTAAGGCCTCTATAAAAACTCCCAGATTCATTAGGTGTTTGCTCATGCCTGGACCCAGACCTGTGTGGACTGTCTAGGGAGAGTGAACCCCTGTGCGGTGAGACAAAGCCTGTGTGGCTATTTGCTTGGACATTTAAAACCAGGGACTTAGGGACTAGGACAGCACTAGGCTGATCCCAGTTGTTAGTTAGGAAACCTGTATGTTTAGTCAGAGGTCAAGTTGACCAGGATTTATTTTGTTTATGTTTCTTTTGCTTTGCTGTGTTTTGTCACTGTAAATAGAAAATAAACCGCACCTTTTTGATTTTGAAAACCACAACCTCCGTTTGCTGGGCCTGTTTTTGTGTGGGGAGCCCATCCCGGGGGTCACACACACCCGCTGCCGAGCTAACCCCCTCACACACTCAAAAGTGAAGTTTTAGCGTAGGGTACAGCATTTCACAGACAAGGACACACTTACACAGGGTCTCCCAAGATGCCATTACATTTTGAGAGACCCGAACCATTACAGTTGTAAAGTTACAAAAAAAAGTGTAAAAAAGAAAAAAAAAAACGTAAAAAACAAAACACAAAAAAATATAAAATAAAAAAAACAAAAATAGTTGTCGTTTTATTGTTCTCTCTCTCTCTATTTTCTCTCTATTGTTCTGCTCTTTTTTACTGTATTCTATTCTGCAATGTTTTATCATGCTTGCTTTTCAGGTATGTAATTTTTTGTTTTCAGGTGCGCCATTCAACTGCAGCGCGGAATTATTTATCTTGACAGCAACAGCGTTTGCTCCCATGATACATAAAGCCGTGACTCCAGTGCTGTAGGAGGTGATTTCACCACCACAGTTAAAAAAAAGAGCATATATGCCGAAGCATGGGGGCAGCAGGGGCGGAGGAGCGATTTTGCTCCTAATGCCGCGTACATACGGTCGAAATTCCGACGGAGGCCTGCCCGTGGAAAATTCCGACCGTGTGTACGCGGCATAACTTTTTTGCGGGAGGATGCCCCCATGCTTCGGCATATATATATTTTAGGCACAGGTTGCGTTAAAACATTTTTTTATTTTTTACTAGGTTTTGTTTTGGTATTTGCTTTGCAGGTATGGCATGGTAAGGTCTTACTGTTGTACTGTAATGTTACTTTGTTTTAATGTTAACCACCATTTGCTTAGCAGGTACGCCATTCAGTTGCAGCGCGGATCTATTTATCTTGACAGCAACAGCGTTTGCTCCCACGATACATAAAGCCGTGACTCCAACGCTGTAGGAGGTGATTTCACCACCACAGTTAAAAAAAAGAGCATATATGCCGAAGCATGGGGGCAGCAGGGGCGGAGGAGCGATTTTGCTCCTAATGCCGCGTATATACGGTCGAAATTCCAACGGAGGCTTGACCGTGTGTACGCGGCATAACTTTTTTGCGGGAGGATGCCCCCATGCTTCGGCATATATGCCCATCATTAGAAGTGGGTGGATGAAGGGAGGTATTCTAATGGTGGGCATACCCACCAATCAATCTCTTTTTTTCGTTTAGCCAATAGGCTGTATGAAAAAAAAGATTACAAAACATGTCCAACAAGGACCAGCAACGTACTGGTATGTTGCTGGACTTTGAATGTTTATACCAGAATGATACCTGCGGGTTTAGGTATCATCTTGGTATCATTCTTTTCAGCCAGCAGCCGGCTTTCATGTAAAAGCAATTCTAGCAGATAATTAGCCTCTAGACTGCTTTTACAAGCAGTGGGAGGGAATGTCCCCCCCCGGATATAAAAAGCGCCATTGGGAAATTGGGAAAGCATTTTATCACACCGATCTTGGTGTGGTCAGATGCTTTGAGGGCAGAGGAAAGATCTAGGGTCTAACCCCCCAATTTTTTTCAAAAAAAGAGTACCTGTCACTACTTATTGCTATCATAGGGGATATTTACATTCCCTGAGATAACGATAAAAATGGTAAAAAAATTAAATATGGAAGGCACAGTTTAAAAATAAAATAAAAAAGCCAAATAAATAATAAAAAAAAAAAAAAAAAAAGCACCGCTGTCCCCCCCTGCTCTTGCGCAAAGGCGAACGCAAGCGTCGGTCTAGCGTCATATGTAAACAGCAATTGCATCATGCATGTGAGGTATCACCGCGAAGGTCAGATCGAGGGCAGTCATTTTAGCAGTAGACCTCCTCTGTAAATCTAACGTGGTAACCTGTAAAGGCTTTTAAATGCTTTTAAAAATGAATGTAGTTTGTCGCCGCTGCGCGTTTGTGCGCAATTTTAAAGCATGTCGTGTTTGGTATCCATGTACTCGGCCTATGATCATCTTTTTTATTTCATCAAACATTTGGGCAATATAGTGTTTTTTAGTGCATTAAAAATAAAAAAAGTGTGTTTTTTTTTCATGTAAACAAAAAGTGTCAGAAAGGGCTTTGTCTTCAAGTGGTTAGAAGAGTGGATGATGTGTGACATAAGCTTCCTAATGTTGTGCATAAAATGCCAGGACAGTTCAAACCCCCCCCAAATGACCCCATTTTGTAAAGTAGACACCTCAAGCTATTTGCTGAGAGGCATGTTGAGCCCATTGAATATTTTTTTTTTTGTCCCAAGTGATTGAATAATGACCAAAAAAAAAAAATGTACAAAAAGTTGTCACTAAATTATATATTGCTCAAACATGCCATGGGCATATGTGGAATTACACCCCAAAATACATTCTGTTGCTTCTCCTGAGTACGGGGATACCACATGTGTGGGACTTTTTGGGAGCCTAGTCGCGTACGGGACCCCAAAAACCAAGCACCGCCTTCAGGATTTCTATGGGTGTAAATTTTTGATTTCACTCCTCACTGCCTATCACAGTTTCGGAGGCCATGGAATGCCCAGATGGCACAAACCCCCCCAAATGACCCCATTTTGGAAAGTAAACACCCCAAGCTATTTGCTGAGAGGTATGTTGAGTATTTTGCAGATCTCGCTTTTTGTCACAAAGTTTTGAAAATGTAAAAAAAGAAAAAAAAAAAGAAAAAAAAATGTCTTTCTTAATTTTCAAAAACAAATGAGAGCTGTAAAATACTCACCATGCCTCTCAGCAAATAGCTTGGGGTGTCTACTTTCCAAAATGGGGTCATTTGTGGGGGTTTTGGGCTATTTTGACATTTTATGGCCTTCAAAACTGTGATAGGTAGTGAGGAGTGAAATCAAAAATTTATGCCCTTAGAAACCTTGAAGGCGGTGCTTGGTTTTTGGGGTCCCGTACGCGGCTAGGCTCCCAAAAAGTCCCACACATGTGGTATCCCCGTACTCAGGAGAAGCAGCAGAATCTATTTTGGGGTGTAATTTCACATATGCCCATGGCATGTGTGAGCAATATATCATTTAGTGACAACTTTGTGCAAAAAAAAAAAGTTTGTCATATTTCCGCAACCTGTGGCAAAATATAAAATATTCCATGGACTCAACATGCCTCTCAGCAAATAGCTTGGGGTGTCTACTTTCCAAAATGGGGTAATTTGGGGGGGTTTTGTGCTATTTTGGCATTTTATGGCCTTCGAAACTGTGATAGGTAGTGAGGAGTGAAATCAAAAATTTACGCCCTTAGAAATCCTGAAGGCGGTGCTTGGTTTTTGGGGCCCTGTACGCGGATAGGCTCCCAAAAAGTCCCACACATGTGGTATCCCCGTACTCAGGAAAAGCAGCAGAATGTATTTTGGGGTGCAATTCCACATATAACCATGGCATGTGTGAGCAATATATCATTTAGTGACAACTTTTTGTACATTTTTTTTTCTTTTTGTCATTATTCAATCATTTGGGACAAAAAAATAAATATTCAATGGGGTCAACATGCCTCTCAGCAAATAGCTTGGGGTGTCTACTTTCCAAAATGGGGTCATTTGGGGGGGTTTTGTACTGCCCTGCCATTTTAGCACCTCAAGAAATGAGATAGGCAGTCATAAATTTAAAGCTGTGTAAATTTCAGAAAATGTACCCTAGTTTGTAAACGCTATAACTTTTGCGCAAACCAATAAATATACGCTTATTGACATTTTTTTTTACTAAAGACATGTGGCTGAATACATTTTGGCCTAAATGTATGACTAAAATTGAGTTTATTCGATTTTTCTTATAACAAAAAGTAGAAAATATCATTTTTTTTCAAAATTTTCGGTCTTTTTCTGTTTATATCGCAAAAAATTAAAATCGCAGAGGCAATCAAATACCATTAAAAGAAAGCTCTATTTGTGGGAAGAAAAGGACGCAAATTTCATTTGGGTACAACATTGCATGTCCGCACAATTTACAGTTAAAGCAGCGCAGTGCCGAATCCCAAAAACAGGCCTGGTCCTAATGGCCCGAAATGGTCCGGGGCTTAAGTGGTTAATAGTCTGCAATGTAAGAAACAGAGACAAGGCAGTTATTATACAGTACTGAGAAAAATGTATTGCTTCACAAAGACAAAAGCCACAAATATTTTTGAGTGTCTTAAGTGACTGGAATAGCCTGCAATTTAGGAGACACAGAGCATGACATACCCTGCGGAAAACACTATAAGTTTTGCAGCTGAGGCCCAGCTGCTTAAAAATTACGTATGTGGTGTATTCTGGAGCACCATAGTAGGGCTGGAGGGGTTGTAGGAGCTGGTAACATTGGCAGGCCGAAAGAGATTGCAGGAGCTGGTAATTTTTGCAGGCCAGCAGAGATGGCAGGAGCTGTTATTGGTGGCAGTCCAGTAGAGGTGGCTAAAGCTGATTGTCAATGTAATTGTGCTATAAAATCCATACCTGGAATTTTATCTTTAAAGTGAAACATTAAAATGCACAGTTGCTTTAAATGACATGCTTGAAGAATGTCTTAAACCTGCCTGTGAAGTGACACATCTGTAGGATGTATCAAAGCAAGTGACACATAAAAACAAAAAAATACCATTTAAGCTGCCACTAAATCACATTCCCTATCCAGTTCTGTTTTTAACCACTTCAGCTCTGGAAGGTTTATCCTCCTTCATGACCAGGCCATTTTTTTGAGAGCCGGGACTGCGTTACTTTAACTGACAATTGTGCGGTCGTTCAAACGCTGTACCCAAATAAAAGGTATTTCCTTTTTTTCACACAAATAGATCTTTCTTTTAGTGGTATTTGGTCACCTCTGAGATTTTAAATTTTTTGCCCTATAAACAAAAAAAAGACTGGCACAATAAACAATATTTTTTGCTTTCTGCTATAAAACAGAGCCAATAATTAAAAAAAAAAAAAAATCAAATTTCTTCATAAATTTAGGCCAATATGTATTCTGCCACACATTTTTGATGTATATTGATTGGTTTATAGTGTCTGCAATCTACAATCTATCTATATCCTAATATTTATGGAATTTTCCTTTTTTTTCCTTTTTTTACTAGTAATGGCGGCAATCAGCAATTTAAAGCGGGACTGCGGTATTGCGGCAGACAAATCTGACACTAGGTGACACTTTTTGGGGACCAGTGACACCAACACAGTGATCAGTCTAAAAAAAATGCACTGTCACTGTACTAATGGCACTGGCAGGGAAGGGGTTAACATCAGGGGCATTCAAATGGTTAACTGTGTTCCCTGGGAGTGTTTTCTAACTGTGTGGTGGATGCATTTACTGTGGGAAGACAGAGATCTGTGTTCCTGCTTAGCAGAAACACAGGATCTCTGTCTTCCCTTCTCAAAGTATGGTGATCTGCCTTGTTTACATAGGCAGACTGCAGTTCTGCTGATCTCCGGAACAATCGGCGGGTCTCGTCGGACATTAGGTCCGCTGGACCCGCTGATTGGCTCCCGCTGTGTCCAATCACAGTGGAATTAGGTCACCGGTGGAGCACGCGCACGCCCCAGACCCGGAGGTGTCAGATCACGTACTAGGTACATGATCTGGCACAGAGTGATGCTCTGCCACAGTATATCTGCGTGGGGCGGTCGCTAAACAACCAGAATTACCCTCAACATTCATATCAGACTCTTATGCCGTGTACACACGACCGTTTTTAATGACGAGAAAAATTACATTTTTTTAAATGGTCATTAAAAATGATCGTGTGTGGGCTTTAGAGCATTTTTCACAACGTGAAAAACGGCCATGAAAAAATTGGAACATGCTCCAATTTTTCACGTCGTTTTTTACATCGTCGTTTTTCTCGTCATGTCATGTGTGTGGGCTTTATCGACGTGAAAAAAATGCGCATGCTCAGAATCAAGTATGAGACGGGAGCGCTCGTTCTGGTAAAACTAGCGTTCCTAATGGAGATAGCACATTCGTCACGCTGTAACAGACTGAAAAGCACGAGGCTGAAAAGCGCGAATCGTCGCGCAACAAACTTTACTAACATGAAGGGTGGCGCCTTCCGAATGGAACTTCCCCTTTATAGTGCCGTCGTACGTGTTGGACGTCACCGCGCTTTACTCAAACATTTTTTTAAACGATAGTGTGTAGGCAAGGCAGGCTTGAGAGGAAACACGAAAAATCACGTAGAGAAAAATGCCGTTTTTTTCAATGACATTAAAACGGTCGTGTGTATGCCTCATTATGCTAGACAATTGTAAGGGAACACCCCACAAAAAAGGCATGGGGCTCCCTCTATAAATTAATACCAGGTCCATATCCCTGATAAGGATCTGGTGTGGATTTTCAGGAGGCCCCAATGCAAAAAAAAAAAAACAGAGAAACAAAAAAAGCATGGGGAGTCCCTTAAAATCAATACTGAATCATATGTGACAATGATACAACCTAGTTCCCTGCCCTTTTGTTTATATTCAGCTGCTGGACTGGAAAATATCAATCATTCATGGTGAAATTCCACTGGGAGCACATTGTGTTAAGAAACAGGGATGAGCTGAACACCCCCCACAGAACCTGCGAACAGACAGAATGTTCGCGTGAACTTTAGAACCCTATTAAATACAATGGACTTGAACGTTCGAAATCTAAAGTGCTAATTATAAAGGCTAATATGCAATTTATTGTCCTAAAAAGTGTTTGGGGACCCGGGTCCTGCCCCAGGGGACATGTATCAATGCAAAAAAAAGTTTAAAAAATAGACGTTTTTACGGGAGCGGTGATTTTAATAATGCTTAAAATGAAAAAATAAAAGTGAAATATTCCTTTAAATTTCGTACCTGGGGGGTGTGTATGATATGCATGTAAAGTGGCGCATGTTTCCCGTGCTTAGAACTGTCCCTGCACAAAGTGTCATTTTTGAAGGAAAAAAAGTCATTTAAAGCTCACTCGCGGCTATTAATGAATCGTCGGCTTTTATCAATACATAGAAAAGTCATTGATAAAAAAAAAAAAAAAGCGTGGGGGTTCCCCCAAATTCAATTACCAGGCCCTTCAGGTCGCCGCAAATTTTTAAAAAATGGCGTGCGGTTCCCCCTAAATATCCATACCAGGCCCTTCAGATCTGGCATGGATTTTAAGGGGAACTCCAACCCAAATTTTAAAAAAAATGGCGTGGAGTCCCCCCAAAAATCCATACCAGACCCTTATCCGAGCACGCAACCTGGCCGGCCGCAGGGGAAGAGGGGGGGACGAGAGAGCGGCCCCCCTCCCTCCTGAACCGTACCAGGCCACATGCCCTCAACATGGGGAGGATGTCCCCATGTTGATGGGGACAAGGGCCTCATCCCCACAACCCTTGCCCAGTGGTTGTGGGGGTCTGCGGGCAGGGGGCTTATCGGAATTTGGAAGACCCCTTTAACAAAGGGGACCCCCAGATCCCGGCCCCCCCTATGTGAATTGGTAAGGGGTACATTGTACCCCTACCATTTCACGAAGAAAGTGTAAAAAAATGTAAATAAAAAACACACAAACACCATGAAAAAGTCCTTTATTAAAAAAAACAAAAAAAAAAAACATTCCAGCGATGAAATCCAGTGCCCCGCGGCGATCCCGATGTCCAGCGCTGTCCATCATTGATTGTGCCTGAGCGGACCTGATGGGGAACTTCCTCCACAGTGTTTTAAATGTATAGACCCGCCCCTTCTAAAATTCCCCATCAGGTCCGCTCAGCGGACCAGATGCGGAACGCGAGAAGGGGCGGGTCTATTCATGTATTACACAGTGAAGGAAGTTCCCCATCAGGTCCGCTCTACGAGGGGGCGGACCTGATCGGAACTTCCTTCACTGTGTAATACATGAATAGACCCGCCCCTTCTAAAGTTCCCCATCAGGTCCGCTAAGCGGACCAGATGCGGAACATGAGAAGGGGCGGGTCTATTCACGTATTACACAGTGAAGGAAGTTCCCATCAGGTCCGCCCCCTTGTAGAGCGGAACTTCCACGTTTTTTTTTATTTTTTTATCAATGCCTTTTCTATGTATTGATAAAAGCCGACAATTCATTAATAGCCGCGAGTGAGTTTTAAATGACTTTTTTTCCTTCAAAAATGACACTTTGTGCAGGGACAGTTCTAAGCACGGGAAACATGCGCAACTTTACATGCATATCATACACACCCCCCAGGTAGAAATTTAAAGGAATATTTCACTTTTATTGTTTCACTTTAAGCATTATTAAAATCACTGCTCCTAAAAAAACGTCCGTTTTTTAAAACTTTTTTTTGTATTGATACATGTCCCCTGAGGCAGGACCCGGGTCCCCAAACACTTTTTATGACAATAACTTGCATATAAGCCTTTATAATTAGCACTTAAGATTTCTCCCATAGACTTTTCGAATTTGCCGCAAACACCACAAATTGTTCGTTGTTCGGCGAACGGGCGAACAGGCAATGTTCGAGTCGAACATGAGTTCGACTCGAACTCGAAGCTCATCCCTATTAAGAAACAACAAGTTTTGTATCAGTGGGTCAGTGGGTATCGTTCATTATGAAAGACATGGATCTACGTTGCTGGACAACATGATTGATGATGGATTTACACTGTGGGACAAGTTTTGTTTTGCTCCTGAGTTTTATTTTTTTTAAAAGGAGATGGTGGGTTTATTAACTTCTTACAGTAACTACCACTTACTACAAGGGTCTGGTATGGGTCTGGTATGGATTTTGGGGGGAAATCCACATAGCTTTTTTTTTTTTTTTTTTGCACAACATCATTGGTTGCTATGGTGCACCATTAAAGTGATTGTAAAGTCAGAAGGGTTTTTATCTTAATGCATTCTTTGCATTAAAGTGTTTGTTAACCCCAAAAAAAATTAAAATAGAGATTCTGGTCACTTAAAGCAGATTAAACAGCACATTGCTTGTGCTGTGTAATCTGCCCCCTCTAAACTGTAATAAAACCTGGCTGATCCTGCCACTGTATTCCCCTCTCTGCGCTGACCACGATAACCACGTGGTCATAGTACGTCCCTGCGTCATCTGCAGCCTGCTCTGAGCTCTCCCCCTCACCCCCTCTTCCCTGCCTGTCAGCTCCTTGTTGTGTGTCTCCATCTACGCCCCCCAGCGCTAATAGTACAAATCCAAAACTTTTAAATGGTCACTGGCAGCCCCTCTATGATACTCAGGCATACCACACTATATATGTATTTTCTAAAGACGAGGCTTGTAAATACCTATTTAGAGCTATCTTGAGGACGGTCACGTGACTTGCGGCCACTTTACAGCTCCGAGACAAGGCTTCTGCAGGAGGGGCTGAGAGGCCAAGTGATCTTCCCAGCTGACATCAGAGGGAGATCTCGGCCCCTCCTACAGAAGCCATGTATCGAAGCTGAAAAGCGTCCGTGAGTCACGTGACCGGCCTGAAGATCGCTCTAAATAGGTATTTACAAGCCTCGTTTTTAGAAAAGACATATACAGTGTGCTATGCCTGAGTATCATAGAGGGGCTGCCAGTGACTTATACTTGTGCCTTAACAAACACTTTAAGATAAAAAGCCTTCTATGTGCAGCAGCCCTCCTCAGCCCCCTAATACTTACCTGAGCCCCATCTCTATCAAGCGTGATGTCCACAAGTGAATCGGCCATCTGGGACTCTCCCTCCTGATTGGCTGAGACACAGCAGGGGTTCCATTGGCTCCCACTGCTGTCAATCAAACTCAGTTAGCCAATCAGGAGAGAGAGGTGGGGCGAACCTCAGCTCCGTGTCTGAATGAATAGGCGGAGCTTCAGCTCAACTCAGGTGCCCCCAGAGCAAGCTGCTTGCTCTGGGGGCATTTGACAGGAGGGAGGGGCCAGGAGCTCCAGCCAGGGACCCGAGAAGAGGAGGATCTGGGCTTCTCTGTGCAAAACCACTGCACAGAGCAGGTAAGTATAACATTTTTGTTTTTTTAATAGGCCTCATGTACACTGCTGCTGCTAAATGGACGTGTTGGAGCAGTTGGGCATTTTTTTCAACTGCTCCTGAACTCTCCTCTATGTTATCTTATCAGAACATGTACACAGGGTCGTTTATAGTCGTTTCTAGGCAGTTTAGAGGCATTTGAAGCACCAAACGTGGCTAAACGCGACTAAACGCGGCATGTAAATGCGGCTAAACGCGGCTAACTGGACGTTTTTAGACGCCGGTTTCTAGCTGTCAAGTGTGGCCACCCGCATCTAAGCAACCAATGACATCAACAGTTGTTAGAATGCAGGCTGCTGGCCTGCAGAGTGTCCCTCGTTGTTGCTGGGCTAGGCAAAGGATGCACATGCCTGAGTGTGAAGCTGCCACATTTAGTAGTAATACCACTGCAAAAAGTAAACTCAAACTCCTTCCCTAGTGATTAGTCACAACTATGCACTGGCCTTTATATCTCTTGCTCTTTGCTGTTTGAGCCTGCTTCTGCATGAAGATGTGATGCTGGGAGGCGCATGCGCGAAGCTGACGGCAGTGGACATGACCCGCTGAAGCCTTGCTCTTCTCCTTACTTCACGGCCCATAAGGACACCTGGGTAACTAAGGCTAAGGCTGGGTAACTAAGCTGTCAGACATATCCTCACCCTTATTGATAAGCTGGGCATATTTTAAAATGGTTTTGGGAGCCGCCCGTGGGAGGAATAAAACGAAAAGACACAAAGATAATCCTCTCAGAGGCTCTGGTAAAATGGAGCTTCCACAATCACCTCACACAGCCAAATCTCGAGCTGAATTGGAGGTTCTTAAGGATGAAAACCTAACGCTGCAAACGCGCTTACAATATTTTGATAATTAAGGCCGGCCATCAAACCTTCGCATACGAAGTATACCAGAGACAAATATTGATCTTCAATCAACTATGACTGCGCTTTTTCAAGAACTGTCACCTTCAATTCATATTGAAAGGTTAGAAATGGACAGAATCCACAGAGCTTTAGCACCACGCAAATCCGACGGTCCCCCCTCGCACCAAAGAGCAACTCATGGTCGCCTCTGGGAATAAAGAATCCCTAATCTTTCAAGGTTACTCATACCAACTCTTTGCTGACCTTTCTCCAATAACTGTTGCTAAGCGACGTGCGATGAAACCTTTGCTCCAAAACTTGCAACTACACCAGATCTCCTATCAATGGGGATTCCCATTCTCTCTTTGTTTTACCTACCAAGGTACCAAGCATTCATGTAAATCCTCTGAAGAATTGCTGAAAACCTTACAAGAATTTCATCTAAATGAAAGACCCTCTGCTAGTCCTCGTCGATGCACTACATCCAGCTCTCCACAAGGCTTCACCAAAGTTGGAAACGATAGAAGCAGACAAAACTCATCTAAGAGGGGTAGATTCAATTCTCCAGACCTGGATCCCACTGACAAAATGGACTGAGCGCTTTCTGCATATCAACTTGAATATTACTCTACCTTATGGTTCCTCAGTTCTTTCATAGTTGCTAAGTATGATCAAAGATGATCTTATATTTCAACTTCAAGATCCCCCTTTAAACCCTCCCCCAGACTTAGATAAATATTTTTATGATACTATTTCCTATCCCCCCTCCACTTTACCCTTCCCTTCCTTCTCCCATCCTTCCAATTCTCCTCTTTCCCCCTCCCTCCATACTTCCTTCCCTTCCTACCCCCTCCCCTACACCCTTCATCCACAATACAATTTTAAATACTACAACTACTTTTTCCTTATTGATCCCGCCTAACAATACAGCATTTACCCCTCCCACTACTAGTAATCCTGTGACAGCTAGATATGTTAAGCACAACATAGATTTCATAATTCAATTTATATAATCTTAAAGTAACAATTTTCATACTTGTTATTCACTATTTTGTTGCAAACTAATTAATCTCTCTTTTACCTTTGATTATCTTTGATTATTTTTGCACATATTGCCAAACTTGGGTGTCCGAGTAAATATTTTTTCCTTTTTTTGAACATACTTCCCGACCGTGAGGGAACCGAGAAACAGTCACTGCTCCTCCCATTTTTCTATCCTAGGACTCTCCTCCATTTTGTTTTTGTGAGGAGCCTCCTTGGATAGGCACTGTGCCTCTGAGTTAGCATTGTATTTGCGCTCAGAACGCCAACGTTTTACCTTTCAATATATACATAATTTATTGTAAGCTATTTGTCTACATGATCCTTTGTCTTACTTCTGTCTTTAATAATTTATTTCTACTTCCTTTCCTTTTCTTGCTCCTCCCCGGGGTAAAATCTGTTCAACATTTTACGTATGCAATATACTGTCATAACCTCTTTAAGTCTATCTAGATGGCTCCATTAAATGTTCTTACGTTAAATGTACAAGGGCTAAACATCCCACATAAGCGAACTAAAGTTTTCCGCTCACTGTCTTCCTCAAAAGCACACATAGTATGCCTCCAAGAGACAAATTTTACTGAATCTACGATCCCTAAATATTTTGGCTCTGCATATCCCCTAGTATTTACCGCCTCTGCTAAGTCTAAGCAAAGAGGTGTACTAATAGCATTCCATCAAGCTACTCCATTTTCTCTTTTGACTGAGATCAAAGACGCAGAAGGTCAATATCTCATACTTACGGGGCATCTATGCGATTCCCCAATCACAGTGGTATCCTACTACGCTCCTAACAGAAACCCATCATCATTCCTCTCACACTTATTTCAGTTAATTGAGGCACATAAAATGGGTACACTTTTGATATGTGGAGACTCAAACCAAGTTCTATACCCTTATCTAGACAAATCTCTTACCCCCATAGCATTCCATTCCCAATCTCGATTGTTTCAATGACTTCCCCAACAACATTCATTACTAGATTCCTGGCGAGAGATCAATCCAACTAAACGTCAGTTTTTTACTCCCATCCACATAAATCGTTTTCACGTATTGATCGCATTTTAATCTCTATGTCTCCGGAATTACTTACTTCATCTGCTATACCTTTTACTTGGACAGATCATTGCGCTATACTTACAACTTTCTCTTCCCTAATACCTAAAATGCAAGACCCTACATGGCACATTAATGATTCTATTCTATCCCACCCCTCACATTCTTCCGACTTAGAAATTGCCATAAAAGATTATCTGACATATAACAAGACTCCTGATATTTCTCCATTAACTTTGTGGGAAGCACATAAACTGGTTCTCCGGGGGATTTGTCTACGCCAAGCCTCATACCTTAAAAAAGAGAAGCGACAACTGCAACAAAAGCTAGAAAAATAATTCAATACTTGCCACCAGGGATGAGCCAAACACCCCCCTGTTCGGTTCGCACCAGAACCTGCGAACAGACAGAATGTTCGTGTGAACTTTAGAACCCTATTAAATACAATGGACTCGAACGTTCGAAATCTAAAGGCTAATATGCAATTTATTGTCCTAAATAGTGTTTGGGGACCCGGGTCTTGCCCCAGGGGACATGTATCAATGCAAAAAAAGGTTTAAAAAATAGACGTTTTTACGGGAGCAGTGATTTTAATAATGCTTAAAATGAAAAAATAAAAGTGAAATTTTCCTTTAAATTTCGTACCTGGGGGGTGTGTATGATATGCATGTAAAGTTGCACATGTTTCCCATGCTTAGAACTGTCCCTGCACAAAATGTCATTTTTGAAGGAAAAAAAGTCATTTAAAACTCACTCGCGGCTATAATGAATTGTCGGCTCCCGGCAATACATAGAAAAGTCATTGATAAAAAAAAAAAGCGTGGGGGTTCCCCCAAATTCAATTACCAGGCCCTTCAGGTCTGGAATGGATATTAAGGGGAACCCCGCGGCAAATTTAAAAAAAAATGGCGTGCGGTTCCCCCTAAATATCCATACCAGGCCCTTCAGATCTGGCATGGATTTTAAGGGGAACTCCACCCCAAATTAAAAAAAAAATGGCGTGGAGTCCCCCCAAAAATCCATACCAGACCCTTATCGAGCACGCAACCTGGTCGGCCGCAGGGGAAGAGGGGGGACGAGAGAGCGGCCAACCCTCCCTCCTGAACCGTACCAGGCCACATGCCCTCAACATGGGAAGGATGTCCCCATGTTGATGGGGACAAGGGCCTCATCCCCACAACCCTTGCCCGGTGGTTGTGGGGGTCTGCGGGTGGGGGCTTATCGGAATCTGGAAGACCCCTTTCACAAAGGGGACCCCCAGATCCCCGCCCCCCCTATGTGAATTGGTAAGGGGTACATTGTACCCCTACCATTTCACGAAGAAAGTGTAAAAATGTTTAAATAAAAACACACAAACACCATGAAAAAGTCCTTTATTAAAAAAAAAAAAAAGAAAAAAATTCCAGCGATGAAATCCAGTGTCCCGCGGCGATCCCGATGTCCAGCGCTGTCCGTCATTGGTTGTGCCTGAGCGGACCTGATGGGGAACTTCCTCCGCAGTGTTTTAAATGTATAGACCCGCCCCTTCTAAAGTTCCCCATCAGGTCCGCTCAGCGGACCAGATGCGGAATGCGAGAAGGGGCGGGTCTATACATGTATTACAAAGTGAGAGAAGTTTCCCATCAGGTCCGCCCCCTCGGTATGTCTGACCGTGCCTACATCATTGGCCTGAGCGGGGAACTTCCTTCACTGTGTAATTTAAATTTACACAGTGAAGGAAGTTTCCTGCTCAGGCCAATGACGTAGGTGGGGTCTGACATACCGAGGGGGCGGACCTGATGGGGAACTTCGTTCGCTGTGTAATACATGTATAGACCCGCCCCTTTCCTCATTATATAACAAAGTTGGCACTTTTGACCAATCCTCTGCTGAATCGTCTTTTTCACAGATTAAACTCCCGACCATTCCCTTAGCTCAACAAGATAATCTTGAAAGCCCCATTATGCTCACAGAAGTTGAACTAGCAATAAAATCTCTAAAAACTAACAAGCGTCCAGGCCCAGATGGTTTCTTGGCCCTCTATTATAAGAAATGTTCTCATATCCTTGCACCAATTGCACCAATGCTGACAGACGCTTTCAATTCCCTCCTCAATAATCAATCTTTCCGTCCCGAGACATTAACAGCAATAATCTCAATGATTCCCAAGCCTCAAACAGATGAAACATATTGTGCTAACTATAGGCCCATATCATTACTAAACCTTGATATAAAATTGCTAGCAAAAATATTAGCGACTCGCTTAAACAATATAATAGGTCCTTTAATAAATAAGGATCAAGTAGGCTTCATTCCATTTCGCCAAGCAGCAGATAATGTATGTAGGACTGCCTTACTCATTCAAATGGCCAAAGCTAGACAAATTCACATGTGTCTTCTGTAGCTAGATATCAAAAAATCGTTTGATACAGTATCGTGGCCCTACCTGCATTTTGCCCTGCAGAAATGGGACTTTGGTCCTCATTTTCTTAGTTGGGTATCATTATTATATAATAGTCCCAAAGCCTATGTTAAGTATGCTGGATACAAATCAGATATGTTTGACATCAGTAGAGGAACACGCCAGGGTTGTCCACTTTCCCCACTCTTATTTGCCCTTCTCATTGAACCCCTCGCTCAAACAATCCGCACTGACCCCTTAATCAAAGGGATTGACTTAGCTGGTCATCAACACAAACTATGTCTATTTGCTGACGATATATTAATTTAGATGTCATCCCCCATATTTCTGCTCCCAACCTTATAAGCAAACTTGACCATTTTGCTCGTATCTCTGGGCTACATATTAATTCACAAAAATCTACTGCCTTGAATATCTCCCTACCTCCTCTTACCCTACAACAAGCGCTAACATCAATCCCTTTCACTTGGTCCACGTCACGTCTTGCTTATCTTGGAATAAATCTGACTCCCAATCTTTCTGACATCTTTGCTGCAAATTACCCTCCATTTTTGAGGCAAATCTCCAACAATCTTAAACAATGGTCCTCCTAACCAATATCATGGATAGGCAAAATTAATGTGATAAAGATGACTATTATACCTAAAATCCTATACTTATTTTGAGTTTTGCCTATCCCTGTCCTCAGAAATCTACAACGCAAAACACTTGCGTTCATTTGGGGTTCCTTGAAATCCCGTCTGCCTAAGCACACACTTTATCTTCCCAAACTTAAAGGTGGACTAGGATTTCCTAATTTCTTACTACCATGCAGCTCACATAGCACATATTCCTAAATATCATGCGAAACAGATTCCACTTTGGATAGCACTAGAATCCATAGAATGTGACCCATTTTCTATAATGAATCTAATATGGTCTAATTCCTCAGATCGTAAAAATATTAAAAATAAAATAACTAAACACACAGTAGCTATTTGGGATAAATTTTAATTAGTCAATGGACTACAGTCTCCACATGTTCCCCTTCTATCATTTATGAGAAATCCACTTTTCTACCCCGCATGTTCATCTCCTAAGTCTTTTAGAGAATGGATCTCCGCCAATATTACTCAAATAAATGAGTTGTCGACATCTACCTCACTTAAAACATTTAATGAACTACGTGAAAATCACCAACTTCCCCCTTCAGAACTTTTTCGATACTTGCAGATGAAAAACTTTTTTACACCTTTTATATAAGGAAGAAGCAATTTAGATAAGCTTACATACTTTGAAACCATATGCAAACGTGATCCTCATTCAAAGGGTCTCATAACTAACATTTATAGACACCTTATTACTTCTCCCAAAGCGGAATCACCATCTTTTGTGATGAAGTGGGAGAGAGATCTCGGAATTCATTTGGAAGAAGCTAAGTAAGATAAAATCTGGGCCGCAACAAACTATAAGGTTCTTTTGTACTGGTATCTGGTTCCTGTCAGAATAGCAAAATATGTTCCTCAATATTCCCTGTATTGCTTTCGTGGCTGTGGTGAACAAGGATCACATTTTCACATATTTTGGTACTGTCCGGTTGCAAAAAAATTCTGGAAAGATGTTTTTCTTGTAATCTCGACACTATTCAATACGTCAATACGTCTATCCTTCCAGACCCCACAATTGCACTTCTAAACCTAAAACCGGCCTCTATCCCACACATCCAATTCAAACTCCGTCAACAAGTTACCACAGCCGCAAAGCAAACAATAGCCAAGGCATGGAAAACTCCATCATTAATGATCTCTGAAACCAAAAATAGAATAAATATTAACCTATGGAGTTAACACTAAACTACTCTCTAATATATACAGTGGGCAGAACAAGTATTTGATACACTGCCGATTTTGAAGGTTTTCCTACTTACAAAGCATGTAGAGGTCTGTAATTTTTATCATAGGTACTCTTCAACTGTGAGAGACAGAATCTAAAACAAAAATCCAGAAAATCACATTGTATGATTTCTAAATAATTAATTTGCATTTTATTGCATGACATAAGTATTTGATCACCTACCAACCAGTAAGAATTCTGGCTCTCACAGACCTGTTATTTTTTATTTAAGAAGCCCTCCTGTTCTCCGCTCATTACCTGTATTAACTGCACCTGTTTGAACTCATTACCTGTATAAAAGACACCTGTCCACACACTCGATCAAACAGACCCCAACCTCTCCACAATGGCCAAGACCAGAGAGCTGTGTAAGGACATCCGGGATAAAATTGTAGACCTGCACAAGGCTGGGATGGGCTACAGGACAATAGGAAAGCAGCTTGGTGAGAAGGCAAGAACTGTTGGTGCAATTATTAGAAAAATGGAAGCAGTTCAAGATGACGGTCCCTCAGTCTGGGTTCCATGCAAGATCTCACCTCGTGGGGCATCAATGATCATGAGGAAGGTGAGGGATCAGCCCAGAACTAGATGGCAGGACCTGGTCAATGACCTGAAGAGAGCTGGGACCACAGTCTCAAAGAAAACCTATAGTGACACACTATGCCGTCATGGATTAAAATCCTGCAGCGCATGCAAGGTCCCCCTGCTCAAGCCAGCGCATGTCCAGGACCATCTGAAGTATGCCAATGACCATCTGGATGATCCAGAGGAGGAATGGGAGAAGATCATGTGGTCTGATGAGACAAAAATAGAGCTTTTTGGTCTAAACTTCACTTGCCGTGTTTGGAGGAAGAAGAAGGATGAGAACAACCCCAAGAACACCATCCCAACCGTGACACATGGAGGTGGAAACATCATTCTTTGGGGATGCTTTTCTGCAAAGGGGACAGGACGACTGCACCGTATTGAGGGGAGGATGGATGGGGCCATGTAATGCGAGATCTTGGCCAACAACTTCCTTCCCTCAGTAAGAGCATTGAAGATGGGTCGTGGCTGGGTCCTTCAGCATGACAACGACCCAAAACACAAAGCCAGGGCAACTAAGGAGTGGCTTTGTAAGAAGCATCTCAAGGTCCTGGAGTGGCCTAACCAGTCTCCAGACCTGAACCCAATAGAAAATCTTTGGAGGAGCTGAAAGTCCGCATTGCCCAGCGACAGCAATCTGATGGATCTGGAGAAGCTCTGTATGGAGGAGTGAGCCAAAATCCCTGCTGCAGTGTGTGCAAACCTGGTCAAGAACTACAGGAAACGTATGAAATCTGTAATTGCAAACAAAGGTTTCTGTACCAAATATTAAGTTCTGCTTTTCTGATGTATCAAATACTTATCTCATGCAATAAAATGCAAATTAATTACTTAAAAATCATACAATGTGATTTTCTGGATTTTTGTTTTAGATTCCGTCTCTCACAGTTGAAGAGTACCTATGATAAAAATTACAGACCTCTACATGCTTTGTAAGTAGGAAAACCTGCAAAATCGTCAGTGTATCAAATACCTGTTCTCCCCACTGTATAATGCAACTTAATTTTATATTTTTGTCTTAATTTTCAATTTATTTGCAAATTAAGAATAAAGACCTAATGTATTTCCTTTTTTCTTCATCTCTTTATGAAGATATCTTATCTATTTGAAAATCCTGTTCTGTTGACAAGAAAATGTGATGCTGACAGAACACTAAAAAGCTCTAAGTGGTGTCTGTTGGTTTCGGGCAACCTATTAGTACCCAACCTGTCAGTCGGGAACTGACATGAATTTAGTTAGTTGCTCGAACAAGCAAAAATGTGCTCCATTTTATTTTATAGATTAGCTGTACAAAGCCCTCCTGCACTGACTCTGTGTTTTTTTTCTGCCTTGATGAATATACAGTATGTAAAAATATCGCTTTGGATTGGTTGACCGTCTTTACATTTATCTAAATAATTCTGTACTCATTATGTGGAAAAGTAGAACTTCAGCAATAAAAAAAATTCTCAATTTATTACATATTTTATTTTATTTTAGTATTTACAAAATTACATACAGCACTTTTTGAGACTGGACCTGGGGACACAGGGATTATATTAATCTCCCACCTGGATATAGACTTGATTTTTCTTTAGTGTAGCATGTTGGATTATTAATAAAATTGTCCTTTGAGAGGCTTTTCTTTCTATTCTGTTCTTGAGTTTTATGACAAGCAGACTTTCTCAATATTGTATAGGTAGTGATGATCTGATTGGTCACATCTGTAATGGAATTAGCAAATGTATGGATGTAAATATCCTGACCATTTCTTAGTGACCCAGTGCCTCTAAATAATGTATGGAGCTCAGATTTTATGTGTAACTATTTCTAGGTAAAAAAAAAAAAAATGTTCTTGGCAGACTTTGTTATGCCTAAAAAGGTTTCAGAAAATATGATTTGACTTGCAATAGCAAAGCACTTAGCATGTAAGAGCTTCTTCAATCCTAGGGGAGATACTGTATCCTTCTAATACTAGGTCTAATACTAGGTCAGTAACCCTGCGACAAGACGATTTTATTCAATTCCCAATGCATCTTTTGTGTCAACCCACACAAAAAAATCAAGCTTATATCAATAGTGCATTTTTAGGGTTCTCTTTTTTGCTTCTTTCTTTTTATGATTAAATTTTGCCTCATGTTTCGTGCATTTATTTGTGATGGCTTTTTTGCAGCTCCTGTTCCTTTTACTCTCAATTTCACGCTGTTAAGCCCACTGAAACAAACACAATTCTTATGGCAGTGAGCCCGGGATTAGAGAAGACAGAAGAGACGTTAACGAAAAGACTGGCAGGCACAACAACAACACTAAGCCTTTATTTTAAAGAGCCACATCTGGATCCGGGGGAACCCAGCACAGTCTATGACACAACAACAAAACATGCCTGTAGACTGAAAACCGCACAACAGGAATAAATAAAATAAACCCCATGCATATGCGACAGGATGAATGAAATGATAAGTTCTGCCTGCAATAGGATTCAGTTTAGAATTTTAAACAATGGACTATGCTGGAGAATCCAGCAAGGGCGGTCTATGACCGAAAAAAAACATGTGCAGTTTGGAAGCCACACACAGAGAATGTACAATGTAAACTCTTAGTTTGTGCACCAGAATCACAAAATACAATCTCCTGCATGGAAATTATTTTATTTTTGCAAATCAATGGACTGCAGTGCAGGCAGGCCAGAGGGTATACTTTGATATATGCCCGAATTTTGTGAGTAATGAAGATGCTAAGTGACATAAACATTAGGGGGAACCTATATTGAGAAAATATATAGGCTAATCTATTCTTTTACAAATGCTAGTTGATTGGTTGTTATATTGACCCAAAGGTTTTAATATGTAGAGAGTTACTGATCTGGAACATGCATGAAGATATGGAGTACTGGCTTTTCTTTGACTTTACTACCTGTATTTGAAATTTGGGTTTCATACACTATATTACCAAAAGTATTGGAACGCCTGCATTTACACGCACATGAACTTTAATGGCATCCCAGTCTTAGTCCATAGGGTTCAATATTGAGTTGGCCCACCCTTTGCAGCTATAACAGCTTCAACTCTTCTGGGAAGGCTGTCCACAAGGAATAGGAATGTGTCTATGGGAATGTTTGACCATTCTTCCAGAAGCACATTTGTGAGGTTAGGCACTGACGTGGATGAGAAGGCCTGGCTCGCAGTCTCCACTCTAATTCATTACAAAGGTGTTTTATCGGGTTGAGGCCAGTCAAGTTCCTCCACCACAAACCCTCTCATCCATGTCTTTATGGACCTTGCTTTGTGCACTGAGGGATTATGGTGTGGGGTTGTTTTTTAGGGGTGGGCTTGGCCCCTTAGTTCCAGTGAATGGAACTCTTAAAGTGCCAGCATACCAAAATATGTTGGACAATTTTATGCTCCCAACTTTGTGGGAACAGTTTGGGGATGACCCCTTTCTGTTCATGCATGACTACGCACCAGTGCACAAACAAGGTCCATAAAGACATGGATGAGCGAGTTTGGGGTGGAGGAACTTGACTTGCCTGCACAGAGTCCTGACCTAAACCCAATTGAACACTTCTGGGATGAATTAGAGCAGAGACTACGAGCCAGGCCTTCTCATCCAACATCAGTGCCTGACTTCACAAATGCGCTTCTGAAAGAATGGTCAAACATTCCCATAGACACATTCCTAAACCTTGTGGACAGCCTTCCTGGAAGAGTTGAATCTGTTATAGCTGCAAAGGGTGGGCCAATTCAACATTAAACCCTATGGACTAAGACCTAGCCACAGCTGCAAGGTGTTCTAACAGCTCAGGAACACCTGCTGTTTATTAACATAAGAGGGTTGGCAGCCTACTAGGTTATGCTCACAGACAAAAAGCTGAGATTCTGTTGTTATTAAATAATATGTATTTCTCCACAATGCCCATAACTGCAGAGGTGAATACAGGTTGTTTAATAAACTTTTACTGCTTGTTCAGTCAATCAGTGTATCTATTTCACATGGATCCTACCAAGAATCAGCAGGCTATCAATAACCAGAGGCAGCCTCAGACAACAAAAGAAAAGTATTGAGCATGTGTTAGTATGGCTAGGGTAGCAGGTAGTAAAAAAGGAGCTGTAGCTCAATAGATGTTTAAGGTCTTCTTTAACTAGTTCATGACATTAGATGTACTACACAAACCTAGAAAACATCATCATAATACATAGGACATGTGTAGCATGTCCAGTCCCGCTGCCAGGAGGCCATTAAGCCTTTTTGTGGTCTGTCTGCAATCACAAACAGAGAATTCAACCTCCTAAAGGAAGCCGCAGCAGACCCGTACATACAAACCACTCCAACCACATCCAAGGAGTGCAGCGCAACCTCCTTGGGATGCAAAGAGTATTGTGATAGTGAGAGTCCCTGTCCCTATGGAAAGGGAGCAAAAACGGACACAGAGTCTGCATGTCAGCAGACTGCAGAACTACAGAGCATAGCTTGGAAATTGAGAAAACTGTTTTGGCAGCTTTCTCCGGGTTTTGCTAAGTTCGGATGGGGCTGTGTAGTTTGGAGATCCCGCAGAGACTTGGGTGGGATGGGATCTCCAACCCTGTGTCCGGGTCTTGTGGACAGCCAGCAGGGTGTGTGCTCAGGTGCACACAACCAATATAATGAGGGGCTGGTGAGACCAGAAGGGGGAGGATGGTGGAGAGTGAGCAACTTGCTACTGCTAAGTGAAGACAGACCTATGTCTGGAGAGCAGTCTGCCCTGTGGGAGACTGCAGCCCATGTAAAGGGGATTCTTTGCCCAGGGACTGGGAAAGGCTGGCCAGCCTTGAGAGTCGGGGAGACGGAGGAAGCCAGTGAGTCCAGGGAGCTGGAAAGAATCGTTTCTATTTGAAAGCAAGCAGAGGAACTGATGACAAGAGCCAGGTGGCTTGGCATGTTTTCATTTATGTGCTGAATGAAGTTTAAACCCCTGCATGGGAATCCGAATGGACATTTTGCTTTTGTTTTTTTTTTTGTTTTAATAAACATGGGCTACCAGGCCCTTAACTAGAACGCCTGTCTGATATGGACTCACTGCATAAAAATGCATCTATTCACTTGAGCTAAACACCCCCATCCCACATGTGGTGGATTCAGCGGGCACAAGACGGTGGAATCCGGGTCCTTGCTCCATAGTGAGTTCAGGTCAGGAACTGTTGGCTGCAGTGTCTATGGAAGTGCAGCCAGGCAAAAGGCATTGCGTGTTGAAGGTGGTGTACCTGTGAACGAAAAGTCAATTATTATTTTTTTCTCTGTGGTGAACTGCTGCTAGCTGTGTGTGGCAGCCAGGCGAACTGCATTGTGCAGAAGTTTATTTGATGGACTGTTGCATGCAGGTTGGGTACCTGTGAAAGGAGAATCAAACAGATTTTTTTTTTCATTTTCTCCGCCAAGAACTGTTACAAGTTGCTGTGTGCAAGACCGCAAGGATGGGGCGTTCAAAGCAGAAAAAGGAAGCAATCCTTGCTAAAGCCAGGGAACGGCTACAGTGGCTGGAGGGTATAGCACCACATGCCCCAGCCATACCAGAGAATTTGTCTGAGTGTGACATCGCTGTGATCTGGGTTAAATTACTCATGTCACCCCCAGTTAAAGCGGAAGTGAAAGAGAACGTTGTGCCTGGCAGCCTGAGCCCTAAAGTGCCACAGCATGAGGCAAGGAGGCCTCTGCGCTGCATGCGTTGTAATGAGTGGGGACATGCTATTGCCCAGTGCCCCTTGTCACAGGAATGTTCATGGAATAACCAAGCTGGACAGAAGTTTGATGAATTCTGGAACTCACCTGCTAGAGAATGTCACCAGTGGCGTCCCAGACAGAGGGATCAAGTAATCCGAAGTCGGCCTACTGAGGATCATGACCAACGTTGTCCTCAGGAGTGGTATCCCATGGCAACGAGTGAGAGACAGTCATTGATGAGATGCCAAGGAGTTGAAATTCATCGTCCAGTACCATGCCTGGAATTTGGCCAGTTGGGGCACGAAATATTGTCTTGCCCTATATTCTGGGGTGCACCTAGAGGTAATGTTGCTAAACAGAACTCTTTACCTGTGGGCCAAGATCCCTTTGCAAATATGTTTGCAGTCACCCCTGGCAACAAGAAGGAGTTTTCTGTGGTGTCTGCAGGGGGTGCTAAACAGTGGGAGATGCCTGCTGTGATTTCATCCCATGGCCACCAGGGGGAGTTGGGCAGTAAATATGCAGCTGAGAGACAACACACTCAAATGAAGGCTATAACAACGGCTACAGAGATTGGTAAGACTGTTGCAGTTTATGGGACAGAACCCAATGAAATTAAAGTGTGTTCAGCGGGGAGATCCGCAGTACAGGTGGACTTGCTACAGTGTGCTACCCAGAGTAGGGGGGAGGCACAGGGTAAAGCCCTACTGGCAGCAGGACTAAAGACTAAAAAGGACATGGGGACTCTGTATGTACCTGGTGGAATCCAGCAGAGTGCTGGAAGAGCTGTACTAGGGGTGACCAAAGAAATCCATATACCATGTTCCCTAGTGACAGAGACAGGTGCTGCCGGGTTGCCCAGGGAAACCTCCCAGGAGCCCACAGTGTTGGAGCGGAGGGTTTCCCAGGTCAGCTGTGGAGCTGCTCAAGTGGGTAAAGGGCCACCCACAATAGCTACAGGTATGTCTAAGTGTCCTGATGATCCTCTAAAGGTTGAGAAATGTATTTCTGGAAATGTCATATTTGAGAAAAATGTTGGTAATATGATTACTAAAGAGGTTGGGAGTAGGATGTCTTCCATGACCACCAGAGGCAGCGCTGCAGGGTTGTCTGTGGAAACCTCCAGGGATCTCCCTGTGTTGGAACTGGAAGTTGTACAGGGCCGCTCTGGCACTACTCTGGGGGAACAAGAAGGGACTGCGACACACAATGAGAGTGTGTGGGTGCAGACCACCCGCCTGGTATGTGACCAGATTGGTGAACAATTTATTCACCCTGTTAAAGCTGGTAGTGTAAAGCTGGATGTGATGGTAGCGCCACCAGAACAATCTGGTCAAAATAGAGTATTGCACCCTGCGTTATGTGACAAAGCATTGTCCCAATGTGAAATAAGTGAAATTGTGCTTGTACAATGTGATGCTTATAGAGATGACAAATGTACTGTATTGGGTAATGAGTCCCAGGTTCCTTTGGTGCCTCTTGGAACAGGTGATGCAGCGCTGCAGAATACCTGTCAGGGAAGTACCACTGACTGGGACAGCTGGGCCAAACAATTGCTAGCCATGCTGGATAAGGCTAGGTTACATAACACAGATGTGGACATAACACCTGCTATGCCCAACGGAGGGATTGCAGGGTGGCCAGTGGCCAAGGGCGTGTTGGCCCTAGCGGAGATTGGCCCCCTCCAATCAGAAGGACCAGTTAAGGGCGCATGCATGGCAGTTGAGTTATCTGCAGCCCAACCGCTGGAAAATAGTGAGTGCAAAAATGGGAATGTGATGTATGACCTGCAGCGGCTCGCTGATGCTGGGACAGAGAGGGTAAATGTGAGACGCACATCTGACAGCGCTCCAGTTGAGCACCAGGCTGTGAAGACCGATACCGCCAGTGAGGTGGAGGTCACTGTAAACGTCCCTACCTTCCCAGCTTCAGTGGATGAGCCCCTCCATGTCATTGATAAGGGAAAAGTCCCTAGAAAGGTCTTGTATGTAGATGTGGATCGCATTAAGATGACAAATGTGTTGTTGAAAATTCTTGAAGTCCAAAAAACACATTTGCTATACACCTGGGTGCCTCCACCGTGGTCGGACAAGGTGGTACTGCGTAGTACCAGTAGGTGGAGCCAAGTAGTACAAGCCAGGCTTGATGTTAATCACGAGAGGAACTGGTTCGTACCATATTTATTAGCAGTGTGGCAAATGGTCTCAAGGTTCTCTGAGAGGGTGCTTCCAGTTACCGGTTTGGATGGAAGACACTCAGGAGAACGCTTGAAAACATCAGAGGTCTCTCCGCATGATGCAGTGACTAGGAAAACTTCTGCTGGTGCGGTCCAAAGTGCGGCTGAGCAGAGGTCAGTAGAGGGCACAGACACTGTCTCACCCACTAGACCTCACGTGAAGGAAGGGACCGAAATGGATGTGGCAGTAGCAGAGATTTTTCGTGTCATTCATACAAAGGTACAAATTAAAGTACCCGGAGACACTGTAGGGGAAAGCACTGATGGTATTGGAGGTGGCGACATCAGAATTTTTGATCTGTCACTGGTTGGTACTGCTAACAAGGGTTTAATTGCCGTGGGTAACCTCAGAAAAGTTGTTAAACCAAAAAAAATCTGTTGTGATGGGAAAAACTGGTATCGGTAAAGAAAAGGTGGTTCCCCATTAGGCGAAGTGTTAGGGACAGGTCCTCTATATCAAGAAAGTGAGGGTATCAGGGAAGGCAGAGGTCCCCTGAGAAAAGCAAATAAGCCCAGGAGCCCCAGAAGAGGGAGAAAGCGTAGGATAGAAACGAGTGGGATCCCGTGGAGAGTCAGGGTAGGACTTACCTGGAAGAGAACCCGAAAAAAGGGTTGGGCCTACGCGGCTGACAGCCGGCACAGAGGTGTCCCAACCCTGATGACGTGTGCTGGTGTTCCTCCCTGCGGATCGAAACAAAGGGGGGGGGATATGTGATAGTGAGAGTCCCTGTCCCTATGGAAAGGGAGCAAAAACGGACACCGAGTCTGCATGTCAGCAGACTGCAGAACTACAGAGCATAGCTTGGAAATTGAGAAAACTGTTTTGGCAGCTTTCTCCGGGTTTTGCTAAGTTCGGATGGGGCTGTGTAGTTTGGAGATCCCGCAGAGACTTGGGTGGGATGGGATCTCCAACCCTGTGTCCGGGTCTTGTGGACAGCCAGCAGGGTGTGTGCTCAGGTGCACACAACCAATATAATGAGGGGCTGGTGAGAGCAGAAGGGGGAGGATGGTGGAGAGTGAGCAACTTGCTACTGCTAAGTGAAGACAGACCTATGTCTGGAGAGTAGTGATGAGCCGAACACCCCCGGGTTCGGTTCGCACCAGAACCCGCGAACGGACCGAAAGTTTGCGCGAACATTAGAACCCTATTAAATACAATGGATGCGAACGTTCGGATTCTAAAGTGCTAATTATAACGACTATTATCCATGTTATTGTCCGAAACAGAGTTTGGGAACCCGGTTCTGCACCAGGGGACATGTATCAATGCAAAAAGAAGTTTTAAAAACGGACGTTTTCCGGGAGCAGTCATTTTAATGATGCATAAAGTGAAAAAAAAAAAGTCAAATATTCGTTTAAATATTGTACCTGGGGGGTGTCTAAAGTATGCCTGTGAAGTGCCACGTGTTTCCCGTGTTTAGAACTGTCCCTGCACAAAATAACATTTCTAAAGGAAAAAAAGCCATTTAAAACTGCTTGCGGCTTTAATGCAATGTCTGGTCCCGGTAATATGGATGAAAATCTTTAGGAAAAATGGCATAGCTACCCCATCAAACCCCCCCCCCCCCCTACCCCAGCCCATTACCAGCCCCTTTGGGTCTTGTATGGATATTAAGGGGCACACAAAATAAAAAAGCCCCTATATACTCTGAACAGCCGTATACAGGCGGTGCATACATGCATACAAGACAGGGACTGTAGGTTTGTTCTTATGTAGAATCTGTTTGTAATTTTGAACAGCTGCATTGTTTAAGTGTAGCTCCATGCCAAATTCCTTTTTTTTAGCTTTTTGGAAAACATAGGGAACGGTTATCACCCCTGTCACATTTTTTTTGCTGTCTGTGCCCCTGTTCAGAACATTTCACCTCACTTTGCGTCCCAATGACAACTGTTTTTGAAATGTGGTGTTTGTATTGAAACAAGGATTGGTGATAAAGCATCAGTAGAGAGGAGACACCTTTCTCCCATATTAATTCTTACAGGAGAGAATTTTCCTTCCAAGGGGTAGATTTCCTCTCACTTCCTGTTGTCTTCTTCCGTTTGCAAGTAGTAGTAGTTTGTAAGTTGGATGTTTGAAAGTAGGGACCTTCCGTATATACTCTGCAGAAATTGGCCCCTTAGGTGTTGGTGTTGGCACAACACTGAAAGCACTCACAGTTATTCTTGGTGGGTGCTGGAACGCCCTGCTGTCAAGTATAATATCAGGAATTGTAATAACATATAATTGTTGATCAGTGGTAGTAAAAATTGGGCCTTTGATGGTGGTGCTGGTGCCACAACACTGTAAGGCCTGACAGTTACTCTTGGTGGGCGCAGCAATGGTCCCTGCTGTGAATTATTAGATCAATAATTATAATTGCATGCCCCTGTTGAACAGGGGCTGAAAAACTGGGCCTTTGGTGGTGGTGGTGGTGGTGATGGTGTTGCTGGTGGCACAACACTGTAAGGCCTGACAGTTACTCTTGGTGGGCGCAGCAATGGGCCCTGCTGTGAATTATTAGATCAATAATTATAATTGCATGCCCCTGTTGAACAGGGGCTGAAAAGTTGGGCCTTAGGCACTGGTGGCACAACACTGCAACCCCTCACAGATACTGTACTTGGAGCACAGCAATGAGGCCTGTTGCAAAGTATTGCATCAAAAATTTTAATTACACGCCCCTGTTAAACAGGGGCTGAAAAATTGGGCCTTAGCCACTGGTGGCGTCACCCATAAACCAAAATGATCTTCCAAGCTATCATCGTTAATCGTATCATTGAGGAGGAGGAGGAGGATAGCCAGACAACATAACAGCACAGGCACTCAGCATCAGCATCAGTCTTGAAGGGATGTGACATTTTAAAATCAATTAGTCTGTTATATCAGCATCTGGTGTGTGGTAGCTGGTGGTGATCCAAGACTGGTTCATCTTGATGAAAGTCAGTCGATCAACCGAGTCGGTGGACAGGCGCACCCTGTGATCCGTGACAAATCCTCCAGCAGCACTGAATGTGCGTTCTGAAAGAACGCTGGATGCAGGACAGGCCAGTAGCTCAATTGCATACTGTGCAAGCTCTGGCCAGTGATCCATCCTCAAGACCCAGTAAGCCAGAGGATTTTCGGTGGGGAAGGTGTCCAAGTCTGACCTTGCCCCTAGGTATTCCTGCACCATGTATATCAGACGCTGGCGATGGTTGCTGGAACCGATCATACTTTGGGGCTGCGGACTAAAGAATTGTCTGAACGCATCGGTCAGACGGCCACCTTCCCCACCGCTCCTTCTTTGACTGCCCGAAGCCTCAGCAAATCGTTGTCCAGGACCAGGAGTTTGTAACCTCCCAGTCTCTGGGAACGCGTTGCACAGACCTTTCTGCAAGGCCTCCCGGAGTTGTCTCATCCTCTGCTCCCTCTGCGACGGTACGATAAGGTCCGCAACCTTACCCTTGTACCGTGGATCAAGGAGAGTGGCCAGCCAGTAATGGTCCCTCTCCTTGATCCGAAGAATACGAGGATCCTTCCGCAGACTTTGCAGGATCAGGGAGGCCATGCAGCGTAGGTTAGCTGAGGCATTCAGTCCGGAGTCCTCTGGGTCACTAAGGACGACATGATCCGCAGCCACCTCCTCCCAGCCACGTACAAGTCCACTGGTTTCTTGGGACTGTAAATCATCCCTAAAAGACTGCTGCTGATGATGCTGAGTGCCAGCCTCCACCTCCATGCTGACACAATCCTCCTCCTCCTCCTCCTCCTCTTCCTGTGCGATGGGTGGGACAGAAGGAACACTGTCTGGGTAAAGGGGGCCTTGAGAGGCAAGGAAGTCCTCCTCTTCCTGCCTCTGTTCTGCCTCAAGTGCCCTGTCCATTATTCCACGCAGCGTGTGCTCCAACAGGTGGACAAGAGGTACAGTGTCACTGATGCATGCACTGTCACTGCTCACCATCCTCGTGGCCTCCTCAAATGGTGCCAGGACAGTGCATGCATCCCTGATCATGCCCCACTGGCGTGGTGAAAAAAAACCGAGCTCCCCTGACCCTGTCCTGGTGCCGTAGTCGCACAGGTACTCATTGATGGCCCTCTGCTGCGTGTGCAGCCGCTGCAGCATGGCCAACGTTGAGTTCCACCTGGTGGGCATGTCACATATAAGGCGGTTCTTGGGCAGGTTCAACTCCTTTTGAAGCTGGGCCAGGCGAGCACTGGCATTATAAGATCTGCGGAAATGCACACAGACTTTCCTGGCCTGCCTCAGGACATCCTGTAAGCCCGGGTACCTGCCCAAGAACCGCTGCACCACCAGGTTAAGGACGTGAGCCATACAGGGCACATGGGTCAGTTGTCCCTGTCGGAGGGCGGAGAGGAGGTTGGTGCCATTGTCGCAAACCACCATTCCTGGCTTAAGCTGGCGTGGCGTCAACCACCTCTCGGCCTGCCCCTGCAGAGCAGACAGGACCTCTGCCCCAGTGTGGCTCCTGTCCCCCAAACACACCAGCGCAAGCACGGCATGGCATCTTTTTGCCTGCGTACTTGCGTAGCCCCTTGAACGCCTACGGAGCACCGCTGGTTCCGAGGACAAACCACAGGAAGAGGCCATGGAGGAAGAAGAAGAGGAGGGGGTGGAGGAGAGAGGTGTGTCACAACCAGTAGTAGCATTTTGGAGGCGTGGGGGTGGAACAACCTCCAACACTACTGCACCTTGTCCTGCATCCTTCCCAGCTGCCAAAAGAGTGACCCAATGGGCCGTGAAAGAAAGGTAACGTCCCTGTCCATGCCTGCTGGACCATGAGTCAGCGGTAATATGCACCTTACCGCTGACCGCCCTGTCCAGCGAGGCCAAGACATTGCCTTCCACATGCCTGTAGAGAGCCGGAATAGCCTTCCGTGCGAAAAAGTGTCGTTTGGGAACCTGCCACTGAGGAACCGCACATTGCACAAACTCACGGAAGGGGGCCGAGTCTACCAACTGAAAAGGCAGCAGTTGAAGCGCTAGCAATTTAGCCAAGCTAGCATTCAACCGCTGGGCATGTGGATGGCTGGGAGTGAACTTCTTTCGACGGTCCAGCAGCTGGGGCAGGGAAATTTGCCTGCTAGAATCGGACGTTGGTGTACTGCTAGCAGAGTGCCCGCAAGTACTTGCCTGTGACACACCTAATTCTACACCTTCATTCCTCTCAGAGCAGGTTTCAGAGAGGAGTGAAGGTATAGTGGGGTTGGAGATCCTAGCTGATGCGGTGCAAGAAGAGGTCAGCTTTGTTCTTTGGTGTGGGTCTTTAAGGTAGGCTTGCCAACGAGCTGCATGGCAGGTCAACATATGTCTGATCAAGCATGTGGTGCCCAAGTGGCTGATGTTTTGGCCACGCGATATACGCTTGAGACATATGTTGCAAACAGCAGCTGTGCGATCTGATGCACTCGCCTCAAAAAAGGCCCACACCAAAGAACTTTTTGAATGACGGGCAGAGGCAGCGCCCTGCACAGGCGGAGCTCTGCGGTGTGATTCCGTCGGTGTGCTGCCCATACGCTGGCCACTCAAGGGCATCCTGCCTCGTTGGAGATGTGCCTCCTCCTCATCCTCCTCCTCCTCCTCTCTCCTATTAGGCACCCACGTGGAGTCAGTGACCTCATCATCCCCTCCCTCCTCATCACTGGAGCCAATCTGGCAGTATGCTGCAGCTGCTGGAACATGACTGCCAGATTGGTGTCCTTCTTGAGCATCCCCTCTCTCTGCTCTCACGCTGCTGCCTTCTTCTAGCTGGGTATCATCATCAGATCCTTCCAAACGCTGGGCATCCTCCTGGAGCATGTACCCAACACTGTGCTCAAACAGTTCGGGGGACTCCTCAGGAGGAGGGCATGGTGGGTCTAGGGAAGGATTGACTAATGAAGATAATGATACCAGAGAAGAGGACGCTTTGGCAGCTGCTTTGCCACTACCCTGAGCCTGGGTGAGAGAGGATGAGGAGGATGAGGTGGGCTTGGTCATCCACTCTACCAAGTCTTCGGCATGATGTGGCTCAACATGTCCAGCTGCCGAAAACAAGGACAAGCGTGTCCCATGGCCATGTGCTGATGACAATGCACCGCGTACACGACCAGCACTGTTGCCCCCAGACACAGAGCCTGCTTGCCCTCTTTTTTTGCCTCCTGACTGTCTGCCTCTCCTTGGTTGCCTTCCAGAAATTTTAATGGATGGCCTGCAGGGAGATGGGAAAAACAGCAATAAGGGCTACCTTCAGGTGTATATTGTGCAGGAGGCTTAGCAACAATGACACTGACACTGTCCCCTGCCTATCCTTCTCTGTCCCTAAACACAAGGATTGAAAATATGGTTCAGCAAAAAAGTTTTAGAACAGAATAGCACACTGACACTTTCCCTCACTGTCCTACTCTGTCCCTCCCTACAAACAAGATTTAGCACAGAATAGCACACTGATAATTTCTACGAGTGTCCTTCTCTGTCCCTCAACTCAGGGATTGAAAATATGGAACAGCAAAATAGTTTTAGAACAGAATAGCACACTGTCAGTTTCCCTCACTGTACCTCTCTGTCCCTCAACTCAAGGATTGAAAATATGGAACAGCAAAATTGATTTAGAACAGAATAGCACACTGTCAGTTTCACTCACTGTAGCTCTCTGTCCCTCAACTCAAGGATTGAAAATATGGTTCAGCAAAATAGTTTTAGAACAGAATAGCACACTGTCAGTTTCCCTCACTGTACCTCTCTGTCCCTCAACTCAAGGATTGAAAATATGGAACAGCAAAATTGATTTAGAACAGAATAGCACACTGTCAGTTTCACTCACTGTACCTCTCTGTCCCTCAACTCAAGGATTGAAAATATGGTTCAGCAAAATAGTTTTAGAACACAATAGCACACTGACACTTTCCCTCACTGTAGCTCTCTGTCCCTCAACTCAAGGATTGAAAATATGGTTCAGCAAAATAGTTTTAGAACAGAATAGCACACTGTCAGTTTCCCTCACTGTAGCTCTCTGTCCCTCAACTCAAGGATTGAAAATATGGAACAGCAAAATTAATTTAGAACAGAATAGCACACTGTCAGTTTCACTCACTGTACCTCTCTGTCCCTCAACTCAAGGATTGAAAATATGGTTCAGCAAAATAGTTTTAGAACACAATAGCACACTGACACTTTCCCTCACTGTAGCTCTCTGTCCCTCAACTCAAGGATTGAAAATATGGAACAGCAAAATTGATTTAGAACAGAATAGCACACTGTCAGTTTCACTCACTGTAGCTCTCTGTCCCTCAACTCAAGGATTGAAAATATGGTTCAGCAAAATAGTTTTAGAACACAATAGCACACTGACACTTTCCCTCACTGTAGCTCTCTGTCCCTCAACTCAAGGATTGAAAATATGGTTCAGCAAAATAGTTTTAGAACACAATAGCACACTGCCACTTTCCCTCATTGTAGCTCTCTGTCCCTCAACTCAAGGATTGAAAATATGGTTCAGCAAAATAGTTTTAGAACAGAATAGCATACTGTCAGTTTCCCTCACTGTACCTCTCTGTCCCTCAACTCAAGGATTGAAAATATGGAACAGCAAAATTGATTTAGGACAGAATAGCACACTGTCAGTTTCACTCACTGTACCTCTCTGTCCCTCAACTCAAGGATTGAAAATATGGTTCAGCAAAATAGTTTTAGAACACAATAGCACACTGACACTTTCCCTCACTGTAGCTCTCTGTCCCTCAACTCAAGGATTGAAAATATGGAACAGCAAAATTGATTTAGAACAGAATAGCACACTGTCAGTTTCACTCACTGTAGCTCTATGTCCCTCAACTCAAGGATTGAAAATATGGTTCAGCAAAATAGTTTTAGAACACAATAGCACACTGACACTTTCCCTCACTGTAGCTCTCTGTCCCTCAACTCAAGGATTGAAAATATGGTTCAGCAAAATAGTTTTAGAACAGAATAGCACACTGTCAGTTTCCCTCACTGTAGCTCCCTGTCCCTCAACTCAAGGATTGAAAATATGGTTCAGCAAAATAGTTTTAGAACACAATAGCACACTGACACTTTCCCTCACTGTAGCTCTCTGTCCCTCAACTCAAGGATTGAAAATATGGTTCAGCAAAATAGTTTTAGAACACAATAGCACACTGACACTTTCCCTCACTGTAGCTCTCTGTCCCTCAACTCAAGGATTGAAAATATGGTTCATCAAAATAGTTTTAGAACACAATAGCACACTGACACTTTCCCTCACTGTAGCTCTCTGTCCCTCAACTCAAGGATTGAAAATATGGAACAGCAAAATTGATTTAGAACAGAATAGCACACTGTCAGTTTCACTCACTGTACCTCTCTGTCCCTCAACTCAAGGATTGAAAATATGGTTCAGCAAAATAGTTTTAGAACACAATAGCACACTGACACTTTCCCTCACTGTAGCTCTCTGTCCCTCAACTCAAGGATTGAAAATATGGAACAGCAAAATTGATTTAGAACAGAATAGCACACTGTCAGTTTCACTCACTGTAGCTCTCTGTCCCTCAACTCAAGGATTGAAAATATGGTTCAGCAAAATAGTTTTAGAACACAATAGCACACTGACACTTTCCCTCACTGTAGCTCTCTGTCCCTCAACTCAAGGATTGAAAATATGGTTCAGCAAAATAGTTTTAGAACAGAATAGCACACTGTCAGTTTCCCTCACTGTACCTCTCTGTCCCTCAACTCAAGGATTGAAAATATGGAACAGCAAAATTGATTTAGAACAGAATAGCACACTGTCAGTTTCACTCACTGTACCTCTCTGTCCCTCAACTCAAGGATTGAAAATATGGTTCAGCAAAATAGTTTTAGAACACAATAGCACACTGACACTTTCCTTCACTGTAGCTCTCTGTCCCTCAACTCAAGGATTGAAAATATGGTTCAGCAAAATAGTTTTAGAACACAATAGCACACTGACACTTTCCCTCACTGTAGCTCTCTGTCCCTCAACTCAAGGATTGAAAATATGGAACAGCAAAATTGATTTAGAACAGAATAGCACACTGTCAGTTTCACTCACTGTAGCTCTCTGTCCCTCAACTCAAGGATTGAAAATATGGTTCAGCAAAATAGTTTTAGAACACAATAGCACACTGACACTTTCCCTCACTGTAGCTCTCTGTCCCTCAACTCAAGGATTTAAAATATGGTTCAGCAAAATAGTTTTAGAACACAATAGCGCACTGACACTTTCCCTCACTGTAGCTCTCTGTCCCTCAACTCAAGGATTGAAAATATGGTTCAGCAAAATAGTTTTAGAACACAATAGCACACTGACACTTTCCCTCACTGTAGCTCTCTGTCCCTCAACTCAAGGATTGAAAATATGGTTCAGCAAAATAGTTTTAGAACAGAATAGCACACTGTCAGTTTCCCTCACTGTACCTCTCTGTCCCTCAACTCAAGGATTGAAAATATGGAACAGCAAAATTGATTTAGAACAGAATAGCACACTGTCAATTTCACTCACTGTACCTCTCTGTCCCTCAACTCAAGGAATGAAAATATGGTTCAGCAAAATAGTTTTAGAACACAATAGCACACTGACACTTTCCCTCACTGTAGCTCTCTGTCCCTCAACTCAAGGATTGAAAATATGGAACAGCAAAATTGATTTAGAACAGAATAGCACACTGTCAGTTTCACTCACTGTAGCTCTCTGTCCCTCAACTCAAGGATTGAAAATATGGTTCAGCAAAATAGTTTTAGAACAGAATAGCACACTGACACTTTCCCTCACTGTAGCTCTCTGTCCCTCAACTCAAGGATTGAAAATATGGTTCAGCAAAATAGTTTTAGAACACAATAGCACACTGACACTTTCCCTCACTGTAGCTCTCTGTCCCTCAACTCAAGGATTGAAAATATGGTTCAGCAAAATAGTTTTAGAACAGAATAGTACACTGTCAGTTTCCCTCACTGTACCTCTCTGTCCCTCAACTCAAGGATTGAAAATATGGAACAGCAAAATTGATTTAGAACAGAATAGCACACTGTCAGTTTCACTCACTGTACCTCTCTGTCCCTCAACTCAAGGATTGAAAATATGGTTCAGCAAAATAGTTTTAGAACACAATAGCACACTGACACTTTCCCTCACTGTAGCTCTCTGTCCCTCAACTCAAGGATTGAAAATATGGAACAGCAAAATTGATTTAGAACAGAATAGCACACTGTCAGTTTCACTCACTGTAGCTCTCTGTCCCTCAACTGAAGGATTGAAAATATGGTTCAGCAAAATAGTTTTAGAACACAATAGCACACTGACACTTTCCCTCACTGTAGCTCTCTGTCCCTCAACTCAAGGATTGAAAATATGGTTCAGCAAAATAGTTTTAGAACACAATAGCACACTGACACTTTCCCTCACTGTAGCTCTCTGTCCCTCAACTCAAGGATTGAAAATATGGAACAGCAAAATTGATTTAGAACAGAATAGCACACTGTCAGTTTCACTCACTGTACCTCTCTGTCCCTCAACTCAAGGATTGAAAATATGGTTCAGCAAAATAGTTTTAGAACACAATAGCACACTGACACTTTCCCTCACTGTAGCTCTCTGTCCCTCAACTCAAGGATTGAAAATATGGTTCATCAAAATAGTTTTAGAACACAATAGCACACTGACACTTTCCCTCACTGTAGCTCTCTGTCCCTCAACTCAAGGATTGAAAATATGGAACAGCAAAATTGATTTAGAACAGAATAGCACACTGTCAGTTTCACTCACTGTACCTCTCTGTCCCTCAACTCAAGGATTGAAAATATGGTTCAGCAAAATAGTTTTAGAACACAATAGCACACTGACACTTTCCCTCACTGTAGCTCTCTGTCCCTCAACTCAAGGATTGAAAATATGGAACAGCAAAATTGATTTAGAACAGAATAGCACACTGTCAGTTTCACTCACTGTAGCTCTCTGTCCCTCAACTCAAGGATTGAAAATATGGTTCAGCAAAATAGTTTTAGAACACAATAGCACACTGACACTTTCCCTCACTGTAGCTCTCTGTCCCTCAACTCAAGGATTGAAAATATGGTTCAGCAAAATAGTTTTAGAACAGAATAGCACACTGTCAGTTTCCCTCACTGTACCTCTCTGTCCCTCAACTCAAGGATTGAAAATATGGAACAGCAAAATTGATTTAGAACAGAATAGCACACTGACACTTTCCTTCACTGTAGCTCTCTGTCCCTCAACTCAAGGATTGAAAATATGGTTCAGCAAAATAGTTTTAGAACACAATAGCACACTGACACTTTCCTTCACTGTAGCTCTCTGTCCCTCAACTCAAGGATTGAAAATATGGTTCAGCAAAATAGTTTTAGAACACAATAGCACACTGACACTTTCCCTCACTGTAGCTCTCTGCCCCTCAACTCAAGGATTGAAAATATGGAACAGCAAAATTGATTTAGAACAGAATAGCACACTGTCAGTTTCACTCACTGTAGCTCTCTGTCCCTCAACTCAAGGATTGAAAATATGGTTCAGCAAAATAGTTTTAGAACACAATAGCACACTGACACTTTCCCTCACTGTAGCTCTCTGTCCCTCAACTCAAGGATTTAAAATATGGTTCAGCAAAATAGTTTTAGAACACAATAGCGCACTGACACTTTCCCTCACTGTAGCTCTCTGTCCCTCAACTCAAGGATTGAAAATATGGTTCAGCAAAATAGTTTTAGAACACAATAGCACACTGACACTTTCCCTCACTGTAGCTCTCTGTCCCTCAACTCAAGGATTGAAAATATGGTTCAGCAAAATAGTTTTAGAACAGAATAGCACACTGTCAGTTTCCCTCACTGTACCTCTCTGTCCCTCAACTCAAGGATTGAAAATATGGAACAGCAAAATTGATTTAGAACAGAATAGCACACTGTCAATTTCACTCACTGTACCTCTCTGTCCCTCAACTCAAGGAATGAAAATATGGTTCAGCAAAATAGTTTTAGAACACAATAGCACACTGACACTTTCCCTCACTGTAGCTCTCTGTCCCTCAACTCAAGGATTGAAAATATGGAACAGCAAAATTGATTTAGAACAGAATAGCACACTGTCAGTTTCACTCACTGTAGCTCTCTGTCCCTCAACTCAAGGATTGAAAATATGGTTCAGCAAAATAGTTTTAGAACAGAATAGCACACTGACACTTTCCCTCACTGTAGCTCTCTGTCCCTCAACTCAAGGATTGAAAATATGGTTCAGCAAAATAGTTTTAGAACACAATAGCACACTGACACTTTCCCTCACTGTAGCTCTCTGTTCCTCAACTCAAGGATTGAAAATATGGTTCAGCAAAATAGTTTTAGAACAGAATAGTACACTGTCAGTTTCCCTCACTGTACCTCTCTGTCCCTCAACTCAAGGATTGAAAATATGGAACAGCAAAATTGATTTAGAACAGAATAGCACACTGTCAGTTTCACTCACTGTACCTCTCTGTCCCTCAACTCAAGGATTGAAAATATGGTTCAGCAAAATAGTTTTAGAACACAATAGCACACTGACACTTTCCCTCACTGTAGCTCTCTGTCCCTCAACTCAAGGATTGAAAATGTGGTTCAGCAAAATAGTTTTAGAACACAATAGCACACTGACACTTTCCCTCACTGTAGCTCTCTGTCCCTCAACTCAAGGATTGAAAATATGGAACAGCAAAATTGATTTAGAACAGAATAGCACACTGTCAGTTTCACTCACTGTAGCTCTCTGTCCCTCAACTCAAGGATTGAAAATATGGTTCAGCAAAATAGTTTTAGAACACAATAGCACACTGACACTTTCCCTCACTGTAGCTCTCTGTCCCTCAACTCAAGGATTGAAAATATGGTTCAGCAAAATAGTTTTAGAACACAATAGCACACTGACACTTTCCCTCACTGTAGCTCTCTGTCCCTCAACTCAAGGATTGAAAATATGGTTCAGCAAAATAGTTTTAGAACACAATAGCACACTGACACTTTCCCTCACTGTAGCTCTCTGTCCCTCAACTCAAGGATTGAAAATATGGAACAGCAAAATTGATTTAGAACAGAATAGCACACTGTCAGTTTCACTCACTGTACCTCTCTGTCCCTCAACTCAAGGATTGAAAATATGGTTCAGCAAAATAGTTTTAGAACACAATAGCACACTGACACTTTCCCTCACTGTAGCTCTCTGTCCCTCAACTCAAGGATTGAAAATATGGAACAGCAAAATTGATTTAGAACAGAATAGCACACTGTCAGTTTCACTCACTGTACCTCTCTGTCCCTCAACTCAAGGATTGAAAATATGGTTCAGCAAAATAGTTTTAGAACACAATAGCACACTGACACTTTCCCTCACTGTAGCTCTCTGTCCCTCAACTCAAGGATTGAAAATATGGAACAGCAAAATTGATTTAGAACAGAATAGCACACTGTCAGTTTCACTCACTGTAGCTCTCTGTCCCTCAACTGAAGGATTGAAAATATGGTTCAGCAAAATAGTTTTAGAACACAATAGCACACTGACACTTTCCCTCACTGTAGCTCTCTGTCCCTCAACTCAAGGATTGAAAATATGGTTCAGCAAAATAGTTTTAGAACACAATAGCACACTGACACTTTCCCTCACTGTAGCTCTCTGTCCCTCAACTCAAGGATTGAAAATATGGTTTAGCAAAATAGTTTTAGAACAGAATAGCACACTGTCAGTTTCCCTCACTGTACCTCTCTGTCCCTACAAACAAGGATTAGCACAGAATAGCACACTGTCACTGACACTCTCCCTACCTGTCCTTATTTGTCCCTAAACACAAGGAATCCAGGATTAGTAAAGGAAAAAAAATGACACTGTCTCTGCCTATGCTTCTCTTTCCCTGCTCCGGAACACACTACACAAGGCCGCCGCGCTGGCGGCCTTTTATAGTGTGGGGCGTGTACTAAACCCCATCAGCAATAATTGGCCACAGGCATCCTGCCTGTGGCCAATCATTGCTCTCCTCGCTGCCGGCGCTGTGATTGGCCAAGCATGCGGGGTCACAGTGCATGCTTGGCCAATCACAGCGCCTGGATGACACTGCGATGGCGTAGTGCATTGTGGGCCGTTCGCGTCACTCGAATTTGGCGCGAACGGCCCAAATAGTTCGATCTTCGTCGAACGATCGAACAGCTGATGTTCGAGTCGAACGTATGTTCGACTCGAACACGAAGCTCATCCCTACTGGAGAGCAGTCTGCCCTGTGGGAGACTGCAGCCCATGTAAAGGGGATTCTTTGCCCAGGGACTGGGAAAGGCTGGCCAGCCTTGAGAGTCGGGGAGACGGAGGAAGCCAGTGAGTCCAGGGAGCTGGAAAGAATCATTTCTATTTGAAAGCAAGCAGAGGAACTGCTGACAAGAGCCAGGTGGCTTGGTATGTTTTCATTTATGTGCTGAATGAAGTTTAAACCCCTGCGTGGGAATCCGAATGGACATTTTGCTTTTGGTTTTTTTCTGTTTTAATTAACATGGGCTACCAGGCCCTTAACTAGAACGCCTGTCTGATATGGACTCACTGCATAAAAATGCATCTATTCACTTGAGCTAAACACCCCCATCCCACAGTATGGACACCAGGAAGGTAGGATAATGTCCTCATTCATGTGAAAATCAGATACTACCTTTGGCAGGAAGAAGGGGATGTGGAGGGAGAACCACCTTATTCCTGTACAGAACCAGGTAGAGGGACTTACAGGACAAGGCGACTATTTCTAACACTCGTCACGCCAAGGTAATAGCAATCAAGAAGGTGGCCTTCTAGGGGATCCTGGGCAAAGGAATATTTCTACAGCATCCGAAGAACCTGAAATTACCAAGTTCAGGTCCCAAGGTGGCAACGGAGGTCCCACTGATGGAGCCACATGCAAAACCCCTTGGATAAAGGTATAAATCAAGTGAGTTTCTAAGAGACATTCAAAGAAAATCACTAGAGCAGAAACCTGGCCCCTAATGGTACTTAGAGCAAGTTTTTGGTCAATGCCTGACTGAACAAAGGCCAAAGTCCAAGAAGAAACATACATGTAGCTTTGCAGCCTAGCACCACGAAATGTAAGCTTTCGAAGTGTGAGGATAAATCTTCAGAAAGGTAGATTTAAAGGCCTTAAGCATGGTAGGAATCACCAAGCCCTACAACCCCTCCTTTCTTAGAACCTGGCTTTCAATAGCCAAATTGTCAAAGCCAGCGACAGTAAGCATTGTGGAATATCGGGCCTTGGGACCAAAGATCCTTTCATAGGGGCAGCTGCTAAGGCACGTCCATGACCAGTCACACCACATTGGTGTACCAGGATGACCAGATATTTGAGCTCCCTGGCCACTCTGGCTGTCGCAGCTGACCCAGGGTGTAGCTAAAAGTCTGCATGTGCTCGCTGGCTAGGCTTGGGTGACTACTGAATCTAGATTATCCAGCCTGTCACCCATCCCAGCTGTTGATTAAAGATCTCTGCAGACAAAAATCCCAGGAACAAAGGCTATGGAACCACAGGTCCCAGCAGGAAAGTCCTTACTCCTAAAACACTAGGCAGAAATAACTGAGTTGCCTATAGCAGAGATGGGATTTATACCAGCTAGGACTGCCCATAGAGGGAGTTATTTTTCTGCCTAATGTCCTACTCCTGTAACTGGCGCTATAAACCCTATGGTCAAGATTAGGAAAAGTTGTGTCCATCAATTAACCCAAGAGAAAATGTGTTTTGCAAAAAACCAAGCCATCAAAAGGTCCTCCGCTGTCCTGGCTTACATAATGACTTTGTGGATATCATGTACAAAAAACATAGTGAGGTAGAGAACAATAGATAAATCTTTTTTCTGTATTAGTAAAACAGGCACAAGTTATAAATTCTTCATTAAACACAATCAGATTTTTTACAACCCAGAAATCTGAGCACATCATAAACATTTACAACAAGGTAAAATGATGCATATACTCTCAAAGAAAACAGTGTGTATCACTGCACAAAACTGTACTCTGTCAGGAGATTGCTTTTCTAGAGTCAAATTGGCTGAAAATTAACAAAACTTTTTCATACACTGTGACTCTGCTTTGAAGCTTACTTTCACTTTTTGGAAAATTTTAAAAATAATAACCTTTATAAACAACACTGTTCCACAATCCTTCTGTGACTAATGAACCCTTCAAGCAATAAACATTTTGTCACTTACGATTTCAGAGAAGTCAGTCCCTGGCTACTATAGCTAATCAAAATCAAGCATGATCTGTGCTTAATTAGCTACAGTGGAGGGCATGGGAAACAACAAGGATCTAATATACCCCTGGGGTCTCCATAAAGAGCACCCATCATCTGCCCATGTTATCACATAGAGGGCTTGTTAGCCCACTTGTGATAGTAATAAAGTTAAACGATAAAAAAGTAGCAATAAAATTTAAAAGCACCCCCCCACACATACATGCAAATGCAAATGTAAGTGTAGGTCCCACCATACATGTATGTAAACAACAATGGTGTCACACATGTGAAGTATCAGTGTGAATTTCAGAGACAGAACAATATTTTTGAATAAAAACCAGTGTAGCTCCTATATGTGTGCCATCCTCTATGGGGCTTCCTGGGGGTAATCAATAACGAAATAATGGATAACTTTTTATGCAAATGTTAGTCTTTTATGTGTTGAAGTGGAAATGCACAAATATCCTTAGTTTGGGGGCTTGGAAGAAACTGGTCAAGTCACATATCCTTCTATAAAGAATGACATATGAGGCTAGAGGGTACCCCAAAAATGTATTAAAATCTGGTACCACAGGGTAGATTCCTCTGAAACGGCTGTGTAGACCCCTAGAAGTAGGACATATTGGCACTTAGTTGAGTCTTTATGTAGATGGTGAATGGTACCATTTTGAGATATATAAAGAAAAGTGGGGAGGGCGAGGCAACTGAATTGGGGATGCAATATGTACATACAGTATGTCAGCACTGATATATCTGATATATCTGTAGCCACTCTGGCTTTTTTTATTTCTCTTGTGAGGAATTGTTATAATGTGCATTGTGCTCTGTATATGGTATGATGATGTCTGTTTTGTATTACTTCTAAGATGTGTCACAGTCTGGGTGTATTAAGGCCGGCCACGTTTGATGTTTTGCTGTATATTACCTGCATATGGCAATAAATATTGTTAAAATAATAAAAATAAAATAGATAACTATTATAGCTTGAGTCGAACCAAAGCATTCTCAACCAGGGTTCCTCCAGGGGTTACTAGGGGTTCCTTGAGCTGTTACTTATTGACCACCCATTTGATGGTGCTTGTATAGTTTCAGGGCTAATGCCACTTGGCAGAGCCAGTTGCATGACACCAATTATGTTTTTAGCTGTCTGACCATCACTTCAAAGGGGGCGTTCTTGTCACTGGCCACCAATGTAAGAGTTGTTTTTTCCACTGACCACAATTAATTGATTTTATCAGGGGTTCCCTGATGCTTAAAGGGTTACTTTAGAGTAAAAAGGCTGAGAAAGGCTAATCTAACAGGTTTCTCAGCATGGCAAACATTCTTCTTCCCAAGCAGTGTGCTCATTAAGTAAGGATTTAGAAAACAGTCGTCTGCATCTCTTTATCTTTTTTTTTCAGTACACTGGTGCTTGTACACTGTGGCTGGAGTCTCACTTTTGACTTTATATTTATTTTATTGATATTTATATTTATTTTATTGACTTTATATTAATACATTTAAAGCCGTAATGTATTAATATATTACCTTGCTGACCTCCCCAAAACAACATGCAATTAAGCGTATTTATCATTTCCATTAAATCTTTAAAATCATTTTCATTTTCATTATCTTTAAGTACCGGTAATTTTGTTTTCAGCAAAAAAAAAAAAAAGAAAAAGAAAAGCTCTTTAAAGACCCAGTGACATAATTACTGAGTCTTTCTGTTGGACTTTTCCATGTATTAAGATTGAGTTGGTAGGGGCTGCCAGGCTCCTGTAAATAAAAGAACACACCCCCCAGCATCCCTTTATGCATGCATGTTCCTCGTTACTGGCCACTGGGTGCTACAGACTTTAGCTGTGCAATCTGCAGATCAGTTGCTTGATTACACTTCAGTATAATAGAGAGTACAAAGATGGCTGATTGTAGAGAAAGTGAAAAGCTGTGACGGACGATCCAACAACAGCACAGATCAGGAGAAGAAGGGATTGATGATGACTGTTGTTCGAAGTTGTTCGAAGAGGAGGAAGACTGCTGAAGCTTCGAGGGGTTATATTGTGGGGATGCGAAATTGCAGAGCATTGAGGGTAATTTGTTTGAGCACAGGAGAGAATTTGCTACAAGTGTGGGAAAAAAAGATAGGGCTGGAGTTCAGCTTTAATTAGGCTATATGTTTCTTAATATGAATATAATTATAATTTTATTAGATATATTTAACTTACAATATACTGTATGTTGCAGTGTTTTTTTCAAACTGTGATGCCTTGTCTCTGAGGGATTCTATTTAAACCAGAATGGGCTCTTTATGCCAACAATATTCTACGTTATGTAGCGCCCACCCCATTTTGGGGTGCTTTATACCCAAATTTAGGGGCTGGTCTGAGATAGTAGTTAGGCTCAGACCATTCTCAATTTATTGGTTGTGCTGTTTATTTCCAGGATGGTATACTGGTGTGCAGTTCCCTATGGCCTGTAGGTGGCACTGCCATAATGGGTCAGGGTTGAACCACTGGTATTAGTGCTGTGCCTTGGGTGTCCTCTCTCGGCAGCGGTACGTGTGCATCAGTCCCAGGCACCTTTAGTCCTGGGGCTGCATCTTTAACACTGGGCCCAGCACCTTTAGCTGGAGCCCGCTTCGAGGAGGAGAAGTCCCAGGGTGTCTCTCGCGAGGGAGCCCGCTTCTGAGAAGAGGAGGCCGGGGGAGGACCTTTCTGATGGACCGGTGAGAGTTCACGGTGAAGGAAGGGGCCCGGTAACTCTTTGGAGAGCTTCTTCTATCCGCCAAGGGCCTAGTAATGTGCTGCTGCTGGCACCTGTCCTTAAGTACCAGAAGATAAGAGGTTCGGGGTCTGATAGATTCTGTGGCAGAGAGTCTCCCGATCGCATCTAGGAAAGAACTTGATCAAACGTCCGAGCATCACTTCGGCTGCTAGGATCCACTTGTAGGTAAACCTACTCAGGGATAGAGTAGTGATAGTGCTATCCATTGTGCCTGGACTAACCTCCCAAACCTTGCTGTCCTGTCTCTCTTCCACCCTCTACCTGTCTGCTGAACATTGAGAAAATAAACTCAACGTTGGAGTTTGAAGTGGTGTGGACATTGGAATTACTGCGGGGAATACAGAGACTTGTCCCTATATCCTAGGAGGCGAGAACCAACTGACGGTAGAACCTAGCTGTGGGACCCAAATACATAACACTGCTTAACCTCCTCATCCAGGAGGGTACGGGCATATAGTATGGTGTGCCTTTTTCCTGCAATTGAGCCAAAGCAAGGGAAAAGGGTCTGTGTGCTACAGATAATTTTTCTGTAATTCAGATGATTGTTTTCTTGCTGTTGTTTAACCTGCGGAAGTTCCTGTGTTTACCTCTAGCACTGTAAGCTAACATGTACTTTTTCTTTAAAGGGCAAAATAACACCTTCACCTAAAGAGACCCTGTCATGAGTTCTGACTTTTTTTAAATTTAAATTACTTCTTTCTTAGAGCAAAGAAAAAGTACATGGTGAGGTAATGGCTGCAGCTCCCTGCAAAGCTTCCTGCTGACACTAATGACACTGAGGCTGACAGTGGGAGCCACTTGCATTGCTAACAGCTCTAAAAAGCTGTCAGGTCAGCAGGAAGAACATTTTTATTACAGCTAACTACTAGCAATTGGCTCCTGCTAGCAGTATCAGTGGGTGGCCTTGCAAAGAGTGGTGGGGAGGCAGTGGTGAGTTGGATTTTACACTCCAGGAAATGTCAGATTCCTTTCAACTTTGCAAGGCTTGTAATTAAACAAGAAAGCTAATTAGTATGCTACCACAATGGCCTTTTTTGCCTGCTGTAACCCTGTGAAAAAGTCCTTAGAGTTTTAGGTTAGTCTGGTCGGAGTTTACATGGGACCCACATCCACGTGACAACATTAATGTTTGGGAAATGGCCACTTGGGCATCCAGCTCTGCATTGTAGGAGGTAAAGGGGAGTTACATGCTTGGTAGCTGGAAGTACTAGACATTTTAAAGCATCTACACTGCATCTGAGCTTTATTTAATTAATTGTAATATTCAAAGCAAATTCACCCATCAATCTATGTCCCAATGCTTTATTTTACATAATACAGAACAGAATACTTTTTTAATCCCAAAGAGAAATTGGGAGAAAACACCCTCTATCATTTCTGACTGTAGCCATCTTGACTAAGGGCAGATGATTCATGTAGCATTTACTTCCTAGAATCCATCTGCCTTTAGCTCAGGCATGCAGGCAGTAGGGTGTGCTTAGCTGGGAAGCCCCCTCCCCCACTCCTCTCCCGAAGACTCCTGGGATGTATGACATAATTTGCCTAATAATGGAAACCAGGAAGTAACTGAAGAAATGTAAAAAAAAATGGTCAAAACAAGTAAATATGATAGACTTTCCTATTTATTTACTAATGCTAGCAGCACAAGGATTACAAATAATTAATGTAGATTGAGAGAGTGAAATTCCGTTTTAAGGAGCTATGGCAAGGAAGGGAAAGGCAAGGAAGGTGAGTATTAGCCGTGAAGGGAACTGGCTAGTGGCTATTAACAAATTTAGTTTGCACTGTATGAGAGATTTATTAAAGTGGAACTTCCACCCATATAAAAGTCAGAAGCTACAAAAAGTGTAGCTGCTGACTTTTATTAATCTGACACTCACCTGTACCAGGTTCCAGCGATGCGGGGAAACGAAGCCCCACTCGTCTTCCCCTCCTCTCTGCGGTGCCGGCATTTTCAATGTGGGCGCCCGGCTGTGGCTTTACAGTTGGACATGCACTGCGCATGTGGCGTGTCCCAGATGATTGCCGAGAGGGAGGGGGGAGAGGAGAACTTCCTTCCGGCGCTGCGGTGCCCCGGCAGGAAGTGGGAGCTGGATACCTCTAAGAAGAGGGTGTCCGCTCCTCCCCAAAAAAATGACATGTCAAATGTGGCATGTCAGGGGGTCATCTGCACTTAAAGCGGAAGTTCCATTTTTGGGTGGAACTCCACTTTAACTGTATCTAAGCACCATAAACAGAAAACACTATTTATAACCTATTTACGCATGTGCAGTTTGTCTTGCGACTTTGGACATCAAAGTCACATGACAAGTTGTACCCCATGTTTTCCAATCATAACCATTCGTATATATGCGATTTAAAATCACAGCGACTTCAAAGTAGTTCATGCACTACTTTGGTCCATGAAGACTCATGGGATGTAAGACATAATTTTGGCCTATGTCAGAAACAAGGAAGCAATTAAAAAAATGTTAAAAAACGGTTAACCACATCAATACCAGGCACTTACACCCCCTTCCTGCCCAAGCCAATTTTCAGCTTTCTGTCGCTGTTTAAATGACAATTGCACGGTCATGCTACACTGTACCCAAACAGAATTGTTATAATTTTTGTAGTGCCCACCCCATTTAGGGGTGCTATATACCCAAATTTAGGGGCTGGTCTGAGATAGTAGTTAGGCTCAGACCATTCTCAATTTATAGGTTATGCTGTTTTATTTCCAGGTGGTATACTGGTGTGCAGTTCTCTGTGGCCTGTAGGTGGCACTGCCATAATGGGTCAGGGTTGAACAACTGGTATTAGTGCTGTGCATGCTGCTGGGGATACATAAGGGGCATATGCCGCCTGGGAGGGGTCTTCGTTTCGGAGGAGGAGAGGAGTCTGAGTCCAGGTGCGTGGCGCATGGCCCTCCAGGCCATGGGGCCACATGTGCATCAGTCCCAGGCACCTTTAGTCCTGGGGCTGCATCTTCAACATTGGGCCCAGCACCTTTAACTGGAGCCCACTTCTGAGAAGAGGAATCCCAGATGGTCCCTCGCGAGGGAGCTGGCTTCTAAGAAGAGGAGGCCGGGGGAGGACCTTTCTGACGGACCAGTGAGAGTTCACGGTGAAGGAAGGGGCACGGTTACTTTCTGGAGGGATTCATCTATCCACCAAGGGCCTATTAATGTGTGGCTGCTGGCACTTGTCCTTACATACCAAAAGCTAAGAGGTTCGGGGTTCTGATAGATTCTGTGGCAGAGAGTCTCCCGATCGCATCTAGAAAAATAACCTGATTGATTGTTCGAGCATCACTTCGGCTGCTAGGATCCACTTTGTAGGAGACTATCTGGGTGAGCTAAACCTGCTCTGGGATAGAGTAGTGATTGTGATATCCATTTGTGCCTGGACTAACCTCCCAAACCTTGCTTTCCTGTCTCTTATCCACCCTTTCCTATATGCTGAGCATTGAGAAAATAAACTCAACGTTGGAGTTTGAAGTGGTGTGGACATTGGAATTACTTGGGGGGAAAACAGAGACTTGTCCCTATATCCTAGAGGACGAGAACCAACTGATGGAAGAACCTAGCTGTGGGACCCAAATACATAACACCGCTTAACCTCCTCAACCAGGAGGGTACGGGCATATAGTACGGTGTGCCTTTTTCCTGCAATTGAGCCAAAGCAAGGGAAAAGGGTCCGTGTGCTACATTTTGTTCCCACAAATCGAGATTTCTTTTGGTGGTATTTGATCACCTCTGCAGTTTTTATTTTTTAGCAAGTGAAAAGGGTCCCTGTGCTACACGTGGGGGCTCGAGTCCGGGATTCTGCAGCTAAACCCCCCCTGAAGTTGGACTTTGTTTCCCCGTGTGGTTCCGAGGAGGTCAGCCATTTTGGTGAATTTTGAACTGCGCCACTGATGTGAGTAATGGAGGTACAAGCCTAAACTGTATTTCTGGCTGCGTAGTTCGTGGGCGTGTCTCAACAGGAAAAGCCAGCGAGTTGCGTGCAACAGAAAGAAGAAAGGGGAGGAGCCCCGACATATCGTGAGTTGCACGTGGTGACCTTGGCGCTAAGTGGACAGTGCGTGCTGGAAAAGTGAGTGAACAACATGTCTACTGTTCCATGGAGTTCGGTGTCTGCTTCCACCATAGACGTTGCCTCACTAGCTGCCCCTTTGACGGATACAGGGATTCGGTTGAAGCCTCGGGGCCGCTTTGCACTGTATACATGCCGAGATGCTGAGGTCTTGGGGATGATCTGTCCCGCACGCTAGGGATTGGTGGTGCACCTCCGACCTTTCGGGAGATGTACCAGATGTGGAGAGTTCCTCTTCGAGGTGGAACAGCCTACAGAAAAGCCCCGGGCCTATCGGGTGAATTGTTTAATAGGCGCCACCACTCTGGAGGAGGAAACCTGCGTTTCCACAACCACCCCCACGCGCACCACTGTGACCGAGAAGGAAGTCAAGCTTGAGGTTCCGGTTGCTGCGAGGCCGGAGACGGAGAAGCCGGCGGATGCTGCCTCTGTCGCTACCGAGACTTCCCTTTCACCTCCCAAGCGGAGAGTGGGCTACGTGAAAGCCTCCCACGACTGCGGTCGAGGTACACCCCAGCGCCTACCTGAGCCGGAGCTCCAAACTGGAGGGACCGGCCACGGTAAGGAGGCTGGGGCCATGTCAGTAAAGAGTTTGCCGGGGAAAGGGAAGATGCTGAGTGTCCGTACCATAGGGGATGCTTGGGTGCCTGACCCGCGGGAACTTTTAAGAGACAAAGAGTCAATATCGACCAAAAACTACCTGCCGGCAGAGTAGTATGATACCTCTGATTTGGAGTCGTCTTCTGACGTGGGAGACGATTTTGAAGTGGATGAACTGTTTGCCAGTAAGGGATGGGACAAAACCCTGTTGTCCACACCCCGAAGCATAAAAGAGGGTGATGGATTCTGGGGGGACTGCACCCCGGGTGGAAGCCCCTGCATGTGAGGAGGGAGATGTTCTTGCGCCTGTATTGTCTGCACCTGGGGTATGTATAGCGGTGGTGCCTTACCATGTTAGGTAGTGTCAGTGCTATGACGGTCGCACTACCACCAAGTGGCGGTGATTTGCAGGACTTCTATTTTATTATGCATCTTCCTTGAGGAGCGTTATTACATATACTAGGCCTAGTGTATGCAGCTTTAGTTGAAGGGAGTCATCTTTTCTCGGAAAGATGATTCACTTCATGTACATTTAGATATTAATAGGATGTTGTTTGTTTCTGTGTGTTTTTCTCTCCCTCTGTAGGTGGACTACTAGCAACTGCCGGAGAATGGGTGGAGTAGTTAGTCTAGAGGGGTGGGATTGAAAATGTGTATAATGCTATGTGAATGTGACATTGAGTATGGGATGTCCTGTTTGTATTCTTGTTAACCCTTCCTTCATCTCTTTATTTCATGTCCCTTCCCCATTAAGTTGGTTCCGGCACAAGGATTTAAAAAGTTGTACATAGTTGGAGATAAATTTACGCTGGCTCAGGCTTGAGGAGCGTGGGTTTATCCCAGACACTGGGGACAGTGTCTCTTTTAGAGGGGGGTGTATGTAGCGCCCACCCCATTTAGGGGTGCTATATACCCAAATTTAGGGGCTGGTCTGAGATAGTAGTTAGGCTCAGACCGTTCTCAATTTATAGGTTTTGCTGTTTTATTTCCAGGTTGTATACTGGTGTGCAGTTCTCTGTGGCCTGTAGGTGGCACTGCCATAATGGGTCAGGGTTTAACCGCTGGTATTAGTGCTGTGCATGCTGGGAGGGGATACATAAGGGGCAGACGCCGCCTGGGAGGGGTCTTCGTTTCGGAGGAGGAGAGGAGTCGGAGTCCAGGTGCGTCGTGCATGGCCCTCCAGGCCATGGGGCCACGTGTGCATCAGTCCCAGGCACCTTTAGTCCTGGGGCTGCATCTTCAACATTGGGCCCAGCATCTTTAGCTGGAGCCCACTTGTGGGAAGAGGAATCCCAGGGTGTCACTCGTGAGGGAGCCCGCTTCTAAGAAGAGGAGGCCGGGGGAGGGCCATTCTGATGGACCGGTGAGAGTTCACGGTGAAGGAAGGGGCCCGGTAACTTTCTGGAGGGATTCATCTATCCACCAAGGGCCTATTAATGTGCGTCTGCTGCCACTTGTCCTTAGATACCAAAAGCTAAGAGGTTCGGGGTTCTGATAAATTCTGTGGCAGAGAGTCTCCCGATCGCATCTAGGAAAAGAACCTGATTGATCGTTCGAGCATCACTTCGGCTGCTAGGATCCACTTTGTAGGAGACTATCCGGGTGAGCTAAACCTGCTCTGGGATAGAGTAGTGACTGTGATATCCATTTGTGCCTGGAATAACCTCCCAAACCTTGCTGTCTTGTCTCTTTTCCACCCTTTCCTATATGCTGAGCATTGAGAAAATAAACTCAACGTTGGCGTTTGAAGTGGTGTGGACATTGGAATTACTTGGGGGGAAAACAGAGACTTGTCCCTATATCCTAGGAGACGAGAACCAACTGACGGAAGAACCTAGCTGTGGGACCCAAATACATAACACCGCTTAACCTCCTCAACCAGGAGGGTACGGGCATATAGTACGGTGTGCCTTTTTCCTGCAATTGAGCCAAAGCAAGGGAAAAGGGTCCGTGTGCTACATTTTGTTCCCACAAATCGAGATTTCTTTTGGTGGTATTTGATCACCTCTGCGGTTTTTATTTTTTGCTAAACAAATAAAAAATTATCGATTTTTTTTTAAAAAAAAGTTTTGCTTTTGTTTCTGTTATAAAATTTTGTAAATAAGTAAGTTTTCTCCTTCACTGATGGGCACTGATGGGCACTGATAAGGCGGCACCAATGAGCGGGCACTAACGGGCACCGATATGCGGCATTGATGGGCACTGGTAGGCGGCACTGATGGGTGGCACTGATATGCAGCTCTGATGGGCATTGATAGGCGGCACTGATGGGCACTCATGGGTGGCACTGGTGGGCACTGATAGGCGACACTGATGGGCACTGAAAGGCTGCAATGTGGAGTACTTATGGGTGGCACTGATAGGCGGCACTGCTGGGCACTGATAGACAGCACTGCTGGGCACTGATGGACATTGATACGTGGCACTGATGGGCTCTGATGGGCACTGATACGCGGCACTGATCTGCGGCACTGATAGGCATCCCTGGTGGCACTGGCAGTGGTAGGCATTGTGAGTGGGCACTGATTAGCAGCTGCCTGGGCATTGATTGGCAGCTGCCTGGGCACAGATTTGCATTTCCTTGGTGGTCTGGAGGGGGCATACCTGGTGGTCCAGTGTGGATTGCCATCCTGGTGGTTCTGGGCGGGATCCGAGGGGGGCTGCGCTGATAAACAATCAGCACAGACCCCCTTGTCAGAGGGCAGTTGATTGGCTCTCCTCTACTCGTGTCTGTCAGACGCGAGTGAGGAAAAGCCGATCAACGGCTCTTCCTGATTACATCACGATCAGCCGTGATTGGACAGGGCTGATCACATGGTAAAGAGCCTTCGTTAAAGGCTCTTTACCGAGATCGAGGTAGCGGGGTGTCAGACTGACACACCGCACTACCGAACGCCGCAATGCACGCCCCCACGGGCACGTGGCAGCTGTTATCCTGCTGGATGTCATATGACGTCCAGTCAGGATAACGCAACCTCCGCCCGGCCGTCATTTTGCCGGGGGGGAAGTGGTTAAACAAGTTAATATATTATACTTTCCTATCCATTTATTAATGCTAGTAGCATAAGGATAAAAAATTGTTATTGCTGAATAGTTTTGCTTTAGGGGACCTCTGGATTAAATGTTAGTTTTTGCTTACAATGTACAAAGTGGGTGAGAACCTCTGATGTATTGTTGATTGTCCGTTCTGTCTTTCTGGTATATTTATGGGCTATATTATGCTTGGCTTGTTTCCTTGTTTAGAGATTATCCTGTCCTTTTCCATCACAAATTCTAGCTCATTCTGATTTCATTACTTGCTTTCCTTCCTGTGAGTGCTCTTTCAACAACTTACATTCTCCCTTCAATGCCAGAGTCAATAAGAGTTTATGTTGGCATTACCATTTTGCTTTCCTGCAAACATATTGTTGTACCATTCACCTAATGCCACATTCAAGTTTTTTGCTTGCCTGATTTTTACCTAATTCCCATTATTGCTTTATACATACATGTATTGTTTGTGTGATTATCTGCACGTCAGGCAATAAGTCAGCATCCTTGCTAAACACCTGCTGGGAAAAAATCTAAGTGCCAGGAAGATCAAGCCAGCCTTCATGCAAGTGTGTCAATGTCATGGCATGCACTTACTCTAATGTATAGCCCGTAGAGGCACTAAAAAGCTATTTGCAGCCCAATTGATCCCTTGCTATTTATTTGTGTAATGCAGCCAGACTGCATATACAATACTAAATATAGGTTTCTTTTACACTTTGGTTTGTATTGCTAATGTAGCGCCCATCCCAAATGGTTAGGACGCTATTAAAATCTAGAGGGATTTCTGAGCCAGTAGTTGGGCTCAGATGGTTGATAATTACATTTAAATTCGCCTGTCTCAGTTATGCTTTGCCTGGTAGTGATTTCCCTTTTTGCCTGTAGGTGGCATTACCACCTCAGGCACCTGTTGGAACACGGGCAGATCATGGTGCATTGAGTGGCCCTTCTCGGCAGTGGTATAGTGGGAGTGGTGAACCCGCTGTGCCTGCTGGGAGGGGATACTTAAGGGGTAGACGCCATTGTTGGGGGTTCGTTCGCGCGCGCCCCGCAGCCCTCTGGGCGCGAGGTGTGTGTGGTCCTGGTCTCGGGTCCACGTTGGCCCGAGGCTGCATCACTACTTAGTAGGCCCCACTAGTCTGGTTGGGGCCTATATCCAGAGAAGGGATCCAAAGCTTTCCATTCAAATGGGGAGGACAAATCTTAGTGAAGAAGTCCAGGGGAGGATCTGCCCTGGAGGATATCAGCACAATACTGCTGTCTCCCGAGAGGCCTGGCAACTTCAGTGAGGAGGGATCCACTATGCTACAAGCCCTACAGTTTGCCGTATCGGCTTAAAGGTTCTTAAAACTGTACGGTTGGAAGTTTGGGACTTTGAAATCCTGTGGCAGAGGGTTCCTGGACTATCCAATTGATTACTTTAACACAGGTCTGTAGCAGAGACTTTGTACACTTAAAACAGGTCTGTGGCAGAGACCCAACTCATCTTGGGCAGTCTGTGGCAGAGACTGCCCTATTGTTGATTCGTGAGTCATCCCAGCTGCTAGGCCATGTGAGAGGGGACTATCCGGGTGACTAATACCCACTCTAACATTGAGAGTGGTGAGTGACTTTGAACTTCTACCTTTGTCAACTTTTAGTGGCGAGTGCCTGAACCTTCCCCTGCTCTTCTATACCTTCTACTTCTCAACGTTTACCGCATATGAAAAATAAAGCCTAACTGTTTGAGGTTTTACATCTGTGTGGACATTGCATTACTGCAGACTTTCCTACCCGGACAACGCAGCTGAAGAGGTAACGTGCAAGACCCAAAACTAACCAGCGGCCCTGAACAGGGTATTGCTACACTAAGTTAAATTACCCTGGACTGGCATCACATAGAAGAACTGGTCAGTGGGTCCCTCATACAAGCAATTAATTTATATTCTGAAAAAACAACACCCTGTAAAAGAAGACTGTAAATACCTACTTTTACTGCTGCCCTATCACCCAACAGAGAAAAGGCCCCACCACAGTCTCTTTGAAAAACCAACACTTCCGGAAGTGTCATTCTCTTGGTACCCCTGCAGCTCTCACTGGTTAATTTTGCTGACCTCCATGCTACTACAGTCTCCTTTTTTACTGACCTAAATATCACTACTGGATGCAGCTAGCATTTTCAGAAGAGAGGTAGCATGAGTGGCTTACATATTTACTTTGAAGCAGATTTACGAAAATTAAAGTCCCCCTTTTTTGGGGGGAAGTGGGTGACCTTCCTGTAAAAAAAACATGGATGACTTTTTTTTACTGACCTAAATATCACTACAGAAGTCCTCTGTGTTATTTTCTTTTCAATTTATTTATTTTTGTTGTAAAAAGAACACAGAGCATACTCCAATATAAAAGGAAACATAAAGTATACATACAAATGAAGAGCTCCAAAAGTTGTCAGTTGAGAGCCACAATGGGTATGCAAAACATATATTGTAGAAGGAGGCCTTCAAAACATAAAGAAACAAACCGCACCAGAACCAACATAAAAACAATTGCAAAAATATCAAACACTGGTGGACAAGAGGTATACAGAAACAAGACCTCATAAAATCACATTCCAGTGGTTTAAGGTAAAGAGTTGTAATGAAAAGTAGAAAAGAAGAAGAGGAAAAAGAGAAAGTAGAAAAAAGAAAAGAGGGAGCGGTCGACCGCTCTGAGCGGGTCCGGGGCTCAAAATATAATGGACATAAAAAATAAGGGCTCACAAATTTTTATGATGGGATGAATGTGATATGTTATACATGATATTACCCTTTGTCATGATGTACCTATGTGTTATGTGATATCTATACATGATCTGATTTGAAAAAGAAAAATCTATTGAACAGAAAAAATAAATAAAAAATAAGGGCTCAGGGTTCCAAGAAGGAATCAACAAAATCAGATGGAAATTATCCACCCAAGGTTGCCAGATTTTAAGATATTTAGGAATTTTATCCTGAATAGTTGCTTTAATTTTACTATGAATCATAGTCTGGGTGAACCTATGCTTGGTTTCAATAGTACAAAGCGAAGGGGACTTCCAAGCACGCCCTATGGTTTGTTTGGCTGCTATCATGACTTGTAGAATAAGGTGAAACTGGGCTCTAGTACAATCCAGGGTATTATGGTTCAGCAACGCAAGGGATGGGTCGGAATCCAATGCAGTGCTGAACAGGCTGGAGACCATTCGGAAAATCTCAGTCCAGAATTACTGCACAACAGGACAAGTCCATGCATGTCCTCTTGACCACAGGCACAGAAACACACAGGGGGATAACCAGGTAAAAACTTTGAGACCAAATACCATCACATGAGGACTTTATAATTCGTTTTATGAGCTAAAATGTTTTTAGAGGAATATTTAGTGGTCACCCAAACATCATCCCCCTCCATGTTATTTTACAGGACGGTTAACCCCCTTTCCCCCCAAAAAAGGGGAGTTTAATTTTCGTAAATCCCCTTCAAAGAAAATATGTAAGCTACTCTTGTTAACCCTCTTCTGAAAATGCCAGCTGCATGGCTGCCTTTGAGTTGGTGCCTCGTACACACGGCCGAGATTCTCGTCGAAAAAAACATGTCGTACAGACACTCGATTCAAAGAACCCGCGGTTCTTTGAATGGAGCGTACGCGGTGACGTCATCGACTACGACGAGCATGCGCTCGTCACATTCGATGCCGTCGCCGCCATCTTGGTATACCCTACCTATACCTAGGAAGCTACCGCGCATGTGTCAAATTCATTTCGAACATGCGCGGGCTTCCCGGAGGACAGGTAAGTGTACACACACTCACTTTTCTCGTCGAGAAACATGCCGACGAGAATCTCGACAAGAAAATAGAGAGCAGGTTCTCTATTTTCTCGTCGAGATTACTTGTCGGTTTTCTTGACGAGAAACCATACACACGAACAAATTTCTCGGCAAGACATCTCTGCCAGCAAGTTTCTTGCTGGTTCTTGCCGAGAAACTCTGTCGTGTGTACGAGGCCTGAGTCACTGACTACTACAAGTGAAATCAGAGTAGAGTCTGAATAGCTTGGTCAGTTTCTTAGGTAGGATTAGGGCAAATAAATCACTTTGAAGTATTTTCATAATAAAAGGTCAGCAGCTTACATAATTCTCTTAATATAGGTATCCTCTATTGCTGAAAAACAATGGAATTAGATGTCTTTAACATTGAATAATGCATTGTTCCCCCACACAAAACATCTTTAAAAAAACAAACATAATCAGTAAATAAAAATAGTAATGCTTTACTGAATTGTATGTCCATACTTTATGTGAAAAATGGCTCAGTTATTTTTTTATTGGTGCTAATTTAATTTGTATGCAATTCCAAAACACTCAGCAGAATCGGAGTAAATACAAATCATAAATTGCAGATGAAACAACAATAAAGTAAACAATTCAGTGTAATAGTAACCCAAATAAAAGTTGAATTTAAAGAATCCATTTAGTAACTATTATATGTGTATGCTATTTCACTTCAAAGTAAGGATACCAGATCCATACAGCATTGACAAAAGCTGCTGCTGAGATAGACAGCAAAATGTATTTCTTGTATTATTAGGTGTAACAGAGAAGAGAAAGTAGAATGCCAAGAAATGCATTGTTATTAAAATAGAGAATATGTTCTATAACTCAGGAATTGAATAAGAAACCAGAAGTGTTCTGTGTAGCTGTGTACGTGCATTTTCCTAAATGAAATAAAAGTTTTGCTTGCTGGTAAAAAGAACAGCTTTTTTTATAGCAGGAAAAAACCTTCAGAAAAAAACTATTACAAGCCTTTAACATCATGACTGATATCAATAAGAAAAATACAACTGTACTAAGAAATGGTTTTAAATATAGCTGAATTACAAAACATGGAGCAAGCATTAGTGGCTGAGCTGTCTATTGGGACAAGACTGGCGTTTTTTTTTCTTAGGGGGGTTTCAGCGTTGGACATTCAGAGGAGAACAATAAGGATGCATGCAAATTTTTAGTTGGGGGCTCGACAAAAATGCCGTAGTAAAACAGTGGTAGTGGCTTAAAACTTGAGCCTACTCATTGTATAGACATGGGCGTCCGCTCCATAGGGCAAGGGGGGTCAATTGCCCCCCCTGGAGACACACTATATTTATATGGACATGGAGTGAAGCGGAATTATCCTCAAGAGCTATTTCACACTGGCAGCTGGCCACGTTATCGGTAAAGCGCCGCTAGTTTTAGCGGCGCTTTACCATCGTTTTAGTGGCGCTATTCGGCCGCTAGAGGGGGGGTTTAAAAAAAGAAATTTCTAATCAGACAATGGCAGCTTGATCCTTCTATTAAGCTTTTGCATCAGGTTTCTCAAACCTTTGCATGCCTGCGCTTTATGTCATAATGACTAAGCCCCTCCCCTTCATGACATTGTCAAAAAGGGACCGAGCATGGATGACCTTAAAATTATGCCCCCCCTGAAAAAAGTTCAGCGAACACCCATGTGTATAGATGATATTTTACCCCCCCCCACACTGATGGATAATTGCAGTTCAAGTCAACCCCTTTCCTGCTGCAGCGGCAGTGTTACCTTTATTATTATTATCATAATACAGGATTTATATAGTGCTGACAGTTTATACAGCGCTTTACAACATGAGGGCAGACAGTGCAGTTACAATACAATTCAATACAGGAGGAATCCGAGAGCCCTGCTCGTTAGAGCTTAAAATCTAGGAAGGAGGGTCAAAAGATACAAGAGGTAATAACTATGGGGGATGGGCTGCTGGAGAAAATAAATGTGTGTTTGTTAGGTGGGGGCCAGATAGGCTTCTCTGAAGAGATGAGTTTTCAGGGATCGTCTGAAAGTGGACAGAGCAGGAGATAGTCAGACAGATTGGGATAGAGAGTTCCAGAGGATGGGAGAGGCTCTGGAGAAGTTCTGAAGGGGATGAGGTGACAAGGGAACTAGAGAGCAGGAGGTCTTGAGAGAAACAAAAAATGATCTGGTTGGTATTTTGAGACAAGGTTAGTGATGTAGCGGGGGGCCGAGTTGTGGATGGCTTTATAAGTTATTGTTAGTATCTTGAATTTAATTTGTTGGATGAGCAGAAGCCAGTGGGGGAATTGGCAGAGAGAGGTAGTAGACGCTGAGTGGTTTGTAAGGTGGTTATTTAACCCCCCCATTTGGTGGACAGTGGCAGTGTTAATTAACTCCTTCCCCCTGCATTGGTGATCAGTGTAAGTACCGTTGATCCACAAGCACACAAAAGCATTACTGGTCACTAAAGAATGTGAACAAAAGAGTTACTACCTTTCACCCAGGCTGGCTTAGGTTAGGCAGGTGCAGGCATCACAGAGTGGCTGAGTCTCCCTCCCACCTGCATACATGTTCAACACACTGCTAGCTTAGCAGACATTATAGACAAACTTTGCAATCTGAAGCTGGGAACAGGGTTTGGAAGAAGGTGGAAAAAAGTGGCACAGCTGGGAGGCCATGAGGAACTAATAGACAGAGGTTCTACTGCTTCCTAAAGATCACAGATCTGAGATTTCTAGTGTGGACAGACACCCTGTGGGGATTTGAACCCCCATGCATTGGAACCAGATTTCAGCTGTGTTTCAGGGAATGGTAGAGAGAGGCAAGTATCCTACATTGTTTAGACATGGAACAATGGTATCATGCACCTGCTAGAGGCCAAGTTGATTAGAGGGCCCTTAAACCTATTGTCTAATACCCCTGGAGTTGGTAATAGGGCGTAGCAGGACTAGGAGCGACAAAGGTGCCTGCAGTGGGTCCAGACACAGTGGATAATCTAGGGACAGTCTGGATACCTCTGGGATTCTGTAGATGCTATACTTGATCATGTGCAGTATGTTGACACACAGGAGGAGCAGAGGAACCTGCAGGAAGCAACTTTGTAGTCAAGAAGAGCCAGAGTCAACAACAGCTGGGTAGAAGAGGTACTGAATTGGAAAACAGGAGAGACGTCAGAAGTCAGGCTGAAGTCCATATCAGACAGACAGCAAATGTGGCAAAACAGCAGGTGAAAAACAAAGTCAAGACAAAAGCCAAAGTCAGCCACAGGAAAACTAGATACAGCAGAGTCAGGAAGCAAGTCATCTCAAACAAAGACTAGTAGAACATAGTTCAGGTCATGGCTCACAGGAGCTTGCTCATTCAAGCCAATGCAAGTTAGTGCGAGTATGCGCACAAATGCAAGCATTTTGCACATTACGCTAAATCAGCTTTCTGGTCACTTTTTGTAATATGTGCGCATGCATATCTTCAGCCACAGCCATGAACTCGATCTTCCTGACACATTATCAGTTCTTTATCAGAATTTGTATAACATGGCAAGTATACTGAACACAACTAATGTTTAACAACATGTACATATTTCAGATTTGTCATAAAATTGTTGAAATGCTTATACAATTTTTAGTTTGCTCTGTGCATGTTAATAAGTCAGCTAAACCAACAGCAAATCCATTACAGACATTCCATTTTCATTTCATCAGAATTTAGCAAAGCACACTGTCATTCTGGCATCTGAAAGCTGTCTTCTCTATTCCTTTGTCAGAATTGAAGTATAGAGATTAGCAGGTTAACAGAAAGGAGAAAAAGACCATGCTTTCAGCTGACACAGGGTATGTGGCTGAAACTCCTTGTTGGGTTTTTCCTTTTATAAACGTCCTCTTGTATCGGTTTCAGTTTTTAGACAAGATGCAGCTCAGGGCAAAGTTCAAGAATGGGGCCTCCTACTGTATTTAGAAAGTAATTAAAAAATAATTGGATGTGTGGTTTACAAAGACATGGCCTTTGGTTATTGAGTAAGCATTATTTTTAATATACTGGAAAATGTATTCATTTATTGCTGGGAATAAAGAAACATGGGAGCCATTAAGATAAGAAAACAACATCCTTCTTTTTGTAAGTTTGTCCACAATTCAATCAAATAGTATGACTTGAGGTTTAAAGGAAACATTAAGATGGACAGATACTGGAAACGGTTCGAAAATGCAAATGCATATATATATATAATATCCTTATAACACCCTACAACATAGCCCTGTCAAATAAAGAACTCATAACTGTATCAAATGCGTGACCTGCAAAACATAAATATATACAAATTCTACATGTCACACATGGGAGATAGACATCCACAAAATGGTCATGCCACCATAGATATTAATAACAAAACAAAAAATACAGGCATCCATGTGCAGAAGTTTCTCTATCTATATAATACACAAACAATATGAATTGCTGTAAAAGTATTTATTTTCTACATTTTTATTTTCCATTGAAGCATAAAAGTGTTTGAGTTTTAGGGGGGGGGGGGCTGTGGTAGCCTGAAATGTAGGAGTAGATTACTATTTATATGATTTGTTACACCAGTAGGATTCAAACCCACAGAGAGCCTTGAATCACCTTTTATAGAGAATTCATATTAAACTCAGATGTGCTCTGCAGATAACTAGATGGGGTGCTTAGTACTTCAAGGTTAGGGATGCAATAGTGTGATCACCAAGTGCCTTCTCTAAGGCAAGGTGGTTACATCCAGTAGCCTTGTGGAAGGGGCTTACTGTGCCTATGTGAAGACCTGGAGAAAGCGCTCGCTAGTGCCCCTAATTGCAGGCTGATGGTTGTCGTACAACGCAGGGCTAGCATTTAAGGCAGCACTCCCACTGAAAAGTGACGGTTCTCCATAAGAACACAGTTAACTCCTTCTCCTTCTAACTACTGTACTCTTTACATTTTTCATTCCAAATATGAGTTCCTTATTACACTCTAAGCTCTATGGATACAGTTGTTCAATACACAGTTGTTCAATACACATAACTCTTGTGCATCTGTTTTGAGCCGGTACCTCTGAGCTTATACCGGACTCCGCCATCCCAGTAACCCATTTTCTCACTCCCAGTGACATTGATTCAAATATTTCTTTTGAATACTAGTAAGCTGTACTCTGTACATCGCCCGTGCTTACTCTTCTCCCAAGTCCTCACTCCATCTTCTGTGACTCTCAGGCTGGGTCGCCCCATGCCGAGAAGTCGGACGACATATTGAGGTTTCCAGTCGCTAAGAAGGTGCCTAAGCACAAAGGCTCCTTCACTACCAGGGCCTCTGTCATCTTTGCTAAGTCACTGCTTCCTGACCGTCTGAAAGCATATGCACACAATACTAGCACGGTAATCATTAGCAACAACAATAAAGCCTCCTCCGAATAGCTTCACTGCACATTAGACAATGGTACTGTATCTTCTCTATCACCTCTTGTCCCATTATAAGCGCTATTCTTTGTGATACACCATACACGCATTGCACTCCTTTAAGTGTGACCTCAAGTAACTTCAGACCAGGCCAATTTGAATAACAACAAACATTATTTTCTAAAGTTGTTCAAAAATTAACAAATATCAGGCCCAGATGGATTATCAAATGCTTACTATAAACAGTTCCATTATATTCTCTGCCCTAATCTCTCCTCTGTGTTTGTGGCTGTGATGTCCTCTGCTTCTCTCCCTTCTGAAATGTTACAGGCATATATAGTGACGTTACCAAAGCCCGGTAAAGAGCCTACTTCTCCAGCTAACTTCCGACCAATAATACTGATGTTAAACTGTATGCGAAGATCATAGCACACAGATTGACTCCTATTTTACCAGTCTCGATCACACCAGATCAGACAGGCTTTGCCTGGGGGGGCCAGGCTTCGCACGCAACGAGGAGAGTCATAGACATAATTGAGCATGCTGGTTCTGGTCGGGTGCCTTCTCTGCTGCTTTCCCTGGATGTGGAGAAAGCATCCACTGGCAATACATGCTGAAGATGCTAATAAAGTTCAGTTTTGCAGGCCCTATACTGTCAGCAATATTAGCATTATACTTCTCACCCTCTGTATGGGTATATACATCTAATATACTGTCTCAACCCTTTCCAATATCTAACGGGACCAGGCAGGGGTGCCCTCTGTCCCCTTCAATTTTTTATTTATTAATTGAACCTTTGGCAGAAGCTATAAGATCATCCCAAGATGTCACCGGATTTAAGTATCATCAGGCCCATCATACTTTAAACCTTTTTGCGGACAACATAATTATTTTCCTAACTAATCTGGAATCTTCCCTAGCCACAGCCCATAAAGTCCTCACTGAGTTTAGTACGTTGTCCTATTACAAAGTGAATTTTACAAAGTCCTTGCTTTTTGATTTAGGCATTGACTCCATTCTCAAAAATAAACTCCAAGTTTCATATCCATACACCTGGAGCACAGATGGCATACCATATTTAGGTGTACGCTTGATGCCCAAAGTCTCTCAGCTAGCAGACGCCAATTACCTCCCCCTTATAATTGATAAGTTAACTAAGGAAACCCAATGTATCTCTAAAGTTGAGCTAACGTGGTCAGGCCGCCTTGCCTCCTTCAAAATTTTATTGTTCCCCAAAATATTGTACCTTTTTAGGACTCTACCCATTCCAATAAAACAAGGAAACCTGATGACTCTTAACTCTCTAATCAAAAAGCTTGTATGGAAAACCATGAAACCTTGAAGCTCCCATGCCCAACTTATCAAGCATAGGTCGGCAGGAGGCATGGGTATGATAGACCTCCGCGACTACTTTTTAGCAACCCACTTATCGCAAATCAAACAATGGCTATCTCCCACATGCGACATATTGTGGAGTGATATAAAATCAACACTTAACCCCTTAACCCCACTTCGCAAGCTATTGTTAGTCGACACATGGCAGCCCCACCTCCTGAAAAACCTACCTCTAACCATTCAAGCTTCATTGTTGGCATGAAGAGCATTTCATTCCCCCACTTTCCTATCCTTATATAAAACTCAACTCCCCATACCACTAACTGTTTTTGAATCTATTATTCCCAACATATCCTTTCAAAAGTGGATGAACAAAGGAATCTTTTCCCTTGACAGCCTGCTCATCAATGAAACTCTAAAGCCCTTCTCACAGCTCCAGCAAGAATTCCAAATTCCGCCCACTGATCAATACCTATATCTCCAATTATCCCATTTCATAAAATCACTTGCCTCCCCAGTAATCCAGGTACCTACACAAGGTTGGCAATTTCTGAATAACCCCATACCATCTGTTAAAGGTACCTCCCTATTTTACAACCTTCTGCAAAGTAAACTCTCCTTTCATTAAGTCACACCATATCTGAAGTGGGAAGCGGAACTAGGTGAAACCTTCACTATTAAACAATGGCAGTTTGCTGTTAAAGTGATATTAAAGCTTAGATTTATTTTTTTAAAAGAAAACAAACATGTCATACTTACCTCCACTGTGCAGTTCGTTTTGCACAGAGTGGCCCCGATCGTCCTCTTCTGGGGTCCCACAGTGGCTCTCGTGGCTCCTCCCCACAATAGATAACCCCCTCTGGGAAGCTCTCTCCCGAAGGGGTTACCTTGCGGGCGCGCTCCCGTGTCATACACTCGGCGTCCATAGACGCTGAGTGTATGACTCGGCCCCGCCCCCCGACGGCCGCGTCATTAGATTTGATTGACAGCAGTGGGAGCCAATGGCTGCGCTGCTATCAATCTATCCAATGAGGAGCCGAGAAGCCGTGGAGAAAGCGACGTGGAAATTCGGGGATCAGGTAAGTAAAATGGGGGTTCGGGGGGGCCGGACACTGCAAGGTGTTTTTTCAACTTAATGCATAGGATGCATTAAGGTGAAAAAACACGAGGGTTTACAACCCCTTTAAATCTTAAAAGCATCTAAGTGTACCATCCACTGGGAATTATCTAAGAAGATTGCCCTTCGATGGTATCTCACACCTTACAGAATTTCTAAATACTTCACGTCTCAATCTGTGCTAGAGAGGATGTGGAACAGTGGGGCCATCTCATGCATATCTTCTGGTCTTGCAAACATTTAACCAGCTTTTGAAACCAAATATTCACTATAATCTCTGAAATAACTAGAATACTCACCCCATCCTCCCCAGCTCTGGCGATACTTAACTTAGGCATTGACCGATTCCCTCCCGAATGCAGCAAAATTATAACCCATATTCTGCTGGCTGCTAGAGTGCTCATAACTAGGCAATGGAAGTCTAACTTATCACCAAACGCAAAACAAAAGATCAAGTCTTCTGGACAGCAGCACTCCAATAAAAGCCTTTATTATGTAAAATCTTCAAAATCATCATATGATTAAACACTAAGACAGTGTGAAACGCGTCAGCTTTGACCAGAATTTTGTGACTTGCTGTGTGTGATTTGGATTTTGAAGATTTTACATAATAAAGGCTTTTATTGGAGTGCTGCTGTCCAGAAGACTTGATCTTTTGTTTTGCCTGAAATTGCATTGCCTGCACCCTGGACTGTTGGGAGGAGATAATCACTTGGAGAACGTCCACTCCTGAGCGGTTTATGTTTTTTATCATAAAACGCATCAGCGGTAATTGACATGGTGAAGCAAAACTACGCTTATGAAAGCTTATTGGTATAAACATGGTGGCAAACATTTATTTGAACTTATGGAATTTGTGGACTAGGAACCACTAGTGATATGATAGTATGCTAGTATGTACCGAAAATTCTGACTCGGTTTGCGAGTGTTGTCTCGCAAAACGAGCAGGATTCAAGCCTCTATGGTGTGCAGTACCGCATTTGGTCAGAGGTGCGGGGGCGCCAGTGACACTCGGAGCCGTTCGGAGCCGTTCAAGGCGGCTCGGAAATACTCGGAAACACTCAGAAATACTCAGTTCCCGAGTGTTTCTGAGCATTTCCTGGGGTTTCTGAGTGCATGCGAGCGGTCTCCGAGTATTTCCGAGTCTCTCTGGCACCCCCCACCTCTGGCCACATGCGATATTGCATGCAATAGAAGTCAATGGGGAACAAATTATCTTCGTTTCCATTGACTTCTATGGGGAAACTCGCTTTGATATGTGAGTGCTTTGGATTACAAGCATTCTCCTGGAACAGATTATGCTCGTAATCCAAGGTTTCACTGTACAATGTTCAGGCTCAGTTTGGAGAGAGCCGAGCATTGGAGTATTACAATCCATAGGTCCTGTAAACCCTTTGGGGTATGTATCTTTGGCTCCATTCAATTTATTGCTGTATTTTCTAATGTCAATATTCAATAAAAACCAATGAAACAAAAAAAGTAACAAATAAACAGTTCACATGATATCATCAATAAACATTCCTGTACATGTTCTGTTAAAAGTGTTAAAAAACCCAGGACCCTGCATTCACTATATCTGGTCCCCCACAGTATACAGAACATGGAAATGCAGTTTTTTTAGTAAATAAAAACCTTTTCTCATCAGCAGTATATAGCAGCCTTAGGACTTCTATCAGTGTCTGATTAAAGCTTGTAGGAGGAGTTTTCATTCTACCCTGACTGTAATATGATGCTACAGGACCCCTGACCCTCTGTCTGGAGAGTGCTGATTTGCCCTGTGCTGATCACACGCACCCTCCCAAGAAAAAAAAAACTCTTTAGCAATACACACCAAACTGAGCATGGGCACAGTGGTTCCAAAGGCTCTGTCTTATCAGGAGATGGATTGGGAACTGTGGAATAAGGGGAGGATCAGAGAAGACAGTATCAAACAGCCTTTTTACACAATGCGGAAACTTAACCCCTTAGGTTCCACAGTAAGTATAACAAGCTTTACTGCATATACAGACTGGTTTTACTGTTGTGGGTTTAGTAATACTTTAGGTATCCCATAGCTGTTCTCCTAGTGCCCCTGCATGCCCATTAGGTAGTCATACCTTGCAAAGGTGAGAAAGTTCTTAAGTTTCAAAGTGCATTTAGCTGTGGCATAAGCCCATACCCTGGCTGAGTTTGCACAGGAGGTAGTTAAATGCCAGGAATAGTTCACATCTTTAGTAGCATTCTGTTGCTTGAATGGGGAGTCCTGGAACCATGGAAAAATGGGGAAAGAAACTGTGCTGAGAAATTGTTGGTCTCAAATCCCAAAGCAAATGATATAAATGGGATAAATATTGGAAAGCAGCACACCTTCTGCAAACAAAAACAGTGAACAAGATATGGAAAAAATATGGTTGCGCTAACCCTATGGAGGTAACACAACTAAGTGCATGTTAATGCAAGGACACATAATAGTTCAAAGAAAATATAGTCCAAAAATAAATGTGACCCTGGTCAGAGGGTTAAAGTTCATAAAATAGATCAAAACACAAATTAATGACTGTAATTCATAAATTGAGAGATTGGTACACCTGTGCAGAAAGAAGTCTATGATGAAATTCCTCCGTGGAAAAATCCTCTCATTATGAAGAAATAACCGTGAAATCCACCACCGAACTGAAAGTAATGCCTGCTTACCAGAGCTCCGTGATCCCCCACAACAGAGGATCAGGAGAAGCTTTGAATGAAAAAGCACGATCCACTCCAGATAAACCAAGGTGGATGCAGTCCCAGTCAGCGTGTTCCACGAATATTCAATGAATCCCAGACTCATGTGCCAAGCCATGTAAAAAACATATAGCTTCCATAGTGTAAAAAAGTTTCAAATTTATTTGGTTTAAAAAGAATCACACTTACAGTTATGCAGCGTAAAAACAGACTTAAGCCTGCGGTGTCGGCCGGACACTCACAGGCAAACCCGTCCTGCTGGATGGTGAGTATGGTGGGTGGTGACGTTGATGTTTCACAATGTCCTTGCATTAACATGCACTTAGTGGTGTTACCTCTATAGGGTTAGTGCAACCATATTTTTTCCAAGTCCTGGAACCATATCCCCGGCCGTCTTACTTACTGTGGCACCCCACAGAGATGTGGGTTTCTCCCTTTTTTGTGTTTGCCTCGGCAGAAGGTGGTACATTCCCAAAAAGCCCAGGAAAACCTGTCTGGCAGTGTTAAACCTTACCTTCCAGGGAGTACCACCTCAGCATGGCAAGCACAACGAAACCGTGCAATTAACTCACATTAAGACAGGAAAGCAAATAAAGTTACCAAAACCACAATAGTCTAAGACAATAACCTAAAAAAAACACACACACAATGTAGTAATCCCCTTAGAAGCACCTGCTTACAGTGTTTTATTAGAGACTATATTTTCTGCCCTTATTGATATAGTGACGGATTTTCGGGAGAGGGTTCAATAGTTAAATCAATTCCAAGTATAAGTAGCTATAATGGCTAGGTGATAAAAAATGTGTTTTATTTAGTGTCAAATCATGTGAAGGAGATTTTTTGAAATGGACACACAGTTACTTGCCTGTACTTTATCTAGTTTTTGTTAAATCAGACCCACTGTGTGAATAGCTGTTGCTAAATACATTATAGTTTAACTTTAATAATTTCATTCTTTGTTACAAACACAACTCTGTATACTTTCAAAAGAATGACACATCCAAATGACCTAAATTAATCACTGCTGATTTGTGAATATAAGAATGAGATGCACTCATCTGAATCAGGGCAATAAAGCTATGATTAATATAGAACTTAATTAATCCAATGATAGATTATACTATGGGTATAACTATTGAAAATATTTGCAGCACAGTAAATATATTTGATATGAAAATAATATCATATTTATCACTCATTTGATGTATTCCATATTGTGGGTGGGAAAAAGCAAAACAAGAATAGTATGCTGCTAGTTTTTACAGGTGCGTGATAAGTCTAAGGAGAAGGAAATGCCATAGCAAAGGTCATTCATTTTAAAGGAAAGGTAAACTCGTTATTTTAAAATGTTTAATTGGGTCATTTACAAGACGTTCAGTGTTTATTTACAGCGCATTTTAAATTATGTTGCCAAATAATTAAACATTTGTATTTGTATTTCAGATTTCTCTTAAAAGCTTTGCTAAGAACACAATGGAGTTGATTTACTAAAGGTAACTACTGTAGGCTGCTCACTTGGGTAATTGTACCTAGCAAGGGATCTATCCCCAGAGCTTGGTGAATGAGGTGAAGCAAAATGCTGTTTTTTATTTTCCCTCCACATGACTGGGTACTCTTTGCAAAGTGAAACTTCACCACATTGATTAAGCTCTGGGGCAAATTAAACAGCCTATTATCCTTTAGTAAATCGATGACTGGACTTGCTGAGTGGACAATGTAGGACCTGCAGCATAGCGATGATCCATCAATCTGCTTGGAGGCAGGTGCAGTCTACTTTGTCCATGACAGGTGGCACTCTTCTGCGGGGGCACCATTGTTGTAGAGAAAATCAAGCAGAATAGGGTTCCTCTATGGGGGGGGATCCTATTGGATACTGCCATCCCGTGTGTCTCTGGTGGCCATATTGGGTTAGGCAGAGCCTATTAAAGGTCCTGGCTTCCTGTTTTGTTGCGCATTTGTGAGTGGGCAGTGTAGTTAATAGACCCCACCTGTTAGGGACAGTACTAGCGGTAGGGAAATGTTCCTGGCGAGGAGGGAAAGCGGAGGGTCTGCTAATCCTCTGGTCATCCTCCTGATTGGGCACGAGATGGCCAGGCCACATTCTGCTCTTTTTACAGGTGCTATCAGTCCAGCTGAGCATCGCTCAATTACCTTTACTGAAAACGGTGAGTGCACCTGGTTGGGCGGACCTCCCTCCGTGTCTTTTTTGTATACTGCTACTGCATTACTTCTATACAAGTTCTCTGTTGCAGTCAACTGTGTGAATTATTGCCGCTGTACAATGCTGCACCCACCTACATGCTGTCTATTCAGATTTCCTTCAATTCATTTAATTTGCAGCAGAGCTTGTCTGCAACTTAGTATCACCCTCCCTTAAAGCGGAAGTAAACCCATCCATAAAACAGATTCATTTCTGGCATGTGCCGGACATGTAACACTCCCATTGGTTGTGCATTGGTTGTGCTCTCAACCAAACTGTCAAGCCATCCAATGGCTGGTGTCTAAACTGATCACATGTGCAGCATCATGGCAGTTATAGGTTAAACAGAGGCAAAGATGGCAGCTTCCTTGGCTGAAAACGATAGGGGGGTTTACTTCCACTTTAAGAGGGAAGTACTGGAGGGTGAAATCAAGACAAATACAATTATGAATATATAATTGCATTCATATGTGCTTTATTTTATATCTGCCTAGTGTTCCGCTTTGGTGCTATAGAACAAAAATCAGTTCTGTGTTAAAACCGTGGCTTGTTTATATTTTGTTGCTATGGTTTACTATGCCTTACCTCTAAGTTCCCTATATTATTTCAATACTACTAAACATTGTTTAGTACAATATTAAAGGAGATTCAGCACAAATAGACTGCAAGACTGAGCTGGGATAGGAAGGGTGGGTCAGCAGAGGAAAATACCTTGAAGGTAAGTAAGTAAAAACAAAATGTGTTTGGGTCTGCTAGCAACACCCAGTACAGTAGTGCCTTGGTAACAGACAGTAAATATGTGATTAGTCACTTAGGCTTTTTTTTAATCACAAATGAATTCAGAGACAGCAAATGTCACTGACTATGCCATTTGCGCATGACAAATGTTTGAAATTCAGTTTCACACCCTACAACACATTCTTAGTTTTTTGTTTCCATCAAGCCCTTGCCTGCCTCACATTCCTATGCTCTTTTGAGTTTCAAAATACATATGTCATGATAAAGCATTGTTTATACAACGTGCCTGGGTGTTGGGGCATTGCTAGACTCCTAAAAGGGGTATCCTAGGGCACCACAAAGGGCTTTCAAAACCTGCTAGAGAAGCTACAGGAGATAGTGATTGCGACCAAAATACAGTATTGTTTTATGGGTCATGGTCACAGTGTTAGCAACTAATGTAATAACATTCATCAAAAAGCAATTTAATGCCAAGAAGCCTTACAATATATCTGTAAGAATTGAATAAAATCCTCTTCATTTTTCCCCTCTCTCACACAAGTCTCTGAAACCCTCTACCTAGAATCTACAATTTCTCCCACCTAGCTGCACCAGAGTCCCTCTTAAGTGTGCATCAAATTTAAAAGAAAGTCAAATGCACCCACATGAAAGCATGCCTCTGGGTTTTCTCAGGGAAAAACAAGTTGCTTCTGAGATGCGTTTGTCATATGTTTACTATTATATTTCTATTTACTTCTACTAGTATAAAAAAGTTCAAGCACAGCAGACTAGAACATAATGTCTTTATACAAATGCAACACAACATGATGCTTGGCAAAATCAAATATAAATGCCATCGTACACTGCTCTACATGATCCATTTGAAGAATGAAATATAACAACGTCTTGCATTTCTGCTGCTTCTGTGGAACTGTTGTTTCAGCAGGGTTGCCAACTTTCTGTAAATTTACGAACAATTTGTAAAATCTGTACTTTTTGCATCTGTCCTTGAATGTTTATTGCGGACATGTAGGCTGCATGTCTGTAACTGACATTCATGGACAGATGCAACAATTATGGATTTTACAGACTGTTTGCAAATTTACTAAAAGTTGGCAACCCTGCAGCATACCATAGTAGCCTTTTTCTTGCCTATTTAGAACAACAAGTCTCAGCACACCATATGTGCCTTTTTCCTTCTCCTGTACAGCTGTGTACCATTCTCAGCACACTATACTTGCTTTTCTGCTATCTCTTTGGCATGACAAGTCCCAATACACTATATCTGTATTTCTGCTGTTAACAGGGGGCGGCCCGTCCATTAACGGCGCACGGGCGCTACACCCCCATTTCAGGACGCCGGATGCATGTTTTTTTTAAGCACCTGATTAGAGCTAGAGGCTCTAAAAAGCTTCACAATAGGGTGGGCTTGGGGTGCTGAGAATGTAAGCAGATCCCATCCAGGTTTGTTACAACAGCGAGAGAATATTCGCTGTTGTAACATTGATTCACCTCCCGGAAAATCAGGAAGTGGGTTTTGAGACCTGTCATCCGATTGGCTGAAAGAATGGGCGCTCCTATTGGACGCCTAAGAGGAGGAAAGGAGACGCACGGCCGTCGAGATGGAGGAATGGAGGCGATGTCTGCTGCTGGTCCCTCTGCCGATGCCTGATCCCGCTGCCGATGCCCACTGCCAATGCCTGCTGGCCGATACCCACCACCTGCCACCTAGATGACAGTGAGCGGGCGGGGGTGCTTTGAGGTGCTGCCGGCCATCGGGGGGGTGGTTGTTTGACGCCCCCCCCCCAAAAAAAAACACCAGCCGCCACTGTCTGTTAAACCAAAAGTTCTAGCACAATGTAGTTGCATTAGAGATGCAATTACTGGGGTTTATTTACTAAAGGCAAATAGACTGTGTACTTTTGCAAGTGCAATTGCACTCTGCAACTGCAGTTGCTCCAGAGATTAGTAAATGAGGAAGAGCTCTACTGACTTCCATCATCCAATCATGTGCAAGCAAAAATTGTGTTTTTTTTATTTTCCTTGCATGTGATTGGGTATTCATTGTAAAGTGACGCTTCACCTCATTTACTAAGTTCTGGAGCTACTGCACTTGCAAAAGTGCACAGTCTTTTTGCCTTTTGTAAATAAACCCCTATATTTGCATTTAGTTTGGCTCCCTAAAACTTCAAAACCCACTATACTATGCTCATATTTCTAATGTCACTGTAAAACTACAAGTTCCAGCATACTATATTTGCCTTTTCCATGCCTCAGTAGAACTTCAAGTCCCACTCTCAGCACAATATATATTTGCGTATCCTGCTTCTGTAGAACTAAGGAAGGCAACCTCTCAAATCACACTCAGCAAAGCACAATGATCAGTTACATTATTTCATTTTTTATTCTACAAAATGCATAACATTTCACACACTATTGATGCACATTATTGTTTGTCCCTTTATCTCCATCCCCCTCTGCTCAAAACAGCGTAACTCCAAACTGACCCTCATTTGGAGGGACTGTCCCTCTTTTGAGACCAGATCCCTGTGTCCCTCATGCAGGCTCAGTTGTCCCCCTATTGGGTCTGATGTGTACATCTCTATACAAAATGTACTATTTTACTACCAAAAGCATTATGCTGCACTAAACTTTTTTATCCAACTTCTATATAACTGCATTAGTTGAAAAAACAATATAAAGGAAAAATAGAGGTCAAAAGGCACTTGTGTGGTTTAGTCAATCATTTTATATATATTCGATTTTTGTGTTCCGCATAACCAGGGCAGGGGCATGTCTTTTGTCTACATACTGAGATGTAGGCTTGTGCAATTCGTTTCGTAACAAATCGAAATTTGTCCGAATTTAGCAACTTTCAGGCATTCGGAAGCATTAAAATTTTCGAACAAAGCAATTACGAATAAAACTGAATCCGAAATAAATTATATCGCAAATAGCGAATGCTCGAATGTCTTCGGCATAATTCGTTATGAAAAAAATTACGAATGTATGAATCCATTCGAAGCACAATAACACTCACTCTGCTCTGCTCTCTGCTTCTCCCTCACCGTGCTGAACTCCCTCTCAAAATGGTGTACAGGGGCGGATAGCCGCATGTAAAAAATGAAAGTAAAATACGAGATTTCGAATCGTTACAAATAACCGCTATGTATTTAGAAAAGTACAAATCCATTCGAAGCACATTAGGCATAATAGGCAGCGTCGTTGTGAGAGAGACACGGAAAATTACGAATCAACGAACCCAAAAAAAGTTACGAAAGTAGGAGTTGTGTCCCGAATCAACGAAAAACAATGTACTCTACCAAAAGTACGAATTAGTCCGAACACGAAAAATCCCGTCTGGCAAAATTACGAACGATTACGAATCAACAGGACCGAAAAGAAACAAACCGAAACTAAACAAATTTTTCAGTTGTGCACAAGAAACGAACCGAAACTAAACACATTTTTCCATTGTGCACAAGTCTACTGAGATGGATTTACTAAAACTGGAGAATGCAAAATCTGGTGCAACTCTGCATAGTAACCAATCAGCTTTCAGTTTTTTTTTTGTCATAGCTCATGTGAACAAGCTGAAGTTAGAAGCTGATTGGCTATCATGCACAGCTGCACCTCCAGTTTTAGTAAGTCAACCAGTGGCGGCTGGTGCTCAGCAATTTATGGGGGAGTCAAACCAATGCCACCCCCCTCAGTGGAAGACGGGGGATGGACATGAAGGTGGGAAAAAGCAGGAACAGCAGCAACACACCCCCCCCCCCCCACACGGGAGACAGATGGATGGGAAGGCAGAAGGCCTCCTTACCCTAGGAGGCATATGCCCTGCCCGGCATGACACTCTGATCTTCCTTGCTCCTCCCTCCCCTGTTTGACCCAGGGAGTGCTGGATGTGCCTAAATGGTGAGCCATCCCAGGAGACAGTGGCGGCTGGTGGGTCGATCAGTCGGGCTTCCCTGCGTCTCCTCCAGCCGTGCATCTCTTCCCTCCTCCTCCTGGGCCAATAGAATAGTTTCTTCTTTCGGCCGATCGGGAAACGATTGGCCGGGAGGAGAATCAGTGAGCCCGAGCCCACCCTTTTGTGAAGCTCAGGCTCTAATCACGGGGTGAAAAAAAAAAACATTGGAATCCATGCGCCCGGCACCCTGCATGTATATTAGGGGCCAGACGAATGGATGGGGGGCGCCTGGCAGGGACGGCTCTACCATGGGACCCGATGGTACCTCAGTCCCAGACGGCACTTTCAAGGGGACGGCAAATTGCTGCCCACCAGCCAGCTAACCCGTTCCCCTGCGCTGCTTATCCCATTGCGAGCAGGGCCAGTGTTCTGCCGAGAAAGGTCCCGGCATTTTTTAAATGCATGCCTTATGGCGCCAGCCTAGGGGGCGGATGGGGCTGTGAAGACATCCCGGACAGACCACTCTATCCCCAGCCTGCAGTGCCGCCCTAGCAGCTGCAGTGAGAAGATGAGGGGAGAGAGCCGGGACGAGGAGCAGCTGGCCGGAAGTGCTGCATGTTTAGTGGAACCGGCTGGGGTAGATGATATGGAAGCCCTGCATCATGTAACTACGGGCTTGCCGCGATATCTGCTCCCGCCTCCCCCCTCCTTCTGGTCGCTCGGGGATCTGTTGTGGGAGGACTGGCAGGCAGCAGCGCCACTCTCCAGTCCTGGAGTAAAGTTTACCACCACCTTCGCTGGCTCAGGTATAGTGAAAGCTCAGTGCTGCAGCCTGCACCCATTCACAAGAAACAAAAATGTACTCTGCTGTCAGTTTATAGTGCACTGCACTGTGTACAGAGGGAACTGATGTGTGTGTGTGTGTGTGGGGGGGGGCAGGTGTGCAGGGGTTACAGATGTGTGTGTGGGGGGGGCAGGTGTGCAGGGGTACAGATATGTGTGTGTGTGGGGGGGGCAGGTGTGCAGGGGGTACAGATATGTGTGTGTGGTGAGGGGGGGCAGGTGTGCAGGGGGTACAGATATGTGTGTGTGGGGAGGGGGGCAGGTGTGCAGGGGGTACAGATATGTGTGTGTGGGGAGGGGGGCAGGTGTGCAGGGGGTACAGATATGTGTGTGTGGGGAGGGGGGGCAGGTGTGCAGGGGGTACAGATATGTGTCTGTGTGTGTGGGGGGCAGGTGTGCAGGGGGTACAGATATGTGTGTGTGTGGGGGGGGGGCAGGTGTTCAGGGGGTACAGATATGTGTGTGTGGGGAGGGGGGGCAGGTGTGCAGGGGGTACAGATATGTGTGTGTGTGTGTGGGGGGGCAGGTGTGCAGGGGGTACAGATATGTGTGTGTGTGCGGGGGGGCAGGTGTGCAGGGGGTACAGATATGTGTGTGTGGGGAGGGGGGGCAGGTGTGCAGGGGGTACAGATATGTGTGTGTGGGGGGGCAGGTGTGCAGGGGGTACAGATATGTGTGTGTGTGGGGGGGGCAGGTGTGCAGGGGGTACAGATATGTGTGTGTGGGGAGAGGGGGGCAGGTGTGCAGGGGGTACAGATATGTGTGTGTGTGGGGGGGTACAGGTGTGCAGGGGGTACAGATATGTGTGTGTGTGTGGGGGGGGGGTACAGGTGTGCAGGGGGAACAGATATGTATGTGTGTGGGGAGGGGGGGAAATGGATGTGCCGGGGGGTACAGAGGGGGAACAGATATGTGTGGGGGGTACAGAGGGGGAACAGATGTGCAGGGGGAACAGATATGTGTGTAGGGGGTACAGAGGGTGAACAGATATGTGTGTGTGGGGAGGGGGGAAACGGATGTGCAGGGGGGTGTTTTTACACTTGCATATTGATTTACACACACATATAGTGCCATAACCAGTTCTCTTTATACTCCTATACATGAATAGAGCCATAACACATCCTTTTTATTGAGCCATGACACGTGCTTTTATACTCCTATATACACATGTATAGAGCCCTGACGGGTCCTTTTATACTCCTACATGCATGTATAGAGCCATGACAGGTGCTCTTTATATTCCTACATACATGTATTGAGCCATGACATGTCCTTTTACACTCCTATACACACGTATAGTGCCATGACCGCTCCTCTTTATACTCCTATACATGAATAGAGCCATACCAGGTCCTTTTATAGTGCCATGACAGGTCCTCTTTATACTTCTATATACATGTATAGAGCCATGACAGGTCCTCTTTATACTCCTATATACATGTATAGAGACATGACAGGTCCTCTATATATCCCTATATACATGTATAGAGCCATGACAGGTCCTCTTAATTTATCATGATATAAAATTATGAATGTGGGGGCCTTTTGGTGGGCGACTGGGCGTGTTTTTTTTGGGGGGGGGGCAGCATTTCATTCTTGGTACCAGGCAGCACAATGTCTTGGACCAGCACTGGCGCCTGGGCGCCCCTAATGGATGGGCCACCACTGAAGTCTACCCCTAAGGTGTCCCTCTTTATTATTTAAAAAAATTGGGAGGTGAAACAGGCATATTTGCTAATATAGTATTTATGTATAAGAGCAGAGAAGAAATGTAGTTTCCATTTTGCAAACTTAAAGGAGTTGTAAAGGCAGAAGTTTTTTTTTATCTTAATGCATTCTATGCATTAAGATAAAAAACCTTCTTTGTGTAGCAGCCTCCCCAGCACCCCCAATTACCTACCTGAGATCTTTCTCTCTACAGCGTTGTCCACGATCCCCTCAGCAATCCAGTACACTCCTCCTGATCGGCTGAGACAGAGCAGCAGTGCTATTGGTTTCCACGGCTGTCAATCAAAGTCAGTCAGCCAATCAGGGGAGAGAGGGGGCAGGGCCATGTCGGAGCTCCGTGTCTGAATGGATACACAGAGCTCTGACTCAGCTTGGGGACCCTTGTAGCAAGCTGCTGGCTGAGGGGCACTCAAATAAGGGAGGGACTAGGACCCGAGAAGAGGAGGATCCAGGCTGCTCTGTGAAAAACCAACCGCACAGAGGAGGTAAGTATAACATGTTTGTTTGTTTTTTTGTTTTTTAACGAACCTTTACAATCAAAATACAGATGTGGTTGTTGAGGAGTAGGGTAGGGAAGGGCCGAACACCCCCCCCCCCCCGATTCGGTCCGCACCAGAACATCTCGAACAGGCAAAAAGTTCTACCGAACATGCAAACTCTATTAAAGTCTATAGGACACGAACATAAAAAATCAAAAGTCCTCATTTTAAAGTCTTATATGCAACTTATTGCCATAAAAAGTGTATAGGGATTTGGGTACTGTCCCAAGGGACATGTATCAATGCAAAAAAAAGTTTTTAAAACAATCCTTTTTAGAGGAGTAGTGATTTTAATGATGCTCAAAGTGAAACAATAAAAATGAAATATTCCTTTAAATATTGTGCCTTGGGGGTTCCCTTAGTCTTCCTGTAAAGTGGCTCATCTGTACAATGTATAGAACATGCTGCAGCAATAATGACATTTATAAAGGGAAAAAAAAAATTTAAACTTGCTTCGGGCTGTAACTTGCTGTCGGCTCCCGCAATACAATGCCCTTCGGGTCTGGTGTGGATTTTAAGGGGAACCCCAAGCCAATTAAAAAAAAAAAAAACCTTATGGAGTCTCGTGTGAAGATCCTACAGGAGTTTTTTTTTTTTATGAAAAGGGGTGGAGAAAGTATTTAAAATAGGGGGGAGGGGATGAGGTGAGGGGAGGAGCCAGACAAAATTTCAATCCTGAATTCACATTCAAAATCAAAATCTAATCTGAATTCACATTCTTTCAATAAAAGTGATGATCGTGGAAGAAGTTACTGTGGACTCCCGAGCCTATCTACAGTATATTAGAAATTACACTTATGGGTAACACATGCAGCCTCCACATCCAGGAAAGTTATTTAACAATCAGATTGTAATTTATGGGTGATTAAATGATCCTCCCCACAAGTAAATTACAGACTTCATCCCTAAGATCCCTCTATGCCTGACTTGGCAGAAGTCATTACAGAAGTTCAAAGGCTGAATACGAAACTGATAATGATAATTATATATCTTCCTTTCAGTAGTTAGTGAAATTTAATACAAAGAAAACATCAGAATATAGGAAGCAGATTTTTTCCTATGTGTGCAGACTGCTCTGGGGTCTTCACTGTAGTGCAAACAACTAATCCCGTGTCTTTCTTAAAGAAAAATTGTCATGGGGCGAAACAGTGGGTTGGTAGTCATCAACCTAAAGAGTGGCATTTGACAGAAGAAAGTAGAGTTTGTCTGTGCTCACAAGAAGTAGGCATTCCTGCTTCACTAAGCCACAATAATTGTGGTAAGGGATGAGCCGAACACCCCCCGGTTCGGTTTGCAGCAGAACATGCGAACAGGCAAAAAATTTGTTCGAACACGCAAACGCGGTTAAAGTCTATGGGACACAAACGTGAAAAATCAAAAGTGCTAATTTTAAAGGGTAATATGCAAGTTATTGTCAAAAAAAGTGTTTGGGGACCATGGGGCCTGCCCCAAGGGACATGTATCAATGCAAAAAACGTTTTGAAAACTGCAGTTTTTTCGGAAGCAGTGATTTTAATAATGCTTAAAGTGAAACAATAAATGTGAAATATTCCTTTAAATTTCGTACCTGGGGGGTGTCTATAGTATGCCTATAAAGTGGAACATTTTTCCCATGTTTAGAACAGTCCCTGCACAAAATGACATTTCTAAAGGAAAAAAAGTCATTTAAAACTACTCACGGCTATAATGAATTGTCGGGTCCTGGCAATACAGATAAAAGTCATAAAAAAAAAATGGCATGGGTTCCCCCCAGTCCATTACTAGGCCCTTTGGGTCTGGTATGAATATTAAGGGGAACCCCAAACCAAAATTATAAAAAAAATGCGTGGGGGTCCCTCCAAATTTCATACCAGGCCCTTCAGGGCTGGTATGAATATTAAGGGGAACCCCATGCCAAAATTAAAAAACAAATGGCGTGGGGTTCCCCCCAAAAATCCCTTATCCGAGCACGCAACCTGGCAGGTCGCAGGAAAAGAGGGGGGGATGAGAGAGCGCCCCCCCTCCTGAACCGTACCAGGCCACATGCCCTCAACATGGGGAGGATGTCCCCATGTTAATGGGGACAAGGGCCTCATCCCCACAACCCTTGCCCGGTGGTTGTGGGGGTATGCGGGTGGGGGACTTATTGGAATTTGGAAGCCCCCTTTAACAAAGGGGACCCCCGGATCCCGGGCCCCCTATGTGAATTGGTAACGGGGTACATTGTACCCCTACCATTTCACCAAAAAAAGTGACTAAAATGGTAAAAAAACACAGATACAGCTTGGGACAAGTCCTTTAATAAAAAAAGAAAAAAAATCCAGCGATAATCCTTCCACGACCCGACGATACATGCCGCCGTGATCGATTCCGCCTCCATGGGAGATGCTGGTCGATTGACGCGAGACCCGCCATGACAGCTCTTATATAGCCGAGGGCGGGGTCACCCTTGACGCCACGGGGAAACCGCCGGAAACCCCCGTTGTGTCAGAGGGGGCGGGGTCACCTGCGCACATCACATAGGGGGGGCCGGGATCTGGGGGTCCCCATCCACAGACCCCCACAACCACGGGCAAGGGTTGTGGGGATGAGGCCCTTGTCCCCATCAACATGGGGACATCCTCCCCATGTTGAGGGCATGTGGCCTGGTACAGTTCAGGAGGGGGGGCGCTCTCTCATCCCCTGTATTTTCCAGCGGGCTGCCAGGTTGCGTGCTCAGATAAGGGCCTGGTATGGATTTTTGGGGGGAACTCCACGCCTTTTTTTTTTTTGGCACGGGGTTCCCCTTTAAAGCCATACCAGACCTGAAGGGTCTGGTATGGCTTTTGAGGGGGACCCCTATGCCATTTTTTTTAAATTTGGCGCAGGGTTCCCCTTAATATCCATACCAGACCTGAAGGGCCTGGTATATAATTTGGGGGGATCTCCACACATTTTTTTTTTAATTTTGGTTCGGGGTTCCCCTTAATATTCATATCAGACCCAAAGGGCTTTTTTCAATGACTTTTATCTGTATTGCCAGGACCCGACAATTTATTATAGCCGTGAGTAGTTTTAAATGACTTTTTTTCCTTTAGAAATGTCATTTTGTGCAGGAACTGTTCTAAACACGGGGAAAATGCACCACTTTACAGGCATACTATAGACAACCCCCCAGGTATGAAATTTAAAGGAATGTTTCACTTTTATTGTTTTTCTTTAAGCATTATTAAAATCACTGCTCCCGAAAAAATAGCCATTTTTAAAACTTTTTTTTGCATTGATACATGTCCCCTGGGGCAGGACCCAGGCCCCCAAACACTTTTTATGACAATACCATGCATATTAACCTTTAAAATTAGCACTTTTGATTTCTCCCATAGACATTTAAAGGGTGTTACGCAGCTTTTGAATTCGCCACGAACAACCCCAAATTGTTCGCTATTCAGCGAACAGACGAACACCCGATGTTCAAGTCGAACTTACGTTCGACTCGAACATCGGGCTCATCCCTAATCGTGGTCTATCCATGAATCTATCCCTGATGGTAACATTCAGTACCATAAGTACTACATTGCAGTGGTGGCCCGTCCATAGGGGGCGCCCGGGCGCCGCCCCCCCTCCTGTGGTCACCAAAAAAAAAAACTAAAAAAAAAAACGGGCCCTTTGAGAGTTTTTTTTTATTTTTTTAATGTCTTTTTTTCACACATGGCGGCGCGACCATAGTGGGCGCAGAAGCGCCGCTACCGCTCGCTTCTGCGCCCGGCCGTCACTCACAACAATACATAGGTTCATGCATTGCATGAACCTATGTATTGCTGCCGCCCACTATTCAGATGGCCGGCCCCTTGAGCGCCGGCCATCTGAATCACAGCGTCTGATTGGCCTTTATAAGTGCCTATCAGAGCCAGCAGGCTCTGATAGGCTTCCCGACTACAGCCTGAGGGCTGTAATCGGCTTCTAAATACCTAATGAGAGGACGCACAGGGGTGCGTTCCCTGGTCAATCAGGTTCACCGGGTCTGGTTACCGGTAATCTGATTGGCTGAAGTGACATCGAGGGCGGGAGAAGACATCGAGGACGGAAGAAGGACGGCGCTGACTCGAGGAATGTAAGTGCAGGGCTGGGGGGGGGGACAAACTGGCTGTATATGGGGGAGAAACTGGCTGTATTATGGGGGAGAAACTGGCTGTATTATGGGGGAGAAACTGGCTGTATTATGAGGACAAACTGGCTGTATTATGGGGGAGAAACTGGCTGCATATGGGGGACAAACTGGCTGCATATGGGGGAGAAACTGGCTGTATTATGGGGGAGAAACTGGCTGCATATAGGGGAGAAACTGGCTGTATTATGGGGGAGAAACTGGCTGCATATAGGGGAGAAACTGGCTGCATTATGGGGGAGAAACTGGCTGCATTATGGGGGAGAAACTGGCTGCAATATGGGGGAGAAACTGGCCGCATTATGGGGGAGAAACTGGCTGTATTATGGGGGAGAAACTGGCTGCATATGGGGGAGAAACTGGCTGCATTATGGGGGAGAAAATGGCTGTATTATGGGGGAGAAACTGGCTGCATATAGGGGAGAAACTGGCTGTATTATGGGGGAGAAACTGGCTGCATATAGGGGAGAAACTGGCTGCATTATGGGGGAGAAACTGGCTGCATTATGGCGGAGAAACTGGCTGCATTATGGGGGAGAAACTGGCTGCATATGGGGGAGAAACTGGCTGCATTATGGGGGAGAAACTGGCTGTATTATGGGGGAGAAACTGGCTGCATATAGGGGAGAAACTGGCTGTATTATGGGGGAGAAACTGGCTGTATTATGGGGAGAAACTGGCTGCATATGGGGGAGAAACTGGCTGCATTATGGGGGAGAAACTGGCTGTATTATGGGGAGAAACTGGCTGCATATAGGGGAGAAACTGGCTGCATTATGGGGGAGAAACTGGCTGCATATAGAGGAGAAACTGGCTGAATTATGGAGGAGAAACTGGCTGAATTATGGGGGAGAAACTGACTGCATTATGGGGGAGAAACTGACTGCATATGGGGGAGAAACTGGCTGCAATATGGGGGAGAAACTGGCTGCATTATGGAGGAGAAACTGGCTGCATTATGGGGGAGAAACTGGCTGCATTATGGGGGAGAAACTGGCTGCATATGGGGGAGAAACTGGCTGCATTATGGGGGAGAAACTGTCTGCATTATGGGGGAGAAACTGGCTGCATATGGGGGAGAAACTGGCTGTATTATGGGGGAGAAACTGGCTGTATTATGGGGAAGAAACTGGCTGCATATAGGGGAGAAACTGGCTGTATTATGGGGGAGAAACTGGCTGCATATAGGGGAGAAACTGGCTGCATTATGGGGGAGAAACTGGCTGCATTATGGGGGAGAAACTGGCTGCATATGGGGGAGAAACTGGCTGCATTATGGGGGAGAAACTGGCTGCATTATGGGGGAGAAACTGGCTGCATTATGGGGGAGAAACTGGCTGCATATGGGGGAGAAACTGGCTGCATTATGGGGGAGAAACTGGCTGTATTATGGGGGAGAAACTGTCTGCATTATGGGGGAGAAACTGGCTGCATATGGGGGAGAAACTGGCTGTATTATGGGGGAGAAACTGGCTGTATTATGGGGAAGAAACTGGCTGCATATAGGGGAGAAACTGGCTGTATTATGGGGGAGAAACTGGCTGCATATAGGGGAGAAACTAGCTGCATTATGGGGGAGAAACTGGCTGCATTATGGGGGAGAAACTGGCTGCATATGGGGGAGAAACTGGCTGCATTATGGGGGAGAAACTGGCTGCATTATGGGGGAGAAACTGGCTGCATTATGGGGGAGAAACTGGCTGTATTATGGGGGAAAAACTGGCTGCATATGGGGGAGAAACTGGCTGCATTATGGGGGAGAAACTGGCTGCATTATGGGGGAGAAACTGGCTGTATTATGGGGGAGAAACTGGCTGCATATGGGGGAGAAACTGGCTGCATTATGGGGGAGAAACTGGCTGTATTATGGGGGAGAAACTGGCTGCATATAGGGGAGAAACTGGCTGTATTATGGTGGAGAAACTGGCTGCATTATGGGGGAGAAACTGGCTGTATTATGGGGGAGAAACTGGCTGCATATGGGGGAGAAACTGGCTGCATATAGGGGAGAAACTGGCTGCATTATGGGGAGAAACTGGCTGTATTATGGGGGAGAAACTGGCTGCATATGGGGGAGAAACTGGCTGCATTATGGGGGAGAAACTGGCTGCATTATGGGGGAGAAACTGGCTGTATTATGGGGGAGAAACTGGCTGCATATGGGGGGGAAACTGGCTGCATATGGGGGAGAAACTGGCTGCATATGGGGGGGAAACTGGCTGCATTTGGGGACAAACTAGTGGCGTTTGGGCACAGTGGCTGCGTTTAATGGGCACAGTGGCGGCAATTAATGATTTTTTTTTTCCAGTTTGTTTGCGCCCCCCCAAAAAATTTGAGCACCAGCCGCCACTGCTACATTGATAAGAAGGTAGAGATCAGTACGATTATCTGTACACAGCAGTATTGTAGGCTATAGGGCACATGCAAACAGCTGCAGAGTTCAGGGCTGGGCGACTCATTCTGGCAGCTCTCTGGTTTCTCCCCATGGTCTCGAAGGTTGGAGAATCTTCTAGAACTAGAGGGTGGAGGTTAGGAGGAGCCAATCCCCAGCAGGGAGCTGGCAGGGGGCTGAGACTACCCCATAAATAGACATGGACCATGCCAGCAGGAACTGTGAGGTGGAAGATGGAGATGCAGAGTTGAGGATGCTATCAGTGGCCCTGAGAGGTATCCCCTACTCTGGGGGGGGGTGACCTGCTTTGGGTCGGGACTCAGATGCTGGAAGAATCCTGCTAAAACACATGGGAGGCATGGGAGCAATAGAGGACAGAGTGAGTAGTTCAACACTGTTGGGGACTAACAAAGGGGGGAGACTGCCACATGCAGCCAGTCTCCCTCGAACACAGCGGTGTGCTTAAGTCTTCAATCCTTCCCTGAGAGATCTCCTGAGATTCAGCCAGGGGGGCTAGTGAAGAGTCAGTCGGGTAGACTGGTGTATAGTGGCAATCAGTATGGCTGGTTAAAAGAGGCAGCTGCAGCCAGGTGGGCTGGCAGGGCCTGAAGAGGTGGTGCTGGGATCAGTGACCACAAAGGCAGCAGAGGGGAAAATTACATGCTGTGTCACTCCACGTGTGCTACTGCTAAGGGACTGTGAGTTCCTGTCTGTAATGGGCTGCTCTGAACTGACATGGAGATTGTCAAGTTCCCCCAGGAGTGTACCAGCAGAGGCTGAGCAAAAGAGAGGCCAAGAGTGTGCAAGAAGAAAGTGTTGATTGTATATAGCTATGTATAGGAAGTTGTCCCTGAAGATTGCTGAAGTCAAGTGGGCATCTCATTACTTCCCATCCCTATCCAAGTTGTTAACTCCCTAATTAACAACAAAAACAAAGCTATGCACTGTTTTCTGACTCAGTGTACCTATGAAGATTTGGCTGTGCAGGAGTGGGGGATCCCTTTCATCTGCAGTTCCTAAGTGTGTAGGGTGACCACGTGTCCCGGATTGCCCGGGACAGTCCCGCATTTTGCAGGTCTGTCCCGGGCACATTCATTCCAGGACAATACAGTGTTCCGGAATGAAACTGACACAGCCACCCCCCCGGGCCAATCTGATGCCCTCAAAAAAGGCTGCCACATCACCACTTTACTCACTGACAGTACTTGTCCTGGCCGGGAAAGCCTGGAGGAGCACAATCCCCGCCCCCTGCTTGTGATTGGAGAAATCATAAATCCCGCCTCTTGTGTCCAATCACTGTGCTGTGATTCGTTACAGCACAAGCTGATTTTTGGGAAGAGAGGGTGTCCCTGAATGGTAGTTTGGAAATGTGGTCACCCTATACGTGTGGTGTGCTACATTTATATCCTCCCCCTGGCCCAAAATGAATAATTTACTAGGCAGAAGTGCCGTTGAAGTTGCATTCTGGACCTGTGTACGTGTCACTACCTAGTGAAGGACTCATTCAGGGCAGGGGTGAGGATGTAAACATAAGCATAAACATAAAAAAAGCTACTAGACAGTGGCAGCACAGGCAAAGAATGACCTTGGACTTCAGTTAAGATTAAACCATTTGCACTTAGGATCATTTTTCAAGTAGCATCTTTCTACCAGCAAGGTCCTGCATACATTTCAGTATTGTGTGCATAAGTCCTTGCACTCCTATGTACACATACAGACATGCCTCTAACTGAGAATGACTTATAGTTTTGTCCACTGATAGAAAACCATTGACGATCCAATGGTATTACAGAGTTCTAGGATTGGCATAAATCTGCTCTCACAGACTGACCTTGACCGAATACTCTAGAGGGATGCAGCGACTGGCCGCAATAAATTTTCCTGGCAGATAGCTATTGTTTTCAGTGTGGAGAATCTGGTGTTCAGGTGCTTTCCCCTCCCTCATCCTTAGACTAGAACATGCATGATTGCCTGTATCAAACCTATGTGCTCATACAGCAATCTTTTGTTCCTAATATTGTTTAGCTGCCGGATTGTGCATGAATGGCTGGTGACCATCTTTAAAGACTGTAGGACTGTAATTTTGCACACTGTGGGCTCATTAATTGAAAATGTGACTTTGCACAGCGCATGTTTTGTTAATGATTGCATCATGTTAGTAGAAGGGTTATCAATTTAACATTAGGCACATATTAACCACTTGACCTCCCGAAAATTTACCCCCTTCATGACCAGGTAATGTTTTGTGATACGGCACTGCGTTACTTTAACTGATAATTGCGTGGTCATGCAACAATGTACCAAAATAAAATGTATGTTTTTTTTTTCCACAAATAGAGCTTTCGTTTGGTGGTATTTGATCACCGCTGCGTTTTTTTTTTTTTTGCGCTATAAACAAAAAAAGGCAGACATTTTTTTATATATATATATATATATATATATATATATATACAGTTTACTTTCTGCTATAAAACATATCCCATAAAAAAAATTAATATAAAAATACATAATTTCTTAATAAATTTAGGCCAATGTGTATTCTGCTAAATGTTTTTGGCCAAAAAAATACCACTAAGCATATATTGAATGATTTACACGAACGTTATAAGCCTCGTACACACGACCGAGTTTCTCGTCGTAAAAAACACGTCGTTTTTTTCGACGAGATTCTTGTTAACCTTGTAGATTTTCTCGACAAGCTTTCCATGCGTACACACTGACATTTCCCAATTTCCTCGTTGTTCTCCGCGGTCACATCCAGCACGTACTACGGCACTATAAAGGGGAAGATCTTTTTTCTTGGCGCCACCCCTTGGGCTGCTTTTGCTGATCTCGTGTTACCGCGTGTGAAGTAAAAGTTTGGGAAGAGACGATTCGCACTTTTCAGTCTTCGTACTTTTCAGTTCATTTTCTGCGGTTCAGTTTGTGCTTGTGGGTTTGTATCTTGAATTTCAGGGCGTCTAGGCAGGTCGTATCTGTTTTACAGTGCGTTCTTGCCTGTTCGTTTCTGTTTTTCAGTTCGTTATTCATAGGCCTTGCTGTTCTAAAGTGCGTTCTGTTCTGTACGTTCTGATAAGATGACCGTTTCCTAGCCATGTCGCCTGGACGTTCTTGTCGTCGAGTTCGTGCTGTGCGTGCGCTTGGTGTTGGTCTGCTTGTTTTGGACCAAGACCAGTCCATGAATGGTGTGAGGAGGAGTTCATGGACCAAGAATTGGTTGCTCCAGCGGGACCAATTCTGCCATATGCCTCTGCTGCGGGAGATCGTCGAGAATAATCCTGAGGACTACAGGAATTTTCTGCGGATGTCTGACCCCGTTTTTCAGGAACTGTTGGCTTTGGTGTCCCCCTATATTACCAGGAAGGACACCGTTATGCGGGAAGCCATCAGTGCTGAGCAGAGGCTCATCGCCACGTTACGTTATCTGGCGACAGGGAGAAGTCTTCAGGACTTGAAGTTCACGACAGGCATCTCCCCCCAGGCTCTGGGCCTCATAATCCCAGACACCTGTTCTGCCATTATACAAGTCCTGCAGGAGGACTATATTAGGGTAAGTTTTCTCCATTAACATCACATTTTATGTATTACATGTATGCTAATGTATTGTATTTCTTTCATCCTTCCCTAATTACCATGATTGTAATATGCTGAGAATGTCCCCTTTGTCCTCATGCATGCTTGAAGCTTTAGATTGCCCCTTTTTTCTCCTCCATGCATATTTCCCTTCACTAACCTTTCCAGCAGGGGCGCCTGTTGCTCCAAATGTTTGGGGGTTCAACCCCCAATTTAGGACCTAAACTTTCTCCTTTTTTGCTCTGGTGCCTATTAAACGCCCCCATTTGTTCCCTCCAATGCAGCCATTTTGTTCCCTCTAATGCAGCCATTTTGTCCCCTCCAATGCAGCCATTTTGTTCCCTCTAATGCAGCCATTTTGTCCCCTCCAATGCAGCCATTTTGTTCCCTCTAATGCAGCCATTTTGTCCCCTCCAATGCAGCCAGTTCCCCCCCCAGCCCTGCACTTACCTTCTTGTGGTCAGCGCCATCCTTCTTCTGTCCTTGATGTCTTCTCCTTCCCTTGATGTTGCATCAGCCAATCATGTTACCATTAAACAGACTTGGTGAACATGATTGGCAGAGCAGCCTGTCAGTGTTTACCCAAGGAATGCCCCCCCCCCTGCGTCCCCTATTTAACTTTTCTGAAGCCAATTACATCCCTCAGGCTGTAATGTGCAAGACAATTTTCCTTCCTGTTTCTGATATGCAATTTTAAGCCCATAAATGCTGCAGTTCTTCATATGTCGGTAGCTTAACAGGGGGCCATCCACCTGAATAGTGGGCGGCATAGACAATACATAGGTTAATGCAAGGCATGAACCTATGTATTGTTCTGAGTGATGGGCACAGGAGAGAGGGGGCAGTGCTCCAGCACCCACTCTGGACGCACTGCCACTGCAATGCTATCCTGTGTCCAAACACATCTACCCCCCCCCTCCCCATTATAATTTATTAATGGACCATCATAGGGGGTGATGAATATGATACATGAGCCTTCCATTATACTTATTTAAAACACCTTAATAAACGTAAACTTTGCTTGATGTTGGCCTCTAATGTATTTTCTTAGAATATACTTGTAATGTTTGATTTGTGTATTCTAATATTTTTTCATCTTGTTTGACTCCACAGCTTCCTTCCACGCCACAGGAATGGCAGACTGTGGCATCGGAGTTTGCCACGCGGTGGGACTTCCCCAACTGCGGTGGTGCTATAGACGGGAAGCACGTCCGCATCGTGCCGCCACCCCGTTCTGGGTCCTACTACTTCAATTACAAGGGGTTTCATAGCATTGTGCTGATGGCGGTGGTGTCAGCACGGTATGAATTCCTCTATGTTGATGTAGGGAAGAATGGCCGGATGTCCGATGGGGGATCCTTCATCCAGACGGAGTTTGCCCTCCGTCTCCAGAGTGACGACCTTACATTGCCACCGAGTGCAGGGAATATTGAAGGACTCCCTTTTGTTTTTTTGGCTGATGAAGCCTTCGGGCTTGGACCACATCTTATGAGGCCATTTCCTCAGAGGACCCTGACCCCAGAGAAGAGGGTGTTCAATTACCGGCTGGCCAGGGGCCGAAGAGTCGTTGAAAATGCCTTTGGCATAATGGGCAGCCGGTTACGCCTTTTTAGGACTTCAATACACTTGGCGGACTACAAAATAAACTATGTAGTATTATGCTGTTGTGTGCTACACAATTTTCTCTGCCGCAAATCCAATTCCTATATGGCCTCAGTTTTGCCTGAGGCTGGACTTTCCCCTGATAATCCCCTGCCCGGGCCTCGAATCTGCCCGTGCTGGCTTGCCCCCCCAAAATGCCCGTAAGGTTTGTGACAAATACATGGACTATTTCACGGGTAGGGGGGCAATTCCTATGCCAGGCTATGTCTAAAGATTCCTGTCTAACGATCAAAATAAAAATCTTGTTTAAACTTCTAACTTTTGTTGGTTTCCTGTCTCCTAGTTTGTCTTAGTGCATTTGTAGTGCCAAGTGTATTTTCCTTTAGTAAATACCAACCATTTCACTATGTAACCTTTAAAAGTTTACCAAATAAGGTTAGAGCGTATTAGAAAAAGAAGCTACACGTTGTTTGTGTTCAAATATTTTACTATGTGCAAATTCACACACCTTTTTTTTTTTATTTTACATTTTTTGTTTGCCTGGCCACAAACCGGCAATTGTTTTCTTAGGAAAATACAAAAACAACAGTTGCATTCCAAAAATTACAAAATTGGATACCTCGAAGCAATCTGAGACATTCACTTACACAAACTATATGTCTCTATGTGCCCGTCCTAATATGGGGTCCTGCCACCCCTTGCCCAGCCAAAAATTGAATATGCACACAATTGGGATTATTTTCCTATAGGGATTTTAGACTCCTGATCCCTATTGTCAACATGTGCTATCTGCCATCAGGGGTGATCAATGGACGTGTTTTGGGGGTGCAACCCCTTCCTCAGTTCACCTACTTTAGATACGAGGAAGGGGTTGCACCCCCAAAAGACGTACATGGATATCCCCTGATGGCAGATAGCACATGTTGACACACTGTGTGCAGATTCAATTTTTGGCTGGTTTGATTGTCAAAAAGTTTTTTAAAAGTTGAAGAACAAACATGAAAAAAAAGGGGGTTGGGATGCCTTATTGAATTCTCCCCAAAACATCGAGAATGTCTTTAAATGTTTGATCCATCACATAAATTCTTTCTTTAATTTTGTCCAGTTCCGTGCTACATTCCATCACTTGCTGGATGAGGCGGAGGGCACTGTCAGCAGAGAAACCTGTACTATCCTTCACCCCAACATTCACATCCCCTAAAAACAAAATACAAAAGGTATTATAACTCTGCAGGCCTACCTCTCTTACCTGAAGCTGGGGTGACAGATACTGACCTGTTGTGATGACCAGTTCCACAACGTCATCCACCTCTCCTTCCTGCACTTCTCCTTCCTCCACCTCAACTTCCTCCACATCTTTAGGTTGTTGGTCTTTTGGAGTTTGGGGTTGTTGTGAAGCTGTGGGGTTCCTGTGCTCCCTGGAGTGTCCTCCTCCCAGTCTTCTCTCCCCTATGAGAATCAAACAAAAGGTAGAGTTATCACACAGAAATTCTCTATGTAAAAAAAAAACAGGCAAAATTGCTTGGAAGTGGGGTACAAGTGTGTGTTTGGCCGGAAGTTAAAGATGAATGCATTATTTCTGACCAAGAATATGTTTAGTATTCACCTTTGTCTGTCATTTTTTAGACATGTAGGCAACACAAAAATTCTCTGAAGCACCTGTGTGGGACACCCAAAAAAGGCGGGTCTGGTGGCCCACACTATAGTGCTCCAAAGTACAGATGTGGAAGCAGCTGCTGAGTGTCCTCTCCTTTACACAGTTTACAGTTTGCATTTCATTCTCTTTACAAACACATCATCTAGCCTAAAACTTTGTGCTTTGTGCCCCAAATTTCCCCAAAAATGGCAGATGTCTAATTACTTTTGTGGCTGTAAAATAAGCCAAAACAGTGGATAGTGGCCGAACGAAGTGTCTGTAACGTAACGAACGATTACTGTGCCCAACCAAGTTCAAAATATTACATTTTGGAAGGGAGTCCAATAAGAAAAAAAAACAAAACCAGCAACATGTCAGTTTAGAAAAGGATTACTAGCAGAAAAGTGTACATTTTACTTACTTTTTCCTAGCATTCTCTTAATGCTCCTTAACTGCTCTGGCTCCCTCAGTTTGAGGTCTGACCACCTCTTTCTGAGCTGCTCATTTGAGCGTTTCACCCCGAAATTCGTCTTCAGACTCTTCACGACTTTAGTGAGGATTTTGGCCTTCCTTCTATTTGGTTTGCTATACGGCCCATGCTTTGCGTCATAATCAGACTTGAGCAAGATGTCCACCATCTCCGCCATCTCCGCAAAAGACATATTCGATGCCTTGAATCTCCTCCTTGATCGTGACGTTTCCTCGGTCTCCGGGCTTGTCTCCTCCTCGTTAGTTGCGGAATTATCAGACACCTGCTGTAACTCCGCCATATCTGTCTGCGCGCCGAAAGAGAAGAGGCGGGGAAAAGATGTTAGTTAGAACGTCATGGGCGGGCGACGTGTGCGGAGCGACGTGTTCGTATTTTGACGCATGCGTGGTGTGTATATAGCAAACACACATGTGACTATAGTACGTTCGGTGTGCGGAGAGAGGAGTTCAAGTGACGGACGTGCGAATGAAGGTATGTGATTTTGAGACTGTGCCAAATTGTTGGCCTATACTGTTTGGAGAATGTTGTAGGATATATATGGTGACTACGATGTTAAGGAGGTTAGACTGTTTGCCTCACATTAGTTATATATTATTTATTTAACTTGCAGATACAATATGAATGTCTTTATTAGCGACAAAGAGTTCCTGGCGGAATTTATTGACCGGGTAAGGGAGCTGCCGACTCTGTGGGAGACGAAAAACCCCATCCACAAAAAAAGAGGGGTGAGAAAAGCAGCGCTGGAGAAGCTGCTCCCATTTGTGCAGACCAAGGTGCCAACAGCCACAGCAAAACAAGTGGACACTAAAATTGGGAGCTTGAGAGGCACCTACAGGACTGAACGCTCTAAGGTCCTGGCTTCTCAGAGGTCAGGAGCAGCAGCAGGTGATGTGTATGTCCCGATTTTGTGGTACTACAGCAGGATGTCCTTCCTGGATGACCACATTGAGGCAAGGCCATCACTCTCCACACTTCCCCCCAGACTTCCCTGCAGCCAACCTGAGCCTTCTCTGGAGCAAGAGGAGGCAGCCATCCTGGATGATCCTGATTTGGCCATCTGGAGCCAGGTATAGTATTAAATGAAAATGTATTGGGATAAAATTTATGTTTGCCAAATATGTCAAGATGAGAAACATACAATATTTTGGCTTCCACAAGTGAAATCAAGATCTCGAGAAATTAGTCTGCACTTAATTGGGTGCTAAATAGTCAATCTGATGTAGGTGTAAATTAGAAAAAATGATTTCTGGATTTACATTCTAATTGCTTCAATCATGTTTATAAAGTTTGATGCAAAGATTAAACCAACATATTAAACTACATCCCTTTTTCATACACAGGATGAAATCAGCCAGGAGGAGGGTCTGGAAACTGTCAGGCAGGAGGAGGAAGGGCCCAGTGGCAGCCAGGAGGTGGCAGGGCCCAGTGGCAGCCAGGAGGTGGCAGGGCCCAGTGGCAGCCAGGAGGTGGCAGGGCCCAGTGGCAGCCAGGAGGTGGCAGGGCAAAGGAGAAGCACCAGATCCCAGGTGCCTCCCATCCGGCTTCCCAAAAGAGGCAGGAGGGACAGGACCACCAGTGAGGCAGCAATGGCCCTTATTAAAGAGGCCCATGCCACCCTCAAAGAGCCCACATCCCCTGAAGAGGCCATTGCCGGCCTAGTGGAGGCAAAGTTCAAGGTGATGAGCATGGAGCAACGCCTCCTATGCGAGCCCCTGCTCATCACCTTGCTCAACAAGGGGGTGATGAAAAAAATTACCCCCAATACCGCCATTTGTGAGGTGGCACAACTGTCCCAACCTCAACCTCCTCCTCCACCTCCACATTCTTCTTCTGCCCCACCCCCTTCTCCTCCACCTCCACCTTGTTCTTCTGCCCCACCCCCTTCTCCTCCACCTCCACATTCTTCTTCTGCCCCACCCCCTTCTCCTCCACCTCCACCTTGTTCTTCCGCCCCACCCCCTTCTCCTCCACCTCCACCTTGTTCTTCTGCGCCACCCCCTTCTCCTCCACCTCCTCCTCCTGACAGGAGTACCCCTCCAGTGGCCCAGCCTCCAGCCAAACGAAGAAGGAAGACTGCAGGGAAGGCTTCAGGAAAGGTTGCAGGGAAGGTTGCCAGGAAGACGAGGAAGTGATGGCCTTGCTTCATTGTGGTCGGACAGAAGGCAGCCTGTTGTAGTACCACACACTTGGGACATATATCTCACCTGCTGCTGTTCCTGACTTCTGGGAGGCCAGGATCAGATTGTGCTCAGAAATGTTGGCCTTCTCAAGCTCCCAATTTTAGTGTCCACACAGGGTTGCTGTGTGCTCTGGGGTCCCTGGGATGCACAAATGGCAGCAGCTTCTCCAGCGCTGCCTTCTCTTTATTTTAGTTCAAACATGAATAAATGTTATTTTTCTTTAAGTTCATACTTGACTATGTGTATTTGTAAAAATGTAAAATCTAGCTTTGGAGTAAGCAGATACATTTGACTGACAAAAAAAGGGACAGATAACAACCCCCCAAAAAAATAACTAAATCGTGTTTCCCAAAAAAGGGTGTAAAATTTAAATAATATATATTAAAAGATTCAATGGGAGATCACTACCAAAACATTGCAAAATTACAATTAACATCAGTTTGAAAAATATCAAATTTTTTAATATTCCTAAAAACTTGCACGATATAATACACATAAATCTTCTTAAGAGCAGCATGAAAAAGGTTAAAAAAAGATAGTCCTAACTCTGTGTGAATATCAGCAGCAAAAGAAGTTCATTCGTTTGGATTAATGTAACATTCTAACGAAGATTTCAATGCACAACATTTAAAACAATGCAAAAATTTGGAGCGTGGCGAATGTGCTATCTCCATTACGAAGGCTTGTTTTACCAGAAGATGCGCTTCCGTCTCATAGTTGCTTCTGAGCATGCGCGCTTTTGGAAGAGTCGTAAAAGCATACACACAAACCATATTCTCGTCACAAAACAGGCCGATGAGAAACACGACGAGGAAATCTGGAATCCTGACGAGAAAATAGAGAGCAGGTTCTCTATTTTCTCGTCGAGATTCACGGCAATTTTCTCGTCGTAAAACCATACACACGAACGGTTTTCTTGACAAAAAAGCTCACACGGCACTTTTCTTGCCGGTTTTGGACGAGAAACTCGGTCGTGTGTACGAGGCTATAGTGTCTACAAACTATAGTATGTATTTATGAAGTCTTTGTATATATTTTTTTATACTAGTAATGGTGGCAATCAGCGATCTATAGCGCCACTGAGATATTGCAGCGGGCAATCGGACACTGACTGACACTTTTGACGCTTTGCGGGAACTAATGACCCTGGCTGTGAAGGAGTTAAACATCTATGGTGATCAAAGGTTTAACTGTGTGCCTAGCCAGTTTTTTTATGTACTGTATGTGCTGTGTAGTGGGGTCTTCAAATCTAGGGGAATGTTTGAGTGGTAGTTGTACTCAAACACCTTATTTGATAGGGATTTGCTAAACCATTTTATACCGCAGGTGGGATACTGGTGTATAGTTCCCTGTGGCCTGTGGATGGCGCTGCCATCAGGGGCTAGGGTTGAACCGCTGGTATAGTGCTGTGCCTTGGATGTCCCCTCTCGGCGGTGGTATGGTGGGCGTGGTCGGCATGCTGTGCATGCCGGGAGAGGATATAAAAGGGGCAGACGCTGCCTGTGGGAGGTGAATTCCCGGGGGTCCTACCCCGGCGAGTGTGTTGTTCTGTTCGTCGGCCATCCCGGGCACCTTCAGCCCGAGGGTGAGGTTCCAGGTTCGAGAGTACCGGGTCTTCCTGGCCCGGTACACTGGCGGATCAGTCCCAGGCACCTTTAGCCCTGGGGCTGCAACTGAAGGCCTTGGGTCCAGCACCTTTGGCTGGGGCCCACGGAGGGAAGAGGAGTCCAAGGGTGCTGCCTTGCGAGAAGACCCGTATCTGGAAGAGGAGGCTGGGGGAGGACCGTTCCTGAGGGACTGGTGAGAGATCACAGTGAAGGAAGGGGCCCGGTAACTCTCTGGAGGGATGTCATCTCCCTGAAAGAGGCCTAGTACCACAAGCAAAGTTCACCAGGTCTGTGGCCGAGACCCAAAGTTTACCAGGTCTGTGGCAGAGACCCAAAGTTCACCAGGTCTGTGGCAGAGAAACAAAGTTCACCAGGTCTGTGGCAGAGACCCAAATTCACCCGTAACAGTTCGAGCAGAGACTGTGTGTAATCTAATTCGAACATCACTCCGGCTGCTAGGATCCACTCTAATGGGAGACTACTCGGGTGAGCTGAGCCTACTTGAAGAGACAGGTAGTGAATCGTATATTCGTTTGTGCCTGGACCTACTCCAACACCTTTTGCTGTCCTGTTCTCCATCCACCCTTTTCTATCTAGTGACTGTGCATATGAGAAAATAAACTCTACGTTGGAGTTGCAACTGGTGTGGACCTTGGAGTTATTGGGGGAAATAGAGACTTTATTGCAGTGGAGACGAGAACCATTCTCTGGAGAACCTAGCCATGGAGACCCAGTTACATTTACACCGCTCAACCTCTTCACACAGGAGGGTACGTGCATGTGGCACGGTGTGCTCCTTTTCCTACAAGTAAGCCAAAGGTAGGGAAAAGGGGTCCGTGTGCTGCAGCTGCTTTTACTAGGGGACATAAATCCCATCCCTTCCCCCCTGTCAGAACGGGGATCTGCCTTGTTTATATCGGCATATCTCCATTCTGTGTGTTTTACTGATGATCGGCAGGTGCCAGAGGACATCCAGTGCCCGGCACCCACATATCGGCTTCTACTGCCCTGTAGGCAGAAGTGCAGAATCATATATATATGTATACAGGGGGTCCCCGAGTTACGAACACCCGAGTTACGAACGACTCCTACTTAGGAACGGCCTCAAATGCCGGCAACTTGTGCTCTACGATAACTTTCGAGGAGCTCCAACACATTCTACACTGCCGTACTACGCCCCAGATAACATAACAAGCGCCCGGAACATCCCACATCCATGCACAGGCGGCAGTTACACTTACGAACACTTACAAATGCAGTGTTCCGACCGGAAGTTACACTTACAAATGCAGTGTTGCGACTTACGAACAACTTCGACTTACGAACAAACCTACAGTCCCTATTGTGTTCGTAACTCGGGGACCCCCTGTATACACACACACACGTGATAGTGCACAGGAGGGCCGCCCTCTAGCAGTAAATTTGCTATAGGGCAGTTTGGAAGTGGTTAATCTAAGCCAGGTTCTCCAAACTTTCTAAACTAAGGGCCAGTTTCCTGTCCTTCAGACTTTAGGGGGGCCAGATTGTGGCCATTAGAAGTAGAAAAGGTCCCGACGTCACTGGGAAAAAAATGCCCCATCTTTGGTGTTAGTGGGAGGAACTGTGCCCTATCATTGATGTTATTGGGGGAAATTCTTCCATCATTCGAGTTATTGGGCCCCGTGGTTAGTGTCATTCGGAGAAATTGTGCCCCATCATTGGTGTCATTAGGCCTCATTAATGGTGTCTTTGGGAGAAAACGTGCCCCATTGTTGCTATCAGTGGACAAAATGGTGCCTGCATCTTTCCCTTGGGCCACAGTTTGGATACCACTGATCTAAGCAATGGGGATAGCATGCTGCAATAATACACTATACCTTCCCACAAAAGGCTCATGGTACCTTTTAAGTCATTTTGGTTATTTTAGATATTGTTTTTTGCCAAGAAAATCTACAGAAGCTCCATTCTGACATTGGCTAAAGGTTGGCTATAGAAAGACACATGACTCATTAAATTAAATACCTGCTCATCCTTGGCCGAGCCGGCCAAGTTGTCTTCTCTACTTTTCCAAAAACAGAAGTAACACACATCTATTAAAACTCCTCTCTCTTCTACAAACAGTACAAGGAAAAATAATTTGTGCCGTATATACTCGAGTATAAACCAAGTTTTTCACCCCTTTTTTTTTGTGCTGAAAATGCCCCCTTTGGCTTATACTCGAGTCTGTGTCCATCTTCAAATTTGTGCGCCTGATCCTGGCCAGCCATAGGTCCACTGAACCCCAACCTTGGCACACATATAGCCCAACTCTTCCTCTATAAGTGTGCAAAGTTTGTTGTCCGGGGGACCTAGGATCGGGGAGCACTGATTTTTCAAAGCTGGGCACCCCTTCTATAGACTCCCATGTTAAACGGTAATTTCTCCGGTGAATTTGGGGACCTGATACTGGCCAAACTTGGCACACATGTAGCTCCCCTCTTCATCTACAAGTGTGCAAAGTTTGTTGTCCAGGGGGCCTACGACCGGGGAGAACCAATTTTTCAAAGATGGGCACCCCTTCCATAGACTCTCATGTTAAACGTCAGTCTAATAACACAGCGCCGGAGATCAGGTAGGGAGATTGGGCACAGTGAGGCATGGACACAGTGAGGCATGGGCACAGTGACAGTGAGGCGTGGGCACAGTGAGGCATGGGCACAGTGAGGCATGGACACAGTAAGGCACAGTGAAGCATGGGCACAGTGGGGCACAGTGAGGCACAGTGAGGCATGGGCACAGTGAAGCATGGACACAGTGAGCCACAGTGAGGCATGCAGACGAACACCCTAGGCTTATACTCAAGTCAATACGTTTTCCCATTTTTTTTGTGGTAAAATTAGGTGCCTCGGCTTATATTCGGGTTGGCTTATACTCGCGTATATACGGTACTAGTCACTTTGCTTGCTATTATCAATCTGCATAGGGGCATATAAAGACTAGGGATGAGCTCGGTGTTCGAGTCGAACATACGTTCGTCTCGAACATCGGCTGTTCGACCGTTCGGCGAACATCGAACGATTTGGGCCGTTCGCGCCAAATTCGAGTGAGGCGAACGGCCCACAATACACTGCGCCATCGCAGTGCAATCCCGGCGTTGTGATTGGCCAAGCATGCACTGTGACCCCGCATGCTTGGCCAATCACAGCGCCGGCAGCTAGGAGAGCCATAATTGGCCACAGGCAGGTTGCCTGTGGCCAATTATAGCTCAAGGGGTTTAGCACACGCCCCACACTATAAAAGGCCGCCAGCGCGGCGGCCTTGTGTAGTGTGTTCCGGCGCAGGGAAAGAGAAGGATAGGCAGGGACAGTGTTGATATTCTTTGTGCTATTCTTGTGTGCAGGGAGAGAGAAGGATAGGCAGGGAGAGTGTCAGTGTCATATTATTTGCTAAACCTTGTGTGCAGGGAGAGAGAAGGATAGGCAGGGGACAGTGTCAGTGTCATATTATTTGCTAAACCTTGTGTGCAGGGAGAGAGAAGGATAGGCAGGGGACAGTGTCAGTGTCATATTCTTTGCTAAACCTTGTGTGCAGGGAGAGAGAAGGATAGGCAGGGAGAGTGTCAGTGTCATATTCTTTGCTAAACCTTGTGTGCAGGGAGAGAGAAGGATAGGCAGAGGACAGTGTCAGTGTCATATTCTTTGCTAAACCTTGTGTGCAGGGAGAGAGAAGGATAGGCAGGGAGAGTGTCAGTGTCATATTCTTTGATAAACCTTGTGTGCAGGGAGAGAGAAGGATAGGCAGGGGACAGTGTCAGTGTCATATTCTTTACTAAACCTTGTGTGCAGGGAGAGAGAAGGATAGGCAGGGAGAGTGTCAGTGTCATATACTTTGATAAACCTTGTGTGCAGGGAGAGAGAAGGATAGGCAGGGGACAGTGTCAGTGTCATTGTTGCTAAGCCTCCTGCACAGTATACACCTGAAGCTAGCCCTTATTGCTGTGTTTTCCTGGTGTGTTACACTAACAGGCATTTGCAGCACTTACAGCGGGCGGAGTGTGCCTCCTGCACATTATACACCTGAAGTTAGCCCGTATTGCTGTGTTTTCCTGGTGTGTTACACCAACAGGCATTTGCAGCACTTACAGCGGGCGGAGTGTGCCTCCTGCACATTATACACCTGAAGTTAGCCCGTATTGCTGTGTTTTCCTGGTGTGTTACACCAACAGGCATTTGCAGCACTTACAGCGGGCGGAGTGTGCCTCCTGCACATTATACACCTGAAGTTATCCCGTATTGCTGTGTTTTCCTGGTGTGTTACACCAACAGGCATTTGCAGCACTTACAGCGGGCGGAGTGTGCCTCTTGCACATTATACACCTGAAGTTAGCCCGTATTGCTGTGTTTTCCTGGTGTGTTACACCAACAGGCATTCGCAGCACTTACAGCGGGCGGAGTGTGCCTCCTGCACATTATACACCTGAAGTTAGCCCGTATTGCTGTGTTTTCCTGGTATGTTACACCAACAGGCATTTGCAGCACTTACAGCAGGCGTAATGTGATTCCTGCAAAATATACTCCTGAAGCTAGGCCTTATTGCTGGTTTTCCCATCTCCCTGCAGGCCATTAGAATGTCGGGAAGGCAAACAAGGAGAGGCAGACAGTCAGGAGCCAATAAAAGAGGGCAAGCAGGCTCTGTGTCTAGAGACAACAGTGCTGGTCCTGGACGCGGTGCATCGCCATCATTACGTGGCCATGGGACACGCTTGTCCTTCTTTTTGGCAGCTGGACGTGTTGAGCCGCATCATGCCGAAGACTTGGTAGAGTGGATGACCAAGTCCTCCTCATCCTCCTCATCCTCTCTCACCCAGGCTCAGGGTACTGGCAAAGCAGCTGCCAAAGCGTCCTCTTTCCTGGTATCAATGTCATCATCAGTCACTCCTTCCCTAGACCAACCATGTCCTCCTAAAGAGTCCCCCGAACTGTTTGAGCACAGTGTTGGGTACATGCTCCAGGAGGATGCCCAGCGTTTCGAAGGGTCTGATGATGATACCCAGCTAGAGGAAGGCAGTAGCGTTAGAGCAGAGAGAAGGGGATGCTCAAGAAGGACACCAATCTGGCAGTCATGTTCCAGCAGCTGCAGCATGCTGCCAGATTGGCTCCAGTGATGAGGAGGGAGGGGATGATGAGGTCACTGACTCCACGTGGGTGCCTAATAGGAGAGAGGAGGAGAAGGAGGAGGATGAGGAGGAGGCACATCTCCAACGAGGCAGGATGCCCTCAGGGGGCCAGCGTAAGGGCAGCACACCGACGGAATCACACCGCAGAGCTCCGCCTGTGCAGGGCGCTGCCTCTGCCAGTTATTCAAAAAGTTCTTTGGTGTGGGCTTTTTTTGAGGCGAGTGCATCAGATCACACAGCTGCTGTTTGCAACATATGTCTCAAGCGTATATCGCGTGGCCAAAACATCACCCGCTTGGGCACCACATGCTTGACCAGACATATGTTGACCTGCCATGCAGCTCATTGGCAAGCCTACCTTAAAGACCCACACCAAAGAACAAAGCGGACCTCTCCTTGCACCGCATCAGCTGGGATCTCCAACCCCACCATACCTTCAGTCCTCTCTGAAACCTGCACTGAGAGGAATGAAGGTGTAGAATTAGGTGTGTCACAGCCAAGTACTTGCGGGCACTCTGCTAGCAGTACACCGACGTCAGATTCTAGCAGGCAAATTTCCCTGCCCCAGCTGCTGGACCGTCGAAAGAAGTTCACTCCCAGCCATCCACATGCCCAGCGGTTGAATGCTAGCTTGGCTAAATTGCTAGCGCTTCAACTGCTGCCTTTTCAGTTGGTAGACTCGGCCCCCTTCCGTGAGTTTGTGCAATGTGCGGTTCCTCAGTGGCAGGTTCCCAAACGCCACTTTTTCTCACGGAAGGCGATTCCGGCTCTCTACCGGCATGTGGAAGGCAATGTCTTGGCCTCGCTGGACAGGGCGGTCAGAGGTAAGGTGCATATTACCGCTGACTCATGGTCCAGCAGGCATGGACAGGGACGTTACCTTTCTTTCACGGCCCATTGGGTCACTCTTTTGGCAGCTGGGAAGGATGCAGGACAAGGTGCAGTAGTGTTGGAGGTTGTTCCGCCGCCACGCCTCCAAAATGCTACTACTGGTTGTGACACACCTCTCTCCTCCACCCCCTCCTCTTCTTCTTCCTCCATGGCCTCTTCCTGTGCTTTGTCCTCGGAACCAGCGGTGCTCCGTAGGCGTTCAAGGGGCTACACAAGTACGCAGGCAAAAAGATGCCATGCCGTGCTTGCGCTGGTGTGTTTGGGGGACAGGAGCCACACTGGGGCAGAGGTTCTGTCTGCTCTGCAGGGGCAGGCCGAGAGGTGGTTGACGCCACGCCAGCTTAAGCCAGGAATGGTGGTTTGCCACAATGGCACCAACCTCCTCTCCGCCCTCCGACAGGGACAACTGACCCATGTGCCCTGTGTGGCTCATGTCCTTAACCTGGTGGTGTTATTAAAAAAATTTATGCAATGCTTTGCAGCAGGGCTCATTCCTGCATTACAACTAGAGTATCTGGGAGAGGTTGCAGTGTCGTGGCACCAGCACCAGTGCCTAAGGCCCAATTTTTCAGCCCCTGTTTAACAGGGGCCTGTAAATACAATTTTTGATGCAATACTTTGCAACGGGGCTCATTGCTGTGCTCCAAGTACAGTATCTGTGAGGGGTTGCAGTGTTGTGGCACCAGTGCCTAAGGCCCAATTTTTCTGCCCCTGTTTAACAGGGGCATGTAATTACAATTCTTGATCTAATAATTCACAGCAGGGCCCATTCCTGCGCCCACCAAGAGTAACTGTGAGGCCTTACAGTGTTGTGTCAACACCACCACCACCAAAGGCCCAATTTTTCAGCCCCTGTTAAACAGGGGCATGAAATTACAATTCTTGATCTAATAATTCACAGCAGGGCCCATTCATGTGCCCACCAAGAGTAACTGTGAGGGCTCACAGTGTTGTGGCAACACCAACATGTAAGGGGCAAATTTCAGCAGAGTATATACGGCAGGCCCCTACTTTCAAACATCCAACTTACAAACGACTCCTCCTTGCAAACGGAAGGATACAACAGGAAGTGAGAGGAAATCTACCCCTAGGAAGGCAAATTCTCTCCTGTAAGAGTTAATATGGGAAAAAAGTGTCTCCTCTCCACTGATGCTTTATCACCAATTCTTGTTTCAATAAAAACCCCAAATTTTCAAAAAACATTTGTCATTAGGACGGAAAGTGAGGTGAACTGTTCTGAACAGGTGCACACTGCACAGACAGCAAAACAAATGTTACAGGGGTGATAACCCTTCCCTATGTTTTCCAAAAAGCCTAAAAATAGTTTTTTTGGCTGGAGCTACACTTAAACAATGTACCTGTTCAAAATTACAAACAGATTCTACATAAGAACAAACCTACAGTCCCTGTCTTGTATGCACCCCCTGTATACGGCTGTTCAGAGTATATAGGGCCTTTTTTATTTTGTATGCGGGGTTCCCCTTAATATCCATACAAGACCCAAAGGGGCTGGTAATGGGCTGGGGGGGGGGGGTGTGATGGGGTAGCTATGCCATTTTTCTTAAAGATTTTCATCCATATTACCGGGACCAGACATTACATTAAAGCCGCAAGCAGTTTTAAATGGCTTTTTTTCCTTTAGAAATGTTATTTTGTGCAGGGACAGTTCTAAACACGGGAAACACGTGGCACTTCACAGGCATACTTTAGACACCCCCCAGGTACGATATTTAAAGGAATATTTGACTTTTTTTTTTCACTTTATGCATCATTAAAATGACTGCTCCCGAAAAACAGCCGTTTTTAAAACTTCTTTTTGCATTGATACATGTCCCCTGGTGCAGAACCCGGGTTCCCAAACCCTTTTTAGGACAATAACATGCATAATAGTCATTATAATTAGCACTTTAGATTTTGAACGTTCGCATCCATTGTATTAAATAGGGTTCTAACGTTCGTGCGAACTTTCGGTCCGTTCGCGGGTTCTGGTGCGAACCGAACCCGAGGGTGTTCGGCTCATCACTAATAAAGACTTATTACATGAGGATAGTTTGAGTTGAGTTTACTGTTCCATAGGTACAAATACATGCTGGATGTAGAAGATCAAATCAGGAAAATAATGGCAAATTGTGATTACCTTTATAATATATAGTTCCATCATAATTCTGTAGTGCTGTACATAAAGTTATACAGAAAAACATATGTACAAAAATAGATATAGAAAACGTAAGAATGTAAGGGTCCTGCTCATTATAATTTACAACCTGCTAGGTAACCTGGGATGATGCAAAGGAATGTAAAGCTGGGGCAGGAAGGAAAGCCACGTATTGATCAACATATTAAAATATTGGAAAGGTTACACAAACCCAGTAAATTGGAAAGCACCTACCATGCAACCACAGTATATTAAAACAAAGGTATTGAAGTGATTGCCGTTGTTGTGGGTCCTGTTGCACTTACTGACCAAAAGGTATAAAAGAATGTTATTCTGCACATTAAAAAGTGAGTTTTATCTAATTCATGAGCTCTTTTTGCACTTATCATGTTTTCATTTGTTTCTGTTGTAGTCTATGGATTATGTGTGAAGAGTAGATTCCCAGTTATTGCTGGACTTTTTCACATTCGAGTGCCTATGATGTACCAAAATAAAATAACATTTATTTATGCAGTATATTGTTAAAAACTTGTTTCTACGTATTCTACTTTGTGTATTATTTGTTGGAAAAAGGTAATAATTTTTATGAACTTCCGTCACCAATGCCCTGTGCAGTCACATAAATAAAATCTATGTAACACTATTGACAAATATATCACAGTGTGGTTTAACAATTTGTCAAATGGGCAACAACCCGTTGTACACTTCCAGCCTGGATCCTCTCAAGTCATTAATCATAGGTGAAGTGTTCATTCCAGATGTTTAGAATTATGATTAGATGGCTGTAGAAAGAGGCATTCAAGGCTTTAAAAGTATTGACAGTTCTTCTCTCTGCTGTTTGTTAAATGGAAATTATACCCAGAAATCCTTCAGGCTTAATTACCTTTAAATCCTGCTTATTTTCTGCTCCCATTGCCATTCTTTTTGATGTGTAGATTGGTCTACAGATCTAAAAACCACAGCAGAGCAAATGTACGTATCTGAATTACAGAAAATAAAATTGAGGTGAATTCGCTATCTTAATTTAGGATCAGCTGCTAATTCTTAGGGCTCATGCACACAGGCGCATATGATCATATACTGTAAAAACAGACATATTTCTGTGCCTGGGAGACACAGATGTTGCGTATACAGCCATCTGTACAAATCAATGACTGGATATAGCTGCACACTGGTAAATGCAGATCCTAGTGTATATATGCATACAGGTATGGATGTACATTATGCATGACACTCTGTGTGTGGGGGGACAGTGGTGGGTGGTGACCAAAGCCCCCCCTATTTTGAAGCCTATTAGAGCCTCTGGCTCTAATCAGGTGCTTAAAAAAAAACTGACCGCTGTAATTCATGCGCCCGGTGCCCTGAAAGGAGTCGGATACATGAATAGGGGGTGGCCACGGCGGCCGTGGATAGATTCATGCTATGCATAAATCTATGCATTGCATATAGGGGATGTCCTGAAGAGAGGGGGCGGCGCCTGGGCTGCCCCTAATGGATGGGCTGCCGCTGGTGGGGGTGTATATCTATATGTGTATGCATGGGGCAGCACAGTGGCTAAGTGGTTAGCACCCCTGCCTAGCAGCTCTAGGGTCGTTGGTTCAGATCCCAACCATGGCACTACCTGCCTGGAGTTTGCATTTTCTCCCTGTGCCTGCGTGGGTTTCCTCATTCCTCCCACACTCCAAAGACATGCTGGTAGGTTAATTGGATTAGATTGGAATCTATATTGGCCCTAGTCTGTGTATGTATGAATGTGATGTAGGGGCCTTAGATTGTAAGCTCTTTGAGGGAAGGGACTGGTGTGAATGTACTGTATATGTAAAGTGCTGTGTAAATTAACAGCACTATATAAGTGCCTGTAATAAATTTAAAAAATGTATATGCTTGGAACTGCATTTATCAGCATATAATTGTACCCTGCCATTGATGTGAGCAGGTGGATGTGTGCAATATCTGTAACTCCTGGGCACAGAAATATGTCGGGTGTTTACAGTGTACTGTCCTAATAAACCCTAAGAGCCCATTCACACAGGGGCAACACGACTTCCAGCGCGATTTTATGAGGCAACTCAGACACGACCTGAGTATGAATCACAGCGCGACCTGGAGCTATTTACAAGGCAACTCCAAGTTGCCTGCAGGACAAGAGACATTCCAGTGGCCAATCAAACAAGAATCAGCTCTGTGGGAGGGAGGGGGGAGAGAGAGTTTTGCTTGATAAATGTATGTTTTCTTCCTGGAGAGTCGCTCCTATTAAGACAGGGAGAGGCGACTCCCATTGAAATGAATGGTTACAGGTCGCCTAGGAGTCGGATTGAAGTAGTACAGGGACCTTTTTTGAAGTCGGAGCGACTGCAGTAGTGTGCATAAGGACGGCTCCATTAACTTACATTGATTTCTTCAGCCAGCGCGACCTGAGGCAACTAGGGGCGACCTGGGGCGATTTGGAGTCGGATCCAAAGACGCCCCTGTGTGAATGGGCTCTTATAACAAGCAACCTGTGCTAAGTAATATATAGTTACATAGTTACATAGTTAGTCAGGTTGAAAAAAGTCCATCCAGTTCAACCATAAAAAAATTAAATAAAAAATAAAATAATAATATCAATACAATCCCATATACCTAATTCTATACCCACAGTTGATCCAGAGGAAGGTGAAAAACCCCAGCAGAGCACAAACTGGGCTATATACTGCTATCAATCCAAAGCGTTATATGGTGATCAGATATGGCATGTTTATTATTATCACCGCTACTGAAAAAGTAAAGATTTGCTATGTTGTAGAGAACCTCTCAAAATGTTAACTGTACCCAAGTAATATCCTGAAAATGTGCGGTTTGGCTAGAATCCCTCCTGAAAAATAACAATGCACTTCCTTGTATGATAGCATGCCTCGGCACCCGTGTGCCCACAGCCTCATAGCTGTATTTCTGCAGTGTAAGATCTAAAGCACTACTGCCTCTGACTGCTAGTGATTGGACACACCGGGAGCCAATCAGCGGGTCTGGTGGACGCAATGTCCGCTGGGACCCGCCGATCGTTCTGAGGAGAGGCAGAATGGCGGTCTGCCTATGTAAACAAGGCAGTTCTGTCAGAGAGGAAAATAAGATCTTCTGCTTCTGCTAAGCCGAAACACAGATCTCTGTTTTCCCCCAGTCAAAGCATCCCCCCTACAGTTATAAAGCACCCCCTAGGGACACACTTAACCCTTTGATCGCCCCTGATGTTAACCCCTTCCCTGTCAGTGTCATTAGTACACTGACAGTGCGTTTTTCAGCACTTATCACTGTATTGGTGTCACTGGTCCCCAAAAAGTGTCAGATTTGTCTGCCGTAATGTCACAGTCCCGCTAAAAATTGCTTATGCCGCCATTACTAATAAAAAGAAAAAGAAATTCCATAACAATATCCCATAGTTTGTAAACGCTATAACTTTTGCGCATAGCAATCAATATACGCTTATCTTTTTACCAAAAATATGTAGCAGAATGCATATTGGCCTAAATTGATAAAGAAATTATGTTAAAAAAAAATAATATATTGGATATGTTTTATAGCAGAAAGTAAAAAATATTGTTGTTTTTTTTTTCAAAACGGTCAGTCTTTTTTTGTTTATAGCGCCAAAAAAAAAAATTTGCAGAGGTGATCAAATACCACCAAAAGAAATCTATATTCGTGAGAAAAAAAGGACATCAATTTTCTTTGGGTACAGTGTGGCACGACCGCGCAATTGTTAGTTAAAACAATGCAGTACCGTATCGTATAAAATGGCCTGCTCAGGAAGGAGGATGAACCTACCGGGGCTGAAGTGGTTAAGCCAAGTGCTGCTTATATAGATTTCTTTTTCAAGAAAGAAATTTATTTCTATGTTTATCTGAAACTGAATTTGAAAAGTTTAAAAAGGAACAAGCACGTAGTAAATGGAATGACAAAATACCAGTCACCCCCTATGGAGATCATTGTATTCTCATTAGTAAGGAGGAAAAGCTTCTACATGATGTCACTGAAAAAGCTGATATTTCTTACAGTTGGCTAAGAGGGGGTAAAATGATCTTTTTCAGCTCGCATAGCTTTTATACAGGATGAGCATTTATCAGTCATAAATGAAATAGGCCTTTCTGCTTATCGTACACATTATGTCCTGCACTGACCTTTTCACTGCACTACTCTAAGCTCTTTTATATCAGAACATATTGCAGCTCAACAGGATCTGAAAGGAAGGTTCACTACAATAATACATAAGTATCTTAGACAGCCTTATAGCCCAGTACATCATACCTACTTAGTAAGACTGGCAGGTAGAGCAGAATGTGGACATCTGCAAAATGCATCTACACATAGCGATCAGGAAGAAAGCCGAATGCCCTGTACACACGACCGGTTTTCCCGTCGGAATAAACTCAGATGGTTTTTCCAACGGAATTCCGCTCAAGCTGTCTTGCATACACACGGTCACACCAAATTCCGACCGTCAAGAACGCGGTGGCGTACAACACTACGATGAGCCGAGAAAAATTAAGTTCAATGCTTCCGAGCATGCGTCGACTTGATTCTGAGCATGCATGGTTTTTAGTGCGTCGGAATTGCATACAGACAAACGGATTTTCCGATAGGATTTTTGTCCATCGGAAAAATAGAGAACATGTTCTCTATCTAAGTACGTCGGAATTTCCGATGGAAAAAGTCCAATGGGGCATACACACGGAGGGAATATCCGATGAAAAGCTCCCATCTGACTTTTTCCATCGGAAAATCTGACCGTGTACGCGGCATAATGAGCTTACTATATGAACCTGAGACATGATAAGAAGCTACTAATAACTTATTACAGATTACCTATTTGTAGTGCTTGCAATATTTTAAAAAAAGGGTGAACACACATCACTATGACTTCTTCAATCCAAAACTTGTACAGTGGGTGAATAAGTTGATGTGCAGTGAATGTGATTTAATGCTCTTCAATATTGTCAGTAAGTCTCCATGGGCATCTGTCCACAGGTGATAGAACTTTTACCTTTGCCCCTCCACCAGGGCTCACAGTTTTTATATGTAGCTTCTATGTAGCACAGCGACAAAGATTCACCTCATTTATCTCTACTCTTAGGGGTCTATGTACAAAAAAATTCACTGTGCGGATGTCCTTAGCATTCGCACAAGCACAACAAATGATTGCGGTGTTGTTTGTAAGATGAATATCTCCTATGATCAAAGGAGCTGGTATTCATAAGAGATAATTATATTACAAACAATTTGGTGATCATGCCTGTGTAAATGCTGAAGACATTCGCATGCCACATTTTTTTTATACATGGACCCCCCTAATTTCTAAGCCACTGGAAGGCTGCCTCCATTGTCTCACTTATGTCCAAAGCCATAACTTTCTTTAGCCCTGTACACACGATCGGATATCCTATGGATTCTAATCCGATGGTTTTGTCCATCGGAAATCCGATGAAGCTGACTTCCATCAGTCTTGCCTACACACCATCAGTCAAAAAACCGACCGTTCCAAACGCGGTGACGTAAAACACTCCGATGAGCCGAGAAAAAGGAAGTTCAATGCTTCTGAGCATGCGTCGACTTGATTCTGAGCATGCGTGGGTTTTTTATCCGATGGACTTGCCCATAGACGATCAGAATTTGCTATCGGTTTTTTATCCATCGGATAATTTTAAAACATGTTCTATTTTTTAAAACCGATGGAAAAAAGACAGATGGGTCCCATACACGATCGGTTTGTCTGATGAAAACAATCCATCGGACGGTTTTCATCAGTTAAACCGATCGTGTGTACAGGGCTTTAGAGGATCTGCTATCCAAAAGCAGACATAACCCACTTATTGTAGCATGTTATCTGCAGCTTTCTGGTTTCTAGCTGTAGCTGGCCGTTGACACATTTTTCATATGCCTCTATTCTCTTTTCAGTACCCTGAATGGTTACTTCCACAGGATTCTTTATTGGTGACAGGAATACCTTAAAGAGTATGTAAACCCAATATTTTATATTCTGATTTGTGCCTGCTGTATCATGTACATGTATGAAAAAAGTATCCTGTTCTATTTGTATTGCTTCCTTTGTGTAAAAACCATGGCGTTCCTGATAGTCCCCCTCTTTTCCTATTAAAAACTGACCACACTAGGCATCAGAGCACAGTGTGGTCAGTTCTCTAGTTGTGCTACGAACTTAGCCTGTTCTTTTCTAATGATCAGACTTGTCCTGATACCCCCCGTACAGCACAACACAAGATAAATGTTTTGCCTTTCATTTCTATTTTAAACCGCATGGGTTGTTTTACAAGGTGAGGGTTTACATATACTTTATCCGATTCCCGACAGGCTCATGCAGATATACTGTGGCAGAATCGCTCTCCTGGGTGAAATCCTATACATATATGGCTTTGCCCAGGAGAGCCACCAGAGGGCTCGCGAGCGATTCGTGTGGCTGGCGGGCGTGATCGCCGCCAACTACGTGTGATCGCATGCACGAGAGCCAACATGGGGATTTGTGTGTGTAAACACACAAATCCCTGTGCTGTTAGAGGAGAGGAGACAGATTGTCTGTTTCTACAAAGTAGGAACAGCGATCTGTCATCTCTCCTAGTTAGCCCCATCCCCACACAGTTAGAACACAGTGAGGGAACACACACTTAACCCTTTAACCCTTTAATCATCCCCTAGTATTAACCCCTTCCCTGCCAGTGACATTTATACAGTAATCAGTGCATACAGTGGGGCAAAAAAGTATTTAGTCAGCCACCAATTGTGCAAGTTCTCCCACTTAAAAAGATGAGAGAGGCCTGTAATTATCATCATAGGTATACCTCAACTATGAGAGACAAAATGTGGAAACAAATCCAGACAATCACATTGTCTGATTTGTAAAGATTTTTTTTTGCAAATTATGGTGGAAAATAAGTATTTGGTCACCTACAAACAAGCAAGATTTCTGGCCCTCACAGACCTGTATCTTCTTCTTTAAGAGGCTCCTCTGTCCTCCACTCATTACCTGTATTAATGGCACCTGTTTGAACTTGTTATCAGTATAAAAGACACCTGTCCACAACCTCAAACAGTCGCACTCCAAACTCCACTATGGTGAAGACCAAAGAGCTGTTGAAGGACACCAGAAACAGAATTGTAGACCTGCACCAGGCTGGGAAGACTGAATCTGCAATAGGCAAGCAGCTTGGTGTGAAGAAATGAACTGTGGGAGCAATAATTAGAAAATGGAAGACATACAAGACCACTGATAATCTCCCTCGATCTGGGGCTCCACACAAGATCTCACCCCGTGGGGTCAAAATGATCACAAGAATGGTGAGCAAAAATCCCAGAACCACATGGAGGGACCTAGTGAATGACCTGCAGAGAGCTGGGACCAACATAACAAAGGCTACCATCAGTACCACACTACGCCGCCAGGGACTCAGATCCTGCAGTGCCAGACGTGTCCCCCTGCTTAAGCCAGTACATGTCCGGGCCCGTCTGAGGTTTGCTAGAGAGCATTTGGATGATCCAGAAGAGGATTGGGAGAATGTCATATGGTCAGATGAAACCAAAGTAGAACTGTTTGGTAGAAACACAACTCGTCATGTTTGGAGGAGAGAGAATGCTGAGTTGCAACCAAAGAACACCATACCTACTGTGAAGCATGGGGGTGGCAACATCATGCTTTGGGGCTGTTTCTCTGCAAAGGGAACATGATGACTTATTTGTGTACATGAAAGAATGAATGGGGCCATGTATCGTGAGATTTTGAGTGCAAACCTCTTTCCATCAGCAAGGGCATTGAAGATGAAATGTGGCTGGGTCTTTCAGCATGACAATGATCCCAAACACACTGCCCGGGCAACGAGAGAGTGGCTTCGTAAGAAGCATTTTAAGGTCCTGGAGTGGCCTAGCCAGTCTCCAGATCTCAACCCCATAGAAAACCTTTGGAGGGAGTTGAAAGTCCATGTTGCCCAGCGACAGCCCCAAAACATCACTGCTCTAGAGGAGATCTGCATGGAGGAATGGGCCAACATACCAGCAACAGTGTGTGACAAAGTTGTGAAGATTTACAGAAAATGTTTGACCTCTGTCATTGCCAACAAAGGATATATAACAAAGTATTGAGATGAACTTTTGATATTGACCAAATACTTATTTTCCACCATAATTTGCAAAACAAATTCTTTCCAAATCAGACAATGTGATTGTCTGGATTTGTTTCCACATTTTGTCTCTCATAGTTGAGGTATACCTATGATGACAATTACAGGTCTCTCTCATCTTTTTAAGTGGGAGAACTTGCACAATTGGTGGCTGACTAAATACTTTTTTGCCCCACTGTATTTATAGCACCGATCTCTCTATAAATGTCAATGGTCCCAAAAATGCCGCTAAAAATCGCAGATCTCCGCCATTACTACCGGTAGTAAAAAAAAAAAATAATAATAAAAACGCCATAAAAATGCCATAAATCTTTCCCATAGTTTGTAAATGCTATAATTTTTGCGCAAACCAATCAATATATGCTTATTGCAAATTTATTTACCAAAAATATGTAGAAGAATATATATTGGCCTAAATTAAGGAAGAAATTCGTTTTTTCAAAAAAATTGGGGGGATATTTATTATAGCAAAAAGTAAAAAATATTGTTGTTTTTTTCAAAATTGTCGCAATTTTTTTGTTTATAGCGCAAAAAATTAAAACTGCAGAGGTGATCAAATACCACCAAAAGAAAGCTCCATTTGTGGGAAAAAAAGGATGCAAATTTTGTTTGGGCACAATGTCGCACAACCGCGCAATTGTCAGTTAAAACGATGCAGTGCCGAATTGTAAAAAGTGCTCTGATCAGGAAGGGGGTAAAATCTTCCAGGGCTAAAGTGGTTGAGGGTCATATAAGAAGACTAATGTAACACTTACATTCATTTTTATTATCATGAATCTATTTATTATGTATGGGAGAAGGACAGTATGAAGTATCTGTTTTGGTCAACAACTAAGTAGCATTATGCTCCCTGCTTATCTGGAGACATTGGATGTCACAGAGGCCTAGGGGGAAGCTCAGCATTTTCATGAGGATCTACAGGATTGGCCAATCCCCAGTTGATGTCCGTGGTGACGAAACGCGTAGGGGGCCGGTGACGTCATTACGCATTTGAGTACACACGAGGAAGTATCTGCGGAGCACAGGAGCTCGGGAAAATTCGAACCAACGCTGCCTTATGCAGCACTGTTATTGCTGCACATTATCTGTTTTTTATCGCTGACTGACCATCTACCAATTGTAAGTGCAACCTTAATTAATTCATTAAACCGGATTTTTACTTATTACACTATGGAGTTTCTTTGTTTTCTCTCCCATTCGGAATAATTTCGGGCTGGTGAGAACTGCTCAGGATATCGTTGGGCTGTGGGGAAGCCTTATTCCCTGTGTTAGGTGAGACTGTGGATACAGTCATGGCTATCCGGTAAGCAGGACCACCACACACCTGGGTGTCACGTTTGCCAGTCTGCACAGCTCCCCTGGGAAGAAGCTTCTCTAGCCACTCACTTCTTTTACCGTTCTGGGACTTTTTGCTCATGATGTTTAAGTTATTGTATTAATTTCACTAATTATTTACAGCATCATTTTTATTTTATTTTTTATTTTTACCTTTGTTTGGTAATCTCTTTAGTATCACTTCACGGTGTGTTTATTTGTGATTTTTGGTCATTTATTCACTTTGGTTTTTATTGTTTGGACTAGATTAGGTTAACTGGTCCTCTATTCACCTATTTAGCGCTGCATATTTTATTTTTATTGTTTTTGTTATTTGGTCTTTTTTGTATAGGACTTTTTATGCTAGCTGCTTGTAGGTGTCTATTTTCATTATTTGTTACACTGTTCTTCCACATATTATCATCTATCACTATTAGCGCAACGTTAGCCCTTTGGGCTTTTCTTTTCTTTACATAATAATAATTGATTATTTATCAATAATCTATAAATAATACATAATAATAATTGATACCACTATAAATTCTTTACAGACCACAATCAAGAAATATCAATATTTATGTAGACATAAAATTATTGAACACTCATGCACATAAATCAATAAATATACAGTTCATATATAAATCCATCAAGTGAATAAATAAACAGATATATTCATGAATTCATATATAGTCCCCAACATATGTGAAAACAACTCAGAAAAATGATATAGTGAATAGAGATGGCCTTGCGGTTCGCCCAGCAGTCGGTTCGCGGCGAACTTTGCACGTTCGCTATTCGCCGAACCGGCGAACATATGGCGCTATTCGCGCCCGCCATATTCTTTTACATTGTGAAGAACTTTGACCCATGACACATCCCATTATGTGGTACAGGACAGCCAATTGAGACATTTCAGCACATGGACATACCCCCTACCTTATAAATAGACCTGATCTGGCTGCCATTTCACATTCTGTCTTTTGTCAGTGTAGGGAGAGGTTGCTGTGTGGAGCAGGGATAGACTGTAGTGACACAAATCGCTAACTAATAGGTCAACAAAAGTCCCTTTAAGGACTGGTATAGATGTACTATTGTTTGGTGTGCAGTATATAGGGGTGTAATACACTTATAATATACTCTCAAATATAGAAAGCATATTATAGTGCATTTGTATTGTGCAGCATTGTGACTGCTGAGCGGTTCTGCAGCGATACTACAACTCCTTTCCCTGTTGATGCCTCGTATGGAGAAACGCAGCGTCGGGCGGAGCAATAACATCTGACGTCACCACGCCCCAGCTGACTAGCCTGAGCCACGGCTGGATGTTTCTTTACCTGTTGTAACTTGTTCTATGGAAAAGTTCCTGGATGTCAGTTATATTGCCTTTTTCGAATAAAGGGACTTTGATATTTTAAAATCTACTGCACCATGAGGCTCTTTTTGTTTTCCTTATGATATCCCCGCTCATCACGCCATTTTATTGGAAACTAATCCTGTCTGTGAGGAAGCCTGGTTCCAGTCCCTGGATATCCTGGTGGGAGAGCAGATCCGCTGCGGGATTGGTGCTTGGATGCCGTGGATTTCCATGAGTGAACCCTGGTGTGCTGAGCTCTTATGATCTCCGTGACAGAGATCCATCTGATCCGGTAAGCGGCCCCTCTCAATATTATGTTCCATCTATTCTGTTGAAAACGCTGGAGGAAGATAACACAACTCCCCTTCATTCATTTATTCATTTTTTTTCCCTGAATACAGCAAGTCACCTTTTAGCTGTTGTTCATCGGGACAGTATTGGCAGTAATTACTTTGAACTGTTTTTTTGTACATTTGTTTTTTTGTTTTTTATTTTATTTTTTGCTTGCGCATTTTTTACTACTTTTTGACATTTATTGTATAGCTGTATATTCCAGCTATTTTTTTTAAATTGCAGCACCTGTCATAATACCTTTTATTTTATATAAGGACTCAAATATTGTTTTTATGCACATAGTCACTTTTTATATTGCCTTTATATGACTGTTTTATATTATATTAGTGTGTTTTTTGTATTTTTTCACATAATCAGCACAGGTTTTTGCACCTAAACAGCTTTTGCACAGTAGGGGGAGGGCGGATTGTCTACGCTTTACGATGCTACAACTACAAAGAGTGACAAACGCAATTAGAAAAAAGTATTATAACTGGTGTGATAGACCAGTGGCCCCCCAAAACGACAGATTGAAGCGGGGTGTTATATACCTTCTTCCACATATACTGCGCTTCTCTAGAGACTTTTGTCACAGTGTAATTTAAAAAATGACAGGCAGAGGAAGAGGCAGGCCCTTCCGCAGGGGTGGTAGGGGTAGGGCAGGAGCACCAGGCCGGAGCCAAAGTGGGAAGTTGCAGAAGGTGCGTTCGATTACATCAAAGGACGCACCAGACTTGGTTGAGTGGCTCACTCAGCCTTCCTCTTCTGCACCCTCCTCATCCTCTCTATCTGCACCGTCTTCACTCTCTGCTGTGTGCACCCCCAAAGACACTACCACCAACACCACCACCACCATATACCCTCGGCTTGAGTCACAGGAATTATTTTCCGATCCATCACAAGACATTTCCGATGCGCAGCCATTCTTGGCATTGGATCAGGAAGAGGAGGTAGCAACAACCGCCACTCAGCAGTCTGACGACTGTACCCAGATCAGCCCAAGGAGGTTGGTCCCCGCTGTTGCTGCCTACTCCGAGATCTCTAATGTTAGTGGTGGGGAAGGTGACATCGATGGTGACATGTCTACTGTATGGACGTCACGTGGGTGCCCACAAGAGAGGAAGAGGAGGGGAGTTCAGAGGGAGAGATGGACCAGCATATAGGGAGGAGAAGCAGGCCGAACTTACATTGCACAGGAGGGACAAACCAGACTGCTAATGTATCAGGAGCGAGCCATCAACCATGTACGGTCACATCTGGCACTCCCAGGACGCCGGCACATGGCTCCGCCATGTGGGCTTTTTTTAACGTGTCCGCTGCTGACAATAGTGTTGCCATCTGCAGCCTTTGCAGTCAACGCATAAGTCGCGGTAAGCCTAACACTCACCTAGGGATGACCGCCTTAAGAAGGCACATGAACTCCCATCATCGAGCCCAGTGGGAGCAATGCTGTCAGAACCCACAAAGCCACACTCCAGGCTCTCACCGTCCAGCCTCTTCTACTTCTCCTTCTCCTCTCTCCTCACAATTGTCCTCCACTCCACCTTCCATCATGCCGTCCTCACGTTTTTCTGGAAAAAGGCAGGCTTCCGTGGGCCAAATGTTTGAGCGTAAAAAAATGATGACGCCGGATAACCCTCTTGCCCAACGGTTGACCGCTGGCTTGTCGGAACTGATAGCCCACCAACTACTGCCATATAAACTGGTGGACTCTGAGGCATTTCGAAAATTTGTGGTTATTGGAACACCACAATGGAAGGTCCCAGGAAGGAAATATTTCTCGCAGAAGGGCATCCCAGAGCTATATGGCCATGTTCAGTGGCAAGTGAATGTATCTCTGGCACACAGTGTCGGTGCCAAGATACATCCAACCACAGATACGTGGTCTAGCAAACACGGGCAGGGAAGTTATATAACTTTTACTGCCCACTGGGTGAACCTTCTGACGGCCGTCAAGCATGTAACCCGTGGCACCCGTGTAGATTTGGTATACAGTTCTATATAAAAAAAAAAAAATTATGGCAACTTTTCCAATAGCAGGATCATCTCCTGCACCCCCTTCATAGCCTGGCCTTGACTCTCCTCCATGGCCTTCATGCGCTCCTGAATTGACAAACATTTTCAGATAAAAAAATAATGCTTGTCGATCGCAGATTCGCTTAATACTTCTGATCAGGGATGAGCCGAACACCCCCCCCCCCCATTCGGTTCGCACCAGAACCTGCGAACAGACAAAATGTTCGTGTAAACTTTAGAACCCTATTAAATACAATGGACTCGAACGTTCAAAATCTAAAGTGTTAATTATAAAGGCTAATATGCAAGTTATTGTCCTAAAAAGTGTTTGGGGACCCGGGTCCTGCCCCAGGGGACATGTATCAATGCAAAAAGAAGTTTTAAAAACGGCCGTTTTTTTGGGAGCAGTGATTTTAATAATGCTTAAAATGAAAAAATAAAAGTGAAATATTCCTTTAAATTTCGTACCTGGGGGGTGTGTATGATATGCATGTGAAGTGGCGCATGTTTCCCGTGCTTAGAACTGTCCCTGCAAAAAATTTCATTTTTGAAAGAAAAAAATGCATTTAAAACTGACTCACGGCTATTAATGAATTGTCGGCTCCCGGCAATACATACAAAAGTCATTGATAAAAATAAAAAAAAGCGTGGGTGTTCCCCAGAATTCAATTACCAGGCCCTTCAGGTCTGGAATGGATATTAAGGGGAACCCTGCCGCAAATTAAAAAAAAATTGACGTGGGGTTCCCCCAAATATCCATTCCAGGCCCTTCAGATCTGGCATGGATTTTAAGGGGAACTCCACCCCAAATTTAAAAAAAAAATGGCGTGGAGTCCCCCTAAAAATCCATACCAGACCCCTTATCCGAGCACGCAACCTGGCCGGCCGCAGGGGAAAAGGGGGGGACGAGAGAGCGCCCCCCCCTCCCTCCTGAACCGTACCAGGCCACATGCCCTCAACATGGGGAGGATGTCCCCATGTTGATGGGGACAAGGGCCTCATCCCCACAACCCTTGCCCGGTGGTTGTGGGGGTCTGCGGGCGGGGGGCTTATCGGAATCTGGAAGACCCCTTTAACAAAGGGGACCCCCAGATCCCGGCCTTCCCCTATGTGAATTGGTAAGGGGTACATTGTACCCCTACCATTTCACGAAGAAAGCGTAAAAAAATGTTTAAAAAAACACACAAACACCTTGAAAAAGTCCTTTATTTAAAAAAAAACAAAAACATTCCAGCGGTGAAATCCAGTGTCCCGCGGCGATCCCGATGTCCAGCGCTGTCCTTCATTGGTTGTGCCTGAGCGGACCTGATGGGGAACTCCCTCTCAGTATTTTAAATGTATAGACCCGCCCCTTCTAAAGTTCCCCATCAGGTCCGCTCAGCGGACCAGATGCGGAACATGAGAAGGGGCGGGTCTATACATGTATTACCAAAGTGAGAGCAGTCCCCCATCAGGTCCGCCCCCTCGGTATGTCAGACCCGCCTACGTCATTGGCTTGAGCGGGGAACTTCCTTCACTATGTAAATTTAAATTACACAGTGAAGGAAGTTCCCCGCTCAAGCCAATGACGTAGGCGGGTCCGACATACCGAGGGAGCGGACCTGATGGGGAACTTTAGAAGGGGCGGGTCTATACATTTAAAATACTGAGAGGGAGTTCCCCATCAGGTCCGCTCAGGCACAACCAATGAAGGACAGCGCTGGACATCGGGATCGCCGCGGGACACTGGATTTCACCGCTGGAATGTTTTTTTTTGTTTTTTTTTAATAAAGGACTTTTTCAAGGTGTTTGTGTGTTTTTTTAAACATTTTTTTACGCTTTCTTCGTGAAATGGTATGGGTACAACGTACCCCTTACCAATTCACATAGGGGGGGCTGGGATCTGGGGGTCCCCTTTGTTAAAGGGGTCTTCCAGATTCCGATAAGCCCCCCGCCCGCAGACCCCCACAACCACCGGGCAAGGGTTGTGGGGATGAGGCCCTTGTCCCCATCAACATGGGGACATCCTCCCCATGTTGAGGGCATGTGGCTTGGTACGGTTCAGGAGGGAGGGGGGCGCTCTCTCGTCCCCCCCTTTTCCCCTGCGGCCGGCCAGGTTGCGTGCTCGGATAAGGGGTCTGGTATGGATTTTTAGGGGGACTCCACGCCATTTTATTAAAAAATTTGGGGTGGAGTTCCCCTTAAAATCCATGCCAGATCTGAAGGGCCTGGAATGGATATTTGGGGGAACCCCACGTCAATTTTTTTTAAAATTTGCGGCGGGGTTCCCCTTAATATCCATTCCAGACCTGAAGGGCCTGGTAATTGAATTCTGGGGAACCCCCACGCTTTTTTTTTTTTTTTTATCAATGACTTTTGTATGTATTGCCGGGAGCCGACAATTCATTAATAGCCGCGAGTCAGTTTTAAAAGACTTTTTTTCTTTCAAAAATGACATTTTTTGCAGGGACAGTTCTATGCACGGGAAACATGCGCCACTTCACATGCATATCATACACACCCCCCAGGTACGAAATTTAAAGGAATATTTCACTTTTATTTTTTCATTTTAAGCATTATTAAAATCACTGCTCCCGAAAAAACGGCCGTTTTTAAAACTTCTTTTTGCATTGATACATGTCCCCTGGGGCAGGACCCCGGTCCCCAAACACTTTTTAGGACAATAACTTGCATATTAGCCTTTATAATTAACACTTTAGATTTCTCCCATAGATTTTTCGAATTTGCCGCGAACACCCCAATTTGTTCGCTGTTCGGCGAACGGGCGAACAGGCAATGTTCGAGTCAAACATGAGTTCGACTCGAACTCGAAGCTCATCCCTACTTCTGATATGTCAGTGTCCATGTTGTGGGACTATGTGTGCACAGCTAGTAAGTATTTTGTGGCTGCAAATATGACCTGGAGGTTTTTCATGTTCGCCTGCCATTAAAATTAATGGGACCTGCCGCGAACCTGCGATTCGCGAACATTTGCACGCGTTCGTGAACCGTCCCATCAGATGTTCGTCCATCACTAATAGTGAATAGTCCCAGCAATGTTCTAATAAGCATTAAAGTGCTATAATGTTCTCCATAAAGAGAAAGAGACATGAAATCTCCTGTGCCTCCAGTCATCACCACAGTGCAATCCACCAGAAGGCATAATAAATTAGCCTCTTACCAAAGATCTTAGACCTCAAAGGTCTAACAGCACTTAAGGAAGGAGGAAGTCCTCCACGCATGGTTAGATTGATCGGCATTCTAATTCAATCAGCTGCGGGCCACCCACTTAGTAAACCTCAAGGACGCCGGTTCAAACCACAAAGACAATTAAGCATTCCAAAGGATTTAGCCCAGGTGGTCATATATAAAAGAGAAGGGGACCGTTCATTGTATAGTTTTTAAAACCATGTTTAATTAAAAAAGGTAGAACTGCTCACACAATGAGAGAAGCAACAGGCATATTACAAATGAACATCTGATGCCTCTGCGGGCATGATGACATCACTGCTAAACTCGTTCCAACGCGTTTTATCCAAAAAGATATCACTGGGGCTCCGTAGTGCAGCTGTCCTATTGATTTTACCAATTGATCTGTTTATTTATTCACATATTTGACTCTATTCTTCGGCACTGTAGTGCGAAATTGGTTTGGGATTACTTCTTTCATAAAGGTAAAAGATAAAAACATACTCACAAACCACAGCCCTCAAACCCCATAGATCCAGACAGATAATGTCCGCAGCTAACGTGTTTCAGGGGGTCAAGCCCCTTCCCCAGAGCTAGAGCTCAAGCTCCAATGAAGCAGGCTTGGTCCCGGAAATGCATCAGCTGTGGACGTCATCTGCCTGGACCTATGAGGTTTGAGTGCTGGCTTCTGAGTCTGAGCTTGTTTTTAGCTTTTACCCTTATTAAATTGTCTTGGATAATGCACTAGGCGGTTATTTCCTTTTTCCTTTGTTGTCTACACCGTAAAGATTCCCCAATGTGAAGAGGGCTGCAATGCTGCCAACATCCATTCTGAGTTGCACAGTAGCCAGTTATGTTTGAGAAATATTAGGCCAGTTTCCGTATGGTTTTCTACCACCAGGTTGTTGTTTCTTTTGTTTACTGGAGATGATATCACTGAGATGGCAAAAGGCAATTGCTAGCTAAATCCTCATCCTGACACCTGTGAGCAGATTCTATTATCACTTACTCCCTGCTTTCAGTCTCTTCCAGAAGCCTCCATAAAATATCCCAATAAATGACTGACAGTAAGTAGGCAAAGATAGATACATTTATTTCTGCCATATACTTGTAAAATATTGTTTTTATAGGCAATGTTAATTCACGGCACTTCAGGAATAGTTGCAGTTCTTCTCCATACATTTTTTCAGTTAATAATTCTGTTTGGCATTCGATCTTGTTGTGGAACCACTGAACATTTTTCCTTAATTGTAAAAAAAATTTGAACTTCTATTCGGATTAAAATTTAACTCCAGCAAAAAAATATATATATATAAATCTATTAATGTGATTAATATTTGTATTAATTGTGTTAATTTTGCAGTAATACTGTAAATACAGTAAACATAACAGTAATAGTTAATAATAGTAAATATGTTGACAGGAGGAAAGATCAAAGTGATTAGAAAGATGACCTTACCTTATCAGCATGGATCTTCACTGTTCAATCTGGGCGGGGGTATATTGTGTTGTTGCTACAGTAGAGGCAGGAACCTGCCTGTGTTGCCTGGCAGGGGAACCTGAATTACAATATGGTGTGAACAGAATTAAAAATCCTATAGACATTTTCTGTTTTCCTGGAGTTCAGTTTTTAGTTTGATATAATGAGAACTCTTAAACTCAATTGCAGAGAACAGCGAAGAATCAATAGGAAGGAAGATGTCTTACTGCAGAAATACACTGCTGTATTCCAGTCTAGAGAAAAAGATCTCAAACAGCTGATGGTCTGTAATTAAATGACACACACTAGTTTTCTAGCAACAGGAAAACAATAAAATACAAGTCTTATTTCTTTTTTTCTGAATGTCCAATCCTGCTCTAAATTCATTCTAATCCGTGAAACTGAATTTTCTATGTAAAAAAATATGCTGTTTTCTTTTTCGTAACTTTCTGCTATCCTAATTTCAATAGTAGTTTTTATTTCACAGAACCTCTAAGGTAGATTTGATTTTCAAAATCAAATTTTAACATCAAAATTAATTGGCAGCCTATGCTTTCTGCTTAATTTTCAATGTTTTTTGCAGATGTGGGTTGCCTTTCTAGCTATAGGAGATTGCTCTTGCTACACCGTCATCAGCAAATCTGCTTTGTCTGCAAGCTGCAGACAAGTGGGTGGATCTTTAGTCTATTCATCATTCTCTATAAGCCAAGCCAGCTTGAAGTAGACCCACTCAGATGTCTGCAGCTTGTAGACAAATCCTGGAATCATTCACAGAAGCAGCTGCTGGAGGCTTTCAGCACCATTTCCTAATCATCAGTTGAGGCATGCATGGGTTATGCTGAAACTTTCAGACATTGGCAAAACAAAAAAACTGTTAAGCCAGCCCATGCATAAATGTGCCTCCAATCTCCTATGGTCTATGTAGGCTGCACTTTATTTTTCAGCTCTGCTCTAATTCGTTTTTTCTACAGTTTTTCTCTTCGGTCAAGATACTTATTACACCTCAGATATTTTTCTTTGGTAACCTAAATCATGACCAAGCTGCTTAAGCTCATCTCTTCTCAACAGTTATCTGATTTGACTAATCCTTACCGATGCCTTGAAGGCCATGCTCAGACCCAACTGGACCAAAGATTGTGGGGCTGGCTTGAAATGTTAAAAATATGGGGAAAAACTGCACTAAACCCAAAAGTGAAAATGCAAAACAAGCAGCTAACACACAAACAAACAAAGTCAAATACGGAATGGAAAAGTGTAGTGTAGCGCTAATATTAAAAATGTGTAAAAGGATTGCTCCTAAAAGGTGAGAGAAACCCATATTGCACAATAAAAACCTAAAAAGATGAACAAACTAATAGTGAAATAAACATATGTGCATAACACACTATAAAAATAATGGATAACAGTCCCAATATAAATGTGAGCTTCCAATGATGTGATGAAATGTGAGACAAAGTCAACAAAACAGAAGGAACGGATGAGGCTTCTTCCTGTTAAGGTGACACCAAGTGATACAAACGAAAGAAGGAGTTGCCTGTAGTCACTCTAATATCTCTTCTGAAATAGATAAACAAGGTACTCTTACCGACTGAGATGGACACACATGTCTTCTGACAGTGGGTCATACAGACTTTAGGATCCGAGATGATCTCGATCCAGTGTTAAGCAGGGAAGATGGTCCAGATGGATCAAGACGTGAAATCCCCAAGTCCCAAACTTCCTGGATACCGCAGGTACAGCAAATGTCCCTTCAGGGTCAAATTGAGCTGTGAGCACTTCGGGGGTTCATGAGCTCCCACGGAAAAGAAAAAGTGGAAAAAGAGGCTACAAATGGTGCAGGTCAACCAAATAAATGGTTTTATTGAAATACGTCAAATATCAAAATGACAAGATAAAAAAAGTGATCACAAATCATAAAAGAAATAAAATGCAATGTGGGGTGCAGTAAATGAGGGCCAGCATTTACTGCACCCTACATTGCTTTTTATTTTCTTTTAGGTGAGACATGGCTGCGAGGAAGAAGCTGTCTTGCTGCATAGAGACCGTTCTAGTGTCGATGCTGCTTGACAGAGCGCGTCTCTGTGTAGCGTGGCTGCCTGCTTCGCCTGCCGCAGGCCTGTTTCTTTAAGGCTTCTGACTGTATGGATACTGTGTAGCCCCTGGCTGTACAGACTTCCGAAGTCAGCTTATCTTCCTTTCAGAGGTCAGCTTAAAAATTTTACTGTTCTGTCTCAAGGACATATAGCTAAACCGTCTTGTCCCATAAACTTCAGATACCATATTTCTTTGATCTCAGTTTTATTAGAACAAGCCAGATGAAACTACAAATAGACAGAAATAGACCTCAATAAGTACAATATTGCATACATTACAGCATACATTACAGAAACAACGATCTACAATACAGGATGAGATAATAAAAACATACTTTTTAAGTTCTCTAAGGGGTGATGGCGATAGATTGAGAAAGACATGTCTTGCTTCCTGCAGTATCTTCTCAAAAGAATGGTGGCTGGTTCACTTCCTGTGAAGATTCCACCCAGAATTCCCTGCTTACTAACAACTTATTAACTACACACACAGTGTATCAAACAAACAGAACAACTGAAGCAATACCAAAAGAGAGCACTAGATGGCGCCTGCACTCCATATATGATTGACTTATGTAAATTAGAAAACCTTACATGTTATTTTAATCAACACAGATACAGATAATCAGAATAGAAATCTGGTGGACAGAACACAGAGTGCTCTCGGCTGTGCCTCTATTAACACTCGCTTTGTGAGTGACAAACTATGTTCATGATGAAGATTAGCATGGCATAACTGTTGGTTTTCCCAGTCTCTAAAGTCTCATTTTGTGAGTGACACTATGGTCGTGGTGCAGATAAACCTGCTAAATCATCTTTAACCACTAATCTCTCCATTGTGGCACTATCTAGACCTTCAGTTATTTATTTATTTTCCTGCCATTTTCTCCTTGGTGTGGTAATTGTTACTTCCCCCACCATCTTTCAGTTTCAAAGATGCACTGTCTTGTTAAGTCTATTGTAATGCCTGTGTGGTTGGAATCTTGAGGTGCCTGGCCTGACTGCTTATTGTGACTCAATCCCTTTCAGTCACCTGCTATTCTTGTCAACATCTGTTGCATCGGTATTGCCATATTTTGGGCCTAGTTGCTCTCATTAAGGCTTGCTACTTCTACTGTAAACATCAGCACAAACTGGTATGTATAACATCTTCTGCCTGAAAATCAGTCTAGTTATGAGTACCTTTAAGCCCATTTAACATTCTGCCATATTACCCAGCCCTAATTGGGTGGGGGGTTGGGGGGGTGCGTGGCCCCTGAAATTATCTTTTGTCCTGATTGTTGCAATTGAATGAGCAATAAAGACTTTGGACTCCAAAGAATTTTTCATTTGGTGATCTCTTTGACCCACTGTATTACATTTGTATTTTTTAATGCAGTGAATGTTCTCTCCTGAGGGAACCAGTACTTTACCCAGTGCTGTACTGTGGCATTTTACAGTAAATTACAGTGTGGTGGGCTACATATTATTATATACATCACTCTGTTTACAGTGCATAAGACCAACAGCCCTGTCTATGACTAACTTTGTGTGTACTTTAGTTGCTGTTTAGCTCCCAAACCACCCCCTCTCCCCTTTGGAGTTTTTAATTTTTGCTGTTTAATTTGCTTGATTTTGTTTGACAATTTCATAATTCTTTTTTACTTAAAAAAAAAAAAGAAAACAAAAAAGGGTTTGGGGTTTAAACTAAGGATTGGGGTTTAGTATTTTCTGTTTTATGCACATCATTGCATACTTCTACAGTACAGTTTGGTACCTTGTTAGGTGCACCAAAGCACCACATCCTCAATTCCCCTATTACCAAGGGTGCTAATAAAGATAGGTAATCCCCAGTATTTCTAATGTCAGGAAGGTCTTAAGGGAGAGATAGAGGTTCTGCACATGCAACTAGAAGGGCATGCAATTACTGCTTCTGCAAATGAAATGTGTCTAAACCATATAATTCATTCATCAAATGTGCAGCAGGTGAATGGGAGGTAGGGTTTAGTAATATGATGATATTATGATATTATGTCCAGAATATCAGTGGACTTGCGATCTTTTCACCTATTGCGTGCTAGGGGTAGGAATGAATGAGGCAAGGGAGGAGCACTATACACCAGTTGGACCCTGTGTGCACGCCTATGCCAGGGGTACTGAGAGCCCCGTCTGCATGATAATGCCTCCCCGGCGACAGTTGCATGACAGCCTTGGCTTACAGGAAGTGGTTTGAATGACACTGGGCATCATTCTGCCAGGAAGACTTGCAAAATCTAGTGGCAAGAAAAAATAAAAATAAATGTGGGGATAGCTCCAGAATAAAGGCGAGTAATGAAGCAAAAGTTTTTTTTTTCTTACACATGCAGGATTTTTATTTCTCTCTTGAGCACAATAGGAAGCTGTTTCCTCACTTCAACACCAATTCAAGAAATGTGTTTCTGGAGCAGAATGGCATGACAGCAATAAAAACATTGTCAGAAGACCCTTCCTTTCTCTATTAAACCATGTTTGTCTTTTTGTCTGTGTTCTCATTGGATAACAGGAAGTAAGAAGATTTTTCTCCAATAGGGATGTAGATCACAATAAAATCCTAAAAGAGGCCCCAATCCTTATCTATTCTATTCAAAACTAAAGAAAAATGTAGTTGGTCTTTAACACTGTAAAAGAGGAATATGGGAGATGTTCAGTTTAATGACATTTAAAGTGTTTTGGCTCATTCGAAAACAGTTGGCTTGTTATTACTGTCAAAAGTATTAAAGCTAATTTTTAACTTCTTCAGTTGGTTCTTTTATTCTCAACCTCTATAGCTCATTTAATTGAGAAAGGAATAAAGAGATAGTTATGTGCCTGTTTATAGAAATGTTTTATTACAGGTCAGTCCTATAAGTGAATAAAACTTGGCTTCTATTTTTTTGCATTTTAGAGTTTCACCAATTAAAATAATGTGATGATATATTAGAGGCAAGAAATGTCTTTAGAAGATATTTGTAAGTTTTTTCTCATGCAGGAATTGCCTACTTTCTGAACCCCAGGGCCACCTGACTTGTGCAGAGAGAGAGATAATAAGGGAATCATTCTTTTTCCTCTTTCTTACTGAAATGTTCCTGTGAAATGTCAATTGTCTGTATGCTGCAGTAAGTATTGGGCCATTCATTGTTAAAGCATTCTGTCAACCCTTAATTTTAAATATCACACTTAGGCTAAAAAATTGTAAATTATGATACATAGTATGTGCAGAAGCATAAGGCACCACAGTTTTATAGCTTTAGTAAAACACATCCATTTGTGCATTATAAATAAAGTGTACATTAAAAGATATATTAAGACTATTATTGCCTACAATGATAAGTGGTACTCCACGAATTGCCAACATCCCTTAAATAACTTACAATGAATTCTATATTTCCCCCATAGGACTTTACAGGCAATGTACAAAACATTTGCGTAAAAGGCATTGTATTTCAATCTTTATTACAAAAAAGAATAAGACAATAAATTTGCAATATATCTGGTCTAGATGCACACACTGTATACTGCACAACACAATGTAATATTTGGGATATTTAGGTGAAGTGCCAATATTTAAACAATAAAAAAGCTACCTACGTTCTATCAAAATAGAAGGGTTTGTAATTTGAGGCCAGTGGACTTTAATGGTACTGAAATACACAAATATTTATAAAAAAACGGATGGAATTTGATTGAATTGACATCAACATGTTAAAACGTACAAATTTAAAAACAGCTCTGTCCAAACATAAAGGTGCAACTGAGAAAGATAATACTACCAGTTAACCCAGTATCAGTTCTGCTAGCATGCTTGACGTGTTTTGCCAATATTCACTGCTTCTTCAGGAGCTTTGTTTGCATAGTATTGTGTTAAAGGAACAGAGACAGTATATAATACTATAGAATGAGAAAAATAAATTACACATTAATCATAATGAACATAATCCAACATCACATAGAGTGATTATATAATAGCAGAGTAATGGTGAGCATGGAGTCCCTCCCAAAAAGTGGTCATGACCCTTACCCAGAGCAGCAACATGAGCCGTGGTCAAAAAGAGTGGGCCCGCCCCGGCGGGCGCGGAAGCCCCTGCAGACAAAGGATGGAAGCAATAGGGGAGTGTAATAAAAAGTGTGGTAAACATTGTTATACATATATTTATTTATTTAGTAATATTTGGGATGCCCCATTGTCCACAGTAAACCAATATAATCTGCCCTGTTGTACGGCTTGATCAGTTTGGATGTGGAGGCAGGACAAAACCTGACTATCACGGCCTACCTGGTTTATGGGATGCTGCTTACCTGGCCGCGAAGCTAATTCTAACTTCAACTTTCCCAACCACTGACACGGAAAACGTATACAGCTAGTGAAGTCAGAACACCTGATCTGCATAGTTATTACAGTGAACAAATATGGAGGCCTGTTTTTATAAGCTAGATAACATTTAACCCCATATTTATAAAGCAGAAACAATGACCTGGTAAAACTGAAAAATTGTGATCTAGGCTCCAAAAGTGCTCATCTCAATTACTGTAATTATTCCAAAATGCTGAGCAGAATTTGGAAAACCAATATTACAAAATTGATGTACAACCTTCGGAAAGAGGTGAGTCTAACCATAAATGGTGAACATGTGAATTTTACATCTTGAACATGAGGGTGGTACAGTGTTCATTAGGACTTTCCCATTCTCCCCACTTAGTTTAGGGTTTATTATTATTGTCACAATCACCTTGGCATAACTGTCATAATGATCATACGATCGGGAACAATGCTGGTTAGTTCACAACCATTTCTTGAGAGCAGAGCTGTCAGAGGTAGTGTGGTCTGGCAGCTGGGGGCACACATTTGTACTAACCCCTAGGTGTCAAACAGAGAATATAGAACAACATCCCCTCAGAACAGAGACTCATGCTTGGGAATTTTAATCTGCAGATTACAGGTAGGAATGTGTAAAAACAAGAGCAAATTGCAAAAGTGGCAAAACAAGGATTTCAGAACATATGAAGAAATAGCAGAGAACAGTATACTGTAAACAGACCCAACTGAAACAACTAGATTTGCATTACAGCCTATATTTTAAGAGGGCTTAGCAATGGCAGTGCATGCATTTCTTTTAGTGCTGCTCTCTTTAAGGATGCCTCCAAGTTCCTCCTAATTTAGACATAAAACTTTTTAGGTAACCTAAGTATATGATATAATTATATACCAAATAATAGTGCGCTAAACCTCAAATGGATAATTAATAGTAACCTCCAGTAAATAAGTGAATATAATAGTGACCAAATATAAATATAAATAAATATATGCAAAAGTCCACAGGCACGAAAATAGTTCTTGAATGCTGATAAAAACGTGAATAAAAATCTCTTCATTATCCGTGATACTCTCTGCAGGATATATGTGCTGAAAATATTCACCACCACCTCAGTGTGCAATGCCTGCTCACCTCAAAGAAAGACCCCCTTGGGTCTATTAGCGCTTTGAGTGATACTCCAAAAAAGATCTGCCAGATCAGAAGAGGATTTTGGCTATTGGTTCCAGGATTAACAAAACTTCTCATAAAAGTAATTTCTCCAGGTTCAATTTCAGCAGACATCAGAGTCTAACGAACTGTCGTCTAGGATCTCACAAGGTGACATCCCCATCATCCTTCACGCAGTCACTGAAAGTGCCAATGGATAATAATGAAGTGATTTTTATTACGTTTTATCAGCATTCAAGAACTCTTTTGCATGTGTTTATTTATATTTATATTTGGTCGCTATTATATTCACTTATTTACTGGAGGTTACTTTTAATTACGGTATACATTTGAGGTTTAGCGCACTATTATTTGGTATATAATTATTTCATGTGGTGTCAGAAGACAGTTTGAATAGTCACAGCTGCTCCTTTTTTATAAACAAAAATATTTTTCAAATTTTTTCACAATTTGAGTTTAATCCATATCAGCGCTTTAGTATTGTTATTGTTTTTAAGTATATGATATATCAAGCATTTTGTTAATGCTAAGGAGTGTTGTGTAAAAACTACCAGATAGGGAATTTTCCTGTTGTACATGTAGCGGAGTGCTAAATTTAGGGGAAGTGTTTGGGTGGTAGTTATACCCAAACACCCTAATTGTTAAGCCCTGTACACACGATCGGATAACCTATGGATTTTCGTCCGATGGATTTGACCATCGGAAATCCGATGAAACTGTTTTTCATCAGTCTTGGCCACACACCATCAGTTTAAAAACCGACGGCAACAAAACGACGGCACGTACAAAACGTACGACGCGCTATAAAAGGGCCGAACAATCTAATGGCGCCACCCCTTGGGCTGCTTTTGCTGATTTCGTGTTACCGCGTGTTAGTAAAAGTTTGGTGAGAGCCGATTCGCGCTTTTCAGTCTCCGTGCTTTGCAGATCATTTCCTGTTGTTCAGTTTGTGCTTGTGGGTTTGTATTTGTGATTCAGTGCGTGCAGTCAGGTCGTTACTGCCTTGCAGTGCCGACTTGGCCATTCGTTTACTGTTTTTCAGATCGTTCTTTTCAGGCCTTGCTGTTCCACGGTGCGTTCTGTTTGAGTGCCTTCTGACCAGCTGACCGGTTTAAAACCATGTTTGAAGTGCGTTCTCATTCTCGAGCTCGTGCTGGCTTTGGGCTTGGTGTTGCAGTTAACACTGTAACCCGAGTTTAGTCTGTGAACAGGGTGAGGAGGAGTTCATGGACTAAGAATTGGTTGCTCCAGCGGGACCAATTCTCTCATATGCCTCTGCTGCGGGAAATCCATGAGAATAACCCTGATGATTTCAGGAATTATCTCAGGATGATGGACCCCGTATTTCACCGTCTGTTGGATTTGCTGTCCCCCTATATCACGAGGCAGGACACTGTGATGCGCCAAGCCATCACTGCCGAGCAGAGGCTTATTGCCACGTTGAGATACCTGGCGACTGGGAGAAGCTTGCAGGACCTCAAGTTCTCAACAGGCATCTCCCCCCAGGCTCTCGGGATCATTATCCCTGAGACGTGTTCGGCCATCATTCAGGTCCTGCAGAAGGACTATATGAAGGTAATTATGCTCCTTTAACCTCACATTATCTTTTTTTATTCTCTTTTTTTTTCCTCCTAACACAAATATGTCTGTTTGTAATATCCTGGTAATGTCCCCATTTTCCACATGCCTTTTTTTACCTGTAAATCCCTTTTTGGGCCCTACATGCCTATTTCCCTTCACTAACCTCTCCAGCATGCTATCGTGGGCGCAAACCCAGCTAGCCTTCTATTTTCCTTTTCATTTTTGGGGGGTCATTGCCCTCGTAGTTTGACAACCTCCCCCCCCCTAAAGATGTTAAAAAATTAGTAGTTCTCAATCAAGCTCAGCAAAGTGGTAGAGCCTTTTTTGGGATCCCCCAAAACCACCTTAGGCCCCCCTTAGATTATTTTAGAATGTCCACTCAGCCGGGGTGAGGCATCTGCTAAGTGGGCCTTTGTTTATTGTTCGGAAAAACTCCCTTAAATAATAATGTTACTCAACAATGTTTTTTTGTGTGTAATCTGCTTGCACTGTAACCATAAACCGTACTAATGTCTTCTTTTTGTTTGACTGCAAAGTTCCCTAGCACACCACAGGAATGGCTGACTGTGGCCTCCCAATTTGCCCAGCGGTGGGATTTCCCCAACTGTGGAGGGGCAATTGATGGGAAGCACGTCCACATAGTGCCGCCACCCCGTTCGGGGTCATACTATTTCAACTATAAAGGTTTTAATAGCATAGTGTTAATGGCGGTGGTGTCGGCACGGTATGAGTTCCTGTATGTGGACGTGGGGAAGAACGGCTGGATGTCCGATGGCGGATCATTCGCGGAGACGGAGTTCGCTCACCGTCTGCAGGCTGGGGGTCTTGCACTGCCTCCAGATGCAGAGAACGTTGAAGGGCTCCCGTTCGTTTTCATTGCGGATGAGGCTTTTGGACTAGGACCACACCTGATGCGGCCGTTTCCCCAACGCACCCTCACCCCGGAGAGGAGGGTTTTTAATTACCGGCTGGCCAGAGCCCGGAGAGTTGTGGAGAATGCCTTCGGGATAATGGCCAGCCGGTTCCACCTGTTCCAGACAGCGATACATTTGGCGGATTATAAACTGAACCACATCGTCTACTGCTGCTGCATATTGCACAATTTTCTACGCAAATTTTCAACCAATTATGTATCATCGTTTGGGCCTGAGGCCGGTCCATCTGAACTGATTAATCTGACCGGCCTCAGCACTGCCCGTACTGGCTTGGTCCCCCAAAGTGCCCGTGAAGTACGCCAGAAATACGTAGAGTACTTCACGGGTAGGGGGGCCATCGCAATGCCAGACCACATCTGACCAAGTATTAAACCTTTTAAAAATAAAAAAAACATGGAATTCCTACAAACTTGTGTTGTCATTCTTGTATTTTGGGTTTATGTGTCTCCCAGGTTCTAGTAGTGCCAAGTGTAATTGTCCTTAGTAAATAGCCTCAAAACTCAGAGCGAAAAACACGGTTTTTGCATCTTCAGAACTGCTCTTGAGCATAGAAAGAACAAGGCACACCTTTTTTAGACTTCCCAAATGTTTTTATTGTTTGCACCGCATTTTTTGGGGGTTTTTAGAAATACTAGCCTTTTTTTTTTATGTGCGTTTTTTTTTTGCAGAAACATGCATGGGTCGTAAGCCATTTTTTTTAGTCTGAAAAAGTAATAAAATAACACTGTGAAAAATACCAACTGGAGATGGGGTGATGGTACCCCTGATCCATCCCAAATGTTAACAAACACACTTTCTTTTGGGGCTCAAATGGGTATCTTCAACAAGATCCCATGGCTAGGGTAAACATGTGCTATCTGCCATCATGGGGGATCAATGGTCGTGCTTTGGGGATGTAAACCCTTCCTCTCACCTACTTGAGGAGGGAGGAAGAGGTTGCACCCCCAAAACAGGGACATAGATATCCTGTGACGGCAGATAGCACATGTTGAGTCTTCATGGTGTGCATCTTCACATTTGGGATGTTGGAAATCCCTGAGATAATTTCAGACGCATAACAAAAAACACAAAAAGGGGGGGGTTCACACTATTCTCCCCAAAATATCTATCATGTTTTTATATTTTTGCTCAATCACAATCATTCTCTTTCTCATAATGTCCATTTCGCCACTGCATTCCATGATTTCCTGAATGATTATTTTGGCGCTGGCACTCGAGAATGGCGGATTTGGACTTCCTGACACACCCCCACGTTCAGTCCCTAAAACAAAAAAAAGGTTTTACACTAGGCAGTCCTACATCTGTATTTACCTTGAAGTTGTGGTGACAGACACTGACCTGTTGTGCTGATAAGCTCCACCTCTCCTTCCTCCACCTCCCCTTCCTCCACCTCCGCTTCCTGAACCTGCTGATCTTGGTCTGCTTTGGGAGCTTCGGGGATTTTCTGTGGTGTTGGGTTCCTCGTCTCACGAGCATGGTGTCCTCCCACTCTCCTCTCCCCTATGGGAATTTACAACAAAATGTATACTTTAGCACACAGACTTTTTTAAGGCCTGAAAAGGGATCCTCAATGTTTTGAAGTGGGGTACAATTGATATTTGGCCCTGAGTTCCAACATGAACATATGTGATCTTGCAAACTCAACAAAGCAACATGTTATTTTTGAGGACATTCACAAACACACTTGGATAACCACCAAGGTATCCACTGGACCACCTGTGTGTGACACCGTTAAGAAATTTGGTCATGTGGCCCAGAGTATAGTATCTTGCTGAAGAACAAAAAAGAGTACACAACTTCTGGAGTGTCATCTCTTTTACCCAGAATACAGTTTCTTCTTTCAGTCACATTCTAAATTTCCTTACAACACATCATCTAGCCAACAATGTGTAAATAAACATTGTTGAAGTAAAATGAGGCATGCCCACATGTAGTTTACGTGCATATGTGCCAAACATGTTTGGGGGAAGAGCAGCAAGTTATTGGTCAAAACATTGGGCAAATAAGTGGACTCTCCACTTAACCTAAAAGATGAGATTTCAAAATGTGAACCCAGTCAAGCCAAGCACATGGTGCAAAACATGGAAGAATACATATTACAATGTGAAAGAACACAGTAAAATATACTTACTTTTTTCTATGCTTTTTATAAGCTTCCTATACTGCTCCGGCTCCCTGAGCTTCAGGTCTGACCACCTTTTACGGAGTTGTTCCTTGGATCTCCTGACCCCCATATTTTTTATAAAGAGTCTTTGCCACTTTATCCATAATTTGTGACTTCCGGAGATTAGGGGTGTCCTATGGGCCATGCTTGCCGTCGTAATCCTTCCTCCGCAGAATGTCCACCATCTCCGCCATCTCAGAAAAAGACATATTAGTCGCCTTGTATCTTTTTTTACAGGATCGGGACGTTTCCGCCTCCGGGCTTTCCTCGTCGGTAATTTCAAGTAAAGAAGCCACCTGTGTCTGCGACATGTCGCCGTCTCACACTGTGCGCCGATTGTTAAGGGGCGGGGAAATGCAGAAAAAGTCCGTCATGGGCGGGCGACGAGGGTGGAGTTACACGCATGCGCAGGGTATAAAAAGGGGAAAGAAGTTATTAGGGATGCGCGGAGTAAGGACGACCGGAAGTGAACCCACGAAGTGAACTAAGGTAAGAAGGGAACTCGGGCCTGCAGTGGCATATTAATGGGTCATGATTGTAAAGGGCAATATTGTGATAAGTTGAGGAGAATCAACTCTGATCCTTTTTTTTTTGTACTTGCTGATCCTAATAGATGCATAAACTAAGAGAGCCGGAGGTGATGCTTGTTTTTATTGAAAAGTATAAGGAACAGCGCAACCTTTGGGAGCTCAAACACCCTGCGTATCACAAAAGTGATGTACGACGGGCAACTATTACCAAATTAGCCGAGGATATGAAGCCATGGATCCCAGATGCAGACTACACTATGATCAATAATAAAATCAACAACCTGCGCAATTCTTATAAAAAAAAATTCAAGGAAGTGCGCCAGTCCAAGAGATCAGGAGCAGCAGCCGACAATGTAGTAAAGCCCAAGCTGTGGTACTACAGACATCTTCAATTCCTGGATGACCAGATCGAGGCCAGGGAATCTATTTCCAGCCTTCCCTCAACCCTTCCTTCCACCCTTCCCTCCAGCGTTCCTTCCACCCTTCCCTCCACCCCTGCAGAGGCGGAGGAGGAGCCTCCCGAGCTAGAAGAGCCAGATCTTCACATCTTCAGCCCGGTATAGTATTTTTGATGCTAATTATTGTCCACTAAGTAATATGGAGTTGAACTGTTTGGCTTAGCCATAAATGATCCCACCCCCCCTCCAAAATAAACCAGTAATGAGATCAAAATTGTGTGTGATTGATTCCTCAAATAATAGAAATCTACATTTTATTTTATAAACAGGATGAGGCAAGCCAGGAGGAAGAGGGTCAGGAGTGTGACAGGCAGGAGGAGGCAGGGCCTAGTGGGACTCAGCAGGTCCCCAGGCCTAGTGGCAGCACCGTCTCCCAAGTGTCTCCCCTCCACGTCAGACTGCCAAAACAACGGCAGATGACACAAGTGGAGGAGGAGTCACTAAAGATGATTCAGGAGGCTGCTGCCATTATGAGGGCCCCCCTCAACCCTACGGAGGGGTTTAGCACCTATCTGGCAGATAAGCTGCTCAGAATGGAGGCGGGACAACGGGCCCTCTGTGAGCATCTCATCTATATGGCCGTACACATGGGGGCGAGGGGGCTGCTGACTGAGGCCACCCATATCTCACATCAGCCCAATCCCTCTCCTCCTTCTCCTCCTCCTCCTGCCACATCGCCACCCACAGTGGCCCAGCCTGCAAGGGTGCATGGACGGGGCCGTGGAGAGAACGCTGCAGAGAGGCGTGGAAGGAAGGCTACAAGGAAGAGCAGGAGGTGATTCCCTGGCCTCGAGCTGCTCATCCAGAAATTGAAGATTGATGGAGTACCACAGCTTGGGATGATGTATGTCTTTGGCTGCTGCTCCTGATTTCATGCTGTTGTTGATTTTATTATTGATCATAGTCAGGTCTGCATTTGGGATCTAACGACTTTATATTCTCTGCTAATTTGGGAATAGTTGCCCTTCGGTTTTTGATTTGTTTTTTCCAAAATAAAGGGAAATTTGATTTCAGCCAACCTACATGCCTGATGTGTTTTTTTGAGAAGTAGCAATAAGATTGCATAAATACAATGTGTAATTAAGAACAAGGGACACCAAACTCCATGATTTTTCTAAAATTAAATATTATGTTGTTCTGAGAAATTGACACACCAAAAAATGCACAACAAATTTTAAGAGTCAAAAAACATAAAGGTGTAATTTGGGAGGTCGGCCTTGCAGAATTTTAATAATTATTCCGAAGATCACTAGAAAAAAGAAAGACATACATTTGTCAGAACTCAGGAGAAAGTTCTGCTGCCAAAATGACATTTTAAAGACCGTTCGAAAGCAAAAAAACATGCGCTGCATTAAACGAAGCAATAACTTGCAGAATGACGAATGTGCTCTCTCCATTAGGAACGCTAGTTTTACAAGAACGAGCGCTCCCGTCTCCTAATTCAGTCTGAGCATGCGTGGGTTTTTAAACCGATGGACTTGCCCATAGACGATCGGAAATTCCCATCGGTTTTTTATCCATCGGAAAATTTTAAAACAAGTTCTATTTTTTCCATCCGATGGAAAAAAGACAGATGGGTACCATACACGATCGATTGGTCTGATGAAAACCATCCATCGGACGGTTTTCATCAGTTAAACCGATCGTGTGTACGGGGCTTTAGAGTTCTTGAAACCATTTTGGTCCACAGGTGGAGTATTGGTGTGCAGTTCCCTGTGGCCTGCAAATGGGCGCTGCCATAGTAGACCAGGGTTGAACCACTGATACAATGCTGTGCCTTGTGTGTCCCCTCTCGGCAGCCATACAGTGGGTGTGGTCTACCTGCTGGGCATGCTGGGAGAGGATATAAAAGGGGCAGACGCTGCCTGTTGGTTCGTTTGTTGTCGGGGGTCCTACCCAAGGTTCTTGTTCCTGTCCGCCCTGGGCACCCTTGGCCCAGGGGTGGGTCTGCAGTTCGTGGTCGGTGGATCAGTCCCAGGCACCTTTAGTCCTGGGGCTGCGGCGGAGGCCTGGGCCCAGCACCTTCGGCTGGAGTCCATCGGGGATCGAGGAGTCTCAGGGTGCCGCCTTGTGAGGGGACCCGTATCTTGGAAGAGGAGGCCTGGGGAGGAACCATTCCGAGGGACTGGTGCAGAAGTCACAGTGAAGGAAGGGGCCCAGTAACTCTCCGGAGGGATGTCTTCTCCCTAAACGGAGGCCGAGTTCACCAGGTCTGTGGCAGAGACCGAGTTCACCAAGTCTGTGGCAGAGACCGAGTTCACCAAGTCTGTTGCAGAGGCCTTGGGTAAAGTTGGAGTGTCATTTGGTTGCTAGTCTTGTCTTAAGTAGACTATCCATTTGGGGCTGAGTCTGTTCGAGAAGCCGAACAGTGAAGTGATTGAGATTGTGCCTGGACCTCTCCCATATCTTATGCTGTCCTGTCTTCACTTCAACCTCTTTTCTATCAGAGACTGTTGTTTTACTAAAGGAGAAAATAAACTCTGTGTTGGAGTTGCAGCGAGTGTGGACATTTCAGTTACTTGGGGAAACAAGGACTTATCTCTGTTATTCACAGGGATGAGAGACATTTTCTGGTTATCTGTCTGTGGAAGATTCATCAACAACACCGCTCAACCTCTTATTACAGGAGGGTACCGGCTTGTGGCATGGTGTGCCCCTTCTACCTGCGAGGAGCCGAATAAGGCAGGTAAAAGGGGGTCTGTGTGCTACATACATTACAACACTGGGCTGTCCCTTTGTATAAAAAAAAATGGAAAAGTCCACAAATGGCACCGACACCATTAATTGGGTTTTGACTTCAGATTGGCCACACCGAATCTAAATACCTTAAAGCAGGGGTAGGCAACCTTAAAGAGGTGGAGATCTACCTGAACAACATGGGAGAAGTCAAAGATCACCGGGCACAGTGTTGCCCAGTGTTGCCCAGTGTCACCTCTTCACACCTAATTTAAACCTCTAACTACCATACTATGTGTCACAATTGCATGCATTGCATGCCAATCATGGGTTTAACTCAGGTGGTGAGGAGGCAACATATCCCCTCCTCACCACCTGTCTAACACTCAGAGATTGCTTTTCAGGGGAGCAGCAGTGCCTGCTGCACTTGTGAACGACCCCTTGTTTGCAGTCGACAGCAGCACCCTTAGTGCTCGTTCACACGTAAAGTTGGGGGTAGTAAAACCCTGCAGTTGAGTCGCAGTTCTACCGCCCCTGATCCCTACCCCCCTTTGCTGCTGAGGCAGCAGCCAAAGGTGTACACATGTGGCAGTGGGCATTAAGCCCCTGTTGCTTTTGGTGGGTGCTACCACCTGCCAAACGCGACCCATTCAAGTAAATGGGGCCACTCTGCAAGTGCCTCACAACTACATGCTTCAAAAGGGTCCAAGGAGTTAAAGCAGGTGATGAGAAAACAACACAATGCTGCCTGCGTTATCCCCTTGTTTGCTGTACTGTACAAGGTTCCAGGGCACTTGTAGAGTGGCCTCATTCACTTGAATGGGTCATGCTTGGCAGGTGCTACACCCACCAACCATGACAGGGCATTTAACTCCTGCTGTGGCTGCGACATGTATACACCCCTGGACACTGCAGCTAAAGGGTGGTGCAGTTGGGACAGGGGTGATAAAAATACATCTTAGCTATGAGGTTTTACCACCCCCCAAAATGTAAATGAACCCTTACTGTTGTGCGTCCCCTATAAGGCAGCTTTCACAATGATGTCCTGAGGTTTACCTGCACTGTGGGTGCAGTGCAGTGCAACTGCAACTTTCTTGGGTTAGTTGCGTTTTGCCTTAGACTTCTGTCAAATACTTCAGATGTGGTGCACTTTCTGAAAGTGCACCAAGAGTCCTGCATTCAGAAAGTGCACCAAACCCACAGGATATAATAGAAGTCTATGGCTAAGTGCAGCTAACCCGCAGGAAAGCTGCAGGTACACTGCACCTCAACCGCGGTGTGGGAAAATCACAGTAAATCCCAGCACATCAGTGTGAAAGCAGTCATATACTATTATGCCCAGTGTATTGCTTCACACTGACCTGAGGATCTCTTCTTTCCTGCTGCTGGCATCACTCTGGAGACAGGATAAGAGGTGGAGTGCAGTTGGTATCACTCCCCATTGGACAGGAGCCAGCACTACACAGGAGGCATCTTGCTTCCCACTACAGCTCCAACTTTAAAAGTAGTCCCTCTGCATTGCAATCTGATTCTACGGAATGGCGGGTCAGCAAGCCCAAACCGCGATCTACCAGTCACCTGCCCTCAATCTACGGGTAGATTGAGATCTACTGGTTGCTGACCCCCGCCCTAAAGGATATAAAGAAATGCATTTGAAGTAGCAAGCTCCTCAATACTTTCCTTGTGGCCTCTGCAATATAAAACCCAGTGAAGAATGTTCTCCAACCTCCTAAATTGTAACCATACAGCCTAGAGCAAGGGTCTCCAAACTTTCTAAACAACGGGCCGGTTTACTGTCCTTCAGATTTTAGGGGGGCCGGACTGTGGCCATTGGGAGTAGAAAAGGTCCCAACATCATTGAGAGAAAAATAATGCCTCATTGTTTGTCATTGGGAGAAATTATGCCCCATCATTGGGAGAAATTGTGCCCCATCATCTGTATCCGTGGGAGGAATTGTGCCCCATTGTTGGAATCACTTGGAGGAATTGTCCCCTATCATTAGTGTCATTGGACCCCATTATTGGTGTCATTGGAAGAAATTGTTCCCCATCGTTGGTTTCATTGGAAGAAATTGTGCCCCATCATTAGTGTCAGTGGGAGGAATTGTGCCCCATTGTGTACACATCACTTGAGATGAGAAAATTGTCCCCCATCATTGGTGTCATTGGAAGCAATTGTTTCCCACCTTTGGTATCAATGGTGTCATTGGGCCCCATTATTGGTGCTTTTAATTTGGAGAAATTGTGCCCCATCATTGGTATCATTGGGGGGGGAATAGTGCCCCACCTTTGGTGCAATTGGGAGGAATTGTGTCCCTCCATTGGTGTGAGTTGGGGGGGGGAGGAGATTATGTCCGATTGTTGGTATCAGTGGATGAAACATTCCCCCGAGGGCTGCATAAAAGCAAGCAAAGGGCCGCATCTGGCCCCCGGGCCACAGTTTGGAGACCCCTGACCTAGAGTATATGGTGCAGTAATGATGGGTACCTGCCATAGAACTGCCATCTTATCTTTGCACATGCACTGACAGACCACTATAATTCTTTATAATAGTTACCTGATCCGCTTGGATAAAGAACAACAGGCTATTAGCAGCTCTACTATCAGTAAAAGCAGCTTGATAACATAAATAAATATTGTTTTTGCGTGGAGTTGGTGTAATGCCCTAGCCATACCACCCAGTACAGTTTGTGTCACAAGAGAACCCTCCCCTATCCTCCATCAACAGATTCTCCCTACTGTGAAGAACCGGCAATACTTGTTCTACTGCAGATTACAATCAAATTTCATAGCACTTGAGATCCTGTATTTTTGCTTGTGATTTCTATCCTGACTGCAGTTCTCATTATTATCTTAGTGTCTTTACTTTGCAAATGAAACAGAAAAAGTAGATAAATCGTGCTTTTAAAAAGATAAGAGAATATAAAGGATTGTGAATTTTTAAGTACATTTCCAATTCTTTTGATAAACTGTAACGGTGCTTTTTGTTCTTTGTTGACCTTGGAACCTAATGCAATATTAGAATACCATTTTTATGTGATCGTTGCTGTTTCTTTTGGTACTTTATCTAGTCTGTAGGGATACATTCTTACTGTAGTTACATTTAAATGATCCAGTTGCAAGTATAAGATTGATGACAGATCATTTTAGGTGCCTCTATGAACACATTCTAAACTCTGGGTTCCATATCTACATTACCTGGAACAGCTATTGTGCCTACAGAAATATCTTGCAAAATGACTTATTCAAGGAAATCAAGTTTTGTTTTTGTTTTTGTTTTTTTTATATACACAATAATTTTGCTATTCAAGTACCTTTGTACAGTATGTTCAGTTACAAATCTCAGAAAGTTTGTCTTTGTGTAGTGTAAAAACCTATCTGTTAACCTCCAAGGACCAAACATGGTTAAATATCAAAGCATTTTCTAAACAACAAAAAAAAATAAAAAATAATAAAACTTTGCCTGCAGCATCACTTCGTTTGACCTACAACGTTATTCTCCAGTGTTTTTATGGCTAGCTTGGAAACTTACAATTGTATTCATTGCTTGCAGAATAATGTTAGGAATGTTTGATCTTTTAGCAGTGTCATTTATTGTTAGGGTGAAATGGAAAGTCTGGAAATAATAGAATGGCACAATAGACAAACAAATATAAAATAAACATTTTGAATTTAACGACAATATGGTACCTGTTAATTTATTTTTTATTTTTTTAATTACTTGCTTAAATACATTTGACAAATTTTCCGAAATGCTTTGGGCGTTGTTGTCAGATCAGCTGGAAATGAACAAGAGAACACAGAACAACAGATCCTACCAACAAACAAAGCACCTCCTCTGCACTGTTTGTATAATAAGGATGATTGGTTGTTGATTTCTTATGCCTCGTACGTACACACAATCCGATTGTTGGCAGGGGATTGTCTGTTGACAGACTGTTGTCTAAAATCTGACCGTTAGTTTGCTGCTTTTGACAATTTTTGTCAAACTTTCCACCAACAAATGTTGGATGACAGAGTAGTAAAGTTTCGGCAGACAAACGGTTTGTTGTCAGATTTTCTGATGGTCAGTACACAAATCCATCACACAAAAGTCGAAAGTGCAAACACGCATGCTTGGAATCTATGCTCACTAAACACGAAATTAGCAGAAGGGGCCCAAAGGGTGGACCTCAAGAGCTGAAATTCCTCGTAGTACGTCACTACGTTCGTGTTTGTTGCATGACAATTGTGTACCGTTAGTATGCAAGACAAGATCCTGGCACACGCCCTTAAGACAAAAATCAGACGCGCGGTTGGCCAACAATCGGATCGTGTGTACGAGGCTTTATGCCGCGTACACAAGATCGTTTTTTTTGATGAAAAAAGACTGATGGACTTTTTTCATCGGACAAACCGATCGTGTGTGGGCCCCATTTGTCTTTTTTCCATCGGTATAAAAAAATAGAACCTGTTTTAAATTTTATCGATGAAAAAAAAAACGATAGCAAATTACGATCGTCTGTATGGAACTCCATCGGACAAAAAACCCACGCATGCTCAGAATCAAGTCGACGCATGCTCAGAAGCATTGAACTTCATTTTTCTCGGCTCTCCGATTGTGTGTACAGGGCATTAGAAGTTGCTGGATAAATGCTTGTGATTAGTATTTAATGAACTGTGACAGGTTTGAGTGCCCATAAACATTATGATTAGACCATCTCACATGAATTGGAGTTGTATGTATCTGACCCAATTCAGAGATTTGGACACATTTTACAGAACCATATTTTCATGTACCAAAGCAAGAAACTGTTTTAAAAATGTTTGTTTGGTGAGGAGAGGAATTTCTAATAAAATAAAACAATGAAACATTAAAAATGCAAAAATCCTTTAACCATTTCAATACTGGGTGCTTTTACCCCCTTACTGCCCAGGTCAATTTTCAGCTTTCAATGCTGTCACACTTTGAATAACAGTTGGTGCAGTCCAGCTCGATTTCAGTCCATTCAAATGAAAAGGCTAAAATTGCACTGCACCTGGATCACATGTAAATCACACTGGAACGTTCAGCATTTTTCTGTGCAATTCATGGTGTGAACCGGCCCTTACATCTACAGGTGATAATCGAAAAATTTGAATATTGTGCAAAAGTTCATTTATTTCACTAATTCAACTTAAAAGGTGAAACTAATATATGAGATAGACTCATTACATGCAAAGCAAGATAGTTCAAGCCATGATTTGTCATAATAGTGATGATTATAGCTTACAGCTCATGAAAACCCCAAATCCACAATCTCAGAAAATTAGAATATTGTGAAAAGGTGCAATATTCTAGGCTCAAAGTGTCCCACTCTAATCAGCTAATTAAGCCATAACACCTGCAAATGGGTTCCTGAGCCTTTAAATGGTCTCTCAGTCTGGTTCAGTAGGAATCGCAATCATGGGAAAGACTGCTGACCTGACAGTTGTGCAGAAAACCATCACTGACACCTTCCATAAGGAGGGAAAGCCTCAAAAGGTAATTGCAAAAGAAGTTGGATGTTCCCAAAGTGCTGTATCAAAGCACATTAATAGAAAGTTATGTGGAATGGAAAAGTGTGGAAGAAAAAGGCGCACAAGCACCTATGCCATTCCTCTGTTGGCTGGGAATCCCCAGTTGACAGCGGAATGAGCCAGAATGAGACTACTCACTGGTTGTTAGGATGCCTGCCCATATCTGCTCCCTAACAACCAGCCTGAGCATGAGGCTGTTACATTTCAGTGCGTCGCCCGTGCCCTTTGAGAACGTTTACAGGAAACGAAACTAGTCAGGGCGGTGCAACGCACTGACGTCACTACCACGTGACCCCGCCAGCACGGGCGAACGCTACCACTATTTTATGCCGGCTTTTTTTTAAATTTTACTTTGTAATTTGTATGCCTCGCGAGTTTGGAATAAATGTATCTGGAGGTAATACACTACTCGAGTCCCCTTCTCTTTCCTTCATGTGCCTGCATTCGATCTTGGAGGCCTGCTTCGTGTTAGCTGAAGTGACAGTGTGTACTAGGAGCTAGTACCAGGATTACGGTTTGGTGACATCTTTTGGATTTCTGGAACCATCATCTGTACCCGGCAGAGGTTGATATCTGCAGGCTCTTTAGACCTTGCCACAGAGGAGGTCCAACACTTCTGGTAAAGTAACCATCTTCTAACCATTCTCACCGTGGTGGATGATTCCTTTTGGTCTGTGTGGACTTTTCTGGGATATTTCTTCTGTCTTCAACATCTTTAGAAGAGCCCTCCATTTCTCCTCTGTGAAACATTGATTATATTGGACAAGTTTTTTGCCTTCCAACACCCCCCCCCCCTCTTTTTTTGTTTTTCTTTTTTCTGATTCTTTTTCTTTTTTCATTTTTTGGTGTTGCAAATAAGTTTTTTAAGGGACTTTTTTATTACATTATTGTACGTCACTTCATTGTGACTCTATGGTTACCTTATAATAATCACTGATTTTCTTGATTCCTACTTCACCCTGAGTCTCACTTAGGGTGGTTGTGGACTAAGACACTACAGTGGATGTTCACTCTATGAGGTTTGCTTATTTTATTTATTTTCAATTATTTCACATTAGAATAATTTATTATTCTTTTTCATTTATATTGGGCGCGATCATTTTTTGCACTTTCTGTTACATTTAGTGCCACTGCTAAATGTATCACTTCCTGATGCAGCCAGTGGTTGGGCTCAGTTGAACACCTATTTAGCTTGACTGTTTGCTAAAGCTCCAAACAGTAGACATGTGCATTCGTTTTCGTCCGAATGCATTTTCGTCCAAATTTCAGGTATTTTCGTTATCGTTTTAACAAACGAAAACGAAAGCACAGAATCCGAAAACCGAAAGATCCGACATAAACAAATGCTTTATTTTCGTTTTCGTTGCGATAACAGTTCGATATGGATAGGAGATTCGACATGACACTGACAATAACAATCTGTGTCTATCGAACCTGTGGTCGAATGTGCCTAACCTTAACTCTATTAGTCCAAGATTATACTACATAGAGAGAAAAGATTCGACATTATAGAGAGAAAAGATTCGACATTATAGAGAGAAAAGATTCGACATAGAGAGAAAAGATTTGACATTATAGAGAGAAAAGATTTGACATTATAGAGAGAAAAGATCGCTGCTGGAATTGGGTGGGGGAAGTAAAATAAAAATAATGATGATGATGAATGTTTTTGGCTGATTGTAACCAAAGAGGAGGAGCAGTAAAATAGCTAGAACTAACTTGACAATTCAACATGAACGACGAAGATTCGACAAAGCATCGAAAAACATACAAACGTCGAATCTGTCATTGAAGGCTTATGGTGTCTGTCGAAAGTTCTAAGAAGATTCGATGGAGCAGCTAAACTGTACGAAGCTGCAATCGTACATTTCCGGTCAAATGCATCCGCCCATAGGCTATAGAAGAATTCTATTGTTGGTTGACTAGTAATAATAATTAATAAATATAATTATTACTAGACATACAACATTAGAATTCTACTATAGCTTGTAGGCGGAACATTCGACCGGAAATGTATGATTGCAGAGTCATACAGTTTCGCTGCTCCGTCGAGTCTTCTTTGAACATTCGACAGACACCATAAGCCTTCAATGACAGATTCGACCTTAATTAATTCCGATTTTCGGACGAATGCAATTTCTAACGAAAAACGAAATAAATAAAAACGAATTTCGGGAGTAACTAAATAAATTTATTTTTCGGACGAAACCGAAATTCCGAAACAAAATATTTCAGTGTGCACATGTCTACCAAACAGGCAAAATCCAGTCTGATAATGGGTTTGGGCTGAAACCCAGAGCTCATCCCTAGTGAAGACAGGTAACCCCGTGTGAGCTCCATGTCATGACTTGAAACATACTATGTCTTGATGACTCTCTCTCTACCCCCATGTAACAGTGCTCGGTGCTTGAGTAGCTGATCACCAAGAACCTGTCCTATCATGGATAAGGAAGAAGAAGAGTGAGTAAAATGCTCCTCTACACTCAGAAGGCAACCAAATGTGGGGTGGGGGTAAAGACAAAGTAAGTGTGCGGCCCTGCAAGGCAATGTTCAGTGAGATGAATGAGTAAGGATGAGTAAGGGTGAAGACTAACTATTAAAATACTGTATATGGGGTAGAAATTAAGATAGTAGCCCGACTATTAAAGAGAACATAAGTGCTCCTTAACATGAAAGAATATGTGCATACATTGGAATTCAGCTGCAAGAATCAAAGGAGCCCCGGGATGACAGGTGTATATAAGTAGCAGCACCCCTTCCGCCTGTACAAAGGAATGACAAGCAGACGCGTTTCTGTTCACATTTACCCAGACCCGCAGCTGTTACCTACCTTTCAGGCAGGTAACAGCTGCGGGTCTGGGTAAATGTGAACAGAAAAGCATCTGCTTGTCATTCCTTTGTACAGGCCGAGGGGGTGCTGCTACTTGCATCAAGAATCTTGCTGCTGGAACCCAGTGTAGGTACATAATTGCCCATGTGAAGGATTGGGGATATCTTATTAAATAATATACATTTGAGAAAAAAGGGGTATCTCTTAAAAAGCATACCTTTTGGGATTATGTACATGGAACAGATACTTTATATAATACGGCAGCAGGGAAAATCACAAATGTTTGCAAAAATGTACTTGCTGTTATTCAGAGAACAGCTGAGATACTTGTTTTAGGCCAGAGGAACAGAAAATCACCCAGCTAGGGGGTTAATTACTCCACATTTATTGTCTGTGATAAGTTATCTATGAAGAATTGCTGCAGCCGCTGGATTCACTCTAGGTAATAATATACACTGAAGCCATGCGATTATTCTTTCAGCCATTACCATGTCTGTCACTTAGTTATGAGCAATTGTGTGAAGTGATAGCATGTTTAGAAAACAACAAGATACATTTGCAGAAAAACGCCTGCTTTCGATAATGTGTTTCTATTGTGACCCTTTACAGAACTTCCGATGCAATACAGAAATTCATTGGAATAAGGCACAGTATCTGAACAGATAAAGCTTCACAAGCTTTACTGCTATGATTTAAATAATACACTACTTACTACTATCAAATACTACAGTATGTGCTTTTATAGGACACAATGAGCAGGAGAATGTAAGGTTAAGTAATACCTTTTCTTGGTTTTGAGTAGGCTAGAAACAGGAATTTTTAATGTCACTCAGATCTTACTCTAACGTGCTTGACAAAGAGACAAGAGCCATCTCGAAAGCTTACAGTTTTAAAGAAAACCTGTAATCAGAGAACATGAAGGCTGAAACCCAGATTGAGTATTGCAGATCAGAAGACCTGACTACACTATGATTTTTTGATCTGCATGCTTGTTCTGGATCAGAGATTCAGAAAGTATCGAAGCCTGAGATAGCTAGGAAATTTGCATTTTGCAATCGATAACCTTGCATTTCTCTCTTTACTGGTTTCCTTCAACCCAGATAGCAAGGATAGCTTGCCACATATTTGTGGCAGTGTTGAATTTCAAGTCTTGTTAACTTGCTGCACATTTTCACTGGCAAGTTGTACACTTGCAGAGCACTTGAAGCAAATGTTCTAGTTGATACTTTTCCAATTTGTAGCAAATTTGCGTGGCAAGTCTCTAGCAAAGTTGCAGTGGTGATTCTAAAGCCCTGTACATGCGATCGGATTTCCTATGGATTCTAATCCGATGGATTTTTCCATCCGAAATCCGATGAAGCTGACTTCCATCAGTCTTGCCTACACACCATCAGTCAAAAATCCGACCGTCCCAAACACCGTGACGTAAAACACTCCGACAAGCCGAGAAAAATGAAGTTCAATGCTTCTGAGCATGCGTCGACTTTATTCTGAGCATGCTTGTTTTTTTTGGCTGATGGAGTTCCACACAGACGATCGGAATTTGCTATTGTTTTTTTTCCCATCAGATAAATTTAAAACATGTTCTATTTTTTCTCACCGATGGAAAAAAGACCGATGGGGCCCATACACGATCGGTTTGTCCGATGAGAAAAGTCCATCGGACTGTTTTCATCTGTAAAACCGATCGTGTTTACACGGCATAAGAGCTCTGCAAGTCTGCAGCATGATAATTCAGTCACAGTGACCCCTGTGGTGGGATGACTATTGCACAACATAACTGAACCAGAACCTGCAGCAGACTTGCAGAATGTTTGCAAAGAAAGTTGATCTAGTAGTGGCGGCTGGTGCTCCATTTTTTTGGAGGGGGGAGCGGCAAGCAAACCCGATGCCCACCCCCCGCCTGCTCTCATGCCCCGTTCGCAACCCCGCCAGGACCGCACTTACTCCATCCAGGTTGCGGGTGGCTTCCCCGGCTTCTCCTCCCAGCCAGTCCAATCGCTTCTCCTCCTGGCCAATCTGGTCTTAGGACCCGCTTCCTATCCTGATTGGCTGGGAGGAGAAGCAGGCAGACAATAGAGAATTAATGTTTGTTAATGTCACAAGTGGGTGGGCTTGGGGCGCAGTGCTCTATGCCCTGAGCCCAACCTTTTTGAAGCCAATTAGAGCATCCGGCTCTAATCATGTGCTTCACAAAACAAAAAACCTTGTAGAACTCTATCCGTCCAGCGCCCCGCATGGAGATTAGGGGCGGCGCATAGAGATTAGGGTGCTGCGCCCCTTATGGACAGGCCGACGCTGTGATCTGGAGTCATGCAATGCAGCCTTGCTGCAATTGTGCAACAAATTTGTAAGTAATTTTTAAACTTGCAGCACAATTGCATGCTATCTGGCAATCTACTTAGCAACCAATAGCACATTCGTTATCTTTACCTTTGTAAGCAACAGTGATTAAAATGAAAGTCTACCAAAATGAATAACTCGATTTTTGTCTAATAACCTGCTAGCACATTATTCATAGACTTCATCATAAAGGACCATTTCCCTACTGCATATTAATTTAATTAGCTAATGTAACCCTCTTTTGTGAGAAGGGGGTTATGAGAAATGATTCTCCCCAAACAGAATAGTATGCTAAATCTGAAGGTAAAAAAAGAGAACCATAACATTTGCTAAGTGAAAGAATGGGTTTGGGCTTTGCCTCCACCAAGGACAGGACCTCTGGGAACAGAGGGGATCCTACCTGGGAAATTAGCCAGTAATCTAATCAAAGTAATTGGGGGGCTGAGGAATTACTGCAACCCACATATAATATTAACCACAGGTATAAAGCTGAACACCAGTATGGAAATAATATAACCTTTATATAAGAAAAGATTAAAAGAGAAGTATGGGATTTTTTTTCCCAAGAATCATACTTACCTAGGTGGATGAAGCATCGGTCTGATGCTACATCTTTCCCCCTCTGGCTCTTAGACTGAGAACCGAGCGATCAAACACCGCCGATCGCTTGGTTCTCAGAGCTCAGTGAGCAGAGAGCTGGTGACTGTCAGTCAGCGGATCTCTGCTCTGCCCCCCACGCTCACTGGAGCGCCGGACTGTGGAGGGGGCAAGAGCAGCCGTCTCAGCCTCTCAGCAGCTTGCTGAGAGGCTGAGCCGGGTGACGGTCCAAGGCATGTGGGCGGATCCTGACCATATGGTCACGATTTTTCCTAAGCTTGGACCGACTCTCTGACGTCAGCAAACAGTGGGACTTAGCCCGCTGTCTGCTGAAAACTGGTCACAGGAGTGCAGAACGAACTGCGCTACTGTGATCCATAGGAAAAGTTCAGCCAAACGAAATTTGGATGCGCTTCTTTTTTAATAACAGTGCATCCATCCAATGTACTAACAGGTATTATCAGCAAAGGGCGTGATAAGAATCCTGGTGGAATTGTGCACATATACCTAGGTATACAGTATATAGTTATTAACAGTACTAGCAGTAGAGGGCAGCAGATCCCAACACTAACATTGGAGATTGTATTGGTGGATATTTTCAATTCTGCTGAACTACTTATTGTTTCATGATTCATTCATTAAACTATGTGCTCTGTATCATCCACCACCACTGGTTGTTCTAGACCAGCCATTGTAAACCAAGGTTCCTCCTAAGGTTTCTAGTGGTTCCTTTAAGCTGTGGCTGATTAACCTTCAATCTGATGGTGCCTGCAAAGTTTTGATTCCAGTGCCACTTATCAGAGTCAGCTACTTAAAGCGGTGTTCCAGCTGCAATTTTTTTTTTAAAGTCAGCAGCTACAAACACTGTAGCTGCTGACTTTTAATAAGGACACTTACCTGTCCAGGGAGCCCGCAATGTCACCCCCCCCCCCCCGAGGCCAATCCTTCCATCCTAATGAAGGGAAACAGGCAGTGGAGCCTTGCGGCTTCACTGCCCACTTCCTACTGCGCATGCGCGAGTCACGTGGCGCTTTGTGAATGGGCGGATGTCTTCTGGGACACACATAGGTCCCAGAAGACTGCGCGCCCCATTTCCCATTAGGCAACGCGAGGGATGAGGAGAAGGAACATCTGTGCGGAGAAGGAAGTGGAAGATTAGGACGACTGCCTAGCAACAGCCATTTCTGGTAAGTAAAAAAAAAATATTATTTTCAAATGTTTTTTAATATATTTTAAATAGACTGTTAATGTTAGGATGGACCTCCGCTTTAACACCAATGAGCTGTCTCTAATTGTTGCATTCTTCCTACTGACCACCAAGGGGCATTTGTTCCCATTAACCCCTGATGAATTGGTTTTAGTAAGTGTACCCTATGTTCCAAAAATTATTTTAAGGGTTCCTCTGAGGTATAAAGGCTAGACGAAAGTGTGTACCTAGTGATATAAAGATCTATTAATGTTTAAATAATTTGCAAAAGCAAAATTAAGAATGTTTGCTCCGCTCATTTTTAGCTATCATGTAAGCTACAGTGATAACTAAATTTACTGATTCTAAATATGTGTATTCGTTTTTGTATGGTGAATTTTTGCTTGATGGTTTGAGTGACATATCAAAGTAAATAAAGGAACTTCAGTTGTTTAAGCTGTTAAAAGGACACTGCAATTTCCTTTAAAATATGTTCTGGAGGCAGATGATAGTGAAAATCTTGATACTGTATGGATTTTTAGATAGTAGCATTCAGAGGATGTCTTTTCTGAGCCAATGTTGTCTTGGAATACCTAGAAGTAAACAAATATCCCCCCAGTTTTTGTGTATATGACAGATGTCAGACACAATAGGAAGTGAGGGAGATTCTCCCTAACAAAGACAAAGACAGCAATAAAAACACATTTTCCAAAATAGAGAGGAAGATTTAGATGCTCTATCAGGATTTTATTGTTTTCTGTGTTCCCATAAGGCAAATTTACCTTCATTTCTTGTCCAAGGAAGCCTGATGGCAAACTATATAGGAACTTTTACTGCTATTCCATCTTCCATGTCATTTCATCTTATAAAATGGAAATTCACAGTTGCAATTAGACTTTAAATACATGCACACAAAAATATATATATATACATTTTCAAGTCTATTAAGGTACCTGTTTGTTCAAGTGGTACTTTATATTTAAAGTGACTGTAAACCCTTACATATGACTGTAAACCCTTACCCCACTGAAGGGACTAGCCTCTGGTGATACTCAAAGATGAAACAAATTCACAAACAAAATGTTAAACTGCAGCTCTCTCTAGCTGTCTAAAACACACAAATCAAAGTCTTTTTCTCAGCTCCAGAAGCCAAGGGATGGAGATCTGATGTCATACACTGCACAGCATAGAGAGGAGAGCTCAGCGTAATCTGAGACCCAAGTAGAGGGGATGCAAAATGAATGAATAATTACAGAAGTTGAACCACAGTTGTAACGGTAAGGGTACCATGCTGCATATCTGGTGGGATTGCCCACTTATACGCAATTTTTGGAATGAGGTATGCACGCAGATCTATTCCAAAACAGAGACTAAAATGACACTCACACCAGAATTCTGCCTATTACACATCTCCAACTACTCGTTAAGCAACTACAAAAAATTTGTAGTGCGACATACGCTGAATGCAGCAAAAGCTATTATCCCCAAACACTGGATAACTACTTATGTAACCACAGTGGCAGAATGGCTACTTGCCGTAGACTCCATTTATAAAGTGGAAGAGACTGCGGCCATGGCCTCTAAAAACACTAAAAAATTCCACAAACTATGGAGAGCATGGTTCCTTTTTAAGTACTCTGATTCTTTTGCTAAGATGCAAAATGGCTGATTGCATGACCTTCGAGTCATGACCATGGATCTTAAACAAGTAGTGGTTTTCTTTGGTTGTTCTTCTTCCCTTGGAAATACAGATTTTTGATGTCTATCTTTAAATAGGTGCCTACGTGAGCCCTGTATGATGACCCTTCCCTGACCTAGCGAAAAATTACCTGCATAATCATTGTGAGAAATAATTGTTAGCCAAAAATTGAAACCTACCACAACCTCACTCCCCTTCCCCCTACTCCTCCCCCCTTTTTTTCCTCTCTCTCTCTTATCTTGTCTTTGGTCTCTTCTGTCCCCCCTATATAATGCTATTATAGATAATAAACTTTAAAAATATCAAGCTGATAATTATCTGTGTCCTTAACATACGACATAATGATCTTGAAAAATATCGAGCTGATAATTATCTGTGTCCTTAACATACGACATGATGATCTTGAAAAATATCGAGCTGATAATTATCTGTGTTCTTTACATATGACAAGGCATGTTCTCTTTTCCCTTGGTCTCTGTTGTTACAGTGGATGTACGCCCAAACAGATAATACTCTTTTGTTCAGGAGCAATTTATAACATGACACATGTTTGGTATATTGTATGCTTTGTTATAACCTTGTTATTTCTCAATAAAAATGTATTAAAAAAAAAAAGTTGAACCACAGTTAATGGACTTTGTTGGCACAAAGTTGTGGTTGTGCCTACAAAGTCCATGAACTGCGGTTTAACTACTGTAATTATTCATTTAGCATCTTTTTTGGGATGTGGCACTGTTATACTATTGGGGTTGACGGGTGTCCATTGTGCCTCCCAATGGCCCCCTGTCCTCTTTGCCTCTATTTACCAAGTGGAGGGGATGGACACACCCACCATTACAACGTTTTATAGGGAAAACATGCACAGCTGAGGCTGCCAAGCCCCTTCTGTGTGCTGGATGGGTTGGATCCATCTCCCAGGACTGCGAAGTGTCAAGTTAGACTGTCAGAACTCAGAAGTGATTCATGCAGATAGCAGAGGAATTAGAGATCAGATGGGAACCACAGTAGGTGGTTTGGATTGAAGATAGTACACACTACAGAGAGATGTGCTTTTAATTTCAGAGGTATACAATTACTTTAAGCATTCTAATCTGTCATCATATACTGTGTGGCCAGCAGACACCTAGGAGTGTCTTCGTGAATGTTCACCTAACCTGTTATATAAACTGAAGCCTGCTTCTGTGGTTAAATGTTAGAACCCACCTTTCCAGTACATTACTATTGGTCAGGGAGACCACCTATTTAGTTATGAGCCACTAGCAAAGTATAGATGGGAGCGGGCTTAGCTCTCTGCCCCAGCGACTGGTTTAAATTTGCATTATAGACTTCCCTACGTTTTAGGGTTCCTATGGGAGTTCCACAAAGTATATTTTCTTTCATCCATCCATGTTTAGGTGCCTGCTGTACATTTATAGTGACAAATTAGAATGTTTAAAGGGAAAACAGATTTACCGTATTTTTCGCACCATAAGACGCACCTGACCATAAGACGCACCTAGGTTTTAGAGGAGGAAAAACAAGAAAAAAAATTCTGAACCAAATGGTGTACTCAAATGTTTTCCAGTGCCCATAGAAAATGCAGAGTGACCATTGCCCATAGAAAATGCAGAGTGACCATTGCCCATAGAAAATGCAGAGTGACCATTGCTACAAACGCAGCCTTACCTGATGTTATCACTTCCACCTTCCTCTGTCTCAGGAACCAGCCAGAAGATCGCCTGGCGCCCACGGGGGTTTGGAAGTCTGTCCCCCGCTCTCTTGCCTCTCTTCCGGTGGTGGCGACGGGAGGCGATGCGAGCTGTGGCGGGGGGCGGTGCCAGCGGCGGAGGTGCCAGCGGGCACAGCCATACTGCATGCTATAAATAAATTGCCCAGAGTTCTGCTTTAACAGTCCGTAGTTGTCGTATGGTATCTGATTTAGATTGCCCATGGCCAGCCATATGCCTTGACCCTGAGGCCTATAAGACGCACTTTTTCCCCCCTCTTTCTGTCCAAAACCAAAGCGAACTTTTATCCTTGCGTTTTGATGCTGCAGCTGAGCAGAGCCCACACAGGCCCCAGCCCACACAGGCCCCATCCCACCACTGTGCTGTGTGGGCTCTGTTCTGCACATAGACATGTGTGGGCTCTGCTCATTAGACCTGTGTGGGCTCTGCAGCTGGCCAATCACGATGATTGCTGGCACTGGTTGGTATGAGCAGCTCGTCCATGTGTCCCCTCACAGCCGCCCTCCGCGTTCTGCTAAACGAACTTCCCGCCACGGACGCCGCGCTGCACGCTGGGTAGCCTACACTGAGCTCCACTCAGCTCAGCCCGCGTCACCGCCCGTCCAGTCCTCCACTGACGTCACCCCGAAGCTGAGAGAGCGGACAGGGGGGAGGAGCCGCCAATGGTGGGTGGGAACGTGAGAGCGGTGTGACGTCTGGATGGCCGGAAGGGATGTGAGAAGATTGGCCGGTGTACACTGTACAGAGTTCGTACACAGTATGTACACAGTATGTTGTCTGTATGACAGGTCCTCCTCACTGTACTCCATGTGAAGTGTGTATGACATGGGGCGGTGCGGGGGGCGGTGCGGGCGGCTTAGCCAGCGACGGCGGGGGGCGGTCCCGGCGGCGGCGGGGAGGCGGTGCCTGTCATCTATTCGCACCATAAGACGCAGGGACATTTTCCCCCATGTTTCTGGGGGAAAAAAGTGCGTCTTATAGTGCGAAAAATACGGTACTTTAAATTGACTGCCTCTTTAAAACCATTAGCTTTACACGTCTATAGAATGGAACCCTTTGTGATGGATGTCTTTCAACCTTAATGGAGTCCGTCTTCTAATCTAGGCAGTAGCCTAGGCTGTAATCAAATATTATTGACAAGCTGAACCATTTAACCAAGATAAATAATTACATTTCCTTGTAGTTTAACTTATGGTGTGTGTAATAATAAATGTGCATATCAAATACATGCACGGGTCACCTGAATGCAAATCTCCCACTGATATGTTGCCATACACCATGAATTTTAATGCAAATGTTTAACAGAAATAACATTGTATAACAAAGAAATTCTATTCTAAGTCCACACCTGTTTTAGTGTTGATACCCATTGCTTTATTTTTCTCACAGCAGCAGTAAAATATGTTAAGCACAGGATTGCAAAAAAAAAAAGAGACAAAAATCTCAAGCCAAGATAAAGAAAATACTGTAAAGTTAGGCATCCAGTAAAAATAAGGCATGTGTGTAACAAGATAAGAAAGGTAGTTTAGGAGCAAGATTGGAAGGCATCAGCTCTGTTGTAAGGTAAAAGTGCATCCCCTGCAAAGACGGGCCCTGCGTGACTAGCTAAATGGAATCATACCCAGTGTGAGACAGCCTTCTGCTGCATGCCTTGTTTTGATTATAAAACATGGAACTCATTTTGCAGTTAGAGCTATGCTGTTTAGGTCTACACTCTGATGATGAGTTTTCAGTTAATGGCTTTGAAGTGAATGATTGAAGAAGCGGTTACTGCACATATGACATTCTGCCTGTCATTAGCCTTGTATTTACTATGTGGTCTGAGCATGTGCATGGTACACTTTTATTGTATGATGACAAAAAATAATCCTCTAACTCAAATTTTTCAGCCGAAGAATTTGTAGTCCTTTCCATGCGTTATTTATGATGGTCTGTGTCTTATCAGATACATCCATTGTACCAGGCTGATGCAATATAGGCTGTTGTGTATTTGCCTTTTAATATATTATGTCATCTACAGTTTATGTTTCGATTTACTTTAGGCAACAAATAAAGTCAGTTACTGAAACCGTATTGCAAGAACAATGCAGCTGTGAAAATACATACCATCCAAACAGTTAACTTTTTATTTTTATTTCTTCATTTTTTTTCTTCATTTTTAACAGTCAGCCTAACCATGTTTTTCATTGTGTTAGTAGGTTGAACTATTGTCAATATGATTGTGTGCAATTTCCCTATTAGTCACCACTGCATGTGGGCAAGGCTCATTTTATAATCCCAGAACGCACTAACAAGAGGGGCATGCTTTCCACAAGTCCAGCGTCATTCCAATAAGGATATTACTGGTCAAAGAGGTTCTAGCCTTTTTACGCCTGACAAAAATGTTAAAGGGAGATCTATCCCCACCCCCCAAAAAAAGCAGTCCCCTACCTATTTCCCATACTCAAAATACTCACCTGCAGGCATTGTCGGGTAGATTGATATCCCTCTTATAACCACTTGCTTCTGTAAATTTTTGTTTACAGGTTACATTTTTTTGCTACAAATTACCCCCCAAACATTATATATATATTTTTCAGCAGAGACCCAGATAATAAAATAGTGATTGTTGCAATATTTTATGTTGCACTGTATTTGAGCAGCGGTCTTTCAAATGCAATTTTTTGGAAAGATTTTTTTTTTAATGAATTAAAAAAACAAAAATAACTAAAGCTAGCCAAATTTGTTTGTAAAATATGAAAAATTATGTTACGCTGAGTAAATAGATACCTTACATGTCATGCTTTAAAATTGCGCACGCTCGTGGAATGGCGACAAACTACGGTACTAAAAAAAAACTTTTTTTTTTTACAGGTTACCTGTTTAGCGTTACAGAGGAGGTCTAGTGATGGAATTATTGCTCTCACTCTAACGATCATGGCAATACCTCACATGTGTGGTTTAAACACAGCTTACATTTGCGGGTGCAACTTACGTATGCGACTTGCGTTCACTTCTGCACGCGAGCACGAAGGGACGGGGCACTTTAAAAAATAATATTTTTTTATTTATTTTACCTTTTTATTTTTTATTTTTACACTCTCCCTTTATTTTTATTTTTTTATCAGTTTTATTGTTATTACAAGGGATGTAAACATTCCTTGAAATATAAATAACCATGATTTGTCCTCTTTATTGAGAGATCTTGGGTCAAAAAAAAAAAAGACAGTTTGACTTTAACAAAAAAAATAAAAATCATCCCTTTAAGCCTGAGAGGCAGAAGTGACGTCAGACATTGCTCCGGTCCTCCAAGGGCATAGAGCCAACTGGGGGCTATCTTGCCCTTAAGTCGTGTACACACAATCGGTTTCACTGATGAAAACAGTCAGATGGACTGTTTTCATCGGACAAACCGATCGTGTATGGGCCCCATCTGTCTTTTTTCCATCGGTGTGAAAAAATAGAACATATTTTTAATTTTTCCGATGGGAAAAAAACGATAGCAAAATCCGATCGTCTGTGTGGAACTCCATTGGATAAAAAACCCATGCATGCTCAGACTGAATTATGAGACGGGAGCGCTCGTTCTGGTAAAACTAGCGTTCGTAATGGAGATAGCACATTCGTCATGCTGTAACGGATGGAAAAGCACGGAGACTGAAAAGCGTGAATCGGCTCTCACCAAACTTTTACTAACATGTGGTAACACTAAATCAGCCCAAAGGGTGGCGCCATTGGATTTGAACTTCCCCTTTATAGTGCCGTCGTACGTCACAGGGTTTGGGACGATCGGTTTTTTGACTGATGGTGTGTAGGCAAGACTGATGGAAGTCAGCTTCATCGGATTTCCGATGAAAAAATCCATCGGATTAGAATCCATAGGAAATCTGATCATGTGTACAGGGCTTAACTCAACTTCTTGCCCAGGCATTGGAGGTATCTGAACGGTTCTAAGTTTACAGATGGCTCCGGTAAGCTCAAAGAAGAAGCGGCGGGAGGGGGGTGCACCTTTAAAAGTGATCTTGTGGCAAACCAGCTACTGGGACCACTTTTAACTTGTACAGAATTGCCCACAGTAAAAAATGATATCAGGGTTATGGCAGCTAGCTGCTGCCATAACAACGATATTTAGCGTCAAAGTAATGATGTAAATGTACTGTGAGTGGTCGGCAAGTGGGTAATATCAGCATGGTTCTCACACTACTACTACCTGGCATAGCTAGAACCACTGGTATGAGATACAGAGCATCACCTTTCATCATTTGAGTAAGTAACAACTAGCACCAGTTATTATCTCTCGCTGACACCAATATCCCAGGGAATTCTTCCTCCCACTAACACCAATGCAAGTAGCAGTCTTTCTCCCACTGACACCAATGCTTGGCATTGTTCCTACCACTGACACCAATGTAAAGTGTAGTCTTCTTGCATTGACTTCCACTGGGACCAATGTAAGGTCATCCTTTCTCCCACAATCATTATTGCTGGGGATTACTTCTTCTAATAATCACAATATAAGGCTCACCCTCCCTCTGACACCAAGGTAAAGATCATTCTTCCTGTAACTGACACTAATGTAAGGGTCATTCTTCCTCCCACTGACACCGATGTAAGGGTCATTCTTCCTACCACTGACAGCGATGTAAGGAAAATTCTTCCTTGCACTGACATCAATGTAGGAGGCAATTTTACTCCTACTGACATAAATGTAAGGGTTATTTTTCCCTCAATAACAACACTTAATATTGACACCGATGTAAGGGTCATTCTTCCTCCCACTGACAGCGATGTAAGGGTCATTCTTCCTCCCACTGACAGCGATGTAAGGGTCATTCTTCCTCCCACTGACAGCGATGTAAGGGTCATTCTTCCTCCCACTGACAGCGATGTAAGGGTCATTCTTCCTCCCACTGACACCGATGTAAGGAAAATTCTTCCTCGCACTGAGATCAATGTAGGAGGCAATTTTACTCCTACTGACATAAATGTCAAGCCTCGTACACGCGACCGAGTTTCTCGTCGTAAAAAACACGTCGTTTTTTTCGACGAGATTCTTGTTAAGCTTGTCGATTTTCTCGTCAAGCTTTCCATGCGTACACACTGACATTTCCCAATTTCCTCGTTGTTCTCCGCGGTCACGTCCATCACGTACGACGGCACTATAAAGGGGAAGATCTTTTTTCTTGGCGCCACCCCTTGGGCTGCTTTTGCTGATCTCGTGTTACCGCGTGTGAAGTAAAAGTTTGGGAAGAGACGATTCGCGCTTTTCAGTCTTTGTACTTTTCAGATCGTTTTCTGCGGTTCAGTTTGTGCTTGTGGGTTCGTATCTTGACTTTCAGGGCGTCTAGGCAGGTCGTATCTGTTTTACAGTGCGTTCTTGCCTGTTCGTTTCTGATTTTCAGTTCGTTATTCATAGGCCTTGCTGTTCTAAAGTGCGTTCTGTTCTGTACGTTCTGATAAGACGACCGTTTCCTAGCCATGTCGCCTGAACGTTCTCGTCGTCGAGTTCGTGCTGTGCGTGCGCTTGGTGTTGGTCTGCTTGTTTTGGACCAAGACCAGTCCATGAATGGTGTGAGGAGGAGTTCATGGACCAAGAATTGGTTGCTCCAGCGGGACCAATTCTGCCACATGCCTCTGCTGCGGGAGATCGTCGAGAATAATCCTGAGGACTACAGGAATTTTCTGCGGATGTCTGACCCCGTTTTTCAGGAACTGTTGGCTTTGGTGTCCCCCTATATTACCAGGAAGGACACCGTTATGCGGGAAGCCATCATTGCTGAGCAGAGGCTCATCGCCACCTTACGGTACCTGGCGACAGGGAGAAGTCTTCAGGACTTGAAGTTCATGACAGGCATCTCCCCCCAGGCTCTGGGCCTCATAATCCCAGACACCTGTTCTGCCATTATACAAGTCCTGCAGGAGGACTATATTAGGGTAAGTTTTCTCCTTTAACATCACATTTTATGTATTACATGTATGCTAATGTATTGTATTTCTTTCATCCTTCCCTAATTACCATGATTGTAATATGCTGAGAATGTCCCCTTTGTCCCCATGCATGCTGGAAGCTTTAGATTGCCCCTTTTTTCTCCTCCATGCATATTTCCCTTCACTAACCTTTCCAGCAGGGGCGCCTGTTGCTCCAAATGTTTGGGGGTTCAAACCCAATTTAGGAAATAAACTTCCTCCTTTTTTGCTCTGGTGCCTATTAAAGGCCCCCATTTGTCCCCTCCAATGCAGCCATTTTGTCCCCTCCAATGCAGCCATTTTGTTCCCTCTAATGCAGCCATTTTGTCCCCTCCAATGCAGCCAGTTCCCCCCCAGCCCTGCACTTACCTTCTTGTGGTCAGCGCCATCCTTCTTCTGTCCTTGATGTCTTCTCCTTCCTTTGATGTTGCATCAGCCAATCATGTTACCATTAAACAGACTTGGTGAACATGATTGGCAGAGCAGCCTGTCAGTGTTTACCCAAGGAATGCCCCCCCCCCTGCGTCCCCTATTTAACTTTTCTGCAGCCAATTACATCCCTCAGGCTGTAATGTGCAAGATAATTTTCCTTACTGTTTTTGATATGCAACTTTAAGCCCATAAATGCTGCAGTTCTTCATATGTCGGTCGCTTAACAGGGGGCCATCCACCTGAATAGTGGGCGGCATAGACAATACATAGGTTCATGCAAGGCATGAACCTATGTATTGTTCTGAGTGACGGGCACAGGAGAGAGGGGGCAGTGCTCCAGCGCCCACTCTGGACGCACCGCCACTGCAATGCTATCCTGTGGCAAAACAAATCTCCCCCCCCCTCCCCATTATAATTTATTAATGGACCATCATAGGGGGTGATGAATATGATACATGAGCCTTCCATTATACTTATTTAAAACACCTTAATAAACGTAGACTTTGCTTGATGTTGGCCTCTAATGTATTTTCTTAGAATATACTTGTAATGTTTGATTTGTGTATTCTAATATTTTTTCATCTTGTTTGACTCCACAGCTTCCTTCCACGCCACAGGAATGGCAGACTGTGGCATCGGAGTTTGCCACGCGGTGGGACTTCCCCAACTGCGGTGGTGCTATAGACGGGAAGCACGTCCACATCGTGCCGCCACCCCGTTCTGGGTCCTACTACTACAACTACAAGGGGTTTCATAGCATTGTGCTGATGGCGGTGGTGTCAGCACGGTATCAATTCCTCTATGTTGATGTAGGGAAGAATGGCCGGATGTCCGATGGGGGATCCTTCATCCAGACGGAGTTTGCCCTCCGTCTCCAGAGTGACGACCTTGCATTGCCATCGGATGCAGGGAATATTGAAGATATCCCCTTTGTTTTTTTGGCTGATGAAGCCTTCGGGCTCGGACCACATCTTATGAGGCCATTTCCTCAGAGGACCCTGACCCCAGAGAAGAGGGTGTTCAATTACCGGCTGGCCAGGGGCCGAAGAGTCGTTGAAAATGCCTTTGGCATAATGGGCAGCCGGTTCCACCTTTTTAGGACTCCCATCCACTTGTCGGACTACAAAATAAACTATGTAGTGTTATGCTGCTGTGTGCTACACAATTTTCTTTGCCGCAAATCGAATTCATATATGGCCTCAGTTTTGCCAGAGGCTGGACTTTCCCCTGATAATCCCCTGCCGGGCCTGGAATCTGCCCGTGCTGGCTTGCCCCCCCAAAATGCCCGTGAGGTTCGGGACAAATACATGGACTATTTCACGGGTAGGGGGGCAATTCCTATGCCAGGCTATGTCTAAAGATTGCTGTCTAACGATCCAAATAAAAATCTTGTTTAAACTTCTACCTTTTCTTGGTTTCCTGTCTCCTAGTTTGTCTTAGGGCATTTGTAGTGCCAAGTGTATTTTCCTTTAGTAAATACCAACCATTTCACTATGTAACCTTAAAAAAATTACCAAATAAGGTTAGAGCATATTAGAAAAAGGAGCTACACGTTGTTTGTGTTCAAATCTTTTACTATGTGCAAATTCACACACCTTTTTTTTTTATTTTTACATTTTTTGTTTGCCTGACCACAAACCGGCAATTGTTTTCTTAGGAAAATACAAAAACAACAGTTGCAATCCAAAAATTACAAAATTGGATACCTTGGAGCAATCTGAGACATTCACTTACACAAACTATATGTCTCTATGTGCCCGTCCTAATATGGGGTCCTGCCACCCCTTGCCCAGCCAAAAATTTAATATGCACACAATTGGGATTATTTTCCTATAGGGATTTTAGACTCCTGATCCCTATTGTCAACATGTGCTATCTGCCATCAGGGGTGATCAATGGACGTGTTTTGGGGGTGCAACCCCTTCCTCAGTTCACCTACTTTAGATACGAGGAAGGGGTTGCACCCCCAAAAGACGTACATGGATATCCCCTGATGGCAGATAGCACATGTTGACACACTGTGTGCATATTCAATTTTTGGCTGGTTTGATTGTCAAAAAGTTTTTTAAAAGTTAAAGAACAAACATGAGAAAAAAGGGGGTTGGGATGCCTTATTGAATTCTCCCCAAAACATCGAGAATGTCTTTAAATGTTTGATCCATCACATGTATTCTTTCTTTAATTTTGTCCAGTTCTGTGCTACATTCCATCACTTGCTGGATGAGGCGGAGGGCACTGTCAGCAGAGAAACCTGTACTATCCTTCACCCCAACATTCACATCCCCTAAAAACAAAATAAAAAGGTATTATAACTCTGCAGGCCTACCTCTCTTACCTGAAGCTGTGGTGACAGATACTGACCTGTTGTGGTGACCAGTTCCACAACGTCATCCACCTCTCCTTCCTGCACTTCTCCTTCCTCCACCTCAACTTCCTCTACATCCTTCGTTTGTGGGTCTTTGGGAGTTTGGGGTTGTTGTGAAGCTGTGGGGTTCTTGTGCTCCCTGGAGTGTCCTCCTCCCAGTCTTCTCTCCCCTATGAGAATCAAACAAAAGGTAGAGTTATTAGACAGAAATTCTCTATGTTAAACAAAAAAACAGGCTAAATTGCTTGGAAGTGGGGTACAAGTGTGTGTTTGGGCAGAAGTTAAAGATGAATGCATTATTTCTGACCAAGAATATGCTTAGTATTCACCTTTGTCTGTCATTTTTTAGACATGTAGGCAACACAAAAATTCTCTGAAGCACCTGTGTGGGACACCCAAAAAAGGCGGGTCTGTTGGCCCACACTATAGTGCTCCAAAATACAGATGTGGAAGCAGCTGCTGAGTGTCCTCTCCTTTACACTGACAAAAGTTTGCATTTCATTTTCTTTACAAACACATCATCTAGCCTAAAACTTTGTGCCCCAAATTTCACAAAAAATGGCAGATGTCTAATTACTTTTGTGGCTGTAAAATAATCCAAAACAGCGGATAGTGGCCGAACGAAGTGTCTGTAACGTTACGAACGATTACTGTGCCCAACCAAGTTCAAAATATAACATTTTGGAAGGGAGTCCAATAAGAAAAACAAAAAAAAAAACCAGCAACATGTCAGTTTAGAAAAGGATTAATAGCATAAAAGTGTACATTTTACTTACTTTTAGCGAGCATTCTCTTAATGCTCCTTAACTGCTCTGGCTCCCTCAGTTTGAGGTCTGACCACCTCTTTCTGAGCTGCTCATTTGAGCGTTTCACCCCGAAATTCGTCTTCAGACTCTTCACGACTTTAGTGAGGATTTTGGCCTTCCTTCTATTTGGTTTGCTATACGGCCCATGCTTTGCGTCATAATCAGACTTGAGCAAGATGTCCACCATCTCCGCCATCTCTGCAAAAGACATATTCGATGCCTTGAATCTCCTCCTTGATCGTGACGTTTCCTCGGTCTCCGGGCTTGTCTCCTCCTCGTTAGTTGCGGAATTATCAGACACCTGTTGTAACTCTGCCATATCTGTCTGCGCGCCGAAAGAGAAGGGGCAGGGAAAAGATGTTAGTTAGAACGTCATGGGCGGGCGACGTGTGCGGAGCGACGTGTTCGAATTTTGACGCATGCGTGGTGTGTATATAGCAAACACACATGTGACTATAGTACGTTCGGTGTGCGGAGAGAGGAGTTCAAGTGACGGACGTGCGAATGAAGGTATGTGATTTTGTGACTTGTACAAATTGTTGGCCTATACTGTTTTGAGAATGTTGTAGGATATATATGGTGACTACGATGTTAAGGAGGTTAGACTGTTTGCCTCACATTAGTTATATATTATTTCTTAAACTTGCAGATACAATATGAATGTCTTTATTAGCGACAAAGAGTTCCTGGCGGAATTTATTGACCGGGTAAGGGAGCTGCCCGCTCTGTGGGAGACGAAAAACCCCATCCATAAAAAAAGAGGGGTGAGAAAAGCAGCGCTGGAGAAGCTGCTCCCATTTGTGCAGACCAAGGTGCCCACAGCCACAGCAAAACAAGTGGACACTAAAATTGGGAGCTTGAGAGGCACCTACAGGACTGAACGCTCTAAGGTCCTGGCTTCTCAGAGGTCAGGAGCAGCAGCAGATGATGTTTATGTCCCGATTTTGTGGTACTACAGCAGGATGTCCTTCCTGGATGACCACATTGAGGCAAGGCCATCACTCTCCACTCTTCCCCCCAGACTTCCCTGCAGCCAACCTGAGCCTTCTCTGGAGCAAGAGGAGGCAGCCATCCTGGATGATCCTGATTTGGCCATCTGGAGCCAGGTATAGTATTAAATGAAAATGTATTGGGATAAAATTAATGTTTGACAAATATGTCAAGATGAGAAACATACAATATTTTGGGTTCCACAAGTGAAATCAAGATCTCGAGACATTAGTCTGCACTTAATTGGGTGCTAAATAGTCAATCTGATGTAGGTGTAAATTATAAAAAATTATTTCTGGATTTACATTCTAATTGCTTCAATCATGTTTATAAAGTTTGATGCAAAGATTAAACCAACATATTAAACTATGTCCCTTTTTCATACACAGGATGAAATCAGCCAGGAGGAGGGTCTGGAAACTGTCAGGCAGGAGGAGGAAGGGCCCAGTGGCAGCCAGGAGGTGGCAGGGCCCAGTGGCAGCCAGGAGGTGGCAGGGCCCAGTGGCAGGCAGGAGGTGGCAGGGCAAAGGAGAAGCACCAGATCCCAGGTGCTTCCCAAAAGAGGCAGGAGGGACAGGACCACCAGTGAGGCAGCAATGGCCCTTATTAAAGAGGCCCATGCCACCCTCAAAGAGCCCACATCCCCTGAAGAGGCCATTGCCGGCCTAGTGGAGGCAAATTTCAAGGTGATGAGCATGGAGCAACGCCTCCTATGCGAGCCCCTGCTCATCACCTTGCTCAACAAGGGGGTGATGGAAAAAATTACCCCCACTACCGCCATTTGTGAGGTGGCACAACTGTCCCAACCTCAACCTCCTCCTCCACCTCCACATTCTTCTTCCGCCCCACCCCCTTCTCCTCCACCTCCACCTTGTTCTTCCGCCCCACCCCCTTCTCCTCCACATCCACCTTGTTCTTCCACCCCACCCCCTTCTCCTCCACCTCCACCTTGTTCTTCTGCACCACCCCCTTCTCCTCCACCTCCTCCTCCTCCTGACAGGAGTACCCCTCCAGTGGCCCAGCCTCCAGCCAAACGAAGAAGGAAGGCTGCAGGGAAGGCTTCAGGAAAGGTTGCAGGGAAGGTTGCCAGGAAGACGAGGAAGTGATGGCCTTGCTTCATTGTGGTCGGACAGAAGGCAGCCTGTTGTAGTACCACACACTTGGGACATATATATCACCTGCTGCTGTTCCTGACCTCTGGGAGGCCAGCATCAGATTGTGTTCAGAAATGTTGGCCTTCTCAAGCTCCCAATTTTAGTGTCCACACAGGGTTGCTGTGTGCTCTGGGGTCCCTGGGATGCACAAATGGCAGCAGCTTCTCCAGCGCTGCCTTCTCTTTATTTTAGTTCAAACATGAATAAATGTTATTTTTCTTTAAGTTCATACTTGACTATGTGTATTTGTAAAAATGTAAAATCTAGCTTTGGGAGGGGCGCATGCGCGGAGTCTAGCGGTGCGGTAATGCAGAGCTAGAGCTCTGTACCGTTCGTGGGGAGAGCCGGTATCCAGCGTTAACCCGCAAGTATATTGACATACCCAAGGGGTAGAACAAGTACCAGGGACCTTGTAGTCCATTTTGTGGGCAGAATTATGGCTCAGAGAGGGAGTGGTGCCAAGTTAAAAAATCCTGTCATGAAAGCTCCTAAGGGGAGAACCGGGACTAAAGGGGCACAATCCTCTGCCTCATTCACAGCTTCTATGCGCTCACACAAGTTAAACCTGTCACAGCCTATATCCTCAGCTGAGTCTGACAATGATTTATTTACCATACAAGACTATCCTCAGACCCCAAAAATAACTCCAGCCATATTTAAACAATTTGAAAATATGCTCCATAAAGCACTAAAGCAGACATCTGACCAAATTACCTCAAACCTCACAAGAGAGATAAGGGAAATTGGTAAGCGTACATCTGCCTTAGAGATAAAAACTGAGGACTTAGAAAATATTTCTCTGGAACATTCAATGGAACTTGAAAATCTCAAAGAGGAAAATATCTTGCTTCACAACAAGCTAGAAGATCATGAGAATAGGGACAGGAGGTCCAATTTGCGAATCAGGGGTATCCCTGAGGCAATTCTTGACCTGCAATCCACAATTACTGCACTGTTCCAGGAATTGCAACCAACCATTCCCATTGAAAGAATGGAATTTGACAGAATTCATCGAGCACTTGCTGCTAAAAAACCTGACGGTCCACCACGGGACATCATAGTGAAACTACACTACTACCGCACAAAAGAGCTGCTTCTGTCATCAGCCAGAGATAAAAAACAGTTACATTTTCAAGGACATGAATACCAACTGTTTGCTGATTTGTCCCAAACTACAATTTCTAAGAGAAGAGCATTAAAACCCCTTCTTCAGGAACTCCAAAGCCATGATATCCCATATCAATGGGGATTCCCATTCTCTTTATGATTCGCCTATAAAGGGAAAAGATACACTTGCAGAACCTATGAAGAACTTCAACAAACACTCATAGATCTACATTTAATGGATCCAGACCCAAGAAATACCTCTCTGCAGAGTAGAGCAAGGCCCCTTTCATGCAAGGGGCATCACTCCCAACCCAATTTGGAAAATGGAAATCATCCATCCCACAAGAGAAGTCGTTATACATCTCCTCCTCAGGAAAGAGAAGACTCAATGACAGAAATCTCAAAGAAATCAACCTGTTCGCTTTTACCCTGCTATGGACCTTTTGAAGACATATTGTGCAACACATAACACTCATTTACAAACTAATGCACAATAATAAGTGTTGCCCCAGATGCAGTCCCATTTCACTTATAATGATTGCTCATAGTTTTCCAGTTAAGCTTAAATTCTAAAAATGCTATCCAGCATACGGTTGAAGTTTTTTCTATTTTTTTTTCCCCTTTTTTTTTTTTTTTTTTAGTATAACTTAGGGTAAGCAAAAGTCCTGCTATCCTAGATTTTCTGGTTCTCAAAGAAGATCATTATATAGTTTCTCCTGACTTTCATTAGACTATTGAAGAACATAGGTCATACTTATTTTACCAGTCCCCCCTCTTTGTAAGTCAAATGATTGATCTTATATTACTGAATGGGAACTAATATAACAATAGTATTATTTACCTTTGGGGATCTTTTTTATTATTTCCCCTAGCCGACAATTTAGTTATTACTCCTAGTGTGTAAAGGAGGACCCCCAATTCCTGCTCTATCCTCACCCTTTATTACCACCCCTCTAGTTTAGGTAGCTTCCTCACCAGGAGATCCTGGGGCAATCAGCAGATTTTCTTTAATTTTTGTCACCCCTATAGTCCCTCCCCTGGAGTATTTACCTATAATATTAACAGTTTTCATATGAATTATTAGGTTAACAAATTATTCTTTATTGTATTATTCTTTTTAGATGGCTCTCCCCCCCTTTTGAACGGGAGATCCGTGCGCCCTACTTTGCCCCCCTCATTCGACCACATAAAACATGTGGAAGTCTGACGGAGGCGCTATTTCCCCAGTGGTGGATTTTTGCCCCCACTTGCGGAAAACACTTCAATGTGTCTTTATGTTAGTATATGTATTATTTTGTCTAATCAGTCGAATTTTATTCCATTCTATCACTCTAGTATTCATCTCCTATTTGCTTTCCTTCCCCCTCTTCGAGTCCACTCGGATCGCATTGAGCAACACGAATAAATTGGCAACAGGTAAGTCCTCCTTACCCACTCTACTACCATGGCACCATTAAACATTTTGTGCCTGTATGTTCAGGGACTGAACATTCCCCAAAAACGAACCAAGGCCTTCCGCGTATTTCATGCTAAAAAGGCACACATAGTTTGTCTACAAGAAACTCACTTCACAAAAACCACCACACCCAAATTTATATCCCATTTCTATCCGCAAACCTACACGGCCTCGGCTGCCCCCAAGCAATGGGGTACTCTCATAGCCTTCCATCGTTCTACCCCATTTACACTCCAATCTCAAATAAAAGATCCTGAAGGACGATACTTAATTCTTACGGGCCACATAGTAGATACCGCAATAACTGTAGTTTCTTACTATGCACCAAATAAAGAACCTAATCCATTTATGTCACATTTATTACAAGTAGTGAATGATCATAAAATGGGAACAGTTATGCTATGTGGTGACTCCAACCAGGTCCTCCTCCCATTTCTGGATAAATCCCCGTAGACACCATCACAAACAAATGTCAAGAAGTCCTTCTCACAAATTCTATCCAAACATAATTTAGTAGATTCATGGAGAGAAGCCAACCCCACTACACGGAAATACACATACTATTCCCATCCCCACAAATCGTTTTCAAGGATTGATCATATTTTTCTAACTATAGACATGCTCCCTGAAATCATTGCTGCAGACATAGTCCCCATTCCATGGTCCGACCACAATGCTGTACTCACCTCCATTAAATCATTATTACCCAAAGGCCATGATCGTACTTGGAATCTCCCAGACATACTACTCAAACACCCAGCTTATCGCCAAACTATTGAACAAGACATAAAAGAATACATTACCCTTAACTCTAGCCCAGAAATTAGTATGCTAACTCTATGGGAAGCCCATAAACCAGTGATACGCAACACAATCCAGAAACAATCAGCTATATTTAAACGAGAACGAAAAACCCTTGCCCGTAAACTGGAAATGGATTTTAACACGGCCTTTATATCCCATCAAGAAAATCCATCCACATTAACTAAATCCCGATTAGACAAGACCCGTACTGCATACAACTTATTTCTCACAGAAGCTGTAGAAAAATCCTATAAACGCTCAAGATTTAACCGCTTCATGAAAGCTAATAAGCCCGGGACATACCTTGCAAGAACACTCAATTCCCTAAACAAACCCTTTAAACCAATTTGGCTAAAACTAGCAAAGGAAGTATACACATGCAACCCTCACAAAATAGTCAAAAAATGTCATTCCCACCTATCCTCATTATATGCTTCATCTAATAACTTTGACCCGCTAGCTGCAGATACATTTTTCTCCGACTTACATTTGCCAGGACTTTCCCCTGACCAAAATAAAATCCTAGAAGAAATTATTTCACCAGAAGATGTCGCCAAGGCTATTAAAGAATTAAAAATAAACAAGAGACCTGGCCCAGATGGCTACTCAGCTTTGTATTACAGAACCTATACAGACATATTATCACCAATCTTAGCAGACGCCTTCAATGTATTATTGAAAGGAGAATCCTTTAGACAGGAAACCCTGACCGCCATTATTTGTATGATCCCAAAACCTCTCACGGATGATACCCTATGTACAAACTTTCGCCCAATTTCCCTTCTGAACCTAGATATCAAACTCTTAGCCAAAATATTGGCCAAAAGACTAAATAGAATAATAGGCAAGCTCATTCATAAGGATCAAGTAGGATTCATGCCAAAGCGGCAGGCGGGAGACAATGTCCGTCGGGCCGTATTGCTAGCCCACATAGCCAAAAAACGACGTATACCCTCCTGTTTTCTGTCCCTAGATATAAAAAAGGCCTTTGACTCCATAGCCTGGCCGTACCTTAAATACACATTACAAAAATGGGGTTTTGGCCCTCACTTCCTAACATGGATAGAAGCACTCTATAACAAACCAATTGCATATATAAAATATGCAGGCTATAAATCTAATTCCTTTAATATAGAAAGAGGAACGCGCCAGGGATGTCCACTTTCCCCCCTCCTATTCGCCCTCCTAATAGAACCCCTAGCTCAACGAATCCGCACAGATCCGACAATCACAGGCCTCGAATTAGCTGGATACCATCATAAATTATGCCTATTTGCGGATGACATACTCCTATTTCTATCATCCCCACAAGTCTCTGGACCTAATCTTCTATCCGTTTTAGATAAATTTGCAGTGATTTCGGGACTTACAATAAACCCCAAAAAATCCATGGCCCTAGATATATCCCTCACTAAAGTAGAATCAGACTCGGCCAAAACTGCACTTCCTTTCATATGGACTGAGAGGTCAATCCCCTATTTAGGGATTCACCTAACAGCCTCATACTTAGATCTCTTTGCAGCAAACTATCCCCCACTCCTCAAACAAATAACAACTCTTTTACAACAATGGACACATCTCCCAATTTCATGGATAGGTAAAATTAACGCAGTCAAAATGACAATTCTCCCTAAAATACTCTACTTATTTAGAGTCTTACCAATCCCTATCCCATCTTATTATCTTAGAATACTTCAAAGAAAAACATCAAATTATGTCTGGGGCTCCAAAAAACCCCATGTATCGTTACATACACTTTATTTACCGAAACTTAAGGGAGGCCTTGGGTTCCCTAATTTTGCTAATTATTATAGAGCGGTGCATATTGCCAGCCTCACTAAATATCACACTAATGATGAAATACCTATATGGGTAATAGTAGAAGCAGCAGAATGTGACCCTCTATCTATATCCAATGTACTATGGCTCCTCCCTAAAGAAAGGAAAACCCTAAGTAACCCTATTATAAAACACTTTTTAGCCGTATGGGGTAACCTTAGATTTAAACATCAGCTACAATCACCTCACAACCCTCTCTTATCATTCCTTAAAAACCCTGCTTTTTACCCAGCATGGGTCTCACCCAAGTCATTTAAGGCATGGAATTCATTGAATATTACTCGGCTTAATAACCTAACCTCTACATCATCCTTTCATACGTTTCCTACCCTTTGCGACACCTATAACTTGCCAAACTCTGAACTTTTCAGATATCTCCAAATTAAAAACTTTTACGCACCTTTGTTAATTACTGACACCCCTTTATCCCAACTTACAATATTTGAATCTGCATGTTTAAAAGACCCCCATTCAAGAGGACTAATATCGTCAATATACACCCACATTACAATTTACCCAGGTTTAGACAAACCACCTTATGCACGAAAATGGGAGGAGGACCTGGAAAGAGAATTCGATGTGGCTGATTGGTCCAAAATATGGTCTATAACAAAATCTTCTTCACCAAATGTTCTAGCGGTAGAAACCAACTATAAAGTTCTAACCCGTTGGTATCTCATTCCCTACAGATTGGCGAAATTTACGCCAAACCAAACAGGCCAATGCTTCCGGGGCTGTCCCTACCCGGGCACCCACCTACACATTTGGTGGTCTTGCCCGTTGATACAATTATACTGGGAACAGATATTTGAAACTGCCTCCAGAATATTTGGCTTCACTATACATCCTGACCCAGCCACGGCCTTGCTCAATCTAAAACCAGATTACATCACATATAAACAATTTAAACTTCTCACTCAATTGTTTACGGCAGCCAAACAAACAATTGCAAAAGCATGGAGGACCCCTAAACTGGAAATAGCCGAGACCATACGTAGAGTCAATGAATTTATGGCTCACGCTAAAATGCTAGCCATAGAAAGAGATCAAATTCCAATCTTTGAAAAGTTATGGAACCCTTGGATTAAATATCACCTATCTTCATTCCGCGAAGACTTGATTCTCATGCCATGGTAGCAGGTGGACCATATCGGGAACACTCTATTATCCTGTTGTAACACATAGGTCAAAGACCAATGAACTCGAGCCATTCAAGTGGACTCCTATACCCCCCCCCTCTACTTTCCTACTATCCTATTCTACCTATTTTTATGTTACCTACTTATCCATTTCTATTTTCATGTAATTTTTACGCTATCTTTTACGTCCATTTAAAGTTCACTTAAATCTTTATTTTTACTTGAAAAGCAATATCTAAGCGGCAATATAATATTGCACTATGTAATTAGTTCTCATTTGTACTAAACCAAATAATATTTGTTTGTTTGATATCTTACCATCTACTGTAACATCCATCTAGTGCGTAGATGTATCCACCGTTGATTTCTGCTTAGCCCTTAGAAACTATACAGCAATATGTACATTGTAGACCATGAATTTACTATTTATTCCTTATAATAGAAATATGTAGTCAATGTTCTACAACCATTATAAATGCATGATCTGTACATATCTGTTACATTTCTTTCAATAAAATACTTTGACAAGAAAAAAATCTAGCTTTGGAGTAAGCAGATACATTTGACTGACAAAAAAAGGGACAGATAACAAACCCCCAAAAAAATAACTAAATCGTGTTTCCCAAAAAAGTGTGTAAATTTAAATCATATATATTAAAAGATTCAATGGGAGATCACTATCACTAACATTGCAAAATTACAATTAACATCAGTTAGAAAAATAACTAATTTTTAAATATTCCTAAAAACTTGCAGGATATAATACACATAAATCTTCTTAAGAGCAGCATGAAAAAGGTTAAAAAAAGATAGTCATAACTCTGTGTGAATATCAGCAGCAAGAGAAGTTCATTCGTTTGGATTAATGTCACATTCTAACGAAGATTTCAATGCACAACATTTAAACGATGCAAAAATTTTGAGCGTGACGAATGTGCTATCTCCATTACGAAGGCTTGTTTTACCAGAAGATGCGCTCCCGTCTCATAGTTGCTTGTGAGCATGCGCGCTTTTGGAAGAGTCGTAAAAGCATACACACGACAAGGAAATCTGGAATCCTGACGAGAAAATAGAGAGCAGGTTCTCTATTTTCTCGTCGAGATTCACGGCCATTTTCTCGTCGTAAAACCATACACACAAACGTTTTTCTCGACAAAAAAGCTCACGCGGCACTTTTCTTGCCGGTTTTGGACGAGAAACTCGGTCGTGTGTACGAGGCTTCAGGGTTACTTTTCCCTCAATAACAACACTTAATGAATGGAGGAAAGTTAAGTATTGTTTTCTTTGTTAAAGCAATGGTATAGTCGCATTAAGACAATATCACTGCTTTAATAATAACTGTGGGTTGGAAATATGGAAAGTACTTTCCCTTTTCTAAATTACTCTAATAATTGCTCATTAATTTATTCCATAACTGTACACCGATGCAAAGATACAAAAAAGAGTATGATAAGGGAATAAAACATACATTTACATGCAACTACTCAGTAGTTAAGGGCACAGAAGTAATTTATTGTAGACTGCTGATTATGAGAATCATGTCTTGAGAGTTTTATTTCAGTCTACTTAAGGAGAGGAAGTAGGAAATCAATGTACCCATTGGATGGGAAACCCCAGCAGGAAGCTACAATGCATAAAGGATAATTTGCAAAGTAAGATGCCTATTGATAGCTCTGTATTGATTATTTGGGAGAGCTCACAAAAAGTGCTACATTCAGTATTAAACTGTAGTCCAGGCAAGCAGCTGAAAAAACACAGTTGAAATAGATATACTGTATGTAAGCTGTTTTACTCAGTTAAGAATTTGTATTTCTGTCTATCCAGTGCTGAGATTTTTCATAGCTCTGCCAAACAGTACAACTAGACTGGTGCTTTCTTCTCTACTGCAGTTAAAGGACAAGTAAACTCAAGAATAAAATGACAATATATTGCAATATACAGTCCTTAGATTAGGTGTCGGCATTAGTTTTTTTTTTGGGGCTAAGAACATTTTCAGCAAAAATACCTGTTAGAAATGCGGTCTTTGTCACTTCCTGGGAGCTACACGGAAGAATATCTTCCTTGCTACCTATCTTTTGTAAACCACTAATTGCCCTGCCTTCTATGTAATTGAAATATATGGACTTGTTTGTAGTTCATATCAGGAGTGATGTAGCCACCCAAGGATTCTAAATGTCCATATTTCAGGCAGCAAGAAGAAGAGCTTAAAGCAGCTCTTCCCAAAAGGGGAAGCTCCACTTATCTGCATCCACCCCTCCAGTGCCACATTTGGCTCCTTTCGGGGGGAGCGGGTACCTGGTTTTGACAGGTACCCACTCCACTTCTGGGTGATCTTGCTGCTGCATTCAATTACAATATGACTTGTGTTGCAATTGTATATGCTATATTATTTTTTCTTTATTTTCTATTCTTTTTATCCACAAAAGTGAACTTACCCTTTAAGTTACTTATTTTGTTGCATTCATAACTAAATTAATTTCAAATATTTCCACTGGATTTGAAGTATCTGAATCAAATTTAAAATATAAAATTAATCCAAATTGAAGACTAGCTGATTATATTATATTCTATTTGAAATTCGAAATACAAATTTCGAAAGACAGCTATATTCTTTCAATTTTATTCTATTCAAAATTCAGATTTTGAAACTCGAATTTCGAAAGATGGTTCTTTCTATTCTATTCTAATCTGTTAAACCTTCTGACTTTAGAACCACTTTAACCACTTGACAACTGGGCACTTAAAGTGGTTGTAAACCCATTTAATAAAAAAATAATAATAAAAAAAACCTGCAAGACAAAGGCATAATGAGCTAGTATGACTAGCATACTAGCTCATTATGCATTACTTACCTTAGATCGAAGCCCCCGAATCCATCCTCATCTCCCCCTCCAGCCGCAGCCATCTCTCCCAGAGGTTACTTCCGGGTATCGCCGCTCCAGCGCTGTGATTGGCCGGAGCGGCGATGACGTCACTCCGCGCATGCGCGCGGGAACCGTAAAAGCCGGCGTTATCATTCATAAAACTGGAATTTACAATGCGCCTGCGCCGATGTCTACGGCGCGCATGCGCCGTACACATCGGTGTACTCTTTTTGGCAAATATCTCCTAAACCTTGTAGGTTTAGGACAGGGATATGCAATTAGCGGACCTCCAGCTGTTGCCAAACTACAAGTCCCATGAGGCATAGCGAGACTCTGACAGCAGCAAGCATGACACCCAGAGGCAGAGGCATGATGGGACTTGTAGTTTTGCAACAGCTGGAGGTCCGCTAATTGCATATCCATGGTTTAGGAGATACTGCAAACACCTACAGGTAAGCCTTAATCTAGGCTTACCTGTAGGTGCAAGTTGCAAGAGTGGGTTTACAACCACTTTAAACCCCCTTAATAAGCAGACCAATTTTCAGCTTTTGGTGCTCTCACATTTTGAATGACAATTACTCAGTCATACAACACTGTACCCAAATAAATTTTTGTCCTTTTTTTCATACAAATAGAGCTTTCTTTTAGTGGTATTTAATCACCATTGGGTTTTTTATTTTTTGCACTATAAAAGAAAAAAAGACTGTAAAATTCTGTAAAAAAATGAATTTTTCTTTGTTTCTATTATAAAATTTAGCAAATTAGTAATTTTTCTTCATAAATTTTGGCCAAAATTTATACTGCTACATATCTTTAGTAAAAATAAGTACAAATTGGTGTATTATATTTGGTCTTTGTGAAAGTTATAGAGTCTACAAACTATGGTGCCAATATCTGAAAATTGATCACACCTGAAGTACTGACGGCCTATCTCATTTCTTGAGACCCTAACATGCCAGAAAAGTACAAATACCCCATAAATGATCCTTTTTTGGAAAGAAGACATTCCAAGGTATTTAGAAAGAGGCATGGTGAGTTTTTTGAAGTTGTCATTTTTTCCCACAATTCTTTGCAAAATCAATATTTTTTTTCATTTTTTTTTCACAAAATTGTCATATTAGCAGGTTATTTCTCACACACAGCATATGCATACCACAAATTACACCCCAAAACACATTCTGCTATTACTCCTGAGTATGGCGATACCCCATGTGTGAGACTTTTACACAGCGTGGCCACATACAGAGGCCCAACATGCAGGGAGCACCTTCAGGCGTTCTGGAGCACCCAGGCCAATTCTGACATTTCTCTCCTACATGTAAAAATCATCATTTGCTAGAAAATTACATAGAACCCCAAAACATTATATAATATTATATAATACAATGGCGGTCGTTGCAACTTTTTATCTCGCACAGTATTTGCACAGCAATTTTTCTAACGCGTTTTTTGGGGGGAAAAAACAAAACAGTAAAGTTAGCCCAATGTTTTTGCATAATGTGAAAGATGAAGTTACGCCGAGTAAATAGATACCTAACATGTCACCTTTCTTTAAATTTTCTTACTGGTTACATGTTTTGCGTGACAGAGGAGGTCTAGGGCCAAAATTATAGCTCTCGCTCTAACATTCGCAGCAATACCTCACATGTGTGGCTTGAACACCATTTTCATATGTGGGCAGGACTTACGTATGCGTTCGCTTCTGTATGCGAGCACACGGGGACAGGGGCGCTTTAAAAAATATATATTTATTTTTTATTGTTCATTTTACTTTATTTTAGTTTGACATGTTTTTCCCCAAAAATAAATGTTTTGATCACTTGTATTCCTATTACAAGGAATGTAAACATCCCTTGTAATAGGAATATGGCATGACAGGTCCTCTTTACAGTGAGATATGGGGTCAATAAGACCCTACATCTCGCCTCTAGGCTGGGAAGCCTGAAATAAAAAAAACGATCCTGGCTTCGATCGTAGCGGTGAGTCGGTAGAAGCACCGGAGGGTGGCGGGAGGGGGGAACGTCCCCTCTCGCCTCCCGTAAGAACGATCAATCGGTGGAACAGCTGCTATGAACATTCTTATGGTGTAGGGAATCGCCGGCTGAAAAAGCTAATATCTGAATGATGCCTGTAGCTGCAGGCATCATTCAGATATCCCCGCACAAAGTCAAGGACGTCATATGACGGCCGGTGGGTGGGAAGTGGTTAAAACACATTTTTTTTTTAACACAAAGTTGTCCATTTATACAATATTTCTAACACATAGCATGTACATACCAAAAATTACACCCCAAAATAGATTCTCGTACTCCTCCTGAGTACGGTGATACCACAGGTGTGAGACTTCCACAGCCTGGCCACATACAGAGGCTGAGCATTGCAGAGTATGGCAGGGTATTGCAGAGTGTTGCGGGGTATTGCAGATTGTTGCAGGGTATTTCAGAGTGTTGCGGGGTATTGCAGAGTATTGCAGGGTATTGCAGAGTGTTGCAGGGTATTGCAGAGTGTTGCAAGGTATTGCATAGTGTTGCAGGGTGTTGCAGAGTGTGTGCCGGGCCCTCTGGGATCCGTGATGCGCTGGGAGCGCGATTCTGGGAGGACGTCTATGTACACCCAGGACGTCACCCAGGACGTCTATGTACACCCAGCAACTGCTGGATAAAGTAGTCCAGAAATGGGCAGCAAAGGAAAATCTCTGTTATCTCTGTTTTAGGGCATGGTGCTGTAATGCTATAATGCTGTTGCCCAAGGCACTGGCCATCATGTGCCATTAGGGCAATACTGTTCTCATGCTTCTTCTACTTTCTTTAATTCTTAGCTGGTGATTGAGGAGCAATGTGATGCTGTAGGTGACACTGAATTCCATGTGTTGTTCACAATACACTTCTACCCTTAATAAATGATGACAATATTTTTGGCCATGTCATTGATTAGCTTCTGGTTCTTTAGGCCTTCTTTGATAGGTTTAAGCCATATTCTCCTAGGTGACTTTTTATTGAACCCTATTGAAGACAGGTCACTCTCACAGATGAATGGTATTCATTCTGCATACATGACCAAACCATAGCAGTCTGCATTTTTAGATTTGTTCTTTGACAGACAGTTGATAGTCTCAACCTGTCTAAATTGTCTCATTCTGATGGAGATTAGGGATGGTCCAGATGTTTGAAAATTTGAGTGCTGCGGAGCGCCCCAAAATGCACTGTGAGATTGCAGTGCATTGACGGCTGCTGATTGGTCAAAGCATGCGCCTGACCTGCATGCTTTGGCCAATCACAGCGCGATCTGCTGTGAGAGCCATCATTGGCCAAAGGCAGGGTGCCTTTAGCCAATCATGGCTCAGGGGGCTAAGTCCACGCCCCGCACTATATAAGGCTGCTTACATGGCAGCGGTATATAATGTAATATTGTGGAGATTGAAAGAACTTGAGCTAGATTAGGCAGGTTAGTTAGTGGCATGCAGGCAGTTTAGTGTACATATATATATATATATATATATATATATATATATATAGCTAGATAGCTCTATCTATTGTGAGGGGGTTAGCTCGGCAGCGGGTGTGTGTGACCCCCGAGATGGGCTCCCCACACAAAAACAGGCCCAGCAAACGGTGGTTGTGGTTTTCAAAATCAAAAAGGTGCGGTTTATTTTCTATTTACAGTGACAAAACACAGCAAAGCAAAAGAAACATAAACAAAATAAATCCTGGTCAACTTGACCTCTGACTAAACATACAGGTTTCCTAACTAACAACTGGGATCAGCCTAGTGCTGTCCTAGTCCCTAAGTCCCTGGTTTTAAATGTCCAAGCAAATAGCCACACAGGCTTTGTCTCACCGCACAGGGGTTCACTCTCCCTAGACAGTCCACACAGGTCTGGTTCCAGGCATGAGCTAACATCTAATGAAGCTGGGAGTTCTTATAGAGGCCTAAATGAGCTGACAAGCTTCAGCTGGTCTCATCAACTCCCTGTCTGTACGACGCCCCACACTCTCCCTAGAGGTATGAGTCATCCATGAGCCCACTAGCCTTATACAACTCTCCACCTAGTTGTATAAGTCGGCGTAAAGCCTGAATCTGGGCGAAATATATCTACCCCCCTGGATGCAACCAGGTGACTTTACCTTCCTGCTGTCACATACCCCCCCCTCTTGTTTTAACCTCGGGGTTGGAACACCAGCAATCAGGCATTCATGTACTCGAGACAAAGCATCCACATTCCCCATTTGAACGCCAGGGCGATGCTTTACTGTGAAGTTGAATTCCTGGAGGGCCAGGAACCACCTATTCACTCTTCTATTTGTTTCTTTGTTTTGAGCCATCCACTTTAACGGAGCGTGATCCGTAACCATGTCAAAGTGCCTACCTAGCAGGTAGTACCGAATGGAATCTAGAGCCCACTTCACCGCTAAACACTCCTTTTCAACGGTGGCGTAATTTACCTCATGGGACTTCAACTTCCTGCTGAGGTAAATGACTGGGTGCTCTTCCCCGTTCCAGACCTGGGACAATACTGCTCCTAACCCCACATCTGACGCATCACTTTGTACGACAAAGTCTTTAGAGAAGTCGGGTGAGTACAACACTGGCTGGCTACATAAGGCTTGTTTCAAGAATTGGAATGCTGCCTCAGCCTCGGGGGTCCATTTAATCATGACCGACCCTTTCCCCTTCGTCAGGTTGGTTAGGGGCACAGCCTTAGAAGCAAAGTGGGGAATGAATCGTCGATAATACCCAGCGATTCCCAGAAAGGCTCGTACCTGCTTCTTGCTGTTGGGACGTGGCCAACTCTGGATGGCCTCGACTTTGTTGAGTTGGGGTTTTATTACTCCCCTCCCAATGGTGTACCCAAGATATTTGGCCTCCTCCTGCCCAATGGTACACTTCTTGGGGTTAGCCGTAAACCCCGCTTCCCGAACAGAGTCCAGGACTGCTTGCACTTTTGGCAGATGTGAGGCCCAATCTGTGCTATGGACAATTATGTCATCCAGGTAAGCCGCAGCATACTTCCGATGGGGCCTCAGCATCTGGTCCATTTTCCGCTGGAATGTGGCCGGCGCATTCTGTAACCCGAACGGCATTCTTTTATATTGGAACGCCCCGTCTGGGGTTACAAATGCGGTTTTCTCTTTGGCCGACTTGGCCAGGGGGATTTGCCAATACCCTTTTGTGAGGTCAAGAGTCGTCATGTATCGGGCTGTTCCCAGCCGGTCGATCAACTCATCTATACGTGGCATGGGGTAGGTGTCAAATTTTGTAACTTTGTTCAACTGTCGAAAATCGTTACAAAATCGCCAGCTCCCATCCGGTTTAGGCACCAACACAATGGGACTAGACCAATCACTTTGGGACTCCTCTATCACCCCTAAGTTCAGCATTTTCTGTACTTCCTCCCGTATTGCCTCCCGTCGGGCCTCTGGGATCCGATAGGGTTTTAACTTCACCCTTTCACCGGGCGGGGTAATGATGTCATGCTCTACCCCAGATGTTTGTCCCGGCAGCTCAGAGAATACCTCCTTGTTGCGAAGCACAAACTCCTTAACCTCCTGTTGTTGGGGTTGTGACAAGGTGGCTGCTATTCCAACCTCCGGAATCACGCAACCAGTTTGAGCTGGTGACCAAGTGTCTGCGACTAGGGACTCTCTATCCCTCCAGGCTTTCAACAGATTAACGTGATAGATCTGTTCGGGCTTTCGCCTTCCTGGTTGTCTGACCTTGTAATTCACTTCGCTCACTTTTTCCATTATCTCGTAGGGGCCTTGCCATTTGGCAAGGAATTTACTTTCAACCGTAGGGACAAGTACCAGTATCCTATCCCCCGGGGAAAAGGTACGGGTCTTGGCTCCACGGTTGTACACTCTCTGCTGTGCTAACTGCGCTTGGGCCAAATGTTCCTTCACGATGGGCATTACCTGTGCAATTCGGTCTTGCATCAGGGCGACATGCTCAATCACACTCCTGTGGGGAGAACTCTCACTTTCCCAAGTTTCCTTGGCAATATCCAACAGCCCTCTTGGGTGTCTCCCATACAGTAACTCAAAGGGGGAGAATCCCGTAGAGGATTGGGGCACCTCCCTAATAGCAAACATCAGATAAGGAAGTAGACAGTCCCAATCCTTTCCATCTCTATCCACCACTTTCTTCAACATTTGTTTTAGGGTTTTGTTGAACCTTTCAACCAGCCCATCGGTTTGGGGGTGATACACAGATGTACGTAATTGCGTCACTTTGAACAATTTACACAGCTCCTTCATAACCCGGGACATAAAGGGTGTACCTTGGTCCGTAAGCAGTTCTTTACAAATACCCACCCGGCTAAACACAAGAGATAGCTCTTTGGCTATGGTTTTGGCCGAGGTATTTCGGAGAGGGATCGCTTCTGGATAACGGGTGGCATAGTCCATTATAACTAATATGTACTGGTGCCCCCTAGCGGACTTGATTATAGGACCTACCAAATCCATGGCGATCCTCTCAAACGGGACCTCAATGATGGGTAGAGGGACCAGCGGGCTACGGAAATGTGGCATCGGGGCCGACCTCTGACACACAGGGCAGGAGGAACAATAATTTTCTATGTCCTTCATCACCCCCGGCCAATAGAATCTCTGTAATACCCTCTCTCGGGTTTTCTCTGTCCCCAGATGACCTCCAAGAATGTGCCCATGGGCCAACTCCAACACCAACTTCCTGTAAGGTTTGGGCACCACAAGCTGCTCAACGGTTTCTTCTGCCCTTTTTGCCACCCGATACAGTAGGTCCTTCTCTACGCTGAAGTATGGGTAAGTGCAGGTATTATCTGGGTTCACTAACTCGCCATCTATTTTCACTACGTTTTCCCGTGCCTTTATTAGGGCGGGGTCTTTCAACTGTTCTGTGGCAAAGTTTTCCCTGTGAACCTCAAGATCAGAAAACTCCACAGATGGTAGGTTTTCGTCTGAGGAGGTGGGCTCCTCTCCAGTTTCTTGAGTCTCCCCTGCCAATACTGATAAGGGAAATTCTGGAGAGTCCTCACCACTCTCAGGGGAGTTCTGGCTATCACATTCCTGGTACATAGGGGCACCAGTGAGGGGCTCAGGATCATCCCACAGTTCCCAGAACTTCGGAAAATCCCTTCCCACAATGGCGTCATGCGGTAACTGAGATACTAAGCCCACTGGATGAGAGAGGGTACCTTTGGGGGTCTCGAAACACACTGTAGTCACTGGATACTCTCGGGTGTCCCCATGCACACAAATAACAGCTACCTTGCTATTCCCAGAGACCTCTGTTTTAACTAACTCAGCCTTTATCAGGGTCACAAGGCTACCTGAATCCAGCAATACCACAACATTTCTACCATTAACACACATTTTGCATAAATGTTTCTCAGTTCCTCGAATGGCAGTGCATGCGACTGTCGCACACAGCGACTGACGTCTGCCCGTCAGAAAGTCACACTGCATGGGTTCCTCCACAACCGGGCAATTGGCTGCAATATGTCCCGCTTGCCGGCAGCGGTAGCAAACGATCCTTCTTGCGGCCTCTTGAGCCGCTGATTTCCCAGGCTGTTCTCGCCAAACTTGGGGTAGAGCTCCCACCCTCTCACTCTCTCCACCCTCACCCCTTGGAATCCTCTTATCCGCCCCTGGGGATGGTCTGGTCTTAGGGTGGAAAGTCCGAGTGTCTCTGGAAGAGGCCGTCAGGTTCTCTGTAGCCAAGTATTTCTCCACACGATCCACAAGACCATCGGCCGTCTCTGGGTCTCCATGGCTTACCCACTTTTGGATGGCAGTAGGAAGAGCTCTCAAAAACCGATCCATTACAACACGTTCCACAATCTTTGGTGCGGACAAAGTCTCTGGCTGTAGCCACTTTCTGCTCAGGTGAATGAGATCATACATTTGAGACCTGGGGGGTTTTCCAAGCTGGAAAGTCCAGTTATGCACACGCTGAGCCCGGACAGCCTGGGTGACACCCAGCCTTGCCAATATTTCAGCTTTTAGCATCGCATAGTCTTTTGCTTGGTTAGGCTCTAGGTCATAGTAAGCTTTCTGCGATTCACCAGTTAACAGAGGAGCCACCAGTCCAGCCCACTGCTCCTCAGGCCACTTTTCTCTTTCAGCGGTCCTTTCAAATGTGGTCAAAAATACCTCTGGATCATCCTCTCCAGTCATTTTTGTCAATAAACGACTCACCCCAAAGGACGCGGTATTAGTGGGACGGCTTTCCTCACTGGTCTGCGGACGTTGCTGCATTGCTGCTTCCATCTGTTGTTGTAGTCTCTGCTCTTGCTTCTGTAACAGGTCTATGAAGCGGGCCTCAGATTGCTGCTGGGCTTGTTGCTGAGCCTCCAGACTCTGTTGCAAAGTTGCGTTTGTCTGCTGCTGGGCTGCAAGGCTCTGTTGATGAGCTTGCTGCTGGGCTGCAAGGCTCTGTTGATGAGCTTGCTGCTGGGCTGCGAAGTTCTGTTGTTGAGCTGCAAGGCTCTTTTGCAAACCTGCATTTGTCTGCTGTTGATTGGCATTTGCTAGAGCCAGCTGCTTCAGTATCTCCTCCATGCTGGCTTAAAAAAAAACTGCCACTGGTTCTCCACCAACTGTGAGGGGGTTAGCTCGGCAGCGGGTGTGTGTGACCCCCGAGATGGGCTCCCCACACAAAAACAGGCCCAGCAAACGGTGGTTGTGGTTTTCAAAATCAAAAAGGTGCGGTTTATTTTCTATTTACAGTGACAAAACACAGCAAAGCAAAAGAAACATAAACAAAATAAATCCTGGTCAACTTGACCTCTGACTAAACATACAGGTTTCCTAACTAACAACTGGGATCAGCCTAGTGCTGTCCTAGTCCCTAAGTCCCTGGTTTTAAATGTCCAAGCAAATAGCCACACAGGCTTTGTCTCACCGCACAGGGGTTCACTCTCCCTAGACAGTCCACACAGGTCTGGTTCCAGGCATGAGCTAACATCTAATGAAGCTGGGAGTTCTTATAGAGGCCTAAATGAGCTGACAAGCTTCAGCTGGTCTCATCAACTCCCTGTCTGTACGACGCCCCACACTCTCCCTAGAGGTATGAGTCATCCATGAGCCCACTAGCCTTATACAACTCTCCACCTAGTTGTATAAGTCGGCGTAAAGCCTGAATCTGGGCGAAATATATCTACCCCCCTGGATGCAACCAGGTGACTTTACCTTCCTGCTGTCACACTATATATATATGTATCTATATATAGATATTACACTTGTGCACAACGGAAAAATTCGTTCCGTTTCGGTTAGTTTCTTTCCGGTCCTGTTGATTCGTAATCATTCGTAATTTTGCTAGACGGGATTTTTCGTGTTCGGACTCATTCGTATTTTTGCAAGCGACATTTTTCGTTGAATTTTTTGTTGCTTTATAATTCGTACTTTCGGTAGAGTACGTTGTTTTTCGTTGATTCTGGACACAACTCCTACTTTCGTAACTTTTTTTGGGTTCGTTGATTCGTAATTTTCCGTGTCTCTCTCACAACGACGCTGCCTATTATGCCTAATGTGCTTCGAATGGATTTGTACTTTTCTAAATACATAGCGGTTATTTGTAACGATTCGAAATCTCATATTTTACTTTCGTTTTTTACATGCGGCTATAGGCTCCGCCCCTGTACACCATTTTGAGAGGGTTCAGCACGGTGAGGGAGAAGCAGAGAGCAGAGCAGAGTGTTATTGTGCTTCGAATGGATTCGAAATCTCGTATTTTACTTTCGTTTTTTACATGCGGCTATAACCTCCGCCCCTGTACACCATTTTGAGAGGGAGTTCAGCACGGTGTGGGAGAAGCAGAGAGCAGAGCAGAGTGAGTGTTATTGTGCTTCGTATGGATTCGTACATTCGTAACTTTTTCATAACGAATTATGCCGAAGACATTCGGGCATTCGCTATTTGCGGTATAATTTATTTCGGATTCGGTCTTATTCGTAATTGCTTTGTTCGGAAATTCGAATGCTTCCGAATGTCTGAAAGTTGCTAAATTCGGACGAATTTCAATTCGTTACGAAACGAATTGCACAAGCCTAATAGATATATACCAGTATATATCTGTATATATACCTTGTGAGGGGGTTAGCTCAGCAGCGGGTGTGTGTGACCCCCTGGATGGGTTCACCACACAAAAACAGGCACAGCAGACAGTGGTAGGAGAAAACAAAAGGGTGTGGTTTTATTTGAACTATATACAGACAAAAAAATACAGCAAAAACAAAAGAAACAGGAAAAGAAATCCTGGTCAACTTGGCCGCTCACTACACACGTTGGTGTCCCTAACTAACAACTGGGTACAGCCTTGTGCTGTCCCAGTCCCTAGCTCCCTGCTTTTAGAAGTTCTTAGCAATAACCACACAGGCTTTGGCTCACCGCACAGAGATCACACTCCCCAGACTATCCACACAGATCTGGTTCCAGGTTTGAGCATCTCCCTTAGCATGCTGGGAGTTCTTGTAGAGGCCCTAACGAGCCCACTTACTTCAGCTGGGCTCATTAACTCTTCCCCTGCAAGACTCCCCGCACTCCCCCTAGTGGTATAAATTGGCATAAAGCCTGAATCTAGGACATATATACCTTCCATCCTGGATGCAACCTGGTGATTTTACCTGCATGCTGTCACATACCCCCCCCCTCTTGTTTTAACCTTGGGGTTGGAACACAAGCAATCAGGCATGCATGTACTCGAGACAAAGCATCCACATTCCCCATTTGAACGCCGGGGCGATGCTTTACCGTAAAGTTGAATTCCTGTAGGGCCAGGAACCACCTATTTACTCTTCTATTTGTCTCTTTGTTTTGAGCCTACCACTTTAAAGGAGCGTGATCAGTAATCATGTCAAAGTGCCTACCTAGCAGATAGTACCGAAGGGAATCTAGAGCCCACTTCACCGCTAAACACTCCTTCTCAATCGTGGCGTAATTTACCTCATGGGACTTCAATTTCCTGCTAAGGTAAATGACTGGGTGCTCTTCCCCGTTCCAGACCTGGGACAATACTGCTCCTAACCCAACGTCGGATGCATCACTTTGTACGACAAAGTCCCTAGAGAAGTCTGGTGAGTACAACACTAGCTGGCTACATAAGGCTTTTTTTAAGAATTGAAATGCTGCCTCAGCCTCTGGGGTCCATTTAACCATGACAGACTCCTTCCCTTTTGTCAGGTTGGTTAGGGGCACAGCCTGAGAAGCAAAGTGGGGTATGAATCGCCGATAATAACCAGCGATTCCCAGAAAGGCTCGTACCTGCTTCTTGCTGTTGGGACGCGGCCAATTCTGTATGGCCTCGACTTTATTGACTTGGGGTTTTATTACTCCCCTCCCAATGGTGTACCCAAGATACTTGGCCTCCTCCTGTCCAATGGTACACTTCTTGGGGTTGGCCGTAAACCCAGCTTCCCGGATAGAGTCTAGGACTGCTTGCACTTTTGGCAGATGTGAGGCCCAATCTGTGCTATAGATAATTACATCATCTAGGTAAGCAGCAGCATACTTCTGATGGGGCCTCAGTATCTGGTCCATTTTCTGCTGGAATGTTGCCGGCGCATTCTGTAAACCAAACGGCATTCTTTTATATTGGAACGCCCCGTCTGGGGTTACAAATGCGGTTTTCTCCTTGGCCGACTTGGCCAGGGGAATTTGCCAATACCCTTTGGTGAGATCAAGAGTTGTCATGTATCGGGCTGTTCCCAACCGATCGACCAACTCATCTATACGTGGCATGGGGTAGATGTCAAATTTTGTAACTTTGTTCAGTTGTCGGAAATCGTTACAAAATCGCCAGCTCCCATCCGGTTTAGGCACTAACACTATGGGACTTGACCAATCACTTTGGGATTCCTCTATCACCCCTAACTTAAGCATTTTCTGTACTTCCTCACGTATTGCCTCCCGTCGGGCCTCTGGGATCCGATAGGGTTTTAGCTTCACCCTTTCACCGGGCGGGGTAATAATATCATGCTCTACCCCATACGTTTGTCCCGGCAGCTCAGAGAAAACCTCCTTGTTGCGAAGCACAAACTCCTTAACCTCCTGTTGTTGGGGGTTTGACAAGGTGACTGCTATTCCAACCTCAGGAATCACGCAATCAGACTGAGCTGGTGACAAAGTTTCTGCGACTAGGGATTCCCTATCCCTCCAGGCTTTCAACAGATTAATGTGATAGATCTGTTTGGGCTTTCGCCTTCCTGGTTGTCTGACCTTGTAATTCACTTCGCTCACTTTTTCCATTATCTCGTAGGGGCCTTGCCATTTGGCGAGGAACTTGCTTTCAACCGTAGGGACAAGTACCAATATCTTATCCCCCGGGGAAAAGGTCCGGGTCTTGGCTCCACGGTTGTACACTCTCTGCTGTGCCAACTGTGTTTTGGCCAAATGTTCGTTTACGATTGGCATTACCTGTGCAATTCTATTTTGTATCAGGGCGACATGCTCAATCACACTCCTGTGGGGAGAACTCTCACTTTCCCAAGTTTCCTTGGCGATATCCAACAGCCCTCTTGGGTGTCTCCCATAGAGTAACTCAAAAGGTGAGAAACCCGTAGAGGATTGGGGTACCTCCCTAATAGCAAACATTAAATAGGGAATTAGACAGTCCCAATCCTTTCCATCTTTATCCACCACCTTCTTTAACATTTGTTTTAGAGTTTTGTTGAATCTTTCAACCAACCCATCTGTTTGGGGGTGATACACAGATGTACGCAATTGTGTCACTTTGAACAACTTGCACAGCTCTTTCATAACCCGGGACATAAAGGGTGTACCTTGGTCCGTAAGCAGTTCCTTACAAATACCCACACGGCTAAAAACAAGAGATAGCTCTTTGGCTATGGTTTTGGCCGAGCTATTTCGGAGAGGAATCGCTTCCGGATAACGGGTGGCATAGTCCATTATAACCAAGATGTACTGGTGCCCCCTAGCGGACTTCATTATCGGACCTACCAAATCCATTGCGATCCTCTCAAAAGGGACCTCAATGATGGGAAGAGGTACCAGCGGGTTACGGAAATGTGGCATCGGTGCCGACCTCTGACACACAGGGCAGGAGGAACAATAATTTTCTGTTTCCTTCATGACCCCAGGCCAATAGAATCTCTGCAATACTCTCTCTCTGATTTTCTCTGTCCCCAGATGACCTCCAAGAATGTGCCCATGGGCCAACTCTAATACCAACTTCCTGTAAGGTTTGGGCACCACAAGCTGCTCAATGGTTTCTTTTGCCCTTTTAGCCACCCGATACAGTAGGTCCTTTTCCACGATGAAGTATGGGTAAGTGCCGGTCTCATCTGGGTTCACTAACGCGCCATCTATTTCCACTACGTTTTCCCGTGCCTTTATTAGGGTGGGGTCTTTTAACTGTTCTGTGGCAAAATTTTCCTTGTGAACCTCGAGATCAGAAAACTCCACAGACGGCATGTTTTCGTCTGAGGATGTTGGCTCCTCCCCAGTTTCTCGAGTCTCCCCTGCCAATACCGACAAGGGAAATTCTGGAGAGTCCTCACCACTCTCCGAGGAATTCTGGCTATCACATTCCTGGTATATAGGGGCACCAGTGGGGGGCTCAGGACAATCCCATAGTTCCCAGAACTTTGGAAAATCCCTTCCCACAATGGCATCATCAGGCAAGTGAGACACTAATCCCACCCGATAAGCGAGGGTACCTTTGGGGGTCTCAAAACACACTGTAGTCACCGGATACTCTCGGGTGTCCCCATGCACACAAATAACAGCTACCTTGTTATTCCCAGAGACCTCTGTAGTAACTAATTCAGCCTTTATCAGTGTCACGAGGCTACCTGAATCCAGCAATACAACAACATTTCTACCATTAACACACATTTTGCATAAATGTTTCTATGTTCCCCGCATGGCAGTGCATGTGACTGTCGCAAACAGCGACTGACGTCTGTCCGTTAGAAAGTCACATTGCATGGGTTCATCCACAACCGGGCAATTTGCTGCAATATGTCCCTCTTGTCGGCAGCGGTAACAAACAATCCTTCTTGCTGCCTCTTGAACCCCTGACTTCCCAGGCTGTTCTCACCAAACCTTGGGTAGAACTCCCACCCTCTCACTCTCTCCACCCTCACCCCTTGGAATCATCTTACCCGCCACTGGGGATGGTCTGGTCTTAGGGTGGAAAGTCCGTGAGTCTCTGGAAGAGGCAGTCAGGTTCTCTGTAGCCAAGTACTTCTCTACACGATCCACAAGCTTATTGGCCGTTTCTGGGTCTCCATGGCTTACCCACTTTTGGATGGCAGTAGGAAGAGCTCTCAGGAAACGATCCATAACAACACGTTCCACAATCTTTGGTGCGGACAAAGTCTCTGGCTGTAGCCACTTCCTGCTCAGGTGAATGAGATCATACATTTGAGACCTGAGGGGTTTTCCAAGCCGGAAAGTCCAGTTATGCACACGCTGAGCCCGGACAGCCAGGGTGACACCCAGCCGTGCCAATATTTCAATATTTTTAGCATCACATAGTCTTTTGCTTGGTCAGGCTCTAGGTCATAGTAAGCTTTCTGCGATTCACCAGTTAACAGAGGAGCCACCAGTCCAGCCCACTGCTCCTTAGGCCACTTTTCTCTTTCAGCAGTCCTTTCAAATGTGGTCAAAAACACCTCTGGATCATCCTCTCCAGTCATTTTTGTCAATAAACGACTCACCCCAAAGGACGCAGTATTAGTGGAACTACTTGCCTCACTGGTCTGCGGACGTTGCTGCATTAACGTTTCCATTTGTTGCTGTAGTCTCTGTTCTTGCTTCTGTAACAGGTCTATGAAGCGGGCCTCAGATTGCTGCTGGGCTTGTTGCTGAGCTTCCAGACTCTGTTGCAAAGTTGCATTTGTCTGCTGCTGGGCTGTAAGGCTCTGTTGATGAGCTTGCTGCTGGGCTGCAAGGCTCTGTTGATGAGCTTGCTGCTGGGCTACAAGGCTCTTTTGCAAACATGCATTTGTCTGCTGCTGATTGGCATTTGCTAGAGCCAGCTGTTTCAGTATCTCCTCCATGCTGGCCTTAAAAAACTGCCACTGGTTCTCCACCAACTGTGAGGGGGTTAGCTCAGCAGCGGGTGTGTGTGACCCCCTGGATGGGTTCACCACACAAAAACAGGCACAGCAGACAGTGGTAGGAGAAAACAAAAGGGTGTGGTTTTATTTGAACTATATATAGACAAAAAAATACAGCAAAAACAAAAGAAACATGAAAAGAAATCCTGGTCAACTTGACCGCTCACTACACATGTTGGTGTCCCTAACTAACAACTGGGTACAGCCTTGTGCTGTCCCAGTCCCTAGCTCCCTGCTTTTAGAAGTTCTTAGCAATAACCACACAGGCTTTGGCTCACCGCACAGAGATCACACTCCCCAGACTATCCACACAGATCTGGTTCCAGGTTTGAGCATCTCCCTTAGCCGTCTGGGAGTTCTTGTAGAGGCCCTAAAGAGCCTCATTAACTCTTCCCCTGCAAGACTCCGTGCACTCCCCCTAGTGGTATAAATCGGCATAAAGCCTGTGTAGCGGGGTCTTCTTTAAGGCCCCGGGACTACAGTACCCAGAGCCCCATTCGGCCTCAGGGCGGAGGTTCTGCCGCAGAGACTCATGGGAGAGGTTACTTAAGAGAAAGGCGGGGGGAAGCTCGCTCTCTTGGGACAACGCGCTTCAAGCAACAAGTCATCCTGCGCGGATCTGCTGTGGGGTAAGGCCTGAAGCCTAAGGCCTTACCCGAAGTCCGAAGAGCCTTTCACTGTCCTGCAGAGCCTGGGTGGATCCTGGATCGTCAGTGTAGGACTCCAGTTGGATCGGAGACCCGATCGGTTGCAGACGCTGTGTGTGACGGACATACGCGGCGAAAGACCCAGGCTGGGATCGCGCCTGGAACGGTGAGCGGGCACCCGCCCATATCCATAGACTGAGTTATATTCAGGCCTATAGACTGCCTAGGCCCACTGTTCGCTCACCAGTGTTCTTTGGGGGTCGGGTAGTTGGGACAGAGTTGAAGTGCCTACCCCCCCCCTGTTTGCATACTGTTGCTACGAGTTACCACCTTTTTGGATTACAATTGGTTAATTTCTTCAAGTGCACCAACGAAAGCTGGCCGGTGAAGAAAATTTTACTCCCTTAGGGAAAGGGGACTATTTCATACACTGTCAGGCCTGACATAGGTGGGGAAAGTTATAAAGTTTGTGTTGCTGTGTCTTAGGGCGCGCACGCCATAATAGCTCCGCGTGGTGGATACTGCGAAGCGCTATTTTATAGTGTTGCCTCTGTAGCATTGGTTGATACAGGGTTCTGCAGACCCATGTAAGTGTTGCATGTCATGTTTTTATGCCACCATTTTATAGTAAAGCTATTACCTATACATATTCCTGCCTCAGAGTGTTGTCTGTCTATTTAGGAACTGTTAAGTATCATACACCTGAGAGTGATAGGAAGCTATCCCTAGACTAACTGTGCCAGAGTGGGTCGAGTCAGATTGCCGGGGGTTGGCGGTGCTGTATACAGGGCCCAAGAAAACAAACCAGCGGCTCTCTTAACTGGGGGTAGCGCTACACCTGAATCTAGGACATATATACCTTCCATCCTGGATGCAACCTGGTGATTTTACCTGCATGCTGTCACAATATATATATCTATATATATATATATATTCAGTGCAGGCAGTGCAGTACATATATATGTGTGTCTGTGTGTGTGTATATATATATATATATATATATATATATACAGTGCAGGATATATAGTGCAGTGCAGAGTATATAATACAGTATATTATAGTGGTTAAGGGGAGCCCTATGACAGAATTAAGAAAAAAACATCATGGGGTCCCCCCAAAATCCATACCAGTCCCTTTGGGTCTGGTATAGATTTTATGGGGAACTCCACGCCAATTTTTAGAAACAAACAGTGTGGGGTCCCCCCAAAGTCCATACCAGGCCCTTTGGTGTCAAAAAGTAAAAACACAACAGACAGTTTAAAAAGAAAAGTGTCCCGCGATGTCCATCCATCTTTAATCATGCTGGCCGACGGACCCGAAAAAAAAAAACCTTCCGCCTCGATGGGAGGCCTCCTGGTGACTGCTTTCCCTTGGCTGTGACAGCTGTTATATAGGCAAGGGTGGGGCCACCCGCTGACGTAACCTAGTGACCCCGCCCCTTCTGACCTCATGTGACATCCCATGGTGTTCTGTTTGCGGTGTTCTGGTGCGAACCGAATCGGGGGGTGTTCAGGCCCATCCCTAATGGACACACCCATAATCCTCAAAGTCTTAGGCTGGGTTCACACTCATGCGAATTTGATGCGGGTTTCAACGGCATCCAATTTGCATGACAGGAAATTGTGACCGGCTCTCTATATAGCCCGTTCACATATCTCCGTTGCGGCTGTGGAGCGGCTTGCACAGGAGTCCTGTGTGTCTTTGGCTCAGTTTCAGGGCCAAATTCAGGCACAAATTCAGCCCTGATTCATCCCTAAAACAGAGAACAGGGATGCACCGGACCCATGCTGCGAGCCGCATCCAGCAACAGTGTGAACCCAGCTTTAAGCATTGCATTTGAAAGAACTCAAGTTTATTCAAGTCGGATTTTAAGAGTGTCTATGTTTCCAATATATACAGGAGAATTGGCAAGATCAGTGCTTGGAGGTGAATTTTGAACTTGGAGGAGATGATGGCCTTCTACCAGAGGCACCATCTGAGTGAGGTGAATACTACTGTTGCCTGGCCAACCCTGCTGTGGGCTTTGGTGGTGGATGACACCTTCTTCCCTTGCACTAACAATCCTGGGTATTTGAATATTTGAATTTGCTCTATTTAGATTTCTGCAAGGTAAACATAGACCATCCATCCAGTGATCCATCTAGTCATCACTTTGGTCTTATCCACATTGATTCTTAGGCCGTAAGAATAGGCAGTGGGATAGTTTAGTAAAGAAAGTGTGTGGCCACTAGGGATGAGCTCGGTGTTCGAGTCGAACATACGTTCGACTCGAACATCGGCTGTTCGATCGTTCGACGAAGATCGAACGATTTGGGCCGTTCGCGCCTAATTCGAGTGACGCGAACGGCCCACAATGCACTACGCCATCGCAGTGTCATCCAGGCGCTGTGATTGGCCAAGCATGCACTGTGACCCCGCATGCTTGGCCAATCACAGCGCCGGCAGCGAGGAGAGCAATGATTGGCCACAGGCAGGATGCCTGTGGCCAATTATTGCTGAGGGTGTTTAGTACACGCCCCACACTATAAAAGGCCGCCAGCACGGCGGCCTAGTGTAGTGTGTTCCGGAGCAGGGAAAGAGAAGCATAGGCAGGGACAGTGACATTTATTTTTTCTTGCTTAACCTGGATTCCTTTAGTTTAGGGAAAGAGAAGGATAGGTAGGGAGAGTGTCAGTGTGTTTTACTGTGCGAATCCTTGTTTCTAGGGACAGGGAAGGACAGTGAGGGAAATTCTCCTTGTGCTATAGTGTGCTTTAAAAAAACATTTTTTCTAGGGACAGAAAACTATAGGTAGGGAGAGTGTCAGTGTGTTTTACTGTGCGAATCCTTGTTTCTAGGGACAGGGAAGGACAGTGAGGGAAATTCTCCTTGTGCTATAGTGTGCTTTAAAAAAACATTTTTTCCAGGGACAGAAAACTATAGGTAGGGAGAGTGTCAGTGTGTTTTACTGTGCGAATCCTTGTTTCTAGGGACAGGGAAGGACAGTGAGGGAAATTCTCCTTGTGCTATAGTGTGCTTTAAAAAAACATTTTTTCTAGGGACAGAAAACTATAGGTAGGGAGAGTGTCAGTGTGTTTTACTGTGCGAATCCTTGTTTCTAGGGACAGGGAAGGACAGTGAGGGAAATTCTCCTTGTGCTATAGTGTGCTTTAAAAAAACATTTTTTCTAGGGACAGAAAACTATAGGTAGGGAGAGTGTCAGTGTGTTTTACTGTGCGAATCCTTGTTTCTAGGGACAGGGAAGGACAGTGAGGGAAATTCTCCTTGTGCTATAGTGTGCTTTAAAAAAACATTTTTTCCAGGGACAGAAAACTATAGGTAGGGAGAGTGTCAGTGTGTTTTACTGTGCGAATCCTTGTTTCTAGGGACAGGGAAGGACAGTGAGGGAAATTCTCCTTGTGCTATAGTGTGCTTTAAAAAAACATTTTTTCTAGGGACAGAAAACTATAGGTAGGGAGAGTGTCAGTGTGTTTTACTGTGCGAATCCTTGTTTCTAGGGACAGGGAAGGACAGTGAGGGAAATTCTCCTTGTGCTATAGTGTGCTTTAAAAAAACATTTTTTCTAGGGACAGAAAACTATAGGTAGGGAGAGTGTCAGTGTGTTTTACTGTGCGAATCCTTGTTTCTAGGGACAGGGAAGGACAGTGAGGGAAATTCTCCTTGTGCTATAGTGTGCTTTAAAAAAACATTTTTTCTAGGGACAGAAAACTATAGGTAGGGAGAGTGTCAGTGTGTTTTACTGTGCCAATCCTTGTTTCTAGGGACAGGGAAGGACAGTGAGGGAAATTCTCCTTGTGCTATATTGTGCTTTAAAAAAACATTTTTTCTAGGGACAGAAAACTATAGGTAGGGAGAGTGTCAGTGTGTTTTACTGTGCGAATCCTTGTTTCTAGGGACAGGGAAGGACAGTGAGGGAAATTCTCCTTGTGCTATAGTGTGCTTTAAAAAAACATTTTTTCTAGGGACAGAAAACTATAGGTAGGGAGAGTGTCAGTGTGTTTTACTGTGCGAATCCTTGTTTCTAGGGACAGGGAAGGACAGTGAGGGAAATTCTCCTTGTGCTATAGTGTGCTTTAAAAAAACATTTTTTCTAGGGACAGAAAACTATAGGTAGGGAGAGTGTCAGTGTGTTTTACTGTGCGAATCCTTGTTTCTAGGGACAGGGAAGGACAGTGAGGGAAATTCTCCTTGTGCTATAGTGTGCTTTAAAAAAACATTTTTTCTAGGGACAGAAAACTATAGGTAGGGAGAGTGTCAGTGTGTTTTACTGTGCGAATCCTTGTTTCTAGGGACAGGGAAGGACAGTGAGGGAAATTCTCCTTGTGCTATAGTGTGCTTTAAAAAAACATTTTTTCTAGGGACAGAAAACTATAGGTAGGGAGAGTGTCAGTGTGTTTTACTGTGCGAATCCTTGTTTCTAGGGACAGGGAAGGACAGTGAGGGAAATTCTCCTTGTGCTATAGTGTGCTTTAAAAAAACATTTTTTCTAGGGACAGAAAACTATAGGTAGGGAGAGTGTCAGTGTGTTTTACTGTGCGAATCCTTGTTTCTAGGGACAGGGAAGGACAGTGAGGGAAATTCTCCTTGTGCTATAGTGTGCTTTAAAAAAACATTTTTTCTAGGGACAGAAAACTATAGGTAGGGAGAGTGTCAGTGTGTTTTACTGTGCGAATCCTTGTTTCTAGGGACAGGGAAGGACAGTGAGGGAAATTCTCCTTGTGCTATAGTGTGCTAAAGCATTCCTCATCAACCATCTTTGAAATCCTTGTTTTTTGGACAGTCAGGGAAATTGTCGTTGTGCTATTCTGTGCAAAAGCAATCATCCTCAACCATATTTAGAAATCCTTAAGTAAAGGGACAGAGAAGGACACCTGAAGGTAGCCCTTATTGCTTTTTTCCCATCTCCCTGCAGGCCATCTATTAGAATGTCTGGAAGGCAAACAAGGAGAGGCAGACAGTCAGGAGGCAATAAAAGAGGGCAAATAGGCTCTGTGTCTGGGGACAACAGTGCTGGTCGTGGACGCGGTGCATTGTCATCAGCACATGGCCATGGGACACGCTTGTCCTTCTTTTCGGCAGCTGGACATGTTGAGCCACATCATGCCAAAGACTTGGTAGAGTGGATGACCAAGCCCTCCTCCTCCTCCTCATCCTCTCTCACCCAGGCTCAGGGTACTGGCAAAGCAGCTGCCAAAGCGTCCTCTTCCCTGGTATCAATGTCAGACTCATCATCAGTCACTCCTTCCCTAGACCCACCATGTCCTCCTCCTGAGGAGTCCCCCAAACTGTTTGAGCACAGTGTTGGGTACATGCTCCAGGAGGATGCCCAGCGTTTCGAAGGGTCTGATGATGAAACCCAGCTACAGGAAGGCAGTAGCGTGAGAGCAGACAGAGGGGATGCTCAAGAAGGACACCAGTCTGGCAGTCATGTTCCAGCAGCTGCAGCATACTGCCAGATTGGCTCCAGTGATGAGGAGGGAGGGGATGATGAGGTCACTGACTCCACGTGGGTGCCTAATAGGAGAGAGGAGGAGGAGGAGGATGAGGAGGAGGCACATCTCCAACGAGGCAGGATGCCCTTTGGTGGCCAGCGTAAGGGCAGTACACCGACGGAATCACACCGCAGAGCTCCGCCTGTGCAGGGCGCTGCCTCTGCCCGTCATTCAAAAAGTTCTTTGGTGTGGGCCTTTTTTGAGGCTAGTGCATCAGATCGCACAGCTGCTGTTTGCAACATATGTCTCAAGCGTATAACGCGTGGCCAAAACATCAGCCGCTTGGGTACCACATGCCTGACCAGACATATGTTGACCTGCCATGCAGCTCGTTGGCAAGCCTACCTCAAAGACCCACACCAAAGAACAAAGCGGACCTCTCCTTGCACCGCATCAGCTGGGATCTCCAACCCCACTATAACTTCAGTCCTCTCTGAAACATGCACTGAGAGGAATGAAGGTGTAGAATTAGGTGTGTCACAGCCAAGTACTTGCGGCCACTCTGCTAGCAGTACACCGACGTCCGATTCTAGCAGGCAAATTTCCCTGCCCCAGCTGCTGGACCGTCGAAAGAAGTTCACTCCCAGCCATCCACATGCCCAGCGGTTGAATGCTAGCTTGGCTAAATTGCTAGCGCTTCAACTGCTGCCTTTTCAGTTGGTAGACTCGGCCCCCTTCCGTGAGTTTGTGCAATGTGCGGTTCCTCAGTGGCAGGTTCCCAAACGCCACTTTTTCTCACGGAAGGCTATTCCGGCTCTCTACCGGCATGTGGAAGGCAATGTCTTGGCCTCGCTGGACAGGGCGGTCAGCGGTAAGGTGCATATTACCGCTGACTCATGGTCCAGCAGGCATGGACAGGGACGTTACCTTTCTTTCACGGCCCATTGGGTCACTCTTTTGCCAGCTGGGAAGGATGCAGGACAAGGTGCAGTAGTGTTGGAGGTTGTTCCACCGCCACGCCTCCAAAATGCTACTACTGGTTGTGACACACCTCTCTCCTCCACCCCCTCCTCTTCTTCTTCCTCCATGGCCTCTTCCTGTGGTTTGTCCTATGAACCAGCGGTGCTCCGTAGCCGTTCAAGGGGCTACGCAAGTACGCAGGCAAAAAGATGCCATGCCGTGCTTGCGCTGGTGTGTTTGGGGGACAGAAGCCACACTGGGGCAGAGGTCCTGTCTGCTCTGCAGGGCCAGGCCGAGAGGTGGTTGACGCCACGCCAGCTTAAGCCAGGAATGGTGGTTTGCGACAATGGCACCAACCTCCTCTCCGCCCTCCGACAGGGACAACTGACCCATGTGCCCTGTGTGGCTCACGTCCTTAACCTGGTGGTGCAGCGGTTCTTGGGCAGGTACCCGGGCTTACAGGATGTCCTGAGGCAGGCCAGGAAAGTCTGTGTGCATTTCCGCATATCTTATAATGCCAGTGCTCGCCTGGCTGAGCTGCAAAAGGAGTTGAACCTGCCCAAGAACCGCCTTATATGTGACATGCCCACCAGGTGGAACTCAACGTTGGCCATGCTGCAGCGGCTGCACACGCAGCAGAGGGCCATCAATGAGTACCTGTGCGACTACGGCACCAGGACAGGGTCAGGGGAGCTTGGTTTTTTTTCTCCACGCCAGTGGAGCATGATCAGGGATGCATGCACTGTCCTGGCACCATTTGAGGAGGCCACGAGGATGGTGAGCAGTGACAGTGCATGCATCAGTGACACTGTACCTCTTGTCCACCTGTTGGAGCACACGCTGCGTGGAATAATGGACAGGGCACTTGAGGCAGAACAGAGGCAGGAAGAGGAGGACTTCCTTGCCTCTCAAGGCCCCCTTTACCCAGACAGTGTTCCTTCTGTCCCACCCATCGCACAGGAAGAGGAGGAGGAGGAGGAGGAGGAGGAGGATTGTGTCAGCATGGAGGTGGAGGCTGGCACTCAGCATCATCAGCAGCAGTCTTTTAGGGATGATTTACAGTCCCAAGAAACCAGTGGACTTGTACGTGGCTGGGAGGAGGTGGCTGCGGATCATGTCATCCTTAGTGACCCAGAGGACTCCGGAGCGAATGCCTCAGCAAACCTACGCTGCATGGCCTCCCTGATCCTGCAAAGTCTGCGGAAGGATCCTCGTATTCTTCGGATCAAGGAGAGGGACCATTACTGGCTGGCCACTCTCCTTGATCCACGGTACAAGGGTAAGGTTGCGGACCTTATGTTACCGTCGCAGAGGGAGCAGAGGATGAGACAACTCCGGGAGGCCTTGCAGAAAGGTCTGTGCAACGCGTTCCCAGAGACTGGGAGGTTACAAACTCCTGGTCCTGGACAACGAGTTGCTGAGGCTTCGGCCAGTCAAAGAAGGAGCGGTGGGGAAGGTGGCCGTCTGACCGATGCGTTCAGACAATTCTTTAGTCCGCAGCCCCAAAGTATGATCGGTTCCAGCAACCATCGCCAGCGTCTGATAAACATGGTGCAGGAATATCTAGGGGCAAGGTCAGACTTGGACACCTTCCCCACCGAAAATCCTCTGGCTTACTGGGTCTTGAGGATGGATCACTGGGCAGAGCTTGCACAGTATGCAATTGAGCTACTGGCCTGTCCTGCATCCAGCGTTCTTTCGGAACGCACATTCAGTGCTGCTGGAGGATTTGTCACGGATCACAGGGTGCGCCTGTCCACCGACTCAGTTGATCGACTGATTTTCATCAAGATGAACCAGTCTTGGATCACCACCAGCTACCACACACCTGATGCTGATATAACAGACTAATTGATTTTAACATGTCACATCCCTTCAAGACTGATGCTGATGCTGAGTGCCTGTGCTGTTATGTTGACTGGCTATCCTCCTCCTCCGAGTCCTCAATGATACGATTGATGATGATAGCTTGGAAGATCATTTTTGTTTATGGGTGCCGCCACCAGTGGCTAAGGCCCAATTTTTCAGCCCCTGTTTTACAGGGGCGTGTAATTACAATTTTTTTAGCAATAATTTGCCATAGGGCTCATTGCTGTGCTCCAAGTACAGTATCTGTGAGGGGTTGGAGTGTTGTGGCACCAGTGCCTAAGGCCCAATTTTTCAGCCCCTGTTTAACAGGGGCGTGTCATTACAATTTTTGAAGAAATACTTTGCAACAGGGCTCATTGCTGTGCTCCAAGTACAGTATCTGTGAGGGGTTGTAGTGTTGTGCCACCAGTGCCTAAGGCCCAATTTTTCAGCCCCTGTTCAACAGGGGCATGTAATTACAATTCTTGATCTAATAATTCACAGCAGGGCCCATTGCTGCACCCACCAAGAGTAACTCTGAGGGCTTACAGTGTTGTGGCAACGCCACCACCACCACCACCACGAAAGGCCCAATTTTTCAGCCCCTGTTCAAAAGGGGCATGTAATTACAATTCTTGATCTAATAATTCACAGCAGGGCCCATTCCTGCACCCACCAAGAGTAACTCTGAGGGTTTACAGTGTTGTGGCAACGCCACCACCACCACCACCACGAAAGGCCCAATTTTTCAGCCCCTGTTCAAAAGGGGCATGTAATTACAATTCTTGATCTAATAATTCACAGCAGGGCCCATTCCTGCACCCACCAAGAGTAACTCTGAGGGCTTACAGTGTTGTGGCAACGCCACCACCACCACCACCACGAAAGGCCCAATTTTTCAGCCCCTGTTCAACAGGGGCATGCAATTACAATTCTTGATCTAATAATTCACAGCAGGGCCCATTGCTGCACCCACCAAGAGTAACTGTCAGGGCTTACAGTGTTGTGGCACCAGCACCACCATCAAAGGCCCAATTTTTACTACCACTGTTCAACAATTATATGTAATTACAATTCCTGATATAATAGTTGACAACAGGGCGTTCCAGCACCAACCAAGAGTAACTGTGAGTGCTTACAGTGTTGTGCCAACACCAACAACTAAGGGGCCTATTTCTGCAGAGTATATACGGCAGGTCCCTACTTTCAAACATCCAACTTACAAACGACTCCTACTTGCAAACGCAAGAAGACAACAGGAAGTGAGAGGAAATCTACCCCTTGGAAGGAAAATTCTCTCCTGTAAGAATTAATATGGGAGAAAGGTGTCTCCTCTGTACTGATGCTTTATCAGCAATCCTTGTTTCAAGAAAAACACCACATTTCAAAAACAGTTGTCATTGGGACGGAAAGTGAGGTGAAATGTTCTGAACAGGGGCACAGACAGCAAAACAAATGTTACAGGGGTGATAACCTTTACCTATGTTTTCCAAAAAGTTTAAAAATAGATTTTTGGGCTGGAGCTACACTTAAACAATGTACCTGTTCAAAATTACAAACAGATTCTACATAAGAACAAACCTACAGTCCCTGTCTTGTATGCACCGCCTGTATACGGCTGTTCAGAGTATATAGGGCCTTTTTTTATTTTATGTGCGGGGTTCCCCTTAATATCCATACAAGACCCAAAGGGGCTGGTAATGGGCTGGGGTGGGGGGGGGGGGGTCATGGGGTAGCTATGCCATTTTTCTTAAAGATTTTCATCCATATTACCGGGACCAGACATTACATTAAAGCCGCAAGCAGTTTTAAATGGCTTTTTTTTCCTTTAGAAGTTTCATTTTGTGCAGGGACAGTTCTAAACACGGGAAACACGTGGCACTTCACAGGCATACTTTAGACACCCCCCAGGTATGATATTTAAAGGAATATTTGACCTTTTTTTTTCACTTTATGCATCATTAACCACTTCAATACCATGCACTTATGCACCTTCCCGCCCAGACCAATTTTCAGCTTTCAGTACTCTCACACTTTGAATGACAATTACTTAGTCATGCTACACTGTATCCAAACAAATTTTTTATCATTTTCTTCTCACAAATAGAGCTTTCTTTTGGTGGTATTTAATCGCCACTGGGTTTTTTATTTTTTGCGATATAAGCAAAAAAACAGCATTTTTTTAAAAAAAAAAACACTTTTTTTTAGTTTCTATTGTAAAATTTTGCAAATAAGTAATTTTTCTTCATAAATTTGTGCCAAAATGTATACTGCTACATATCTTTGGTAAAATGAACCCAAATTAGTGTATATTATTTGGTCTTTGTGAAAGTTATAGAGTCTACAAACTATGGTGGCAATCACTGAAAATTTATCACATCTGATCACGCCTGATGTACTGAAGGGATATCTCATTTCTTGAGACACTAACAAGCGAGGAAAGTACAAATACCCCAAAATTACCCCTTTTTGGAAAGTAGACAGTCCAAGGTATTTACTAAGAGGCGTGGTGAGTTTTTTGAAGTTGTATTTTTTTCCCACAATTCTTGGGAAAATTAATTTTTTTTTTTTTTTTTTTTTTTTTACACAAACTGGTCATATTAACAGTTTTTTTCTCTCACACAGCATATGCATAATTGCAACTACACCCCAAAATACATTCTGCTACTCCTCCTGAGTGTAGCGATACCACATGTGTGAGACTTTTACACAGCCTGGCCACATACAGAGGCCCAACATGGAAGTAGCACTTTCAGGCGTTCTACAAGCATAAATCGCACATATCCTTTCTCAACCACCTATTACACTTTTGAAGGCCCTGGAGCACCAGGACAATGGAATTTTCCACAAAATGACCCCATTTTGGAAAGCACACACCCCAACGTATAATCTATGAAACATTATGAGTCTTTTGAACGGTTCATTTTTTTCCAGAAGGTTTTGGAAAATGTGGAGAAAAAATGAAAATGCATTTTTTTTACACAAAGTTGTCCATTTATAAGATATTTCTAACGCATAGCATATACATAGCAAAAATGACACCCCAAAATGCATTCTGCTACTCCTCCTGAGTATAGCGATACCACATGTGTGAGACTTTTACACAGCCTGGCCATATACAGAGGCCCAACATTGAAGTAGCACTTTCAGGCGTTCTACAAGCATAAATCGCACATATCCTTTCTCAACCACCTATTACACTTTTGAAGGCCCTGGAGCACCAGGACAATGGAATTTTCCACAAAATGACCCCATTTTGGAAAGCACACACCCCAACGTATAATCTATGAAGCATTATGAGTCTTTTAAACGGTTCATTTTTTTCCAGAAGGTTTTGGAAAATGTGGAGAAAAAATGAAAATGCATTTTTTTTACACAAAGTTGTCCATTTATAAGATATTTCTAACGCATAGCATATACATAGCAAAAATTACACCCCAAAATGCATTCTGCTACTCCTCCTGAGTATAGCGATACCACATGTGTGAGACTTTTACACAGCCTGGCCATATACAGAGGCCCAACATTGAAGTAGCACTTTCAGGCGTTCTACAAGCATAAATCGCACATATCCTTTCTCAACCACCTATTACACTTTTGAAGGCCCTGGAGCACCAGGACAATGGAATTTTCCACAAAATGACCCCATTTTGGAAAGCACACACCCCAACGTATAATCTATGAAGCATTATGAGTCTTTTGAACGGTTCATTTTTTTCCAGAAGGTTTTGGAAAATGTGGAGAAAAAATGAAAATGCATTTTTTTTACACAAAGTTGTCCATTTATAAGATATTTCTAACGCATAGCATATACATAGCAAAAATAACACCCCAAAATGCATTCTTCTACTCCTCCTGAGTAAAGCGATACCACATGTGTGAGACTTTTACACAGCCTGGCCATATACAGAGGCCCAACATTGAAGTAGCACTTTCAGGCGTTCTACAAGCATAAATCGCACATATCCTTTCTCAACCACCTATTACAATTTTGAAGGCCCTGGAGCACCAGGACAATAGAATTTTCCACAAAATGACCCCATTTTTGAAGGCACACACCCCAACGTATAATCTATGAGGCATTATGAGTCTTTTGAACGGTTCATTTTTTTCCAGAAGGTTTTGGAAAATGTGGAGAAAAAATTAAAATGCATTTTTTTTACACAAAGTTGTCAATTTATAAGATATTTCTAACACATAATATGTACATAGCAAAAATTACACCCAAAAATGCATTCTGCTACTCCTCCTGAGTATGGCGATACCACATGTTTGAGACTTTTACACAGCCTGGCCACATACAGAGGCCCAACATCCAAGTAGCACCTCCAGGCATTCTAGCAGCATTAATTGCACATATCATTTTCTGACTACCGATCACATTTTTGAAGGCCCTTCATATATCTAACACATAGCAGGTACATACCAAATAACAAAAGATTACCTGTGGTTTTAGAAGTGCAGTGGTCCACAGAGGAGAGCATCGGTCCAGGCAGCAGGCAGGGATGAGGTCAGCGAAAGCAATCATCCAGGCAGCAGGCAGGAATACTGTCCATAGTTCGCACAGGCAGAGATACTGTCAGCACAGCCAGAGCACAGCCAAAGCACAGGTCCAGGTAGCAGGCAGAGGTGTCCTATCCTATCCTATCGATGATATCTTCGATATATTGGAGGTAGTGGAGTCGGTGATTTTGAGTTGCTTTTTGGTAGCAGACAAACAAATTAAAAAGGGCCATGTGAAACAGGTGAAACGCAACTTTTTTGTGCCAATAATGGGACTTTCTGGTTGATAAGTAGGGCTGTAGCATCTGGTCGTTTAAATCCACCCCCCCCCATGTACAAATTGTAGTCGTGGACACATTCAGGCTTTACAATGGAGCCGCGTCTTCTTGGGATCTCCACCATGGTGTCATTGTGGATCGTAGAGAGGATGTGGACATCTTTCTTGTCCCTCCACTTCATGGCCAACACCTCCTCGTTCCTCATGGATGCCGATTCTCCAGGTCGCAATTTTTTTGTCAATAAATTTTGTGGGAATCCCTTCCGGTTTTTTTTTAAGGTACCGCAGGCCGGGGTTTGTTTACTGTAAAGGTGGCGAAAAAGGGGCAGGCTGGTATAATAATTATCAACATATAAATGGTAACCTTTTCCGAACAGGGGGTATGCCAACTCCCAGACAATTTTCCCACTGGTTCCAATATATGTGGGGCAATCACGGGGCTGGAGCTGGGAGTCTTTGCCTTCGTAGATCCTGAATTTGCAGACGTATCCAGTGGCTCGATCACATAATTTATTTAATTTTAACCCATACCTGGCTCTCTTGCTTGGTATGTACTGCTTGAACTGCAGTCGGCCGGTGAAATGTACGAGGGACTCGTCCACACAAATTTTTTGGTCTGGGATGAAAACGTCTTCAAATCGCTGGGAAAAGGCATTGATTAGGGGGCGTATCTTGTACAATTTGTCGTAGTTGGGATGATCTCGGGGAGGGCACTGTGAATTGTCATTGAAGTGGAGAAAGCGCATAATCATGTCGTATCTTCTCCTGGACATGACAGCGGAATATATGGGCATGTGTTGGATGGGGCGTTTGGACCAATATGAATGGACTTCGTTCTTTTTTGTAAGCCCCATATTGAACATAAGGCCCAAAAATAATTTAAATTCCTCCAATGTTAGACGCCGCCACTGGAACATGCGGGTGTAGGAAGAATTGGGGTTGGCAGCAATAAATTGGGATGCATACAGATTCGTTTGATCCACTATATTCTGCAGCAAATCTTGTGGGAAAAATAAACAAAAATAATCAAATTTAGAAAAATTTGTAGTGTCGGGCTGCACACCTGGCTGTGCGGTGAAAGGGGGGATGATAGCGGATCCTGAGTTGGCAGGCAACCATAAGGGGTTTGCCAGGGCATCGGGAAGGTAGGATTGGGGCTGGATTCTTCGGGTTGGGCGTGCATTTCCATTGCTTGTACTGGGCTCCTCTTCCTGGGGTATGGTGCTGCTGGTGGTGGGCAGTTCTCCTGATCTTGGTGCTGATCTTGGTGCTGATCTTGGTGCCCATCGCATTCTTTTGGGAGGGACGGTTTCCTCCGGGGACTCGGACTCTGAGCCACTATCCTCCACTGGCTCGTATTCCGAACCAGAATCGGATAATGGGAGCTCCCCGCTGCTCTCATCATCCGACATGGCAAGAATGGCATATGCCTCCTCAGGTGTGTAAACCCTTTGGGACATTATGGCAGTGCTTATTGGTGGGCCTGTGTAATGGTACTGCTGGTGGCGGTCTGTGTGGTAGTACCGATGGAGTTATTAGTGGTGGGCCTGTGTGGTGGTACCGATGGCGGTATGGGTGGTGGTGGTACCAATGGCGGTACAGGTGGTGGTGGTACCGATGGCGGTACGGGTGGTGGTACCGGTGGCGGTACGGGTGGTGGTGGTAGCGATGGCGGTATGGGTGGTGGTGGTACCGATGGCGGTACAGGTGGTGGTGGTACCGATGGCGGTACAGGTGGTGGTGGTACGGGTGGTGATGGTACTGATGGCGGTACAGGTGGTGGTACAGGTGGTGGTGGCACTACCGACGGTGGTACGGGTGGTGGTACCGATGGCGGCACTAGTGGTGATACTGGTAGCGGGCCTGTGTGGCAGTATAGATGCTGGGCCTGGTGGCGGTACTGGTGGTGGTACTGGCACCGATGGCGGTACTGGTAGCCTGTGTGGCAGTGCCAATGGAGGTGGGCCTGTGACAGATGATTGACAGATGGGCTGATTGATTGACAGATGGGCTGATTGATTGATTGACAGATGGGTTGATTGATTGACAGATGGGGTGATTGATTGACAGGTGGGGTGATTGATTGACAGGTGGGGTGATTGATTGACAGATGGGGTGATTGATTGACAGATGGGCTGATTGATTGACAGATGGGCTGATTGACAGATGGGCTGATTGACAGATGGGCTGATTGGCTGGGCTGATTGATGTGCTGGGCTGTGTGACAGGTCCTCTTTATGGGGGGGGGCGTGTTGTGCACTGTAAACTTATGTAGACAAACTACACTGAGCTAACTTACTGATCTCTTCTCTCTCCTCACAGATCGGTGTGTGAGGAGAGAGCAGGGATCAGGTAGTAACTCCTGTGGAGTTTGTTTACATTTGTGACCGGCTGTGAATGGACACAGCCGGTCACGTGGTAAACAGCCAATTCATTGGCTGTTTACTCTGATCGGGGACGCGCTGTGTCCAAGGGACACTCGCCTTCCCCGATCCCCGCTCTGCAAGCCTGTGGCGGCGCGCACGGAGCGCGCCGCCGAGTTTGTTTTGACAGGTGATCGGCTGTGACTTTGACACAGCCGATCACATGGTAAACAGCCAATGAAATTGGCTGTTTACCATGATCGGGGTAGCGCTGTGTCCGAGGGACACATGCCGTCCCCGATCACCGCGCTGCGCGCCCCCGCGGGCGCGCGCAAGGCAATATCCTGCAGGACGTCATATGACGTCCAGTATCGATATTGCAACCACTTCCCGGACGTCAATTCGCTATTGACTGGGCGGGAAGTGGTTAAAATGACTGCTCCCGAAAAACGACCGTTTTTAAAACTTCTTTTTGCATTGATACATGTCCCCTGGTGCACAACCCGAGTTCCCAAACCCTTTTTAGATCAATAACATGCATAATAGTTGTTATAATTAGCACTTTAGAATTCGAACGTTCGCATCCATTGTATTTAATAGGGTTCTAATGTTCGTACAAACTTTCGGTCCGTTCGCGGGTTCTGGTGCGAACCGAACCCGGGGGTGTTCGGCTCATCACTAGTGGCCACTGTTAGCAAATATGTTCACAATGTACTAAACTCCATGTCTGTCCTCGAATGCTTTCCTCATAATGGAGTTGAATGTGATATTAAAAAGCAGGGGTGAAGCGACATCTCCCTGGAAGACCTCAGTTTGAAAAGGACGTTCATTGGATAGTTTATTGGATTCATTGGGCAGTTCTCATGCAACCACTGCAATACTTAATCTTAGTATACATAATACATATACACTATACATGACCAGTTTCAGATCTAGAAACAACTATATATTGTAAGAGTCTACTTTATAGGTTATAAATTGAATTAACTGTTAAAAGAGGGTCTACATTCAACAATCAGTTTGTAATTTGTGTAGCACACGGACCCTTTTCCCTTGCTTTGGCTCAATTGCAGGAAAAAGGCACACCGTACTATATGCCCGTACCCTCCTGGATGAGGAGGTTAAGCGGTGTTATGTATTTGGGTCCCACAGCTAGGTTCTTCCATCAGTTGGTTCTCGCCTCCTAGGATATAGTGACAAGTCTCTGTATTCCCCCCAGTAATTCCAATGTCCACACCACTACAAGCTCTTCTACAAAGTGGATCCTAGCAGCCGAAGTGACGCTCGGACGTTTGATCAAGTTCTTTCCTAGATGCGATCGGGAGACTCTCTGCCACAGAATCTATCAGACCCCGAACCTCTTAGCTTTTGGATATTTAAGGACAGGTGCCAGCAGCAGCACATTACTAGGCCCTTGGTGGATAGAAGAATCCCTCCAGAGAGTTACCGGGCCCCTTCCTTCACCGTGAACTCTCACCGGTCCGTCAGAAAGGTCCTCCCCCGGCCTCCTCTTCTTAGAAGCAGGCTCCCTCGCGAGGGACACCCTGGGACTCCTCTTCCCAGAAGTGGGCTCCAGTTAAAGGTGCTGGGCCCAGTGATGAAGATACAGCCCCAGGACTAAAGGTGCCTGGGACTGGTGCCCATGTGGCCCCATGGCCTGGAGGGCCATGCCACGCACTTGGACTTCGACTCCTCTCCTTCTCCGAAGACCCCTCCCAGGCGACGGCTGCCCCTTATGTATCCTCTCCCAGCATGCACAGCAGGTCGACCACACCCACTGTACCACTGCCGAGAGAGGACACCCAAGGTACAGCACTTATACCAGCAGTTCAACCCTGACCCATGATGGCAGTGCCACCTATAGGCCACAGGGAACTGCACACCGGTATACCATCCTGGAAATAAAATAGCACAACCTATAAATTGAGAATGGTCTGAGCCTAACTACCATCTCAGACCAGCCCCTAAATTTGGGTATATAGCACCCCTAAATGGGGTGGGCGCTACATTTGTATGGCTAGAGGAACTGACAGAAGAACTGAAAATGACTGTAGGAAGGAAGTGTTTGTAGGCAACAATGCATCAAGTGTAGGTTCTAGTTATTGTAGCAATACCCCCTAGAGGGCCGCTGGTTAGTTTTGGGTTTTGCACGTTACCTCTTCAGCTTTGTTGTCGGGGCAGGAAAGTCTGTAGTAATGCACACACAGATGTAAAACCTCAAACAGTTAGGCTTTATTTTTCTTATGCAGTAAACATTGAGAAGTAGAAGACACAGAAGAGTAGGGGAAGGTTCAGGCACTCGCCACAAAATATAACAGTATCAGATCAAAGTCACTCACCACTCTCAATGTTAGAGTGGGAATTGGTCACCCGGATAGTCCCCTCTCACATGGCCTAGCAGCCGGGATGACACACGGATCAGCAACAGGGCTGTCTTTGCCACAGACTGCCCAAGATGAAACAGGTCTCTGCCACAGACTTTTTGAAGTGTACAAAGTCTCTGCCACAGACCTTTTTTAAGTTAAGCAAATGGATAGTCCAGGAATCCTCTGCCACAGGATTTTAAAGTCCCAAACTTCCAGCTGTATAGTTAAAGGGCCTTTAAGCCAATCCGGCGAACTGCAGGGCTTGTAATATAGCGGATCTCTCCTTGCCAAAGTTACCAGGCCTCACCCGGGACAGCAGCACTTTGCTGGTCTCCTCCAGGGCAGGTCCTCCCCTGGTCTCCTTCACCAAGACAGCTTCCTCCCCATGTGGACGGACAGCTTGGGATCCCCTCTCCGACTGTAGGCCCCAGCCAGACTAGCTGGGCCTACTAGATAGCGATGCAGCCTCGGATACCAGGACCCCACACACGCACCTCGCGCCCGGAGGGCGGCGGGGCGAGAACCGACCCCAATCAATGGCGTCTGCCCCTTAAGTATCCCCTTCCAGCAGACACAGCTGGTCGACCACTCCCACTGTACTGCTGCCGAGAAGGGCCACTCAATGCACCATGGTTTGCCCATGTTCCAACAGGTGCCTGAAGTGGTAACGCCACCTACAGGCAATAAGGAAAAATGCTATCGGATAAACCACAGCTGGAGCAGAGGTAAAATTAAATACAATTCAACCGTCTGAGCCCAACTACTGGCTCAGACATCCCTCTATATTTTCAAATAGCGTCCCAACCTTTTGGGGAGGGCGCTACATTATTATGAGTAATACTGTTAGTTAAAAACCAGCAGAGAACAAAAACATTTTTTTAAAGGGAACTTGTATAAAGAAATATATGAAGTTGCTATTACTGACCTTCCTCGGAAAATACTAGTTGCCTGACTGTCATGCTGATCATCAATTTTAGAAAAAATTCCTTTCAAGCAGATTATATACTAATAAATCAAGGTAAGTGATCTCTGAAACAATAGTTTCCCTTTAAAGTGGTCTCCAGGCAAACAAGTAAATACACAGTTAAAGTACAGTTGTGAAAGGTTTTATCTGCCAAGGAGCCTGTAGTTCTGTTAAGCTGCTCTTGTGATTTCCACACTTCATAGCCAGGCTGGTGACTCACATGTCTTGGTTTACTTGGACATTGAAACAGTGGTGTTATGACACTAATTTACTATATTATGAGAAGACAGGGAATCAAGGATGCTGTAAAGAAACATGTTACCTATCTGTGCCGCAAAAGCACCTGAATCAGAAAAATTACTGAACAGAATAATGCTTAAAAGGTTGTAGTCCAATTCACAGGTATTTATCTGAGCTACATATTTAGCAGTCTGCTTTGAGTTCTGTTAACATTTCTTGACATGCTATTCCATTATGAATATGGTGTGTTAACAAAACAAACATTTCCACCTAAAATACTTATAAGTTTTTCATTTCTGTAACTGACCCTACTCCATAACACATACAATAATAGATCTAACCATCTTATTTCGTTTTTATTTTAAGAATGAGTTCTACATTCAGGACCCAACCGGAATCCTGGTTTTAATCTATATAAGGTGCCTTCAATTTGCACTCCCCTTGTGATTTCAAGTTTAGTATACCAGATATTTCACATGAAAAAGGCTGTGACCTGGAATGTTGAAATGCTTTTGCAACCCTTGTTTCTGCTTTTCTTTTCCTTCTTGCTGGGCTTTGACAAGAAGCAGACAAGGGTGGCACCTGTTTTGGGTTCGCTGTGTCAGATTGAGTTAGAATCAGAGAGAAATAAAACACACAGCAACAAATTATATATAAAAAAAATAAAAAAAAAATTTGGTGATTTATTAATAAAAAAGAAATAAGCTCTCCACTTTTACACATTTGACTTCCAAATCGAAGCACTTCTACTCAACTCCACTAAAAGAGAATAAGGCCTCATAGACACGGTTGGATTATTGGACGACCGAGCGTCTGATTTTTGTCAAAAGCGCGTATGCAGGATTTTGTCTAGCATACTAACTATCCGCAAATTGACGTTTGACAAACAGGAACGTAGTGACATACTATGAAAGTATAAAGAGGAAGTTCATTTCTCAAGCGCCACCCTTTGGGCCCCTTCTGCTAATTTCGTAGAAGTTTAGTGAGCGTTGATTCACGATTTTCAGATCGTACAAAACAAATGCCTTTTAAAATACGTTTGGCATAACTACATCAGTATCACCAGCAAAGCAGCTTCATTATTATCCCATTAAAGAAGATGAGAATTTTGACATTTCATCAATTTCCGCATCACGAATGTTAATTCTAGATTAGTAGTAGGGATGAGCTCGGTGTTCAAATTGAACATACGTTCGACTCGAACATCGGCTGTTCGATCGTTCGACGAAGATCGAACTATTTGGGCCGTTCGCGCCAAATTTGAGTGACGCGAATGGCCCACAATACACTGCACCATCGCAGTGCAATCCCTGCGCTGTGATTGGCCAAGCATGCACTGTGACCCCGCATGCTTGGCCAATCACAGCGCCGGCAGCTAGGATGCAGGTTGCCTGTGGCCAATTATAGCTCAGGGGGTTTAGCACACGCCCCACACTATAAAGGCCGCCAGCGCAGCGGCCTTGTGTAGTGTGTTCCGGTGCAGGGAAAGAGAAGGATAGGCAGGGACAGTGTCATTGTGTGTGACAGCAGGAAGGTAAAGTCACCTGGTTGCATCCAGGGGGGTAGATATATTTCGCCCAGATTCAGGCTTTACGCCGATTTATACAGCTAGGTGGAGAGTTGTATAAGCCCAGCTGAGACTAGTGGGCTCATTGATGACTCATACCTCTAGGGAGAGGGCTGGGCGTCGTGCAGACAGGGAGTTGATGAGTCCAGCTGAACCTTGTCAGCTCATTTAGGCCTCTATAAGAAAGCCCAGATTCATTAGATGTTAGCTCATGCCTGGAAGCAGACCTGTGTGGACTGTCTAGGGAGAGTGAACCCCTGTGCGGTGAGAGAAAGCCTGTGTGGCTATATTTTGCTTGGACATTTAAAACCAGGGACTAGGACAGCACTAGGCTGATCCCAGTCGTTAGTTAGGAAACCTGTAAGTTTAGTCAGAGGTCAAGTTGACCAGGATTTATTTTGTGTTTGTTTTTTTTGCCTTGCTGTGTTTTTGTCACTGTAAATAGAAAATAAACCGCACCTTTTTTTGATTTTGAAAACCACAACCTCCGTCTGCTGGGCCTGTTTTTGGGTGGGGAGCCCATCCCGGGGGTCACACATACCCGCTGCCGAGCTAGCCCCCTCACAGTTGGTGGAGAACCAGTGGCAGTTTTTTTTTAAGCCAGCATGGAGGAGATACTGAAACAGCTGGCTCTAGCAAATGCCAATCAACAGCAGACAAATGCAGGTTTGCAAAGGAGCCTTGCAGCCCAGCAGCAAGCTCATCAACAGAGCCTTGCAACTTTACAACAGAGTCTGGAGGCTCAGCAACAAGCCCAACAGCAATCTGAGGCCCGCTTCATAGACCTGTTGCAGAAGCAAGAGCAGAGACTACAACAACAGATGGAAGCAGTAATGCAGCAACGTCCGCAGACCGGTGAGGAAAGCCGTCCCACTAATACCGCGTCCTTTGGGGTGAGTCGTTTATTGACAAAAATGACTGGAGAGGATGATCCAGAGGTATTTTTGACCACATTTGAAAGGACCGCTGAAAGAGAAAAGTGGCCTGAGGAGCAGTGGGCTGGACTGGTGGCTCCTCTGTTAACGGGTGAATCGCAGAAAGCTTACTATGACCTAGAGCCTGACCAAGCAAAAGACTATGTGATGCTAAAAGCTGAAATATTGGCAAGGCTGGGTGTCACCCTGGCTGTCCGGGCTCAGCGTGTGCATAACTGGACTTTCCAGCTTGGAAAACCCCCCAGGTCTCAAATGTATGATCTCATTCACCTGAGCAGAAAGTGGCTACAGCCAGAGACTTTGTCCGCACCAAAGATTGTGGAACGTGTTGTAATGGATCGGTTTTTGAGAGCTCTTCCTACTGCCATCCAAAAGTGGGTAAGCCATGGAGACCCAGAGACGGCCGATGGTCTTGTGGATCGTGTGGAGAAATACTTGGCTACAGAGAACCTGACGGCCTCTTCCAGAGACACTCGGACTTTCCACCCTAAGACCAGACCATCCCCAGGGGCGGATAAGATGATTCCAAGGGGTAAGGGTGGAGAGAGTGAGAGGGTGGGAGCTCTACCCCAAGTTTGGCGAGAACAGCCTGGGAAATCAGCGGCTCAAGAGGCGGCAAGAAGGATCATTTGCTACCGCTGCCGGCAAGCGGGACATATTGCAGCAAATTGCCCGGTTTTGGAGGAACCCATGCAGTGTGACTTTCTGACGGGCAGACGTCAGTCGCTGTGTGCGACAGTCGCATGCACTGCCATTCGGGGAACTGAGAAACATTTATGCAAAATGTGTATTAATGGTAGAAATGTTGTGGTATTGCTGGATTCAGGTAGCCTTGTGACCCTGATAAAGGCTGAGTTAGTTAAAACAGAGGTCTCTGGGAATAGCAAGGTAGCCGTTATTTGTGTGCATGGGGACACCCGAGAGTATCCAGTGACTACAGTGTGTTTCGAGACCCCCAAAGGTACCCTTTCTCATCCAGTGGGCTTAGTGTCTCAGTTACCGCATGACGCCATTGTGGGAAGGGATTTTCCGAAGTTCTGGGAACTGTGGGATGATCATGAGCCCCCCACTGGTGCCCCTATGTACCAGGAATATGATAGCCAGAACTCCTCTGAGAGTGGTGAGGACTCTCCCGAATTTCCCTTGTCAGTATTGGCAGGGGAGACTCAAGAAACTGGAGAGGAGCCCACCTCCTCAGACGAAAACCTACCGTCTGTGGAGTTTTCTGATCTTGAGGTTCACAGGGAAAACTTTGCCACAGAACAGTTGAAAGACCCCGCCCTAATAAAGGCACGGGAAAACGTAGTGAAAATAGATGGCGAGTTAGTGAACCCAGATAATACCTGCACTTACCCATACTTCAGCGTAGAGAAGGACCTACTGTATCGGGTGGCAAAAAGGGCAGAAGAAACCGTTGAGCAGCTGGTGGTGCCCAAACCTTACAGGAAGTTGGTGTTGGAGTTGGCCCATGGGCACATTCTTGGAGGTCATCTGGGGACAGAGAAAACCCGAGAGAGGGTATTACAGAGATTCTATTGGCCTGGGGTGATGAAGGACATAGAAAATTATTGTTCCTCCTGCCCTGTGTGTCAGAGGTCGGCCCCGATGCCACACTTCCGTAGCCCGCTGGTCCCTCTACCCATCATTGAGGTCCCGTTTGAGAGAATCGCAATGGATTTGGTAGGTCCTATAATCAAGTCCGCTAGGGGGCACCAGTACATATTGGTTATAATGGACTATGCCACCCGTTATCCAGAAGCGATCCCTCTCAGAAATACCTCGGCCAAAACCATAGCCAAAGAGCTATCTCTTGTTTTTAGCCGGGTGGGTATTTGTAAAGAACTGCTTACGGACCAAGGTACACCCTTTATGTCCCGGGTTATGAAGGAGCTGTGTAAATTGTTCAAAGTGACGCAATTACGTACATCTGTGTATCACCCCCAAACCGATGGGCTGGTTGAAAGATTCAACAAAACCCTAAAACAAATGTTGAAGAAAGTGGTGGATAGGGATGGAAAGGATTGGGACTGTCTACTTCCTTATTTGATGTTTGCTATTAGGGAGGTGCCCCAATCCTCTACGGGATTCTCCCCCTTTGAGTTACTGTATGGGAGACACCCAAGAGGGCTGTTGGATATTGCCAAGGAAACTTGGGAAAGTGAGAGTTCTCCCCACAGGAGTGTGATTGAGCATGTCGCCCTGATGCAAGATCGAATTGCACAGGTAATGCCCATCGTGAAGGAACATTTGGCCCAAGCGCAGTTGGCACAGCAGAGAGTGTACAACCGTGGAGCCAAGACCCGTACCTTTTCCCCGGGGGATAGGATATTGGTACTTGTCCCTACGGTTGAAAGTAAATTCCTTGCCAAATGGCAAGGCCCCTACGAGATAATGGAAAAAGTGAGCGAAGTGAATTACAAGGTCAGACAACCAGGAAGGCGAAAGCCCGAACAGATCTATCACGTTAATCTGTTGAAAGCCTGGAGGGATAGAGAGTCCCTAGTCGCAGACACTTGGTCACCAGCTCAAACTGGTTGCGTGATTCCTGAGGTTGGAATCGCAGCCACCTTGTCACAACCCCAACAACAGGAGGTTAAGGAGTTTGTGCTTCGCAACAAGGAGGTATTCTCTGAGCTGCCGGGACAAACATCTGGGGTAGAGCATGACATTATTACCCCGCCCGGTGAAAGGGTGAAGTTAAAACCCTATCGGATCCCAGAGGCCCGACGGGAGGCAATACGGGAGGAAGTACAGAAAATGCTGAACTTAGGGGTGATAGAGGAGTCCCAAAGTGATTGGTCTAGTCCCATTGTGTTGGTGCCTAAACCGGATGGAAGCTGGCGATTTTGTAACGATTTTCGTCAGTTGAACAAAGTTACAAAATTTGACACCTACCCCATGCCACGTATAGATGAGTTGATCGACCGGCTGGGAACAGCCCGATACATGACGACTCTTGACCTCACAAAAGGGTATTGGCAAATCCCCCTGGCCAAGTCAGCCAAAGAGAAAACCGCATTTGTAACCCCAGACGGGGCGTTCCAATATAAAAGAATGCCGTTCGGGTTACAGAATGCGCCGGCCACATTCCAGCGGAAAATGGACCAGATGCTGAGGCCCCATCGGAAGTATGCTGCGGCTTACCTGGATGACGTAATTGTCCATAGCACAGATTGGGCCTCACATCTGCCAAAAGTGCAAGCAGTCCTGGACTCTGTTCGGGAAGCAGGGTTTACGGCTAACCCCAAGAAGTGTACCATTGGGCAGGAGGAGGCCAAATATCTTGGGTACACCATTGGGAGGGGAGTAATAAAACCCCAACTCAACAAAGTCGAGGCCATCCAGAGTTGGCCACGTCCCAACAGCAAGAAGCAGGTACGAGCCTTTCTGGGAATCGCTGGGTATTATCGGCGATTCATTCCCCACTTTGCTTCTAAGGCTGTGCCCCTAACCAACCTGACGAAGGGGAAAGGGTCGGTCATGATTAAATGGACCCCCGAGGCTGAGGCAGCATTCCAATTCTTGAAACAAGCCTTATGTAGCCAGCCAGTGTTGTACTCACCCGACTTCTCTAAAGACTTTGTCGTACAAAGTGATGCGTCAGATGTGGGGTTAGGAGCAGTATTGTCCCAGGTCTGGAACGGGGAAGAGCACCCAGTCATTTACCTCAGCAGGAAGTTGAAGTCCCATGAGGTAAATTACGCCACCGTTGAAAAGGAGTGTTTAGCGGTGAAGTGGGCTCTAGATTCCCTTCGGTACTACCTGCTAGGTAGGCACTTTGACATGGTTACGGATCACGCTCCGTTAAAGTGGATGGCTCAAAACAAGGAAACAAATAGAAGAGTGAATAGGTGGTTCCTGGCCCTCCAGGAATTCAACTTCACAGTAAAGCATCGCCCTGGCGTTCAAATGGGGAATGTGGATGCTTTGTCTCGAGTACATGAATGCCTGATTGCTGGTGTTCCAACCCCGAGGTTAAAACAAGAGGGGGGGGTATGTGACAGCAGGAAGGTAAAGTCACCTGGTTGCATCCAGGGGGGTAGATATATTTCGCCCAGATTCAGGCTTTACGCCGATTTATACAGCTAGGTGGAGAGTTGTATAAGCCCAGCTGAGACTAGTGGGCTCATTGATGACTCATACCTCTAGGGAGAGGGCTGGGCGTCGTGCAGACAGGGAGTTGATGAGTCCAGCTGAACCTTGTCAGCTCATTTAGGCCTCTATAAGAAAGCCCAGATTCATTAGATGTTAGCTCATGCCTGGAAGCAGACCTGTGTGGACTGTCTAGGGAGAGTGAACCCCTGTGCGGTGAGAGAAAGCCTGTGTGGCTATATTTTGCTTGGACATTTAAAACCAGGGACTAGGACAGCACTAGGCTGATCCCAGTCGTTAGTTAGGAAACCTGTAAGTTTAGTCAGAGGTCAAGTTGACCAGGATTTATTTTGTGTTTGTTTTTTTTGCCTTGCTGTGTTTTTGTCACTGTAAATAGAAAATAAACCGCACCTTTTTTTGATTTTGAAAACCACAACCTCCGTCTGCTGGGCCTGTTTTTGGGTGGGGAGCCCATCCCGGGGGTCACACATACCCGCTGCCGAGCTAGCCCCCTCACATGTGCTATTCTTTGTGCTATTCCTGTGTGTAGGGAGAGAGAAGGATAGGCAGGGAGAGTGTCAGTGTCATATTCTTTGCTAAACCTTGTGTGCAGGGAGAGAGAAGGATAGGCAGGGGACAGTGTCAGTGTCATATTCTTTGCTAAACCTTGTGTGCAGGGAGAGAGAAGGATAGGCAGGGAGAGTGTCAGTGTCATATTCTTTGCTAAACCTTGTGTGCAGGGAGAGAGAAGGATAGGCAGGGGACAGTGTCAGTGTCATTGTTGCTAAGCCTCCTGCACAGTATACACCTGAAGCTAGCCCGTATTGCTGTGTTTTCCTGGTGTGTTACACTAACAGGCATTTGCAGCACTTACAGCGGGCAGAGTGTGCTTCCTGCTAAATATACACCTGAAGCTAGCCCGTATTGCTGTGTTTTCCTGGTGTGTTACACTAACAGGCATTTGCAGCACTTACAGCGGGCGGAATGTGCTTCCTGCTAAATATACACCTGAAGCTAGCCCGTATTGCTGTGTTTTCCTGGTGTTACACTAACAGGCATTTGCAGCACTTACAGCGGGCAGAGTGTGCCTCCTGCACATTATACACCTGAAGCTAGCCCGTATTGCTGTGTTTTCCTGGTGTGTTACACTAACAGGCATTTGCAGCACTTACAGCAGGCGGAGTGTGCTTCCTGCTAAATATACACCTGAAGCTAGCCTGTATTGCTGTGTTTTCCTGGTGTGTTACACTAACAGGCATTTGCAGCACTTACAGCGGGCGGAGTGTGCTTCCTGCTAAATATACACCTGAAGCTAGCCCGTATTGCTGTGTTTTCCTGGTGTGTTACACCAACAGGCATTTGCAGCACTTACAGCGGGCGGAGTGTGCCTCCTGCACATTATACACCTGAAGCTAGCCCTTATTGCTGGAGCTTTTTTTCTTTTGTGTTACACTAACAGGCATTTGCAGCACTTACAGCGGGCGTAGTGTGCTTCCTGCAAAATAAACACCTGAAGCTACCCCTTATTGCTGGTTTTCCCATCTCCTTGCAGGCCATTAGAATGTCTGGAAGGCAAACAAGGAGAGGCAGACAGTCAGGAGCCAATAAAAGAGGGCAAGCAGGCTCTGTGTCTAGAGACATCAGTGCTGGTCGTGGACGTGGTGCATCGTCATCAGCACGTGGCCATGGGACACGCTTGTCCTTATTTTCGGCAGCTGGACGTGTTGAGCCGCATCATGCCGAAGACTTGGTAGAGTGGATGACCAAGCCCTCCTCATCCTCCTCATCCTCTCTCACCCAGGCTCAGGGTACTGGCAAAGCAGCTGCCAAAGCGTCCTCTTCCCTGGTATCAATGTCCTCATCAGTCACTCCTTCCCTAAACCAACCATGTCCTCCTGAGGAGTCCCCCGAACTGTTTGAGCACAGTGTTGGGTACATGCTCCAGGAGGATGCCCAGCGTTTCGAAGGGTCTGATGATGATACCCAGCTAGAGGAAGGCAGTAGCATGAGAGCAGAGAGAGGGGATGCTCAAGAAGGACACCAATCTGGCAGTCATGTTCCAGCAGCTGCAGCATACTGCCAGATTGGCTCCAGTGATGAGGAGGGAGGGGATAATGAGGTCACTGACTCCATGTGGGTGCCTAATAGGAGAGAGGAGGAGGAGGATGAGGAGGAGGCACATCTCCAACGAGGCAGGATTCCCTCGAGGGGCCAGCGTAAGGGCAACACACCGACTGAATCACACCGCAGAGCTCCGCATGTGCAGGGCGCTGCCTCTGCCCGTTATTCAAAAAGTTCTTTGGTGTGGGCCTTTTTTGAGTCGAGTGCATCAGATCGCACAGCTGCTGTTTGCAACATATGTCTCAAGCGTATATCGCGTGGCCAAAACATCAGCCGCTTGGGCACCACATGCTTGACCAGACATATGTTGACCTGCCATGCAGATCGTTGGCAAGCCTTCCTTAAAGACCCACACCAAAGAACAAAGCGGACCTCTCCTTGCACCGCATCAGCTGGGATCTCCAACCCCACTATACCTTCAGTCCTCTCTGAAACCTGCACTGAGAGGAATGAAGGTGTAGAATTAGGTGTGTTACAGCCAAGTACTTGCGGGCACTCTGCTAGCAGTACACCGACGTCCGATTCTAGCAGGCAAATTTCCCTGCCCCAGCTGCTGGACCGTCGAAAAAAGTTCACTCCCAGCCATCCACATGCCCAACGGTTGAATGCTAGCTTGGCTAAATTGCTATCGCTTCAACTGCTGCCTTTTCAGTTGGTAGACTCGGCCCCCTTCCGTGAGTTTGTGCAATGTGCGGTTCCTCAGTGGCAGGTTCCCAAACGCCACTTTTTCTCACGTAAGGCAATTCCGGCTCTCTACCGGCATGTGGAAGGCAATGTCTTGGCCTCGCTGGACAGGGCGGTCAGTGGTAAGGTGCATATTACCGCTGACTCATGGTCCAGCAGGCATGGACAGGGACGTTACCTTTCTTTCACGGCCCATTGGGTCACTCTTTTGGCAGCTGGGAAGGATGCAGGACAAGGTGCAGTAGTGTTGGAGGTTGTTCCGCCGCCACGCCTCCAAAATGCTACTACTGGTTGTGACACACCTCTCTCCTCCACCCCCCTCTTCTTCTTCCTCCATGGCCTCTTCCTGTGCTTTGTCCTCGGAACCAGCGGTGCTCTGTAGGTGTTCAAGGGGCTACGCAAGTACGCAGGCAAAAAGATGCCATGCCGTGCTTGCGCTGGTGTGTTTGGGGGACAGGAGCCACACTGGGGCAGAGGTTCTGTCTGCTCTGCAGGGGCAGGCCGAGAGGTGGTTGACGCCACGCCAGCTTAAGCCAGGAATGGTGGTTTGCGACAATGGCACCAACCTCCTCTCCGCCCTCCGACAGGGACAACTGACCCATGTGCCCTGTGTGGCTCACGTCCTTAACCTGGTGGTGCAGCGGTTCTTGGGCAGGTACCCAGGCTTACAGGATGTCCTGAGGCAGGCCAGGAAAGTCTGTGTGCATTTTCGCAGATCTTATAATGCCAGTGCTCGCCTGGCTGAGCTGCAAAAGGAGTTGAACCTGCCCAAGAACCGCCTTATATGTGACATGCCCACTAGGTGGAACTCAACGTTGGCCATGCTGCAGCGGCTGCACACACAGCAGAGGGCCATCAATGAGTACCTGTGTGACTACGGCACCAGGACAGGGTCAGGGGAGCTCGGGTTTTTTTCACTACGCCAGTGGGGCATGATCAGGGATGCATGCACTGTCCTGGCACCATTTGAGGAGGCCACGAGGATGGTGAGCAGTGACAGTGCATGCATCAGTGACACTGCACCTCTTGTCCACCTGTTGGAACATACGCTGCGTGGAATAATGGACAGAGCACTTGAGGCAGAACAGAGGCAGGAAGAGGAGGACTTCCTTGCCTCTCAAGGCCCCCTTTACCCAGACAGTGTTCCTTCTGTCCCACCCATCGCACAGGAAGAGGAGGAGGAGGAGGAGGAGGATTGTGTCAGCATGGAGGTGGAGCCTGGCACTCAGCATCATCAGAAGCAGTCTTTTAGGGATGATTTACAGTCCCAAGAAACCCATGGACTTGTACGTGGCTGGGAGGAGGTGGCTGCGGATCATGTCGTCCTTAGTGACCCAGAGGACTCCGGACCGAATGCCTCAGCTAACCTTTGCTGCATGGCATCCCTGATCCTGCAAAGTCTGCGGAAGGATCCTCGTATTCTTCGGATCAAGGAGAGGGACCATTACTGGCTGGCCACTCTCCTTGATCCACGGTACAAGGGTAAGGTTGCGGACCTTATCTTACCATTGCAGAGGGAGCAAAGGATGAGACAACTCTGGGAGGCCTTGCAGAAAGGTCTGTGCAACGCGTTCCCAGAGACTGGGAGGTTACAAACTCCTGGTCCTGAACAACGAGTTGCTGAGGCTTCGGTCAGTCAAAGAAGGAGCGGTGGGGAAGGTGGCCGTCTGACCGATGCGTTCAGACAATTCTTTAGTCCGCAGCCCCAAGGTATGATCGGTTCCAGCAACCATCGCCAGCGTCTGATATACATGGTGCAGGAATACCTAGGGGCAAGGTCAGACTTGGACACCTTCCCCACCGAAAATCCTCTGGCTTACTGGGTCTTGAGGATGGATCACTGGCCAGAGCTTGCACAGTATGCAATTGAGCTACTGGCCTGTCCTGCATCCAGCGTTCTTTCAGAACGCACATTCAGTGCTGCTGGAGGATTTGTCATGGATCACAGGGTGTGCCTTTCCACCGACTCGGTTGATCAACTGACCTTCATAAAGATGAACCAGTCTTGGATCACCACCAGCTACCAAACACCTGAAGCTGATATAACAGACTAATTTATTTTCAAATGTCACATCCCTTCAAGACTGATGCTGATGCTGAGTGACTGTCCTGTTATGTTGACTGACTATCCTCCTCCTCCTCAATGATCCGATTGATGATGATAGCTTGGAAGAACATTTTTGTTTCTGGGTGCCGCCACCAGTGCCTAAGGCCCAATTTTTCAGCCCCTGTTTAACAGGGGCATGTAATTACAATTTTTTATGCAATGCTTTGCAGCAGGGCTCATTCCTGCACTCCAACTACAGTATCTGGGAGAGGTTGCATTGTCGTGGCACCAGCACCAGTGCCTAAGGCCCTATTTTTCAGCCCCTGTTTAACAGGGGCATGTAATTACAATTTTTTATGCAATGCTTTGCAGCAGGGCTCATTCCTGCACTCCAACTAGAGTATCTGGGAGAGGTTGCAGTGTCATGGCACCAGCACCAGTGCCTAAGGCCCAATTTTTCAGCCCCTGTTTAACAGGGGCGTGTAATTACAATTTTTGATGCAATACTTTGCAACAGGGCTCATTGCTGTGCTCCAAGTACAGTATCTGTGAGGGGTTGCAGTGTTGTGGCACCAGTGCCTAAGGCCCAATTTTTCTGCTCCTGTTTAACAGGGGCATGTAATTACAATTCTTGATCTAATAATTCACAGCAGGGCCCATTCCTGCGCCCACCAAGAGTAACTGTGAGGCCTTACAGTGTTGTGTCAACACTACCATCACCACCACCAAAGATCCAATTTTTCAGCCCCTGTTCAACAGGGGCATGCAATTACAATTCTTGATCTAATAATTCACAGCAGGGCCCATTCATGCGCCCACCAAGAGTAACTGTGAGGGCTTACAGTGTTGTGGCAACACCAACATGTAAGGGGCAAATTTCAGCAGAGTATATACGGCAGGCCCCTACTTTCAAACATCCAACTTACAAACGACTCCTACTTGCAAACGAAAGGAGACAACAGGAAGTGAGAGGAAATCTACCCCTAGGAAGGGAAATTCTCTCCTGTAAGAGTTAATATGAGAAAAGGGTGTCTCCTCTCTACTGATGCTTTATCACCAATCCTTGTTTCAATAAAAACCCCACTTTTCAAAAACATTTGTCATTGGGACGGAAGGTGAGGTGAAATGTTCTGAACAGGGGCACAGACAGCAAAACAAATGGTACAGGGGTGATAACCCTTCCCTATGTTTTCCAAAAAGCTTAAAAATAGATTTTTTGGCTGGAGCTAATTAAACATTAAACAATGTACCTGTTCAAAATTACAAACAGATTCTACATAAGAACGAACCTTTTTATTTTGTGTGCGGGGTTCCCCTTAATATCCATACAAGACCCAAAGGGGCTGGTAATGGGCTGGGGTAGGGGGGGGGGTGATGGGGTAGCTATGCCATTTTTCTCAAAGATTTTCATCCATATTATCGGGACCAGACATTACATTAAAGCCGCAAGCAGTTTTAAATGGCTTTTTTTTCCTTTAGAAATGTCATTTTGTGCAGGGACAGTTCTAAACACGGGAAACATGTGGCACTTCACAGGCATACTTTAGACACCCCCCAGGTACAATATTTAAAGGAATATTTGACTTTTTTTTATTCACATTATGCATCATTAAAATGACTGCTCCCAAAAAACGGCAGTTTTTAAAACTTCTTTTTGCATTGATACATGTCCCCTGGGGCAGAACCCGGGTTCCCAAACCCTTTTTAGGACAATAACATGCATATTAGTCGTTATAATTAGCACTTTAGATTTCGAACGTTCACATCCATTGTATTTAATAGGGTTCTAACATTCGTGCGAACTTTCGGTCCGTTCGCGGGTTCTGGTGCAAACCGAACCCGGGGGTGTTCGGCTCATCCCTAATTAGTAGTAGTAGTAGTTTACAAGACCAAACTCTTCCCAGTTGTTCCTTGATTCCAAGCATGCGTGTTTGTACTTTTGACTTTAGTGTGACGAATTTCTGTACTGATCATCCAAAAATCAGACGTTGAGTTCACATCAGAATTCGTTTTATAGCCTACACATCCAGCTTTTGTCTGATGTAAAAGTCAAATCGTCTGTCGGATGCACCGTACTAACGATCCGAAAATCCGCAGACAGCTCGTGTTACGTAAGACAAGCTGTCTGCGGATTTTTGGATAGTTAGTATGCTAGACAAAATCTCGTACACGCGCTTTTGACAAAAATCAGACGCTCGATCGTCCAACAATCAAACCGTGTGTACGAGGCCTCAATTAAGCTTATCAAGAAAAAGGGTAATGCTTCTTCACAGTCTTCATTAGTTGCAAAAGGATAGCAGGATCTTTTTTATAGCACCCTGCTTTTTACCTGCCATGTGATGCAATGAGGGTGGATAAACAATTTTTAACACTCATTTAAGAGGGGGCGTGGCCGGGATGGCAGACTGAGCAGACGTGCTTTCTGAGCTCTGCTGGAGGAGAATCCGAATATTGATCCGTATCTCGGTAAAATTCATACATTATCGGACTTATAGCCCCTGAATGCCTTCTAGAACCCCTGATGGCCCGCAACAGGGCAAAAAATTGAAATTTCCCCCAGGCATCGTGACTGAAGCGAGTCCAGCATCTGATCAGCGGCACACACCAGCGCGTCTTAGCAATATGGCATCGCAGACGGACCACGAGGAGAGTCTTGAGGTTGCTTCACCCGGTATTCCAGAGGTGATGGCAGCTATTACAGCCTGTCAGACAGCGCTCACATCTAAGATAGAGGCTATGCAATTAGACGTGGGGCTGCTGAGACAAAGATCTAGACAAGATCCTCTCCAGAATCACGGTGGCTGAGCAGCGTGTTAGGGATGTGGAGGACCTTGTGACCGACCACGAGGTCTCTATCAGGGCACTCCAAACAAAGGTTCAGGCGCTGGAATATCGGGCAGAAGATGCTGAAAATCTGAGCCGTAGAAGCAACCTCCGTATTGTAGGCCTCCCGGAAGGGGTGGAGGGGCGCAATCCCACAGTCTTCACAGAAAACCTGCTAAGATCCTTACTACCAATAGCCCAGCCCTCACCATACTTTACGGTGGAGAGGGCCCACCGAGTACCACCGAGGCCGGGACCGGAGGGGGCGCCCCCCGCAACTTTATCCTTCGCTTATTAAATTTCCTCGATAGGGATGAGCTGCTCAGGGCGACCCGTGTGGCGGGTGACATTCCATACCGCAACACCAAACTCATGATGTTCCTGGACTATACACTGGAGACACAGCGGCAGCGTTGCTCTTTTGACGCTGTAAAAGCGGATCTTCTAGTCAAGGGGATTCACTACAGTATCCTGTTCCCGACTTAGCTGTGGGTGGTCGACGGAGAAACAGTGCGGATCTTCACTAGCCCTAAGGATGCAAGTGCGTGGCTGGAGACGCTACCTCCGTAGTGTGCCTACATCCCCTCTGCTTCACTCTTGGTTACTACAGTCTGGATTTACGGTTTGCTGGGTCGACCATGAGGAGGTGAGGGAGATGAGTTATGTGCGGGACTAGCCTGGGATATGTGGTACTGAGCTCCTTGAGACACCGTTGTGTCCTGATATTTTGTTTCTAGGCTAAGACTCCTGTTGCCCTCGGCCATCACTGCACGTTATCCTGATTAGAAGACCCGGTGCAACTGACCCTGTGTAAGCACTTTAGTGTTACCCAGATGACAGACTTGGACACGCTCTGAGTGTCCTCCCTTGCTGGATGTCTGAGTTCCTAGTTCTCCAGCATCTCAAGTCAGCAGGTTGTTCCTTTTTTTTAAATTATTTTTGTTGTTGCTATACTTATTCCCTCTATGGTATTTTCTTTAATTTTCCGTGCAACGTTTTCTCACAAATTTCACTTTACAGACGTTGAAATGTCCTAATCAGGTTCACACCTCCCGATTTTCCTGACTTTGTCCTTGGACATTTTTTGGGGTCATGTGCCCCTCACTGGTTGAGAGTGCACGGGGTGTGCCGTCCGTAAGGATGTTGGTTTATTGTTTTTATGTTCAATGTTCTACTTGGTAAGTCTATGTGCTCTTTTTACTACATACAATGGATGGTCGTCTGGGGGTGTGCATCCACTCTGTGGTCAAGTAGCGACGGTTTGTAGGGCGTAAAAGATAACGGGGCGCTGCAAACCTGCGGATGAGTCCAGTATTTCATGGCATACTGTTATCCTTTGCGTATGTTTGTACAGGCAATATGGCTAATTTTACAGTCCCGTCTTGGAATGTTAGAGGCCTTAACTCTGCAATAAAAAGGTCTCTAGTGTTTAAATACATACAGCAGCACAGTCCCAAGATATGTATTCTGCAGGAGACTCACCTAGGTGGTTCAAGGGTCCTGGGGTTAAGGAGAGCTTGGGTCTGTGCCCATTACCATGCTTCCTACTCCAATTACGCCAGGGGGGTAAGTGTTCTGGTGTACAGATCCCTGTCTTTCCAACTTCTGACAGTCAAGACTGATCCGGGGGCAGATATGTTATTGTTCATGCATTAATAGCAGGATCTCCGTATGTAATAGTAGGAATATATTTGCCTCCCCTCGCTGACATTACTTTACTCCACACGTTGATGCATGCTGTTACACAATATGATGTGGGCAGGGTACTGCTTATGGGGGATTTTAATTTGGTCATGTCTAAATTTGGTCATGTCTCCGTTCCTCGCCCCCTACCTCCCCTGGTCTATCCCAATGGGCATCCGCTTTCCACTTACCGGATCTCTTGTGCCATTTTCACCCCTCTGATGTCCAGTTTACCTGCCTCTCCACCACTTATCGGACGTTGTCCCGCATAGACATGGCTTTTGCCTCCCCTGACCTGTTGCGAGAGGTGACATCCACCGAGATTCTCTCTCAAGGCATTTTGGGTCATGCTCCACTGGTAGACACGGTCCAGGTGGCTCCACCTGGGGGCCAGAGGGTATGGAGATTGTCTAGATATTGGATTATGGACACAGAGATCCAAGAAGATATACTGGAGGCGTTGTGCAACTTTTGAGTAATGTGGACTCCTCTGGGCCCCTGATACTATGGGATGCATTCAAGGCTTGGCTGAGGTGAGAGTACATTAAAAAAATCGCAGCCAAAAAGAGGGGCTCTGTGCAGTCTCTCAGTTGGAGGAACAAGCTCTGGAAAGGGAAAAATTGTACGTTCTAACCCCGAACCCAAATAATTATCTCTCCTGGCAACACACCGTAAGTTCCCTTCTGGTGTGTTGCCAGGAGAGATAATTATTTGGGTTCGGGGTTAGAACGTACAATTTTTCCTTTTCCAGAGCTTGTTCCTCCTCTTTACTTTGGATTGACCTCACTAAAAAATCCATGTTAGCCAGTCCCCAAAGGGTATTTGAGCATGGGGACAAGAATAGAAGGCTTCTAGCCTGGCTAGCCAAAGGTCAATACGACACATGTGGGTAGGCTGAAGGACACGGACGGCACACTGTTGACTACTCCTGAGACAATTAGCTCTAGGTTTTTACAATTCTACCAAGAATTATACTCTTCGAAAGTGAATTATACTGTTAAGGACCTGACTGACTACCTAGATCTGATCCCATTTCCTACACTTGACCCAGACAAAAGCAAGACCCTGGATAAGGACATTTCTCTGGAGGAGGTGCAGACGGCCATGGGCTGCATGCAGTCGGGAAAGGCCCCTGGTCCGGATGGCATACCCATAGAGTTTTATTCTGTGTACCAGGAGTTGCTGGCCCCCAGGATATGAAAAAGGAAATTGTTAGCCTGGTGTAGGACAGGCCAGAAAATCGGTTACTATAGGCATAACAAATATTGATCAAACAGGAATAGTTCAAATTATCAAGACTTTATTCCTATAACAAATTAAATAAGGTATCAAAAGATCATACTAGAAAAGTGCAGTTACTTAAAACTGATTGAATACAATCAGTCAATGAATTAATTACTATGGACGAATTGACAAACAGGACAGACATAAAACAATACATAAAACACTGAACAAGTCCGTACGTATTGCATTAGCCCATTGTCACCACATGATTCATGTTATTTAAACTGATGGAATGGGATCAAATATGTTCCCTTGTTTCGACCAATTAATAAATGGCTGGAAGTGGGCTAATTCAAGTATGGGGAGGGGAGGGGAGGGGAGAAAGAGCAAAGCAATAATGATTAGACATGTGCAATTCGTTTCGTTCCGAATTCGTTTTTTAACGAATTTCGACAAATTCGTTAATTCGGAAATATCCGAATTAACGAAAACTCATTTAACGAATTTTAACGAATATTCGTAAATTCAAATTTACGAATGTACGAATTTACGAATATATGAATTTACCAATGCACGAATTTACGAATGTACAACTATCCGGAAATTCGTAAATTTGAATTTACGAATTTCCGAATATTCGTACATTCGTAAATTTGTACATTCGTACAATCGTAAATTAGTAAATTTGGAAATCTGAAATAATAATTAACTAATAACTTAACTATTACTAACTATTCAATTATAGGTATTGTAATTTCCTTTCAAATTTGGCTGTTAGTGAACTTAACGAAGTTACGAATTGTTTTCCGACATAATGAATGCCGTATCTAAACGAATGGAACGTAATGAATTAATAATAATAATAAATAACAATAATAATAATAAAAACGTTTTATTATTATTATTATTAATTTGTTCCGTTCCATTTGTTTAGATGCGGCATTTGTTATTTCAGGTTATGCGTAACTTCAGATAAATTTGTATTCGTTACGTTCGCTAACAGCCAAATTTGAAAGGAAATTACAATACCTATAATTTAATAGTTATTTTTTCAGATTTTCAAATTTTCGGGTTTTCGAAAATATCGAATTTCCAAATTTCCGAAATTACGAATGTATAAATTTACGAATGTATAAATTTACGAATGTACAAATTTATGAATGTACAAATTTACGAATGTACAAATTTACGAATGTATAAATTTACGAATGTATAAATTTACGAATGTACAAATTTATGAATGTACAAATTTACGAATGTACAAATTTACGAATGTACAAATTTACGAATGTATAAATTTACGAATGTACAAATTTACGAATTTACGAATTGCGATCATAACGAATGACCCGAAAAACGAAAAAAAAACAAAAAACGAATGAAACGAAAACGAAAACTAACAAATTTTTTGGCAGTGCACATGTCTAATATTGATCGTCACTTTTATAGAAGATGGACAAAGTCTGTCTTGCAATCACTTGAAAAGAAATGTAGCTAAAGGGGCGACAATGATATTTAATATATTGATACTTTATGTTATGCAGCGCTTCGAAAGTAATGCATTCAAGTAATTTCAAAAGTTCAGTTCTTTTTCTGGCACACTTCAAGGATATTAAGTATTTCAATAGTCACAAATAGCAGCAAGTTCATAGACCAACTACATGATCTGAATATCTCTCAATCACTTATGATATTGATGCAGGGCGAGAGGATAACCTCCCTCTTCTCACAATTTTCCACTCTAGGCTCTCTACTGGACTCTATGTTCGAGGCGGTGGTGGTGTTGGTGCCCAAACCCGGTAAGGACCCTGAGTAATGTGCCTCATACAGGCCCATTCTCTAATAAACACAGATGCAAAATTACTGGCTAAAATTCTGGCTCTTAGGCTGGCCACAGTGATTGAGGATCTGGTCCATCAAGACCAGACGGGATTCATGCCGGGGAAGGGCACGGATATCAACATCCATAGACTTTTTCCTGACACCTCTCATGACAACAGAGGTACTAGAGTCATAGCTTCTTCAGACACAGAGAAAGCTTTTGATTCCATGGAATGGGAATACCTCTGGGAGCAGTGTTGTTCATCTTACGTTAAAAAAGTAATTAGTTACAGTTACAAATTACTTCATCCAAAAAGTAATGGAGTTACTCACTCAGTTACTACATTGAAAAAGTAATTAGTTACTCAGCAAAGTAACTATATTGGTTATATTATATATACACGGGGCGGGGCGGTAGAAGGATGATATATATGTCATTTTTTCAGTGTATAAAATAATAGGAGGGATAACAATAAATAATATTGGTTATGTGCCCATGCCTCACTGTGCCCAATGCCTCACTGTGCCCATGTCTCACTGTGCCCAATGCCTCACTGTGCCCGTGCTTCAATTAAGGTGCAGTGTTGTCACTGACTCACTGTGTCCCTAGCCCACCAGTCTGTTCATTGGACAGTACAGGCTTGTTCATACTGTACCATTGCAAAGCACTACAGTGCTTGTGCACAGTCATAATGTTTTAAATAAGAGACATCTCTGCACTGTTTTGCAGCGCAATTCGGAAAATATATATTTTTTTATTTGTTCTATAGCACTGTGAGGTGTGTGAAGTAGTGCAATAGTGCATCATAACACATTACAACATGCATTGAACAAATGCAGCTGAATTGCACAAGCATAGGTGTGAATATGTCCTAAAGCAGCAGTTTGATAATACTGATTCATTATCCAATAAGATGACAATGAAAGCAGAAGTACTGAGCCTGGAAAATATAGTATTTACCTGTCTGGGTGTATTGTCGGTCAAAGTACTACACAATGCTCAAAAACCTTTGCTGCAGTTGGCAGGAGTTTTGTTTTTTGGAAATTTTTGATTGTTTTCTGTCTTACTGCATACATTTTCCTCGCTCTTTACCAAATAATTTTTAATCTTTACTACTCTACTGAATAATAGATTTTTCTTGGCCTGCCACCTGCAACTGAAATCTGATGTTGCAACCCAGCCATGAAAATATAAAGCTGCTCCATGAGAGCCACTAAACCTAAAATGTAAAACATAGAACTATGAACTATAGAACTACTGAATTACGTATAGTGTGCTAGATGAGATAAACTACTTTGTCTTACTGCATAAATGTACTGATTGAGAATACATTTTTGTCATCTATAAGGCTTCAGTATCTAACACAATAGTAGCCCCCTACCTGATCGGTGGGCGGCGGTGTCCTGGCGGCCATTACACAGCATTCAAAAGCCGCGCCTCCCGAGTCCTCGTCGCCTGTGATAGGAGGAACACTCAATTTCCCAGCATTCAGTGTTCCGCCTATCACGGACATCCGCTCATCCTCATAACACATACGAGGATGAGAGGATGTCCGTGATATTCGGAACACTGCCTGCTGTGAGTGTCCCGCCTATCACAGGCGACGAGGACTCGGGAGGCGCGGCTTTTGAAAACTGCAATGGCCGCCGTCTGTCTGCATGACACGCTGTTCAGGTAGGCAGACGGCGGCTTGCAGTTAGTTTTACACATTACATCTACTTGCGGCGGCTGCGGCGAGTAGATGTAATTGGGGTAACGCCGCCCAAGTAATGGGAACGGCGGTGCCACGAGGGTAAGAGTAATCAGTTAGATTACTCGTTACCCCAAAAAGTGGCTACATTACCTAACGGCGTTTATTTAAACGGCGTTAGTTACAACACTGTCTGGGAGGTCCTGAAGCATTTCGGCCCCTCTGGCCCTAAGTTCCTTAAATGGCTAGGTATGCTTTATAAATCCCCCATGGCCAGAATCCGCACAAATGACACCCTCTCCGATTATTTTTTTTCTCCTCCAGAGGGGCACCAGGCAGAGTTGCCCTTGTCACCCAGCCTGTTTGCTCTGGCTCTTGAACTGCTAGCAATCCTAATTCGGGAGTCACGCAATATTCAGGGGCTTAGAGTTGGCCCTCTGGAGGAGAAAATCTCCCTCTATGCAGATGATGCATTGTTATACTTGTATGACGCTGAGTCCTCATTGCAAGCGGCACTGAAGACTTTTAATGAATTTGGGCACTTTTCCAGGGTAAGGATTTATTGGTCGAAATCTGTCATATTTCCGATAGATCCTCAGGCCCGAGGGGTGTCGTCGCAGACCCCGCTACTCTGGGTAAAGGAGTTTAAATATCTAGGGATTGTAGTGGCAAGAGACCTCCAGGCCTTTCATCGTCTTAACATTCAGCCTATTGTCACGAGACTGAGGGAACAGTGCTCCAGGTGGAGGGAGTTACCACTTAATCTACTAGGTCGCATAAATGTGCTGAAAATTCTATTTTTACCTAGGTTTAATTATATATTCCGGAATTGTCCGGTATGGTTCCCTAGTTCTTTTTTTAAAGAGCTGGACGTATGTATAGGCTAATTTTTATGGAAGGGATCTCCCCCTGGGTTGGCCAGGTCGACCCTGCAGCTCTCGGTGCACTGTGGGGGGCTTGCGCTACCCAACCTGCTGGTATATTACTGGGCAGCAATATTAGTCACTGTGAGATGGTGGTTTGAGTAATCCCGGATGAATGCGGCTACCTGCTTGGAAGCCACCATTTTGGGCTCACTCAAAGAATTAGGGAACCTAGTGTATAGAGGCGCCACTGCTTATCCTTCACTCCCAGGCCCCACTAAGGTGACCCTCAAAGTATGGGCTAGGAAGAGGTTCCTACGCCCTCACAATACTCTCCCTTTTGCCCGCTGTGGGGAAACCCCTCCCTTCCTCACTTTAGGATGTTACCGGACCCACAATTATGGGCCCGGTATGAGACTGAGCATAGACTCCACCCTACTAGTTTCATCATACCCGATGACGTCGGGTATGAAGAAACTAGTAGAGAGTTCTTCATTACAATTTAAAAGCATATGTCAGGGCAAAATGAAAAAAATGCAGTATATAAACAATACATGCATATTTCCTTATGATTTATCCCTTTAAAGACCCTAGAAGTAAAAATAACTATTTAGCTGCACTTTGCTCTTTTTGTGGGCCCGACAACACGCAGATTTGTGGACTGAGTGATGTCAGCCCTGCACAGTTGTCTTTTTGGTAAAATACTCAAGCCCTCCCAGGCCCCTCATCTCTACAACATAGATGCTAATTATTCTGTAGTCCAAGTAAATAACAAAGAGGGCTATGTAGACTCATTGAGATAACACAGGATGTGTGCACAGGACATTTCTGAAGTTCTGACAACATCAACAGACAGATCCAACAAATTTATAAAATTATTCAAATAACTGCATAACTGACAAAATAAGGGAGAAAGTAGCAAAAGGGTGGCATAAATTACAACAGTAAATCAAATAAAAAAAAAACATAAAATTAACCACAAAGAAGTCATCTAAAGTAGAACTTAATCTGAAAAGGGAAGCTCTATTTATCCTCCTCCTTACCCCTCCTCTTTGTCTTTGTAAACTCTTTCTTTTTTTCAGGGAGCAGATGCCTATTTTGCCCCCACTCGCAACCTTCTAGGATGTGTCACAGGTCACAGGAAGCTGCGGGACCATTCAGAAAGCACAGCACGCCTCAGAAATGTGCAGTTGGGAGTCAGTTGTGTGCCAGCAGGAAGTCACAGAGGGCTGGTAAGTGTCTTTTATTAAAATTCAGCAGCTACAGTATTTGATATAACGAGATCAGAGCTCCTCTTTAATGCCACACTCTTTATTCTTTCAAGTGAAAATTTTGTTTCTAACTTTCATACCCAGAAAACTTTGGGCACAGAAAACACAATGCTTTCTTTAAAAAGATGTATGGGTCCATTCAAGATTATTCCCAGGACCCACCTGATGACCTATATTCTTGCTTCTTCGATACCTGAGGCGTGAACTGAAGATCTTAAAGGTGAGATCTATGTCCCATTGTCTATTAACCTCACTCTTTATTAAAGAGCCACTTAAATTTAAAAAAACAAACAAACAAAATTCAAAACACTATTTTTGGAGAATACATATAATCATGTTATTCAATTAAAAAATTGTTCACTTGCGTTTATTTATATTTCTATTCACATTTTTATGCAAACTGATGTGTCCAGAAAAAGTGACAGACGTTGGGACAAAGTATAACATGATCTGCTTGAACAGCTCTGGTATCAGTTTCAGTACACCACTCTTAATGTCACATTTTCTGCAATTTTTATTCTGTATGTAAATGTTTAGAAAAATCTACAAAAAAAGAATGTACAATTAAAGAAAATGAATCAATATACTGATTATTGTTATTACAAATAATAATTACAAAACTAACTAGAATATAATTTTTAGGTACAAAGATCTTTATTCTACAGTATTATTGTGTTTCTTTATTTGTTTAAAAAAAAGATGAGAAAGAAAGGTGAAACAACACTCACATGATGTCTAAAGCCTAAAGCAGGGTCTAGAGCAGGGGTCTACAAACTTTATAAACAAAGGGCCAGTTTACTGTCCTTCAGATTTTAGGGGGGCCGGACGGTGGCCCGCGGGAATAGAATTTTTTTCTGGCATCAGTGGGAGTAAACGGTGCCCCATCTTTGGTATTAGTGGGGGGGAACAGTGCACCATTGTTGATATCCGTGGCAAGAATTATGCCCCATTTTTGGTGTTAGAGGACAGAATGGCGTCTCATATTAGTGGGATGAATAATGCCCCAAGGGCCGGATAAAGGCAACCAAAGGGCCGCATCTGGCCCCCGGGCCGCAGTTTGGAGACCCCTGGTCTAGAGGAAAAAAACAAAGGGTTTACAGATAAATGGGAATGCTGAAAAGGTTTTAAAAAGTCTCATAGGTATTTCGTGGAAATAAGACCTCAGATGGTGGGAACTCATCCATAGTGGGAGCAAAGGATAAATATTAAATGATAAATTCAGTAAACTGAGAGATAAGAGGAAGGTAGGGGGGAGGAGATAGGGGTCTGGGTGGGGGGTGGGGGAGGGTCACCAGGATGGAAACAGATATAAAGGGGAAGACAATAGGGTTTATAGGAGTGTTGTCTTTTGCACCATATGTATATGCATCATGTCAACCTTTTATATTTGTTAAAATAAAATAAAGAATATAAAAAAAAATAAAGGAGGAGTGTCTGAACCGCGGAAAAAAATAAAAAAATAAAGCCATAAAATGTTTTTTCACCTTTGTTTCTCATCTTTTTTTTAATAAATCTACAGTTTTACGCTATGTGAAATCCCCACTGTGTTTTTTCCTGCATAATACCATCTGAGGAGCCATCCAGCGAGGTATTTTTTGCCTTCGAGGATCCTATATAGGGGTAGTTGTCCTACCGATACAAGAGATCCCAATAGCAATAAGAGGCCTTGTGATTAACCCTTTGAGAAAGTCACCATCTAGAACATCACCCAGGAGTGGATTCCCCACAGGCGCCATACTAGAGATAGTTGGTCCACATCTGGGGTAATGCCGCGTACACACGATCGTTTTTCACGTCGTTAAAGATGCCATTTTTTAAATGTGTGTAGGCTCCAGAGCATTTTTAACGATAGTGTGTATGCTTTTACGAGGGGAAAAAAAACGCGCATGCCATGTGAATGTCATGGGCATGGTGCAGAGGTTCGGCCCAAAATTACTGGGGAACTATCAGATATTTGGCAACAGTTTGGGGGTCCACCCTCTGAAACTTTCTTTACAAGTCTTATTGGGCCCAGTTACAGACTGCCCCCTTCCTTCAGGAGACTTCTTTCAAAATGTTTGCACACAAACTGTCCTTAGTGTGTTGCCAATGGCTGGAAGGGGAGAAAGCAGCCTCCCCTGAGGAGATTATCCAAGCGATCCAGAAGGAGCAGGTATTTTTATGTCCCCCCTAGCTCTGACAGTGGGTACATGAGTGGAAACCCGCTACTCTAGAGGAAGCAGTGGCCTTAGCGTATGAGGCCCTCATGATTAATTTTCAATAGAAGAAAAACAGAATCCCTGAGGGTGCCAAGGGTCCCTGAAATGCCAGGATTCCCAGCCCCAGTCTGTACCCTATATGCCTCCCCACTGCTGGATGAGTCCCCAGGAAGCGCTGCCCCCCTTAGGGCAATGCTCTCACACAATCCAACCCCCCACAGCGGGCCCTAAGGCTTAGCATAGAGAGACACGGTTTTGGCTGTTGTCAAACCAGTCACCATCAGGCCAGCTGCTCCTTTAACAAAAAGACTTACAGGCCAAACTCCCCCAAGCCATTACACTATATGAACCTGTACCCAGGCTCCTGAGGACCTGCCTTCACCCACTCTGGCCTGGAGCACCCCTCCCACTGACAAAGATACACCCCTAGGTGTCTTTGTCCTACAACCCATCACGGTTCCTACCTTGATTTCCCAAGGGAAGCACATGCAAGAGGTTATTGTGGACTGGCAGAAGGCTGTCAGTGTAAGTTGCTAGCTGGCTTCCTCCAGCATCCAGGCACAGCAAGGGTTATGTGTCCATGAAGAAGAAATATGGCACAGCAAAAGGGAAACAGTCCACAGGGCAACAATAAGCACGGCAAGCAGAAATACCATATATACTTGAGTATAAGCCGAGTTTTTCAGCACATTTTTTTATGCTAAAAATGCCCCCCCCCTCGGCTTATACTCGAGTCTGTGTCCATCTTCAACTTTGTGAGCCTTATCCCTAATCCCACTCTTCCTCTACAAGTGTGCAAAGTTTGTTGTCTGGGGGACCTACGGCCGGGGAGCACCGATTTTTCAAAGCCGGGCACCCCTTCTATAGACTCCCATGTTAAACTGTAATCTCTCTGGTGGTTTTGGGGACCCGGTACCGGCTGGCCCTAGGTCCCCTGGACCCAAACCATGGCACACATGTAACCCCACTCTTCATCTACAAGCATGCAAAGTTTGTTGTCCAGGGGACCTACGGCCGGGGAGCACCGGTTTTTCAAACCCGGGCACCCCTTCTATAGACTCCCATGTTAAACAGTCTAGTCACACAGCGCCGGAGATCAGGTAAGAAGATTGGGCACAGTGAGGCATGGACACAGTGAGGCATGGGCACAGTGACAGTGAGGCATGGGCACAGTGAGGGATGGGCACAGTGAGGCATGGACACAGTGAGGCATGGGCACAGCAAGGCACAGTGAGGCATGGACACAGTGAGGCACAGTGAGGCATGCACATGAACACAGTGAGGCAAAGTGAGGCACAGTGAGGCATGCAGATGGACACCCTAGGCTTCTACTCGAGTCAATACATTTTCCCAGGTTTTTGTGGTAAAATTAGGTGCCTCGGCTTATATTCGGGCCGGCTTATACTCAAGTTTATATGGTAATCCTCAGAGCGGTAACATGTCACAGCAAGGGGAGGTGATCCTTAGGGCAGTAGAATGGACCAGCAAGGGTTAAGTGTCCGTGGAGAGGAAATATGGCACTGCAAAAGGGAAACAATCCACAGGGCAACAATAAGGCACGGCAGGGAGAAATGATCCCCAGATCAGTAATATGGTACAGCAGGGGGAGGGACAGGAGGGCTCAGGGAGTCATGCTGAGGACACTAAACAGCCCTGGGCTGCTGGTGAGGTGGTATAAATGGCTGGTTCAGAAGACTCTGTAGAGGCAGGTCCCTGGGCAGGCATCTTTTGGGTCTGGAGTGAGAGGGAGAGGAGAGGAGAGCTGGGCACCCGGATGCAGATCAGGAGCCCAAAAGAGAAGAGGGCACAGGCAGAGAGGTGGCTGAGTAGAGGGAGGCAGAGGCAGCTCCTGGAGGCCTCAACTCAGTCTGGGGTCTTCATAGGTGTATGTAGCATCCAGGGGGACTGGCAAAAGAATTCTAGCATCGTTGCCCCCAGCCAGGTAGCTATAACTTAGATGAACGCGTGATCTCATGATCCAGGCAATCTGATGCTTAACATCAGGTTGCTCGGGAAACAGGCTCTGTCTCCTTCCCGCCTGGCCACATCAGGTGCACAGCTGGGGGTGAGCTCCTTGTCTTTCAGCGGGGCACAGCATGGGAAAAAGAGTGCGCTGTGTCTGCTAGATCCTGGCGCCTGAAGGAAGGAATTCGGTGGCTGGTGGGAGGAGATTAATACACCAGACACAGCTGGGGACCCGACATCCTGGCACCTCACACACAGGATGTGTGGAGTGATGAGAATTATGTTCGAGGGGCCAGGTGTTGGCTACATGGTCCTCGCTCGTATGTGGTGTGGAGAGGTGGGAGACATGCAGGGAGCGGGGGGGGGGGGGCATGGTGCTGTGACAATATATATATATATTTTTTTTTTTAACCAAAAAGGCATGTTTATTGAGTTGCACACATGTTAAACAAGTATACATGTAAATCACTTGCACAGGATATCTGTAGAACATTACACAGGTAAACAAACAGAGAGATAATCACAATTAGGTACGTTGGTGGTACACCATGAGAATAACCCTGTCAGTCATGACAGTCAAAGGCCCGCCTCATCTGCCACAACCCTTAGTACATATTTTACGTAGAGCATGTCTCACCATCCTCCAACCATCTATCCCATATTTGTGAGAACTTTTGAGGGCGTCCTCTGTGTATAAACATCAGCTTCCTATATGACAAAATAGCATTAATTTCTCTTTTCCAGGTATGTAATGTTGGGGGAAGGGCCTGCAACCAAGCTTTTGCAATCACCTTCCTAGCCAGGAACAGTGTTTCAGATAGAAATATAGTTAAATATTTGTCAAGTCCAGCGTCTGGGAAAAGACCCAGGAGACACGTCCTGGGGTCCAGACCCACCGGGGAACCCATATTGTCATGCAGGAACTGAATCACCTGCATCCAATATGCCTGTATCTGTGGGCAACTCCACACTATGTGATAAAACGTGCCAGGGTCTGACAAGCACCTGGGGCACAAAGGGCTTCTTGTAGGTTGGAACTTTGCTAACTGCGGGGGCGTGAGATATGCGCGGTGTATTATATACAGTTGCGTTAGTCTGTCCGATAACTTAGGAGAAGTTACCTTAACCCCCTCCAATACTTCCTCCCAATCTGAATTCTCAATTGATCCTACGTCTTGTTCCCACACTATCTTGGCCGCCTGTGTCACCCCCCTTACTCTGAGTACTCGGAGAGTATAGTACAGGTTAGATATCAATCTAGTTGACTCAGCTCCGAAAATTACGTCTAAAGCAGGTGGGGTATCCAGGGTGATCGTAAGGGAGGACCTCTGTGCTCTAATCGCATGCCTGAGCTGAAGATATCGAAAATGTAATCCATGTGGAAGAGAAAACTCTTCTTTGAGGACTTGAAAGGATTTAGGTCCAGCTTCCGTCGTGACCTGTGATAGGTACAGTATGCCATACCTCGCCCAGAGCCGCGGGTCTGGTACCATCCTCAACTCAGGCAAATGATCGTTGAACCATAACGGGGAGTGTGAGTGAATATGCTGTTTATTCTGTTTTTTGAGGGCTATGTCCCATATCTTTCGGTGATGTGACAACATGCTTACCCCGACACTCACAGACTTGTGATGACCCCGATCTTTGCGAAATATCACCTGTATAGGTGTGTGAAATAGGCTCTCAGGTGCATTACACACCAGAGATCTATATCTCTGGGACTCAGATGTGTTGAAATAATACAGGTGGGCCAACTGCGCCGCCACATAGTAATCTTGCAAATCAGGAAGGGAGCAGCCTCCCTCCTGTGTGGGATTTTTGAGAATATGCCATGCCAGTTTATGCCTACTGGAACCCCATACAAAGGAGTTCAAAATAGCCTCCATCTGCTTAAACACCTTCAGCTGAATGTACAGTGGGGCATGCCACACCGCATATAAAATTTTGGGCAACAGGATCATTTTCACCAAGTTAATTCTACCCATCACCCCTAGGGGCAGTCTCGACCAGGTCTGGGTTTTTGACTTAAGGATGACGAACAGAGGCTCCACATTTTTACCCACATAGTCTCCCAGGTGTTTGGTAACTTTTACTCCCAAATACTTGATCTCTGCCACTCTCTTTAAGGGAAGGTCCGGGACCATTTCAGGTGGGGGAAAATGATCCAGTGGGAGAATCTGTGATTTGTCCCAATTGATCCGTAGGCCTGAGTAGTTACCCATTTTTTCTATGATGAGCAATGCTGCTTGTAGCGAGGGGCCCTGATCAGCCAAGTATAATATTGTATCGTCAGCATATAAACCTATCTTTTCTCAAAAGTCCCCCCGTCTCAGGCCCACCACATCTGGACTTGCCCTTATAGCCATTGCCAAGGGCTCAGCAGCCAGCGCATACAGTAACGGGGACAGAGGATACCCCTGCCTCGTACCCCTCTGCAGGGAGAACTGGTCAGAGAGCCACCCATTAACAAAGACCCTAGCCTTAGGAGTCTGGTAGAGGAGCTGCACCCACCTAACAAAGCGTGGGCCAAAGCCATAACAGTGCAGGCATTCCCATAGGTATAGCCACTCAACCGAGTCAAAGGCCTTGGCTGTGTCAAGGGCCACCACCACTCTAGATCCTGCATCATCGTGCTGTGCTTGTATATTCATAAACAGTCTCCTAATATTCATTGCTGTATTCTTCCCCGGCATGAACCCCGTCTGATCTGGGTGTACCAAAGATAGTATGACCGTGTTCAGCCTGGAGGCCAATATTTTTGCTAGGATTTTGATATCCACTGGTAATAGGGATATGGGTCTGTACGATTCAGGATATAGCAGGTCCTTCCCTGGTTTAGGGAGAACTATGATCTGCGCTTCTTGCATAGAGCGGGGGAGCACCCCCACCTCAAAAATAGATTGAAAGAGAGTATTCAATTTGGGAACTAGAGTTTCAGAGTATTTGGCATAAAACTCTAGAGGCAATCCATCCAACCCCGGGGCCTTAGATTTAGCTAACTGTGCAATTGCCGTGGCAATATTCTGTTCGGTGATAGAAGCCTCCAATGTCTGAACTTGTTCCACTGTCAACTGTGGAAACTTCAGAGTATGCAGGTAATCTCGTACCTCCTGGGGTGAGTAGTGGCAGTGGGAGCTATATAGGTCTCTGTAGAACCTCAGAAACTTCTCTGCCACCCGTGGAGGGTCAGTGACGACCGAGCCATCTGGTTCTGCCAGAGACACCACGACGGGAGGCTTGTCATCCATATGAGCCAGGTAGGCCAGCATCTTCCCTGCCTTTTCACCCTGTTCATATATTCGGGCTTTACAGAAGAACAAATTTTGTTTGGCCTTTTCTATATGTAGCTGCGACACTATTCTGGACTGTATCTTTACCTTGTTTAGGTTCTCAGGGGTGGGTAGGACATTAAAGGCCTCCTCCAAGTCCCGCAGGGTGTCCTCAGACATATTTACCAGCACTTTAGAAGACCGTTTAAGTCTATTAATTCTATTGTCTAACACCCTCCTCGCATGAGTCTTAAATCCATCCCACTGGGAGTTAAATGTAAGGAGGCTCTGGTCCCCCTGGGAAGAAAAAAAGAATTTCAGTTCTATATCTATGGATTCATGATCTTTTAGTGCTGACAACCAAAATGGATTAAGTCTCCACACCCGTTGAGGAGCCGTATTTAATAATGACAGTTGGACCCAGCATGGGGAATGGTCTGAAAGGGCCCTAGGTGCAAATCCCGCCCCGGCCACTCTAGGGAGCAACGCCTCAGAGATCAGCACAAAGTCAATCCTGGACATAGTAGCATGTCCAGTAGAATGACAGGTATAGGCCCGTGCGGTAGGGTTCCTATATCTCCATATGTCTACCAGAGCAAATTCCGTCATCATACGTCCCAGTCTAGTTTGTTCAGAGATTCTACCTATACCTCCAGGCTGCACCGGGCGATCCAAAAAGGGGTTCATGGTCATGTTGAAGTCCCCCATCCACACAGCCGGTACCGTCGGGTGTCGGGTCATAAACAGCAACCCAGCCGTAACGACCTCCGAGCTGTATGGGGGGGGGACATAGCAGGCAATCAGCAACAGAGGCACACCCCCTATACACGCATGCAGGAAAAGGTACCTCCCCTGTTGATCCGACTCCAGGGAGATAAGTTCAAATGGGTTGGCCTTGGTCACCAATAAAGACACTCCCCTAGAGAAGCTTGTATGCGTGCTATGGTAAGCCCAGCCCACCCAAGGACGTTTAAGGGCTGACTGCACATGACCAGTCACGTGTGCCTCAGTTAATGCGATTACATTAGCTCTCTGTGCTTTGAGAAATTTTAGTGCTGCAGTGCGTTTGACTTTATCTCTCACTCCCCGTACATTCCATGTCATAAACTTAATCGTCATTTAAGCATTTATACAATTCTAATAGATCATTCCCATCCAATTGCACTGTGTTATACATTTGTAGTAACATCCTCATAACATGTTTTGTGCCCTGTGAACAATCTTCCAAATTATAGAAACCTGCATGCCAATAAACAGGACAGCAACTAACAGTGCCGTCAAACCAAGAACACAAGCCCTGTACTTGGGCAACATCCCTCCCTCCCAGCTCTGCACCTCCCCAACATGGTGAGAGCATCCAGATCCCAAACATGTTCATTGCAACTTTCATCCACCCATAAACTCTGGTTGGAGGCCTATAGCTTGAAATTATGAGTCTGCGTATATAGCAATGAACGGTTTTCCTATGGGGGCGATTTTTCACTGAACCAAGCGTGGAAAAGGAGTCCACGGGTCTTTTGCGGGAACAAAGAAAAATTTGAAATAAAACAAAATAAATGATTTTAAACAACAGTGTTCCCAAGGAAGTTTTCCTGTGAGAGTTCTCCTCTTGCCTCACAGCACCTTCAGCACATCTATAATACTGTTAATCAGGGCTTGCAGCAATTCCGGAGGGGACTTCAGTGGGATGCAGAGATCCGGGGATTACGGGGGACCGTCAGGAGGCTCTGAAAAAAGACAGGGAGGTCGGGCACCCCTAGGTATGATCAGAATGTACTCACAGCACCCGACAACCGGAACAACGGTATCTACGGTCTCCCCCTTCGGTCCAACCAGGCAGTCACCGCAGCAGGGGTGTCAAAGATCTGCACTTTTCCATCTTCCTCCACTCTCAGTCTGGCTGGAAAGAGCATGGCATATTTGAGGTGTAGGATTTTAAGTCGGCGCTTAATATCTTGGAACTGAGATCTCTTCTTCTGCACTTCACTGGAAAAATCCGGGAATACCGCCACATGCCCATTATCTATCGGGATATTACCCTTCTCTCTGGATAGTCGCATGATCTTATCCTGGTCTCGGAAATTCAGAAATTTGGCAATGAATGTTCTAGGGGGGGGCACCAGCCGGCGGTGCCTTTGCTGGGATGCGGTGCGCTCTCTCCACCGCGAACAGCCCCGAGAATGCTTCCCTGCCATAAGTAGTTATCAGAAGCCTTTCAAGGAAGTCAGCCGGGTCCCCTCCTTCTGTCCACTCAGGCAGACCGATGAAACGGAGGTTGCATCGGCGGAGCCTGTTCTCCATCTCGTCCTGATGAGAGTGCAACTGCTGAATCTGCCTCTGCATGTCCTCTGTTGTGTGTTGCAGGGGATGCAATATGTCCTCTGCCTCCCCTATGCGAACCTCCGCTTCTGTGACTCTGTCTCGCACAGTCGACAGGTCCTGGCGCAGGAGGGAGATGTCCACCTTCACCTCATCTATCTTTGCAGTGATGGTGCCCTGAAGTGTAGCCATTGCATCCAGGACCTTCGCAGTCTCAGCCGCATATCTGTCCTCACCCATGCACGCGGCGGCGCCATCTTGAGCCTGCTCGCCCTGCTCGCCCCGCCGATATTTGGCTAATTTCTCGACCGCCGAGGATGGTTTCTGTGGTTGCGACATATGTAGTCTCAGTCCCGGGGTTCACAAGCGACTGTGTGTGCGCTAAACGGCTGTATTCTGTATGCAGGCTGGTATGCAGGATAAACGGCAAGAGGAGCTCTGTCTATCTGCTTCCTACTCCATCACTTGCCAGGCCACGCCCCATATATATATAATTTAATGGATACTACGTTTAAAAAAATTGCAATTCCCATGCAATTTTTTTACAAAATTTGTGGATTTGTCAGTTAATTTGTTGGTGTGATCCATATGGAAAAAATTGTTCATCGTGATTTATTTTTGGAAATCATTAGTGCTTCTGTGTGGATGTAAATAACTGTCCACCAATATGTCATACTTCTATATTATTAAAGTGGTTTATATAAAATAAAATTATTAAAGGCATCTTTTCTTCCCGCTAGTATCAAATGATTTATCCATATTGAATATCCCAGATTGTTTTGTTAGTCATTTGTTGTAATCAATGTCAAATGTAATGTTATTACAGAAATAAAGGAAAAGTATATATCTAGGACTCCAAAGAAAACGATAAGTCAGCCCTACAATTTTTTTCATGCTTGACCTACATTGATACATGGATTTGGAGGCATATCCTTCATGCAGCTGTCTTTATGTGGTTCTTTGCATATCCGTGCATATATTTGCATATGTTAAAAATAAATAATAGAAGCCCTGTGATGGAGGCAAATAATCAAACCCCAAGCTCTGTATCATGGTGCTATTTTCAGGCTGCTTAGTTTTAGAACAAGTGAAGAATTCACATATATTAATCAGACTTTTTGTACCATCTGACCCAGTTACATACTAGAATTGTACATGACACTGCATGAACATTATTGCTTAAAAATAGGAATATTATTCTTCTTAAAAAGCTTTTTTCAGATAGAACTGCTTGTCATATTACATTTTTGTCAATATTTGCAAAAAAAATGCTGTGTATGCTTTCATTTCGAAGGCAAATACTGTATATGTCCAGAAATGATATGTTCTCACACTAGACTGTATAAAAAAGTAAATATTGAATCTGTGAAGATAGTGGCAAGTCCCCTTGGTTTCTAAGCAAGTGTTTTGGGCTTTGAGCCTGTGATGACCACCCACGCAGCTCTCTCTTTCCTCACATTGCAATAATCTCCTATCTGCTGCTTTTCATTGTGTAATGCCTTATTAAAGTAAAATGCCAGCCTAGTTTTTTTTTTTTTAAATGGGGGAGGGTTAATAAAACATTAGAATTAAATAGTAGCATAGTACATAGTGATACTTATGGTGGTTGTCTGAAAGATGCTATGCCTCCCTTAGGGCAGTACTATGAGTGCATCTGCACGGTGTCCTGGAAGGTACAGAGCTACAGATATCTAGGGGTGTATGTAAAGTAGAAAATTGGGAAAGGGGGCATGGGGGCACATGAATACAGCCAACGCAAGATACAAATGACATGGAGGTATGTGGGCACATGACACATACGGCAGTAGGGCACAGGGATTTTTTAGCGCTGTAAACAAATATAAATAAAAAAATGTTTAGTTGTGTACCGGGGGTAAAACCTATGCCTACCACCTATTATGATCCTAGCAATTACCCATGATCCCTAACACTTACTTATAACCCCCCCCCCATCCCGACAAACTATTCCCCACACAAATTTAGTCCATAACCAAACAAGAAAAATAGGCCTTAATGCATATTCTGACTCTAAAATTTAACCCAATCCTCAGCTTAACCTTTACCTAACACTTAATCTCCCCAACAACTCAACTTAATCCTTAGCCCATGTTAAATCGGCAGCTATTGCGGGCAATGGCACAGATTGCCAAAAGTAGTTCCTGTACTACTTTTGGCAACTTCGTGGGCGATTTGAATAGACATCTGTCCATGAACCCGCACAGATGTCTGTCAAATCGCCCCTGAAGTCGGAGAGCATTGCAGGCTTGAAATTGTGCGAGTTCAGCTGAACTCGCACGATTTCTAACCCACAGCAGTGTAAACCTGGGCTTAAAGTGGTTGTAAACCTTTACATATATCCAGTGAAGTGACTGGCATTAGGCTTGTGCACAACGGAAAAATTCGTTCCGTTTCGGTTCGTTTCTTTCCGGTCCTGTTGATTCGTAATCATTCGTAATTTTGCTAGACGGGATTTTTCGTGTTCGGACTCATTCGTATTTTTGCAAGCGACATTTTTCGTTGAATTTTTTGTTGCTTTATAATTCGTACTTTCGGTAGAGTACGTTGTTTTTCGTTGATTCTGGACACAACTCCTACTTTCGTAACTTTTTTTGGGTTTGTTGATTCGTAATTTTCTGTGTCTCTCTCACGACGACGCTGCCTATTATGCCTAATGTGCTTCGAATGGATTTGTACTTTTCGAAATACATAGCGGTTATTTGTAACGATTCGAAATCTCGTATTTTACTTTCGTTTTTTACATGCGGCTATAGCCTCCGCCCCTGTACACCATTTTGAGAGGGTTCAGCACGGTGAGGGAGAAGCAGAGAGCAGAGCAGAGTGTTATTGTGCTTCGAATGGATTAGAAAACTCGTATTTTACTTTCGTTTTTTACATGCGGCTATAGCCTCCGCCCCTGTACACCATTTTGAGAGGGAGTTCAGCACGGTGAAGGAGAAGCAGAGAGCAGAGCAGAGTGAGTGTTATTGTGTTTCCAATGGATTTGTACATTCATAAGTTTTTTCATAACGAATTATGCCGAAGACATTCGGGCATTCGCTATTTTGCGGTATAATTTATTTCGGATTCGGTTTTATTCGTAATTGCTTTGTTCGGAAATTCGAATGCTTCCGAATGTCCGAAAGTTGCTAAATTCGGACGAATTTCGATTCGTTACGAAACGAATTGCACAAGCCTAACTGGCATCACACAGAGATGAAACAAATCATCCTACATAAGTTACACCTGCCTATCTGCGGTCTTCTCTTCTCTACAACCATTCAAAGTGCTGCATTTTAAAACTTGTCTGAGAGTTCAGAAAAAAAGGGACGGAGAATTGAAGTCACACTCTGCAGAGCTCAGTGAGGAGAGCTCTGACTGCTGATTAGAGGGAAGGGACACACCCTCCTCTACAGAGCATTCAAGAACAGAGGTGAGGCTGTCAATCAGCTAGCGCTCACTCCCCTCTCACCATTTTTCTCTTGGTGTCAGGAAAACTTGTCAGAAGTGCTTTATGCTGATAGCACAGGAACGAAGCAGCAGACAAAAGTGATACTTAGTGCTCTTAATTGAGACATGTACACACTGTAGAGGGATATGCCTTATTCATATTTAATGTCTGAGGTTTATACCCACTTTAATGGTTCCTTGTGGGTAGGGATGAGCCAGCGGTACAAGTTGAACGTAAGTTCATCTCAAACATCGGGTGTTCAATTGCTCTCAAATTAACCAAACATATGGGGCGTTCGCGGGAAATTTGAGCGCCTCGGAACACCCCATAATGCACTGGGAGATCGCAGTGCATTGACGTCTGATGATTGGCCAAAGCATGCACCTGACCTGACCTGACCTGACCTGCATGCTTTGGCCAATCACAGCGCATGATAACACAAAAACTTTTCTTTCAGTTATGGTTAGTGTTTGGTTGAAACCATTTATTATCAATCAACTGTCTTTACTCTTTTTAAATCATAATGGCAACAGAAACTACCCAAATGACTCTGAACAAAAGTTTACATACCCCAGTTCTTAATGCCATGTATTGCCCCCTTTAACATGATGACAATGACATCTTGAAGTCTTTTGTAGTATTTGTGGATGAGGCTCTTTATCTTCTCTGATGGTAAAGCTGCCCATTCCTCTTGGCACAAAGACTCCAGTTCCTGTAAATTCTTGGGCTGTCTTGCATCAACTGCACGTTTAACATCTCCCCAGAGTGGCTCAATGATATTGAGGTCCGGAGACGGTGATGGCCATGCCAGAACCTTCACTTTATTCTGATTCAGCCAATCAAAGGTCGACTTGGCCTTGTGTTTTGGATCATTGTCATGTTGGAATGTCCAAGTTAGACCTGGGTCCGTGTCTTTTCCTGTCAGCTGCTCATACATTGCATCAGCTTACTCTTGTTACTGCCTCCTGCTTGCAGGACCTCTGGGGTCAGATTGGGGCAGAAGAGGCTAGCACGTTGTTCTGCTGTGTCAGGCAATGACTCTGCCTGCTGAACCACCTGGAATGCTAAACAGCTCCCTTGGACAAGTCCTTGAATGATCCTGCCTTGAATCTTGTTTATCTTGAACCTTTAACTTTTTGCTCCTCCCATAAACTTCCTGATTTAAGCCATGTCTGCACTTCCTGTTTGCCAGATTATTATGCTCCTCCAGACAATATCTTGCTGTTGTCTTTTATGCTGCCGTCCGTATCTTTGCTACCATTTGTTACAGACCTTTGGCTTGTTCCTCGACTACGCGTCTACTTAATCCCAACCTGTAACCATTCATTACTGACCTTTGGCTTGTTTCCTGACTACGCTTCTGCTTGATCTCTACCTGCAATATCTGCTACTAGACCCTGGCTTCCTCAGCTCCTGGTGGGGCGATCCTGAGGACAGCAACCTGGTACCAACATGCAGCAACACTTATCTCCACCATCAGGAGCTATGGTGAATTCCAGTTAGTACTAAGACCCTGCACCTTCGTTGAACCCATATCAGCAGCTAGGGTGACCTGCTTGTATACCTGTCCCTCTTGTCATTGGGTGCTGCTCCACTGCTGTAGCTACTGACCTCTAAGCCAGTCTCCAGATCATGGCAGGAACAGGGATTTGATAAAAATAGGGTAGAAGCCTTACCTGTTTTAGCATCACCCTTCTGATCTCCTGTACTGTCTGCACTGTGCTGGACTAAACTGTCAAAATGAGTCTTGCAGATTAGACAGGAAAAGCATGGTCTTTTTGGTGTTATCATCAGAGCTGCACTGTCAATGTGATTACCAGAGCATGCAGCCACCTTCTCTCAAAGCGACAGTAGAAGGCCACTGATTACACTGAAGGAGCTACGTTTTCACTGTATAAGCCGCTGTCCTGCTCTTTATTCATTTATGAATGAAAGCTGCAGTTGTAGCTTTCATTTATAAAATTACTGTTATGCAGAAAAACGTTTTTGTTTTTTTTTAACTGATTTACATCATTAATAGGTACTAAATACGACAGTATGTTAATAAACCTTGCACATATACGCTTTAACAGTAGACGTAACAATAGCATCAGGTAGCATTGTTCCAACATAAAATTAGAAAACATATGTTGAAGTCTACAAATTAAAGGAGAAAGTTCAGGGAGTATACTGTGGGGCAGCTCTGGTCCAAATGAGTTGCCAGCATAGAGGGGGCAGGGAGTAAATCTTAGGGAGAAAACAAGGTAAAAGAGAAGCAAGGGAGGCGGAGTTAAATGTAGGGGAGTAAAAATAGGCAAAATGAATGGATAGAGAGGATCAGGAAGGTTGGGCACATAATGGGGTATAACCTCTTACTAGGGAGTGGAGGTTAAAGGCCTATATGTTGAACAGAGCTCCCCCTTTGGATCATTTGAGAAACAGGGGAAAGTTTATTCTTTATTAAGCAAAGTTTTAGCACCTATGTATTAACCCTTAAAAGAAATGTATGTAATATTTTTTTTTTTTTTAACCGCTTCAGCCCCAGAAGATTTTACCCTCTTCCTGACCAGAGCACTTTTTACAATTTGGCACTGCGTCGCTTTAACTGACAATTGCACGGTCATGCAATGCTGTACCCAAACTAAATTTGCGTCTTTTTTTTCCCACAAACAGAGCTTTCTGTTGGTGGTATTTTATTACCTCTGCCGTTCAATTTTTTTGCGCTATAAACAAAAAAAGAGTGACAATTCTGAAAAAAAATTAATATTTTTTTACTTTTTGCTATGATTAATATTTCCAAAAATGTTTTTAAAAAACAAATTTCTTCATCAGTTTAGGCCAATATATATTCTTCTAGATGTTTTTGGTAAATAAAAACGCAATAAGCGTATATTGATTGGTTTGCGCAAAAGTTATAGCGTCTACAAACTATGGGAAATATTTATGGCATTTTTATTATTATTATTTTTTTTTTACCAGTAATGGCGGTGATCTGCGATTTTTAACGGTACTGCAAAATTGCGGCGGAGAGATCAGACACGTTTGACACATTTTTGGGACCGATGACATTTATACAGCAATCAGTGCTATTAAAATGTACTGATTACTGTGTAATGTCACTGGTAGGGAAGAGGTTAACACTAGGGGTGATCAAGGGGTTAAATGTGTTCCCTAGTTAGTGTTTCTTACTGTATGGGGATGTGACTGACTGGGGGAGGAGACATATCATTGTTCCTACTTACTAGGAACACACAATATTTGTCTCCTCCCCCCTGACAGAACAGGGATTTGTGTGTTTACACACACAAATGTCTGTGCTGGCTCTCGTGCCTGTGATCGCACGTGGCAGGCGGAGATCGCGCCTGCCGGCCACGCGCAACGGGTCCCCCGCCGTGCAGCGGCCGCACACGTGCACCCCCTGGCAAGTCTTAAAGTAACAACGTACCCATACGGAGTTTTGCCCAGCACAGCCATTCTGCCGATGTATATCGGCGTGAGGCAGTCGGCAAGTAGTTAAGAACAAACTGCACTCCTGTGATCCACAGGAGAAATACAGCCAAATGAGCTTTGGCTGTACTTCTCCTTTAAAAAGCTGAAAGCACAGAAAAATACCTGATAATCCTGTCAAAAATTAACCACTTAACGGCCGCCCGCCGCAGGTATACTGCGGCAGGGCAGCTCTATTGGGCGAATCGCCCTACCGGTATGGAGCTTTGTAGTACATCAGAGGCGCGGGAGGCGATCAGAGAGGCAGAACAGGGATCTGCCAGTGTAAACAAAGCAGATCCCCTTTCTGTAAGGGGAGTACAGTGAGATCGTCTGTACCTAGTGATCAGGAACAGCGATCTCTTTGTACTCCCAGTCAGTACACTCCCTTAGAAACACCTCCCTAGGACACACTTAACACCCCTAGATCGCTCCCTAGTGTTAACCCCTTCCCTGCCAGTGTAATTTATACAGTAATCAGTGCATTTTTATAGCACTGATCGCTGTATAAATGTCACTGGTCCCAAAAAAAGTGTCAAAAGTGTCCAATCTGTCTGCCGCAATGTTGCAGTTCCACTAAAAATCGCTGATCACTGCCATTACTAGTAAAAAAATTATAATAATAAAAATGCCATAAATCTATCCCCTATAATGTACAAACCAATCTATATATGCATATTGCAGTTTTTTTTTTACCAAAAATATGTAGAAGAATACATATTGGCCTAAACTAATGAAGAAATTTCTTTTTTTACATTTTTTGGGGTGATATTTATTATAGCAAAAAGTAAAACATTTTTTTTTTTTTCAAAATTGTCGGTCTTTTTTTGTTTATAGCGAAAAAAATAAAAACTGCAGAGGTGATCAAATACCACCAAAAGAAAGCTCTATTTGTGGGAAAAAAAATACATAAATTTTGTTTGGGTACAATGTCACATGACTGCGCAATTTTCAGTTAAACCGACGCAGTGCCATATCGCAAAAAATGGCCTGGTCATTAAGGGGGTAAATCCTTTCGGGGTTAAAGTGGTTAAGCAAGCTACAAAATTGCCAATTTGCTGACAAAACTCCCTTTGCTACACTGAAATCTGTAGCACTGTTGTTAGCCCTGACTGTGTTTGCCTCTGCTAGACTGCAGAACTTCACCCTCTTTACATACATACAAATGATTTTGTTTGCACCAAAACAATGGTGACACCCTGACTTCCAAGAACCTGCCCACACATTATGTGCAAGTAAAGAACTGTTGGGATGTGTTGTTCTGGGGAAGTGCCTACAAGCAGCTGCTCCTGCTGGAATTTTTCAGGACTAGTGGTGATATCACAGAGAGTAAAACTGTTTTTCCTACACAAGGGGGCTGATTTACTAATAACAGTGCGCTGCGCTGCTTCTAACCTTAATTGGTGCGCCGGATAACTCCTTCACTGGGCACAGGAAGCAGCGGCGCACTGTTATAGTAAATAGAAATGTCAGCGGCGCTTTATTGAAAATGAATGGTTCCCTATGGGAGCCCATTGATTTTGAATAGAGGTCGCCCGGGAAGTCAGATCCGACTTGCGGGCGACTCGTGTGCCGGCTGACACAGGGACAGCGCGACTTTGCAAGGCGACCTGGACACGACCTGAGCGTGAAGCAGCTGCTCAAGTCGTGTCCTAGAGGCGACTAGCTGGCCGAGAATGTGTCCAGCGCGATGTCATCGCGCTGGTTCTCGGCAGCCTCGCTGTCCCATGTTTAGTATGAATCATGAAGGGGAACTCCACGCCAAATTTTAAAGAAAAAAACGGCATGGGTTCCCCTTCAGGAGCATACCAGGCCCTTAGGTCTGGTCTGGATTCTAAGGTGAACCCCCTAGGCCGAAAAACGGCGTGGGGGTCCCCCCCAAAATTCAAACCAGACCCTTAGGTCTGGTCTGGATTTTAAGGTGAACCCCCTTAAGCCGAAAAACGGCGTGGGGGTCCCCCCAATATCCAAACCAGACCCTTATCCGAGCACGCAACCTGGCAGGCCGCAGGGGAAAAGGGGGGGACGAGAGAGCGGCCCCCCTCCCTCCTGAACCGTACCAGGCCGCATGCCCTCAACATGGGGGGTTTGGTGCTTCGGGGCAGGGGGGCGACCTGCGGCCCCCCCCCCCCACCCCAAAGCACCCTGCCGCCATGTTGATGGGGACAAGGGTCTCTTCCCGACAACCCTGGCCGTTGGTTGTCGGGGTCTGCGGGCGGGGGGCTTTTCGAAATCCGGGCGCCCCCTTTAAAAAGGGGGCCCCCAGATGCCGGCCCCCCACCCTATGTGAATGAGTATGGGGTACATCGTACCCCTACCCATTCACCTGGTGGCAAAATAAGTCAATAAAAAAACACAACACAGGTTGTTGTCTTCCGTCTTCGGGGTCTTTCTGCCGGGCCCCCCGCCCACTTTTATTGGCATGGGGCGTGGTCACCGGGTGATGCCACCGCTGACCCCGCCCCCATTTTACGTCACAGTCCCATCATTCCCGGGACTGTGACATCATACGGGGGCGGGGTCAGCGGTGGCATCACCCGGTGACCACGCCCCATGCCAATAAAAGTGGCACCGCTGCTCGGACAGATCATTGCGGCGGTGGACAGCGACGAGGCAACATCGAGCGAAGAGAAGAGGGAAGAAGGCGACAAAGAAGTCCGGCCCCCGCTACCAAAAGAGCTGTGAGAAGATAGCGGGGCGCCCGGCAGAAGGCAGAAAGAACGTGGAGAAGACACCGGAGAAGAACCGGAGAACAGAACAAGAGACCCCCGAAGTCGGAAGAAGATGGCGAGGAAGCCCGGGACCCCCGCTAGCAAAAGAGCTAGCAGAAGATAGCGGGGGGCCCGGCAGAAAGACCCCCGAAGATGGCGAGGAAGCCCGGGACCCCCGCCAGCAGAAGATAGCGGGGGGCCCGGCAGAAAGACCCCCGAAGACGGCGAGGAAGCCCGGGACCCCCGCTAGCAAAAGAGCTAGCAGAAGATAGCGGGGGCCCGGCAGAAAAGACCCCCGGAGCTGCCCAATAAATTACTTTTCAAACCTGTGTTGTCTTTTTTTATTGACTTATTTTGTCACCAGGTGAATGGGTAGGGGTACGATGTACCCCATACTCATTCACATAGGGTGGGGGGCAGGTATCTGGGGTCCCCCTTATTAAAGGGGGCTCCCAGATTCCGATAAGCCCCCCGCCCGCAGACCCCGACAACCAACGGCCAGGGTTGTCGGGAAGAGGCCCTTGTCCCCATCAACATGGGGACAGGGTGCTTTGGGGTGGGGGGCGCAGGTCACCCCCCCTGCCCCGAAGCACCAAACCCCCCATGTTGAGGGCACGTGGCCTGGTATGGTTCAGGAGGGAGGGGGGCCGCTCTCTCGTCCCCCCCTTTACCTCTGCGGCCTGCCAGGTTGAGTGCTCGGATAAAGGGTCTGGTGTGTATTTTTAGGGAACCCCACGCAAATTTTTTTGGTTTTTGGCGCAGGGTTCCCCTTAAAATACATGCCAGACCTGAAGGGCCTGGTATGGATTCTGGGGGGACCCCCACGCCAGTTTTTTTTTCTTTTTTTTGGGGGGGGTCCCCTTTGAATCCATACTAGACCCAAGGGCCTGGTATGGACCTGGGGGGGGGGACCCCACGCTGTTTTTTTAAAAAATATATATTTTTTTTAACCGTTTTTTATTTATTTTTTTACATTTCCTTTAACAACCTGCTATAAACAGGTAAAACAAAAAATCGCCGCAAAATTGCGGTACTTGCGTTTTGGATGCGGGTCCATTGAATTCTATTACATCCAAAACACTGTTTTTGGCCTGGCAAAAAAAATCTGCAGTTGCGTTTAAAATCGTTTTTCACAAACCCTCAAAATGCCTTCAGACGCCAAAGATTTCCACGTTTCAGACGCGGTACCAGCGTTTAGCCGCATTTTAGTTTAGAAGCGTTTTTAAAGGTGATCTATTTTTTTACATTGATAAACTCCAAATTTATGGCAAATGAGGAAAAACCAATATATATATATATATATATATATATACATATATATATATATATATATATATATATAAAAATGAAATTGCTTCCATTGCATTGTGGACAATCCACAACTTGGGGCAGCTGACGTGGCAAGTGGACATTCCACAACTTGTGGCAAGTGATGTGGCAAGTGACACGCTAAATACAACTACACTGCTGCTCTCAGCTGCTGATATCACTCTGGTCTCACTAAATAGCTAAAATCGTAAATAATACTGTTTTTGGAGCTTAGGGCGGCTCCTTATCATATACACGCAAATGTGGTAAAACACGGCATGCAAACGCCACAAAGCGCGCCTTTCTTTTTTTTTTTTTAACAGAAAAGGTTTTTATTTCGAAAAAATAGGATAATACAACAGTGACAGAATAAAGTCTCAGACATAATACAGAGTTAGTAGGCAAAAAGTGAGCTTAGCTGTACAATCAGAGAAAAATATTCGGGGGAACACTCAGGAACATATAATGACAGGGTCCCTACATCATACTATGAACCAGGGGTACAGTAGGAGTTACAGCAGGACTACTCCACCCAGGGGTTCCCCACCCCCCCAAAACGGGGGGGGGAACCAAGGGGCAGCCAGCGGGGAGTAGGCTACCAGGGGGGGGGAGTGAGGGAGGGGGAAAGAGGGGGAAGACAGCAGGAAAAGGGGGGTCGGGGAAGGGGAGGAGGAGGGAAAAAAGGGGGGGAAAGCAGGATGAGAGGGGAGGCCGGAGGCGAAGGAAGAGGGGAGAGGGGGGAAGGGCGGAGGAGGAGAAGGGAAAGAAGTCAGGAGACATCACAGAGTTCATCAGCTCCACTACCAGGTTCTTCATCGTCTGTGGCCAGGTGTCATGTGCCCATGAGGCCATCACCCCACCCGTCCAACCAGGAGGACCAGATCTTGTCAAACTTTACCGGGCAGTTCCTACTCTCATACGTAATCTTGTAAAGTGGCAGCACCCTATTAACCGTAGCCTCCCAGGAGGCCCCAGAGGGGACCTCTGTACTCCTCCATTTTAAAAGGATTTCTCTCCTGGCGTAGAACAGTAAGAAGGTTACACAGAGTTTGGTGTATCTACTCCCTTCCATGTCTCCCAGGAAACTAAGCAGAAAGAGCTTAGGATCCGGTATCAGGTCTATGCCACCAATCCTCCCCACGGTCTCTGCTACCTCCTGCCAATAAGGCTGGATCCTTGGGCAGGTCCAGACCATATGGAAGAAGGAGCCCTCATCCCTTCCACATCTTCCGCATAGCGGGCTCAAGGAGGGATAGATGCTGGCCAGTCTTTGTGGAGTGTAGTATGCTCTATGTAGGAATTTGAGCTGTATGAAACGGTCCCTGGACGCAATCATGGACGGAATATAGGAGGAAACCAGTTCCTCCCAGGTGTCCTCATCTAGGTCGGGAATGTCTAACCTCCATTTATGGAGGAGAGGAATTGTGTTGGCGTCGTAGGCTATCGTAAGGTATAGATAAAGGGTGGAGAGGGGCCTCTCCATCGTTCCAGACATGAGTCTTCTCTCAACTCGATCCGACTCAAGGATAATTGGCTCCGGGAATTGCGCGTTAATGGCATGTTTGAGTTGCCAATATCGAAAGAAAAAAGATGAGGGGAGTCGATGGGTTCGTTTCAGAATCGAGAACGCCGCAACTTTCCCGTCCACCATAACATGTTTGAGTTTTACAACCCCGTGTTTAGCCCAGGCTGCCGGGTCAGGTACTGAATTGAGTTGGGGGAGCAAGGGATTGCCCCACAATGGGGTGTGTGGGGAGTGCGTAAGGGGTTTGATCCCCGAGGCCCTGGAGGTCTGCCACACCCTAATGGTAGTCTTCATTGGTTCGGTCACTCGGGGATGTGCCCTGGGTCCCCTAAAAACCAGGTTGGAAAGAGCTGCATATGACCCAAGGAGAGCAGCCTCGAGGGTGACAGCAGGGTTCTGCTCCGGCTGGGAGAACCACCACCGCACCGTGACCAGGACCGCCGCCCAGTAGTATAGGAGGAAATTTGGAAGGGCCAAACCTCCCGCAGACAAGGGGAGATAAAGGGACCGTCGAGCCACCCTAGGGGGGCGCCCTGCCCAAATAAAGGAGGACACTACACTGTCAATTTTTTTAAAGAAAGAACGGGGAATAGGAGTGGGGGCCTGCCTAAAGAAGTACAGGAACTTGGGGAGATAGATAATTTTAATTAAATTTCCCCTCCCTACTGGGGAGAGAGGGAGACTACGCCAGCCAAGCGCGCCTTTCTAAACGCCACTTTCAACCTTAGTTCAGAACACTTTGCACCAGCGTCCCATCTACATGGGGCCTAAAAACGCCTATGCCATTTACAGCACAAAAACGCCATGGTGGCCATGAGGCCATAGGCTAACATGGAGAGATGTTTTTAAGCTGCAAAAAGCGCTCAAACAAGCGGCTTGAAAAACGTCTGTGTGCATGTAGCCTTATATTAACCACTTGCGCACTGCCCAGACCAAGTTTCACATTTCAGCGCTGATGCACTTTTAATGACAATTGCGCGCTCATACCACACTGTAACCCAATGAAAATGTTTTATTTGTTGGCACACAAATAGAGCTTGCTTTTGGTGCTATTTGATCACCTTTGTGTTTTATTTTAATTTTTTTTCTATAAATACAAAAGACCGAGTTAAAAAAAAATAAATGGATATTTTACCCACTTCAGCACTGGGCCTATTCTGGCACTTCTCTCCTTCATGTAAAAATCATGAATTTATGGCTATAAAATTACTTCTAAACACCAAACATTATATATGTTTTTGGAGCAGACACCCTAGGGAATAAGATGGCGGTCATTGCAAATTTTTATCTCGCTCGGTATTTGCGCAATAAATTTTCAAACGCCTTTTGTTTGATAAAAATATTACAAAACAGTAAAGTTACGGCCAATTTTTTGGTATAATGTGAAATATGTTGTTATGCTGAGTAAATAGATACCTAACATGTCACGCTTTAAAATTGCGCACACACATGGCATGACACCAAACTTCAGTAATTAAAAATCTCCCTAGGCGATGCTTTAAATTTTTTTACACGTTACCATTTTGGCATTACAGAGGAGGTCTAGTGCTAGAATTGTTGCACTTGTTCTAACGCACGCAGCAATAACTCACATGTGTGGTTTGAACAGCGTTTACATATGTGGGCGGGACTTACGTGTGTGTTCGCTTCTGAGCGCGAGCTATCGGGGACATGGGCATTTTTTCGTATTTTTGCTTATTTTTTTTATTTTGTTTTTTTTACTTTTTTGTATTTCTTACTCTTTTTTTATTTAAAAATTTTTTTTTGGATCACTTTTATTCCTATTACAAGGAATGTAAACATCCCTTGTAATAGGAATGTGTGTGACAGGTCCTCTTTATGGAGAGATGTGGGGTCAATAAGACCCCGCATCTCTCCTCCAGGCTGGAAAGCATGATATTGGTCCAAAAAAATCACCAATCTCATGCTGGCAGCCGAGATCGCGGCTTGGTTAACATACGGGAACACGGCGTGATGTCATAACGTCGTGCCCGCGCCTCCGACGGACATAGAGATGACTCATGAACATCTGGTCACCAGTCATCTCCAAATCGTTCTCCGAGCCCCAGATGGCACGGGAGAGCCCGGAGAAGCACCGGATGGCGGCAAGAGGGGGGGGGACGTCCCCTCCCCCCGCCTATAAGAACAATCAAGCGGTGGAACTGCCACTATGATCGTTTTTATTGTGCACAGAATCGCCGGCTGAAAAGAATGATATCTGAATGATGCCTGCAACTGCAGGCATCATTCAGATGTCACCGCCCAAAGCCAAGGATGTCATTTGACGGTGGGCGGTAGGAAACTAGTTAATATTTTTAAAAAAGGTAATTTTTCTTCTTCATTGATGTACACTGATGAGACTGCACTGATGGGCACCGATAAGGTGGCAAGGGTGGGCACTGAGAGGTGGCATTGCTATTTGGCACTGGTGGGCAGTGAGAAGTGGCACTGCTAGGTGGCAATGATAGTTGGCAGTGATGGGCACTGATAGGCAGCACTGCTAGGTGCCACTGATTGGCACCAGTGGTGGGCATTGATAGGTGGCACTGGCAGGGGCTACTAATTGTCACAGATGATGCAGAATTGCCTCTTCCTCTTCGGGCCCGATGTCCCTTGCACATAAGCCGGTGATTGCCTTTTTTTTATGCTCACGCTGTCAGCACAAGGGGAAACAAAAACCATTACCCAGCTTTTGTTTACATCATGTGATCAGCTGTCATTTGCTGACAGCTGATCACATGGTAAAGGGCAGGGATCGGGCCCCTTACTCGGATCTGTCATCACCCGAGTCTCAGTGACTCTGTGACCACAGCGCGCACAAAGGGGAGGACGTTTATTGACGGACTCCCGGCAATTGAGGACCATGCTGTGGCTGTCGATTAGTTATAGCGCTGATCTCAAGTGATTAAAGAGGGTCTAAATGGGCCATTGACATGCATCACAATTCATCTTAGGAATGTGTCTTTGAAAAGGTAAACTAAATAATTTGGCCACTTTATCCTTCCAAATAATTCACTTCCTGTCACATAGCCACACAGGAAGTGAGGGAAAATCCCTGGGGGGCGTGGTTTGGCGCGCAATGGCGACGGCAGCTTAAGAGAGGAGCTCCGCCGACTTCCCAGCCAACAGCTCGTCTTTCTGCACGCTATCCCCGCAGGATGCACAGGAGATCTCACGGCACCCTGCAGACGAGATCACGCCGCTCTCTGGCAGCCTGCAAGGGACGGGACATAGCGGACATATTCAGAGTCCACTCGGCCGCACGAAACGAGGCCCGGGGCAAGATGGTGCCGATACACGCGGAGGAGGAATGCAGTCAGGACTCCCAGTCTGCCACAGAGGAGATCAGTAAAGGTACCCCGTGCACTAATCGCCCCATAACGTTTGGGGAAATGACTAGCATTGCAGCGGACATTAAGTCCACGTTCTCGGCTGCGATTACAGACCTGAAATCGAACCTCCTGGTGCTTAATGAAAAGATGGAGGGAGCAGAGGCCGCAGGGAGACATAGGGACAAGGAGCTGCGCAGGCTGGAGAAGGTCACAGCTTCACACTCCTCACACCTCATTGAGGTTAATAGACATTTAGAGGACCTGGACAATAGAGGAAGGAGGTGCAACATTAGGGTCCGGGGATACCGGAGCTGGTAGAAGCAGACCAGATAATGATGGCTCTACAGAGGGTATTCAACAGCCTGTTAGATAGGCCCGAGGACACGGTTATAGATTTCGTCAGGGCGCACAGAGCACTTCGAGCCAGAGGGCCTGAATCCCAACCCCCCCGGGACATAATTTGCTGCCTTCAAAACTTTAACCTGAAGGAGGACATTATGAAAAAAGCGCGCAGACAGGAGCGCATAATTTTTAATGGAGAAACTATCATGCTTTTCCAGGACCTCTCCCAGATAACCTTAAAGAACCGCAGGGCACTGCGCCCCCTTCTGGACAAGCTCAGAGACAGAGAGCTCAAGTACACTTGGAGGTTTCCGTTTGCTCTTATGGTGAACCACAATGGTAAGCAACACCTGCTGAGATCACCGGAAGACTTACCGGATTTCTGCCATGCTTTGCAGCTTGACATGATTGAGCTCCCGGAGTGGTACCAGGAATTTCGTCTGCCACCACTGGAGAAAAGCCCGCCTAACTCCCCGCTCTCTTCCCCTGACAACAGGATCGCCAAGAAGCTGAAGACAGGCCGCCGAGGAGGCTCACACGCTGGGTCACAAGCTGGAACACCGAGCTTCAAGCCGCACTCATCCAGGGCTCTGGATGGGTATTGAGGGGATGTGGACGTTTTCTCCTCCTCCTTACTCACAGATTTTTAGCAGCCTTAGCCCTCATAAGTATTCACCCCCTTTACATGCAGGAGCCCGTCCAGTCGAATTTCATCCTTCCAGCAAGTCCTGACAACAGATACGCTTCGCTGATCCTCTCAGCAAACGGACTACCCTAAACCGGCCCTTCCCCCCCCCCCCAATCCCCTTTTTTTTTTTTTTTCTTCATGCTCTAAGTTATAACCATCCGGTTGGTAGTAAGTTTAACAATCACCCTCGAACCATCGGGTCATACTTCATGTTGACTGCACCACATGATCCCGGTAGGTCACATTTGTGGCCATTCGGAGGATGAGAACCAAACACTCAGGACTCATACTGCTATCTTGCCCTCTGATCCTCACTTCGGAGTGGGGACAAGTTCCTGTTACTGACACAACTCAAGGAGGGAGGATCCAGGATGGCCCTTGGACCAGTTGCTATTAATGCACCCATTCCTGAACATAGTCAGTGTACATGAGAAGACTAAGGGGAGACCGCTTCCCATCCCCTGGGGGGTGGGGGGAGGAGGATGTCCGCATCCATTTTTATTATTTTACTTAGTTCCATCAATATAGTTGACGTTATTACTCAGCTTTGTTATTACTTCTATGTCCCAGGTCTTCATGACCCATGAACAAGGAGGCACAGGCGGGAGTCCTGTTAATCTTGTTGGTGTTTTCTTCTCTGTTTGAGGACACCCGCATGTGTCTCATGTACCTCATAGCGTGCAGAAATGACTCATTATCACCTTTTTCATGCATTTCAAATGGCTGGGAGGCGGGCACCTCAGGTTTCACAACCCTTAGAACCACCTTAATTCAGCGATTGTTCTTCCCCTGAAGATCTGTCGTGTTGCCGCCTTCCTATCCCCCACATAGTGCACCCTGGGTGGTCTCACTGGCTACCCAGGATTCACTACCTATAGCTCCTTGGGGCATTGACACCCCAAGGAAGATTACCATATCTCCTCTCTTTGACCCTTTACTTACCTCTCCTAACTCTTTTCCAACTAATCTCAGTCTTACCTTCCCCACTGCACCCCCTCCCCTGCTCCTCCACCTCTTCAGCCTTCCCCTGGGCTCTTCTCTAACTGTACTTGACCATTTGTGATAGATCTGTAGTACAATATTCACATTGATCTCTTGTAATTTTGTCTCGATTGTTCTTCCTATTAGACGTAGACCACCAGCTCTCTCTGAACATACGTCATGGTATACTCATCTCTTGGCCGCCACCCGACAGTAATTTCGCACAACGCTAAGGGACTAAACATCCCAGAAAAACGCACAACACTTTTTAGAGAACTCAAAAAAGGTAAGCCACAGTTTGTCTTCTTGCAGGAGACGCACTTTAAGACCTCACAGGTCCCCAGGCTCGCTGACTCCTACTTTACCGAAGCTTTCCATGCCACAAATGACCTGGCCAAAACCAAGGGTGTGTCTATCTTAATAAGTAAAAGCGCCCCCTTTGAAGTCACCGACAAACTTATAGACCCTGAGGGAAGGTATGTCTTCTTGAGTAGGGATGAGCCGAACACCCCCGGGTTCGGTTCGCACCAGAACCTTCGAACGGACCGAAAGTTCGCGCGAATTTTCGAACCCTATTCGTTATAATGGACGCGAACGTTCAAAATCAAAATTGCTAATTACAACGGCCAATATGCATGTTAATGTTATAAAACAGGTTTGGGGACCCGGGTCCTGCCCCAGGGGACATATATCAATGCAAAAAGAAATTTTAAAAACTAAAGTTTTTTCGGGAGCAGTCATTTTAATGATGCATAAAGTGAAAAAAAAAAAGTGAAATTTTCCTTTAAATATGGTACCTGGGGGGTGTCTAAAGTATGCCTGTGAAGTGGCATGTGTTTCCCGTGTTTAGAACTGTCCTTGCACAAAATGACATTTGTAAAGGAAAAAAAGAAGCCATTTAAAACCACTTGCGGCTTTAATGTCATGTCTTGTCCTGGCCGCCATATGGCTGAAAATCCTTGAGAAAAATGGCATGGCTACCCCATCACCCCCCCCCCCCACCCCAGCCCCTTTGGGTCTTGTATGGATACTAAGGGGGACCCCGCACCCAAAATAAAACCCTATACCTACAACCCTATATACTCTGAACAGCAGTATATAGGTGGTGCAAACAAGACATGGACTGTAGGTTTGTTCTTAAGTAGAATCTGAACAGGTACATTATGAAGTGTAGCTACATCCCAAAAAAATCAATTTTTAAGCTTTTTGGAGAACATAGGGAGGGGTTATCACCCCTGTAACATTTGCTGTCTTTGCACATCTGTTCAGAACATGTCACCTCACTTTCCGTCCCAATGACAAATGTTTTTGGAAAAGTGGGGTTTTAATTGAAACAAGGATTGGTGATAAAGCATCAGTAGAGAGGAGATACCTTTTTCCCAAATTAAATCTAACAGGATAGAATTTTCCTTCCTAGGGGTAGATTTCCTCTCACTTCCTGTTTTCTCTTGCCGTTTGCAAGTAGGAGTCGTTTGTAAGTTGGATGTTTGAAAGTAGGGGCCTGCCGTATATACTCTGCAGAAATTTGCCCTATTAGATGTTGGTGTAGCCACAAGACTGGTGGGCACAGGAATGGGCCCTGCTGTGAGTTAATAGATCAAGATTTGTACTTGCATGCACCTGTTGAACCGGGCAGAAAAATTGGGCCTTTGGTGGTGGTGGTGGTGGTGGTGGACGGTGTTGCCACAAGACTGTAAGCCCTCACAGTTACTCTTGGTGGGTGCAGGAATGGGCCCTGCTGTGAGTTATTAGATCAAGATTTGTAATTGCATGCACCTGTTGAACAGGGCAGAAAAATTGGGCCTTTGGTGGTGGTGGTGGTGGTGGACGGTGTTGCCACAAGACTGTAGGCCCTCATAGTTACTCTTGGTGGGCGCAGGAATGGGCCCTGCTGTGAACTATTAGATCAAGATTTGTAATTACACGCCCCTGTTAAACAGGGGCTGAAAAATTGTGCCTTAGGCATTGGTGCTGGTGCCACAACACTGCAACCCCTCACAGATACTGTACTTGGAGCACAGCAGTCACACCTGTTGCGAAGCATCTTTTTAAAAAATTGTAATTACACGCCCCTGTTATACAGGGGCTGAAAAATTGTGCCTTAGGCACTGGTGCTGGTGCCACAACACTGCAACCCCTCACAGATACTGTACTCTGAGCACAGCAATGAGACCTGTTGCAAAGCATTGCCTAAAAATTGTAATTACACGCCCCAACAGGGGCTGAAAAATTGTGCCTTAGGCACTGGTGCTGGTGCCACAACACTGCAACCCCTCACAGATACTGTACTCTGAGCACAGCAGTCACACCTGTTGCGAAGCATCTTTTTAAAAAAAATTAATTACACGCCCCTGTTATACAGGGGCTGAAAAATTGTGCCTTAGGCACTGGTGCTGGTGCCACAACACTGCAACCCCTCACAGATACTGTACTCTGAGCACAGCAATGAGACCTGTTGCAAAGCATTGCCTAAAAATTGTAATTACACGCCCCAACAGGGGCTGAAAAATTGTGCCTTAGGCACTGGTGCTGGTGCCACAACACTGCAACCCCTCACAGATACTGTACTCTGAGCACAGCAGTCACACCTGTTGCGAAGCATCTTTTTAAAAAATTGTAATTACACGCCCCTGTTATACAGGGGCTGAAAAATTGTGCCTTAGGCACTGGTGTGGTGGCATGGATCATTGAGGAGGAGGAAGAGGATAGTCAGTGAACATAACAGGACAGTCACTCAGCATCAGCATAGGCAGTCTTGAAGGGATGTGACATTATAAATTATTCCGTTATATCCGCTTCAGGTGTCTGGTAGCTGGTGGTGATCCAAGACTGATTCATTTTTATGAAGGTCAGTCGATCAACCGAGTCGGTGGACAGGCGCACCCTATGATCGGTGACAAATCCTCCAGCAGCACTGAATGTGCGTTCGGAAAGAACGCTGGATGCAGGACAGGCCAGTAGCTCAATTGCATACTGTGCAAGCTCTGGCCAGTGATCCATCCTCAGGACCCAGTAAGCCAGAGAATTTTCGGTGGGAAAGGTGTCCAAGTCTGACCTTGCCCCTAGGTATTCCTGCACCATGTATATCAGACGCTGGCGATGGTTGCTGGAACCGATCATACCTTGGGGCTGCGGACTAAAAAATTGTCTGAACGCATCGGTCAGACGTCCACCTTCCCCACCGCTCCTTCTGCTACTGACCGAAGCCTCAGCAACTTGTCGTCCAGGACCAGGAGTTTGTAACCTCCCAGTTTCTGGGAACGCGTTGCACAGACCTTTCTGCAAGGCCTCCCTGAGATGTCTCATCCTCTGCTCCCTCTGCGACGGCAAGATAAGGTCCGCAACCTTACCCTTGTACCGTGGATCAAGGAGAGTGGCCAGCCAGTAATGGTCACTCTCCTTGATCCGAAGAACACGAGGATCCTTCCGCAGGCTTTGCAGGATCAGGGAGGCCATGCAGCGTAGGTTAGCTGAGGCATTCGGTCCGGAGTCTTCTGGGTCACTGAGGATGACATGATCGCCAGCCACCTCCTCCCAGCCACGTACAAGTCCACTGGTTTGTTGGGACTGTACATCATCCCTAAAAGACTGCTGCTGCTGATGCTGAGTGCCAGGCTCCACCTCCATGCTCACACAATCCTCCTCCTCCTCCTCCTCCTCCTCTTCCTGTGTGATGGGTGGGACAGAAGGAACATTGTCTGGATAAAGGGGGCCTTGAGAGACAAGGAAGTCCTCCTCTTCCTGCCTCTGTTCTGCCTCAAGTGCCCTGTCCATTATCCCACGCAGCGTATGCTCCAACAGGTGGACAAGAGGTACAGTGTCACTGATGCATGCACTGTCACTGCTCACCATCCTCGTGGCCTCCTCAAATGGTGAGAGGACAGTGCATGCATCCCTGATCATGCTCCACTGGCGTGGGGAAAAAAAGCCAAGCTCCCCTGACCCTGTCCTGGTGCCGTAGTCGCAAAGGTACTCATTGATGGCCCTCTGCTGCGTGTGCAGTCGCTGCAGCATGGCCAACGTTGAGTTCCACCTGGTGGGCATGTCACATATTAGGCGGTTCTTGGGCAGGTTCAGCTCCTTTTGCAGCTCAGTCAGCCGAGCACTGGCATTATAAGATCGGCGGAAATGCACACAGACTTTCCTGGCCTGCCTCAGGACATCCTGTAAGCCTGGGAACCTGCCCAAGAACCGCTGCACCACCAGGTTGAGGACGTGAGCCATACAGGGCACATGGGTGAGCTGCCCCTGTCGCAGGGCGGAGAGGAGGTTGGTGCCATTATCAGAAACGACCATTCCTGGCTTAAGCTGGCGTGGCATCAACCACCTCTCGGCCTGCCCCTGCAGAGCTGCCAGAACCTCTGGCCCAGTGTGGCTCCTGTCCCCCAAACACACCAGCGCAAGCACGGCATGGCATCTTTTTGCCTGCGTACTCGCGTAGCCCCTTGTACGCCTACGGAGCACCGCTGGTTCCGAGGACAGAGCACTCGAAGGGGACATGGAGGAAGAAGAAGAGGAGGGGGTGGAGGAGAGAGGTGTGTCACAACCAGTAGTAGCATTTTGGAGGCGTGGTGGCGGAACAACCTCCAACACTACTGCACCTTGTCCTGCATCCCTCCCAGCTACCAATAGAGTGACCCAATGGGCCGTGAAAGAAAGATAACGTCCCTGTCCATGCCTGCTGGACCATGAGTCAGCGGTAATATGCACCTTACCGCTGACCGCCCTGTCCAGCGAGGCATGGACATTGCCTTCCACATGCCAGTAGAGAGACGGAATCGCCTTCCGTGAGAAAAAGTGGCGTTTGGGAACCTGCCACTGAGGAACCGCACATTGAACAAACTCACGGAAGGGGGCCGAGTCTATCAACTGAAAAGGCAGCAGTTGAAGTGCTAGCAATTTAGCCAAGCTAGCATTCAACCGCTGGGCATGTGGATGGCTGGGAGTATACTTCTTTCGACGGTCCAGCAGCTGGGGCAGGGAAATTTGCCTGCTACAATCGGACGTCGGTGTACTGCAAGTACTTGGTTGTGACACACCTAATTCTACACCTTCAGTCCTCTCAGAGCAGCTTTCAGAGAGGACTGAAGATATAGTGGGGATGGAGATCCCAGCTGATGAGGAGCAAGGAGAGGTCCGCTTTGTTCTTTGGTGTGGGTCTTTTATGTGTGCTTGCCAACGAGCTGCATGGCAGGTCGACATATGTCTGCTCATGCTTGTGGTGCCCAAGCGGCTGATGTTTTGGCCACGCGAGATACGCTTGAGACAAATATTGCAAATAGCAGTGGTGCGATCTGATGCACTCGTCTCAAAAAAGGCCCACACCAAAGAACTTTTGTGATAACGTGCAGAGGCAGCGCCCTGCACAGGCGGAGCTCTGCGGTGTGGTACAGTTGCTGTGCTGGCCTCTAGCTGGCCTCCAGGGGGCATCCTGCCTCGTTGGACATGTGACGCTGCATCCTCCTCCTCCTCCTCCTCTCTCCCTTCAGGCACCCACGTGGAGTCAGTGACCTCATCATCCCCTCCCTCTTCACCACTAGAGCAAACCTGGCAGTAAGCTGCAGCTGGTGGAACACTACTGCCAGATTGCTGTCCTTCAGCATCCCCTCTCTCTGCGCGCACACTACTGACTTCCTCAAGCTGGGTATCATCATCCGAGCCTTCGAATCGTTGGGCATCCTCCTGGAGCATGTACCCAACACTGTGCTCAAACAGTTCGGGGGACTCCTCAGGAGGACATGGTGGGTCTAGGGAAGGGGTGGCTGATGATGCCATTGAGTACGCGTTGGCAGCTGCTCTGCCAGTACCCTGAGCCTGGGTGAGAGAGGATGAGGAGGATGAGGAGGGCTTGGTCATCCATTCTACCAAGCCTTCGGCATGATGCGGCTCCACATGTCCAGCTGCCGAAAACAAAGACAAGCGTGTCCCATGGCCACGTGCTGATGACGATGCACGACCACGTCCACGGCCAGCACTGTTGTCTCTAGAAACAGAGCCTGCCTGCCCTGTGTTCTTGCCTCGGCACGCTCTGCCTCTCCTTGGCGGTCTTCCAGCCATTGTAGTCGGTAGTGTATATAGTATAAAAAATAGAACTCCTATGTGTGCTCACAACACACTGTAGGTCCTATGGGTGCTGACACTAACACACTATAGGTACTATGTGTGCTGCTGACAAGAAAATATAGGAGCTCTGTTTGCTGCCACTAACACACTAGAAGTCCTATGGGTGCTGCTGAGAAGAAAATATAGGAGCTCTGTGTGATGCCACTAACACACTAGAAGTCCTATGGGTGCTGCTGAGAAGAAAATATAGGAGCTCTGTTTGCTGCCACTAACACACTAGAAGTCCTATGGGTGCTGCTGAGAAGAAAATATAGGAGCTCTGTGTGATGCCACTAACACACTAGAAGTCCTATGGGTGCTGCTGAGAAGAAAATATAGGAGCTCTGTTTGCTGCCACTAACACACTAGAAGTCCTATGGGTGCTGCTGAGAAGAAAATATAGGAGCTCTGTTTGCTGCCACTAACACACTAGAAGTCCTATGGGTGCTGCTGAGAAGAAAATATAGGAGCTCTGTTTGCTGCCACTAACACACTAGAAGTCCTATGGGTGCTGCTGAGAAGAAAATATAGGAGCTCTGTGTGATGCCACTAACACACTAGAAGTCCTATGGGTGCTGCTGAGAAGAAAATATAGGAGCTCTGTTTGCTGCCACTAACACACTAGAAGTCCTATGGGTGCTGCTGAGAAGAAAATATAGGAGCTCTGTTTGCTGCCACTAACACACTAGAAGTCCTATGGGTGCTGCTGAGAAGAAAATATAGGAGCTCTGTTTGCTGCCACTAACACACTAGAAGTCCTATGGGTGCTGCTGAGAAGAAAATATAGGAGCTCTGTGTGATGCCACTAACACACTAGAAGTCCTATGGGTGCTGCTGAGAAGAAAATATAGGAGCTCTGTTTGCTGCCACTAACACACTAGAAGTCCTATGGGTGCTGCTGAGAAGAAAATATAGGAGCTCTGTTTGCTGCCACTAACACACTAGAAGTCCTATGGGTGCTGCTGAGAAGAAAATATAGGAGCTCTGTTTGCTGCCACTAACACACTAGAAGTCCTATGGGTGCTGCTGAGAAGAAAATATAGGAGCTCTGTGTGATGCCACTAACACACTAGAAGTCCTATGGGTGCTGCTGAGAAGAAAATATAGGAGCTCTGTTTGCTGCCACTAACACACTAGAAGTCCTATGGGTGCTGCTGAGAAGAAAATATAGGAGCTCTGTGTGATGCCACTAACACACTAGAAGTCCTATGGGTGCTGCTGAGAAGAAAATATAGGAGCTCTGTTTGCTGCCACTAACACACTAGAAGTCCTATGGGTGCTGCTGAGAAGAAAATATAGGAGCTCTGTTTGCTGCCACTAACACACTAGAAGTCCTATGGGTGCTGCTGAGAAGAAAATATAGGAGCTCTGTTTGCTGCCACTAACACACTAGAAGTCCTATGGGTGCTGCTGAGAAGAAAATATAGGAGCTCTGTGTGATGCCACTAACACACTAGAAGTCCTATGGGTGCTGCTGAGAAGAAAATATAGGAGCTCTGTTTGCTGCCACTAACACACTAGAAGTCCTATGGGTGCTGTTGGGGTGCAATGCTGTGCTAACAGCACTGCGGTTGGTACTACTGCAATACTGTACTAACAGTAAGCACGCACCAGACTAATCCCCAGCAGCAGCTAATAACACACTAACTGTGCAATCAGCAGCAATGAACGATCAATGACTTAGGTAGCAATGGTTTAGCAAAGAAATAGCCAATGGTTTAGCAAAGAAGAGCAAATCTTTCAGTATCAAGCAAAGACAGAATCAGCAGACTAATCTCTCCTAAAGCCGGAACTCATGTGACCGGGGCCGATGGCGTGGCGGCCTTTTAAATGGTGGGGCGTGTACTAAAGCCCCTGAGCTGTAATTGGCTACAGCCGTCCTGCCTGTAGCCAATTATTGCTCTCCGAGTTTCGGGCGCTGTGATTGGCCAAGCATGCGGGGTCACAGTGCATGCTTGGCCAATCATCAGCCAGCAATGCACTGCGCCGGCCGCGCCGGCCGCAATGCATTGCGGGGCCGCTCGCATCACACGAATGTGATGCGAACGGCCCAAATAGTTCTGGGCTCGACGAGCGAGCGAACGCCCGATGCTCGATTCGAACATGGGTTCGAATCGAGCACCGGGCCCATCCCTATTCTTGAGGGGGATTTGTGGGGGTAGGCCCCTAACCTTAGCAAATGTATACTTCCCCAACACCGCCCACCTCTCCTTCTGCAGGCGTATGGTGTCACAGTTGAAGGGCTTTGGCTCTGGATGCATGATTATGGGAGGGGATTTTAACATCCCACTGAACCCCTTAGTCGACACCTCTACGGGTAGATCCCATATCACATACAAGATCCTTAAACAAATTAAAACCCTGCTGAGCTCCTTGCAGCTGATAGATTCTTGGCGTCTCTTGCACCCTGACGACAAGGATTATACGTTCCATTCCATTCCCCATAATAAGTATTCACGAATAGACTACATCTTTACGTCACAAAGAGACCTCAATCTGATTACGGAAGCCAATATAGGGATCCAGTCCATTTCCGACCACGCGCCTATATCACTCTCCTTAGACCTGACTAGGCCACCCCCCAAACCCAACACCTGGAGACTGAACTCAACACTCCTTACAGACCCGCAGAGGCTCCCTGGAATTTCCAAAACCATCAAAGAATTTTTTTCTCACAATGTGACCCCTGAGATGGACCCCATGATGATTTGGGAGGCACACAAATGCACCATAAGAGGGGAGTTGATCCAATTGGGAGCCCACTGTAAGAGGGAAAGGGAAAAAGTGATCAGACAGCTGACAGACAAAATTCACGCCCTAGAAACGCTACATAAAAAATCCCTATCGGAAAGATCGGCGAGCGCCCTTCTGGACACTAGGAAAACCCTCCAACACATTCTAGACGCAAAAGCCAAAAGATTTCTTTTCTTTAAAAAGAAGATCTATTACGAGCATGGAGACAAGACCGGAAGGTTCCTAGCCAAGGCCCTAAAAGATGCCACATCACACCAGAACATTCTAGGAATAAGAAACAATAAGGGCAAAGTTGATGTTACCACTGAGGGAATTAGCAAACACTTCCATGAATATTACTCCAACTTCTACAATTTACCTTCACAGGGAAACTCCCCTCCCTCCCCAAGGTCTAGATTGCAATTAATCCGGGACTACTTAAAAGACTCCAAACTTCCTACCCTAACAGGAGAGAATGCCCAGCTATTAGACAGTCCCATTGACAAATCTGAAATTTTGCAATCCATTAAAGACTTAAAAGCGGGTAAAAGCCCAGGTCCGGACGGTTTCACTTCCATTTACTACAAGACCTTTACTGACCTGCTCCTCGACCCACTACATAAAGCGCTGAACGCCCTCTCAACACCCAGAACGGTGCCATCGTCATTTCTCGCTGCCCATATAACTGTCATACCAAAACAGAATAAAGACCCCCAATTATGTGCCAGCTACAGACCGATATCTCTCCTTAATATAGACGTTACGCTCCTAGCTAAAATAATTGCCAACAGACTTAGACCATTGCTGCACGGTATCATTGGTCCTGACCAGGCTGGCTTTATGCCGGGCAGGGAGACCAGAGATTGCGTAACCAAAGCACTCAACCTAATTTATGCAGCACGAACACAGAAGATCGAGGGCTTTCTCCTGTCCACGGACGCGGAGAAGGCCTTCGATCGTGTGGCATGGGACTACATGCTGGAGACATGCCAACATATTGGTCTGGGCTCTTGCATGATGTCATGGATCGGGTCACTATACTCAAACCCATCAGCTCAGGTCAAGATTAATGGTTCCCTGTCAGACAAAGTCCATATCAACAACGGGACGAGACAGGGCTGCCCCCTCTCACCCATCTTATTTATACTCTCATTGGAACCGTTCATTAGAAAGGTCATTGCAGAAGAAGCCATACAAGGATTTGCAGTTGCTGGTCGGGAATTTAAAATAGCGGCGTATGCAGACGACCTACTCTTTTTCCTAACCAACCCCCATATCACTCTACCCTCCTTACTACGCGAATTCTCCATCTTTGGCAAGTTATCTAATCTTAAAATCAATTTCTCGAAATCGGAAGCCCTAAATATAAACTTACCCACAGCCCCACTGAACAGACTCAAAGCTAATTGCCCCTTTAAATGGGAATCTTCAGCTCTTCATTACTTAGGAGTCTGGCTGACCCCTAACATTGCTCAAATCTATGACCGAAACTTCCCGCCTATTCTTAAAATTGTAGACCAGGACCTTAAAAAATGGCACACGCGTAACTTCTCATGGTTCGGCCGAGCTGCCATATGCAAAATGGTCATTCTGCCTAAGCTCCTATACCTCTTCCGCAATTTACCAGTTAGGATCCCCCAGAGTTTTTTCAAAACGATCTCCAGCTTGCAGTCAAGGTTTATATGGGCCCACAAACCACCCAGAATAAAAGCCCAACTCCTGACGAAGCCCAAACTTAAAGGGGGAATGGGTATACCGGATTTTAGAATATACTACTATGCTGCCCACGTCACCAGAATTATTGATTGGCACTGCCATCACTCACAAAAGGACTGGATCCAACTAGAGAACAGTCTCAGCCCCTTAGCCCTACGATTCTCCCCATGGATACCATGGTCTAAATATCCAGCGACCCTCAAAACACACCCCTTTATAGGTACATCACTTGGAATCTTCCATAAATTGACCAAACAAACAGACCTCTCTTCCCCACTAGGTCCCTTGACGCCCTTGTTCAATAATCCAGACTTTCTCCCCGGAGTGGGCAACCGCTTACTGCACCCCCGACATACTTCCACACCGCTGCTCGCCCAGGACTGCTTTCATAAAGGTAGTTTTAAAGATTTCGAACAGCTCACTGCAGGGATGGACACGCCCTCCATCCCATTATGGACGTATTTTCAGATCAGACACTACCTAAACCAACCCCCCAGGAGAGACTCTTTTGGAAGGGATCTGACGGACCTGGAGTCAGTGTGCCTGGAGGGTAACCTAGTGCGGAAGGCTACCTCAATTTCATACGCTTGGCTGCGAGACCGACCCATGCAAGGAGAAGACAGATTCAGAGAGAGCTGGTCACGGGCCCTGAAGAGGCCTATCTCGGCCAATCAGTGGCAGAGAGCGTGTGTATTTGCACATAAATGTTCCCTTAGCTCAAGAACACAGGAGACATCCTACAAACTCCTGACACATTGGTACACCACGCCGGCTAAGATACATGGCTGGTTCCCGCAGACTCCAGACACGTGCTGGAGATGTGGGAAGGAAGGGGGTGATCTACTCCATATTTGGTGGCATTGCCCTGTGATCGCCCCCTTCTGGAAGGCTGTGTGTGAGAAAATTCGGACAATCACTGAGACCTTAATTAATCTGGACGTGGCGTGCTGTCTGCTTCACATCACAGAGGTATCATACAAAAGATACAACAATTCTCTGACCAAACACTTATTAAATGCGGCAAAAGCTCTAATTCCTCTATATTGGAAATCCACCAGAACCCCCTCACTCAGGGAGTGGTTCCAGAGAGTTTCTGAGACCTGTGATATGGAGGAGACGGTGGCCCAGTCCACAGACAACCATGATAAATTTTTTAATACCTGGTCCCCCTGGATTCAATACAAATTTTCGCGAGCTTATGAGGACTCAACAGCAGTGGACCTGGCCACCTAGCTCCTCAGGATAGGTTCTGGGAACCCGGGCCTACATATGAGTTCATTGACCCCATGAAGGGCAGGACAGGGGAGGGTGCCTGACAATGCCCCTCCCAAATAGGTACACTCTGTAACAACTGATCCAGAACTATATAAGTTTCATTAACTGGCCTTTTACCTATAAGTGATTACATGTTTTACTTTATAGAGACTTCCTAACAAGATCTCACCACGTATAAGATTATGCCCATACCATTCATCTACCCCTTTTCGGGATTCTTTCACCTCTCTCTCACTGTTCCTTCCTACACTTCTCGGAGCAATGTTGCTCCCAACGCCCGCAGTACTTCCTTTTTATTACAACTCCTAATTTCATTGTTGGATAACCACTTACAGCCGTCTTTAGCTGAGGAATACAGGTTGTCCTAGATATCACTTCTAGACTAATTGTTTGATTATTCTATAAACAATACTGTGTTGACGGCAGAGGGGGAGCTGCGTCTCCCCTTGTAGATTTCATTTGTATCTCTTTTCAATAAACTTGATGTTACAGAGGGAAAATCCCTAACAATGTCTTTCCTTGGGGACACACAGGTCAGTCTAAATACTTTCCCCATTATGCACATTGCACTCCAGCATATTGCGGGGTACACCCCAAATTATTAGTTTATTTACTAAAGGCAAATCTACTTTGCACTACAAGTGCACTTGCTGTATATCTGAGGGGGACATGCAAGCCAAAAAAATACACCATCTTTGCTTTTACATGATTGGAACAGCCAATCACCAGTACTTTCCCTCAGAATTTCAGCAGCTACACTTTTACTGCAGAGTGGATTTGTCTTTACTAAACCCCACACTATACATTGATTTGGGGTGTACACAACAAAGTGCTAGAGTGCAATTTGCTCAATGGGGACACTAGTTAGATTGATCTGTGTGTCCCCAAGAAAAGACATTGGTAAGGTTTTACCTTTACTTCCTGTTTAGCTGTGTGACAGGAAGTGAAGCCAATTTTAAGAAAAGGAGACACAAAGGCCAAACTACAAAAAAAAATTAAAAAACCACACACGCAGGGGTTCTAACACTTACTTTGTTTCCCTCAAAATGCCCACAATTAGAATTGTATGGCCTTGAGCTATTTTTAAGTGCAGTGCTCTAAATCAGTGCTTCTCAAGTACCCCCAACAGGCCATGTTTGCAGGTTTTCCTTCATCTTGCACATGTGCTTTAAATCACAGTCAATGGTTTTGATTTTTGGACAGCAATTCTCGATAAGATAAATTCACAAAACATGGAGGCGCATGCGCGGCAGCTCCTAAGATGGCCGCCGGCTTCTAGAGCTCCGCTCCACCACGGCCCTGAAATCGGCACCGGAGCATACAGAGCGCCCCCACAGCAGGATATTCTAGCAGGGGAAGTCTCCCGGATCGCCCAGATGTCCACGGTTCAGGCGCGGAGAGACCTGACAGGCCAGATGACGGCGAGTCCGGGTCCCCTCGGCAATGCCAAGATGGCGGCGGCTGCACGAGGCCCTCAGAGCACGGAGCTCACGGAGGACATTATTGCTGACCTGGAGGCACCACCGCGATCACCTGCAGGTACTGACTTCCCCCCCCCTGAACCTGGCCGCATCCCCAGCCTCCACAGAATCGCTGCTAGGCAGTATAATGACAGGCTACCCCACAACCCTTATGAGGGATCTGAATACAGGCCTCCTATTGACTGCCACTGATAACACAGGCCTGTTTCCTAACCACCCGGATTTATCATCTATGATGGCTGCATTTGCACAATTGCTCTCCACAGGGCTTGCTCAGAACGCTGCACAGATCACAGCTTCCATTCATGCTGACCTGCAGCAAATTGGAGTGAGAATGGACACTATTGAACAGAAAGCTGACCAGGCAGTTTCCCGCATTAACCAGAATACCGATAGACTACAAGAGGTACAGGATCAATTAGAAACAGCGTTCGCAAAAATAGATGACCTCGAGAATAGAACCAGACGATATAACTTTAGGGTGCGGGGGATCCCCGAAACTGAAAAAGAGGTACAAAATTCTGTAAAAGCTCTCATTAGAAGCCTCATCCCCGAGATTACAGAGAGTCATCTGGAGCTGGATAGAGCTCACAGAGCCCTCCAACCCCCCCGCTCTGATGGTCTCCCCAGGGACATCATAGTAAAACCGCACTATTATGCAGTCAAGGAAGAGGTGATGAAGAAATCCAGGAGCTCGGATAGCCTCACTTTTCAGGGACACAAGATACAGATTTTTGCTGACTTGTCACCTTTCACTATTCAGAAAAGACGTTCCTTAAAGCCTTTACTACAGGTCCTTACGGGCAAGGAGATCACATACAGGTGGTCTTTCCCCCTCCGCCTGAACTTTTCATACAGGAATAAAAGCTATGGATTCTCCTCTTTGGTGGGGATCCTCACGCAGGAACCTTCCCCCATGCAGATTTCCAGACACACACCGTCTTCATCTAAAAGACCACCGCCTGCTAGCCCACTGCAACACAACTGGCTGACCCAAAGCTCCAAAAGATCCAAAGAAAATCTGCCACCCTGAAGGAGGACCCCCTCGTCAATGATCAGGGCCCTGATCTGAGAAAATTTTTACCTTCCTGAGTGCCTGAGACTTATACCTCCTCCTCACTACCGGGATCCTAAGCGTGACGAAACTCATCACATTAAGTGAACAGTCAGGTTTAATTTACCCACCGAGACAGAAAGTCACAGGAATACTGTATCTACGGGTTACCTGAACTTGGGGTGGGGAGGGGGGATTAATTTCTCTAGCGCATACAAGATCTAAACTGTTATATGTTCAGCCTCATTTGTTGGTCCCTTATACCTACAAAAAATGTTATATATATTTTTTTTTGTTATGGCCAGCAGTCTATGGATAGTATGGTTAGTTTGATGTTTTAGGGTGTGGGGGAATGTGCTCCTTCCTCCAGCGGACGGATGGTTTTCCTCCCGCTGGCCGGGGGAGTACGGCCTACTAGACACCAGGGTTCATTACAACCCATTTACTCTTATTTTGCTGGGATTTTGGGTGGGGGGGGGTCGGGGCTTGTTGTTATTTGGGTTGGAGGGTGTCTCTCGCCTTGTTCGCTCTACTAATTGGGGCGCTCTGTTTTAGTTAGGATTATGGGCTACCTCTAGCCTTCAGCTTAATGTTTTCACAGGTGCTTGGGCTGTGGTGGACTCAGTGCACCTTCACCGGGAACCGGAGACACTATCAGTACTCCTATGTTCCGTTCTGGAACCCCCATATTTGGGGAATTCCAGACCTCTCTGGGTATAGGGGGGTGGAATGGTTAGACCAACCACCTCCAGGGGGGGAGGGGGTCGGGGGACCCCCCACCTCAGTTTTCGGTTCAATGGTCTTTGAAGTATGATTGTTTAAGTGTATATTGCAAGCTTTTAACCCCTTTCTTCTTCTTTCCCCTTTTTTTCATCCTTTATCTTCTCCTTTCACATGCTCGAGGGACATCTCGCTCGATCCGGGTTTACATGCCTCCTCCCATCTCAGAGAAAGGCCTCTCACGCAGCCTCCGTACGCAGCATCCTTGGGTACCATTGGACCAGGGAAAAGGTAAGCACCTGCATTTTTCCGCGGAACCATCCCCTCTGATCCATGCCTAACGCCCACCAGCACATATCTACCCTCAAAATAGTTTCACATAACACCCAGGGCCTCAATTCCCCTGTCAAACGAAGGAAGGCCTTTCAGCAATACCATTCCATGCATGCAGACGTTCTCTTATTACAAGAGACCCATTTCCCGTCCACATTCAAACCTTCTTTTCTGCACTGAAGCTGCCCCCAATTTTTCCTGGCATCAGCGGAAAATAAGACGAAAGGAGTGGCGGTGTGCTTCTCCAAGCACATCAGCCTCTCCCAGCAGGAAACTATTGCAGACCCCATGGGACGTTACGTTTTAGTCTCCGGTCACATAGACGGAGAACTATATACCTTTTTGTCCTATTATGCCCCGAATAAGGGTCAGAAGAATTTTTTTGACTCTCTTTTACGGACGCTGAAACCACATCTCAGGGGGTCTGTCTTCATCGGAGGTGACTCCAATATCGCCTTCGATCTTTCGCTAGATAAACGGGTAGATGGTACTGCTAAACCCAAACGCCCTGCCAAACAGAGCACGCACATAGCTAAAATAATACATGAGGCGGGTCTGGTGGATATTTGGAGGGAGGTCAATCCACGTACAAAAGACTACACACACTTCTCAGCCCCACATAATTCTTATGCAAGGATAGACCATGTATTCACTAATTCCTACACAATACCACTACTCCGGAGTTCCAAAATTGTAGAATCCCCCCTGTCTGATCATTCAATGGTCACTGTGACCACGCTTAGGTCCTCAGGAGAGAGAAGCACGCCCAGATGGCGATTACAAGAATCCCTCTTGAGCGACCCAATACAATGTTCTTTGGTGGAGGCAGCCATTAAAGAATATTTTCTGATAAACGATACGGAGGAAGTCTCCCCGCAAACAATTTGGGCAGCACACAAATCGGTTATTAGGGGGAAATTCATTCAGTTATCCTCAAAGCTCAAAGCTGAACGAAGGGCAGAGACACACAGGCTCACGGAGGAATTTCACTCTCTGGCCAAAGCGCACAAACGTAACCCAACAACAGACTCATTAGCTAACTTGGACAGGGCTAGGTTACTACTTAACCTACACTTAACTACAGCAGCAGAACAACATCTTAGATGGACGGGAGCTAAATTTTATTCACATAAAGACAGGATAGGCTCCAAACTGGCAGTGAAACTCACTCCTAAACACCGCTCACTGGCCTTCCCCAAAATCCGGACAACCGGGGGTGACTTGACTCAGAACCCGGATAAAGTAATGGACACCTTTTTACAATTCTACTCGAACCTATACAAACAGAACCGAAGGGGCCCCTACGGGACAGACGAAGACCTTTTTGCGGACCTACAGTTACCCCTCTTGACGGATGATCATAGAGACATACTAGAAGCCCCGTTTACTCAAACGGAAGTCTTGACCACCATTAAGTCACTCAAAGTGGGATCCTCCCCTGGCCCGGATGGCTTTTCCACCGGGTATTATAAAAAATTTGGTCCAATGCTGACGCCGCACTTAGCACGGTTCTTTAACTCTCTCCGGGATGGAGCTCAGCTAGGAACAGACCTGAACGTAGCTTATATCTCGGTCATACCCAAACCTGATAAAGACCCGTGTGAGGTGAGCAATTACAGACCAATTTCACTTATTAATAACGATGTCAAAATTATGACTAAGATTATAGCTAATAGAATGTCTGGTTTCATCTCTTCCTACATCCACAAGGACCAGGTGGGCTTCATTCCCGGGAGGCAGGGCCCGGACCAGATCAGAAGATCGATAGACATTATTTCACTTTTACAATCACGATGGGATGGGGGTGGCCAACAAAAAGGTTACTTGCTCTCAATTGATCTACATAAAGCCTTTGATTCCATAGATTGGGATTATCTGTCTGGTACACTGGCGAGGTGGGGATTTGGCCCATTTTTCCTCAACCTTATTAGCTCCCTCTATTCTACTCCCACTGCTCAAATACGTTTGATGGGGAGATACTCAGACTCCTTCCCTGTTAGCAGGGGTACCAGGCAGGGATGCCCCCTATCTCCCCTCCTATTTGCGATAGCAATTGAGACGTTAGCCATCGCGCTCAGATCGAACCCTGACTTTCAGGGAGTCAAATGCGGACCACAAGAACATAAATGCGCATTGTATGCAGATGACCTACTCCTCTTTGTGACATCCCCACTTACGTCTACCCCGGTTATTCTTAAAACACTGAAGGCCTTTAGTAAGGTATCGGGTCTGAAAGTCAATATGAGTAAGTCAACGGCCCTGAATGTCACTGTTCCACAGGAAATGCTTTCCCTATTATCTAAAAACTTTGAATTTGTGTGGGCCTCCGGGGCAATACCATACCTAGGCATCAAATTGACTTCTGACATAAGCCACCTCTTTACGGCAAATTACCCCCCCATTATGCAGAAATGCAGGACAGAGCTTGAAAAATGGTCGAGAAGCGGCTTATCTTGGATTGGTAGAATCCACGCCATTAAAATGACTCTCCTACCGCGTCTATTGTACTTATTTCGATCCCTCCCTATCCCGATCAACAAACAGATACTGATCAAACTGCAATCGGCCATTGTCCGCTTTGTGTGGGGCAACAAAGGATACAGATGTCCCTCGGGAACATTATTCCGCCTAAAATCACAGGGAGGTTTAGGCCTCCCGAATTTATGGAATTATTACCTGGCTGCTCAGATAGCACAAATCTCAATGGTATTCACAAGGGGACAGAAACCAGATTGGCTCTCTATAGAAAGACAAGCTGTCCCCTCGAACACCATCGACTATTTGCTGTGTTGTAACCCGAAAATCAGACCTGCAATTCTCTCTCCTACGCTTTCTCACTCGGTCACTTTATGTTCTCGAATATATAGTTATTCATCCCTGACCTCCCCATTGAAACCACTAGCCCATCTGTTCCACAACTCTGCCTTTCCGCCGGGTTTGAATATTAGAGCTTTTAAATGGTGGACAGATAAAGGCTTGTACCGGATTGGACACTTTCTTTCTCCCGCGGGCCCTATAACTTTATCACACTGTACAAAGGATCTGGATATGCCTGACTCGGAACGTTTCCGTTTCTCCCAAATCGCTCATTTCATGCACTCCATTTGGTCTAACAAGTCAGTAACACATACGATTACACCCTATGAACGCTGGTGCTCGGACACTATGGATCAGAGGGGTGGTATCTCCCTAATTTACACAGCCCTGTCGACTAGGTCGACCAAACCCTCCTATGCTCGGAGATGGGAGGAGGATGTGGACGGATCCTGGGACACTGAGATTTGGTTTCGAGCTTCGCAACAAGCTTTTAAAGGTTTACTCAACGTATCTTTGATAGAAGCTAGTCTGAAAGTCTTAATGCGGTGGTACTACGTTCCCTCCAGGCTGGCCATAATGTATGCAGGCACACCACCAGTTTGCTTTCAGGGTTGTGAACTGGAGGGCACTATGCTCCACACATGGTGGTCCTGTCCGCGCATCAGATCTTTCTGGCGCAAGGTTTTTCGCACACTTAGTTCCCTGACGGGTAAACTGATCTCCCCACGTCACAATATAGCACTTCTGAATCACCCAATCCCCAATTTACCCAAAACCTCCCAGACGCTTTCATTTTATATACTATTGGGAGCCAAACTAACCATAGCTAGGGCCTGGAAGAACCCCACGGTATCGTTTACAGGATTCAGAAGAAAGGTCTCCTGGATCATGGCCCAAGAACAAATAGTCGCTAAACTTACTGATAAGAATGAAAAATTTATGGCCATCTGGGAACTGTGGGCCACCGCATGCAACGTCTCTCTGATACCCGGTGTACAGCCTGGTTTTCTGAGTGCACACATCCAACCCTCTTAACATGGGACTGTCTACTTCTCTTTCTCTCACACGTTTCTATATCCTCTCCTATTTCTTGCCTCCCTTGGCATCTTTGGGTTATTACAACAAATGTGAACGTACTACTATCTTATACACTTAATATAGGTCACGCAATTGTATTTGTTTCGTTATAAACTTCTTAATCGCTGTTCGGAGCATAGTCCTCCTGTTCAGTACTTTCTACTTTGAGATTTCATAGTTGACATATCTTAGTTCTTCACATACACATGCATGACAAACTTATGGACACTTCCTAGGCACCAGATTCTCCGATCTCCGGGATGCAGTATGAGCCCTTGGGGGCATCTCGGGAGTCGGGGAGTCGGGGATAGGTTCGTATGGGTTTTTTACTTTTCGGGGTTTGAAGGTACATTACAGGATAAGGGAGGATACTGCTAGGATAATATTAATCACAGCATAGCACAAGAGTTTTCTGTGTTTAACATGTTGGACCAAATGTTGCTATGATCGCTCACTGTATTACTGTAATGTTCAGACTTAATGTTGGAGATCCTTCTGTATCACCTAAAATCTCAATAAACATATTTGAACTAAAAAATTCACAAAACATGTCCTGTTGGGGGGTACTGAGGACTGAGGCTGAGAACCACTGCAGTAAAAAAAGGAAAATTGAATACTTACCGCTCTGTATTTTTCATTTCCTGGTGACTTTCCATGGCAGCACGCAATACAATCCATGCATATGCTAGCATGAAGGCACCAGATTAGACAAATCACACCAGTTTTGTTTTGACATGCCAATCAGCTGTCACATTTGTTGCAAAGAAAACACAAAACAAACATCAAAACTTTGCATCAAATTTTATTGGTCAACAAAATAAAAGGGAAGGCAAAATAAAAAACATGAAGGTCAATTTGAAACAGTTACAGACTCAACATCTTGAGAAATTTTTGGCCAAAAAATAAAAGGCAGCAGACAATTAAATCAAAGTGAACAAACGACACACATTGACAACATCAGAATTATTTCAGGGGAACATTTCCCCCACACAAAAAATATACAATCCACAAAATAAACCAAACACCTGTTTTGCAAAGACATAACAAATAAAATACATGTGTTACAAACTCGATAAGGACACCAACATGTACATTTTGCCCCCCACACACACACTTGCCTCTTCTCAGGGCAAGCGAACGAATGCTCCTTGTGAGCTTTATATAACATATGTTTGTGAGCTAATGAGGCAATTGAAAACACATGCACAGTCCATGAAACACCCAAAATGCAAGTTCACTCAATGTAGAGACTGAAATTCAAAGTGGGTACACCTGTTAAGGATGTCCTTCAATTACTAACCCATAAAACACACTCTCTGAGCATGCCCAGAAATATCCAGGCGCTGTTCACACACAAAAAGCACCCAAAAAAAAAAAACTAACTGGCTGGGCATGTGCAGAACAACACCAATGCAGCTAGCAAAAAATAACCCCCCCTCCCCCCGTCCAAAATTAAGCACATCATCCAGCATGCTACAAAATTAGAGATGGACAATCACCCCTCCCCCCCCACCAACAAATGCCATTGCAGTCTATGGGAACTGACTTGTTAATTTTGCTAGTCCCCACTTGGCTGGCTTATCTTCTAGTTATTGGCCTTAAAATGGGGGCCCAGGTCCCACCCTAAGGGACATATATCAATGTCACCAATTTGGAAAACACCAAAAACAAAACAAGGAGAAGTGCCTTTAAATATGCCAAATTGCTTAAGGGCCATTTCACACCACATGCCACTTGCGTTTTTTATGCATCCAAAATGCATGGAAAGTTGGTTATATGGTTCTAAATGGCAGTGTTTGTTCCAGTTCCACCAAAAAAGTAGAACATGCTGCATTTTACCTGAACTGGACTGTACTGGAATGCATCAAAACACATCATAAACGCACTGGAACGCACAGGAACACACCTAAATGCAACAAAAACGCACTGGAACACACTTGTCCTTATCTATGGTTAATAAAAAAGAGGGGTGAAAAAAAAGCAATGGACTGCATCAAAAACGTACCAAAAATGCACCGGAACGCATGAAAAACGTGCATGCAGAAAAGCACCTGGAACGCATCCGGATTGTGTTTCTATGGTGTGAACTGGCCCTAGTTCACACTATAGAAACGCAGTCTGGGTGCGTTCCAGGTGCTTTTCTGCATGCGTATTTTTGACACATTCCAGTGCATTTTTGATGCGTTTTTGATGCAGTCCAGTGTTTTTTCCCCCCTCTTTTCACTTAGGACAAGTGTGTTGCAGTGCGTCTTTGGTGCATTTAGGTGCGTTGCGGTGCATTCTAGTGCATTTTTGGTACGTTCCGTTGCGTTTTTGATGTGTTTTACTGGGGTCCAGTACAGTTTTGTACCTAAAAAATACAGCATGACCAATTTTTTTTTGGCTTTCTGAAACGCACTGGAACGGACTGCAGTGGTGTGAACTATGCCATTGGCATTAATGTGATCAACTTTCTTTGCGTTTTTCAGGCATCAAAAAAACGCACTGCACTGCATCTGGTGTGAACTGGCCCTAAATATCATACCGGATGGTGTCTATAGTATGCCTGTAAAGTAGCACATGTTTTCCATGTTTATAACAGTTGGAGAGAAAAATGACATTTCTAAAGTAAAACAATAGTAATTTAAAAGTCCTTGCGGCTGTAATGAATTGCTGGTTCCCGTCAGATAAAAGTCATTGAAAGTCTTTGATTACACCAAAAAAAAAAGCGTGGGGGTTCCCTCAAATTCCATAACCAGGCCCTTGAGGTCTGGAATGGATATTAAGGGGAACCCCACTGCAAATTTTAAAAAAAATGACGCGGGGTTCCCCCCAAATATCCATACCAGGCCCTTCAGATCTGGCATGGATTTTAAGGGGAACTCCACCCCAAATAAAAAAAAAATGGCGTGGAGTCCCCCCAAAAATCCACACTAGACCCTTATCCAAGCACGTAACCTGGCCGACCGCAGGGGAAAAGGGGGGGACGAGAGCGGCCCCCCCTCCCTCCTGAACCGTACCAGGCCACATGCCCTCAACATGGGGAGGATGTCCCCATGTTGATGGGGACAAGGGCCTCATCCCCACAACCCTTGCCCGGTGGTTGTGGGGGTCTGCGGGTGGGGGGCTTATCGGAATCTGGAAGACCCCTTTAACAAAGGGGACCCCCAGATTCCGGCCCCCCCCCCCTGTGTGAAATGTTAATGGGGTACAAATGTACCCCTACCATTTCACAAGGAAAGTGTCAAAAATGTAAAAAATAACAAGAGCCGGTTTTTGACAATTCCTTTATTAATGTCTTCTCCTTTCTTCCATCTTCTTCTTCCATCTTCTTCTTCCTTCTTCCATCTTCTTCCATCTTCTTCTTCTTCCATCTTCTTCCATCTTCTTCTTTTCTCCATTCGGGTTTCTTCCTCCATCTTCATCTTCCTCTTCATCTTCATCCTCATCTTCATCTTCATCTTCATCTTCCTTCTTCCTTCGGTCTTCTCATCCGCATCTTGCTCTGGCGTCTTCCCTTCTTCTTTCTTCTCCGGCCGCTCCGTTTGAATTGGAGGTTCCCGCTGTGCGAAGCTTCAGTTCTTCAGTTCCCCATCGGGTCCGCTTACACCCGGTGACCCCGCCCCCTCTGACGCACATGGATTTCACTGGGACTTTCCCCGTGGTTTCAGAGGGGGGCGGAGCCACCGGGGGGCAGCGGACCAAGTGGGGAACTGAGGCGTCGCACAGCGGGAACCTCCAATTCAAACGGAGCAGCCGAAGAAGAAAGAAGGGAAGACGCCGGAGCAAGATGCGGACGAGAAGACCGAAAGAAGAAGGAAGAAGGAAGATGGAGATGAAGATGAAGATGAAGAAACCCGAATGGAGAAAAGAAGAAGATGGAAGAAGAAGAAGGAAGAAGAAGAAGGAAGAAAAGAGAAGACATTAATAAAGGAATTGTCTAAAACCGGCTCTTGTCATTTTTTACATTTTGACACTTTCTTCGTGAAATGGTAGGGGTACAATGTACCCCTTACCAATTCACATAGGGGGGGTCCGGGATCTGGTGGTCCCCTTTGTTAAAGGGGTCTTCCAGATTCCGATAATCCCCCCGCCCACAGACCCCCACAACCACCGGGCAAGGGTTGTGGGGATGAGGCCCTTGTCCCCATCAACATGGGGACATCCTCCCCATGTTGAGGGCATGTGGCCTGGTACGGTTCAGGAGGGAGGGGGGGCCTCTCTCGTCACCCCCTCTTCCCCTGCGGCCGGTCAGGTTACGTGCTCGGATAAGGGTCTGGTGTGGATTTTTGGGGGGACTCCACGTAATTTTTTTTTTACATTTGGGGTGGGGTTCCCCTTAAAATCCATGCCAGATCTCAAGGGCCTGGTATGGATATTTGGGGGGAACCCCATGTCATTTTTTTTTTTAAATTTGCAGCGGGGTTCCCCTTAATATCCATTCCAGACCTCAAGGGCCTGGTTATGGAATTTGGGGGAACCCCCACACTTTTTTTTTGTGGTTAGCAATGACTTTCAATGACTTTTCTCTATATTGCCGGGAGCCGACAATTCATTACAGCCGCGGCTGCTTTTAAATGCCTTTTTTTTTCCTTTAGAAATTGCAGGCGCAATGGAAAGTTCAGAGCTGCGCCTGTTCAACTTATGCAAATTAGTTTACGTGACTTGACATTTACTAAGATTTTGCCAGCGCAGTGTCTTGGCGCATTTGAACCATTGAAATTCCCGCACTGAGCTCAAAAAAAACTCCCGCAGCTCGAATCGTACTTGCCGGCGCAGCGGGCTGGTTTTGAAAAAGTTACTTTCTCACACAATTTTGCCCATGCTTGTTATTTGGGCAAGTGTCCCTACACTTCCTCACATCACCCCACATCACCCCCATTATATTCTCACTTCCAGCTTCTTTACAGTACATTTAGTGTTTAACATGCTGTGCGCCAGGTCCATAGTGGCGCACTGAGCGCCTCCTCCCGTCCGCCGACAACACTATAGTAAATGGGAAATAGGGCTGCGCTACAGGCGCTAATGTTTTGTAAATACCAAAACAGCCATTGTGCACGCAGATGCGCCAATACTCATGGCACAAACGTTTTGTAAATCAGCCCCAAAGTGTGTGACACAGCTCTACAAAAATAATATGTAAGCGTGAGGAGAAGGGACAGTGAAGACTGAGAAAAGGTGGAGTTCTGCTATTTAGCAAAGGAGAATCTGCTTGGTATTCAGAAGAGAGAAGTCAGATGCACACTGGAATTCTGTCAGCGTAATGGGTACAGTACTTGCTTTTAAAGCGATAATATGGTTTAAATACCCAGAGTCTCCAAAAATTGGCAGGATGGACCCTTTTAATTGACTTGGACAATGGGACCCTTTCGTTGCCAGATCTGTTTTTGCATTTGTAGCGGGTCCATGCTGGTACTTCTGACCGGCTTGATTGCAGCGTGCAACGTACAAGGATGCCGGACTCGAGCCCCCACGTGTAGCGCTACCCCCAGTTAAGAGAGCCGCTGATATTGATTTGGGCCCTGTAGTGCACTGCTGTCAACCCCTGGCAATCGGCTCTAACCTCCCGTGGCACAGCTGGTGATAGAGGGATAGGACCGCGTGACCGCAACTGTTGGTGACGCAGTCCTATAACAAACATACACAGAATATACTTTAAAACTCCTATTAAAGTAAGCGGAACTGACACCAAATGTACTTTACCCAGATATTTTACTGAGGCTAATGGGCAAGTAATAAACAACAGTATAACAAGTTGCAGATCCCTGCAATAAACAGTAATAAAGATAAACAGAGTAATCAGAATAATTAAGTATTGCTATGCAACTCTAGCGCTGCCCTTTTACAGCTACTTCCCCTCATGGGTAGACTAACACCCAGCAATGTCTACCTATGCAGTCAGGCCTGACTGATCTAAATGGAAGTTCAGTGAAACAATATTTACTAGCAATCTCTCGGTGGTGCACTTGAAGAACAACTTTGTAATCCCAACGAATAGTAAAGATAAAGTATCTGTCTTTAAACAGCTCTCACCACCTGGACAAGTCCAAGTCAGTTTCCTCCATCGATTCGTCTAGGAACAGGAATCCACCGACATCCAAGTCTTCAATCCTTCTGGTGTACTGCAGCAAGGAGGATTAGAGGTCTCTAAGGCTCTGCTAGGCTGGCAGAGGGCTCTTTGGAAAGGAGCACACGGCCCGGGCTTCAGGCCTTGTGCACACAGCAGTTCAGCACAGACATCCTCTTGCTAGGAGAGGGGGGTCCAAAGAGGCCGACCAAAACTCCGCCTCCCCTTTATAAAGTCTGCCCCAGCAGTCTCTGTTCTGGAGCAATGCACCCTGGGTGCTGCAAGATGTACTGGGAGATGTAGCCTCTCTCTCCTCTGCTTTCACTTCCATAATGTCTCTTTACTTCCTCCCGACTCACCTCTCACCTGGAACTTCTTGTCTCTCTGAATTAAAGGGGAACACCCCGCTACACATTTATTTATTTTTGCACACATGTTTAAAAAATAATTTTAGGTCTGAAGGTTACATAAAACCCCCAAAACATAAAAAAGAAATTATATATAGATATATATCTATAGATATAGATATATATATATATATATATATATATAGATATATATCTATATATATTTTTTTTTTCTGAAAGTAGACACCCTAGAAAATAAAATAGTGGTAGTTCCAATTTTTTATGTCACGCGATAGTACTGCAAAGATATAAGAAACACAAAATTTCAGTAAAAAAAATCATTTTAGGACACAAAAACGCAATCATCTATCCCATTTTTTGGTAAAATATAAAAGAGGTTGCACCTAGTAAATAGATACCTGACATGTCAAACTCTAAATTTGTATGTGCCCGTGAAATTGTGGCAAACTTCAGTATCGTATATTTTCCATAGGTGACACTTTAAAAGCCCCCTATAGGTCACCAGTTTAATGGAGAAGGTCTGGTGCTAGAAATATTGCCCTCACTCCATCTTGTACGGCAATATGTAACATGTCTACCTCAACCGTCGTTTGAAAGCGTAGGCGCCCTCGAAGTATGCATTTATGTTCTTATGTGTGTATATTTGGAGTGGGGGGGTTAAAAACATTTGGGGGGGGGGTTTAATTTGTTTGGGTGTACTGTATCTTTCATATTTTAAAAAATTTTACAATTTAAAAACATTTTTTTTTTTTACTCACCTTACTTTTTCATCACATATGACAAAAAGTCTCCTATTTGACTATTATTTGGTGACAGGTTCTCTTTAATAAAACATCTGAGGTCTAAAAGACCCAGGATGTCTCCCCTGTGCTCCACTGAATGCTCTGCATTACAAACTTTCCCGCCCATACTGGCTGGAGAAACTGACAGGGGGAGCCGGAAATTGATATTTTACATGTCGCTTCCGGGTCAGCAACAAGAAGGGGAAGAGATCGGGCATGTGTCTGCTCTTTTGCCTCCCCTCTACCCTGTGGCAGATGGGCAAGCAGAGCCCTGGATACATAGTGGGGGCGCACGGGGGAGGGGGGGCCAAGTTACCAGGGGGTGTAAAAGCAATGAGGCAACAGTGCAGCAGGCAGAATACTTCCATCTAGAAGACAGAAGTTGGTATGTCAGATATACGCCCACCAGGAGTGTGTAAAACCTCCTGCTGTCTAAGGAGTTTTCCAGTCAGGCTTCATGAGGTATGTAAATGGCATGCACCTATTGCGTCATTCACAATTGGTCAAAACTGCACAGCTTGTTTTTATCTACAGATGTCCTTTATCTGCATGGGCACTTTTTTGGGAAAGGTGAATCAACATTTTAAGTGTTCTTATGCCTTGTACACACGATAGGAATTTCTGATGAAAAAAGTCTGATGGAATTTTTTCATGAGAAATTCCTATCGTGTGTGGGCCCCATAGGATTTTTTTCCATCGGAGTTTGGAAATAAAACATGTTTTATTTTTTTTCTGATGGAAAAAAATCCTATGGGAAATTCCGATCGTCTGTGTGGAACTCCGATGGAGAAAAAAACACGCATGCTCAGAATCAAGTCGGAAGCATTGAACTTCGTTTTTCTCAGCTCATCGTAGTGTTTTACGTCACGGCGTTTTGGACGGTCAGAATTTAGTCTGACAGTGTGTATGCAAGACTGATGGAAGACAGCTTGAACGGAATTCTGACAGAAAATTCCATCAGATTTTAGCCCATAGGAAATTCCTATCGTGTGCACAGGGCATTACACTGTTCTGTAATAGATATCCTACTGAACAACATCAAGTCAGCTAGTCTTGATTTTCTGTATCCATAAAATAAAATGAAAATATGTCCAAGAAGTTTTATTTTTCAGACTTATCTGCAATCCAGTTTGAGCTACATTTTTTTTTCATTTTGAAAATATCAAATAAGGTTAGGGTCTCTGTCATGGTTTCATCTGTGTCCTGATTGGAAAGATTTCCCCTCACTTCCTATCAGAACAGGAAGTGTGATAAAATCTCTCCAGCGATGACCCAGGCAAAAACCGATGGGTCACAATCAGAAGCAAAAAAACTCAATTTTACCTGTTCTACCTACTTTATCGAAAACAAATTATTTTTTTTTTTTTTTAATGTCTGAACTTAGACTTCATTTGTATCTTATTGTCTATGTGTGACCCTGCAGAATAGGTAGGGAACACAAAAAAATGGTTTAAGACTTTTAAAAATGACTTATTGTTCAGTAACATTCTATGCATTTTGCTCAGGGAAGAATAAAACATTTTCAGTAAGTGTAATTAGTTCTTATTTTAAATTCAAGCCAATGTTCTTTAGTAAACAACGTAGTTCTTCATGCTGTATTTTATCATAAGTGTGTATGAGTTTTTCAAGTTGCTCTTGGTCACAAAGATAATTGCAATAGTCAAGAAATAGAAAATGCAACACATTTTACTGTTCTGTATATAGTTTTAGATCATATCCTATCCACTACAGATAATTATATTTGCTTTCTAATTGTTTTAAAATCTTGTTAGTGGTACCATACATAATAATATCAACAGAAAGGAACTTGTTTCTATGGAAACAAGCCTAAGTAACTAGTAAAGTGCTTTTATTTATTTATTTATTGATAGATTGACAAATTACCGAGAAGACCCAAGCTACTTATGCAACCCTAACACCCCATACAAACAAATAACATGACTTTCTGATCTTCCGATTCTTGTTGAACTTTGTCTTCATGACGTCATAAGTTTATGAAAGTATCAGTTTGCAGGCAGAGATGATACAGTAAACATAGAAACATAGAAGAGTGACTGCAGAAAAAGACAAAGCGGTCCATCAAGTCTGCTTTTTTTATGTTTTTTTGTTGTTTTTTTTATCTATATTTGCCCAAGCATGTTATCTTGCTGATGGTTGACTCACTACCTCTGCTGGAAGTCCGGTTCAAGCATCCACTACTCTTTTGGTAACATTAGAGTGATACTTTTTTTTTAGATTTTAGTCAAAAATAACAAACTTACCATACTAAAGCCCCATACACACGGTCGGACTTCCATCGGACTTTTCCCTGGATTTTTGTCCGAACGGAGTTGGCCGGGCACACCCATAGCATACACACCACAGGACTTTTCTGCAAACTTTCCCAAAACTATTTGCAACATCACGTGGTTTTTCTGCTCTTTTCTGCTCTTTACCGCCACCCTTTGGTCAACTTCTGCTATTGTTGGTTGATTTTAACATTAGTTGTTTTGTCCATCGGACAAAAGTCCTATGGTTTTCTGTACACACGGTCGGACTTTGCTCCATCTGACTTTTGTTGGCCAAAAGTTTGTCCGTTTGGAGACCCAACTTTTGTCCTAAGAAAACACACAAAAAAAAAAAAAAAAGTTTGTCCGATGGAGCGTACACACGGTCGGATTGTTGGTCCAACTTGCTCAAAATGAAGTTTGTTGGCCAAAAGTCCGACCGTGTGTACGGGGCTTAACGCAGCCCAGATCCTCCTTTTCTCAGGTCCCTCTTCAGCGCTCCTGGCCCCTCCCTCCTGTTGAGTGCCCTTGCTATGGGGGCGCCAAAGCCAAGCCGCAGCTCCCTGTGTCCATTCAGCGATGGAGTCGCAGCCTGGCTCCGCCCCCTCTCTCTCTTCATTGGCTAACTGATTTTGATTGACAGCAGCTGGAGCCAATGGCGCTTTGTTGCTGTCCTGCTGTCTTAGCCAATGAGGTGGGAGAGTCCCGGACAGCTGTGTCTCTCGTGTAACAATGCTGGATCGAGGTAGGGCTCAGGTAAGTATTTAAGCTGAGGGGGGCTGCCACAAACAGAAGGTTTTTTATCTTAATGCATTAGGATAAAAAACCTTCTGCCTTTACAACCACTTTAAGGCTCATGCAAACAGGCACATTAGTTGTAAAATGTTGCCTTTTTTTCCATGCCAGGGAAGCTCAGGTGCTGCATACTGTTGGAGATACAACAAACCTTCAGCTTAGCCTATTGACAGCAGTTCAGAAAAAGGACACAAGATGTCGCTAATGCTCAGTGATATGCTATGCTATGTATTTATTGTATTTCCTGTACATAGTGCTGTACTTGTTGGATTCTTTCTTTTTTCCTGTCTGTGTTCTTCTTACCATGTGAGGTGACATCTTTGCTAGTGTGGTTATGTTCTAATAAAGAAGCCAGTTCCTGTTACTCCACAACGTCTGATCTGAATTGACTCTGCTGCACCTATCAATCGTACTTTGCAACACATACAGCCGCCCATAGACATAGTTAGCTGTGCATACCTGTACACAGGTATAAACTGGTACTCGCATGCACCCATGTATGGCATACAGATTTCCCCAAATGCAGACTTTAGGGTTGATTTACTGAGGGCGAATAGGTTGTTCCCCATGAATGGGAAGTGTCAATTTTCCCCCAAGCTTAATAAATCTGAAATGTCACTTTGCAAAGAATACTGGATCACAAGGAAAACATTAAAAAACAGCATTTTTATTTGCATATTACTGGAAGATGGTTGTCAGCAGAGCTTCCCCTCATTCACTAAGCTCTCTGGGAAATTCCCTTGCGAAATGCAATTTCCCTTGCAAGGTGATTTAACCCCTTCGCGCCCAGCATACGAGAATACACGGCCACAATGTGGCTCTACAATGCCGGGAGGCCGTTATTATACGGCCTCCCCTTTCCTCGTTCCCCGCGCGCGCTCCCTAGCGCGCATCGGGGAACTTCTGTGCTGGCCGTGTCCCTTGGACACAGCCATTCACAGATCGCGGTAAATAGCCAATCACAGCGGCTATTTACAGCGCGATCGAGGAGACCAATGAGAGATGATCTCAAATGTAAACATATGAGATCATCTCTCATTGCCGGCTTTCTCTCCTCACACAGACACCGCGTGTGAGGAGGGAGAGCGATCTGTCAGTGAGTCAGCTTCTGTCAGCTTCTATCAGTGCCCAATCAGTGCCCAATCAGTGCCCAGTAATAACACAGTATAAATACAATATAAACACAGTGAAAACACAGTGCCCACCTGTGCCATCTGTGCCCACCTGTGCCATCTGTGCCCACCTGTGTCCACCTGTGCCATCTGTACCACCTGTAGCCACCTGTAGCCATCTGTGCCACCTGTAGCCACCTGTGCCACCTGTGATCAGTGCACATCTGTGCTCATCAGTGCCCACCTGTACCACCTCATCCGTGCCCACCTGTGCCACCTCATCCGTGCCCACCTGTGCCACCTCATCCATGCCCACCCGTGCCACCTCATCCGTGCCCACCTGTGCCACCTCTTCCGTGCCCACCTGTGCAATCAGTGCACATCTGTTCCACCTCATCAATACGCATCTGCCACCTCATCTGTGCCGCCTCATTAGTGCCATCTGTGCCGCATCATTAGTGCCATCTGTGCCGCCTCATTAGTGCCATCTGTGCTGCCTCATTAGTGCCATCTGTGCCGCCTCAGTGCCATCTTTGCCATCAATAAGTGCACATCTGTGCTGCCTCATCAGTGTACATCTGTTCCACCACCTCCGTACCCATCTGTGCCACCATATTAGTACCCATCTGTGCCACCTCAGCAGGCTTGTTAGGGTCTCAAGAAATGAGATAGGCCGCCAGTACATCAGATGTGATAATTTTTTTATGATTTGCACTATAGCTTGTAGACTCTAAAACTTTCACACCGACCAAATAATTTCCCAAAATTTGGGGTTATTTTTATCAAAGATATGTAGCAGTATAAATTGTGGCCAAAATTTATGAAGAAAAATTAATAATTTGCAAAATTTTATCACAGAAACTAAGAAAAATGTGTTTTTTTTTCAAAATTTTCGGTCTTTTTTCATTTATAGCGCAAAAAATAAAAAACCCAGAGGTGATCAAATACCACCAAAAGAAAGCTCTATTTGTATGAAATAAAGGACAAAAAAATCATTTGGGTGCAGTGTTGCATGACTGAGTAATTGTCATTCAAAGTGTGACAGTGCTGAAAGCTGAAAATTGGTCTGGGCAGGAGGGGTGGTTAAGTGCCCAGTAAGCAAGTGGTTAATAAATAAACCTCTTTGTGTCCATGAGACCTAAGTCTAGTTTCAAACTTTCCTCCTGCTAGTTTGCGGTCATTTTCGAACATACTAAGTTCCTGCAGTCTCTCATGACATGTTTTATCCCTTGTACTTTTTTGACATTTTGTTGCTCATCTCTGGACTCGTTCTACCTGATCAATATGTTTTTCTAAGTGAGGTCTCCAGAACTGGGCACAGTGTTCTGAATGAGGTGTAACTAAAGATCTACAGTGGGTATGGAAACTATTCAGACCCCCTTAAATTTTTCACTCTTTGTTATATTGCAGCCATTTGCTAAAATCATTTAAGTTAATTTTTTTTCAAAAATGCAAAAATTTCAACAATTCTGTGTCTATATGGGGTGCTGTGTGTACATTAATGAGGAAAAAAAATGAACTTAAATGATTTTAGCAAATGGCTGCAATACAACAAAGAGTGAAAAATGTAAGGGGGTCTGAATACTTTCCGTACCCACTGTATATAGGGGAATTAGGACTTCCATTCTCTTTCTGTTGATCCCTCTAGCTAGACACCCTAGAAATATTTTTGCTTTGCCTATTACCAGACCACACTGTCTGCTCAATTTGCAATCATCAAAAATACGCTCTCCCAAATCTTTTTCCTCTTTAGTTCTGGGCAAAATTGTGCCTTCAAAGTGAACACTATTAATAGATTTTTTTCCTCTAATGCCGCATACACATGACCGCTTTTCTCGACGAGAAAAACTGCATTTTTTTTTTCGCCGAGAAAAACGATCGTCTGTGGGCTTTATGTCGTTTTTCTCGTCTAGAAAAACGGCATAAAAAACGACGAGAAAATTTAGAACATGTTCTAAATTTTCTCATCGTTTTTTCCAGCATTTTTTTCCGCGGCAGTTTTCCCATAGGGAAACACTGCCGCGGAGCCCACAGACGGTCGTTTTTCTCGTCAAGAGAAAAAATGACGGGAAAAACGACCGTGTGTAGGGAACCAAGCGGTTCCCTCGTTTTTCCTGTCATTATTCACGGCGTTTTTTTAACCGCCGTGAATAATGATCGTGTGTACGCGGCATAAGTGCATTATTTTTCATTAAAAATAGTTCAACTGCAGTTTTTATTATAAATGCAATATGAATAGAGATTTCACTGCTCCAAGCCTGTGTGAAAATCCCCCACTTCTGGAACTCCCAGGTATGAGTAAGGAAGCCCAACCAGGTTCTATGAATAGGGAAGCAGGAAGCCACACATTAATGACATGCAATTACATTCATCTTTATTAAACCTGGAAATAGCTGTCAAATTTTATTGATTTAGAAAAGATCAGGAGCTAAAATTTAAAAAAAACTGTTAGGGGGGGACTAGAAAAGGGGGAGGGAAGGGAGGCTGAAGCCTGGTACACACTATGATGCCCAGTACACACGATCGGATTTCCGATGGAATAAAATCCGATGGATTTTTCCGTCGGAATTCCGATGAAGCTGACTTTCATCAGTCTTGCCTACACACCATCAGACAAAATTCCAACCGTCCAAAACGCAGTGGCGTACAACACGTACGATGGCACTATAAACGGGAATTTCAAATCCAACGGCGCCACCTTTTGGGCTGCTTTTGCTGATTTCGTGTTACCGCGTGTTAGTAAAAGTTTGGTGTTAGCCGATTCACGCTTTTCAGTCTTCGTGCTTTTCAGTCCGTTACAGCATGACTAATGTGCTATCTCCATTACGAACGCTAGTTTTACCAGAACGAGCGCTCCCGTCTTGTAATTTAGTCTGAGCATGCCTGGATTTTTCTCCGATGGAGTTCCCCACAGACGATTGTAATTTGCTATTGTTTTTTTTTTTTCATCGGTAAAATTTAAAACATGTTCTATTTTTTTACACCGATGGAAAAAAGACCGATAGGGCCCACACACGATCATTTTTTTCCGATGAAAAAAGCCAATCGGTCTTTTTTCATCGGAAAAACCAATCGTGTGTACGCGGCATAAGTTTTTTTATTGTTCAACTCAGCGGGCTGAATGAAAAAACTGACATATCGGTGTAATAACACAAGTGATGTTAGTACATTAATCTCCCCTGCTGTGCTAATGTGATCTGACAGGGGGACCACCCCCCGCCCCGCCAGAACACGCCGGATGCCGATCAGATGGTGGATTTCCAGCAGGCCTGTTCGACAGAAGACGATCATGAGACCAGCTTCTGTCGAACAGGGAGCTGTACACACAGGCCAAAAGTCAGCTAGTTCCTGCTGAACTGACCATTTTCAGACGATTTTCGGCCCCTGTGTATCCCACATTAGGGACAAAGGGAGGGAGAAAAATGAGGAAGGGGAAAAGAAAGGGGAGAAAGGAAAGAATGGGAATTGAGAGGGAAAGGGGAAGGAAATAGTGAGAGGACAAAAAGGAACAAAATCTGGGAAAAAAAGAGATATAACAAAGAACAATAAATGAAGTGATGAAGTGATAGAAGAAGAGAATATATGTTCAATGTATTCATGATAGTGGGTAACATCCCTTTCATTATTTATTTATTTTGGAATTCTGATTTCTAAATAAAAAATTGAATATACTTTTACTTAGCAATGTAACCTTAATAGAATTGATACTGGAATGATGATCCATGAAATGTTGTACCATGTTTGTATTTTTATTGGTCCTAATATTAGTCAGATGGCCCCACTCCCTCCTCCTTATTCCCTTTAGGAGTGTTTTAGGGCTCATGCAGCAATTCCACATTCAAGCCATATGTCTCTGAATGAATACAGCCCTAAATATGAGTACTACTCAGAGCAGCAGACGGCAGCGTACAGGTACTGCATATTTCAGCTGTCTGTTCTTACACATGTCATTGTTTAGATTTGTTTTATTATTGGCTGTTTTTTTTTATATTTGTATTCATGTTGATTATTTTCAATACAATTTTAGGGTATAGGAGTTTTTTTGTACTAATGAAATGTTTTAATGTGCAATGAACTTTGTCTTGAGATACGTAATTACAACTCTATTAGTTTGAGCATTATGTTTTTTTTTTTTTTTTTTTGTGATTTGATGTTATTATAATAATAACGTCCCTTATAGGCTCCATGCACACCGTGCGCTAAAAAAAGTTATAAAAACGCCAGTAGCTTTGCAGGGAGTCTTTCAACGTTTTTTAACGTTTTTGCAATAGCATTTATTAGCGTTTTTTCCGCGTTAGTGTTTTTTTGTTTTTTTTCAATGGATCAAAAAACGCTAAAAAACACTGGCGAGCTGCGTTTTTGAGCGGTTATTAGCATTTTTCTGCGTTTTGCATTTTTTTGATGCAGAAAAACGTCAATTTGAACGCGATTTTCGGGCGTTCAGAAAAAAGCCCATAAACTGCACTGCTCAATAAAGCTTAAAAACGTCCATATGTGCATGGACACATAGGCTAACATAGAGTGGAGTTTATGGGCTTTAAAAAAAAAAAACACCCAAACTCCAATAAACTGCAGTTTATCAGCTCCAGTGTGCATGGAGCATAAAGCCTCGTACACACAGATGTTTTTTTCAGCAAGAACCGACAAGTAAACTGCTTGCAGAGCTTTCTTGCCGAGAAAACCGGCTGTGTGTTCGAGGCTTTCAGGTTTCTCGTCAGGAAAACTGACCAGAATCTCGAAGACCTGCTTTCTTTTTTCTCGTCGGGATTCTCGACGGACTGTTTCCCGACGAGAAACCCGAGTGTGTGTACACTTACCTGTCGCCGTGCAAACCCGCGCATGCTCGAAATGACTTTGACGCATGCGCGGTAGCTTCCTAGGCATAGGTAGGGTGTAGCAAGATGGCGACGACGGAATTGAATGTGACGAGCGCACGCTGGTCGTAGTCGATGACGTCACCGCGTTCGTGCCATTCAAAAGAACGGCGGTTCTTTTGAAAGGTACGTGTGTACACTCGGCCAGGACAAGATTCTTGTCAAGAATCTCGTCAGGAAAAACGACGGGTTTTTTCCTGACGAGATTCTCGGCCGTGTGTACAGGGCTTAAGACTTTAGCTGTATTAATTGTATACTGCATAAAAAAAGCTTTTCTCCCCCTATCTCTGTAAACAAGCCTGTATTGGGTGAAATGTTGGAGAGGTGTGCTCCTAGGCCTAGCTGCAGTGTTATATGTGCAGGCTTAAAGGGGTTGTAAAGGTTTTTTTTTTTTTTTTAAATAGGTTTCTTTAAGCTAGTGCATTGTTGGTTCACTTACCTTTTCCTTCGATTTCCCTTCTAAATGTTTTTTTTTCTTTGTCTGAATTTCTCACTTCCTGTTCCTCCTCAGTAAGCTTGCTCCATCATCCGAGCCGTTCTGGCTGGGGGTTAGTCAGCGTGCTCGCCCCCACCTTTGGGACTACATCCCTGCGGGGAGACGTGTTCACAGCGTCTCCCTGCAGGGATGTAGTCCCAAGGGAGGGGGCGAGCACGCCGACTAACCCCCATCCAGAACGGCTCGGATGATTCACAGCGTCTCCCCGCAGGGATGTAGTCCCAAGGGAGGGGGCGAGCACGCCGACTAACCCCCAGCCAGAACGGCTCGGATGATTCACAGCGTCTCCCCGCAGGGATGTAGTCCCAAGGGAGAGGGCGAGCACGCCGACTAACCCCCAGCCAGAACGGCTCAGATGATTCACAGCGTCTCCCCGCAGGGATGTAGTCCCAAGGGAGAGGGCGAGCACGCCGACTAACCCCCAGCCAGAACGGCTCGGATGATTCACAGCGTCTCCCCGCAGGGATGTAGTCCCAAGGGAGAGGGCGAGCACTCCGACTAACCCCCAGCCAGAACGGCTCAGATGATTCACAGTGTCTCCCCGCAGGGATGTAGTCCCAAGGGAGAGGGCAAGCACGCTGACTAACCCCAAGCCAGAACGGCTCAGATGATGGGGGCAAGCTTACTGAGGAGGAACAGGAAGTGAGAAATTCAGACAAAGAAAAAAAAAATTTAAAAGGGAAATTGAAGGAAAAGGTAAGTGAACCAACAATGCACTAGCTTAAAGGAACCTATTTAGAAAATAAAAAACAAACCTTTACAACCCCTTTAATAAAGCTGGATGTCATCTGACCTCATCTGTGTGCAACTTCCTGCTTTCCTTTGCAGTGACTGCTTTGACCAATGTTCCAGCAATACCAATTCATGTTTCACGTTACAAACACCTCCAGCTCTATTGATCACCTCTGCACATCTTACTGCATCTTGGCTATGAACTGATGGTGCTTCATCTATATGTTTTCCTCTCAAAAATACCGTATTTGCCGGCGTATAAGGCGACTGGGCGTATAAGACGACCCCCTAATTTTCCAGGTAAAATGTTGGTTTTAGGATATATACGCCGTATAAGACGACCCCCTTCCGACTAGTCATGCCTCACCTCACCTCACTGTGCCATTGCATACCTCACTGTGCCCATACCTTATCCCTGACATGCAGAATCTCAGTCAGACCGCGGCCGTCCATTTTTCAAAAGCCGCGCCTCCTCCTCGTGCTGTTCTGTTATAGGCGGAACACTCAGCTTCCCAGCAGACACTGTGTTCACTGTTCCGCCTATCACAGATGCCCTCTCATCCGAGGTCAAGGACGAGAGGGCATCCGTGATAGGCGGAACACTGAACAGAGGCTCTGCTGGGAAAAAATTTCCGCCTATCATGGAACAGCACGAGGAGGAGGCGCAGCTTTTGAAAAATGGACGGCCGCGGTCTGACTGAGATTCTGCATGTCAGGTACCGGCGTATAAGACGACCCCCGACTTTTGAGAAGATTTTTATGGGTTAAAAAGTCGTCTTATACGCCGGAAAATACGGTACTTTCATTCAGTATTGTCAATTTTTTTTGCCATTGTTTGCCTTCGCTGTAACCTGATCCAAAGTATATTCTAAGCTCAAAGTGCATTACATAGGTGTGATATTTGGCACATTTCACTGTATCTGTGTTTTCCTACACTGTCCATTCAGCATACTGTATGATTCAAATGCTCAGTCAGGCAAGAATGTCATCATCAGTTGGCTTTGGTTACATTTCAGTATATGGGATTTATTAACTGGTGGGTAGCGTCACCTTACTATATTCTTTTTTACACACTCAGAAAGACTGCATTTTGCATGCCTGCTAGCCTAAGCAAGTAATATTACATCTACTAAGCACTTCATTTGTCATACACCACCCTTGTACTGGGTAAAATAATTCTTATTTTGTACCTAATGAAAAATAAATAGTCTTGCTAAACATTCTGAAACATAGTATTTGGTTTAATCTGATTTAGCCACTGTTGACTACAATGACACATGTTTGGGCTTCTTTAAAAACATAGTGTAAATGGCAATGGTTTGCATTGGTCTATGGGGACTGTTAATATTATTTTCCCTTGCAATAAGATGAAATATAATACAGTATATTCAGAGTCTGAGTGATGCAATGGTTTTAATGAGCTAATCTCGATTATGAAATGGAGAAGGTGAACTTAATCTGCTTTTGCCCTCTACGCTGCTGTCAATAATCTGAGACAGATATTCAAACAGTGAATCACTGATAGGTGTACAGCAGCTATTTCATATTTTTAGATTTCATAACTATTATTATTATTCATTAACGTTACATTAATATTATTGAGATTTATGTATGTTTTAGTATACAGGTCACTGATTTAGTTTGTTTGTGTTTTAGGATACCAGGTAGCGCTGAATTGATTGTTTCAATTTATTTATAGTGAGGGATAGAATATGACTTGTTCATGCTGCCATGTGTAGACCTTTTACAGCTTACCTCTATGTGCACCCAAACTATGGTAAGCTAGTGTAGCACACGGACCCTTTTCTCCTGCCTACCTTCTCCTTGCAGGGATAAAGGCACACCGTGCCACATGCCCGAATCCTCCTGGTTTAGAAGGTTGAGCGGTGTTCTTTATTTTTGGGTCCTGCAGCGAGTTACCTCCCGTTCACTGGTTCTCGTCCCTAGAATGTAGGGAAAAGTCTGTGTTCTTTCCCTGAAGAAACTCAATGTCCAAACAGCATTTAAACTCCAAACAGCCGAGTTTATTTCTATCTTGCTCAAACAGATTTGGGAACAGGTTGAAGATAGGTAGGGAGATAGGTTCAGGCACGCTGCACCCAGTTACCCTATTCTTTACTCAAGCCTGAGTAGGATTTTTGCTCACCCGGATAGATCCCTCTCACAGTTCTAGCAGCCGGAGTGAAGCACGAACAGTTGCTACTTGAATTTAGTCCCCTTTACGGACAAGTCCTAGAGATCCTCTGCCACAGAATCCCTAATGATTGAATTATGACTTCTGAACAAAACCCCATTGATTAGTAGAGACCATAGGTGTCAGTGGGACACGCTACAGGGCTATACGGCAACTCACGGATCCTTCCTCTGATAGGTAACCAGGTCTCTCCTTCATCGTGAACTCCGTCACCGATCCATCGGACAGGTCCTCCCCCGGTTTCCTCTCTTTCAGAGCGGGCCACCCTCACACGGGCTCCCTGGGACTCCAGTGTGTTGGATGTAGACCCAGTTAAAGGTACTGGGCCCACCTGGAACGTTGTAGCCTCGGGCTAAAGGTGCCCGAGACTCCTCAGCCAGTTCACGCACCCCCCGGCCAGCAGGGCCAAAGGGCACGACTTTGCCACCAGGGGTCCTCCTTGGAATCCCCCCCGGCACACCACCCCCATGGGGCACACTCTCCCGCAACTCTGACGTCTGCCCTTTATGTACCCTCTCCCGACATGCACAGCAGGCGAAACCCCGCCCACCACACGGTAGCCAAGAGAGAACACTCAATCACACCACAATGCCACCCGTGGTTCAATCCGAGACCTGGCAACAGCGCCACCACAGGACAAGGGGAACCATACACCAGGCAACACCGTAGCAGAACAGAGTCCATACCTAACAAATTAGAGAACCTGAGTCAACTATGGCTCATACTACCCCTAAATTTAGAACATAGCGACCCCCATATTTGGGGTGTACGCTACACTAGGAAATGTAATTGTAGCGCCGGCCCAAAATGGTCCACGCTATGTTTAAATTTAGGGGATAGTCAGAGTCAATAGTTGGGCTCAAATTTGCTGATTTCTTAAAATGTTGCTTCTGCTCTGGTTGTGATACTGCCTGGCAGTTATTTTCCCTGTTCGCCCATAGGTGGCACTTCCACCACTGGTCCATGTTGGAATACAGGTGTATCACAGCAGTATTGGGTGTCCCTTCTCGGCAGCCATGCAGTGGGGGTGGTTGACCCGCTGTGCATGCTGGGGAGGGGTACATAAGGGGCAGACACCATTGAGGAGAGGGTTCCTGGTGCGCCTCGTGGTCCTCATGGCAAGGGATGCGTTTGTGTGTTCTAGCCCCGGGCACCTTCAGCCCGAGGCTGCATCTCTGCTCGGTACGCCCGGCTCTGCTGGTTCAGGCCTACACTTCTGAAGGTTACCCAAGCTGTCCATCCGTGGGAAGGAAGCTCTTGAGGAGGGGAGCTGGGGGAGGACCTGCCCCGGAGGAGACTGGCAAGGCACCGATGTCTCGGGAGAGGCCTGGCGACTCACTCAAGGAGGGATCCACTATACTAAAGCCCTGTAATATGCCGGTCCGGCTTATGGTATCTATTATTGCTCGGCTGGAGGTTCGGAACATTTAAAATCCTGTGGCAGAGGATTCCCGGACGCATCCTAAAGTTCACGAGGTCTGTGGCAGAGACCCAAGTTCATCAGGTCTGTGGCAGAGACCCAATTTCATCAAGTCTGTGGCAGAGACCTTCGTTTACGATAGCAGTTTGTGGCAGAAACTGTCTAAACTCTAATCATTGCACCATTCCGGTTGCTAGGACCGTGAGAGGGGACTATCCGGGTGAGCAATACCCACTCAGGCTTGAGTGGTGATACTAACTGTTTGCATCTATTGTACCGTGTGTCTGAACCTTCCCCTACTTCTCTCGTTTCACACTTTCTCTCAAGTTATACAGCAAAAGAAAATAAAGCCTTATTGTTGAGGTTTTACATCTGTGTGGACATTAACTTTTCTGAAACTCTTTACCCTGACAACGGAAGCCATGGAGGTAGTTTACAAGACAGAAAATTAATCAGCAGCTCCTTCGGGGGTCAGTGCTACATAATTTTATGTGTGCAGGTTATCAGACATGGCATAGAGCATGGGGTCTCCAAACTATGGCCCTCCAGTTGTTCAGGAACTACAATTCCCAGAATGCCTAGTCACATCTGTGAATGTCTGAGTTTTACAATGCCTCATGGGGCGTGTAGTTCCGCAACAGCTGGAGGGCTGTAGTTTGAAGATCCCTGGCCAATCCATAGAGGTTTCAGTTTTTTTGGTAAAGCTTAAAGTGGAGCTCCACCCTAAATAGCAACTTTTGCTATTTGGAACCCTCCCCCCCCTCCGGTGTCACAATTGACACCTTTCAGGGGGGAGGGGGGTGAAGATACCTGTCTAGGACAGGTATTTTCACCCACATCCGGGAGTCCTGTCTCCGGGAATCTGCGGGAGTTACGTCACTTCCCGCAGACTTCCCTTGGTGTTCTGGGAGACACTCGGCTCCCAGAACACAGGAGCACCAATCAGAACGGCGCAGCGTGACTCGCGCATGCGCCGTAGGGAACCGGGCATGAAGCCGCAGGGCTTCACTTCCTGGTTCCCTCAGCGAGGATGGCGGAGGGAGCAGCAGAGCGACGAGCGGTCGCTCGTCCTCTGCTGCGGACGTCGCTGGACTCCAGGACAGGTAAGTGTCCAAATATTAAAAGCCAGCAGCTGCTGTAGCTGTAGCTGCTGGCTTTTAATATTTTTTTTTTCCGGCGGAGCAACCCCTTTAAGGCCTCATGCTCTCTACTGCTACTGAACTGACATTTTTGGGGCTTTTGGCATTTTTTCCTAAGTCCCCGAAGGCACCTCAATAAAAGCCTATGTGTCCATGCACATATCCACTTTTAGAGGAGTTTAAGAGCAGTAGAGTTTAAAGGCAGTCACAGCTCCTGAATGCAGAAGAAACACATTCAGGACAGGAACTTTTGGGAATAAAAATACCAAATGAGGCTAAACTAATCTAAACCCGCCTAAACATGCCTAAGCTCTAGGCATGTTTAGCACTTCAGCGTTTACTCATTTCCTCTAGGCATGTTTAGCACTTCAGTGTTTACTCATTTCAACGGCCAGAATAAGGGTAAAATTCTGGCCAATAAAATAAATACACACCCAAAAACGGCTAAACTCTGCTAAACTTGCTTATCCACTTAAGCCCCGGACCACTTGGCTGACTAGACCAGAGGACTTTTTGCGAATCGGCACTGCGTCGCTTTAACTGACAATTGCGACGTGGCTCCCAAACAAAATTGACGTCCTTTTTTCCCCACAAATAGAGCTTTCTTTTGGTGGTATTTTATCACCTCTGCAGTTTTTATTTTTTGCGCTAATTTTGAAAAAAATTCAATATTTTTTACTTTTTGCTATAATAAATTTCCCCCAAAAATCTATAAAAAAAAACTAAAATTTTCCACAGTTTAGGCCAATACGTATTTTTCTACATATTTTTGGTAAAAAAAATTGCAATAAGCGTATATTGATTGGTTTGCGCAAAAGTTATAGCATCTACAAAATAGGGGTAGTTTTATGGCATTTTTATTATTATTTTTTTTTACTAGTAATGGCTGTGATCTGCGATTTTTATCGTGACTACGACTTTATGGTGGACACATCTGACACTTTTGCCACATTTTTGGAACTATTGTAATTTTTACAGCGATCAGTGCTATAAAAATGCACTGATTACTGTGAAAATGACACTGGCAGTGAAGGTGTTAACCACTAGGTGGCGCTGAAGGGGTTAAGTGTGTCCTAGGGAGTGATTCTAACAGTTAGTGGGAGAGGGAGAGGGAACAGACGATCAGTGACAGTGTCATTAGGCAGAACGGAAAAAGCCCCGGACCACTTGGCTGACCAGACCAGAGGACTTTTTGCGATTCGGCACTGCGTCCCTTTAACTGACAATTGCGACGTGGCTCCCAAACAAAATTGACGTCCTTTTTTTCCCACAAATAGAGCTTTCTTTTGGTGGTATTTGATCACCTCTGCTGTTTTAATTTTTTGCGCTAATCTTGAAAAAAAAATCAATATTTTTTACTTTTTTGCTATAATAAATATCCCCCAAAAATCTATAAAAAAAACAACATTTTTCCACAGCGATCAGTGCTATAAAAATGCACTGATTACTGTGAAAATGACACTGGCAGTGAAGGGGTTAACCACTAGGTGGCGCTGAAAGGATTAAGTGTGTCCTAGGGAGTGATTCTAACTGTTAGGGGGCATGGGAGAGGGAGAGGGAGCAGACGATCAGTGACAGTGTCACTAGGCAGAACGGGAAATGCTTGTTTACACTTGCCTCTCCCGGTTCTGCAGCTCTTTGACTCGATCGCGGGACACCAGCGGACATCGAGTCTGCGGGTCCCGCGGGCATGGTCAGGGAGCTCGCGGCAGGGGTGCCATTTTAAAGTGACGTACATATACGTTACTCTGCCCAGCCGTGCCATTCTGCCGATGTATATGTGCAGGAGCCGGTCGTTAACCGGTTAACCGCTTGCGGACCAGCCTCCGCAGTTATACTGCGGCAGGTTGGCTCCGCTGGGCGAACCATCGTAGCTGTACGTCGGTCGCTTTAAGCGGTGGTAGCAGGCACCCGCTGCATCACAGGGGTGCCGATGTTTGTGACCGGCGGTCGCGATGACTGCTGGCTGCGAGCGATCTCCGAGCACGAGAGGCAGAACAGGGACATGTGTGTGTGTAAACACACACATCCCTGTTCTGTTCAGTGAGGAAATGCAGATCGTGAGTTCCTAATAGCTAGGAACCACGATTTCTAATTTCCTCTAGTCAGGCCCATCCCTCCTTCAGTTAGAACACACATCAGGGAACACAATTAACCCCTTGATCGCCCCCTAGTGTTAACCCCTTCCCTGCCAGTGAAATTTTTACAGTAATCAGTGCATTTTTATAGCAATGATCGCTGTATAAATGCCAATGGTCCCAAAAATGTGTCAAAAGTGTCCGATGTGTCCACCATAATGTTGCAGTTCCGATAAAAATCGCAGATCGCCGCCATTACTAGTAAAAAAAAATAATAATAAAAATGCTATAAATCTATCCCCTATTTTGTAGACGCTATAACTTTTGCGCAAACCAATCAATATACGCTTATTGTGATTTTTTTTTTGCAAAAATATGTAGAAGAATACATACTGTATCGGCCTAAACTGAGGAAAAAATTATTTTTTTTTAGAAAAATTGGGATATTTATTATATCAAAAAGTACAAAATATTGTGGTTTTTATTCAAAATTACAGCTCCTCTTTTGTTTATAGCGCAAAAAATTAAAACCGCAGAGGTGATCAAATACCACCAAAAGAAAGCTCTATTTGTGGGGGAAAACTTATATAAATTTTGTTTGGGTACAGCGTCGCACGACCGCGCAATTGTCAGTTAAACCGACGCAGAGCCGATTGGCAAAAAATGGCCTGGTCATTGGGCAGCCAATTCTTCCGGGGCAGAAGTGGTTAAACTGGTTTCCAAAAATGCAGTTTAGGTGAGTTTTTAACACTGATTTTCTCTTGTCAGGAAAAACAGCATTTAGAATAGACCACTTTCATGAGGCCTAATTGAACAAGCTGAAGTTAGAAGCTAATTGGCTACCATGCACAGCTTTTGCACTCTCCAGTTATAGCAAGTCAATCCTATAGAGTAAAAGGAACAAATTGTCTGCATGCTATATAAGATTTCTTTATTTTTTATGTTAGAAGGAGCAAGCTACACTCTACACCAGTGGTTCTCAACCCTGTTCTCAAGTACCCCCAACAGGCCATGTTTGCAGGTTTTCCTTTAACTTGCACAGGTGCTTTAAATCAGAGTCAATGGCTTGGTATTTTGGACAGCTATTTTACCTAAGAGAAATTCCCAAAACATGGCCTGTTGGGGGTACTTGAGGACAGGGTTGTGAACCACTGCTCTACACCACAGGTAGACAACAGTAGCTTTCGGACCTTCTGTTTGTTTGGAGGTGTTAGTGAGAGGGATTCTCGTCTTTGCTTCCAGGTTTCCTGCCAGGACAGGAGATCCTCTGCCTTTAAAGACCTGCTGCCTGGGAGCACACAGTTCCAGAGACAAGGCCCAGGGACCGGAAGGTGGCCTATGCTAGGGCCTGAATACAAGGAGGGGATTACTAAGAGGGAGCCCCTTCAGGCTGGGGTCACACTAAACCCAGATGTGGCTGACAGCAGGGGTCCGGTGCGTCCCTGTTCTCTGTGAATTCGGAACTGAAAGAGAGCCAATGATGCACAGGACCCCTGTGCAATTCGCTCCGCAGCTGTCCCAGAGATGTGTGAACTGGCTCAATAGGGAGCCCATTCACAATCTTCTGTCATGCGAATTGAATGCAGGGGGAAGCCCAGCCTCAAAAGAGCTCTGCCCAGACCATTGCTGGTCTCAGCTTAAAACTCCAAAAGCACAGATTTTGGCCTAATAAAGGATGTACACTCATGCACATGCACATAGGCATTAGCATGCTTATGTGTGTGAGCATGCACATTTAAATGGACTTTGGCATCCAGTGCCTATTCAAAGCACTGCAAAACTCAGGATTGTTGCTGTGTGGTCATCAGCTTTGGTGGCTCGTGACCAGATCCTGCTTGTTCCTGTGTTATACCCGGTTTTTCCTTCTGACTATACCTGGTCTTGATCCCTCTGGTATCTGATCTCTTGCTTGCTTCTCGACTCTGCACCTTGCTTATGCCTTCAGCTCATCTTCTGCCCATGTGATACTGACCTTGACCTGGCTACTGTTTACGCTCTACTCTTAAGGGAGAGCCCTCTTATCAGTTTGGCCTCTACCAAGTTTGTGACAGCTGGTCTTGGCCAATATTAATAGGAAATAGGCTGAATATACATTTGCTAGAAAGTACTACTGAGTGAAGGGAATTTTCTTTTCTGTTTTTGGGTATCATGTAACCCCAAACTCTCCCTCCCCTGCACACTGAGCCAATAAAAGCTACAAAAACAAGATAAAAGTGGACGTCTGTCTTTTGGACACCACTTCTAGCTCAGTAATTGTTGGGGTGCAGCTGTAGAGCAAATCACCACTAGAAAGGCTAGGAGGGACCATTAAACTCTGTATCTCCTTAGGGGTCATTGCTACGTGTGAGGCTTGGACAGGATTTTCGTAGCTATTTTTAACATGATTGATGCAAGTTTTAAACTGCAGTAACCCATAGTAACCAACCACAGGACTAAAAATGTTTGTGTTTTTTAATATGTGAGCTGTGTTTTGTGAGACCATGGCTGGTTTTCACTATCAGCCATACAAAGAGCAAGAAAGGGGGATAGCATTAATGCTGTGTTCTTAGACATCTTTTACATCATATCTGCAAGATCTACAGCTGCTGGATTAAAGAACTTTGCATTAAAGGTGATATCCTTTTTTGGCACTAAGTGGTAACCACGTTCCAGATAGGGATGGACAAAATTTGAAATACCATTGCCCTAAAACGAAATGCTTTGGAGTGTAATTCTTGCGATAATGGGGCTCTAGGAATAATGGAAACTGAAAGTACTGCCCTTAGAAAAAGGATTCCAACTTTTTTATATGTAGTGCTACAACTGATGGGTTCTCGGTTTTTGGCCTCAAACTTCTCAAAGACCTCAGCCCCTCTGACACACCAGACTGAGTTCACAGCCTCTTTGATCATTCTATATCACATACATAGTAGGTCTCTTGGGATTCTGCTCCTATATGAGATTACTATACACACCTGACACTCATTCTAATTATGCGGCAGCCAATGATGAATATAACCTCCCCCCTTGCCTGGCTTCCCCCTCCTTATGATTAAGCCCCAGGGGTGGAGTGAAATGTGTTGGAGGCATGGCCTGGCTGGAGCCCAGGCTAACAGTGCCACATACTTCTCCATTAGTGGATTTGCAGCAATGTGCGGCTTGAGGGATCTCTCCATCACTAAAGGCTGTGTGCACAGGCACACAATTTCACAGGAGGAATAACCGACAGTGACATTAGTACCCAGCTATAATGCTATTTTATCAGTTTCCTGACAAGCCGCTGCAGTTTTAGTGTGGCAGAAAGGCACGGGTGGGCGAAACAATGTTACCATACGTCGGCTTGCCTTTTGACCACTCGGGGGAGCCGATGCGAGTGCCCGGCGGGCGCGATGACCGCCGGGCACACGCGATCTCTCGTGACAGAGTGAGAACTGGGATCTGTGTGTGTAAACACACAGATCCCGGTTCTTTCTGGGGAGAGGAGACAGATTGTGTGTTCATACTAAGTATGAACACCGATCTCTCTCTCCTCCTAGTCAGTCCCATCCCCCCACAGTTAGAACACACCTAGGGAACACAGTTAACCCCTTGATCGCCCCCTAGTGTAAACCCCTTTCCTGCCAGTGACATTTATACAGTATTCAGTGCATTTTTAAAGCACTGATTGCTGGCTGCGAGCAATCTCTGGGCACGAGAGGCAGAACAGGGACGTGTGTGTGTGTAAACACACACATCCCTGTTCTGTTCAGTGAGGAAATGCAGATCGTGAGTTCCTAATAGCTAGGAACCACAATTTCTAATTTCCTCTAGTCAGGCCCATCCCCCCTTCAGTTAGAACACACATCAGGGAACACAATTAACCCCTTGATCGCCCCCTAGTGTTAACCCCTTCCCTGCCAGTGACATTTATACAGTAATCAGTGCATTTTTATAGCACTGATTGCTGTATAATTGTCACTGGTCCCAAAAATGTGTCAAAAGTGTCCGACCTGTCTGCCGCAATATCGCAGTCCCGATAAAAATCGATGATCACTGCCATTACTAGTAAGAAAAATAATAATAATAAAAATGCCATAAATCTATCCCCTATTTTGTAGATACTATAACTTTTGCGCAAACCAATCAATATGCGCTTATTGCGTTTTTTTTTTTACCAAAAATATGTAGAAGAATACATATCCGCCTAAACTGAGGAAAATAATTGTTTTAAATTATGTTATATTTATTATAGCAAAAAGTAAAAGTTATATTGTGTTTTTATCAAAATTGTCGCTCTTCTTTTGTTTATAGCGCAAAAAAATAAAAACCTGCAGAGGTGATCAAATACCACCAAAAGAAAGCTCTATTTGTGGGAAAAAAAGGACATCAATTTTGTTTGGGTACAGCGTCGCACGACCGCGCAATTGTCAGTTAAAGCGACGCAGTGCCGTATGGCAAAAAAATGGCCTGGTCATTGAGCAGCCAAATCATCCGGGGCTGAAGTGGTTAAAGAATGCAAGCACCAAACCAATTAGTAAAACAAACTTGATATATTTTAATGAAATTAAGTGGGTAAAAGCAGGCAGAGGTAAGTGGTGAAATGAATACCAATAGCAGTGATACACTTATGAAACAGGATAACTGGGCCCAGGTTTTACCAATCAGCTTAAACTGTAACAAAGTCACCTAGAACAACATAAGGGCAGCCAGAAACAGACAGTATAAACCCCGGAGGTTAGGTCACCGGAGTGACTTTGCTAGGTCCAAGTCTTCATGCAGGACTTTAGTGTTCTAGGAAGGTAAAAATTGCTAACGTCTATGTACAGTCAGGTCCATAAATATTGGGACATTAACACAATTCTAATCTTTTTGGCTCTATACACCACCACAATGGATTTGAAGTGAAACGAACAAGATGTGCTTTAATTGCAGACTTACAGCTTTAATTTGAGGATATGTACATCCAAATCAGGTGAACGGTGGAGGAATTGCAACAGTTTGTATATGTACCTCACACTTTTTAAGGGACCAAAAGTAATGGGACAGATTAACAATCATAAATCAAACTTTCACTTTTTAATAGTTGGTTGCAAATCCTTTGCAGTCAATTACAGCCTGAAGTCTGGAATGCTTAGACATCACCAGACGCTGGGTTTCATCCCTGGTGATCAGGGATGAGCCGAACACCCCCCTGTTCGGTTCGCACCAGAACCTGCGAAAAGACAAAATGTTCGTGTGAACTTTAGAACCCTATTAAATACAATGGACTCGAACGTTCAAAATCTAAAGTGCTAATTATAAAGGCTTATATGCAAGTTATTCTCCTAAAAAGTGTTTGGGAACCCGGGTCCTGCCCCAGGGGACATGTATCAATGCAAAAAGAAGTTTTAAAAACGGACGTTTTTTTGGGAGCAGTGATTTTAATAATGCTTAAAATGAAAAAATAAAAGTGAAATATTCCTTTAAATTTCGTACCTGGGGGGTGTGTATGATATGCATGTAAAGTGGCGCATGTTTCCCATGCTTAGAACTGTCCCTGCAAAAAATGTCATTTTTGAAGGAAAAAAAGTAATTTAAAACTCACTCGCGGCTATTAATGAATTGTTGGCTCCCGGCAATACATAGAAAAGTTATTGATAAAAAAAAAAAAAAAGCGTGGGGGTCCCCCAGAATTCAATTACCAGGCCCTTCAGGTCTGGAATGGATATTAAGGGGAACCCCGCCGCAAATTTTTTAAAAAAAATTGCGTAGAGTTCCCCCAAATATCCATACCAGGCCCTTCAGATCTGGCATGGATTTTAAGGGGAACTCCACCCCAAAGTTAAAAAAAAAATGGCGTGGAGTCCCCCCAAAAATCCATACCAGACCCTTATCCGAGCACGCAACCTGGCCGAAAAGGGGGGGACGAGAGAGCGGCCCCCCCTCCCTCCTGAACCGTACCAGGCCACATGCCCTCAACATGGAGAGGATGTCCCCATGTTGATGGGGACAAAGGCCTCATCCCCACAACCATTGCCCGGTGGTTGTAGGGGTCTGCGGGCGGGGGGCTTATCGGAATCTGGAAGATCCCTTTAACAAAGGGTACCCCCAGATCCCGCCCCCCCCCCCTATGTGAATTGGTAAGGGGTACATTGTACCCCTACCATTTCATGAAGAAAGTGTCAAAAAAAAGTAAAAAAAAAACACACACACCTTGGAAAAGTCCTTTATTAAAAAAAACAAAAAAACAATATTCCAGCGGAGAAATCCAGTGTCCCGCAGCGATCCGATGTCCAGCGCTGTCCGTCATTGGCTGAGCCTGAGCGGACCTGATGGGAAACTTCCTCCGCAGTCTATTACATGTATAGACCCGCCCCTTCTAAAGTTCCCCATCAGGTCCACTCAGCCAATGACTCGGTGTAAGGCTGAGGACCTGATGCGGAACATGAGAAGAGGCGAGTCTATACATGTATTACAAAGTGAGAGAAGTTCCCCATCAGGTCCGCCCCCTCGGTATGTCGGACCCCGCCTACGTCATTGGCCTGAGCGGGGAACTTCCTTCACTGTGTAATTGACGTAGGCGGGGTCCGACATACCGAGTGAAGGAAGTTACCCGCTCAGGCCAATGACGTAGGCGGGGTCTGACATACCGAGGGGGCGGACCTGATGGGGAACTTCCTTCACTGCGTAATACATGTATAGAGTCTATACATGTATTACACAGTGAAGGAAGTTCCCCATCAGGTCCGCCCCCTCGGTATGTCAGACCCCGCCTACGTCAATTACACAGTGAAGGAAGTTCCCCGCTCAGGCCAATGATGTAGGCGGGGTCCGACATACCGAGGGGGCGGACCTGATGGGGAACTTCTCTCACTTTGTAATACATGTATAGACCCGCCTCTTCTCATGTTCCACATCAGGTCCTCAGCCTTACACCGAGTCATTGGCTGAGCGGACCTGATGGGGAACTTTAGAAGGGGCGGGTCTATACATGTAATAGACTGCGGAGGAAGTTCCCCATCAGGTCCGCTCAGGCTCAGCCAATGACGGACAGCGCTGGACATCGGATCGCCGCGGGACACTGGATTTCTCCGCTGGAATGTTTTATTTATTTATTTTTTTAATAAAGGACTTTTTCAAGGTGTTTGTGTGTTTTTTTTTTTACATTTTTTGACACTTTCTTCGTGAAATGGTAGGGGTACAATGTATCCCTTACCAATTCACATAGGGGGGGCCGGGATCTGGGGGTCCCCTTTTTTAAAGGGGTCTTCCAGATTCCGATAAGCCCCCCGCCCGCAGACCCCCACAACCACCGGGCAAGGGTTGTGGGGATAAGGCCCTTGTCCCCATAAACATGGGGACATCCTCCCCATGTTGAGGGCATGTGGCCTGGTACGGTTCAGGAGGGAGGGTGGCCGCTCTCTCGTCCCCCCCCTTTTCCCCTGCGGCCGGCCAGGTTGAGTGCTCGGATAAGGGTCTGGTATGGATTTTTGGGGGGACGCCATTTTGTTTTTAATTTGGGGTGGAGTTCCCCTTAAAATCCGTGCCAGATCTGAAGGGCCTGGTATGGATATTTGGGGGAACTCCACGCATTTTTTTTTTAAATTTGCGGCAGGGTTCCCCTTAATATCCATTCCAGACCTGAAGGGCCTGGTAATTGAATTCCGGGGGACCCCCACGCTTTTTTTTTTTTTTTCTATCAATGACTTTTCTATGTATTGCCAGGAGCCGACAATTCATTAATAGCCGCGAGTGAGTTTTAAATGACTTTTTTTCCTTCAAAAATGACACTTTGTGCAGGGACAGTTCTAAGCACGGCAAACATACGCCACTTTACATGCATATCATACACACCCCATAGGTACGAAATTTAAAGGAATATTTCACTTTTATTGTTTCACTTTAAGCATTATTAAAATCACTGCTCCCAAAAAAACATCAGTTTTAAAAAAAAAAATTGCATTGATACATGTCCCCTGGGGCAGGACCCGGTCCCCAAACACTTTTTATGACAATAACTTGCATATAAGCCTTTATAATTAGCTCTTTAGATTTCTCCCATAGACTTTTCGAATTTGCCGCGAACACCCCAATTTGTTCGCTGTTCGGCGAACGGGCGAACATGAGTTCGACTCGAACTCAAAGCTCATCCCTACTGGTGATGCTTTGCCAGGCCTCTACGGCAACTGTCTTCAGTTCCTGCTTGTTCTTGGGGCATTTTCCCTTCAGTTTTGTCTTCAGCAAGTGAAATGCATGCTCAATCGGATTCAGGTCAGGTGATTGACTTGGCCATTGCATAACATTCCACTTCTTTCCCTTAAAAAACTCTTTGGTTGCTTTCGCAGTTTCCTTCGGGACATTGTCCATCTGCACTGTGAAGCACCGTCCAATGAGTTCTGAAGCATTTGGCAGATATTATTGCCCGAAACACTTCAGAATTCATCCTGCTGCATTTGTCAGCAGTCACATCATCAATAACTACAAGAGAACCAGTTCCATTGGCAGCCATACATGCCCATGCCATGACACTACCACCACCATGCTTCACTGGTGAGGTGGTATGCTTTGGATCATGATCAGTTCCTTTCCTTCTCCATACTCTTCTCTTCCCATCACTCTGGTACAAGTTGATCTTGGTCTCATCTGTCCATAGGATGCTGTTCCAAAACTGTGAAGGCTTTTTTAGATGTTGTTTGGCAAACTCTAATCTGGCCTTCCTGTTTTTGAGGCTCACCAATGGTTTACTTCTTGTGGTGAACCCTCTGTGTTCACTCTGGTGAAGTCTTCTCTTGATTATTGACTTTGACACACATACACCTACCTCCTGGAGAGTGTTTTTGATCTGGCCAACTGTTGTGAAGGGTGTTTTCTTCACCAGGGAAAGAATTCTTCGGTCATCCAGCACAGTTGTTTTCCGCGGTCTTCCGGGTCTTTTGGTGTTGCTGAGCTCACCGGTGCGTTCTTTCTTTTTAAGGATGTTCCAAACAGTTGATTTGACTACACCTAATGTTTTTGCTATCCCTCTGATGGGTTTGTTTTGTTTTTTCAGCCTAATGATGGCTTGCTTCACTGATAGTGACAGCTCTTTGGATCTCATATTGAGAGTTGACAGCAACAGATTCCAAATGCAAATAGCACACTTGAAATGAACTCTGGACCTTTTATCTGCTCCTTGTAAATGGGATAATGAGGGAATAACACACACCTGGACATGGAACAGCTGAGCAGCCAATTGTCCCATTACTTTTGGTCCCTTAAAAAGTGGGAGACACATATACAAACTGTTGTAATTCCTACACCGTTCACCTGATTTGGATGTAAATACTAGGCTTGTGCAATTTGTTTCGTAACGAATCGAAATTCGTCCGAATTTAGCAACTTTCGGACATTCGGAAGCATTCGAATTTCCAAACAAAGCAATTACTAGGCTTGTGCAATTCGTTTCGTAACGAATCAAAATTCGTCCGAATTTAGCAACTTTCGGACATTCGGAAGCATTCGAATTTCCGAACAGAGCAATTACGAATAAAACCGAATCCGAAATAAATTATACCGCAAAATAGCGAATGCCCGAAGGTCTTCGGCATAATTCGTTATGAAAAAAGTTACGAATGTACGAATCCATTCGAAGCACAATAACACTCACTCTGCTCCCTGCTTCTCCCTCACCATGCTGAACTCCCTCTCAAAATGGTGTACAGGGGCGGAGGCTATAGCCGCATGAAAAAACGAAAGTAAAATACGAGATTTCAAATCCATTCGAAGCACAATAACACTCACTCTGCTCTGCTCTCTGCTTCTCCCTCACCGTGCTGAACCCTCTCAAAATGGTGTACAGGGGCGGAGCCTATAGCCGCATGTAAAAAACGAAAGTAAAATACGAGATTTCGAATCGTTACAAATAACCGCTATGTATTTAGAAAAGTACAAATCCATTCGAAGCACATTAGGCATAATAGGCAGCGTCGTTGTGAGAGAGACACGGAAAATTACGAATCAACGAACCCAAAAAAAGTTACGAAAGTAGGAGTTGTGTCCAGAATCAACGAAAAACAACGTACTCTACCGAAAGTACGAATTATAAAGCAACAAAAAATTCAACGAAAAATGTCGCTTGCAAAAATACGAATGAGTCCGAACACGAAAAATCCCGTCTAGCAAAATTACGAATGATTACGAATCAACAGGACCGGAAAGAAACGAACCGAAACGGAACGAATTTTTCCGTTGTGCACAAGTCTAGCAATTACGAATAAAACCGAATCCGAAATAAATTATATCGCAAATAGCGAATGCCCGAATGTCTTCGGCATAATTTGTTATTAAAAAAAGTTACGAATGTACGAATCCATTCGAAGCACAATAACACTCTGCTCTGCTCTCTGCTTCTCCCTCACCGTGCTGAACTCCCTCTCAAAATGGTGTACAGGGGCGGAGGCTATATAGCCGCATGTAAAAAGCGAAAGTAAAATACGAGATTTCGAATCGTTACAAATAACCGCTATGTATTTAGAAAAGTACAAATCCATTCGAAGCACATTAGGCATAATAGGCAGCGTCGTTGTGAGAGAGACACGGAAAATTACGAATCAACAAACCCAAAAAAAGTTATGAAAGTAGGAGTTGTGTCCAGAATCAACGAAAAACAATGTACTCTACCGAAAGTACGAATTATAAATCAACTAAAAATAAGGATTACATTAATACGAATCATTCCGATTCAACGAAAAATGTCGCTTGCGAAAATACTAATTAGTCCGAACACGAAAAATCCCGTCTAGCAAAATTACGAATGATTACGAATCAACAGGACCGAAAAGAAACGAACCGAAACTAAACAAATTTTTCCATTGTGCACAAGAAACAAACCGAAACTAAACAAATTTTTTCGTTGTGCACAAGTCTAGTAAATACCCTCAAATTAAAGTTGAAAGTCTGCAGTTAAAGCACATCTTGTTTGTTTCATTTCAAATCCATTGTGGTGGTGTATAGAGCCAAAAAGACTAGAATTGTGTCGATGTCCCAATATTCATGGACCTGACTGTAAATACTATGAAACAGGAAGACATAATCAAATAATAATAAAAATATAATAATAAAAAGGAAAAAAAGATATTTCTGACAGCATGGTTGGGGTTCTTTTGGTAATGCACTAATGGTGATACTGAGTGGCTTCCAGATACTCCCAGTTCAAGAACTTGGGGACTTAAGGAAGAGCTCTGGAAAGAATAACTGGAACAAGGCAACAAGACTTAAAGTGGTTGTAAAGCCACATCGAAGAAAAAAAAAAGAGACCTGCAAGACAATGGTATAATGAGCTAGTAGGCATAGCCTACTAGCTCATTATGTAATACTCACCTGAGATCGAAGCCCCCGCTGCGGTGCCCGTACACACCACCGGTCGGCGACTTCGCTCCCGGAGTTACTTCCGGGTATCGTGGCTCCAGCACTGTGATTGCCGGAGCCGCAATTACATCACTCCCGCGCATGCACATGGGAGCCACCGGCAACGGCACACTTACTGAAGCAACGGCACGTATGTGCCATTGCTTCAGTGTGCATGTGCAGATGATGTCGGCACATGCAGATACAGGGGATAACTCCTAAAACGTGCAGGTTTAGGAGATATCCGGGGTAGCTACAGGTAAGCCTTATTACAACCACTTTAACAGTAATGAAAAGGGCAAGCAACCAGTGCAGGTAGGAGTTAAGTGGAGCTGAGCTAATAGGGGATTCCAGAACAGGTGATGTTGCACTTTTCACTGGGATGTTGCATAAGTACGGTAGTGTCTAAGAAACCGGATGGCAACTGCGTTAGAGTCTTGCTTGGTTTTGTGGTGCAGAGTGTTTGGTGGGTTGGCAACCCTCTTACCAATCATGCATTTCAGCTGTAGGTATCGACAGCGGAGGGGCCCCTTATGGATCGATGGCTTGACTCCGGTGATTCTGCTCTGTATGGCAATAGTTGCAGATGAAGACTGGCGAACCCACTCTGAGTGTCTAAAGATGCTGCTGCCCTGGCGGCACTGGAAGATGAGTTCCTGTGCACTCAGCCCTCTAGCCTGGACACCTGCTTCCTTCTCGGGTCTGAAGCAAAGTTCCCCTCTCTAACTGGCTCCTGGGTGAGAGAGTCACAAACTTTCCTGGGCAGTACAGTAAAAAGATCCCCTCTCCTCCCTCTGTTGTCTCCTTGTCTATTGGGATCTGTAGTTGTGCAGATATCCTCCAGATTGCAGCAGTCTCTCTAAGGGACTACATGTCCCAGTGTGCAATGCAGTAGCCATTCCTGCATTATAGAGATGCCGTTTTGGACTATATCTCCCATGGTCCCACGCGCTCTGTGTTATAGTCTAAGAGATTGCTTGGCTAGTTTTCCTGCTCCCTGATTGTTCCTTTGCTCTGCTGCCAGGAAGGGAGAGATGAGCAGGGGGAGAAGTCTCACACAGAGCCGCAGCACAGCCAGATGAGAAGTGGATTTCACACATGCCGCTCTGGCTCCCAGCGTAACAATGCAGGCAGGGGAGGCAGAAAAATTGTCAGCTACATGGAACAACTGGCAGTCAGCTACATCAATATACAAATATATATGTAAACCTATTCAACTGTGTCTAATGTTCTACTTTAAATTACAGAAGGAGTAAAATTAATGGAATGATGTATTCAAATTCATGTTCGTAAAGGGAATTAACCTTTTTTGCCTTTACAACCACTTTAATTAACCACTTAAGGGCCATAAGATTTTCCCCCTTGATGACTAGGCCCTTTTTTGCGATACGCACTGCGTTGCTTTAACTGACAACTGCGCAGTCATGCGACGTTGTACCCAAACAAAATTTACATCCTTTTTTTTTTCCACAAATAGAGCTTTCTTTTGGTGGTATTTTTATTTTTTGCACTATAAACAAAAAAGGCACGCGCCTGCTATAGCTCCAAAACAGACTGACGCACAGCTACGGTGATTTGCGGGAACGAGCCGACCTGTCGCAGTAAAATGACGGCGGCTGGTCGGCAAGTGGTTAGACAGAAATAATACCCCTCAGGAAAGGTGAATATTTGAGAATATTGGCCAGTAGAGATGGGCCGAACACCCCCCTGTTTGGTTTGCAGTAGAACTCTCGAACAGGGGAAAAGTTCTTACCCGAACGCAAACCCCATTAAAGTCTACGGGAGCCGAACAGGAAAAATCAAAATGCCCATTTTGAAGGCTTATATGCAAGTAACTGGCCATACAAGTGGTATGGAGTCTGGGTACTGCCCTGGGGGATAGAAATCATGTTACAAATAGGATTTTTTGTACTCACCGTAAAATCCTTTTCTCTGTCGTCCATGGATGGACACAGCTCCTTAAATCTTAACAAAGTGGGTTATGTTCCTGTTCATAGGAGAGGACTAGGCAGAACATGTTAGTTATCTTAAAACATGTAACTTTAACAGAGTTGAACAGCCCCGCCCAGGGGGGCGGTCCCTCCGTACATAACCCTCCTACCTGCAGTCAGCAGCCTCAGTTCGTGGTAAAGCAGTACAAACTAAAAAAGGAGGGGTGGGTGCTGTGTCCGTCCATGGACGAACGAGAAAAGGATTTTACGGTGAGTACAAAAAATACTATTTTCTCTTATCGTCCATGGACAGACACAGCTCCTTAAATCTTGACAAAGTGGGACGTCCCCAAGAAGTGTCAGAAAAAATGAGGGGTGGGAACAGCAATCAAAAGAAGACTTAACTTCACCCCAAACAAACAGAGCTCCTCACGGAGGAGTTGCAACCTCAAACAGGCGCCTGCAAAAACTTGCGGCCAAGGAAGCATCCGAAGATGCACACACATCAACCTTGTAAAACGTTGGGAAAGTGTAAACAGACAACCAGGTCGCCGTCTCACACACCTTGAAGACAGATGCTAGATATCGGAAAGCCCAGGAAGCACCAATTGCCCTGGGTGAATGCGCCTTGACAGGAAAGGGAGGCGCCCGCCCCTAAAGGGCATAGGGCTGGATGATAATCAGCCTGATCCACCTAGAAAGATGGCCGATGAGACCGTCAGGCCCTTCTGTGGACCAGATACCGGCACGAACAGTGAGTCAGAACTCCGAAACAGAGCAGTAGCAGACAGGTACACCCGTAGGGCACGTACCACGTCCAAGGTATGTAGCACAGCCTCCTGGAAAGCGATGGCCGAGGACACAAGGATGGAAGCACAATGGCAAAAGAAGAGGTCCTGAACTGCCGCACTCAGTAAAATGGTTTATTGCAAAATATTTTCAAAAAGGTCAAATCCAAAAATGAATCCATAAGTGCCAAAAGCAAACCAAAACAGACAATGGACATGCAGGGGCTAACGGCTGACGCATTTCACATCATAACTTGATGCTTACTCAGCTATGAGTTATGATGTGAAACACGTTTTGCAATAAACCGTTTTACTGAGTGCGGCAGTCCAGGACCTCTTCCTTTTCCTACGGACCAGTGCATAGCCAGCACCTGTCAGTGCAACAGGGCGGGAGCAATTATTGGAGTCTAGCAGCTTGAAGCGGTACGTTTCTTTGATGGAAGCACAATGTCCTCGTTTAGGTGAAAAGCCGAAACCACCTTAGGAAGGAATCAAGGTTGCGGGCGAAGCACCGCTTATCCGTATGGAGGACCAAGTAAGGCGACTTGCAAGACAAGGCCGCCAATTCAGAAACCCATCTGACCAAAATAATGGCAACTAGAAAGGCAACTTTTTGAGAAAGAGTGGAAACTCCCTGATGTTCTCAAAGGGAGGTTCCTGAAGTACCGAGAGCACTAGAGTCAAGTCCACGGAGGAAGCGGTGGTCCAAACGGGGGAACCACGTGTCAGACCCCCTACACACACGTACTTACCAGTGAGTGAGCCACCAGAGGCCGATGGAAGAAGACAGCCAAGGCTGAAATCTTCCCCCTTAACGGTGCTCAAGGCAAGGTTCAGATCCAAGGTGAAAAACAAACTTGTCCACCGCCCCCATCTATAGCTGACCATCGCAGTAAGCAGCATTGGAAGGCTGAAACAGGTAACAACAAGGCCTGGGGAATGCCCAGGAAAAAACCAAGCCTACTTACCGACCAGCTTGCAGACAACCAATTAACCTGTCTAACAGTATGCGTTAAAAACAGGGGTTTTGTCCGCACGCATTTACAAACGCATGCGTGAGCCACAGAGCCACGTCAAGGCACCCTGTAATCTGTGGTCCTACACTAACCTATTAGTGTCCCCACAATGGGGGCACATGCATTCTGATGGATAGATGAGGACAGGTGGACTGAAGGGGAGCCACCCCTCCTTAAAGGTACAGGAGCACACCAAACACCCAGCATGTAGCACAATGGCTGCAAAGGAGTTGGTGCGTTGCTGGACCAATACAAACACCAAGGTGAAAAAAAAACTTGTCCACCGCCCCATCTATAGCTGGCCATCGCAGTAAGCAGCATTGGAAGGCTGAAACAGGTAACAACAAGGCCTGGGGAATGCCCAAGAAAAAACCAAGCCTTCTTACCGATCAGCTCGCAGACAACCAATTAACCTGTCTGACAGTATGCGTTAAAAACAGGGGTTTTGTCCGCACGCATTTACAAACGCATGCGTGAGCCACAGAGCCACGTCAAGGCACCCTGTAATCTGTGGATCTACGCTAACCTATGAGTGTCCCCACAATGGAGGCACATGCATTCTGATGGATAGATGAGGACAGGTGGACTTAAGGGGAGCCACCCCTCCTTAAAGGTACAGGAGCACACCAAACACCCAGCATGTAGCACAATGGCTGCAAAGGAGTTGGTGCATTGCTGGTGCGTTGCTCAGATCAACTCTGCACTGTAAGAACAGCAGGATCCGAGAAACCAGCTATGTCCGAGGGCGCTCGGCCATCTCATCACACATAGAGATGTAGGCCTTCCAAGTGCAATGGTAGATCATCCGGGAAGAAGGTTCCCGGACCCCCAACATAAAGGATATTATCAAATCTGCCAGACCACGGCCCCTCAGTACCTGGCTTTCAATAGTCAAGGCGTGAAAGTCAGCGACTGTAAAACAGGATGAAGCATGGGACCTTGAGACAGAGGGTCCTCCCGCATTGGCAGCCGCCAAGGAGTGGCAGCTACCAGTCTCCCAAGATCGGCCCACCAGGAACGCCGGGACCAATCTGGGGCGATTAGAATAGAGTGGGCACGCTCCTTTTGGCCCAACTTAGGATACAAGCGACTATCGATGCTGCGGCCGTCCAACTGAAATCTGATCAGATGCCCCTGAAGTCTCTGCAACCCCTTGGAGAGGCACAGTCTGATCGCTCGAATGTCAAGGACATCGATCGGCGGTCGAGATTCTTCCTGACTGTGAGGCTTGGGTCCATTGTGATCACAGTCCTATGGAAAGAAAGGGACGACCTCCCGGACTGAAGAGCCGGGAAATGCAGCTGCCCTCTCAGGGAAGCCTTGACCAGGTGACTTACCTGAATCTAGAGACAATGGAGATCTGTGCCAAGTGGACAGGATCTCTTCCTGCAATACTCGAGTGTGGAATAGGGCAGACGGAACTGCCTCGAAGGAAGCCACCATGAGGCCCAGAACTCATGCAAAAAAAGGGGGGAGACGACCATCTGCGGGATGCCAACAATTTCACCACTGACTGGAGCATCTGCAACTGCTCCAAAGGAAGGACGACCTTCGCCTCCAAAGAATTCAGGATCAAGCCTAGGGACTTCAGACACTGAGTCGGTACCAACACCGACTTCTGTATGTTCAGCACCCAACCAAAATCCCGGAGGGTCTGACTAGCTATAGCAGCTCTCAGAAGCAGAACGTCCAAGTAGCCCACGATATCAATGTCTCGCTGTCTCAGCAAAGCCCAGATCGGGGAAAGCACCTTGTGAACAACTCTTGGTGCCGACACTAAGTCAAATCACAAAGCGCAGAAAACTCAGATGGCTGTTGCAGATGGGGACATGCAAGTATGCGACCCTGGTGTCCAGAGACGCCAGAAGTCCCCAAAAACAATATATACACACACTGGGGCTGATTTACTAATAACAGTGCGCTGCGCTGCTTCTAACCTTAATTGGTGCGCCGGAAAACTCCTTCACTGGGCGCAGGAAGCAGCGGCGCACTGTTATAGTAAATAGAAATGTCAGCGGCGCTCTATTGAAAATGAATGGTTCCCTATGGGAGCCCATTGATTTGAATAGAGGTCGCCCGGGAAGTCGGATCCGACTTGCGGGCGACTCGTGTGCCGGCTGACACAGGGACAGCGCGACTTTGCGAGGCGACCTGGACACGACCTGAGCGTGAAGCAGCCGCTCAAGTCGTGTCCTAGAGGCGACTAGCTGGCCGAGAATGTGTCCAGCGTGATATCATCGCGCTGGTCCTCGGCAGCCTCGCTGTCCCATGTTTGGTATGAATCATGAAGGAGAACTCCAGGCCAAATTTTTATGAAAAAACCGGCATGGGTTCCCCTTCAGGAGCATACCAGGCCCTTAGGTCTGGTCTGGATTCTAAGGTGAACCCCCTAAGCCGAAAAACGGCGTGGGGGTCCCCCCCAAAATCCAAACCAGACCCTTAGGTCTGGTCTGGATTTTAAGGTGAACCCCCCTTAAGCTGAAAAACGGCGTGGGGGTCCCCCCAGAATCCAAACCTGACCCTTATCCGAGCACGCAACCTGGCAGGCCGCAGGGGAAAAGGGGGGGACGAGAGAGCGGCCCCCCTCCCTTCTGAACCGTACCAGGCCGCATGCCCTCAACATGGGGGGTTGGGTGCTTCGGGGCAGGGGGGCGACCTGCGGCCCCCCCACCCCAAAGCACCCTGCCCCCATGTTGATGGAGACAAGGGCCTCTTCCCGACAACCCTGGCCGTTGGTTGTCGGGGTCTGCGGGCGGGGGGCTTTTCGGAATCCGGGCGCCCCCTTTAAAAAGGGGGCCCCCAGATGCCGGCCCCCCACCCACCTGACCCCGCCCCCGTTTCACGTCACAGTCCCATCATTCCCCGGGACTGTGACATCATACGGGGGCGGTGTCAGCGGTGGCATTACCCGGTGACCACGCCCAATGCCAATAAAAGTGGCACCACTGCTCGGACAGATCATTGCGGCGGTGGACAGCGACGAGGCAACATCGGGCGAAGAGAAGAGGGAAGAAGGTGACGAAGAAGACCGGGACCCCACTAGCAAAAGAGCTGCGAGAAGATAGCGGGGCGCCCGGCAGAAGGCAGAAAGAACCGGAGATCGTGGAGAAGACACCGGAGAAGAACCGGAGAACAGAACAAGAGACCCCCGAAGTCGGAAGAAGATGGCGAGGAAGCCCGGGACCCCCGCTAGCAAAAGAGCTAGCAGAAGATAGCGGGGGCCCGGCAGAAAGACCCCTGAAGTCGGAAGAAGACCCCCGGAGCTGCCCAATAAATTACTTTTCAAACCTGTGTTGTCTTTTTTTATTGACTTTTTTTGCCACCAGGTGAATGGGTAGGGGTACGATGTACCCCATACTCATTCACATAGGGTGGGGGACAGGTATCTGGGGTCCCCCTTATTAAAGGGGGCTCCCGGATTCCGATAAGCCCCCCGCCCGCAGACCCCGACAACCAACGGCCAGGGTTGTCGGGAAGAGGCCCTTGTCCCCATCAACATGGGGGCAGGGTGCTTTGGGGTGGGGGGGCCACAGGTCGCCCCCCTGCCCCAAAGCACCAAACCCCCCATGTTGAGGGCACGCGGCCTGGTACGGTTCAGGAAGGAGGGGGGGCGCTCTCTCGTCCCCCCCTTTTCCCCTGCGGCCTGCCAGGTTGAGTGCTCGGATTAAGGGTCTGGTGTGTATTTCTGAAGGGCCTGGTATGGATTCTGGGGGGACCCCCACGCCAGTTTTTTTTTTTTTTGGGGGGGGGGTCCGCTTTGAATCCATACTAGACCCAAGGGCCTGGCATGGACCCGGGGGGGGGACCCCCACGCTGTTTTTTTTTTTTTTTTTTGTTTTTGTTTTTTTAACCGTTTTTTTTTTTTTGTTTTTTTTACATTTCCTTTAACAACCAGCTATAAACGGGTAAAACAAAAAATCGCCGCAAAATTGCGGTACTTGCGTTTTGGATGTGGGTTCATTGAATTCTATTACATCCAAAACACTGTTTTTGGCCTGGCAAAAAAAATCTGCAGTTGCGTTTAAAATCGTTTTTCACAAATCCTCAAAATGCCTTCAGACGCCAAAGATTTCCCCGTTTCAGACGCGGGTACCAGCGTTTAGCCGCATTTTAGTTTAGAAGCGTTTTTAAAGGTGACCTATTTTTTTACATTGATAAACTCCAAATTTATGGCAAATGAGGAAAAACCAAAATATATATATATATATATATATATATACAGTGCCTTGCGAAAGTATTCGCCCCCCTTGAACTTTTCATCCTTTTGCCACATTTCAGGCTTCAAACATAAAGATATAAAATTAATTTTTTTTGTGAAGAATCACCAACAAGTGGGACACAATTGTGAAGTGGAACGAAATCTATTGGATTTTTGAAACTTTTTTAACTAAGAAAAAAATGAAAAGTGGTGCGTGCAAAATTATTCGGCCCCCTTGCGTTAATACTTTGTAGAGCCACCTTTTGCTGCGATTACAGCTGCAAGTCGCTTGGGGTATGTCTCTATCAGTTTTGTACATCGAGAGACTGAAATTCTTGCCCATTCTTCCTTGCAAAACAGCTCGAGCTCAGTGAGGTTGGATGGAGAGCGTTTGTGAACAGCAGTTTTCAGCTCTTTCCACAGATTCTCGATTGGATTCAGGTCTGGACTTTGACTTGGCCATTCTAACACCTGGATACGTTTATTTGTGAACCATTCCTTTGTAGATTTTGCTGTATGTTTGGGATCATTGTCTTGTTGGAAGATAAATCTCCGTCCCAGTCTCAGGTCTTTTGCAGACTCCAACAGGTTTTCATCCAGAATGGTCCTGTATTTGGCTGCATCCATCTTCCCCTCAATTTTAACCATCTTCCCTGTCCCTGCTGAAGAAAAGCAGGCCCAAACCATCATGCTGCCACCACCATGTTTGACAGTGGGGATGGTGTGTTGAGGGTGATGAGCTGTGTTGCTTTTACGCCAAACATATCGTTTTGCATTGTGGCCAAAAAGTTCGATTTTGGTTTCATCGGACCAGAGCACCTTCTTCCACATGTTTGGTGTGTCTCCCAGGTGGCTTGTGGCAAACTTTAGACGAGACTTTTTATGGCTATCTTTGAGAAATGGCTTTCTTCTTGCCACTCTTCCATAAAGGCCAGATTTGTGCAGTGTACGACTGATTGTTGTCCTGTGGACAGACTCTCCCACCTCAGTTCTCTGCAGTTCATCCAGAGTGATCATGGGCCTCTTGGCTGCATCTCTGATCAGTCTTCTCCTTGTCTGAGCTGAAAGTTTAGAGGGACAGCCAGGTCTTGGTAGATTTGCAGTGGTCTGATACTCCTTCCATTTCAAAATGATGGCTTGCACAGTGCTCCTTGGGATGTTTAAAGCTTGGGAAATCTTTTTGTATCCAAATCCGGCTTTAAACTTCTCCACAACAGTATTACGGACCTGCCTGGTGTGTTCCTTGGTCTTCATGATGCTCTCTGCGCTTTCAACAGAACCCTGAGACTATCACAGAGCAGGCGCATTTATACAGAGACTTGATTACACACAGGTGGATTCTATTTATCACCATCAGTCATTTAGAACAACATTGGATCATTAAGAGATCCTCGCTGAACTTCTGGAGTGAGTTTGCTGCACTGAAAGTAAAGGGGCCGAATAATTTTGCACGCACCATTTTTCAGTTTTTTATTTGCTAAAAAAGTTTAAAATATCCAATAGATTTCATTCCACTTCACAATTGTGTCCCACTTGTTGGTGATTCTTCACAAAAAATTAAAATTTTATGTCTTTATGTTTGAAGCCTGAAATGTGGCAAAAGGATGAAAAGTTCAAGGGGGCCAAATACTTTCGCAAGGCACTGTATATATATATAAATGAAATTGCTTCCATTGCATTGTGGACAATCCACAACTTGGGGCAGCTGACGTGGCAAGTGGACAATCCACAACTTGTGGCAAGTGATGTGGCAAGTGACACGCTAAATACAACTACACTGCTGCTCTCAGCTGCTGATATCACTCTGGTCTCACTAAATAGCTAAAATCGTAAATAATACTGTTTTTGGAGCTTAGGGCGGCTCCTTATCATATACACGCAAATGTGGTAAAACACGGCATGCAAACGCCACAAAGCGCGCCTTTCTAAACGCCACTTTCAACCTTAGTTAAGAACACTTTGCACCAGCGTCCCGTCTACATGGGGCCTAAAAACGCCTATGCCATTTACAGCTCAAAAACGCCATGGTGGCCATGAGGCCATAGGCTAACATGGAGAGATGTTTTTAAGCTGCAAAAAACGCTCAAACGAGCGGCTTGAAAAACGTCCGTGTGCATGTAGCCTTATATTAACCACTTGCGCACTCCCCAGACCAAGTTTCACATTTCAGCGCTGATGCACTTTTAATGACAATTGCGCGCTCATACAACACTGTAACCCAATGAAAATGTTTTATTTGTTGGCACACAAATAGAGCTTGCTTTTGGTGCTATTTGATCACCTTTGTGTTTTATTTTTTTTATTTTTTTTATAAATACTAAAGAGCGAGTTTAAAAAAAAAAAAAAATGATATTTTACCCACTTCAGCACTGGGCCTATTCTGGCACTTCTCTCCTTCATGTAAAAATCATAAATTTATGGCTATAAAATTACTTCTAAACACCAAACATTATATATGTTTTTGGAGCAGACACCCTAGGGAATAAGATGGCGGTCATTGCAAATTTTTATCTCGCTCGGTATTTGCGCAATAAATTTTCAAACGCCTTTTGTTTGCTAAAAATATTACAAAACAGTAAAGTTACGGCCAATTTTTTTGGTATAATGTGAAAGAGGTTGTTATGCTGAGTAAATATATACCTAACACATCACGCTTTAAAATTGCGCACACTCATGGCATGACACCAAACTTCAGTAATTAAAAATCTCCCTAGGCGATGCTTTAAATTTTTTTACACGTTACCATTTTGGCATTACAGAGGAGGTCTAGTGCTAGAATTGTTGCACTCGTTCTAACGCATGCAGCAATAACTCACAAGTGTGGTTTGAACGGCGTTTACATATGTGGGCGGGACTTACGTGTGTGTTCGCTTCTGAGCGCGAGCTACCGGGGACATGGGCGTTTTTTTCGTATTTTTGCTTATTTTTTTTATTTTGTTTTTTTACTTTTTTGTATTTCTTACTCTTTTTTTTTTTGGATCACTTTTATTCCTATTACAAGGAATGTAAACATCCCTTGTAATAGGAATGTGGGTGACAGGTCCTCTTTATGGAGAGATGCGGGGTCAATAAGACCCCGCATCACTCCTCCAGGCTGGAAAGCATGATATTGGTCCAAAAAAATCACCAATCTCATGCTGACAGCCGAGATCACGGCTTGGTTAACATACGGAAACACGGCGTGATGTCATAACGTCATGCCCGCGCCTTCGACGGTCATAGAGATGACTGATGACCATCTGGTCACCAGTCATCTCCAAATCGTTCTCCGAGCCCCAGATGGCACGGGAGAGCCCGGAGAAGCACCGGATGGTGGCAAGAGGGGGAACGTCCCCTCCCCCCGCCTATAAGAACAATCAAGCGGCGGAACTGCCACTATGATCGTTTTTATTGTGCACAGAATCGCCGACTGAAAAGAATGATATCTGAATGATGCCTGCAACTGCAGGAATCATTCAGATGTCACCGCCCAAAGCCAAGGATGTCATTTGACGGTGGGCGGTAGGAAACTGGTTAATATTTTTAAAAAAGGTAATTTTTCTTCTTCATTGATGTACACTGATGAGACTGCACTGATGGGCACCGATAAGGTGGCAAGGGTGGGCACTGAGAGGTGGCATTGCTATTTGGCACTGGTGGGCAGTGAGAAGTGGCACTGCTAGGTGGCAATGATAGTTGGCAGTGATGGGCACTGATAGGCAGCACTGCTAGGTGCCACTGATTGGCACCAGTGGTGGGCATTGATAGGTGGCACTGGCAGGGGCTACTAATTGTCACAGATGATGCAGAATTGCCTCTTCCTCTTCGGGCCCGATGTCCCTTGCACATAAGCCGGTGATTGCCTTTTTGTTATGCTCACGCTGTCAGCACAAGGAGAAAACAAAAACCATTACCCAGCTTTTGTTTACATCACGTGATCAGCTGTTATTTGCTGACAGCTGATCACATGGTAAAGGGCAGGGATCGGGCCCCTTACTCGGATCTGTCATCACCTGAGTCTCAGTGACTCTGTGACCACAGCGCGCGCAAAGGGGAGGACGTTTATTGACGGACTCCCGGCAATTGAGGACCATGCTGTGGCCATCGATCAGTTATAGCGCTGATCTCAAGTGATTAAAGAGGGTCTAAATGGGCCATTGACATGCATCACAATTCATCTTAGGAATGAGTCTTTGAAAAGTTAAACTAAATAATTTGGCCACTTTATCCTTCCAAATAATTCACTTCCTGTCACATAGCCACACAGGAAGTGAGGGAAAATCCCTAACACTGTCTTTCCTTGGGGACACACAGGTCAGTCTAAATACTTTCCCCATTATGCACATTGCACTCCAGCATATTGCGGGGTACACCCCAAATTATTAGGTATTTTGGACTTTGGGGTTTATTTACTAAAGGCAAATCTACTTTGCACTTGCTGTATATCTGAGGGGGACATGCAAGCCAAAAAAATACACCATCTTTGCTTTTACATGATTGGAACAGCCAATCACCAGTACTTTCCCTCAGATTTTCAGCAGCTACACTTTTACTGCAGAGTGGATTTGTCTTTACTAAACCCCCACTAAATACACTGATTTGGGGTGTACACAACAAAGTGCTAGAGTGCAATTTGCTCAATGGGGACACTAGTTGGATTGATCTGTGTGTCCCCAAGAAAATACATTGGTAGGGTTTTACCTTCACTTCCTGTTTAGCTGTGTGACAGGAAGTGAAGCCAATTTTAAGAAAAGGAGACACAAAGGCCAAACTACAAAAAAAAAAAAAAAAAAACACACACGCAGGGGTTCTAACACTTACTTTGTTTCCCTCAAAATGCCCACAATTAGAATTGTATGGCCTTGAGCTATTTTTAAGTGCAGTGCTCTAAATCAGTGCTTCTCAAGTACCCCCAACAGGCCATGTTTGCAGGTTTTCCTTCATCTTGCACATGTACTTTATATCACAGTCAATGGTTTGGATTTTTGGACAGCAATTCTCGATAAGATAAATTCACAAAACAACATGTCCTGTTGGGGGGTACTGAGGACTGAGGCTGAGAACCACTGCAGTAAAAAAGGAAAATTGAATACTTACCGCTCTGTATTTTTCATTTCCTGGTGATTTTCCATGGCAGCACACAATACAATCCATGCATATGCTAGCATGAAGGCACCAGATTAGACAAATCACACCAGTTTTGTTTTGACATGCCAATGAGCTGTCACATTTGTTGAAAAGAAAACACAAAACAAACGTCAAAACTTTGCATCAAATTTTATTGGTCAACAAAATAAAAGGGAAGGCAAAATAAAAAACATGAAGGTCAATTTGAAACAGTTACAGACTCACAACATCTTGAGAAATTTTTGGCCAAAAAAAAAAAAGGCAGCAGACAATTAAATCAAAGTGAACAAACGACACACATTAACAACATCAGAATTATTTCAGGGGAACATTTCCCCCACACAAAATATATACAATCCACAAAATAAACCAAACACCTGTTTTGCAAAGACATAACAAATAAAATACATGTGTTACAAACTCGATAAGGACACCAACATGTACATTTTGCCCCCCACATACACACACTTGCCTCTTCTCAGGGCAAGCGAACGAATGCTCCTTGTGAGCTTTATATAACATATGTTTGTGTGCTAATGAGGCAATTGAAAACACATGCACAGTCCATGAAACAACCAAAATGAAAGAGACTGAAATTCTAAGTGGGTACATCTGTTAAGGATGTCCTTCAATTACTAACCCATAAAAACACTCTCTGAGTGAGCATGCCTAGAAATATCCAGGTGCTGTTCACACACAAAAAGCACGCAAAAAAAAAACTAACTGGCTGGGCATGTGCAGAACAACACCAATGCAGCTAGCAAAAAATAACCCCCCCCTCCCCCCGTCTAAAATTAAGCACATCATCTAGCATGCTACAAAATTAGAGATGGGACAATCACCCACCCCCCCCCCCCACCAACAAATGCCATTGCAGTCTATGGGAACTGACTTGTTAATTTTGCTAGTCCCCACTTGGCTGGCTTATCTTCTAGTTATTGGCCTTAAAATGGGGGCCCAGGTCCCACCCTAAGGGACATATATCAATGTCACCAATTTGGAAAACACCAAAAACAAAACAAGGAGAAGTGCCTTTAAATATGCCAAATTGCTTAAGGGCCATTTCACACCACATGCAGTGCATTGCGTTTTTTATGCATCCAAAATGCATGGAAAGTTGGTTATATGGTTCTAAATGGCAGTGATTGTTCCAGTGCGTTCCAGTTCCACCAAAAAAGTAGAACATGCTGCATTTTACCTGCACTGGACTGTACTGGAACGCATCAAAACGCATCATAAATGCACTGGAACGCACAGGAACACACCTAAATGCACCAAAAACGCACTGGAACACACTTGTCCTTATCTATGGTTAATAAAAAAGAGGGGTGAAAAAAAGCACTGGACTGCATCAAAAACGTACCAAAAATGCACTGGAATGCATGAAAAACGTGCATGCAGAAAAGCACCTGGAACGCATCCAGATTGTGTTTCTATGGTGTGAACTGGCCCTAGTTCACACCATAGAAACGCAGTCTGGGTGCGTTCCAGGTGCTTTTCTGCATGCGCGTTTTTGACACATTCCAGTGCATTTTTGATGCGTTTTTGATGCAGTCCAGTGTTTTTTTCCCCCTCTTTTCACTTAGGACAAGTGTGTTGTAGTGCATCTTGGGTGCATTTAGGTGCGTTCCGGTGCATTCCAGTGCATTTTTGGTACGTTCCTTTGCGTTTTTGATGTGTTTTCCTGCGGTCCAGTACAGTTCTGTACCTAAAAAATGCAGCATGACCAATTTTTTTTTTTGCTTTCTGAAACGCACTGGAACGGACAGCAGTGGTGTGAACTATGCCATTGGCATTAATGTGATCAACTTTCTTTGCGTTTTTCAGGCATCAAAAAAACGCACTGTACTGCATCCGGTGTGAACTGGCCCTAAATATCATACCGGATGGTGTCTATAGTATGCCTGTAAAGTAGCGCATGTTTTCCATGTTTATAACAGTTGGAGAGCAAAATGACATTTCTAAAGTAAAATAATAGTAATTTAAAAGTCCTTGCGGCTGTAATGAATTGCTGGTTCCCGTCAATACAGATAAAAGTCATTGAAAGTCTTTGATTACACAAAAAAAAAGTGTGGGGGTTCCCCCAAATTCCATAACCAGGCCCTTCAGGTCTGGAATGAATATTAAGGGGAACCCCGCTGCAAATTTAAAAAAAAAAATGACGTGGGGTTCCCCCCAAATATCCATACCAGGCCCTTCAGATCTGGCATGGATTTTAAGGGGAACTCCACCTCAAATTTAAAAAAAAAATGGCGTAGAGTCCCCCCAAAAATCCACACCAGACCCTTATCCGAGCAAGTAACCTGGCCGGCCGCAGGGGAAAAGGGGGGACGAGAGCGGCCCCCCTCCCTCCTGAACCGTACCAGGCCACATGCCCTCAACATGGGGAGGATGTCCCCATGTTGATGGGAACAAGGGCCTCATCCCCACAACCCTTGCCCGGTGGTTGTGGGGGTCTGCGGGCGGGGGGCTTATCGGAATCTGGAAGACCCCTTTAACAAAGGGGACCCCCAGATCCCGGCCCCCTGTGTGAAATGGTAATGGGGTACAAATGTACCCCTACCATTTCACAAGGAAAGTGTCAAAAATGTAAAAAATGACAAGAGCCGGTTTTTGACAATTCCTTTATTAATGTCCTCTCCTTTCTTCCATCTTCTTCTTCTTCCATCTTCTTCTTCCATCTTCTTCTTCTTCCAGCTTCTTCTTCCATCTTCTTCTGTTCTCCATTCTGGTTTCTTCCTCCATCTTCATCTTCCTCTTCATCTTTATCTTCATCCTCATCTTCATCTTCATCTTCCTTCTTCCTTCGGTCTTCTCGTCCGCATCTTGCTCCGGCGTCTTCCCTTCTTCTTTCTTCTCCGGCCGCTCCGTTTGAATTGGAGGTTCCCGCTGTGCGACGCTTCAGTTCTTCAGTTCCCCATCGGGTCCGCTTACACCCGGTGACCCCGCCCCCCTCTGACGCACATGGATTTCACGGGGACTTTCCCTGTGGTGTCAGAGGGGGCGGAGCCACCAGGGGGCAGCGGACCAAGTGGGGAACTGAGGTGTCGCACAGCGGGAACCTCCAATTCAAACGGAGCGGCCAGAGAAGAAAGAAGAAGGGAAGACGTCGGAGCAAGATGTGGACGAGAAGACCGAAGGAAGAAGGAAGATGAAGATGAAGATAAAGATGAAGAGGAAGAAACCAGAATGGAGAAAAGAAGAAGATGGAAGAAGAAGAAGGAAGAAGAAGAAGGAAGAAAAGAGAAGACATTAATAAAGGAATTGTCTAAAACCAGCTCTTGTCATTTTTTACATTTTTTGACACTTTCTTCGTGAAATGGTAGGGATACAATGTACCCCTTACCAATTCACACAGGGGGGGGCCGGGATCTGGGGGTCCCCTTTGTTAAAGGGGTCTTCCAGATTCCGATAAGCCCCCCGCCCGCAGACCCCCACAACCACCGGCAAGGGTTGTGGGGATGAGGCCCTTGTCCCCATTAACATGGGGACATCCTCCCCATGTTGAGGGCATGTGGCCTGGTACGGTTCAGGAGGGAGGGGGGGCCGCTCTCGTCCCCCCCTTTTCCCCTGCGGCCGGTCAGGTTTCGTGCTCGGATAAGGGCCTGGTATGGATATTTGCGGGAACCCCACATAATTTTTTTTTTTAATTTGCAGCGGGGTTCCCCTTAATATCCATTCCAGACCTGAAGGGCCTGGTTATGGAATTTGGGGGGACCCCCACGCTTTTTTTTTTTTGGTTAGCAAAGACTTTCAATGACTTTTCTCTATATTGCCGGGAGCCGACAATTCATTATAGCCGCGGCTGCTTTTAAATGCCTTTTTTTTCTTTTAGAACTGTCATTTTGCTGGCGCACTGGAAAGTTCAGAGCTGCGCCTGTTCAACTTATGCAAATTGATTTACGTGACTTGACATTTACTAAGATTTTGCCGGCGCAGTGTCCCGGCGCATTTGAACCATTGAAATTCCCGCGCTGAGCTCAAAAAAACCTCCCGCAGCTCGAATCGGAATTGCCGGCGCAGCGGGCTGGTTTTGAAAAAGTTACTTTATCACTCAATTTTGGCCATGTTTGTTATTTGGGCAGGTGTCCCTACACTTCCTCACATCACCCCACATCACCCCCATTATATTCTCACTTCCAGCTTCTTTATATTTAGAGTTTAACATGTCGTGCGCCAGGTCCATAGTGGCGCACTGAGCGCCTCCTCCCGTCCGCCGACAACATTATAGTAAATGGGAAATAGGGCTGCGCTACAGGCGCTAATGTTTTGTAAATACCAAAACAGCCATTGCGCACGCAGATGCGCCAATACTCATGGCGCAAACGTTTTGTAAATCAGCCCCACTGTGTATGTATTAATGCGTATGTTCATACACATTCACAATTGCGTGGTCATGCAGCATTGCACCAAACAAAATTGTTATCATTTTGTTCACACAAATAGAGCTTTCTTTTGGTGGTATTTAATCACCACTGGGTTTTTATTTTTTGCTAAATAAATAAAAAGGCTGAAAATTTGGAAAAAAAAAGGGTTTTCTTTGTTTCTGTTATAAAATTTTGCAAATAAATAATTGTTCTTTATAAAATTAAACCCAAAATGTATTCTGCTGCATTGTATTGGTCAAAATAAGCCAAATCAGTGTATCTTATTTAGTCTGTAGGAAAGTCCACAAACTATGGTATACCGTATACCAAGAAGTATCTGAAAGCTACAACTCTAATTGAAATCTCCTGATTTAGATGTTTGAATGTGACTGGTCATGCATTAAGGGGTATTGAAACCCAAAATTATATACATTGCAGCCTATCATTCTTTGGCATGGTAGCTACATACATTTTTGCTTTATTTTCTCCACCTAAGCCTACAAACAACACACTTCCTCTCCCTGGATGGCTATGTCACTCCTCCAATGTATCTATGGAGGGACCCATGGTTGTCATTCTAGGCTGCTCTACTGATATGGACTATAACCATGTCTGTATCTCATCATCTCCCCACATGAAAAGATATAATAAAATATTTACAAAAATGTGAGGGGTGTACTCACTTTTGTGAGATACTGTATATCCGAAAATCGATCAATTCTGATGTACTGATGGCCTATTTCATTTCAATTCTGATGGCCCTAAAATGCCAGGACAGTACAAATACCCCCCAAATGACTCATTTTTTGTAAAATAGGCAGTCCAAGGTATTTAGTAAGAGGCATGGTGGGCTTTTTAAAGTTGTAATTTTTTTGTTATAATTTTTTGGGAAAATGAAGAAATTAAAAAAACAAACATTTAAAACATTATTTTTTTCTTTACATACTCTTACAAATGCAGTACAACTTCATCATGTAACTGGTGTGGTGGTTATCAGGAGCACTGACTGGTGGCAGTACGAAAAAAAAAAAAAATATTTTGTAAATACACTGTGACCAGAATATATGTTACCATAGTAAATCAGGGCACAGAATACACTGTGCAGCGCGCAATGCATTGCAGGGTGTTCCGCAGGGCGAACACTTACCGAGCACACTGCACCCTCGGTGTTCCCCGAACGGGGCAAGCCGTTTGCACAACTCTATTGGCCAGTATGAGACATACCTACCTACTTAGCTACAGATAGAAAACACAGGCCAGTTCTGCAGAGGGTGGCAGTGCCACCAGTGATTACACACCTGTGTGGATATAAATGCTGGGGTATTTTCCTTCCAATCTTTAGAACTGAAGAAGTGGTGTGAAGAAGTGGTGTGGATAAACTACAAATATAATAAACAGAACAGGTTTAGCTGAATATGAATAACTGCTACTAACTACAGCAATGACAGGACACAATCAACAGAAAAGGAGAATAAAAGCGTATGGGTAACTTGTATGAAACTGTAATTATGTCAGGTGTGCGCCACATTGTGGTGAGATTGCAGGGCAGCCAAAGACAGCAATCCCATAACTTCAACAACTTAAAGGCTGAATTTAGGGTCACTTACCAGCAATGCCGAGACCAGATCATCATATACTCTGGGTGAAAATGGTATCCTGCGCCTCCCTCCTCCATATTTATTATGAATGAATCAATGTCTTATCTAGACAAGAAAATATTTAAAACAATATAAATGAAATTGTCCTTGCTCTGATAGTAACCCCCAGCATTGATGTCAGTGGACACAATAATATCCCCAGCACTGGTGCCAGTATCTGCAATAATAACCCCCAGCATTGGTGCCAGTTTCCACAATAATAACCCCCAGCATTAGTGGCAGTCCCTGCAATAATAACCCCCTGCATTGGGTTTGCGCAATAATAACAACTACATTGTTGGTCAGTGGTGTTATTCTATTTAACCCCCTCTTCATTGGTAGCCTCTTAAACTTCCTTGATTGATGGTCTGTGGCATTTAAAACATTTTTTCACATTGGTGGCTATTGGTGGTGTGAAGTAACCCCTTCATGTTGCATTAATGGCCAGTGATAGTTTATTATCTCCCTTTATATTGCAGCATGAAGGGGTTAAATATCACTATCACTGGTTGCTAATTCAACATGAAAGAAATAATTAACACTGCCACTGGTCGCTAATGCAGTGTGATGGGGTTAATTAATTGCCACTGGTCATTAATGCATTAGGGGCCACAGGAACTGTAATTAACCCTGTTATGCTACATTAGTGGCTAGTGTCAGTGTTTATTAACCCTTTCATAATGCGGGATAAAGGGGTTGATAATCACTGCCACTTGCCACTAAGGATGCAAAAAGGGGTTAATTACGACTGACACTAGCCACTAATGCATTAGTGACCAGTGGCAATTGATTACTCCCTTCATGCTGCATTACTGGCCAGTGGCAGTGTTAAATAACCCCATTCACCTCCTACCCTCCCAATCACAAAGGCCCCCCCCCACCCCAAAGGAGTTAATAAATTCACAGTAAATGCACTAAATTATGTAGTGCGGAGTGATCTTTGCCTGAGAGAGAAGTGCAACTACTGACTTCTAGTGCTGGATACGGAAGCTCAGATAGCGCTCCAGCACTTGGCACCCCACAGCCACTCTGCAAGTGTAAGGTACCTTGTTCTGGGCTTTGTTCTCTCAGTGGCAACACTGCCAACTGTGCAGCGCCATCACTTCACATGTCCCCCCTTCCCTCATTGTACTGTTGCACCCAGGGCTCCTGTCTCTTCTGCCCCCCATTCCCACTCTCCCCCTTTTCCTGTCCTTGCACACCAGGATATAATAGTAAAGAAAAAAGAAGAGATAAGCCTTAGGTGCAAGTAAGGTCCTAGCAAATTGTCCCAATGTAGGGGGTCCAGGGTTCATGGAAAAAGTTCCTGAAGAGGAAAAAGTATTTAAAATGTGAAATATCACATTTAAATGCCCACAAAATAAATACTTGGCTAGAAATTAAGCATGGATGTAAAAAAGGGATTCTTACCAGTAGGTTAACAAGCTTAAGAGGTCATTTAAGGGTCCACAATAATGATCATGTCATCAAATTTGGTCAGCTTTGTTGTCAGTGTGATAGTCTCTGTAATGTGAACCTCTGGACTACTATGGTCTGGTCATTGTTGGGGAACTGAATCCAGTGAAAGTCCTGCTGATTCTAGAGTCTAGCATCCTGCTATGCCCTTAGTGGTAAATGTTGTCAGTTCAAAGCATATTCAATCTCCTTTAGAACTAATAGACCTCATATTATAAGATTTGCCTGTCTTGATCTAAATGAGATGTACACTGACCAGTCTCCCGTATTTGCTTTGTGACATATGTCATTGCAACCACTAGCTCTGGCTTAAATACTTTTTGAAAGAAGTTTAGTGGGTCTGTTTTAAACATGGAAAGGCCTCCTAAGCCAGCAATATTCAACAACATAGAAAGCATGGCCATATTTGCTTGGACACGGTAGAGGAGGTTGGAAATAAAGATGCCATTTTGACCTGTACCATAGTAGGCTGACAGCTGAGTTATCCTCAGAAGATGTCAGATAAGGGGATTCAGTGACTCGTATTCTGACTGTTCAGTGATGCACCACTTATGTTAAAATTTTTCATTTTTAACGTTAGTAAATGAGATTGTGCCAATATTTTTAAAGCAGAGATAACCTCATTGATTAAACAATTTCCCAAAAGAGTTATATTCAAAGCATGCAGTAAATGAAAACTATCACAGTACTTTGTGGTCTCAACCAAACTGTCAAGGATCAATTGTCTGATGTCATGACTGATCACATATGCAGCACCAAACAGAAGCTAAGATGGCAGTCTCCTTGGTTTTACAGGATAGGAAGGTTTAGTTCCACTTTAAGTTGTGTTCACTTTTCCAAGTTCTGAGCTTATTAGATAGAAATATTAAAAACATGTTTAATCAGAGACAGCACCTACATTTTGATAAATCATTTACACAATCCCTTTAGCATACTAAACTGTGTTCCCATTTCATTATTGGTCAATCATTCTGATATCCTAATTATAGATGAAACAAGATGCTATAACTGATGTCGTAACTGAAGCATGTTCGATCATTCAGTTTGAAAAAATAAATTGTTTAAATGTAATTAACTGAGGCAAACATGTTGACACAGGATTCCAATTAAATTCATATTTCAGAGAATAAAAAGTTTGAACTGTTCCCTATTTATCTGAAATTCTACATCTCTATAGCAAACATTTATATCATCCAGAGACAACAAAGAAAACATAATTTGTATTCTGAAAACTAATGCAAATACATATAGTTATATGTTCTAAAATATAAAACATATTGCTATTAGATTGATCTTTTCTGAAAAATGTATGTATCAATCTCCATAGTGTTTATTCTATTCTTATTCATGCTGTCAGGCAATCACAACATAAAGCTTAGAAATAGGTATTTTTACAGGGTAATATTAAGGACACAACGGAAAAATGTGCAAATGCAGGATTTTGAAATAATCTAAACTTACATTAGTATGAATATTTTTAACTCTGTGACAGTTTATAAAAATTGAATACAGTCAGCTGCTTCTATATGAACTATTAATGCTCATAGAAGCTTTCCATTTCGGAATGAATTGTATCTGTGCAGAATATTTTCCAAGTACTGCAAGATTTTCATGACCAATATAATTTTTCAATCTGTTTGTGTCATCTTGTTAGACGTGATATGGAACATTTGTCTTTTAACTTCAGTAAAGGAATCATTTGGCTTTATAGGTAAGGCTAGACTGTTCTTTTCTTGGTTCTGTCTCCATTACATTTTGGAACAGCTGTGATACATCTGTTATACTTTAGATTCAAGGGAAGTCTTTGTAGACAAGTGATACATTTACAAATGTAGTACTGGCTGCAGAGCCTGTTTTAGGTTTTTTGAGAACTCTTGGGTGCAATCATTCAGGATTTACAATGTTATTTATCTATTCAATGTATATCTCAGAGGTGTTTCGAACAACTGTCTACTTAGTCTGGAAAGTTTTGTTCTCATTTTATACCATTTTCTGCCTCTTGTTAGTGCTACTTTGTTAAGGCTACACAAGTTATTGCTGCTAATGACCAAGAAATATTTTCTGCCAAAATCTTTCATTTACATTTTAAAAGCTTGTCAGCTCTATTTTGTACTGCGTGAATACACAAAGAAAATGAAATGCTTGGGTAATTTGCCATTAGTCGTACTCCATATTTATAAACAAGCAACAATGAATTGGCAGGCTGAAATAATAAGGTTCTAAAGTGTCAGACTGCAGTACCACATTTATTCTAAAGTACTAATTTGGCAAACTGTAATTTAACCACTTCACCCCCGGAAGATTTGTCTGCTTAATGACCGGCCCATTTTTGCGAGACGGCACTGTGTCGATTTAACTGACAATCGCGCGGTCGTGCAACGCTGAACCCAAACAAAAACGTCCTTTTTTTCCCACAAATAGAGATTTCTTTTGGTGGTATTTGATCACCTCTGCGGTTTTTATTTTTTGCGCTATAAACAAAAGCAGAGCGCCAATTTTGAAAAAAATACACAATATTTTGTACTTTTTGCTATAATAAATATCCAAAAAAAAAAAAAACTTTTTCCTCAGTTTAGGCCCATATGTATTCTTCTACATATTTTTGGTAATAAAAATCGCAATAAGCGTATATTGATTCATTTGCGCAAAAGTTATAGCGTCTACAAACTATAGGAAAGCGTTATGGCATTTTCATGCCATTTTTATTATTATTATTATTTTTACTAGTAATGGCAGTGATCTGCAATTTTTATCGGGACTGCGACATTATAGCACACAGATCAGACACTTTTGACACATTTTTGGGACCATGGACATTTATAGAGTGATCAGTGCTTTAAAAATGCACTAATTACTGTGTAAATGTCACTGGCAGAGAAGGGGTGATCAAGGGGTTAACTGTGTTCCCTCGTGTGTGTTCTAACTGTAGGGGGATGGAAGTGACTAGAGTATACAACAGATCATTGTTTCTAGCTAGTAGGAACACACAATCTGTCTCTCCTCTCCTCACAGAACTGGGATTTGTGTGTTTACACACACACGTCCCTGTTCTGGCTCTCATGTCCGCGATTGCGCGTGGCCGGCGGTCACACGCATCAGTTCCCCCGCAGTGCAGCGGGTGCTCGCGCGTGCCTGTTATCCCCACTTAAAGGGCCGACGTACAGCTATGTATAATGACGGCGGCTTGTCGGCAAGTGGTTAAAATGACGTATGCTAAAAAAAGTGGTTTATCTGATTCCTAGTGAGAAACAGAAGGGGTAAGTGTAACCGTCTACATAGCTTGTATTTTCCTAAAAACATGCATGATTTCCCCAATGTAAACTATTATTATAAGAAATCTGTATAAACACAAAAAGGGAAGGAGAGAGAAGCACAAAATCCATAGTGTAGCATGTAAAAAACATATTTATTAAAAAGTAATCCCCAATTGTTAAAATGTTGCTCAGCATGACAGTCAGGCAGCCTCTGGGGCAGGAGCAAACAGGAAGGCAACCAGAGAGCCTTGCCTTTGCCACCAGCAAGGGAGAGGAGAAGCTGTGTGGACTGGGAGCCGCTCACTGTGGAGCCAAAACCTATGATGGAAATCAGAGCCTGGGTATGGAAGTTACCTAGAGTCACTGGTGAGCACATTAGCTGGAGCAGGAACACATTTCAAAGCAACCTTGCTTCTTTTTCAGAGGCAAGGTTGCTTTGAAAAGTGTTCCTGTCTAAGCTCCTGTGCTCATTTAAAATCTGTATATTCCTTCTGGTTATTTCACCAGCAGGATCAATGGAGGTGGTTTTATCCCATCAGGTTGGTGCACTTTGATTGATCAGGGTGTTAGCATCCTTTATCAACTTTTCACTTTTTAAAACAAATCTGAAATCTTTTTATGTGAAAGATGCGATAACAGCATGGTTAGTGTCAATATCAACAAGCTGGCTGTTTTAATGCCTGTCGAAGAATTAAGTAAATTACCTTTTGAGCCCACAAAGCAGTAGAAGTCATTCTCTGAAATGTAGACTCTTGCAGTGTCTGGTTTTCACCAGAGCCACTGATGGTGAGGATGTTGCACTGCACACAGCACTAGAGTACAACCCTTTGGGCTGCCTAAATAGTGACCACTGACACTACAGATTAAACCAGAAAAGAGTACCTCATTATAGAGCAGAGACATGCTGGAGGTTAGGGCTGGCAGCAAAGTGTGACAGTCAGGATGCAAAAAGATGGTCATGGCAGACAGTATGGGGGACATTTGGTAGCCAATCAACTTCTAACTTCAGCTTGTTCAATTAAGCTCTAACAATGAAACATGGAAGCTGATTGGTTTCTATGCAGAGCTGCACCAGATTTTGCACTCTCCAGTTTGAGTAAATAACCCCCCTTGAGCCCTAAACAGAGGGAACTAGAAATAACAGATACCCAAGGATGAACTGAGGGGCGATTGAGACAGGTGCCAAAAACAAGCCAACAACAAGTCATAACAGGAAATATAATATAAAAACACAATATTAGCCTGACAGATTAGATGGCAAAGGTAAGCATCTAGACACAAGATATTTGAACACCTCAGGGAGCCTGAACGTGGTAAACATCAGCACCTATCTATTTTTTGTATTAGGGTCTCCTGAAGTCCAGCTGGTCACTGTTTCTCCCTCATCTTTCCTGAAACTCTGTGTGAGGCAGAGATGATAAATGACCATTTAGGCAGAAGCCACAAATCAGTTCCTCTACCTCATACAGTTAGGAATAATGTGTAGAAGTGAAGACAGCAGATGGCTAGACTTCTGAGGTCCCCACTGCAGGAGATACTAAAATATGTGCAGTATCTAGCTGATATGTTTAAATGGCAACAACATGGGGAAACTTCAGACCTAAAGTCATATAGATCTGCCTTAAAACATCTCTGTCACTGAGAAAAAGCATGATTATGTAGTGACATAAAGACCAGTGGGTGGAACCACAGAACATGGCAGGGGACACATGCTCAAAATCAGGTCTTTAAAAATGTCCATTAGGTGCCTGTTATTCAAAAAGCGAGACTACTTCTTTTGTTTGCCTTTATTTACACATCACTGGGGTTTTGACTTCCCTGACATCCTGGCTAAGCTCTGCCCAACTGCCATCTCCTGTCCTATGAGGGCAATTCAGTGTTCCTTAAGGGCACAGAATGCATGCCGGTAGGTGGGGCTTATCTCTTAACCAGTTCCTTACCGAGCCATTGTAAAATGACCTCGGCAGGAACCTTCTCTCCTTCCGGGTGGACGTCATTTGACGTCCTGTGCTTCCTGGCCGTCTAGGGGGTGCGCGGGACCCAGTGCGCGTGCCCGGCGGCTGCGATGTTTGCCGGGCACCCGCGATTGCCCGTGATCACAGCAGGACCGTGGATCTGTGTGTGTAAACACACAGATCCACGTCCTGTCAGAGGAGAGGACACCGATGTGTCTTCCCAGTACAGAGGAACACAGATTGGTCTCCTCCCCTTGTGAGTCCCCTCCCCCTACAGTTAGAATCACACCCTAGGGAACATATTTAACCCCTTGATTGCCCCCTAGTGTTAACCCCTTCCCGTCACATTTACACAGTAATCAGTGCAATTGTATAGCACTAATCGCTGTATAAATGTGAATGGTCCCAAAAACGTATCAAAAGTGTCCGACATGTCCGTCACAATGTCACGGTCACAATTAAAAACGCAGATCGCCGCCATTACTAGTAAAAAAATAAAAAAATATAAAAATGCCATAAATCTATCCCCTATTTTGTAGACGCTATAACTTTTGCGCAAACCAATCATTATACGCTTATTGCGATTTTTTTTACCAAAAATATGTAGAAGAATACATATCGGCCTAAACTGAGGAACATTTTTTTTATTTTTTTTTAAAATTGTGATATTTATTAAATCAAAAAGTAAAATATATTGTGTTTTTTTTTCAAAATTGTCGCTCTTCTTTTGTTTATAGCACAAAAAACAAACAAACGCAGAGGTGATCAAATACCACCAAACGAAAGCTCTATTTGTGGGGAAAAAAACATAAAGATTTCATTTGGGTACAGTGTTGCATGACAGCACAATTGTTATTCAAAGTGCGACAGCGCTGAAAACTAAAAACTGGTCTGGGCAGGAAGGGGGTGAAAATGCCCTGTATTGAATTGGTTAAACCCAGGTAAGTCAATGTTCTAGCAAAAAAAAGTTAAAACTAAAGTTGAATCTGCTTATAGTTTGCCTACCCTGGTTTGAACTTTTAACCCTTCATCAACATGCTAATAACATTTTTAAATTAAATAAATATTTTTTTTCATTTTTATTTTATACCTTATTTTAGACCAAATTACATAATCACTGGGTCTCCATGCTTCTCTATGCAATGTAGACAAGTCATGACTGTTGGGAGGGGCCCACATGCTGCTGTACACAGTTTCCTGAATCATCATAGCCCCCTGCCTCATTACTTCTCATCCACAATGCAAGGAGTTGGCTTTTCATGTAACCTATTCTTTGAATCCAACTGATATACAGCAGTTGGTCATATACAGTAGCTGTAGGCAAATTCATGTACTTTTCTATGCATTGGTGTACCACATATGTGCAGATGCCTCCTCCTGGTACCCCTGCATGCCTAATAATTACATGTGACCTCTTGCAGATAGAACTGAACTCCCTGCCCATCCCTTGGCTGATTGATCCTCATGAGAATATCCTGGTGTGATGTTTTTTGTAATTTACTCTGGTTATAAATATTCTGTTTCCACTCAAGGTAGGATTTATTTTAATATCCTGGATTCCTGTATATACAGGTTGTCTCTAAATGAGCATTATAATGAACACTAATGGTGTGTATTTGATATATTATAGATATTCATATTTACCCCCTGAAGAAGATTGTATACAACATTAAGATTGAAACGCGTTGGGGTTACGTTAACGGCAATCCACTGTGGTGAATTGCATATTGTCCATTATGAAAAAATTATTGTACACCAGGTGTTGTTGTTGTCCTTTTATGTGTATATATCTTCCCTTCCCCAGCCCTATGATACTGTTTTTTGATACAATATGATGTAAGATAAACTCTTTTTAGAAAAACAATAAAATAATACTTTTTTATAAATACAAGTCGTTTTTTTTACTTGAAAGCTGCGTATAGGCCCTTGGGACTAAATTTTCCTTTTTCCATATACCGTATATACTCGAGTATAAGCCGAGTTTTTCAGCACATTTTTTTGTGTTGAAAATGCCCCCCTCGGCTTATAGAGTCACCTTTTTGCGCCTGATCTCCCAGACTTGGCACATATGTAGCCTCACTCTTCCTCTACAAGTGTGCAAAGTTTGTTGTCCGGGGGACCTACGGCCGAGGAGTACCGATTTTTCAAACCCGGGCACCTAGAGGGGACCGATGGTGTGTCCCTTGTACATAGGGACAACCATCGATCACCTCCCCCAGTCAGTCCCCTCCCCCCACAGTTAGAACACATCTAAGAAACACATTTAACCCCTTCCTCGCCCCCTAGTGTTAACCCCTTACCTGCCAGTCACATTTATACAGTAATCAATGCATTTTTATAGCAGGGATCGCTGTATAAATGTGAATGGTCCCAAAAATGTGTCAAAAGTGTCCGATCTGTCCGTCGCAATATCGCAGTCACAATAAAAATCGCAGATCGCCGCCATTACTAGTAAAAAAAATAAAAATAAAAAAATGCTATAAATCTATCTTCTATTTTGTAGACGCTATAACTTTTGCACAAATCAATCAATATACGCTTATTGCGATTTTTTTTTTACCAAAAATATGTAGAAGAATACGTATCGGCCTAAACTGAGGACATTTTTTTTTTTTTTTTTTTAAATGGATATCTATTATAGCAAAAAGTAAAAAATATTGTGTTTTTTTTTTTCAAACTGGACGCTCTTCTTTTGTTTATAGCGCAAAAAAACGCAGAGGTGATCAAATACCACCAAAGAAAAGCTCTGTTTGTTGAAAAAAAAGGACGCACATTTCGTTTGGGAGCCACGTCGCACGACCGCGCAATTGTCATTCAAAGTGTGACAGCGCTAAAAGCTGAAAAACGGCTTGGGCAGGAAGTGGTTTTCGTGCCCGGTAGGCAGGTGGTTAAAATGATATCTATAGCAAAAGCTTGTTTTTTTGGCGTTGAAAAGAGTGGAGAAGGGTTATCAAGCCTTTCACATTTTTATTTCCATCTGTGTCTCCTACGGGAAGATTTATGCTGTGTACACACGATCGGTTTTACCAATGAAAACAGTCTGACTGACTTTTCTCATCGGACAAACCGATCGTGTATGGGCCCCATCTGTCTTTTTTCTATCGGTGAGAAAAAATAGAACATGTTTTAAATTTATCCGATGGGAAAAAAAACGATAGCAAATTCCGATCGTCTTTGTGGAACTCCATCGGACAAAAAGCCCACGCATGCTCAGAATCAAGTCGACGCATGCTCAGAAGCATTGAACTTCATTTTTCTCGGCTTGTCGGAGTGCTTTACGTCACGGCGTTTGGGACGGTCGGATTTTGGACTGATGGTGTGTAGGCAAGACTGATGGAAATCAGCTTCATCGGATTTCCGATGGAAAAATCCATCGGATTAGAATCCATAGGAAATCCGAACGTGTGTACAGGGCTTTACTCTTTGTCTTAATTACCAGTATCACTGGGGCTGAACTGTGGAAAAATCCTAAATTTTGGGTTGTCACCCAACAGCAGCGATGGGGAAGTCGCCACCAGACCCAATCCAACCCAAAAATAGGGTTTTTACTCGTTCCTACACTAGTCAAAGCTGAAAAAGAAAGTTTAGGCTTAAATTTTACTGTCATATAGATGTAATATTTAAAATGGTTGAAATAACGAAGTACTAAACAACTCAAATGGCTGCAAAAAATGCTCTCCTCCCTTCGTTGCAGAATTCATAAAACCAGAAAGCAGTCACCTAGGAAACTTTTCAGTGAAGTGGAAAACGCTAAATTATTCCCAGAACGTACTGTGAACAGAAATGGCATAGTCACAAGACATCTAATTAACAGGAATCTCAGTTCAGAATATAATAACAGCCTCAGTAATTGCATCCTTCTGTCATTTTTGACTATCCAATGCACTGTCATGTCTGCAATGTATGCTACTTGTTCCTGTTTTCTACATTGGATAACATGCCAAACTCCTGACTCATATGGAGTTCTGCCTGCATTTTCTGGGATTCAGTTCACAGAACTGGGATTTTCATGAAATAATTGATATCTAGGGGCTTGGGAAGACTTTTCTCTCTTTATTTAACAGCACATGTAGCTCCAAAGAACTGTGCAGTGCACTTATACACTTCTGGTGTGTCAGGTTGTAGGGTCTGAATTGGGAAGAAACAAGAAAAACAGAACATTCCTAATTTTAACACCTCTAAAGGTGCAAGTAAAGTTTTATTGGTCCATAGAGACTCATAGCTAAAGTGTAACTATAAATAATATATATAGCAGCGCTCAAAAGCAAAGTGTGCAATGCAGATACAAATCACATGAAAATAAGATTACTCTGGCTCCATCCTGAGGTAAACACACATATAAATATCATAAATAGTATGCGCAATTTCTGTTAGATGCAAATACACACAGATAAGTATGGACAGCTAATGTAAGTTGCTATTGGTGCTCATGACCTGATGCCAGCAGTGATCAATCAGGAAGAATTTACAGGCTTCAGATGTAAGCACTGATGTATCTAAAAGCCTACAAATTACAAATTCAATTTTGATTAGATCAAAAGGCTGTAAAAATGAGTAAGGCTGATGAGTGATAGTAGCCTTATACAGTTTTATGGTTGTAAGAAGTACAGTATAATGCTGAGCACTTCAGTCTTTCGCCTTTTTTTTTCTCACTGCAACTTGAAAAAGTGAAAAATGAATAAAGGAAAGACAGATGATCACTTTACCCAGATCTCCTCAATAGCAAGGCAGAGTACCACACAGCAAGCACAGGAGGACCACATGAAGCATCACTGAATCCAATGGGGTTGATTTACTAAATTTAGAGACTGTTCCTTTGCAAGGAAATTTTCTGCTGAATGAAGTTAAGTTCCGCTGACTTCAAATATTCAAATGTGTGTAAGCAAAAATACATTTAGCTATTTTCCCTGCACGTGATTAACCGCTTGTCAACCGCCCACCGTCATTTGACCCTGTTGTTCTGAGCGGACTTTCATTTGACGTGATCGCCTTCAGAAGCCACTAAGGGGCGCGCATGCCTGCCGCGTCACTGGGGACCCGCGATTGCCCAGTAACTGAGCAGGACCCTGGATCTGTGTGTGTAAACACACAGATCCACGTCCTGTCAAAGAGAGGAGACGGATGGTGTGTCCGTTACATAGGGACAACCATCGGTCACCTCCAGGGATGGACTGGCCATTGGGACTACCGGGGGTTTCCCGGTGGGCCGATGGCTCAGTGGGCCTTTTTTTATGCAGAGTTCGTGGCAGCGGGAGCGTGGCAGAAAAAAGCGGCGGGGATTCGGGGAGAAAACGGCCCACCAAAAACGGCCCACAAACAAAAAAAAAATAATAATAATTTTGTGGGCCGTTTTTTATGCAGAGTTCGGCGGGAGCCTGGCAGCAAACAGCGGCAGGGATTCGGGGAAGGTGGCCTGCGAGGAGGGCAGTTGGATGTAAAAGCCGAAGAGGGAGAAGAGCTCCACCCCCTCCCTGACCACCGAAGAGGCGAACAGGAGCGGGCGCGGCCACCCCGGCGCTCCCAGAACCCCGATTCCTCCACCTCCCCTCTGCTCCAGGAACCATGCGGCCTGGACCGGAGGGCAGGCTGACTGGGAGCCCGGAAGAAGAGAACATGCGCCGCTGTAAGGAGCAGAGCAGCGAGAGCACCCCCCGGATCAAGAGGGAGACTCGGCGCTGCTGCTGGCCATTAGGTACCCGGCATCCTACACAAACATGCCAGAACACTGAGACAGCGGGGGGGGGTGAGCAGAGAAGGGACTACAGAAAGGGACAGTGCTATGTGGTCTGTCTCAGCCCTCCCCTCTGTCTCTCTGCCCCCTCTGTCTCTCAGTCCCCCCCTCTGTCTCTCAGTCCCCATGTCTCTCAGTCCCCCCTCTTTCAGCCCCCTCCTCTGTCTCTCAGCCCCCCCACTATCTCTTAGCCCCCCCACTATCTCTCAGACCCCCCTCTGTCTCTCAGACCCTCCTCTGTCTCTCAGACCCCTCCTCTGTCTCTCAGACCCCCTCTGTATTTCAGACCCCCCTCTGTCTCTCAGACCCCCCTCTGTCTCTCAGACCCCCCTCTGTCTCTCAGTCCCCGTGTCTCTCAGTCCCCCTCGTTTAGCCCCCTCCTCTGTCTCTCAGCACCCCTCTATCTCTCAGACCCCCCTCTGTCATTCAGACATCTCCTCTGTCTCTCAGACCCCTCCTCTATCTCTCAGCTCTCCTCCTCTGTCTCTCAGCTCCCCCTCTGTCTCTCAGCTCCCCCCCTGTCTCTCAGCCCCCCTCTGTCTCTCTGACCCCTCCTCTGTCTCTCAGACCCCTCCTCTGTCTCTCAGCCCCCCACTGTCTCTCAGCCCCCTCCTCTATCTCTCAGCTCTCCCCCTCTATCTCTCAGCTCCCCCCTCTGTCTCTCAGCTCCCCCCTCTGTCTCTCAGCTCCCGGCCTCTGTCTCTCAGCACCCCTCTGTCTCTTAGCTCCCCCTGTCTCTCAGCCCCCTGTCTTTCAGCCCCCCCTCTCTGTCTCTCAGCTCCCCCTCTGTCTCTCAGACCCCCCTCTGTCTCTCAGTCCCCCCCTCTGTCTCTCAGTTCCCGTGTCTCTCAGTCCCCCCCTCTTTTTGCCCCTCCTCTGTCTCTCAGCTTCCCTCTATCTCTCGGGCCCCCTCTGTTTCTCAGACCCCTCCCCTGTTTCTCAGACTCCTCCTCTGTCTCACAGACCCCTCCTCTGTCTCTCAGACCCCTCCTCTGTCTCTCAGACCCCTCCTCTGTCTCTCAGCCCCCTCCTCTGTCTCTCAGCCCCCTCCTCTGTCTCTCAGCTCTCCTCCTCTGTCTCTCAGCTCCCCCTCTGTCTCTTGGCTTCCCCCTTTGTCTCTCAGCCCCCTCTGTCTCTCAGCCCCCTGTCTCTCAGCCCCCTACTGTCTCTCAGACCCCTCCTCTGTCTCTCAGACCCCTCCTCTGTCTCTCAGCCCCCACTGTCCCTCAGCTCTCCTCCTCTATCTCTCAGCTCTCCTCCTCTATCTCTCAGCTCCCCCTCTGTCTCTCAGCTCCCCCTCTGTCTTTCAGCTCCCTCCTTCTGTCTCTCAGCCCCCTCTGTCTCTCAGATCCCCTCTGTCTCTCAGCTCCCCCCTCTGTCTCTCAGCCCCCCCCTCTGTCTCTCAGCTCCCCCCCTCTGTCTCTCAACTCCTCCTCTGTCTCTCAGACCCCTCCTCTGTCTCTCAGACCCCTCCACTGTCTCTCAGCCCCCTCCTCTGTCTCTCAGCCCCCTCCTCTGTCTCTCAGCCCCCTCCTCTGTCACTCAGCTCCCCAATGTCTTTCAGCCCCCTCCTCTGTCTCTCAGCCCCCAACTGTCTCTCAGCCCCCTCCTCTGTCTCTCAGCCCCCTCATCTGTCACTCAGCTCCCCAATGTCTCTCAGCCCCCTCCTCTGTCTCTCAGCCCCCTCCTCTGTCTATCAGCCTCCCCCTCTATCTCTCAGCTTCCCCACTCTGTCTCTCAGCTCCCCCCTCTGTCTTTCAGCTCCCCCTCTGTCTCTCAGCTCCCCCCTCTGTCTCTCAGCTCCCTCTCTGTCTCTCAGTTCCCTCCCTCTGTCTCTCAGGTTCCCCCTCTGTCTCTCAGCTTCCCCCTCTGTCTCTCAGCTTCCCCCTCTGTCTCTCAGCTCCCCCTATGTCTCTCAGCTCCCCCTCTGTCTCTCAGCACCCCCCTCTGTCTCTCTGCACCCCCTTGTGTCTCTCAGCTCCCCCTCTGTCTCTCTGCCCCCTCCTCTGTCTCTCAGCTCCCCTCTCTGTTTCTCAGCACCCCCCTCTGTCTCTCAGCTCCCCCCTCTGTCTCTCAGCTCCCCCCTCTGTCTTTCTGCCCCCTCCTCTGTCTCATTCACTCCCTGACTCTTAGTCTGCTTTCACACTGAAGTGGGCATTGACGGTAAAACTAAGCTAGTTTTAGCAGCACTTTACTGTCATTTTAGCTGCGCTATTCGGCTTCTAGCAGGCACTTTTAACCCCTGCTTTTAGCCGAATTAAAGGTTAAATGCGCCCATGTAGCGCTGCTGCAGAAGTGATTTGCAGGCACTTCAGCAACGGTGGCTATTCATTTCAATGGGCAGGAGCGTTGTGTAAACCGCTCCTCCACCGCCCCAAAGATGCTGCTTGGAGGACTTTCACACTGGGACTGCAGCGGAGGCGGTTTTCAGGCGCTTTACAGGCGCTATTTTTAGCCCAAAAGCGCCTGAAAAACACCTCAGTGTGAAAGGGGTCCTACACTAACCCCCTCTTTTTTACACTCACTCCCTCTCTCTTACACTCACCCCCTTTCCCTCAACCCTCCCTCTCTCTCTCTTTCTCATTCCCCCTCTCTCACCCTCTCATGATATACAATAATGGATGTAGGGGCCTTTTGGTGGGCGTGAATTTTTGGGGGGGTGGGAGGCAGCATTTTATAGTGGGCCGGTCTGGATGAAGACCAGGGCCAAATTTTTGTCCCAGTCAAGCCCTGGTCACCTCCCTCGGTCAGTCCCCTCCCCCCACAGTAAGAATCACAATCTAGGGAACACATTTAACCCCTTGATCGCCCCCTAGTGTTAACCCCTTCCCTGCCAGTCATATTTATACAGTAATCAATACATTTTTATAGCAGGGATCGCTGTATAAATGTGAATGGTCCCAAAAATGTGTCAAAAGTGTCCGATGTGTCCGCCGCAATATCACAGTCACGATAAAAATCGCTGATTGCCGCCATTACTAGTAAAAAAAATATATAATAAAAATGCTATAAATCTACACCCTTTTTTGTAGCTGCTATAACTTTTGCGCAAACAATCAATATACGCTTATTGCGATTTTTTTTTACCAAAAATATGTAGAAGAATATGTATCGGCCTAAACTGTGAAAATTTTTTGGTTTTTTATAGATTTTTTGGGGATATTTATTATAGCAAAATGTAAAAAATATTGCATTTTTTTTCAAAATTGTCGCTCTATTTTTGTTTATAGCGCAAAAAATAAAAACCGCAGAGGTGATCAAATACCACCAAAGGAAATTTGTACCAAAGTACCACCAAAGTTTTATTCTGATTTGTGGGGAAAAATGATAAAAATTTCATTTGGGTACAGTGTTGCATGACCGCGCAATTGTCATTTAAAGTGTGACAGTGCTGAAAGCTGAAAAATGGCTTGGGCAGGAAGGGGGTGAAAGTGCCCTCTAGGCAAGTGGTTAAGTACTCTTTGCAAAGTGAATTTTCACAACGTTCACTAAGCTCTGGGGAAAATTCCCTTGCAAAGTGAACAGCCTATTTTTTTGTAAATTAACCTCGGGATATAAAGTGCATGGCCCTTGGCTCTTAAAGCGGAGCTCCGCCGGAAAAAAAAATATTAAAAGCCAGCAGCTACAGCTACAGCAGCTGCTGGCTTTTAATATTTGGACACTTACCCGTCCTGGAGTCCAGCGACGTCCGCAGCAGAGGACGAGCGATCGCTCGTCACTCTGCTGCTCCCTCCGCCATCCTCGCTGAGGGAACCAGGAAGTGAAGCCCTGCGGCTTCATGCCCGGTTCCCTACGGCGCATGCGTGAGTCGCGCTACGCCGTTCTGATTGGTGCTCCTGTGTTCTGGGAGCCGAGTGTCTCCCAGAACACTACGGGATTCCCGGAAAGAGGACTCCCGGATGTGGGTGAAAATACCTGTCTTAGACAGGTATCTTCACCCCCCTCCCCCCTGAAAGGTGTCAATTGTGACACCGGAGGGGGGGAGGAATCTGATTAACAGAAGTGCAAATTTAGGGTGGAGCTCCACTTTAAGGCCCGTACACACGATCGGACATTCCGACAACAATTGTGTGATGGAAGGGTTTTGTCGGATAATCCGACCGTCTGTATGCTCCAACAGACAATTGTTGTCGTAATTTCCCACAACAAATGTTGGATAGCCATGCTCTCAAATTGTCCGACAACAAATGTGTCCCGTCAGATTATTTGATCGTGTGTACACAAGTCCATCGGACTAAAATCCAAAGTACAAACACGCATGCTCTGAACCAATGTTAACCTTCAGACAACATTAGAAGAAATTGCCCAAAGGGTAACGCTAAATAGCAGAAAAACAACGTCGTTTTGTGTATGTTGGCTGAAAAAGTTCTGCAGTCTGTATGCAGAGCAAGTTCACGGCCAATGCCCTTCGGACAAAATTCCACGGATCGATGGAAACCTAATCGTGTGTACAAGGCTTTACATTACCTACCTACCCATCCCTCTTCCTTTATTTATTCCTAATTATTATAGCATATTTATAGGCAAAACCGAAGTGATATGGCATGGATTGGTCTGGCAGGATCATCAGGTATTTTGTGGGTTGTAGAGTTCTGATTTAAGTTTTATTCTGATTGCATGTATTTTGTTTATTTTGTAAAGAGAAATTCTTCCGCTTTGGAACAAGATTCTTTTATCTTTTAAGTCAAGATGTCAAATGTTTCGATATGTTTAACTTTGGGATCAGTGAAAACACCCCCGCCCCACCCGCACACATTTGACACCCCTACCTCCCCCCGAAGCTTCACCAGTATGTATGTTTATTAAAAAAAAAATTATATACTTTCTTTTTTGTTGTTCTGGTTGTAGGGTATAATTTACTTGTTTTATATGTTCTATGAATTTATAAGTTCTTGAAAGTTATATCTTTTATAATTTTTTTAACTCCAATAAAGTGCAGTGGTCTCCTAAAAGACATTACAATTATGAAAAGTTGTTGTGGCTTAAATATATATATATATTTGAGGTTTTATTAAGTATTTTTATTTTGTGATGGTTTCCTGGGGGAGGGGGTGGCAGAGATATAGGTTTGTGCAATCCAATGCCAGGGTTTTGTGAGGCTCTACTCAAACAAATGCGTTTTTTTTTTTGTGCAGAAAAGCAGGACGTGTTCTTGTGGAACACGTTCACATCAATGCATTTTGTGCCTCTGCGTTTTTAGAGAGGGTCAAAGACTTTTTAACCACTTAAGCCCCGGACCATTTGGCTGGCCAAAGACCAGAGCACTTTTTGCGATTCGGCACTGCGTCGCTTTAACTGACAAGTGCGCGGTCGTGCGACGTGGCTCCCAAACAAATGGCATCCTTTTTTTCCTACAAATAGAGCTTACTTTTGGTGGTATTTGATCACCTCTGCGATTTTTATTTTTTGCGCTATAAACAAAAATAGAGCGACAATTTTGAAAAAAAAGCAATATTTTAATTTTTGCTATAATAAATATTCCCCAAAAAATATATAAACAGTTTTTTTTCCTCAGTTTAGGTCGATACGTATTCTTTTACATATTTTTGGTAAAAAAAATCACAATAAGCATTTATTGATTGGTTTGTGCAAAAGTTATAGCGTCTACAAATTAGGGGATAGTTTTATGGCATTTTTATTAATATTTTTTTTTTACTAGTGATGGCGGCGATAAATGATTTTTATCGGGACTGCGTCATTATGGCGGACACATCAGACACTTGTGATGCCATTTTGGGACCATTGTCATTGATACAGCGATCAGTGCTATAAAAATTCACTGATTACTGTAAAAATGGCACTGGCAGTGAAGGGGTTAACCAGTAGGGGGCACTGAAGGGGTTAAGTGTGTCCTAGGAATGTGTTCTAACTGTGGGGGGGGGGGCTACGTGTGACATGACACTGATCACGGCTACCGATTACAGGGAGCTGTGATCAGTGTCCTGTCACTAGGAAGAATGGGGAAATGCTTGTTTACATCAGCATTTCCCCGTTCTTCCTCTCCGTGAGACGATCGCAGGTATCCCCGCGGACATCGAATCCATGGGACCCGCGGTCTAACTCATGGAGCTCATGGTGGGCGCGCGCGTGCCCACAATGCCGCATCTTAAAGGGGACGTACCTGTACGCCCATCTGCCCAGCCGTGCCATTGTGTCGACGTATATCGTCGTGCGCTGGTCGGCAAGTGGCTAAAATGCAAAACTGTACTTTTTTGGTTTTTTTTGGCACAATAGACTTCAATGGAGAAGCTGCAGAAAAGCATGTAGTGCGTTTTTACCGCAATTTTTCCACTAATTACGTTTTTTTATCTGCCCGACAACAAGTTTTCCCCCCAAAAAAACGCAAATCGTGGCAAAAACGCAGCAAACTAGCGGTAACATCATGGTAAAAAAAATAAATGCAAAAAGCACTGCAGAAATGTTTAAAAGAAAACTGCATAGGTGTGAATGGAACCTTATGGCCCGTACACACAATCCAAATATCGTACGAAAAATGTCATCCGAGGAAGAATCATACGATAATCGGATCGTTAGTACAGAGCTTCCGAGAGCCGATCATGACAGTTCATCCGATATTATTTTATCGGACATGCACGAAAATTTTCCTCGTACGATACCAGATCGTACGATTTTCGTTTAGTCAGTACAGTTGTCGTCCGAAAATACAATACAAATACACTACATTACAACACATGACCTCATTTCCGTTTTTTTTTTTCTGTCGTACAAGAATTTTCGCGACTTTAATAACCTATTTAATTTCTACTTGCGACTATTAAGCGAAAAAAGTCGTACGATCTGTTGTACGATATTCGGATCGTTTGTACAGGGCATAAGGCCTAATCAGAGGTACACTAATTATAGACAATTGCTACTGCTGCAGAGAAACAGAAAGAAAATTCAAACAGTGAAACATACTAAAGTGTAATTTACTTACAAAAGAAGAAGAAAATGAAAGTACTGTAGAAGTAATAACAGGGCTCCAGCACAAGGTACTTATTAATTTAGTCTGATTCATGAAAGCTAATAAGATAAAAAAGACAATCATTCTCCCAAATGAATGCTTATTTAGAAACCAATGTTCATATCTTTGTAAAAGGACTAAAAATGTCTTATACAAGGAGATTTGACCCTTTGTTTCCAAATAATCATATCTTTGAGAGAAGTTTATCTACAGTGTTCAGTGCATGTAGGGTGACATTGGCAACATATATGGATCATTATTTTTATATCACGGTTCATTAGAGCTGCAGAGCATATAATACTATTTCATAAATACTAAGGTTTTTCCCTAATTGCTAGTTCTGCATAAACCTAGCATTAAACAGTAAGACAAGAAGATGGGTTAGACATGGTATTCTACTTAAAGCAGTATTAAAACCAAATTGCAGTTAACCAATTCTTTGATGTGATGACTGCATTCGTTTCCTTTTTTAGGCTTTCCTTCTTCTATTTTCAATCTGGTGATCCATCTATCACGTCTGTTGTTTTTCAAAAGCACAAGCTCTCCTGCTGAATGTTTCAGTTTACATGGATGAGGCAAACCACCTAAAGGCCCGTACACACGGTCGGACTTTTTGCCAACAAACTTCAAAATGAGCAAGTTTTTCAAAAAATCTGACCGTGTGTACGCTCCATCGGACAAACTTTTTCGGTTTTCATCGGACAAAAGTTCACTCTGCAAACGGACAAACTTTTTGGCAACAAAAGTCTGATGGTGCAAAGTCCTATCGTGTGTACAGAAATCCATCTGACTTTTGTCCGAGGTACAAATACGCATGCCCAGAACCAATGTTAAAATCAACAAACAATAGCAAAAGTTGACCAAAGCATGGCGGTAAAGAGCAGAAAAGAGCAGAAAAAACATGTGATGTTGGGAGAGTTTTCGGAAAGTTTGCAGAAAAGTCTGAGCGTGTGTATGCTATGGGTGTGCCTGGCCAACTCCATTCGGACAAAAATCCACGGAAAAGTTTGTTTGAAGTCCGAACGTGTGTACGGGGCTTTAAGCCCCATACACATGGTCGGACTTACATCGGACTTTTCCCCGGAATTTTTGTCCGAACGGAGTTGGCCGGGCACACCAATAGCATACACACCACAGGACTTTTCTGCAAACTTTCCCTAAACTTTTTGCAACATCACGTGTTTTTTCTGCTCTTTTCTGCTCTTTACTGCCACCCTTTGGTCAACTTCTACTATTGTTGGTTGATTTTAACATTAGTTGTTTTGTCCATCGGACAAAAGTCCTATGGTTTTCTGTACACACAGTTGGACTTTGCTCCATCGGACTTTTGTTGGCCAAAAGTTTGTCCGTTTGCAGACCCAACTTTTGTCCGATGAAAACACAAAAAAAAACAAAAAAGTTTGTCTGATGGAGCGTACACACGGTCGGATTGTTGGTCCAACTTGCTCAAAATTAAGTTTGTTGGCCAAAAGTCCGTGTGTATGGGGCTTAAGACTGGCAGGAGTGATTAAGACGATCAGCTTTCATTTATTCATGTAAAAACTTTATTCCAAAAAGAAAAAAAAAATGTTTGCTCTAACTCATTATGAAGTGTGAGCTGGAATTGCGATGTCATGCAACACTGTACCCAAATGAAATTTTTATAATTTTGTTCACACTAATAGAGGTTTCTTTTGGTGGTATTTATTCACGACTCAGTTTTTTTTGTTTTTTTTGCGAGATAAGCAAAAAAAGAGCGGAAATTGGAAAGAAAACAATATTTTCTTCTTTCTATTTTAAAAGAAATCCAATAAAATCGAATCTTGTCATAAATTTAAGCCAAAATGTATTCTGCTACATGTCTTTGGTAAAAAAAATCCCATTCAGTGTATAATAATTGGTTTGTGTGATCATGGACATATGTACGCAGATGATCATGTACAGATGTGCGCAGATAATCATTGGGACATATGATTTTACTGTTACATATGTGGGGGACAGGTGTTTTTACTGTGTGGGGACATGTGTGGGGACATGTGTGTGGGGACAGTGTTTTGGGGACAAAATTTTGGGGACATTGTGTGGGGACATATGTGTGGAGATTAAGCTGGTGATCAGTGTGTATAAAGCTTTAAAAAACCGCTCATACTCACTGATCACCACCCGGCTGAGGAGATTTTCTCTCCTCACTGAATACTTCCGTGTGAGGAGAGGAGAGCCTAGCAACCGGCTCTCTATTTACATCAGTAGGGGAGGAAAGGTAGCCGCTCCAGGTGAGGTATGTCCTCGTGATAATACTCCTCACAGAAACCACAGGTGCAGGCAATGCATGAAGCAAGGCAGAAAAAGAAAATGTCTTTCTGGGCAGCCGCACTCAAAATGAAAAGTTGCCTTTATTGTAAAATCAAAGCAGCACTACAAATCACAGCAGACCGGACAGCTGACGCGTTTCACACTATTCCTAGTGTTTAATCATAGCTGATCTCTATTTACATCATATGACAGCTGTGATTGGACACCGCTGTCATGTGATCAGGAGGGCCAATCACAGAGCCCTCCTGCCGATCAGAGATGCGCCGTGTCCGGGTGACACGAATGCATCAGAATCGCGCTGCTGCGCTGCCTTCTGAGGGACGTTTCTGAACGGTAAGCTGCAATATAATACATTTTTGATTTTGGGTTTAATACAGCTTAACCACTTAACGACCGCCCACTGTAAATATACGTCAGCAGAATGGCACCGACAGGCAGAATCACGTATATGTACGTGATTGCCTTTGTATAGTTGGGGGGTCCGATCGGACCCCCTTCTTTACAGTGAGCGGTCGTTTTACCTTCGGGAGCGATCCAGCATGAGGGGACGGCCGTTCGATTCCGGCCACCCCCTCTCGATCGCTCCCGGCGAATGAGAGAGCTTCCCCTGCCTGCCAGGAAGGAGGAAGTGATGTCATCTCTCCTGGGGCGCTCACATATACCGAGCGCCGTACAGGAGAAGATGCAGGTTAGTACACAAAACAGCACACTGACACCAGGACACATAGGCACATAAATCGCCCCCCCAGGCCCCCCCAGACACCCCCAGATCACCCCCCAGCCCCCCCCCAGCCCCCAGTCACAGTGTCACTGATTGCAGTGACCATTTATTTAGTGATCACTGCAATCAGTGACATTTGTGACTGTAAAAGTGTCACTACATTTAGTTTTAGGTCCAGTGTAGCCCCCTAACCCCCCTAATAAAGGTTTAACCCCCTGATCACCCCCCAGATAACCCTTTCACCCCCTATCACCACTGTCACTAAGCAATCATTTTTCTGATCGATGTCTTAGCGTCGGTGATGCTGATCGGTAGCCAGTAATTTTTTTTAGGTTCGCCGCAGGTTTTTATAGCGTCGGGTACCCCCATATATTACCTAATAAAGGTTTAACCCCCTTGATCGCCCCCCAGGTAACCCTTTCACCCCCTATCACCACTGTCACTAAGTTATAATTTTTCTGATCGATGTCTTAGCGTCGGCGATGCTGATCGGTAGCCAGTAATTTTTTTTAGGTTCGCCGCAGGTTTTTATAGCGTCGGGTACCCCCATATATTACCTAATAAAGGTTTAACCCCCTTGATCACCCCCCAGGTAACCCTTTCACCCCCTATCACCACTGTCACTAAGCGATAATTTTTCTGAACGATGTCTTAGCGTCGGCGATGCTGATCGGTAGCCAGTAATTTTTTTTAGGTTCGCCGCAGGTTTTTATAGCGTTGGGTACCCCCATATATTACCTAATAAAGGTGTAACCCCCTTGATCACCCCCCAGGTAACCCTTTCACCCCCTAGCACCGCCGTCACTATGCGATCATTTTTCTGATCGATGTCTTAGCGTCGGTGATGCTGATCGGTAGCCAATAATTTTTTTTAGGTTCGCCGCAGGTTTTTATAGCGTCAGGTACCCCCATATATTATCTAATAAAGGTTTAACCCCCTGATCGCCCCCCAGGTAACCCTTTCACCCCCTATCACCACTGTCGCTAAGCAATCGTTTTTATGATCGTTGTCTTAGTGTCGGTGATGCCGATAGGTAGCCAGTAATTTTTTTTTAGGTTCGCCGTCAGGTTTTTATATAGCGTCAGGTACCCCCATATATTACCTAATAAAGGTTTTAACCCCCTAATTGCCCCTAGTTAACCCTTTCACCAGTGATCATCATATAAGTGTTACGGGTGACGCTGGTTAGTTAGTTTGCTTTTTATAGTGTCAGGGCACCCGCCGTATATAACCCAATAAAGGTTTAACCCCCTGATCGCCCGGCGGGTGATATCAGTTAGGTTTTAGCGTCAGAGAGGGTCTGCGTCACACCCCAGGCAGCGTCAGGTTAGTGCCAGTAGCGCTAACACCCACACGTGAAGCATACACCCCCCTTAGTGGTATAGTATCTGATCAGCTCAATATCTGATCTGATCAGATCTATACTAGCGTCCCCAGCAGTTTAGGGTTCCCAAAAACGCACTGTTAGTGGGATCAGCCCAGATACCTGCTAGCACCTGCGTTTTGCCCCTCCGTCCAGCCCAGGCCACCGAAGTGCAGTATCGATCGATCACTGTCACTTGCAAAACACAACACACATAACTGCAGCGTTCGCAGAGACAGGCCTGATCCCTGCGACTCCAGTGCTGTAGGAGGTAATTTCACCACCACAGTTAAAAAAAAAAGCATATATGCCGAAGCATTGGGGCAGCAGGGGCGGAGGAGCGATTTTGCTCCTAATGCCGCGTATATACGGTCGAAATTCCGACGGAGGCTTGCCCGTGGAAAAGTCTGACCATGTGTACGCGGCATAACTTTTGCGAGAAGATGCCCCCATGCTTCGGCATATATAAATGGTGCATGTATGCCCATCATTAGAAGTGGGTGGATGAAGGGCGGTATTCTAATGGTGGGCATACCCACCGATCAATCTTTTTTTTTCATTCAGCCAACAGGCTGCATGAAAAAAAAGATTACAATACATGTCCAACAAGGACCAGCAACGTACTGGTATGTTGCTGGACTTTGAATGTTTATACCAGAATGATGCCTGCGGGTTTAGGTATCATCTTGGTATCATTCTTTTCAGCCAGCGGCCGGCTTTCATGTAAAAGCAATCCTAGTGGCTAATTAGCCTCTGGACTGCTTTTACAAGCAGTGGGAGGGAATGTCCCCCCCCGGATATAAAAAGCGCCATTGGGAAATTGGGAAAGCATTTTATCACACCGATCTTGGTGTGGTCAGATGCTTTGAGGGCAGAGGAAAGATCTAGGGTCCAATAGACCCTAGTTTTTTCAAAAAAGAGTACCTGTCATTACCTATTGCTATCATAGGGGATATTTACATTCCCTGTGATAACAATAAAAGTGATAAAAATAAATAAATATGGAAGCAACAGTTTAAAAATAAAATAAAAAAGCAAAATTAATAATAAGAAAAAAAAAAAAAAAGCACCCCTGTCCTGCCCTGCTCTTGCCCAATGGCGAACGCAAGCGTCGGTCTGGCGTCATATGTAAACAGCAATTGCACCATGCATGTGAGGTATCACCGTGAAGGTCAGATCGAGGGCAGTAATTTTAGCAGTAGACCTCCTCTGTAAATCTAACGGGGTAACCTGTAAATGCTTTTAAAGGCTTTTAAAAATGTATGTAGTTTGTCGCCAATGCGCGTTTGTGCGAAATTTTAAAGCATGTCGTGTTTGGTATCTATGTACTCGGCCTAAGATCATCTTTTTTATTTCATCAAACATTTGGGCAATATAGTGTGTTTTAGTGCATTAAAATTAAAAAAAGTGTATTTTTTCCCAAAAAAATGCGTTTGAAAAATCGCTGCGCAAATACTGTGTAGAAAAAAAAATGCAACACCCACCATTTTATTCTGTAGGGCCTTTGCTTTAAAAATATATATAATGTTTGGGGGTTCAACATAATTTTCTTGCAAAAAAAAATATGTTTTCATGTAAACAAAAAGTGTCAAAAAGGGCTTTGTCTTCAAGTGGTTAGAAGAGTGGATGTAAGCTTCCTAATGTTGTGTATAAAATGCCAGAACAGTTCAAAACCCCCCCAAATGACCCCATTTTGGAAAGTAGACACCCCAAGCTATATACTGAGAGGCATGTCGAGTCCATGGAATATTTTATATGTTGACACAAGTTGCGGAAAAAATACCATTTTTTATTTATTTTTTTGCACAAAGTTGTCACTAAATGATATATTGCTCAAACATGCCATGGGCATATGTGGAATTACACCCCAAAATACATTCTGTTGCTTCTCCTGAGTACGGGGATACCACATGTGTGAGACTTTTTGGGAGCCTAGCCGCGTACGGGACCCCAAAAACCAAGCACCGCCTTCAGGCTTTCTAAGGGTGTCAATTTTTGATTTCACTTCTCACTGCCTATCACAGTTTCGGAGGCCATGGAATGCCCAGATGGCACAAAACCCCCCCAAATGACCCCATTTTGGAAAGTAGACACCCCAAGCTATTTGCTGAGAGGTATTGTGAGTATTTTGCAGATCTCGCTTTTTGTCACAAAGTTTTGAAAATTTTAAAAAAAAAGAAAAAAAAAAATGTTCTTTCTTCATTTTCAAAAACAAATGAGAGCTGTAAAATACTCACCATGCCTCTCAGCAAACAGCTTGGGGTGTCTACTTTCCAAAATGCGGTCATTTGGGGGGGTTTTGTGCTATTTTGGCATTTTATGGCCTTCAAAACTGTGATAGGTAGTGAGGAGTGAAATCATAAATTTGCGCCCTTAGAAATCCTGGAGGCGGTGCTTGGTTTCCGGGGTCCCGTACGTGGCTAGGCTCCTAAAAAGTCCCACACATGTGGTATCCCCGTACTCAGGAGAAGCAGCAGAATGTATTTTGGGGTGCAATTCCACATATAACCATGGCATGTGTGAGCAATATATAATTTAGTGACAACTTTTTGTAATTTTTTTTTTTTTTGTCATTATTCAATCACTTGGGACAAAAAAAAAAATATTCAATGGGCTCAACATGCCTCTCAGCAATTTCCTTGGGGTGTCTACTTTCTAAAATGGGGTCATTTGGGGGGGGGGGGGGTTTGTGCTATTTTGGCATTTTATGGCCTTCAAAACTGTGATAGGTAGTGAGGAGTGAAATCAAAAATTTGCGCCCTTAGAAATCCTGAAGGCGGTGCTTGGTTTCCGGGGTCCCGTACGTGGCTAGGCTCCTAAAAAGTCCCACACATGTGGTATCCCCGTACTCAGGAGAAGCAGCAGAATGTATTTTGGGGTGCAATTCCACATATAACCATGGCATGTGTGAGCAATATATCATTTAGTGACAACTTTTTGTAACTTTTTTTTTTTTTTTGTCATTATTCAATCACTTGGGAACAAAAAAAAAAATATTCAATGGGCTCAACATGCCTCTCAGCAATTTCCTTGGGGTGTCTACTTTCTAAAATGGGGTCATTTGGGGGGGTTTTGTACTGCCCTGTCATTTTAGCACCTCAAGAAATGAGATAGGCAGTCATAAATTAAAAGCTGTGTAAATTCCAGAAAATGTACCCTAGTTTGTAAACGCTATAACTTTTGCGCAAACTGATAAATATACGCTTATTGACATTTTTTTTACTAAAGACATGTGGCTGAATACATTTTGGCCTAAATGTATGACTAAAATTGAGTTTATTCGATTTTTCTTATAACAAAAAGTAGAAAATATCATTTTTTTTCAAAATTTTCGGTCTTTTTCCGTTTATATCGCAAAAAATAAAAATCGCAGAGGCAATCAAATACCATTAAAAGAAAGCTCTATTTGTGGGAAGAAAAGGACGCAAATTTCGTTTGGGTACAACATTGCATGTCCGCACAATTTACAGTTAAAGCAGCGCAGTGCAAAATTCTGAATTCACCTCTGGTCCTTTAGCTACCAAATGGTCCGGGGCTTAAGTGGTTAAAGCGGAGGTCAGCCCAAAAAAAAAATTAAAAGCCAGCAGCTACACATACTCCAGCTGCTGGTTTTTAATAATAGGACACTTACCTGTTCTTGAGTCCAGCGATGTCAGCACTGCAGCTGATGTTTCCATCAGCTGTCGGGTGCTGCCGCCGCCATTGCGGGTAAGGGAACCCGGCAGTGTAGTCTCATGGCTTCACGCCGGGAACCCTACCGCGCATGCGCGAGGCCCCGCTCTTCTCTCCTACTGGCCCGGCGACAGGGGGAAGAGGAGGGAGGAGGAGCAAGCCCCACGGTGACATCATCGGTCGCGACGCGTATTCCCGGAAGGAAGTAGGAACAGCATACAGGTATCCTGTCCCCCCCCCCGAAAGGTGCCAATTGTGGCACCGCAGGGGGAGAGGAGACAAATGAGCGGAAGTTCCACTTTCGGGTGGAACTCCGCTTTAAAAGTGAACTTATGCTATTATTGTAATATTGTGGGCTTGCTCTCTATTGAGGACCTCATATATCCCAACACAGTATGGGTCACAATACATTTTGTAAATAAACAATTCACCAGAACCCCTGAATCTGTTTGGCATAAAGCCTTTAGTGACAAAAGCAAAAGCCTTCTGCTGGGATCACTACTTTTTTTTATGTTACTGGTCCTTAGGTGGCTTTGAGATTTATATGGGATTATTGTTTTTCTGCTGATGTTGAGAAAATATGTATGACTGTAGAGGAAAACAAATGTCTCTTTGCTTGTTCCGCCCACAGATATAGACTTACCAGGCCTAATGTTAAATCAGGCTCTGCAGCGCTATAGAATCTGGGAGCACAACATTAAATTACAAATTTATTACACTAACGAAATCTTAAAATAACATGGCCATCATTTGCAATGTTATTTATTAATGGCTCAGAATGAAAAAAGTAAATCAATCCAACATTTCTTTGTTTAAACATACTAGCTATGTGAACTCATTTGCTTACTAATCACTCTCTTTCATCATGCCTAATCCATCCTAAGCCGAACACGCCAGTTCCAGTAAATATACACTATATTGTCAAAAGTATTGGGACGCCTGCCTTTAACGTACATGAACTTTAATCGCATCCCAGTCTTAGTTTGTAGGGTTCAATATTGAGTTGGTCCACCCTTTGCAGCTATAGCAGCTTCAACTCTTCTGGGGAAGGCTGTCCACAAGGTTTAGGATTGTGTCTATGATAATGTTTGACCATTCTTCCAGAAGTGCATTTGTGAGGTTAGGCACTAATGTTAAACTAGAGGGCCTGGCTCACAGTCTCCGCTCCAATTCATCCTAAAAGTGTTTAATCGGGTTGAGGTCAAGCCAGTCAAGTTCCTCAACCTCAAACTCACTCATCCATGTCTTTATGGACCTTGCTTTGTGCACTGGTCCAAATCATTTGGTGGAGGGGGGATTATGGTGTGGGGTTGTTTTTCAGGGGTTGGGCTTGGCCACTTAGTTACAGTGAAGGGAACTCTTAAGGCATCAGCATACCAAGACATTTTGGACAATGTCATGCTCCTAACCTTGTGGGAACAGTTTGGAGATGGCCCCTTCCTTTTCCAACATGACTGCGTACCAGTGCACGAAGCAAGGTCCATAAAGACGTGGATGAGCAAGTTTGGGGTGGAGAAACTTGACTGGCCTGACCTCAACCCGGTAGAACACCTTTGGGATGAATTAGAGCGGAGACTGCGAGACATCAGTGCCTGACCTCACAAATGCGCTTCTGGAAGAATGGTCAAACCTAATTCCCATAGAGTTGAGTTGGTGTTAAGGGAGGAGAGTTATATGCATATTTCCCTGTAGGAGGCAGATTTTTTACCTATCCCCTGAAAAATGCACTCTTCTAATGTATACTGTATTTAAAACAATGTTTATTTTTACATCAGATTCCAATAACTATTAATTTTTTAAGTTATTGCATGGAGTGTATTGCATTTTATTATTGTCGTCTTTTTGAAGCAAGCAACACAGGAAAATTGAGCACATGAAAGGTGACTCACTTTGCTGTATTTTCATTTATTTTATCTACAAAAAGTGTTTCTATGGTTTATCTTAGTTCTTACTAATAACTCTTCATGATTTGAAAAATCAAGTATAAATCTAACCCCCTGCTTACAGTGAGTAAAATAATTCTGATTGGTATTTACTATGCAGTTCCAGAGACTATAAAATTCTGGCAGATTCCAGACACCAATTTGTTAGCCAATTTATTGATTCATATAATTGTAGCAGCCCATGTTCTACATTCACCCCTCCCCCCTCCCCCCACACACACCCCCCAGATTCTGACAATTGGGGCACAGGAGGTATAGAAATGCCAAGTATTCTTCAGCACTGAACCAGGACTTTCAAGATTTTGATGGTAAAGTCCCTTTTTGTAACCCTTTCAATAGGCCCAGTGCTGAAAGACATATGCAATAGCATCAGTATTTCAGGGACCTACAATATGTCATGTTGGATCGATTCCAGTCTGTATGTCTTTTGTACTGAGCTGGTATCTCCAGAGAAAGAATCCTTTATGTTTCCTACAAGAGATTTGGGTCCTGCACATCTTTCTGTATTTTTAGATATCTGCTATTGGCCAATGGGGATGGGATCGCCATCTGAGCTGATTGGTTCACTCATCTCTGGTGATTATTTTGCACAAACTTTTACTTTCAAATTTAAATAATGTCATTTGTACAGAACTTAATCTCTACTTTATACTTTGATCGTACAGTGCAGAAAATAATTATTACTTTTCATCTAACGCCTCTGCTTGATTTCTGATATAGACTATAGCAGCACTGTGTTGTTACAAGACTTTGTAATTGCTTGATGTGAAAGAACATTTTTAATAATCCCATCTATTAAGATAAAGAAATGGCCTTGGTTGCATTTTTCTGTATTATTTCCATGTTATAATGTTAGATGTGAGTACTTAAGTCAGATTGAATTCTACTGGATGACTTTTAAAGTTTTAGTGTTTCATTTGTTAATGTTATATTTATGCAAAATATATTATTATATTGATACATTTTGAATCGTTTTCCCTGCACAAGCATCTGAACTAATCTATACTGAAATGTTTCACCTGGAACTGGGTCATTTTTTTTAAATCATAGCTTATTCTCAGCTATCTAAAAAATGAATTCATTATTTAAAGCTTATTAGGCAAAACGCAAAACAAATTAGCACTAGGATTTTATATGGACCTGGTTTCTTCATGCAAGCAAGCACCTTTTGACATTCACTCAAGGTTATGTAAAGCCAAACATTTTTGTATTTTTTATGTTGAGGATAGAGTAGGGATGGGTTAAAGCCTCTATCATCAGGTTATTGTAGACTGTGTTTCCCTGGGAAGGCTTTTCTTTATTTCCTATCCTGTAGAACCAACATGAAATGAGAGGAAGTGTGGCAAATTTCCAAAGACAGTTGTCACTAGAATTTGTTGCCATTGAATGGTTTATCCTCTCCTTAAGTCAAAATTTTTGGACTTCCTCTGATGTTCTGTTTCAGTATAAGGGGGTTACCAGGACAAAGAGAGGGTGAATATTCCCGGGGGTGCCATAGACAACAATAAAAACATTATAGAGCGTGTAACGGCACCCCAAGTATGAAAGGGGTTAACGCCGTTTAAGATATTCCCTCTCTGGACACACATCCACTGCCGATCCTCCACAGTCAGGCGACCGCTTCCCATAGGATTAATGCTTCCAAACATACGAGACAAACGCACTGTGTTGAAGTCCCAAAACAGGGAATGAATTTATTACAAGCACATGGTAACACATTTCTCTTCAAAAACCCTTCCCTCCCATCCTTGGGGAACAGGGCAGGTTAAACTGTCCAATGACAATGGTCATACAGGTCAGGTGTGTTCAAAATTCTCTTTCAGTAAACAGTCTTAGCAGGAGGGGTGATTCCCCCCCCTCCTCACAGAAAGACACTTAAACATCCCATAATAGGCAGCCAGACGGTCTACCAAGCTCCAATCCACATCACCACAGTAGCAGACTTAATTACCACAAGCCACAATAGACAATAGAATGCAATCACACCCCATCACAGCAAATATTACACAACAGCCCACACACAATATATACCATGTATATACAGCATTGAATATGACTATCCCAGATCATGGTGGGGTTCTCATTCCCCCTGTGCCCCAAGTGATCCCTGTCACAGGTTGGATCCATATTTCGCCTTTGCATGCACTTTAAGTCATACAATGATCTGGTTGGACAGCTCTATTGATGACTCTCCTGACAAATTTAAGGGAGGCTGAAGATTTGCTAAGAAGGGCTTCACACCTGTAAGATCTTGATATAGCCAGAGAAATGTATTTTAAAACATCACATATGGTAAACTGAGTGACCTCAACAGCTAACACTTTGGTGTTGATTTACTAAAACTGCATGGTGCAAAATCTGGTGCACCTCTACATAGAAAGCAAACAGCTTCCATTTTTTTTTTTGCCAAAGCTTAATTTAACAAATTGAAGTTAGAAGCTGATTGGCTGCCTTGCGCAGCTGCATCAAATTTTGCACTCTCCAGTCCAGTGGCGGCTGGTGTTCCAAATTTTTTTTTGGGGGGGGGGGGGGGCGCAAACAAACTGAAAAAAACAAAACATCAATTGCAGCCACTGTGCCCATCAATTGCCGCCACTGTGCCCATCAAACGCCGCCACTGTGCCCATCAAATGCTGCCAGTTTGCCCCCTCAAATGATGCCAGTTTCCCCATCAAATGCAGCCAGTTTCCCCTCAAATGCAGCCAGTTTGCTCATAAAATGCAGCCAGCTTTCCCTCAAATGCAGCCAGTTTCCCCATCAAATGCAGCCAGTTTCCCCTCAAATGCAGCCAGTTTCCCCTCAAATGCAGCCAGTTTCCCCCTCAAATGCAGCCAGTTTCCCCTCAAATGCAGCCAGTTTGCTCCTCAAATGCAGCCAGTTTGCTCCTCAAATGCAGCCAGTTTCCCCTCAAATGCAGCCAGTTTCCCCATCAAATTCAGCCAGTTTGCCCCTCCGCCCGGCACTTACCTTTCTGGAGTCAGCGCCGTCCTTCTCAATGCTCCCTCTGAGTCCTCAATGTCATCTCTGCTATGATTGGACGCTTCAGCCAATCAGGTGACCAGTAACCAGACCCGGTGCACCTGATTGGCTGAGAGGCGGGTCAGTGTTAGGGTAGCGGTTCCCTAACACAGCATTGTTTAAACAGGGAACGCACAGCCTGTGCGCCCTCTGTTTAACAATTTGGAAGTTGATTAGAGCCCGCGGGCCTATTGCTCTAATTAGGCACTTCCAAAACACACCCACCGCTGTAATTCAGATGGCCGGTGCTCAACAGCGGGCCGGACACCTGAATAATGGGCGGCAGCGGCGACAATAGATAGATTCATGCAATGCATGAATCTATCTTATGTTGAGTGACGGGTGCCGGAGAGAGGGGGCGGCGCTCCTGCACCCACTATGGACGCACCGCCACTGCTCCAGTCTTAGTAAATCAACTGCTTTGTACGCACCTGCATCATGGTTCAGGGTTGTATTTCACGGACAGTTGCACCTATTAAGGTTATTAGCTTTCTCTAAAAAATACACATAAACAAATTCCCTAACACTTTGCACTGAGCAGTGTGAGCACTCAAATATGCTTGCAAGCAAAAGAGACCAAACTAAACATGCCACTAAGATTTAGGTAATACAAGAGTCTTACCTGAATGTGTTTGTACATGCTGTATACAGTATGTGGAAGGCACAAATCACCTATAAGGTGCTCCTGTAAATCAGTCCTAAAGTAAAATTATTAGGACAAGACGGTAAATATAAATAGAGAGAAATATTGGAAATATGTGTCTGAATAATGTAGTATTTTTGAGCCTATCTAGGGACTGCTTAGAATATCACGAAATAAATGTTACCAGTTCAGTACTAATTTTCAGTACTAATTTTTTTTACATTCTTATAAACTGAACATGAACAACAGAACTTTGTTTGAAGTAAATAGGTCTTTGATAATTCTATACATTGTGATATTTGGATAACACTTTCAAACTCTATGGTTAAAGGTTTACAGCTCTGCTAGATGGCTTAGTGCTCATTTAAGTACCTGGCAGAGGTCCTTACTACTGTAGCCTTACGTTTCACACTTTCCAGCAACAATCTTATATTACAGATACTTTTAAAAGTTGAACTTCAAGCAGCTATAAAGAAAAAAACAATTCATGCAGTTATGTGCTCATAACAATCATTACATTTATTTTTAAATTACACTAGTGTAAATACCTTAATGACTTTATGACTTGGAACCATCCCCTTGTATAGAACAGCACTCACACTTGAGGAAGAGGGAGCAGAACTTGAGGTCTTTTAGGCATGCTGCATGCAAATATGCTGACAAGGAACATGTTGATACAAGGAGAAAGAAGAGGGATGATCTTATCATTTTACTATCCTTCTTTTACTGTTCAGTCATTGATTAGGGGTGGGTAGGCCCCAAGTTATATCGCTACAATTGAGAAAAGCCTGATCCCCAGCCTAGCTCTGTTGTTGGCAGGACTGTGTAAATCTCTAGACTAGATGGATGAAAAAAATAAAAAAATAAACTTTGGCAGGTAAAGCATGTCCCTCATAGAAATTTTAACTGTGTATTTAGCTGTTTTCTTGGCGTTCAACTTTAATTCTCTGCAGAGGCAGATGTTGCAGTTTACTTTGGTGAACCTGCCTTCAGCAAACATACCTAATTTCCAAGATAATAACCCATTGTTAGGATCCGGATCCAAATCCATGGTCTCTGCTGTCTTTGGCAGTGGTTCTTCCTCCTATGACACCTAAAGTTCTGGATAGCTACCTGCCTGATTTCTTGGTCAATCTTCCTAGATATTGGTTTCTTGATGACCTTTCAACTCTATGCTCCTCCTTTGAACTTACTATTTAAATCATGTCTCTGTGCTTCCTGGTTGCCAGATTATTGTGTTTTTGACAGTATCTTTATCTTTCTTGCTACCACTTCATTATGTTTCTACTGACTGCTACCTGTGTACTGACCCTTTGCTGCCAATAGTCAAACATTCCCATAGACACACTCCTAAACCTTGTGGAAAGCCTTCCCAGAAGAGTTGAAGCTGTTATAGCTGCAATGGTTGGGCCAACTCAATATTGAACCCTACAGACTAAGACTGGGATACCATTAAAGTTCATGTGCGTGTAAAGTCAGGCGTCCCAATACTTTTGGTAATATAGTGTATGTCCCTTCCATGAATACACATTTTGGACAGATAATAAATTACAAACCATAGGAGCACCCCTTTTCCCTCTACTCATATGAGGTAAGTAGTTAGTATGTGCTTCATCATTGAGTATATTCAACACTTAGACGTGGCTCACTGTTACTCTTTGGTTGATTGTAGTACAAGCATTATTGTTTGATTTCTTTAGTATTCATCATCCCCCACATCGGATGGTTTTCCCACGGGCCTGTGGGATTGTGTCCACGTGTTTTTCCGCCAATGTTTTATTACTTTAGCGCAAATCTAATGAAGGTGGCATTTGGTGATGATCTTTCTATGAGGTACTGTATATATACAGTATTTCCTATCTTCTTGGCTCTTTTTCTTTCTGTTCCGTGTGTTCTTTGACCTTCCCCCCCTCTTCCCCCCCATTTTTTTTTCCTATCTTTCCCTGGTTTTCAGGGGATAGTTTTTGCTATTAAAAAATGTATGCACAATTATTGTTATACACACTACATGTTATATTATGTGTCTTTTTTTCTCTTACGTTACATAATTACATTATAGCATGCATACTTTTTTCTGCTATTGTAGTAAGAAGTGATATTTGCATGGGAGATTCAAGATCCTGATGAAGCAGCTTTGTCTGAAAAATGCATCGACCTACACCATACAATCTGGGAGTATCTCCATACTATAAATCCTCTGTCTCCCAAGGGGAGACAAGCAGTAGTGATAAAGGAGAAAGAAGGTGCGTGACCTAACGCATGAATCAAATGAATAAATAAAGTTTATTCTATTCGATGGATAATGCGTTTCGAGGGGATTCCTCTTCATCAGAGCCTTGGAAGACAGGAAATGGTCTGTATCATGTGGTAGGTTTATATAGAGAGCGATGACTATATGGGAGATGTGTCACATGATAGATGGTGTATTTCCACATGTGGATTCTCCTTTTTTTCTATTATTATTATTATACAGGATTTATATAACGCCAACAGTTTGTGCAGCGCTTTACAACATCGGGGAAGACAGTACAATTACAATACAATACAGGAGGAATCAGAGGGCCCTGCTCGTTAGAGCTTACAATCTAGTTCTAGTGGTATTCCCATCTACATCACAACGCTCTCGTTATGTACAGTAATTGTAGTTCATTAGATGTTAATGTTGGTCATCTGGACCTGCACACGGCTGGTAAAGGAATAGCAGCTTATGTAAAGTGGTTACAGGTCTGAATCGATCGTTGGTTGACCCTGCGATTCTCCTGCTAGAGTGCTACAATGTGCTGAATAGGACCCTGTGATGGTCTGCAGCCATTTACCAGCCGGTGTGCAGGTCCAGATGACCAACATTAACATCTAATGAACTACAATTACTGTACATACCGAGAGCGAAGTAGATGGGAATACCACTAGAACAAAGGAGAATCCACATGTGGAAATACACCATCTATCATGTGACACATCTCCCATACAGTCATCGCTCTCTATATAAACCTACCACATGATACAGACCATTTCCTTTCTTCCAAGGCTCTGATGAAGAGGAATCCCCTTGAAACGCATTAGCCATTGATTCAACCTATACCCTTGTATGGGTTCTTTTTCATTTTAATTTTTATTATTTTACCTAATGAGAATATTTGGTTTATGAACATGTAGTAATTGTATTTGTATTCATCCATTTGTTTAGAATAAACTTTATTTATTAATTTGATTCATGCGTTAGGTCACGCGCCTTCTTTCTCCTTTATCACTTAGCTTTTTCAGTCTTTCCCCAGTCAGTTTAGGCAGCAAGACACGCATGGTCTCTTCATACAATATATCTTATTATTTGAAAATACTACCACCTTGTACTAAGGCCGCCAGCACGAGCGCAGAAGAATTTATTTTCTGAGACAAACGGTAGACCTGATACCATTTTTTGAAAAAAGATGCTTTTAATGAATTCGTGTTTTTATAATTGACAAAATAAAGACTTTTACAAGATTTTTCAAGTGTATATGTTTTCATTGGAGGGGTATTGAAAGACCCACTTTATGTTGCACTGTTCTTTGAACATGTTCATTTAGGGATGATACCCTCCAATAGTAATGATCTAGCAACACTCCCAAATCTTGGATAGTAGAAGAACCTTCACGTTTTGAGAGTCCAAGATATGTTTCCAGAGGTCAGTTTCCGATTAGGATAGGGAATCTGGATATAAAAATCCTTGGATATTTATTAGAGCTTGGTAAAATAGGGATATGCAATGCAGTGGTGGAAAGGTACAGTACAGGCTCAAGTGGAGTTAAATCTTTCAGGGATCTGATTGGTTCAGGAAGAGAGCACACAAATCATGTTTATTGGGGGTAGCGCCATCTGTCCATAGGTGTTATTAGAAAGGCTCCAATAAGATTTGTTAGTGGTATAAGAGCTGGGTTCCTGATAACATGGTGTCATAAGAGAGGATGGTGCACTAGCCAAGTTTGATGTTCTTTATCTAAAAGACCATCTATAAAGTAGAGATGGTGCAATAGGGTCATTTAGGGTTAGCTGCAAGTCGATGGTGTTTTCAGAGATGAAGTTAATGTGAAAAGGTGCCTATGAGATCTAGGGATTTATGGCACAATAGAAAAGATCAGCATTGCATAAATCTGATTCCAGTTTAACCTAAGCTTAGTATTATAGATGTACATTCAACTAACAATTCTAGTTTAAGAAATCGCTTGGTGATATTTTTTTAAATCCACAAACACAAGGCATTTGGATCTAGACAGGACAGCAAGGGAGATTCTTGGATATTATTCTGCACATATGTGGTTAGTAGGAAGTGTAAAAGGGAAAAAAGCCTATAGTAACATCCATAGGAATACCGTATATACTCGAGTATAAGCCGAAATGAATATAAGCCGAGGCACCTAATTTTACCACAAAAAAATGGGAAACGTATTGACTTGAGTATAAGCCTAGGGTGAGAATGCAGCAGCTACTGTAAGTGGAAAAGAGGGTCAACAGTGCCCATTTTCAGCTTTGCTGTGCCCATTTGCACGCCTTACTGTGCCCATTTGCACGCCTCACTGTGCCCATTGCATGCATCACCTCACTGTGCCCATTGCAGCCTGACCTCATTGTGCCCATTGCAGCCTGACCTCACTGTGCCCATTGCAGCCTGACCTCATTGTGCCCATTGCAGCCTCACTTTGCCGATCTGTGTACCTGATTATCCATGACTTGCATATTCAGACAGCGGGCGTCCAGTGTTAAAAAGTCGCGCCTCCTCCTCGTACTGTTCCGTGATAGGCGGAATGCTCGGTTTCCAGGCAGACACCGTTTTCAGTGTTCCGCCTATCACAGACGTCCTCTCGTCTATCACGGACGAGAGGACGTCCATGATAGGCGGAACACTGAACACAGTGTCTGCTGGGAAACTGAGTGTTCCGCCTATCACGGAACAGGACGAGGAGGAGGCGCGACTTTTTAACACTGGACGCCCGCCGTCTGAATATGCATGTCACGGACTCAGGTACACAGACTCGAGTATAAGCCGAGGGGGCATTTTCAGCCTAAAAAAAAGGGCTGAAAAATTTGGCTTATACTCGAGTATATACGGTAATTTGAAAAAAAAAATTAATGTTGATAAATGTTGGGTAAAATGTTGATTTAGACCATTGCTGGGGATAGCTTTTAGTAGTGTTCAACAAGGGGACAATGTTGGATCCATAAAGATTTAGTAATCAGGGAGTCAAATGAGTCCCTAGGTATTTTAAGCTTTTTGATTTCCATTGAAAGGGGAATCGTGGCTTCATGAGCCTAACTTCCGTTTAATAAAGCTTTTAATACCAGAGCACGAATAACCATTTATATTGTTCTTTTACAGTTCATTCTATTGTATTACAATCTAACAATGACTTATGAATAAAGATTGGAGTTACTTCACTTACAAGCTCCCACATTTTCAAACATAGCTAAGTGCTTTTAATACATAGAGGTTTTAATTTGCTGTCAGGTGGAACCAAAATAAAATTTGTTTTATGCACTTAGTGGCTTACACAGCACTGTTAAAGCATTTAGTCATTTTAGATTTATTTTTACATGAACATGAAAGATATTTTATTATTTTAAGTCAATTGTTGTTATTACATCCAAGTACAAAAATTGGTCATTCACAAGTGAGAAAATGTTTTAGATGCAAGTTACATCAACTATAATGTGCACATGCAAACTTTTTTTCTGTATACTGTATATGGGTGTGAAATGGGACCTGTCGAATGGCTCAGTAAATAGCAGTGCACAGCAAAGTTTTCACCTTGTTTATTCCATTGCAAAGTACTGTGCCTGCAACATTTATATCACCAGTATACCAGTTCTTTTTAATAGATCCTCTATGTTTTCTGGTGCATGTGGCTCCCAAGTGCACTCTTGATGACTTCTTACCAGGGCCAGCCCTACCATGGGTCCCGGTGGGTCAGCCAGCCCGCTCAGTTCCGCTGCGCTGCTTATTTCACTGTGAGGGAACCCAGCGTCACTGCTGTTAAAGGTAGTGACAGGAGTGGGCGGGCAGAGCACTGGCCACCATACCCACACAACGGACTGCCCACCAATCCTGTCCGCATACAGATACATGTCGGCAAAGGAAGCAGAAACTGCATGAGAGGAGAGGAGCTGACCAGCTGATGGCCAACAGAAAACAGCGGGAAGAGGGAGGAGCTTTCTGCTGTGAGAAGAGATTCCATGTTGGAAGAGGCATCCCTGGAGTCATGGCTGACACTGAGAGCAAGTAAGTGCCAGTGCCACTGATTTCATCCCCACATCTGCCTGACTGAACCCCCACCCCCCACATCTGCCTGACTGAACCCCCCACATCTGCCTGACTGAACCCCCCACATCTGCTTCTGACTGAACTCCCCCCACATCTGCCTGACTGAACCCCCCCACATCTGACTGACAGAACCCCCCCACCACCATCACATCTGCCTCTGTCTGAATCCCCCACCACCTCTGCCTCTGACTGAACCCCCCCACCACCACATCTGCCTCTGACTGCCCCCACATCTGCCTCTGACTGACCCCCCCACCACCACATCTGCCTCTGACTGACCCGCCCCACCCCCTCCCACATCTGCCTGACTGAACCCCCACATCTGCCTGACTGAAACCCCCACATCTGTCTGACTGAACCCCCCACATCTGCCTGACTGAACCCCCCACATCTGTCTGACTGAACACCCCACATCTGCCTCTGACTGAACCCCCCCACCACCGCATCTGCCTCTGACTGACCCCCCACCATGACCACACCTGCCTCTGGCTGAACCCCCCATCTGTCTCTGACTGAAACCCCACTACATCTGCCTCTGACTGAACCCCCACTACATCTGCCTGACTGAACCCCTTCATATCTGCCTGACTGAACCCCTGTCTCACATCTGCCTCTGACAGACCCCCCACATCTGCCTGACTGAACCCCCCCCCACATCTGCCTGACTAAACCACCCCACATTTGCCTGACTGAACCCCCACATCTGCCTGACTGGATCCCTCCCCACATCTGCCTGACTGAACCCCCCATCCGCCTCTGACTGAACCCCACCACATCTGCCTGACTGAACCCACCACATCTGCCAGACTGAACCCCCCATATCTGCCTCTGACTGAACTTCCCCCCACATCTGCCTGACTAAACCCCCAACCACCACCACATCTGCCTCTGACTGACCCCCCATCCCCACCACGTATCCCTCTGACTGAACCCCCCCATCTGCCTCTAACTGAATCCCCATCTGCCTGATTGAACCCACCCACATCTGCCTTTGACTGAAGTTCAGCAACCGGGTCAGAAAGTCAGCCAAGCCAAATGTCAGAGAGCCAGAGATAAGAACAGCAAGCAGGATCAGGAGCCAGAAGGGACATCAGCCAAGCAAGTCTTCAACAGGAACGCAGGAGATAGTCTCAGTGATGTTGACCAAGGCGAAGGAGAAGGAAGGGCTGAGCCCAGTCCTTACACCTCCACCACCACTGCCTTTGACTGAACCCCTCCACCGCTGCCTCGGACTAAAGCCCCCCTCCCCATCCCCACTGCCGCCGAATGAACCCTCCCCCCACCACCACAGCTGCCTCGGACGGAACCCCTCACCATCACCACTGTTGCATTTAAATCTGACTATTTTATAAATGTTATTTTAGTTTTAATTGTCCTAATATAAATTAATGCATGTGGGAGTGTTTTGGTGGGCGTAATTTTCTTTGTTGGGTGGTGGGGGGGGCAGCATTTCATTCTTGGACACAGGCAGCACAATGTCTTGGGCCAGCCCCGCTTCTTACCCATAATACAATCAGGTTTGTATGTTTTTTTTGTGCAATAGCTGATGTCAACCAATCAGAAAGCTGTTTCTATTGGTATAGGCTGAACAGAGAAAAGCTGATTTATGGTCAGTTATACAGCCAGGGCTGCTGTTAGAAACCACGGGGCCATGTACAGCCTACCTGACGAGCCCCCCCCCCTGCACAAAAATATATAAAAACAATATTTTAACAAAAAATACATGGAAATCATTATTAGTGGACACAAACATTCCATCATACATAAAAAACATAAATTCCATCTTCAAGCCAAAATTATCTCCAAACAATAATGCACATATTCCACCAACTCCCAGTTCCAATCCCCCCTCTCAGCACACATTTTTGCCCAACCCCCAGCTTAAATCCCACCCGAATCCCCCCTCCTAGCAAAAAAATCATCTGCCTAGCACATATCCCCATTATTCTCAAACTTTCTATCCAAGCACAAATCTTCTCCCCCCCAAATCACCCCTGCCAGCACAAATACCCACCCCAATCCCTCCTATTAGCCCAAATTCCCCCATCCCTCTCCTGGTACAAAATCCCCCCCATCTGACCTCCCAGCACAAATCTTCTTTCTTCAATCCCTCTCATAGGACAAATACCCACAAATCCCTCCTCCTAGCACGACCCCTCTCCAAATTACTCTTCCCAGCACAAATTCTTCCTCCCTACCCAAATCCCCCATCCTAGCACAAAAAACCCCTCTCCTGGTTCACCCCCCCCCCAATCTCAATTACACCTTCCCAACACAGATATCCCCCCCCCCCACTTACAGGGGGAAGCCACTACAAAGCCAGAAGGAGGTGTGCTGTGTTGTACTCTAGCCTCGTGTCAGGATAGCGTTCATCTATACAGCACATGAGACCGGATCGCTGTTACTCTAGATAGCATTGCACTGTACACACACACACAATTTGATTGCCGCCCCCTATCTTCTCCAAGGGCTGCTCACCTCCCGGAAGCAGGAAATATGGATAGGGGGCAGTGATCAAACTGTATAGAAAAAAATGGGAGAGGGTTGAAGGATCAAAAAGTCCTTAACAAAATAATTCTTCAACAAGACTCAATTGATTATACAGACTATTCATAAGTAAACCGCAGTTAATAGAGTGGAAAAAATCATTAATTTATTAGATTGGTTTTAGACAAAACACAACATCATGAACACCTAATTAAAATGAGACTAGTCAACAAAAACACTAAACAAGGATGGCCACACGATCGACCATACACACCACATTCATTCATCCGCTATTGATCTTATTGGTAATACCGGTATTGAAAATATCAAAATGTTCATCAATATCAATATGATAGTCCTGGTAAATTGAGATGAATCAATACTAGTACTAGCTCCAAAAGTATGGTTACCGGATTGGTCTGTTTTGTAAATCAAAAAAGTGGGCCGGTTAATGTTCACACATATTTGTTAGGTGACAAATTGATAACTTTGGCTGGACCTTTTTGTACACAGGAGCATGCTATAAGAATAGTGCTTGATACTGAAATCACAATCTTACAGCTCACCAACGGTGTCTTCACTGGGTCACTCGGTCACTCAGCCATCCAGTTCAATAGTCTTTTTAGTTTGCATATGATCCCATGTGCAACAACCGCTCACCGATTTGCTGCGTGTCAGGCCGGTAATGATTCACTGATTCACAGCCGGCTTCTATTGTGTAGGGCTGGTTCACACCCATTCATTTGCTTGAATCCGTAGATGTCTCCATAGAGCAGCTGTAGACCGTACCGGAATTATAGAGCTTTGGTATTAAACGTGCCGGTGAAGTAATTTCACATCAAGAGGCAGTGGTATAATGGTCGGAGCAGATGATTCGGTAGTCAGTCATGTGGGTGGAACATCCGCGTTCAGAGATTACACAAAGTGTAGCATCAAACTGCTAAACTGCTTACATGTTTCGCTTTGCATAAAGCTTCATCGGAGCATGCTGCTCCGACCATTATACCACTGCCTCTTGATGTGAAATTACTTCACCGGCACGTTTACTTCACCGGCACGTTTAATACCAAAGCTCTATAATTCCGGTACGGAATGTTGACTAGTCTCATTTTAATTAGGTGTTCATGATGTTGTGTTTTGTCTAAAACCAATCTAATAAATTAATGATTTTTTCCACTCTATTAACTGCGGTTTACTTATGAATAGTCTGTATAATCAATTGAGCCTTGTTGAAGAATTCTTTTGTTAAGGACCTTTTTATCCTTCAACCCTCTCCCATTTTTTTCTATACAGTTTGATCACTGCTCCCTATCCATATTTCCTGCTTCCGGGAGGTGAGCAGCCCTTGGGGAAGATAGGGGGCGGCAATCAAATTGTGTGTGTGTGTGTACAGTGCAATTCTATCTAGAGTAACAGCGATCCGGTCTCATGTGCTGTATAGATGAACGCTCTCCTGACACGAGGCTAGAGTACAACACAGCACATCTCCTTCTGGCTTTGTAGTGGCTTCCCCCTGTAAGTGGGGGGGGATATCTGTGTTGGGAAGGTGTAATTGAGATTGGGGGGGGGGGTTGAACCAGGAGAAAGGTTTTTTGTGCTAGGATGGGGGATTTGGGTAGGGAGGAAGAATTTGTGCTGGGAAGAGTAATTTGGAGAGGGGTCGTGCTAGGAGGAGGGCCTGACACGCAGCAAATCGGTGAGCGGTTGTAGCACATGGGATCATATGCAAACTAAAAAGACTATTGAACTGGATGGCTGAGTGACCGAGTGACCCAGTGAAGACACCGTTGGTGAGCTGTAAGATTGTGATTTCAGTATCAAGCACTATTCTTATAGCATGCTCCTGTGTACAAAAAGGTCCAGCCAAAGTTATCAATTTGTCACCTAGCAAATATGTGTGAACATTAACCGGCCCACTTTTTTGATTTACTAAACAGACCAATCCGGTAACCATACTTTTGGAGCTAGTACTAGTATTGATTCATCTCAATTTACCAGGACTATCATATTGATATTGATGAACATTTTGATATTTTCAATACCGGTATTACCAATAAGATCTATAGCGGATGAATGAATGCGGTGTGTATGGTCGATCGGGTGGCCATCCTTGTTTAGTGTTTTTGTTGACTAGTCTCATTTTAATTAGGTGTTCATGATGTTGTGTTTTGTCTAAAACCTATCTAATAAATTAATGATTTTTTCCACTCTATTAACTGTGGTTTACTTATAAATAGTCTGTATAATCAATTGAGCCTTGTTGAAGAATTCTTTTTTTAAGGACCTTTTGATCCTTCAACCCTCTCCCATTTTTTTCTATATGCTTTTGTAATTCAGAGGCTAACTTGATGGACAAACCCCTAAATTATTGGGTATATAACTAATAGTGATTTTTATACTTAGCAAATCACTTATATTACCAAGTATTATACACTGGATGAGCTCATTACATACCTACCCTTCTGTTTTTTCTATATATGAGTGATCAAACTGTGTGTGTACTAGACATGTGCACACTGAAATATTTCGTTTCGGAATTTCGTTTTCGTAAGAAAAATAAATTTATTTAGTTACTCCCGAAATTCGTTTTTATTTATTTCGTTTTTCGTTAGAAATTGCATTCGTCCGAAAATCTGAATTAATTAAGGTCGAATCTGTCATTGAAGGCTTATGGTGTCTGTCGAAGATTCGACGGAGCAGCGAAACTGTACGACGCTGCAATCATACATTTCCGGTTGAATGTTCCGCCTACAAGCTATAGATGAATTCTATTGTATGACTAGTAATAATTATATTTTTTAATTACTATTACTAGTCAACAGGGATGAGCCGAACACCCCCCTGTTCGGTTCGCACCAGAACCTGCGAACAGACAAAATGTTAGTGTGAACTTTAGAACCCTATTAAATACAATGGACTCGAACGTTTGAAATCTAAAGTGTTAATTATAAAGGCTAATATGCAAGTTATTGTCCTAAAAAGTGTTTGGGGACCTGGGTCCTGCCCCAGGGGACATGTATCAATGCAAAAAAAAGTTTTAAAAACGGCCGTTTTTTCGGGAGCAGTGATTTTAATAATGCTTAAAATGAAAAAATAAAAGTGAAATATTCCTTTAAATTTCGTACCTGGGGGGTGTGTATGATATGCATGGAAAGTGGCGCATGTTTCCCGTGCTTAGAACTGTCCCTGCAAAAAATGTCATTTTTGAAAGAAAAAAAGTCATTTAAAACTGACTCGCGGCTATTAATGAATTGTCGGCTCCCGGCAATACATACAAAAGTCATTGATTAAAAAAAAAAAAAAGCGTGGGGGTTCCCCAGAATTCAATTACCAGGCCCTTCAGGTCTGGAATGGATATTAAGGGGAACCCCGCCGCAAATTTAAAAAAAAATTGACGTGGGGTTCCCCCAAATATCCATTCCAGGCCCTTCAGATCTGGCATGGATTTTAAGGGGAACTCCACCCCAAATTTATAAAAAACAATGGCGTGGAGTCCCCCTAAAAATCCATACTAGACCCCTTATCCGAGCACGCAACCTGGCCGGCCGCAGGGGAAGAGGGGGGACGAGAGAGCGGCCCCCCCTCCCTCCTGAACCGTACCAGGCCACATGCCCTCAACATGGGGAGGATGTCCCCATGTTGATGGGGACAAGGGCCTCATCCCCACAACCCTTGCCCGGTGGTTGTGGGGGTCTGCGGGCGGGGGGCTTATCGGAATCTGGAAGACCCCTTTAACAAAGGGGACCCCCAGATCCCGGCCCCCCCTATGTCAATTGGTAAGGGGTACATTGTACCCCTACCATTTCACGAAGAAAGCGTAAAAAAATGTTTAAAAAAACACACAAACACCTTGAAAAAGACCTTTATTTAAAAAAAAAAAAAAAAAAACATTCCAGCGGTGAAATCCAGTGTCCCGCGGCGATCCCGATGTCCAGCGCTGTCCTTCATTGGTTGTGCCTGAGCGGACCTGATGGGGAACTCCCTCTCAGTGTTTTAAATGTATAGACCCGCCCCTTCTAAAGTTCCCCATCAGGTCCGCTCAGCGGACCAGATGCGGAACATGAGAAGGGGCGGGTCTATACATGTATTACCAAAGTGAGAGCAGTTCCCCATCAGGTCCGCCTACTCGGTATGTCGGACCCGCCTACGTCATTGGCTTGAGCGGGGAACTTCCTTCACTGTGTAAATTTAAATTACACAGTGAAGGAAGTTCCCCGCTCAAGCCAATGACGTAGGCGGGTCCGACATACCGAGGGGGCGGACCTGATGGGGAACTGCTCTCACTTTGGTAATACATGTATAGACCTGCCCCTTCTCATGTTCCGCATCTGGTCCGCTGAGCGGACCTGATGGGGAACTTTAGAAGGGGCGGGTCTATACATTTAAAATACTGAGAGGGAGTTCCCCATCAGGTCCGCTCAGGCACAACCAATGAAGGACAGCGCTGGACATCGGGATCGCCGCACGACACTGGATTTCACCGCTGGAATGTTTTTTTTTTTTAAATAAAGGACTTTTTCAAGGTGTTTGTGTGTTTTTTTAAACATTTTTTTACGCTTTCTTCATGAAATGGTAGGGGTACAATGTACCCCTTACCAATTCACATAGGGGGGGCCGGGATCTGGGGGTCCCCTTTGTTAAAGGGGTCTTCCAGATTCCGATAAGCCCCCCGCCCGCAGACCCCCACAACCACCGGGCAAGGGTTGTGGGGATGAGGCCCTTGTCCCCATCAACATGGGGACATCCTCCCCATGTTGAGGGCATGTGGCCTGGTATGGTTCAGGAGGGAGGGGGGGCCGCTCTCTCATCCCCCCCTTTTCCCCTGCGGCCGGCCAGGTTGCGTGCTCGGATAAGGGGTCTGGTATGGATTTTTAGGGGGACTCCACGACATTTTTTTTTTATTTGGGGTGGAGTTCCCCTTAAAATCCATGCCAGATCTGAAAGGCCTGGAATGGATATTTGGGGGAACCCCACGTCAATTTTTTTTTAAATTTGCGGCGGGGTTCCCCTTAATATCCATTCCAGACCTGAAGGGCCTGGTAAATGAATTCTGGGGAACCCCCACGCTTTTTTTTTTTTTTTTATCAATGACTTTTGTATGTATTGCCGGGAGCCGACAATTCATTAATAGCCGCGAATGAGTTTTAAATGACTTTTTTTCTTTCAAAAATGTCATTTTTTGCAGGGACAGTTCTAAGCACGGGAAACATGCGCCACTTCACATGCATATCATACACACCCCCCAGGTACGAAATTTAAAGGAATATTTCACTTTTATTTTTTCATTTTAAGCATTATTAAAATCACTGCTCCCGAAAAAACGGCCGTTTTTAAAACTTCTTTTTGCATTGATACATGTCCCCTGGGGCAGGACCCGGGTCCCCAAACACTTTTTAGGACAATAACTTGCATATAAGCCTTTATAATTAGCACTTTAGATTTCTCCCATAGATTTTTCGAATTTGCCGAGTTAGTTCTAGCTATTTTACTGCTCCTCCTCTTTGGTTACAATCAGCCAATAACATTCATCATCATAATTTTTTTATTTTACTTCCCCCACCCAATTCCAGCAGTGATCTTTTCTCTCTATGTCGAATCTTTTCTCTCTATAATGTCAAATCTTTTCTCTCTATAATGTCGAATCTTTTCTCTCTATAATGTCAAATCTTTTCTCTCTATAATGTCGAATCTTTTCTCTCTATAATGTCGAATCTTTTCTCTCTATAATGTCGAATCTTTTCTCTCTATGTAGAATAATCTTGGACTAATAGAGTTAAGGTTAGGCACATTCGACCACAGGTTCGATGGACACAGATTGTTATTGTCAGCCTCATGTCGAATCTCCTATCTATATCAAACTGTTGTTGCAACGAAAACGAAAATTAAGCATTTTTTTATGTCGGATCTTTCGGTTTTCGGATTCTGCATTTTCGTTTTCGTTTGTTAAAACGATAACGAAAATACCTGAAATTCGGACGAAAATGCATTCGGACGAAAACGAATGCACATGTCTAGTGTGTACAGTGCAATGTGATCTATGGGTAAGAGGGATCCTGTCTCATGTACTGTATAGACCAGCGCTCTTCTGACAGGAGGCGAGAGCACAACACAATGCACCTTCTCCTGGCTCTTTCTTCTCTGCCTATTCTCCTCCCACTGCTTCAGCCTCCAGGCTGCTGTCTACTTGTCCCAGCTGGGAGTGTGGACGGGGGAAAGAGTTTAGTGGCGGCCAACCAGGCACAACATATCCAAGGGAGGGCCGGTCTTGGGGGCGGAACTGAAATCTGGGTGTGCACAACCCACCCCAGCTCCCCCTAAATCCGACCATGTGTGTCTCTCACCCAGCATCTGAAAGCGGGTGGGAGGGAGAAACCGGCTTTCAGTTGCTGGGTGAGAAACACAGAGAGCATTTTTCTGTCATCCTTCATTCTGTGCTCCACCGATCCTCCTGCTGTCTGACCAGTGGTCCCCACCCCTATCATCGGTCATGTGTACAGGGCTAACACAGCTGCTTTTTGAAATAATTTGTAAGCTGGACATTTTTTTCATTATTTGATGTGACTAAAAATTGTCTGCCAGAAAATCAAAAATAATTCACTCGCATCTGAATATTCTGACAGTGATTCTTTATAGTAGGTTTGCAGCAAAACATAATTTAAAGGATCGTTACTGAGCATTAATTAGTTAATTTGCTGCATGATGTCTGAAACACCAATTAATTGTTGTGGTGGAGTTTGTGTCACTCTTCTGTAAAGGACACCCCTGTGGCTAATGATCTGCTAATTAAATAAAGTTGGTTTACTCAATTCAATTGCATTTGATCAACATATCCGTAGTTGAAGCCAAATGTAAACACAGAGTATTTTCTGTAAAGGATATTTTTAGCATACTATAAATGGTCCCAAAGTAAAGACTGTTCATTAGATTGTCTAAAATACGTTATGCTGGAGTAAACAATTAATCAACTCATCAAAATAACGACATGGCTTTATGCCTAAGCACATTCACCGTGCCTGGCAAGTGTTGAACATTGTGATGGCTTTCTAAGCATGGTCATATGCAGGTCTTAAGGGAAAACTAAGAAATGTATTCTGCTAAGGCCATTGAAAATTACTGCGCTTATTACACTCAGGCGCTTTACAATAGCAATAATAATATTGTAATTCACACTACCTGAACAAGCTTGGGTGGATCTGGCTTAAAAAATATTTTTATTAGTCATCTTTAAACACTTTTAAAATGATTAATGTTGTACTAGAATGTACTTATGAGAACTGGTAAAAATATAAACTCTATTAAGGACACACTTCTAATTACATGGCTTTAATTAGCAAGCTTGCAATAAGCACATGTGAGACAGTGAAGATAAAGTACTGTAAAAGGCATGAAGCTGTCAGATAACACGACATGAAAGTAGATTTAAAATCAAAGATCACTTCAAATTAATGACTTAAAATAAAAATGCTTCTTTGTTAAAGTATGCTTTATTTCCTTGGGGAGAATGAAAATGTAAACTAGTCATTACGTTAATAATTTTTTTCGTTAAAGTACATTTCTTCTGTGACTTGTGTTAGTTTTTCTATGCTCTTTTCCCATCTATAGTACAAAGGATTAGCACATAAGCTCAATCATATGTGACATGCATGTGATGTCCCAAGATGTAACTGGTCCCTTCATGTAGACACAGGCGACACTGGAGGTCTGGAATGGGATCCATTAAAGTGGGATCACAGCTGGAAGACATTTAATTAAAACAGAGTTCAGAATTAAAAAAAAAATCAGGTTAGGGGAAAGCTATTTCAGTATAAACAAGCAGCTGCTTCTTTTCATCATAAGATACAGCATTCACATTTGAATGATGCCTGTGGATTTATTCAGTAAATCAGTGCAATGACAATGTGGAAAATTATCATCCATGGCAAACAATTACACTTAGAGCAGTGGTCATCAACCCTGTCCTCAGGGCCCACTAACAGGCCAGGTTTTATGCATTATGAAAACACAAAAACTCGCCACCGCCCCCATCTATAGCTGGCTATCACAGTAAGCAGCATTGGAAGGCTGGAACAGGTAACAACAAAGACTGGGGAATGCCCAGGAAAAACCCAAGCCTACTTACCGACCAGCTTGGTGTTTGTATTGGTCCAGCAACGCACCAACACCTTTGCAGCCATTGAGCTACATGCTGGGTGTTTGGTGTGCTCCTGTACCTTTAAGAAAGGGTGGGATCCCCTTCAGTCCACCTGCCCTCATCTATCCATCAGAATGCATGTGCCTCCATTGTGGGGACACTCATAGTTTAGTGTTAGAACCACAGATACCAGGGTGCCGTGGCGAGGCTCTGTGGCTTACGCATGGGTTTGCGAATGCGTGTGGACTAAACCCCTGTTTTTAACGCATACTGTAAAGCCTCGTACACACGGTCGGACTTCCATCAGACATTTCCGTGGATTTTTGTCTGAACGGAGTTGGCCGGGCCACACCCATAGCATACACACCACAGGACTTTTCTGCAAACTTTCCCTAAACTTTTTCCAACATCACGTGGTTTTTCTGCTCTTTACCGCCACCCTTTGGTCAACTTCTGCTATTGTTGGTTGATTTTAACATTATTTGTTTTGTCCATCGGACAAAAGTCCGATGGTTTTCTGTACACACGGTCGGACTTTGCTCCATCGGACTTTTGTTGGCCAAAAGTTTGTCCATTTGCAGACCGAACTTTTGTCAGATGAAAACCCAAAAAGTTTGTCCGATGGAGCGTACACACGGTCGGATTTTTTGGCAAACTTGCTCAAAATGAAGTTTGTTGGCAAAAAGTCTGACCGTGTGTACGGGTCTTTAGACAGGTTTATTTGGTTGTCTGCGAGCTGGTTGGTAAGTAGTCTTGGATTTTTCCTGGGCATTCCCCAGTCTTTTTTGTTACCAGGTTTTATGCATTACCTTGGGGAGATGCAGACTAGAATACTGCAATCACTGAGCAGCAAATGATATCACCTGTGATGTATTTCAGTTATCTTGCAAACCTGGCCTGTTAGTGGGCCCTGAGGACAGGGTTGATGACCACTGACTTAAGCCTCATACACACGATCGGATTTTCCGAAGGGAATTGTGTGATGACAGGCTGTTGCCGGAAAATCCGACCATTTGTATGCTCAATCGGACAATTGTTGTCAGATTTTCCACGGACAAATGTTGGATGGCAGGCTTTAAAATTTTCCGTGGACAATTGTCTGTTGTCGGATTTTTCAGAGAGTGTGTACACCAAGTCCGTCGGACAAATGTCCAAAGTACGCATGCTCGGAATCAATGCTCACCAAACACGACATTAGCAGAAGGTGCCCAAAGGGTGGCGCTTAAGAGCTAAAAGAAAACACATCGTTTCGTGTTTGTTGGCTGACAATTGTGTGCCATTTGCATGCAAGACAAATTCCTGACCAACGGACAAAAGTCCTACGCTTTGTCTGTGGAAAATCCGATCGTGTGTATGAGGCTTAAGAGAGCCAATACCACAATCAGCGGTCCATAGGAAACTGCAGTGCTTACTCCATGCTGCCTCTGTATTTTGCAAATAATTGATAAAGTGTCCATTGGAATTTTATCATAGGAGGAGATTTGGTAACTATGAAAGGTCATGTGACCAGGTTCTTCTCCTATGGTCACTCTTCTTCCTCATTCATTAACATTAATGTGGCTTTGCTTATTTCAGGTTACCAAAGCAAGCTTTAGGCCTCATGCCCACGGACGTTTTTACATCCGCGTTTTTGAGCGTTTTTTACAGCTTAAAAACGCCTGCCCATGTTAGTCAATAGCTTCATGCCCACCTAGACATTTTTGAGCTGCAAATAGCATAGACGTTTTTAAGCTGTAAAAAAAACCCAGGACCAGTGCGTTCCTCAGCGTCAGAATTAGGCAGAAAAAAACGCGAGCGTCAAAAAACGCGCAAAAACGCGCACTAACGCGCGGTCGCGTTTATAGCTCCGACGTTTTTTTTTCAAAAAAAATAAAAATAAATATTTACAATAACATGGACAGGCGTTTTTAAGCTGTAAAAAACGCAGCTATAAAAACGTCAGTGGGCATGAGGCCTTATACATTTTTTATTTTCAACAGCAGTATGGCCCTTTAGTTGAGAGATGATTTCTGAATAGTTATTATGACTAACTGCACTTCGAACTGTCTTACTGAATAACCCCTTTTCAGTCTTAAAAATGATGAAAATCCGAATTACCAATTTTCCTGGATTTACCGGGACAACCTCATATCTTTGACTTCTGTTCTGCTAATGCTGTGTCCTGTCCCAGGATCAAAAAATCAACCTTAATAGTGCCTGCTACCCGGCAAAGCTATACACTGTGTGGAGAAACCCATGGTGCTGAAGTAAAGGCGCCCATTGGTTTAGACAGCAATCGAGCAGGAGGGTAGCTTTAGCTGAAGGGAGTGCCATTTAGGCTGGATCACACTGGGGCGGTGGGTGCGGTGGCGGTATAGCGCCGCTATTTTTAGTGGCGCTATACCGTCGGAATTGCTGAGGTATTCGGCCGATAGCGGTGCGGTTATAACCCCCGCTAGCGGCCGAAAAAGGGTTAATACCACCCGTAAAACCGCGGCTACAGCCGCGGTTTGCGGCCGGTATTACCACGGTGTCCCATTCATTTCAATGGGGAGGAGCGGTAAACACACCGCTGCTCTCACCGCTCCAAAGATGTGGCTAGCAGGACTTTTTTTCACGTCCTGTTAGCGCACCGCTCCAATGTGAAAGCCCTCGGGCTTTCACATTGGAGATTCAGCAGCCGCTGTTTAGGGTGTCGGTTTGCAGACGCTATTTTTAGCACAATAGCGCCTGCAAACCGCCCCAGTGTGAAAGGGGCCTAAATGTTCTAGATTTTAACCTGTTTAGTAAACAGCAAGTCACAGTTAATTTCTGTATGATCATTCAGACAATTACCGATCTCTGTCATACCCTCTGCACTCCTCACCTGCACAAAGTGTCAGCCAATAAACCCTCCACACTCCTTGATTGCACATACTGACAGTCATCACACCCTCTGCAATCCTTTCCTGTACATACTGCTCACAGTCATAATCTCTGCACTCCTTTCCTGTACATACTGCCCACTGTCATACCCCCTGGACTCCTTCCTTTTTATACCTTCCACCTTCATACCCCCTGAACTCCTATTCTGTATATACTGCCCACTGTCATACCCTCTGCACTCCTCTCCTGCACATACTGCAAGCCATCGCATGCTCTGCTCCCCTGTCCTGCACATACTGCCCTATAATGGACCCTCCACACTTCTCACCTTCAAATACTGCCCACTGTCATATCTTTTCACTACTTTTCTATTGCACATAAAGGACCCTTCACTCTCCTCTTCTGCCCATACTGTTCCATGTCATATCCTCCATGCTCGCATGGGACTTTCTGCAGCATGAGAAGCATATGTTGAAAATTTATATTTTTTAAATTAAACATTGCATCTCAATATTAACGCAGTACTTTTCTATCTTCAGTGTTTTTTTCAGCCCTATTTTGTCCAAAATATAGCAAAGCAAAGGCATAAATGGTGCAACAATAAAGCCATGTGCCATGAAGCAACAACCACTTTTGGTTACACCCACTTTTGGCTACTCCCTCACTTCCTCTTACCCCTCAAGGTGTCCCTCCTAGTTTATTCAAATGTTGACAACTGTGACACTTATTTAACTCAAAATTTTAAAATAACTAAAGTAAGTTTAAAGCCTCGTACACACAGTCGGACTTTTTGCCAACAAACTTCAAAATGAGAAAAAAATATGTAGTCACGCTAACTTATGAATTTGAACATAAGCCCATCACTGGGTAACTGAAAAAATCCAAATATCAACAGTGATAACATATAAAAAGCTAAGTGAAAAGCAATATATAATCTATGTGAACAGATAATAAACAGAAAATTAACTGTGAATAAAAAATTGGTTATTGTCCAAAAATACTGTAGAGCGGAAAAACCCCTCAAAGTTCATAATCAAAAATCCATAATGCAAAAAACCATAATGAAAAAAACACCCGTGAGGCGATATCCAAAATTAATAAAGAAATGAAGAAGGAAAGGATTCAAAATCTTCTTAGACTTAAATTTGTGACTTTCACCACCACCAGTAGAAGTTACTGCTTACCGAACAGCGAAGGTCCCCTATGACGGAGGACCTCAAACAGCCTTAAGTAATACTCAGTTAAGCCTCCAGAGTGTAGCCAGTGGTAAACCTCAGTTGTTTTAATAGAGCTGTCGGTCTGAATCCTTTCCTTCTTCATTTCTTTATTAATTTTGGATATCGCCTCACGGGTGTTTTTTTCATTATGGTTTTTTGCATTATGGATTTTTGATTATGAACTTTTAGGTTTTTTTTCGCTCTACAGTATTTTTGGACAATAACCAATTTTTTATTCACAGTTAATTTTCTGTTTATTATCTGTTCACATAGATTATATATTGCTTTTCACTTAGCTTTTTATATGTTATCACTGTTGATATTTGGATTTTTTCAGTTACCCAGTGATGGGTTTATGTTCAAATTCATAAGTTAGCGCGACTACATATTTTTTTCTTATTTGTACCCACTGATGATTGTTTTCAGACTAGTTGCTGCTTCTCCTAAAATATTTTCTTTTTTCAGGCAATTCATTAGCTTGATTTGTACACTTTAAGCGCAGTTTCTTTTATATTTTTTCCAAACTTCAAAATGAGCAAGTTTGACAAAAAATCCGACCGTGTGTACGCTCCATCGGACAAACTTTTTTGGTTTTCATCGGACAAATGTTCGGTCTGAAAACGGACCAACATTTTTTGCCAACAAAACTCTGATGGAGCAAAGTCCGACCGTGTGTACAGAAATCCATCGAACTTTTGTCCGATGGATAAATAAGCATGCCCAGAACCAATGTTAAAATCAACCAACAATAGCAGAAGTTGACAAATGGGTGGCGGCAAAGAGCAGAAAAGAGCAGAAAAACCACGTGATGTTGGGAAAGTTTTGGAAAAGTTTGCAGAAAAGTCAGAGCGTGTGTATGCTATGGGTGTGCCCGGCCAACTCCCTTCGGACAAAAATCCACAGAAAAGTTTGTTTGAAGTCCGACCGTGTGTACGAGGCTTAAGAAATGTTGGCATCCAAAATCATTTTGTTGAAGGATAAATATGTCTTCATATGCAAGAAGTGACAAATATCCTACTAATAATCACATTCATATGTCCAGGAAATGCATATTAATATATCACTATGTGAAAGCACTAAGGAGTTGTGTCAAATGGTTGGCAAAAGTAACTAGATGTGCCTACTAAAAGAAAATCACAGATGTCATAAATCTGGCCACATGCTAAATTGCCAAAAGAAACTATTACACTGTTTGCTAACATGAGATATGACAGATTGCTTAAAGTGTATGTGTAGCCAAAACTTTTTTTTATTTGAACGAAGGAAGGGTTAGAACCCCTGTCAAGTCTTTTTTGGCTATCTGGGGGGGGGGGGGGGATTTGGTTTCTCTATTTGTCCTATTGGCTATTTTAATTTAAACAGAAAATTTACAGATGTCCACAGAAAAGAAATAGAGGGATAATCTTCCAAGAGGGGAAACTGTCTAAGAAAGAAGTTTCTCCTCAACAGGAAGTTAAATCTTACCAACAGGACACAGACAGCACAAAATAAACGGAGAAGGGTGTTTAACCCTTCCCTATTCAATCCAAACCCGAAAATTTTAATTTGAGATGTACCTAAACCTTAAAGGTATGAATGTCTGTGAAACACTTGTAGCGGACCCCTAAATTTAGGGGGTCGCTATGCCCAAATTTAAGAGACAGCCTGGGCAATAGTTTGGCTCAGACTTTCTAATTTAGTGCTGGACTCTGCTCTGCTGTGATGTTGTCTGGTGTACGGTTCCCCTTTGGCCTGTGGGTGGCACTGTTGCCTAGGCCTAGGGTCAAACTTCAGGTGACACAGTGGTGGTATTGGATGTCCTCTCTTGGCTGCCATGCAGTGGGCGGGGCCTCGCATGCTGTGCATGCCGGGAGAGGGTATATAAGTGGCAGACGCCATGTTTAGGGAGAAGTGCCCGGGGAGAGAAGTACCCGGAGGAGTGTGCCCCACGGGGGTGCGTTGACTGGCCGAGGAGTCTTGGGCACCTTTGGCCCGAGGCTACAACATTCCAGGTAGGCTCAGTACCTTTAACTGGGTCTACAATCAGCCCACTGGAGTCCCAGGGTGCCCAGGTGAGGGTACCCGCTCTGACTAAGAGGAAGCCAGGGGAGGATCGGTCCCACAGAAGAGATAAGTGATGGAAGATTGCTGTCTCGGGAGAGGCCTGGTGACCTGTCAGAGGGAAGGATTCTTTACTCCACAAAGCTAACCTTGTATAGTGCCCATTGGCAACGTTCTGTTCTTTAAATTCTACAGAGGTTGAAGGATGTCCTGAACCCGTCCCTGGAGGGGATAGGGTGACAGAACTGTTCGAGCTCCACACCGACTGCTAGGGGCGCTTTCATAGGGACTATCCGGGAGAGCTAAACCCACTCGGGATCGAGTGGCGACGAGTGACTAAGGTGTGTGTGCCTGAATCTGCCTTCTGACTCTGCTAACTTCTTTTCTTCTCTTCAATTTCCCGTTTACTGGAGCAAAGGAAAAATAAACTCTCTGTTGGAGTTAAAGTGTTCAGGACATTGGCCTTCTTGGGGGGAGAAATATAGACTTGTCCCTATACACTGGGGATGAGAACCAGTGGAACGAGGTAACTCGCTGCAGGACCCAAAATTTGTGAACACCGCTTAACCTCTTCAAACAGGAGGGTACGGGCATAAAGCATGGTGTGCCTTAACTTGCAAGTGAGCCAGGCAGGAAAAAGGTCCGTGTGCTACACACTTATTATGACTGATTGTTTAAATGTACACTGCAGTCGGTTGTTCATCAAGAATAGCTATAATGCACTAGACCTCTCCTCTTTCTTTTGTCAGTAATCTGATGACCTGTTTGCAATGGAGGAGAGGTGTTTACAACACACACCTAATGCAGGCTTCGTACTGATGTAGAAAACCTGATATATCAAGAAGTATCTGAAAGCTACTACTCTAATTGAAATCTGATTTAGATGTTTAAATGTAATTAGTCATGCATTAAGGGGTATTGAAACCCAAAATGTAATATATTGCAGCCTATCAGTCCTTGGCAGGGTAGCTACATTCATTTTTGCTTTATTTTCTCCGCCTAAGCCTACAAATAACACACTTCCTCTCCCTGGGTGGCTATGTCACTCCTTCAATTTATCTATGGAGGGAGCCATGGTTGTCACTCTAGGCTGCTCCCCTGATATGGACTATAAACATGTCTGTATCTCTTCATCTCCCCTACATGAGGGGCAGGATTATTAGTAGTTGCAGATGATAGCTAGGAACCAAGATTTTCTTTGGTGCAGATCACAGGAAGTGACAATGACATTTATTTTCTGGCAAGATCTAAATGTATTTTTTGCATTTGGTGAAAATGTTGATAGCTTACAAAAAGGAAAACTAAGCAGCCAAAACATCTAAGGACTGTAAGCTGCAATATATTGAATTTTTGTTCCTGGGTTTAGCTATCCTTTAGGATGTATTAACTCCTGAGCAAAGCAATTTTCAGGCTTTTTCAGGCATTTTATTTGAATGTTTTTGAGCATTTGTTCCAGTGAATATGATCATTTTAGAAGCATATTTCAAGCCTTTTTTGTTTTAGCCAATAGAAAGCACTAGAGGGAGGAGTCCTGTCCTTACAGGCCAAAAAAACACCAGAAATACTGTATGTCTGAAAAAATGCAAATTTCAAGCATTTTTAGGAATTACCATTGAAGTCTATGGGGCCAAGATAGACCGAATCTGTCTGAAAAATAGCTCATGTTGGTTTTGGAGCTTCAGGGATCGAGCTGCAGGCATCTGAGTGCTCATATGTGAACAGTCAGCAATAAAATACATGGAGTTTTGGATTTTTAGCATTTTGGAGCTATAAGCTACAAAATTCTCAGGTGTGAATGAGTCCTTAAAGTGGATGTAAACCTGATTCTTGAAATTTGAGCTGGGCACATACAGTATATCTGCAGTGTTGTCTTATCGCTCTCCAAAGCACTAAGTCCCGTGGCTTTCTCCTGCTCTGTTCTTCTGTTATTAGCCTGATAACTGCTGACAAGTTCTCCGACACGCGTGATAAAACCAGAATACATTTTGTGTTAGGGAGGGTGCTATAAATAGATTAGCAGAAAGCTGCTTTACTCACAGGACAGCTCTGAAAATCTCTGCCTGTCTGCAGGGGGGTGTGTGCCTTTCCTCCAATCGGTTGTCTCCCAGTGTAATCCAAGACTTATCTTAAAGTGCAGAATTAGGTTACACGGCACAGTTTCAGAAAAGGATGCACTCATCCAACATTTGGGAAGCTTTGTGAAATTTGGCTGTGGTGGATTACAAATCCTAGATCAAATTTAACTGACTAATCTTTCTTAAACATCGTTGCAGTGTGTTCTGGATAGGATTAGAATTAATCTGTTTGGTTACACTTGTTTCTTAGAGCTGTTCTTTAAAGCTCACTTGTGCTTTGTCCCGCAGCACATACCTTTCCTTCACTCCCTTGTCACCCTGTTCAAATGCTCTGTTGTTCTCAGCCTGAAGCTACATACTTCCAACAGATGAACAAATCAGCAGGAGAGCAAAGGTTATGTCTGCTTCTGGGGAGGGAGGCATTTAAAAAATCTTAATTGGGGGGTTGACAAATGTGAGCACTAGACCTTAGTCATGTTGTCCCTGTGATATGTTTTTTTTTTTTTTTTTTTTATAAACCGACACTTACGAATATCCTTGGTCTCCAAAAATAATTCAGAAACATCCACTTAATGGCCTATTTTTTATTAAAGCGGATGTCCCGCGGCCATTCTTTTATTTTTTTTCTGTCATTCATTTGTTTATGCCATTTTAAAATAGTAAAATAGTACTCACTATTCCGCTGTTTCAAATCATCCACTGTCCGATTCTGTCTGAAATTGCAACTTATATTATCAGTGTAACGATGTTTCCATTTTGCTTGTGGGCACTGTGAAGCCCACAAGCACTCATTTCCTTGTTGCGAGCAGGGACGTCAACTTCCGGGTTTCCATCAAAACGGGCGGTGTCTCGTCATATTCGGCTCCCCTATCACAGATTGCTCTGGAAGTGACGTCCCGTCGCCGCCATCTTGCTACACCGCTTGCCCCCTTCTCACTCTATCATTACTGTGCAGGAGTGTGGGGAGTAGCAAGATGGCGGCGACGGAACTTCACTTCCGGAGCAATATGTGATGGGGAGCCTGATGTGACGAGACAGCGGCGTAACTCCGAGGAAGCCTCCGCAATGAATCCTGGGAGCAATGAGATAAGCTCCCAGGAGACATTGTGGGAACAGGACATGACGCACTACCCGCAGACTACCCGCACATCACAGAGACAGGAAGCTGAGTGACAAATGCTGATAACAAAGGTACTGTACACAAAAAAACCTTTTAGTTTTTAACTTGATTCAAGTGCACAATAGTTTTAAGCTAATGTTTTGAAATAGGGTGGAGCTCTGCTTTAAATAGTCTCTTACTGTGTTTATCTTCCTCCTTGTAAAATTCTCTGTGAAGCTAAACCTCTACCCCCAGCACTCTCCCCCTGAGCTTTGGCTGTACTTCTCCTTTAAGCAAAGGTTAAAGGTTTAAGAGCTGTGCTTCTCCATTGTATTTTCATGAGAACTGGACTTGGCCAGTCCCCAACCCAGCTATCAGCTCACGCTGAGCTAGCTAAGAAATGGTTGCAGCCACAACATTTTTTTTTCAGAAACATCAAAATATTTTAAGGAAAAAAATCTGTGCTTATCAGTGACACCAATCAGTGCCGTTAGTGATGCCAGTCAGTGCTGCCTCTAAGTGCCTACCCATCAGTGCTGCCCATCAGTGCTGCCTATCAGTGCCCACCAGTGCCGCCCATCAGAGCCACCTATCAGTGCTGCATATCAATGCCACCTATCAGTGCCCATTAGTGCCTTCTCATCAGTGCCCATAAGTGCTGCCTCATCAGTGCCGCCTCATCAGTGCCCATCAGTGCAATTACTTATTTACAAGACGCACTGACAGAAACTAGGAAAAACATAGTTTTAAAAAAAAGTTAGGGTCTTTTTTTTTGCGTGTTGCATGACCGCGCAACTGTCTTTCAAAGTGCGTCAAAGCTAAAAGCTGAAAAATGTCCTGGGCAGGAAGGGGGTGAAAGTGCCCTGTATTTAAGTGGTTAAATACTTTGTTTGAAACAGTGCTCTTTGGAACATTACACATAAATCAGATGGAACCAAAAAAAAAAAAACACACCTCAGGGATGACATGATACTGCCTTGGTACACAGATGCAAAACTAGAAGCAAATGAATAATAAAGGGCGAAAGGTTTGGCCCGAGCATGTATTCAGGCTGAACATTGGCTGTTCGGAAGTTCTCCAAACAACTGAATTATAGGGTCGTTCGACCGTTTATTCGGCCCGCCGAATGACCACAATGCACTGCGCCGCCGCACAGTGCACTGAAAGACCTGATTGGCTGAAGCAATGAAAGCTTCCCATAAATTATATATTTTGGTACTGTCACCACAGAGTGAATGGAGTTTTTTTACTTAAATAAAAACAGTCAAATAAATCAAACAGGAGAGTCCCAAAGATAATATATAAACTGTAGCAGCGCTTGCAATCAAATATGAATCTGAAAGTCCTCTATCTCAGTGCCTAGATAGGAAATACAGTATGAAGCAGATACGGTTGGTGGTAATTGATGAACCAATCTGTGGGGTAGTGCTCCTTTCACCAAACAGTGTGTTCACCTCGTGGGGAGATCTTGAACCCCTATAGGGGATGCACTCACCAGAAAATGGACATAAATGGGCCTTAAATCAATTCCTGCAATCGTTGTTAATTCTGCTCTCATCCACCGATCACATCAGGTCTCCAATGGCATGTTTAAAAAAGTAAAGGCCACATAGGGTAGTACTGCTTAAAAGGTTTATTTAAGAAATCCCCCTTAACAAAAACAGTCCCCCTTAAGAATAAATGCGTACCAGATTTACAATAAAAACAAGCATTGGATAATCCGCGTGCACTGCGGGGTGTAGTACCGCGGTTTTACCAGTGTCCTGGCGACTTCCTGGTCCTGCGTCCCGTGGAGCGCACGCGTCACTTCCGGTAGTTGCTGAGGAGTCACGTACTGACGCGTTTCGTCACTTCCTGACTTCGTCTTGTTTTTATTGTAAATCTGGTATGCATTTATTCTTAAGGGGGACTGTTTTTGTTAAGGGGGATTTCTTAAATAAACCTTTTAAGCAGTACTACCCTATGTGGCCTTTACTTTTTTAAACATGCCATTGGAGACCTGATGTGATCGGTGGATGAGAGCAGAATTAACAACGATTGCAGGAATTGATTTAAGGCCCATTTATGTCCATTTTCTGGTGAGTGCATCCCCTATAGGGGTTCAAGATCTCCCCACGAGGTGAACACACTGTTTGGTGAAAGGAGCACTACCCCACAGATTGGTTCATCAATTACCACCAACCATATCTGCTTCATACTGTATTTCCTATCTAGGCACTGAGATAGAGGACTTTCAGATTCATATTTGATTGCAAGCGCTGCTACAGTTTATATATTATCTTTGGGACTCTCCTGTTTGATTTATTTGACTGTTTTTATTTATGTATGCATGATTTCAGCAGCTGCTGTATATATACATTTTATAGGGTGTCATTTGTGGATTTCTATCCTTGTGGATTTTTTTTGTATTTATCCTAAGCGCAGAGTGGTACTTTTAATTGGGGCGGTTTTATTTCAAGTACTTTTTTAGATGGAGTTTTTTTACTGATCATAGAATATATCTCTCTACAGACTCCGTGGACCGTCTGACTTTTATCAAAATGAATCAGTCCTGGATTACCAGCAGCTACGAAGCCCCTGATGCCGATGTCGCTGATTAGGTGTTTTTGGGATGTGGAATCTCTGCAGGACTTCTAGGCTGCCTAGTGTTGTGGGTGTTGATTTCATCTGGAAGAATGTTTTTGGTGTAGGTTTCATGGGCACAATTAACAACCAAAGACCAAATTTTCCGCACCATTTTGACAGGTGCATATTATTGCAATTTTTGACAGCAAGGCCAATTCTTGCTTTCATCAAGAGTACCTCTATAGGGTTACGGTGGGAAAGCACCACCAACACCCAAAGAACAATTTTTCCGCACCCATTTGACAGGTGCATATCATAAAAAATTTTGACAGCTAGGCCAATTCTTGCTTTCATCAAGAGTATCTCTATAGGGTTATGGTGTAAAGGTGCCACCGACACACAAAGAACAATTTTTCCGCACCTGTTTGGCAGGTACATATCATTACAATTTTTGACAGCATTGCCAATTTTTGCTTGCATCAAGAGTACCTCTATAGGGTTATGGTGTGAAGGTTCCACTGACACCCAAAGAACAATTTTTCGCACCCATTACAGAAGTAGAAATTCAAAGTCTGTGGCAGACACACCAGAATTTATCCAAAAAAACTCTAATCTTGTTCCCCGTGTACTACATTGTGGCCTCATCATACAGACTGTCTCCTCAAGCGGTTACTTACAAAATAAAGAAAGCTTGCAGGGCTTTATAAATGCAATTATTGCTGCAGCAGCTTCTTTCTATACACAGTACAGATTTGCCACTTTAAAGGTGGACTAAGAGGACCCCCCAGGCATTATATTGAAAGGAATCTTTCATTTTTATACTTTCACTTTAAGCATCAATAAATCACTGCTCATTTAAAAATTATGTTTTTTACAAACTTTTTTTTCATTGATACATGTCCTGCAGGGCAGCACCCAGACCCCCATTTACTTGCATATAAGCCTTCAAAATGGGCACTTTTGACTTTTCACGATCGGGTCCCATAGACTTCAATGGGGTTCCTTAATCGGTTCCGAACTTTCAAGATGTTCGAAAGTTCTGGTACAAATCGAACAGGGAGTCGTTCGGCCCATCCCTAGGAAATGAACAACATTAGATGTGATGATTTATTAACAACGACAACATCTTTTGTTATATTTTTTTTATTCAGTTTGTCAGAACATCTTTTAAACTTTTTGGATTATTAAAAAAATTAGACCTGTCCGGGAGATTTTTCAATAAATTTAAACACATACTTTTGGCAGGCAGACACAAAACATTCCAGTGAAACAGACTAAAGTACTTTTTTTCTCAGCTAAATAAAGACATGTCTGAAAACTATTTTTACTGAGTAAAAGAATAAAATCAACGAGGATCATTTTGATAAAGATCAGGAGGTTGAGTGAGCTCAGTGGACCACACACAATCCACAATTTCTATCCACACAATTACATTAACTCCCAAAAGTCACTTTATCACTTTCAACAGTTGGAATTACGTCTGTCTTCTTGCTCAGACACAATCTAATTGTTACATCAAGCAACCTCTTACTTTGCTGGGCAAATGATGACAATCTTATTTCACATTTATAAAGCATAAATCCGGACATTTGCACATCTACATTTTCTATTTTTGTTCATCTTTATTGAACACACAGAAAAAGCTGTCTAGCCTTCACTATGTGGTTCTCATAAAGCATTTCTAAGCTTTGATCTAATGTGCAGCATATATATATATATATATATATATATATATATATATATATTAGAAAAAAAAATTATAGTTGGATATGGCTATTCATTCTCATATGCCGCTGAAACAACCTAATAGGTATGCTTCTCCTTTAGCCTATCAAGATTTCAATTCCATCTATATCAGATGATTCCCCCAGTGCTGGCTGCGATATCTAGATTTAGGGTGGCTCTTTTCACTTGTAGCGTCCTAGGAAACCACTCTTTTGAGCACACTCCAGCCACCTACATTCGTCCATAGAAAAAGACAGACTGTCAGAAACCATTCTCTCTTTTCTTTTCTCCCTGCACCTACCCTTCTGGATAGTGCATGTGAGATACTCTGGGCATGCGCTCCCTTTCCCAGAAATAAAGCCTGGAGCCAGCTGGGGCATGCACGTAGCTTGATAAGTGTTATACGCACACACACACACTGAGCAACTCATGTACAGGGAAGTGCTTATTAAGATGTTTTTAATGTATTCAATTGAAAAAAAGATACAATTTAAAACCACTTTAACCGCTTGCCGACTGCCTCGCGCACTTATACGTCGGCAGAATGGCATGGGCAGGCAAAGCAGTGTATATATACGTTGCTTTGAATCTGCCGCCTAGCGGGCACCTGCCACGGTCCTAGTCACCGTGCCCACGGGACTCGATTAACGCAATTAATTCTTTGTATATTTATGTGTTAACTACCCAGTGTTGCCAACCTCCCAGATTAAAATTTACTGGCACAAGATCCAAAATTTACTGGCACAGCCACGTTTTTACTGACATTTCACAAAACTTACTAAATTTAATTTTTAGGTGCAAATTTCAGTATTGAGGCTACAAACAAGTACGCTAGGCAAATAGCAATGTGATTTAAGGTAGATAATAGGATAAAAAAAAAACATATTTTTGTTATTTTCGATATAATAAGGGCAAATTATTTAGTCACATCACCCCGTCTCCATCCCCCTCTGCCACCAGCACCCCCTGCGGTGCCACATCCTCCCCCTGCCTCCAATCTCCCCCCATGCCCCTCTGCGGTGTCACCATCAACCCCTGCCTCCATCACCCACCCTCTGCAGTGCCACCATCCCCCTCTGCGGTGCCACCAACACCCCCTGCCTCCAATCACCCCCTGCCTCCAATCTCCCACAATCTCCCCCTGCCTCCAATCACCCCCTGCCTCCAATCTCCCCCAGGACCCCTGCCTCCAATCACCCCCTGCCTCCATCGTCCCCTGCCTCCACCCCCCTCTGCGGTGCCACCAACAACCCCTGTCTCCATCCCCCACCCTCTGTGGTGCCATCAACACCCCCTGCCTCCAATCACCCCCTGCCTCCAATCTCCCCCTGCCTCCAATCTGCCCCAGGCCCCCTGCCTCCATCCCCCTCTGCGGTGCCACCAACAACGCCTGTCTCCATCCCCCACCCTCTGCGGTGCCTCCAATCACCCCCTGCCACTAACACCCCCTGCCTCCAATCTCCTACTGCCTCCAATCTCCCCCTGCCTCCATCCCCCTCTGCGGTGCCACCATCACCCCCTGCCACCATCACCCCCTGCCTCCAATCTCCCCTTGCCTCCAATCTCCATCTGCCTCCAATCATCTCCCCCTGCCTCCATTAACCCCCTGCCTCCATCGTCCCCCTCTGCGATACCACGATAACCCCCTGCCTCCATCGGATCCCCCTCTGCCACCATCACCTGATGTCACTGTTGGCTGGGCTGTCTGTCACTCTGTCTGTCCCCGACTCCCCTGTGAACTTTGTATTGCCTGGATGCAGCAGGCTCCTCCATTTTGGCTCTGAGTCCTGACTCCTGCTGCAGTGCTGTGCTCCTCCGACCTCCTGGTTAGTTACAGATTTAAAATTCTGGCACGAACGGCCTGGCGGGATGTCCTAATACATCACTCGCCGGCGCCGCACGGCACAGCCTCTGTGAAATCCGCTCCCCACCGGCCGAATACAGCATATGCTTGGCTCGGCTCAGCAAGCTGTGGAACTGTACATGCGCAGTTCCAAGCTGAACCGATCTCGCCTATTTTTACTGGCACATTCCCGCAACTACGGACATTTACGGACAGGGGGAAAAAGTGACAGTTTTTACGGACTGTCCGTAAAAATACGGACGGTTGGCAACACTGTAACTACCTCAGAAATTATATAAAGGCGTCATATCAATTAATTTAGAGGTTTAGCACAGAAACACAGTACGTTATACATCAGCTCAGCACTACTCCTATATACCAAACATAATAGGTATGCTTCTCCTTTAGCCTATCAAGATTTCAATTCCATCTATATCAGATGATTCCCCCAGTGCTGGCTGCGATATCTAGATTTAGGGTGGCTCTTTTCACTTGTAGCGTCCTAGGAAACCACTCCCTTTCCCAGAAATAAAGCCTGGAGCCAGCTGGGGCATGCACGTAGCTTGATAAGTGTTATACGCACACACACACACTGAGCAACTCATGTACAGGGAAGTGCTTATTAAGATGTTTTTAATGTATTCAATTGAAAAAAAGATACAATTTAAAACCACTTTAACCGCTTGCCGACTGCCTCGCGCACTTATACGTCGGCAGAATGGCATGGGCAGGCAAAGCAGTGTATATATACGTTGCTTTGAATCTGCCGCCTAGCGGGCACCTGCCACGGTCCTAGTCACCGTGCCCACGGGACTCGATGTCCGTCGGTGTCCCGCGATCGGGTCATGGAACGGCAGAACGGGGGGATGCGTTTGTAAACAAGGCATCTCCCTGTTCTGCCTAGTGACAGGACACTGATTGTCTGCTCCCTCTCACCGGGAGCAGTGATCAGTGTCATGTCACAGTAAGCCCCATCCCCTCACAGTTAAAACACATCCCTAGGACACACGTAACCCCTTCCCCGCCCCATACTGTTTAACCCCTTCCCTGACAGTCACATTTATACAGTAATCAGTAGGCTTGTGCAATTCGTTTCGTAACGAATTGAAATTCGTCCGAATTTAGCAACTTTCGGACATTCGGAAGCATTCGAATTTCCGAACAAAGCAATTACGAATAAGACCGAATCCGAAATAAATTATACCGCAAATAGCGAATGCCCGAATGTCTTCGGCATAATTCGTTATGAAAAAGTTACGAATGTACGAATCCATACGAAGCACAATAACACTCACTCTGCTCTGCTCTCTGCTTCTCCCACACCGTGCTGAACTCCCTCTCAAAATGGTGTACAGGGGCGGAAGTTATAGCCGCATGTAAAAAACGAAAGTAAAATACGAGATTTCGAATCCATTCGAAGCACAATAACACTCACTCTGCTCTGCTCTCTGCTTCTCCCTCACCGTGCTGAACCCTCTCAAAATGGTGTACAGGGGCGGAGCCTATAGCCGCATGTTAAAAACGAAAGTAAAATACGAGATTTCGAATCGTTACAAATAACCGCAATGTATTTAGAAAAGTACAAATCCATTCGAAGCACATTAGGCATAATAGGCAGCGTCGTTGTGAGAGAGACACGGAAAATTACGAATCAACGAACCCAAAAAAAGTTACGAAAGTAGGAGTTGTGTCCAGAATCAACGAAAAACAACGTACTCTACCGAAAGTACGAACCCAAAAAAAGTTACGAAAGTAGGAGTTGTGTCCAGAATCAACGAAAAACAACGTACTCTACCGAAAGTACGAATTATAAAGCAACAAAAAATTCAACGAAAAATGTCGCTTGCAAAAATACGAATGAGTCCGAACACGAAAAATCCCGTCTAGCAAAATTACGAATGATTACGAATCAACAGGACCGGAAAGAAACGAACCGAAACGGAACGAATTTTTCCGTTGTGCACAAGTCTAGTAATCAGTGCATTTTTATAGCACTGATCGCTGTATAAATGTGAATGGTCCCAAAATAGCATCAAACGTGTCTGATGTATCCGCCATAATGTCACAGTCACGATAAAAATTGCAGATCGCCGCCATAACTAGTAAAAAAAAAAAATTATAATAAAGATGCCATAAAACTACCCCCTATTTTGTAGACGCTATAATTTTTGCGGAAACCAATCAATATACGCTTATTGCGATTTTTTATTTTTTTTTTACTAAATATATGTAGAAGAATACGTATCGGCCTAAACTGAGGAAGGCAATTTTGTTTGGGAGCCATTTTGCACGACCGCGCAATTATCAGTTAAAGCGACACAGTGCCGAATTGCAAAAAGTGGCCCGGTCATTTGGCAGCCAAATCCTCCGGGCTGAAGTGGTTAATGCTGACCATAGCTAGGTAATTATTTTTTTTATTGAGTGATTGCCAGTAAGTAAACTTTGTAGACTTAGCTGAACAAAAAAAAATCTTCTAAAAAAAAAAATTTCATAAAGCAGACTTCTCTACACAAACATTCTACAGCAGAAGTAGATAAAACCTAAAATCTGTCTTGAAAATCATAATACATCAGTTATCAGGAGACTTTGCAAACATCACGTTTTTGATGAATTAGCTAAAAACCAGGCCACACATTTGGCCACAGATTAAAGGGCAGCAGATGTTAGCGAATTTAGCTTCAGAAAGATCTTTCCTGTACTTAAACAGAACATTTATTCCCCATTTCAACTTGTTTTCCTTTGCCTATGTTCAACATGTGGAATCATATTCTTTCTAATTGCCCCTTTTCAAACTTGTATGCTCAGTCGCCCTGTCCTGTGCTGCATGCTCAAAAAAGTATATGAGCTTTTCTCAGTGTATTCAGGCTGTTTTGCCCCCATAGACTTCAATGGGTGCACATGTAAATGCACAACATGTGTGTGACTAAAAAAACTCCTCTCCTAATCAAGAACTGCTATCCCACCCCGCTTCCCTTTGCTCTGTCTAGGAAACAAACACCTGAATCTTGCAAAAACCATCACACAAAGCTTAAGAAATGCCTCTATGCCTCTACCCCCCCCCCCCCCAAAAAAAAATATCTAAATGACCATCTTGCATGTTTATGGTAATTATTTATGTGAACTACAGAAAAAATTGAACTCAGGGAGTCTTGTATGAAACTTAGGTAATGTGCTTTTCCCTATTATCCAATTTCCCTTATGCCTTGTACACACGACCGGTTTTCCCGTCGGAAAAACTGCAATGAGAGCTTTTGGCCGGGAATTGTGTATGCTTCAATGCAGTTTTTCCGACGGGAAAACTGCCGGGAAAAAAAGAGAGCAGGATCTCTTTTTTCCGCTCAGGAAAAAATCCTAGCAGGAAAACCATTTGTCTGTATGCTTTTCCAACGGGAAAAAAACGTGCATGCTCGGAAACAATTTGACGCATGCTCGGAAGCATAGAACTTAATTTTTTCGGCTCGTCTTAGTCTTTTACATCACCGCGTTCTTGGCAGTCAAAAGTTCACCTGACTTTTGTGTGACCGTGTGTATGCAAGGCAGGCTTGAGAGGAATTCCGTTGGGAAAACCATTGTTTTTTTTCCTCATGTGTACAAGGCATTATTGGTGGATATCTGTGATGCCTGTAAAGCATTTTAAAGTGACCTCTAGACAGCCAGACAGGTAACTAATTTCAGTGGCGGCTGGTGAAGTTTAAGGATGGGGGGCACAAGACCCCGCCCCTCCACTGTTGGCCCCTCCCACTTATCATAAGCCACACCCCTTATATAATCCACCCACTCCATCCCCTGTATTCCACTCATAGTGTCAGCATTATACACCAGGCTCTGCACAACATATACCAGGCTGCACATTATACACAGGGCTCTGCACATCATATACCAGGCTGTATATTATAAACAGGGCTCTGCACATCATATACCAGGCTGTATATTATAAACAGGGCTCATTATACACAGGGTTCTGCACATCATATACCTGGCTGCACATTATACACAGGGCTCTACACATCATATACCAGGCTGCACATTATACACAGGGCTCTGCACATCATATACCAGGCTGCACATTATACACAGGGCTCTGCACATTATACACCTGGCTGCACATTATACAGAGGGCTCTGCACATCATATACCAGGCTGCACATTATACACCGGGCTCTGCACATCATATACCAGGCTGCAGATTATACACCGGGCTCTGCACATCATATACCAGGATATACCATTATACACAGGAAGACGGCACGGCACTGCGCTAATCACAGGCAGGGAGACATTTCCTGATCTCTGCAGCTGAGCATCGGGACAATGTCTCCCTGCCTGTGATTAGCGCAGCGCAGCGCCGTGCCGACTTCCTGGCAGGCTCTACACGTGGAGTATGCAAACATGCCAGAGCTCATCCCTACACATCATATACCAGGCTGCACATTATACACAGGGCTCTGCACATCATATACCAGGCTGCACATTATACACCGACGAAGCTTCAATTTGTTTTAAAACACAGACGATATCTGGAGATCACAGACTAGGAAATGGTTTAAACTTGCATTTTAAGTTCTGACTTTATTAACCCATTGCATAGCCCCTCTACAACATTAAACGTTAGACAACAGGGGTTGCATTTAAAAGGTAATTTCGCTTTTGATAAGAAAAAGATGTACTACACTACATTTTGTATTTTTACAATTACAATTACCTATGTAGTTTCATCTGCTGTCCGCTATGACTCATAAAACTGGCAAATGTTTAAACATGGTGTACATGTAGGGTGGTGTTTTGTACACGGTCAATGTACAGAACACCAACTGTGTTATGTAAGTTTCAATACAAGCAATAACAAGTAGGGATCTGCAATGACATTTGCCAACTTACAACCTGGAAATATGCTTTGTTTTAGGTCCAAATGCAGGCAAAAACTCGGGCCCGATTCATCCCTGAAATGGAGAACAGGGACGCACCGGACCCCTGCAGTGAGCCTCTCTGCACAAGTGTGAATCTAGCCTGAACGGGGCCTTAAACTTACTCTGAAGCATGAATCGGACTGATGGTATATCAAGCACAGAGACTTGTGATGATCGCTTAGGAATATGGCTACATGAGATTACAAAGGGCTCCGATTAAAGCTTAAAAAATACTGGCATTTGACATTTTTTTTATCAGCCTGTTAAAGCACCTGTATGTTAGCTTATGTATCCATGTGCACACAGGCGTTTACAGACATATTAGAAGCAGAGCAATTACAGTCTGAAAAAACCCCCCCATGGAAAGCACATTTAGGAGAGGAGGTGAAGCGCAGAAAAAAGCTAAACACACTGAAACGCTAGACACATTTAGGCGCATTTGAGAGGTAATGCATTTAAATGGCCAAAACAAATATTTTGGCCAATAGGATACATTTACGATAAAACGCATGACGCGCCTGCAGTGGGCTTTTCTCCTGCCAGGAGTTCTGATGTTTAGAGGAGCAAAGCAAACACCCTGTGTGCATGAGGTCTATTTGGTAGATTATGAAATTTTATGGACATTAGACTATTATTAAAGAAGTAGGGAATCCGCGCTCAGGAAAACACCAGACAGAGGTTGCAACCCCCCTAAAAACTCCCTAGGGAGAATAGGATATAATATAAAAGAATGGGGTGTTGGCGCTACCTCCCACTATAGAGACCCACCAGGTCTAAGTGATCTCAAGTAAATGTATAAGGACAGGCTGTACTGAGTTCCCGGGTCTGTACACCTACGGTGCCCATTATGAGGGGTTCCCACCATCCCTGTGCAGAGTTCCTGGGTCTGTATACCTGAGGTGCCCATTATGAGGAGTTCCTATCATTCCTGTACTGAGTTCCCAGGTCTGTACACCCGCTGTACCCATTATGAGGGTTCCTCCCACCATCCCTGTACACCTACTGTGCCTATTATTAGGGGTTCCCACCATCCCTGTACTAAGTTCCTGGGTCTTTACACCTGCTGTGCCCATTATGAGGGTTCCCACCATCCCTGTACTGAGTTCCTGGGTCTGTACACCTGCTGTGGCCATTATGAGGGTTCCCACCATCCCTGTGCTGAGTTCCCGGGCCTGTACACCTGCTGTGCCCATTATGAGGGTTCCCACCATACCTGTACTGAGTTCCTGGGTCTGTACACCTACTGTGCCCATTATGAGGGGTTCCCACCATCCCTGTAATGAGTTCCTGGGTCTGTACACCTGCTGTGCCCATTATGAGGGTTCCCACCATCCCTGTGCTGAGTTCCCGGGTCTGTACACCTGCTGTGCCCATTATGAGGTGTTCCCACCATCCCTGTGCTGAGTTCCCGGGTCTGTACACCTGCTGTGCCCATTATGAGGGGTTCCCATCATCCCTGTGCTGAGGTCCTGGGTCTGTACACATACTGTGCCCCCCCCCCCCCACCTGAATCGCGGCGGCTGATCTAATTTGCATAACAATGCCCGTGCGATTTACATGTGAATAATGTTAATTTAAGAACAATGCCTTTTGTTTATCTATAGCAGATGAACAGGCAGGGGAGAAAAGGGAAGGTGTGGTGTACTGACTTGCATTACATGGAGAGAGGTGAAGTAAAGTTGGAGATTAAAATGCTGCTTTACAGTCTCGCAGGAGTCAGGACACAGTGATAATAGCCCCTTCTGCCCCCCTCCCCCCTACAGTCCTTGCATGTAGAAATGTACCTGAAGATTTCTGTGTGGTCCCTCTGTGTGCATTACTGGATGCCGTGTCTGTGTCACAGGGATGAATGGAACTGCCTCAGCTCCCTGTCTGCCCTGACCAGTTCTCTTCTGCTCGTGATTTCCCCCTCACTTACTGAAGGAGACAGGCAGCCTGTGAGCCAATGACGCTGCAGGTCTGATTAAAGCCCTACCCTATGGACCCAATCAATTACAAGCACTGGAAACCTAAAGCTAGAGCATAGATGTGGAGTTTTCGTGGCAACAGCCTTTGCACCCCGAACACACTCTAAACTACGCCAATAGAGCTTCTTAGCCCCAATCAAGTGTTTACACATGGGTCATGCCTCCAATAGCACCCCGTGTCCGGCACCCTTAACACACCCACTTAAAGGGACACTTTTTAAAAAATAATCTTTTTTTTTTTTTTTTAATAAGTAGCTTTGGGAGGGGGGCGCCCCTGCACCCCCTATTGACAGGCCGCCACTGACTAATTTTATAAAATGGAGGGGAAGTCTTCCAAACAGAAATACAGCAACACACACCTGGCAGAGATTCATATCTTTCCCAGTCCTCCAACAAATTTAGTATACAGTACATATGATACAAAATATACCTTTTTATATATAACTTCCCATTAAAGTAAGTTATTAAAGTTCATCTAAAGGCCTGTCACAATTACCCCTAATGCAGGTGTTCAGACCCTATAGCTAGCTTCTGTGGCCACCACGCCGGGACAGGCGCTAACTGAGCAAAGCAAACAGGTACTTGTGGTTGGCAGACAAGCAGTGTGGCTCAATGACAAGGCAGGCAAGGTTCAGAATAGTTAGGAACAAATCCGTAGTCAAAGAGCAGGCAGCGCTCAAAAGCCTCATACACACGACCGATTTTCTCGTCCAAAACCGGCAAGAAAAGTGCAGCGAGAGCTTTTTCCTCGAGAAAACCGTTCGTGTGTATGGTTTTACGACAAGAAAATTGCCGTGAATCTCGACGAGATAATAGAGAACCTGCTCTCTATTTTCTCGTCAGGATTCCAGATTTCCTCGTCGTGTTTCTCGTCGGCCTGTTTTGTGACGAGAAAATGGTTCGTGTGTATGCTTTTACGACTCTTCAAAAAGCGCGCATGCTCAGAAGCAAGTATGAGACGGGAGCGCATCTTCTGGTAAAACAAGCCTTCGTAATGGAGATAGCACATTCGTCACGCTCGAAATTATTGCATCGTTTAAATGTTGTGCATTGAAATCTTCTTTAGAATGTTACATTAATCCAAACGAATGAACTTCTTTTGCTGCTGATATTCACACAGAGTTATGACTATCTTTTTTTATCCTTTTTCATGCTGCTCTTAAGAAGATTTAGGTGTAGTATATCGTGCAAGATCTTCTGAATATTTTACATTTTTAAATTTTTCAAACTGATGTTTATTGTAATTTGGCAATGTTTTGATAGTGATCTCCCATTGAATATTTTAATATATATTTGTTAAATTTTACACCCTATTTTTTTAAAATAATATTGTTATTCTTTTTATGGGTTTGGTATCTGTCCCTTTTTTTGGCTGTCAAATGTCTCTGCTTACTCCGAAGCTAAATTTTTAATTTTTAAAAAATACACATAGTCAAGTATGAACTTAAACAAAAATAAAATTTATTCATGTTTGAAATAAAATAAAGAGAAGTCAGCGCTGGAGAACCTGCTGCCATTTGTGCATCCCAGGGACCCCAGACCACACATCAACCCTGTGTGGACAATAAAATTGGGAGCTTGAGAGAAGGCCAACATTTCTGAGCACAATCTGATGCTGGCCTCCCAGAGGTCAGGAGCAGCAGCAGGAGAGATATATGTCCCAAGTGTGTGGTACTCCAACAGGCTGCCTTCTGTCCGACCACAATGAAGCAAGGCCATCACTTCCTCGTCTTCCTGGCAACCTTCCCTGCAACCTTTCCTGAAGCCTTCCCTGCAGCCTTCCTTCTTCGTTTGGCTGGAGGCTGGGCCACTGGAGGGGTACTCCTGTCAGGAGGAGGAGGAGGTGGAGGAGAAGGGGGTGGCGCAGAAGAAGAAGGTGGAGGTGGAGGAGAAGGGGGTGGCGCAGAAGAACAAGGTGGAGGTGGAGGAGAAGGGGGTGGGGCAGAAGAAGAAGGTGGAGGTCGAGGAGAAGGGGGTGGGGCAGAAGAAGAAGGTGGAGGTTGAGGAGAAGGGGGTGGGGCAGAAGAAGAAGGTGGAGGTTGAGGAGAAGGGGGTGGGGCAGAAGACGAAGGTGGAGGTTGAGGAGAAGGGGGTGGGGCAGAAGAAGAAGGTGGAGGTTGAGGAGAAGGGGGTGGGGCAGAAGAAGAAAGTGGAGGTTGAGGAGAAGGGGGTGGGGCAGAAGAAGAAGGTGGAGGTGGAGGAGGAGGTTGAGGTTGGGACAGTTGTGCCACCTCACAAATAGCGGTATTGGGGGTAATTTTTTCCATCACCCCCTTGTTTACTAAGGTGATGAGCAGGGGCTCGCATAGGAGGCGTTGCTCCATGCTCATCACCTTGAACTTTGCCTCCACTAGGCCGGCAATGGCCTCTTCAGGGGATGTGGGCTCCTTGAGGGTGGCATGGGCCTCTCGAATAAGGGCCATTGCTGCCTCACTGGTGGTCCTGTCCCTCCTGCTTCTTTTGGGAAGTCGGATGGGAGGCACCTGTGATCTGGTGCTTCTCCTTTGCCCTGCCACCTCCTGGCTGCCACTGGGCCCTGCCACCTCCTGGCTGCCACTGGGCCCTGCCACCTCCTGCCTGCCACTGGGCCCTGCCTCCTCCTGCCTGACAGTTTCCAGACCCTCCTCCTGGCTGATTTCATCCTGTGTATGAAAAAGGGACATAGTTTAATATGTTGGTTTAATCTTTGCATCCAAAATTCTGATCATGTTTGAAGCAATTCGAATGTCAATCCAGAAATCATTTTGACCAATTTACAACTACATCAGATTGACTATTTAGCACCCAATTTAGGCCAGACTAATGTCTCGAGATCTTGATTTCACTTGTGGAACCCAAAATAGTTTATGTTTGTCATCTTGACATATTTGTCAAACATTAATTTTATCCCAATACATTTTCTATAAATACTATACCTGGCTCCAGATGGCCAAATCAGGTTCATCCAGGATGGCTGCCTCCTCTTGCTCCAGAGAAGGCTCAGGTTGGCTGCAGGGAAGTCTGGGGGGAAGAGTGGAGAGTGATGGCCTTGTCTCAATGTGGTCATCCAGAAAGGACATCCTGCTGTAGTACCACAAATTGGGGACATACACATCATCTGCTGCTGCTCCTGACCTCTGAGAAGCCAGGACCTTAGAGCGTTCATTCCTGTATGTGCCTCTCAAGCTCCCAATTTTAGTGTCCACCTGTTTTGCTGTGGCTGTGGGCACCTTGGTATGCACAAATGGGAGCAGGGTCTCCAGCGTTGCTTTTCTCACCCCTTTTTTTTTGTGTATGGGGTTTTTGGTCTCCCACAGAGCAAGCAGCTCCCTTACCCGGTCTATAATTTCCGCCAGTAATTCTTTGTCGCTAATAAAGACATTCATATTGTATCTGCAAGTAAAATAAATAATATATAACTAATGTGAGGCACACAGTCTAACCTCCTTAAAATCGTACTCACCATGTATATCCTACAACATTCTCCAGACAGTATAGGCCAACAATTAGTCAAAGTCACAAAATCACATACCTTCGTTCGCACGTCCGTCACTTGAACTCCTCTCTCCACACAACGAACGTAGTATAGTCACATGTGTGTTTGCTATATATACACCACGCATGTTGCGTCAAACTACGCACACGGCGCTCCGCACACGTCGCCCGCCCATGACGTTCTAACTAACATCTTTTCCCCGCCCCTTCTCTTTCGGCGCGCAGACAGATATGGCGGATTTACAGCAGTTGTCTGATAATTCCTCCAAAAACGAGGAGGAGACAAGCCCGGAGACCGAGGAAACGTCACGATCAAGGAGGAGATTCAAGGCATCTAATATGTCTTTTGCGGAGATGGTGGAGATGGTGGACATATTGCTCAAGTCTGATTATGACGCAAAGCATGGGCCGTATAGCAAACCTAATAGAAGGAAGGCCAAAATCCTGAAGAAAGTCGTGAAGAGTCTGAAGACGAATTTCGGGGTGAAACACTCAAATGAGCAGCTCAGAAAGAGGTGGTCAGACCTCAAACTGAGGGAGCCAGAGCAGTTAAGGAGCATTAAGAGAATGCTAGCAAAAAGTAAGTAAAATGTACACTTTTCTGCTATTAAGATTTTTCTCAAATTACATGTTGCTCCTTTTTGTTTATTTTCATATTGGACTCCCTTCCAAAATTTCCTAATTTGAACTTGGTTTGGCACAGTAATCGTTCGTTACGTTACAGACACTTTGTTTGGCCACTATCCGCTGTTTTGGCTTATTTTACAGCCCCAAAAGAAAATAGACATCTGCCTGTTTTTGACAAATTGTTGTTCCTAAATTTTCGCCTAGATGATGTGTTTGTAAAGAGAATGAAATGCAAACTTTAATCAGTGTAAAGGAGAGGACACTCAGCAGCTGGTACCACATCTGTACTTTGGAGCACTATAGTGTGGGCCAACAGAACCGCCTTTTTTGGGTGTCCCACACAGGTGCATCAGTGAATTTTTGTGGTGCCTCCATGTCTAAAAATTTACATCCAAAAGGTGAATACTAAACATATTTTTGTTTCCAAATAATGCATTCATCTTTAAAATCCGCACAAACACACACTTGTACCCCACTTCCAAACAATTTAGCCTGTTTTTATTTTTCAGAGAGAATTTCAGTGTGATAAATAGACCTTTTGTTTGATTCTCATAGGGGAGAGAAGACTGGGAGGAGAACACTCCAGGGAGCACAGGAACCCCACAGCTTCACAACAACCCCAAACTCCCAAAGACCCACAACCGAAGGATGTTCAGGAAGTTGAGGTGGAGGAAGGAGAAGTGCAGGAAGGAGAGGTGGATGACGTGGTGGAACTGGTCACCACAACAGGTCAGTATCTGTCACCACAGCTTCAGGTAAGAGATGTAGGCCTGCAGAGTTATAATACCTTTTTATTTTGTTTTTAGGGGATGTAAATGTTGTGGTGAAGGATAGTACACGTTTCTCTGCTGACAGTGCCCTCCGAATAATACAGCAAGTGATGGAATGTAGCACGGAACTGGACAGAATAAAACAAATAATTCATGTGATGGATCAAACATTTAAAGACATTCTAGATGTATTGGGGAGAATCGAATAAGTCAACCAAACCCCCATTTTTGTTTCAGGAATGACTGTTCTTTAAACTTTTAAACTCTTTTTGACAATCAAACCAGCCAAAAATTGAATATGCACACAGTGTGTCAACATGTGCTATCTGCCATCAGGGGATATCCATGTACGTCTTTTGGGGGTGCAACCCCTTCCTCGTATCTAAAGTAGGTGAACTGAGGAAGGGGTTGCACCCCCAAAACACGTCCATTGATCACCCCTGATGGCAGATAGCACATGTTGACAATAGGGATCAGGAGTCTAAAATCCCTATTGGAAATTACTTTAAAATGTGTGCATATTCAATTTTTGGCTGGGCAAGGGGTGGCAAGATCCCATATTAGGACGGGCACATAGAGACATAGTTTGTGTAAGTAAATGTCTCAGATTGCTCAGAGATATCCAAAGTTGTACTTTTTGGAATGCAACGGTTGTTTTTGTATTTTCCTAAGAAAAGAATTGGCGGTTTGTGGCCAGGACAAAAAAAAAATAAAAAAATTAAACATGTGTGTGAATGTGCACAGAGTAAAATGTTTGAACACAAACAATGTGTAGCTTCTTTTTTCAAAACGCTCTAACCTTATTTGTGTTTTTTTTAAGGTTACATAGTGAAGTGGTTGTTATTTACTAAAGGAAAATACACTTGGCACTACAAATGCACTAAGACAAACTAGGAGACAGGAAACAAACAAAAGTTAAAAGTTGAAATCAGAATTTTATTTAGCTCATTCTCCATGAATCTTTAGGCATAGCCTGGCATAGAAATTGCCCCCCTACCCGTGAAATATTGCATATATTTCTCCCGAACCTCACGGGCATTTTGGGGGGGCAAGCCAGGACGGGCAGATTCAAGGCCCGGCAGGGGATTTGCAGATGAAAGTCCAGCCTCAGGCAATACTGTGGCCATATAAGAAGTGGATTTTCTGCTGAGAAAGTTGTGTAGCACACAGCAGCATAAAACTACATAGTTTATTTTGTAGTCCGCCAAGTGGATGGAAGTCATAAAAATGCGGAACCGGCTGGCCATTATGCCGAAGGCATTTTCAACTACTCTTCGGCCCCTGGCCAGCCGGTAATTGAACACCCTCTTCTCTGGGGTCAGGGTCCTCTGAGGAAATGGCCTCATAAGATGCGGTCCGAGCCCGAAGGCTTCATCAGCCAAAAAAACAAACGGGAGTCCTTCAACATTACCTGCATCCGGTGGCAATGCAAGGTCGTCACTCTGGAGACGGAGGGCAAACTCCGTCTGGATGAAGGATCCCCCATCGGACATCCGGCCATTCTTCCCCACATCCACATAGAGGAATTCATACCGTGCTGACACCACCGCCATCAGCACAATGCTATGAAACCCCTTGTAGTTGAAGTAGTAGGACCCAGAACGGGGTGGCGGCATGATGCGGACGTGCTTCCCGTCTATGGCACCACCGCAGTTGGGGAAGTCCCACCGCATGGCAAACTCCGATGCCACAGTCTGCCATTCCTGTGGCGTGGAAGGAAGCTGGGGAGTCAAACAAGATGAAAAAAAATTTGAATTTAAAAATATTTCATTACAAGGAGATTATAATAAAAAACATTAGAGGCCAACATCAATCAAATTCTCAGTTTATTAATCTGTTTTAAGAAGTATAATGGAAGGCTCATGTTTCATATTCATCACCCCCTCTGATGGTCCATTTCAAAAATATTTTGGGGGGGGGTAGATGTGTTTGGCCACAGGATAGCATTGCAGTGGCGGTGCGTCCAGAGTGGGCGCTGGAACACTGCCCCCTCTCTCCTGTGCCCGTCACTCCGAACAATACATCGGTTCATGCCTTGCATTAACCTATGTATAGTCAATGCCGCCCACTATTCAGGTGGATGGCCCCCTGTTAAGCGACCAACATATGAATAACTGCAGCATTTATGGGGTGAAAATTGCATATCAGAAACAGGGAGGCAAATAGGCTTGCACATTACAGCCTGAGGGATGTAATTGGCTTCATAAAAGTTAAATAGGTGACGCAGGGGGGGGGGGACATTCCTTGGGTAAACACTGACAGGCTGCTCTGCCAATCATGTTCACCAAGTCTGTTTAATGGTAACATGATTGGCTGATGCAACATCAAGGGCAGGAGAAGACATCAAGGACAGAAGAAGGATGGCGCTGACCACAAGAAGGTAAGTGCAGGGCTGGGGGGAACAAAATGGCTGCATTGGAGGGAACAAAATGGCTGCATTGGAGGGAACAAAATGGCTGCATTGGAGGGAACAAAATGGCTGCATTGGAGGGGGCAACTGGGGGCGTTTAATAGGCACAGTCACAAAAAAGGAGGACGTTTATTTCCTAAATTGGGGTTGGACCCCCAATCATTTGGAGCAACAGACGCCCCTGCTGGAAAGCTTAGTGAAGGGAAATATGCATGGAGGAGAAAAAGGGGCATTTAAAAACTTCCAGCATGCATGGGGACAAAGGGGACATTCTCAGCATATTACAATCATGGTAATTAGGATGAAAGAAATACAATACATTAGCATACATGGAATACATAAAATGTGATGTTAATGGAGAAAACTTACCCTAATATAGTCCTCCTGCAGGACTTGTATAATAGCAGAACAGGCGTCTGGGATTATGAGGCCCAGAGCCTGGGGGGAGATGCCTGTCGTGAACTTCAAGTCCTGAAGACTTCTCCCTGTCGCCAGATAACGTAACGTGGCGATGAGCCTCTGCTCAGCACTGATGGCTTCCCGCATAACGGTGTCCTTCCTGGTAATATAGGGGGACACCAAAGCCAACAGTTCCTGAAAAACGGGATCAGACATCCGCAGAAAATTCCTGTAGTCCTCAGGATTATTCTCGACGATCTCCCGCAGCAGAGGCATATGGCAGAATTGGTCCCGCTGGAGCAACCAATTCTTGGTCCATGAACTCCTCCTCACACCGTTCATGGACTGGTCTTGATCCAAAACAAGCAGGCCAACACCAAGCGCACGCACAGCACGAACTCGACGTCAAGAACGTCCAGGCAACATGGCTAGGAAACGGTCGTCTTATCAGAACGTACAGAACAGAACGCACTTTAGAACAGCAAGGCCTATGAATAACGAACTGAAAATCAGAAACGAACGGGCAAGAACGCACTGTAAAACAGATACGACCTGCCTAGACGCCCTGAAAGTCAAGATACGAACCCACAAGCACAAACTGAACCTCAGAAAACGAACTGAAAAGCATGAAGACTGAAAAGCGCGAATCGTCTCTTCCCAAACTTTTACTTCACACGTGGTAACACGAGATCAGCAAAAGCAGCCCAAGGGGTGGCGCCAAGGAAATCGATCTTCCCCTTTATAGTGCCGTCGTACGTGCTGGACGTGACCGTGGAGAACAACGAGGAAATTTGGAATTGTCAGTGTGTACGCATGGAAAGCTTGACGAGAAACTCGTCAAGGTTAACAAGAATCTCGTCGAAAAAAAACGACGAGATTGTTACGACGAGAAACTCGTTCGTGTGTACGAGGCTAAAGAGTAGTCGATATCCAATCCAAGGTTGTTAAAGAGGGAATCCATTCAAACTGAGCCGGGCAGACAAACAGGGAGCTTGGAACACCTGTAACAAATGCAATTTTACAAGCATGAGACTGCAGGCTTGGCTAACATAAATCAGGCTTGGTCTCCACCCAGAGACTGGCCACATCAATCACCTTGCAGTGGGAAAGACAGACATGGATGCATCATAGCCAAAATTAGGATGCTGGAATTAGACCAGCAGCTATCAAAGAACAGGAGCCTTCACACACTTCACACACCTGTATGACAGTCTAAACCAGTGTTTCTCAACTCCAGTCCTCAAGGCGCACCAACAGGTCATGTTTTTGGGATTCCCATTGATTTTCACAGGTGATTTGAGCAGTTTCACTGCCTTAGTAATTATCACAGCTGTTTTATCTGCAGGAAATCCCAAAAACATGACCTGTTGGTGCGCCTTGAGGACTGGAGTTGAGAAACACTGGTCTAAACAAGTATCAAACCCAGTTACTATGTAATACATAAATCCCTTAAAATAAGCAGGAAACTTCCTTTACCTTCCCCTTACTGAGCAAAATCCTCCTTTTTTTCTGTCTCACATACTGTCTGTCGGGGCCTGGACTTGAACCTGGGACCTCTGCTGTGTCTGGCAATGACTCCTCCCGCTGAGCTACCTAAGATGCTGGACAGAACCCTGTCTGATCTATTGGACAACCCTGCTTTGTGCCTTGACTTCTGCTGAACCTTGAACTCTTTGCTCTTCCCATGAACTTCCTTATTTAAGCCATGTCTCTGCACTTCCTGTTTCCAAGATTATTGTGCTTTCCCCAGCCAATATCTCACTCTGTCTTCCCTGCTGCCATCACTATCTTTGCTACCACTCGTTAATAACCCTTGGCTTGTTCCTCGACTACGCTTCTGACTGACCCCAAACTGCAACTACTCATTACTGACCTTTGGCTTGCTTACTGACTACATTGCTGTTTGATCCTTTCCTGCTACATCCGCTTTTGGGCCTTGGCTTGCTCACCTCTTGGTGGGCTGATCCTGAGGACCACGACCTGGTACTAACATGCAGCTAAATCCATCTCCACCATCAGGAGCTCTGGTAAACCTGGCAGGCACAGTCTACATGAGAGTGGCAACTCTGTTGGGAATTCTGGATCAGTGCAGCATCATTGCCACACCATCACAGGAAGCTGCATTAAATGGACTCGCTGGCAGGATCAAAATGTATTTGTGGAACTTTGCAGAGGATTAATAAGACTGTAAGGACAGATGTATTTATAATTAGGTGCTGTAGTACAGTTTTTAGGGAGGGGGCATAGTTCTAAATTAAAGAGATGATGTCTCTATGGAAAAGGAAGGAGACATTTGCTACAGGCATGACGTGCAGACACCTAGAGTTGCCTATATATACCTTCAGCAGTTTCTGAAACCTTCTTGTAACACCTAAAGGACAGACCTTTCTGAGAGACAAAGAAATTACAGTTTGTTTTGTTATCCTCTTTCAGAAGACTTGCATGCTTGTCTGGTAAAAAATGAGCCAGACAGGCATCCTGAAAACACAGTGGTGTGTGCAGCATGGACTTATCAGGAGTGGTGTAGACTTTGCATGCTGAATACTTACAAGCAGATCTGTAGCACTTCATGAAAATAAAGAGCAAAAAAAGCATATTCATACAATTTACGGTATTGACACACTAATGAGGGGCAACTCGCATGTAATATAAAAAGGTCAGGCTCATCAACACTGGTTGACATCAAAGATGTAGAACACCCGAGGTCCGCTACCCGGGAGCTGTACTTCACATCTCACATGCTCGGTAACACATCATGCACTCACATTCCTGGTGATATCATCAGTGTCACACCAGGGTTGCATATCGCACTGTCCTCCACAGAGAGTTCAACTTCTAGCGATCTGGACGAGGGTGGCCGGCTGATCCCTTCCTATATCATGGCTCCCGGTTTGCAGACCTTGGGCATTTTACATCTTTGATGTCAACCAGTGTTGGTTGATGTGCCTTACCTTCTTGTATTACATGTGAGTTACCCCTCATTAGTGTGTCAATAAATGGTATGAAGATATTACACTTAGAGGGGCTTTTTTTTCTTTTTTTTGCTTGTTGGCATTCAGAGTTGTCTTCTACTCTTGGAAGAGCATGCCGTAAGTGAACTCCCTCTACTAGGTGGACCCTATAAAAGACTATCTTAATGGACTTTTAATGAACTTTATTGCCATTTTAATGAACTTTAATGCCACCTACTGACCCCAATGTGCTTGTAATATCTTCTTTGTATCTGTAGCACTTCATGGCAGTAGCAGTTTTGCCCCCTTCCCCCTAAAAAATATGACTATTTAACACAACCATTTAAAAACACCAACAAGACATTCTATTATAGGATATTATATTAATCCAGAAAATATAATCTCGTACAGCACTATCTAGCCGGAAAGTAGATCTACGCCTTTCTCTGCTGCAGTTCAGTAACACTGGTCTTCTCCTGTCCCAGCCTATAACTGGTCAATGAAGGGATAAGCAGCAAACTGATGATTCACCAAACAGGATGAATGCCACCACACAGTATGCTCCTCGTTAGCACAGAAGCACTGCAGCTTAACCAACTGGCTCCGTGTGCTTCTTCTCTCTTTCGAGGTCTCAGCTCTATTTTACAGGGAAGTGCAAGAGGCCGATAGCAGGTAAAATTTAGGCACTATCACTGCTTGCATTTAAAAAATATATGTTTAACGTTGTATAAGTGAAAACAGAGATGCATTCATTTTTGTCTTTCATATCTGCTATTAACTTTAACTGGCTTCTTTCCAAAGTCCCTGGAGTGTATTTGTGGCAAGGACATTAGACTGCAAGCTCTTTGTGGGACAAGGACTGGTAAATTGTTCTGTTAAGAACTATAATAAAATGGTAAATAAAATAAAACAAATCCTTTCTTTTTCATGACAAATCCATGTGTATATCATATACGTATTAAAATTTAGTTACCATCAATCTGGCAAATTTTCCAAGCTTTCTCTTCTCTACCAAGCATGTATTATGTGTACCCTTGTAGGCTTCTTATAATAGAAAATTCCTGGTCAATGTAAGCTGTAAATCAAACTTGTACAACATAGTTGCTGCATGCTCAGGGTTCTTTACAATTACATTTCTGCTTGATTTGACTTCATATCTTCACAAAGTATGTGAAAAATATGTGGCTATTTTCCCTTAAAAGTCATATTAATCAAATCTTGTTCTTGCCCAGCGCAGTAATAGAGTTAGAGTAGAAAATTGGAGGGAAAGATTGACTCATAGCTATAAGTTGAATACATCACGTGAATGTCACCACAGAGCAATTGGACTCTTCTGTTAATTTCACCTAAAATGGTTTCTCTGATCAGATAAATTGGATTTCATGCACATTATATAAACAATTCTAATAGAAAAGTTGCATTAGCAATTCATTTCCCTTGCACTTCACTAATTACATGTTGTGTGTGGTCAGACTTCATGTATGATGGTGGTTATAATATAAATGTATTTCTTAATTACTTTTTCCAGTAATGCTTTTATCATGTGCAATGAATAAACCGCAGGATAATATCTTTCAGCAGACTGCATTAATTTAATTGGAGTTGGGCTTTAATATTTCCTTCAGGGTTTTTGTTACTAATGAAAATAATCTATCACTTTCTAGAAATGAATTGCTTATATGAAAAATATTCTTTCAGTTATGGCTTAATAACAGAGACAAGAGCACCGCCCTGCAGGCCTTCTGCAGAAACTACAATCGACATTGAGTCACATCTAGAGCCCTTTTTACTTCCCTCATCTGTCAAGAATCTGGCTTACGATTTACTATGGTGAGCATACTTAATCTTTTTTGTTCATATGTGTTCGTATGCATTTATAGACACACATTTGTGAAATAGATATGTTTTTACTTTCAAAAGGATGGTTGTGATTCCTCATTAGCAAATTAAGCTTTTCTCTCTCCTTTTTCACAATGCATCCCGCATGTGCTTTTACCACATCTTGGTCACTTTTCAGCCATGTCAGTAAGCTCTAATGAGATCAGACTAATGCACTATTTTTCTTTTTAGCATTATTAGACGGTAAACTTCAACACTATGACCACAAGGAGAGGAAAAGGAATGGGACTTTTTTCGGTGTCAAACACTCAGGAATAAAACTCTGAAGTTTTAGATAAAAATACTACATTTTTAAAAAATGTTAAAATCATGTTAAAAAAACAACAGTCAAATAAATATGTATTCTCAATTCACCAAAGGCATAGGTAAGCCCTGGCACTGAAAAAAGCCCCATTATTTTCCTCTTCTTGTGTTTATACTTACAATTAGGGATGTAATATACTTCATACTAAATCGCATGTTTGTGAAATAGAGGTAGAAGACACCCAGTTCCCCAGGTAGATAGATGCAAGTTTTGGTATGATCTCAGGAAAATATTCAGTTGTGCTGATTTTGGTTTTTCATGTTGTTTTGTTTTTGGGTTTGTTTTCTTTTTGGCTTATTTAGAATTTATGATTTATAATGGCAAATATTTGTGGACAAATGTGGGAAGGTTTTATGAACAGACTCCAAATAGAAATATCTGTCCCTAATAACAGCTATGTTGATTTGGATGCTTATTTTTGGAAACGCAAACAATAATTGACAACGTCAAACTTTTATTGACAATTATTTTGGCACATTAATTATTTCTAGAAATTCATTAAATCCAAATTTTCCCGCCATAGCTCAAGTTAGTGTGGAGATGAGGAAAGCATTGGAAAATAATTTTCAAAACTGTTCTATAAAAATTATGCATCTTCTTGTCCATTGCAGAGATTTCCCTCCACTGCCTGTCCCATAGCCAAACAGGAAGTGAGAGGAAATCCCTCTAAATCAAGGGAATTTCTTTGGGACCCCCAGGTCACCAGAACTAGTGTACCCATTGGAAGATTTCCCCTTTATTACTTTTCTGGGGACAACCCAAAATTTGGGTAATTTCTTGTAATTTCACTTTCAATGATAATGGTAAACAGGGCGAATAGAGAGGGTGAATCTCCTTAAGGGGGGAACAGGCAGCAAAAAAAAAACTGGTAGGTGTTCTTATTCCACTCCACTCTATCCACAAAAAAAAAAAAGTTTTGCCTTTAGTAATACTTTAACCTTTTCCGCAATATGAAACACACATTTTGAATGATTACATTGAATCATACAACAAAAAAGAATACTTTGAATAATAATAAAAAACCTGAAAGGGATTCTGTGGTGTATAGTACAGGACAAGCATACAAATGGCAAAGAGAACTCTCCCTTGACCCTCCACTCAAACTGTAATATACATAGTAGATTTGGACACTGATATTTTCTCATCTGCTCCTTCGTTCTCTTCATGGAATAGTGAAGTCTCTTCAGTACACACACCAGAAAGTGAGAAATACATTCAAACATGGAAGCTATAACACCTGGCATAGACATACAAAAAAACTTTTTGAACAGTTTGAACACCTGCACTAATGAATCAGTTGTACCTATTCATATTTCTTCTCATTCATATTTAGGTGGTGATGGTAATTCAATTGGTGGTGGGAACTTGAACACTACAAGTGGTGGGAGATGAAACTAAAGAAAATACAACTATACAGTATGTAAGACTTATTCCAGCAAAGGATATGTTTCTCATGTTGTCCCACAGACTTGGGCCCCTTTAGGGGAACCGAAAATGCAGGGCAACATGGACACATATGTGATAAAGAAAACTTAAGACAAAATGAATTACAGATCATCAATTTATCCTTGTATAAATTATCTGTAGAAGAGGAGAAGCTATTGCGTTTAGGATTGAGCTTTTGCCCCACCAGAAAATCGATAATTTTGAGGTTATTACAGATGTTTATCGTTTTGCTAGAAAGTTAATTCTACATATATTTCATGGCAAATACTACAAGTCCACTGGGCCCTCTAACGAGGAAACTGTTTTTTGAAAATACTTTACTATAAACAATTTTCAAGCCCTCCGTGATATTATGTTCCTCTGGGAAGAGGGTAATGTTGAGGATTTGGGAACATTTATGGAGGAAGATGTTGTCAATCTTGATTATACCAAATTTAATTTGTCTTATAAGAAAAAATCACAAACTTTTCCATCACTTCAGTAAAATACCCATATGTGGGCGTTTCTACAGAAGGTCATACGTGACATCAATAAACCTTCTCAGTCTGACCCTGAGAACCTGGAACCCATATTATATCAAGCGTTATTAAAATTGAAAAATAATCAGGATAGTCATTAAACCATTGGATAAAGGTGGGAATGTGGTAATCATGGATCAACATCATTATATAAGCATATGCCATAAAATATTATCTAAACATGATTGGTACAGGCTTATTCTAGAAGTAAACTTGTAATGTTTTATCAAGAAATAAAGAAACATCATTGATAGAGCGGTTTATGTTGGACTTATTGATAAGGACACTTGGGAATTTTCAAACATTCAGTCACCCCCATATTTTACACACTGTCAAAAGTTTATAAAAATGTAATTGACCCTAAAGGGTGCCCCATAGTGTCCGGAATTGGTTGTATTTTAGAATATGCCAGTTAACTTATTGATGATTAGGGATGAGCTCCCCCGGTTCGGTTCACACCAGAACATGCGAACAGGCAAAAAGTTTGAGCGAACATTCGAACCTTATTAAAGTCACAAAAGGGCAAGAGGGACACGAACATGAAAAATAAAAAGTGCTAATTTTAAAGGCAAACAGGAAGTGAGAGGAAATCCCTCTAAATCAAGGGAATTTCTTGGGGACCCCAAGGTCACCAGAACTAGTGTACCCATTACTTTTATGGGGACAACCCAAAATTTGGGTAATTTCTTGTTATTCTTTTGTAATTTGACTGCAAGTTATTGCCATAAAAAGTGTATGTGGACCCGGGTACTGCCCCAGGGGACATGTATCAATGCAAAAAAAGTTTTTAAAACAACTTTTGAGCTTCAGGTGTAGTTTTCAGGCATCAGAAATGCATACACAAAATCTTGGGGTCAATATACAGGTAAAGAAAGAAATGAAACAGAATTAATTTGATTCCTTGTTTCATGTTCTCAGTGAATGAAGGATTAAATGGAAGAAAAAGAGAAGATCACACACTGGGGTTGATTTACTAAAAGTGTTGACTTAAGCCTGGTACACACGGTCGGACTTTTGTCCGAAGGGCGTTGGCCAGGAATTTGTCTTGCATACAAACGGCAAAGAATTGTCAGCCAACAAACACGAACGTATTGACGTACTAGACGTACTACGTGTTTTTTGAGATCTTTAGCGCCACCCTTTGGGCACCTTCTGCTAATGTTGTGTTTGGTGAGCATTGCTTCCGAGCATGCATGTTTGTACTTTGGACTTTTGTCCGACGGACTTGTGTACACACGATCGGAAAATCCGACACACTGTAAAAAATATTGTGCTGTGTTAGTTAGTTGATTTAAGTAAATTAGTTGATTTAAGTAAAGCCAACTCAATTTTTTTCAATTTATAGGCCATAGTGTTTTAAGTTAAGAATAAATACCTTAACTTGTCTGGAAATATATTTTTAAGTAAAGTCAACTCAATTTTCCAGTTTATAGACCATAGGTTCAAGTAAAGCCAACTCAATGTTTCCAGTTTCTAGAAAAGTTTAAGTTAGGAAACACATACATTAACTTTTTTAATTCAAGTACTTGTATTAAGGTGACCAGACATCCCCGGTTTCCGAGGACAGTCCCCAGATTGACGACACTGTCCCCGAACCAAGTCTGTCCCCGGTTTTGTCCCCGGATTGGATTTGAACAGGGGCTGGGGCAATTTCAAAGACAGTCAGTGCAGAATAAAAAATAAATAAATCTGAATTACACACCCCCGCTCCGCCACTCCTTCTAGCATAGGGGGGTGTATTTTTTTCTATTATCTGTGCCCCTTTCTGATGATCATGTGCTGGTCAGAGCGGAGGGACCACTTCTTCAGTTTCGGGTGCATGCCCATTCAGCTCCGCTCGCATGTTCTTCTGCCTTGTCTGCCTGCCTGCTTATCTTCTTGCCTTCCCTGGTGGAGCGATCTTCCTCCGCTCCCCATACAGTAGTAGCGGAGACCCGGAGAGTAAGACTTGACAGGCTGTGAGGCCGGCGGCGGCGGTGATGGGCAGAGAGTCGCTGATTGCCGCTGATCGCTGATTAATAGTAAAAAAAAAACTAGTCGCTGATCGCTGATTACTAGTAAAAAAAAAAATCATGTCTCCGGACTTCATTTTAAAAATCTGGTCACCTTAACTTATATAGCACTGTCAATTTACAGAGTGCTTTTCATAAAAATTCACATTAGTCCCTGCCCTCCAAGAAGCTTTCAATCTAAGATCTCTAACTCACATTCATACACATATTAGGGCCAATTTACACAGGAGCCAATTACCCTACCAGCATGTCTTTGGAGTGTGGGACGAAACTTACACAGGCACAGGGTAGAACATGCAAACTGCAGGCAGAGAGTATCATGGTCGGGATTTGAACCAGTGACCCTTTTGCTGTTAGACAGAAGTGCTAACCACTACACCACTGTGCTGACCTGTTACTCAGTTACTTAGTTACTTAGTTTTAAGTGATATTAACTTGTAACTTACTCAATTTTTTTAAGTTGGTAAAACTGCTTTTACAAATGTATTTGATATATGTTTGAGGGTTTTTATATAAAAAAAATACTATAATTTGGTTTTTATTAAAAGGAATCATCTCATGAAACAGGCTTTTAAAACAAATTAACATTTATTATTTATAAAGTGTTACAAATGTAATATTATTAAAGCAGCATCAAATGTAAATGTAAACATTTAAAAAAAAATGCCTCTTTCTCAGCTAACAAATTAGACTGAAACACATGTATATACAATATATCTGTAAAGAACATAGAATACAAAATATTAACCAAATTTTTTAAGCCTTTTAGGAAAGTAATTTGCACTTTAACCACTTAAAGAAGGATTTGACCCCTTAATGACCAGGCCATTTCTTGCGATACGACACTGCGTCTTTTTAACTGACAATTGTGCGGTTGAGCGATGCTGTACCCAAACAAAATTGACGTCTTTTTTTCCCCACAAATAGAGCTTTCTTTTGGTGGCATTTGATCAACTCTGCGGTTTTTATTTTTGCGCTATAAACAAAAAAAGGCTGAGAATTTTGAAACAAATATTTTTTTTTTTACTTTCTGCTATAATACATTTCCCCAAAAAATATAAAAAAACGAACTAACTAATTTATTTATCAGTTTAGGCCGATATATATTCTTCTACATATTTGTGGTAAAAAAAATTGCAATAGGCGTATATTGATTGGTTTGCGCAAAAGTTATCGTGTCTACAAACTATGGGATAGATTTAGGGACTTTTTCTTTAATCATTTTTACTGGTAATGGCGGTGATCTGGCGGGGATCTGAACCCAAATGACCCTTTTTGGGGACCAGTGACATTATTACATTGATCAGTGCTATAAAAATGCACTGATCAATGTATAAATCTGATCAATGTATAAATGACACTGGCAGGGAAGGGGTTAACACTAGGGGGCGATCAAGGGGTTAAGTGAGTTCCCTGGGTGTGTTCTAACTCTAGGGGGGATGGGCTACCAGGGACATGACAGAGATAGCTGTTCCCGATCACTGGGAACAATAGATCTCTGACATGTCATCTGGCAAAACGGGAATCGCCTTGTACATAGGCAGATCCCCGTTCTGCCTCTTTATACCACGATCGTGGGTCGCCGGCAGACATCGAGTCCGACGGACCCGTGAGCGCGCTCCCGCGGTACGCAGCAGGCACGCGCATGTGTCCGTTATCTCCTGTGCAAAAACAAACGTACACCTACGGCGGTTTGCGCAGAAGAGCTGACCTGCCGCAGTATAATGACGGTGGCTGGTCGGCATGCGGTAAAGTGTGAACTTTTGAAGATAGATTCCCCACATCTAGCTCTAAAAAGATCTTCTGAAAAACTTTAAAGGTATATTTTAGGTTTTCAGCGTAGCTCAGGCTAAAAGCATAAATGAGTTCCATAATCATTCTTTCTGATACAAAATGAGAGTGCTATATGAAAAAAAATACAATATACCAATATGGTTGTTTTTCCTGCCAATGCAGCATTGAAATGTAATAACATAGTGAAAAGTGAGTGGGGCTTTAGATAACGTTGAATGTCCAATATCTCAAATACCGAACAAACAGAAAGTTTGTTTTTGTGGTACAAATCAGCACAAACGCAGCACAAACATATTATATAATTTTTTTAAAGTGTAATAACGTGGTGCAAAGTGGGAGAGGTTTCATCAACTATAATGCGCAATATCTCTGAAACCAAGCCAGCACATACGTTCGTTTTTGCAGCACAAATTGGCACAGATGCAGTGCAAACGAATGCTATATGTTTTAAAATTTTAATAACATTGGGTTCAAAGTGTGCGGGACTTGATGTTACATAGTCTGAATTTTAATTCCAATATCTCAAAAACCGAACCGGCTGAAACATTCATTTTTGTGGCACAAAATAGTCTTTAAGCTTAACAGATGGCGGCCCCTCACCCTGCATCTTGGTTGCGTTCTGCAGAATGCAGTAAGCACAAACTTTGCGTGCGCACAAGTGAGTTATCTCAATAGGCGTATAAATGGATGTATTTCCATTTATTATAAATATATTAACCACTTAAGCCCCGGACCATTTGGTAGCTAAAGGACCAGAGGTGAATTCAGAATTTTGCACTGCGCTTCTTTAACTGTAAATTGTGCAGACATGCAATGTTGTACCCAAACGAAATTTGCGTCCTTTTCTTCCCACAAATAGAGCTTACTCTTTCGTCCATGGACCGACACAGCTTCTCTATTGACAAAGTGGGTATTATCCGTTAATTAGGAGTGACTAGGCAGAAAAACTTGTAAAAAGTGTTGCATCACACCTTCTACAGTACCGCCCAGGGGGCGGACCCTCTGGGTATACCCTCTCAGTCTGCACATCGCAGATCAGTTTTTTTCTGTCTAGCAAGGAGTAGGACATGGCTCCCTTCGGGCCCATTGGTCTGGGGAAAAAAGGATATATATTGTGAGGGGGTTAGCTCGGCAGCGGGTGTGTGTGACCCCCGGGATGGGCTCCCCACACAAAACAGGCCCAGCAAACGGAGGTTGTGGTTTTCAAAATCAAAAAAAAGGTGCGGTTTATTTTCTATTTACAGTGACAAAACACAGCAAAGCCAAAAGAAACATAAACAAATTAAATCCTGGTCAACTTGACCTCTGACTAAACATACAGGTTTCCTAACTAACAACTGGGATCAGCCTAGTGCTGTCCTAGTCCCTAAGTCCCTGGTTTTAAATGTCCAAGCAAATAGCCACACAGGCTTTTTCTCACCGCACAGGGGTTCACTCTCCCTAGACAGTCCACACAGGTCTGGTTCCAGGCATGAGCTAACACCTAATGAATCTGGGAGTTCTTATAGAGGCCTAAATGAGCTGACAAGCTTCAGCTGGCCTCATCAACTCCCTGTCTGTACGACGCCCCACACTCTCCCTAGAGGTATGAGTCATCCATGAGCCTACTAGCCTCAGCTGGGCTTATACAACTCTCCACCCTAGTTGTATAAGTCAGCATAAAGCCTGAATCTGGGAGAAATATATCTACCCCCCTGGATGCAACCAGGTGACTTTACCTTCCTGCTGTCACATACCCCCCCTTCTTGTTTTAACCTCGGGGTTGGAACACCAGCAATCAGGCATTCATGTACTCGAGACAAAGCATCCACATTCCCCATTTGAACGCCAGGGCGATGCTTTACTGTGAAGTTGAATTCCTGGAGGGCCAGGAACCACCTATTCACTCTTCTATTTGTTTCCTTGTTTTGAGCCATCCACTTTAACGGAGCGTGATCCGTAACCATGTCAAAGTGCCTACCTAGCAGGTAGTACCGAAGGGAATCTAGAGCCCACTTCACCGCTAAACACTCCTTTTCAACGGTGGCGTAATTTACCTCATGGGACTTCAACTTCCTGCTGAGGTAAATGACTGGGTGCTCTTCCCCGTTCCAGACCTGGGACAATACTGCTCCTAACCCCACATCTGACGCATCACTTTGTACGACAAAGTCTTTAGAGAAGTCGGGTGAGTACAACACTGGCTGGCTACATAAGGCTTGTTTCAAGAATTGGAATGCTGCCTCAGCCTCGGGGGTCCATTTAATCATGACCGACCCTTTCCCCTTCGTTAGGTTGGTTAGGGGCACAGCCTTAGAGGCAAAGTGGGGAATGAATCGCCGATAATACCCAGCGATTCCCAGAAAGGCTCGTACCTGTTTCTTGCTGTTGGGACGTGGCCAACTCTGGATGGCCTCGACTTTGTTGAGTTGGGGTTTTATTACTCCCCTCCTAATGGTGTACCCAAGATATTTGGCCTCCTCCTGCCCAATGGTACACTTCTTGGGGTTAGCCGTAAACCCCGCTTCCCGAACAGAGTCCAGGACTGTTTGCACTTTTGGCAGATGTGAGGCCCAATCTGTGCTATGGACAATTACGTCATCCAGGTAAGCCGCAGCATACTTCCGATGGGGCCTCAGCATCTGGTCCATTTTCCGCTGGAACGTGGCCGGCGCATTCTGTAACCCGAACGGCATTCTTTTATATTGGAACGCCCCGTCTGGGGTTACAAATGCGGTTTTCTCTTTGGCCAATTTGGCCAGGGGGATTTGCCAATACCCTTTTGTGAGGTCAAGAGTCGTCATGTATCGGGCTGTTCCCAGCCGGTCGATCAACTCATCTATACGTGGCATGGGGTAGGTGTCAAATTTTGTAACTTTGTTCAACTGACGAAAATCGTTACAAAATCGCCAGCTCCCATCCGGTTTAGGCACCAACACAATGGGACTAGACCAATCACTTTGGGACTCCTCTATCACCCCTAAGTTCAGCATTTTCTGTACTTCCTCCCGTATTGCCTCCCGTCGGGCCTCTGGGATCCGATAGGGTTTTAACTTCACCCTTTCACCGGGCGGGGTAATGATGTCATGCTCTACCCCAGATGTTTGTCCCGGCAGCTCAGAGAATACCTCCTTGTTGCGAAGCACAAACTCCTTAACCTCCTGTTGTTGGGGTTGTGACAAGGTGGCTGCTATTCCAACCTCAGGAATCACGCAACCAGTTTGAGCTGGTGACCAAGTGTCTGCGACTAGGGACTCTCTATCCCTCCAGGCTTTCAACAGATTAACGTGATAGATCTGTTCGGGCTTTCGCCTTCCTGGTTGTCTGACCTTGTAATTCACTTCGCTCACTTTTTCCATTATCTCGTAGGGGCCTTGCCATTTGGCAAGGAATTTACTTTCAACCGTAGGGACAAGTACCAGTATCCTATCCCCCGGGGAAAAGGTACGGGTCTTGGCTCCACGGTTGTACACTCTCTGCTGTGCTAACTGCGCTTGGGCCAAATGTTCCTTCACGATGGGCATTACCTGTGCAATTCGGTCTTGCATCAGGGCGACATGCTCAATCACACTCCTGTGGGGAGAACTCTCACTTTCCCAAGTTTCCTTGGCAATATCCAACAGCCCTCTTGGGTGTCTCCCATACAGTAACTCAAAGGGGGAGAATCCCGTAGAGGATTGGGGCACCTCCCTAATAGCAAACATCAGATAAGGAAGTAGACAGTCCCAATCCTTTCCATCTCTATCCACCACTTTCTTCAACATTTGCTTTAGGGTTTTGTTGAATCTTTCAACCAGCCCATCGGTTTGGGGGTGATACACAGATGTACGTAATTGCGTCACTTTGAACAATTTACACAGCTCCTTCATAACCCGGGACATAAAGGGTGTACCTTGGTCCGTAAGCAGTTCTCTACAAATACCCACCCGGCTAAACACAAGAGATAGCTCTTTGGCTATGGTTTTGGCCGAGGTATTTCGGAGAGGGATCGCTTCTGGATAACGGGTGGCATAGTCCATTATAACTAATATGTACTGGTGCCCCCTAGCGGACTTGATTATAGGACCTACCAAATCCATGGCGATCCTCTCAAACGGGACCTCAATGATGGGTAGAGGGACCAGCGGGCTACGGAAATGTGGCATCGGGGCCGACCTCTGACACACAGGGCAGGAGGAACAATAATTTTCTATGTCCTTTATCACCCCCGGCCAATAGAATCTCTGTAATACCCTCTCTCGGGTTTTCTCTGTCCCCAGATGACCTCCAAGAATGTGCCCATGGGCCAACTCCAACACCAACTTCCTGTAAGGTTTGGGCACCACAAGCTGCTCAACGGTTTCTTCTGCCCTTTTTGCCACCCGATACAGTAGGTCCTTCTCTACGCTGAAGTATGGGTAAGTGCAGGTATTATCTGGGTTCACTAACTCGCCATCTATTTTCACTACGTTTTCCCGTGCATTTATTAGGGCGGGGTCTTTCAACTGTTCTGTGGCAAAGTTTTCCCTGTGAACCTCAAAATCAGAAAACTCCACAGACGGTAGGTTTTCGTCTGAGGAGGTGGGCTCCTCTCCAGTTTCTTGAGTCTCCCCTGCCAATACTGATAAGGGAAATTCCGGAGAGTCCTCACCACTCTCAGGGGAGTTCTGGCTATCACATTCCTGGTACATAGGGGCACCAGTGGGGGGCTCAGGATCATCCCACAGTTCCCAGAACTTCGGAAAATCCCTTCCCACAATGGCGTCATACGGTAACTGAGATACTAAGCCCACTGGATGAGAGAGGGTACCTTTGGGGGTCTCGAAACACACTGTAGTCACTGGATACTCTCGGGTGTCCCCATGCACACAAATAACAGCTACCTTGCTATTCCCAGAGACCTCTGTTTTAACTAACTCAGCCTTTATCAGGGTCACAAGGCTACCTGAATCCAGCAATACCACAACATTTCTACCATTAACACACATTTTGCATAAATGTTTCTCAGTTCCTCGAATGGCAGTGCATGCGACTGTCGCACACAGCGACTGACGTCTGCCCATCAGAAAGTCACACTGCATGGGTTCCTCCACAACCGGGCAATTGGCTGCAATATGTCCCGCTTGCCGGCAGCGGTAGCAAACGATCCTTCTTGCCGCCTCTTGAGCCGCTGATTTCCCAGGCTGTTCTCGCCAAACTTGGGGTAGAGCTCCCACCCTCTCACTCTCTCCACCCTTACCCCTTGGAATCCTCTTATCCGCCCCTGGGGATGGTCTGGTCTTAGGGTGGAAAGTCCGAGTGTCTCTGGAAGAGGCCGTCAGGTTCTCTGTAGCCAAGTATTTCTCCACACGATCCACAAGACCATCGGCCGTCTCTGGGTCTCCATGGCTTACCCAGTTTTGGATGGCAGTAGGAAGAGCTCTCAAAAACCGATCCATTACAACACGTTCCACAATCTTTGGTGCGGACAAAGTCTCTGGCTGTAGCCACTTTCTGCTCAGGTGAATGAGATCATACATTTGAGACCTGGGGGGTTTTCCAAGCTGGAAAGTCCAGTTATGCACACGCTGAGCCCGGACAGCCTGGGTGACACCCAGCCTTGCCAATATCTCAGCTTTTAGCATCACATAGTCTTTTGCTTGGTCAGGCTCTAGGTCATAGTAAGCCTTCTGCGATTCACCAGTTAACAGAGGAGCCACCAGTCCAGCCCACTGCTCCTCAGGCCACTTTTCTCTTTCAGCAGTCCTTTCAAATGTGGTCAAAAATACCTCTGGATCATCCTCTCCAGTCATTTTTGTCAATAAACGACTCACCCCAAAGGACGCGGTATTAGTGGGACGGCTTTCCTCACTGGTCTGCGGACGTTGCTGCATTACTGCTTCCATTTGTTGTAGTCTCTGCTCTTGCTTCTGTAACAGGTCTATGAAGCGGGCCTCAGATTGCTGCTGGGCTTGTTGCTGGGCTGCAAGGCTCTGTTGATGAGCTTGCTGCTGGGCTGCGAAGTTCTGTTGTTGAGCTGCAAGGCTCTTTTGCAAACCTGCATTTGTCTGCTGTTGATTGGCATTTGCTAGAGCCAGCTGCTTCAGTATCTCCTCCATGCTGGCTTAAAAAAAACTGCCACTGGTTCTCCACCAACTGTGAGGGGGTTAGCTCGGCAGCGGGTGTGTGTGACCCCCGGGATGGGCTCCCCACACAAAACAGGCCCAGCAAACGGAGGTTGTGGTTTTCAAAATCAAAAAAAAGGTGCGGTTTATTTTCTATTTACAGTGACAAAACACAGCAAAGCCAAAAGAAACATAAACAAATTAAATCCTGGTCAACTTGACCTCTGACTAAACATACAGGTTTCCTAACTAACAACTGGGATCAGCCTAGTGCTGTCCTAGTCCCTAAGTCCCTGGTTTTAAATGTCCAAGCAAATAGCCACACAGGCTTTTTCTCACCGCACAGGGGTTCACTCTCCCTAGACAGTCCACACAGGTCTGGTTCCAGGCATGAGCTAACACCTAATGAATCTGGGAGTTCTTATAGAGGCCTAAATGAGCTGACAAGCTTCAGCTGGCCTCATCAACTCCCTGTCTGTACGACGCCCCACACTCTCCCTAGAGGTATGAGTCATCCATGAGCCTACTAGCCTCAGCTGGGCTTATACAACTCTCCACCCTAGTTGTATAAGTCAGCATAAAGCCTGAATCTGGGAGAAATATATCTACCCCCCTGGATGCAACCAGGTGACTTTACCTTCCTGCTGTCACAATATATATATATATTTTTTTTTTTGCTACATTTGTTGTTTCCTGCGATCTTCGATCAACTGCCGACTGGGTGACAGGCTGGATCCTCGATCCTTGTAGTCTTCCTTAGTTTCGGCCATCGAGCGTGTGCCGACCCTAGCTACGCGCTGGGTTTTCCACGACATGCCCGTCGCTCCACGGGTGGCCGGTGAGCCTACGCTCCAGGGCCTGCATCGGACCGCTCAGCTTCGGCTGACCTTACGGCCGAGTCGCAGCAGCCTGGCCGGTGAGCTTACGCTCCAAGGCTTGCATCGGACCGCTCAGCTTCGGCTGACCTCACGGCCGAGTCGCAGCAGCCTGTCCGGTGAGCGTCATGCTCCAGGGCATACATATGATCGTCCCTTCTGGGTCCAATCACAGCATGCCTGGCCAACAGTCACCTTCCGTGCACGGACGATGATCTGTTTGGAATGTCTTCCAGCAGAATACATGCAGGATAGGTAAGTAAAACTCCCCTGCCTCGGCTGGGTGATTTAGCTGGACATTCCTGGAGAGATCAAGTAAGTGGTTGTGGCCCCTTTCTTCCCTCTCTCCCTGCCTTTCCCTCCTCCCTGGGCTCCTAGATAAAGGTTGCTGGGTGCTGGGGGTCACCTAGGGGGTCCCACTGGAGCGGGGCTAGCTGTAACTAACATTTAAAAGAAATGTCATTTTTGCTTACCTGTGTTTGTGTCTCCATGCTGTCGGCGGCCATTTTGAGGTGGTCCATGCCAAGTTTGGCCTCTTGTAACTGCCTGGCGGCCATCTTCCTGTGGTTCGGCCACACCCACTGGCCCCTATCAGGTGATCGGCGGCCATGTTGGTCCACCCTGTATGCAGATATTGCCGTTCGGCGGCCATCTTTTTGTGGGCTATGGCTGCCTGACCTCTATCTTCTGTCGGCGGCCATTTTCTTAGAGCCCACATTATCTTCCATACAGACGTTTTTGGCAACCATTTTGCGAGAGCCTCCGGCCTCTAGGGTGCATTACACTGGCGCGAAAATTCACACAGGAAGTGCTGATAAAAGAAGCAGACTGACACAGCAGCAAGGGGACAGCATCACAGGCGCAGCATAGCAGTACCTATCCAGGGTGGTGAGTCCTCTGGGTGACCCGGCATCTCTGCAGCGCAGGAGGGTGGCCTATTGATATCTTGCCTGGAGCCCTGTGAGTGTCAGCGTGTGGTCAGCATGGCATCTGAGCCAGATGTCTTCTCCCCTGAAACACCAGATTTAGCAGCTGGTGTCCCTGAGGTGTCTATGGACGCTATGTCGGCAATCCTAGAGGCGTTTGCTGCCAGGGTGGAAGCAGCACACGGGAATACAGGGGGTAATAAACGCCCCCGTCCCCTGCAATCTTCTGGGGATATTTCTGATGCAGAACCAGGTCCAGCTATGGCTCATGGCCCAGATTCTGATGCATCAGAGACTGCAGACCGTGACCGATCGGACAGTGAGGAGGACTCCAAGTCCAGGTCAGTACGCGAGACGGCTTTGGTATCTGACCTTTTTACTGCAGTGCGGGATACGCTAAATTTGGAAAGGACTGAAGAAGTAGCAGATACTCCAGTCCCCTTTGGGTTTCGTAAACCTGCCCGCACTGCTAAGGTGTTCCCTTGTGTGTCTTATTTTGACAAACTCTTATACAAGGAATGGGAGAACCCACTGAGGGTCTTTACAGCCCCAAAGAGGTTTGCAGTACGGTACCCCTTTGAGGAGAGTTTTCTGAAGATATGGACCTCTCCCCCTATAGTGGACACTTCGGTGTCCAGACTTAATAGAGCCACCACTATTCCAGTAGAAGGGGCTCCTGTTTTCAAGGACCCTGTGGATAAGAAGGCTGAAGCACTTGCTCGCTACCTATACTCAGTGGTAGGCTCGGCAGTACGCCCGGCATTGGCGGGGGCCCTAGTGTCTCAGACACTTACTGAATGGGCAAAATTGCTACTCCAGAGGTTAAAGGAGCGAGATGCTCCTCCTAATGAGATAACTTTGGCCGACCAGTTGGTCCAGGGCCTTAAAATTGTCTGCGAGTCAGACATGGATACTATTCCCCTGCTGTCAAGAGCTTCGGTTTATGCAGTAGCAATACGCCGCCTGATCTGGCTAAAGGGCTGGTCTGCGGACCAGACTTCCAAGAAAACCCTATTGGATCTGCCTTTTAAGGGCGACAGACTTTTTGGGGCTTCTCTGGATGACATCATCAAGGATGCCACAGGAGGTAAAAGCACTTTTTTTCCCCAAACTAGCAAGGGTAGGGGACCACGCCAAGGGCAAGGGCCCTCCTTTACTGCACGTAAGCGTTTTTTTCGCCCCCTTAAGGCGACAGGGAAAAGACCCCAGGCCGATAAAGCGCCTGCCCAAGGACAAAAGCGTCCTTGGTCCCGCAGACCCAACAAGCCTGCGGACAAATCTGCGTCCACATGAAGGTCCGCCCCCACCCAGCTCTCGGGTGGGGGGACGTCTTCGCAAAATTCGCGACTCAGTGGACTGCTCTAGTCTCCGACAGGTGGGTTTGCGAAGTAATCTCCTCAGGCTACAAGATAGAATTTCTCTCTTGTCCACCAGACAGATTCATCACCTCCAATCTCCAGCTACTACCGACCCGTCGGGAGGCCCTGTATGGGGCGGTCTAGGGTCTACTGGAATGCGGGGTAGTTATTCCAGTTCCAGAACAGGAACGGGGTCAGGGTTTTTACTCAAATCTGTTCATTGTGCCAAAGAAGGAGGGGGTTCGTCCAATCTTGGATCTCAGAGCCCTCAATTGCTTTGTGAAGGTACAAAGATTTTGGATGGAGTCGGTTCGATCCGTAGTCACGGCTCTCCATCCGGGGGACTTTCTGGCCTCCTTGGACATCAAGGACGCATACCTACATGTCCCCATATACTCCAGACACCAGAGGTTTCTGCGATTTGCTATCGGGAAGAACCACTACCAGTTTGTGGCCCTCCCGTTTGGCCTTGCCTCAGCACCCAGGACGTTCACCAAGGTGCTCGCTCCGATTCTGGCACTTCTAAGACAGCGGGGTATCGCTATCACAGGTTACTTGGACGACCTTCTGCTGAAGGCCCCTTCAAGCTCAGAATTAGAGGTAAGCGTGTCCATTACCTGTCAGACTCTTCGAGACTGTGGTTGGATACTAAACACGCAAAAGTCAGTATTGGTGCCCACTCAACGCCTAGTGTACCTGGGGTTGATTCTGGATTCCTCAGAGGCAAAGGTATTCCTCCCTGTGGAGAAGTTGCAGACCCTCCGGGCTGCAGTATGGCAGCTGACTTCCAGGAATTGGTCGTCACTCCGTTTTTGCATGCGAGTGTTGGGCCTCATGGTAGCCTCCTTCGAGGCGGTCCCATATGCTCAATACCACACTCGAGTGTTACAGAAGGAAGTTCTGTCCAGATGGAACAGATGCCCTTCATCTCTGGATTATCAAATCCGAGTGAGCCACCTAGTCAGGAGATCCCTGGTATGGTGGCTGACAGCACCGGCTCTAATGGCCGGGAAGTCATTTCTTCTGGTTTACTGGATAGTGATCACGACGGACGCCAGCCTTACAGGTTGGGGGGAGTCTGGGGTGTCCAGTCGGCGCAAGGTCGCTGGACCCCAGAGGAAGCCCTCCTGCCGATCAATGTCCTGGAGATCCGGGCGATCAAGCTGTGCCTCTTCAAATGGTCTCAGAGACTGCAAGGGCGTCCAGTCAGGATCCAGTCAGACAACGCCACAGCAGTGGCATATGTCAATCATCAAGGAGGAACAAGAAGCTCAGCTGCAGCATCGGAGATCGCTCGCATCCTGAAGTGGGCAGAGAGGAGCGTACCGGCACTGTCGGCCGTGTACATTCCGGGTGTGGAAAACTGGCAGGTGGACTACCTGAGCCGCCAGATGCTGGACCAGGGAGAATGGTCCTTACACCCGGAGGTGTTCCAACTCCTCTGCCAAAGATGGGGCACACCAGACGTAGATCTTCTGGCTTCCCGACTCAATCGGAAGGTATTGAGGTTTGTGGCCTGGTCAAGAGACCCATGGGCAGACGCAACGGACGCGTTGGTAGCATCGTGGGGTCAGTATCGGCTAATCTATACCTTCCCTCCCTTAAGGCTTCTTCCTCTTCTGCTCCGCAGAGTGGAGGCAGAGGGAATTCCAATGATCCTAATCGCTCCAGATTGGCCTCAGCGTCCTTGGTACGCCGATCTAGTACGTCTGGTAGCAGACGTCCCCTGGCACCTACCACTACGGAAGGACCTGCTATCGCAAGGTCCCATATTCCATCCTGCTTTACAGTCATTGGCTTTAACGGCATGGCTGTTGAGAACCAGGTACTGAGAGATCGGGGCCTGTCAGACTCAGTAATCTCTACTATGAGAAGTGCTCGGAAACCGTCCTCTAGGAAGGTCTATCACCGCACTTGGAGGGCCTACATCTCCATGTGTGAGGAAATGAAATGGCATCCGCGTACCTATTTGGTTTCCAGAATCCTGCTGTTTTTACAGCATGGGGTAGACCAAAGGCTTGCCCTAAGTACGATTAAGGGACAGATATCTGCCCTGGCTGTCTTTTTTCAGCGACCCCTGGCGACTCACTCTCTCGTGAGTACATTTGTGCAGGGGGTTCAACATGTGGCCCCTCCGGTCCGCCCCCCGTTACCTCCGTGGGACTTGAACCTGGTCCTCTCGGTGCTTCAGACGGCACCGTTTGAGAATATTAGAGATATTCCCCTGTTGACACTTTCTCAGAAGGTGGTCTTTTTGGTGGCTGTTACGTCAGTTAGACGAGTCTCTGAGCTGGCAGCCCTGTCCTGCAAGGCTCCCTATTTGATTTTCCACAAGGATAAGGTGGTGCTGCGGCCGCAGCCTTCCTTTCTTCCGAAAGTCGTTTCGGCTTTTCATCTCAACGAAGACATTGTACTTCCATCCTTGTGTCCTCAGCCGTCGAATCCTAAGGAGTCGGCGTTGCATTCCTTGGACGTTGTCCGAGCTTTGAGAGTATACATATCTGCTACTTCCCTGTTCCGGAAGTCAGACTCACTGTTTGTTTCGGTGGCTGGTCCCAAGAAGGGCCAAGCAGTCTCATCGGCCACCATCTCTAGGTGGATCCGACAGATAGTAATCCAGGCTTACACCTTAAGGGGTCAGGCGCCCCCCTTTCCTGTCACGGCGCATTCGACCAGGGCAATAGGTTCCTCTTGGGCTTTCCGACATCAAGCGTCTGTTTCCCAACTATGTAAAGCGGCGACTTGGTCGTCCGCTCACACTTTCACAAGATTCTACAAAGTTGATGTAGGTGCATCTTCGGATGCCTCTTTCGGCCGCAAGGTTTTGCAAGCGGCTGTTATAGTTGCAACTCCTCAGTTGGAGGAGTGCTGTTTTGTGTTTTGGGGTGAAGTTTATTTTTATGCTGTTACCACCCCTCGTTTTTTCTCTGACACTGCTTTGGGACGTCCCACTTTGTCAATAGAGAAGCTGTGTCGGTCCATGGACGAAAGAGTAAATAGGATTTTTTACTCACCGTAAAATCCTTTTCTCTGAGTCCATGGACCGACACAGCACCCACCCCTCCTTTTAAGTTTGTACTGCTTTTTGACGAACTGATCTGCGATGTGCAGACTGAGAGGGTATACCCAGAGGGTCTGCCCCCTGGGCGGTACTGTAGAAGGTGTGATGCAACACTTTTTACAAGTTTTTCTGCCTAGTCACTCCTAATTAACGGATAATACCCACTTTGTCAATAGAGAAGCTGTGTCGGTCCATGGACTCAGAGAAAAGGATTTTACGGTGAGTAAAAAATCCTATTTTCTTTTAATGGTATTTGATTGCCTCTGCGATTTTTATTTTTTGCGATATAAACGGAAAAAGACCGAAAATTTTGAAAAAAAATGATATTTTCTACTTTTTGTTATAAGAAAAATCGAATAAACTCAATTTTAGTCATACATTTAGGCCAAAATGTATTCAGCCACATGTCTTTAGTAAAAAAAATGTCAATAAGCATATATTTATTGGTTTGCGCAAAAGTTATAGCGTTTACAAACTAGGGTACATTTTCTGGAATTTACACAGCTTTAAATTTCTGACTGCCTATCTCATTTCTTGAGGTGCTAAAATGGCAGGGCAGTACAAACCCCCCCCCCCAAATGACCCCATTTTAGAAAGTAGACACCCCAAGGAAATTGCTGAGAGGCATGTTGAGCCCATTGAATATTTTTTTTTTGTCCCAAGTGATTGAATAATGACAAAAAAAAAAAAAAATTACAAAAGTTGTCACTAAATGATATATTGCTCACACATGCCATGGTTATATGTGGAATTGCATCCCAAAATACATTCTGCTGCTTCTCCTGAGTACGGGGATACCACATGTGTGGGACTTTTTAGGAGCCTAGCCACGTACGGGACCCCGGAAACCAAGCACCGCCTTCAGGATTTCTAAGGGCGCAAATTTTTGATTTCACTCCTCACTACCTATCACAGTTTTGAAGGCCATAAAATGCCAAAATAGCACAAAACCCCCCCAAATTACCCCATTTTAGAAAGTAGACACCCCAAGGAAATTGCTGAGAGGCCTGTTGAGCCCATTGAATATTTTTTTTTTTGTCCCAAGTGATTGAATAATGACAAAAAAAAAAAAATTACAAAAAGTTGTCACTAAATTATATATTGCTCACACATGCCATGGTTATATGTGGAATTGCACCCCAAAATAAATTTTGCTGCTTCTCCTGAGTACGGGGATACCACATGTGTGGGACTTTTTAGGAGCCTAGCCGCGTACGGGACCCCGAAAACCAATCACCGCCTTCAGGATTTCTAGGCACAAATTTTTGATTTGACTCCTCACTACCTATCACAGTTTCGAAGGCCATAAAATGCCAAAATAGCACAAAACCCCCCCAAATGACCCCATTTAGGAAAGTAGACACCCCAAGCTGTTTGCTGAGAGGCATGGTGAGTATTTTACAGCTCTCATTTGTTTTTGAAAATGAAGAAAGAACATTTTTTTTTTTCTTTTTTTTTTCAATTTTCAAAACTTTGTGACAAAAAGCGAGATCTGCAAAATACTCACAATACCTCTCAGCAAATAGCTTGGGGTGTCTACTTTCCAAAATGGGGTCATTTGGGGGGGTTTTGTGCCATCTGGGCATTCCATGGCCTCCGAAACTGTGATAGGCAGTGAGAAGTGAAATCAAAAATTGACACCCTTAGAAAGCCTGAAGGCGGTGATTGGTTTTTGGGGTCCCGTACGCGGCTAGGCTCCCAAAAAGTGTCACACATGTGGTATCCCCGTACTCAGGAGAAGCAACAGAATGTATTTTGGGGTGTAATTCCACATATGCCCATGGCATGTTTGAGCAATATATCATTTAGTGACAACTTTGTGCAAAAAAAATAAAATTGTCTTTTTTCCGCAACTTGTGTCAACATATAAAATATTCCATAGACTCGACATGCCTCTCAGTATATAGCTTGGGGTGTCTACTTTCCAAAATGGGGTCATTTGGGGGGGTTTTGAACTGTTCTGGCATTTTATACACAACATTAGGAAGCTTACATCCACTCTTCTAACCACTTGAAGACAAAGCCCTTTTTGACACTTTTTGTTTACATGAAAACATATTTTTTTTTGCAAGAAAATTATGTTGAACCCCCAAACATTATATATATTTTTAAAGCAAAGGCCCTACAGAATAAAATGGTGGGTGTTGCATTTTTTTTTCTACACAGTATTTGCGCAGCGATTTTTAAAACGCATTTTTTGGGGAAAAAATACACTTTTTTTAATTTTAATGCACTAAAACCCACTATATTGCCCAAATGTTTGATGAAATAAAAAAGATGATCTTAGGCCGAGTACATAGATACCAAACACGACATGCTTTAAAATTTCGCACAAACGCGCATTGGCGACAAACTACATACATTTTTAAAAGCCTTTAAAAGCCTTTACAGGTTACCCCGTTAGATTTACAGAGGAGGTCTACTGCTAAAATTACTGCACTCGATCTGACCTTCGCGGTGATACCTCACATGCATGGTGCAATTGCTGTTTACATATGATGCCAGACCGACGCTTGCGTTCGCCATTGGGCAAGAGCAGGGCAGGACAGGGGTGCTTTTTTTTTTTTTTTTTTTTTTTATTATTCATTTTGCTTTTTTATTTTATTTTTAAACTGTTGCTTCCATATATTTTTTTTTTATCATTTTTATTGTTATCTCAGGGAATGTAAATATCCCCTATGATAGCAATAGGTAATGACAGGTACTCTTTTTTGAAAAAACTGGGGTCTATTGGACCCTAGATCTTTCCTCTGCCCTTAAAGCATCTGACCACACCAAGATCGGTGTGATAAAATGCTTTCCCAATTTCCCAATGGCGCTTTTTATATCCGGGGGGGACATTCCCTCCCACTGCTTGTAAAAGCAGTCCAGAGGCTAATTAGCCACTAGGATTGCTTTTACATGAAAGCCGGCCGCTGGCTGAAAAGAATGATACCAAGATGATACCTAAACCCGCAGGCATCATTCTGGTATAACCATTCAAAGTCCAGCAACATACCAGTACGTTGCTGGTCCTTGTTGGACATGTATTGTAATCTTTTTTTTCATGCAGCCTGTTGGCTGAACGAAAAAAAAAGATTGATCGGTAGGTATACCCACCATTAGAATACCGCCCTTCATCCACCCACTTCTAATGATGGGCATACATGCACCATTTATATATGCCGAAGCATGGGGGCATCTTCCCGCAAAAGTTATGCCGCGTACACATGGTCAGACTTTTCCACGGGCAAGCCTCCGTCGGAATTTCGACCGTATGTACGCGGCATTAGGAGTAAAATCGCTCCTCCGCCCCTGCTGCCCCAATGCTTCTGCATATTTGCTTTTTTTTTTTAACTGTGGTGGTGAAATCACCTCCTACAGCACTGGAGTCGCAGGGATCAGGCCTGTCTCTGCGAACGCTGCAGTTATGTGTGTTGTGTTTTGCAAGTGACAGTGATCGATCGATACTGCACTTGGGTGGCCTGGGCTGGACGGAGGGGCAAAACGCAGGTGCTAGCAGGTATCTGGGCTGATCCCGCTAACACTGCGTTTTTGGGAACCCTAAACTGCTGGGGACGCTAGTATAGATCTGATCAGATCAGATATTGATCTGTTCAGATACTATACCACTAAGATGGGTGTATGCTTAACGCGTGGGTGTTCGCGCTACTGGCACTAACCTGACGCTGCCTGGGGTGTGACGCAGACCCTCTCTGACGCTAAAACCTAATTGATATCACCCGCCGGGCGATCAGGGGGTTAAACCTTTATTGGGTTATATATACGGCGGGTGCCCTGACACTATAAAAAGCAAACTAACTAACCAGCGTCACCCGTAACACTTATATGATGATCACTGGTGAAAGGGTTAACTAGGGGCAATTAGGGGGTTAAAACCTTTATTAGGTAATATATGGGGGTACCTGACGCTATATAAAAACCTGACGGCGAACCTAAAAAAAAATTACTGGCTACCTATCGGCATCCCCGACGCTAAGACATCGATCAGAAAAATGATCGCATAGCGATGGCGGTGCTAGGGGGTGAAAGGGTTACCTGGGGGGCGATCAAGGGGGTTAAACCTTTATTAGATAATATATGGGGGTACCTGACGCTATAAAAACCTGCGGCGAACCTAAAAAAAATTACTGGCTACCGATCAGCATCACCGACGCTAAGACATCGATCAGAAAAATGATCGCATAGCGACGGCGGTGCTAGGGGGTGAAAGGGTTACCTGGGGGGTGATCAAGGGGGTTAAACCTTTATTAGGTAATATATGGGGGTACCCGACGCTAAAAAAACCTGCGGCGAACCTAAAAAAAATTACTGGCTACCGATCAGCATCGCCGACGCTAAGACATCGATCAGAAAAATTATCGCTTAGTGACAGTGGTGATAGGGGTGAAAGGGTTACCTGGGGGGCGATCAAGGGGGTTAAACCTTTATTAGGTAATATATGGGGGTACCCGACGCTATAAAAACCTGCGGCGAACCTAAAAAAAATTACTGGCTACCGATCAGCATCACCGACGCTAAGACATCGATCAGAAAAATGATCGCTTAGCGACGGCGGTGCTAGGGGGTGAAAAGGTTATCTGGGGGGTGATCAGGGGGTTAAACCTTTATTAGGGGGGGTTAGGGGGCTACACTGGACCTAAAACTAAATGTAGTGACACTTTTACAGTCACAAATGTCACTGATTGCAGTGATCACTAAATAAATGGTCACTGCAATCAGTGACACTGTGACTGGGGGCTGGGGGTGATCTGGGGGTGATCTGGGGGTGTCTGGGGGGGCCTGGGGGGGCGATTTATGTGCCTATGTGTCCTGGTGTCAGTGTGCTGTTTTGTGTACTAACCTGCATCTTCTCCTGTACGGCGCTCGGTATATGTGAGCGCCGCAGGAGAGATGACATCACTTCCTCCTGCCTGGCAGGCAGGGGAAGCTCTCTCATTCGCCGGGAGCGATCGAGAGGGGGGGCCGGAATCGAACGGCCGTCCCCTCATGCCGGATCGCTCCCGAAGGTAAAACGACCACCCACTGTAAAGAAGGGGGGTCCGATCGGACCCCCAAACTATACAGAGGCAATCACGTATATGTACGTGATTCTGCCTGTCGGTGCCATTCTGCTGACGTATATTTACAGTGGGCGGTCGTTAAGTGGTTAATCGGCAAATTAAAAAAAACATTTTGGATGGTATGTTGAGCAACATTTAAAGCATGTGAACGATAATTTGTTCAATGCTCATTCTTACCTTTCAATGGCATTGCATGGCTTTGTAGTGATATGGAAAAAGTCTTGTCACTGGTGGCTAGGGATGAGCTTCGAGTTCGACTCGAACATCGGCTGTTCGACCGTTCGTCAAATGTCGAACATGGGGTGTTCGCGCCAAATTCGAGTGGCACGTCACGGCCCATAATTAACTGCGGCATCGCAGTGCATTGCTAGCTGATGATTGGCCAAGCATGCACTATGACCCGCATGCTTTGGCCAATCATAGCACGGTAAGAATGGAGAGCCATAATTGGCCAAAGTCAGGGTGGTTTTGGCCAATTATGTCTCAGGGGGTTTAGTACATTCCCCACACTATATAAGTCCGCCTGCGTGGCAGCCTTGTGTAGTGTGTTGCGGCGGCGGTTAAAGAAAGACAGTGAGAGAGAGAGAGATAGTGTCATCTCATTTGAGTTAGAGCAGGAAGGCAAGTCAGTTAGCTGCAGTTACAGTGTATAGAAGATATATATGCATCCTAGGTGTTGTGTGTGTGTATATATATAAATATGCAATAACTTGCATATTTAAAATTAGCACTTTTGCTTCTGAACGTGCGAGTCCCATAGACTTTAACGGGGTTCGATAGTTTGCGTGAACATTCGGTCCATTCACAGGTTCTGGTGCGAACCGAACCGGGGGGTGTTCGGCTCATCCCTACTGGTGGCGCACTTTTATCTTGATGGGCTCAAACATATGGGAACTGCCTTGTGCAGGTTTTCAAAGTTCCAAAAAGACGTCAAACTTTTTAAAATATACAGCATCAAAACTCATGCTGTTTCAGTCAAATGAAAAGATAATTTTTTTAAGTAAATGTAACTCAATCAGAATATGGAAATGCACATACACTAAAATTTTTGTCTAGATTACTCAATATTATACATTATTTTCGTAAATGTAAAGGTGTGTTTTAAGAACTAATGAAATTTAAGTAAGGTACTTAAAATATCAAAGTAAATTAATTGACATTTATTTTTATGTAGAAAATTATAAAAATGTTATGTTAAAATTACAAGCCAACAGAATAATTTTTATCAGTGCAACAGACCGCTTTCCAAGTACAATTTTAAAGCCTGCCATCCAATTTTTGTCTGCGGAAAAACTGACAATTGTCCGATGCAGCGTACAAATGGTCGGATTTTCAGCCAACAGGCTGTTAACACACAATTCCCGTTGGAAAATCTGATCGTGTGTACAAGGCTTAAGTTCGCCCTTGAAGTGTGAACTTTTACGGCACACACTAGGGGTGAGTGAAGTCTTCACTGTCAAAATACAATAGCGTTGTGGGGAGATCACTGTAACTACATCGCTTGTGTGGATGCAGAGATCTGTAATTTTCTTTTTTGTTCAACCCGCTGGTTGAACAAAATTAAAAACTATGCTTGTATATACCCCGTTTAAATCACCCCCACTGTGTCCACTAATGCTTAATTATACAGATAGACCACTGGTCTATTAACTCATTGATTCCACTGATGTTGGGATGAATGACTAAATAGGTCGTACATCTGTTTAATTAAGCACTGAATTTAGACAGTGATGCTGTTCATTATGTGCTCTCCGACAAAGCACTGCGAGTACAGCGACAATTGTGTCAGAGCTTTTTGGGAGCCAGAGCTGACCCTTTTCTTTGATTGGATGTTGTCAAGGCTGGGAAGAAGCCTGGATCTGTGCCTAAGTTCTGCTGGGCTGATTATGTGTGTATCCAACTGGAGCAAGTGTTATCCCAAACCTAAAGCTAAGGCATTTACACTAGCTCTTTACCTGAATTTAATGTTAACTTTACAATTGACAACCCAGTCCTAGCTCTACTTCTAATCCTCTTCTTTCACCCTATCCTTAGCTTAGCCCCTAAACCCTAACTCTGACTCTTGTTGTAACCTCCTCATCTTTAGGCCTCATGCACACTGGACGTTTTGACAGCTGCTCCTAGGGGCGCCTGGTGTTTTTTTTTTTCCTGCCTCTAAACTCCCCTGCATGTTAGCCTATGTGCCCATGCACACATAGGGAGTTATTTACTAAAGGCAAATCCACTTTGCACTATAAGTGCACTGCAAGTGCACTTGGAAGTGCAGTCGCTGTAGATCTGAGGGGGACATGCAAGGAAAATAAAAAGCAGCATTTTAGCTTGAACATGATTGGATGATAAAATCAGCAGAGATCCTCCTCATTTCAGAGCTTCCCCTCAGATCTACAGCGACTGCACTTCCAAGTGCACTTGCAGTGCACTTGTAGTGCAAAGTGGATTTGCCTTTAGTAAATCAACCCATAGACTTTTAGCAGCATTTAGTGGCAGGAGAGTTTAGAGGCATCCAGGAGCAGCAGAGTTTGAGCAGAAAAATGCTTGACACTTGTAAATTCGTGTTAGTGCTAGGCTCCCTTAGTGCACAAGCTTTAATTAATTTCAATGGCCAGAATAAATTACTTAATTTGGCCAATGAAATTAATAAACGCCCAAGTGCTTGACACCTGTAAATGTGCCTAAACGCTTGTAAAAGCGTTAGGCACTTTTACAAGCATCCAAGAATTGAACGTTTTTTCTGAAAAAATACGCTGCTGCCAGGCTTCTAGGAGATTTAAAAAAAATGTCCTGTGTGCATGAGGCCTTAACCTGTAACACAACGTTTCAATAGCCACAGAGCTAAAGCCAAATATCTTTTTCTAATTAAATAACACGTTGGAGCAGTAATATGCCCAAAAAAAAAACACTTTTTTTTTTTTTTTATTCTTTATTTAAAGTTTTTGGCAGAATACAAAATACAGTATAGGAATACAAACAGGGCATATCAACCTGTCTGCAGGGGTAACCCCTTGTCCAAATGTTATTGAAAGAAAAACAAAAACAAAAACAAAAACCACGGTTACACCAGAACATAGCTGAAGGGTTCAGGGAAATGGACCAGAATAGACCCACTTACTACAAGAGGGTTCCCTACCACAGAAAAAGCAGGGTCCCCTCATCCACCGTCAGGATTTGCCTTTCACTGATATATAGATTTATAGGTCTGGGACTCTGGAGTACAGTTCAGGAAAAATAGAAAAAAAGAGGTGAGAGGTGAGAGATGTGCAATCAGGGGCCCAAACCCAGCTGCTTCACACAGTGGCCCTCAGGGGTGAAAGCTCCCGGAGGACATAGGAGGAAACCCCCCAAGACAAAAAAAAACACTTTTGAATAACCCACACCAAAACATGCCTGTAAAATAGTAGGTCTTGTCTCTCCCTGATCCTGTGATTGGACAGTGAAAGGAGGAGCAGTACACAGATGAGTTCCCTTCCCATTAACTCTGCTCTCTCAATCTATTAGCATGCTCCTTGAACTACCGCACAGCTGATTGGTTCCTGATGCTGCTCTTTCTCTCCCAGACTGAGTTCTGCTGTACAGGTTCAGGTACTTACACTGCTTGCATTTAAAAAATACTATTGATGACGTATTATTAAGTTTGCATTCATGTGTGTCCTATATCTGTATGGAGTTAAGTTTTAGGGGACTCTGTTGCATTCCATCTTACCAGAGCAAGCTGAGTTTAATAACATCCCCAGAAAGTGGACTTTATCTGACACCTGGGCTATATAGTAGGGTTTTGGGTAGTGGCCACATGTTCTGCTTCCCTAACAGTGACATATTAACCCAGAAGCAGCACATAGTCACTGTGCTGGACAACAGTTGTATGAGATTCATTCAAACAATTGCAGAGGCTGCTTTTCGGGCCAGGAGATGACAAGCTTTGCAGTCAAAAACCACTAAATGGGATATACTTTTGCCAACGTACACATATTTTCATTAATAGTAGTCGTCAAAGTAATACTGCACATGCAAAAAATTAGAAGTTTTGTAGGTTTTTCTTAATAGGCATATATTTTTAAATCTGACCTGAACAGTGAAACTACTAAAATTGCAGAAAAAATGTCATTTGTGCACTTTCCAGGTCTTGTAAATGGCACACTTTTTATAAAATATTTCCTAGAACCCGGGAAAAGCCAAATAAATAGACAAGGAAACGACTAGTAACAGTATTAAAATCTGCAGTTAACATACAAATCAAAAGTATTATTAAATTCAATGTTAAATAATTATAAATTTAACAGTTTTTGGAATGCAGCCTGAATCTACTACTGTAACCATAATTGGAATTTGAATACACGTGTTACACTAACCAAAAATGTTAGAATTTAGGAACTTTAAGGCAGTAGTAGTATTCTCTAAATTTTGGAAATACAAATTCAGATGTGCAGTTTCTGTTTTATTTTATACTTAAGGCGTTAAGTCGAATAGCAAAAAAAATAATGCATTGCAGCTTTCCAACCCTTAAATGTGATGGCTGCATTCCTTTTTTTAGGCTTTTTTTCCCCCGATGATGGGGAAGCATGGTGTATTTTCAAATGCATGCAAAAATAACCTCTGTTTTTCACCTGAGATGTTGAAATAGTTAGTTTGAAGTGTACATAAAAGCATATGCACATTTTTATTTTTAAAGATCCTGTATGTTTAGAAATTTACCGGTTGAACTGTCAGAAATATACTCAGTTCCTAAGTTTTGTTGTGGTTTGGCAACACAGCATTTTGTGGATTTAGGGGTGTCAGTCCTGCCTAATTATAATTTACAAATAAAACTCTCCCTCTACAATATGTAGGCTAATCATTCTGTAGTCCCAAGAAAAGAAGTAGGAAGGTTAATTATCCTCCTTGAGATACCACAGGAAGTGAGCACTGGACACAGAACAGTTATTGTCAGTGTTAACATGCGCTTCAAGTTTTTTGGAAAACTAGCAGGTGAATGTACTTGGGAATATTTACATTGGCAAATAATATCCCAACCTTAACAACTTCAAGACCAGCCTATAATCAAATGACAGCCAGATGGGAGTTATCTTGTTCTGGGTGGACATCATATGACGTCCTCCACAGAACAGGCCGTGCTGTTGTGCGGTCTGTCACCAAATCAGTGTACTGGCCCGCTGCTGATACCATGTGATCACTGTGACCAATCACAGCAGATCACTTGACAATTGTACACAATTGAAAGCTTAAATTCACAGCCCATGTGTACCATGTGATTAGCTGTGGCCAGTCACAGCAAATCACAATGGTAAACACTAAATTAATAGTTTTCATTCACAAAAAAATAGTTGCTTGAGCCTAGGTTTACACTGAGCTGCGGTAAGGAAGCTGAACTCCCGCATGTCAGTTCTGATTTCGGCCGCAATTTCAGAGACATCTGTGCAGGTTTCCGAACAGATGTAAATGTAAATCGCAGCCCGAAATCGCAAAAAGTAGTACAGAAACTACTTTTTGAAATCGGTGCTGTGCCGCAGATGCGGCGTCGCACCGATTAGGACGGTGTCATTGACGGCAATTGCCGCCGATTTGACATGTCAAATCGTATGTCAAAATGCTCCAGTATAAACCAGGGTTAAAACAGAAAAATTCACTGTTACAAGCAATCATAGTGTGTGCCAAAAAAACAAACAAATCCTGATCACTGTTGAGTACAGTGTTACAATGGTAACACTATATTGCTCTGGTCTGGTCACACAGTATTTAAAAAAAATTGTAACAAAAAGAAAAAAAGAATGTAATAAACCCCCAAAAAATATTTTCAAAAATTAAAATAAAAAATATAAAAAAAAATGTTTCTTTTTTTTTACATGCTGTCACTGGTCAATGTCCCTGATCACTGCCACACCAGTTATATGATGACTCTGTACTGCACTGGTGACAATATGTAAAAAAGTTTTAAAAATAAAAAAATTTCATTTCTCATTTTCCCCAAAATTATGACAAAAAATGACATCTTCCAAAAACCCGCCAGGCCGTTTACTAAGTACCTTGGACTGTCTACTTTGCAAAAAGGGGACATTTGGGGGAAATGTATACTGTCCTAGCATTTTCAGGCCTCAAGAAATTATTATGATTATTATTATTATACACGTTTTATATAGAGCCAACAGTTTACGCAGCGCTTTACAATGTATAGGGGGGACAACACAATTACAGTACAGTTCAATACAAAAGGTACAGGAGAGCCCTGCTCGTAGAACTTACATTCTAAAGGGAGGGGTGGTGGTAAAAAAGGTAATAGCTGCAGAGAATTTGATGAGGGTGGCTCTGGGATAGTTGTTAGTTGGGTGTGGGATAGGCTTCCATGAATAAATGAGTTTTCAGGGATCTCCTAAAGTTGGACAGGGTAGGGGCTGATCAGACATACTGGGGCAGGGAGTTCCAGAGGATGGGAGAGGCTCTGGAGAAGTCCTAAAGGCGAGCATGGGAGGAGGTAACAAGGGAGCTAGAGAGCAGGAGGTCCTGGGAGGAGCGGAGGGGACGATTTGGGCGATATCTGCAGGTGAGGTTGGTGATGTAGATGGGGGCGATATTGTGAATGGCCTTGTATGTTATGGTTAGCATTTTGAATTTTACACGGTGGGGTAGGGGAAGCCAGTGAAGGGATTGGCAGAGAGGAGCAGCAGTCACGGATCGGCTAGTGAGGTGTATTAGTCTAGCAGCAGAATTCATAATAGACTGAAGGGGGTATAGCCTGCTTAAGGGTAGGCCATTAAGGAGAGAGTTGCAGTACTCAAGGCGGGAAATAATCAAGGAGTGAATAAGTTCCTTTGTGGTGTCATTAGTCAGGAAGAGTCGAATTCTGGAGATGTTGCGGAGGTTAAGGCGGCAGGATTTAGCCAGTAATTGAATATGAGGTCTGAGTCAAGGATTACACCCAGGACCTTGGCATGTGTGGAGGTTCCAATGGTTGTGTTGTTTATATTAATGATAAAGTCACACGAGGGGGACCGTGAAGGAGGAAATACAACAAGCTCAGTTTTAGAAAGATTGAGTTTGAGGAAGTGGTGCGACATCCATACCGATATGTCATTCAAGAAATGAGATAGGCCATCTTTACATCAGGATTCATCAATTTTCAGATACAGTATCTCACAAAAGTGAGTATACCCCTCACATTTTTGTAAATATTTTATATTATCTTTTCATGTGACAGAACTGAAGAAGTTACACTTTGCTACAATATAAAGTAGTGAGTGTACAGCTTGTATAACAGTGTAAATTTGCAGTCCCCTCGAAATAACACACAGCCATTATTGTCTAAAACGCTGGCAACCAAAGTGAGTACATCCCTAAGTGAAAATGTCCAAATTGGGCCCAAAGTGTCAATATTTTGTGTGCCCATCATTATTTTGCAGCACTGCCTTAACCCTTTTGGGCATGGAGTTCACCATAGCTTCACAGGTTGCCACTGCAGTCCTCTTCCACTCCTCCGTGACGACATCACGGAGCAGGAGGATGCTAGAGACCATGCTCTCCTCCACCTTCTGTTTGAGGATGCCTCACAGATGTTCAATAGGGTTTAGGTCGGGAGACATGCTTGGCCAAACCACCACCTTTACCCTCAGTTTCTTTAGCAAGGCAGAGGTCATCTTGGAGGTGTGTTTGGGGTCGTTATCATGTTGGAATACTGCCCTGCGGCCCAGTCTCCGAAGAGAGGGGATCATGCTGTGCTTCAGTATGTCATAGTACATGTTGGCATTCATGGTCCCCCCAATGAACTGTAGCTCCCCAGTGCTGGCAGCACTCATGCAGCCCCAGACCATGACACTCCCACCATTATGCTTGACTGTAGGCAAGACACACTTGTCTTTGTACTCCTCACCTGGTTGCCTCCACACACGTTTGACACCATCTGAGCCAAATAAGTTTATCTTGGTCTCATCAGACCACAGGACATGGTTCCAGTAATCCATGTCCTTAGTCTACTTGTCTTCAACAAACTGTTTGCAGGCTTTCTTGTGCATCATCTTTAGAAGAGGCTTCCTTCTGGGATGACAGCCATAAGGACCAATTTTATGCAGTGTGCGGCGCATGGTCTGAGCACTGACAGGCTGACTCCCCACCCACTCATACATCTGTTTCCCAAAGACAACCTCTGGATATGACGCTGAGCATGTGCACTCAACTTCTTTGGTCGACCATGGTAAAGCATGTTCTGAGTGGAACCCGTCCTGTTAAACTGCTGTATGGTCTTGGCCACCGTGTTGCAGCTCAGTTTCAGGGTCTTGGCAATCTTCTTATAGCCTAGGCCATCTTTATGTGGAGCAACATTTATTTTTTTCAGATCCTCAGAGAGTTCTTTGTCATGAGGTGCCATGTTGAACTTCCAGTGACCAGTGTGAGAGAGTGAGAGCGATAACACCAAAATAAACACACCTGCTCCTCATTCACACCTGAGACCTGGATAATTGGGCCCAATTTGGACATTTTAACTTAGGGGTGTACTCACTTTTGCCAGCGGTTTAGACATTAATGGCTGTGTGTTGAGGGGACAGCAAATTTACACTGTTATACAAGCTGTAAACTCACTACTTTACATTGTAGCAAAGTGTCATTCCTTCAGTGTTGTCACATGAAAAGATATTAAAAAAAAATTACAAAAATGTGAGGGGTGTACTCACTTTTGTGAGATACTGTATATACTGTATACTATTGTTTGTAGACTCAATCATTTTCCTACAGACTAAATTATAGACATTGATTTGGGTTATTGTCACCAAAGAAATGTAGCAGTATACATTTTGGCCTAAATTTACGAAGAAAGATTATGTATGTGCAAAATTTTATAACAGAAACAAAGAAAAACATTTTTTTTTCCAAATTTTCTGTCTTTTTTAGTTTATTTAGCAAAAAATAAAAAACCCAGTGGTGATTAAATACCACCAAAATAAAGCTCTATTTGTGTGAAAAATGATAAAAAATTTATATCGGTAGAGTGTTGCATGAGCTCGCAATTGTCATTCAAAGTGCGACAGCGCTGAAAGCTGAAAATGGGCCTGAGCAGGAAGGGGGTAAAAGGGCCCTGTATTGAATTGGTTAAGTTACCTTTACCTATAGCATGTGCGACAGAATTGACAGAAACAAATACTAGCCATATAGAAAAAGAAAATATTTTACAGTCAAGTAGTCATTACTGTGCAGATTTTTTTTTTCCCTTGTTTTGAGTGAAGATGCAAAATAAAAATATAAAAACAAGTTAAACTTTTGAACAAACATTGTAGTTTAATGTCTTTGGATTTACTAGATGAAATTTGTAAAATTTTCTTTGAAGGGTTGGTTATAATTCCTCTGTTCCTACACACTTAAGTCTTTGGAATTATTGAAAAAGAAGGTTTGCATTTATACATAAACTTCAGAGATTTTGTGGTTGGGGAATAAAAGCATCTGTCATCCTTTATTTCCAGATCTGATGTGAGCTGAATTGTTGCGAGAGACTGTTTTCTAGCACAACTGTTGAGCACTTGTGTCCTCAGAACTTTATTGTGCAAATAGAGACCTGCACATGTACAATCCTATTCATTCACTTTACCTATTTAATATTTTATGATTTTTCCATGCTGTTTCAGGAGGAGCTTGGGAATTCAGTATTCACCTGGATGAAAAGTAAAATAAAGTAATGGTATATTGAGGTTTAAAGTAATACACCATACAAAGCTGTTCTAGAAAATGATGTTTTCCTTTCAATTGCTCCTCAAAAAAAATGTATCAGGTAGTCTACGTTCTTTTTCCAGAGTGTGAAACATAAAGCTCATTTAATTAGAAAGCAATAAAATATAATTTCCCATGAAAAATATTTGCTTTAACGATTTTTCGAATTTCCAAGCATTAGCTACAATTATTCTTATTTTCATTCTTGTTATTATTCTTGGTCCTCTCTCCACCCATCCAGTTCCTTCACTGGCATCTTACCCTACTGGCAGGGTGAACTGTAACAAGGCATTTGACCTCACCGCCCACTAGGATTAAGTGGAAAAGCAGCTGGGTTTGCTGTAGCTTCACAAGAAAGGAAATATTAGTTTGCTCAGTGCAGTGTCTGAGCAAAAAGCCTCTCCTCTTCATTTCTGATGTTTTAGTATTCTGCTCTGTGTTTGCTTCGGTCATTAGGGCTGTTGTAGATTCTACTGCAAGATCATGTATTTCAAACACTCTATGATCTATCTATCTATCTGGGGAAACTCCAAACTTTACAGACTATTTTTCAAACTTCTTCTAAAACCAGCTCTGGTGATTTCAGCTACTGTAGCCATACATGTTTTAAATCTGCCTTGTTATATATACAGCTACAGCAACTTTTTAGTGAGGACATAAGTCCCGTTAAGTCCCATACAACCTGTTGCAGATAAAGTCAGGAAGACTAAAACAACTTTTGTTTTCTCCTTATTTTCTGAACTATTGTCTCAACTATGGAATAAAAACATCACTTGATTCTATGATTTATACATTTTCAAGTCTAAAGCCTCGTACACACGGCCGAAAATCTCGTCAAGAAAAAACACGTCGTTTTACTTGACGAGATTCTTGGACAAGAAACTTGCCCCGGCCGAGTGTACACACGCTCGATTCAAAGAACCCGCGGTCCTTTGAATGGAGCGAACGCGGTGACGTCATTGACTACGACGAGCGTGCGCTCGTCACATTCGATTCCGTCGCCGCCACCTTGCTACACCCTATCTATGCCTAGGAAGCTACCGCGCATGCGTCAAAGTCATTTCGAGCATGCGCGGGCTTCCCGGAGGACAGGTAAGTGTACACACACACAAATTTTCTCGTCGAGAAACAGGCTGACGAGAATCTCGACGAGAAAATAGAGAGCAGGTTCTCTATATTTCTCGTCGAGATTCTTGTCGGTTTTCTTGACGAGAAACCATACACACGAACGATTTTCTCGGCAAGAAAGCTATCTCGGCAGTTTTCTTGTCGTTTCTTGCCGAGAAACTCGTTCGTGTGTACGAGGCTAAAGTCTTAGCATTTCTTTGCTAACCAATATCTGTTTTTTTTTTCAGTAGGTTTCCAACTACATCATGTTTTTTTTCTGATACAGTAAGCTTCAGAATTAAACTGGAATTAAAAAGCTTTAGAAAGCTATTAATGCCCTAAAGTGGTTGTAGCCCTTAAAAAAAAAAAAATGCTCCTGTCCCTTGAGGGCACAAGATATAGCATAGTGCTTTTGCCATGTCAATTGTCCCTTTCCAACTTGTACAATACCTGGTTGATCCTGCCTGTTCCTGTCTACCCCTCTGTAAACTGACCACCTTTATCATGGCTGCTAATCTCTGATAGCGTAATCAGTTTACGTGCTTTCCACATCCAGCTATCTCCTCAGTGTCTCTGTATCTCCCCCTCCTTCTCTCCCTGTCTCTTCCATAGTCTGTGTGAGAGCCGATCTCCTCCCCACCCCTCCCCTATCCTCCAGCCTAGATAGAGCTACTCCTCCCCTCCTCTTTGTTAACCAGTTCCCACCCAGGCCAAATCTGACATTTCTCTCCTACATGTAAAAATATGATTTTTTTGCAAGAAAATTACTTAGAACCCCCAAACATTATAACTATATTTTTTTTTAGCAGAGGCCCTAGAGAATAAAATGGTGGGTGCTGCAATTTTTTATGTCACACGATATTTGTGCAGCGTTTTTTCCAACGCAGTTTTTTAGGAAAAAATACACTTTAGTTTGCACACAAACACTATATAATATTTATTTATTTTTTGTTGAGATATAAAAGATGACTTTTGCTGGATAAGTAGATACCAAACATGTCACACTTTAAAATTGTGTATGCCTGTGGAACGGCACCAAACTACGGTACCTAAAAATCTCTTTCAGTTAAAGTGTAAAAGCCCTTTATAGGTTACCAGTTTAGAGCTATGCCCCGTACACATGACCGGTTTGCCCGTCGGAAAAAAAACAATGTTTTTTCAGACGGAATTCCTCTCAAGCCTACCTTGCATACACACGGTCACACAAAAGTCCAGCGAACTTTTGACTGCCAAGAACGCGGTGACGTAAAAGACAACGACGAGCCGACAAAATTAAGTTCTATGCTTCCGAGCATGCGTTGAATTGTTTCCAAGCATGCACGTTTTTTTTTCCGTCGGAAAAGCATACAGACGAACGGTTTTCCCGCTAGGATTTTTTCCTGATGGGAAAAAAGAGATCCTACTCTCTTTTTTTTCCGGCAGTTTTCCTGTGGGAAAAAGTCCGAAGGAGCATACACACGGTCGGGATTCCCGACGAAAAACGCTCTCATCGCAGTTTTTCTGACGGGAAAACCAGTCGTGTGTACGGGGCATAACACAGAAGGCCTGGTGGTAGAATTATTGCTTTATCTCTGAAGTTTGTGGCAATACCTCACATGTATGTGTAGCGGCCTCACCCCCTCTGACTTGTCTAGGGGTATTTCGTATGTGAGGGTGAGATGCGCTACGGCCCATGTCCTCCCCATGGCAGTGGGTGAGGTGAAGGCCAGTACCAGATATTTTCCTCGGGCCTGTGTGTTTCAGTTAAGGACCAAGTCTTGCTGTGCTGACACTTCCCTTTGCTCCCATTAACCAGAGTACCACACACCGATAAAGGTCCAACTCTTGCTTTATTGTCACACTCACAATAAACAGTGCTTTAGCAGCCAACTGGTTGAGACCCAATAACAGTTCAATACGGTGGGGGGAAGCAGGTCGAGGCACTATCCTGATTGTCAGCTAAACCACTGTGGTTTCACCAGCGGTTACTATAGCCATCGGCTAAGAGAGAACTTAGAACTTGTGAGTAGTGATGAGCCGAACACCCCCGGGTTCGGTTCGCACCAGAACCCGCGAACGGACCGAAAGTTCGAACGAACATTAGAACCCTATTAAATACAATGGATGCGAACGTTCGAATTCTAAAGTGCTAATTATAACAACTATTATGCATGTTATTGTCCTAAAAAGGGTTTGGGAACCCGGGTTCTGCACCAGGGGACATGTATCAATGCAAAAAGAAGTTTTAAAAACGGTCGTTTTTCGGGAGCAGTCATTTTAATGATGCATAAAGTGAAAAAAAAAAAGTCAAATATTCCTTTAAATATCGTACCTGGGGGGTGTCTAAAGTATGCCTGTGAAGTGCCACGTGTTTCCCGTGTTTAGAACTGTCCCTGCACAAAATGACACTTCTAAAGGAAAAAAAAGCCATTTAAAACTGCTTGCGGCTTTAATGTAATGTCTGGTCCCGGTAATATGGATGAAATTCTTTAAGAAAAATGGCATAGCTACCCCATGACCCCCCCCCCCACCCCAGCCCATTACCAGCCCCTTTGGGTCTTGTATGGATATTAAGGGGAACCCCGCACATAAAATAAAAAAGGCCCTATATACTCTGAACAGCCCTATACAGGCGGTGCATACAAGACAGGGACTGTAGGTTTGTTCTTATGTAGAGTCTGTTTGTAATTTTGAACAGGTACATTGTTGAAGTGTAGCTCCAGACCAAAAATCTATTTTTAAACTTTTTGGAAAACATAGGTAAGGGTTATCACCCCTGTAACATTTGTTTTGCGGTCTGTGCCCCTGTTCAGAACATTTCACCTCACTTTCCGTCCCAATGACAACTGTTTTTGAAATGTGGTGTTTTTCTTGAAACAAGGATTGCTGATAAAGCATCAGTACAGAGGAGACACCTTTCTCCCATATTTATTCTTACAGGAGAGAATTTTCCTTCCTAGTGGTAGATTTCCTCTCACTTCCTGTTGTCTTCTTGCGTTTGCAAGTAGGAGTCGTTTGTAAGTTGGATGTTTGAAAGTAGGGACCTGCCGTATATACTCTGCAGAAATAGGCCCCTTAGTTGTTGGTGTTGGCACAACACTGTAAGCACTCACAGTTACTCTTGGTTGGTGCTGGAACGCCCTGCTGTCAACTATTATATCAGGAATTTTAATTACATATAATTGTTGAACAGTGGTAGTAAAAATTGGGCCTTTGATGGTGGTGCTGGTGCCACAACACTGTAAGCCCTGACAGTTACTCTTGGTGGGTGCAGCAATGGGCCCTGCTGTGAATTATTAGATCAAGAATTGTAATTACATGCCCCTGTTGAACAGGGGCTGAAAAATTGGGCCTTAGGCACTGGTGGCACAACACTGCAACCCCTCACAGATACTGTACTTGGAGCACAGCAATGAGCCCTGTTGCAAAGTATTGCTTCAAAAATTGTAATGACACGCCCCTGTTAAACAGGGGCTGAAAAATTGGGCCTTAGGCACTGGTGGCACAACACTGCAACTCCTCACAGATACTGTACTTGGAGCACACCAATGAGCCCTGTTGCAAAGTATTGCTTCAAAAATTGTAATGACACGCCCCTGTTAAACAGGGGCTGAAAAATTGGGCCTTAGGCACTGGTGGCACAACACTGCAACTCCTCACAGATACTGTACTTGGAGCACAGCAATGAGCCCTGTTGCAAAGTATTGCTTCAAAAATTGTAATGACACGCCCCTGTTAAACAGGGGCTGAAAAATTGGGCCTTAGGCACTGGTGGCACAACACTGCAACTCCTCACAGATACTGTACTTGGAGCACACCAATGAGCCCTGTTGCAAAGTATTGCTTCAAAAATTGTAATGACACACCCCTGTTAAACAGGGGCTGAAAAATTGGGCCTTAGGCACTGGTGGCACAACACTGCAACTCCTCACAGATACTGTACTTGGAGCACAGCAATGAGCCCTGTTGCAAAGTATTGCTTCAAAAATTGTAATGACACGCCCCTGTTAAACAGGGGCTGAAAAATTGGGCCTTAGGCACTGGTGGCACAACACTGCAACTCCTCACAGATACTGTACTTGGAGCACACCAATGAGCCCTGTTGCAAAGTATTGCTTCAAAAATTGTAATGACACGCCCCTGTTAAACAGGGGCTGAAAAATTGGGCCTTAGGCACTGGTGGCACAACACTGCAACTCCTCACAGATACTGTACTTGGAGCACAGCAATGAGCCCTGTTGCAAAGTATTGCTTCAAAAATTGTAATTACACGCCCCTGTTAAACAGGGGCTGAAAAATTGGGCGTTAGGCACTGGTGGCGGCACCCATAAACAAAAATGATCTTACAAGCTATCATCATCAATCGTATCATTGAGGACTCGGAGGAGGAGGATAGCCAGTCAACATAACAGCACAGGCACTCAGCATCAGCATCAGTCTTGAAGGGATGTGACATGTTAAAATCAATTAGTCTGTTATATCAGCATCAGGTGTGTGGTAGCTGGTGGTGATCCAAGACTGGTTCATCTTGATGAAAGTCAGTCGATCAACCGAGTCGGTGGACAGGCGCACCCTGTGATCCGTGACAAATCCTCCAGCAGCACTGAATGTGCGTTCCGAAAGAACGCTGGATGCAGGACAGGCCAGTAGCTCAATTGCATACTGTGCAAGCTCTGGCCAGTGATCCATCCTCAAGACCCAGTAAGCCAGAGGATTTTCGGTGGGGAAGGTGTCCAAGTCTGACCTTGCCCCTAGATATTCCTGCACCATGTTTATCAGACGCTGGCGATGGTTGCTGGAACCGATCATACTTTGGGGCTGCGGACTAAAGAATTGTCTGAACGCATCGGTCAGACGGCCACCTTCCCCACCGCTCCTTCTTTGACTGGCCGAAGCCTCAGCAACTCGTTGTCCAGGACCAGGAGTTTGCAACCTCCCAGTCTCTGGGAACGCGTTGCACAGACCTTTCTGCAAGGCCTCCCGGAGTTGTCTCATCCTCTGCTCCCTCTGCGACGGTAACATAAGGTCCGCAACCTTACCCTTGTACCGTGGATCAAGGAGAGTGGCCAGCCAGTAATGGTCCCTCTCCTTGATCCGAAGAATACGAGGATCCTTCCGCAGACTTTGCAGGATCAGGGAGGCCATGCAGCGTAGTTTTGCTGAGGCATTCGCTCCGGAGTCCTCTGGGTCACTAAGGACGACATGATCCGCAGCCACCTCCTCCCAGCCACGTACAAGTCCACTGGTTTCTTGGGACTGTAAATCATCCCTAAAAGACTGCTGCTGATGATGCTGAGTGCCAGCCTCCACCTCCATGCTGACACAATCCTCCTCCTCCTCCTCCTCCTCCTCCTCCTCCTCCTCTTCCTGTGCGATGGGTGGGACAGAAGGAACACTGTCTGGGTAAAGGGGGCCTTGAGAGGCAAGGAAGTCCTCCTCTTCCTGCCTCTGTTCTGCCTCAAGTGCCCTGTCCATTATTCCACGCAGCGTGTGCTCCAACAGGTGGACAAGAGGTACAGTGTCACTGATGCATGCACTGTCACTGCTCACCATCCTCGTGGCCTCCTCAAATGGTGCCAGGACAGTGCATGCATCCCTGATCATGCCCCACTGGCGTGGAGAAAAAAAACCAAGCTCCCCTGACCCTGTCCTGGTGCCGTAGTCGCACAGGTACTCATTGATGGCCCTCTGCTGCGTGTGCAGCCGCTGCAGCATGGCCAACGTTGAGTTCCACCTGGTGGGCATGTCACATATAAGGCGGTTCTTGGGCAGGTTCAACTCCTTTTGCAGCTCAGCCAGGCGAGCACTGGCATTATAAGATCTGCGGAAATGCACACAGACTTTCCTGGCCTGCCTCAGGACATCCTGTAAGCCCGGGTACCTGCCCAAGAAGCGCTGCACCACCAGGTTAAGGACGTGAGCCACACAGGGCACATGGGTCAGTTGTCCCTGTCGGAGGGCGGAGAGGAGGTTGGTGCCATTGTCGCAAACCACCATTCCTGGCTTAAGCTGGCGTGGCGTCAACCACCTCTCGGCCTGGCCCTGCAGAGCAGACAGGACCTCTGCCCCAGTGTGGCTTCTGTCCCCCAAACACACCAGCGCAAGCACGGCATGGCATCTTTTTGCCTGCGTACTTGCGTAGCCCCGTGAACGGCTACGGAGCACCGCTGGTTCATAGGACAAACCACAGGAAGAGGCCATGGAGGAAGAAGAAGAGGAGGGGGTGGAGGAGAGAGGTGTGTCACAACCAGTAGTAGCATTTTGGAGGCGTGGCGGTGGGACAACCTCCAACACTACTGCACCTTGTCCTGAATCCTTCCCAGCTGCCAAAAGAGTGACCCAATGGGCCGTGAAAGAAAGGTAACGTCCCTGTCCATGCCTGCTGGACCATGAGTCAGCGGTAATATGCACCTTACCGCTGACCGCCCTGTCCAGCGAGGCCAAGACATTGCCTTCCACATGCCGGTAGAGAGCCGGAATAGCCTTCCGTGAGAAAAAGTGGCGTTTGGGAACCTGCCACTGAGGAACTGCACATTGCACAAACTCACGGAAGGGGGCCGAGTCTACCAACTGAAAAGGCAGCAGTTGAAGCGCTAGCAATTTAGCCAAGCTAGCATTCAACCGCTGGGCATGTGGATGGCTGGGAGTGAACTTCTTTCGACGGTCCAGCAGCTGGGGCAGGGAAATTTGCCTGCTAGAATCGGACGTCGGTGTACTGCTAGCAGAGTGGGCGCAAGTACTTGGCTGTGACACACCTAATTCTACACCTTCATTCCTCTCAGTGCATGTTTCAGAGAGGACTGAAGTTATAGTGGGGTTGGAGATCCCAGCTGATGCGGTGCAAGGAGAGGTCCGCTTTGTTCTTTGGTGTGGGTCTTTGAGGTAGGCTTGCCAACGAGCTGCATGGCAGGTCAACATATGTCTGGTCAGGCATGTGGTACCCAAGCGGCTGATGTTTTGGCCACGCGATATACGCTTGAGACATATGTTGCAAACAGCAGCTGTGCGATCTGATGCACTAGCCTCAAAAAAGGCCCACACCAAAGAACTTTTTGAATGACGGGCAGAGGCAGCGCCCTGCACAGGCGGAGCTCTGCGGTGTGATTCCGTCGGTGTACTGCCCTTACGCTGGCCACCAAAGGGCATCCTGCCTCGTTGGAGATGTGCCTCCTCCTCATCCTCCTCCTCCTCCTCTCTCCTATTAGGCACCCACGTGGAGTCAGTGACCTCATCATCCCCTCCCTCCTCATCACTGGAGCCAATCTGGCAGTATGCTGCAGCTGCTGGAACATGACTGCCAGATTGGTGTCCTTCTTGAGCATCCCCTCTGTCTGCTCTCACGCTACTGCCTTCCTCTAGCTGGGTTTCATCATCAGACCCTTCGAAACGCTGGGCATCCTCCTGGAGCATGTACCCAACACTGTGCTGAAACAGTTCGGGGGACTCCTCAGGAGGAGGACATGGTGGGTCTAGGGAAGGAGTGACTGATGATTTGTCTGACATTGATACCAGGGAAGACGACGCTTTGGCAGCTGCTTTTCCAGTACCCTGAGCCTGGGTGAGAGAGGATGAGGAGGAGGAGGAGGGCTTGGTCATCCACTCTACCAAGTCTTCGGCATGATGTGGCTCAACATGTCCAGCTGCCGAAAAGAAGGACAAGCGTGTCCCATGGCCATGTGCTGATGACAATGCACCGCGTCCACGACCAGCACTGTTGCCCCCAGACACAGAGCCTGCTTGCCCTCTTTTATTGCCTCCTGACTGTCTGCCTCTCCTTGTTTGCCTTCCAGACATTCTAATAGATGGCCTGCAGGGAGATGGGAAAAAAGCAATAAGGGCTACCTTCAGGTGTCCTTCTCTGTCCCTTGAAACAAGGACTTTCACAGTGAAAGAAACTGACACTCTCCCTACCTACAGTTTTCTGTCCCTAGAAAAAATGTTTTTTTTAATCACAATATAGCACAAGGACAATTCACTCACTGTCCTTACAGGTCCCTGGAAACAAGGACTTGCAGAGTGAAATAAACTGACACTCTCCCTACCTACAGTTTTCTGTCCCTAGAATAAATGTTTTTTTTAAGCACAATATAGCACAAGGAGAATTCACTCACTGTCCTTCCAGGTCCCTGGAAACAAGGACTTGCAGAGTGAAAGAAAAAAAACACTCTCCCTACCTACAGTTTTCTGTCCCTAGAATAAATGTTTTTTTTAAGCACAATATAGCACAAGGAGAATTCACTCACTGTCCTTCCAGGTCCCTGGAAACAAGGACTTGCAGAGTGAAAGAAAAAAAACACTCTCCCTACCTACAGTTTTCTGTCCCTAGAAAAAATGTTTTTTTTAATCACAATATAGCACAAGGACAATTCACTCACTGTCCTTCCAGGTCCCTGGAAACAAGGACTTGCAGAGTGAAATAAACTGACACTCTCCCTACCTACAGTTTTCTGTCCCTAGAATAAATGTTTTTTTTAAGCACAATATAGCACAAGGACAATTCACTCACTGTCCTTACAGGTCCCTGGAAACAAGGACTTGCAGAGTGAAAGAAAAAAAACACTCTCCCTACCTACAGTTTTCTGTCCCTAGAAAAAATGTTTTTTTTAATCACAATATAGCACAAGGACAATTTACTCACTGTCCTTCCAGGTCCCTGGAAACAAGGACTTGCAGAGTGAAATAAACTGACACTCTCCCTACCTACAGTTTTCTGTCCCTAGAATAAATGTTTTTTTTAAGCACAATATAGCACAAGGACAATTCACTCACTGTCCTTACAGGTCCCTGGAAACAAGGACTTGCAGAGTGAAAGAAAAAAAACACTCTCCCTACCTACAGTTTTCTGTCCCTAGAAAAAATGTTTTTTTTAATCACAATATAGCACAAGGACAATTCACTCACTGTCCTTCCAGGTCCCTGGAAACAAGGACTTGCAGAGTGAAATAAACTGACACTCTCCCTACCTACAGTTTTCTGTCCCTAGAATAAATGTTTTTTTTAAGCACAATATAGCACAAGGACAATTCACTCACTGTCCTTACAGGTCCCTGGAAACAAGGACTTGCAGAGTGAAAGAAAAAAAACACTCTCCCTACCTACAGTTTTCTGTCCCTAGAAAAAATGTTTTTTTTAAGCACAATATAGCACAAGGACAATTCACTCACTGTCCTTACAGGTCCCTGGAAACAAGGACTTGCAGAGTGAAAGAAAAAAAACACTCTCCCTACCTACAGTTTTCTGTCCCTAGAAAAAATGTTTTTTTTAATCACAATATAGCACAAGGACAATTCACTCACTGTCCTTACAGGTCCCTGGAAACAAGGACTTGCAGAGTGAAATAAACTGACACTCTCCCTACCTACAGTTTTCTGTCCCTAGAATAAATGTTTTTTTTAAGCACAATATAGCACAAGGAGAATTCACTCACTGTCCTTCCAGGTCCCTGGAAACAAGGACTTGCAGAGTGAAATAAACTGACACTCTCCCTACCTACAGTTTTCTGTCCCTAGAATAAATGTTTTTTTTAAGCACAATATAGCACAAGGACAATTCACTCACTGTCCTTACAGGTCCCTGGAAACAAGGACTTGCAGAGTGAAAGAAAAAAAACACTCTCCCTACCTACAGTTTTCTGTCCCTAGAAAAAATGTTTTTTTTAATCACAATATAGCACAAGGACAATTCACTCACTGTCCTTCCAGGTCCCTGGAAACAAGGACTTGCAGAGTGAAATAAACTGACACTCTCCCTACCTACAGTTTTCTGTCCCTAGAATAAATGTTTTTTTTAAGCACAATATAGCACAAGGAGAATTCACTCACTGTCCTTCCAGGTCCCTGGAAACAAGGACTTGCAGAGTGAAAGAAAAAAAACACTCTCCCTACCTACAGTTTTCTGTCCCTAGAAAAAATGTTTTTTTTAATCACAATATAGCACAAGGACAATTCACTCACTGTCCTTCCAGGTCCCTGGAAACAAGGACTTGCAGAGTGAAATAAACTGACACTCTCCCTACCTACAGTTTTCTGTCCCTAGAATAAATGTTTTTTTTAAGCACAATATAGCACAAGGACAATTCACTCACTGTCCTTACAGGTCCCTGGAAACAAGGACTTGCAGAGTGAAAGAAAAAAAACACTCTCCCTACCTACAGTTTTCTGTCCCTAGAAAAAATGTTTTTTTTAATCACAATATAGCACAAGGACAATTCACTCACTGTCCTTCCAGGTCCCTGGAAACAAGGACTTGCAGAGTGAAATAAACTGACACTCTCCCTACCTACAGTTTTCTGTCCCTAGAATAAATGTTTTTTTTAAGCACAATATAGCACAAGGACAATTCACTCACTGTCCTTACAGGTCCCTGGAAACAAGGACTTGCAGAGTGAAAGAAAAAAAACACTCTCCCTACCTACAGTTTTCTGTCCCTAGAAAAAATGTTTTTTTTAATCACAATATAGCACAAGGACAATTCACTCACTGTCCTTACAGGTCCCTGGAAACAAGGACTTGCAGAGTGAAAGAAACTGACACTCTCCCTACCTACAGTTTTCTGTCCCTAGAATAAATGTTTTTTTTAATCACAATATAGCACAAGGACAATTCACTCACTGTCCTTCCAGGTCCCTGGAAACAAGGACTTGCAGAGTGAAATAAACTGACACTCTCCCTACCTACAGTTTTCTGTCCCTAGAATAAATGTTTTTTTTAAGCACAATATAGCACAAGGACAATTCACTCACTGTCCTTACAGGTCCCTGGAAACAAGGACTTGCAGAGTGAAAGAAAAAAAACACTCTCCCTACCTACAGTTTTCTGTCCCTAGAAAAAATGTTTTTTTTAATCACAATATAGCACAAGGACAATTCACTCACTGTCCTTCCAGGTCCCTGGAAACAAGGACTTGCAGAGTGAAATAAACTGACACTCTCCCTACCTACAGTTTTCTGTCCCTAGAATAAATGTTTTTTTTAAGCACAATATAGCACAAGGACAATTCACTCACTGTCCTTACAGGTCCCTGGAAACAAGGACTTGCAGAGTGAAAGAAAAAAAACACTCTCCCTACCTACAGTTTTCTGTCCCTAGAAAAAATGTTTTTTTTAATCACAATATAGCACAAGGACAATTCACTCACTGTCCTTACAGGTCCCTGGAAACAAGGACTTGCAGAGTGAAATAAACTGACACTCTCCCTACCTACAGTTTTCTGTCCCTAGAATAAATGTTTTTTTTAATCACAATATAGCACAAGGACAATTCACTCACTGTCCTTCCAGGTCCCTGGAAACAAGGACTTGCAGAGTGAAATAAACTGACACTCTCCCTACCTACAGTTTTCTGTCCCTAGAATAAATGTTTTTTTTAAGCACAATATAGCACAAGGACAATTCACTCACTGTCCTTACAGGTCCCTGGAAACAAGGACTTGCAGAGTGAAAGAAAAAAAACACTCTCCCTACCTACAGTTTTCTGTCCCTAGAAAAAATGTTTTTTAAGCACAATATAGCACAAGGACAATTCACTCACTGTCCTTACAGGTCCCTGGAAACAAGGACTTGCAGAGTGAAAGAAAAAAAACACTCTCCCTACCTACAGTTTTCTGTCCCTAGAAAAAATGTTTTTTTTAATCACAATATAGCACAAGGACAATTCACTCACTGTCCTTACAGGTCCCTGGAAACAAGGACTTGCAGAGTGAAATAAACTGACACTCTCCCTACCTACAGTTTTCTGTCCCTAGAATAAATGTTTTTTTTAATCACAATATAGCACAAGGACAATTTACTCACTGTCCTTCCAGGTCCCTGGAAACAAGGACTTGCAGAGTGAAATAAACTGACACTCTCCCTACCTACAGTTTTCTGTCCCTAGAATAAATGTTTTTTTTAAGCACAATATAGCACAAGGACAATTCACTCACTGTCCTTACAGGTCCCTGGAAACAAGGACTTGCAGAGTGAAAGAAAAAAAACACTCTCCCTACCTACAGTTTTCTGTCCCTAGAAAAAATGTTTTTTTTAATCACAATATAGCACAAGGACAATTCACTCACTGTCCTTCCAGGTCCCTGGAAACAAGGACTTGCAGAGTGAAATAAACTGACACTCTCCCTACCTACAGTTTTCTGTCCCTAGAATAAATGTTTTTTTTAAGCACAATATAGCACAAGGACAATTCACTCACTGTCCTTACAGGTCCCTGGAAACAAGGACTTGCAGAGTGAAAGAAAAAAAACACTCTCCCTACCTACAGTTTTCTGTCCCTAGAAAAAATGTTTTTTTTAAGCACAATATAGCACAAGGACAATTCACTCACTGTCCTTACAGGTCCCTGGAAACAAGGACTTGCAGAGTGAAAGAAAAAAAACACTCTCCCTACCTACAGTTTTCTGTCCCTAGAAAAAATGTTTTTTTTAATCACAATATAGCACAAGGACAATTCACTCACTGTCCTTACAGGTCCCTGGAAACAAGGACTTGCAGAGTGAAATAAACTGACACTCTCCCTACCTACAGTTTTCTGTCCCTAGAATAAATGTTTTTTTTAAGCACAATATAGCACAAGGAGAATTCACTCACTGTCCTTCCAGGTCCCTGGAAACAAGGACTTGCAGAGTGAAATAAACTGACACTCTCCCTACCTACAGTTTTCTGTCCCTAGAATAAATGTTTTTTTTAAGCACAATATAGCACAAGGACAATTCACTCACTGTCCTTACAGGTCCCTGGAAACAAGGACTTGCAGAGTGAAAGAAAAAAAACACTCTCCCTACCTACAGTTTTCTGTCCCTAGAAAAAATGTTTTTTTTAATCACAATATAGCACAAGGACAATTCACTCACTGTCCTTCCAGGTCCCTGGAAACAAGGACTTGCAGAGTGAAATAAACTGACACTCTCCCTACCTACAGTTTTCTGTCCCTAGAATAAATGTTTTTTTTAAGCACAATATAGCACAAGGAGAATTCACTCACTGTCCTTCCAGGTCCCTGGAAACAAGGACTTGCAGAGTGAAAGAAAAAAAACACTCTCCCTACCTACAGTTTTCTGTCCCTAGAAAAAATGTTTTTTTTAATCACAATATAGCACAAGGACAATTCACTCACTGTCCTTCCAGGTCCCTGGAAACAAGGACTTGCAGAGTGAAATAAACTGACACTCTCCCTACCTACAGTTTTCTGTCCCTAGAATAAATGTTTTTTTTAAGCACAATATAGCACAAGGACAATTCACTCACTGTCCTTACAGGTCCCTGGAAACAAGGACTTGCAGAGTGAAAGAAAAAAAACACTCTCCCTACCTACAGTTTTCTGTCCCTAGAAAAAATGTTTTTTTTAATCACAATATAGCACAAGGACAATTCACTCACTGTCCTTCCAGGTCCCTGGAAACAAGGACTTGCAGAGTGAAATAAACTGACACTCTCCCTACCTACAGTTTTCTGTCCCTAGAATAAATGTTTTTTTTAAGCACAATATAGCACAAGGACAATTCACTCACTGTCCTTACAGGTCCCTGGAAACAAGGACTTGCAGAGTGAAAGAAAAAAAACACTCTCCCTACCTACAGTTTTCTGTCCCTAGAAAAAATGTTTTTTTTAATCACAATATAGCACAAGGACAATTCACTCACTGTCCTTACAGGTCCCTGGAAACAAGGACTTGCAGAGTGAAAGAAACTGACACTCTCCCTACCTACAGTTTTCTGTCCCTAGAATAAATGTTTTTTTTAATCACAATATAGCACAAGGACAATTCACTCACTGTCCTTCCAGGTCCCTGGAAACAAGGACTTGCAGAGTGAAATAAACTGACACTCTCCCTACCTACAGTTTTCTGTCCCTAGAATAAATGTTTTTTTTAAGCACAATATAGCACAAGGACAATTCACTCACTGTCCTTACAGGTCCCTGGAAACAAGGACTTGCAGAGTGAAAGAAAAAAAACACTCTCCCTACCTACAGTTTTCTGTCCCTAGAAAAAATGTTTTTTTTAATCACAATATAGCACAAGGACAATTCACTCACTGTCCTTCCAGGTCCCTGGAAACAAGGACTTGCAGAGTGAAATAAACTGACACTCTCCCTACCTACAGTTTTCTGTCCCTAGAATAAATGTTTTTTTTAAGCACAATATAGCACAAGGACAATTCACTCACTGTCCTTACAGGTCCCTGGAAACAAGGACTTGCAGAGTGAAAGAAAAAAAACACTCTCCCTACCTACAGTTTTCTGTCCCTAGAAAAAATGTTTTTTTTAATCACAATATAGCACAAGGACAATTCACTCACTGTCCTTACAGGTCCCTGGAAACAAGGACTTGCAGAGTGAAATAAACTGACACTCTCCCTACCTACAGTTTTCTGTCCCTAGAATAAATGTTTTTTTTAATCACAATATAGCACAAGGACAATTCACTCACTGTCCTTCCAGGTCCCTGGAAACAAGGACTTGCAGAGTGAAATAAACTGACACTCTCCCTACCTACAGTTTTCTGTCCCTAGAATAAATGTTTTTTTTAAGCACAATATAGCACAAGGACAATTCACTCACTGTCCTTACAGGTCCCTGGAAACAAGGACTTGCAGAGTGAAAGAAAAAAAACACTCTCCCTACCTACAGTTTTCTGTCCCTAGAAAAAATGTTTTTTAAGCACAATATAGCACAAGGACAATTCACTCACTGTCCTTACAGGTCCCTGGAAACAAGGACTTGCAGAGTGAAAGAAAAAAAACACTCTCCCTACCTACAGTTTTCTGTCCCTAGAAAAAATGTTTTTTTTAATCACAATATAGCACAAGGACAATTCACTCACTGTCCTTACAGGTCCCTGGAAACAAGGACTTGCAGAGTGAAAGAAACTGACACTGTCCCTACCTACAGTTTTCTGTCCCTAGAATAAATGTTTTTTTTAAGCACAATATAGCACAAGGAGAATTCACTCACTGTCCTTCCAGGTCCCTGGAAACAAGGACTTGCAGAGTGAAATAAACTGACACTCTCCCTACCTACAGTTTTCTGTCCCTAGAATAAATGTTTTTTTTAAGCACAATATAGCACAAGGACAATTCACTCACTGTCCTTACAGGTCCCTGGAAACAAGGACTTGCAGAGTGAAAGAAACTGACACTCTCCCTACCTACAGTTTTCTGTCCCTAGAATAAATGTTTTTTTAAGCACAATATAGCACAAGGACAATTCACTCACTGTCCTTCCAGGTCCCTGGAAACAAGGACTTGCAGAGTGAAAGAAACTGACACTGTCCCTACCTACAGTTTTCTGTCCCTAGAATAAATGTTTTTTTTAAGCACACTATAGCACAAGCACAAAACACACTGACACTCTCCCTACCTATCCTTCTCTTTCCCTAAACTAAAGGAATCCAGGTTAAGCAAGAAAGAAATAACAGTCACTGTCCCTGCCTATGCTGCTCTATCCCTGCTCCGGAACACACTACACTAGGCCGCCGTGCTGGCGGCCTTTTATAGTGTGGGGCGTGTACTAAACACCCTCAGCAATAATTGGCCACAGGCATCCTGCCTGTGGCCAATCATTGCTCTCCTCGCTGCCGGCGCTGTGATTGGCCAAGCATGCGGGGTCACAGTGCATGCTTGGCCAATCACAGCGCCTGGATGACACTGCGATGGCGTAGTGCATTGTGGGCCGTTCGCGTCACTCGAATTTGGCGCGAACGGCCCAAATCGTTCGATCTTCGTCGAACGATCGAACAGCCGATGTTCGAGTCGAACGTATGTTCGACTCGAACACGAAGCTCATCCCTACTTGTGAGTCTCTACCAGCAACTCAAGAGAATGTAGATAGGAGTACCTTTGCTGCGCTGTGGCCCCTGCCAGGGGAAGATGTCCCTCCAAGGAGTTACCAGAGGCCCATCCATCACCGGGTTGATGCTGCTCCGGACTCTCCGGACGGGTGACCTCTCCAGCCTCCTCACCTCAGACATGGGCCCCATCCACCTCAGGGACCCTCGGACTTCTTCACCCTTGCGGGACCCAGTCAAAGTCACCGGGCCCCAGGCCTCTGATTTAGTACCTCAACCCAGGCTGAAGGTGCCTGGGATGGACGCCAACTCTGCTCTGGCCAGGCCTAGGGCGCCTGGGCCGAAAAAACTCCGGACCGCCCGCACCCAGGCCTAAGGTGCCTGGGCGCGTGATGAAGAAGATCCCCAAAAGACCTCATGGCAAGGGCGTCTCCCCCTTTTATCTCCTCCATTGACGTCACGGCAGGTTCCCCACCCTCGCCGTACCATCTCCGGAAAGGGACAAAAAGGACAGCACTGTGGCAGCAAATCTACCTTGAGCCTGCGGGTACCCCGCCACCCACAGGCCAAGGAGAATAATACCCCACCCAATCCTCCACGAATACAAATAGTCCAATTCCTCTCACAATTTACACACCTGGATCATACTACCACCCAGGTGTATCCCACCTAAATTTAGAGACCCCGCTACACACTCCCCCCTGTGATTTGACGCTGGTCCCCAGCGTCTGGTGCAAACCCATGTCTCCCATGGAGTGGTGACATAAGCCTGACCCCAGAGGCTATCCCTCAAAATTTGAATCCTAATTGTGCCAAGACCTGCTCAAGGGAAGGGGAACATAAAACAATAAACTTTTTTTTTCATAAAACCCTCTAAGCATGTACACATATACAATCCCTCCCATCACTGTCTAAGAACCACCCCATACTCAGCAGTCTTGACAGATGGATCTCCTGCAGAAGGGAAACAAAAAGAACACAACATCCTAACATATTTGTGTTAGTTTGGAATGAATGGGTCCATCAGCCGAGAGACCCATTCGCTCCGAGTAAAGTGATGCAAGTGTATAAAAAAAAAAAAACACAGCCGTTGCGCAACACTGCCACCTGGTGACAGTGCCACGGTAATGACACTTGGTGAGATCTTCCTTCTTCCTGCGTCCCTACTCTGATTCTACCCCCAAAGTCTCTGTCTTTGAATTGTGAAAGAAGAGAGAACAAAACAAACAGCTCTCATTCCTCCAAAGAGTAAAAAAAAAAACACACAGGAAAGTCTCCTCTTACAAATAAAACTTCGGGTCAGGCAAGAGCAGGGGCTTCAGGTGCTTATCGAAAACCTCAATCGAATAGTCAATGTCCTCTCCATCTTTCCGGCAGATAAGCACCTTGTCCGCATGAATATGTCGCCCCAACATCCAGTCTGCTCTGCAGTCTCTGAACTTTTTCGACACGGGTGACGAACAGGACAAGTATCGCCGAGCATGAGGCACTTTAAGTTTCTCCCAAACAAACTCATCGTACCATCTCTGTCTCAGGACCTCAACCTCAAACAGCAAATCTCGGGGCAAGTAAGGATACTCCTATCTGTATTCACGGGCGACCCTCTGGCAGAAGAGTCGTTGCAGTCGAGTCAAAGGAGGCATTGTGGCCCGCTCACCTTCTCCTGGTTGAACGATAGCCTCCGGATGCCGAGGTACTTTCACTACCTCTGATGGCTTTGCTCTCGGTGCCCGTAATGATGCGCGCTGTGTCCCCGCCAACAAAACGGGTGATGCTGTAGATTGTGGAAGAACAATTGGAGGACTAGGCTTCCTCGTAGACTCCGGAGATTCCGCCCGGGGCGTGCTATCCCCCATAGACATAGGCGAATCTCGTGGTGCACGTAGTACAGGTAATGGGCGTTTGTCCCAGCCCTTACGATGAAAAAGTTTGTCTATTTCACCGTCATCTCCACAATCTGACAGCGATTCTATGTCGGAAGTGTCATACATCTCTGCAGGAAGGTAGTCTCTAGTAGACGTGGAACTACCCTCCCTAGCGTGCTCCACCGACTGTGGACCCCCGACACCTCCAACCACCACCACAGTCCTAGCCCCTGGCTCACCTTGACCTTTCGTAGAACCTGGGATGTCCAGGACTCTTCCAACCGGATCCATCCAGGCCAGGCAAGCGACGAGGTGAAGCTCGACCACGACCACGACCACGAGACGCCTGTACCAGGCCGACTCTCCTCTTCGGAGGTGGGAGCAGGGAATCTGTGGTGACCGAAGCAGCATCCTCTGATTTTTCTTTCTCAGTCTCTGGTTGGGCAGTCACATCGCCCTGGTCAGTGCGTACGGGAACCTCCGCAAAGGCCTGGATCTCCCCTTCCGGAGTAGCGGTACCTGTGAGGCAGTTGAGGCGAAGGGCCCGGGGCCTTATTGTGGATGGCTCCACCTCAAATATAAATTCTCTGCATGCTTCACAACGCCCGAATGGCTTCAGCTGGACCACCAGTCCCGAACATCCGGGACAGATCACCCTGAGGGCCTCCGTGTCTCTGCAAGTGTACAGAGCCAACTGCCCTCGGGGCCTGAGTCTTATCCCCGTGTCTGTAAGGGGAGCAGCAAACATAGTCATCTTCGTGGAGTAGGGAACCGGAATCCACGGGGAGCTTGAGGCCATCCCGACTATCTGCTGCTCCATCACGCACTGACCACGCGCCGAAGTCTCCACGTGAGTTCCTCCACATGGCCAGACTCCTCCCACGACTTGCACATTTTCGCGGGCTTCCATCAAACTCCGCCCATGAACTGTGTAGTCACGGGGTGCCTCATGGCGCAGTGCAGTAAAAGCCCCCACATGTAGTACGTCACACGGCTGGACTTCTCCCTCTTCTCGCTCTTCCGCATGGGCCTTTCCCATCTTAGGGTCATTTCCACGACTTTGAGCAGGGATGCACTTTGGCCGATCACATGGCCGACCCGCTCGGAACTCCTCTGGGCAGCAAAGTTCAGACACAGCCATTCTTAACTCCAAAGTCAAAACACACATCATCCCGGACTCACGAGCCCCCACGTGTAGCGGCCTCACCCCCTCTGACTTGTCTAGGGGTATTTTGTATGTGAGGGTGAGATGCGCTACGTCCCATGTCCTCCCCATGGCAGTGGGTGAGGTGAAGGCCAGTACCAGATATTTTCCTCGGGCCTGTGTGTTTCAGCTAATGACCAAGTCTTGCTGTGCTGACACTTCCCTTTGCTCCCATTAACCAGAGTACCACACACCGATAAAGGTCCAACTCTTGCTTTATTGTCACACTCACAATAAACAGTGCTTTAGCAGCCAACTGGTTGAGACCCAATAACAGTACAATACGGTGGGGGGAAGCAGGTCGAGGCACTATCCTGATTGTCAGCTAAACCACTGTGGTTTCACCAGCGGTTACTATAGCCATCGGCTAAGAGAGAACTTTAAACTTGTGAGTCTCTACCAGCAACTCAAGAGAATGTAGATAGGAGTACCTTCACTGCGCTGTGGCCCCTGTCAGGGGAAGATGTCCCTCCAAGGGAGTTACCAGAGGCCCATCCATCACCAGGTTGATGCTGCTCCGGACTCTCCGGACGGGTGACCTCTCCAGCCTCCTCACCTCAGACATGGGCCCCATCCACCTCAGGGACCCTCGGACTTCTTCACCCTCGCGGGACCCAGTCGAAGTCACCGGGCCCCAGGCCTCTGATTTAGTACCTCACCCCAGGCTGAAGGTGCCTGGGATGGACGCCAACTCTGCTCCGGCCAGGCCTAGGGCGCCTGGGCCGAAAAAACTCCGGACCGCCCACACCCAGGCCTAAGGTGCCTGGGCGCGTGATGAAGAAGATCCCCAAAAGACCTCGTGGCAAGGGCATCTCCCCCTTTTATCTCCTCCATTGACGTCACGGCAGGTTCCCCGCCCTCGCCGTACCATCTCCGGAAAGGGACAAAAAGGACAGCACTGTGGCAGCAAATCTACCTTGAGCCTGCGGGTACCCCGCCACCCACAGGCCAAGGAGAATAATACACCACCCAATCCTCCACGAATACAAATGGTCCAATTCCTCTCACAATTTACACACCTGGATCATACTACCACCCAGGTGTATCCCACCTAAATTTAGAGACCCCGCTACATATGTATAGTAGAATATCTGCGCTAAACCCCCCAAAAAAATATACCGTATCTGTATAAAATTGTAAAAATATATATTAATGTGAAGTGAAAAGGGTGCTGCAACTAAAAAACCAAAATATTCAGCTCATACGTATGTACAACAAACAAATTGCGCAAACCCCAAAAAACTTTTTCTGCATATATAAAAATGGCAAACATGTGCTATGATTAAATAGATGCAATATTATGTATTTTTTTTTTCTTTCAAAATATTTTATTTTTCAATCATCATAAAATAAATCATAAAATAAAACAAATAATACACAGTATAACATACGAATAATTCATACAGGAGAATAATAATATAGACAGCACAAATAATATTCCATGTTCAAAAAATTTAATAAAAAAATAAAAAATAAATGAGCAATACGTATCTTTACTTTCAATAGAAGATTTATCCGATAAAGGCCAGAAAGCCTGAAAAATGCTATATAGATTTACTTTAGCTAAACCAGAATAAAAAGAAAAAAATTAATAATCGAGATCCACGCCCCTCCATGGCACCCCTATAGGGATCATGCTGTACCAGAAGAGGGGATCCCACGTGTATTTAAATGGGCTTTTAATAAAGCCCTCTAACCCTTACAAATCATGAGATAAAACCAATGAAATAGGATGAAGGGTCATCCACACTATAACTTTTCAATCAAAAAATGTTGTAAAGACCCTAGGAATATCATAAGAATATGTTTCTTATAAGGATCTGCAAAAATATATATATATTAATAAATGCGCAACCATGTGAAAGGCAAACAATGTGCCAAAGTGAAAACCTATATTACATAAGGGTGAATTTAAAATAAATATAAAATGAACTATAACGTGAATGCGTGAACACACATTTAGGAAGTCCATTCACTTTTGCTGCCCAGCTGACATGACATCAGAAAAGAAACAAAAAAACACACAACTTCACTTCAAGAAAGAAAAGAAAAAAAGAAGAAGAAGTGACCATTGATGAAGTAATGCAACCAGTTATATCAGAAAAAGGCTGTGGATCTTCAAACACAAAAATTTCACTCCGGCAGAAATGTGCAAACAGGAGGCTTACCAGAGCAGATGGGTCCCTGTCACGGGGACCAAACGGGCTCAGCAAAAACACCAGGTCCAGGTGTCAGCGATGTAATCATATGAATCCTCGCTCCGCTCACCGGTCTGCAGTTGTTGGTGCCCCCTTCGGCCGTAGGAACACTCGCACAGCGTGATGTTTTTAAAGGGAGAAATAAAGAAGCTTCATAGTGTAGTTCGGTAAAAAAAACATATACCCTTTATTGAAAACAAACGGGTAGGCTAACATCCATGCAAAAAAGAAAAACTTTTTCAAAACAGCACTGCAACCCCACCGCGGCGTGAGCCAATCAGCTGGGGGTGTGGTGACGTCAGGGTCCTGAGCTCCACCCTACGCTGCGTTTCTCCGTAAGAGGCGTCGTCTGGGAGCCTCCTCTTTGCACATTTCTGCCGGAGTGAAATTTTTGTGTTTGAAGATCCACAGCCTTTTTCTGATATAACTGGTTGCATTACTTCATCAAGGGACACTTCTTCTTCTTTTTTTCTTTTCTTTCTTGAAGTGAAGTTGTGTGTTTTTTTGTTTCTTTTCTGATGTCATGTCAGCTGGGCAGCAAAAGTGAATGGACTTCCTAAATGTGTGTTCACGCATTCACGTTATAGTTCATTTTATATTTATTTTAAATTCACCCTTATGTAATATAGGTTTTCACTTTGGCACATTGTTTGCCTTTCACATGGTTGCGCATTTATTAATATATTTTTTTTGCACATGTTTCTAGCTGAATATTCCAGCTAAGTTTTATTTGCAGCACCAGTCATACTTTTTATTCATTTTTGTGTCATAGTCTCGTTGTATGACTAGCATACATACACTTTTTATCTATTTACTATAATTTATACCTAGTGTGTTTACACTCAGGATATTAGTATAGCCTAGGGAGATAGCACGGATTGCCCACTTTACTCTTATAAGGATCTCCAAGATTCATATCAGAAAAAATAAAGATAAAAATAAAAATAGAAGACAAAAGCACAATAAAAGATGGAAGGAGGGGGGGAGAAAAGGAGAGGGGTGTACATGCCTAACTTAACGATCCCAAGCTGGAAAACAATGGAACAATTCAATGAAGAGATAATCCAATATAATAAGCCCAAGGTTCCCATATCTCTTCAAATTTTGGAACTGTGTTATTTAATATACTAGCTAGTTTTTCTTGAGTCATAATCCAAGAAATCTTTCGTTTAACATCAAAAAGCAAGGGTTTTTGTTTTTTCCAAGCTTTTGCTATGATGATCTTGGCTCCGGTGAGAATGAAGTGAATCAGTAATTGAGTAGGTTTAGATATACGAGGAACATGTGCATTCAGGAGAGCAACAAATGGGGATCTGGGAATCTGGTTTCCAGTGACTTTAAAGATTAAATTAAAAACTTTATTCCAAAAGGGGCGAATCCTAGGACACTCCCACCATGTATGGGCCATTGATCCTATAAGTTGGCAACCTCTGAAGCATGAAGGATCAGCTGAAGGGTAAATAGTAGCTAATTTAGAGGGGGTAAGATACCACCGTGTTAAAACTTTTACATTTGCTTCCACCACATATACATTCAGAATGCCTTTAAAGGACTTCGAACAAGCAGTATGCCAGACTTTCAGGTCCAAAGTACAACGGAAGTCCTTTTCCCAAGCTGTCATTTAGGGGGACTTCTCATTAGAATGAGTGAGGGACGAATACATTAGAGAAATACCTCCCCTTGGTTCCATAGCTCTATCGCACCATGTTTCGTAATTAGTATATTGGATCGAGGAAGGGATATCCTTCCATGTACTAGTCAGGAATTGTGAAATTTGGCGATAATGTAATTTTTAAGAGTCTGGGAGTTTTAATATTTTGATACAATGATCTAGGGATATAAGACACCCAGATTTAATGAAGTTTCCTATACGGTATAGTCCCCTATTAGTCCACCATCTGAAATCATCAACATTCAGACCAGGGGGAAAATCTGGATTATTAAATACAGGTGTGAGAGGCCATCCAGCAGATGTAAGGGTTGGAAGATTTCTAAATTTGTCCCAAAGTGCTATAGATTGTGACAAGGTAGGAGACATTATAGGAGGACGAAATTTGGTAGGGCACCATAGGAGATAATCCAAGGAAAAACAGGGTGCTGCTTGATTTTCTATTAAGACCCAATCAGGCTTTTCAGTCTTAGAGTATATTGAGGAGAGTTGTGCTAATCTTGCTGAAACAAAGTATTTGTATAAGTCTGGGAGACCTAGTCCCCCTCTATTTCTATGAAGAAAAAGAGTGCTCTGTGATACACGGTAACCAGAGGAACCCCAAATAAATTTGAGAATCTTGCTCTGAAATGACTTCAAATGATTTTTTTTTAATAGGGATGGGCAATGATCTAAAATAATAAAGAATCCTCGGGAGTAAAGTCATTTTGACAGAATTGATTTTGCCAAGCCAGGACATATCATATTTGGACCAGGCTTTGAGATCAATTTCCAATTTCTTAAATAGGGGCGGGTAGTTACAGTCATATAGATTTTCCGTTCGTGCAATTAAAGTTATACCTAGGTATTTAATAGAATCTTTCCATTCAAATTTGAATGATTGCTGTAATGAGGAAACAACGGAACAGGGGAGCGAGATGTTTAGGGCCTGTGATTTCGTATAGTTTACTGTTAGACCTGAAATTTTAGAAAAGTCATTAAGTACTTTGCAAATGTTTGGTAAAGAAATTAAAGGGGAAGTAACAAACAAAAGAATGTCATCCGCAAATAGCCCACATTTATGTGTCTGATTTCCCCATACCACCCCCTGAACGCTAGGGTTTTGACGAATTGCTATTGCCAGGGTTTCTATCACAATGGCAAAGATGAGCGGAGAAAGTGGGCAACCTTGCCTAGTGCCTTTTTCTATGTTAATCAGTTTTGAATAATGACCTTGGAGACGAAGCAATGCTGTGGGATGAGAGTATAGGGAATGAAGAAGACCCCTAAAGCGCATTCCAAAACCCCAACGTTCCATAAGGGTAAAAATATAAGTCCATGAAACTGAATCAAAAGCCTTATGAAGGTCCAATGATAAAAGGAATCCCTGTTGCCTCGTGCCCCCTTCCCAATTAGTCTGAAGTATAGAGATTAAATCTATTGCTCTCCTTATCTGGTCAGGCCCTTGTCTACCAGGGATGAAGCCAACTTGATCTTTATGTATATACACATTAATAAAAGAGGCTAGACGATTGGCTAGTATCTTCGTCATTATTTTTAAATCATTGTTTATCAAAGAGATTGGACGGTAGTTATTAATTTCTTCAGGATTTTTATCAGGCTTAGGTAAAATTGTGATATATGCAGTATTTAATTGTACATCTAAAGGAACACCCACTGTTTTAGCATTGAAAAATGTAGTTAAATGTGGAGCTAATGTTTCCGCGAAGGCCTTATAGTAGGGAATAGAGAACCCGTCAGGACCCGGAGCCGAACCCGCTTTGAGACCTTTAATGACTTCAAGAACATCCTCCTCAGTAAAGGCAGATTCAAGTAAATCCCTATGCGAAGAGAGAAGGGTAGGAATGGGGAGATCATCAAGGAATTTAGTAACTGAGTCTGTATCAATTTGGGAGGAAGATTTATAGAGGTCGGAAAAAAACTCATGAAAGGCCTCCAGAACTTTGACAGGGTTAGCTGTGGGAGGCTGACCAAAAATTCTGATTTTAGGAGTAGTATTGATTCGAACCCGGGGGGAAAGCTTAGCAGCTAATAAGGGTCCTATTTTGTTAGCATGAACATAGAATTTGTTACTCGTCCAGCGAATAGCTTTATCAGCTTGAGTAGTGAGGGGTACGTTTATCAATGAGGGCAATAGGAACTTTGGACAGGTCCTTTTTGTGTTTGGCTCTGAGAGAGGCATATTCTTTTTATAAGCGGTCTATTTTATCTTTACGTTCCCTTTTGAGTTGCGTTGCTAGCTGAATTATTTTACCCCGTATGAAAGCCTTATGAGCCGCCCAAAGTGTTTCAACCGAGACTTCTCCAGTATCATTGAGAAGAAAATAATCTTGAAGAGCTTTATTAATCGTCTCAACTCTTAATGGATCAGAAATAATGGATTCGTTGAGTTTCCAATTGCCCCTCTTTCCGCTCAAAGCATTAGAGTGAAGAGCTATAAGTACAATTGAGTGATCTGAAAGGACAGTATCTTTAATACGAGCATTGGGAATAAATGGGAGAAGAGATGTGGACGTTAAAATATGATCAATTCAAGCATATGTATTATGCGGATGAGAGAAGTGAGTGAAATCTCTTTTTGAAGGTTTCAGCTCCCTCCATATGTCAGCCAGGTTATGGGTCGAAAGTAATTTAGCAAATTTGTGGCTTTCTCTAGTAGGTCTAGTTAGTTGAGTACCTTGGGGTTTAGATTTGTCCAAAGCCTGGTCCAAAGCAACATTGGAATCGCCTCCAAGAAGGATTGTGCCTTCTAGTAAGGGATTGAGGGAATCCATCATGACTTTAAAAAAATAAGCTTGACCCTTATTAGGGGCATAGTAGGAAACTAAAGAATAAAGGTGCCCTTCAATGGTACCTTTTTAGTAGAATAAATCGTCCCTCAGGATCTAAGTATTCAGCAATCTTTTAAAATTTACAAAATTTAGAAAAAAGAATGGCTACCCCCTTTGTCTTATTCTCAGCATTGGCTAGGTGAAATTGTGAATAATGTGAATGTAGGAAAGTAGGAGTATACCGTATAGGAAAGTGTGTCTCTTGGAGTAGGAGAATATCAATTTTAAGAGTTTTATAATAGTCTAAAATGTTTCTCCTTTTGGTTGGAGAGTTTAGGCCCTGTACATTGTGCGGGGCAATTAGTAGGTTGGAATGTGTGGTATTAGCCATGGAAGTCAAGGTGGAAGCATCTATTACAGTCGTACCCACTCACACAGAAGAGATAGCTGGTAGAAGTTGAGCTCAGAATTTCTCTCAGCAGATACCCATATGTGAATTTGACTCACTGTAAATCTGGTGGATGTGATCCTGTAAAATACAGATAAGTCAGGCATGTACACAGAAGGGAAGAAAAGAAGGATGAGGGAGAAGAAAAAAAAAATGGAAAAAGTAGAACCAATAAAAAAAGAAAAAAAAGAAAAGTCTCCTAGCATCAAATATCAGGATCCGGGGGGGGGGAAACAACCCCCCAGAGCCCTTCAACAAAAATGTCTGACCCAAAGGTGCAGACAACCTATCCTCCAAAGACTACTGGTCTTCAAGAGATAGGTGGAGGCGCATGTGAGCCATCCCTCCACAGGACGCCCCCCAAAAGAAAAAAAATTGCATTCAAGTTGTAACACGGTTATATAACATTTTGCACTGAACAGATCAGGATGTCCACAAGTGACCTATATAGGATTAGCGAATCACTACCCCTCAAAAAAAAAATACATATATATATATATATATATATATATATATATATATATATATATATATATATATAGATACACACATATATACATATACATATATATACATACATACATACATCTCCATCCGAAGTGAGATAATAAGAGTGTCAAGTCCATATATAAGTCTATATATGAAAGTTTAGAATTTATCCATATATATATATATATATATATATATATATATATATACATTTTTTTTTAAAATAAGATAGGACAGGTTGTTGTTGTTGTAAATTTAAGTCACTAGGGGCACAAAAAATGTGGAAGGGGGAGAACAATCGACAGACTTCCCCAAAGGGAAAAAGTTGGACCCTCGGTCCAAACGAGAATTAAGGGAAGAAAAAAAAACAGACAATACAATCAAATCAAGTTGGGCCAGCATCCTTCATTTTCTTAGCTCTTCCTTTGTTCCATTGGGGAGAATTTGGACTAGTCGGCGTTGGTCTTTTAGATGATCCAAAACTGGGCGGAGAAGTATCCATTTCTGCCTCATGCGAGATTAATTTCAGTTGTAAGAACAACTTTTTACCTTCTTGAAAGTTGGAGAAAGAATAGGATTTCCCGTTGATAGTAAATCTAACAGCGAATGGAAAGGCCCATCTGTATCTGATATCCCTTTTAGTGAGGATTAACAATAAAGGTTTCAATGACCTCCTGCGCTGTATAGTGGACAGAGAAAGATCAGCAAACAATTGAATTGAATGACCCTGGTATGTCACTTGTGGAGAAGATCTAGCTTGCTTCATAATATCTTCCTTCACTGCATAGAAATGAGGCTTGGCAATAATGTCCCTCGGATTGCCATCCTTCCTAGGTGGTCCCAGGGCTCTGTGTGCCCTATCCAGTTCCAGTCGGTTAAGTGGGGTATTAGGAAGCATATTTCTAAATAAGTCCTGGACCGCTTTGGGTACATCAATTACAGATTCAGGAAGTCCCCTAATTCTGACATTGTATCTGCGGGACCTATTTTCGAGTTCATCGATTTTAGACAATGCAATATCCAGTTGTTCCTGAACAATGTTGATATGTTCCATATTTTGATTAGTAGCTGCAGCAGTTTCATCGATTTTATTTTCAATAAAGTCAATTCTAGAGCCCAAGCTTTGAAAATCTGCTTTCAGATCCCTTGTGATTTTATTAGCAGTTTGTGCCAGACCTTTGTCAAGTAAGTCAGAGAATTTCTGAAATAAGTCAGCCATTTGATAAGCCTCTATTCCCTGACAGGCGTCTGAGGTAAAAGAAATGGCCTGAATAGCAGTGTCATGCCCCAATGCAGTAAGGCTATATTCTGAGGCAGAGAGGTTATTTATGGTTCCAGATGTAGTTGGAGTGGTGGTAATTACCTGAGTAAGTACCTCTTGAGTTCCTGAGGAGAACTTAGCAGTGGAAGAGCAGGTATTCTGTCGTTTTTCAGTCAGAAATGGCGGATCAGGGAACAAATGCTGTGATACGGTGGCCATCTTGGATTTTACATCCGTCATTAGTAAGCCAAATAACGGCCTGAAAACCTCTAAAAAATAGGATTAGGTAAGCTGGGGATGTTCTCTGGTCTTCCGGTAGTCAGCTGTGTCGAAATGAGGGCAGAACCACCACCGTGTTTGCCGCTATTGGCACCGCTGTGGAGGGATGGAGCGGAGCTCTTGGCTCAAGTGGCCATCTTAGGAGCCTCGCCCATGCGCACCAATATTATGTATTTTATAGTCCATAAAGTGCTTTAGTCAGTGCAATTCAGCGAAGACTGACTTTTCAGGAGAGTAATCGGTTATTCTGTTCATCAAACAGCAAAAAACAGCGCCGCTTACCAGATTTGATGGATCTCAGATTATAGAGATCAAATTGGCACACACAGGAGGGATCACTCAGCCAAATACCTCACATGTGTGGTGCAATCACTGTTTACAAATGCGCGACTTACATATGGGGGAGGGGAGCTTTAATTTTTGTATCATTATTTTTAATAATTATTTTATTCTAAACTTTCTTTTTACACTGTTTCTAACTTGTTTTATCAACTAGGGATGGGCTATCTGTTTGAGTCGAACATGAGTTAGATTCGAACATTGCCTGTTCGCCCGTTTGCCAAACAGCGAACAATTTGGGGTGTTCGCGGCAAATTCGAAAAGCAGCGGAACACCCTTTAAAAGTCTATGGGAGAAATCAAAAGTGCTGATTTTAAAGGTTAATATGTAAGTTATTGTCATAAAAAGTGTTTGGGGACCTGGGTCCTGCCCCAGGGGACATGTATCAATGCAATAAAAAAGTTTTAAAAACGGCCGTTTTTTCCGGAGCTGTGATTTTAATAATGCTTAAAGTGAAACAATAAAAGTTAAATATTCCTTTGAATTTCATACTTTATGGGGATTCTGACTGAATGCACCGTTGTCTACGGCGTGCTTGCGTCGTAGACATCGGTGCATGTCTTTTTTTTGCAAATATCTCCTAAAATGTGTAGGTTTAGGAGATATTTCTTGCACCTACAGGTAAGCCTTAAGCCCTGTACACACGATCGGTTTTACCGATGAAAACAGTCCGATGGACTTTTTTCATCGGACAAACCGATCGTGTATGGGACCCATCAGTCTTTTTTCCATCGGTTTTAAAAAATAGAACATGTTTTAAATTTTTCCGATGGATCAAAAACCGATAGCAAATTCCGATCGTCTATGGGCAAGTCCATCGGATAAAAAACCCACGCATGCTCAGAATAAAGTCGACGCATGCTCAGAAGCATTAAACTTAATTTTTCTCGGCTCATCGGAGTGTTTTACGTCACAGCGTTTGGAACGGTCGGTTTTTTGACTGATGGTGTGTAGGCAAGACTGATGGAAGTCAGCTTCATCGGATTTCCGATGGAAAAAACCATCGGATTAGAATCCATAGGATATCCGATCGTGTGTACGAGGCTTTAATCTAGGCTTACCTGTAGGTGCAAGTTGCATAAGTGGGTTTACAACCACTTTAAGCCCCGGACCATTTTGGCTGGTTAAAGACCAGGCCCCTTTTTGTGATTCGGCACTGCGTCGCTTTAACTGACAATTGCGCGGTCATGCGACGTGGCTCCCAAACAAAATTGATAACTATTGATAACCGGGTACATTGTACCCCTACCATTTCACCAAAAAAAGTGACAAAAAAGGTAAAAAAAAAACACACACACAACGTAGGACAAGTCCTTTAATAAAAAAAATAATAATTCCAGCACTGTAAATCCTTCTACGAACCGGACCCGCCGATACGAACGATACAACCTCCTCCGAGTCTCCCGGCCGAATTACGCGCTACCCGTCTGACATTTCTTATATAACCAAGGGTGGGGTCACCCGTGACGTGGACGGGTGACCCCGACCACCTGTGTCGCACCAGGGATTCCCGTGACGCGTCAGACGGGGACGGGGTCTCCCGTGACACCACGGGAAACCGCCAAAACCCCCGTTGTGTCAGGGGTGGCCCCGCCCTCAGTTATATAAGAAATGTCAGACGGGTAGCGCGTCATTCAGCCGGGAGTCTCGGAGGAGGCTGTATCGTTTGTAGCGTCGGGTCCGGGTCGTAGAAGGATTTACAGCGCTGGAATTTTTATTTTATTTTTTTATTAAAGGACTTGGCCCAAGCCCCATGGGGGGTGGCATCTAGGGGTCCCCTTTGTTAAAGGGGTTTCCAGATTCTGATAAGCCCCCCGCCCGCAGACCCCCACAACCACCGGGCAAAGGTTTTGGGGATGAGGCCCTTGTCCCCGTCAACATGGAGACATCCTCCCCATGTTGAGGGCATGTGGCCTGCTATGGTTCAGGAGGGGTGGCGCTCTTTCATCCCCCCTCTTTTCCTGCGGCCTGCCAGGTTGCGTGCTCGGATAAGGGTCTGGTATGGATTTTTGGGGGGAACCCCATGCCATTTTTTTTTCTAAATGGCGCAGGGTTCCCCTTAATATCCATACCAGACCTGAAGGGCCTGATATGGAATTTAGGGGGGACTACCAAGGTTTTTTTTTTTTTATTTTAGTTCGGGGTTCCCCTAATATTCATACCAGACCCAAAGGGCCTGGTAATGAACTAAGGGGGAGCCCATGCTGGGTTTTTTTCCAATTACTTTTATCTGTTTTAAATGACTTTTTTTCCTTTAGAAATGTCATTTTGTGCAGGGAACTTTCTAAGCATGGTAAACATGCGCTACTTTACAGGTATACTATAGACACCCCCCAGGTACGAAATTTAAAGGAATATTTCACTTTTATTGTTCACTTTAAGCATTATTAAAATCACTGCTCCCGAAAAAACTGACGTTTTTAAAACTTTTTTTTGCATTGATACATGTATCCTGGGGCAGGACCCAGGTCCCCAAACACTTTTTATGACAATAACTTGCATATTAACCTTTAAAATTAGCACTTTTGATTTTTCATGTTCGTGTACCATAGACTTTAATGGTGTTCGCGTGTTCGAACAAATTTTTTGCCTGTTCGCATGTTCTGGTGCCAACCGAACCGGGGGGTGTTCGGCCCATCCCTATTATCAACTTTATTGCTTTTACAAGGGATGAATAATCGACGACTGATCCTTCCATCGATCAATCGACTAATCCTTCCATACTTTGATCCTTCCTGTGATCGGCTGACCTATGCTTTCTGTTATCATGAGAAAAGATGGTCCGCAACTCTTTGCTTGCTCATTAAAATCTTCAAAATGTATTGATTATCCATAAAAGACACAGTAACAGACAACAGATGTAAACGCATTTCAGCCTTGAGAGCCTTGTTGGTAGTGAACAAGGCCCACAAGGCTGAAACGCATTTACATCTTCTGTCTGTTACTGTGTCTTATGGAGAATCAATATATACAAAAGACAGCAAAATGGGAATCCTACCTATTTTAACAGTAGTGCTCACCGATAAATATCCGGGGTGTGGTCAAAAATACATGTATCAAAAAAGCAAAAAAACTGAAAACAAAGTAGACCTCCACACACCTAAATGAGTAACACTACAAAGTTTATTAGCCTATAAAAAGCAAGATACATGAATAAAACACATTACTATAATACCCCAGGTTCCAAGTGGCCAAGGAAAGCACAAAAAACAAGAACTACTCAATCCCTGCGCGTTCAACCAAATTGGAGATGTCACAGCGATTGAGCATTTGGCAGACCCACTCCCTCCCCTAGTGTGAAGAACACCCCCTATATATGTACCTAATATACCCCAAGAACCCACCATAGAAACCCAAATCACCCCACAAATGATTTCCTAAACCAGGACAGTGTGTTCCTATAACAGGTTAATAACACTGATCTGAAATGGAAAGCACAGCCTGAGTAAGATTCCACACTCCAAACTAATCCTAGTTTTAGGTCAGTCAGTCAAAGTAAAGAAATATAGCATATTGAAATGCTTATGATGTTTAATATGTAGAAAAATCCAACAGGATCCCCAAAAAATTGGAGAAGTATGTAGTCAACTGACTCTATTGGTCAGATGAAGGAGTCACTTCAGACACTATAAGGATGAAAGAATATAGATATATCGCAATGATTGATACAAACTGTCGCTTCTTTAGGATATGTGCATATATAGCCGATCCCCAGTCCATGGGTGAATCTCTATTCTTTTTCTTAAGCCTCGTACACACGATCGGATATCCTATGGATTCTAATCTGATGGTTTTGTCCATCGGAAATCCGATAAAGCTGACTTCCATCAGTCTTGCCTACACACCATCAGTCAAAAAACCGACGGTTCCAAACGCGGTGACGTAAAACACTCCGATGAGCCGAGAAAAATTAAGTTCAATGCTTCTGAGCATGCGTCGACTTGATTCTGAGCATGTGTGGGTTTTTTATCCGATGGACTTGCCCATAGACGATCAGAGTTTTCGATCGTTTTTTTATCCATCGGAAAAATTTAAAACATGTTCTATTTTTTAAAACCGATGGAAAAAAGACCGATGGGGCCCATACACGATCGGTTTGTCTGATGAAAACAATCCATCGGACGGTTTTCATCGGTTAAACCAATCGTGTGTACAGGGCTTTAGATGCACTTAGCCAGATTCTATCTTGAACCATGAGTTGCTTGATGGTATATGGATCTGTATATATCTTGTAGTATACAAGTTATCTCACAAGGGTTAAATCCTCACTTGTTTAAGATATCAGTTGATATGATACATGATCCAAAGCATGGTCATATTGGCAGTTCATATCAGATATGCGGTAACTCTCAGCGGTATGTAGAACAATGATCAAAATGCTTCCGTTATAACCACAATATATATTCCTGCAATCAGCAGGTAAGTCCTGTAATTATGGTTTAAATATAGCAAGCAGCGATATGGGGTTTTACTCACGGAACCGCAGAGATCACCAAAGAGTGTTGGTCGGGATCAATCTGTTCATCTGTGGTCTGGATAGCTCAATTAGCTGCTGTTTGCACGGAGATCTCCAATTTTGGGATCGATCTATGCATATACGTCCCCAATTCGTTGTTCATAGGCCGCTGAGAGACAGTCAATGTTCATAGTGTCTTGTTTAAAGAAGTCCTTCCATCCAACATCCTGTTTATAGGAATCCTGTTTTCAGAGCCTTTTTGCGGAGGTGTGTAGGAGTCCTGAATCCAAAAATAGATATCCAGGTAGTGCTTGGCGGGGATGATTGGGAAATTCTCTTTCAAAGGTGGGGTTTGCTCGGGTGGGTATCAAAGGGGGTGCTCATCCCAGCATTAAAAGTTAACATGTTTCATTCCGATACACCGGAACTTCGTCAGAACTAGGGAATAGTCTATGGTCACTAGACTTGTGCACAACGGAAAAATTAGTTTAGTTTCGGTTCGTTTCTTGTGCACAACGGAAAAATTTGTTTCGTTTCGGTTCGTTTCTTTTCGGTTCTGTTGATTCGTAATCGTTCATAATTTTGCTAGACGGGATTTTTCGTGTTCGGACTAATTCGTACTTTTGGTAGAGTACATTGTTTTTCGTTGATTCTGGACACAACTCCTACTTTCGTAACTTTTTTTGGGTTCGTTGATTTGTAATTTTCCGTGTCTCTTTCACAACGACGCTGCCTATTATGCCTAATGTGCTTCGAATGGATTTGTACTTTTCTAAATACATAGCGGTTATTTGTAACGATTCGAAATCTCATATTTTACTTTCGTTTTTTACATGCGGCTATAGCCTCCGCCCCTGTACACCATTTTGAGAGGAAGTTCAGCACGGTGAGGGAGAAGCAGAGAGCAGATCAGAGTGTTATTGTGCTTCGAATGGATTCGTACATTCGTAACTTTTTTCATAACGAATTATGCCGAAGACATTCGGGCATTCGCTATTTGCGATATAATTTATTTCGGATTCGGTTTTATTCGTAATTGCTTTGTTCGGAAATTTGAATGCTTCCGAATGTCAGAAAGTTGCTAAATTCGGACGAATTTCGATTTGTTACGAAACTAATTGCACAAGCCTAATGGTCACCCGTTTAAATACAAAACCACAACCCACTTCTAATTACGTGGGGATGACTAGCAGGTGTTATTCACCTGTTTGTTACTACACCTTAATTGTGGCAATATTAAAAGGTTTAAAAACAAATGTGGCGGCGTGTTGCTCTGCATAAACAAAAAAATATCCAAACCCAAAACATCCATGAACACAAACAGTTTTAATACATATAAATATATGTATATGTATAACACGGGAAAAAAATATCAGGAGACTACTAATTGGATCTTTCAAATCTTCCCATGTAAATAATACGTGTTTATTACCCTCCCTATAATATCCCTATTCGAAACTAAATAGTAATAGTCTCTCATTGTGTCCAAAGTTTGAGCAGTTCTTTGGGGACTAGATAGATAGCATATGTTCACATATTATTTATACAGATAGGGAGCTATTGGCTATGTTAGGTTTAACCCAATATTAGATGGCACTAGTCTGCATACTTGTCTACTAAATATCAGTCATCTTGGTGCTGCCATATACATCCATATCAAATCTGAATCGGCCACCGATAGCTAAAATGATACAGAGAATAATTAGCTAGAGGACACAATGTATGAATAAAACAGGGATACTTGGTATGACAGCATCTAAAGAGTGTGTATATTGAGGATTACACCTTAAATAAGGCAAGAGCACTCTATATACACTATCAAATTCCCATGCTTTAATCAAGGGAACCACGGTGTATGTGTGTTACACCGTGGTATAGGAATAGATAAAAAGGGAAGGGGGGGGAGGGGGTTTTGATCATGAATATAAACCATAAGGAGTTAGATATAAGCAATAGTTACATTGAACTTCTATGTCAGTTTAACATTGTATATGACATGACCGTAGGACACATCCTGATTGTACTGCAATAGTTTAATATAAGAAAAACAATGATGAGTAGGCTAAGTCTATTCTGTCAGTGATTTTATATAGTATCCTCAATTGCCACATTGTTTATTATTTTTAGATGAAGAAAGACAGATCTAATAACACATGCATCTGTCCAACTCCAGTACATATGAGATCCAGACTTTTTATACGATATTGAACTATAGATGATACTTAATATTAATAATATTAATACAAAAGAGGTATATAGTAAATATCATTCTATAAGGTGTTTTTTATAGGAAACATTGTAAGGACATGTCGCTGTTTAACCCTTTGGGCATCATAGAGTTTAGAAGAAAAGTCCACTGTGCCTCTTTTTGTAATAGGATCCTATCCCAATCCCCTCTTCTGTTAGATAATTTTAATTTATAGATAATCATACATTTCAAACCTGCCGGTTTGGCATCATGATTGTCCCTGAAGTGGATCGCTACTGGTGATGTGTCGTCTTTAGTGACTATGCTTGATATACTGTATGTTCCCCAATTATTTTACAAAATTCTGTTATAGTTTTTCCTACATATATTTTCCCACACGGGCAAATGATTTGGTATATAATGTGGGTAGTGGAACAGTTGACAAAAGGTTTAATTACATATACATTCTTCCCAGTAGAGTCACTGAAAGTACTTGCTTTTTTAACAAACTTGCATACAGTGCAATGCCCACATGGGTACATACCCTGGGCATGCACTGTAAATGACATAGTAGAAGGTTTTGACACCAAACGAGTGTACTCACTGTGCACTAGAGTATCTCCTATTGTCGGTGCACGTTTGGCTATTATCCTAGTTCGAAAACCCCAAATTTCTTTAAGTCTATTGTCCAACAAAAGAAGGTGCCAGTGTTTGTCCATTATCTTTTTAAGGTACTCCCAATGGGTACCATAGGTAGTCACTACACCTATATTGTCCATATTCTGTTTATAATTTTTTTCCTCATCTACTTCTAGGCCCATAATAGTTTCCCTTATTTTCTTCCATGCCTTAATTTTTGCTTGCTTGATTACTGAGTTAGGGTATCCCCTTTGTTTAAGTCTTTGACTAAGGTCTCTATCTTCTTTATGGAAGTCCTTGATATTAGAACAATTTCTACGGATCCTGAGAAATTGACCTGTAGGGATTCCTCTAATTAGAGGCCATGGGTGATGACTGGTGGCGTGGAGGAGGGTGTTGCCTGCTGTTGGTTTCCTAAACGTATTAGTCACAATCTTGGTATTTTCTTTGTGACTCATTAAGTCTAGGAATTCAATTTTATCCTTATCCACTTTGTATGTTAGAAAAATATTCCTAGTGTTGTTGTTAAGTTCTTTAATAAATTATTCGAATTGAGCTGTAGTACCTCTCCACACCACCAGGATGTCATCAATAAAACGTACCCATAGAACTACATGTTCTTGAAAGGCTGGATGGTTGTATACAGTGGCGGCCCGTCCATAGGGGGCGCCCGGGCGCCCCCCCCCCCCTCCTGTAGTCAAAAAAAATAAAAAATAATTTTTTTTCTTAAATGGCCCCTTTAAGAAAAAAAAAAATTAAAAAAAAATTCCTTTAAGTAAGTGCCCTTGAGCGCCGGACACCCGTGCCCTATGGGAAGCGCCACGTCAATGCAATCACGAGATTGCAGACATGGCGCTTCATTTGCGGGCTTTTATCCCGCCTTGCGGCGCAATGTAAAGCGCTGATTAGCTTCCGCCCGTAGAAACACTATGGGCGCCAGGCGGGAGCATTTCAAAATTGTTACTTCCGGGTTTCGTGGGACAGACGAAAACCGGAAGTGACGTCACGTCGGCAGCTCCGTTGTTTGCATGGCCCTAGAGGAGCTGCAGTCAAGCAGGTAAGGAGACGCTGTGGCTGTAAATATTTAGGTGAAAGAAGAAAGTAGGCTTTTCAGTCGAGCTTTGAGAATGCAGAAGATGACATACAGTACAGTTGTCATTTATGGGGTCATCCAGACTGCTGCTATTTTCCAACAGCTCATTGGTACTGTAACCATGTTTGTCTAGTACTGTCTTCTGCCAGCAAAACTGTCTCAGTGACCTCTCTGTTCTTGGTTCAGTTCAACTTATTTTATCTGGGACTGTCCAGTTGTTATTTTTTTAATGCAATGTTTAGGGGATTATTCTCAGAGTCATGTCAATCTCCCACCACCCTATAAAGATGCACAGTGATATCGGAACATTTTTTAGGCATCCACTCCATGGAGGATGAGTGTCTGTCTGCCCTGCCACCCTGTGCTGGTCTGAGGGGGGGGGGTGATTGCTGTGTCCACCACCCCCCCTGCCATGTGTATAGTGTAGCACTGTAGCTGACCTGATTGGGGGGGGGTTGCACAATGCAGATACGTGCAATTTACAGTTTGCACAGTGCAGATATATGTTATTTACAGGGTGCAGAATGCAGATATGTGCGATTTACAGGGTGCAGAATGCAGATATGTGCGATTTACAGGGTGCAGAATGCAGATATGTGCGTTTTCCAGGGTGCAGAATGCAGATATGTGCGTTTTACAGGGTGCAGAATGCAGATATGTTCTATTTACAGGTTGCAGAATGCTGATATATGCTATTTATATGTTGCAGAACGCAGATATGTGCGATTTACAGGGTGCAGAATGCAGATATGTGCGTTTTACAGGGTGCAGAATGCAGATATGTGCGTTTTCCAGGGTGCAGAATGCAGATATGTGCGTTTTCCAGGGTGCAGAATGCAGATATGTGCGTTTTACAGGGTGCAGAATGCAGATATGTGCGATTTACAGGGTGCAGAATGCAGATATGTGCGTTTTCCAGGGTGCAGAATGCAGATATGTGCGTTTTACAGGGTGCAGAATGCAGATATGTGCGATTTACAAGGTGCAGAATGCAGATATGTTCTATTTACAAGGTGCAGAATGCAGATATGTGCTATTTATATGTTGCAGAATGCAGATCTGTGCGTTTTACAGGGTGCAGAATGCAGATATGTGCGTTTTGCAGAATGCAGATATGTGCGTTTTACAGGTTGCAGAATGCTGATATGTGCTATTTATATGTTGCAGAACGCAGATATGTGCGTGGGTGGATTCTATAAGGGGTGTCGCTTATGAGAAGTGGGAGGGACCAAACGTGGAGGGGCGGGGTCTTGCGCCCCCCCATCCTAAAACTTCACCAGCCGCCACTGGTTGTATACATCCTCTTTTTCCCACCGTCTGAGGTGTAGATAGGCGTAGGAGGGGCCACAGGAGGCCCCCATCGCTACGCCCTGTTTTTGACGATAGTATTTATTATCAAAAATGAAAAAATAATTGTCGAGTACTAACTCAAGTAATTCCAGCAGAAACTCATTGTGAGGACCCGCTAAAGGATGTCTATCATCCAGCCATTGGGATACTGCCTGTATCCCTATTTTGTGAGGAATAGATGAGTAAAGTGATTCCACATCTATTCCTGCTAATAATGAGTTTTCTGGTATTTGTAAGTTTTCCAATTTTCGTAGTATGTCAGCAGAGTCCTGTACATACAAAGGTAGTTCTTTATTAAGGTTTTTGATTCTTATGGAGAATCAAGATTTTAAAGAGCAAGCAAGGAGTTGCGGACCATATATTATTATGATTGCTATTGCAGCTGTTCGACTGCCTTTCCGCACAGAGGTAGCTCTGAAAAAAATTCTAACCTTATTGGATAGTAGCACCCCTACCACTGCTCTACTTCCTATGATGAATCGATCAAGCCTACTTTCAATCAATCCTTATTTTGATTGAACAGTTCCCTTCTGCGATCGATCCACTGATCCTCCCTGCAATCGGCTGTCTAATTCTTCCTACGATTAAATGCCTGATCCTTCCTCACTTTGATCCTTCCTGTGATCAATCGACCAACCAAACCTTCCTTACTTTGATCTTCCTGCGATTGACTGACTGATCCTTCCTGCAATCGACCGACTGATCCTTCCTGTGATCCACTGACCAATCCTTCCTGCGATTGATTGATCCTTCCTTTGATCAACCAATCCTCTGATCCTTTTTTCAATCAACCAATGATTCCTGTGATCGATTGATCAATTCTTCCTGCGATTGATCGACCAATCCTTCCTGCGATCGATTGACTGATCCTTCCTGCAATCGATCAACCGATCCTTCCATAATTTAATCCTTCCTGCAAAGCACTGCTGGGAAAGGATATTTAGAGATTACATTGCTGGAAAAAAAAACATTGTCATTTACTATTGCCCCATAAGAGAACCTGTCATGGGAGTTTATTGTGGAGACTTTACAACCACTTTAGGAATGAATTGGATGGCCAAATGTTAATTCCATCCTGAATAATCTAATGTCTATTTGTAAAAGTAGATAAAAGTAGAAGTTAAAGTAGATATCCATTCCGAGAACAAGTTTAGAAATGAAATGGCTTTTGAATTTACAGTAATTTCTGAATTTTGATACCACCTATTCAGGAGCCAATTCAGTTTTAGACAAATAGACCCAAAGTGAATGACCTGTAAATTCACAGTACACTATTTCACCAACAAATATACTCAAATTGTGCTGGGACAGCAACAGTGAGGATCCAACTGTTGTGCTCTGGCAGACAGGATGGGAATATGGAACCATTTTTTATACATCTGAATGTGCAACTGCCAGTCAGCATTCAGCAACATTATGTGTGTGTTTTTGTGTTCTACCCCTGCAGCCCTGCCACCCTAGGCAATAACTATGTTGGCCATGCATCAATAATATATATTTGGCCTCTTTTTATTTAAATGTACCCACTCTCTCTTCTTCAACATCAAGTAGTGCCTTAGCAAAAATGAGGACAAGACAAATCTACCATGGCAGAGAGTTTGGGATTTTTCATGAAACAAAATTAGATGGGAGTCTTAAATCATATACGGATCATCATGTTTTAAATAAAATTATGGTCAATACATATTTCTTGCCATTGTTCTCTGAGCTATTTGACTCTCTGCAAGGGCCAGTAGGAAATAAGTAACTACTTGCAGCTAAAGAGTGGTGCCACATGGTAGCAGACAACATTTTTCCAGTCTTAAGCCTAGTACACAAGGCCGAGATTCTCGTCAGGAAAAAACCCGTTGTTTTTCCTGACGAGATTCTTGACAAGAATCTTGTCCTGGCCGAGTGTACACACACTCCATTCAAAAGAACCGCCGTTCTTTTGAATGGAACAAACGCGGTGACGTCAGACTACGACGAGCATGCGCTCGTCACATTCAATGCCGTCGCCGCCACCTTGCTACACCCTACCTATGCCTAGGAAGCTACCGTGCATGAGTCAAAGTAATTTCGAGCATGCGCGGGTTTCCACGGCGACAGGTAAGTATACACACTCTCGAGTTTCTCGTCAGGAAACAGGCCGCCAAGAATCCCCACGAGAAAATAGAGAGCAGGTTCTCTATTTTTCTCGTCAAGATTCTGGGCAGTTTTCTTGACGAGAAACCTGAAAGCCTCGTACACACGCACGGTTTTCTTGGCAAGATAGCTCTGCCAGCAGTTTTCTTGTCGTTTCTTGCTGAGAAAACCGGTGTACGAGGCCTTAGCCCTACTAAATATATGCAACACTTCCAAGCACCCAGTAGTCAGCTCCTCCTTTTGCCATTTCCTAAGTATCCTTCCTCTCATATCTGCATAGATTTCCATGTTAAAGTATTTTATTGAATGAGATATAACAGAAATGTACAGAACATACATTTATAATGGTTGTAGAACATTGACTACATATTTCTATTATAAAGAATAAGTAGTAAATTCATGGTCTACAATGTGCATATTGCTGTATAGTTTCTAAGGGCTAAGCAGAAATCAACGGTGGATACATCCACGCACTAGATGTATGTTACAGTAGATGGTAAGATAACGAACAAACAAATATTATTTGGTTTAGTACAATTAAGAACTAATTACATGTGCAATATTATAATGCCGCTTAGATAATGCTTTTCAAATAAAAATAAAGATCTAAGTGAACTTTAAATGGACGTAAAAGATAGCGTAAAAATGACATGAAAATAGAAATGGATAAGTAGGTAACCTAAAAATAAGTAGAATAGGATAGTAGGAAAGTAGAGGGAGGGGGGGGGTATAGGAGTCCACTCGGATGGCTCGAGTTCATTGGTCTTTGACCTGTGTATTACAACAGGATAATAGAGTGTTCACGATATGATCCACCTGCTACCATGGCATGAGAATCAAGTCTTCGCGGAATGAAGATAGGTGATATTTAATCCATGGGTTCCATAACTTTTCAAAGATTGGAATTTGATCTCTTTCTATGGCTAGCATTTTGGCGTGAGCCATAAATCCATTGACTCTACGTATAGTCTCGGCTATTTCCAGTTTAGGGGTCTTCCATGCTTTTGCAATTGTTTGTTTGGCTGCCGTAAACAATTTAGTGAGAAGTTTAAATTGTTTATATGTGATGTAATCTGGTTTTAAATTGAGCAAGGCCGTGGCTGGGTCAGGATGTATAGTGAAGCCAAATATTCTGGAGGCAGTTTCAAATATCTGTTCCCAGTATAATTGTATCAACGGGCAAGACCACCAAATGTGTAGGTGGGTGCCCGGGTCGGGACAGCCCCGGAAGCATTGGCCTGTTTGGTTTGGCGTAAATTTCGCCAATCTATAGGGAACGAGGTACCAACGGGTTAGAACTTTATAGTTGGTTTCTACCGCCAAAACATTTGGTGAAGAAGATTTTGTTATAGACCATATTTTGGACCAATCAGCCACATCGAATTCTCTTTCCAGGTCCTCCTCCCATTTACGTGCATAAGGTGGTTTGTCTAAACCTGGGTAAATTGTAATGTGGGTGTATATTGACGATATTAGTCCTCTTGAATGGGGGTCTTTTAAACATGCAGATTCAAATATTGTAAGTTGGGATAAAGGGGTGTCAGTAATTAACAAAGGTGCGTAAAAGTTTTTAATTTGGAGATATCTGAAAAGTTCAGAGTTCGGCAAGTTATAGGTGTCGCAAAGGGTAGGAAACGTATGAAAAGATGATGTAGAGGTTAGGTAATTAAGGCGAGTAATATTCAATGAATTCCATACCCTAAATGACTTGGGTGAGACCCATGCTGGGTAAAAAGCAGGGTTTTTAAGGAATGATAAGAGAGGGTTGTGAGGTGATTGTAGCTGATGTTTAAATCTAAGGTTATCCCATACGGCTAAAAAGTGTTTTATAATAGGGTTACTTAGGGTTTTTCTTTCTTTAGGGAGGAGCCATAGTACATTGGATATAGATAGAGGGTCACATTCTGCTGCTTCTATTATTACCCATATAGGTATATCGTCATTAGTGTGATATTTAGTGAGGCTGGCAATATGTGCCGCTCTATAATAATTAGCAAAATTAGGGAACCCAAGGCCTCCCTTAAGTTTCGGTAAATAAAGTGTATGTAACGATACACGGGGTTTTTTGGAGCCCCAGACATAGTTTGATGTTTTTCTTTGGAGTATTCTAAGATAATAAGATGGGATAGGGATTGGTAAGACTCTAAATAAGTAGAGTATTTTAGGGAGAATTGTCATTTTGACTGCATTAATTTTACCTATCCATGAAATTGGGAGATGTGTCCATTGTTGTAAAAGAGTTGTTATTTGTTTGAGGAGTGGGGGATATTTTGCTGCAAAGAGATCTAAGTTTGAGGCTGTTAGGTGAATCCCTAAATAGGGGATTGACCTCTCAGTCCATATGAAAGGAAGTGCAGTTTTGGCCGAGTCTGATTCTATTTTAGTGAGGGATATATCTAGGGCCATGGATTTTTTGGGGTTTATCGTAAGTCCCGAAATCACTGCAAATTTATCTAAAACGGATAGAAGATTAGGTCCAGAGACTTGTGGGGATGATAGAAATAGGAGTATGTCATCCGCAAATAGGCATAATTTATGATGGTATCCAGCTAATTCGATGCCTGTGATTGTCGGATCTGTGCGGATTCGTTGAGCTAGGGGTTCTATTAGGAGGGCGAATAGGAGGGGGGAGAGTGGACATCCCTGGCGCGTTCCTCTTTCTATATTAAAGGAATTAGATTTATAGCGTGCGTATTTTATATATGCAATTGGTTTGTTATAGAGTGCTTCTATCCATGTTAGGAAGTGAGGGCCAAAACCCCATTTTTGTAATGTGTAATTAAGGTACGGCCAGGCTATGGAGTCAAAGGCCTTTTTTATATCTAGGGACAGAAAACAGGAGGGTATACGTCGTTTTTTGGCTATGTGGGCTAGCAATATGGCCCGACGGACATTGTCTCCCGCCTGCCGCTTTGGCATGAATCCTACTTGATCCTTATGGATGAGCTTGCCTATTATTCTATTTAGTCTTTTGGCCAATATTTTGGCTAAGATTTTGATATCTAGGTTCAGAAGGGAAATTGGGCGAAAGTTTGTACATAGGGTATGATCCGTGAGAGGTTTTGGGATCATACAAATAATGGCGGTCAGGGTTTCCTGTCTAAAGGATTCTCCTTTCAATAGTACATTGAAGGCGTCTGCTAAGATTGGTGATAATATGTCTGTATAGGTTCTGTAATATAAATCTGAGTAGCCATCTGGGCCTGGTCTCTTGTTTATTTTTAATTCTTTAATAGCCTTGGCGACATCTTCTGGTGAAATAATTTCTTCTAGGATTTTATTTTGGTCAGGGGAAAGTCCTGGCAAATGTAAGTCGGAGAAAAATGTATCTGCAGCTAGCGGGTCAAAGTTATTAGATGAAGCATATAATGAGGATAGGTGGGAATGAAATTTTTTAACTATTTTGTGAGGGTTGCTTGTGTATACTTCCTTTGCTAGTTTTAGCCGAATTGGTTTAAAGGGTTTGTTTAGGGAATTGAGTGTTCTTGCAAGGTATGTCCCGGGCTTATTAGCTTTCATGAAGCAGTTAAATCTTGAGCGTTTATAGGATTTTTCTACGGCATCTGTGAGAAATAAGTTGTATGCAGTACGGGTCTTGTCTAATCGGGATTTAGTTAATGTGGATGGATTTTCTTGATGGGATATAAAGGCCGTGTTAAAATCCATTTCCAGTTTACGGGCAAGGGTTTTCCGTTCTCGTTTAAATATAGCTGATTGTTTCTGGATTGTGTTGCGTATCACAGGTTTATGGGCTTCCCATAGAGTTAGCATACTAATTTCTGGGCTAGAGTTAAGGGTAATGTATTCTTTTATGTCTTGTTCAATAGTTTGGCGATAAGCTGGGTGTTTGAGTAGAATGTCTGGGAGATTCCAAGTACGATCATGGCCTTTGGGTAGTAATGATTTAATGGAGGTGAGTACAGCATTATGGTCGGACCATGGAATGGGGACTATGTCTGCAGCAATGATTTCAGGGAGCATGCCTATAGTTAGAAATATATGATCAATCCTTGAAAATGTTTTGTGGGGATGGGAATAGTATGTGTATTTCCGTGTAGTGGGGTTGGCTTCTCTCCATGAATCTACTAAATTATGTTTGGATAGGATTTGTGAGAAGGACTTCTTGACATTTGTTTGTGATGGTGTGTACGGGGATTTATCCAGAAATGGGAGGAGGACCTGGTTGGAGTCACCACAGAGCATAACTGTTCCTATTTTATGATCATTCACTACTTGTAATAAATGTGACATAAATGGATTGGGTTGTTTATTTGGTGCATAATAATAAACTACAGTTATTGCGGTATCCACTATGTGACCCGTAAGAATTAAGTATCGTCCTTCAGGATCTTTTATTTGTGATTGGAGTATAAATGGGGTAGAACGATGGAAGGCTATGAGAGTACCCCGTTGCTTGGAGGCAGCCGAGGCCGTGTAGGTTTGTGGATAGAAATGGGATAGAAATTTGGGTGTGGTGGTTTTTGTGAAGTGAGTTTCTTGTAAACAAACTATGTGTGCCTTTTTGGCATGAAATACGCGGAAGGCCTTGGTTCGTTTTTGAGGAATGTTCAGTCCCTGAACATTCAGGGACAAAATGTTTAATGGTGCCATGGTAGTAGGGTGGATAAGGAGGACTTACCTGTTGCCAAGTAATTCGTGTTATTCAATGCGATCCGAGTGGACTCGAAGAGGGGGAAGGAAAGCAGATAGAAGATGAATACTAGAGTGATAGAATGGAATAAAATTTGACTGTTTAGACAAAATAATAGGCTTGTGCAATTCGTTTCGTAACGAATCAAAATTCGTCCGAATTTAGCAACTTTCGGACATTCGGAAGCATTCGAATTTCCGAACAGAGCAATTACGAATAAAACCGAATCCGAAATAAATTATACCGCAAAATAGCGAATGCCCGAAGGTCTTCGGCATAATTCGTTATGAAAAAAGTTACGAATGTACGAATCCATTCGAAGCACAATAACACTCACTCTGCTCTCTGCTTCTCCCTCACCATGCTGAACTCCCTCTCAAAATGGTGTACAGGGGCGGAGGCTATAGCCGCATGAAAAAACGAAAGTAAAATACGAGATTTCAAATCCATTCGAAGCACAATAACACTCACTCTGCTCTGCTCTCTGCTTCTCCCTCACCGTGCTGAACCCTCTCAAAATGGTGTACAGGGGCGGAGCCTATAGCCGCATGTAAAAAACGAAAGTAAAATACGAGATTTCGAATCGTTACAAATAACCGCTATGTATTTAGAAAAGTACAAATCCATTCTAAGCACATTAGGCATAATAGGCAGCGTCGTTGTGAGAGAGACACGGAAAATTACGAATCAACGAACCCAAAAAAAGTTACGAAAGTAGGAGTTGTGTCCAGAATCAACGAAAAACAACGTACTCTACCGAAAGTACGAATTATAAAGCAACAAAAAATTCAACGAAAAATGTCGCTTGCAAAAATACGAATGAGTCCGAACACGAAAAATCCCGTCTAGCAAAATTACGAATGATTACGAATCAACAGGACCGGAAAGAAACGAACCGAAACGGAACAAATTTTTCCGTTGTGCACATGTCTACAAAATAATACATATACTAACATAAAGACACATTTAAGTGTTTTCCGCAAGTGGGGGCAAAAATCCCCCACTGGGGAAATAGCGCCTCCGTCAGACTTTCACATGTTTTATGTGGTCGAATGAGGGAGGCAAAGTAGGGCGCACGGATCTCCCGTTCAAAAGGGGGGGAGAGCCATCTGAAAAGAATAATACGATAAAGAATAATTTGTTAACCTAATAATGCATATGAAAACTGTTAAGATTATAGGTAAATACTCCAGGGGAGGGACTATAGGGGTGACAAAAATTTAAGAAAATCTGCTGATTGCTCCAGGATCTCCTGGTGAGAAAGCTACCTAAACTAGAGGGGTGGTAATAAAGGGTGAGGATAGAGCAGGAATTGGGGGTCCTCCTTTACACACTAGGAGTAATAACTAAACTGTCGGCTAGGGGAATTAATAAAAAAGATCCCCAGAGGTAAATAATACTGTTGTTCTAGTAGTTCCCATTCAGTAATATAAGATCAATCATTTGACTTACAAAGAGGGGGGACTGGTAAAATAAGTATGACCTATGTTCTTCAATAGTCTAGTGAACGTCAGGAGAAACTATATAATGTTCTTCTTCAAGAACCAGAAAATCTAGGATAGCAGGACTTTTGCTTACCCTAAGTCATGCTAAAAAAAAAAAAAAAAAAACTAGATCAAAAAAGACAAAAAAAGATAGAAAAAAATTCAACCGTATGCTGGTTAGCATTTTTAGTATTTAAGCTTAGTATTTAAGCTTAACTGGAAAACTATGAGCAATCAGTATAAGTGAAAAGGGACTGCATCTGGGGCAACACTTATTATTGTGCATTAGTTTGTAAATGAGTGCTATGTGTTGCACAATATGTCTTCAAAAGGTCCATAGCAGGGTAAAAGCGAACAGGTTGATTTCTTTGAGGTTTCTGTCAGTCCATTGAATCTTCTCTTTCCTGAGGAGGAGATGTATGACGACTTCTCTTGTGGGATGGATGATTTCCATTTTCCAAATTGGGTTGGGAGTGATGCCCTTTGGATGAAAGGGGCATTGCTCTACTCCGCAGAGAGGTATTTCTTGGATCTGGATCAATTAAATGTAGATCTATGAGCGTTTGTTGAAGTTCTTCATAGGTTCTGCAAGTGTATCTTTTCCCTTTATAGGCGAATCGTAAAGAGAATGGGAATCCCCATTGATATGGGATATCATGGCTTTGGAGTTCCTGAAGAAGGGGTTTTAATGCTCTTCTCTTAGAAATTGTAGTTTGGGACAAATCAGCAAACAGTTGGTATTCATGTCCTTGAAAATTTAACTGTTTTTTATCTCTGGCTGATGACAGAAGCATTTCTTTTGTGCGGTAGTAGTGTAGTTTCACTATGATGTCCCGTGGAGGACCGTCAGGTTTTTTAGCAGCAAGTGCTCGATGAATTCTGTCAAATTCCATTCTTTCAATGGGAATGGCTGGTTGCAATTCCTGGAACAGTGCAGTAATTGTAGATTGCAGGTCAAGAATTGCCTCAGGGATACCCCTGATTCGCAAATTGGACCTCCTGTCCCTATTCTCATGGTCTTCTAGCTTGTTGTGAAGCAAGATATTTTCCTCTTTGAGATTTTCAAGTTCCATTGAATGTTCCAGAGAAATATTTTCTAAGTCCTCAGTTTTTATCTCTAAGGCAGCTGTACGCTTACCAATTTCCCTTATCTCTCTTGTGAGGTGTGAGGTAATTTGATCAGATGTCTGCTTTAGTGCTTTATGGAGCATATTTTCAAATTGTTTAAATATGGCTGGAGTTATTTGTGAGGTCTGAGGAGAGTCTTGTATGGTAAATAAATCATTGTCAGAGTCAGCTGAGAATATAGGCTGTGACAGGTTTAACTGGTGTGAGCGCATAGATGCTGTGAATGAGGCAGAGGATTGTGCCCCTTTAGTCACGGTTCTCCCCTTAGGAGCTTTCATGACAGGATTTTTTAACTTGGTACCGCTCCCTCTCTGAGCCATAATTCTGCCCACAAAATGGACTACAGGGTCTCTGGTACTTGTTCTACCCCTCTGGTATGTAATTATACTTGCGGGTTAACGCTGGATACCGTCTCTCCCCACGAACGGTACGGAGCTCTAGCTCTGCATTACCGCACCGCTAGACTCCGCGCATGCGCCTTCATCTGCATAGATTTCATTATTTATCCTCCTACACCAAACAAATCTATAGTCATTTGTTATGGATCTATGATTGTCATGGATCTAGTCACCAATATATTGCAAATATTAATATTTATCTTTTTTTAATAATAGGGAGGTTCAGATTATGTCTCGTTTCTAGAGATCTCCAAGAGAATTGTTAGGTGAAAAACTTGAGTTCTTGTCTGCCTAACACCCACAGAAAAATTGAAAAATCTGTATAGATCAATTAAGTATTGGATCACTTCTTTATAACTTTACGAGTTCTATTGCAAAGTCTCCCTAGCTTTCCATGCTTCCTTGGAAAGCTAGAAAGCAAATTATATACCATTTAAAATTAGGAAAATACAAAATATGATAGAATATTTTATATTTTTTAGGGACCATTACATTTTCTATACAAAATAATGGATCCTCACAAACTAAATATAAGGAATATAATGGTAACCAATTTTAGTAAAAGGTATTAAAAAATATTTATTATATGATATAAATTGCACATGTATACATATCAAAAAACATAAAACACACAAAAACTGCACATAAAACATAACCAACACCATCTAGTACTCCTTGAATACAGGTTATTGGTGGCTCCCCTATGGTGGAGCACAGTGAGTTGCTGTAATTTCAACGCAGTTTGTGTTTCGCAGGACATAACCTGCTTCTTCAGGAAAAGTTTCAGCAAGAACACTGAAAATGGAATGGTACATATATCAGTTACAGCTTCCTATTTGAAAAACAAATCTACTGGGTGACCAGTTGTTATTACATACCTCACGGTTAGTAGTCAGAAACATGAAAATAGAAACACATTGAATGGTCCTCCTACAAATGGTCATTGTCACCCACATAATGCCACAGGACGGTCCTCCTCATTTTCCAAGATAGTCATTAGTTCTTATGTAATTGGAACTAGGTATCTGAAAGTGTATCATAAAGACATCATGGCAGTGTGTGTAATCATATTGCACGTATTGAAGCATAATGGGTTAATTTGGTGGGCATTAGGGGATTATGGGGTGAAGTGATAATGTGGAATCCCTGTAGTTACAAGTTGCTCCCCTACTCCCCAGTTTTGATAATTATCTGGTCAAATCATTATTTCAATGTGTAATTCATGTCAGCAAAGAACACTTACCAATAGTCAAATCGTATAGTATGCACCTAGTGATACAATACAAGGGTAGTTTTTACATTTCCCTGATGTTCAGGTTTAAAGTTAACTTTATATATTTATAAAATCTTTTAAGAAATTCTATTTAGCCTCTTTATATGTACGAGTTCCTATAGCACCAGTAAGAAAAGTTGTTATTCCGTCTCTGCAGAACTGTACATTGTGCAATGTTACAAATGAACATTGTAAGTTTATGCCTCATTTATGTTGCTGGAACACTGAATGACAACCTAACAGCCAGGCAATGCAAGGTAGGGTGGGTAAGCTTCAGGTGACATATTAACAGGAAAATAAATCAGAAGAATATTCATAAGTGGGGGGGAAATGTGTCCTCAGGAAATCAATGCAGCCAAAAAACTGAACACAGAATGGGAAGATGTAAATTAGGAGTAGTACTATACTTGGGGGGAAAAATTGTCAGCATTTCTAAAATAGCTGCATAGAGAAAACAAGCTGATGAATTATATGGTGAAACTATGCATACAGCATCAGCATTTTCATTACAGAAATACAGCAAACCAGAATTGTCAAATCAATGCATCTGTGTTGGATAATTGAGCACGTAAGAATTGCTTTAAGGGCACTCCTGTATTTATACTGTAGATCCCTAAGGCAGGATTTTTTTAATTTATTTTTTTATTTTATTTCTTTGCCTTGTCCCTTGTTACTACCCCACCCCCTGTTCCTGGATCGTGGTAGAAGTATAGTAAAGTCTATCAGTTAACTGCTAATGCTATAGAGTTCTGAGAGATTCTGGTTAGAGCTGCAACTTCTGATCAATAGCTACACTGAAAGTAAGTATAATTGTAACATACACATTCATAGTTTTGGCCTTCTATAAATGTTTTAGCTGAGGTGGACTTCTAAACTAGTAGTTATTTTAGGTAAATTTGTATGCTTCAAAATTGTGATTTAATCCAATCAGGGGAATATGCTATTTGGACATTTGTAATTCTCCTGAATATTTACAAGTAGATATGCCTGCTGAGCGTAGAATTACATATTTCAGGAATCTAGGAATTTATTATTTATGCATAATTTTCTGCAGACTACACAATTGTGGATGTACACATTCAAGAAGAACAATAAAATATGTGATTCGCATTGTTTTGATTCTGGTATGCTATTGCAGCTGTTACTAGTTCTTTAATTATATTTTTTGAAATGTAAGTTTATTTATTTTTTATTTTTTTATGCATTTTCCAAAGACTTACATTGCCCCATGTTAGGGAGGATAAATTGACAGCATGCCTTGAAGGGACATCTCCTTCTTTTCACTACTGGTGCAAAAGTGAGCGGCTACACAGTCTGGCCAGAACTGCAGGTGGTTCCCTTTACTACAATATAAATTCATTCAGTTTGAAGAGACAGCACATGATAGTTGGCCTTAGGAGGCAGAAAGTATACCAACCTCAAAAGTGTATTAAGGGAATTTAGGTGAAAAGCAGTCAGATTCGCAGCAGGAATGCTTGCTTGATCATTACATAGGTTTAGTCTTATGGTCATTTATAGTCGGTTTCGAACAGAATATCCATGGATGACTGGAGTGTACTATTAAATTTGAAACCTCAAAAAAAGATATATAAAAACTCTGTTTAATACAGTTATGAAATATTAGATATACATTATATGTATTGTGAACTGGGGACTGGCAGAGGGGTGAGTTTGGTTTCCTAGGATGAGCCTACAACATAAACAAATTGACAAAAGAACACAGAAAGTCCAATCTTTGTGAGTTTTTTTTTCAAGCATTTTGCAATATTTACAAATGCAGCATGGAAAATTAAGGGCTCATTCACACGGACAATTTTAGTCATACGCCGACAATAATCAGTATTTCTCTGTGGCAGGTAGGCACAAGGTGTTTATCATCAGTTGTGGAAAGCAGACAGTACATATCAATGTTTTTTTTCTTTGTCTGAATTTCTCACTTCCTGTAAGCTTGCCCCCATCATCCGAGCCGTTCTGGCTGGGGGTTAGTCAGCGTGCTCGCCCCCTCCCTTGGGACTACATCCCTGCGGGGAGACGCTGTGAACATTCACAGCGTCTCCCCGCAGGGATGTAGTCCCAAAGGAGGGGGTGAGCACGCTGACTTACCCCCAGCCAGAACGGCTCGGATGATGGGGGCAAGCTTACTGGAGAGGAACAGAAAGTGAGAAATTCAGACAAAGAAAAACATTTTAGAGAGAAATCGAAGGAAAAGGTAAGTGAACCAACAATGCACTAGCTTAAAGGAACATATTTAGAAACAAACCTTTACAACCCCTTTAATTTATTTATTTATTACAGGTACTTTATATAGTGTCGTCAATTTATAGAGCATTTTACATATATATTGTACATTCACATTAGTCCCTGCCCTCAAGGAGCTTGCAATCTAACATTGCTAACTCACTTCCATACATACTCATACTTGGGCCAATTTAGACAGGAGACAATTAACCTACCAGCATGTCTTTGGAGTGTGGGAGGAAACCGGAGTTCCTAGAGGAAACCCACACAGGCACAGGGAGAACATTCAAACTCTAGAAAGGTAGTACAATGGTTGGAATTCACATGGCCAATTAGCGTGGTCCACTACAGCCATATTTGTGCTCTATACAAACCAATGTCTGGAATCACTGCTCTTCATTAGTGTTGAGCGAACCCGAACTGTAAAGTTCTGGTCCGTACCGAACTTTAGCTTTTTCCCGAACCCGAACCCGGACTTTGCGCAAAAGTCCGGGTTCGGGTTCGGGTTCGGCAATCTAATTACGCATTTAGAAATGCTTCAGGGACCAGCCAATCACCTTTTGATTAGCTGGTGTGCCCTTAGAGGCCATCATAGCCATGCCTACTAATGGCATGGCTGTGATTGGTCAGTGCAACATGTGACCCAGCTTCTATATAAGCTAGAGGCACACAGCACACACGTCACTCTGCTTCAGAATAGATAGGGAGAGGATCTTGGCTGCTGCTGTTGCTAATAGGGAGAGATTGTAAAATACATGAGGTAGTCCTGATTCTGCAATCTGAGGGAAAAGATAGAGAGATAGTGTAGTGTAGGGCCAGGTTCCTGTTGGTGCTTTCAGGGAGAGAGAATATTATATAGGAGTCCAGATTCAGAGATTAAAATCAGCGATCTGCATAGGTTTACCTGTTTGTGTTGCAGTGCAGTATTTTTACACTGCCATGAGCCCAGTGTCAGAGAAAATCTAACTTTTAGGGGAAAAAAAAAGGCACTTTATTGTGCTCTTTTCCAAAAGACCCATAGGGCAAAAAAAGACCCGTTTAGGGCAAAAACAAAATAAAAAAATTTGCACTTTAATGTACGCTTGCAAAAAGAGCCATTCAGGGCCACAAAAAATAGTTTGCAGTGTGTTATACATATGTGGAGGTGTGTGAAATAAACAATTTCTATATAGTTTTCTCCTACTGTGCTATACTAAAAAAACAACATTTTTTTTGAATAGCATTTTCTGCAGTTCTGTAGCTGTGCGATTCAGCGGTTACGTACTGTGGGTGTGTTCTGCTCTTCCAAAAAACACCGTTTAGGGGCACAAAAAATAGTTTGCAGTGTGTTATACATATTTGGAGGTGTGTGAAATAAACAATTTCTAAATAGTTTTCTTCTACTGTGCTATACTAAAAAAAAACATTTTTTTTGAATAGCATTTTCTGCAGTTCTGTAGCTGTGCGATTCAGCGGTTACGTACTGTGGGTGTGTTCTGCTCTTCCAAAAAACGCCGTTTAGGGGCACAAAAAATAGTTTGCAGTGTGTTATACATATTTGTAGGTGTGTAAAATAAACAATTTCTAAATAGTTTTCTTCTACTGTGCTATACTAAAAAAACAAAATTTTTTTTGAATAGCATTTTCTGCAGTTCTGTAGCTGTGCGATTCAGCGGTTACGTACTGTGGGTGTGTTCTGCTCTTCCCAAAAACGCCGTTTAGGGGCACAAAAAATAGTTTGCAGCGTGTTATACATATTTAGAGGTGTGTGAAATAAACAATTTCTAAATAGTTTTCTTCTACTGTGCTATACTAAAAAAACAACATTTTTTTTTGAATAGCATTTTCTGCAGTTCTGTTGCTGTGCGATTCAGCGGTTACGTACTGTGGGTGTGTTCTTCCAAAAAACGCCGTTTAGGGGCACAAAAAATAGTTTGCAGTGTGTTATACATATTTGGAGGTGTGTGAAATAAACAATTTCTATATAGTTTTCTCCTACTGTGCTATACTAAAAAAACAAAATTTTTTTTGAATAGCATTTTCTGCAGTTCTGTAGCTGTGCGATTCAGCAGTTACGTACTGTGGGTGTGTCCTGCTCTTCCAAAAACACCCATTTAGGGCAACATCCTAAATTTGGAAAATATGAGGAGAAGGTCAAAGGGACGTGGTGGCCCCGGTCGTGGTGCTGCTGGTGGAGCTCCTGTTGCAGGGAGAGGACTTGGTGGATCTGTGCCAGATACACGCACAAGTGAAACACCTTCCTCAGGTGCGAGTAGGCGACCAAACCTGCGGCGGTATTTTGTCGCGCCTAATGAGGCTGTACGAATGTTTAGGCCAGGACAAGTACAGGCGATAGTAGATTGGGTTGCTGACAGTGCCTCGGGTTCCTTCACATTGTCTCCCACCCACTCTTCTGATGAAAGATCAGAGTTGGCACCTGAAACCCATGTCCATCAGTCTTTCACCTCACCCCCTTGCAAATCAGCCAAGCAGTCTGAGCCCCAAATCATGCAGCAGTCTCTTCTGCTTTTCGATGACTCTGTTAGCAGGGTTTCCCAGGGCCATCCACCTAGCCCTGCCCCAGAAGTGGAAGAGATTGAGTGCACCGATGCCCAACCACTTATGTTTCATGATGAGTACATGGGAGGACCATCACAGTACGTCTCGGATGATGACGAAACACAGGTGCCAACTGCTGCTGCTTTCGCAATTGTGCAGACAGACAAGGAGGGCAGGGGTGAAGACTGGGTGGAAGATGATGTGGAGGACGATGAGGTCCTCGACCCCACATGGAATGAACGTTATGCAGGTGACCAGTGTAGTTTGGAGGAAGAGGCGGTGGTCGCACAGAGCCACCAGCACAGCAGAAGAGGGAGCAGGGTGCAAAAGCGGAGCGTCCGTCCCCTAGACAGTATGTCTGCTACTGCCCAACGCAGCAAGGGACCGAGCACACCAAAGCCAGGTCCAAGGAGTTCCCTAGCGTGGCAGTTCCTCACACAATGTGCTGATGACAAGACACGAGTGGTTTGCAGGCTGTGCAATCAGAGGCTGAAGCGAGGCATAAACGTTCTCAACCTGAGCACAACCTGCATGACCAGGCATCTAAGTGCAAAGCACGAGCTGCAGTGGAGTAGACACCTCAAAAAACAAGAAAGGTCTCTGGCTCCTCCTGCTTCCTCTTCTGCTGCAGTCTCGGCCTCTTCATCCACCTCTGTAGTGACAGTGGCACCTGCCACCCCGCAAACAGAGGATCTGCCAGCAACACTACCACCTGGGTCACCAACCATCTTCACAATGTCCCATGGAAGCGTTCAGCTCTCTATCTCCCAAACATTGGAGCGGAAGAGGAAGTACCCCCCTAGCCACCCGCGATCCCTGGCCCTGAATGCCAGCATTTCAAAACTCCTGGCCTTTGAAATGCTGTCATTCCGTCTTGTGGAGACGCAGAGTTTTAAAAGCCTGATGGCATTGGCTGTCCCACAGTACGTCGTGCCCAGCCGCCACTACTTTTCCAGGCGAGCCATCCCTTCCCTGCACAACCAAGTGGGGGACAAAATCAGGTGTGCACTGCGCAACGCCATCTGTGGCAAGGTCCACCTAACTACGGATGCGTGGACCAGTAAGCACGGTCAGGGACGTTATATCTCCCTAACAGCACACTGGGTAAATGCAGTGGCGGCTGGGCCTGAGGTAGATAGCAGTTTGGCGCATGTCCTTCCACCACCGAGGATTGCAGGGCGCTTCAGTTTGCCTCCTGTTGCTAACTCCTCCTACTCCGCTTCCTCATCCTCTACCGCCTCCTCATCCGGTCAGCGTAATACCATCACCACCAACTTCAGCACAGCCAGGGGTAAACGACAGCAGACAGTTTTAAAACTTTCCTGTTTGGGGGAAAAACCCCACACCGCGCAGGAGTTGTGGAGGGACATGGAACAACAGACCAATGAGTGGTTGCTGTCAGTGAGTCTCAAGCCCAGCCTGGTGGTGTGCGATAATGGGCGAAATCTCGTAGCAGCTCTGGGCCTAGCCGGTTTGACGCACATCCCTTGCCTGGCGCATGTGCTGAACTTGGTGGTCCAGAGGTTCCTTAAAAATTACCCCAATATGCCAGAGCTGCTGCAGAAAGTGCGGGCTGTGTGTGCACACTTTCAGCGTTCTCACCCTGCTGCTGCTCGCCTGTCAGCGCTGCAGCGTAACTTCGGCCTTCCCGCTCACCGCCTCATATGTGACATGCCCACAAGGTGGAACTCCACCTTGCACATGCTGGCCAGACTGTGCGAGCAGCAGCAGGCGATAGTGGAGTTTCAGCTGCAGCAATCACGCGTGAGTCGCTCTGTGGAACAGCACCACTTCACCACCAATAACTGGGCCTCCATGCGAGACCTGTGTGCCTTGTTGCGCTGTTTCGAGTACTCCACCAACATGTCCAGTGCCAATGACGCCGTTCTCAGCGTTACTATCCCAGTTCTATGCCTCCTTGAAAAAACGCTTCGGGCGATGATGGAAGAGGATGTGGCACAGGAGGATGAGGAGGAGGAGGAGGAAGCGGGATCATTTCAAAGGCTTTCAGGGCAGTCTTTCACAAGTTGCTACGAGGGTGGGTTCCTGCACCAACAAACGCCAGGTACACAATTGTCCGGCAGAAAGGGCACAGTTCTGGAGGATGACGAGGTGGAGGAGGAGATGGAGGAGGAGGAGGAGGAGGAGGAGGAGCCATTTTCACAGCAGGGTGGCACCCAGACCAGCTCGTGGCCATCACTGGTGCGTGGCTGGGGGGATACAGAGGACACAGACGATACACCTCCCACAGAGGACAGCTTTTCTTTGCCTCTGGGCAGCCTGGCACACATGAGCGATTACATGCTGCAGTGTTTCCGCAATGACCGCCGAGTTGCCCACATTTTAACTGGTGCTGATTACTGGGTGGCCACCCTGCTGGATCCCCGTTACAAGGACAACGTACCATCCTTAATTCCCTCACTGGAGCGGGATCGTAAGATGCGCGAGTACGAGTGCACGCTGGTAGACGCGCTGCTGGTGGCATTCCCACCTGACAGTGGGCGTACAGTGGAAGCACAAGGCGAAGGCAGAGGAGGTCGCCAACGCAGCCGGGGCACCGGCAGCACCTCAGAAGGCAGGGTTAGCATGGCTGAAATGTGGAAAAGCTTTGTCAGCACGCCACAACAACCAGCACCACCAGCTGAGATGGAACGTCTTAGCAGGAGGCAGCATTTCACCAACATGGTTGAGCAGTATGTGTCCACAGGCCTACACGTACTGGATGATGGGTCTGCCCCCTTTAACTTCTGGGTCTCCAAATTGGGCACATGGCCTGAGCTTGCCCTTTATGCCTTGGAGGTGCTGACCTGCCCTGCAGCCAGTGTATTATCTGAACGTGTATTTAGCACGGCAGGGGGCGTTATCACAGACAAGCGCAGCCGCCTGTCCAGAGCCAATGTGGACAAGCTCACGTTCATTAAAATGAACCAGGCATGGATCCCACAGGACTTGTCCATACCTTGTGCAGAATAGACATGTATACCGGTGTTGTGACAAAAACTGTCCTGCCATCGGATTGTGTCCGGCCCATACTGCGAAGGCGCAGCGCTTGCGCAGTACAGAGGACAAGGAGATTCACAAAATCTCCGAAGATGAACGGCGCCTGCGCTGTGAGTGCAGGTTCAAGCCCCACCATCCAAGTGGACATACGGTAGCACATAGTAACAGGGCCCCTCACGGGCTCGGTTCGATCGCCACGCTTCGGGCACGGCCTCACTTGGCTCGGCTTGAACCACGGATGGTGTGGCCTTCACCTGAACTCACCACGCAGGCGCCGTTCGTCTTGGGAGATTTTCGAAATCCCCTTGTCCTACATACTGAGCAAGCGCAGTACAGGGTGGACACTATTTGACGGGGGACAGAATTCGACACATCACCGGCCTTACCCAGCCATTGTTGTATTTTTGAACCAGTGTTGGCTACCTCGTCCTCCTCCACCGCCGCTTCCACCTACACAGCCACATCCACCGCCACCTCAACCTCCTACTCCATATGGACCTCGTCCTCCTAGGTCAAGATTATAATTTTTTTTTTTTTTTTTTGTAGCGCACAGATCCTTTCCCCCTTACCTGCCTTAATGTTGTTGGCTCCTCGCAGGAGGGAGAAAGGCACACCGCACTACCAGCCCGTACCCGCCTATATAAAGAGGTTGAGCGGTGTACTTGACGGGCCGTGTCCACAGCCGGAGTCAAAACTCCTCCAGAGGATGATTCTCACCTCTACTGTAGGTAGAGGCAAGTCCTGTAATTCCCAGTAAAGTCAATGTCCACACCAGCTGAAATTACAGCTCTTATTCTCTCATGGCAAAATAAACTCTACTCGGATAGAAAAGGTTAGAGCAAAGAAACAGGACAGCTTAAGGTGTGGAGGAGGTCCAGGCACAAACGTAGCACATTCACTTCACTGCTTAGGTTTCTCAAACAGTTTTAGGTGCACGGTCTCTGCCACAGACCTTGAGGTTGGTCTCTGCCCCAGACCGGGTGTACAAGGCCCCTGCCACGGACCTGGAGAACTTTGGTCTCTGCCACAGACCAGGGTGTATAAGGCCCCTGCCACGGGCCGGGTGAATAAGGCCTCTGATACAGTCAAGATGACCTTGAGCTTCTCCTTCTATGAACCTAGCCCATATCAAGGGGAAGACATCTCTCCAGGGAGTCAACAGACCCTTCTTTCACCGTGACTCCCACATCGGTCCATCAGAATGATCCTCCCTTCCCTGGAACATGGTCCCCTACACGAGGCGGCACCCTAAGACTCCTCGACCCTTAGCGGACTCCAGACGAAGGCTCTGGACTCCAGGCTTTACTCCCGCACCTAGGCCTCCATACCAAGGGCAGCAGGAACTCCAGGATAGTACCTCACCCCGGTCTAAAGGTACCCGAGATGGAACAGGAACACATGCACCCAGGCCGAAGGCACCTGGGCGTGGACCCCACTGGACATCAGCCCCCAGGCCAAAGGTCTGCCCCTTTTATATGCTCTCCCGGCATGCACAGCAGGTTCCCCGCCCCGCTGTACTACTGCCAAGAGGGGACACAAAAGGCACAGCACTGTATCGGCGGTTCAACCCTAGCCTACCATGGCAGCGCCACCTGTAGGCCGCAGGGAACTGCACACCAATACTGTCCCCCGAGGACAAAATGGTCCATGAATCCTACAGAATTAGGGTGTTTGAGCCTATTTACCACTCAAACACTTCCCTTAAATTTAGCACCCCGCTACATTTTTATTTCAAAGTATTTTATTTTCCCACTAGCTTATCCATTAAATTGAATAATTTATTCCAGAAAGGGCGTATTCTGGGGCATTCCCACCATATGTGTGGCATCGTGCCGTTGAGTTTCTGAGGTTCTTAATGACTTCCCGTGCCTCTTCTGCTGAAAAGGGGGCCTCCAGCATATTTTTTTATTTTTTTTATGTTATTTTAAGTTATTTCCCTATCCACATTTGTTTGCAGAGCACTTGCCATGCTCTTAACAACATTTTGCTGCCATTTGCAGCCCTCTAGCCCTTTCCATTACTTTTTTAGAGCCTTTTTAGTCTTTAGAAGTCCGGGTCCCCATTGACTTCGGGTTAAAGTTCGGTCCCGAACCCGAACTTTTTTCCGAAGTTCGGCCAAACCCGTCGAACCCGAACATCCAGGTGTCCGCTCAACTCTACTCTTCATATGTAGCTGCTCCACCAAGTAGATACATGTGATTAGGTACTCGGACTGGCTCTGGACACAGACAATTTGTGCCCAGGGACAGTGCTCTTGGCTGCAGCTAGTCATCCAGTTTGTATGTGGTCATAGCATAGTGCAGCTGCATCCAGAGGTGATATTTACCTGCATCTCAACATAGCAGCCTATTCACCCTCATTCACCCCTTTGTTCGAGGCTTAACTTGCTTCTTAGCTCCACAGAAAATAGTATCTGCTCCCAAGCCAGAGCAAATCAGACACTGAGCGGTGTTAAACCCAAAAAAACTTTACTGCACCACATTACTTTAGATGTGGTGGTTGCATTAATTCTTCTTCTCTTTTATTTTCACTTGGTGAACAGGTCAGTAAGTCTGTTATTAAATGGAACCATTTAATAATGACAGGAGTGATACAATAGTACAATAGTCAACTTTTATTCATTTACATAAAACCTTTATCACAATAGAAAAAAAAAAGTTGCTTGTAATTGTTTAAAAAAGTGTTAATTTGTTAGTCACTTACGTAAAGTACATATAAATCTACTAGTCCATCCAACACTACCCTCTTCAAAGATTCACAAGCCTGCTGTTCAAAGGTGTCTCCATTACTCCTCCATATAATGGATCTACCATAAGATAAGAAGTGTTTTACTGGTCACCTGAGACGACTCAGGCCTCATACACACGGCCGAGAATCTCGTCAGGAAAAAACTTGTTGTTTTTCTTGACGAGATTCTTGGACAAGAAACTTGTCCCGGCCGAGTGTACTCACGCTCAATTCAAAGAATCCGCTGTTCTTTGAATGGAGTGAATGCAGTGACGTCATTGACTACGACGAGCGTGCGCTCGTCACATTCGATGCCGTCGCCGCCATCTTGCTACACCCTACCTATGCCTAGGAAGCTACCGCGCATGTGTCAAAGTCATTTCGAGCATGCGCGGGTTTCCACGGCGACAGGTAAGTGTACACACACTCGGGTTTCTCGTTGAGAAACAGGCCGACGAGAAACCCGATGAGAAAATAGAGAGCAGGTTCTCTATTTTTCTCGTCGAGATTCTTGACGGTTTTCTTGACGAGAAAACTGAAAGCCACAAACACACGACCGATTTACTCGGCAAGAAAGCTCTGCCAGCAAGTTTCTTGCTGGTTCTTGCCAAGAAACTCGGTCGTGTGTACGAGGCTTCAGTCCAGAAAACCCTCAGTCCTTATCTCTTCATCAAAAGCACCTGAATTTGTGTTACTATAAGGCCTGGTTTATATTAGTTCAAATTCTGATGCAACTTGAGCCACACAGAATCGCATGACAAGGGAAATCTCCTTGTTTTCAATGGTGCCTATTCTAATTAATGCAACTCAGAATGGTGTGCTTTTGGAAAAGGTTCCTGCACTACTTTGGTGTGAATAACAGTGCGACTTGGCCCCAAAGAATAAGCATAATGTCGCACCACATAAACGCACTGTAAATTGCATCAAAGTTGCATCACAGTAGTGTGAAGTGAGCCTCAGCCTCACTTATTCCATAGCACAGTAGACCTCAGACTTGGAGAGGGAGGGGAAAATATGTAAGCCAATCAGTCTGCTGCACACACTGTTTATCTATCACTTAGCATAACAGTAATGATCTCTTTAGTGTTTCACTGCACTTTCACTGTCCAATTACAGGCTTAGGTGTCCTAGACCAGTTTGTACTGCCTAACTGCAATTCTGTCTACTGAAAGGATTTGTGTAGTACGAGGGGCATTCAAGTCAAACTGGGACTTTTGAGTTTACATAATAAAAGAACAAATTTCAATAGTGGAAACTGCATTTTTTGACATACTCCTCTGCTACATTTATACACTTATCCAAGACTTTAACTAATGCCTGGAAAGCTTCAGCATAGAAAAATTTGTCATTATGCCTGAACCATTCTAGGACAACCTGCTTCCCTTCGTCATCAGTGTTTAAATGCTGACCTTGTCTCTTGTGCAATTTCACAACAGGTTATGTGTAAATTATCCAGGGTCAGGCATTCCATGCGCTGAATGTTCACAGGAATGACTGTTGTGGGCTGGGAACCACCACGACCGGGATCGTTACTGATGAACGTACGACCATCTTTGAAATGTTTACACCATTCAAATGTCTTACTGAGGCTGAGTGTCTCATCACCATATTGTGCTTGAAGTCTTCTGTAGATATCCACGGGTTTTACGCCTTCCTTCACAAGAAACTTCATCACCAAACACTGTTCCATGCATGCACTAACACTGTTGTCTACCATCTTGATTAATGGTCTCTGGACTGGCCCGTGACATGTGCGCCACTTATCAGTAATATGACACACTTGCCACTTAGTACCGCCACACTAGCATCCCTTTTTATGCCTGTAAAATTAAAATTCCCGGATTGACTTAAATGCCCCTCGTACATGACCTTTCTGTGCTGTTTGGCAAGGGTGTCTGACAACTAAACGGACTGAACAGAGTTATTAAACAATTTTGCAGCTTGCCTGTGAGTTTAACTTTATTAGAAGTGGTAGCACATCTACAGAGTGAGCAGAAGGTGTGACACCAAGCTTTTCTAATAAAGCAAAGTGACTTATAGCAAGCAGTCAAAATCCATCTTTTAAAGATACAAATTTAGGAGTAAGCCCAGGTTCACACTGGGCTGTGAGAGTGAAGCCGTGCGAGTTCAGCTGAACTCGCATGATTTCACTCCCGCTGGTCAGTCCCAATTTCGGCCGTGATTACAGAGACATCTGTGCAGGTTTCTGCACAGATGTCAATGTAAATCGCAGGCCAAAATTGCAAAAAGTAGTACAGAAACTACTTTTTGAAATCGGTGCAGCGCCGCAGATGCGGCGTCGCACCAATTAGGACGGTGCCATTGCTGGCACTTTGCGGCAAATACCGCTGTTTTGACATGCGATTTGACATGTGTGAACCAGGGAAAAACCTTGGTTCTTATCTTTCCTAATGGTAAAAATATGCCCCAGTAGAAAACAGTACACAAAAAAAAAAAGCTCTTACTGGATCTATAATCAATTCATAGCACTGTGACAACAAAGACAAGATTGCTGAAGGTGGAAATGACCGAACGCAATGTAAATTTAATGAACACCATAGAGATAATACATAATAAAACAGGAATAGAATGTATGATTCCTGTCTGTAGCAATAGCTCAGTGTGCCATGCTTGCTATCTGAGAGGCTGAATATGTATATTTAATCAAGCAATTCACTAGAAAACTGTTCCTACCTATCTAATGGAAAGCATGTCATGCAGAGAATGCTACAACTATTATTATTAGTTTCCAATGATAAGCAAAAATATGCTTTTTATTTGAAACTACCGTACATGAGTGGCAGCAGCAAATCATTCTCCCTGTCCAAAATAGTTCACATAACCTTTTCACAATTGTTAGACTGTGTGGAGTAAGTAAACTTAATTCAGGATATAAAGGTTAAATGTCAAAGTCACAAAATTAAATGGAAAAACATACTGTTTTCCCACACAGCTGCCCATTCTCATATAAAATATTTCCATTAGTTCCTTGCCAAAAAAAAGCAAATCTCCAAGATGAAATATCAGAATGTAGAGCGTATAGAAATTACTACTCGCAACAAATTGAGTTATGGAACTGCAGATTCAGTGCTGCATTCAGCATACAACAAACATAAACAACCTGTTTAGCAGACTGATGCTAAACAGTAGTATTCTTAGGTTAAAGTGGTATTAAACCCAAAACCAAAAATTTAATATATTGCAGCCCACTAATCCTTAGGAGGCTACATTAGTTTTCTATTTTAAGTTTTCCTTTTCTTATATTTTCACCTTATTATACGGTCAGTAACACACGTTCTGTCTTATGCCCCATACACACGATAGGAATTTCCAATGGAAAAAGTCAGATGGACTTTTTCCATCGGATATTCTGACCATGTGTATGCCCCATTGGAGTTTTTCCATCAGAAATTCTGAGGAATTCCGTCGGAGTTTAGATAGAGAACATGCTATCTTTTACTCGAGATGGAATTCCGTCGGAATTCCGATGTGATTTTGGCAGGTAAAAAGTCAGACCGTGTTTACGGGGCATTAGTGTGTCTCCTCTCTGAATAGAAGAGCAATGGAGATACCCTTGGACAGCAGCATTGTCAATTTGGGGTCAAGGTAGTGTTAGCAAATAGAGTTAGACAGTTTGAGCAAAGCAAAAGTTCGGCCCGAACATTGCCTGTTCGGCGAACACCCAAAATTTGCAGGTCGCTTGGCGGGATGTTCGCCCGCTGAGTGCCCCACATTGCACTGCATACTGCACAGTGCATTCTAAGCCCTGATTGGGCAAAGCTTTGTCCAATCAGGGCACAGTAAATACCTGGTTGTTAAGGAGTGGGCCGAGAAGCCAGCCACGGCGTCCTTAACAATGGATGAGTCATCAGCTGTCATCGGGCTTCCCCGCTGACAACTGAAAAAAAAAACATTGCCGGTAATATAATTTTTTTTAAAAAAAGGCATGTGGGCCCCCACCAATCCATACCAGGCCCTTGTTACACCAAAATGTAAAAAAAACAACGTTGTGGGCCCCCCCAAAATCCATACCAGACCGTCATCCGACCATGCAGCCCTAGCAGACAAGGAAAGGGGGGGAACAAGCGAGTGCCCCCCTCCTGAACTATAACAGACCATATGCCCTCAACAAGGGGAGATGCTTTGGAGTAGGGAGGCTCTGCCCCCTCACCCCTAAGCACCCTGTCCGAATGTTGATGGGGACAAGAGTCTCTTCCCCACAACCCTGGGGGTCTGTGGGCAGGGGGCTTATCGGAATCTGGAAGTCCCCAGATCCCAGCCCCCCCATGTGAATGAGTATGGGGTACATTCAGTTTTTGACAATTTCTTTATTAAAAATAAAAAAAAACAAGTTACACCAATGTAGATTCATTATCAACACGATGCCTGCCACCATTGCTGGACCCGGAAAAAGAATAAAAACAGCAACGAAGGCTAACGGCCGACTGCAGGAACCGCCGTCTGACAGTTCCTATACATGTAAGGGGCGGGGCCACATGCTGACGTCATCTGGTGGCACCGCCCCCTTGTGACATCACCGACCCAGCATGCACCTGGCCTGCCAGACTAAATGGTCCGATAATGGTCTGGTATGGATTTTGAGAAGGACCCTGCGCCGTTTTTTTAAACATTTTTTTATTGCCGGCAATTTAAATGTAATTTTCTTTTCTTTATAAATGTCAGTTTTGCTGCAGCAGGTTCTATACAAGGTACAGATGTGCCACTTTACAGGTAGACTAAGGGGACCCCCAGGCACTATATTTAAAGGCATTTTAAATTTTTATTGTTTCACTTTAATCATAATTAAAATTACTGCTTCTGTAAAAATTATCTTTTTAAAAAAAAATGTTTACATTGATACATGTCCCCCAGGGCAGTACCCGGGTCCCCATAACCCATTTATGGTCAATAAGATGCATATGTAGCACACCAACCCCAGACTTTACCTGCTTTTCTTCTGCTTGGCTCCTCCGCAAGAAAGAATGAGGCACACCGCACCACAAGTCCGTACCCTCCTGAATAGGGAGGTTGAGCAGTGTTAGTTTCTCGGGCCTGCTTGCAGCCAGTGTCAAAAAGCCTCCAGTGCTGACCTCGTTTCTGCAGTAGTCAGAAACAAGTCTTTAATTCTCCCCAGTAAGCAACTGTCCACACCAACTGAAAGGTCCAACACTTATTTATTCCTTCTTGCACAATAAACAGTCTCTTTGAGAGCAGACAGGTTGGGACAAGACACAGGTCAGATAAGGTGGGAGGAGGTCCAGGCACAAACTTGAATTTGGGTTTCTACTGCTCTGATCAGCACGAACAGGCTTGGCGCATGGTCTCTGCCACAGACCATGAGGTTGGTCACTGCCACTGACCGGGTGAAAAAATATGAAAGCCACTGCTACTGACCTTGGGTGCGTAGTGTCACTGCCACTGTGATTTAAAGAACACGCAGTTCCTTCCGATAGTGAACTAGCCCTTATAGGGCAAGAACATCCCTCTGGAGAGTTACCAGAGGCCCCATCTGTCACCACGACTCTGCGCTGGGTCTTCAGAAAGGGTCACCTCCCTGGCCTCCTCGTCCTGGATACGGGTCCCCTCGCAAGGCAGATCCCTGGGAGTCTCGGTCCCCGGTGGATCCCAGCCTAAGGCTGCTGGGCTCCGGGCCTTTCTCCAAAGTACCTCACCCAGACTGAAGGTGTCTGAGATGGAACAGCAGCTCCATCTCTGGGCCTAGGGCACCCAGAGACAACCCGACCAGGCCTCCGGGCCTAGGGCACCCGGAGGCGACACACACGCACCCAGGCTTAAGGTGCCTGAGCGCGGAACCGACGACCCCTCTGGAAGATTGCCGCCCCCTTTTATATCCTCTCCCGACAGGCACAGCAGGTTCCCCGCCTCGCCGTAGCTCTGCCGAGAGGGGACAAAAAAGGACACAACCTTGTACTGCGGTTCAACCCGGGCCCATGGCAACAGCGCCACCCATAGGCCCCAGTGAACTTACACACCAGTACTATCTCCCAGGGATAGAAATGGTCCACAAGACCTAACAATTAGTGCATCTGAGCCCAGTTACCACTCAGATGCTTCCCCCTAAATGTAACCACCCGCTACACATATAAGCCTCCAAAATGGGCACTTTTTGATTTTTCAAGTTCAGATCCCATAGACTTTAATAGGGTTTGGAGTTTGGGTCCAAACTTTTGTGATGTTCAAGAGCTCTGGCGCAAACCAAACCGGGGGGTGTTCGGCCCAACTCTATTAGCAAATTTAGATTACCTTTTATATAAGTGACTAACAAATTTAAGCCAAACTCCAACTAACACTTTTTTCACAGTTACAAGTAACAGTTTGTTCCTTTTGGGATAAAGGTTTTACATAAATAAATAAAAACTTATAATTGTAAGCACCCCTGTCAGTGTTAAATGATTTGCCCTAAACCTCCAATGCCTTGTACACACGATCAAAATTTCCGATGAAAAAAGTCCGATGGGAGCTTTTCATTGGAATTTCCTATCGTGTGTATGCTCCATCGGAGTTATTTCCGAGGAATTCCGTCGGAGTTTAGATATAGAACATGTTCTGTTTTTCTCCGATGGAATTCCGTCGGGATTCAGATGTGCTTTTGGTCGGACAATAGTCTGACCGTGTGTACAAGGCATTACTGCACTTTTGCTGGACAGCTTGGTCTGTTAAAGGAAGTTAAAAATTACCAGACTTTCTGGCTACAACAAACAACAGACTTGGGGGGCACACCCTAAAAATGCATTTACATTCAAGATGGTGCAGCTTTAACCACTTCAGACCCAGACCATTTGGCTGCCAAATGACCATGCCACTTTTTGCGATTTGGCACTGCATCGTTTTAACTGACAATTGTGCGGTCGTGCGACGTGGCTCCCAAACAAAATTGACATCCTTTTTTTCCCACAAATAGAGCTGTCTTTTGGTGGTATTTGATCACCTCTGCGGTTTTTATTTTTTGCGCTATAAACAAAAATAAAGCGACAATTGTGGAAAAAAAATCAATATTTTTTACTTTTTGCTATAATAAATATCCCCAAAAAAATCTATAAAAAAAAAAAAATTTTCCTCAGTTTAGGCTGATACATATTCTTCTACATATTTTTGGTAATAAGCGTTTATTGATTGGTTTGCGCAAAAGTTATAGCGTCTACAAAATAAGGGATAGTTTTATGGCATTTTTATTAATAATAATTTTTTTACTAGTAATGACGGCGATCAGCGAATTTTATCATGACTGTGACATTATGGCAGACACATCAGACACTTTTGACACTATTTTGGGACCATTCACATTTATACAGTGATCAGTGATATAAAAATCCACTGATTACTGTGTAAATATAACTGGCAGTAAAGGGGTTAACCACTAGGGGGCTAGGAAGGGGTTAACTGTGTCCTAGGGAGTTATTCTAACGGTTAGGGGCGTGGCTACGAGTGACAAGTCACTGATCGCTGCTCCCGATGAGAGGGAGCAGACTATTAGTGACATGTCACTAGTAGTGATGAGCCGAACACCCCCGGGTTCGGTTCGCACCAGAACCCGCGAACGGACCGAAAGTTCGTACGAACATTAGAACCCTATTAAATACAATGGATGCGAACGTTCGAATTCTAAAGTGCTAATTATAACAACTATTATGCATGTTATTGTCCTAAAAAGGGTTTGGGAACCCGGGTTCTGCACCAGGGGACATGTATCAATGCAAAAAGAAGTTTTAAAAACGGTCGTTTTTCGGGAGCAGTCATTTTAATGATGCATAAAGTGAAAAAAAAAAGTCAAATATTCCTTTAAATATCGTACCTGGGGGGTGTCTAAAGTATGCCTTTGAAGTGCCACGTGTTTCCCGTGTTTAGAACTGTCCCTGCACAAAATGACACTTCTAAAGGAAAAAAAAGCCATTTAAAACTTCTTGCGGCTTTAATGTAATGTCTGGTCCCGGTAATATGGATGAAATTTTTTTAGAAAAATGGCATAGCTACCCCATGACCCCCCCCCCTACCCCAGCCCATTACCAGCCCCTTTGGGTCTTGTATGGATATTAAGGGGAACCCCGCACATAAAATAAAAAAGGCCCTATATACTCTGAACAGCCGTATACAGGCGGTGCATACAAGACAGGGACTGTAGGTTTGTTCTTATGTAGAATGTGTTTGTAATTTTGAACAGGTACATTGTTGAACTGTAGCTCCAGCCCAAAAATCTATTTTTAAACTTTTTGGGAAACATAGGTAAGGGTTATCACCCCTGTAACATTTGTTTTGCTGTCTGTGCCCCTGTTCAGAACATTTCACCTCACTTTCCGTCCCAATGACAACTGTTTTTGAAATGTGGTGTTTTTCTTGAAACAAGGATTGCTGATAAAGCATCAGTACAGAGGAGACACCTTTCTCCCATATTTATTCTTACAGGAGAGAATTTTCCTTCCTAGGGGTAGATTTCCTCTCACTTCCTGTTGTCTTCTTTCGTTTGCAAGTAGGAGTCGTTTGTAAGTTGGATGTTTGAAAGTAGGGACCTGCCGTATATACTCTGCAGAAATAGGCCCCTTAGTTGTTGGTGTTGGCACAACACTGTAAGCACTCACAGTTACTCTTGGTTGGTGCTGGAACGCCCTGCTGTCAACTATTATATCAGGAATTTTAATTACATATAATTGTTGAACAGTGGTAGTAAAAATTGGGGCTTTGATGGTGGTGCTGGTGCCACAACACTGTAAGCCCTGACAGTTACTCTTGGTGGGTGCAGCAATGGGCCCTGCTGTGAATTATTAGATCAAGAATTGTAATTGCATGCCCCTGTTGAACAGGGGCTGAAAAATTGGGCTTTTCGTGGTGGTGGTGGTGGTGGTGGTGTTGCCACAACACTGTAAGCCCTCAGAGTTACTCTTGGTGGGTGCAGGAATGGGCCCTGCTGTGAATTATTAGATCAAGAATTGTAATTACATGCCCCTTTTGAACAGTGGCTGAAAAATTGGGCCTTTCGTGGTGGTGGTGGTGGTGGCGTTGCCACAACACTGTAAGCCCTCAGACTTACTCTTGGTGGGTGCAGGAATGGGCCCTGCTGTGAATTATTACATCAAGAATTGTAATTGCATGCCCCTGTTGAACAGGGGCTGAAAAATTGGGCCTTAGGCACTGGTGGCACAACACTACAACCCCTCACAGATACTGTACTTGGAGCACAGCAATGAGCCCTGTTGCAAAGTATTGCTTCAAAAATTGTAATGACACGCCCCTGTTAAACAGGGGCTGAAAAATTGGGCCTTAGGCACTGGTGGCACAACACTACAACCCCTCACAGATACTGTACTTGGAGCACAGCAATGAGCCCTATGGCAAATTATTGCTAAAAAAATTGTAAGTACACGCCCCTGTAAAACAGGGGCTGAAAAATTGGGCCTTAGCCACTGGTGGCGGCACCCATAAACAAAAATGATCTTCCAAGCTATCATCATCAATCGTATCATTGAGGACTCGGAGGAGGAGGATAGCCAGTCAACATAACAGCACAGGCACTCAGCATCAGCATCAGTCTTGAAGGGACGTGACATGTTAAAATCAATTAGTCTGTTATATCAGCATCAGGTGTGTGGTAGCTGGTGGTGATCCAAGACTGGTTCATCTTGATGAAAGTCAGTCGATCAACCGAGTTGGTGGACAGGCGCACCCTGTGATCCGTGACAAATCCTCCAGCAGCACTGAATGTGCGTTCCGAAAGAACGCTGGATGCAGGACAGGCCAGTAGCTCAATTGCATACTGTGCAAGCTCTGGCCAGTGATCCAGCCTCAAGACCCAGTAAGCCAGAGGATTTTCGGTGGGGAAGGTGTCCAAGTCTGACCTTGCCCCTAGATATTCCTGCACCATGTTTATCAGACGCTGGCGATGGTTGCTGGAACCAATCATACTTTGGGGCTGCGGACTAAAGAATTGTCTGAACGCATCGGTCAGACGGCCACCTTCCCCACCGCTCCTTCTTTGACTGGCCGAAGCCTCAGCAACTCGTTGTCCTGGACCAGGAGTTTGTAACCTCCCAGTCTCTGGGAACGCGTTGCACAGACCTTTCTGCAAGGCCTCCCGGAGTTGTCTCATCCTCTGCTCCCTCTGCGACGGTAACATAAGGTCCGCAACCTTACCCTTGTACCGTGGATCAAGGAGAGTGGCCAGCCAGTAATGGTCCCTCTCCTTGATCCGAAGAATACGAGGATCCTTCCGCAGACTTTGCAGGATCAGGGAGGCCATGCAGCGTAGGTTTGCTGAGGCATTCGCTCCGGAGTCCTCTGGGTCACTAAGGACGACATGATCCGCAGTCACCTCCTCCCAGCCACGTACAAGTCCACTGGTTTCTTGGGACTGTAAATCATCCCTAAAAGACTGCTGCTGATGATGCTGAGTGCCAGGCTCCACCTCCATGCTGACACAATCCTCCTCCTCCTCCTCCTCCTCTTCCTCTTCCTGTGCGATGGGTGAGACAGAAGGAACACTGTCTGGGTAAAGGGGGCCTTGAGAGGCAAGGAAGTCCTCCTCTTCCTGCCTCTGTTCTGCCTCAAGTGCCCTGTCCATTATTCCACGCAGCGTGTGCTCCAACAGGTGGACAAGAGGTACAGTGTCACTGATGCATGCACTGTCACTGCTCACCATCCTCGTGGCCTCCTCAAATGGTGCCAGGACAGTGCATGCATCCCTGATCATGCCCCACTGGCGTGGAGAAAAAAAACCAAGCTCCCCTGACCCTGTCCTGGTGCCGTAGTCGCACAGGTACTCATTGATGGCCCTCTGCTGCGTGTGCAGCCGCTGCAGCATGGCCAACGTTGAGTTCCACCTGGTGGGCATGTCACATATAAGGCGGTTCTTGGGCAGGTTCAACTCCTTTTGCAGCTCAGCCAGGCGAGCACTGGCATTATAAGATCTGCGGAAATGCACACAGACTTTCCTGGCCTGCCTCAGGACATCCTGTAAGCCCGGGTACCTGCCCAAGAACCGCTGCACCACCAGGTTAAGGACGTGAGCCACACAGGGCACATGGGTCAGTTGTCCCTGTCGGAGGGCGGAGAGGAGGTTGGTGCCATTGTCGCAAACCACCATTCCTGGCTTAAGCTGGCGTGGCGTCAACCACCTCTCGGCCTGGCCCTGCAGAGCAGACAGGACCTCTGCCCCAGTGTGGCTTCTGTCCCCCAAACACACCAGCGCAAGCACGGCATGGCATCTTTTTGCCTGCGTACTTGCGTAGCCCCGTGAACGGCTACGGAGCACCGCTGGTTCATAGGACAAACCACAGGAAGAGGCCATGGAGGAAGAAGAAGAGGAGGGGGTGGAGGAGAGAGGTGTGTCACAACCAGTAGTAGCATTTTGGAGGCGTGGCGGTGGGACAACCTCCAACACTACTGCACCTTGTCCTGCATCCTTCCCAGCTGCCAAAAGAGTGACCCAATGGGCCGTGAAAGAAAGGTAACGTCCCTGTCCATGCCTGCTGGACCATGAGTCAGCGGTAATATGCACCTTACCGCTGACCGCCCTGTCCAGCGAGGCCAAGACATTGCCTTCCACATGCCGGTAGAGAGCCGGAATAGCCTTCCGTGAGAAAAAGTGGCGTTTGGGAACCTGCCACTGAGGAACCGCACATTGCACAAACTCACGGAAGGGGGCCGAGTCTACCAACTGAAAAGGCAGCAGTTGAAGCGCTAGCAATTTAGCCAAGCTAGCATTCAACCGCTGGGCATGTGGATGGCTGGGAGTGAACTTCTTTCGACGGTCCAGCAGCTGGGGCAGGGAAATTTGCCTGCTAGAATCGGACGTCGGTGTACTGCTAGCAGAGTGGCCGCAAGTACTTGGCTGTGACACACCTAATTCTACACCTTCATTCCTCTCAGTGCATGTTTCAGAGAGGACTGAAGTTATAGTGGGGTTGGAGATCCCAGCTGATGCGGTGCAAGGAGAGGTCCGCTTTGTTCTTTGGTGTGGGTCTTTGAGGTAGGCTTGCCAACGAGCTGCATGGCAGGTCAACATATGTCTGGTCAGGCATGTGGTACCCAAGCGGCTGATGTTTTGGCCACGCAATATACGCTTGAGACATATGTTGCAAACAGCAGCTGTGCGATCTGATGCACTAGCCTCAAAAAAGGCCCACACCAAGGAACTTTTTGAATGACGGGCAGAGGCAGCGCCCTGCACAGGCGGAGCTCTGCGGTGTGATTCCGTCGGTGTACTGCCCTTACGCTGGCCACCAAAGGGCATCCTGTCTCGTTGGAGATGTGCCTCCTCCTCATCCTCCTCCTCCTCTCTCCTATTAGGCACCCACGTGGAGTCAGTGACCTCATCATCCCCTCCCTCCTCATCACTGGAGCCAATCTGGCAGTATGCTGCAGCTGCTGGAACATGACTGCCAGATTGGTGTCCTTCTTGAGCATCCCCTCTGTCTGCTCTCACCCTACTGCCTTCCTGTAGCTGGGTTTCATCATCAGACCCTTCGAAACGCTGGGCATCCTCCTGGAGCATGTACCCAACACTGTGCTCAAACAGTTCGGGGGACTCCTCAGGAGGAGGACATGGTGGGTCTAGGGAAGGAGTGACTGATGATGAGTCTGACATTGATACCAGGGAAGAGGACGCTTTGGCAGCTGCTTTGCCAGTACCCTGAGCCTGGGTGAGAGAGGATGAGGAGGAGGAGGAGGGCTTGGTCATCCACTCTACCAAGTCTTCGGCATGATGTGGCTCAACATGTCCAGCTGCGGAAAAGAAGGACAAGCATGTCCCATGGCCATGTGCTGATGACAATGCACCGCGTCCACGACCAGCACTGTTGCCCCCAGACACAGAGCCTGCTTGCCCTCTTTTATTGCCTCCTGACTGTCTGCCTCTCCTTGTTTGCCTTCCAGACATTCTAATAGATGGCCTGCAGGGAGATGGGAAAAAAGCAATAAGGGCTACCTTCAGGTGTCCTTCTCTGTCCCTTGAAACAAGGACTTGCACAGTGAAAAAAACTGACACTCTCCCTACCTACAGTTTTCTGTCCCTAGAAAAAATGTTTTTTTTAAGCACACTATAGCACAAGGAGAATTCACTCACTGTCCTTCCCAGTCCCTAGAAACAAGGACTTGCACAGTGAAAGAAACTGACACTCTCCCTACCTACAGTTTTCTGTCCCTAGAAAAAATGTTTTTTTAAGCACACTATAGCACAAGGAGAATTCACTCACTGTCCTTCCCAGTCCCTAGAAACAAGGACTTGCACAGTGAAAGAAACTGACACTCTCCCTACCTACAGTTTTCTGTCCCTAGAAAAAATGTTTTTTTTTAAGCACAATATAGCACAAGGAGAATTCACTCACTGTCCTTCCAGGTCCCTGGAAACAAGGACTTGCACAGTGAAAGAAACTGACACTCTCCCTACCTACAGTTTTCTGTCCCTAGAAAAAATGGTTTTTTTAAGCACAATATAGCACAAGGAGAATTCACTCACTGTCCTTCCAGGTCCCTAGAAACAAGGACTTGCATAGTGAAAAAAACTGACACTCTCCCTACCTACAGTTTTCTGTCCCTAGAAAAAATGTTTTTTTTAAGCACACTATAGCACAAGGAGAATTCACTCACTGTCCTTCCCAGTCCCTAGAAACAAGGACTTGCACAGTGAAAGAAACTGACACTCTCCCTACCTACAGTTTTCTGTCCCTAGAAAAAATGTTTTTTTTAAGCACACTATAGCACAAGGAGAATTCACTCACTGTCCTTCCCAGTCCCTAGAAACAAGGACTTGCACAGTGAAAGAAACTGACACTCTCCCTACCTACAGTTTTCTGTCCCTAGAAAAAATGTTTTTTTTAAGCACAATATAGCACAAGGAGAATTCACTCACTGTCCTTCCAGGTCCCTGGAAACAAGGACTTGCACAGTGAAAGAAACTGACACTCTCCCTACCTACAGTTTTCTGTCCCTAGAAAAAATGTTTTTTTAAGCACAAAATAGCACAAGGAGAATTCACTCACTGTCCTTCCAGGTCCCTGGAAACAAGGACTTGCACAGTGAAAGAAACTGACACTCTCCCTACCTACAGTTTTCTGTCCCTAGAAAAAAATGTTTTTTTTAAGCACAATATAGCACAAGGAGAATTCACTCACTGTCCTTCCAGGTCCCTAGAAACAAGGACTTGCACAGTGAAAGAAACTGACACTCTCCCTACCTACAGTTTTCTGTCCCTAGAAAAAATGTTTTTTTTAAGCACACTATAGCACAAGGAGAATTCACTCACTGTCCTTCCCAGTCCCTAGAAACAAGGACTTGCACAGTGAAAGAAACTGACACTCTCCCTACCTACAGTTTTCTGTCCCTAGAAAAAATGTTTTTTTTAAGCACAATATAGCACAAGGAGAATTCACTCACTGTCCTTCCAGGTCCCTAGAAACAAGGACTTGCACAGTGAAAGAAACTGACACTCTCCCTACCTACAGTTTTCTGTCCCTAGAAAAAATGTTTTTTTTAAGCACACTATAGCACAAGGAGAATTCACTCACTGTCCTTCCCAGTCCCTAGAAACAAGGACTTGCACAGTGAAAGAAACTGACACTCTCCCTACCTACAGTTTTCTGTCCCTAGAAAAAATGTTTTTTTTTAAGCACAATATAGCACAAGGAGAATTCACTCACTGTCCTTCCCAGTCCCTAGAAACAAGGACTTGCACAGTGAAAGAAACTGACACTCTCCCTACCTACAGTTTTCTGTCCCTAGAAAAAATGTTTTTTTTAAGCACACTATAGCACAAGGAGAATTCACTCACTGTCCTTCCCAGTCCCTAGAAACAAGGACTTGCACAGTGAAAGAAACTGACACTCTCCCTACCTACAGTTTTCTGTCCCTAGAAAAAATGTTTTTTTTAAGCACAATATAGCACAAGGAGAATTCACTCACTGTCCTTCCAGGTCCCTGGAAACAAGGACTTGCACAGTGAAAGAAACTGACACTCTCCCTACCTACAGTTTTCTGTCCCTAGAAAAAATGTTTTTTTGAAGCACAATATAGCACAAGGAGAATTCACTCACTGTCCTTCCAGGTCCCTGGAAACAAGGACTTGCACAGTGAAAGAAACTGACACTCTCCCTACCTACAGTTTTCTGTCCCTAGAAAAAATGTTTTTTTTAAGCACAATATAGCACAAGGAGAATTCACTCACTGTCCTTCCAGGTCCCTAGAAACAAGGACTTGCACAGTGAAAGAAACTGACACTCTCCCTACCTACAGTTTTCTGTCCCTAGAAAAAATGTTTTTTTTAAGCACAATATAGCACAAGGAGAATTCACTCACTGTCCTTCCAGGTCCCTGGAAACAAGGACTTGCACAGTGAAATAAACTGACACTCTCCCTACCTACAGTTTTCTGTCCCTAGAAAAGATGTTTTTTTTAAGCACAATATAGCACAAGGAGAATTCACTCACTGTCCTTCCAGGTCCCTAGAAACAAGGACTTGCACAGTGAAAGAAACTGACACTCTCCCTACCTACAGTTTTCTGTCCCTAGAAAAAATGTTTTTTTAAGCACACTATAGCACAAGGAGAATTCACTCACTGTCCTTCCCAGTCCCTAGAAACAAGGACTTGCACAGTGAAAGAAACTGACACTCTCCCTACCTACAGTTTTCTGTCCCTAGAAAAAATGTTTTTTTTAAGCACAATATAGCACAAGGAGAATTCACTCACTGTCCTTCCCAGTCCCTAGAAACAAGGACTTGCACAGTGAAAGAAACTGACACTCTCCCTACCTACAGTTTTCTGTCCCTAGAAAAAATGTTTTTTTTAAGCACACTATAGCACAAGGAGTATTCACTCACTGTCCTTCCCAGTCCCTAGAAACAAGGACTTGCACAGTGAAAGAAACTGACACTCTCCCTACCTACAGTTTTCTGTCCCTAGAAAAAATGTTTTTTTTAAGCACAATATAGCACAAGGAGAATTCACTCACTGTCCTTCCAGGTCCCTGGAAACAAGGACTTGCACAGTGAAAGAAACTGACACTCTCCCTACCTACAGTTTTCTGTCCCTAGAAAAAATGTTTTTTTTAAGCACAATATAGCACAAGGAGAATTCACTCACTGTCCTTCCAGGTCCCTGGAAACAAGGACTTGCACAGTGAAAGAAACTGACAATCTCCCTACCTACAGTTTTCTGTCCCTAGAAAAAATGTTTTTTTTAAGCACAATATAGCACAAGGAGAATTCACTCACTGTCCTTCCAGGTCCCTAGAAACAAGGACTTGCACAGTGAAAGAAACTGACACTCTCCCTACCTACAGTTTTCTGTCCCTAGAAAAAATGTTTTTTTTAAGCACAATATAGCACAAGGAGAATTCACTCACTGTCCTTCCAGGTCCCTGGAAACAAGGACTTGCACAGTGAAAGAAACTGACACTCTCCCTACCTACAGTTTTCTGTCCCTAGAAAAAATGTTTTTTTTAAGCACAATATAGCACAAGGAGAATTCACTCACTGTCCTTCCAGGTCCCTAGAAACAAGGACTTGCACAGTGAAAGAAACTGACACTCTCCCTACCTACAGTTTTCTGTCCCTAGAAAAAATGTTTTTTTTAAGCACAATATAGCACAAGGAGAATTCACTCACTGTCCTTCCAGGTCCCTGGAAACAAGGACTTGCACAGTGAAAGAAACTGACACTCTCCCTACCTACAGTTTTCTGTCCCTAGAAAAAATGTTTTTTTTAAGCACAATATAGCACAAGGAGAATTCACTCACTGTCCTTCCAGGTCCCTAGAAACAAGGACTTGCACAGTGAAAGAAACTGACACTCTCCCTACCTACAGTTTTCTGTCCCTAGAAAAAATGTTTTTTTTAAGCACAATATAGCACAAGGAGAATTCACTCACTGTCCTTCCAGGTCCCTGGAAACAAGGACTTGCACAGTGAAAGAAACTGACACTCTCCCTACCTACAGTTTTCTGTCCCTAGAAAAAATGTTTTTTTTAAGCACAATATAGCACAAGGAGAATTCACTCACTGTCCTTCCAGGTCCCTAGAAACAAGGACTTGCACAGTGAAAGAAACTGACACTCTCCCTACCTACAGTTTCCTGTCCCTAGAAAAAATGTTTTTTTTAAGCACACTATAGCACAAGCACAAAACACACTGACACTCTCCCTACCTATCCTTCTCTTTCCCTAAACTAAAGGAATCCAGGTTAAGCAAGAAAGAAATAAAAGTCACTGTCCCTGCCTATGCTGCTCTATCCCTGCTCCGGAACACACTACACTAGGCCGCCGTGCTGGCGGCCTTTTATATTGTGGGGCGTGTACTAAACACCCTCAGCAATAATTGGCCACAGGCATCCTGCCTGTGGCCAATCATTGCTCTCCTCGCTGCCGGCGCTGTGATTGGCCAAGCATGCGGGGTCACAGTGCATGCTTGGCCAATCACAGCGCCTGGATGACACTGCGATGGCGTAGTGCATTGTGGGCCGTTCGCGTCACTCGAATTTGGCGCGAACGGCCCAAATCGTTCGATCTTCGTCGAACGATCGAACAGCCGATGTTCGAGTCGAACGTATGTTCGACTCGAACACAAAGCTCATCCCTAGTCACTAGGCAGAACAGGGAGATGCTTGTTTACACAGGCATCCCCTGTTCTGCAGCTCCGTGACACATGATCACGGGACACCGGCGGACATCGAGTCTGCGGGTCCCGCGGGCACGATCACGGAGCTTGTGGCAGGGGAGCGCGCGTGCCCACACGGTGGCAAATTTAAAGGGACGTAGATTTACGTCGATTTGCCTGTCCATGCCATTCTGCTGACGTATATGTTCATGACCCGGTCCTTAAGTGGTTAAGACCGAAAACAGAGCAAAATAGATTACAGCGCTCACATACAAAAATGACATTTAAATCCTGCAAGGCTATTTAAATCACCTGAACATATTAAAACATATAGGGATTTGGTCACACCATATGGCCATATAGTGCTAAGTCCACTACTGCGCCAAACTCCAACTAACACTTTTTTCACAGTTACAAGTAACAGTTTGTTCCTTTTGGGATAAAGGTTTTACATAATAAAATAAAAGCTTATAATTTTAAGCACCCCGGTCAGTGTTAAATGATTTGCCTTAACCCTCTAACTGCACTTTTTCTGGACAGCTTGGTCTGTTAAAGGAAGTTAAAAATTACCAGACTTTCTGTCTAGAACCTCTTTTGAAAAAAAAAAAAAAAAAGAAAAAAACGAATGCATCTACCACATCTAAGAATTGATAAGTTGCAACATAATACATTTTTGTGTTGGGATTTAAAACTGCTTTTACAGTAACAAAATATTTAAAACATAGAATGCATATCTGCATATATGTAAATATAAACCCATCATTAAAATCTACTACGGGGGGTGATGGGCTACTAGGTCAGTAAGTACGTTTTATTTTAATCTACTTCGGAGTGACTCCATCTTCATCATCTATCTACATTAAGTAAAATTGGGTATTCTTTAGTAGAAACTAATGAATGGCTAGAAAAAGGGAAATCTGTAGGCTGCCAACACTGACCTCCTGGCTGTTTTATGATTTAATATCTTTTGTAGTTACTGACCTGAATCGTGTACACAACCAAAAAAATTCAGAGTAACATCAATATAACTCATTTAACTTTATTTAGTCAGTGACAAAAGCCTAGTACACACGATCAGAAAATCAGACGAAAAATACCGCTTTCGGATCTGATCATTAGTACACAACTTTCGAGAGTCGATCACGACATTTCATTCAAAATTATCTGAAGTGACAAACACGGAAATGTTTCCCTTACAATACCAGATCACACAATTTTTGTTTAATCAGTACAGTATTCGTCCGAAAAAAATTGGCAAACCAAGACCACGCATGCTTAAAAACTACAGAATACATTACAATACAATACATTACATCACTTCCCAAAGTTGTATTTTGTCGTACGAGAATTTTGGTATCTTTAGTAACCTTTACATTTTCGATATGAGACTAGCATGCAAAAAAATAAATAAATGGATCATTTGATATTCTCATTGTGTGTAGTAGGCTTTAGAAAGTAAAGAAGACACTGTAATAGCAGGATAGTTAGGCTACTAGCATTTTGAGAAGCAGAGGTCAACAATGACAGCCTACATATTTTGATCAAAACCAGGTTTCCTTTAAGACCTCATGTACACTGCTGCTGGTAAACAGATGTTTAGGAGCAGTCGGGCATTTTTTTAAACTGCTCCTAAACTCTCCTCTATGTTATCTTATCAGTACATGTACACAGGGTCGTTTACAGTCGTTTCTAGGCAGTTGAGTTTAGAGGCTTTTTTTGGAACGCCCAAAAATGGGTTCAGAAGCTGAGTTTAGAGAAATTTCAAGCGACAAGTGCTTCTAAACATGGCTACACGTTTTTGGCTATTTTAAAAACGCTTTAGAAACGCTTCTAAATGTAAATGCGGCAAAACGGACGTTTTAAACATGGGTTACTATCTGTCAAGTTAAATCGTTCAGAAGAGGTTGTAAAAATGTCCCGTGTACATGAAGCCTTAATGCTTCAGGAAAATGCTACCTTGAAATGCTACTAGCGGAGGCACATTGCTCCTCTGCTGTGATCGTCAGCGAGATCTCCGGCGAGTGTCGGCACTTTCGACCCCATCTGACTTCCTAGTTCCGTTCCCTGCGAGCCGCAGCGGCGCATGGGAGCGGAACTGGGCGGCAAATTCAAAAAGGTAAACACATAGTATACATACAGTATACTGTAATCTTACTGATTACAGTACTGTATGTAATAATTACACACCCCCTTTGTCCCTAGTGGTCTGTCCAGTGCCCCGCATGCAGTTTTATATAATAAAAACCATTCTTTCTGCCTGGAAACTGGAGATTGTCCATAGCAACCAAAAAGTGTCCCTTTATGTCAAAAGTGGTTTTAGACCAGCTAGAAAACAGCGATAATAAATTAGAATCACTCGCAGAATTGAGCGATAGCGATTTGTGGGGAAATTCGTCATCAAACACTAAATCTAATGACAGCGACAATTCTGCAACTGAGCAAATTTCAGTGTTTTTGATTTGATTACATTGTTGAATAATTTTTATTATAATTAGATTACTATTTTTTATAATTATTTATAGTTATTTATTATATTATAATTTATAATTTTGTGTTTCAAACTTTATCATACCCGGGATGTTTACTAGACTCTGGTTTGCTCAGGTTTAAGTAAGTAATTACTAAGAATTGCAGGCCTATAATACATAACACCAAATTTCCATGCAAAATAATTGTACCGCTTTTGGTACATAATTCCAGACAGAATCATACCGCCAGGGAGGTTAAGGAGTCACAGGCGCGGGCTACTGTTAAAATGGCACCACTGTCTGCCTCACAGAGCGCCTCAGCCCGCTCCCAGAAACAGAAGCAGTCACTGAAACAAATATCTGTAAACCCAGACTCTCAAGGTGAGTCTAACATAGAATTTTTTCCTTCACAAGACCCCCCACAAGCTGCCTCTGCTACACCAGCACTTCTAAAGCAATTTGAGAAAATGCTGCAAAAAGCTTTGAAACAAACATCAGAGCAGATCACATCTAACCTTTCAAAAGAAATTAGAGAATTGGGTACCCACACAGCAGCATTAGAACTTAAAGTTGACGAGACTGAACTCTCACCACAGGATAATTTGATAGAATTGGAAAATCTCAAAGAAGAAAATTTAAAATTACAGTCCAAACTAGAAGATTTTAAAAACAGAGCCAGATGGTCAAACATCTGAATTAGAGGAATCCCAGAAACAGTAATTGATTTACATTCAACCATGACAGCCTTCTTCCAGGATCTCCAACCAGCTTTTCCAATAGAACGGCTGGAAATGGACAGAGTTCATAGGGCTCTCACGCCAAACAAAATTGATGGCCCTCCACGCGATATTATGGCAAAATTTTATTTTTATCGCACAAAAGAGCAACTTTTAACTGCTGCCAGGGAAAAAATATCCCTATCTTTTCAAGGCCATGAGTATCAGTTATTTACTGATCTATCTCAACTGACCATAAACAAGCGGCGTTCTATGAAACCTCAATTATCAGTGCTGCAAAATCATCATATCACTTACCAATGGGGATTTCCATTCTTCATCCGTTTTGCATACCAGGGCTCTAAATTTATCTGTAGATCCCCTGAAGAATTGCAGCATGAATTACAAGACCTGCATCTAGTGGATCCTCCACAAATACTCAGCTCTTCACGCAGAAGATCAACCTCCTCCGCTCCCCGAAATTCCTCCCAACTTGCAGAGAAAATTGGAAACCAACAAGCCCATAAGAGAAGTCACCTAGCATCCCCTCCTTTGGACCGAGAAGACTCAATGGACTGATATAGAGTGATAGTTACTTATGGTTCTTTCATTTCTTCACCCACGCATTTTTGGTCCAGACGCTGAAAGTCTGTCTAGTTGATATACACATCTCAGAACTCCTCCATATATTTGTTTGGTTAAAATAAATAAACTCTATATATCATCAACACCCTCATACTATATAAACCCTATGTGATATTCAATAGTATGTTTATTTCCTATTTAAGGTAGTAACTCACTCCCCTAACTAATTTATTTACTCTTTAATAAGTCTAGGCTCATTGTCTGAGGGGGTTTTTGAGTATTTTTTGTTTTCTTTTTCTTACAAAACTTAATTTAATATCCTGTTGTAAATATTAAATTTTTTATCATATAACTCTTTTGGCTGTAGTTAGATCTTAGGTTGCCATATCGGCTTTATACCGTACTGGTTGTTCTTTCCTTATATTCTTTTTAATAATCAAACTATAAAGAATTGGTATAGAAAGACTGATACTGATTCCATGGATAGATATCTCTTAGATAACTAGTCTCCCCTCTCCCAGATCCTAACTATATTCCCAAAAACCTTTCCCTTATTCATATTCATTTTATATTTTCATTATACATTACTAGATCTAACAAATCTAGACCAGAATGTCAGGTTTATACACACTCTTAATTTGAACATATGGAACTTTTAAGAGTTTAAGTAATAACTTATTTAATCACTCCATTATTTGAGTATTTATTTAGTTAATCAAACATCTTTTGTCAGCCGTACAGATTTTTTCACAATACATCTAAATGATGTTCTCTCATAGGGCTTTTCCTCTGTACACTGTAGTTCAGTGTACCGCACTTTGCCTACCTTAATCGCCTACTAATAATATGTGGACGATTGACGACGGCCCTTTATCCCCTGATAGGGAAACTTTTCCTTTGTCACGGGTAATTTTCAGATTACATTACAAATTAATTCATGTAATAATATATCTTACTTCTTATTTTACAGGTTTTTCTCTCTTTCTAAATTACTCTTGTACCTTCTCTACCTTCTCTTCTTTCTTGCTCACCTGGATTGCTTCATTAAGCCAGAAATGTGTGAGTGGGGGTGAGTACCATCTCATTTCTTATTTACCATGGCACCCTTAAACATTCTTTCCCTGAATGTTCAGGGAATCAATATACCGCAGAAACGCTCCAAAGCATTCCATTTCTTTCAAACACAGAAAGCACACACAGTTTTCTTACAGGAAACCCACTTTACAATAAACTCCACACCTAAATATATGAGTCCCTCATACCCACAAAATTTTACAGCCTCAGCTACCACTAAATAAGGTGGAACCCTAATAGCCTTCCATCGATCGATACCATTTACCCCCAAATCTGAAATTAGGATGATATATCTTCCTTCGGGGTCATATTATGGATACAGCAATTACAGTTGTATCATACTATGCTCCAAACAAACAATCAACGTCTTTTTTATCACATCTTCTACAAGTAGTATCCACACACAAAATGGGAACAATAATTATGTGTGGTGACTCGAACCAGGTCTACCATTCCTAGATAAATTACCATTTACTCCTACAAGGAGTCCACCTAAACAACCTTTTTCACACCTTCTTTCAAACTATAACCTGGTTGATTCTTGGAGAGAAAATATAACCCTGCTAAAAGAAGATATACTTATTATTCCCACCCACATCGAACCCTTTCAAGAATTGATCATATATTTCTAACCATAGGTATGTTACCAGAAATTCTTATATCAAACATAATTCCAATCCCATGGTCAGATCATAACGCGGTATATACTTCTATAGCATCCCCTATCCCTAAAGCACAAGACCCATCCTGGTATCTTGCCAACACCTTGCTTAAAAATCCCTCTCATTGCATTCAAATTGAACAGGCCCTAAAAGAATATCTGGTACACAACACTTGTCCTTAAACTTCCCCGTTATCTCTTTGGGAAGCACATAAACCAGTAATGCGCAGAGTTTTTCAGAGACAATCTTCACTAAGAAGTTACCACCTCAGGCCAATGTGGAAGATTGACCGGCCAAAGTGTATTGGGTATCTTTCCTCGGTAACAGTTCAGTGGGCGTGGTCTACCCACTGAGCATGCCGTGGGAAGGGTACTTAAAGGGCATACGCCATTAGTGGGGTCCTTCGTCCCCTCGCAGCCCTCCTGGCGGGGGGAGTGTGGTGTGTGATTTTGGCCTCGGGACCATGTTGGTCCGAGGTTGCAACTCTACCAAGTAGGCCCAGTTATGCTGACTGGGCTTACACCTTGATGGCGATCCTGTGCTGTCCGAAACCAGGGGAGGACCTGTCCTGGAGAAGACCGAGCGGAAGGCTGGTGTCTTGAGGAGGGCCTGGTAATTCTATTGTAGGGTGCACCGTAGCTAAAGTTCACCTTGCAGTCTGCCGGGTCAGCTTAAGGGCTCTTGACTGTTTGGCTGGAAGTTGGGAAGTCCTGTGGCAGAGGATCCCTGATTATCCATTTTGTGCACAACCAGTCTGTGGCAGAGACTGGTCCTGATCATTGTCCGAGCATCACTCCGGCTGCTAGGCCGGGTGAGAGGGGTCTATCCGGGTGAGCAATACCCACTCCAGTGAGAGTGGTGAATGACTGTATAGTGGAGGAGTTTTTCCCAGTGATCTGTACCGCGTACCTGAACCTACTCCTTCCCTTCACCCTTCTACTATTCTTCAAATGTTTTATTCAAAAGAAAATACAACCTAACAGCTTAAGATTTTACATCTTGTGTGGACATTGGAGTTTTTGCAGACAACGAATACTGAGGTAACGTGCAAGGCCCAAATTAAAACCAGCAGCTCCTACGGGGGTGTGCTACATATGTAAACACACATATGAAAAATTATGTAAAATTGGGTATATATATACTCCCTAAAGGCTATTCCAACATTGTTCCAGGCCAGCGGATTTTCTAGTTCAAGCTGATATCCATACCAAGCGTTTTTTGGAGAAGGGGTATAGCGGAACTAGTCTCAAACAAGAATTAGAAAGAGTTGAACAAATGGACAGGAATCAGCTTTTAATACCAAAAGTTAAAGGTAAACAGGATAATAATCCATACGAATGGGCTTTGGTAACCACCTTTTCCTCCCAACACTGGTGGATTAATAAAATTATCAAAAAGCATTGGCAGGTCCTATTTGAACACTAGCAGCTGTGTGTTTTTAAGTTTTGTTTGGTTTGTTGTGCTTTAAGATTTTTTTGGAATAAAGCACAATTGCTTACTGCACTTTAAAGTTCTCCTCTTTCTTTTTTTTAAAAAGATTGTATCCTCCACCTATTGAATTTTTTTAGCTGAATGCTCGTGGAGTATCAACATTAAACTATCCTCGCAGAGGGATTGGAGCAGCTGATCGGAGGTGAGGTGAAAGACCAGATACCCGCCCAAAGGCTATACCGTTCGAGTGATCCCTGCACGGAGGCATCTGTGTACCAGACTGGCTGACGGTGTGAACGTTTGAAGGTGATCTCTCCCGGTACAAGGCGTGTTTGACTCCCGTGACAGGAGTCCATCATTCCTGGTAAGAGGCCATCCGGCTGTCTACATTACTCTCTCTCCTGATCGGTGTGCATTATTGGAAGTGTTGTAGCTGATCCATTGTTAAATGTACAACATCTGATATGTGTGGATCATCTAATACCAGCAGGCTATCTAACAAGTGAATAGCACTGCACTCTGAAGACTGCTACACCCTTGATAAATCTTTGAATTTATAATAGCACCTTTGGACATTTTGTCCTCTTTATGATTTATGTGTTTTAATCACTGTTTTTGTGGGACAATATACTTCTCCTTTTTTTAAGTTTTTAAACCAATTTTTTACTTTTCCCTTTTCACCTTTTATATTTTGATTAATCATATATACTTTTTAAAAAATAAGTTATTCATGCCTTCACTGGTTTCAGTAATTGGTTACTATACCGATGTACTTTAGTCAGTGTTTAATCACTTTGATTATTTATTCACCTGCAGTTTTTGCGCAACTTTTTTTGTTTTATATGAAATCTAATAAACCCAACACATTATTAGCACAAGCCTTAAAATCCCTGGATAAACGAACAAATCCAATCCGACTCAAATTAACAAAGGATACTTATACTAGTAATCCCGCCAAAATTGTTCATAAATTCAGATCCCATTTAGCCTCTTTATATTCGGCAACAATAGATTTTAACTCCACCGAAGCAGACACTTTTTTCTCACAACTAAAACTTCCTGAACCCAAACCCAAAACTTCTTCTTGAAGAGTCTATTTCAATAGAAGACGTAGTGAATGTAACTAAAGAATTACAATTAAACAAAAGACCAGGCCCTGATAGCTTTTCGGCTATATGCTATTAGGTATGAGCTGCGAGTTCGAGTCGAACCCATGTTCGACTCGAACATCGCCTGTTCGGCTGTTCGCCGAATTTTGAAAATTATGGGCCGTTCGCGCCAAATTCGAGTCACGGCCCATAATTTGCTGCAGCATCGCAGTGCATTGCTGGCTGATGATTGGCCAAGCATGCACTATGACCCGCATGCTTGGCCAATCACAGCGCCGTAAGTACAGAGAGCCGGAGGAGTAGGTACATGCCCCACACTATATAAGGCCGCCGTTGTGGCGGCATGCGCGTGTGTTGCGGCGTTGGTTAACTTAGAAGACAGAGAGAGAGAGAGACAGTGTAATTTGATTTGAGTTAGATAGAGCAGGCAGGCGAGTCAGTTGCAGTTGCAGTTACAGTGTGTAGAGGATATATATGCATCCTAGGTGCTGTATATATATTTACACACTGTATTCAGTTTAGCTAGATCTGTTCCTGTTATTCTCCATACTGACAGGCAGGCGATTGTGCTAGCTGCTTTATTTTCACTTAGTGTACTGCATCCTTTGCACAGCGTGCACCTAAATGTACCTGAATACAATTGGTGGTGTTCTCATACCAATACCACAGGCAGGGAGCTGCTTTATTTTCACTAAGTGTACTGTGTCCTTTGCACAATGTGCACCTAAAGGTACCTGAATACAATTGGTGGTGTTCTCATACCAATACCACAGGCAGGGAGCTGCTTTATTTTCACTTAGTGTATGGTGTCCTTTGCACAGCGTGCACCTAAAGGTACCTGAATACAATTGGTGGTGTTCTCATACCAATACCACAGGCAGGGAGCTGCTTTATTTTCACTTAGTGTACTGTGACCTTTGCACAGCGTGCACCTAAAAGTACCTGAATACAATTGGTGGTGTTCTCATACTAATACCACAGGCAGGGAGCTGCAAGTATTGTCAGTTAGTGTACTGTGTCCTCTGCACAATGTGCACCTAAAATTAACTGAAGACAATTTCTGGTGTTCTCATACTAATACCACAGCAGGCAGTTGATTCTGCTAGCTGCAGTATAATCAGTATAGATATATATATATATATATACATCCCACCTTTGTGCAGCTACATCTCACTGCAGGCCATTAGTATGTCTGGAAGGCAAACAAGGAGAGGCAGACAGTCACGAGCCAATAAAAGAGGGCAAGCAGGCTATGTGTCTAGAGGCAACAGTGCTGGTTGTTGACACGGTGCATGCTCATCAGCACGTGGCCGTGGGACACGCTTGTCCTTCTTTTCGGCAGCTGGCCATGTTGAGCCGCAACATGCCGAAGACTTGGTAGAGTGGATGACCAAGCCGTCCACATCCTCCTCATCCTCTCTCACCCAGGCTCAGGGTACTTTGTCTTGCAAAGCAGCTGCCAACGCGGCCTCTTCCCTCGGCTCAATGGCATCAATCACTCTTTCCCTAGCCCCACCATGTCCTCCTGAGGAGTCCCCCGAACTATTTGACCACAGTCTTGGGTACATGCTCCAGGAGGATGCCCAGCGTTTTGAAGGCTCCGATGATGGAACCCAGCTAGAGGAAGGCAGTAACCTGAGACCAGAGAGAGGGGGTCATAACGTGAGCCCAGAGAGAGGGGGTGCCCAATAAGGACAGCAATCTGGCAGTCATGTTCCCCCATCTGCAGTTTACTGCCAGGTTTGCTCCAGTGATGAGGAGAGAGAGGATGATGAGGTCACTGACTCCATGTGGGTGCCTGATAGGAGAGAGGAGGAGGAGGAGGAGGGGGAGGCACATCTCCAACGAGGCAGGATGCCCTCCAGGGACCAGCTTAAGGGCAGCACACTGACTGCATCACACCGCAGAGCTCTGCATGTGCAGGCACTGCTGTCTCTGCGCGTTATTCCAAAAGTTCTTTGGTGTGGGCCTTTTTTGAGACGAGTGCATCAGATCGCAGCGCTGCTATTTGCAACATATGTCTCAGGCAAATCTCGCATGGCCAAAACATCACCCGCTTGGGCACCACATGCTTGATCAGACATATGTCGACCTGCCATGCAGTTCGTTGGCAAGCACACCTAAAAGACCCACACCAAAGAATAAAGCGGACCTCTCCTTGCTCCTCATCAGCTGGGATCTCCAACCCCACTATACCTTCAGTCCTCTCTGAAACCTGCACTGAGAGGAATGAAGGTGTAGAATTAGGTGTGTCACAGCCAAGTACTTGCGGGCAATCTGCTATCGGTACACCAACATCAGATTGTACCAGGCAAATTTCCCTGCTCCAGCTGCTGCACCGCCGAAAGAAGTTCGCTCCCAGCCATCCACATGCCCAGCGGTTGAATGCTAGTTTGGCTAAATTGCTAGCACTTCAACTGCTGCCGTTTCAGTTGGTAGACTCTGCTCCTTTCCGTGAGTTTGTGGAATGTGCGATTCCTCAGAGGCAGGTTCCCAAACGCCACTTTTTTCACGGAAGGCGATTCCGGCGCTCTACCGGCATGTGGAAGGCAATGTCTTGGCCCCGCTGGACAGGGCGGTCAGCGGTAAGGTGCATATTACCGCTGACTCATGGTCCAGCAGGCATGGACAGGGACGTTACCTATCTTTCACGGTGCATTGAGTGATTCTGCTGGCAGCTGGGAAGGATGCAGGACAAGGTGCAGTAGTGTTGGAGGTTGTTCCGCCACCACGCCTCCAAAATGATACTACTGGTGGTTCTGAAACACCTCTCTCCTCCACCCCCTCCTCTTCTTCTTCCTCCATGGCCTCTTCCCGTGCTTTGTCCTCGGAACCAGTGGTGCTCTGTAGGCGTTCAAGGGGCTACGCAAGTACGCAGGCCAAAAGATGCCATGTGGTGCTTGAGCTGATGTGCTTGGGGGACAGGAGCCACACTGGGGCAGAGATTATGTCAGCTCTGCAGGGGCAGGCTCAGAGGGGGTTGACGCCATGCCAGCTTAAGCCAGGAAAGATGGTTTGCGACAATGGAACCAACCTCCTCTCCGCCCTCCGACAGGGACAACTGACCTATGTGACCTGTTTGGCTCACGTCCTTAACTTGGTGGTGCAGCGGTTCTTGGGCAGGTACCCGGGCTTACAGGATGTCCTGAAGCAGGCCAGGAAACTCTGTGGGCATTTCCGCTGGTCATATAATGCCAGTGCTCGGCTGGCTGACCTCCAAAAGGAATACAACTCGCCCAAGAACCGCCTAATCTGTGACATGCCCACCAGGTGGAACTCTACATTGGCCATGCTGCAGCGGCTTCACACGCAGCAGAGGGCCATCAATGAGTATCTGTTGCAACATGGCACCAGGCAGTGTTGCCAACCGTACGTATATTTACGTACAGCCTGTGAATTTAACCCTTTTTTCGGGGTGTACGTTAAAGTCCGGTATGGGCACCGGCGCCCAAAAAAAAGATGGCCGCGAGCCGGGCATACAACTGCGCATGCGCCGTTCCGAAGCCGGCCGAGCTCAGGGAAACTTGTTCACACTCGGCCGGGCGGCGCACACGCGGTAACGTGCTGGCGCCATTTTTTGAAAAGGCCACAGCGGCTGGCGCGACACCTGCAGTGAGTGCATGCCATGCACTCATCATAGGTGGAGGACTCGGAGCGAGCGGAGCACTGACAGGGCCCAGGAGTGAGGAGGGCAGACTCGAGGTCAGTGAAACTGGGTGGGATACAAGGGGACAGCGAGTGAGAGTCTGGCGTCCTGGACATTACTGGGAGCCTGAAGCCGTGCCATGCAGGGGAGAGACTGATGTGCTCTGTCCACCACCATATTACTTCTCAAAATCATCAGTGTGCTGTGTCCTCCTCTGGTTCCTGTGCCCCTTTCACCTCTCCACAGGTCAGGGCAGCACAGTGCTGTCCTGACCTGTGGAGTGGTGAAAGGGGCATGTCACAATGGTACTGAAGTGAGCCCACAGGCGAGCAGGTGACACGGGGTCCCCCAGGGCGTGGAATCTAAGAGCCAGCCGGTATTCCGCCAGGGATCCCCTCACGAGGGTTTGGGCTTAGCTGCATGCTGACCCCAGGTCACGACCCCTAGGTTCACCCTGCTCGCGAGAGAGTACCAGAAGACTCAGAGGGATGGATGGATGGATAAAGCAAAAGGAGAGCCGGATATCGAGCCAAGGTCGGGGCGGGCAGCAGACAACGTAAACAGGAGGACTAGCCGATTTGGTACACAAGAAGTCTGGTTAAGTAGGTTACAGGCAGGGAGCTCTGAAACAAGTGTTGCTCAAGCAACCAGAAACTGGTCTGAGTGCAATTTAAATAGTGAGGCACATGGGAGGCTGGACAGGAAGTAGCAGGAAGGAAGGATATATTAAGCCACAGGTGAAGCCGGCGACACCCATAGCTGCTGAGTGCAGCGGAGCTGAACACAAGCTTGTGGAACAACAGGTGCCAGCCGACCTACAGCAGTATAGGTAAGACACAGATCAGCTCCGCAGCTGATCTGTGACAGTACCCCCCCGCTTACGATGTCCCCCTACATGTCTGGAGGCTGGCTTGGAGGAAAATTTAGGATGGAATCTGGTCATCAAGCGTGGGACTGAGACATCTGCAGCAGGAACCCAAGACCTCTCCTCCGGGCCGTAGCCCTTCCAATCAATCAGATAGAGTAGCTTCCCTCTGGAGTATTTGGAGTCCAATATATCTTTAACCTCATACTGATCCATGGTATCGGCCACAGGAGCGGGGCGAGAAGAAGGGCGAGAGAAGCGATTGAGGACCAGTGGCCTGAGCAGAGAAACATGAAAGGCATTGGGGATCCTGAGATGAGAGGGCAGACGGAGCTTGAAAGCAACTGGATTGATCTGACAGAGAATGGGAAAGGGACCAATGAAGCGAGGGGCAAATTTCATTGAGGGCACCCGGAGTCGGATGTGCTTGGTAGAGAGCCAGACTCTATCGCCAGGTGAGGCAGGTAACACGGGAGCAGATGAGGCAGAAGCAGGAGCCGAAGGAGCTGAAGTTGCAGTGACTTGCAGGCGATCCAGGCGGGAGGCAAGATCCTGTAGAAACAGCATTTTCTTTTTCGTACATCACGGGACACAGAGCGACTTAGTCATTACTAATGGGTTATATAGTTTACCTTCAGGTGTTGGCACTGGCCAATTCCAAACCGGAAGTACCCTCCCCTATATAAGCCCCTCCCACCCGGGAGCACCTCAGTTTTTTGCCAGTGTCTAAGGTGTTGGCCAAAGAGTAACATGTGTTTTCACTGGGCTTGCGTACAGGTTCTTTTGGGCCTTAGTAAGCTGTTCCGGATCCCACCAAAAAAGCTTCATAGCTAAACGGTCGGTACCCGGGCCTTGCAGCAGAAGAGCAAGGTTTTGCCTGTAATGCTTCTCTTAGGAGGGCTGGACCCTGGGATCCAGAGCTCTGGTCATACCCACGACCAAGACGCTGTCTGTGCAGGGTGCTATACAGGTCCAGGGGAGTGGAATCCTTGGGAACCCGGTCCCTGAAGGTTTAATTACAATGCCTGCCGTGATAGGTGAAGTTTGGACTTTTGTGGACCAAACAAAGTCCTGCGGCGGGGATCAGGTAAGTGGGGGCCCTCAGGAACTTGGTTCTATTGGGGGACCCCCAAGCCTAATTTGTCTTTCTGTCTGTTACCTAACGGTATTCCCGCTAAATATCTGTGTTTGCCTATAACTACTGAAAATGTAAAATTTTAATAGTAGTCAAGAAAAAAAAAAAAAAAACAGGGACCGCGGTACCTGTGTTAAACCACTAGAGGCCGCTGTAGTCCATTTTTCTTGTAAATGTGGATCTTTGGTTTTCTCAACTCAAAAGATCCAGGCAGCTGGTAAGTTTCTCTGAGGGAATCCACTTCCTCTGCCCTGTTGCTGCGTTCATCCACCGCACAGGCCCTCCGGCAAAAAGGGCCCTGGCTCCTAGTCCTCTGTTGGTTTTCGAAAAGGGCGCCATTGGCGCACGGGCGCGCGCGCGGGCGCGTGCACGCGCCTCCTATAAAAAAAAGGGGCGGGTGGATGACGCTCGATGCGCGCCGCGGCGCTTCTGCGCATGTGCGGGCGTCCCAGCATGGTTAAAAGACACAGTACAAGTGTCAGCTGCATGCAAACAGAGCTAGCAACAAACAGTGGCACACAGAGGCGGTTGATGCAGGCATCCCCATAGAAAGGCACTTTAGTGGACACCAGCTGGTATATAGCAGCACCTGTGTTAGACTATTACCAGCAAAAATTGGTGTATGACGACGGGAATACCTCAGCTTTGTGCTTAAAGGATATGTCGTCCAGACGCTCCGGAAATAGATCTTCCAGGAAGCCAAAGGGGTCTCCATCGGGCTCTGAGGATATTGGGCATGCTTGCACTGCACCAATCTCCCCTGAGAATGCAGAGGTCAGTAGCCGTAGAAACCCCGCAGGAATGCCTGGTGCTGCGGCTGTCCCCAGTCCACCTGCTCCTGTATATATAACAGAGGAGGTTTTATCCTCAACTCTGGGAGGATTGGAAGAGAGATTAACAGCATTGATCGCTGCTTCCCTGTCACAGGAAAAGCGCGTCCGATCTCCGTCTCCTCCTTCAGAGTGCCTGTTAGTGGAGGAACAGCCCCACACAGAGATCGACCTACCTGAAGGGGATCAGGATGAGGTTGATTCACTTATAGAGGAATCAACAGTGGAAGAACCTTTCTCAGCTTCTCAGGCTGAAAGATTATGGGTTCAGTCTCTGACTAACATGGTCCGATCAGCATTTAAAATGCCTCTGGCGGAACCACCATCCACTACGGTTTCCTCGCTGGGGTCGCTAAAAGCTCCCCAGGCGGTCTGTTCCTTCCCAATCCACCCTTTATTAGAAGGGCTTATTTACCAGGATTGGGAGCATCCTGATAAAATATTTGCTCCCCCCAAGAGATTTCCGGTGATCTATCCCATGGAGGATAAGTTCATAAGAAAATGGAGGGTCCCTATAGTGGACGCAGCCATCTCTTCTGTTAACAAATCACTGACATGTCCAGTAGATAATGTTCCAATGTTCAAAGACCCAATAGATAAAAAATTGGAGTCTTTACTAAAATCTGCTTTCTCTACAGCAAGTATGGTGACACAACCTGCGGTAGCAGCGATTGGAGTCTGCCAAGCAGTGAAAGATCAGTTGAAACAAGTCTTAAGGGACTTACCAGATCAGCAGGCTCATGCCCTAGCTGACCTGCCTAGAGCCTTGTGTTTTGCGGTGGACGCCATAAAGGATACAATCCAACAGGCCTCCCGCTTTACGCTGTCTATAGTACATATGCGTAGGCTTCTGTGGCTCAAAAACTGGTCTGCTGAAGCTCCCTGTAAAAAACTGCTGGTTAGCTTCCCATTTCATGGAGAACGCTTATTTGGAGAAGATCTGGACAAATATATCCAGAAAATTTCTGCCGGTAAAAGTTCACTCTTACCGGTTAAGAACAAGGGTAGAAGTCCTTCTTTTAAGAGGCCTACCTCTCCAGTCCCGGGCACATCGGCTGTGAAGCAGTTCCGACGGCCTCCGCGGTCAAATTCAGGGGGCAGAAATCAGGGACAATCACAGGGTAACAAGAAGCCCTGGATCAAGAGAGGTACAAAACCTCCCCCTAAGGCATGAAGTATTGCCCCCGCTCAATCGGGTGGGGGGAAGACTTCAGTTGTTCACAGAGACCTGGCGGGACACCATCAGAGACAGATGGGTGCTCTCCGCAGTAAGTCTGGGATACAAGCTGGAGTTAAAAGGCACTCCTCCTGCCCAATTTATGAGGTCAAACGTGCCAAGAGATCCCCAAAAGAGAGGATCCCTCCTTCTGGCACTAGAACAACTATTGCTCCAAGGGGTAATCATGAAGGTTCCCCTGGAAGAAAGCGGATTCGGGTTTTACTCGAACCTTTTCACAGTCCCCAAACCAAATGGGGACGTGAGGCCCATATTAAATCTAAAAGGGCTAAACAAGTTCCTAAATATCAGGACCTTTCGGATGGAGTCGATCCGATCAGTGGCCACCGCCCTACAAGGGCAGGAATGGCTAGCCTCGATCGACATAAGGGATGCTTATCTGCATATTCCCATCTTTCCGGCCCATCAGAAATTTCTACGCTTTGCAGTAGAAGGGCGCCATTTTCAGTTCAGAGCCTTACCTTTCGGTCTGGCCACAGCACCACGAGTGTTCACAAAAATTCTGGCCCCATTATTGGCCAATCTAAGAACACAGGGTGTAACGATAATGGCATATCTAGACGACCTGCTACTAATAGACCACTCAGTGGAAAAGCTGGAAGTAGCTATTCACAAGACAATCGAGTATCTGGAATATCACGGTTGGATTATCAACCGGGACAAGTCAGCTCTAAGACCAGTCAAAAGTCTGGAATACTTAGGGCTAAGGCTGGATTCAAATTAGAGAAAGATTTTCTTACCTCCAGAGAAGGTGTCGTCTTTAAGAAATTTGACCCACTTAGTGGGTACAAAAAGAAAACCATCCATACGTCTCTGCATGAGGCTGCTGGGAAAGATGGTGGCTTCATTCGAAGCGGTACCCTACGGTCAATTCCATTCAAGGAATTTGCAAAGGGCCATACTGTCAGCCTGGAACAAAAAAGTTCAGGCTTTAGACTTACCAATGTCCCTGTCCCCTTCCGTTCGCAAGAGCCTCCATTGGTGGTTGGTGCCCCAGAATCTGGAAAGAGGGAAACCCTTCAGTCCGGTTTCTTGGAAGGTGGTCACTACAGATGCCAGCCTCATCGGCTGGGGGGCAGTGCTGGAGCAATGGTCTCTCCAGGGCAGGTGGTCAGAAGCAGAAAAGGCCCTGCCCATCAATCTCTTAGAGATACGAGCAGCCCGGTATGCCCTAGTAGCATGGACATCCAAACTCCAGGGGTCCCCTGTCAGAATTCAATCAGACAATGCCACGGCAGTGGCATATATCAATCATCAGGGTGGCACCAAAAGTCGTGCAGCCCAGAAGGAAGCAAATTGCATCCTGGAGTGGGCAGAAAGATATGTCCCAGCCATATCCGCGGTTTTCATCCCAGGAGTGGAAAATTGGAGAGCGGACTTTCTAAGTCGCCAACAATTATGCCCGGGGGAATGGTCTCTTCACCCCGAGGTTTTCCAGGCAATATGCCAGCGGTGGGGAACACCGGATGTAGATCTGCTAGCATCCAGATTCAACGCAAAGGTGGACAGGTTTGTGTCTCGCACAAGGGATCCCCTAGCTTGCGGCTCGGATGCCCTAGTGTTCCCTTGGGATCGGTTCAAGCTGATATATGCATTCCCACCGCCACAATTGTTACCGCGATTACTCCGCAGAATCAGGGTAGAAAAGAAACCAGTGATTCTGGTGGCTCCAGCGTGGCCCCGAAGGGCATGGTACGCGGAGATTGTAAAAATGTCAGTGAGGAGTCCTTGGACCCTCCCACTTCGTCCGGACCTGCTGTCGCAAGGACCGATATACCACCCTTCCTTACCAGCCCTAGGTTTGACGGCCTGGCTATTGAAGCCCACATTCTGAAAAAGAGAGGGCTCTCTAATTCTGTGGTATCTACCATGATCAATGCCAGGAAACCGGTATCCAGGCAGATCTATTATAGGATCTGGAAAGCGTACATTACGTGGTGTGAGACCAAGAAATGGCATCCACGTAAGTACATGATAGGGAGGATTCTGGACTTCCTACAGTGGGCTGTAGATAGGAAGCTGGCCTTGAGTACTATCAAGGGTCAGATTTCAGCCTTGTCAATATTTTTTCAAAGGCCCTTGGCTTCGCATTCACTAGTCAAAGCCTTTGTACAAGGAGTGATGCGTATTAGCCCTCCGGTTAGTATTCCCATATGTCCTTGGGACTTAAACCTGGTTCTGTCGGTTCTACAGAAACAACCGTTTGAACCATTACAACACATTTCCTTGGTTCTTCTCACCAGGAAATTGGTTTTCTTAGTAGCCATTTGTTCGGCTAAAAGAGTGTCGGAATTAGCAGCTATGTCCTGTAGGGAGCCATATCTGGTTGTCCATAAGGACAGAGTAGTATTACGTCCTCATCCAGCCTTTCTTCCTAAGGTGGTATCGAGGTTTCATTTGAACCAAGATGTGGTTCTTCCTTCTTTTTTCCCCAAACCTAGCTCAGTAGAGGAAAAGTTATTACATTCTTTGGATGTGGTAAGAGCAGTTAAAGCTTATCTAAAAGCCACTGCTCAGATTCGCAGAACGGATTCTTTGTTTGTTCTGCCGGAAGGCCCCAGAAGGGGTCAGGCAGCATCAAAATCTACTTTAGCCAAGTGGATTCGACAGGTCATAATACAAGCCTATGGCTTGAGAAAGAGACCGCCTCCGTTCAAAGTTAGGGCGCATTCCACAAGAGCGGTTGGAACTTCATGGGCAGTGCATCACCAGGCCTCCCTGGCTCAAGTATGTAAGGCCGCAACATGGTCTTCGGTACACACGTTTACTAGATTCTATCAGGTAGACGTTAGAAGTCAGGAGGATGTCGCCTTTGGGCGCAGTGTGTTGCAGGCCGCAAAAGATCCTCATGCCTGATGGCGCCCAGCTTATGTACCCCCCCCCTCATTTGGCATTGCTTTGGGACGTCCCATTAGTAATGACTAAGTCGCTCTGTGTCCCGTGATGTACGAAAAAGAAAAAGGGATTTTTATAACAGCTTACCTGTAAAATCCTTTTCTTGGAGTACATCACGGGACACAGAGCTCCCACCCCTCTTTTTGGGACACTTATTGCTTGGCTACAAAACTGAGGTGCTCCCGGGTGGGAGGGGCTTATATAGGGGAGGGTACTTCCGGTTTGGAATTGGCCAGTGCCAACACCTGAAGGTAAACTATATAACCCATTAGTAATGACTAAGTCGCTCTGTGTCCCGTGATGTACTCCAAGAAAAGGATTTTACAGGTAAGCTGTTATAAAAATCCCTTTATTTGCTCTTGATTTGCTTGCTGGGAGTTAAGTTGCTGAACTAGATGTTGCATCTGGTCCTCAGTCAGTGGCCGACTCTCTGAGGAGCTCATGGCTTGAGAAAACTGTCACAATGGTACTGAAGTGAGCCCACAGGCGAGCAGGTGACACGGGGTCCCCCCAGGGTGTGGAATCTAAGAGCCAGCCGGTATCCCGCCAGGGACCCCCTCACGAGGGTTTGGGCTTAACTGCGTGCTGACCCCAGGTCACGACCCCTAGGTTCACCCTGCTCGCGAGGAGAGTACCAGAAGACTCAGAGGGATGGATGGATGGATGGATAAAGCAAAAGGAGAGCCGGATATCGAGCCAAGGTCGGGGCGGGCAGCAGACAATGTAAACAGGAGGACTAGCCGATTCGGTACACAAGAAGTCTGGTTAAGTAGGCTACAGGCAGGGAGCTCTGAAACAAGTGTTGCTCAAGCAACCAGAACCTGGTCTGAGTGCAATTTAAATAGTGAGGCACATGGGAGGCTGGACAGGAAGTAGCAGGAAGGAAGGATATATTAAGCCACAGGTGAAGCCGGCAACACTCATAGCTGCTGAGTGCAGCAGAGCTGAACACCAGCTTGTGGAACAACAGGTGCCAGCCGACCTACAGCAGTATAGGTAAGACACAGATCCGCTCTGCAGCTGATCTGTGACAGGGCACAGGAGGAGGACACAGCACACTGATGATGTGGAGAAGTAATATGGTGGTGGACAGAGGAGGAGGCTACTGTGAGGGGGTGAGGAGGGCACCATCATGTCCACAGCCTGTCTCCACCGGCACCTCCTATAGTATGTCCGCAGCCTCTGTCCACCTCCTGTAGTATGTCCACAGCCTTTGTCCACCTCCTGTAATATGTCCGCAGCCTCTGTCCACCTCCTGTAGTATGTCCGCAGCCTCTGTCCACCTCCTGTAGTATGTCCGCAGCCTCTGTCCACCTCCTGTAGTATGTCCGCAGCCTCTGTCCACCTCCTGTAGTATGTCCGCAGCCTCTGTCCACCTCCTGTAGTATGTCCGCAGCCTCTGTCTGCCTCCTGTAGTATGTCCGTAGCCTCTGTCCACCTCCTGTAGTATGTCCGCAGCCTCTGTCCACCTCCTGTAGTATGTCCGCAGCCTCTGTCCACCTCCTGTAGTATGTCCGCAGCCTCTGTCCACCTCCTGTAGTATGTCCGCAGCCTCTGTTCACCTCCTGTAGTATGTCCGCAGCCTCTGTCCACCTCCTGTAGTATGTCCGCAGCCTCTGTCCACCTCCTGTAGTATGTCCGCAGCCTCTGTCCACCTCCTGTAGTATGTCCGCAGACTCTGTCCACCTCCTGTAGTATGTCTGCAGTCTCTGTCCACTTACTGTATCGTGTCTGCAGCCTCTGACCATCTCTTGTCTTTTATCATGTCTGCAGTCTCTGAGGGGATCCTAGAAAGGAGTCAAGAGTGGGAGTGCTGCCGGGATGGGGGTTACGGCCCGGGAAGAAACAGACGTGTGGACTGGGGAGAAGAGATCAGAGCCACCAAGCTGGAGCCGTCTGACTGAGCCCCTCACTGTGCACCTGAGAGGAGGTCAGTGACAGTGCCGCCAGGCCATTCTGAGGGGGGGGGGGTCACTGATGTAAGGATGTGAGTGAATACAATAAGGTAAGGGGGCTCTGATATAAAGGTTTCCCCCTTATATTAGTACCCCCCCTTACCTTAGTGTATTCACTCTGCGGAAGGTGGTCTCTATTCACCAGAGCCCCCCTCCACATCAGAGTTCCCCTTACATCATGATCTGCAGTGTTCCCCTTTACATAAGAGTTCCCTTGCACTGTAAGGGGCATCCTGCAGACTCTGATGTAAGAGGGAACTCTGTGCTGGCTGGGTTATAGTAACCTTCATGTAAATTGAGAAAAATGTTTTTTTTACTTTTGTTTAACTTAAACACATTGATAATAGCACTAGCTGTGTGTTTATAGTTCAAATATTGATATTGCACTGTTTAGCACTAAAAACAGTGATTTTAGGTACTTTTTTGCAGCGTCAGTAAAAAATGCGGCTCTGCCAGCAATTTTCACGATTTTTGCCAGTAAAACACTGGCAACACTGGCACCAGGGCAGGGACAGGGGAGCTTGATTTTTTCGCCACTTCAGTGGGCCATGATCAGGGATGCATGCACTGTCCTGTCACCATTTGAGGAGGCCACAAGGATGTCCCTCTTGTCCACCTGTTGGAGCACACGCTGCGTGGAATAATGGACAGGGCACTTGAGGCAGAACAGAGGGAGGAAGAGGAGGACTTCCTTACCTCTCAAGGCCCCCTTTATCCAGACAGTGTTCCTGCTGGCCCGCCTATCATACAGGAAGAGGAGGAGGAGGAGGATTGTGTCAGCATGGAGGTGGAGCCTAGCACTCAGCATCAGCAGCAGTCTTCAAGGGATCAATTACAGTCCCAAGAAACCCATGGACTTGTACGTTGCTGGGAGGAGGTGGCTGCAGGTCATGTCGTCCTGAGTGACTTAGAGGACTCCGGACCGAATGCCTTAGCAAACCTACGCTGCATGGCCTCCCTGATCCTGAAAAGACTGCGGAAGGATCCTCGTATTCGTGCTATCAAGGAGAGGGATCATTACTGGCTGGCAACCCTCCTTGATCCACGTTACAAGGGTAAGGTTGCGGACCTCATCTTGCCACCGCAGAGGGAGCAGGAGGATGAAACAACTTTGGGAGGCTTTGCAGAAAGGTCTGTGCAACGCGTTCCCAGAGACTGGGAGGTTACAAATTCCTGGTCCTGGACAACGTGTTGCTGAGGCTTCGGTCAGTCAAAGAAGGAGCGGTGGAGAAGGTGGCCGTCTGACCGATGCGTTCAGACAATTTTTCAGTCCGCAGCCCCAAGGTATGATCGGTTCCAGCAACCATCGCCAGCGTCTGTTTTACATGGTGCAGGAATACCTAGGGGCAAGATCAGACTTGGACACCTTTCCCACCGAAAATCCTCTGGGTTACTTGGTCTTGAGGAAGGATCACTGGCCAGAGCTTGCACAGTATGCAATTGAGTTACTGGCCTGTCCTGCATCCAGCGTTCTTTCGGAACGCACATTCAGTGCTGCTGGAGGCTTTGTAACCGATCACAGGGTGTGCCTGTCCACCGACTCGGTTGATCGACTGACCTTCATAAAAATGAATCAGTCTTGGATCACCACCAGCTACCAAGCACCTGATGCTGATGTAACCGAGTAATTTTTTTTTAAATGTCAGATCCCTTCAAGACTGCCTATGCTGATGCTGAGTGACTATCCTGTTATGCTGAATGACTATCCTCTTCCTCCTCAATGTTCATGCTGATAGCTTGTAAGAACATTTTTGGTTCTGGGCACCGCCACCAGTGGCTAAGGCCCAATTTTTCTGCCCCTGTTCAACAGGACATGTAATTACAATTCTTGATCTAATATTTCACAGCAGGGCCCATTTCTGCGCCCACCAAGAGTAACTGTGAGGGCTTACAGTGTTGTGGGAACACCACCACCACCAAAGGCCCAATTTTTCTACCACTGTTCAACAATGGCATGTAATTACAATTCTTGATATAATAGTTCACAGCAGGGCCCGTTCCAGCGCCCACCAAGAGTAACTGTGAGGGCTTACAGTGTTGTGGCAACACTAACACCTAAGGGCCAAATTTCTGCAGAGTATATACGGCAGGCCCCTACTTTCAAACATCCAACTTACAAATGACTCCTACAAACAGAAGGAGACAACAGGAAGTGAGAGGAAATCTACCCCTAGGAAGGGAAATTTTCTCCTGTAAGAGTTAATATGGGAAAAACTTGTCTCCTCTCCACTGATGCTTAATCACCAATCCTTGTTTCACTAAAAACCACAAATTTTCAATTTTTTTTTGTCATTGGGACAGAAAGTGAGGTGAAATGTGCACAGACAGCAAAACAAATGTTACAGGGGTGATAACCCTTCCCCATGTTTTCCAAAAAGCTTAAAAATAGATTTTTTGGCTGGAGCTACACTTTAAAAATGTACCAGTTCAAAATTACAAACAGATTCTACTTAACAACAAACCTACAGTCCCTGTCTTGTTTGCACCGCATGTATACTGCTGTTCAGAGTATATAGGCCCTTGAGGGCCCCACGCAGTTCCTTTTTTTAATTTGGGTGCGGGGTTCCCCTTAATATCCATACAAGGCCCAAAGGGGCTGGTAATGGGCTGGGGGGGTACCCATGCCATTTTTCTCAATGATTTTCAACCGTATTGCCGGGACCAGACATTACATTAAAGCCGCAAGCAGTTTTAAATGACTTTTTTTCCTTTAGAAATGTCATTTTGTGCAGTGACAGTTCTAAACACGGGAAACACGTGCCACTTCACAGGCATACTATAGACACCCCCCGGGTACGATATTTAAAGGAATATTTCACTTTTTTTTTCACTTTAAGCATCATTAAAATCACTGCTCCCGAAAAAACGTTAGTTTTTAAAACTTTTTTTGCATTGATACATGTACCCTGGGGCAGGACCCGGGTCCCCAAACCCTTTTTAGGACAAAAACTTGCATATTAGCCTTTATAATTAGCACTTTTTTCGATTTCGAACGTTCGAGTCCCATAGACTTTAACGGGGTTCTAAAGTTCGCGCAAACTTTCGGGCCATTCGCAGGTACTGGTGCGAACTGAACCGGGGGGTGTTCGGCTCATCCCTAATAGGGAGGTTTCGGAGTGGGAGGAGGGGGGGATATTCAGGTTCAACATATGATATATATGTATTTTTTATACCCAAAGTGGAATGTTGTAACCTGTATTTATTCATTGATAAAATAAAATAAAGAATTAAAAAAAAGTATAGTAACAAGTCCTATTTGCAACCCCAGAGCACCCAATAAGGAGGTAGTATTTGGCCGGTCTAAACTATGTGGAATGTTCACCAATGCCTGGAGTCTGGCGGACAAGATGGGAGAACTAGAACTACTGTTGTACGAGGAGGATTTCAATTTTGTAGGATGTACAGAGACTTAGTTCGACAGGTCTCATGATTGGCTGGCAACCATTCAAGGGTATTCCCTATATCACAGGGATAGAGAGGGTAAAAAAGGGGGAGGAGTATGCCTGTATATCAAAAATTATGTACAAGTGAATGTGAGAGATGACATTACTAAGGGAGCAAGGGAGGAGATGAAATCCTTATCGGTAGAGCTACAAAGGGAGGAAACTAAGGGGAAAGTAATACTGGGAATAGGATATAGGCCCCCTACATTCCGGTCACCTGACCATATTGATCCCCTGTCTTTGCTAAGTTTGATCATCTCACTCCTGCTTGGAATCTAGTTTGTGACGATCCCTGATATATATGAGCTACTGGCCCCTATAACTATCTGTCGACAGACTACTGGAGCTACCTTTTTTGGATGAAACTTTGGAAATTTATGAACAAGGCTTATTCTCCTGCAAGATAGTGAGACCCCGTTCTCTTTCTTGTCACCTATGAACCTTGAATGTGTCCTGATGAAGCTTAACAGAGAAATGCATTGACGCATAAGGGCTCACTATATATCATGTATCACAATATATATGGTTTTTAACTTGTTTTTTTATGCTCTTTTCATACCATGTATTTTTTTCAATAAACATTGTAATTTTTTTCTAATTTCTCCATTGTCTACTGTGCCCCTAAAGTCTGACCCAGGGCTACCTAATTGGTACCCCTTCTCTTTGTGTTCCCTAGTTTTAGTATAAATCACACAAATAGGAAACATAAGGGGAATACAAAGACACTTCATTTCAAAAGAGCCAACTTGCCTATACTACGATCCTTGCTAGAAGATGATAATTGGGATAAAATCTTAGGAACAAAGAACATGAAGGAAAAATGGGTATGCTTTAAGAGCATATTAAATAAGGGCATTAACCAGTGCATCCCAATGGGAAATAAATTTAAAAGAGCTAATATAATTCCTGGGTGGCTTAACTCCGACGTAAAAATGCATATAAAAGCAAAGGAGAAGGCCTTCAAAAAAAAAAAAAAGGCTGAGGGATCATCATCAGCATTCCAACTTTACAAAGAATGCAACAAGAAATGTAAGGGTGCAATCAGGGCGGCTAAGATAGAACAAGGAATGCACATAGCGGAGGAGAGTAAAAAAAATCTCAAGATATTCTTTAAGTACATAAATAGTAAGAAAGGGAGGTCAGATCATATTGGTCCCATAAAGAATGATAAAGAGAATTTGGTTACTAAGGATGGAGAGATGGTGAAGGCATTAAATTTATTCTTCTCCACAGTCTTCATGAGGAAATCGGAGGGCTTCAGTAACCAAAACTGCAATGTTTATCCTCATGACATGTCACACGAAGCACCCTCATGGCTAACAGAGACCAGAATTAGAATTAGACTTGAAAAACGTAACTCTAATAAGTCACCGGGACCAGATGGCTTGCACCCGAGGGTCCTTAAGGAACTCAGTCAAGTAGTTGCCAGATCGTTGTTCCTAATTTTTATGAACAGTCTACTGACTGGAAGGGTACCAGCTGATTGGAGAAAAGCCAATGTGGCACCAATATTTAAAAAAGGGCCAAGTTACATCCTTGGGAATTACAAATCAGTTAGCCTAGCATCAATTGTATGCAAGCTCTTGGAGCGGATAATAAGGGATTATATACAAGATTTTAGTAATGAAAACGGTATCATTAGCAGTAATCAGCATGGATTCATGAAGAATCGTTCTTGCCAAACCAATCTATTAACCTTCTATGAGGTGAGCTGCCATCTAGATAAAGTAAGGCCCGTAGACGTGTTGAATCTGGATTTTGCAAAAGCATTTGATACAGTTCCCCATAAACATTTACTGTACAAAGTAAGGTCTGTTGGCATGGACTATAGGGTGAGTACATGGATTGAAAACTGGCTACAGGGGTGAGTTCAGAGGGTAGTGATAAATGGGGAGTACTCGGAATGGTCTGGGGAGGAAAGTAGGGTGCCCCAGGGTTCTGTCCTGGGACCAATCCTATTTTATTCTAATTTATTCATTAGGGACCTAGAAGTTGGGATAAACAGCTCAAGCTCTGTATTTGCGCACGATACTAAGCTAAGCAGGGCAATAACTTCTCCGCAGGATGTGGAAACCTTGCAAGAAGATCTGAACAAATTAATGGGGTGGGCAAATGAGGTTTAATGTAGAAAAACGTAAAATAATGTATTTAGGTGGCAAAAATATGAATGCAATCTACTCACTGGGGGGAGAACCTCTGAGGGAATCTAGGATGGAAAAGGACCTGGAGTCCTAATAGATGACAGACTCAGCAATGGCATGCAATGCCAAGCTGCTGCAAGCAAAGCAAACAGAATAGTGGAATGCATTAAAAAGGGGATTGACTCCAGAGATAAAACAATAATTCTCCCATTCTAAAAGACTCTGGTCCGGCCGCACCTGGAGTATGCTGTCCAGTTCTGGGCACCAGTCCCCAGGAAGGATGTGCTGGAACTGGAGAGAGTCCAGAGAAGGGCAACAAAAATAATAATGTGACTGGATGACCTTAGTTATGAGGAAAGTTTAGCACTGAACTTGTTATCTCTGCAGAGGAGATGCTTGAGAGGGGATATGATTTCAATGTACAAATACCGTACTGGTGACCCCACAATAGGGATAAAACTTTTCCACGAAAGGGAATTTATTAAGACATGTGGCCATTCACTAAAACTAGAAGAAAAGCGGTTTAACCTTAAACTGCGTAGAGGGTTCTTTACTGTAAGAGCGGTTAGGATGTGGAATTGTCTTCCACAGGCAGTGGTTTCAGCGGGGAGCATCGATAAATCAAAAAAACTATTAGTTAAGCACCTGAACGACCACAACATACAGGAATATACAATGTAATACTGACATAAAATTACACATATAGGCTGGACTTGGTGGACTTGTGTCTTTTTTCAACCACACCTACTATGTAACTATGATGAACCTGCAGTCCAAACAAGCAATATGGATTTTCTTAACAAATATAGAAATAAGTGAACAGTTGACTGACATCCCCAAATGTACTAAAGTACAGCCTTAGTATACAGTAATTAAATTTTTTAAATGTCAAATCCCTTCTTGTTATTTTCTACTTGATTGGTGACATGCTTATTATAACTGTAGCGATACCTCCACTTAAGAAGGCCGCAAATTTAGTTTGGGCCCTGAAAACAGCTCCGCCAACCCCCGGCAATGTACTCGACCCCCTACTGGCACAGTTAGTATTGGCAGCAATATATCTATTCTTATACTGTATGAGTAAACCCAGACACCAAGACAATAATGATAAAAGGGTATAAGATTTACTTATGCTTTTGGTAAGAAAGGTTAACAGTGGTAACAGTTCACAGATAATAAATTGCAGAGCCCTGCAGCAATAACACACTATGCGTTAGAATGAACAGTAAAGGTGCGCCGCGTGGGCGACCGTTAACTAGGCGTCCTGTGACGCAGTAACCAAATGAACTAACTAGTTGGCCAGGCCTGGCTCAGATATCTACAACTCAGTCTATAGGGGATGACGGTTTTCTTCACCGGCAGGTCTTTAAAGGTGGTGCACATTAACAGAATACCATTTGTAATCCAATGAGAGGGTAGAGATGAAATAAACACTTTGCTATGTAAACTCTGAGTTCAGCTCCGATAAGGTTCTCTAATGAGAGTATCAGAAATAACTTGTGGGCCACGGCAGTCTATAGGCCCATTAGCAACAACAGTATATGGTCTGGGCATACGCCCTCTCACCCATCCGGACGCGGTCCCAGTCCGGGGAACTTCCACCGACTGTCTCACACACACACACAGTGTCTCCAGCGATCGGGTCCCCGATCCGGTCAAGGCTGTAGACAAGCGAAGTCAGATGCCACCCAGGCTCGCAGTGGGATGGAAGGCTCTTTGGTGCTGTGCAAGGTCTCAGGCTTCAGGCCTTGCACTCCGACACATCCGCACAGGAGGATCAGTCCCTGAAGTCTCGTGTCCCAAAGAGGCCGAGCGCAGCCGCGCCTCCTCCTTATATAACCCCTCCCATGAGTCTCTGGGGTGGAAACATTGCCAAATCGGGTTCTGGGTAATGTAGTCTCTCTGCATTAAAGGGGAACACCCCGCTACATAACATTACCCATATTTTTAAATATTTAACAGACCTGAGACCCATATCCTTGCTAGAATTATAGATGCATTCTAAAACAATATGAAAGAATAAAATAGTATAGCCAATCTGCACACACAGATACAGGTAATGCTCATACATTTTAAATGAGCATTTCCAAATGTCCGTGAGGTCTGCTTGTTTGTTGGCCAGTCTTCACTGCCGTATTAAATGTCATACCCTAGCTTTCCAAAACAGAAGAGAATCTATTGACAGCTGTGAACAGATCCATGACATTTCTTTTTAAACAGATCTGTAATTTAAGCAGCAGTTTCTTTGACTTTGTCTCTCTACCTAAATGTTGCATAAATTCAGAGGAAAAGAATCACAGATAAGAGATATCTAGTAAGTCATTTCTTCTTGCTGCACTGATAACATATAAATTAGATTCCTGCCTGATATGTGCCACACTGTAAAATTAATCATATTCGCAAAACAATTTGCACTTAAATCCAAACAACCAAAACTATTTTTGTGTAGCTTTATAGAGAGTTAGGAAGGATTTGATTCCTTGTCAGCGTAGCACTTTTCTTTTCTCTCTCTGCGGCTACTGAGGTATGATGGCGCCACCTGTATAGTATTATAGGAGCAGAGTCTTCATAATCTGTGTGATCAGGACAGGATCTCTAACAACCGTAGTGCCTCCAATCAATTGGTTGTGAATAGCAAGTTAAATCCCAATTGAGAAATATATCTTCACATAGACAGTAATCCACACAGCATTGTATTTGAAAGTCCATGTATTGAAGAAATAACATTCAGTGAACCATCCAACATAAAGTATTTTCCAAACAGGAACATGAAATCATTAACTGTCTCTATGTTTGTCTCAGGCCTCGTACACACGACCGAGAATCTCGTCAAGAAAAAACACGTCGTTTTTCTTGACGAGATTCTTGGACAAGAAACTTGTCCCGGCCGAGTGTACAGACGCTCCATTCAAAGAACCCGCGGTTCTTTGAATGGAGCAAACGCGGTGACGTCATCGACTACGACGAGCATGCGCTCGTCACATTCTATGCCGTTGCCGCCATCTTGCTACACCCTACCTATGCCTAGGAAGCTACCGCACATGCGTCTAAGTCATTTTGAGCATGCGCGGGTTTCCACGGCGAAAGGTAAGTGTACACACACACACTTTTCTCGTCGAGAAACATGCTGACAAGAATCTCGATGAGAAAATAGAGAGCAGGTTCTCTATTTTTCTCGTCGAGATTCTTGTCGGTTTTCTTGACGAGAAACCTGATAACCGCGTACACACGACCGAGTTACTCGGCAAGAAAGCTCTGCCAGCAAGTTTCTTGCTGGTTCTTGCCGAGAAACTCGGTTGTGTGTACGAGGCTTCAGTGAGGTGAAACTGCAGCAGCAGTACTTACACAGCAGGAATTCATTGTTTTCTCTCTCTCCACCCACTTACCCACAAAACCCCTTGCCATCCTCTGCTCTTCTTGATGACCTCATCCTTGGTGGGAGAGAGAGAGAGCATAGCAACCATATTGGAAAAGGGCAAACAAACACTGCATAACAAGCGTATACACTTGGTAAATGGGCAAAGAAATTATCACATCACTACATCAGTATTTATAACTGTCAATGAACCTGGCAAGGAAAAACTTGAGCATGGCTGTGACAGCTAGTTCTCTACTATAAACTTAACATCCTGATTCACCACTCCAATTCAGTGCTAAATTAAACTGAGTGGTGAGAACCCACATGTATTGAACCTTAGTGTTTTTGTTAGTTTTGATTTTAGTTAAAGTGGAAAAGGGCTAAAGTGATAAATGTATTTTTTCATTTTTATTTTTAAAAAACAACATGTTTTTCTTACCTGCTCTTTGCAAAAGTTTTACATTGAGCAACCCAGTCTTCCTCTTTCAAGGTCCCCTGCCAGTGCTCCTGGCTCCCAGCCAACCCATGAGTGCCCATATAGCAACCTGCTTGCTATGAGGGCACTCATGTGGGCTTGCTCCTGAGACAAAGGCCCCTTTCACACTGAGGCGTTTTTCAGGCGTTTTAGCGCTAAGGCCCCTTTCACACTGAGGCGTTTTTACAGCGTTTTCGCAGTAAAAATAGCGCTGTAAAAACGCCTGAAATAATCCTGCCCCAGCATTCTCAATGTGAAAGCCCTGAGGGCTTTCACACTGAGGCGTTGTGCTGGCTGTGCGTTGGAAAAAATCCTGCAAACAGCTTTTTTGGAGCATCTTTGGGGCGTTTAAAATAGCGCTGTAAAATCCCTATCCCCATTGAAATGAATGAGTACCGCTGTAAAAACGCGGTAAAAATGCCCAGAAGCTGTGGGAAGTTCACATGACCGCAGTAGAGTGGAGGATTGTGGAATACCAAATAATCCTTTTTACCGCAAAAACGCGGTAAAAACGCAGTAAAAACGCATAGGCGTTATTGCTATTTTTAGCGCTAACGCGGTAAAAAACGCTAATAATTTTTAGCGCGTTATTGCAACGCCTCAGTGTGAAAGGGGCCTAGCTGTCTGCATCCATTGACACAAACAAAAGGAATAGGCCCCGCCACCCCACTCCCTTGTCACTGGCTGTGATTGACAGCAACTAGAGTCAAAAACTCCTGCTGCTGTGTTTAAGCCAATGAGGAGGGGGAGAGCAGACTGTAATATCCTAAACTTGCAGTCCTGGTTTGGAGTTTTGCATCTGTCACATTGTTTTTAAAGTAAGCGCAAACAAACCTTTGTGCTTTTTTAAAATAAAGTGGGATTACGCTATGGGCTCCCTCTTGTCTATTCTTTTAGTGAGAGATACCAAGTGTTTCATCTATCACTGCTCTAGAGTAACGGTGAAAGAGGAGAAGAGCAGAGGAGAATTCTCTCAAGGAGTCCATATGAGCCCAATGATACCTGCATTACAAGCGTTTATGACTCATAATGCATTTTCTGGTGAATGTGGGAACAACAAGAGGGGGGCACAGCACTGTGATTGTCTGCACTGGATAAGGAGTTGTTCACTGGCACAATAGATAGCACCAGTTTATTTGCACTGGCATAATATTGGAGGGACAATATTGGACACTTATTGGTATTTTGTGCACAATATACTGTAAGTATGTTTTTTTGGTTTGATATCTTTACAGAGATATTGGTGGTGGATTTAAAAGGGCAGCACCTTTGTAGCAGCAGCAAACCCATTCTGTGCAGCTTTTTATCTATCATCCTTTGTTTAGTTACATTTTAATTTTTTTTTTGCACATTTAGATTTTACTGTTTATAGGAATATATCACAATCCTAGCATTGGTAAATAAAGATAGAGAGCTGCCAGAGCCTCGGCTCTCATGCACGTTGCTGGATTGAGATCGGCCCCAGGTAAGCATAAGAGGGGGCTGGGGGGGGGCAGGGGTGTACTGCATTAAGATCCCGATCAGTGTCCTGATGGAGACATTTCTCTTCTCTTCTGATGCCGCGTACACACGACCGTTTTTAATGTAATTGAAAAAAACGTTGTTTTTCTCGACGTGATTCTTCTCAAGCCTGTCTTGCCTACACACTATCGTGCACTATAACTATAACGGCACTATAAAGGGGAAGTTCCATTCGGATGGCGCCACCCTTTGGGCTGATTTTGCTGATCCTCGTGTTAGTAAAGTTTGGTGAGAGACGATTCGCAATTTTCAGCCTCGTGCTCTTCAGTCCGTTACAGCGTGACGAATGTGCTATCTCCATTATGAACGCTAGTTTTAACAGAATCAGCGCTACCATCTCATAACTTGCTTCTGAGCATGCGCGTATTTTCACGTCGTTAAAGCCTACACACACCTGTTTTTCACGACGAGAAAAACGACGACGTGAAAAACGACGAGAAAAAATAGAGCATGTTCCAAATTTTTAATGCCCATTTTTCACGTCGCGAAAAATGCTCTGGAGCCTACACACGATCGTTTTTAATGACCAAATAAAAAATGCCATTTTTCTCGTCATGAAAAATGGTCGTGTGTACGCGGCATTATACTAGAGATGCAACAAGGAATGAGAGGAAATCTCCTCAAAGTGACAGGGATTCACTCCTTAAACAGATGTCAAAGGAGCATGTGTCTCCGTTGGATGGTCTACCATATTGTAACCATGTACAAGATTTTCTTAAGTCTGGTTTCTTTGTTTACTGGCTGTTAACCGGTTGAATCAAATGCTTTGGAGGGCAGAGCAGGACCCCTGATCTCTCAGTAAAGAGTACTTGTCACTGCCCCAGCTATCAAAAGGGTTGTTATTCATCCCTTGTAATAGAAAAAAGTTTAATGAAAATGTAAAAAAAAATGGTAAAAAGAAAATTTTTATTAAAAAAATTATAAAATGTAAAAAGAAAACATTAAAGCTCCCCTGAACACGCACATAGGTCCTTCATGCGTATGTAAACCGTGATTGGACCACCCAAGTGAGGTATCACCATGAACATCATCAGCATGAAGACAATAATATCTAGCACCAGAACTCATGTTTAACTCTAAACTGGTAACCTGTAAAGGCGTTTTAAGCATTGCCAATGGAGATTTTTAGGTACTGTAGTTTGTCGCCATTTCACAGGTATGCAAAATGTTAAATGTTGGCATGTGTGGTATCTATTTACTCAGCACAGCATTATCTTTTATATTTTAGAAATAAATGGGCATTGTATTGTGTTTGTGTGTAGTAAAACACATTTATGTGTATTTTTTCCTGAAAATTTGGGTTGACAAATGGCTGCGCAAATATTGTGAGATATAGAAAATTCAACAACAACTGATTTTTTCTCCAAAGATTTAAAGCTCTGCTTTAAGAAAATATATGATGTTTGGGGGTTCTAAGTCATTTTCAAGCAAAATAAATGCAGATTTTTACATATGTGTAAAAAAAAAAAAAATATTTTGCCTTGTGCAGCAAATGGTAAAATAAAAAAATAAATAAAACATACATAGTTGTGCTTACAATACATAAAAAACAGGCACTGTAATAAAGAGCATGCAAGTAGGGAAAGACTGTAATCTGCATAGGGTCCTATCATAATTTGATCGCTTCAGCCACCTTGAGCTCTACTAATGATAAATCTCAGGCTTGTCCTTACACTCAGGGTACTTTGTATTTATTATTTGTAGCACATATTTCAATTTTGGCATTGGTTTTGTATGTGGATATACCGTATATACTCGAGTATAAGCCAAGCTTTTCAGCCCTTTTTTTAAGGCTGAAATTACCCCCCTCGGCTTATACTCGAGTCAGTGTACCTGAAATTCTTGACAGGCTGCGGGCGTCCATTGTTTAAAAGTCTCGATCTCCTCCTGGTCCTTTCCGTGATAGGCATTTCCTAGCAGACACTGTGTTCAGCGTTCCGCCAATCACAGACGTCCGCTTGTCCGAGGATGAAAGGACCTCCATGATTGGCGGAACACTGAACACAGTGTCTGCTGGGAAACTGAGTCAGAGGATGAGAGAATGTCCATGATAGGTGGAACACTGAACACAGTGTCTGCTGGGAAACACCTATCACGGAACGGGACCAGGAGGAGACCGCGACTTTTAAACAATGAATGGACGCCCACAGCCTGTCAAGAATTTCAGGTACACTGACTCGGGCACAGTGGGGTTGGGCACAGTGAGGTTGCAATGGGCACAGTGAGGTTGCAATGGGCACAGTGAGGTTGCAATGGGCACAGTGAAGTTGCAATGGGCACAGTGAGGTTGGGCACAGTGAGGTTGCAATGGGCACAGTGAGGTTGCCATGGGCACAGTGAGGTTGGGCACAGTGAGGTTGCAATGGGCACAGTGAGGATGCAATGGGCACAGTGAGGTTGCAATGGGCACAGTGAAGTTGCAATGGGCACAGTGAGGTTGGGCACAGTGAGGTTGCAATGGGCACAGTGAGGTTGCAATGGGCACAGTGAGGTTGGGCACAGTGAGGTTGCAATGGGCACAGTGAGGTTGGGCACAGTGAGGTTGGGCACAGTGAGGTTGCAATGGGCACAGTGAGGTTGCAATAGGCACAGTGAGGTTGGGCACAGTGAGGTTGCAATTGGCACAGAGAGGTTGCAATGGGCACAGTGAAGCTGCAAATGGGCATTGTTGACACTCTTTTCCTCTTACAGTAGCTGCTGCATTCTCACCCTAGGCTTATACTCGAGTCAATACGTTTTCCCAGTTTTTTGTGGTAAAATTAGGTACCTCGGCTTATACTCTGGTCAGCTTATACTCGAGTATATACGGTAATATTGTATTTATTTAATCACAATTGCATTTCACATTTTAATGGTTTACGGAACGTGTCCATATTTTGGATAGTGCACTTTTGGGTGATTATTGGATTGCTTATCTATGCCTCTAAACTTCAACTCCAAAATTTTGGATTTTCACTGTATGTCTTTGTGACAATTGTCACAAGTTTGCAGCTGTTAATCAGTGGTGACTGTATTGACAGACATAAGCCCTGTGGCATCACTGCATCATGCAGCAGTACAAGTGGGCACAGTAGATGCAAAATTTACAACATTGCCCTTAATTGAACAGTGATGGTACAGTATTGTCACATTAAAAGAAAGTAGGGGAGGAAACATTTGCCTAGCAATCACACTATTAAAAACTGCAGTCTTGACAGGCATGACAGTGCTTTACTTCTCAGTTTTAGAAATATATATTTTTGTCTTACTAGGACACGCTCACAGCACACAGCACATAGTTTAAATTTAATGAACCAAGCAATGTACATTTTTCTCACCAAATTTATCCCCGGTAGATTTTCCCTTATAAAGTTGTGGGAGCTCCCTAGGGTATAGAAAATGTTCTTACTGGGCTTTATCTAAAGCTGAATTTTGCATTCCGCACACACAGCATATGCTGTGCATTGAATAACTTTAATGTCAAACAGACAGAACTGGGTTAGGTGCAATGACATTGAAAACATCCAAGACTCGGCCATGAACTTGGCTTGTTAGTAGTGTCTTGAAGAACCTATAACAAATCATTATTGATCTCATTGCAAAGTTCTGTTTTTTGCAATCCTGAAAACTACAGCCACTTGTAATTCTGCTGTCATTATTCTAAAGACTAGATAATGTTACATTTCTGTCTTCCCTTTAATTTATATGCTGGATTCACTAGCAAGGTAAAAATAATCTGCTGCAAAGCTTTGCATTTGACCTTGAATGAATTATGAAATCTCTTGTGCTTAAAGAGGAAAAGGGCAATATATTTCTTTCTGTTTCATTTCTTTCCCTTTCTGGGGAAGGTTAAAAGAAACAGAGCTAACTGTTTAGACTCTCAAACTAGCAAATGTCTTATGCCTTACAAAGGGAAACAAGGGACCTATGTCCAATGACCCATGTGCGGTTGTTGGTCACAAGAAGTAAAGTTAAATATTAGAGGTCAAAAAATCAATCCACCAAGTTCAACCAAGACTGGGCTGATGCATACAGTATGATTTAGAGGTTCAATAATATTGCTTGACAAGTTACTTATTTGCAAATTTTTACAACTGCAGATTTTATTTTTATAAATTCTGTATCTTGGTTTTTCAGAAAAATATTGCAGGAAACATTAGGAGGGAATACCAACAAGGTTTGTATTGGTACAACATGTGAAAAGTTAAATAACAATCAAGAAACATGTCAAGTTTTGGGGAGGGTGGTTTGGTGTACAAAGCCACTTCCACATATGAAATACCCATGCTAGAGTACATAAGACAATAAAGCAAGTATACGGCCATAATCAAAGGTGAAAACAAAACTGGACGGCCATGGGCCTGAGGCCCCAAACTAGGGGTGGGCAAGGATTTAGGCATGACAGTTTGTTTTTTTTTTGGGTTTTTTTATGTAAGGGAGAGGAGGAGTATAGAGAAGGAGATAGGTATGTTACTAAGATGGGAGCTGGAATAAGTGGTAGGCTGGAGGGGGTAATAGTTCAGAAGGGAAGGGAGGGTGACACAGGTAGGACTCATGTGCCCTAATTTGGCTAAATTTTGTTTTTGGCTCTACTGTACTCAGTGGAGTGTTGATCTGTTTCCCTAAGCTTAGTGGTTGATTACCTGCTTCTGGAAGAAACCTCCAAAGAATAGAGCAGGACGATCAACCACTGAAGTTATGAATTATTATCAGCTCTTGCCCAATACCTGCAAAGGAGCAATCAGAAGGTGGCTATGGGAGGAGATAAATGTTTGCTCAGAGCGTTCTTGTCCTGGACTGCTGCCCCTGGGATGCAGCCTGCATACTGGACTTGCTGTTTGGGCCCCACCATGTGCTGGGCTGAGGGTCCAGAAGAGATTTGATTAACAATGTTTGCAGGAGGGCATCACCTGGGGACATTGGAGAAGGATCCTTTTTTCTCTCACTGAAAAGTGTCACTTGAAAGCTGTAGTGAGCGGCAGCTGTCCTAGGACATTGTGAATAAAGTTTCTTGATTGGAAATCCCAGGTGTGCATGTACTTGGGAAAGTAAGTGCCAGAAGTTGATGGAGTCCTGAATGTACTGGCAATTCCTTCTAACCTTAGCAAAAAGGCTACTACTAAAGGTTTTCTGTTAAGAGACTGTCCTCCTGTTTTTGCTAACGTTGGAGTAGGCTGCACCCTTATGCCTCTCCTGTTCAGGTTTTCTGCAATAAATTTACAAAAGATATCACATAGACTAAGCCTGTTTTCAGTTTGCTTGGAATGTTGACTGTGGCAGGCAGCCTCTGTATTATAGCAAGGGAGATCTGGGTGATTCTCAGCAGTCCCTTCGGGGATGAGCCAAACACTCAAATAGCCCACTCTGGGTAGAAACAAGGTATAGGGTGTGGGAGAAAAGTGTAACTAGGATGGGGTGATGGAATAGGAGGCAAGGAGTAGAGAACAGACCTAAAGGGGGAGAAGGTAAGGGGGCAGATGGAAATGCAGGAGAAACTGCAGAAACTGATCAAAGCAAGGGGCGATGGATTCTGACCTCTGGAATGGAGATTATAGTGAGGAAGCATGAAATGTCAGAATGTAGGCCTTGTTTCTGTGTGATTGGTAAGCAGGGGGAAAGATGGATTCCAACCAATAGAACCAGATGTTTTGGAACCATACATCTTTGCTTTATAGGGAGCCGTTCTTTCATAGATTTAATGCCATTAAGTCTGTCAAACCCAGGTATCAAAGTAGGGGGTTGTTTTGTTTCCACAGAGCAGGGCCACAATCTTTGATGGCATCATGCACCATATGAATTTTAACTGATCATTTGTACAATTTAATAAATGCCAGTTCTTTGGGGCATGGGGAAGTCTTTGAATTTCTGCGTAGTAAAGTGCACAACTGCAGATTTTTGATAATTCATTTTGTGTTTTTTTTTCATTTACATGAACAAAATTTGTGCACCCCCAAAGTTACCAGTTGACATGTGAAGCTATGGCTGGTGCCGTACTTCAAAAGGGTGCTTTGCCCAAAGAAGCAAGCTCACTATCAAAACAACACAGAACCACTATATTCATGAGGCAGGCACATTGCTACTTCTCCTAAGTGAACTGATTAAGGTTTCCCTCTCTGGTTAGCAGTGCACAAAAAAAAGAAAAAAAAGAAAACAGCTGTGTATAAAATTAAAAATAAATTTCGCCAGAAAGAAAACAACTGGTTATTAAGGTAATTTTATCAAATCAGGACTTTGGAGAGCAAAGTACAGTACACTTTCAGCTGAATTGCTTCTAAATAGTTTTACGATGGTCAATCACTGCAATTTAAGAAAACATACCAAAGAGTGTTTTTAACAACCCTATTACATTACTTATTAGCAAGCCTCATGCCGCGTACACATGACCGTTTTTCATGACGAGAAAAATGCCATTTTCTAAAATGGTCATTAAAAACGATCGTGTGTAGGCTCCAGAGAATTTTTCTCAATGCGAAAAATGGGCAATAAAAATTTAGAACATGTTCTATGTTTTCTCGTCGTTTTTCTCGTCGTGAAAAACGGCCGTGTGTACGCTTTAATGATGGGAAAAAAACACGCATGCTCAGAAGCAAGTGATGAGACGGGAGCGCTCGTTCTGGTAAAACTAGCGTTCGTAATGGAGATAGCACATTCGTCATGCTGTAAATTATTGCATTGTTTAATGCAGCGCATTCTTTTCTTCATTATAATGCTACAATAATCAAATTATTTTGCTGCTGATATTCTCACAGAGTTATGACAAACTTGTTTCTTTAATATTTATTGTGATCTCATGAATAATCTTTATTTTTTGTAAGCCAGATCTCCCTAAAAAAAATCTTTTATTGAAGATGTTCTTTTTTAGTTATTATTTGGATAATATTTTAGACTGATTTCCATTTTTTGGGGTATTTTTGAGTGTGTCAAGTTACCACAACAACATTATTATTTAGTATTATTTACCCTCAAGGATGTTAGTGTCCCTTGTTAATTTGAAAAAGGTTTTTTGAAATGTCCCTGCCTACTTACTAGCAAATTCTCTATTTTTAATAAAAACACATGGTCAATTTTTGTCTGGAAACAAAAAATCCATTTATTTTGGCATAAAAACAAAATTAAAGGTGAAGGCAAAACAAAAACACAGGTAAAAGAAAAACAAAGAAGCCAGGAAGACAGCACTGGCGACCCTGCTTGAATTAGTGCAGACACAGATCACCACAGCAAACAACCAAGGATGTCAAGAAGAAAATTGGGACCATGAGAAGGACATATCATAGAATTATTTTTTGGTCTTCTTTGTAGCCTTCTTTGCAAGCTTCCCTGCAGCCTTCTCTGCAGCCTTTGCTAACTGTGTCTTTGGAGGCTGTGTCCCTGGAGGAGATCTTGTGGCAGGAGCAAGAGCAGGAACTGGAGCAGGAACTGGAGCAGGAGCAGGAGCAGGAACTGGAGCAGGAGCAGGAACATGAGCAATCTCCACAAGGTCGGTATAATCGGTGAGCTTCCCCAACATGCCCATGTTGACCACCTTCAATATGATGGTCTCACATCGGAGATGCTGGCCCATGTCCATTGTTGGCAGTTTGTGCCCAATAAGTGCAAGAAAATCCCTCTGCAGCTGTGGGGGGCACTCTGAGGGCTGCAGTAGCCTCCCTAATTAGGGCCTGTGTCTCCTCCTCCATATGTTTAAGCCTCCTGGCCCTTTTTGGTGGAATGTGTAGAGGAGGTATCTGGGGCCTGGTGTTACGCCGTGTCCCACTGGGGCCTGCCTCCTCCTGGGTCCCACTAGGGTCTGCCTCCTCCTGGGTCCCACTGGGGCCTGCCTCCTCCTGGCTCACATTTTCTCCCCCCTCATCCTGGCTTTGTTCTGTCTGTGTATCAAAAAGGTACATATTTAAATTTTGGTCTTCATCTATGACACACATTTGTCACCTCATGGCAGTTGCAAATTGAATGCTAATAAATATTAAAGACAATCATGCTGACCCCTGCATTTTTCATTCTTGTCCCCATCATTTTTGGCCACTACTGTCTATTGATATGTCAAACACTTTTTGTTTAATCTTTAAATTTTTTGCACTAGTAACATCTATTTTACATCATTATACTTTTAGTACAAGAAATCTTTAGCTAAATACTATACCTGGCTCCAAATGATCAAATCAGGCTCCTCCAGGAATTCAGGTTGTTCCTCCAAAGAAGGTTGAACTTGGCTGCAGGGAAGGCTGGAGGGTTGGCTGCAGGGAAGGCTGGAGCTACTTCTGGGGGGAAGGCTTGAAAGGGATTCCCTTGCTTCCAGATGGTCATTAAGGAAGTTTAGCTGACTGTAGTACCACAGATTTGGCTTGTAAATTTGATCTGCAGCTGCTCCTGACCTCATTTATTTTAGGACTTTGTTGCGTTCAGTCCGATATGTGCCCCTAATGGTCCCAATTTTCTTCTTGACATCCTCGATTGTTGCTGTGGGGATCTGTGTTTTCATAAATTCAAGCATGCTCTCCAGTGCTATCTTCCTGGTTTCTTTATTTTTATTCGTCTTATTTTTGTCTGCCATAAAACTGGAAGATTCTTGCACCTTTGCAGGAACTCTGCCATAAATTCAGTATCTTTGAATACCTGCATGATTTCTGCAAGTCAAAATCCAGACAAAAATACTAATGTCAGTCAAGACTCTACTACTAATCTTAGGCCACAAACTCATCTACTTATCAGTCAAGTCAAAAAAATGTTACGTACCCTCGATCTACACGTTCGTTGCTTCCGTCCTTCTTCCACACACTGAACGTCGTTTTGACCCATGCGGATACGCGTTATATACACTGCACATGCGTGAAGCTGCGCACGCTTTCCCCACCCCTGACGTTTGTTATACTACTTTCCCCGCCCCTTCTCGCTCGTCGTAATGCAAGACAACATGGCGGACACTCTGCAAGTGGCAACCTCAATCGAAGAGGAAAGTCAGGAAGAACCACAGACCCACAGATCCCGGAGATACAAGGCCACAAGCATGGCGTTTGAGAAGATGGTTGAAATAGTGGCAATATTGAGGAGGGAGGATTATGATGAAAAACATGGCCCATACAAAAAGCCTAATCAGGTCAAGGCCAAAATAATGGACAAAGCGGTAAAAACTCTCCAATTTAAATTTGTGGTGCGCAGATCAAAAGAACAGCTCCGCAAAAGATGGTCTGACATCAAGTTGAGGGAGCCGGAGCAATACCACAAAATTAAAAAAGTTATTAGAAAAAGTAAGTAATTTTCATGTTACTCAGATTATTATTACTAGCATGGTGCTGCATGTGCTTTTTCTTTAATGTAGTACAGTTCAAGATGTCAAGTTTCATGTTCTTGGCCACAATAATCAGTCATAGGAATCATCGTTCATTCACTCACTAATAATAATACAATGTTTTTTTGTCGGATACAGTGTTAACTAAATTTGACCATGCCTATTTAGGCATGGTCAAATTTAATTAACACTGTATCAGACAAAAACATCGTAATTTAATTAGTGAGCGATTGCCCGATGATTCCTACGACTGATTATTGTGCCCAAGAACATGAAACTTGACATCTTGAACTGTTTATGTGTGAATATTTTTGGAACATGGTTGTGTAGATGTGTTGGTAACTATATTTAATGAATCTAACTGGATTCAGTGTACGGTAAGGAGAGGATGCTCAGCAGCTGGTTACACATCTGGACTCATTAGCACAAGTGTGGGCCACAAGAACAACCTTTTTAGGGTGTCACACACAGGTGATCCAGTGGATACTTGGTGTGACCAAATAGATCAATGTACCAGCTTTGGTAATGGATACAATCATGTGTTCAGCTTAGAGCTATTGACAAAACAGACAATTGTACCACACTTCCAAAGAATGATTCATATTCCTCTTTCAGGCCTAAAATCTTTTTTTACTCAAGTATACCTTTTGGTTCAATCTCATAGGGCTTCAAAGAGCTTTGAGACGGGAGCCTAGGAACCCCACACCTCCAAACCAAGACCCACAACCACGGGATGTGGAGGAAGAAGTGGAGGAAGTGGAAAATTGCAACACAACAGGTCATTGTCATACACCACAGATTCAGGTAATAGATGTAGGCCTGCATATTTATAATACATGGTGTTTCCAAATTTTAGGTGCTTTTCTGCCTGTGGAGCAAGAAAGATTCACCAGTCACAGTGCCCAGATGGTGATCAACAAAATCATGGTGTGCTCTCGTGATCTGGATCACATCAACCAAAACTTGCTCCAGATCAGGCAAGCAGCTGGAGCAAAGAATAAAAAAGATCAGAGATGTGCTTGGGAGGGTTTTAAAAAAAATTACTTAAATTACTATTAATTTTGTTTGTTGTTTTGATTGTTTGTTTTGTAATGTTTTAATTGTTTTTAGTACAAGTGTACATGTTGAACTTTACAAGTTACATATGGTTCATACGTTTTAGCAAGATAAATACCCCCAAAAAAATAATATATAACATTTTCTATTTTTTTTTTTTAAATATGTGCAACAATTAAAAATATTTTATACTCAACAATGTGTGGCTTCTTATATCAATGTTGCCTATAAAAAAAAAATGGGGTGTTAACACTGACAATAATGTTTATTTACTAAAGAAAAATACACATGGCACTACAAGTGCACTAGGATAACCTAGGAGAAAGATTAAATCAACCCAAAGAAAAATAAAACAAGATGTTTTCATTATAAAGTATATTTTAATTAAAAGCAAACATTCAAATGTCATCAGGCATTGCAATGGCCCCCCCTACCCATAAAATAGTCCAAATAATGTTGGCGCACATCACGGCCGCTTTGGGGGGCCAAGCCTGTAGGGCTAGCTTCCTGGGCTGGCAATGCAAAATCTGAATATCGTGTGGCCTCAGGCCCAACTTAAGAAAAATAATTTGGAGAGTGTTTTTTAAGAAAATTATGTAGGATGCAACAGCACATTACAATGTTACTCCGCCATATTTATTGAGGTCTGAAAGAGGCGGAAACGGCTGGCCATGATGTCAAAGGCATTTTCAACCACCCTTCTGGCTCTCGCCAGCCTGAAATTAAAGACCCTCCTCTCAGGGGTGAGGGTCCTTTGGGGAAAAGGCCTCATCAGATGTGGACCTAGCGCAAACGCCTCATCTGCTATGAAAACAAAGGGTAGTCATTTTTCATTCTCTGCCGCAGGTGGCAATGCCAGGTCATCCGATTGTAGCCGTTGGGCGAACTTCGTCTGGGCAAAAACTCTACCGTCAGACATCCGCCCATTTTTCCCCACATCCACAAAAAGAAATTCATAATTGGCAGACACCACTGCCATCAGCACGATACTGTGGAACCCTTTATAATTAAAATAATAGGATCCCGAATGGGGTGGTGGCACGATGCGGACGTGCTTGCCATCAGTGGCTCCTCCACAGTTGGGAAAGTTTCAACGCTGGGAAAACTCAGATGCCACATTCTGCCATTCCTGTGGCATAGAAGGGAACCGTGGAGTCAAACAAGAAAAAAAAATACTTTGATACATAAACATTGCAAGCAGATTATCACAAAACATTCTTGGCAAAACATCAGTATAACATTAATTTTGAAGGAGTATTTTAATAAGAGCTAAAAAAAATGAGCACTAATCAGATTCCTCACCCCCTCTGATGGACCAATTAAATTATTTTATGGAGGGGGGGGTTCAGATGAGTTGGAGACCTCAGAAATAAAGGCTTTAGCACTCTGTCTGAAGTAGAACAAAAAAAAATGAACACATTTTGGGCGGGGGGAGGGTCAAGCACTACAATGGAGCTGACAAAAAACATTGGGAAGTGACTAGGCTAGGTGTGTTTGGGCCCAGGATAGAATGCTGGAGAGGTTGGTTATTGGAAATATGCATATAGGCCAAAAAAGGAGCATTAAAAGCTTACAACATGCATGGGGACAAAGGGGACATTCACAGCATATTACAATCATGGTAATTAGGGACTGTTGAAAAAAATACTATACATTAGCAAGCATTAAATACATAGAATGTGAGGTTAAAGGACAAAACTTACCTTAATATAGTCCTCCTGCAGGACTTGGATTATGGCAGAACAGGTTTCTGGGATAATGAGGCCCAGAGCCTGGGGGGAGATGCCTGTCGAGAACTTGAGGTCCTGCAAGCTTCTCCCTGTTGCCAGGTAGCGCAACGTAGCAACTAGCCTCTGCTCAGCAGTGATGGCTTCCCGCATAACGCTGTCCTGCCTGGTGATATAGGGGGACACCAAAGCCAAGAGCTGCTGAAAAACGGGGTCAGACATCCTAAGAAAATTTCTGTAGTCATCAGGGTTATTCTCCTGATTCTCCTGCAGCAGAGGCATGTGACAGAATTAGTCCCGCTGGAGCAACCAATTCTTGGTCCATGAACTCCTCCTCACCCTGTTCATGGACCAGAGCTGGGATAAAGCAACAAGCCCAGCACCAAGCACAGAACGATCTCTGCGACAAGAACGTACCCGCAACATGGCTACAAAACGGTTGTCTAATTAGAACGAACTAAAAGAACGCACTGAAGAACAGCAAGGCCTCTGAAGAATGACCTGAAAAACGAGCGGACAAGAACGCACTGCAAAAACAGATACGAACTGACTACAAGCACTGAAAGACAGATACGAACCCACAAGCACAAACTGAACACCAGAAAACGATCTTTAAAGCACGAAGACTGAACAGCGTGAATTGTCTCTCACCAAACTTTTACGAACACGAAATCAGCAAAAGCAGCCCAAAGGGTGGCGCCATCCGAATGGAACTTCCCCTTATAGTGCCGTTGTACGTGTTGTACGTCACCGCGCTTTGCTCAAGCTATTTTTTTTTCACGATCGTGTGTAGGCAATTCAGGCTTGAGAAGAATCACGTCGAGAAAAACATAGTTTTTTTAATGACATTAAAAACGGTCGTGTGTACGCGGTATTAGTGGTTTTACAACCCCAATTTCTAGTCAGGATAAATTAGAGCCTGTGGAGTGTTCTGCTAGAGATCCTAGGAGATGACAATTTTACGTTGCATCTAATTAGAAGTCATTTGAAGCTTACTGTCCTCCAAGACTGTTTTATTCAACTGGATCTTCTGAGCTGTCTGTTTAGTAATTTTGTAACTGAATGAAGTATGTTAGAACATCAAAGACCTCATTATTGTCATAGGTACCTCCTTTGTAAACTGGGTACAATATTGTACCATGGCTAGAATAAGATGGTTTCTGTCTTCTAACATGTTGATTGCAGGAAAGTCGATGATCATTACTTCCAGTGAGGTGGATTTTGGCTTTAGCACCCTTTGATACCAAACAAACCACACAATAGACTTGTTCAACCAACTAGAACAGAGGCCCACATTGCTTGTTTCTTGAACCAGGTGAACATTTCATGGACACCCCAGTGTCCTGCTTCTAAATGAATTCTCTCTGCCACAGGGACTGCCGGGTCCTTGACAGTACCTATCAAGGCAGTGATGGGCCATTAGAGAACATTACACTGCGGTAAAGTATATAGGACAGGACAGGTCAGGACTCTGTGCAGGTCAGTCAAGTTCCTTCACCCCAAACTCGCTCATCCAAGTCTTTATGGACCTTGCTTTGTGCACTGATGCACAGTTATGTTGGAACAGGAAGGGCCATCCCCACACTGTTCCCACAAAGTTGGGAGCTGAAATTGTATAAAATGTCTTGGTATGCTGACTCCTTAAGAGTTCCCTTCACTGGAACTAAGGGGTCAAGCCCAACCCTTGAAAAACAACCCCACGCCATAATCCCCCCTCCACCAAATGATTTGGACCAGTGCTCAAAACAAAGTCCATAAAGACATGGATGAGAAAGTTTGGGGGGGAGGAACTTGACTGGCCTTCACAGAGTCCTGGCCTCAACCCAATAGAACACCTTTGGAATGAATTAGAGCGGAGACTGTGAACCAGGCCTTCTCATCCACATCAGTGCCTGACCTTACAAATGCACTTCTGGAAGAATGGTCAAACATTCCCCACAGACACACTCCTAAACCTTGTGGACAGCCTTCCCAGAAGAGTTGAAGCTGTTATGGCTGCAAAGGGTGGACCAACTCAATATTGAACTCTATGGAATGAGACTGGAATGCCATTAAAGAATCCATATGTGATATTAATTATCTTTGCTGCAAGCGCAAAAGATTGTGCGAGCATGAGACACATTAGATTTATGTGCTTAACAGCTAGAGTCGTCATGGACTAAATGTACAGCAAGGTTTGCAGATGCATGTGCATGTCAGTAACTGTGAACCATGAAGAATACTATACAGATTAAATTAGTGCCCATGCTACAGAGAAAATTTTCTGAATTCTGGTAGAAAGAATTATCCTGCAAATTATTACAGAATAAGAATTTTTAGGGTGAAATATAGTCATGTTTAGGGTACTCAGAAAGAGCAGGCAGATGTTGTTATATTGGTTACATAATTACATTAAAAACCTACACTTCAGCTAAGTACTTGATACGTGTAATTGTGATAGTAATTGCAATGGTTGTTTCAGTGTCTACTCCTATGAAATCTGTGGTGCAAAACAGATTCTTCTTGTAGAAAAGTTTAGGTGAAAGCCATAAAGCTAATATGCTCATATTTTTATTTAACATGAACATTCTCTATCTATTATAAAAATAAAAAAATTAAAAAATGATACTCTTACAAAGAAATTATGTGGCTACACATCTCAAAGGTAGAAACAAACAAATGTGTCATCGTGATGACAGTTATGTAGCTTCAAATTAATTTTCAATAGCCTAGGATCTCACTTATCAGGAAGCAAAAATGTAAAACCAAACAGTTGCTGATTTGAAATGCTTAAGAAGCCCTGAGGCAGGGCAAAAAAGCTGCATTGGTTAGGTATGTCCAGACAGTGGTGTAGCGTGGAGGGGGGAGCAGGTCCGCTCGCCCCAGGCGCAACATTTTGAGGGTGGTGGAAATTAGTTCCCGCCCCCCCCAAAAAACCCATCCACCCACTACTCTCCTCCCTCCTCCAAATCCGATGGCTGCATTGTCCTTCTGATCATCCCTTGTCTCTTTGTCTGTCTCTGTCACTGTGCGGACAGTGTGGGTGACAGCTGGCTCAGGAAGTTCAGCTGTCCTGGAAGGAGGGGATCCATTCCCCACACTGCTTCATCCACTCCACCTCCAGCAGACCTGCAGCCTGCCCTAAGCTTCACACACAACACATCCCTTCTCCCACCCCTCCTGTGTGTTCTGTCTGTGAAGGAGAGGTGGGAGGGAAGATTAAAAAAAGCAGCCGATAGCCACACTGAAAAAAAAGCCACTGACTAAGCCAGTAAGCCCCCGGGGTCCTCCCTGCTCCCCATTTCTCTCCCTGTCCCCCCTCGCCTCTCTCCCTGTCTCCCATCCTCTCTCTCCCTTCCCCCTCGTCTCTCTCTCCCTGTCTCCCCTCATCTCTCTCTCCCTGTCCCCCCTCGTCTCTCTCTCCCTGTCTCCCCTCGATTCTCTCTTCCTGTCTCCCCTCATCTCTCTCCCTGTCTCCCTCTCCGTCCCCCCTTGTCTCTCTCTCCCTGTCTCCCCTCATCTCTCTCTCCCTGTCCCCCCTCGTCTCTCTCTCCCTGTCTCCCCTCGATTCTCTCTCCCTGTCCCCCCTCGTCTCTCTCCCTGTCTCCCCTCCTCTCTCTCCCTGTCCCCCTCTTCTCTCTCTCGCTGTCTCCTCTTGTCTCTCTCCCTGTCTCCCCTTGTCTCTCTCCCTGTTTCCCCTTGTCTCTCTCCTTGTCTCCCCTTGTCTCTCTCCTTGTCTCCCTCCCTGTCCCCCCTCATCTCTCTCTCCCTGTCCCCCCTCCTCTCTCTCCCTGTCTCCCCTCCTCTTTCTCCCTATCCCCCCTCATCTCTCTCCCTGTCTCCCATCCTCTCTCTCCCTTATCCCCCTCATCTCTCTCTCCCTGTCTACCCTCCTCTCTCTTCCTGTCTCCCCTCCTCTCTCCCTGTCCCCCCTCGTCTCTCTCTCCCCCTGTCCCGCCTCATCTCTCTCTCCCTGTCTCCCCTCCTCTCTCTCCCTGTCCCCCCTTGTCTCTCTCTCCATGTCCCCCTTGTCTCTCTCTCCCTGTCTCCCCTTGTCTCTTTCTCCCTATCCCCCCTCGTCTCTCTCCATGTCTCCCCTCATCTCTCTCCATGTCTCCCCTCATCTCTCTCTCCCTGTCCCCCCTCGTCTCTCTCTTCCTGTCTCCCTTCGACTCTCCCTCCCTGTCCCCCCTCGTCTCTCTCCCCCTGACCCCCCTCTTGTGCTCTCTCTCTCTCTCTCTCTCTTGCTCTCCTTGCCAGCACTGAAAATAGCTTTGCCCCAGTCTGTTTTTTAAACTCCTTCCTTCCCCTCATCTACCCTTTAGACCATGGATATGCAATTAGCGGACCTCCAGCTGTTGCCAAACTACATGTCCCATCATGCCTCTGCCTCTGGGTGTCATGCTTGCTGCTGTCAGAGTCTCGCTATGCCTCATGGAACTTGTAGTTTGGCAACAGCTGGAGGTCCGCTAATTGCATAACCCTGCTTTAGACTTTATTAACTTTATCCACTTAAAGTGGTATTAAAGCAAAGCAACATATTTAAAATATTGCAGCTTATAATTTCTTAGCTGGGTGGCTGCATTTGTTTTTTTAGGTTTCCTTCCTTTTATTTTCACATGGTGATCCTGTTAGTAAATCTGTTGTTTTATAAAAGAATGAGCTGTCTTGCAGATGTAGCAGTTAGAGGGTTGAATCCAACCATTTAACACTGGCAGGGGTGCTTACAATGATTAATTTATGTAAACCTTTATCCCAAAAGGAAAACAAAAATGCTTGCTGATTATAACATGTGAGCTGGAGTTTGGCTGCAATTTGTTTAGTGTACCTAAATCTTCTAGTCCATCTAACACTCCCTGCCCCTCAGACTGCTGTCCAAAGATGTCTCTATTGCTACTTAATCCAGAGTGGGGGCACTCTGATACAAGAGGTGTGTTACTGACCAGATCACCAGGGAAAAACCGAAAATAAAAAGATTAAAAAGAGGAAACAAATGCAGCCACAACATCTAAGTAATATAAGCTGTAAGCTGTAATATATAACATTTTTGGTTTTGGGTTTATTACTGCTTAATTTGTTCCCATATATTGCTAATATACTGGAAATTGTATTCCTCACCATTCACAGCCTGAGCCCCCGTACCCCCCCATGGCTCCAGGTGAGGAGGTAAAAAAAATATGAGGAAAGAAGGGACACCCCTCCCCTCCCATCCCCAGGTGTCTCTTCTATAATTCCCCCTACCTTATGTCGGGGCTATTATTGGCTGCCTTCTCTGTTGTATATAAGGGCTCCTTGTTATTTACAACCTGAGCCTCTGATTTGCTGCCCGTAGCCTTTTGATAATGTTTGAATCTGAGAAGATATCTCTTTGACTACTGTAGTCAAAGAGATATCTTATGCCGCGTACACACGATCGATTTTTTCGACGGTGAAAACACTGTCGAGAAAATCGACGTGAAAATCGAGGAACAACTTGTTCCCCCCCACACACGGCCGTTTTAAATGACATTTTTTTTTTTGGTCGAAAAAACCGACCGTGTGTGGGCTCCCCGGCAGTGTTTCCCTATGGGAAAACTGCAGCGGAAAAAACGACGGGAATCACGACGAGAAAAATTAGAGCATGTTCTAATTTTTTTCGTCGCGATTCATGCCGTTTTTCCCGTCGAGAAAAACTACAAAAAGCCCACAGATGATCGTTTTTCTCGTCCACAGGAAAAAATTTAATTTTTCTAGACGGGAAAAATGATCGTGTGTACGCGGCATTAGATTCAACCTGCAGGCATGCAATCTGAGGCTCAGTCTGTGAGTGGAGGAACCCTTTGTGTTTCCACAGCCGCAGCTTATTACTGTATTAGTGGAAGGGACTCGGAATGCTAAAAGTCCACGGAGTTAGGGGTAGCAAATTACTTGCCTTGCCCCGGATGCCGACAGCCCACGCTACGCCACTGTGTCCAGAAAAGTTTAATAAATAGCAGAACACTGCAAAGAGAGTTGCATGTTTTTGAATCTCAACGTGTAACTAAACTAGTTCTCATTAGTCCTGGATACCTTCAACTCAATAGACAATCTGAGAGTTTATTTAGAAAAATACATTTTTAAGATACAGTTTATCACCTTCGAGCAGGAGTAAGCAATTTATTTTGCCAAGGGGATCACATGAGAAACTGGGACTGTTGTGGAGGGTTGAACCAAAGTTTATTGTATAGTAAAACTATTTAGATTAAACCAGCAGCCTTAGGTGAACAACCCTGGACTGTGAAGTTCCGTAAGTATGTGAAAATAAAGAAAACAAACACCTGGTGCTAGGACTAATAGGTACAACCCCACCCTTACAATTATTAGAAGCAGTAGTGAAGCAATGTCCTTTGCTCGTCACAATATTGGTGTAGGGCAGGCTAGTAAAAGCAGTGAGGTAGCTGGCAGGCACAGGGGTTAAATAACTGATCCACCATTCTGCGTGCCGCTGGCTGCAAGTGCTGTGATTGGAGGGAAAGCACCTAAGATCAGTACAGTGGGGATTTCTGCGGATACTGACCTGGATTGAAGAACAGGTGCATGGCTCCTGGGGTCTGCAACCTGTTGGTGCCAATACAGGAAGGACTTGCCTGGATAGTAGAGTGGCCAAAGAGCAGTAGGACATCTCCTAGACAATAAAAAGTGTACCGCTCGAATACCCCCCAAACCTGTACCAGTTGGATCAACATCAGGCTCTTGTAAACTTCAACAAAATGACCTCTACAATTAAGTCCCAAAAAGGAACATGGATTAGGTGATGAGGCTTGTAAAGTTCGCTATTTATTATTTTTCCAGTATTATGGAACGAAATACAGTGGGGTGATGAGGGCGCCAGCCAGCCAAGCGGTTCTTGGAGTGCAAAACTACTCGCTAGGCTGGTTTGATCATCATTTCGAATCAGTGCGAATTTGAATGCTGGTTTCTCGGACCATCTACAAGATCATCAGTCTGATAGTGGTGTATGGAGGCTGTCTGCGGTCGATCGGCCATTTGTGATTCTTGGAGGAAAACGCACTGGCTGGGTGTTAGCCACAAGCGTTAAAGCTTGTGCAGCTGTTAAGCATGCACTCTTCGTGGTGGTGGACTCACTATTGTCTGTCAATATCTAGTCATAAATTATAATCACAGGAGGAGGTGTTTTGGTCCATTCACCTTCCTTCTACATTGGAGGATTCTTAAAATTTCTCATCCCAACTTGGAGGACTGTTTTTTGCCACATGGTTCACTAATGGGACTTGTTGATATTAATATTTTAAGTGTGTTTTTTTGGGTTATATGTGATTATTTAGAGCGCAGCTCCCATTATTTATTTATTTATTTATTTGTTTGTTTGTGTTTATCTCACTTTGAGCTGCAGCTACATTTAGAGGTTAGGATACACACCGTTTTCTTTTTTTGCAAACATGGATTAGGTGTCTGTGTGCACACAGACAGCTGCCATTTTGGGGAAGTCTTCTTGGCAACACTCTCCTGAGAGAAATGAGACTCCTTGCTGTACCAATCAGCTCCTCAGGCTCTCTTCAAGTGCTTGCAGCTCTCCACACATCTGTCTCTGAGCCCGTTAGCTTCCTCAGGAAGGTCCAGATGTGGTCCTGGGGCCACAGTCTGACTTAGAGCTCATTAGGAATTCAGCACAAAAACAAGAATATTACACTATGGGGTTGATTTAATAAAGGCAAATAGGCTGTTGACTTTGTAAGTGAATTTGCACTTTGCAAAGGAATTTTCCCCAGAGCCTAGTGAATATGGTACTAGGGAAAGAATACGTGAAATATGTGTATCTTAACCAGACCACACAGCATGTGTAGCAATGGAAAACACTAATGCTAAGATGGACCTAATATTTACATACCGGCCCAAAAATTCCCACACACCAAGCAAGTGTGTATATTATGGTGTACACAAATCAAACCACATACATATAGAAAAATATATATATAAATAAAAAACAGTTCATAAATGTGAGAAGAGCGGATGTGTATAGTTCGTGGGGCAATGCTGTATACCCAAGATCCTTAGAAAGAGAGATAAATCGCTTCATATAGGTTCATATAGAAATGCAGTGTCCCAGTTATCCAGTATAGAACAATATTGACATTCTTATGGATGTGGGAGATGCTCAGCAAACACGGCACCCAGGGATGTGACTCCAACACCAGGGAGGGGGAGAAATTAATATTCTTACCCCATGTAATGGACAGACACGCCATCGGCAGTGGGTCAAAAAGGCAACGACTGGTCCTCTCAGGCTCACGTACAGGTTGGAACTCCTATGCAGGACAGCTTCCTATGTCCGCGCCAGACAGGATGTGTGTTGAAGATAGTGGCATCCCCAATATTAGTACATCTGAACTCCAAAAATCCAGACACCGATACAGACCATATAAAAAAATAAGAAAAGCCTCCACATAGTGCAGATGAATCGGATGGTTTGTTGTAAAAAAGGAATTATTTTATTCAAAATAAAAACAAGCACAAAAAATAAAATGGTACAGGCGTCATAAAAAATACTTGTAAAATAGTGATCACGAAAGAGTTCATTTAGGGCGTAGTAAAGCTTGAAGCAGGCTATGTACCCGACATGTTTCGCAGAATGTGCATCAACTGGGACATGAAGCCCTCTAACGAAAGTGATTGACAGAAATGTGTCAAGGCGTTGCTACGCAGCATACCCTTCTGTCGGCTTCTCCTCGCCTCTCCTACCCGGGAACACCGCTGGAGCGGTGTAAAGGTTAGACGGGAGCGCCGACTATGATTACATGCAATATTATATGCTCTATTTTTATTCACTGAATGTGAGTGTTTTATTGTGAGATTTACAATTAATAAAATAGTGTTGTACGGTATCACGCTATGTGGCATTTTTCTATCTATTGCTCGTGATGAGCCTAATACAGATGGAATTATCCAGTGACCAGTGATTGTCTGCTTGACTGATGTGCATTCTAACCAGCTTAAATCTGGTAAGTGGATCTCCTAAGGGGCTTGAACACAGGCGGTGTGGTGAAGGAAATCAAATTAATTTGGGAGTGTTGTTTTCCTATCCGATGATATATGTCATACTTACTAGCCTTGTGCAATTCATTTAGTAAAAAATCGAAATTCATCCGAATTAAGCAACTTTCGGACATTCGGAAGCATTCGAATTTCCAAACAAAGCAATTACGAATAAAACCGAATCCGAAATAAATTATATCGCAAATAGCGAATGCCCGAATGTCTTCGGCATAATTCGTTATGAAAAAAGTTACGAGTGTACGAATCCATTTGAAGCACAATAACACTCTGCTCTGCTCTCTGCTTCTCCCTCACCGTGCTGAACTCCCTCTCAAAATGGTGTGCAGGGGCAGAGGCTATAGCCGCATGTAAAAAACAAAAGTAAAATACGATATTTCGAATCGTTACAAATAACCGCTATGTATTTAGAAAAGTACAAATCCATTCGAAGCACATTAGGCATAATAGGCAGCGTCGTTGTGAGAGAGACACGGAAAATTACGAATCAACGAACCCAAAAAAAGTTACGAAAGTAGGAGTTGTGTCCAGAATCAACGAAAAAACAATGTACTCTACCGAAAGTACAAATTATAAATCAACTAAAAATAAGGCTTACATTAATACGAATCATTCCGATTCATCGAAAAATGTCGCTTGCGAAAATACGAATTAGTCCAAACACGAAAAATCCCGTCTAGCAAAATTACGAACGATTACGAATCAACAGGACCGAAAAGAAACGAACCGAAACTAAACAAATTTTTCCGTTGTGCACAAGTCTAATACTTACCTTCTTTTCCACAACGGACTTTCACTAAGCGGATTATTGTTGTTCTAAACGGACTTTAAGCACAATTTATGTGGTTTTATGTTTGCTATTTTTTTTTTTTTTAATACAAACGTTTTTATTGAGATAAGTAAGGAATGAACACAAAAGAAAATGGCCAGTACAGAGCACACAGTGTCAGCAAACATGCATTGAATAACATTTGGAGATAGCCATTGAGAGAACAAAGTCCTGTAAACTAGGGGCTTTCCAGGCCACTCCACTATTATTTTGCAGCAGCGACTCATAAAGAGAATAATATACTAACCAGCAAAGAAAAATAAAAGTGAGGCCTCGTACACACGGCCGATTTTCTCGGCAAGAACCAGCAAGAAACTTGCTGGCAGAGAGGTCTTGCCGAGTAAATCGGTCGTGTGTACGCGGCTATTGGGTTTCTCGTCGAGAAAACCGACAAGAAACCTCGACGAGAAAATAGAGAACCTGCTCTCTATTTTCTCGTCGAGATTCTCCTCGGCATGTTTCTCGACGAGAAAAGTGAGTGTGTGTACACTTACCTGTCCTCCCGGAAGCCCGCGCATGTTCGAAATGAATTCGACGCATGCGCGGTAGCTTCATAGGCATACGTAGGGTATACCAAGATGGCGGCGACGGCATCGAATGTGACGAGCGCATGCTCGTCGTAGTCGATGACGTCACCGCGTACGCTCCATTCAAAGAACCGCGGGTTCTTTGAAACGAGCGTGTGTACACTCGGCCGGGACAAGTTTCTTGTCCAAGAATCTCGTCGAAAAAAACGACATGTTTTTTTCAACGAGAATCTCGGCCGTGTGTACGAGGGCTCAAAGTAAAAAAATACAGCAGAGCACAAAGAAAGAAAAAGGATGAGTAATTCAAATTGCAAGAAGCAAAACAGAACAGGTTACGGGAAGACATTCCTAAAGGTGCAAATATCAATACAATGTGAAACACAGATGAATGCAGGTATTGACCCATGCAGTAAGTATATTTTCAAGGGGACCAGAGCTCCCACTTCAGATCATAAATGGGCATGGTGTGGAAGACCCTCTCCATGATCTGAATAGCCGCCATACGCTTGAGGACCTGATCCCAGGGGACTCCAGGGGTACGCCAAAACAGGGCAATGGACCAATGTACTGCACTAAAGAGTGTGTGTGCCAATTTTTGTTCTGGGGGGGTGGCCCCGGGGATGTCTGCAAAGAATAGGCACATCTGATGTGTAAGAGTAGGTAAAACCCCTATGATCTCCGCTACCTTATTAGCCACCCTCCTCCAAAGTTCCTTTAAGGCTGTACAGCTCCAAAAGATGTGAAGATGAGTCCCCTTCTCCGGACAACCCCTGAAGCAAAGCTCGGAAACCCCAGGGGAGAATTTGTGTAATTTGGCAGGGGTGTAATACCACCTGGTGTGTAACTTCACCACCGTTTCCTTGACCGCCTCAGATCTCGTGCATTTGTGCATATTTGAGATCCGGTCAGTCCATTCCTCCGGAGAAGCAACCTCACCGGTTTCTCGCTCCCACCCGAGGATGGCTGTGGATTTATCCGAGAGGCCAAGACCACTTAGGGAGTCGTACAACCGGGAAATATTCCCTTTATCTCTGGAGGTAGGGCCACAAAGACCTTCGAATGTATTCCTGGGAGTAGTTGTGGCTCCTGTGTATAGTGAGTCAAAGTAATGCCTGATTTGCAAATACTTATAGAATTCTGACCTGGGGAGGGAGTGGGAGGATTGTAGGGATTGAAATGAGCGAATCACCCCATCCTTCTGCAACGAGTTCAGGGTGACTAAGTCATTTGCGATCCAGAGGCCAAAATTGTTTGTGCTAGGAAAAGCTGCGGGAAATGAGGGGTCCCCTATAAAGGAGGCCAATCCGGGGTTGGGAGGTAGTAGGGAGAGCCTATCCCTGTATATGGACCAAAGCTGTAGAGATTGCCCCACAACCAAATTCAGGGTGGAGACAACCCTGGGGCTAACTGACCTGGTCCAGAGCAAACCCTGGAGGTAATACGGGGTTATAGAAGTTCGCTCAAAGCGGAGCCAAGGGATTCTGCATGAGGGGGAATGCCATTGTGCCATTTGCAGAAGTCTAGAGGAAACATAATAAAGCCAAAGGTTTGGCAAGCCCAAACCCCCCAAAGCCCTTGGTCTATATATCATTTGCTTACCCAAACTAGGCTTTTTATAGTGCCAGACAAATTTGTTCACATCCCTCTGCAGGAGGTCAATCGTATGGCGAGACACATAGTTAGGTAAGGCCCTAAAGAAGAATAAAAGTTTGGGGAGTACGGACATCTTCACCGCCTGGATCCTGCCCAAGAAGGTGATATGGTATGGGCCCCTAATGTGTAATAGCTGTTTAATGCGTACAAAAGCGGGTGGGTAATTGGTGAGGTATATTTTATGAAGCGAGGGGGCCAACTTAATCCCCAAAAATGACAATGTCTGTGCTTCTATATTGAAGTCAAAGTCATTTTGGAGAGAGGTAATAATGTGCTGAGGAAGATTTATGGGGAGGGCGGAGCATTTAGAGAGGTTAACCCCTAGGCCCGAAATGTCCTGGAATGTGCCTAAGGAGGATATAAGATTGGGGATCAAAACATTTGGGTCTGATAGGAATAAAAGGACGTCATCCGCATATAGGCTAAGTTTAAACTCCTGATCCCCTTTACTGTATCCCTTAATATTGGGGTCTAAGCTGATTGACCGGGCCAGGGGTTCGATGGCGAGGGCGAACAGAAGAGGGGATAACGGGCAACCCTGTCTAGTACCCCTACCTAGTGTGAAGTAGTCAGAGTTACATCCTGGGAGTTTAATACGGGTGCGCGGGGAGTTATATAGTGCTCTAAATCCGTGGACAAAGGCCCCCGAGAAGCCAAATTTTGCTAAGGTTAGCTCCAGGTACGGCCACAGAACGCTATCAAAAGCCTTGTGTATATCCAGGCCAAGGAGTAGCACCCTGCGAGCGTGTAGGTCAGCGTCCTGAATGATATTAGAGGCCAGCCTAATGTTGTCTGTAATTTGTCTAGAAGGAATGAAACCAGTCTGATCAGGGGAAATTAGGGTAGTAATAATGTTCGAAAGTCTGTCCGCCAGAATACGACCAAAGATCTTCAGATCATTATTGATGACCGAAATTGGTCTATAGTTCTGAGGTAGGGAGTGGTCCTTATTGGGTTTTGGGATCAGGGACATATTTGCAAGAAGCATGTCATCGGGGAAAACATTGCCTTCTAGAACATGGTTGAAGAGTGATTTTAGGTTTGGGATTAAAGTGTCCTTGAATTTCTTATAGTAGGGGGCTGAGTACCCATCAGGGCTCGGGGTTTTGGACGGTTTCAATGACTTGATAACTGCCAGGATTTCAATTTCTGAGCAAGGGGCATTTAACTCTTGTAAGTGTTCTGGGGTCAGGGCCGGAAGAGGTAAATCCTCCAACCATGACATAAGGGTAGGGTCAGGGGGGGAGGAAGGAGGGGAAAGAAGTTCTGCATAATAATTAGAAAATATTTTTAAAACCTCTGTAGGGTGGGAAATCAAATTGCCGCTAGGATTTCTCAATTTGTATGTGTGAGGGGGTTGTAGCGATTGATTTAACTTTCTGGCGAACATGGTTCAGGCCGAATTACTGTGCAGCAGGAACTTGGCCTTAGACCATCTAAGGGATCTTTCCGTCTGTTCAGAGAGGATTTTGTCCAGATCCAGTCTAATGTCATTAATTCGTTTAAGCAGGTCCGTACTATGGGTTTGAGAATGTAGGTGGTACAGTTTATCTAATTCAGTAGTGAGCCTGGTAATATCAATCTCTGTTTTTTTCTTTCCGCCGCTATTTGGATAAGGTGTCCTCTAATCACCACCTTGTGCGCAGCCCAGAGGATTGAGGGGGAGACGTTGTCTGTGTCATTAGTGGCAAAGTATTCAGTTAAATGTTTAGAAAGCTGTGAAACTACGATAGGATCAGTTAGGAGAGACTCATTTAGTCTCCAACCAGCCACTGAGGGTCTGAGGCCTAAGTGGGAAATGTCCAAGGAGACCATCTGGTGGTCCGACCATGGGCATGAATGAATGGCTGCAGAGGTGGAGTTTGCTAGGAGTACGGGGGAGCAAAACAGATAGTCTAACCTGGAGTAGCTATCGTGGGGGTGGGAATAAAATGTGTACTCTCGGGCCCCCACATTATGTGCCCTCCAGGAATCAACCAGACTGTGAGCATGCAGCAGAGTTTTCACAGTTTTGGGGAAAGCATTGGAGGCGCTGCCAGCCCTACTTCTGTCAAGAGCCGAATGCGCCACCAAGTTGAAGTCACCCCCCAGCAACAAATGCGGAGAGCCAAACCTGTCTAAGACCTGGAAAAAATTCCTGAAGAAGGTTGCCTGAGAGTCATTGGGGGCATATACATTAGCAATCGTGACCTTCTTCCCCTGTAATGAACCCTGCAAGATAATAAATCTGCTAGCTGGGTCTCTATAGACATTCTCCACGTCAAACATCAAGGTTCTTTTTATAAATATCGCCACCCCTCGGGACCTGGACCCAAATGTCGTAAAATAACCTGGGCCAAATAATCGATCAAAATAAGTGGGATGATTATTAACGGAGAAGTGTGTCTCCTGTAGTAGAATTATATCCGCCTGCAGGCGTTTGTAGGCATTAAAAGCTTTTTTCCGCTTTTGGGGGGAATTTAATCCCCGGACATTATGGGAAATTAATCTAATGCCCATTCTGCATATAGGAGGGTTAATAGGCCCTTAACGCTGGGGGAGGGTCCCGAGGAGTCGGCTACCTCTGTCCACCGCCTCAACCGGGCGGGTACAGTCGGGTTGACCTGAGGAAAAACAAATATCACCCTGCATTTCGATAAAACATAAGCCGTATGGGCAATTATATAGAATACAGCCAAAATATAGGAGTCTGCAAAAATAGTCCCGCAACCTGAAACCATAAACCAGTTAAGAAAAAATAACAACAAAAAAAAACACATATGAACAATCAGGGTCGGGAGGGGAAAGACCTTCCTGACAGAAGGCTACAGTAATAACCAGTCAGGCTAAAAACTTCCTGACCCAAAGGACCAAAAAAAAGTCCAGCACTCTTGACAACCTAGTTCGTGGGAGTAACCACAAGAGTGGGGGGACAACCAAACGGGCACTGCTGTAAGACTACACAGCGGGGACCAAACTGAGTGAACAATGGTGCAGAAAGGAGTTAGCAAATTACCAGGGGGGAGGGTGGGGACCCTGTTGCGAAAAAGAGTCAGACATGTATTACCTCCCCCAGTCATTGATTCTCCTCAGCCGTCCGGAAAAGACCCTCCATCAAACAGCAGGACAGTAAAAAAAGAGAAAAGAATCAACACGGGGAGCGGGTCCGGGAGAGGTAGGAAGAAGCATCGGCTCAGTTCAGGCGTTCCCTGAGATCTTGCCTCCGGCTCCTGCGATCTCTGCGCGGCGACGGGGTGGACCATATGGCCGACGGGCGGGGGGTGGAGGGCATCCTAGGAAGATCCTCTTTTGCCATAAGACCTAGTTTAACCAGGAGTTCCTTCCCTTCTTGGATAGTGACTACTGTGTAGGTAGACCCCTGGTGTGGGACCTGCAGCTTGAAGGGAAATCCCCATCTGTACCTAATTCCAGCCTCCTGGAGAGGAGTGGTAATCTCCTTAAACCTGCGACGTTTATCCAGGGTGGCTGGAGAAATATCCGGGAAGATTTGCAGCCTGGTACCGTCCAGTACAATGTTGGGGGTATTGCGAGAGGCCCTCAGGATCTCTTCCTTAACCAGGAAATCTTTGAGGCATAAAACAATATCCCTGGGGGGTTTATCTTCAGGTGGTTTAGGGCGAAGGGCCCTGTGGATCCTATTACAGGCAAAGGCGGTCACAGGGGAGGCAGGAAGCAGGGACTGGAACAGCCTGTGGACAGCAGGGATGAGCTCCGTGATCACCTCAGGGACCCCTCTGATCCTTAAATTGCTCCTCCTGTTCCTGTTGTCTAAATCCTCCAACTGGGACTGGAGCTGGGACACAGTGTCAGTTAGGGATTCATGATCACTACGGAGGTCAGAGAAAGCAAGTTGGAGCTCATCATGCTTAGCTTCTAAGAGATCAGTTCTGCCACCCAGCGCCGCTATCTCCTGCTGCAGAGTATTAGTGGATTTATGGAGTTCGGTTTGGAACTTTTCTGCAAGCTTTGTATACATGGTGGCAAGACTGTCGTCCAGGTCTGCCTTGGTGAGTTGTAAACTGTACTCACCATCCCTTGACGAGTGTGCTGGGGATGCCTCCGGGTTGTGAGCAGTGATCTGAGCACGTTTTGGCTCGGCGCCATCTTGGGACTTCCCCGACATCTCCCGGACTCTGAGGAGGTAATTTGTAAGGGTCTTCTGCGCTGGTTTCCCGCGACGAGACCGTGAGGACGGCATGCACCGCTGTATCCCCCGGGGGTGTAGGTAAGAAAGGGAGCGATTTGCGTGTTCGATGGCCCCAGGGAAGGCGGTAAGGTCCCGCCGTGTACGGAGCTCCGCTCAGATGCGACCTTCCAGACTCGCGCCGCGCATGCGCCCCTATGTTTGCTAAATTTTAACAGCGCTGCTAATGTTTTAGTTTTTACTTTGACATATTTTGATTGATATTTTTCTATATGTACAGTATGTGGTTTCATTTGTGTACACCATAATATACACACCTGCTTGGTGTGTGGGAATTTTTGGGCCGGTGTGTAAACATTAGGTCCTTCTTGGCATTAGTGTTTTCCATTGCTACACATGCTGTGTGGTCTGGTTTAGATACACATATTTCACTTATTCTTTCCCTATTATCACGTTTTTAGGGTTGTTTCCAATTCACAGCGCTGCATCTATTTGTTTTCTAGTTTTTGTTCACAATATGTCTTATTGTTGATGCTAGCTGGTATCACTTTCACAACAGTAGCGCAAACTTTTTCCCTTATAGTGAATATGGTGACTTTTTACTTTGCAACGAATACCCAATCACATGCAAAGGAAAAAAAAAATCACTTGCACATGATTGGATGATAGAAGTCAGCAGACTTCTATCGTCCAATCATGTGCAAGAGAAAATTATGAGTTTCACCTCATTCATCAAGCTCAGGGCAAATTACCTTGCAAAGTGAACAGACTATTGCCTCTTGCATCTCAGTGTGAGCAGACAAACGATCCTCCTGGAACCACTATTACATATTGTAATTGAATCTCCCATTTGAAGGAGTACTCCAGTGCAGACTCTGTTTCCATTGGGATTGCCACACACTTATACTATAAGGTGTCTGCCCCTTTCCTGGGGCTCCTTTCCCCCCCCCCCCATTTGGGGATCCTTATCCTATATGGTGAATTCTTGTAAACTGCAGTCCCCTCCGGCGTTATTCCAGTGCGTGGGGAATCCACACGACCAGGAGGGTGTTCTGGGACCCTGGGGCATCTCCTGTTGGAAATCTTGGTAAAAATGTTCAGTGTCTACACACGATAAATTGCAACACCGAAACCTCTGAAGAAGACCCATGGAAAGGGTCGAAACGCGTTAGGAAGTGCTACATAGTTTCACATACTATTGTGTTAAACTGTATGACCACTTTCAGTGTTTGCAATTGTGTTCAATGACATGTTACCAGAACTCATATCTTAAATCTGTACCACCCATTTCCTTTGAATTTTAATAAATCAATTTTTGTACATACATTGTCATCCATTTTTGAATCGAGCTGCCTAAAAACCCTACTGGGGGAACTTCCCATTCTTCAGATTACTGGGGTGAGCAGCAATATCCCTCTCATATTGTGTCCTTTCCATTCCAGTGAACAGACTATTTACCTTTTGTAAATCAACCTCTATCTTTTCTAAGCAGATCCTTACAGTGTGCTTGCCCTTGCAACTCCATTCTTCAGACTTTGTTCTCTTTAACATTGGTATTAAAATCTCAAAGCTTTAAACTAGAATCAGTTACTGAAGATAGTTTGCAATCTGATTTATAGGCTGTGCTCTAGTTTGACTATTTAGGCAGTTTTCTAATCCAGACACCCTTGGCAGGCATCATAGCCAGGTTCTGATGTCATAATCTCCACTCTGGTCAAAGCAACACAGCTTGAACTAGGACTGTGATTGGCTAATGAAGGAAGTGCTGAGTGATGAGATCACATTTAATTTAATCTAACTTTGAATGTGTACCATTTTGAGCACAAAAAATGTGTGTTCCCTTTTAAAAAAATAAATAAATAACAAACTGTTTAATTAGATCATTCACACAATTTTTAGCCATGCAATTAAAATGCACTTCAGCTTTTAACATACCTACAGTAAGATCCTAAAAATGTTAGCATTACCATTATCTGTTCATATTAGGGGCATAACAGCAAAGGTTTATCATCTATTTTGTCTGCAATGTGGTCACATTGGTAATTACATAATATTGTAGACTGTGAAACTTTCCACTGTAGTGTTGACATCATCATTATAAATAATGATCACAGGCCAAATGTTCAAAAAGGACAGAAATAAACAATTTGCATTCAGTTTCTAACAATTTGCCCTTCATGTTTTGAAAAACAAAAACATAATTACTGCAGAAGTAGTTGCAATCATTCCTGTGGCTTTCCTTGAGATGAAAGTGGTGTGCTTTGGGACTGGTTGTACACTTGCTCAGTGTAGTGATTTCTGTAAAAAAAAAACCTCATTGTAATATCAGATATTCTTTTCAATACATAATGCAGATAGCAAAAGTAGCATAGGGGTAGTGAAATGAGTCGCGTTAATGCATAGTTTCTCTGACAATGATAATGTATGTGTCTTTGCATCAACTCTGATCTACAAAAGCCAGCAATGCACTTGCAATGAGTCTGATCGCATATTCATTGCAATATATGTTACAGGTAACAGATGTTGCTTAGAAGTAATGAAATTACTCTCCTCTAGCTATGTATTGCCTTTGCATCAGCTCCGAACCACAGTTGTAAATAGCACATGTACAAAACGTATGTCTGTTGGCTCAACAATTGCCTTTCCTGAAATCATCTTAGCAGAAAAGGATCACATTTGCAATTCTAAGTTACCGTATATACTCGAGTATAAGCCGACTCGAGTATAAGCCGAGGTACCTAATGTTGCCACAAACAACTGGGAAAACTTACTGACTCGAGTATAAGCCGAGGGTCAACAATGCCTCACTGTTCCCATCCTTACTGTTCCTATCCTCACTGTTCCCTATCCTCACTGTTCCCATCCTCACTGTTCCCATCCTTACTGTTCCTATCCTCACTGTTCCCTATCCTCACTGTTCCCATCCTTACTGTTCCTATCCTCACTGTTCCCTATCCTCACTGTTCCCATCCTCACTGTTCCCATCCTTACTGTTCCTATCCTCACTGTTCCCTATCCTCACTGTTCCCTATCCTCACTGTTTCCTATCCTCACTGTTCCCTAGCTCGCTGTTCCCTAGCTCACTGTTTCCTATCCTATAATTTTACATTGTAAATAGTACCTGTAAAGAAGTTGCGGCTGCGGCGTCCATCGTTCAAATTCCGCGGTCTCTTCCTGTTCCTTCCGTGATAGGCGATTCTCATCAGACACTCTCCGCCTATCACGATCATTCTCTCATCCTCAGTTTCCCAGCAGACACTGTGTTGGGTGTTCCGCCAATCACAGACGTCTGCTGGGAAACTGAGGATGAGAGAACGTTCGTGATAGGCGGAGAGTGTCTGATGAGAATCGCCTATCATGGAAGGAACAGGAAGAGACCGCGGAATTTGAACGATGGACGCTGCAGCCACAACTTCTTTACAGGTACTATTTCCAATGTAAAAATTTTGCTGACTCGAGTATAAGCCGAGGGGGGGACTTTCAGCCCAAAAAAAAGGGCCGAAAATCTCGGCTTATACTTGAGTATATACGGTAAACTAATAAACTCCTTTTACACTTAAAAAATGCTGGTGTAAGTAACATGTATTGGTTTACATAACCATACAATGCAAGGACATTTTTCCTACTAATAAATGTAGTGTAGCGCTACCCCCATAGGAGCCGCTGATTTGTGTCCCGGGTTCTTTTCCCTCTGTGTAGCAGCAGCCAGGTAAACAGCAATATTCACTCTTCTGGCTCAGTAAATAGTCCAGGGGTTGTCTTTTTTTTCAAGTTTATTGCAGAGTAACTTAAATACTCCAGAACACTAACTGGAATGTGAGGACAGTCTTCCCTTTGTAGCTGCTTCTCAGAACATTTCCTTAAGTGGAACATGAAGTGGAGAGCACTGGGACATCATAAACAATGTTCCAGGCCAGGAAAGCCTTAATACTCGTGCACCAGGGGTTAACAGAAGCAACAGTCACAAGGATCCCTCTCTCTCAGGTCTGTACTCAGTGTCCCTGGGACTTGGATGTCTACCTCCAGTCTCAGTTTACTCAGTGGATCCTCCAGGCCGGATACTCAATGAAACCCCTCTTTTAGCACTCCAAGAATTAGCAGCAGAATAGGCCCCATAGCTATGTGTAGCATCCTCTACCATAGGTAGGTGCTAGAGTGAGGATTTTTGTGTGGTAAACTGCCAGGCAGGTACATTTAGGCAGGCCTATGCTGCATGCTAGGCCTCCTTGTTTTGATCTGGGGGCAGGGAGTGGTTAGTGTAGCAGTGGGTGTGACCACCTGTGCTTCAGTTCTTGGGTGCCTCCCCTGCTTCCAGGTAGAATGTTCTGGAAGAGGGGCAGGGCTGAGGACTGGAGTGACAGGGAGCTCATGTGAGGAGCACTGACCAATCCCCAACTGGAATTGGCAGGGGGCAGGCCTCCCATATAAGGTCCAGCCCACTGGAGGTGAGTTGTTGGCTGGGAGACGTGGAGAATGGAGTGCTAGATAGCAGCAGGAGGCCCATCCCCATCTGGGGGGGTGCGCGCCTCAGCAGAAGAGCCCGGGAGAGCTGGGAGGGAGCCTCATCCTTACACGGTCATGGGGCTGGAGAAGCTATTGGAACACATGTCCAGTTAAGTTCTCCAGAGGCATGCAGAGGAGCTGGGTGCAAGGCCAGAGGAGAGACTGTGGGGTTTTGTGTCAAATCGATGTGGCCTGCGGGCGCAGGATTTGCAAGTTGGGCTAGCTGGGATCAGTAGTCCATCAACTAACACAAGCTGCTAAATAACTAGGCCTCCAGGGTGGGGTACTGCAGACCCCTGGCCTATTAAAGAGGAAGCTAACCCTGATGGTTTTTACTTCCTCCTTAGCTCGCTGCTGCAGCCTGCAAATGAAAAGCATAATGAGCTAGTATGCATCGAATACTAGCCCATTATGTGCCACTTACCTGCAAAAGAATCCAGCGATGTCCCCAGTCTTCTCTTCCTTCTGGGAGACGGACTCCGGCGCTGTGATTCGCCGGAGCCGCGTGATGGCACAGGCTGGGGAAGAAACGGCACTTCTTACCAGCGCATGCGCAGTGAAGAATTTTGGCGGACTACAAGTGAAATATCTCCTAAACGGCGCACGTTTAGGAGATAATTCCACTACCTATAGGTAAGCCTTTTTCTAGGCTTACCTATAGGTAGAAGTAGTCCAACAGGGTTTACAACCACTTTAAAAAGTCAGCAAATACAGCCAGCATCTGGGATTATTCAGAGTGATTCCTTTTGTAAAGTGAAGACGATGGGACGGGAAGACTAATAGTTTACAGTGAAAGTTTTGTGCAGGAGGAGAGAAGTCCTGGGAGAAACAGTCTGCCGGAGTTGATGCAGAGGAGGAGCAACAATCTGCATGGGTTTATGCAGGGGAAGTGACTGTGAATGTTAGGGTCCATCAGTTCTTCAAGGCTCAATTTAATCAACCAATTCTCTAAATATGATGGCAAAGTGTTCGTATCTATGAGCATCCCATATCCCCTTTCCCCAACCAAGTTATATCTCCCAATAAACAAAAACAAAACAACGCAAATGACTATTCATTGTCTCTGAGAGTGATATATGGAGGTCTGGCAGCAGGGTGATATGGTGGATGATAGTAACTAGTAGCAACCATCCGCTACATATGTACAGTTGGGACCTCGATGAGACAGGCAGAATCTTCAGCTGACAGCCCTTCTGGCTGGGAACCTCTCCTCCTGGGGAAGAACCCTGCTCTCTGAGGCTTCAAACTATTTATGCACTTCCAACAACTATCTTGGCACTTCCTCCCCAGGGATTGGCTGGCTGGAGCTGCATACATATTCAGGCAGCTTATTTGACTCTACCACCCACTAGATTCTGGAAATCTCCAACAGACAGGGGGAAGCAATCAAACTTGCAGGCTGCAGAGCCCAGAGCAGCCTAGGCAATCACATGCTGCTCTGCTGATTTCAGGATAGCAACATAACTACATTTTCCTAACCAAACCTAGTAGCCTATCTGGGAGGGAGCTACATTAGTACATTTTAATTGAAAAAATATTAAATACTAGAAAAACTAACACAATTAATAGGGAAATTTGCTGCACACATTTGCTAAACATTCCATAACTTACTGTAAATACACTGAGAAGGCAGGAGTGTGAACATTTCTGATTCAGGCAGATGCCAATTATTTTCCTCTGCACTTTGATGTAAGTAGCACAGAATACTTGTTTCTGGAAACAAAAATAATGGTATAAAATAGGATTGGAGATTCTTAAAAAAAAATACCAGGTTTGGTAAAGTATTTATTTATTTTTTGCTTTAGAGTATGGAAGAGTTAAAACCCCTGCCAATTTATTTATTTTTTGCTCACTAATCAATTGGAGAAATTTCCATTCACTTCCTGTCCCAGGGATACAGACAGTAATCACCAGTAGATCTAGATAGTCTAGCCCTTTCTCTAGTCTATCCAAATTATAAAAAAATAAAAAAATGCCTTGAGATACATTTTAAAGTGTGAAGCCTCGTACACACGACCGATTTTCTCGTCGTAAAAAACACGTCGTTTTTTTCGACGAGATTCTTGTTAGGCTTGTCGATTTTCTCGTCAAGCTTTCCATGCGTACACACTGACAATTTCCAATTTCGTTGTTGTTCTCCGCGGTCACGTCCAGCACTTACGACGGCACTATAAAGGGGAAGATCTTTTTTCTTGGCGCCACCCCTTGGGCTGCTTTTGCTGATCTCGTGTTACCGCGTGTGAAGTAAAAGTTTGGGAAGAGACGATTCGCGCTTTTCAGTCTTCGTACTTTTCAGATCGTTTTCTGCGGTTCAGTTTGTGCTTGTGGGTTCGTATCTTGACTTTCAGGGCGTCTAGGCAGGTCGTATCTGTTTTACAGTGCGTTCTTGCCTGTTCGTTTCTGATTTTCAGTTCGTTATTCATAGGCCTTGCTGTTCTAAAGTGCATTCTGTTCTGTACGTTCTGATAAGACGACCGTTTCTTAGCCATGTCGCCTGGACGTTCTCGTCGTCGAGTTCGTGCTGTGCGTGCGCTTGGTGTTGGTCTGCTTGTTTTGGACCAAGACCAGTCCATGAATGGTGTGAGGAGGAGTTCATGGACCAAGAATTGGTTGCTCCAGCGGGACCAATTCTGCCATATGCCTCTGCTGCGGGAGATCGTCGAGAATAATCCTGAGGACTACAGGAATTTTCTGCGGATGTCTGACCCCGTTTTTCAGGAACTGTTGGCTTTGGTGTCCCCCTATATTACCAGGAAGGACACCGTTATGCGGGAAGCCATCAGTGCTGAGCAGAGGCTCATCGCCACGTTGCGTTACCTGGCGACAGGGAGAAGTCTTCAGGACTTGAAGTTCACCACAGGCATCTCCCCCCAGGCTCTGGGCCTCATAATCCCAGACACCTGTTCTGCCATTATACAAGTCCTGCAGGAGGACTATATTAGGGTAAGTTTTCTCCCTTAACATCACATTTTATGTATTACATGTATGCTAATGTATTGTATTTCTTTCATCCTTCCCTAATTACCATGATTGTAATATGCTGAGAATGTCCCCTTTGTCCCCATGCATGCTGGAAGCTTTAGATTGCCCCTTTTTTCTCCTCCATAAATATTTCCCTTCACTAACTTTTCCAGCAAGGGCGCCTGTTGCTCCAAATGTTTGGGGGTTCAAACCCCAATTTAGGAAATAAACTTCCTCCTTTTTTGCTCTGGTGCCTATTAAACGCCCCCAGTTGTCCCCTCTAATGCAGCCATTTTGTTCCCTCCAATGCAGCCATTTAGTCCCCTCTAATGCAGCCAGTTTCCCCCCAGCCCTGCACTTACCTTCTTGTGGTCAGCGCCATCCTTCTTCTGTCCTTGATGTCTTCTCCTTCCCTTGATGTTGCATCAGCCAATCATGTTACCATTAAACAGACTTGGTGAACATGATTGGCAGAGCAGCCTGCCAGTGTTTCCCCAAGGAATGCCCCCCCTGCGTCCCCTATTTTACTTTTAGGAAGCCAATTACATCCCTCAGGTTGTAATGTGCAAGACTATTTTACTACCTGTTTCTGCTATGCAATTTGAACCCCCTAAATGCCGCAATTATTCATATGTCGGTCGCTTTACAAGAGGCCATCCACCTGAATAGTGGGCGGCATAGACAATACATAGGTTCATGCAACGCATGAACCTATGTATTGTTCTGAGTGATGGGCAAAGGAGAGAGGGGGCAGTGCTCCAGCGCCCACTCTGGACGCACCGCCACTGCAATGCTATCCTGTGGCCAAACACATCTCCCCCCTCCCCCAAAATAATTTAGTAATGGCCCATCAGAGGGGGTGATGAATATGATAAATGAGCCTTCCATTATACTTATTTTAAACACCTTAATAAACGTAGAATTTGATTGATGTTGGCCTCTAATGTTTTTTCAGAGAATTTCCTTGTAATGTATGATTTTTGTATTCTAATATTATTTCATCTTGTTTCACTCCACAGCTTCCTTCCACGCCACAGGAATGGCAGACTGTGGCATCGGAGTTTGCCACGCGGTGGGACTTCCCCAACTGCGGTGGTGCCATAGACGGGAAGCACGTCCGCATCGTGCCGCCACCCCGTTCTGGGTCCTACTACTACAATTACAAGGGGTTTCATAGCATTGTGCTGATGGCGGTGGTGTCAGCACGGTATGAATTCCTCTATGTTGATGTAGGGAAGAATGGCCAGATGTCCGATGGGGGATCCTTCATCCAGACGGAGTTTGCCCTCCGTCTCCAGAGTGACGACCTTGCATTGCCACCGGATGCAGGGAATATTGAAGGACTCCCCTTTGTTTTTTTGGCTGATGAAGCCTTCGGACTCAGACGGCATCTTATGAGGCCATTTCCACAGAGGACCCTGACCCCAGACAAGAGGGTGTTCAATTACCGGCTGGCCAGGGGCCGAAGAGTTGTCGAAAATGCCTTTGGCATAATGGCCAGCCGGTTCCGCCTTTTTATGACTTCAATACACTTGGCGGACTACAAAATAAACTATGTCGTATTATGCTGCTGTGTGCTACACAACTTTCTGAGCCAAAAATCAAATTCCTATATGGCCTCAGTTTTGCCAGAGGCTGGACTTTCCCCTGCAAATCCCCTGCCGGGCCTGGAATCTGCCCGTCCTGGCTTGCCCTCCCAAAATGCCCGTGAAGTTCGGGACAAATACATGGAGTATTTCACGGGTAGGGGGGCAATTCCTATGCCAGCCTATGTCTAAGGATCCAAATAAAAAGCTTGTTTAAACCTTTAATTATTTGTTCTTTCCTGTCTCCTAGTTTGTCTTAGTGCATTTGTAGTGCCAAGTGTATTTTACTTTAGTAAATAACAACCATTTCACTATGTAACCTTACAAAATAACCAAATAAGCTTAGAGGGTATTATAAAAAGAAGCTACACGTTGTTTGTGGTCAAATATTTTACTCTGTGCACATTCTCACCATTTTTAGTTTTTTTGGGTTGGCCTGGCCACAACCCGGCAATTTTTTGCTTATGAAAATACAAAAATAACAGTTGCTTTCCAAAAATTACAACATTGGATACCTCTAAGCAATCTGAGACATTCACTTACACAAACTATGTCTCTATGTGCCCGTCCTAATATGGGGTCCTGCCACCCCTTGCCCAGCCAAAAATTTAATATGCACACATTTGGGATTTTTTTCATCTAGGAAGTTTACAATCCTGATCCCTATTGTCAACATGTGCTATCTGCCATCAGGGGTGATCAATGGACGTGTTTTGGGGGTGCAACCCCTTCCTCAGTTCACCGACTTTAGATACGAGGAAGGGGTTGCACCCCCAAAAGACGTACATGGATATCCCCTGATGGCAGATAGCACATGTTGACACACTGTGTGCGGATTCAATTTTTGGCTGGTTTGATTGTCAAAAATATTCGAAAATGTGCAATAACAAACATGTAAAAACAAATGTGTTTGGATGGCTTATTGAATTCTCCCCAAAACATCGAGAATGTCTTTAAATGTTTGTTCCATCACATGGATTCTTTGTTTAATTAGGTCCAGTTCCGTGCTACATTCCATCACTTGCTGGATGAGGCGGAGGGCACTGTCAGCAGAGAACCGTGTACTATCCTTCACAACATTTATATCCCCTAAAAACAAAAAACAAAAGGTATTATAACTCTGCAGGCCTACATCTCTTACCTGAAGCTGTGGTGACAGATACTGACCTGTTGTGGTGACCAGATCCACAACGTCATCCACCTCTCCTTCCTGCACTTCTCCTTCCTCCACCTCAACTTCCTGCACATCTTTCGGTTGTGGGTCTTTGGGAGTTTGGGGTTGCTTGGAAGTTGTGGGGTGCATGTGCTCCCTGGAGTGTTCTCCTCCCAGTCTTCTCTCCCCTATGAGAATCAAACAAAAGGTCTATTTATCACACTGTAAATCTCAATGTTAAAATAAAAACAGGCTAAATTGCTTGGAAGTGTGGTACAAGTGTGTGTTTGGGCGGAATTTAAAGAAGAATGCATTATTTATGACCAAGAATATGTTTAGTATTCACCTTTGGATGTAATTTATTTGACATGGAGGCACCACAAAAATTCACTGATGCACCTGTGTGGGACACCCAAAAAAGGCGGGTCTGGTGGCCCACACTATAGTGCTCCAAAGTACAGATGTGGAAGCAGCTGCTGAGTGTCCTCTCCTTTACACTGATAAAAGTTTGCATTTCATTCTCTTTACAAACACATCATCTAGCCTAAAAAATTCGCCACAATATTTGAGCAAAAATGGCAGATGTCTAATTACTTTTGTGGCTCTAAAATAAGCCAAAACCGCGGATAGTGGCCGAACGAAGTGTCGATAACGTAACGAACGATTACTGTGCCCAACCAAGTTCAAAATATTACATTTTGGAAGGGAGTCCAATATGAGAAACCAAAATAAAGAGCAACATGTAAGTTTAGAAAAAGATTAATAGCAGAAAAGTCTACATTTTACTTACTTTTAGCGAGCATTCTCTTTATGCTCCTCAACTGCTCTGGCTCCCTCAGTTTGAGGTCTGACCACCTCTTTCTGAGCTGCTCATTTGAGCGTTTCACCCCGAAATTCGCCTTCAGACTCTTCACGACTTTAGTGAGGATTTTGGCCTTCCTTCTATTTGGTTTGCTATACGGCCCATGCTTTGCATCATAATCAGACTTGAGCAAGATGTCCACCATCTCCGCTAAAGACATATTCGATGCCTTGAATCTCCTCCTTGATCGTGACGTTTCCTCGGTCTCCGGGCTTGTCTCCTCCTCGTTAGTTGCGGAATTATCAGACACCTGCTGTAACTCCGCCATATCTGTCTGCGCGCCGAAAGAGAAGGGGCGGGGAAAAGATGTTAGTTAGAACGTCATGGGCGGGCGACGTGTGCGGAGCGACGTGTTCGTATTTTGACGCATGCGTGGTGTGTATATAGCAAACACACATGTGACTATAGTACGTTCGGTGTGCGGAGAGAGGCGTTCAAGTGACGGACGTGCGAACGAAGGTATGTGATTTTGTGACTTGTACAAATTGTTGGCCTATACTGTCTTGAGAATGTTGGAGGATATATATGGTGACTAGGATGTTAAGGAGGTTAGACTGTTTGCCTCACATTAGTTATATATAATTTATTTAACTTGCAGATACAATATGAATGTCTTTATAAGCGACAAGGATTTCCTGGCGGAATTTATTGACCGGGTAAGGGAGCTGCCGGCTCTGTGGGAGACGAAAAACCCCATCCACAAAAAAAGAGGGGTGAGAAAAGCAGCGCTGGAGAAGCTGCTCCCATTTGTGCATACCAAGGTGCCCACAGCCACAGCAAAACAAGTGGACACTAAAATTGGCAGCTTGAGAGGTACCTACAGGACTGAACGCTCTAAGGTGCTGGCTTCTCAGAGGTCAGGAGTAGGGATGAGCTTCGTGTTCGAGTCGAACATACGTTCGACTCGAACATTGGCTGTTCGATCGTTCGACGAAGATCGAACGATTTGGGCCGTTCGCGCCAAATTCGAGTGACGCGAACGGCCCACAATGCACTACGCCATCGCAGTGTCATCCAGGCGCTGTGATTGGCCAAGCATGCACTGTGACCCCGCATGCTTGGCCAATCACAGCGCCGGCAGCGAGGAGAGCAATGATTGGCCACAGGCAGGATGCCTGTGGCCAATTATTGCTGAGGGTGTTTAGTACACGCCCCACACTATAAAAGGCCGCCAGCACGGCGGCCTAGTGTAGTGTGTTCCGGAGCAGGGATAGAGTAGCATAGGCAGGGACAGTGACTGTTATTTCTTTCTTGCTTAACCTGGATTCCTTTAGTTTAGGGAAAGAGAAGGATAGGTAGGGAGAGTGTCAGTGTGTTTTGTGCTTCTGCTATAGTGTGCTTAAAAAAAACATTTATTCTAGGGACAGAAAACTCTAGGTAGGGACAGTGTCAGTTTCTTTCACTCTGCAAGTCCTTGTTTCCAGGGACCTGTAAGGACAGTGAGTTAATTGTCCTTGTGCTATATTGTGCTTAAAAAAAACATTTATTCTAGGGACAGAAAACTCTAGGTAGGGACAGTGTCAGTTTCTTTCACTCTGCAAGTCCTTGTTTCCAGGGACCTGTAAGGACAGTGAGTTAATTGTCCTTGTGCTATATTGTGATTAAAAAAAACATTTATTCTAGGGACAGAAAACTCTAGGTAGGGACAGTGTCAGTTTCTTTCACTCTGCAAGTCCTTGTTTCCAGGGACCTGTAAGGACAGTGAGTTAATTTTCCTTGTGCTATATTGTGATTAAAAAAAACATTTTTTCTAGGGACAGAAAACTGTAGGTAGGGAGAGTGTTTTTTTTCTTTCACTCTGCAAGTCCTTGTTTCCAGGGACCTGTAAGGACAGTGAGTTAATTGTCCTTGTGCTATATTGTGCTTAAAAAAAACATTTATTCTAGGGACAGAAAACTCTAGGTAGGGACAGTGTCAGTTTCTTTCACTCTGCAAGTCCTTGTTTCCAGGGACCTGTAAGGACAGTGAGTTAATTTTCCTTGTGCTATATTGTGATTAAAAAAAACATTTATTCTAGGGACAGAAAACTCTAGGTAGGGACAGTGTCAGTTTCTTTCACTCTGCAAGTCCTTGTTTCCAGGGACCTGTAAGGACAGTGAGTTAATTTTCCTTGTGCTATATTGTGATTAAAAAAAACATTTTTTCTAGGGACAGAAAACTGTAGGTAGGGAGAGTGTTTTTTTTCTTTCACTCTGCAAGTCCTTGTTTCCAGGGACCTGTAAGGACAGTGAGTTAATTTTCCTTGTGCTATATTGTGCTTAAAAAAAACATTTTTTCTAGGGACAGAAAACTGTAGGTAGGGAGAGTGTTTTTTTTCTTTCACTCTGCAAGTCCTTGTTTCCAGGGACCTGTAAGGACAGTGAGTTAATTGTCCTTGTGCTATATTGTGCTTAAAAAAAACATTTATTCTAGGGACAGAAAACTCTAGGTAGGGACAGTGTCAGTTTCTTTCACTCTGCAAGTCCTTGTTTCCAGGGACCTGTAAGGACAGTGAGTTAATTTTCCTTGTGCTATATTGTGATTAAAAAAAACATTTATTCTAGGGACAGAAAACTCTAGGTAGGGACAGTGTCAGTTTCTTTCACTCTGCAAGTCCTTGTTTCCAGGGACCTGTAAGGACAGTGAGTTAATTTTCCTTGTGCTATATTGTGATTAAAAAAAACATTTTTTCTAGGGACAGAAAACTGTAGGTAGGGAGAGTGTTTTTTTTCTTTCACTCTGCAAGTCCTTGTTTCCAGGGACCTGTAAGGACAGTGAGTTAATTTTCCTTGTGCTATATTGTGCTTAAAAAAAACATTTTTTCTAGGGACAGAAAACTGTAGGTAGGGAGAGTGTTTTTTTTCTTTCACTCTGCAAGTCCTTGTTTCCAGGGACCTGTAAGGACAGTGAGTTAATTGTCCTTGTGCTATATTGTGCTTAAAAAAAACATTTATTCTAGGGACAGAAAACTCTAGGTAGGGACAGTGTCAGTTTCTTTCACTCTGCAAGTCCTTGTTTCCAGGGACCTGTAAGGACAGTGAGTTAATTTTCCTTGTGCTATATTGTGATTAAAAAAAACATTTTTTCTAGGGACAGAAAACTGTAGGTAGGGAGAGTGTTTTTTTTCTTTCACTCTGCAAGTCCTTGTTTCCAGGGACCTGTAAGGACAGTGAGTTAATTTTCCTTGTGCTATATTGTGATTAAAAAAAACATTTTTTCTAGGGACAGAAAACTGTAGGTAGGGAGAGTGTTTTTTTTCTTTCACTCTGCAAGTCCTTGTTTCCAGGGACCTGTAAGGACAGTGAGTTAATTGTCCTTGTGCTATATTGTGCTTAAAAAAAACATTTTTTCTAGGGACAGAAAACTCTAGGTAGGGAGAGTGTTTTTTTTTTTTCACTCTGCAAGTCCTTGTTTCCAGGGACCTGTAAGGACAGTGAGTTAATTGTCCTTGTGCTATATTGTGCTTAAAAAAAACATTTATTCTAGGGACAGAAAACTCTAGGTAGGGACAGTGTCAGTTTCTTTCACTCTGCAAGTCCTTGTTTCCAGGGACCTGTAAGGACAGTGAGTTAATTGTCCTTGTGCTATATTGTGCTTAAAAAAAACATTTATTCTAGGGACAGAAAACTCTAGGTAGGGACAGTGTCAGTTTCTTTCACTCTGCAAGTCCTTGTTTCCAGGGACCTGTAAGGACAGTGAGTTAATTGTCCTTGTGCTATATTGTGATTAAAAAAAAACATTTATTCTAGGGACAGAAAACTCTAGGTAGGGACAGTGTCAGTTTCTTTCACTCTGCAAGTCCTTGTTTCCAGGGACCTGTAAGGACAGTGAGTTAATTTTCCTTGTGCTATATTGTGATTAAAAAAAACATTTTTTCTAGGGACAGAAAACTGTAGGTAGGGAGAGTGTTTTTTTTCTTTCACTCTGCAAGTCCTTGTTTCCAGGGACCTGTAAGGACAGTGAGTTAATTGTCCTTGTGCTATATTGTGCTTAAAAAAAACATTTATTCTAGGGACAGAAAACTCTAGGTAGGGACAGTGTCAGTTTCTTTCACTCTGCAAGTCCTTGTTTCCAGGGACCTGTAAGGACAGTGAGTTAATTTTCCTTGTGCTATATTGTGATTAAAAAAAACATTTATTCTAGGGACAGAAAACTCTAGGTAGGGACAGTGTCAGTTTCTTTCACTCTGCAAGTCCTTGTTTCCAGGGACCTGTAAGGACAGTGAGTTAATTTTCCTTGTGCTATATTGTGATTAAAAAAAACATTTTTTCTAGGGACAGAAAACTGTAGGTAGGGAGAGTGTTTTTTTTCTTTCACTCTGCAAGTCCTTGTTTCCAGGGACCTGTAAGGACAGTGAGTTAATTTTCCTTGTGCTATATTGTGCTTAAAAAAAACATTTTTTCTAGGGACAGAAAACTGTAGGTAGGGAGAGTGTTTTTTTTCTTTCACTCTGCAAGTCCTTGTTTCCAGGGACCTGTAAGGACAGTGAGTTAATTTTCCTTGTGCTATATTGTGCTTAAAAAAAACATTTATTCTAGGGACAGAAAACTCTAGGTAGGGACAGTGTCAGTTTCTTTCACTCTGCAAGTCCTTGTTTCCAGGGACCTGGAGAGACATTGAGTGAATTGTCCTTGTGCTATATTGTGATTAAAAAAAAAAATTATTCTAGGGACAGAAAACTCTAGGTAGGGACAGTGTCAGTTTCTTTCACTGTGAAAGTCCTTGTTTCAAGGGACAGAGAAGGACACCTGAAGGTAGCCCTTATTGCTTTTTTCCCATCTCCCTGCAGGCCATCTATTAGAATGTCTGGAAGGCAAACAAGGAGAGGCAGACAGTCAGGAGGCAATAAAAGAGGGCAAGCAGGCTCTGTGTCTGGGGGCAACAGTGCTGGTCGTGGACGCGGTGCATTGTCATCAGCACATGGCCATGGGACACGCTTGTCCTTCTTTTCGGCAGCTGGACATGTTGAGCCACATCATGCCGAAGACTTGGTAGAGTGGATGACCAAGCCCTCCTCCTCCTCCTCATCCTCTCTCACCCAGGCTCAGGGTACTGGAAAAGCAGCTGCCAAAGCGTCGTCTTCCCTGGTATCAATGTCAGACAAATCATCAGTCACTCCTTCCCTAGACCCACCATGTCCTCCTCCTGAGGAGTCCCCCGAACTGTTTCAGCACAGTGTTGGGTACATGCTCCAGGAGGATGCCCAGCGTTTCGAAGGGTCTGATGATGAAACCCAGCTAGAGGAAGGCAGTAGCGTGAGAGCAGACAGAGGGGATGCTCAAGAAGGACACCAATCTGGCAGTCATGTTCCAGCAGCTGCAGCATACTGCCAGATTGGCTCCAGTGATGAGGAGGGAGGGGATGATGAGGTCAATGACTCCACGTGGGTGCCTAATAGGAGAGAGGAGGAGGAGGAGGATGAGGAGGAGGCACATCTCCAACGAGGCAGGATGCCCTTTGGTGGCCAGCGTAAGGGCAGTACACCGACGGAATCACACCGCAGAGCTCCGCCTGTGCAGGGCGCTGCCTCTGCCCGTCATTCAAAAAGTTCTTTGGTGTGGGCCTTTTTTGAGGCTAGTGCATCAGATCGCACAGCTGCTGTTTGCAACATATGTCTCAAGCGTATATCGCGTGGCCAAAACATCAGCCGCTTGGGTACCACATGCCTGACCAGACATATGTTGACCTGCCATGCAGCTCGTTGGCAAGCCTACCTCAAAGACCCACACCAAAGAACAAAGCGGACCTCTCCTTGCACCGCATCAGCTGGGATCTCCAACCCCACTATAACTTCAGTCCTCTCTGAAACATGCACTGAGAGGAATGAAGGTGTAGAATTAGGTGTGTCACAGCCAAGTACTTGCGCCCACTCTGCTAGCAGTACACCGACGTCCGATTCTAGCAGGCAAATTTCCCTGCCCCAGCTGCTGGACCGTCGAAAGAAGTTCACTCCCAGCCATCCACATGCCCAGCGGTTGAATGCTAGCTTGGCTAAATTGCTAGCGCTTCAACTGCTGCCTTTTCAGTTGGTAGACTCGGCCCCCTTCCGTGAGTTTGTGCAATGTGCGGTTCCTCAGTGGCAGGTTCCCAAACGCCACTTTTTCTCACGGAAGGCTATTCCGGCTCTCTACCGGCATGTGGAAGGCAATGTCTTGGCCTCGCTGGACAGGGCGGTCAGCGGTAAGGTGCATATTACCGCTGACTCATGGTCCAGCAGGCATGGACAGGGACGTTACCTTTCTTTCACGGCCCATTGGGTCACTCTTTTGGCAGCTGGGAAGGATTCAGGACAAGGTGCAGTAGTGTTGGAGGTTGTCCCACCGCCACGCCTCCAAAATGCTACTACTGGTTGTGACACACCTCTCTCCTCCACCCCCTCCTCTTCTTCTTCCTCCATGGCCTCTTCCTGTGGTTTGTCCTATGAACCAGCGGTGCTCCGTAGCCGTTCACGGGGCTACGCAAGTACGCAGGCAAAAAGATGCCATGCCGTGCTTGCGCTGGTGTGTTTGGGGGACAGAAGCCACACTGGGGCAGAGGTCCTGTCTGCTCTGCAGGGCCAGGCCGAGAGGTGGTTGACGCCACGCCAGCTTAAGCCAGGAATGGTGGTTTGCGACAATGGCACCAACCTCCTCTCCGCCCTCCGACAGGGACAACTGACCCATGTGCCCTGTGTGGCTCACGTCCTTAACCTGGTGGTGCAGCGCTTCTTGGGCAGGTACCCGGGCTTACAGGATGTCCTGAGGCAGGCCAGGAAAGTCTGTGTGCATTTCCGCAGATCTTATAATGCCAGTGCTCGCCTGGCTGAGCTGCAAAAGGAGTTGAACCTGCCCAAGAACCGCCTTATATGTGACATGCCCACCAGGTGGAACTCAACGTTGGCCATGCTGCAGCGGCTGCACACGCAGCAGAGGGCCATCAATGAGTACCTGTGCGACTACGGCACCAGGACAGGGTCAGGGGAGCTTGGTTTTTTTTCTCCACGCCAGTGGGGCATGATCAGGGATGCATGCACTGTCCTGGCACCATTTGAGGAGGCCACGAGGATGGTGAGCAGTGACAGTGCATGCATCAGTGACACTGTACCTCTTGTCCACCTGTTGGAGCACACGCTGCGTGGAATAATGGACAGGGCACTTGAGGCAGAACAGAGGCAGGAAGAGGAGGACTTCCTTGCCTCTCAAGGCCCCCTTTACCCAGACAGTGTTCCTTCTGTCCCACCCATCGCACAGGAAGAGGAGGAGGAGGAGGAGGAGGAGGAGGAGGAGGAGGATTGTGTCAGCATGGAGGTGGAGGCTGGCACTCAGCATCATCAGCAGCAGTCTTTTAGGGATGATTTACAGTCCCAAGAAACCAGTGGACTTGTACGTGGCTGGGAGGAGGTGGCTGCGGATCATGTCGTCCTTAGTGACCCAGAGGACTCCGGAGCGAATGCCTCAGCAAACCTACGCTGCATGGCCTCCCTGATCCTGCAAAGTCTGCGGAAGGATCCTCGTATTCTTCGGATCAAGGAGAGGGACCATTACTGGCTGGCCACTCTCCTTGATCCACGGTACAAGGGTAAGGTTGCGGACCTTATGTTACCGTCGCAGAGGGAGCAGAGGATGAGACAACTCCGGGAGGCCTTGCAGAAAGGTCTGTGCAACGCGTTCCCAGAGACTGGGAGGTTGCAAACTCCTGGTCCTGGACAACGAGTTGCTGAGGCTTCGGCCAGTCAAAGAAGGAGCGGTGGGGAAGGTGGCCGTCTGACCGATGCGTTCAGACAATTCTTTAGTCCGCAGCCCCAAAGTATGATCGGTTCCAGCAACCATCGCCAGCGTCTGATAAACATGGTGCAGGAATATCTAGGGGCAAGGTCAGACTTGGACACCTTCCCCACCGAAAATCCTCTGGCTTACTGGGTCTTGAGGATGGATCACTGGCCAGAGCTTGCACAGTATGCAATTGAGCTACTGGCCTGTCCTGCATCCAGCGTTCTTTCGGAACGCACATTCAGTGCTGCTGGAGGATTTGTCACGGATCACAGGGTGCGCCTGTCCACCGACTCGGTTGATCGACTGACTTTCATCAAGATGAACCAGTCTTGGATCACCACCAGCTACCACACACCTGATGCTGATATAACAGACTAATTGATTTTAAAATGTCACATCCCTTCAAGACTGATGCTGATGCTGAGTGCCTGTGCTGTTATGTTGACTGGCTATCCTCCTCCTCCGAGTCCTCAATGATACGATTGATGATGATAGCTTGGAAGATCATTTTTGTTTATGGGTGCCGCCACCAGTGCCTAACGCCCAATTTTTCAGCCCCTGTTTAACAGGGGCGTGTAATTACAATTTTTGAAGCAATACTTTGCAACAGGGCTCATTGCTGTGCTCCAAGTACAGTATCTGTGAGGAGTTGCAGTGTTGTGCCACCAGTGCCTAAGGCCCAATTTTTCAGCCCCTGTTTAACAGGGGCGTGTCATTACAATTTTTGAAGCAATACTTTGCAACAGGGCTCATTGCTGTGCTCCAAGTACAGTATCTGTGAAGGGTTGCAGTGTTGTGCCACCAGTGCCTAAGGCCCAATTTTTCAGCCCCTGTTCAACAGGGGCATGTAATTACAATTCTTGATCTAATAATTCACAGCAGGGCCCATTGCTGCACCCACCAAGAGTAACTGTCAGGGCTTACAGTGTTGTGGCACCAGCACCACCATCAAAGGCCCAATTTTTACTACCACTGTTCAACAATTATATGTAATTAAAATTCCTGATATAATAGTTGACAGCAGGGCGTTCCAGCACCAACCAAGAGTAACTGTGAGTGCTTACAGTGTTGTGCCAACACCAACAACTAAGGGGCCTATTTCTGCAGAGTATATACGGCAGGTCCCTACTTTCAAACATCCAACTTACAAACGACTCCTACTTGCAAACGCAAGAAGACAACAGGAAGTGAGAGGAAATCTACCACTAGGAAGGAAAATTCTCTCCTGTAAGAATAAATATGGGAGAAAGGTGTCTCCTCTGTACTGATGCTTTATCAGCAATCCTTGTTTCAAGAAAAACACCACATTTCAAAAACAGTTGTCATTAGGACGGAAAGTGAGGTGAAATGTTCTGAACAGGGGCACAGACAGCAAAACAAATGTTACAGGGGTGATAACCCTTACCTATGTTTTCCAAAAAGTTTAAAAATAGATTTTTGGTCTGGAGCTACACTTCAACAATGTACCTGTTCAAAATTACAAACAGATTCTACATAAGAACAAACCTACAGTCCCTGTCTTGTATGCACCGCCTGTATACGGCTGTTCAGAGTATATAGGGCCTTTTTTATTTTATGTGCGGGGTTCCCCTTAATATCCATACAAGACCCAAAGGGGCTGGTAATGGGCTGGGGTAGGGGGGGGGTCATGGGGTAGCTATGCCATTTTTCTTAAAGATTTTCATCCATATTACCGGGACCAGACATTACATTAAAGCCGCAAGCAGTTTTAAATGGCTTTTTTTTCCTTTAGAAGTGTCATTTTGTGCAGGGACAGTTCTAAACACGGGAAACACGTGGCACTTCACAGGCATACTTTAGACACCCCCCAGGTACGATATTTAAAGGAATATTTGACTTTTTTTTTTTCACTTTATGCATCATTAAAATGACTGCTCCCGGAAAACGACCGTTTTTAAAACTTATTTTTGCATTGATACATGTCCCCTGGTGCAGAACCCGGGTTCCCAAACCCTTTTTAGGACAATAACATGCATAATAGTTGTTATAATTAGCACTTTAGAATTCGAACGTTCGCATCCATTGTATTTAATAGGGTTCTAATGTTCGTTCGAACTTTCGGTCCGTTCGCGGGTTCTGGTGCGAACCGAACCCGGGGGTGTTCGGCTCATCACTAGTCAGGAGCAGCAGCAGGTGATGTTTATGTCCCGATTTTGTGGTACTACAACAGGATGTCCTTCCTGGATGACCACATTGAGACAAGGCCATCACTCTCCACTCTTCCCCCCAGACTTCCCTGCAGCCAACCTGAGCCTTCTCTGGAGCAAGAGGAGGCAGCCATCCTGGATGATCCTGATTTGGCCATCTGGAGCCAGGTATAGTATTAAGTGAAAATGTATTGGGATAAACTTAATGTTTGACAAATATGTCAAGATGACAAACATAAAATATTTTGGATTCCACAAGTGAAATCAAGATCTGTAGACATTAGTCTGCACTTAATTGGGTGCTAAATAGTCAATCTGATGTAGTGGTAAATTTAAAGCAAGGATTTATGGATTTACATTCTAATTGCTTCAATCAGGATTACAAAGTTTGATGCAAAGATTAAACCAACATATTAAACTATGTCCCTTTTTCATACACAGGATGAAATCAGCCAGGAGGAGGGTCTGGAAACTGTCAGGCAGGAGGAGGAGGGGCCCAGTGGCAGCCAGGAGGTGGCAGGGCCCAGTGGCAGCCAGGAGGTGGCAGGGCCCAGTGGCAGCCAGAAGGTGGCAGGGCCCAGTGGCAGACAGGAGGTGGCAGGGCCCAGTGGCAGACAGGAGGTGGCAGGGCCCAGTGGCAGACAGGAGGTGGCAGGGCAAAGGAGAAGCACCAGATCCCAGGTGCCTCCCATCCGGCTTCCCAAAAGAGGCAGGAGGGACAGGAGCACGAGTGAGGCAGCAATGGCCCTTATTCGTGAGGCCCATGCCACCCTCCAGGAGCCCACATCCCCTGAAGAGGCCATTGCCGGCCTAGTGGAGGCTAAGTTCAAGGTGATGAGCATGGAGCAACGCCTCCTATGCGAGCCCCTGCTCATCACCTTGCTCAACAAGGGGGTGATGGAGAAAATTACCCCCAATACCGCCATATGTGAGGTGGCACAACTGACCCAACCTCAACCTCCACCCCCCTCTTATTCTTCTGCCCCACCCCCTTCTGCTACACCTCCACCTTCTTCTTCTGCCCCACCCCCTTCTGCTACACCTCCACCTTCTGCCCCACCCCCTTCTGCTACACCTCCCCCTTCTTCTTCTGCCCCACCCCCTTCTGCTACACCTCCCCCTTCTTCTTCTGCCCCACCCCCTTCTGCTACACCTCCACCTTCTTCTTCTGCCCCACCCCCTTCTGCTACACCTCCCCCTTCTTCTTCTGCCCCACCCCCTTCTGCTACACCTCCACCTTCTTCTTCTGCCCCACCCCCTTCTGCTACACCTCCACCTTCTTCTTCTGCCCCACCCCCTTCTGCTACATCTCCTCCTCCTCCTGACAGGAGTACCCCTCCAGTGGCCCAGCCTCCAGCCAAACGAAGAAGGAAGGCTGCAGGGAAGGCTTCAGGGAAGGTTGCAGGGAAGGTTGCCAGGAAGAAGAGGAAGTGATGGCCTTGCTTCATTGTGGTCGGACAGAAGGCAGCCTGTTGTAGTACCACACACTTGGGACATATATATCACCTGCTGCTGTTCCTGACCTCTGGGAGGCCAGCATCAGATTGTGTTCAGAAATGTTGGCCTTCTCAAGCTCCCAATTTTAGGGTCCACACAGGGTTGCTGTGTGCTCTGGGGTCCCTGGGATGCACAAATGGCAGCAGGTTCTCCAGCGCTGCCTTCTCTTTATTTTATTTCGAAACATGAATAAATGTGATTTTTGTTTAAGTTCATACTTGACTATGTGTATTTGTAAAAATTAAAAATCTAGCTTTGGAGTAAGCAGATACATTTGACTGACAAAAAAAGGGACAGATATCAACCCCCCAAAAGAATAACTAAATCTGATTTGCAAAAAAACATGGTGGAAAATTTAACTAATATAGATTCCAAAATTAAATGGGAGATCACTATCAAAACATTGCGAAATTATAATTAACATCATTTTGAAAAATATAACCATTTAAATTATTCCTAAAAACTTGCACGATATAATACACATAAATCTTCTTAAGAGCAGCATGAAAAAGGTTAAAAAAAAAAAGTCATAACTCTGTGTGAATATCAGCAGCAAAAGAAGGTCACTCGTTTTGATTAGTAGTAAAAAGAACCAGACAGCGCAAAACCAACCTATCACAATGCTGCTGAACACTGAAGGTCAATATAAAAAAATCCTTAAATGAAACGTATATGAAAAAAGCAGTGCAGCGCTAAAATTGCATTATAATAAAAACGTCCAAACAGTACAAGAGTTCAGAATTTATAGGAAAATATTGATGAGTGGAACATTAAGAAGATAGAAGGATCCTCTAATCGTGAAACAGGGTGATTGATAATGATCGTAAGTGAAGTCACTTCCGTGTATAACCGCCACCAGGTGTACAGGCCGCTCACCTTAAAGCATGGACCTCTGTTTTACCAGAAGGTCAAAACTGCAGTCCCTTAACAAGGGTAATAATAAAGATGAGAGGGTAGTCCTCATACGATCCTTCAATCACAGTCCTCACTCACTCGGTAATATCCAAAACGAACTCATACGTTAGCGTAGTTACATGCAAAATTCCAAAAGAAATACATAGTGCTCTCCATATAAAACACTTGATTTATTGAATAAAAATTAGTTACTCACAAGCAATGCACAGATAGCCCTGTGCCAAGCTGATGTTCATGTAACAAAGGTATAAAACCAGGTAGATGGCTGTCCTGACGACATATGGCCCCTCGCACGCGTATCGTCCGTAGGCAAGGACTTCCTCAGCGAAATGTAATGGAGCCAGCATATCAGTCTCTTTATTAGGGATGAGCTTCGTGTTCGAGTCGAACATACGTTCGACTCGAACATTGGCTGTTCGATCGTTCGACGAAGATCGAACGATTTGGGCCGTTCGCGCCAAATTCGAGTGACGCGAACGGCCCACAATGCACTACGCCATCGCAGTGTCATCCAGGCGCTGTGATTGGCCAAGCATGCACTGTGACCCCGCATGCTTGGCCAATCACAGCGCCGGCAGCGAGGAGAGCAATGATTGGCCACAGGCAGGATGCCTGTGGCCAATTATTGCTGAGGGTGTTTAGTACACGCCCCACACTATAAAAGGCCGCCAGCACGGCGGCCCAGTGTAGTGTGTTCCGGAGCAGGGATAGAGTAGCATAGGCAGGGACAGTGACTGTTATTTCTTTCTTGCTTAACCTGGATTCCTTTAGTTTAGGGAAAGAGAAGGATAGGTAGGGAGAGTGTCAGTGTGTTTTGTGCTTCTGCTATAGTGTGCTTAAAAAAAACATTTATTCTAGGGACAGAAAACTCTAGGTAGGGACAGTGTCAGTTTCTTTCACTCTGCAAGTCCTTGTTTCCAGGGACCTGTAAGGACAGTGAGTTAATTGTCCTTGTGCTATATTGTGCTTAAAAAAAACATTTATTCTAGGGACAGAAAACTCTAGGTAGGGACAGTGTCAGTTTCTTTCACTCTGCAAGTCCTTGTTTCCAGGGACCTGTAAGGACAGTGAGTTAATTGTCCTTGTGCTATATTGTGATTAAAAAAAACATTTATTCTAGGGACAGAAAACTCTAGGTAGGGACAGTGTCAGTTTCTTTCACTCTGCAAGTCCTTGTTTCCAGGGACCTGTAAGGACAGTGAGTTAATTTTCCTTGTGCTATATTGTGATTAAAAAAAACATTTTTTCTAGGGACAGAAAACTGTAGGTAGGGAGAGTGTTTTTTTTCTTTCACTCTGCAAGTCCTTGTTTCCAGGGACCTGTAAGGACAGTGAGTTAATTGTCCTTGTGCTATATTGTGCTTAAAAAAAACATTTATTCTAGGGACAGAAAACTCTAGGTAGGGACAGTGTCAGTTTCTTTCACTCTGCAAGTCCTTGTTTCCAGGGACCTGTAAGGACAGTGAGTTAATTGTCCTTGTGCTATATTGTGATAAAAAAAAACATTTATTCTAGGGACAGAAAACTCTAGGTAGGGACAGTGTCAGTTTCTTTCACTCTGCAAGTCCTTGTTTCCAGGGACCTGTAAGGACAGTGAGTTAATTTTCCTTGTGCTATATTGTGATTAAAAAAAACATTTTTTCTAGGGACAGAAAACTGTAGGTAGGGAGAGTGTTTTTTTTCTTTCACTCTGCAAGTCCTTGTTTCCAGGGACCTGTAAGGACAGTGAGTTAATTTTACTTGTGCTATATTGTGCTTAAAAAAAACATTTTTTCTAGGGACAGAAAACTGTAGGTAGGGAGAGTGTTTTTTTTCTTTCACTCTGCAAGTCCTTGTTTCCAGGGACCTGTAAGGACAGTGAGTTAATTGTCCTTGTGCTATATTGTGCTTAAAAAAAACATTTATTCTAGGGACAGAAAACTCTAGGTAGGGACAGTGTCAGTTTCTTTCACTCTGCAAGTCCTTGTTTCCAGGGACCTGTAAGGACAGTGAGTTAATTTTCCTTGTGCTATATTGTGATTAAAAAAAACATTTTTTCTAGGGACAGAAAACTGTAGGTAGGGAGAGTGTTTTTTTTCTTTCACTCTGCAAGTCCTTGTTTCCAGGGACCTGTAAGGACAGTGAGTTAATTTTACTTGTGCTATATTGTGCTTAAAAAAAACATTTTTTCTAGGGACAGAAAACTGTAGGTAGGGAGAGTGTTTTTTTTCTTTCACTCTGCAAGTCCTTGTTTCCAGGGACCTGTAAGGACAGTGAGTTAATTGTCCTTGTGCTATATTGTGCTTAAAAAAAACATTTATTCTAGGGACAGAAAACTCTAGGTAGGGACAGTGTCAGTTTCTTTCACTCTGCAAGTCCTTGTTTCCAGGGACCTGTAAGGACAGTGAGTTAATTGTCCTTGTGCTATATTGTGATTAAAAAAAAACATTTATTCTAGGGACAGAAAACTCTAGGTAGGGACAGTGTCAGTTTCTTTCACTCTGCAAGTCCTTGTTTCCAGGGACCTGTAAGGACAGTGAGTTAATTTTCCTTGTGCTATATTGTGATTAAAAAAAACATTTTTTCTAGGGACAGAAAACTGTAGGTAGGGAGAGTGTTTTTTTTCTTTCACTCTGCAAGTCCTTGTTTCCAGGGACCTGTAAGGACAGTGAGTTAATTTTACTTGTGCTATATTGTGCTTAAAAAAAACATTTTTTCTAGGGACAGAAAACTGTAGGTAGGGAGAGTGTTTTTTTTCTTTCACTCTGCAAGTCCTTGTTTCCAGGGACCTGTAAGGACAGTGAGTTAATTGTCCTTGTGCTATATTGTGCTTAAAAAAAACATTTATTCTAGGGACAGAAAACTCTAGGTAGGGACAGTGTCAGTTTCTTTCACTCTGCAAGTCCTTGTTTCCAGGGACCTGTAAGGACAGTGAGTTAATTTTCCTTGTGCTATATTGTGATTAAAAAAAACATTTTTTCTAGGGACAGAAAACTGTAGGTAGGGAGAGTGTTTTTTTTCTTTCACTCTGCAAGTCCTTGTTTCCAGGGACCTGTAAGGACAGTGAGTTAATTTTACTTGTGCTATATTGTGCTTAAAAAAAACATTTTTTCTAGGGACAGAAAACTGTAGGTAGGGAGAGTGTTTTTTTTCTTTCACTCTGCAAGTCCTTGTTTCCAGGGACCTGTAAGGACAGTGAGTTAATTGTCCTTGTGCTATATTGTGCTTAAAAAAAACATTTATTCTAGGGACAGAAAACTCTAGGTAGGGACAGTGTCAGTTTCTTTCACTCTGCAAGTCCTTGTTTCCAGGGACCTGTAAGGACAGTGAGTTAATTGTCCTTGTGCTATATTGTGATTAAAAAAAAACATTTATTCTAGGGACAGAAAACTCTAGGTAGGGACAGTGTCAGTTTCTTTCACTCTGCAAGTCCTTGTTTCCAGGGACCTGTAAGGACAGTGAGTTAATTTTCCTTGTGCTATATTGTGATTAAAAAAAACATTTTTTCTAGGGACAGAAAACTGTAGGTAGGGAGAGTGTTTTTTTTCTTTCACTCTGCAAGTCCTTGTTTCCAGGGACCTGTAAGGACAGTGAGTTAATTGTCCTTGTGCTATATTGTGCTTAAAAAAAACATTTATTCTAGGGACAGAAAACTCTAGGTAGGGACAGTGTCAGTTTCTTTCACTCTGCAAGTCCTTGTTTCCAGGGACCTGTAAGGACAGTGAGTTAATTTTCCTTGTGCTATATTGTGATTAAAAAAAACATTTTTTCTAGGGACAGAAAACTGTAGGTAGGGAGAGTGTTTTTTTTCTTTCACTCTGCAAGTCCTTGTTTCCAGGGACCTGTAAGGACAGTGAGTTAATTTTACTTGTGCTATATTGTGCTTAAAAAAAACATTTTTTCTAGGGACAGAAAACTGTAGGTAGGGAGAGTGTTTTTTTTCTTTCACTCTGCAAGTCCTTGTTTCCAGGGACCTGTAAGGACAGTGAGTTAATTGTCCTTGTGCTATATTGTGCTTAAAAAAAACATTTATTCTAGGGACAGAAAACTCTAGGTAGGGACAGTGTCAGTTTCTTTCACTCTGCAAGTCCTTGTTTCCAGGGACCTGTAAGGACAGTGAGTTAATTGTCCTTGTGCTATATTGTGATTAAAAAAAAACATTTATTCTAGGGACAGAAAACTCTAGGTAGGGACAGTGTCAGTTTCTTTCACTCTGCAAGTCCTTGTTTCCAGGGACCTGTAAGGACAGTGAGTTAATTTTCCTTGTGCTATATTGTGATTAAAAAAAACATTTTTTCTAGGGACAGAAAACTGTAGGTAGGGAGAGTGTTTTTTTTCTTTCACTCTGCAAGTCCTTGTTTCCAGGGACCTGTAAGGACAGTGAGTTAATTTTACTTGTGCTATATTGTGCTTAAAAAAAACATTTTTTCTAGGGACAGAAAACTGTAGGTAGGGAGAGTGTTTTTTTTCTTTCACTCTGCAAGTCCTTGTTTCCAGGGACCTGTAAGGACAGTGAGTTAATTGTCCTTGTGCTATATTGTGCTTAAAAAAAACATTTATTCTAGGGACAGAAAACTCTAGGTAGGGACAGTGTCAGTTTCTTTCACTCTGCAAGTCCTTGTTTCCAGGGACCTGTAAGGACAGTGAGTTAATTGTCCTTGTGCTATATTGTGATTAAAAAAAACATTTTTTCTAGGGACAGAAAACTGTAGGTAGGGAGAGTGTTTTTTTTCTTTCACTCTGCAAGTCCTTGTTTCCAGGGACCTGTAAGGACAGTGAGTTAATTTTACTTGTGCTATATTGTGCTTAAAAAAAACATTTTTTCTAGGGACAGAAAACTGTAGGTAGGGAGAGTGTTTTTTTTCTTTCACTCTGCAAGTCCTTGTTTCCAGGGACCTGTAAGGACAGTGAGTTAATTGTCCTTGTGCTATATTGTGCTTAAAAAAAACATTTATTCTAGGGACAGAAAACTCTAGGTAGGGACAGTGTCAGTTTCTTTCACTCTGCAAGTCCTTGTTTCCAGGGACCTGTAAGGACAGTGAGTTAATTTTCCTTGTGCTATATTGTGATTAAAAAAAACATTTTTTCTAGGGACAGAAAACTGTAGGTAGGGAGAGTGTTTTTTTTCTTTCACTCTGCAAGTCCTTGTTTCCAGGGACCTGTAAGGACAGTGAGTTAATTTTACTTGTGCTATATTGTGCTTAAAAAAAACATTTTTTCTAGGGACAGAAAACTGTAGGTAGGGAGAGTGTTTTTTTTCTTTCACTCTGCAAGTCCTTGTTTCCAGGGACCTGTAAGGACAGTGAGTTAATTGTCCTTGTGCTATATTGTGCTTAAAAAAAACATTTATTCTAGGGACAGAAAACTCTAGGTAGGGACAGTGTCAGTTTCTTTCACTCTGCAAGTCCTTGTTTCCAGGGACCTGTAAGGACAGTGAGTTAATTTTCCTTGTGCTATATTGTGATTAAAAAAAACATTTTTTCTAGGGACAGAAAACTGTAGGTAGGGAGAGTGTTTTTTTTCTTTCACTCTGCAAGTCCTTGTTTCCAGGGACCTGTAAGGACAGTGAGTTAATTTTACTTGTGCTATATTGTGCTTAAAAAAAACATTTTTTCTAGGGACAGAAAACTGTAGGTAGGGAGAGTGTTTTTTTTCTTTCACTCTGCAAGTCCTTGTTTCCAGGGACCTGTAAGGACAGTGAGTTAATTGTCCTTGTGCTATATTGTGCTTAAAAAAAACATTTATTCTAGGGACAGAAAACTCTAGGTAGGGACAGTGTCAGTTTCTTTCACTCTGCAAGTCCTTGTTTCCAGGGACCTGTAAGGACAGTGAGTTAATTGTCCTTGTGCTATATTGTGATTAAAAAAAAACATTTATTCTAGGGACAGAAAACTCTAGGTAGGGACAGTGTCAGTTTCTTTCACTCTGCAAGTCCTTGTTTCCAGGGACCTGTAAGGACAGTGAGTTAATTTTCCTTGTGCTATATTGTGATTAAAAAAAACATTTTTTCTAGGGACAGAAAACTGTAGGTAGGGAGAGTGTTTTTTTTCTTTCACTCTGCAAGTCCTTGTTTCCAGGGACCTGTAAGGACAGTGAGTTAATTTTACTTGTGCTATATTGTGCTTAAAAAAAACATTTTTTCTAGGGACAGAAAACTGTAGGTAGGGAGAGTGTTTTTTTTCTTTCACTCTGCAAGTCCTTGTTTCCAGGGACCTGTAAGGACAGTGAGTTAATTGTCCTTGTGCTATATTGTGCTTAAAAAAAACATTTATTCTAGGGACAGAAAACTCTAGGTAGGGACAGTGTCAGTTTCTTTCACTCTGCAAGTCCTTGTTTCCAGGGACCTGTAAGGACAGTGAGTTAATTGTCCTTGTGCTATATTGTGATTAAAAAAAAACATTTATTCTAGGGACAGAAAACTCTAGGTAGGGACAGTGTCAGTTTCTTTCACTCTGCAAGTCCTTGTTTCCAGGGACCTGGAGAGACATTGAGTGAATTGTCCTTGTGCTATATTGTGATTAAAAAAAACATTTATTCTAGGGACAGAAAACTCTAGGTAGGGACAGTGTCAGTTTCTTTCACTGTGAAAGTCCTTGTTTCAAGGGACAGAGAAGGACACCTCAAGGTAGCCCTTATTGCTTTTTTCCCATCTCCCTGCAGGCCATCTATTAGAATGTCTGGAAGGCAAACAAGGAGAGGCAGACATTCAGGAGGCAATAAAAGAGGGCAAGCAGGCTCTGTGTCTGGGGGCAACAGTGCTGGTCGTGGACGCGGTGCATTGTCATCAGCACATGGCCATGGGACACGCTTGTCCTTCTTTTCGGCAGCTGGACATGTTGAGCCACATCATGCCGAAGACTTGGTAGAGTGGATGACCAAGCCCTCCTCCTCCTCCTCATCCTCTCTCACCCAGGCTCAGGGTACTGGAAAAGCAGCTGCCAAAGCGTCGTCTTCCCTGGTATCAATGTCAGACAAATCATCAGTCACTCCTTCCCTAGACCCACCATGTCCTCCTCCTGAGGAGTCCCCCGAACTGTTTCAGCACAGTGTTGGGTACATGCTCCAGGAGGATGCCCAGCGTTTCGAAGGGTCTGATGATGAAACCCAGCTAGAGGAAGGCAGTAGCGTGAGAGCAGACAGAGGGGATGCTCAAGAAGGACACCAATCTGGCAGTCATGTTCCAGCAGCTGCAGCATACTGCCAGATTGGCTCCAGTGATGAGGAGGGAGGGGATGATGAGGTCAATGACTCCACGTGGGTGCCTAATAGGAGAGAGGAGGAGGAGGAGGATGAGGAGGAGGCACATCTCCAACGAGGCAGGATGCCCTTTGGTGGCCAGCGTAAGGGCAGTACACCGACGGAATCACACCGCAGAGCTCCGCCTGTGCAGGGCGCTGCCTCTGCCCGTCATTCAAAAAGTTCTTTGGTGTGGGCCTTTTTTGAGGCTAGTGCATCAGATCGCACAGCTGCTGTTTGCAACATATGTCTCAAGCGTATATCGCGTGGCCAAAACATCAGCCGCTTGGGTACCACATGCCTGACCAGACATATGTTGACCTGCCATGCAGCTCGTTGGCAAGCCTACCTCAAAGACCCACACCAAAGAACAAAGCGGACCTCTCCTTGCACCGCATCAGCTGGGATCTCCAACCCCACTATAACTTCAGTCCTCTCTGAAACATGCACTGAGAGGAATGAAGGTGTAGAATTAGGTGTGTCACAGCCAAGTACTTGCGCCCACTCTGCTAGCAGTACACCGACGTCCGATTCTAGCAGGCAAATTTCCCTGCCCCAGCTGCTGGACCGTCGAAAGAAGTTCACTCCCAGCCATCCACATGCCCAGCGGTTGAATGCTAGCTTGGCTAAATTGCTAGCGCTTCAACTGCTGCCTTTTCAGTTGGTAGACTCGGCCCCCTTCCGTGAGTTTGTGCAATGTGCGGTTCCTCAGTGGCAGGTTCCCAAACGCCACTTTTTCTCACGGAAGGCTATTCCGGCTCTCTACCGGCATGTGGAAGGCAATGTCTTGGCCTCGCTGGACAGGGCGGTCAGCGGTAAGGTGCATATTACCGCTGACTCATGGTCCAGCAGGCATGGACAGGGACGTTACCTTTCTTTCACGGCCCATTGGGTCACTCTTTTGGCAGCTGGGAAGGATTCAGGACAAGGTGCAGTAGTGTTGGAGGTTGTCCCACCGCCACGCCTCCAAAATGCTACTACTGGTTGTGACACACCTCTCTCCTCCACCCCCTCCTCTTCTTCTTCCTCCATGGCCTCTTCCTGTGGTTTGTCCTATGAACCAGCGGTGCTCCGTAGCCGTTCACGGGGCTACGCAAGTACGCAGGCAAAAAGATGCCATGCCGTGCTTGCGCTGGTGTGTTTGGGGGACAGAAGCCACACTGGGGCAGAGGTCCTGTCTGCTCTGCAGGGCCAGGCCGAGAGGTGGTTGACGCCACGCCAGCTTAAGCCAGGAATGGTGGTTTGCGACAATGGCACCAACCTCCTCTCCGCCCTCCGACAGGGACAACTGACCCATGTGCCCTGTGTGGCTCACGTCCTTAACCTGGTGGTGCAGCGCTTCTTGGGCAGGTACCCGGGCTTACAGGATGTCCTGAGGCAGGCCAGGAAAGTCTGTGTGCATTTCCGCAGATCTTATAATGCCAGTGCTCGCCTGGCTGAGCTGCAAAAGGAGTTGAACCTGCCCAAGAACCGCCTTATATGTGACATGCCCACCAGGTGGAACTCAACGTTGGCCATGCTGCAGCGGCTGCACACGCAGCAGAGGGCCATCAATGAGTACCTGTGCGACTACGGCACCAGGAAAGGGTCAGGGGAGCTTGGTTTTTTTTCTCCACGCCAGTGGGGCATGATCAGGGATGCATGCACTGTCCTGGCACCATTTGAGGAGGCCACGAGGATGGTGAGCAGTGACAGTGCATGCATCAGTGACACTGTACCTCTTGTCCACCTGTTGGAGCACACGCTGCGTGGAATAATGGACAGGGCACTTGAGGCAGAACAGAGGCAGGAAGAGGAGGACTTCCTTGCCTCTCAAGGCCCCCTTTACCCAGACAGTGTTCCTTCTGTCCCACCCATCGCACAGGAAGAGGAGGAGGAGGAGGAGGAGGAGGAGGAGGATTGTGTCAGCATGGAGGTGGAGGCTGGCACTCAGCATCATCAGCAGCAGTCTTTTAGGGATGATTTACAGTCCCAAGAAACCAGTGGACTTGTACGTGGCTGGGAGGAGGTGGCTGCGGATCATGTCGTCCTTAGTGACCCAGAGGACTCCGGAGCGAATGCCTCAGCAAACCTACGCTGCATGGCCTCCCTGATCCTGCAAAGTCTGCGGAAGGATCCTCGTATTCTTCGGATCAAGGAGAGGGACCATTACTGGCTGGCCACTCTCCTTGATCCACGGTACAAGGGTAAGGTTGCGGACCTTATGTTACCGTCGCAGAGGGAGCAGAGGATGAGACAACTCCGGGAGGCCTTGCAGAAAGGTCTGTGCAACGCGTTCCCAGAGACTGGGAGGTTGCAAACTCCTGGTCCTGGACAACGAGTTGCTGAGGCTTCGGCCAGTCAAAGAAGGAGCGGTGGGGAAGGTGGCCGTCTGACCGATGCGTTCAGACAATTCTTTAGTCCGCAGCCCCAAAGTATGATCGGTTCCAGCAACCATCGCCAGCGTCTGATAAACATGGTGCAGGAATATCTAGGGGCAAGGTCAGACTTGGACACCTTCCCCACCGAAAATCCTCTGGCTTACTGGGTCTTGAGGATGGATCACTGGCCAGAGCTTGCACAGTATGCAATTGAGCTACTGGCCTGTCCTGCATCCAGCGTTCTTTCGGAACGCACATTCAGTGCTGCTGGAGGATTTGTCACGGATCACAGGGTGCGCCTGTCCACCGACTCGGTTGATCGACTGACTTTCATCAAGATGAACCAGTCTTGGATCACCACCAGCTACCACACACCTGATGCTGATATAACAGACTAATTGATTTTAAAATGTCACATCCCTTCAAGACTGATGCTGATGCTGAGTGCCTGTGCTGTTATGTTGACTGGCTATCCTCCTCCTCCGAGTCCTCAATGATACGATTGATGATGATAGCTTGGAAGATCATTTTTGTTTATGGGTGCCGCCACCAGTGCCTAACGCCCAATTTTTCAGCCCCTGTTTAACAGGGGCGTGTAATTACAATTTTTGAAGCAATACTTTGCAACAGGGCTCATTGCTGTGCTCCAAGTACAGTATCTGTGAGGAGTTGCAGTGTTGTGCCACCAGTGCCTAAGGCCCAATTTTTCAGCCCCTGTTTAACAGGGGCGTGTCATTACAATTTTTGAAGCAATACTTTGCAACAGGGCTCATTGCTGTGCTCCAAGTACAGTATCTGTGAAGGGTTGCAGTGTTGTGCCACCAGTGCCTAAGGCCCAATTTTTCAGCCCCTGTTCAACAGGGGCATGTAATTACAATTCTTGATCTAATAATTCACAGCAGGGCCCATTGCTGCACCCACCAAGAGTAACTGTCAGGGCTTACAGTGTTGTGGCACCAGCACCACCATCAAAGGCCCAATTTTTACTACCACTGTTCAACAATTATATGTAATTAAAATTCCTGATATAATAGTTGACAGCAGGGCGTTCCAGCACCAACCAAGAGTAACTGTGAGTGCTTACAGTGTTGTGCCAACACCAACAACTAAGGGGCCTATTTCTGCAGAGTATATACGGCAGGTCCCTACTTTCAAACATCCAACTTACAAACGACTCCTACTTGCAAACGCAAGAAGACAACAGGAAGTGAGAGGAAATCTACCACTAGGAAGGAAAATTCTCTCCTGTAAGAATAAATATGGGAGAAAGGTGTCTCCTCTGTACTGATGCTTTATCAGCAATCCTTGTTTCAAGAAAAACACCACATTTCAAAAACAGTTGTCATTAGGACGGAAAGTGAGGTGAAATGTTCTGAACAGGGGCACAGACAGCAAAACAAATGTTACAGGGGTGATAACCCTTACCTATGTTTTCCAAAAAGTTTAAAAATAGATTTTTGGTCTGGAGCTACACTTCAACAATGTACCTGTTCAAAATTACAAACAGATTCTACATAAGAACAAACCTACAGTCCCTGTCTTGTATGCACCGCCTGTATACGGCTGTTCAGAGTATATAGGGCCTTTTTTATTTTATGTGCGGGGTTCCCCTTAATATCCATACAAGACCCAAAGGGGCTGGTAATGGGCTGGGGTAGGGGGGGGGGGGGTCATGGGGTAGCTATGCCATTTTTCTTAAAGATTTTCATCCATATTACCGGGACCAGACATTACATTAAAGCCGCAAGCAGTTTTAAATGGCTTTTTTTTCCTTTAGAAGTGTCATTTTGTGCAGGGACAGTTCTAAACACGGGAAACACGTGGCACTTCACAGGCATACTTTAGACACCCCCCAGGTACGATATTTAAAGGAATATTTGACTTTTTTTTTTTCACTTTATGCATCATTAAAATGACTGCTCCCGGAAAACGACCGTTTTTAAAACTTATTTTTGCATTGATACATGTCCCCTGGTGCAGAACCCGGGTTCCCAAACCCTTTTTAGGACAATAACATGCATAATAGTTTTTATAATTAGCACTTTAGAATTCGAACGTTCGCATCCATTGTATTTAATAGGGTTCTAATGTTCGTTCGAACTTTCGGTCCGTTCGCGGGTTCTGGTGCGAACCGAACCCGGGGGTGTTCGGCTCATCACTACTCTTTATATAAGCCATATACCAGGTGTGTGCAATATCTAAAAAATGGGAATAATATCCCGCCCCTTCTATAAGGATTATGAGACAAGCGCCCCCATTGGATATTATCAGATGAGCCAAAAGACATAGGCTGACCACAATTGGCTTAAGGGCATATGGGATACAGAGTGCTTCCAGGAGGAAGCCTCCATCTGATCAACCACTGTGCCTATCATCGGCGAGTACACAGGGGATAACGCCTCCCATTCGAATTACTTCTGGGTAGGCGCTCCCCACATGATCCGCCGTCGCCATGACAGCGGTACAAACAAACTATGTTCATTTCCGCCCATAGCGTCTCTGTGACACAGGGGGCGGGGCACACTGATCACATGGTGACAGAGTGTCAGCAAGGGATGCAGGGGAAGAATCCCCTTATACGCAGAGTGTTATAACCACTGACTACAACATCAGAAAGGGTCAAACATCTAAGAAACATCCCCCAATCTCTAACATAAATGATATATAGAAAGGGGCATGTATTGCTGCAACCGGACATTGGAATTAATGGCATATCACTAGTGCTATACACCCAGTGCTGCCATCAAGTGTCCAGAGTCAGCATTACAAATCAAATAAAAATAAAATAAAAAGCACTGATGTCCATTAATGTCTAAAAACTGATGGGGGTACTATATCAATATGAAAATTAATATAAAATTATTGCGATCAACATATAAGTGGACCAAATGATCCGACCATATATAGGGCACAATAGTCAATAACTTTGGAGATTCTGCAACATCCCCCCTCTAGTAATTACTTTAAGGGACCGTTAGGACCTCTTAATAAAACCAACAATAGTGACAAAAAGGACAACCTCTGCTTTGAGAGTAATAAAACGGTCATAAATAGACCTGTAAAATTAATATAGACGTCAGCACAACCATCTAACCTGTGTACAAATGTAACATATAAAAAACACTAAAACAAAGTAAAAATACTAGCGGTCAGAAATAAAACAATTGAGGTCAAACTCAACATTTAACCCCAATGGGACCCCCACTTTTAATTCATACACCCAAAAAGACTCTCGTCGGCCGAGATGCCGAATGAAGTTCCCTCCCCTCCAGTGGTTCGTCACCTTCTCTATCCCCCAGAACTGCAGCCCAGCTGGGCTACGGTTATGGTGGAGCCGGAAGTGTTTTGAAACATTGTGTGTAACCAACCCCCTTTTAATATTGTTGACATGTTCCCCTATCCTGACATGAAGGGGCCTGGACGTCCTGCCAACATATTGTAAGCCACAGTCACACTGTAGCATATATACGACCCCAGTTGTATCACAGGTAATTAGATCCTTGATCTTCTAATTTTTTCCAGTTGCTGATGCCACAAATTCCTTCCGCTTCTTTAAATTCTTTCTGGCCTGTCGACATGGTGGGCAACGACCACATTTATGAAAGCCAGTCAGAAAATCAAAGATCCTATTCTCAGATTGAGTAGGGGGGTCAATGACCCCAGGGGCTAACTTATCCCTTAATGAAGGTGCTTTTTTGTAAATAAATTGTGGACGATCAGGAAGTAGGGGGCCTAAAATCCTGTCATGCTTGAGGATTGGCCAGTGCTTATGTACAATCCTCTCGAACTTTCTATACTGGATATTAAAATCAAGAATCATTCTTGTCTTAATGGGATCATTCTGATTATTCTTAGGGACATTTGACACGAGTGCTTTTCTGTCCAGATTACGAACATTCTCAATTTCTATACCTAGGTTGTTCATATCATATCCTTTTTCAATGAACCTTGAGGCCAACACCTGAGATTGTGTAGCAAAATCATCTACATTGGTGCAATTGTGCCTTAGGCGGATAAACTGACCTCTCGGTATATTGCACAACCATTTGGAATGGTGGCAGCTTTCAATAGGTATAAAGGCGTTTCTGTCTGTGACCTTAAAGTGGGTGATCATATTGATCCTATCCCCGCTTTTAGTTAGGTCAAGATCCAGAAACACCAATCTATCTGAACTGATGTTCCATGTCAGAACAATGTTCTTACTGTTGGAATTCAGCTTGGTAGCAAACCTATCAAAGCTTGCTCTATCTCCATCCCAGACCATAATGAGGTCATCAATATACCTCTGGTAGCATATCAATTGGGGGGGTTTGTTCTTATAGACGGCCTCTTCCTCCCAGTGTGCCATAAATAAATTGGCAACACTGGGAGCAAACCGTGCCCCCATAGCTACCCCTCTTGTCTGGAGAAAAAATTGCCTGTTGTACCAAAAGTAGTTCTTTGATAGACAAAAGGTAAGACTATCAATCAGAAAATTCCGATGTCTTCTGGACAAACCAGAAGATGCTAATGCCCAATTAACCGAGGATAAAGCATCCTCATGGCTGATAATCGTATACAATGAACTAACGTCGGCCGAAATCAGAAGGCTGATTTGGTTAGAGACTCCAAAATTTGTATAACATGTTTGGTATCTTTGAGAAATGAGTTCGTCTTTGTCACCAATGGTTGGAGAAAGGTATCTATATAGTGACCAAGTCTGGAGGTGACAGAGTCTATCCCATTCACTATGGGTCTTCCGGGGGGATTAATACTGTCTTTGTGGACCTTTGGAAGAAAATAAATGATTGGTGTACGGCAAAAAAGAGGATCCAGGTAGAGTGCCTCTTTTATAGTTAACACTCCTATATGTTTCCCCCTCTCTACTAGAAAGTGGAGTTCTCCTTTAAATTCCAGCATAGGATCTCTAGACATAATGCTATAAGTGTTGGTATCACTAAGGAGATTGTCCATTTCATTCTTGTAGTAAGCCTTGCTTAATACCACAAGCCCCCCCCCCTTGTCAGCAGGTCGTATAACTAGGTCCTTTCTCTCCGTCAGTGATTGTATACCGTTCTGGATATAGACAGGATCGTTCGCTTTACGGATTTTTAACGCCTCTAAATCCCTCGCCACCATATTCTTAAACACCTCAATATGCTTGGTGTCTGAGGTAGGTGGATTGAAAACGGATTTATTCCGCAAAGAAGAGTGATGACCAGTCTGGCTAATTGGCGCACTCAGCGTCCTAGTGGAAGAAGTATTAAGGAAGTACTTCTTAATGTTCAAACTACGGATAAATTTCTGCAAGTTAACATACGTTTGAAATTTGTTTAAATTGCGGGTAGGGGCATATTTAAGACCCTTATCCAATACTTTAATTTCATCTTCATTAAGGGGTGTTCCACTTAAATTGAATATCCCTGCACCTATTGGGGCTTTACGCTTTTGAGTTTGCCTGCCTCCTCTCCTTCCTCTCTTGCTTTTCTTTTTCGCAGGGGCACCCCTTCCTGAGTGGGTTGTTGGGATTGAGTCCCCCGCCAGCCTCCCGGATTGGGAGGAATGAAGGGGGCACCCCTCCCTGTACCTCTCGGGGCTCCGCGAAAATCCCCTCTCCCACAGGGACCCCTGTATGCCAGGGGCGAGAAGCGATTATGTATAGGTACTTGGTTAGTGTGTTGTGACGGAACAAGACCTCCATAGGAGAAAGTATCATGATTATTCTGTGCATAACCATTCTGATAAGGGTAAGATCGATTACCTCTATCCACATAGGGACCGTTACCCTCACTCATATATGAGTAATTAGGCTGCTGTTGCTGGTAGCCACCATAAGTATCACTCCCCCTTGGAGGTGCATTATATGCCTGTTGCCGATATGGGGAATGATGGTAGCCGCCTCTCTTACCCCGTCCTCTTTTGTTTTTGCCCCAATAGGTGCAGGGATATTCAATTTAAGTGGAACACCCCTTAATGAAGATGAAATTAAAGTATTGGATAAGGGTCTTAAATATGCCCCTACCCGCAATTTAAACAAATTTCAAACGTATGTTAACTTGCAGAAATTTATCCGTAGTTTGAACATTAAGAAGTACTTCCTTAATACTCCTTCCACTAGGACGCTGAGTGCGCCAATTAGCCAGACTGGTCATCATTCTTCTTTGCGGAATAAATCCGTTTTCAATCCACCTACCTCAGACACCAAGCATATTGAGGTGTTTAAGAATATGGTGGCGAGGGATTTAGAGGCGTTAAAAATCCGTAAACCGAACGATCCTGTCTATATCCAGAACGGTATACAATCACTGACGGAGAGAAAGGACCTAGTTATACGACCTGCTGACAAGGGGGGGGGGGGGCTTGTGGTATTAAGCAAGGCTTACTACAAGAATGAAATGGACAATCTCCTTAGTGATACCAACACTTATAGCATTATGTCTAGAGATCCTATGCTGGAATTTAAAGGAGAACTCCACTTTCTAGTAGAGAGGGGGAAACATATAGGAGTGTTAACTATAAAAGAGGCACTCTACCTGGATCCTCTTTTTTGCCGTACACCAATCATTTATTTTCTTCCAAAGGTCCACAAAGACAGTATTAATCCCCCCGGAAGACCCATAGTGAATGGGATAGACTCTGTCACCTCCAGACTTGGTCACTATATAGATACCTTTCTCCAACCGTTGGTGACAAAGACGAACTCATTTCTCAAAGATACCAAACATGTTATACAAATTTTGGAGTCTCTAACCATTACGTCCTCTTGCCTTCTGATTTCGGCCGACGTTAGTTCATTGTATACGATTATCAGCCATGAGGATGCTTTATCCTCGGTTAATTGGGCATTAGCATCTTCTGGTTTGTCCAGACGACATCGGAATTTTCTGATTGATAGTCTTACCTTTTGTCTATCAAAGAACTACTTTTGGTACAACAGGCAATTTTTTCTCCAGACAAGAGGGGTAGCTATGGGGGCACGGTTTGCTCCCAGTGTTGCCAATTTATTTATGGCACACTGGGAGGAAGAGGCCGTCTATAAGAACAAACCCCCCCAATTGATATGCTACCAGAGGTATATTGATGACCTCATTATGGTCTGGGATGGAGATAGAGCAAGCTTTGATAGGTTTGCTACCAAGCTGAATTCCAACAGTAAGAACATTGTTCTGACATGGAACATCAGTTCAGATAGATTGGTGTTTCTGGATCTTGACCTAACTAAAAGCGGGGATAGGATCAATATGATCACCCACTTTAAGGTCACAGACAGAAACGCCTTTATACCTATTGAAAGCTGCCACCATTCCAAATGGTTGTGCAATATACCGAGAGGTCAGTTTATCCGCCTAAGGCGCAATTGCACCAATGTAGATGATTTTGCTACACAATCTCAGGTGTTGGCCTCAAGGTTCATTGAAAAAGGATATGATATGAACAACCTAGGTATAGAAATTGAGAATGTTCGTAATCTGGACAGAAAAGCACTCGTGTCAAATGTCCCTAAGAATAATCAGAATGATCCCATTAAGACAAGAATGATTCTTGATTTTAATATCCAGTATAGAAAGTTCGAGAGGATTGTACATAAGCACTGGCCAATCCTCAAGCATGACAGGATTTTAGGCCCCCTACTTCCTGATCGTCCACAATTTATTTACAAAAAAGCACCTTCATTAAGGGATAAGTTAGCCCCTGGGGTCATTGACCCCCCTACTCAATCTGAGAATAGGATCTTTGATTTTCTGACTGGCTTTCATAAATGTGGTCGTTGCCCACCATGTCGACAGGCCAGAAAGAATTTAAAGAAGCGGAAGGAATTTGTGGCATCAGCAACTGGAAAAAATTATAAGATCAAGGATCTAATTACCTGTGATACAACTGGGGTCGTATATATGCTACAGTGTGACTGTGGCTTACAATATGTTGGCAGGACGTCCAGGCCCCTTCATGTCAGGATAGGGGAACATGTCAACAATATTAAAAGGGGGTTGGTTACACACAATGTTTCAAAACACTTCCGGCTCCACCATAACCGTAGCCCAGCTGGGCTGCAGTTCTGGGGGATAGAGAAGGTGACGAACCACTGGAGGGGAGGGAACTTCATTCGGCATCTCAGCCGACGAGAGTCTTTTTGGGTGTATGAATTAAAAGTGGGGGTCCCATTGGGGTTAAATGTTGAGTTTGACCTCAATTGTTTTATTTCTGACCGCTAGTATTTTTACTTTGTTTTAGTGTTTTTTATATGTTACATTTGTACACAGGTTAGATGGTTGTGCTGACGTCTATATTAATTTTACAGGTCTATTTATGACCGTTTTATTACTCTCAAAGCAGAGGTTGTCCTTTTTGTCACTATTGTTGGTTTTATTAAGAGGTCCTAACGGTCCCTTAAAGTAATTACTAGAGGGGGGATGTTGCAGAATCTCCATAGTTATTGACTATTGTGCCCTATATATGGTCGGATCATTTGGTCCACTTATATGTTGATCGCAATAATTTTATATTAATTTTCATATTGATATAGTACCCCCATCAGTTTTTAGACATTAATGGACATCAGTGCTTTTTATTTTATTTTTATTTTATTTGTAATGCTGACTCTGGACACTTGATGGCAGCACTGGGTGTATAGCACTAGTGATATGCCATTAATTCCAATGTCCGGTTGCAGCAATACATGCCCCTTTCTATATATCATTTATGTTAGAGATTGGGGGATGTTTCTTAGATGTTTGACCCTTTCTGATGTTGTAGTCAGCGGTTATAACACTCTGCGTATAAGGGGATTCTTCCCCTGCATCCCTTGCTGACACTCTGTCACCATGTGATCAGTGTGCCCCGCCCCCTGTGTCACAGAGAAGCTATGGGCGGAAATGAACATAGTTTGTTTGTACCGCTGTCATGGCGACGGCGGATCATGTGGGGAGCGCCTACCCAGAAGTAATTCGAATGGGAGGCGTTATCCCCTGTGTACTCGCCGATGATAGGCACAGTGGTTGATCAGATGGAGGCTTCCTCCTGGAAGCACTCTGTATCCCATATGCCCTTAAGCCAATTGTGGTCAGCCTATGTCTTTTGGCTCATCTGATAATATCCAATGGGGGCGCTTGTCTCATAATCCTTATAGAAGGGGCGGGATATTATTCCCATTTTTTAGATATTGCACACACCTGGTATATGGCTTATATAAAGAGACTGATATGCTGGCTCCATTACATTTCGCTGAGGAAGTCCTTGCCTACGGACGATACGCGTGCGAGGGGCCATATGTCGTCAGGACAGCCATCTACCTGGTTTTATACCTTTGTTACATGAGCATCAGCTTGGCACAGGGCTATCTGTGCATTGCTTGTGAGTAACTAATTTTTATTCAATAAATCAAGTGTTTTATATGGAGAGCACTATGTATTTCTTTTGGAATTTTGCATGTAACTACGCTAACGTATGAGTTCGTTTTGGATATTACCGAGTGAGTGAGGACTGTGATTGAAGGATCGTATGAGGACTACCCTCTCATCTTTATTATTACCCTTGTTAAGGGACTGCAGTTTTGACCTTCTGGTAAAACAGAGGTCCATGCTTTAAGGTGAGCGGCCTGTACACCTGGTGGCGGTTATACACGGAAGTGACTTCACTTACGATCATTATCAATCACCCTGTTTCACGATTAGAGGATCCTTCTATCTTCTTGATGTTCCACTCATCAATATTTTCCTATAAATTCTGAACTCTTGTACTGTTTGGACGTTTTTATTATAATGCAATTTTAGCGCTGCACTGCTTTTTTCACACTCGTTTTGATTAATGTAACATTCTAATGAAGATTTCAATGCAGAACATTTAAACGATGCAATAATTTTGAGCGTGACGAATGTGCTCTCTCCATTACGAAGGCTTGTTTTACCAGAAGATGCGCTCCCGTCTCATAGTTGCTTGTGAGCATGCGCGCTTTTGGAAGAGTCGTAAAAGCATACACACGAACCATTTTCTCGTCACAAAACAGGCCGACGAGAAACACGACGAGGAAATCTGGAATCCTGACGAGAAAATAGAGAGCAGGTTCTCTATTTTCTCGTCGAGATTCTCTGCAATTTTCTCGTCGTAAAACCATACACACGAACGTTTTTCTCGACAAAAAAGCTCTCGCGGCACTTTTCTTGACGGTTTTGGATGAGAAAATCGGTCGTGTGTACGAGGCCTGAGGTTAGCAAAGTGTAACATTTTTTGTGAAACTGCTTTTGTCACTTATTAAAAATAAATAATTTCAATCTTTTTTCAGACTATGAGACATTCCTTAGGCAGTAAAAAAGATAGATATTTATTTTGAGGGCCCTCTACTTTTTCAATGCTACATAGCCTGTACTATACAAATAAATGAACGTGTAACAGTTATGCAGTAAAGAGGAATTCTACTTCTCATTGTTCAGATCTATTCTCACTTGCTAGATACTCAAAGCATCAGGCTAGGTATTATTAGCATCAACCCAACTTAGTCACTCAAACATGAGGTAATCACTTAAAATGTATACTGTAACTTATATGAACAGAAAAGTGTGGACATTTCACTAATGCACAAAGAAAGTATAACTTATTTTTTTGTTTAAATGACAAATGTCTTTATAATCACTTTAAAGTGATATTAAAGTCAGATTTTTTTTTTTTTTTTATCACAAACATGTCATACTTGCCTGGTCTGTACAGTGGTTTTGCACAGAGCAGCCCCAATATGCCTCTCGTCAGGTCCCCCGTCTGCGCTTATGGCCCCTCCCTCCTGCCAAGTGCCCTCATATCAGCCTATTTTGGGGGCACCTGAGCAGGCTTGTATCCATCTCACACACGGAGGGCGATCCGGCCCCATACCCACTCTCTCCTCATTGGCTCACTCACTGTGATTGACAGTAGTGGGAGCCAATGGCTCCTGCTGCTGTCTCAGCCAATGAGGAAGAGACCTGGGAGAGCTGCTGCTCTTGTGCACATCGCTGGATCAAGATGGAGCTCAGGTAGGTATTAGAGGGGCTGCTACACACAGAAGATTTTTTATCTTCATGCATAGAAATGCATAAAGGTAAAAAAAAAAAACTTGAGCCTTTACAACAACTTTAAGCTACTGCTTTAATCTGTAATAATTCAAAGAAGATAGGTTGCCTAGGTATAGGTGCCTTTGACTGTACGTTTCTACACTTAATAAACCAAAATTGGGATCACAATATCTAAACCTATCTAAAATGATATTTATTATTATATGGACAGCAGCCAGAGTATCTCTTGTAGTTTGCAGAAGAAGAACAGTTCATACTTGATGCATCATTATGCCACACTCTTCTAGCAGTTAAATGTATTTTCCCTTTTTGTTGCTTACATTTTTGACCAGTACAAACAAGGCCAAAACTGTCTGTAATTCACTGGCGTTGCTTTCTGCAAAACATTCCACCTCATTTCCTAGAGATAATATAGAACACTAGATGTATACTGTAAATGTTGTGTTTCTTAAGAAAATTTGCTCACATGGGTTTTAATCTTGGTAATCAAATATAAGATATTTATCTAACCAATGTCCTCATTAAATTTCAGTGGATGCTGGGAGGTTTAAACATTATTTTCTGCTGTTCCAGACTTTGATTCTGTTGTTGCTGCTTGTTTTAACTGAAGGATCACATGCAATTAGATGCCTGACTATAGCTAGATGAACAGCTGTATGTTCAACCCTTGATCAAGCTCTGTTTCTCATAGCCTTCTGAACTTTGCATCCAGTATGCTGTTTTAATGACCTTCAATTATTTAATTTCAGATACTGGAAGCCAAAAAAACATTTCATTAGAGCTTCAGTAAACAGGACCTACAGACTGCCAAAGTGACATTTACATAGGCATTAAGCATTTAACTCAAATGTTTATTTGCATGTCATGTAGGGACCCTGCCTTAGGGCCAGTTCACACCAGACGCAGTTCCGTACAGTTTTGTGCGCATTTTTTCTGCACTAAAAATGCATGCACAGTGTTTGGCTCAGTGTTTTGCACAGTGTTTTGCACAGTCATTTGGCTCTAGTTCACACCATGCAGTCAGTTTCCGGTGCAGAAACTGACCGGAAACTGACTGCATGGTGTGAGCTAGAGCCAACAAGAGCCATTGGATTACATGGAAAACACTGTGCATGCATTTTGTGCAGAAAAAAAGCACACGGAACTGGACGGAACTGCGTCTGGTGTGAACTGGCCCTAAAAGTAACACTGGACACTGGTCAAAAAAAAAAAATTCTATTCAAGTATGTATTAACTCAAAAGTACAATATTACTGAATTATGAATATCTATGTATCTCTGGCAAATTGCTAGGAAGTTTATTGTCTGTAGTGTATGCTGGGAAAGGATATAAATAACCTTGGAGAAGGGTTCTTGCCTCCTGGGCTGTTGCCAGTGTTGGAGGTATGCGCCTCCCAGGCCTGTTGCATAGAGATGGTCCTGTACTGGAAGATGTAAGGGCCTGGAAGAGTCATGATGCTTGGAGAAGAGGCTTCACTACTGTTTCTGGAAAGCTGAGTACAAGCTGTTGCCAGTTGACATTATAGGAAATCCTATCTAAGGCCTGATTCACACCTATGCATATTTGTGCTTTTTGCATTTTGCAAGTTTGCACTACAGAATGTGTTCCATAGGAAACCATGTTAAATGAACTGTAGTGCAAATCTGCAAAATGCAAAAAGCACAAAAAATGCATAGGTGTGAATCAGGCCTAATTGCTCCAGAAGGTAGTTGTGCACAGCAGTCAGTGTATACAGATTGCCTGTCTTAACTTAACCTGTTCCTGCTGGCTGTGCTCATTTATGCGGCCTCTAGGCAGGGCCGGCTCTACCATGGGACCCAATGGGACCGTGGTACCAGGCGGCATTTAGGAGGGGGCGGCAGTCCGGCCGGCAAGATATTTTCATCAGCGTGAGAGACTGAGTCAGTGTGTGACATTCAGTCAGGGCAGAGAGCAGAGCGAAGCGGAGCGGAGCGGATGCTGGTCGGCGCCGCGGTGCGCTATGCCTGTGCGGTGCAGCTGCTAATGCTGCTTTCTCCTGCACTGTGTCTGCCGAGTCCCGACCGTTGCCTAGCAACCGGTGACGTCAGGAGGCCGCGGCCGCCCCAGCATTCACAGCGCTCAGCCTCCGCGCCAATCAAGATTGCTCCGCCCACACACCTCATCCACCACAGGGTTGGGAATGGGATTCAGTGTAGGAGGAATTCTGCTGTGGCTGTGCCCTGGACAGTGACCTTGTGAGTTGAGCCTGGGCTGCCTCTCTGCCTCTGATAAAAAGGGTGAGTTATGTGGGATTTTTAATGTGTATTGTACCCATGTTTTCCCTGTAATTTAAAGCAAAACTTTATTCTTTTAAACACTTTGCGCCCGCGCTATAGACAAAAGACGTCTACAGCGCGGGCGCGGGGCTCAATTGCCGGGAGGGCGTCCATGGACGTCCTCCTGTTTACTTCCGCGATGCGCGCCGCTGTGGGCGCGCATCGGGGAAAAGCTGTGCCCGCCGTGTCACTCGGGTGCCGATGCGCGTGCCTGGCGGTCGCGATGTCCGCCAGGTACCCGCGATTAGCTGTCACAGAGCCAAGGACGTGTATCTGTGTGTGTAAAAACACACACAGATCCACGTCCTGTCAGGGAGAGGAGACCGATGGTGTGTCCCTTGTACATAGGGACAACCATCGGTCTCCTCCCCCAGTCAGTCACCTCCCCGCACAGTAAGAATCACTAATAGGGAACACATTTAACCCCTTCCTCGCCCCCTAGTGTTAACCCCTTCCCTGCCAGTCACATTTATACAGTAATCAGTGCATATTTATAGCACTGTTCGCTGTATAAATGTGAATGGTCCCAAAAATGTGTCAAAAGTGTCCGATGTGTCCGCCATAATGTCGCAGTCACAATAAAAATCGCAGATCGCCACCATTACTAGGAAAAAAAAAAGTAATAAAAAAAATGTCATAATTCCATCCCCTATTTTGTAGGTGCTATAACTTTTGCGCAAAGCAATCATTATACGCTTATTTTTATATTTTTTTACCTAAAATATGTAGAAAAATACGTATCGGCCTAAACTGAGAAAAAAAATATATATTTAAAAAAAAAAATTGGGATATTTATTATAGCAAAAAGTAAAAAATATTGTGTTTTTTTCAAAATTGACGCTCTTTTTTTGTTTATAGGGCAAAAAATAAAAACCGCAGAAATGATCAAATACCACCAAAAGAAAGCTCTATTTGTGGGGGAAAAAAGGACGTCAATTTTGTTTGGGAGCTACGTGGCACGACTGCGCAATTGTTTTTCAAAGCGTGACAGTGCTGAAAGCTGAAATTTTGCCTGGGCAGGAAGGGGGTTATGTGCCCAGTAAGCAAGTGGTTAAAAAAATGCAAACTATAAAATGATTTGTATTGTTTTCTTGGTTTCTAATCAAGATGCAATGGTCATGTCATGAATTTTAATGGGAACAGGCATAAAAAAGGTTACTGCTGTGTTTCAACTCCCTCTCTGTGCAGGATAGATCATTGTCAGTAGAGGTGACATATGGCACATGTTCTTCTCAGGATGCCATTGCCTGCCCTGTATGTACAGCACAAAAAACACAATTTAAAAAAAACATTAAGGCTGCTTTCACACGGGGGCAGGTGGGCATTGATGGTAAAACACTGCTAGTTTTAGCGGCGCTTTACCGTCGTTTTAGCGGCGCTATTCGACCTCTAGTGGGGCGTATACACCGTTCCTCCACCGCCCTATAGATGCAGCCTGCAGGACTTTTTTTTAACATCCTGCCAGCGCATCATTCCAGTGTGAAAGCACTTAGGCTTTCACACTGGGACTCCAGGGGAGGCGCTTTACAGGCGCTATTTTAAGCCCAAAAGCGCCTGAAAAATGCCTCCAGTGTGAAAGGGGTCTAACAAAACTGCATGAAAACACTGAGGTGCATTATAGGCATTTTAGCGCTAAAAAGCTTTCACACTGGGGCGCTGCGCTTGCAGGATGTTAAAAAAAAGTCCTGCAAGCAGCATCTTTGGGTCACTTTAGGAGCGCTGTATACACCACTCCTCCACTCCTTGCGGGCGATTTTAACCCTTTCTCGGCCATTAGCGGGGGTTAAAAGCGCCCCGCTAGTGGGTGAAATGTGCCACAAATCCGACGGTAAAATAGCGGTGTTTTGCCGATATTTTACCGCCAACGCTATGGGCGTGTGAAAGGGGTCTCAAGGTTTCTTACCTTAATGCATTCTATGCATTAAGGTAAAAAACCTCCTGTGATGCAGCAGCCTCCCTTTTACTTACCTGAGCCTGGTTTTTCCCACGACGGGGACGAGCACACCAGCTCCACAGCCGGTGTCTCGGGTCCTGATTGGATAGATTGATAGCAGCGCAGCCATTGGCCCCGCTGCTGTCAATCAAACCCAATGATGCGGGAGCCGACTGGCGTGGCAGAGTCTTACTGTGTGTGGCAGGATCGCCTGTCTGCACCCTGCTGTCTTTCTGTGGCTCCAGTGTTTACCGTGTTAGAAGGTAAGACCTTGTCATTACCACAATAAAACCATCTCCTGTATCATTGTCTGCACACAGTCTCTGACCATCTCCTGTATCATTGTCTGCACACAGTCTCTGACCATCTCCTGTATCATTGTCTGCAGTCTCTGACCATCTCCTGTATCATTGTCTGCACACAGTCTCTGACCATCTCCTGTATCATTGTCTGCACACAGTCTCTGACCATCTCCTGTATCATTGTCTACACACAGTCTCTGACCATCTCCTGTATCATTGTCTGCACACAGTCTCTGACCATCTCCTGTATCATTGTCTGCACACAGTCTCTGACCATCTCCTGTATCATTGTCTGCACACAGTCTCTGACCATCTCCTGTATCATTGTCTGCACACAGTCTCTGACCATCTCCTGTATCATTGTCTACACACAGTCTCTGACCATCTCCTGTATCATTGTCTGCACACAGTCTCTGACCATCTCCTGTATCATTGTCTACACACAGTCTCTGACCATCTCCTGTATCATTGTCTGCACACAGTCTCTGACCATCTCCTGTATCATTGTCTGCACACAGTCTCTGACCATCTCCTGTATCATTGTCTGCACACAGTCTCTGACCATCTCCTGTATCATTGTTTGCACACAGCATTTGACCATCTCCTGTATATTTGTGGCGGGATCGTCTGTCTGCACCCTGCTGCCTGTCTGCGTCTCCAGTGTTTGTTACCGTGTTAGCAGGTAAGAGCTTGTCATTACTGTCGTTTGACAAACATTTACTAGCCTGTCATCTAACTGTAGCACTGCCCCGTAGGAGCTGCTAGTTTAGTTTTGGGCCTGCACTCTGCCTGTCAACCCCCAGAATTTGGCTCAATCCCCTCTGGCACAAATGGGCAATAGTGTGATTGAGTACCCCAATTGGCTGTTAGGGACCTCAATGGTGTATACACAACAATATAGGCATTAAAAGTAAATGTTACCTTGGTGTTGTTCACCTGCCACTCAGCTGCAAAGACAGAGTTCCACACAAATTGTAGCTTAACCAAAAGTGATATGTTTACTTGGTAAAGAAATGAGATTATGATTATACAACAGGCATTCAATGCATGTAAAGCGCTGCGTAAACTGTTGGCGCTATATAAATCGTGTATAATAATAATAATAATAATAATAATAATAATAATAATACTACAGCTCCCTGTATAAATCAATGAAGGAAATACCATTGGTTCAAAATACCTCTGAGATCCGATCCTGCTAACGTAGCCTGAGGGCCAGATCTGAGCGAGAGTTTGGTGGAGGAATCTCCCAGTGTGGTAACATCAACACTGGGGCACCCCTCCACCAAGTCTCGCACAATGCAACAGGAATACAAAATGACACAAACAGCTATTATTAATATGTAAAATCACAGTTCTATGGCTCCCCCTAGTGGATAGTTCAATTAATGCGTGTCCTATAGCAACCACTTGTAAGGGTAGGAAACCAGATGGCTATCCCTTTAAGAGCCAGGTAATCTTCAGCTAGCCACGTTGGTGTAAATAAAGATTTGTAATCCAAAAGATAGGGTGCAGAAAGAACTGTTACTTGAAACACACGGACTGACAGTACTAGTTTCCCCAAGGCGTTGAGTTCCTACGTGCAGAGATGTAAGCACCCGCAATATAAGTGAAGCTTGTCACACTCCTGGTAGTCAGTTAACTAAGTTGATGGGCAAGTGCCCGCTCACCAGATAAGGCCTTGTCTTGCTGCTTTTCCTCTCAGTCCGGAACCCTCCGTCAATGGTCCGTGTCTCGGTGTCACGAGGCCCCTGGTCCTTCACCCGCCCGTCCTCTGGATAGCGGTGGACAAAAGGCTCTGGATACTGCGAGCTGCAGACCGATCTTCCTCCGGTTGATCTACGAGACTGTTCTGCAGGGATCCCTCTTTGGCTAGGCGATCCGCTCTCAGTCTCCGTAGGCCCAGGTTTCTCTGGCCTAGGTATACTCACAGCAGGCCTTAACACAGGCCTCCTGCCGGCTTGAAGATGGCGTCCAGAGAGAGCGGCTGGCTTTAAAACGGTCTTCCCATCAGGCTTTGTGCGGCGCACTCCCCTCTGGTAGCACAGTGGCCTTGTGGACAATGTAGTCTCTGTGCTACTTACTGCAACAGAGTCTTTTTCTCTCAATAACTGAACCAAACAAGTTGTAACCAATTAACATAAGATAAACACTAAAGAGAGCCAAGCTCATATTTACAGCACAGACTGCAGTCCTTAACGATGCTTTCAACCATAACACCTTGCTACATAACATTTGTTATCGTAAAATTGGACAACAATTTTCAAAAGGAGAGTACTAGCGGTAAGAATTTCATACAACAGTCTGTCAACGGACAATCAATCCCCTTCCGAACATCGAACCGTGTGTACGAGGCTTAAGAGATTAGAACATAATTTTGCATCAGTGGTAAGACTGCATCTGGAATATGCAGTGTAATTTTATGCACCAGTAGAAAATAAGGACATACTGGAAATAGAACAGGTTCAGTCACTGGTTATTACAAGTACATAGGCAAAATAGCAAGTGATTTGGGGGGTAATGTAGCATGTGATTTGTCCTCCTGATACGCAGTGGCATAGTCCTTTTTTGTTTTCTATTTTTTTTGGGCAGCAGTATACAGCAGCCATGTCTGATGGAAATAAACGCATACGTCTTTCTGGTGCACAATATGCAAAGGTTCGAGCAAAAAAGGAGGCTTTTTTACTAAAGCAGAAAGGAGCCATGCTGAAATTTATTAAGCCAGGGAGTCAAGAAAAATCTCCTATGGAGCAGGAGCTTCCATCTGAGGAGCCAACTGTTAACCCAGATAGTGAGACCCCTGGTGAAATGAGTCCTACTGCATCCACATCTGCACCTCAAAATGCTGAAGCTGTACATGTTCTGCAAGAGGAAAGTACAACGGATGGGAGCATGGTGGAGGAGCTGGTTCCTGGTGACTCTGATTTCAGTTCTTCCTTTCTAGAAGACCCAGGGCTTTGGCCAAATATGACTATTAAACTGAGGGACTTCCTGGTAAAATACGGCCCACACCAGGTGAAAAGTTTCAACTTTCCAAAAGACAAGTCTGAACGCAAAAGAAGCTTTCACCGGATGCATTATTGGCGGACACTACCTAATATGGAGAAAGTGGAGAGACCGTGGCTGATGTACTCAAAGAGCAAGAATGCTGCATATTGCTTTTGCTGCAAGGTTTTCCAAAAGGAACTTATTGCATCTGCTTTAAGTTCTAAAGGAACAAATAACTGGCAACATCTGTGTAGGAATTTGACATGTCATGAGAAGACCCCATCTCACGAGAGAGCATTCCATAGCTGGCTAGAACTGCGTACAAGACTACAGTTAAAGTCTACCATAGATGCAAAACATCAAGAGAAGATAGAAGCGGACACTAAGCACTGGGAAAATGTACTAAAAAGGCTCATTGCCATTATTCGAGTCCTCGCTACTCAAAACCTAGCACTGCGTGGTACATCAGATAAGCTGTTTATGCCAAACAATGGTAATTATCTTAAAATTGTGGAGTTGATGGGAGAATTTGAGCCAGTACTTAAAGAACATCTCAGAAGAGTAACCAGCAAAGAAACCCACATTCACTATCTTGGCAAAACTGTTCAGAATGAAATTATCCAGTTACTGGCAGGACAAATCAGACAGACAATTGTGGGAAACCTGAATGCTGCAAAATATTACTCTGTAATTCTTGACTGTACACCGGATATAAGCCATTCTGAACAAATGACTTTAATGGTGCGTTTTTTAACAGCAACAGACTCAGGTGTAAATGTCAGAGAACATTTCTTGGGGTTCATCGACATAGATGATACTACAGGATCTGGGATGACAAAGATACTTCTTGAGAAGCTTGAAGAAATGGGAATTGATCTTAAGGATATGAGAGGACAAGGATATGACAATGGAGCCAATATGAAGGGAAAAAACAGTGGTGTACAAACACGAGTGCGAGAGTTAAATCCCAGAGCCTTTTTTGTCCCGTGCAGTTCCCATTCTTTGAACTTGGTCATCAGTGATGCTGCCTCGGCATGTTCTGAAGCTTCTGAATTCTTTAATGTAATACAAAGTGTATATGCATTCTTCTCTGCATCTACCCATCGTTGGCAAATCTTAAAAGAACATCTTGGACATTCACAAATTACAGTGAAACCACTGAGCACCACACGATGGGAGAGTCGCATGGAAGCAGTGAAAGCTATCCGAAACCAGATTGGAAAAATTTATGATGCCATAACTGCTGTTATGGAGGATGGTACTTCAACAGGAGCAGCTCGTGGCAAAACACAGGCAGAGTGCAGAGGAATTACAAGAAATATATGTGATTTTAAATTTCTTTGTGGTCTAGTGTTGTGGCATGATGTACTCTTCCATGTAAATATTGTGAGCAAAAGACTGCAAGAGATTGATGTTGATATTTCTGGAGCAGTTCAACAACTTCAGATGACAAAATCATTCCTCCAGACTTATCGATCAGATGAGGAATTTGAAAAGGTTTTGAAAAGTGCAGAAAAGATGGCAGAGGAACTTGACATTGAGCCGGTTTTTCACTTTGCAGACGTTCGAAATCGCCGCAGAAGAACCCATTTTGACTATGAGGCAGATGATGAAAGCATCAGTGATCCTAAACAACAGATGAAAGTACTTTTTTTTTTCCAAGTTCTAGACTCTGCTATCCAGTCACTGGAAGAACGTTTTTTACAGCTCCATGAACACAGCAATGTCTTTGGGGTGCTCTATAACATTCCCAAACTCAAGGATGCAATACCTGAAGACCTACTCCAGCAGTGCAAAAAATTGGAAAGCATTTTGTCCCATGATAACATGCGGGATATAGATTCAAATGATCTCAATGATGAACTGAAAGCTCTGTCAAAATATGTCCCTGCAGACTTGTCGCCAAAGGGCGTGCTGGAGTATATCTGCACAAACAATCTGACTACCCTCTTTCCAAATGCCTTCATTGCTCTGCGTATACTGTTAACACTCCCTGTGACCGTTGCTAGTGGAGAGCGAAGCTTCTCAAAGCTGAAGCTAATAAAAACATACCTGCGCTCCACAATGACACAAGAAAGGTTGGTGGGTTTGGCGACCATATCATTTGAACATGAACTAGCCCAAACTATAAACCTGAAGGAAGCAGTGTCTTTATTTGCAGCCAAGAAGGCACGGAAAGCACCATTTTGATTCAATCTGTGGTTGATTACAATATAGTTGATGTTATCTGTCCATGACAAACTGTTTTGCCATATAATAGAACAGGGGTAGGCAACCTTTTAGTAGTACTGTTCCAAAACAAGATTTTGAAGTCCCATGCAGACTCACCAGAGCCCATGAGATGCAGTCTCACCAGAGCCTATGCAGTCTCATCAGTGCCTATGCAGTCTCATCAGTGCCTATGCAGTCTCATCAGTGCCTATGCAGTCTCACCAGAGCCGATGACGTCTCATCAGTGCCTATGCAGTCTCACCAGAGCCCATGAAGTCTCACCAGTGCCCATGAAGTCTCACCAGTGCCCATGGTATGCAGTCTCATCAGTGCCTATGCAGTCTCACCAGAGCGCATGAAGTCTCACCAGTGCCCATGAAGTCTCACCAGAGCCTATGCAGTCTCATCAGTGCCTATGCAGTCTCATCAGTGCCTATGCAGTCTCATCTGTGCCTATGCAGTCTCATGAGTGCCTATGCAGTCTCATCAGTGCCTATGCAGTCTCATCAGAGCCCATGAAGTCTCACCAGTGCTCATGATATGCAGTCTCATCAGTTACTATGCAGTCTCACCAGAGCCCATGCAGTCTCACCAGTGCCCATGAAGTCTCACCAGTGCCCATGAAGTCTCACCAGTGCCCATGAAGTCTCACCAGTGCCCATGATATGCAGTCTCACCAGAGCCTATGCAGTCTCATCAGTGCCCATGAGATGCAGTCTCACCAGTGCCCATGCGGTCTCACCAGTGCCCATAAACTATATAACACTCTGTAAAGCACTGTGTCTATATTTACAGCCAAGATGGCACATAAAGCACTGATAGTCAATTGATATATAGTTGAGTGCAATATTGTTGTTGTTCTTGTCTGTTGTTTATGACAAGCAGTTTTGCAATATCTTTTCACCATTTAAGCTATTTATATAAATAAAGATGTATATATATATATATATATATATATATATATAAAACAAAATAACACTGGAGTTTGTGGTTTGGATTTGTACGTAATGGTATGTCATGTAATTTTGCATATGGTGCTGTTGCATGTAACTCTGCTTTTCTGATAAATGAAATTTTACTTATGATATAAAATACTGAATGTGGGGGCGTTTTGGTGGGCGTGTTTTTTTTTTTGGGGGGGGGGCAGCATTTTATTCTTGGTCCCAGGCAGCACCATGTCTTGGGCCGGCGCTGCCTCTAGGTATATGAGCTTTAACACTGACCAGCTGCATATACGTCCATAGGGAACAGTAGGGATGAGCCAAACACCCCCCTGGTTCGCTTTGCAGCAGAACATGCGAACAGGCAAAAAATTTGTGCGAACATGCAAATACTGTTAAAATCTATGGGACACGAACGTGAGAAATCAAAAGTGCTCATTTTAAAGGCTTATATGCAAGTTATTGCCAATAAAGTGTTTGGGGACCCGGGTCTTGCCCCAAGGGACATGTATCAATGAAAAAAAAGGTTTTTCAAGAGCAGTGAGTTTGATAATGCTTACAGTGAAACAATAAAAATGAAATATTCCTTTAAATATCGTGCCTGGGGGTCTCCTTAGTCTGCATGTAAAGTAGTGCTTATTTCCAGTGTTTATAACAGTACCACAGCAAAATTAAATTTCTAAAGGAATAAATGTCTTTTAAAACTGCTTGCGGCTGTAATGTATTGTCGGATCCCGGCCATATAGATAAAAATCATTGAAAAAAACAGCATGCCCCCCCCCCCTTTGGGTCTGGTATGGATATTAAGGGGAACCCCGTGTCAAAATTTTTTACAAAAATGGCGTGGGGGTCCTCCCAAATCCATACCAGGCCCTTCAGGTCAGGTATGGATAATAAGAGGAAAAAAACAGAACATATTGGAGCAAAGGGATGCTCCAATGGAAGGTCGATGAAGTGAATCAGCTATACCTGTTGGATAATTTCAAAAGAAGAGACTTTATTGGTGAAATCAATACAAGGTGAAAAAGTTCAAAACAGCTCCTGGCAGGGGGCTGGGCCTCCAGGTAATCTGAATCAAATTAAATAAGGTAAAAAGTACAACGTTGTGGTAAAAAAACAGGTATAAAAGACATGCCGATGCGACTACCTTGAAAATTATTGCTAATGTATCCTGACATTTACAGTGTATTACTGGTGTAATCTGGAAAATATATCTCCCTTAGTGATGCGGGAAATATAGGAATTCATGCATAACTGAGTCCAACAGACCAATGGGATTAAAGGATTCAAATAATAATAGAAAAAACGGCATATAGTTCATTCAATGTATGAAAATGTAAAGCCGCTTTGCTTAGTCAAGCGAAAGTTCTGTTTACCATACCATAATACCGCTGTACCTTCATCCTCCACAGTATTGATCTGTTTTAGAAAATATGTCTCTTACCTCATAGACACTAGGATGTGTACTTATAAGTAGAGGGTGTGTACTCACACGTAGAGGGAGACTGTAATGTCTTTAAATACCTGCAACAAAAAACATCTACATGTTTCGTGACCTGAACCAGTCACCTCATCCTGTTGAAGTGACTGGTTCAGGTCATGAAACATGTAGATGTTTGTTGCTGCAGGTATTTAAAGACATTTTTGCTGTGACCTGAAGTGCTTCCTGAACAGATTTATGTGATACTGGATTCCTAGGAAGCTGCCTTACCTGCAATACCTTCCTCCTACCACTACGTTTCCACTGCATAACATCATGTCATTCCGCTCTCCGCTCTCTGCTGCTGTGAACCTTGTCTGACCCAGACGGATGTGATAAAGTGACACGGCATGCCAAACAGCTAACAAGATCTGCAGGCGCGGGTCCCTGTAGATCCAAGGCAGCTCATCCATCCAGTGTCTCCTCCATGCTTGCAGGATAGCCTCGATTGGGAAGAGCAGATCTGAATTTTACAGTCTCCCTCTACGTGTGAGTACACACCCTCTACTTATAAGTACACATCCTAGTGTCTATGAGGTAAGAGACATATTTTCTAAAACAGATCAATACTGTGGAGGATGAAGGTACAGCGGTATTATGGTATGGTAAACAGAACTTTCGCTTGACTAAGCAAAGCGGCTTTACATTTTCATACATTGAATGAACTATATGCTGAATAAATGATAGATGACAATCTATAACCACAAGCTACTTTAGTTCAAGTGAAGTGCTTTCCTCAACTTATGTGACAGAATCCAATCAAGAAAGCTTACTGCGCTGATGATAAGCTACCTGTGTTGAATCATTGGTTTAAAATTGCAGGACTGCCTATGTGATTCATTACAACAGGTGTTTCTGTCAAGTCATCTGTTTGCAGTTGTACTACTTGATGTCTCTATTCTATCCTTTGAATTTTCTGTTTACATTTTTTGTTGGATTCAAATATCTATGAACTTCCATGCTCTCAATACCTAATAGGTGGGTTTCCTTAGGCTCAAGTGAACTGTTTTTGCTCCAACTCACCGTGACAGGATTTCTATTGATAGGAAGCTCTTGCAGTGCTATTCTAAAGCTATCTGTACTGGGTCACAATTCTAAAATTGCTGGATTGCCCGTGTGATCCATTGCACACAGATGCCTGTGCTTGTTCATATGACTGAAGTTGCTGCCATCATTAGCGTTTTTTCTATTATTATTTGAATCCTTCAATCCCATTGGTCTATTGGACTCAGTTATGCATGAATTCCTATATTTCCTGCATCACTAAGGGAGATATATTTTTCAGATTACACCAGTAATACACTGTAAATGTCAGGATACATTAGCAATAATTTTCAAGGTAGTCGCAGCGGCATGTCTTTTATACCTGTTTTTTTACCACAACGTTGTACTTTTTACTGTATTTAATTTGATTCAGATTACCTGGAGGCCCAGCCCCCTGCCAGGAGCTGTTTTGAACTTTTTCACCTTGTATTGATTTCACCAATAAAGTCTCTTCTTTTGAAATTATCCAACAGGTGTAGCTGATTCACTTCATTGACCTTCCATTGGAGCATCCCTTTGCTCCAATATTTTCAGTTTTTTTCTAGTGTCACTTTTGGTCACACAAGGCGGATCCCGTCCATTTGGACGAATCACATTGTTGGTCCAGTTTAAATTTTGCAGTATCGGATTGAGTATTTTTTTTTTTCCTATATATGGATATTAAGAGGAACCCTGTGCCAAAACTTTTAAAAAAATGGTGTGGGGGTCCCCCCAAAGTCCATACGAAACCCTTATCCGAGCACGCAACCTGACAGGCCACAGGAAAAGGGGGCAGGAGAGCGCCCCCCCCCTCTCCTGAACTGTACCAGGCCACATGCCCTCAACATGGGGAGGGTGCTTTGGGGTCTCCAAAAAAACTTAAAAAAACAAATTTCTTCATCAGTTTAGGACAATATGTATTCTTCTACATATTTTTGGTAAAAAAATTGCAATAAGCATATACTGATTGGTTTGCGAAAAAGTTATAGTGTCTACAAAATATGGGATATATTGATGACATTTTTATTATTATTTCTTTTTTTTACTATTAATGGCGGTGATCTGCGATTTTTAGCGGGACTGCAACATTATCGGACATTTTTGACACTTTTTTGGGACCATTGACATTTATACAGCAATCAGAGCTACAAATAGCCACTGATTACTGTATAAATGTCACGGGCAGGCAAGGGGTTAACACTAGGGGTCGATCAAGATGTTAAGTGTTTCTAGGGAGGTGTTTCTAACTGTGGGGGGATGGGACTGACTGGGAGTAGAAAGAGATTGCTGTTCCTGATCACTAGGAACAGTAGATCTCTCTCTACTTCCCTGACAGAACGGGGATCTGTCTGTCTACATTGACAGATCTCCGTTCTGTCTCTGAGGAGCGATCGCGGGTGGCCGGCGGACATTGCGACCTCCGGCCACGCAAACCGGCTCTGGCATCACGCCTCTGATGACGTGCGCGTGCCCCCTAGAGCTCTTAAAGTGGTCGAGGTACACCTATGGCGATTCGCCTAGGAGAGCCAACCTGATGGCGGCTGGTCAGCAAGCAGTTAAAGAGAGGGGCATCGACAGGAAGGGGTTAAAGGCTCATTGCCTCTAATGGCTATTGGAAGATATCCCCAGTTGCATTTTTGGGCTCTTTTAGGCATCCTGTACCCTAGCTCTAACTTTTTGGTTTACTGTGTGTATTACACTCCTATGAAATGCTCTGAAGTCACTGGCATACAATTCCTTTCACCCAACAATGATTTAAGGATACCGTACTGAGGTTTGAAATGTTAGCCAACTGAGCCACCTGGGGGTCCTTCTCATCCACCCAGGAGGAGGGGGATGCTACATTCAGAGGCGAGGTTAAGGCCTGGTTCACACTGGTCCGACAAACGCTCCGACATTGGGAGCTCATGTTGCATGACGTGTGAAAATCAATGTTTCCCTATGGGAGCCGTCTTAACTGGTCCGACACATGTCGGTCCGACTTTGAGAATGCTCCCTGTACTACTTTGGTCCGACTTTGATCCGACTTCAGCCCATTGACTATCATTGAAGTCGAATCAAAGTCGGACCGCAGTCTTGCATGATCCGACTTTGGCATGCGACTTGTGCTCTGCTGCTCTTGAGGGGGAACTCCACACCAAATTTTAAAAAAAAAACGGCATGGGTTTCCCCTCCAAGAGCATACCAGGCCCTTGGGTCTGGTCTGGATTTGAAGGGGAACCCCTACGCTGAAAAACGGCATGGGGGTCCCCCCCAAAATCCAAACCAGACCCTTATCCGAGCACGCAACCTGGCAGGCCGCAGGGGAAGAGGGGGGGACGAGAGAGCGGCCCCCCTCCCTCCTGAACCGTACCAGGCCACATGCCCTCAACATGGGGGGTTTGGTGCTCTGGGGCAGGGGGGCGACCTGCGGCCCCCCCACCCCAGAGCACTCTGCCCCCATGTTGATGAGGACAGGGCCTCTTCCCGACAACCCTGGCCGTTGGTTGTCGGGGTCTGCGGGCGGGGGGCTTATCGGAATCCGGTAGCCCCACCCCTTGATAAGGGGGCCCCCAGTTCCTGGCCCCCCCACCCTATGTGAATGAGTATGGGGTACATCGTACTCCTACCCATTCACCTGGTGGAAAACAAATGTCAAGAAAAAACACAACACGGCTTTTTAAATTAATTTATTGCACAGCTCCGGGGGTCTTCTTCCGACTCCGGGGGTCTCCGCGCTCTCCGGTCCTTTCTTCTGCCAGGCCTCCGCTATCTTCTTCCAGCTCTTTTGCTAGCGGGGCCCGGTCTTCTCCGTCGCCTTCTTTTTCAAGACCCGCTCTCCGGTTCTTCTCCCGCTCTCCGGTTCTTTCTTCTGCCGGGCCTCCGCTATCTTCTTCCAGCTCTTTTGCTAGCGGAGGCCCGGTCTTCCCGTCGTCTCGTCCGGCTCTCCGTTGTCCTTCTGCCGGCCCCTCCACTAACTTCTTGTAGCTCTTTTGCTAGTGGAGGGGCCGGTCTTCCCGTCGCCGTCGCCGTCTTCTTCTCTCTTCTCCTCCTCGATGTTGACGCGTTGCTTCCTCCCACTGTAATACTGGCTGTTCGCTCCGCTCCGCATTAATATAGGCTTCTCATGACGTCACAGTCACATGCTCCCATGACGTCACAGTCACATGATCCGGGGCCACCGGAGCATGTGACTGTGACGTCATGAGAAACCTATATTAATGCGGAGCGAACAGCCAGTATTACAGCGGGAGGAAGCGACGCGTCAACATCGAGGAGGAGAAGAGAGAAGAAGACAGCGACGGCGATGGCGACGACGGGAAGACCGGCCCCTCCAGCCGGCAGAAGGACAACAGAGAGACGGACGAGACGACGGGAAGACCGGGCCTCTGCTAGCAAAAGAGCTGGAAGAAGATAGCGGAGGCCCGGCAGAAGAAAGAACCGGAGAGCGCGGAGACCCCCGGAGTCGGAAGAAGACCCCCGAAGCTGTGCAATAAATTAATTTAAAAAGCCGTGTTGTGTTTTTTCTTGACATTTTTTTCCCACCAGGTGAATGGGTAGGGGTACGATGTACCCCATACTCATTCACATAGGGTGGGGGGGCCGGGATCTGGGGGCCCCCTTTAAAGGGGGGGCTCCCGGATTCCGATAAGCCCCCCGCCCGCAGACCCAGACAACCAACGGCCAGGGTTGTCGGGAAGAGGCCCTGTCCTCATCAACATGGGGGCAGGGTGCTCTGGGGCACCCCCCTGCCCCAGAGCACCAAACCCCCCATGTTGAGGGCATGTGGCCTGGTACGGTTCAGGAGAGAGGGGGGCCGCTCTCTCGTCCCCCCCTCTTCCCCTGCGGCCTGCCAGGTTGCGTGCTCGGATAAGGGTCTGGTTTGGACCTTGGGGGGGACCCCCACGCCGTTTTTTCAGCGTAGGGGTTCCCCTTCAAATCCAGACCAGACCCAAGGGCCTGGTATGCCTCTGGAGGGGGAACCCATGCCGGTTTTTTATTTAAAATTTGGCGTGGAGTTCCCCCTCAAGATTCATACCAAACACAGTGCCTGCTATTGGCGGGGATCCAAGTCGGATCCCCGTTCATTGAAAGTCGGACATATGTCGGCTTCATGACGCAGGGCAAAGTCGGATCCAAAGTAGGACAGATGTCGTGTCACACTAGTGTGAACCCAGCCTAACTGTAGCTCAACAATAAAATGTTTTCTTTTTATTACAATGGTTTACTGTGTCCTTGCTGGGAGCTTATTTCCTGAATATGTACATTCCACACATGCAGACACCTAGAACAAAAACCTAGAAAATATTACGCAGGGACTTAATCCTTCACATCCACAATGAGACTGACCACAATGAGATCATACAAGAAATCCAATGGATTCCTGGATACTAAGATAAGGTTAAAAAAAAATTACATACAGCAATATCACAAAAATATTACTTCGGCAAGTAAAAATGCAGATACCACACAAACTATCCCTAGCCACTAAGACCCAGGAAAAGGGGTTTAAACTGGTAACGAGATGGTACAGATGTCCATCGACTATAAACCATTTCAACTCAGCAGTACCAGATACCTGCTGGCGGTGTCTTAGCTCCCGGGGAACCATGCTCCACATCTGGTGGGAGTGCCCTCCTGTGCAGGGGTATTGGCAACAGATCTTCAAACTATACTGCAAACTGATGGCGACTTCTATTCACCCTTCACCTGAGGTGGCTTTCTTATCTATACTCCCTGGTATGTTAAAATCCATAAAAAAAAGATGTATTACGACACTTTCTGGCGGCGGCCAGAGTAGTGATTTCCCGTCATTGGAGATCGGCAACCATGCCTTCCCTGGGGGATTGGGCTACTGAAGTGGACCGCATAAGGGACCTTGAACGTCTGTTGGCAGAGGAATATGGTAAAAACTAACAGTTTTCTCTCACCTGGTCCTTGTTCCAATACTCCTCTGAGTTTATCTCCTGGGCTGAACATGGCCTAGATGAAGTCGCCCTGGGACCATGATGGAGTGATTTTTGTCCCCTATCTTTCTGCCCCCTCTTGTCTGCCCCTGCTCCTTTTTCTTTTCTCTATATTTAAATACACCCTTAAGAATCCATCAAGCCAACGTACCATGGCTTTGACTTATCTATTGTTACTGATTCGATGTGTGACCCCTACGTCATATTTTTCATACAGATTTTTAGTTAATCTCTTCTGATGCACCACGTACGGGGCACCTATGATCCCCTTAATTGAAATGAGGATGAAGGTTACTTTAACTTGTATTTTTTTTTACAGGGATTGCTATCACAAAAGGTCTCCTGATGGACCTTATGCCCCATACACACGATCGTTTTTTCATGCCGTTAAAAATGCCATTTAAAAAAATGGCCATTAAAAATGATCGTGTGTATGCTCCAGAGCATTTTTAACGACGTGAAAAACGGCCATTAAAAATTTCGAACATGCTCTATTTTTTCACGTCGTTTTTCATGTCGTTTTTTTTAACGACGTGAAAAACGATAGTGTGTATGCTTTCACGAGGTGAAAAAAAACGCGCATGCTCAGAATCAAGTATGAGACGGGAGCGCTCGTTTTGGTAAAGCTAGCGTTGGAAATAGATATGGCACATTCGTCACGGTGGAATTAATAGCATCGTTTTAATGCTACGCATTCCGTTCTTCTTTTGATAATGCTTAACCACTTAACGACCGCCCACTGTAAATATACGTCGGCAGAATGGCACCGACAGGCAGAATCACGTACATATACGTGATTGCCTTTGTATAGTTGGGGGGTCTTCTTTACAGTGGGTGGTCGTTTTACCTTCGGGAGCGATCCGGCATGAGGGGACGGCCGTTCGATTACGGCCACCCCCTCTCGATCGCTCCCGGCGAATGAGAGAGCTTCCCCTGCCTGCCAGGAAGGAGGAAGTGATGTCATCTCTCCTGCGGCGCTCACATATACCGAGCGCCGTACAGGAGAAGATGCAGGTTAGTACACAAAACAGCACACTGACACCAGGACACATAGGCACATAAATCGCCCCCCCAGGCCCCCCCAGACACCCCCAGATCACCCCCCAGCCCCCAGTCACAGTGTCACTGATTGCAGTGACCATTTATTTAGTGATCACTGCAATCAGTGACATTTGTGACTGTAAAAGTGTCACTACATTTAGTTTTAGGTCCAGTGTAGCCCCCTAACCCCCCCTAATAAAGGTTTAACCCCCTGATCACCCCCCAGATAACCCTTTCACCCCCTAGCACCGCCGTCACTAAGCAATCATTTTTCTGATCGATGTCTTAGCGTCGGTGATGCTGATCGGTAGCCAGTAATTTTTTTTAGGTTCGCCGCAGGTTTTTATAGCGTCGGGTACCCCCATATATTACCTAATGAAGGTTTAACCCCCTTGATCACCCCCCAGGTAACCCTTTCACCCCCTAGCACCGCCGTCGCTATGCGATCATTTTTCTGATCGATGTCTTAGCGTCGGTGATGCTGATCGGTAGCCAGTAATTTTTTTTTAGGTTCGCAGCAGGTTTTTATAGCGTCGGGTACCCCCATATATTACCTAATAAAGGTTTAACCCCCTTGATCGCCCCCCCAGGTAACCCTTTCACCCCCTATCACCACTGTCACTAAGCGATAATTTTTCTGATCGATGTCTTAGCGTCGGTGATGCTGATCGGTAGCCAGTAATTTTTTTTAGGTTCGCCGCAGGTTTTTATAGCGTCAGGTACCCCCATATATTATCTAATAAAGGTTTAACCCCCTGATCGCCCCCCAGGTAACCCTTTCACCCCCTATCACCACTGTCGCTAAGCAATCGTTTTTATGATCGTTGTCTTAGTGTCGGTGATGCCGATAGGTAGCCAGTAATTTTTTTTTAGGTTCGCCGTCAGGTTTTTATATAGCGTCAGGTACCCCCATATATTACCTAATAAATGTTTTAACCCCCTAATTGCCCCTAGTTAACCCTTTCACCAGTGATCATCATATAAGTGTTACGGGTGACGCTGGTTAGTTAGTTTGCTTTTTATAGTGTCAGGGCACCCGCCGTATATAACCCAATAAAGGTTTAACCCCCTGATCGCCCGGCGGGTGATATCAGTTAGGTTTTAGCATCAGAGAGGGTCTGCGTCACACCCCAGGCAGCGTCAGGTTAGTGCCAGTAGCGCTAACACCCACACGTGAAGCATACACCCCCCTTAGTGGTATAGTATCTGATCAGCTCAATATCTGATCTGATCAGATCTATACTAGCGTCCCCAGCAGTTTAGGGTTCCCAAAAACGCACTGTTAGTGGGATCAGCCCAGATACCTGCTAGCACCTGCGTTTTGCCCCTCCGTCCAGCCCAGGCCACCGAAGTGCAGTATCGATCGATCACTGTCACTTGCAAAACACAACACACATAACTGCAGCGTTCGCAGAGACAGGCCTGATCCCTGCGACTCCAGTGCTGTAGGAGGTGATTTCACCACCACAGTTAAAAAAAAAAAGCATATATGCCGAAGCATTGGGGCAGCAGGAGCGGAGGAGCGATTTTGCTCCTAATGCCACGTATATACGGTCGAAATTCCGACGGAGGCTTGCCCGTGGAAAAGTCTGACCATGTGTACGCGGCATAACTTTTGCGAGAAGATGCCCCCATGCTTCGGCATATATAAATGGTGCATGTATGCCCATCATTAGAAGTGGGTGGATGAAGGGCGGTATTCTAATGGTGGGCATACCCACCGATCAATCTTTTTTTTTCGTTCAGCCAACAGGCTGCATGAAAAAAAAGATTACAATTCATGTCCAACAAGGACCAGCAACGTACTGGTATGTTGCTGGACTTTGAATGTTTATACCAGAATGATGCCTGCGGGTTTAGGTATCATCTTGGTATCATTCTTTTCAGCCAGCGGCCGGCTTTCATGTAAAAGCAATCCTAGTGGCTAATTAGCCTCTGGACTGCTTTTACAAGCAGTGGGAGGGAATGTCCCCCCCGGATATAAAAAGCGCCATTGGGAAATTGGGAAAGCATTTTATCACACCGATCTTGGTGTGGTCAGATGCTTTGAGGGCAGAGGAAAGATCTAGGGTCCAATAGACCCCAGTTTTTTCAAAAAAGAGTACCTGTCATTACCTATTGCTATCATAGGGGATATTTACATTCCCTGAGATAACAATAAAAGTGATAAAAATAAATAAATATGGAAGCAACAGTTTAAAAATAAAATAAAAAAGCAAAATTAATAATAAAAAAAAAAAAAAAAAAAAAGCACCCCTGTCCTGCCCTGCTCTTGCCCAATGGCGAACGCAAGCGTCGGTCTGGCGTCATATGTAAACAGCAATTGCACCATGCATGTGAGGTATCACCGCGAAGGTCAGATCGAGGGCAGTAATTTTAGCAGTAGACCTCCTCTGTAAATCTAACGGGGTAACCTGTAAATGCTTTTAAAGGCTTTTAAAAATGTATGTAGTTTGTCGCCAATGCGCGTTTGTGCGAAATTTTAAAGCATGTCGTGTTTGGTATCTATGTACTCGGCCTAAGATCATCTTTTTTATTTCATCAAACATTTGGGCAATATAGTGTGTTTTAGTGCATTAAAATTAAAAAAAGTGTATTTTTTCCCAAAAAAATGCGTTTGAAAAATCGCTGCGCAAATACTGTGTAGAAAAAAAAAATGCAACACCCACCATTTTATTCTGTAGGGCCTTTGCTTTAAAAATATATATATTGTTTGGGGGTTCAACATAATTTTCTTGCAAAAAAAAATATGTTTTCATGTAAACAAAAAGTGTCAAAAAGGGCTTTGTCTTCAAGTGGTTAGAAGAGTGGATGTAAGCTTCCTAATGTTGTGTATAAAATGCCAGAACAGTTCAAAACCCCCCCAAATGACCCCATTTTGGAAAGTAGACACCCCAAGCTATATACTGAGAGGCATGTCGAGTCCATGGAATATTTTATATGTTGACACAAGTTGCGGAAAAAATACAATTTTTTTTTTTTTTTGCACAAAGTTGTCACTAAATGATATATTGCTCAAACATGCCATGGGCATATGTGGAATTACACCCCAAAATACATTCTGTTGCTTCTCCTGAGTACGGGGATACCACATGTGTGAGACTTTTTGGGAGCCTAGCCGCGTACGGGACCCCAAAAACCAATCACCGCCTTCAGGCTTTCTAAGGGTGTCAATTTTTGATTTCACTTCTCACTGCCTATCACAGTTTCGGAGGCCATGGAATGCCCAGATGGCACAAAACCCCCCCAAATGACCCCATTTTGGAAAGTAGACACCCCAAGCTATTTGCTGAGAGGTATTGTGAGTATTTTGCAGATCTCGCTTTTTGTCACAAAGTTTTGAAAATTGAAAAAAAAAAAAAAAAAATGTTCTTTCTTCATTTTCAAAAACAAATGAGAGCTGTAAAATACTCACCATGCCTCTCAGCAAACAGCTTGGGGTGTCTACTTTCCAAAATGGGGTCATTTGGGGGGGTTTTGTGCTATTTTGGCATTTTATGGCCTTCAAAACTGTGATAGGTAGTGAGGAGTGAAATCAAAAATTTGCGCCCTTAGAAATCCTGGAGGCGGTGCTTGGTTTCCGGGGTCCCGTACGTGGCTAGGCTCCTAAAAAGTCCCACACATGTGGTATCCTCGTACTCAGGAGAAGCAGCAGAATGTATTTTGGGGTGCAATTCCACATATAACCATGGCATGTGTGAGCAATATATCATTTAGTGACAACTTTTTGTAATTTTTTTTTTTTTGTCATTATTCAATCACTTGGGACAAAAAAAAAATATTCAATGGGCTCAACAGGCCTCTCAGCAATTTCCTTGGGGTGTCTACTTTCTAAAATGGGGTCATTTGGGGGGGTTTTGTGCTATTTTGGCATTTTATGGCCTTCAAAACTGTGATAGGTAGTGAGGAGTGAAATCAAAAATTTGCGCCCTTAGAAATCCTGAAGGCGGTGCTTGGTTTCCGGGGTCCCGTACATGGCTAGGCTCCTAAAAAGTCCCACACATGTGGTATCCCCGTACTCAGGAGAAGCAGCAGAATGTATTTTGGGGTGCAATTCCACATATAACCATGGCATGTGTGAGCAATATATCATTTAGTGACAACTTTTTGTAATTTTTTATTTTTTTTTGTCATTATTCAATCACTTGGGACAAAAAAAAAATATTCAATGGGCTCAACATGCCTCTCAGCAATTTCCTTGGGGTGTCTACTTTCTAAAATGGGGTCATTTGGGGGGGTTTTGTACTGCCCTGTCATTTTAGCACCTCAAGAAATGAGATAGGCAGTCATAAATGAAAAGCTGTGTAAATTCCAGAAAATGTACCCTAGTTTGTAAACGCTATAACTTTTGCGCAAACCGATAAATATACGCTTATTGACATTTTTTTTACTAAAGACATGTGGCTGAATACATTTTGGCCTAAATGTATGACTAAAATTGAGTTTATTCGATTTTTCTTATAACAAAAACTAGAAAATATCATTTTTTTTCTAAATTTTCGGTCTTTTTCCGTTTATATCGCAAAAAATAAAAATCGCAGAGGCAATCAAATACCATTAAAAGAAAGCTCTATTTGTGGGAAGAAAAGGACGCAAATTTCGTTTGGGTACAACATTGCATGTCCGCACAATTTACAGTTAAAGCAGCGCAGTGCAAAATTCTGAATTCACCTCTGGTCCTTTAGCTACCAAATGGTCCGGGGCTTAAGTGGTTAAACAAATTTACCTTCTTTTGCTAATGACATTGAGAGGTATGCCAAACTTGTTCCTAAAGTAATTCCTAATTGATTTAATGATAGAAAAATATTCTTTTTAAGCCACATCTCCCTCCTAAATTCATGAATAAATGTAAAGATCACAATTTTTATTTTTTTTATTTTAGAAGTTTATTTTAGTAATTAAGTTAGTTTTTTTTTTTGGGGCCTTTTTTTGGGGGAATTTTGCATAAATTATTCTTGTGTAAAGTTACCCCACCAACCTTCAAAATGTGTCTCATTTTGCCTCAAGGAGGTTTGTGTCCCTTGTTAATAACAATAATATTATTTGAAATGTCCCTGCCTGCTCCCTAGCAAACTGTCTTTTGAAATACAAATCACATAGTCAAGTATTTTAAGACAAAAAAAGAATCCTTTATTTAGGAACATAACAAATTAAAGGGGAAGGCAGCACTGGTGAGCGTGCTTGCATTTGTGCATCCTTTGGACCCCACAACAACCATCCAAGATGTGAAAACCAAACTATTGATTTAAAGAAAACAAAAAGGAGCCCAATCTTGGCTTGAACTCCCAGAGGTCAGGAACCGCAGCAGATAAGTCATATATGTCCCCAGTCTGTGGTACTACAGCAGGCATTATTTTTTCCTCTTCCTTGTAGCCTTCTCTCCAGCCTTCTCTGCAGCCTTGGTTGGTTTCTTCCTCGGAGGCTGGGGATCAGGAGGAGAGGTTGTGGAAGGAGGAGTAGTAGGAGGAGGAGGAGGAGGTGGAGGAGTAGTAGGAGGAGGAAGAGGAGGTGGAGGAGTAGGGACAACCTCCGTGATGTCGGTGAACTTGGTGAGTTCACCGAGCAATCCCTTGTTAATTACCTTCAGGAGAAGGGTCTCACTATAGAGCTTTTGCCGCAAGTCCATTTGGCCAAGCTTATGTGCGAGGACTGCGGCAAAGCCCTCCTCAGCAGAGGGTGCCTCTCTGAGGGCCGCAGTAGCCTCTTTGATGAACGCTCTTGTTTCCTCCTCCACCTGCCAGCTCTCCTTGGCCCTCGTGGTTTCATTATCAGGGGAGGCATCTGGGCTCTTGTGCTGGGCCCAGCCTCCTCCTGGGTGCCACTGGGGCCAGCCTCCTCCTGGGTGCCACTGGGCCCTGCCTCCTCCTGGTCCCCAACATCACCCTCTTCCTGGATCTGCTCTGGCTGTAAAAAAAGAAAGGGACATTATTTATTTTTTGCCACCATCAATCACACACATTGTTCACCTCCAGACATTTTTTAATTGAATGTCAAAAGGTAGTAAGTTTGCATAGATTCCGCCTCCTGATATTGTTGCCTTGTCCCCCTCAAATTTGACCACTACTGTATGTTGCTCTTTAAATCCTCTTTTTTATTAACATTGAATACATAACAATACTAACAACAATTTGAAATCATCACTTTTTTAACATATAAATGGAGATATCAATACTTTACCTGGCTCCATATATCCAAATCTGCCTCCTCAAGGACCTCATCTTGATCCTCAGGGGAAGCCAGAGCAGGGTTGCTAGGAAGGCTGGAGGGCTGGCTGCAAGGAAGGCTGGAGGGCTGGCTACAAGGAAGGCTGGATTGACCTCTGGGGGGAAGGGTGGAGAGAGATTCCCGCACTTCCAGCTGGTCATCCAGGAAAGATAACTTGCTGTAGTACCACAGACTGGGTTTATAAACCTTATCTGCTGCAGCACCTGACCTCTGGGACTTCAGGACCATATTCTTCTGGGTCCTGTATGTCCCCCTGATGGTAGCAATTTTGGTTTTCACATCTTGGAGAGTTGTTGTGGGTATCTGTGTTTGCACAAATGCAAGCAGGCTCTCCAGTGCTGCTGTCCTGGCCACTTTATTTTTATTTGCACCACTTTTTGTCTGCCAAAGGATAGGGAGGTCTTTCCATTTATCAATGAACTCCCCCATAAAGTCAGGGTTCTTGAAACTATTAATTCTCTCTGTAAAATCAAGCAACAAGAAAATACATATGTTTCAGGCAACATTCATCAAATCAGCATTTTTGACAGATTATCAAGGCCAAAATCTCCTCCTCTGATGAATCCCAAATCCTTAAAAATGTATGTACCTTGGTCAACACGTTCGTTGCTAACTCCCTCTCCCGCCAAATGAACGTATTTTCGACACATGGATCTTCACTTGATATACACTCCGCATGCGTGAAACTCTGCACGCTTTCCCTGCCCCCGACGTTCGAGATTGTACTTTCCCCACCCCTTCTCGCTCGTCGTAGTGCTTAACAACATGGCGGAGACACAGGTGGCTGAGATTACCTCTACAGAGGAGGAAATTCCAGAGGAGCCCAAATCCCGATCCAGGAGATATAAGGCATCCAACATGTCATTCGAGGAAATGGTGGAGATGGTGGCCATTTTGAGGAGGGAGGATTATGATGCCAAGCATGGGCCGTATAAAAGGCCTAATCTTGTCAAGTCAAAAATTATGGGCAAAGTGGTCAAAACTCTTCACCAAAAATTGGGGGTGTGCAGAACGAAGGAACAGCTCAGAAAACGATGGTCTGATCTGAAGTTGCGGGAGCCCAACCAATACAAAAGAATCAAGAAAGTTATAGGAAAAAGTAAGTACTTTTTCTTAATTTTCCCTGCTAAAGATTATTACTTGTATTAAGTCGTGTATATTTAGACTTTGATATAGTACAGTGAAAGATACGAACTTTCATGTTCGTCCGCACACTAAACGGATGTAGTAAACCTCTTTCTCCGTCCAGTTCCTAAAACGATGTTTTTGGATCATCCAGTGTGAACACACAATTTTTTGGGGGTTTTGGGGAGCAAAATTGGTCAACAATTTGCTTTATATTTAGAATCCAAATCACATTTGTTTTGGGGAAAAAGGGTAGGCATTGTAATGTTAAGGGAGAGAATGCTCAGCAGCTGCTTAAACATCTGAACGCAGTAGTACAAGTGTGGGACCAAACCCCTAAATTTTTAGGGTGTCACACACAGGTGATCCTGTGTATATACTTTGGTGTGTTAAAATGTGTCAAACTTTGTTTCAAAAAGTATATGCTCTAGTTTTGGCAATGTATCCAATCATGTGTTCCGGTTGTCACTGAGGGTACATTTAAAAATGGACCACACTTCCAAATAATATTTAGAAATCTCTTTTTCTTGTTTTTTTGTGGCCAAAAAATTATTAGTTACTAATGAAACTCTACCTTTTATTGCAATCTCCATAGGGCTTCAAAAAGCTACGTCAGATGAGCCTAGAAATCCAACACCTTCAACAATACCCCCTGAACCACATGATGGAGAGGAACGTGAAGTTGTGGAAGTGGAAAGTGGCACCACAAGAGGTCAGTGTCAAACCAGACAGATGCAGGTTAATAGATGTAGGCCTACATATTCTATACCACATGATTTTTTTTTGTTTAGGTGCAGTTCTGGCCGGAGACCCCAAAAAGTTTACACATCACAGTGCCCAGATCCTGATCCAATACCTCATGGTCTGCTGTCGTGACCTTGAAAAAATAAAGGGAGACTTGATAGAGATCAGGCAAAATACCAAGCGGGTTGAGGAAAAGCTACAAAAAATAATGGCTGTGCTTGGGCGTGTATAATGTTTGAACACAAAAGAATGTTGAACTTGCTGTGTTTTGGCAGGTTTGTTTTTGTTTTAAGCTTGATAATGAATAGTACATGTTTACATTTTCACATTTTTTTATTTGTTAATTTTTTTACACATGGCTGTTCATGCGTTTTAACCCCGAAAATATTTTAATAACATCTACACTTCAAAGGAAGTTTCCTCAAAAATAATTAAAAAAGGTATTTTCTTAAGCAGAATTTGTGGCTTCATTATGTAAATGTGGTGCAAAGTGAGCTAAACAATGTTTTGTGTTTACACTGACAATGAAGGCTAATTAAGAATGCAAAATACACATGGCAATACAAGTGCATTAGGTAAACCGACGAGAAACCTAAAAGAATATTAAATGAAAACACCTAAACAATATTTTCTCCAAAAAAGGTTTTATTTTTAAAAATAATAAGGATAAAATTCATCAGGCATATCAATGGCCCCCCTACCCACAAAATAATCCACATATTGTTGACGGACCTCACGTCCGGTTTGGGGGGCCAAGCCTGGACGGCCAGCTTCCAGGGCCACAAGATTTTCCACTTCAAATAATGAGGCCTCAGGCCCAGTCAAAGTCAGATAATTGCTTGAATGCACCCTGAGATAATTATGGAGTAACACAACAAGCCATTACAACATGGTTCCATTTGTAAGGGGCAAGGTGGATGGAGGTGAGGAACAGGCGGAATCAGCTGGCCATGATGCCAAAGGCATTTTCCACCACCCTTCTTGCTCTGGCCAGCCGATAGTTGAACACCCTCCTCTCAGGGGTGAGGGTGCGTTGCGGGAATGGCCTCATCAAATGGGGACCCAGGCCAAACGCCTCATCCGCCACAAAGACAAATGGGAGTCCCTCCACATTCTGCTCCACTGGTGGCAAGACCAGCTGATCCAAAAGGAGCCGTTCCCCAAACTCCGTCTGTGCAAAGACTCCTCTATCAGACATCCTGCCATTCTTGCCAACGTCCACATAGAGGAATTCGTAGGTGGCCGACACCACTGCCATCATGACGATGCTGTGGAACCCCTTATAGTTATAATAAAAGGATCCCGAATGGGGTGGTGGGACAACCCGAACATGTTTGCCGTCGATGGCCCCTCCACAGTTCGGAAAGTTCCATCGTTGGGCAAACTCAGATGCCACATTCTGCCATTCATGTGGCGTAGAAGGGAACTGTGGAATTAAATAAAATAAAAATTAATACTTTGAGACAGAAACATTGAAAGCAGATTTCAGAAAACCATTCATGGCCAACATTGGGAGAAACCGAAAAATTAAAACATTATTAGTAAGCAACAACAAACCAAAAACAAACCCCAAAAAAAATGGGGGGGGCTGAAGATGAGTTGGGGAGATCACAAATGTAGGCTGTAGCACTCTGTATGAATTATTGAAAAATGTTACATTCCTAGGCAATCTTTAGGGGGAGTTTAGGGTAAAGCACTACGATGGAGCATAGATTAAAATACATGGAAATGACTAGGCAAGGTGGGTATGGCCCCAGGATAGCATGCTGGAGAGGTTAGGTAAGGAAAATTTTAATGTAGGCCTAATAAAAACATTCCCAAAAATAAATAACCATGTGGAGAAAGGGGACATTCCCTGCAGCTAAGAATCATGGGAATTAGGGACTGCTAATAAACCCAAGAAAAAATAAAAAAGAAAGAAATACATACAATGTGATGTTTGAAATAAAAACACTTACCTTAATATAGTCCTCCTGCAAAACTTGAAGGATGGCAGAACACGTCTCTGGTATAATGATACCCAGAGCCTGGGGGGATATGCCTGTGGAGAACTTTAGGTCCTGCAGGCTTCTCCCAGTCGCCAGGTATCGCAACGTGGCAATGAGCCTCTGCTCAGCACTGATGGCTTCACGCATAACGGTGTCCTGCCTGGTAATGTAGGGGGACACCAAAGCCAACAGATGCTGAAATACGGGGTCAGACATCCTGAGAAAATTCCTGTAGTCCTCAGGATTATTCTCCCTGATCTCCCGCAACAAAGGCATATGACAGAACTGGTGCCGCTGGAGCAACCAATTCTTGGTCCATGAACTCCTCCTCACCCTGTTCATGGCCTGGAATCGGGATACAGCATGAACCCCTGCACCAACTACAGCACAAACTCTACAACGAGTACATAGCCGCAACATGGCTAGATAACGGTCGGCAGCTCAGAACGAACTAGAAGAACGAACGGAAGAACAGCAAGGCCTATGAAGAACAAGCTGAAAAACAGAAACGAGCAGAGCAGACCGCACTGAATAAACAGATACGAACTGACTACAAGCACTGCAAGACAGATACGAACCCACAGGCACAAACTGAACTCCACAAAACGATCTTCAAAGCATGAAGACTGAAAAGCGCGAATCGTCTCTCACCAAACTTTTACTAACACGCGGTAACATGAAATTAGCAAAAGCGTCCCAAAGGGTGGCGTCATTAGAACGGAACTTCCCCTTTATAGTGCCGTCGTACGTGGTGTACGTCACTGCGCTTTGCTTTGAACGTTTTTTAAAATGATCGTGAGTACGCAAGACAGGCTTGAGAGTAAACATGAAAAAAAACAACGTGAAAAACGTCGGGAAAAATAATGGCATGAAAAACGATTGTGTGTACGCCGCATTATACACATGCTTTCAATCCTTTTATATGTAACCTAGACATGTTTTTGTTATGACACACACAATGCCTATTGTTGGTGTACCTTATCACTGTTTGTAATGTTTAAGAAAATATCTGTCTTTCTTTGTTTCTCTATTGAATAAAATAAGATTGAATTAAAGGGGTTGTAAAGGTAAATGTTTTTTCACCTTAATGCATCCTATGCATTAAGGTGAAAAAACATCCGACAATACCGGCCCCCCCAGCCCCCCCGTTTTACTTACCTGACCCTTCGAAAGTCCCGCGCTCGCCCCCGACATCCTCTTTGCCGTAAGCCTGGCCATTGATTGGCTACAGTGGATGGATTGAAAGCAGCGCAGCTATTGGCTGGCGCTGCTGTCAATCACATCCAATGATGCGGCGCACCGGGGGGCGGGGCCGAGTGAAACAGTTGGCGGCTATGGCCGCCGCTGTATCACGGGAGCGCGCCTGCAATAACTCCACACCATGCGAGCTCGCTCGCATGAAGGTGTGGAGTCCTTTCGGGGAGGAGCCGAGACGGCCACCGAGGGACCCCAGAAGACTAGGATCAGGGCCACTGTGTGCAAAACGAGCTGCACAGTGGAGGTAAGTATAACATGTTTGTTATTTTATTTTTTTAAACGGGAACCTTTTCAAAAAACATTTCCTTTCATTTTAGGAAACTATTTTTTAGGGCTGTGGAAATTAACTATTAATTCCTTGATTAATCGATTAATTGTTTTGATCGATCAAAATTCTTTGGGCTTGCCGTGTCCATCTGAAGGGCTCCTTTGCTGTGCCTTCATATCTGCATGCCGGCGAGACCTTACTATCTGCCACACGCAAGGGCTGTTACACTTCCCTCTATCACTTCCCTCTATCAACCTGGGATTCTACAGCCATCCACTGGGAGTTGTGATCGCTCCCTTCACGGGACATCTACATGCCGACGGACTGATGTTAGCCCCTTCTCATCTGGATTCAGCAGTGGTATCGTTGTACACATTTTTATACCAGTATCATACTTGGCTACATGTTTTTATGACTGCTTTTGCTACCGTTTGGTATTACTCGCACCATTTTTACAGTTTATGTAGCTACATCGATTTTATCTCCAGTGCAGTATTTATTTTGTTACCTACTTGAAGACTATAAAAGTTTTAATGCTATTCCCATCGAGCGCTGCCTTTGTGTGTTTTTTGTATTCTGCTATCGATTTTTCCAGTGGTTGGTAGCTGTACTGGGAATCAGCCTGCAAGGAGATCAGCTAAAAGTAGTTGGATCTATGTGCGTTATAATTAATCTAAATTAGTCGATTAATCGATTTAAAAAAAAAACGATTAATCGAACACGAAAATTTTAATCAGTAACAGCCCTACTATTTTTACCTATGTAATACCCAAGTCAAAAACCTTTCACTTTACCATTTATTGGGGCAGCCGCATATTTTCTCCATCATCTCTTTAGGATTAAGCAAATTCCCTTAAAGTATACAGTATGTAAACTCAATCCCTAAAATCTAATGTAAGCATTAATATAACTCAATATAGGACATTATTTTTTGTATTTCGAAATTTGTAGCTTTCAATAAAACAATGACCATGACCACGCCATGTAGATCCTTGTTTAGGCACTTCCCGTTATAGGGTGACAATGCCCTGATCTTTTAATTGTCCTCCCTTGTTGTCACCCTGTCAGCTGGGGTTTTGTTATAAAGTGGACATTTCAACCCACATTAGGCAGGTCCATTGTTGCCACCATCAGGACCCCTGCTTTAAGAAAAATGTTGTGCAGCCATTGTTGGAGTGCATATATGTAGACAGGAAGTAACTGCAAAGAAGCTGTTAGATCAGCAGCACTAAGATGCAATACAAAATAAAAACAAGGTTTTAAAAAAAAGTTTTTTATGACGCACAATTATTTTGCAAGCTTAGGGGTCTATTTATTAAATTTTTCACATAAAAATCTTTTATACGGTTATGTTTGGTGATGGAAACACTCAACCTGAATTGCGACATGTTCCTTGGCTGGGTGATGTACTGTATATAACTATATTTTGCACTTTAATGCTCATATTGATCAATAGATGTTTTATCAATATTATTATTACTTTACAATAAAAAGGAAGACAATACAGTTACAATACAATAAAATACAAAAGGGTTAAGAGGGCCTTGCTTATAAGAGCTTACAATCTAATAGGGTGGGGAAAGTGGTACAGAAGGTAATAACTATGAGGCATGAGCTGATGGAAGAATTAAAATTGGAGGCGGGATCGGCTTCCCTGAAGAGGTGAGTCTTCTGGGATTGCCCAACGGTGGCCAGAGTAGAAGATAGCCGGACAGAATGAGGAAGAGTGTTCCAGAGGATGGGAGAGGCTCTAGAAAAGTGTGTGGGAGAAGAAAACAGGAGAGCTAGATAGCAAGATGTCTTGGGAGAAGTAGAGAGGCAAGTTTGGGTGACATTTTGTGACAATATTGGTAATGTAGCTTGGGGCAGAGTTGTGACTGGCTTTGTACGTTGTTAGTATTTTTAACTTAATTTGCTGGCCAATAGAAAGGCAGTAGAGGGATTGTTTCAGGGCTGGGTTCAGCCCTTCCTTCTCTGTGCTGGCAGCTCAGCTGTCAGCTAATTGCCAGTTTCCATCTCTCCACAGTGATCCACCTGTTGATGATCCGCTCGTCAGCTCTGCCTACTTAAGGACTTCCAGTTCATTTGCTCTTCGCCTTCGCCTGTGTTAACATCACAAGAGACTTTCTCCTGCGTTCCAGTTGAAGACCTGCTTGACTGTTGTCCCCTCTGGCTACAGATCCTGATTGCTATTCTACTACCTTTATCGCTGGCTCTTGGACTTTGGCTTGGCCGACTACCCGATCCGGTTACTGAACTCTGGCTATGTTTTGACTATGCTTACTCTGTTTACCTTTTTATTATTTATTATTAAACTAGTGTGATTTAACCACCTCGTGCCCGCCGTACGACTATGTACAGCCGCAAGGTGGTTCTTAAATGCCGGGAGGCCGTCTTTTTACGGCCTCCGCTCCTCCGGCCACTGGGGGGCGCACGCGCGTGCCTGGCGCGTCACTGTAATGCCGATGCGCGTGCCTGGCGGCCGCGATGTCCGCCAGGTACCCAAGATCGGCCGGTACAGAGACAAGGGCATGGATCTGTGTGTGTAAACACACAGATCCATGTCCTGTCAGGGACAGAGGAGACCGATGCCGTGTCCCTTGTACATAGGGACACAGATCGGTCACCTCCCCCAGTCAGTCCCCCTCCCCCCACAGTAGTAATCACTGCCAGGGCATACATTTAACCCCTTCTTCGTCCCCTAGTGTTAACCCCTTCCCTGCCAGTCACATTTATACAGTAATCAGTGCATATTTATAGCACTGTTCGCTGTATAAATGTGAATGGTCCCAAAATAGTGTCAAAAGTGTCCGCTGTGTCCGCCATAATGTCGCAGTCATGAAAAAAATCGCTGATTGCCGCCATTTCTAGTAAAAAAAAAAAAATGCCATAAAACTACCCCCTATTTTGTAAACGCTATAACTTTTGCGCAAACCAATCAATAAACGCTGATTGCGATTTTTTTTACCAAAAATATGTAGAAGAATACGTATCGGCCTAAACTGAGGAAAAAAATATTATTATTTTTTTTTAAATTGGGATATTTATTATAGCAAAAATCAAAAAATATTGTGTTTTTTTGAAAATTGACGCTCTTTTTTGTTTATAGCGCACAAAATAAAAACCGCAGAGATAATAAAATACCACCAAAAGAAAGCTCTATTTGTGGGAAAAAAATACGTCAATTTTGTTTGGGAGCCACGTCACACGACCGCGCAATTGTCATTCAAAGCGTGACAGTGCCGAAAGCTGAAATTTCGCCCCGGCAGGAAGGGGGTATATGTGCCCAGTAAGGAAGGGGTTAACTGTACTTCTGTCTCGGTCTGATTCATGGTTTCTGACACATTGGCAGAGAGGGGTGGCAGACACTCAGAAGTTGTTAAGGTAGATGAGTCTGGCAGCAGCATTCATGATAGACTGAAGGGAAGATAGTGTAAGCCTAATGCCGCGTACACACGATCGATTTTCTCGACGGTGAAAACACAGTCGAGAAAATCGAGGGGAAAAACGAGGACCGGCTTGTTCCCCTCCCGTCATTTTTTCTCTTGGTCGAGAAAAACGACTGTGTGTAGGCTCCCCGGCAGTGTTTCCCTATGGGAAATCTGCCGCGGAAAAAAATGTCTTGAATCACGACGAGAAAAATTAGAGCATGTTCTAATTTTTCTCGTCGTGATTAATGCCGTTTATCTCGTTGGGAAAAATGACCAAAAGCCCACACACAGTCGTTTTTCTCGTCAAAGAGAAAAAATGTAATTTTTCCAGACGAGAAAAATGGTCGTGTGTACGGGGCATAAGAAAAGTGAGTTGTAGAAGTCAAGAGATAACAAGGGATAACAAGGGAGTGAATCAATAGCCTCACTTTATTTTCACTGTATTTTCTAAAAGATAAAATATGACCATTTTTTACACCATACACTGTGCTTTAGCAAACTAAATGTCTTCCAGTTAGCATACTTTAAACCTGGACTCCAGACAAAAATCTAAATACACAGACGAAATATATATTTAGGAGCTGTTTTACCTGCCAAAGTATTTGCATTTCTGATGATAAGATTTTGAGATTCACACAGCCCTGAGACTAGATTTGTCTCTCCTGTAGTGTGTGTAAAAAAAAAACATATTTTGTGCATATCTGCCATATATAAACATTTCTCTGTTTTATCTTAAAAATACTGCAAGTACATAATAAATAGCAGTTAATGTGCCAGAAATATAGTGTGCTTCTACCTTTCTCTTTAACACGAAAACACAGCTCTGAATTTCTAAGCATATGGTGTCAGCCCTGCCTACCTCATTTTTAAGGGATTACAAAGTACACAAACCTCTCCTCAATCCCCCCCCCCCCCCCACCTCACCATCTCCATAAGCCCTTCCTGTGGATATGCAGAGAGCAGGGAACGTGATCAGCTCACAACATTTCTGGAAACGACAACATGTATTTTTTGCACTTACCCTACAGGTAAAACAAAACACTTTTAATGGTATATTTAGAGGAGCAAAAGGAAGCAAATAAGAGAAGTTAATGGTTAGGGTTTACATTCACATTAACCGTTTTCCACCCAGCCTCTATACATATTCATATACAGTGGGTACGGAAAATATTCAGACCCCCTTAAATTTTTCACTCTTTGTTATATAGCAGCCATTTGCTAAAATCATTTAAGTTAATTTTTTTCCTCATTAATGTACACACAGCACCCCATATTGACAGAAAAACACAGAATTGTTGATATTTTTGCAGATTTATTTAAAAAATAAAAACTGAAACTGGTCCTAAGTATTCAGACCCTTTGCTCAGCATTTAGTATTTGCACCCTTTTGATCTAATACAGCCATGAGTCTTTTTGGGAAAGATGCAACAAGTTTTTCACACCTGGATTTGGGGATCCTCTGCCATTCCTCCTTGCAGATCCTCTCCAGTTCTGTCAGGTTGGATGGTAAACGTTGGTGGACAGCCATTTTTAGGTCTCTCCAGAGATGCTGAATTGGGTCTAAGTCAGGGCTCTGGCTGGGCCATTCAAGAACAGTCACGGAGTTGTTGTGAAGCCACTCCTTCGTTATTTTAGCTGTGTGCTTAGGGTCATTGTCTTGTTGAAAGGTAAACCTTCGGCCCAGTCTGAGGTCCTGAGAACTCTGGAGAAGGTTTTCGTCAAGGATATCCCTGTACTTTGCCGCATTTATCTTTCCCTCGATTGCAACCAGTCTTCCTGTCCCTGCAGCTGAAAAACACCCCCACAACATGATGCTGCCACCACCATGCTTCACTGTTGGGACTATATTGGACAGGTGATGAGCAGTGCCTGTTTTTTTCCACACATACCTCTTAGAATTAAGGCCAAAAAGTTCTATCTTGGTCTCATCAGACCAGAGAATCTTACTTTTCACAATTTTGGAGTCCTTCAGGTGTTTTTTAGCAAACTCCATGCGGGCTTTCATGTGTCTTGCACAGAGGAGAGGCTTCCGTCGGGCCACTCTGCCATAAAGCCCCGACTGGTGGAGGGCTGCAGTGATGGTTGACTTTCTACAACTTTCTCCCATCTCCCGACTGCATCTCTGGAGCTCAGCCACAGTGATCTTTGGGTTCTTCTTTACCTCTCTCACCAAGGCTCTTCTCCCCCGATAGCTCAGTTTGGCCAGACGGCCAGCTCTAGGAAGGGTTCTGGTAATCCCAAACGTCTTCCATTTAAGGATTATGGAGGCCACTGTGCTCTTAGGAACCTTAAGTGCAGCAGAAATTTTTTTGTAACCTTGGCCAGATCTGTGCCTTGCCACAATTCTGTCTCTGAGCTCTTCAGGCAGTTCCTTTGACCTCATGATTCTCATTTGTTTTGAAATGCACTGTGAGCTGTAAGGTCTTATATAGACAGGTGTGTGGCTTTCCTAATCAAGTCCAATCAGTATAATCAAACACAGCTGGACTCAAATGAAGGTGTAGAACCATCTCAAGGATGATCAGAAGAAATGGACAGCACCTGAGTTAAATATATGAGTGTCACAGCAAAGGGTCTGAATACTTAGGACCATGTGATATTTCAGTTTTTCTTTTTTAATAAATCTGCAAAAATTTCAACAATTCTGTGTTTTTCTGTCAATATGGGGTGCTGTGTGTACATTAATGAGGAAAAAAATTAACTTAAATGATTTTAGCAAATGGCTGCAATATAACAAAGAGTGAAACATTTAAGGGGGTCTGAATACTTTACGTACCCACTGTATATACAAAAAAGTGCGCAATCCTAAAGATGAAATTTCAAAAGGGTAAAAATTGATAAAAAATGAAAATTATAAAATTGAAACAGATTATCTACACGTGTAAAGTCCACATTAATAATCAAGATTTGTCCATTAGTATTCTTAGTGTAGAATCATGATAATCCATGCTGTTCTATGGTGTGTTCTCTTACAACAAACAAAAATTTAAGCCTCTTACCAAAAAGGATGGATCCCAGGCTATAGGGATCATACACGCTTAGTTGTTAATTAAACCAACTGCGATATTCCAATATTCTTTCGGCTCCAACAAGAGACCCTCCTCCTGTTGTGATGGTAACTTCACCAGAGTATAGGAATAATTTTCAAATAATTCCAGCTCCACCAATAATTCTGCTGAGTGTTCTCCAGCATATAACGATATTAAGAAGGGAGAAACTTCATGGTGCAGTATGAAAACAAGTGTTTATTAACAAGTCTCATTGCACTTTACAGAGGTAAACAAAGAGATTCCAAACAAAACACAGCCACGGAGTTTGACCTCCAGGCTGATGCGTGGTGACGTCACAGATTGCAGCTCCACCCGATGTGTTTCCCCGTTAGAGGCATCGTCTGAAAAACTGAGGCTAGCTTGCATGTTTCAGCCCCCAGGGCCCTTAATCATAGCTACAAACACAAATAACACACTTCACTTTATAACCACACTCTGATTCCCCAGGGGCGGTACTCAACAACTCCTTGGAGCCTTCTATAAGTATGTTCATTACATACAGAAAAAAAACCAGCAAAGACAATGTACAAATATGTGTAGCACACAGATCCCTTTCCTGCTTACCTCCGCTCAGGGCCGTCGGAACAGGAGAGGCAAACCAAGCAACTGCTTGGGGCCCCCAGCTGGCCTGGGGCTCCAGCAGAGCGGCCCCCCTCCTGAGATCGGCGGCCCCCCACCCGCGATTGGCGGCCCCCCACCCGCGATTGGCGGCCCCCCACCCGCGATCGGCGGGCCCCCTCCCGCGATCGGCGGGCCCCCTCCCGCGATCGGCGGGCCCCCCACCCGCGATTGGCGCCCCCTCCCGCGATTGGCACCCCCCCTCCCACGATTGGCGGCCCCTCTCCCGCGATCGGCGGCCCCCCCACCCGCGATTGGCGCCCCCCCTCCCGCGATTGGCGGCCCCCCTCCCACGATCGGCGGCCCCCCCACCCGCGATTGGCGGCCCCCCCCGCGATTGGCGGCCCCCCCTCATGTGATCCGCGGCCCCCCCGCGATCCGCGTCCCCCTTGCCGCGATCGGCAGGCCCCCCCTCCCACGATCGGCGCCCCCCCAATTGGTGGTCCCCCTCCCGCGAACGGCGGCCCCTCCTCCCGCGATCGATGTCCCGCGTTAGCACCCCTCCTTCTAAATTAAAACCAAAAATCAGTAGAAATCTCAGTAGCAACCCCCCCCCGCTTGGGGGCCCCAAATTCTCAATCTGCTTGGGGCCCCCAAATTCCTTCAAACGGCCCTGCCTCCGCTAGCAGGTGGGACACACCATGCCACATGCCCAGTGTCCTCCTTGTTTAAGAGGGTGAGCAGTGTTATCTATTTTTGGGTCCTGCAGCGAGTTACCTCTTTCCGTTGGTTCTTCACCCTAGAGTGTAGGAAGAAGTCTGTTCTCTCTTAAGGAAGGCCAATGTACAGACAGTATCAAACCCAATAAAAAGGTTTATTTTGCTTTGGTTAAGAACTTGACAGGAAAAGTTGGAGGTAAAGAGGAGTGAACAGGGAGGCAGGTTCAGGCACGCGGCACTTAACTATCATTCACAGGCCTGAGTGGGTTTTGCTCACCCGGATAGTCCCCCTAAGGGCGGTCCTAGCAGCTGGTGTGGAGCTCGGAACATTTCCTTGTGGTTTCCTAGGGATATGATCAGGCGACAATCTTTAAGTCCCGAACTTCCCAGTCTAGTAACACTTGAGTTCTTAGATGCCAAAGGGGCACGTTACTAGACTTGTGGCGGACTACGGAATCCTTCCCTCCGATAGGTAACAAGGACTCTCCCGAGACAGTGACTTCTCTCACGATCCCCTTGGGTAGATCCTCCCCTGGTTGCCTCTCCTTCAGAGCGGATCACCCCTCACTTGGGTACCCTGGGATTCCTCTTCGGGTGTAGACCCCAGCCAAAGGTGCTGGGCCTACTTACAGCGATGCAGCCTCAGGCTAAAGGTGCCTGGGGCTGGTACACACACGCACCCCTGGCCTGGAGGGCCGGGAGGCGCAAACTGCGAACTGCCCCGAATAATGGCGTCTGCCCCTTATGTATCCTCTCCCAGCATGCACAGCGGGTAGACCACGCCCACTGTACGGCTGCCGAGAGAGGACACCCAATGGCACTGCAATGCTACCTGTGGTTCAACCTGAGCCTGGGGCGACAGTGCCACCCACAGGCCACAGGGAACTGTACTGCCAGACAACATTAGCTCAGAGCAGAAGCCAGTTTTTGAAGAATTCAACAGCCTGAGTCCAACTATGGGCTCAGGCTACCCCCTAAATTTAAGCATAGCGACCCCCAATTATTACATATACATATGTATAACAAAAAAAACACAATAACAACACATGTACGGAGAGTACATACCCAGGAGAAGACCGACAAATGTGCTATAAAATAAATATATATAAAGTATGAAAAAAAAAGGAATGATAATAAATCTAATGAAAGAGAGGGGCTAGTGCAGATACAGGTCAAAGTCCCATCTAAGATTTACCCCTGTGGCACTCAAGTCTGTAATCTATGAATCCACCATACCTTCCTCTCTTAAGCCTAGCACACACCAATGTTTTTTTTTTTTGTTCATCCCGGTGGGTTGAATGAAAAAAACTGACAACTCAGTTCGAAGCCGCTGTACTAACAATTTGATGTAAGTACAGTGATCTGCCCTGTTGTTCTATTGTGTTCTGACAGTGGGACGGTCCTCCGGCAGAACACTCCGGTCCGAGCTCTTAAGCGCTGATTAAGGAGCCGGTCAACAAGACCCTCTTCAGTCATGAACCTTCAACAGAAACCGGCTGAACTGCTGGCTTCTGTTGGACCAGCTGCCATACACACGGGACAAATGTCAGCCGGTTTCTATTCAACTGGCCGATGCCGGCCGACATTCGACTCATGTGTACTAGGTTTAAAAGTCTCTGATGTCTGTCACTCCCTCTGGGGGTCGCTGCTAATCTCTCAATGCCACAAAACTTAAAATAATTAGTATTTCCCCCATGCTCCTCCCTAAAATGTTTGGAAGAGTTGAAGATGTACTTTGCTTTTTCATTGCTGGAATAAAAAAAAAATGCTTTCCTATGTGGATTCCCAATGGTCGTGATGTACTGCCGACATATTGCAGGCAAAAAATGAAATACACAACAAAATAAGAGCCGCGATTAATTAATGTTCTAATTGATCTTAAAGCTCTCACCAGTAACAAAGGATTCAAAGGCTTTTGTAAACAGGTTCAGATTGCAATAGCTGCAAGTATTAACCTCACAAGGGAAAGAGCCAGGATAAGAGGTCCAGGTGTGTTGTGTAGTTTTTTAAGAGAAATAACTAGGAGAAAGCAGGGATCCAAGAGTAGGAGCCCAGCAGCTGGAAAACCTGCAACCTCCATTTAGTAATGAATATAACTCAGTTTGAATACAAAATGTGGATATTCCTTTTAATGATAAAAACTATGTTGTGATATTATTTAGAAAAAGTAGTTACAAAAGTATCTGTTGATTTGTTTCTTTTGCTACAACTGTATAATAAATCAGCACTGTTTTTAGAGACTGCTAAAATCTGGCCTCTATCAGAACATTGTTTTGAAAAACCTCTCTGCAGAAACCTAATTATTTCACACTCACTGTGAAAAGTTTCATCTGTGGAACAATTCCTGCGAGCACGCACAAACTCTCCTGTGGGTATTGATTTGATAGTGTGGGAGGGGTGACAGATGGATGCAAGAAGGAAGAATTTTCTGCCGACGGCTTGCGAAATGCTTTGGTGACTATATTACCTGTATCCGCACAGCCCTGCAAAGAAATATCCAAAATAAATAAATAATTTCAACAATGTGTTGATCACAGATTAAATGCTAATTTAAATTATTTGCATTTAAATAGTTTACAAAATCAACCAATATGGTGTCACACTCATCCCACATCATCAAAATATTGTCTATGACCAGTCTCAGCCACCCCCTGCAGACAACAGCACCCCTGGAAGTAAAGCAAATCTTTTGTTCTTCCTTTGTTCAGCCTCCTGTACTTCCTAGCCAGTGAACATGGCAATCCTGGGGGCAGCTACGTACTGGTAAGCTAGGCTTGCTTGGCTTAAAGGAACGGGGACTACTATAGGTGATGCTGCACTAAGCTATAATTGCTGACCACTTGTACAGAGGTGGCCATTACAGTACATTGGTTTTGATACAATTGAATGATTTGTGTGATACACAAGATACAACGTCCAGTACATAATCAGTCCAAACAATGAAAAAGTCTCACACAAGTGGTATCACCATACTCCAGAGGAAAAGCAGAATGTGTTTTGGGGTGTAATTCTAAGTATGTCTATGGTTTGTGTAAAAAAAAATCTTATTAAATAGACACTTTGTAAAAAAAAAAATTACATTTTCTCTCTCGATTTTCCAAAAACCGGTGGTAAGTATTTAAAAGACTCACCATGCCTCTTAAAAATATCTTGGGGTGTTTACTCCAAAATGTGGTAATTTTGTGGGTGTTTCCGCTGTTCTGGTGCTCCAGGGCCTCCAAAAATGTGATAGGTACTCAGTAGGATTGTCCCAATACCACTTTTTTAAGACAAGTACAAGTACCAATACTTTTTTTATAGTACTCGCCGATACCGATTACCGATACTTTTTTTTTAAAGCGGTTGTAAAGGTTCATGTTTTTTCACCTTAATGCATCCTATGCATTAAGGTGAAAAAACATCTTACGATTACCAGCCCCCTATTCCCCCGTTTTACTTCCCTGAGCCCTGGAAAGTCCCGCTTCGCCGAACACGCTCTTCCTTTGCCTGGGCTTCTCGGCTCTTAATTGGATAGATTGATAGCAGCGCAGCCATTGGCTCTCACTGCTGTCAATCAAATCCAATGACGCAGGTGCCGGGGGCGGGGCCAAGTCCTGTACTCAGCGGCTATGGATGCCAAATACAGGACTCGGGAGCGTGCCCGCAAGGTAACCCCCCAAAAAATTTGAACCTTTACAACCACTTCAATGTCATGTGACAGTTTGACTGATGGGCACTGATAGGTGGCACTGATGGCTGGCACTGATAGATGCCACTGACTGATGGGCACTGACTGATGGCTGGCACTGATAGATAGCTGGCACAGATAGATGGCACTGACAGGTGGCTGGCACAGATAGATGGCACTGATAAGCAGGACTTATGGGCACTGATAGGTGGCACTGATGGCTGGCACTAATAGGTGGCACTGACAGGTGCCACTTATGGGCACTGATAGGTGGCTGGCACCGATAGGTAGCTGGCACTGATAGATGGTACTGATAGGTGGCACTTATGGACACTGATGGGCAGGCACTGAAATGCAGCAAAAAAGGACATGAAAGGAAAGGATTTATTTTAAAATGCTATGCTGCAACGTCCATCTTGGTACACCGTGCACTCGGCCGCAGTAAGCAGCAGTTGACATTTTGTTATAAAGATTAAAATAAATGCGCCACGCTATCAGCCTGTGTCTCCTATCACTGCAGTGACAAAACTAAAATATCAATATTGCTATATACACTATAGTGCAAAGTCAAATTCATAACATAGTTCAGGGATTCTATAATGATATGATCATTTGATCTATAGAATCATTCCAAATCTCATACATCAAATTAATACAATAATAGAACAAAGTGCATTACAATATATCCTGTATATATAAAAGTGACAAAATAAGTGAAAAATAAAGTGCTGTAGTGCATATAGACTGTAATGCCCTGACCGTATGGATCAGTGCAACACAAATTGCATACGAGTCCTTATCAAGCTTAAATCTATGAGTCCATTGATAAATGTGTTTGGAATTGTGCTGTAGTGTTCACACTCTGGTGCTCCCCACCCTTAGGTAATAGCCGCTCACCTCCGAGCGTGTGACCTCACATTTAGGCTTGGTCAAACAACACATTTGAATCACCTCTGGATTCTAAGTTAACTGCAGGATCCCAAGCTACTCAGTAGCGCTGTCTCCTCACATGCAAACAGTAGAAAAAAAGCTTGATAGTGTGATATTGTTTTTATAACATATATTTATCAAGCAAAGAAGCCCAAAACTAGGGTACTCACATGGATCTGGTGCATCAGTGCACCACTCCATTCAAATGGTTAAACAATGGGGGCTTGTTTGAGATCGTAGGTTTCTCCACTATAAGGCAGACCAGCTACCTCCTGCACCGTCCTGTCCCCTCCCCAACGCGCGTCAATATAGGAAAATGATGCATCTTCCTCAGGGGGATGTTGAACCCGGCCGTGTACCAAGATGGGCGTCGGGATGTTTGACCGCTGACCGCGACCGAATGTAATGGCTCTGGTCACCGATCTTGATGAGGCTGCGCCCTGCAGCCCTGCCAGCTTACCTAGCTAGTTCCACCGCAATTGAGGACTCACTCTCCGCTGACTCTGCCCGCCCTCTCCGCCAATTTATTCCGCCCACTGACTCCTGGTTGAACGCAGCCTCTGACTCCCCCCGCCTCTCCTAGGTATCGGATAAGGCACCAGGAGCATTTTTGCAAGTACACGTACTAATATCAGTATCGGGACAACCCTAGTAGTCAGTAAATTGGATGCATAATTTATTCTCCTGGAACACTTACAGTTGTCCTTGGATTTTGTGCCTCTCTTTGTGGCTAGGCAATTTAAAAGTTTCACACATGGTATTGCCACACTTGGAAGGAGTAGCAGAATGTGTTTTGATGTGTAATTTTAGGTATGCTTATTATGTGTGTTAGTAATATCTTACAGTGTTAATTGACAACTTTGTGTAAAAAAAAACTGCGCACGTGCCGTTACGAAGCCGGCCGGGCTCGGGAAAGTTCTATGCACTTGGCCGGACAGCGCATGGCGCAGTAACATAATGGTGCCACACGGAACCATTTTTGAATACATGATCGAGACCACGGCGGCTCGTGCAGCGCACTCGCCACAGGCGGAGGAGCCAAGCAGGGGTGAGGAGGAGGAGGAGGAGAGTGAAACTGTGGGGGAATATCGTAGCAAAAAGGGGACAGAGTGACAGGAGAACATTACTGGGAGCCGGGAGTGTGAAGCCATGGCATGCATGGGACAGAGACTGATGTGCTCTGTCCACCATCATATTACTTCTCCAAATCATCAGTGGGCTGTGTCCTCCTCCTGTGCCCCTTTCACCTCTCTACAGGTCAGGGCAGCACTCCTCTTTAAGTTACATTTACAGTTCCTGTTTTTCTTCTAGCCAGTGACTTGACAATGAAGAGAGAAGCGGCACACTGATGATTCCATGTGTGATGCCTCATACACGCGACCGGTTTTCCCGGCAGGAAAAAAAACAACGCTTTTCCCGATGGGATTCCTCTCAAGCCTGCCTTGTTCTCTTTTTTTTCCCGCAGTATTCTCGTCGGGAAAACTGCGATGGAGCATACACACGGATGGTTTTCCCGGCCAAAAGCTGTCATGGCAGTTTTCCCGACGGGAAAACCGGTCGTGTGTACGAGGCATCAGGCTTCATTCAGACTTGCTTACCACCCTCTAAAATGGTGATTCAGAGTGAAATGCTTTTCAGAGGGTGCTCTAGCAGTGGCCAATAGGTTTTCAGGAGGTGCTACTGCTGTTTGTCTTTTTGATATTTTTTTACTTTTATTTAGAAATTTCAGAACTTTAATTTTACTTGACTGGACTGTGGAGCAACTGCAAGCTGAGTTTACAGGTGACAGTTGCGGTATAACCCCAATGAACTCAATGGGTGAATTTGGCAGGCAGTGCTGGCTGTAAAATTCTGCACCTGAAGAAGAAAATGTTGCGGCTGCAGCATGTGTACAACCCTGTCTGGCTGTATTAGTACAATTGGGGTGGGTAGCAAGGGGGATGATAAATCTGCGGCTCAGCCTCCTGTTTTTATCATGTCTCGGCCACCCATCTGAAACTCTGCATTTTTCTTGTTAGCACGTAGGCATGTCATCACATCTGACTGGCTCCATGTGCTGTCTCTCCCTCTCCAAGTCTAAGCTGTCTTATATAGGGGATTATAAGAGGCCAGTGCAAAGTCAAGTTTAGGCTCATAGCTTACAACACTGGCATTAAAAAATTGATTTAAAGATTTACAGTATTAGTGAACACAGAGCTTCATTATATGGTATCTTTTCTATTTGCTTGGAGTTAGGCTGCATTCATACATGTGCCTTTATGAATGGTGGGCAGAATAGCCGCAATTCTGCCTACCATTTCAAAACACCCAGGGGTGAATGACAAATCGCACAACGCACATTTCAGATGGCACCTAAAAATGCGGTGCAGTTCTGCCGCGATTGATGCACGATTAATTTGCGGCAAACCGCATTACATGAAGCTTGTCACCCAAGAAAAGTTCAGGAGCTTCTTTTGGCCGACATGCTTCATGCGTTGCGTTGCACAACAATCGCGGTAGAACCCCACCGCGCTTTTAAATCGCATTCAAATGAATGGCATCTGGGCATTTTAAAAATTGCGAGCAAAGTCGCAGCTATTCTGCCCACAATTCAAAACGCCCATGTGTGAATGCAGCCTAACTCACCTACTGAAATGAAGGCTCTAGGAAAAGTATTGCCAGGCAGAAGAACTAAAAATGAAGACTTGTTCAGGGGGCAGCTGTACATTTAGAATGTTTCATGGGCAGCGAGCACATTCATAACGCTGTTCACCTAAACTTCCTATAGCTCTCTAGAAACCATTTAAGTGCACTTACTGTTTCACTCCTAGACAGCCGTCTATAGATGTGCAAGCAACAACTATTTTTACATCTAGTAAAAAACCCACCACAGGGATTTATTGCATCCTCAGGCAGCATTCCAAATGTGATCTGTATTCAAAGCTCATTGGTAGCAGCTGTCATTTGCTGTAAGTGTTTTAAAGGAAATCTGTCATGAGGGAAACATGAAGGCTGTCATTGCTCATCTCTCCTGATGGAAATTCTACTTGCTTGGCTGTCATTAGGTTTCACTACTTTAAGCCACTGACCATAGAACAAGTATGCAGATAAGGACTTTTCAGACTTTTCTAATCTACATACTTGTCCTGGGTATTGACTCTATTGCAGCCAGGGGGAAACTTTTTAAACGGATCTTGATTGGAAATTAAGTGGTGCATTAATGACATCTACAGCATGTGCATTTGCTAAAAAAGAAAATACATATCATTAATAACTGCTGCGTCTTTTCCATTTAGAAAATCCTGTGTATACATTTTTTCTTTATCATATTTTTATTCCAAGAACTTTATTAAGTTTGCAAGGAAATACATAGGCGTTAACCTATAATCTTAACAACACAATTATGAAGACATCAAATGGGGCTCATACCCTGCAGAAAAGGTAATATAATATACGGATAAATCAATATATAGGGAAACATATGTAGCGGCCTCACCCCGTCCTCTTTAGCTAGGGGTATGTCACACGACAGGGTGAGGTGCGCTACGGCCCATGTCCTCCCCATAACTGTGGGTGAGGTGAAGGCCAGTATCAGTATCTTCCTCTGGCCAAATGTGCGTTGGGTGTGAAACTCAGTCCTGCTGTGCTGGAATCTCCCTTGCTCCCATTAACAGAGTCCATACACCGATCACAGTCCAACTCTCTGTTTTATTTCGTAGCTCCACAACAAACAATGTACTGGCAAGATACGGTGGGATGAGCAGGTCGAGGCACTGTACTGATTTTAGTCTCTCTACCCCTGTACTTTGACCAAGGGTTGTAGCAATCTTGATTAGAATACCTTCGCTGCGCTGCAGCCCCTATCAGGGGAAGATGACCCTCCAAGGGAGTTACCGGAGGCCCATCCGTCACCGGGTTGACGCTGCTCCGGAATCTTCGGACGGGTGACCTCCCCAGCCTCCTCGCCTCAGATGCGGGTCCCCTCGCAAGGGGCACCCTGGAATCACTTCACCCTCGCGGGACCCAGTCAAAGTCACTGGGCCCCAGGCCTACGACATAGTACCTCACCCCAGGCTGAAGGTGCCTGGGATGGACTCCAACTCCATTCCGGTCAGGCCTAGGGCGCCTGAGCCGGAACCTCGAACCGCCCTCACCCAGGCCTAAGGTGCCTGGGTGCGTGAAGAGATGATCCTCCGAAGACCTCGTGGTGAGGGCGTCTCCCCCTTTTATCTCCTCCCATCGACACCACGGCGGGTTCCCCGCCCCAGCCGTACCATCTCTGGAAAGGGACAAAAAGGGTAGCACTGTGGTAGTGATTCTACCTTGAGCCCGTAGGTACCCCGCCACCCACAGGCCAAGGAGAATACTGCACCACCCAATCCTCCACGAATAACAAAAAGGGGTCCATACCCTGTCATAATTACGCACCTGGGTCACACTACCCCCAGGTGTATCCCAACTACATTTGAAGACCCAGCTACACACTCCCCCCCTGTGATTTGACGCTGGTCCCCAGCGTCAGGTGCACACCCATGTCTCCCAAGGAGTGGTGACATGAAGTGGGCCCCAGAGGCTATCCCTAAAAATTTTGGATACTGTGTGTGCCAAGACCTGCTCAAAGTAAACTATAAAACGATAAACTCTTGTATAAAACATCTGTCATGTACACATATACAATCCCTCCCGTGCCTGTCTAAAAACCACCCCATACTCAGCAGTCTTGACCGACGAATCTCCTGCAGAAGGGAAACAAAAAAAAAACAACATCCTAACATCTTGTGCAAATTTTGGAATGAATGGGTCCATCAGCCGAGAGACCCATTCGCTCCAACGAGTGTGGTGTAAAAGTGTGCAGAAAAAAAACCAAACAAACGCTGCACAACACCGCCACCTGGTGACGATGCCGCGGTAATGGCACTTGGTGATATCTTCACTCTTCCTGCTTTCCCCTACACTGACTCTACCCCCAAAAGTCTCTGCCTTTGGTACATGAAGAAAAGGGAGAAAAGAAAACAACAGCTCCCAAGTCTCGTTCTCCTGGCTGTACGATGGCCTCCGGGTGCCGAGGTACCTTCACCATCTCGGGTAGCTTTGCCTTTGGTGCCCGCAATGAAGCACGCTGCATCCCCACTATCAGAGCGGGTGATGTGGTGGAATGTGGAAAGTTGGTCGGAGGACTAGATTTCCTCGGAAACTCCGGGGCCTGCGCCCGGGGCATACTGTCTTCTATAGACATAGGGGAGTCCTGCGGTTTACACAGCACAGGTAGCGGGCGTTTGTCCCAGCCCTTCCGGTGAAACAGTTTGTCTATTTCTCCGTCATCCCCACAGTCTGACAGCGACTCTAGGTCGGAGTTGTCATACATCTCGGCGGGAAGGTAGTCTTTAGTAGATGGAGAACTACCCTCCCTTGCGGGCTCCACCGACTGTGGACTCCCGACACCTCCAACTAACACCACAGTCCCAGCCCCTTGCTCACCTGGCCCTTTTGAAGAACTGGGATGTCCGGGACTCTCTTCTCTACCGGCGCCAGCTAGGCCAGGCAAGCGGCGGGGTGAAGCTAGACCACGACCACAGGAGGCCTGCACCAGGCCTATCTTCCTCTTCGGAAGTGGCAGCAGGGAGTCTGTGGTGACCGAAGCAGCGTCCTCGGATTTTTCTCTCTCAGTCTCTGGTTGGGCAGTCCCGTCACCCTGGTCAGCGCGTACAGGGACCTCCGCAAAGGCCTGGATATCTCCCTCCGGAGTGGCGGTTCCTGTGATGCAGTTGAGGCGAAGGGCCCGGGGCCTTACTGTGGATGGTTCAACCTCAAAAAGAAACTCTTTACACGCTTCACAACGCCCAAATGGCTTCAGGTGGACCACCATTCCCGAGCATCCGGGACAGATCACACCGAGGGCCTCCGTGTCTCTGCATGGATACAAAGCCAACTGTCCTCGGGGCCTAAGTCTTATCCCCGTGTCTGTCAGGGGAGCAGCAAAAGCAGTCATCTTCATGGGGTAAGGTACCGGATTCCACGGGGAGCTTGAGGCCATCCCGACCACCTGCTGTTCCATCACGCGCTGACCACGCGCCGGAGTCTCCACGTGCATCTCCACACATGGCCAGACTCCTCCCACGACTTGTACGTTTTCGCAGGCTTTCACCAGTCTCCGCCCACGAATTGCGCAGTCACGGGGTGCCTCATGGCGCAGTGCAGCAAAAGTCCCCACATGTAGTACATCACACGGCTGGACTCCTCCCTCTTCCCGCTCTTTCTGCATGGGCCTTTCCCGGTTTTTCAGAGAAATTTCCACAACTTCGAGCACAGGGACGCACTTTGGCCAATCACATGGCCGACCTGCTCGGACCTCCTCCGGGCAGCAAAGTCCAGACACAACCATTCCAAACCTCAGGGTTAACACACATTTCATCCCGGACTCACGAGCCCCCACATGTAGCGGCCTCACCCCGTCCTCTTTAGCTAGGGGTATGTCACACGACAGGGTGAGGTGCGCTACGGCCCATGTCCTCCCCATAACTGTGGGTGAGGTGAAGGCCAGTATCAGTATCTTCCTCGGGCCAAATGTGTGTTGGGTGTGAAACTCAGTCCTGCTGTGCTGGAATCTCCCTTGCTCCCATTAACAGAGTCCATACACCGATCACAGTCCAACTCTCTGTTTTATTTTGTAGCTCCACAACAAACAATGTACTGGCAAGATACGGTGGGATTAGCAGGTCGAGGCACTGTACTGATTTTAGTCTCTATACCCCTGTACTTTGACCAAGGGTTGTAGCAACCTTGATTAGAATACCTTCGCTGCGCTGCGGCCCCTATCAGGGGAAGATGACCCTCCAAGGGAGTTACCGGAGGCCCATCCGTCACCGGGTTGACGCTGCTCCGGAATCTTCGGACGGGTGACCTCCCCAGCCTCCTCGCCTCAGATGCGGGTCCCCTCGCAAGGGGCACCCTGGAATCACTTCACCCTTGCGGGACACAGTCAAAGTCACTGGGCCCCAGGCCTACGACATAGTACCTCACCCCAGGCTGAAGGTGCCTGGGATGGACTCCAACTCCATTCCGGTCAGGCCTAGGGCGCCTGAGCCGGAACCTCGAACCGCCCGCACCCAGGCCTAAGGTGCCTGGGTGCGTGAAGAGATGATCCTCCGAAGACCTCGTGGTGAGGGCGTCTCCCCCTTTTATCTCCTCCCATCGACACCACGGCGGGTTCCCCGCCCCAGCCGTACCATCTCTGGAAAGGGACAAAAAGGGTAGCACTGTGGTAGTGATTCTACCTTGAGCCCGTAGGTACCCCGCCACCCACAGGCCAAGGAGAATACTGCACCACCCAATCCTCCACGAATAACAAAATGGGGTCCATACCCTGTCACAATTACACACCTGGGTCACACTACCCCCAGGTGTATCCCAACTACATTTGAAGACCCCGCTACACATAGTAACCAAATAAACAGTCATATACACCTAGCCCCCCCCCCCCTGCCAACATATGTCTGTATTATAATTGCAAAAGTTCCTGTTAGATATATCGTTGTTCAACGAGGGGTGGCATCAATTGATATATTTTTTTTTTTAATCATTTTTTGCAAGTGTTGCTAATCTCCTACAGAGTCTTTCCATTCATTCCAGACTACATGCACTTACCGTATATATTTGAGTAAAAGCCTACCCGAATATAAGCCGAGGCACCTAATTTTACCACAAAAAACTGGGAAAACGTATTGACTCGAGTATAAGCCTAGGGTGTCCATCTGCATGCCTCACTTTGCCTCACTGTGTCCATGTGCATGCCTCACTGTGCCCATGCCTCACTGTGTCCATGACTAGACTGACGTTTAACATGGGAGTCTATGGAAGGGGTGCCCAGCTTTAAAAAATCGGTGCTCCCCGGCTGTAGGTCCTCCGGACAACAGACTTTGCACACTTGTAGAGGAAGAGTGGGGCTACATGTGTGCCAAGTTTGGGGTCCAGGGAACCTAGGGCCGCCTGGTACCGGGTCCCCAAATTCCGGGAGATCAGGCGCAAAAAGGTGACTCGAGTATAAGCCAAGGGGGGCATTTTCAGCACAAAAAAATGTGCTGAAAAACTCGGCTTATACTCGAGTATATACAGAATTTGTTTTCACACCATTGCTCTGGATTTGCTTCCTAATAGTGACAATGGTAGAGCATGCCTGCGCAATGTCGGCATGGATGTTTGTAGTCTCATTTAGGAGCACATATAATGGGTAGGTAATGCACAAGCGAGATTGGGAGACAGTTGGCACCCCATGACAGAAGGTACTCAAACAGGGACCTTTATGGCAGAATCAACAGGCGTTTATTTAAAGCCCAACTCCAAAAAAAAAACGTTTTCTGCCATGCAGTGGGGCTGTGCCTGCACTGCATGAGTCAACTGCACATTTTTTGTAGGGGTGAGCAGAAAGTTTATACTCACCTGATCCACCAATCCTCTGAAAAAACACACTTCCCCACGGTCCAGCAGTGGACTGGTCCTGTCTATGGAACGTGCTTTTAGGCCAGATTTACACATATGCGGTCGCGGTTTTGTGCCTGGTGTCCGGGTTGTTCACCAGTTCAGGTGTGATTCAGGTCCGAATTTTAGACTGAATTCGCACCTGAACTGGACCCAAAGACACATTGGAACTTTCTGCAATCCAGGCCGCGTCCGCCCCGCACCTGTGTGAACCAGCTCCATTGAGAGCCGGTCACACTCGCCTGTCCCGCATCCAATTTGCACATACATATATCCATATATATATATATATATATATATATATATATATGTTTGCACAATTTTTTTTTTTTTAGGTATTTACCAAAACATATTCAAGCTATAGTTATATAATGGATATGGGCTGAAAGTGTAATTTGAGGGTATGTACATCCAAATCGGAGAAAGGGTTTAGGAATTACAGCACTTAAAAAAAGTCATCCCCCCTTTTTCAAGGGACCAAATGTAATTGGACAATTGAATCAAAAGTTGATTTGTATATCAAATTGGATTAATAAAGCATATATTTTTATACATTACATAGTTAGTCAGGTTGAAAAAAGACACAAGTCCATCCAGTTCAGCCATAGTTCAACATGTACATTTATTGTAAGCTGCGCAAAAGCTCTTGGGAGTTCTTTTCTCTTTCTTTCAACACATGTAGGACTAAACTCATTGATACAAGTCATCAGCAAAAGGCTTTCCAAAAGGCTTCCATTCCTCCTCTTTCCCTGCTTTCATCATCATTACAAACTATTACAACATCACAAACCATTACAACATTCTCAACCTCTAGTGACAGGGATAAAAGTCCCACAGGAGCATTTCAGGGGTTTAGGTTATACCACGTTAAGCAAGAAAGAAGGACATGGAGCCACATTTAAGAAGGTCAAGCCATCTCCAGGAGCATCCTTTCCAAGGCAGGTGTTAATTCTGCAGCAGCTGTAGTGGAAGAAAAAAGGTCCCAAATCACACCCATGCCCAGCAACCTAATTCCAGTTTGGCAAAACTGCTAGCTTTGCAGCTATCCCAATCCAGTTCACTTTCTGTAAATTTATGACCTCAGCTTCCATAATTTTTCCCAGAAAGCCATCCGTGCTCTACAACCAGAATGTAAAATATTATGTATCTGTGTCGCAGTGGACCATGTTGTCAGTAGCAGTGTGCACATGACCATGTACATGTTATCCAGAAAGCATGGACAGGGGCACAACATATCATTCAGGTCCCACTGGGTAAAACTTTTGGGGGCTGAGAAGGATGCAAAACCGGGCATAGTGCTGGATCTGAAGGTGCCACCATGTGTTCTGTTCAACAGTGACAGTGCAGTCACCACTGCTCCTCAGGACCAGCAGCCCCCCTGCCCCCAAGAGCCCCAGAGCATATTCAATGTACCAGGCTATTTGCTGCCATGTTCTGTTGCAGTGCATATGCCTTGGCGACAGAAGCTATATTGGGTAAAAGCTGCTGACAGGTTTCCAGGTCAAGAGGTGACTGACCACATGTCATCTTCAGTGAAGCAAGGTTGTGTATGACAGCACTAACCTTCTGGCTGCTGTTCCCCTGGGTAAAGTCACACATGTATTGGGGGCACAACAGCAAGAGGAAGAGGAGGATTTTCCTACTGGCTCAGTCCCTGTAAGGTCAAAGCAGCAAAAGGCAGAGGAGGAATATGGGGAGAAGTCTTAAGCCTCGTACACACGGCCGGTTTTCTTGGCAAGAACCGACAAGAAAACTGCTTGCAGAGCTTTCTTGCCGAGAAAACCGATCGTGTGTATGAGGCTTTCAGGTTTCTCGTCAGGAAAACTGACCAGAATCTCGACGAGAAAAAAAGAAGACCTGCTTTCTTTTTTCTCGTCGGGATTCTCCTCGGCCTGTTTCCCGACGAGAAACCCGAGTGTGTGTACACTTACCTGTCGCCGTGGAAACCCGCGCATGCTCAAAATGACTTTGACGCATGCGCGGTAGCTTCCTAGGCATAGGTAGGGTGTAGCAAGATGGCGGCGACGGCATCGAATGTGACGAGCGCACGCTCGTCATAGTCGATGACGTCACTGCGTTCATGCCATTCAAAAGAACGGCAGTTCTTTTGAAAGGTACGTGTGTACACCTGGCCGGGACAAGATTCTTGTCAAGAATCTCGTCAGGAAAAACTACGGGTTTTTTCCTGACGAGATTCTCGGCCGTGTGTACAGGGCTTTAGGATCCTGGTGGTGAGGAGGAGAAAGAACCCAGAAGTTGTCGTTCAGCACTAGTCGGACAGGAATCAGATGCGTCCATCTGTCAGTGGAATTTTTTCAGACATCATGATTGATAGGGATCACTGGACAATGAGATTGACAATAGATGTACAGTACATCGTGAGACATTTTGGGGCTCTTCTTTTTATTAAAGCACTTGTCAAATATGTAGTCTCATTATTTACTGTTTACATTTTTTGTGACTAAGTAGAGGCCTGGTACCTGGTGGCCCCCTTAATTATTAAAAGGGGACTTCCAGATTCTGATAAAGCCCCCCCCCCCATAATTGCCTGGCCAGGGTTGTGGGGAATTGATCCTTCCCCTATTAACATGGGGACAAGGTGTTTTGCTAGGGGGTCATTTAGCAAGGTACCCCCCCATTGAAGGCATGTGACCTGGTATGGTTTGGGGAGGGGGCATGCTTTTCCCATTCTTTCCTTGCCTGCCAGGCTACATGCTCTAATAAGTGTCTGGTATGGATTTTTGGGGGGACCTCATTATTATTATTATACAATTTATATAGCGCCAACAGTTTACGCAGCGCTTTACAATGTAGGGGGGGGGAACAACATAATTACAGTACAGTTCAATACAGAAGGGACAGGAGGGGTGGTACAAAAGGTAATAGATGCAGGGAATGATTTGATGCCTCATGCCTCTGTTTTTGTGGGGGCATTTTGTTTGTTTTTTGTGTGTGGTTCTCCTTGACATCCGTATCACACTCTCATCAAGAAAAGGGTCTGGTATGTATTTTTAGGGGGAAACCCACACCTTTTTTGTAGGTGGATCTTTCATTAACATTTATACCAGACCTTCCAGGATAAGGGTCTGGTACTGATGAAAGGAATCCCTAGCCATTTATTTAAAAGGGGCTGGAGCTGTCATCTGCCAGCAATTTAAACAGCATTTTTTTCTTTGAAAATATCAGCTTTGCTGTGTTTGAATGCATAGATCGTACTGATGCACCACTTTACAGGCAGGTTAAGGGCAAGCCCAAGACTCGTTATTTAAATGAGTTTTGCATTTTGATTGTTACCCTTAAAGCATTACAAAAATTACTAATCCCTGCCAAACTGTTTTTTTCTTATGTTTCTACTTTGGTACATACCCCCCAGGGCAGTTCCCAGCCCTCCATGCCATTTTTTTGACACTCCCTTGCCTTTTAGATTAGAAAATTCCCATTACTGTTTTTAACATTCGGCTCATATTGAGTGAGGTTCGAATTTGGCACCCAAACTTTAGCCATGTCCTGCTTCAAACCAAAGTACATTTGGCTCATTCCAAGTGCTCACTCTAAAATACAATGGTTGTCAGTAAATATCAATGAGATTGTCCAAAAATAGATTGAGTCTGTCTTTGTTATCAGTATCTTGATAAATGCTTATAATAATTTAAAAGCATTCAAATTCAAGTTTTCAATTCAAGTTAGCCTTGCATGATAGTCCTGTTAGTTGCTTATTGATTTTTAAATGGTTATTATACAAAAAATTACTAGGTATTAGAGTGATGCTGTCATAACAGTACATCCTTAAACTATTGTGAATTATGTCAAGGGTTTTTATTATTTAGCTTAAAAAAAGTACTGAATGCTGATATTGAAAACATTGAAATATGTGATAAAGGAACCACAAAAATGGTATTGTCATGAATGCGACTATTACTGCTTTGACAATTGTTTAATATAAAGTGATGAGTCTATGACAACTGTGTTCAACTATGTAGACCTACATACACTATATTGTCAAAAGTATTGGGATGCCTGCCTTTACACGCACATAAACTTTAATGGTATCCCAGTCTTAGTCCGTAGGGTTCAATGTTGAGTTGGCCCACTCTTTGCAGCTATAACAGCTTCAACTCTTCTGGTAAGGCTGTCCACAAGGTTTAGGGGAATTTTTGACCATTCTTCCAGAAGTGCATTTGTGAGGTCAGGCACCGATGTTGAATGAGAAGGCCTGGCACACAGTCTCTGTTCTAATTCACCCCAAATGTGTTCTATCGGGTTGAGATCAGGACTCTCTGCGGGTCAGTCAAGTCCCTCCACCCCAAACTCGCTCATCCATGTTTTTTGGACCTTACTTTGTGCACTGGTGCGCAGTCATGTTGGAACAGGAAGGGACCATCCCCAAACTGTTCCCATGAATTTGGGAGCATGAAATTGTCCAAAATGTATTGGTATACTGATGCCTTAATAATTTCCTTCACTGTAACTAAGGGGCCAAGCCCAACACCTGAAAAACAACACCATAATCCCCATTTCACCAAATGATTTGGGCCAGTGCACAAAGCAAGGTCCATAAAGACATGGATGAGTGAGTTTGGGGTGGAAGAACTTGACTGGCCTACACAGAGTCATGACCTTAATCCGATAGAACACCTTAGGCATGAATTAGAGCAGAGACTGCGAGCCAGGACTTCTCGTCCAACATCAGTGCCTGACCTCACAAAGGCGCTTCTGAAAGAATGGTCAAACATTCCCATAGACGCAGTCCTAAACCTTGTGGAAAACCTTCCCAGAAGAGTTGAAGCTGTTATAGCTACATAGGGTGGGCCAACTCATTATTGAACCCTACGGACTAAGACTGGGATGCCATTTAAGTTAACCTCCCTAGCGGTAATCCCGAGCGTGACTCGGGGTTGTTTTTTTATGCTAGGATCGGTAACCCCGAGTCACGCTCGGGGTAGACATTGCAGAGCTCGCAGCGGAGTTTCCTTACCTTCTCCTGGCGATCCAGCGATGATGTCCTCTGCTGTGATCGCCAGCGAGACCTCCGGCGAGTGTCGGCACTTTCGACCCCATCTGACTTCCTAGTTCCGTTCCCTGCGAGCCGCAGCGGCGCATGGGAGCGGAACTGGGCGCCAAATTCAAAAAGGTAAACACATAGTATACATACAGTATACTGTAATCTTACTGATTACAGTACTGTATGTAATAATTACACACACCCTTTGTCCCTAGTGGTCTGCCCAGTGTCCTGCATGCACTTTTATATAATAAAAATCGTTCTTTCTGCCTGTAAACTGGAGATTGTCCATAGCAACTAAAAAGTGTCCCTTTATGTCAAAAGTGGTTTTAGACCAACTAGAAAGCAGCGATAATAAATTAGAATCACTCGCAGAATTGAGCGATAGCGATTTGTGGGGAAATTCGTCATCAAACACTAAATCTAATGACAGCGACAATTCTGCAACTGAGCAAATTTCAGTGTTTTTGATTTGATTACATTATTGAATAATTTTTATTATAATTAGATTACTATTCTTTATAATTATTTATAGTTATTTATTATATTATAATTTATAATTTTGTGTTTCATATTTATCATACCCGGGATGTTTACTAGACTCTGGTTTGCTCAGGTTTAAGTAAGTAATTACTAAGAATCGCAGGCCTATAATACATAACACCAAATTTTCATGCAAAATAATTGTACCGCTTTTGGTACATAATTCCAGAAAGAATCATACCGCCAGGGAGGTTAATGTGCATGTAAAGGCAGGTGTCCCAATACATTAGGAAAAAAGAGAAAACATAAAAGCAGGGAACCTGAAGGATAAATGGGTGATGCCACCCAAAATACGGGCAGGGTGTGTAACACAGCAAATGACCATAGAAACAAAAAAACAAAAAAGTGTATACACCCAAAGGGTTACCTCCTCAAATGTATTAATCATATACAAAAATAGTAAATATGAACAATCTTCAATTAATTGACACATGGAGATCACACCATATAGGGATTAAGGCATTCACACATTACTCTCATCCTAACGATTGTTATGCCCGCCTTGACTACATTTTTAGCACCCCTATTCTCTTAGCAAACTCCTCTTCAGCCCAGATCCACCCTTGCCCTTGGTCAGACCATAATATGACCGCCTTTGAGACCTCCCACATAGGAATGGCCCCAACTACCTTTAAATTGCGCATTAACGACTCTCTACTCACAGACCCCGCCACCTTCCAACTAATAAATTCCCATATTGAAAATTACTTCAAAGAAAATATAACAAATGAGACACTTCCCACATCCATATGGGCTGCTCACAAAGCTGTTCTCAGGGGCCATCTTATAAACATTGCTGTGGCTAGGAATAAAGCTAAAATTGCAGACATTAAATGTCTCACTAAAGAATTAAATGACTTATATAACAAGCTGAGTCACTCAGTCTCCCCGGAGCTAACTAATCTAATCCAAATCAAGCGTCAAGCATTGAATACACTATTATCCGATGACACTGAAAAATCGCTACGCTTTTCAAAAGCCAGATTCTTACTATTCAGCAATTCTTCCTCAAGTTGCGTAATTCGAATGGTAATTTCGTAACTCACCCCCAGGATGTGCTCCAAATATTCACAAACTTTTATAAAGACCTACTTTCAGGCCCGCAAACAATTCCCAACCCCTCCTCTTTAAGGTGGCTAGACAACCTCCCACTCCCTAAACTTAGCGATCATCAGACCTCCTCCCTTAATATACCCTGCACAGATGAGGAAATTTTAAACAAAATCAAATCACTTAAGACATCCACAGCCCCAGGTCCAGACGGTTTTTCGTCTTCATACTATAAAAAATTTGCCACTCTTCTAGTACCTAATCTCACTAGACTATTCAATCATATTCTAAATGGAGGCCAATTCCCTGACGAGATGTTGATGGCTAACCTCTCCTTAATCCCAAAACCCCATAAAGATCACTCCCTTCCTCAAAACATTTGCCCCATATCTGTCCTCAATAATGATATTAAGCTTTTTGGTAAATTACTAGCCAACAGACTAGCTTCTGTTGTCACTTCCTTAGTACACACTGACCAGTCGGGCTTTATCCCAGGACGTCAAATTATGGATAACATCAGACTAGTATCCAACGTTATACAAGACGCTAATCTTCACTCCTGCCCAATCTGTCTTTTAAGCCTTGATATACACAAGGCTTTCGACAGCGTCAGCTGGTCATACATCAATCACCTCCTTCCTAAACTTGGCCTCTCAGAAAAATTCATACACGGCTTTAATGCCCTTTATCACTCCCCAAAGACTAGAATTAAAATTCCAGGTAGCAACTCCGAATTTTTCCCCATAAATAGAGGTACTAGACAGGGCTGTCCACTTTCCCCCCTCCTGTTTGCCCTGGCAATGGAGCCCCTTGCCATAGCTATCAGACAAAATATTAACATTAAAGGATATCAGAAAAACGTCACTCAATTTAAAATTAGCCTATATGCTGACGACGCTCTAATATTTCTGACCGATCCAATTACCTCCATTCCCAACTTATTAGATGAACTCAACTCCTTCCATGCAATCTCCGGCCTATCTATAAACACCAACAAAAGCTCTGCTCTACCTATAAACTACCCCCCAAACATGCTAAGCACACTCCAAAATAATTTTAACTTCATCTGGCCATCCAACTCAATCAAATATTTGGGAGTCTATATTACCCCCACCCACACATCTCTTTATAAAGCCAATTGCATTCCTCTTTTCTCCCATATAAATTCACTACTTAAATCATGGTCCAATCATCACATCTCCTTCTTAGGCAGAATCTGTGCGTTCAAAATGTCGATCCTCCCCAAGCTTCTCTACTATTTCAGAGCGCTCCCCATTAATGTCCCCAAATCCAGAATAACATCCCTTCAAAGGGAAATTAATAAATTTATCTGGAACAATAAAAAACCCAGGTGTAGTTATGCGCTTATGCATAACCCACAAAACAAAGGCGGCATGGGCCTCCCAAACCTCTGGCACTATTATTTAGCAGCCAGACTCTCACATATGGCCCAATGGCATTCCCCCACTACACACATTCCATGGTTGATCTTTGAATCTTCTTCCATCTCCCCTTTATCATTAAAGGGCATTTTATGGTCCCCTATAACTCACTACCACACTCTTCTTAAGAAAAACATGATTATCACCCACTCTTTACAACTATGGAATAAAATCAAAGACTATTACGCCTTGTCCTCAACTACCCCCCCTTTGGCCAACTTCCTGGGAGATCCCAGATTTACCCCCGCGTTCCAAAACTACAATCTCTTTCACCACTGGATTCAACTTAAATTAACCACTCTTAGATCACTAGTGATCAACCTAAAATTCCCAACCTTCGCATCCCTCCAATCTAGTCACAAACTCCCTGACTCTGAACTTCCCCAATATCTCCAAATCCAAAACTTTTTTGCCACTCACTATTCCATTTCCATCGACACCCCATGCACCACTTTTGAGCGCATCTGCACTTCCTCTTATAGAGATAAGGGTGTCATCTCACAAATGTACAATTTCTTAAACGATCTACACCAGCCCGAGAAAACAGGCCCTATGATACGTTGGGAAGCTGACTTGAGCTGCTCCCTCCCCATAGAAACCTGGTTAAAGATGATAGACAACCTCCGCAAAAGCAATCGCGCTGCAGCCTTTAGGGAATCCCCCCTTAAACTCTTTGTTAGATGGTATATGACCCCTGCCAAGATCCATTCATTTTATCCCTCAGTCTCCAATACCTGCTTTAGAGGCTGCCCTGATGAAGGGAACTATCTCCACATCTTCTGGAGCTGCAAACTTCTTGAACCCATATGGCAAGCAGTGGTAAACACTTTAGAACCCACACTCAAGAAAAAAATCCCCCTCTCACCACAAATCTGCATTCTTTATGCTGAGGTTTCAGATATCCCCTTACCTTGTACTAGACTACTTCATTCACTGATAAGCTCCGTTCAATGGATGATCGCCCTAAACTGGAAAACACACAACCTTCCTTGGTCCCAGGTCTTATCCAGAATGGAGGCTCTTAGATTATCTGAAAGGATCCACCATATTCTCTTTGATAGCATACACACATACAATGGAAAGTGGATGTATTGGTCTCCAACTTAACAGAACATACCGCTATAACATACTATTGAGCGTACTACTATGGGACCTTTTTTTTCCCACACCACCCCATCTTCACACCCAAATGTTATCTTGTCCTTATGGTTGATACTGATTGCATATTGATATAACCTTTGTTGCCATTCTCATGTACAAACCTTTGTAAACCCAAGCACTACTGTACTTTGTATATCACTTTATACTGAAGTTTGTCATTTTACTGTCTTCCAAATAAAACTTTTGTAAACAAAAATAGTAAATATAAAACAGCAAATGAATGTATCTACATTTTTCGTTCTGCCCCCCTGACGAAGTTCCGGGAGCGTAACGAAACATGTAGATTAATTTGTAGCAGTACCCCTCACACCCCCTAATGTACTGCATCCTGCATTGTCTGTTTGCATGATACCACTTACCCGACATAGTTTTCAGAGGTTTCTGGTGTGCTGTGCTACGGGATCATCCAATTTCATCACAGCCTGCTGCCCTGTGCTCTATGGGATGTCAGCGACTTGAATTTTTTACAGGGGGTATTGAACACCCGCACTATCCCCATAGGACACTTGTAAGGACTTCCACTGTATTTACTTGCTGAACGAAAGGGCTGTGAGGCTTTCTGGTTATTTCCACTAAGAACCATGGATCATATGAACAAAATATAATGGCTGCTGGAAAATCACGGAACAGTGCGTAATCTATACACAGACAGACCGACCATATTGGCAGTATTCATGAGGCACTTAGATGCTCTGGGACACAGTGGTTTAGTACTGGCCTGATCGGATGTCTACTGTGCTGCCAGATATGTTTGAGCTTATGTCCTTTGAAGTTATGTCCTAGTGGTGACTATTTCTTATAGATGGAATTACTCTATTCACATTTGAAACCAAGCGGAGCAAGCAGTGGATATTACTCTCATTATTTATGTGGTGTTCAATAACGATATATACGGTAGCAGACTGTTGAACATCATCATAACACCTGTTGCCTCTGTGTTTAGGACCTACGGGCACTTACCATTACTTGAGATTTGGGATTGGATGAGGATTTATTGTGGTTTTCTGTCTTGTATACAGCATTAGCAGCAGGGGTCAATTTTACTCATCAGACTTTACATTCATCCCCCAGGCGTAGCTGCTTATCAGATTGCACTGCATTCGCCCATAGTGACTTTAAGGTGCAGTGCTCTCCTTTTAGTTGCTTGGCTGGATGCCTGAGTCCCCATTGCTTAAACAATTACTTTTGCAGGTGTAGTCACCAGGGGTTTGTTTCATCTCTGTGAGGGGTCAGCGGCATAGCCACACAGTTTCAGCTCCTCAGGGAGATCCCGGTGAGGTAGTTCATAGGTCTAGGGGGTGCGGCAATTGGTGGGGTTTACAGCCTTTTTAGGGGGGAGGTGGGGAGGGATAGGACTGGGGAGTGTTCGTTATGTGGTCTGTGCTGTTTTATATTTACTATTTTTGTATACGATTAAGAAATTTGAGCAGATAGCCCTTTGGGTGTATACAATTTTTAGTTTTTTCGTTTCTAAGGTGTCCCAATACATTTGACAATATAGTGTATGTTGTTAAAAGCATCCATACATCCTTATGTCGAGTTCCTTATCATATCACAAATATTGTCACCCATATTTAAAGCTTGTAAGTTACTTTGCAACTGTGCATAGATAAAGTCCTGGCATTACACACAATACTCTATCTAACAATGGTAACATTTTCCAAGGAAACCGTACCTTTACCACAAAAGCAGGCCTGGAGCTTGACTGAAATGTCTACCCCGAGAGTTGCATCCTGGGAGAATATCAACTTCTACTGCAGAAAGAAAGCATTTAGTCTCCACTTGCTGGGATTCATATAACATTGCAACTTTCTGGCGGCTTACAATATTAGAGTCAGCAGTAGGGAGAAGGTGCATCCTTAAGGGCGCATGGGTGCCACCCCTATCTCCTGCCACCCCCTCTATAACCAATAGATAGATTCATGGATTGCATGAATCTATCTATGGCCGCTGCTGTCACCCCCTATTCAGGCACCCGGACCCTTTTCAGGCACAGGGTGCCTGAGTTACAGCAGCGGGGGGTGTATTTGAAGCACCTGATTAGAGCCATAATGGGCACAGTGGCGGCAATTGATGGGCACAGTGGGTGCGTTTGATGGGCACAGTGGCGGCAATTGATGGGCACAGTGGCTGTGTTTGATGGCACAGCGGCTGCGTTTGATGGCACAGTGGCGACAATTGATGAGCACAGTGGCTGCGTTTGATGGCACATTGGCTGCGTTTGATGGCACAGTGGCTGCTTTTGTGCTTTTTTTTGTTTTGTGCTTTTGTGGCACTGTGAGGCTGCAATTGATGGGGGTTTTTTCAGAATTTTTCAGTTTGTTTGCGCCCCCCCTAAAAATTTTGAGCACCAGTCACCACTGGAGAAGGAGCTTTTCAAAACTTGTGTACAGTGCAAACCAAACAGATACCACATTTGAGTCATCAATTAGGCTGAGGAATAAATGCTGATACATCTGATTCTAGTTCTACTTTAAAAGATAAGTGGGTTTATTTACTAAAACTGGAGCAGCTTTCAGGTTTTTTTGTCAAATTGTAATTAAACAAGCCAAAGTTAGAAGCTGATTGGCTAACATGCACAGCTGCACTGGATTTTGCACTCTCCAGTTTTAGTAAATCAACCTCATAATTAGTGTTGCAACGGATCGTCATTGATCCGTGATCCGTACGGATCAACGTCGATTGTTCGGCACATACGTGATCCGCGTATTGCAATGGAGTAGTGATCTCCGCTGCCGTTACTCCTTTTCCTACCATCCTGTCAGCATCCTGGTAGATTCTTGCCATCCACTTCATCCGGGGTTCCGTACGGTCTCCTCTGCTGCCTTTGGAGCCTATCAGCCTGCTAGAACGCCACCCATGGCCGCAGACATGCGGCCTCCCGGTCCTGCATCGGCCATAGGAAAGGCAGCGGCTTCAGTCTACCTCCTAGAGAGGCGGCCATCTTGCTCCACCCGGCGGCGGCCTAGGTGAGCTCCCCTGCCTTCCCTGACTGCCCAGTATTCCGTCCTCCCCTGGAACGGCCTCCAGGCTGCCTGTGGCGGTTACCGAAGAGCCTGCACATCCTCCCTCTACTTTGGGGAAGGAATCAGTTCACACACAGAGCGGTCATGGTGAGCGGAGGAATGGAGGAGCTTGAACGCCCTGCATCATTTAAATCCCCTGTATGGGAGCATTTTGGCTTCCCTGTCAAATATAATGATGAAGGAAAGAGGTTAGTGGATAAAACCGTGACGGTGTGTAGGCACTGTGGCACAAGAAAGCCATATGACACTGGAAACACATCAAGCATGGCCACGTATTTGAAGAGCAACATCACCCCGGTGTTTCACTGAAAGGAGTGAAAACGAAAGCTGCTCAACAACCGCATATCACCGAGGCATTTAAGCAGCCCCTTGTCAGACCGGGCTGAAGCCATCACAAACGCTATCAGTGTGTTTATAGGTGCAGACATGAGGCCATATTATGTTGTGCAAAACGAGGGCTTTAAACACATGCTGAAAGTGCTTGAGCCACGTTACGACATTCCGTTGTGCACCCACTTCAGCGAAAAGATTGTGCCAGATCTTTATGAGAAGGAGAAGAAAAAAGTTGTGGATGAACTATCCCGAGCATACTCTGTTGCGCTCACGACAGACGGGCGGATGTCCAGGGGAATGGAGTGACTTCATCACAGCAGACTGGGAGATGAGAAGTCCGGTGCTGCAGACACGTCTCCTCTACGAGAGTCACACAAGCACTCATCTTGCGCAGGTACTGACACAAGCAGTGGGGGAATGGAAGATAAAGAGGCCCAGTACTACTAATATCCCAACTAATAATGCCAAAAATTGAATAAATGCAGGACTGGGCCCACAGATAGGATGCTTTGCACACGTAGTGAATTTGGCATCACAGAAGGGAATCTCAGTCAATAGGATGGACCGCCTCCTTGGGAGGATCAGGAAGGTGGTTTCCTACTTCCACCGAAGCACAACAGCTGCTCATGTGCTTAAGACAAAGCAAGAAATGCTAAAGCTGCCTACTCATAAGCTCATACATGATGTCCCAACAAGGTGGAACTCCACCTATGATATGTTGGTATGTTGAAGCATTATCTGGAGCAGCAGGCAGCTATATACTCTGCATTGACCGACAAGACCCTGAAGAAAATTGTTACATCTCTGCTGAGCACTGAAACTTCACCATCTGTGTCAATGATCCTGCCGCTGAAAACAAGTATAGCGATACCCCCAGCTAAGAGGGCTGCTGGTATATTTTGGGCCCTGTAATACACCGCTGTCAACCCCTGGCAATCGGCTCTACCCTCCCTTGGCACAGTTAGTAGGGGATGATAGGATTGTGTGGCCTGCAACTCACGGTGACACAATCCTATAACCAAAACACACAGCAATAAGTTCAAACTATATTTAACCGGCACTTCTGCTGAGTAAATGACACCAACACCAGTATACTTGACCCTTATGTATTTACTCAAATTAGTGGGTAAGCAAAAGAACAACAGTGTACATGTCATGTGCAGAGCCCTGCAATAAAACAGTGTTTAAATGAGCAGACAAGTATACAGTACTATACAACCCTAACTGTCCCCGCTGCAGCTATTCTCCCTCGTGGACAAGATGGCGCCCTGCATTGTCTACGCTACCCAGTCAGGCCTGACTGAACTAAGTGAAAGTCTTGCAGAGAAATCTTCGCTAGCAAACGGTGGTGCACTTTGAAGAACAAATTGTAATCCACAAGAGTAACAGGGATACTGTATCTGCCTCTGAGCAGGTGCTCTCTCACCCAACCGGACCAGTCTGTGTCCGTTTCTTCCACTGCTGTGTCTAGGTACACAGGTCTCTTGACATCCGGGTCTTCGGTCCTGGCAACGATGCAGCAACAATGGAGAGACGTCCCTCAGGTTCCTCAGAGAGAGCGGAAGGCTCTTTGGAGAAGGGCCCAGGCTTCGGGCCTAACGTCACAGCAAACTCAGACAGGAGTTCCACTTGCTGGGCGGGCGGTGTCCAAAGAGAAAGATCTCCGCTTCGCCTTCTCTTATAAAGTCCACCCCAGCAGTCCCTGCGCTGGGAAATGCACCCTGGGTGTCCCAATGTCTACTTGGTAATGTAGTCTCTGTGGGGTTGAAGAGCAATACCCCGCTACACAAGGATTCTACAATCCATGGCTGCAAGTGTGGAAGACAGCACCATCACTCGAGATGTCAAGACTGCCATTAGAGAGGACTTGCAGCCCAGATACACTTCACCCCCTACTCTACAGGACTACCTTCACAGATCTACTGTCCTGGATCCGAGGTTCAAGTCCCTGTCTCACATGGACCCTGCCCTACGCCAGAGGACATACAGTGACCTCACCACTGTGATTGTGAGCAGTCTGGGCACTGAAGACTGTGATGAGGTAAAGAAAAAGAATATTATTTAAAAATTATAAAAAAATGTATCTAAATAAAAATTTTATTTTCAGTAATAATGGTTTTATTAAATGTTATTGCCACATTTTTCATGTCTATGAAACATGAAAATAAATAACAGGTTTAATTAATCAAAAAAAAAAAATTCTGCAGAGCCAACTTGGACACATCTTCTCCTTCACAAAAGAAGCCGGCGATGACAGAGCTTTTTGGAGAGACCTTTGCCAGCAAAGACATGGACAGCATGACTCCTGCTGACATCATCAAAGAGGAGGTGGCATCCTACCTGTGGCAGCAAGTGGCATTACAGTGGATGTTGATCCACTGGCATGGTGGAAAAGCAATGAGTGTAAATACCCTCATATTGCCAAGATGGCAAGATGCTATCTCGCTGTTCCAGGCTCTTCAGTTCCTTCTGAGAGAGTGTTCTCAACAGCAAGGGACATAGTGACTGCAAAGAGGTCCACACTCTCCCCAGACAATGTAGACATCCTTGTCTTTTTGAAAAAGAATTTGAAATGATAAGCTCAGCAATGCTTTGCTTTCTTTCTTTTATTCTTCTTTGATGATGTGGACATACTAGGCTTTATTTCACTATCCATGTTTCAAGGAAGACGATGTGCCTTGTTATGTTGCACTTTAAGTTGTTTTTGGTGGTCATTGCCCATTGGTCCATGTTTAAAGGAAGGAGATATGCCTTTATGTTGCACTTTAAGTTGTTTTTTATTATGTTAAAAAGAAGATATTATGCCTTGTGCACTTTAAGTTGATTTTATATATTTTAAAATAATTTAAAAGTGTTAATAAACAAAAAGAAACTTATGTTTATTTGTCTTGTCTTTGCTGATCCGAGAAACTATCTGAACCGTGAGTTTTTTTGATCCGTTGCACCCCTACTCATAATGTGCTTATGTTTTTAAACCAAACCTAAACTAACCCCACCTTGCCACTGCACATACGCATATTTATATGGTTCCAATGGTCTCTGCCTTTGGTGATTTTTACATCCTGGCTGCATGTGTACATTAAAGCCCCATAGACTTCTTTTGGACTTTCTCCTGCTGCTTTGATCCTCAGGGACACAGGCCTATAGAAGTCTGTCTGACTCTAATGCACAGGCATGGCCAGGTAAGTGAGACTTGGGGCTCTGGATGTAAACAATCACTAAATTCAGTGAATGTCAGATTGAGGTAAGTACACATCTGTGAAGGGGGAGGGTGAATTAGTTTAGGTCAGGTCAAAGGATCAAAAAAAATAAGTGCACCTATCCTTTAGGGGCAATAATACTTTTAGTAAAATGTTCTTTTATATGTTCTCCTTACCCCACTCAGTAGAAGTTACATATCTAAATAATTACCTTCAGTTCTGATTCACTATGCACTATGCAGTCCTGCCCAGCACAGCACAGCCTTACAACATTCACTCCAGTGGTTGGGGACATCTACTAATGGCAGCCACAGCCATCCAGAGGAGTACAGCCCTAGCAACAGAAATACATTGGGGGAGTGGCACACGGGTGCAGTAGGAGCTGGACACAGGCATAGTCACACAGTGAAGATCTTGGGAGCAAGGCGGAAGTTAGGTATTTAAGTATATCACTTCCATTGAGGTGGACAAAAAAAAACTTAAAGGACAATCTCATTAAAGACATATTCTTCTTCTTATGCTCAAGAAATATTACATAATTTGTTAGGTAGGACACATGCCCATCAAGCAATAAAAAGAAAATATAATGTAAATAAAAAAAGAAAAAATATATATAATGTGGCACGCACATGAACTTTAATTGAACCCCAGTCTTAGTCCGAATGGGAATCAATAATGAATTGGCCCCCACCTTTGCAGCTGTAACAGCTTTAACTCTTCTGAGAAGGCTGTCCACAAGGTTTAGGAGTGTGTCTATGGGAATGTTTGACTATTCTTCCAGAAGCGCATTTGTGAGGTCAGGCACTGATGTTGGAATGAGAAGGCCTGGCACGCAGTCTCCACTCCAATTAATTCCAAAGGTGTTCTATCGGGTTGAGGTTACGACTCTGTGCAGGCCAGTCAAGTTCCTCCACCCCAAACTCGCTCATCCATGTCTTTATGAAGCTTGCTTTGTGCACTGGTCCAAATCATTTGGTGGAGGGAGGATTATGGTGTGGGGTTGTTTTTCAGGGGTTGGGCTTGGCCCCTTAGTTCCACATAAGGCATCAGTATACCAAGACAGTTTGGACAATTTCATGCTCCCAACTTTGTGAGCAGTTTGTCCCTTACTGTTCCAAATAGCTGTGCACCAGTGCACAAAGCAAGGTCCGTAAAGACATGGATGAGCAAGATTGGGGTGAAGGAACTTAACTGGCCTGCACAGATTCCTGACCTCAACCCGATAGAACACCTTTGGGATGAATTAGAGCGGAGACTGCGAGCCAGACCATCTCCTCCACATCAGTGCCTGACTTCACAACTGCGTTTAGTCAAGAATGGTCAAACATTCCCATAGACACACTCCTAAACCTTGTGGACAGCCTTCTCAGAAGAGTTAAAGCTGTTACAGCTGCAAAGGGTGGGCCAATTCAATATTGAACCATACGGACTAAGACTGGGATGCCAATGAAGTTCATGTGCGTGTAAAGACAGGTGTCCCAATACTTTTGGCAATATAGTGTGTATATATATATATATATATATATATATATATACACACACACACAGTATTTTTATATATATTGTGTAAACACCATAGTACCCTGTTTGCTCTAGAAGCTGCAGATTTGCATTGCATGCTACTATTAAGTCCAACGTCTACCAGAACTGCCAGATTTTTGTCCATCCATCACTGAATCATCCAGTTTTACACCTTCTAGATTATTTGTGAATTTCAATTAATTCAGCATTCTTGGCTATGTTATAGATAAATGGTCATCTGAACAGAAATGTATTTAATATACTTTATAAAACAAATCTTCTAAACAAGAGGATTTCCACAAATGTTAATGTTCCTCCACCAGAAGCTTTCCATTACTTTGTGTTATGGTGGTAGGGGAAGTAAAATATGTGAACATATCTCCAGGGGTTACTGGGACCTACAGTACCTAACAACTTCACAGAGCTCTTAAATGTTCCACCCATGAGGTCAAATATAACCATGTTGAATGAAGTTTGGCATAACAATGAACATTTTATTTTAAACTTTTATGTCCTGGCAACAAACTACACACATCACCTGCATAACTTACATAGTGTTAAAATGCATAAAAAAAAACTATAAAAAAAATTCTAAATATATTACACACAAGATAAGATGTGAAATTAATTCTTTCAGCTTTACTGGCTGCACTGTAACAGTGACATACGAGCCAAAACATCTTGCGGAAATCTTTTTTTTTTTCAACCTAATTCTAAGCACAATTTGGAAAAAAAAAACTAAACTAGGGGATATCAGAGGTATTCAATGTGTCACCAGCGTCATTGCCTTGGGCCTGCTCATCAGGAAAGCTGAACTGTTTCCTATTCATACAGTTTTTGGAGTTGTAAGGACCACCACCAGTGCATCTGGATTGCTTTTAGCTGTACTTTGATTTATTTATTTTTTTAGGTCTGATGTAAATATCGTGCCAGCTTTGCAGACTTTAATAGAAAATCCTAGTGCAGAAAGCTATCCTGAGAAATTTAAAGTGAGAATATCATGAAAAAAACATTAAAACAGACGTTAACATCAATAAAACCGTAAAAGTCAAAATGATCAGCAGATTTAAAGACAAATGGAAGCCTCGAGATCTGGATGAACTATGGCCAAACTTGACCTGAACATAAAAACTCAAACTTTGAATAGCAAATCTTCTAATCAATTTAAGGATGTATTTAAAGTAATGGTAGATAATGACATTGGGAATCTCAATACGAAGTAGGGAGGATTAAAACATTGGAAAATCGTTTAATGCAGACACATGTTCTGGCTGTCTAAGAGGAAATATCCCCTTACTTTGGAGAGAAGCTCAGATATAGTGGTATAGTGTATGCTTTAAGCTAAAAAAAAAACACCTGTGCACATGATAACCCCCAGCCCCCCACCCTCCATTCTTAATCCAATTCTGTGCCTGAGAGCAGCATCTATCTCTGCTCTCTCCCTCCTCATGGGACAGAGAGGCAACAGTGGGAGCCCATAGACAACAGACGGCCCATAGTAAGACTGGGTGACGTCACTGATTATGCATTCTGGCCATGGTTGGAGGACTCTCTCCCCTGTAACCAGCTGCTGGCTGACATAGGAGAGCTGATCATGTCACCAGACCAGACTGGCCTGAAAATAGGTAAGTATATGCATATTTGTTTTACAAGTTAGTTAGTATAGGTGTTAGAAGGGATGGGAACAGTTTTTATTTTAGTGATTTTAAAATATATAATCTATACAAGAACACATGAATTAGATAAATAATGAAAAAAAAAAGTGTTTTAAGGCTATCATTTCTGCCCCGCACTCTAAAAAACAAACAAATGCAACACATTTATGTTTTACAGATTTAGAAGGGCTCATTAGGGTTGGAGACCACACTGGACTGACTCGATCAGTCACTGGTCATGGGTGAATGGTGGTGAGGTGGGCAAGTGGGAAGGCGTTGCTTCCAATTATTTGTGTCCAACTTAAAAGGAGATGATGGTTGGCCTTTTGGTTGGGCCTGGGCTTCTATCTCTGGGTGTGGCCTTAGAGTCGTTTCCATGTGAAAACTATTGAGAGCAGGTAAAAAGGAGCGCCCAGAGTCCAGTGAGTACAAGTTAGAAGGTGCACTGCTTTTCGGAGGAACAAAGACTCCCTCTTCCACAGGGCTATACAACAAAACAGAGAGGTAAAAAAAAAAAAAAAAAAATAAGATATATAAATATATAGTGAGAGATGCAAGAAAAAACAATTATAAAAATATATAAATGTATAGAAATTAAGAAAAAAAGGGAAATTAAATCATCAATTAAAAACACATTGGGGTTATTTACTAAAGGCAAATCCACTTTGCACTACAAGTACAAGCTACAAGTGCAAGCTACAAGTGCAAAGTGCACTTCAAATTGCACTGAAAGTGCACTTGAAAGTGCAGTCACTGTAAATCTAAAGGGGTAGATCTGAAATGAGGTGAAGCTCTGCTGATTTTATTATCCAATCATGTGCAAGCTAAAATGCTGTTTTTTTATTTTCCTTGCATGACCCCCTCAGATCTACAGCGACTGCACTTCCAAGTGCATTTTTAGTGCAATTACAAGTGCATTTTGCACTTGTAGTTTGCACTTGTAGTGCAAGGTGGATTTGCCTTTAGTAAATAACCCCCAATGTTTTTATTTGCCCTTTTTGTTCATCTCTATATATTATAGACTGGGTGGAAGGAACCACGCATTCATCTAATGCCGCGTACACATGATCAGTTTTCCCATCGGAAAAACCTTGGATGGTTTTTCCGTCGGAATTCCGCTCAAGCTTGTCTTGCATACACACGGTCACACCAAATTCCGCCCGTCAAGAACGCAGTGACGTACAACACGTACAACAAGCCAAGATCAATAAAGTTCAATAGGCAGTTTGGCTCCTGTGCTTGATTCTGAGCATGCATGTTTTTTTGCGCCTCGGAATTGCATACAGACGAACGGTTTTTCCGCTACAAATTTTTTACGTCGGGAAAATAGAGAACCTGCTCTCAAACTTTTGCTGGTGGAAATTCCGACAGAAAAAGTCAGATGGAGCATACACACGGTCGGAATTCCCGTCCAAAAGCTCACATCTCACTTTTTCCGACGGGAAAACCGATCGCGTAAACACAGCATAAGGCTCGCCATTTTCTAAATGTCTTACAGGAAAATTTCACGGGTCAGTTGGTTATAATGCACCAACAAGAGATAATGCGTTACTAGACCTCCTGATTACTAACAATACAGACTTGATCGCAGATGTAGAAATATGGGGCAACTTAAGAAAAAAGCGATCACAGGTCAATTTGTTTCAGCATAAACCACACAAATAGGAAACATAAGCGAAATACAAAGACACTGAATTTCAAAAGAGCCAGCTTCCAGAAACTTGGTAGAAGATACTAAATGGGATAAAATCCTAGGAACAAAGACCACGGAGGAAAAATGGGTGTGCTTTATACATTTAAAAGAGCTAATAAAAGCCCTGGGTGGCCCTGAGAAGGCCTTCATAAAATACAAGGCTGAGGGATCATCATCAGCATTCCAACTGTAGAAAGAATGCAACAAGAAATGTAAGGGTGTAATCAGGGCGGCTATGATAGAACACGAAAGGCACATAGCAGAGGAGAGTAAGACAAATCCCAAGAAATTCTTTAAGTACATAAATATTAAAAGAGGGAGAACAGATCATAGTGGCCCCATAAAGAATGATGAAGGAATTCTGGTTACAAAGGATGGTGAGATGGCAAAGGTTTTGAATGTATTCCTCTCCTCAGCCTTTACGAGGGAAACGGGGGGCTTCACTAACCAAAACTGCAATGTTTATCCTCATGACACATCACAAGAAGCACCCTCATGGTTAACAGAGAATAAAATCAGAAACGGACTTGAAAAACATAACATGAATAAGTCAACGGGACCAGATGACTTGCACCCGAGGGTCCTTAAGGAACTCAGTCAAGTAATTGCCAGATCGTTGTTCATAATTTTTATGAACAGTCTACCGACTGGTATGGTACCAGCTGATTGGAGAAAAGCCAACGTAGCACCAATCTTTAAAAAAGGACCAAGATATATCCCTGGGAACTACAGACCAGTTAGCCTAACATCAATTGTATGCAAGCTCTTGGAGGGGATGAAAAGGGACTATATACAAGATTTTAGTAATGAAAACTGTATCATTAGCAGTAATCAGCATGGATTCATGAAGAATCGTTCTTGCCAAACAAATCTATTAACCTTCTATGAGGAGGTGAGCTGCCATCTAGATGAAGAAAGGCCTGTAGCCGTAGTGTATCTGGATTTTGCAAAGGCATTTAATACAGTTCCCCACTAGTGTATACTATACAAGCTAAGGTCTGTCGGCATGGACCAAAGGGTGAGTACCTGGATTAAAAAACTTTTAACCCCCGCTAGCGGCCAAAAAAAGGTTAAAAGCGCCACTTTGCCGGTGGTTCGGCGGTGCTGTCCATTGATTTCAATGGGCAGGGGCGCTTTAGGAGCGGTGTATTCACTGCTCCTACAGCGCCTCAAAGATGCGGTTGGCAGGACATTTTTGAGCATCCTGCCAGCGCACCGCTATTTACAAGAGCTATTTGCTTAGATCTGTTAACCGCTTTTAGGAAACATTCTATTTTCCAGATATTTATCTAGAAAATATTTATCCCACCATTAAAGGTTAGTGGAGTGTATTAGGCGTTCCAATTTTTTAAACTTTCCACATAAAATATACCTAGTATTTTTATTGAGTGTGGCATTAGGACAGAATAGAGGGGGGGGGCAATATGGAAGATAGATTGTCCAAAATTTTGTATTTTGAAACTTCTATATCAGAGATACAGCTGTGAAGAAACCTTTCCATGTTTGGAGATTAAATATTTTTTCCTCTAGATGTAAAGAGTGCCCCCTTGTCCTCTGTGATGACCTTAAAGTGAATAACTCAACACCAAGTTAGCTATATGGACCAGTTATGTATTTGTACATGTTGATCATATCCCCCCTTAATCTCCTTTTCTCAAGAAGTAATAGATTCAGCTCCTCTAGTCTTTCTTTATAGCTGAGCTCCTCCATGCCTCTTAACAGTTTGGTTGCCCTTCTCTGCACTTTCTCCAGTTCCCCGATATTCTTTTTGAGAACTGGTGCCCAAAACTGAGCTGCATATTCCAGATGAGGTCTTACTAATGATTTGTACAGGGGCAAAATGATATCTCTCTCTCTGGAGTCCATACCTCTCTTATTACAAGAAAGGACTTTGCTCGCTTTGGAAACAACAGCTTGGCATTGCATGCTATTATTGAGCGTATGCTCTACCAAAACACCCAGATCCTTCTCCGCCATTGATTTCCCCAATTGTACTCCCCCTAGTATGTATGATGCATGCATATTCTTAGCCCCCAAGTGCATAACTTTACATTTATCAACATTAAACCTTATTTGCAACTTAGTTGCCCAATTACATAGTGCACTGAGGTTGGCTTGTAAATTGGAGACATCCTGTAAGGACGTTATTCCACTGTATAGCTTAGTGTCATTTGCAAAGACAGAAATTGTACTTTTAATCCCAGACCCTATATCATTTATAAAGATATTAAAAAGTAAGGGTCTCAACCCTGAACCTTGGGGTACACCACTGATAACATTAGACCATTCAAAGTAAGAATCAATAACCCCTACTCTCTGAATTCAGTTTTTTAGCCAGTTTTCTATCCATTTACAAATTGATCTTTCCTAGCCTGTAGACTTTACCTTACACATGAGCCGTGTGTGGGGAACTGTTTCAAACGCTTTTTCAAAATCCAAGTATACCATTCCACAGCCACCCCTCTGGCCAAGGTTTTATTTACCTCCTCATAAAAATAAATCAGCATCCTCTCTTTGTATGCCAATCCCAGAGCCAGAGTGAGGGTTAATGGCCATCTGTCGTGCGCCTTCTCAATCCAAAATGGGACCAGACAAGGATACCCTCTTTCTCCCCTGCTTTACATCCTTACACTGGAACCCCTGCTCCGTTGCATTCGAGCCCATCCCGATATTAAGGGCATACGTGTACGTTCTCGGGATTACAAGATTGCAGCTTTTGCAGATGATGTTCTGCTCTTTCTTTCCTCTCCGTTGACATCACTCCCGAACCTGTTGAAAGTCCTCGATCACTTTAAACTCCTGTCCAGTCTGAAAATCAACTATTCTAAGTCTTTTGTACTGAATGTCTCACTGCCAAAGGAACTAGCCAAGCAATGCCAGACTAATTTCCCTTTTCAATGGAAACCAGATGCTATCACTTATTTGGGTATACAACTCCCGGCAGACCTTTCAGAACTCTATAATAGAAACTTCTTGGTGGAACTGCAAGCCTTGCGTTGAGATTTACAAAAATCGGACACTCCAACTATCTCTTGGTTTGGGCGTGCGTCCATCATAAAGATGGCGGTCCTTCCACGCTTGCTTTATAAGCTACAGACCATACCAATTCGCTTGCCTCCTGCCTTTTTCACATTGTACAAATCCATGTGTAGAGCTTTTCTATGGCGCAACAATCTTGCGCAGATAAGCTGGTCAAAACTTGTAATGCCAAAGTCTTGTGGCGGGATTGGGCTTCCGGATTTGCAATGCTATTACTGGGCAGTCCACCTTGCCTGCGTGGTTGATTGGAGGGTCCATGCCAGGTGTAAAAGCTGGGTGAACCTAGAACATCTGGTTTCGAACGCTTCCTTACGAGAGATCCCGTGGCTCCCTAGAGATCATGCCTTGGCACGGCTCTACTCACACCCCCTGATAGGAGCTACCCTCCAGGCCTTTCATAGAGCATGTTCTAAGCATGCAGTATCTGCTAAAGTGTGCCCGATTACTCCAGTGCAAAACAACCCAGACTTTCCTCCAGGCCTAGCTGGGACCTTTCTAGCGGCTGAGTGGCTGTATGAAGAGATGCTGGCTAAACATTTTTCTGTAGAGGCTGATTCATGAGACTCAATGAGCTTGCTGAGATATCCAACACAAAGGCCTTTCCCTTCTGGTCATACATTTAACTCTGACATTACATGGATTGTCCATCCCGTAGATCGGGTTTCACCAAACCGCCCACAGTGTTTGAATCGCTCTGCGCCAGTTCTTCCCCGCAAAATCACATGATTTCAATACTTTATGCTGCACTGTTTTAGAATCCATCAGATCCTTTTCACACTGACCACACATTCTGGGAGAACACACTGGGGATTGAGTTAAATTAAGCTAGCTTGGAGCGTTTCCACTTATATATCCATAAAGGATCCCTGAACGTCTTACCTCAAGAAAATGGGTATAAATTGAAAACGCGGTGGTACAGAACCCCAGATCTGATTCACAAATTTGCCCCCTTGGCACCTGATTGCTGTTGGAGATGTGGCAAAGAGACAGGAACTCTCCTACACATTTGGTGGGAGTGTCCGATAATCCAGTCCTATTGGCGTAAGGTTCATGATACGATATTGGTGGTTTCATCGCTTCCACTAGAATTTTCTCCAGCCCAGTAACTGTTACATCACTCCAAGATAGCGAAATAGCGCTACTACAAATCTGTTGCTATGCATATTATCAATGCTGCGAGGTTGTGTGTCCCAGTACACTGGAGAGCCACAGAACCTCCCTCAATAAAGGAGTGGCTCCAGCGTATTGATCGCATTGCTGAGATGGAGGAGCTGATCCATATCACTCTAGACAAAGTTACCAAATTCTCTGAGATATGGTCATCCTGGACAACCTTTCGAGGTTCACACTCATATCAAGACCTGCACCAATCTACCAATTAAGATCCGATCACACCAACACGACTGAAATTCATGACAGGCATCCTTGCACGCCATTTATGACGTTATATCCATACACTTGGCTATGATGGATGGAGAGGGTAGTTGGTGGTGTCCCCACCCCCTCCTCATTCTTTCAACCCTATTTCCCACTTCTCTCTTCCCTTTCTTCTCTTCCTTCCCTCCCCATTTATTTTTATTTTTTCTTCTCCGCCCCCCCCCCCACCCATGTAGCTTGGTTTCGGTGAGCTAGAATAACTGAGAGAGACCCGAGAAGACTACTTACTTTATATGAATATGCAGTGGTCATATCTGGTCAGTTCGGGTATTTCACTCAGGAACATGGGTCAAAATGTTCATTAGAACTTCCCGATGTTTGCTATACTCTTACGATGGGGTCTTCAGGGCAGGAGATCCCAAGCTTGCCCACTGGTAGACATTGTTAATAACTTGTTCTCTTCAGATAACTCATTTTATAGTTACATGACTGTACAATGTATGTGGCATTTCTCTTATGTGTTTATTAAACTGTTTTCAAAACCTTAAATAAAATGTTTATGTATATAAAAAATGAAAATAAATCAGGTTTGTTTACCAACTTCTGTCTTTCATGAATCCATGCTACAAAGAATTTTTGAGGGTTTGTCCTACTATCTATTGCAATCTGTCGTTTGTTTTGCATTTTGGCGTCCTTGATTTCCTTTTGACATATTCTGTTATATTCTTTGTAACATTTAAACGATGATAGTGTGTCTTCATTTTTATATTTTAAAAGCTCTTTTTTATTATTTCTAGCCATTTTAACTTTGGCCATGGGCCACATAGGTTTTATTTTTTAGCCTTTTAAACTTATTGCCCATGGGAATATACATAGCAGTGAGTTGACATACGGTCACTTTGAAGAATTCCCATTGATGCCAATTTTCCCCCCCAGTCTAAATCCTGGAGAGTAGTGATGAGCCGAACACCCCCGGGTTCGGTTCGCACCAGAACCCGCGAACGGACCGAAAGTTCGAACGAACATTAGAACCCTATTAAATACAATGGATGCGAACGTTCGAATTCTAAAGTGCTAATTATAACAACTATTATGCATGTTATTGTCCTAAAAAGGGTTTGGGAACCCGGGTTCTGCACCAGGGGACATGTATCAATGCAAAAAGAAGTTTTAAAAACGGTCGTTTTTCGGGAGCAGTCATTTTAATGATGCATAAAGTGAAAAAAAAAAAGTCAAATATTCCTTTAAATATCGTACCTGGGGGGTGTCTAAAGTATGCCTGTGAAGTGCCACGTGTTTCCCGTGTTTAGAACTGTCCCTGCACAAAATGACACTTCTAAAGGAAAAAAAAGCCATTTAAAACTGCTTGCGGCTTTAATGTAATGTCTGGTCCCGGTAATATGGATGAAATTCTTTAAGAAAAATGGCATAGCTACCCCATGACCCCCCCCCTACCCCAGCCCATTACCAGCCCCTTTGGGTCTTGTATGGATATTAAGGGGAACCCCGCACATAAAATAAAAAAGGCCCTATATACTCTGAACAGCCCTATACAGGCGGTGCATACAAGACAGGGACTGTAGGTTTGTTCTTATGTAGAGTCTGTTTGTAATTTTGAACAGGTACATTGTTGAAGTGTAGCTCCAGACCAAAAATCTATTTTTAAACTTTTTGGAAAACATAGGTAAGGGTTATCACCCCTGTAACATTTGTTTTGCTGTCTGTGCCCCTGTTCAGAACATTTCACCTCACTTTCCGTCCCAATGACAACTCTTTTTGAAATGTGGTCTTTTTCTTGAAACAAGGATTGCTGATAAAGCATCAGTACAGAGGAGACACCTTTCTCCCATATTTATTCTTACAGGAGAGAATTTTCCTTCCTAGTGGTAGATTTCCTCTCACTTCCTGTTGTCTTCTTGCGTTTGCAAGTAGGAGTCGTTTGTAAGTTGGATGTTTGAAAGTAGGGACCTGCCGTATATACTCTGCAGAAATAGGCCCCTTAGTTGTTGGTGTTGGCACAACACTGTAAGCACTCACAGTTACTCTTGGTTGGTGCTGGAACGCCCTGCTGTCAACTATTATATCAGGAATTTTAATTACATATAATTGTTGAACAGTGGTAGTAAAAATTGGGCCTTTGATGGTGGTGCTGGTGCCACAACACTGTAAGCCCTGACAGTTACTCTTGGTGGGTGCAGCAATGGGCCCTGCTGTGAATTATTAGATCAAGAATTGTAATTACATGCCCCTGTTGAACAGGGGCTGAAAAATTGGGCCTTAGGCACTGGTGGCACAACACTGCAACCCCTCACAGATACTGTACTTGGAGCACAGCAATGAGCCCTGTTGCAAAGTATTGCTTCAAAAATTGTAATGACACGCCCCTGTTAAACAGGGGCTGAAAAATTGGGCCTTAGGCACTGGTGGCACAACACTGCAACTCCTCACAGATACTGTACTTGGAGCACAGCAATGAGCCCTGTTGCAAAGTATTGCTTCAAAAATTGTAATGACACGCCCCTGTTAAACAGGGGCTGAAAAATTGGGCCTTAGGCACTGGTGGCACAACACTGCAACTCCTCACAGATACTGTACTTGGAGCACAGCAATGAGCCCTGTTGCAAAGTATTGCTTCAAAAATTGTAATTACACGCCCCTGTTAAACAGGGGCTGAAAAATTGGGCGTTAGGCACTGGTGGCGGCACCCATAAACAAAAATGATCTTACAAGCTATCATCATCAATCGTATCATTGAGGACTCGGAGGAGGAGGATAGCCAGTCAACATAACAGCACAGGCACTCAGCATCAGCATCAGTCTTGAAGGGATGTGACATGTTAAAATCAATTAGTCTGTTATATCAGCATCAGGTGTGTGGTAGCTGGTGGTGATCCAAGACTGGTTCATCTTGATGAAAGTCAGTCGATCAACCGAGTCGGTGGACAGGCGCACCCTGTGATCCGTGACAAATCCTCCAGCAGCACTGAATGTGCGTTCCGAAAGAACGCTGGATGCAGGACAGGCCAGTAGCTCAATTGCATACTGTGCAAGCTCTGGCCAGTGATCCATCCTCAAGACCCAGTAAGCCAGAGGATTTTCGGTGGGGAAGGTGTCCAAGTCTGACCTTGCCCCTAGATATTCCTGCACCATGTTTATCAGATGCTGGCGATGGTTGCTGGAACCGATCATACTTTGGGGCTGCGGACTAAAGAATTGTCTGAACGCATCGGTCAGACGGCCACCTTCCCCACCGCTCCTTCTTTGACTGGCCGAAGCCTCAGCAACTCGTTGTCCAGGACCAGGAGTTTGCAACCTCCCAGTCTCTGGGAACGCGTTGCACAGACCTTTCTGCAAGGCCTCCCGGAGTTGTCTCATCCTCTGCTCCCTCTGCGACGGTAACATAAGGTCCGCAACCTTACCCTTGTACCGTGGATCAAGGAGAGTGGCCAGCCAGTAATGGTCCCTCTCCTTGATCCGAAGAATACGAGGATCCTTCCGCAGACTTTGCAGGATCAGGGAGGCCATGCAGCGTAGGTTTGCTGAGGCATTCGCTCCGGAGTCCTCTGGGTCACTAAGGACGACATGATCCGCAGCCACCTCCTCCCAGCCACGTACAAGTCCACTGGTTTCTTGGGACTGTAAATCATCCCTAAAAGACTGCTGCTGATGATGCTGAGTGCCAGCCTCCACCTCCATGCTGACACAATCCTCCTCCTCCTCCTCCTCCTCCTCCTCTTCCTGTGCGATGGGTGGGACAGAAGGAACACTGTCTGGGTAAAGGGGGCCTTGAGAGGCAAGGAAGTCCTCCTCTTCCTGCCTCTGTTCTGCCTCAAGTGCCCTGTCCATTATTCCACGCAGCGTGTGCTCCAACAGGTGGACAAGAGGTACAGTGTCACTGATGCATGCACTGTCACTGCTCACCATCCTCGTGGCCTCCTCAAATGGTGCCAGGACAGTGCATGCATCCCTGATCATGCCCCACTGGCGTGGAGAAAAAAAACCAAGCTCCCCTGACCCTGTCCTGGTGCCGTAGTCGCCCAGGTACTCATTGATGGCCCTCTGCTGCGTGTGCAGCCGCTGCAGCATGGCCAACGTTGAGTTCCACCTGGTGGGCATGTCACATATAAGGCGGTTCTTGGGCAGGTTCAACTCCTTTTGCAGCTCAGCCAGGCGAGCACTGGCATTATAAGATCTGCGGAAATGCACACAGACTTTCCTGGCTTGCCTCAGGACATCCTGTAAGCCCGGGTACCTGCCCAAGAAGCGCTGCACCACCAGGTTAAGGACGTGAGCCACACAGGGCACATGGGTCAGTTGTCCCTGTCGGAGGGCGGAGAGGAGGTTGGTGCCATTGTCGCAAACCACCATTCCTGGCTTAAGCTGGCGTGGCGTCAACCACCTCTCGGCCTGGCCCTGCAGAGCAGACAGGACCTCTGCCCCAGTGTGGCTTCTGTCCCCCAAACACACCAGCGCAAGCACGGCATGGCATCTTTTTGCCTGCGTACTTGCGTAGCCCCGTGAACGGCTACGGAGCACCGCTGGTTCAGAGGACAAACCACAGGAAGAGGCCATGGAGGAAGAAGAAGAGGAGGGGGTGGAGGAGAGAGGTGTGTCACAACCAGTAGTAGCATTTTGGAGGCGTGGCGGTGGGACAACCTCCAACACTACTGCACCTTGTCCTGAATCCTTCCCAGCTGCCAAAAGAGTGACCCAATGGGCCGTGAAAGAAAGGTAACGTCCCTGTCCATGCCTGCTGGACCATGAGTCAGCGGTAATATGCACCTTACCGCTGACCGCCCTGTCCAGCGAGGCCAAGACATTGCCTTCCACATGCCGGTAGAGAGCCGGAATAGCCTTCCGTGAGAAAAAGTGGCGTTTGGGAACCTGCCACTGAGGAACCGCACATTGCACAAACTCACGGAAGGGGGCCGAGTCTACCAACTGAAAAGGCAGCAGTTGAAGCGCTAGCAATTTAGCCAAGCTAGCATTCAACCGCTGGGCATGTGGATGGCTGGGAGTGAACTTCTTTCGACGGTCCAGCAGCTGGGGCAGGGAAATTTGCCTGCTAGAATCGGACGTCGGTGTACTGCTAGCAGAGTGGGCGCAAGTACTTGGCTGTGACACACCTAATTCTACACCTTCATTCCTCTCAGTGCATGTTTCAGAGAGGACTGAAGTTATAGTGGGGTTGGAGATCCCAGCTGATGCGGTGCAAGGAGAGGTCCGCTTTGTTCTTTGGTGTGGGTCTTTGAGGTAGGCTTGCCAACGAGCTGCATGGCAGGTCAACATATGTCTGGTCAGGCATGTGGTACCCAAGCGGCTGATGTTTTGGCCACGCGATATACGCTTGAGACATATGTTGCAAACAGCAGCTGTGCGATCTGATGCACTAGCCTCAAAAAAGGCCCACACCAAAGAACTTTTTGAATGACGGGCAGAGGCAGCGCCCTGCACAGGCGGAGCTCTGCGGTGTGATTCCGTCGGTGTACTGCCCTTACGCTGGCCACCAAAGGGCATCCTGCCTCGTTGGAGATGTGCCTCCTCCTCATCCTCCTCCTCCTCCTCTCTCCTATTAGGCACCCACGTGGAGTCAGTGACCTCATCATCCCCTCCCTCCTCATCACTGGAGCCAATCTGGCAGTATGCTGCAGCTGCTGGAACATGACTGCCAGATTGGTGTCCTTCTTGAGCATCCCCTCTGTCTGCTCTCACGCTACTGCCTTCCTCTAGCTGGGTTTCATCATCAGACCCTTCGAAACGCTGGGCATCCTCCTGGAGCATGTACCCAACACTGTGCTGAAAAAGTTCGGGGGACTCCTCAGGAGGAGGACATGGTGGGTCTAGGGAAGGAGTGACTGATGATTTGTCTGACATTGATACCAGGGAAGACGACGCTTTGGCAGCTGCTTTTCCAGTACCCTGAGCCTGGGTGAGAGAGGATGAGGAGGAGGAGGAGGGCTTGGTCATCCACTCTACCAAGTCTTCGGCATGATGTGGCTCAACATGTCCAGCTGCCGAAAAGAAGAACAAGCGTGTCCCATGGCCATGTGCTGATGACAATGCACCGCGTCCACGACCAGCACTGTTGCCCCCAGACACAGAGCCTGCTTGCCCTCTTTTATTGCCTCCTGACTGTCTGCCTCTCCTTGTTTGCCTTCCAGACATTCTAATAGATGGCCTGCAGGGAGATGGGAAAAAAGCAATAAGGGCTACCTTCAGGTGTCCTTCTCTGTCCCTTGAAACAAGGGCTTTCACAGTGAAAGAAACTGACACTCTCCCTACCTACAGTTTTCTGTCCCTAGAAAAAATGTTTTTTTTAATCACAATATAGCACAAGGACAATTCACTCACTGTCCTTACAGGTCCCTGGAAACAAGGACTTGCAGAGTGAAAGAAAAAAAACACTCTCCCTACCTACAGTTTTCTGTCCCTAGAAAAAATGTTTTTTTTAATCACAATATAGCACAAGGACAATTCACTCACTGTCCTTACAGGTCCCTGGAAACAAGGACTTGCAGAGTGAAATAAACTGACACTCTCCCTACCTACAGTTTTCTGTCCCTAGAATAAATGTTTTTTTTAAGCACAATATAGCACAAGGACAATTCACTCACTGTCCTTACAGGTCCCTGGAAACAAGGACTTGCAGAGTGAAAGAAAAAAAACACTCTCCCTACCTACAGTTTTCTGTCCCTAGAAAAAATGTTTTTTTTAATCACAATATAGCACAAGGACAATTCACTCACTGTCCTTACAGGTCCCTGGAAACAAGGACTTGCAGAGTGAAATAAACTGACACTCTCCCTACCTACAGTTTTCTGTCCCTAGAATAAATGTTTTTTTTAAGCACAATATAGCACAAGGACAATTCACTCACTGTCCTTACAGGTCCCTGGAAACAAGGACTTGCAGAGTGAAAGAAAAAAAACACTCTCCCTACCTACAGTTTTCTGTCCCTAGAAAAAATGTTTTTTTTAATCACAATATAGCACAAGGACAATTCACTCACTGTCCTTCCAGGTCCCTGGAAACAAGGACTTGCAGAGTGAAATAAACTGACACTCTCCCTACCTACAGTTTTCTGTCCCTAGAATAAATGTTTTTTTTAAGCACAATATAGCACAAGGACAATTCACTCACTGTCCTTACAGGTCCCTGGAAACAAGGACTTGCAGAGTGAAAGAAAATAAACACTCTCCCTACCTACAGTTTTCTGTCCCTAGAAAAAATGTTTTTTTTTAAGCACAATATAGCACAAGGACAATTCACTCACTGTCCTTCCAGGTCCCTGGAAACAAGGACTTGCAGAGTGAAAGAAAAAAAACACTCTCCCTACCTACAGTTTTCTGTCCCTAGAAAAAATGTTTTTTTTTAATCACAATATAGCACAAGGACAATTCACTCACTGTCCTTACAGGTCCCTGGAAACAAGGACTTGCAGAGTGAAAGAAACTGACACTCTCCCTACCTACAGTTTTCTGTCCCTAGAATAAATGTTTTTTTAAGCACAATATAGCACAAGGACAATTCACTCACTGTCCTTCCAGGTCCCTGGAAACAAGGACTTGCAGAGTGAAAGAAACTGACACTGTCCCTACCTACAGTTTTCTGTCCCTAGAATAAATGTTTTTTTTAAGCACACTATAGCACAAGCACAAAACACACTGACACTCTCCCTACCTATCCTTCTCTTTCCCTAAACTAAAGGAATCCAGGTTAAGCAAGAAAGAAATAACAGTCACTGTCCCTGCCTATGCTGCTCTATCCCTGCTCCGGAACACACTACACTAGGCCGCCGTGCTGGCGGCCTTTTATAGTGTGGGGCGTGTACTAAACACCCTCAGCAATAATTGGCCACAGGCATCCTGCCTGTGGCCAATCATTGCTCTCCTCGCTGCCGGCGCTGTGATTGGCCAAGCATGCGGGGTCACAGTGCATGCTTGGCCAATCACAGCGCCTGGATGACACTGCGATGGCGTAGTGCATTGTGGGCCGTTCGCGTCACTCGAATTTGGCGCGAACGGCCCAAATCGTTCGATCTTCGTCGAACGATCGAACAGCCGATGTTCGAGTCGAACGTATGTTCGACTCGAACACGAAGCTCATCCCTACTGGAGAGCAGCCCTCATCCTTGGAAAATTTGCTCTCTTAAAGTTAAGTGTTTTTATCTTACTCATATGTGTATGTTGCTTACAGCTAACAGTAAATGAAATCATGTTATGGTCACTGCTACCCAGATGCTCTTTTATATGAATATTGGTAATATGCTCTGCATGGTTTGAGATTACCATGTCCAGCAGGGCTTCATTCCTAGTCAGAGCCTCAAAAAACTGGACCATAAACATAAATAAACTGGACTTTAAACATCATCCAAAACACTGTAAGCTTATGTTTGAGCAGAAACATCAACACACAAGAAGTATTTAGCTATTTAGGGCTGGTGACACAGACAGAAGTCAAGTGAGATGAGATAGTTCTATTTGACACATCACCTAAAACACCAACCCCCAGCCACTTATGAGCCTCACCTTCCAACATAAGGTGACAAATCTTAATTGTGGCTGGTTAGGACAGTATGGACTCTGTAGAAACAGCACAAGAACCAAGGAATTGACCAAGTGTCTATATTAGGAAGCAGTGGATACAGAAAATGTAAGAACAGTCTCTTGCTGCCTCTAAAGAGCACCACCTAAAACAAAATTCTAATTTTGTTCCATGACAGAAACAGAGCTGTGGGTAAACTACACTTAACTTGAGATTCAAACAGCAGAACCTTACAGCTGGATTCCAAAAGACACGTGTCACAAGAAGAGACAAGCTTGAGCATCATCTGAAAAAAAAAATGGCGTTGGGTCCCCCCAAAAATCCATACCAGACCCTTATCTGAGCACGTAACCTGTCAGGCCGCAGGAAAAGAGGGGGGGATGAGAGAGCCCCCCCCCTCCTGAACCGTACCAGGCCACATGCCCTCAACATGGGGAGGATGTCCCCATGTTGATGGGGACAAGGGCCTCATCCCCACAACCCTTGCCGGGTGGTTGTGGGGGTCTGCGGACGGGGGGCTTATCGGAATCTGGAAGCCCCCTTTAACAAAGGGGACCCCCAGATTCCGGCCCCCTCTATGTGAATTGGTAACGGGGTACATTGTACCCCTACCATTTCACAGAGAAAGTGTAAAAAAATTAAAAAAATCACACAGACACTGTTGGAATAAGTCCTTTATTAAAAATAAAAAAATAAAAAATATAAAAACCATTCCAGCGATGTAATCCAGTCTCCACTCCAGATGAAACCCCCATGACCTAAAATCACTGTTCCCGAAAAAACGGCTTGTTTTAAAACTTTTTTTTGCATTGATACATGTCCCCTGGGGCAGGACCCGGTCCCCAAAGACTTTTTATGACAATAACTTGCATATTAACCTTTAAAATTAGCACTTTTGATTTTTCATGTTCGTGTCCCATAGACTTTAACGGTGTTCACGTGTTCGAACAAATTTTTTGACTGTTCGCATGTTCTGGTGCGAACCGAACAGGGGAGTGTTCGGCTCATCCCTATCATTCAGCAGCACTGTGACCTTGTGTCTTCAGTAGGGTTGAGCAAACCCGAACTGTAAAGTTCGGGCTCGTACCGGACTCTTGGATTTTTGGGTCCCGGACCCAAACCCGAACAATTGACTGTATGTTCGGGTTCGGGTCCGATGTTCGGCGATGTAATGGCGCATTTCTAAAAGCTACAGGGCAGCCAATAAACTTTTGTTTAACTGGTGTGCCCTTAGAAGCCATCACAGCCATATCTACTAAGGCATAGCTGTGATTGGCCAGTGCAGCATGTGATTTAGCCTCTATATAACCTAGAGGCACACAGCACAGCACGTCACTCTGCTTTAGACAGTATAGGGAAAGGATCCTGGCTGCTGTTGCTGTGAGGGAGAGAATGAAATGAGTTAGTCCTGATTCTGCAATCTACTGAGAGAAAGGATAGAGACAGTGTAGGGCAAGGTTCCTGTTGCTGCGTTAAGGGAGAGAGATTTATCTAGGAGTCCAGATTCAGAGATCTAATAACTCAGCGATCTGCATAGATTTACCTGGTTGGGTTTACACTGCCATGAGCCCAGTGCCAGAGAAAATCTAAATTTTATCTGCAAGCTCAGTGCACCAGCACTGCATATGTTACGTTGAGATACGCCCTTCACATACTGTGGGTGTATTCTGCTCTTCCAAAAACACCCATTTAGGGCAAAAAAAAAATTGCAGTGTTTTTGTGAGATAAACAATTTATATATTTTTCTTCTATTGTTGTGCTAGTCTAAAAAAAATTTTTTAGGACAAAAACATTTTTTTTCAATAGCATTTTCTGCAGTTCTGTAGGTGTGAGATACATACTGTGGGTGTATTCTGCTCTTCCAAAAACACCAATTCAGGGCAAAAAAAAATTAAAAAATTTGCAGTGTTTTTGTGAGATAAACAATTTAAATATTTTTCTTCTATTGTGCTATTCTAAAAAAATATCATTTTAGGACAAAAACATTTTTTTGAATAGCATTTTCTGCAGTTCTGTAGGTGTGAGATACACCGTTTACATACTGTGGGTGTATTCTGCTCTTCCAAAAACACCCATTTAGGGCCACAAAAAATATTTTGCAGTGTTTTCTGCATATCTGGAGGTGTGTGAGATAAACAATTTATATATTTTTCTTCTATTGTGCTATTGTAAAAAAAAATATTTTAGGACAAAAACATTTTTTTTTAATAGCATTTTCTGCAGTTCTGTAGGTGTGAGATACACCGTTTACATACTGTGGGTGTATTCTGCTCTTCCAAAAACACCCATTTAGGGCCACAAAAAATATTTTGCAGTGTTTTCTGCATATCTGGAGGTGTGTGGGATAAACAGTTTATATATTTTTCTTCTATTGTGCTATTCTAAAAAAATTATTTTAGGACAAAAACATTTTTTTTAATAGCATTTTCTGCAGTTCTGTAGGTGTTAGATACACCGTTTACATACTGTGGGTGTATTCTGCTCTTCCAAAAACACCCATTTAGGGCCACAAAAAATATTTTGCAGTGTTTTCTTCATATCTGGAGGTGTGTGAGATAAACAATTTATATATTTTTCTTCTATTGTGCAATTGTAAAACAAAAAAATTTTAGGCCAAATTTTTTTTTTTTTAATAGCATTTTCTGCAGTTCTGTAGGTGTGAGATACACCATTTACATACTGTGGGTGTATTCTGCTCTTCCAAAAACACCCATTTAGGGCCGCAAAAAATATTTTGCAGTGTTTTCTGCATATCTGGATGTGTGTGAGATAAACAATGTATATATTTTTCTTCTATTGTGCTATTCTAAAAAAATGTATTTTAGGACAAAAACATTTTTTTTGAATAGCATTTCTGCAGTTCTGTAGGTGTGAGATACACCGTTTACATACTGTGGGTGTATTCTGCTCTTCCAAAAACACCCATTTAGGGCAAGATCCTAAATTTGGAAAATATGAGGAGAACGTCAAAGGGACGTGGCCCCGGTCGTGGTGCTGCTGGTGGAGCTCCTGTTGCAGGGAGAGCACGTGGTCGATCTGTGCCATCTACACGCACAAGTGAAACACCTTCCCTAGGTGCGAGTAGGCGACAGAGCCTGCAGCGGTATTTTGTCCCGCCTAATGAGGCTGTACGAATGTTGAGGCCAGGACAAGTACAGGCGATAGTAGATTGGGTTGCTAAGAGTGCCTCTGGTTCCTTCACATTGTCTCCCACCCAGTCTTCTGATGAAAGATCAGAGTTGTCACCTGCAGCCGATGTCCATCAGTCTTTCACCTCACCCCCTTGCAAATCAGCCAAGCAGTCTGAGCCCCAAATCATGCAGCAGTCTCTTCTGCTTTTCAATGACTAATAGCAGGGTTTCCCAGGGCCATCCACCTAGCCCTGCCCCAGAAGTGGAGGAGATTGAGTGCACCGCTGCCCAACCACTTATATTTCATGATGAGTACATGGGAGGACCATCGCAGCACGTCTCGGATGATGACGAAACACAGGTGCCAACTGCTGCTGCTTTCGCAATTGTGCAGACCGACAAGGAGGACAGGGGTGAAGACTGGGTGGAAGATGATGTGGAGGACGATGAGGTCCTCGACCCCACATGGAATCAACGTTATGCTGGTGACCAGTGTAGTTCGGAGGAAGAGGCGGTGGTCGCACAGAGCCACCAGCACAGCAGAAGAGGGAGCAGGGTGCAAAAGCGGAGCGTCCGTCCCCTAGACAGTATGTCTGCTACTGCCCATCGCAGCAAGGGACCGAGCACACCAAAGCCAGGTCCAAGGAGTTCCCTAGCGTGGCAGTTCTTCAGACAATGTGCTGATGACAAGACACGAGTGGTTTGCACGCTGTGCAATCAGAGCCTGAAGCGAGGCATAAACGTTCTCAACCTGAGCACAACCTGCATGACCAGGCATCTAAGTGCAAAGCACAAGCTGCAGTGGAGTAGACACCTCAAAAACAAAGAAAGGTATCTGGCTCCTCCTGCTTCCTCTTCTGCTGCAGTCTCGGCCTCTTCATCCACCTCTGTAGTGACAGTAGCACCTGCCAACCCGCAGACAGAGCATCTGCCAGCAACACTACCACCTGGGTCACCAACCATCTCCACAATGTCCCATGGAAGTGTTCAGCTCTCTATCTCCCAAACACTGGAGCGGAAGAGGAAGTACCCCCCTAGCCACCCGCGATCCCTGGCCCTGAATGCCAGCATTTCAAATTTCCTCGCCTTTGAATTGCTGTCATTCTGTCTGGTGGAGACGCAGAGTTTTAAAAGCCTGATGGCATTGGCTGTCCCACAGTACGTTGTGCCCAGCCGCCACTACTTTTCCAGGCGAGCCATCCGTTCCCTGCACAACCAAGTGGGAGACAAAATCAGGTGTGCACTACGTAACGCCATCTGTGGCAAGGTCCACCTAACTACGGATGCGTGGACCAGTAGGCACGGTCAGCGACGTTATATCTCCCTAATAGCACACTGGGTAAATGCAGTGGCGGCTGGGCCTGAGGCAGATAGCAGTTTGGCGCATGTCCTTCCACCACCGAGGATTGCAGGGCGCTTCAGTTTGCCTCCTGTTGCTAACTCCTCCTACTCCGCTTCCTCATCCTCTACCGCCTCCTCATCTGGTCAGCGTAACACCTTCACCACCAACTTCAGCATAGCCAGGGGTAAATGACAGGCAGTTTTAAAACTTTCCTGTTTGGGGGAAAAAACCCACACCGCGCAGGAGTTGTGGAGGGACATGGAACAACAGACTGATGAGTGGTTGGTGGCAGTGAGCCTCAAGCCCGGCCTGGTGGCGTGCGATAATGGGCGAAATCTCGTAGCAGCTCGGGGCCTAGCCGGTTTGACGCACATCCCTTGCCTGGCGCATGTGCTGAACTTGGTGGTCCAGAGGTTCCTGAAAAATTACCCCAATATGCCAGAGCTGCTGCAGAAAGTGTGGGCCGTCTGTGCGCACTTTCGGCGTTCTCACCCTGCTGCTCGCCTGTCAGCGCTGCAGCGTAACTTCGGCCTTCCCGCTCACCGCCTCATATGTGACGTGCCCACAAGGTGGAACTCCACCTTGCACATGCTGGCCAGACTGTGCGAGCAGCAGCAGGCGATAGTGGAGTTTCAGCTGCAGCAATCATGCGTGAGTCGCTCTGCGGAACAGCACCACTTCACCACCAATAACTGGGCCTTTATGCGAGACCTGTGTGCCTTGTTGCGCTGTTTCGAGTACTCCACCAACATAGCCAGTGCCGATGACGCCGTTCTCAGCGTTACTATCCCAGTTCCATGCCTCCTTGAAAAAACGCTTCGGGCGATAATGGAAGAGGATGTGGCACAGGAGGAGGAGGAGGAACCAGGATCATTTCAAAGGCTTTCAGGGCAGTCTTTCACAAGTGGCTACGAGGGTGGGTTCCTGCACCAACAAACGCCAGGTACACAATTGTCCGGCAGCAAGGGCACAGTTCTGGAGGATGACGAGGTGGAGGATGAGGAGGAGATGGAGGAGGAGGAACCATGTTCACAGCAGGGTGGCACCCAGACCAGCTCATGGCCATCACTGGTGCGTGGCTGGTAGGATACAGAGGACACAGACGATACACCTCCCACAGAGAACAGCTTTTCGTTGCCTCTGGGCAGCCTGGCACACATGAGCGATTACATGCTGCAGTGTCTGCGCAATGACCGCCGAGTTGCCCACACTCTAACTGGTGCTGATTACTGGGTGGCCACCCTGCTGCATCCCCGTTAAAGGATAACGTACCGTCCTTAATTCCCTCACTGGAGCGGGATCGTAAGATGCGCGAGTACAAGCGCACGCTGGTAGACGCGCTTCTGGTGGCATTCCCACCTGACAGCGGGGGTACGGTGGAAGCACAAGGTGAAGGCAGAGGAGGAGGAAGAGGTCGCCAACGCAGCCAGGGGACCGCCAGCACCTCAGAAGGCAGGGTTAGCATGGCTGAAATGTGGGAAAGCTTTGTCAGCACGCCACAACAACCAGCACCACCAGCTGAGATGGAACGTCTTAGCAGGAGGCAGCATTTCACCAACATGGTGGAGCAGTATGTGTGCACACGCCTACACGTACTGAATGACGTGTCTGCCTCCTTCAACTTCTGGGTCTCTAAATTGGGCACATGGCCTGAGCTTGCCCTTTACGCCTTGGAGGTGCTGGCCTGCCCTGCAGCCAGTGTATTATCTGAACGTGTATTTAGCACGGCAGGGGGCGTTATCACAGACAAGCGCAGCCGCCTGTCCAGAGCCAATGTGGACAAGCTCACGTTCATTAAAATGAACCAGGCATGGATCCCACAGGACTTTTCCCTACCTTGTGCAGAATAGACATGTATACCGGTGTTCTGACAAAAACTGTCCGGCCATCGGATAGTGTCCAGCCCGTACTGCGCAGGCGCAGCGCTTGCGCAGTACGGAGGACAACGAGATTCACAAAATCTCCGAAGATGAACGGCGCTTGCGCAGTGAGTGCAGGTTCAAGCCCCACCATCCAAGTGGACATACGGTAGAACATAGTAACAGGGCCCCTCATGGGCTCGCTTCGCTCGCCACGCTTCGCTCGCCACGCTTCGGGCACGGCCTTGCTTGGCTCGGCTTGAGCCTCAGATGGTGTGGCTTGAACCTGGACTCACCGCGCAGGCGCCGTTCGTATTTGGAGATTTTCGAAATCCCCTTCTCCTACGTACTGAGCAAGCGCAGTACAGGGCGTACACTATCCGACGGGGGACAGAATTCGACACATCACCGGCCTTACCCAGCCATTGTTGTATTTTTGAACCAGTGTTGGCTACCTCGTCCTCCTCCACCGCCGCTTCCACCTACACAGCCACATCCACCGCCACCTCAACCTCCTACTCCATATGGACCTCGTCCTCCTAGGTCAAGATTATAATTTACATTTTTTTTTATTTCAAAGTATTTTATTTTCCCACTAGCTTATCCATTAAATTGAAAAATATTTTTTCCAGAAAGGGCGTATTCTGGGGCATTCCCACCATATGTGTGGCATCGTGCCGTTGAGTTTCTGAGGTTCTTAATGACTTCCTGTACCTCTTCTGCTGAGAAGGGGGCCTCCAGCATATTATTTTTTATTTTTTAATGTTATTTTAAGTTATTTCCCTATCCACATTTGTTTGCAGAGCACTTGCCATGCTCTTAACAATATTTGGCTGCCATTTGCAGCCCTCTAGCCCTTTCCATTTTTTTTAGAGCCATTTTAGTCCTCAGAAGTTCGGGTCCCCATTGACTTCAATGGGGTTCGGGTTCGGGGTCAAGTTCGGGTCAAGTTCCGTCCCGAACACAAACCTTTTTCCGAAGTTCGGCTGAACCCGTCGAACCCGAACATCCAGGTGTCCGCTCAACTCTAGTCTTCAGGTAAACTGCAGAACTCTTCCTCCTGGCACAGAAGATCAACTCAACAATATGAAACAAGTCCATTAACAAAAATCCAAAGGAAAAAATTATCTAGAAATATATAAAGAAAAAGTGCAGATGTAAAAAGATCTTTTTAACTACATAATATAGTAAAAATCCATTCAGAGATCCTGAACATTTCTGTAGATTAAAGTATGAAAGAGAATCTTGCTTTGTAAACTACAAAACATTTAAATGATTAATTGCAGTTCACAGAAGTTAATCTTACAATTTAAATGAAAGGATTCTGTGTGGGGATTAGAAATGTGATGTTTTTTTTTTTCTTTTGGCTCACCAACTCATTTTATATTTGTAAAAGAATTGTTGGACTATTGATCTATTTCTTCTCTCTGTCTCTCCAAAGTACACCAATTAAAAGCTTTCTCGCAGCTTGCCATTAGCACTTTCACTAGAGTTAATTGTGCTAAGTGAAAAGCTAAAGTTTAGACTAAATTACCCACAAAAGAATACTGTATGTCAAACAACTACTGTTAGAAACTGCTAAGTAGAGGCCTTTTCATCAATATCACATTGTTAACATAAGGTTTATTAATGATGATATTATTCTGGCATACTTGAAGAAACTGAAGCCTCGTACACACGAACGAGTTTCTCGGCAAAAACCAGCAAGAAACTTGCTGGCAGAGATTTTTTGCCGAGAAACTCGTTCGTGTGTATGGTTTTTCGTCAAGAAAACCGACAAGTATCTCGACGAGAAAATAGAGATCCTGCTCTCTATTTTCTCGTCGAGATTCTCGTCGGCATGTTTCTCGACGAGAAAAGTGAGTGTGTGTACACTTACCTGTCCTCCCGGAAGCCCGCGCATGTTCGAAATGAATTTGACGCATGCGCGGTAGCTTCCTAGGCATACATAGGGTATACCAAGATGGCGGCGACGGCATCGAATGTGACGAGCGCATGCTCGTCGTAGTCGATGATGTCACAGCGTACGCTCCATTCAAAGAACCGCGGGTTCTTTGAATCGAGCGTGTGTACACTCGGCCGGGACAAGTTTCTTGTCCAAGAATCTCGTCGAAAAAAACCTCTCTGGGCTATTGGACTATGAAATAGGAGCTGGCAAGCATGCAAACAGCATGAGTATTTGCAACAACCCCCCCCCCTTCTGTGAGTCATGAGGTGGTGAGCATACTGATATACAGCGGCTATATGCTATATGTAGGGATGAGCTCGGTGTACGTTTGACTCGAACATCGGCTGTTCGATCGTTCGACGAAGATCGAACGATTTGGGCCGTTCGCGCCTAATTCGAGTGACGCGAACGGCCCACAATGCACTACGCCATCGCAGTGTCATCCAGGCGCTGTGATTGGCCAAGCATGCACTGTGACCCCGCATGCTTGGCCAATCACAGCGCCGGCAGCGAGGAGAGCAATGATTGGCCACAGGCAGGATGCCTGTGGCCAATTATTGCTGAGGGTGTTTAGTACACGCCCCACACTATAAAAGGCCGCCAGCACGGCGGCCTAGTGTAGTGTGTTCCGGAGCAGGGAAAGAGAAGCATAGGCAGGGACAGTGACATTTATTTTTTCTTGCTTAACCTGGATTCCTTTCGTTTAGGGAAAGAGAAGGATAGGTAGGGACAGGGCTGGCCAAAGACATTGTGCTGCCTGGGCCCAAGAATGAAATGCTGCCCCCCCCAAAAAAAATCCTATGCCCATCCAGCAAAGAGACGTTTCCATAAAGCAAAGAGACAGCCCAATATATTCAGCAAGAGACATCCCATATATTCAGCAAAGAGACATGCCCCTTCTAGGGTGACCACGCATTTTGCAGGTCTGTCCCGGGCACATTCATTCCAGGACAATACAGTGTCCCCCAATGAAACTGACACAGCCACCCCCCTAGGCCAATCTGATGCCCCCAAAAAAGGCCGCCACATCACCTCTTTACTCACTGACAGTACTTGTCCTGGCCGGGAATGCCTGGAGGAGCACAATCCCCGCCCCCTGCATGTGATTGGAGAAATCATAAATCCCACCTCTTGTGTCCAATCACTGTGCTGTGATTCGTTACAGAACAAGCTGATGTTTGGGAAGGGGGGGTGTCCGTGAATAGTAGTTTAAAAATGTGGTCACCCTAGCTCCTTCCTGCAAAGAGTATTGTGTAGCACCACGAAAGCTCCCCCCTTTCTCTCCACTTCCACCGACCAGCTACGCTCTGATCCCAGCTCAGTGATGCAACATGCCGCAACAACAGCGCTGCATTGACCACATTTCCAAACTGCCATTCAGGGATACCGCCCTTCCTTCCCAAAAAAAGATGAGGGGGGGGGGGTGTAGTCTCGCTGACAGGGAATTTGGCAGCGGGTGATTTGTCGGGCGAATGGCTGGTGTTAGCACTTAAATCATCCTAACATTATGATTGATATGGTGTCAGGATGATCAAATCACATTATTTCTATTACTACATTGTAATATATAATGAAATAGTTTAACTCACCATAATGCAGAATCAGTGGGAACCCTGAGCTTGTCATTTGCCACCATTGCTTGCCACCAGATGTAGCTTATTGCTTGCCACCGTTGCCTGCCACCAGATGCAGCTGTGCCACTTGCCACCCATAGCCTGCCACAACATGCAGCCTGTCACTTGTTACCAATGCCTGTCACCAGATGCAGCCTGTCACTTGTCACCAATGCCTGTCACCAGATGCAGCCTGTCACTTGTCACCAATGCCTGTCACCAGATGCAGCCTGTCACTTGTCACCAATGCCTGTCACCAGATGCAGCCTGTCACTTGTCACCAATGCCTGTCACCAGATGCAGCCTGTCACTTGTTACCAATGCCTGTCACCAGATGCAGCCTGTCACTTGTCACCAATGCCTGTCACCAGATGCAGCCTGTCACTTGTTACCAATGCCTGTCACCAGATGCAGCCTGTCACTTGTCACCAATGCCTGTCACCAGATGCAGCCTGTCACTTGTCACCAATGCCTGTCACCAGATGCAGCCTGTCACTTGTCACCAATGCCTGTCACCAGATGCAGCCTGTCACTTGTTACCAATGCCTGTCACCAGATGCAGCCTGTCACTTGTCACCAATGCCTGTCACCAGATGCAGCCTGTCACTTGTTACCAATGCCTGTCACCAGATGCAGCCTGTCACTTGTCACCAATGCCTGTCACCAGATGCAGCCTGTCACTTGTCACCAATGCCTGTCACCAGATGCAGCCTGTCACTTGTCACCAATGCCTGTCACCAGATGCAGCCTGTCACTTGTTACCAATGCCTGTCACCAGATGCAGCCTGTCACTTGTCACCAATGCCTGTCACCAGATGCAGCCTGTCACTTGTCACTGATGCCTGTCACCAGATGCAGCCTGTCACTCAGCCTGGCTCTCTCTCCCTTCCCTTCAGATGGGCATGCTGGGGGCTGCAGTTTCCCCCCTAGAATTGCAATGGGCCAGCCATTTGCACTACATATCCCATAATCCTCTTTTCTCCTTTTAGTTTTTTTCCCTGGCCAATGGGAGGAAAAGGGGGAAGAAACATAGCGGTGGCTGTCCTAGGAACAGCAGCATGAGGAGGAGAAGGAGGGGGGAGAAGAGCCCGCAGCTGCTCTCTCTCCACACACACAGCCGCTCCGATCTCATGCTGTTACATACAGGGAGGAGGTGGGTGGAGCTAGCGGAGGAGGAGGAAGTGAAATACTCTCTGCAATGAATGATGGGCCTCTCTCTCCTTACGTCACTGGTTGCTAGACACAAAGCGGGCCGCAGCTAGCAACCAGTTTGGGCAGTGAAGCAGGGGCCGCTGGAGAGACCCTTGAAGTGCGTCTTGCCACTGCGGCCAGTGACAGCGGCGCCGGCGATGCAGTACAGTATGACATTGACAATGCACACTAGATGGAGGGAAACCCAGGTCCTCAGGCAGGCCCGGATTTATTCCCTTTGCCGCCCCAAGGCCGGGTCCTCCCTTTTGCCGCCCCAATGCCGCGGGTTGACGGGTTGAGAACTGGGGGGGGGGAGATGTGCTGGCCGGAAAAGTCCAAGTGACCTCTCCTCTCATCTCTCCCCTCCTCTTCTGCCCCTCGAATTGAGAAGTGGGGGGGGGTTGCTGGGTTGCTGCCAAAGGTCCAAATTACATCAGAGCCCCCCTTACATCAGAGTCCGCACAGAGGCCCCCCTTACATCAGAGTCTGCACAGAGCCCCCCCTTACATTACATCAGAGTCTTCACAGAGCCCCCTCTTACATCAGAGTCCGCACAGAGCCCCCCCTTACATCAGAGTCCGCACAGAGCCCCCCTTACATCAGAGTCCGCACAGAGCCCCCCTTACATCAGAGTCCGCACAGAGCCCCCCTTACATCAGAGTCCGCACAGAGCCCCCCTTACATCAGAGTCCGCACAGAGCCCCCCCTTACATCAGAGTCCGCACAGAGCCCCCCCTTACATCAGAGTCCGCACAGAGCCCCCCCTTACATCAGAGTCCGCACAGAGGTCCCCCTTACATCAGAGTCCGCACAGAGGTCCCCCTTACATCAGAGTCCGCACAGAGGTCCCCCTTACATCAGAGTCCGCACAGAGGTCCCCCTTACATCAGAGTCCGCACAGAGGTCCCCCTTACATCAGAGTCCGCACAGAGGTCCCCCTTACATCAGAGTCCGCACAGAGGTCCCCCTTACATCAGAGTCCGCACAGAGGTCCCTCTTACATCAGAGTCCGCACAGAGACCCCCCTTACATCAGAGTCCGTACAGAGCCCCCCCCTTACAACAGAGTCCGCACAGAGGCCCCCTCTTACATCAGAGTCCGCACAGAGGCCCCCTCTTACATCAGAGTCCACACAGAGCCCCTCTTACATCAGAGTCTGCACAGAGCCCCCCTTACATCAGAGTCTGTACAGAGCCCCCCTTACATCAGAGTCTGTACAGAGCCCCCCCTTACATCAGAGTCCGCACAGAGGCCCCCTTACATTAGAGTCTGCAGAGAGGCCCCCCTTACATCAGAGTCTGCACAGAGGCCCCCCTTACATCAGAGTCCGCACAGAGGCCCCCCTTACATCAGAGTCCGCACAGAATTTACACTTACACTGTAAGGGGGAGCTCTGTGGACTCTAATGTAAACGGGAACCCTAATTTAAGGGGTGTTCTGGGAAACTTGATTTAAGGGGGCATGCTGTGGACTCTGGTGTAAAGGGGGTCTCTGCTCACCAAAGCCTGCCCCCCTCCCCTTTAACAAAGTCCACAGAGCACCCCTTTTTATACACTGGGAGGCAGGAGAGAGGGTGAGCTTACCAGGATGGAGGCTGAGGTGCTGGCTGTCTGACACTTTTCTGGGTTCAAACTTCCTGCCCAGTGCCCTCACATGGGAGTGTGGGTGGGGCAGACTCAGAAGGAGGAGGATCAGAGCTCTATCTCTCCTCTGTCTGTGCAGAGAGAGGGATGTCAGCGCCAGTGTGCTCTGAGGCTAAGCTATGTGTGAGACGAGACATAGCTCAGTCCTGCAGCCCTCCCCCTGGAGCTGACAACAGGCACGGCTGCACAACGGGAAGTGAGTGGCGGCCGTGACCTGTGTTAACAGAGTTCCAGCAGCCTGTGTAGAGACATCTCACCTCTTTCCCTCCCTTCCTCTGCCATGCGGATTGGATTGAGGAGCGGGGGGGGGGGTTTCTACCGAAAGTCCTGACACATCTCACCTCTCCCCCCTCCTCTCTCCTCTGCAGCGGAAGAGGGGGGGGGATGCCGCGGCGCCGCCCCTGCATTCACTGCCGCCCCGAGGCCTGGCCTCTGTGGCCTTGTGGGGAATCCGGCCCTGTCCTCAGGCAGTGCGCCCCTGTTGCCGCCCCTCTTAAAGTGCCGCCTGGGACCATGGTCCCATCGGGTCCCATGGTAGGGCCGGCCCTGGGTAGGGAGAGTGTCAGTGTGTTTTACTGTGCGAATCCTTGTTTCTAGGGACAGGGAAGGACAGTGAGGGAAATTCTCCTTGTGCTATAGTGTGCTAAAGCATTGATCATCAATCAGCTTTAAAAAAACATTTTTTCTAGGGACAGAAAACTATAGGTAGGAAGAGTGTCAGTTTCTTTCACTGTGATAATCCTTGTTTCTAGGGACAGGGAAGGACAGTGAGGGAAATTCTACTTGTGCTATAGTGTGCTAAAGCATTGATCATCAATCAGCTTTAAAAAAACATTTTTTCTAGGGACAGAAAACTATAGGTAGGAAGAGTGTCAGTTTATTTCACTGTGATAATCCTTGTTTCTAGGGACAGGGAAGGACAGTGAGGGAAATTCTCCTTGTGCTATAGTGTGCTAAAGCATTGATCATCAATCAGCTTTAAAAAAACATTTTTTCTAGGGACAGAAAACTATAGGTAGGAAGAGTGTCAGTTTCTTTCACTGTGATAATCCTTGTTTCTAGGGACAGGGAAGGACAGTGAGGGAAATTCTCCTTGTGCTATAGTGTGCTAAAGCATTGATCATCAATCAGCTTTAAAAAAACTTTTTTTCTAGGGACAGAAAAGTATAGGTAGGAAGAGTGTCAGTTTCTTTCACTGTGATAATCCTTGTTTCTAGGGACAGGGAAGGACAGTGAGGGAAATTCTCCTTGTGCTATAGTGTGCTAAAGCATTGATCATCAATCAGCTTTAAAAAAAACATTTTTTCTAGGGACAGAAAACTATAGGTAGGAAGAGTGTCAGTTTCTTTCACTGTGATAATCCTTGTTTCTAGGGACAGGGAAGGACAGTGAGGGAAATTCTCCTTGTGCTATAGTGTGCTAAAGCATTGATCATCAATCAGCTTTAAAAAAACATTTTTTCTAGGGACAGAAAACTATAGGTAGGAAGAGTGTCAGTTTCTTTCACTGTGATAATCCTTGTTTCTAGGGACAGGGAAGGACAGTGAGGGAAATTCTACTTGTGCTATAGTGTGCTAAAGCATTGATCATCAATCAGCTTTAAAAAAACATTTTTTCTAGGGACAGAAAACTATAGGTAGGAAGAGTGTCAGTTTCTTTCACTGTGATAATCCTTGTTTCTAGGGACAGGGAAGGACAGTGAGGGAAATTCTCCTTGTGCTATAGTGTGCTAAAGCATTGATCATCAATCAGCTTTAAAAAAACATTTTTTCTAGGGACAGAAAACTATAGGTAGGAAGAGTGTCAGTTTCTTTCACTGTGATAATCCTTGTTTCTAGGGACAGGGAAGGACAGTGAGGGAAATTCTACTTGTGCTATAGTGTGCTAAAGCATTGATCATCAATCAGCTTTAAAAAAACATTTTTTCTAGGGACAGAAAACTATAGGTAGTGTGGGGGGGTTAGCTCGGCAGCGGGTGTGTGTGACCCCCGGGATGGGCTCCCCACACAAAACAGGCCCAGCAAACGGAGGTTGTGGTTTTCAAAATCAAAAAGGTGCGGTTTATTTTCTATTTACAGTGACAAAACACAGCAAAGCAAAAGAAACATAACCAAAATAAATCCTGGTCAAGTTGACCTCTGACTAAACATACAGGTTTCCTAACTAACAACTGGGATCAGCCTAGTGCTGTCCTAGTCCCTAAGTCCCTGGTTTTAAATGTCCAAGCAAATAGCCACACAGGCTTTGTCTCACCGCACAGGGGTTCACTCTCCCTAGACAGTCCACACAGGTCTGGTTCCAGGCATGAGCTAACATCTAATGAAGCTGGGAGTTCTTATAGAGGCCTAAATGAGCTGACAAGCTTCAGCTGGTCTCATCAACTCCCTGTCTGCACGACGCCCAGCCCTCTCCCTAGAGGTATGAGTCATCCATGAGCCCACTAGCCTTATACAACTCTCCACCTAGTTGTATAAGTCGGCGTAAAGCCTGAATCTGGGCGAAATATATCTACCCCCCTGGATGCAACCAGGTGACTTTACCTTCCTGCTGTCACATACCCCCCCCTCTTGTTTTAACCTCGGGGTTGGAACACCAGCAATCAGGCATTCATGTACTCGAGACAAAGCATCCACATTCCCCATTTGAACGCCAGGGCGATGCTTTACTGTGAAGTTGAATTCCTGGAGGGCCAGGAACCACCTATTCACTCTTCTATTTGTTTCCTTGTTTTGAGCCATCCACTTTAACGGAGCGTGATCCGTAACCATGTCAAAGTGCCTACCTAGCAGGTAGTACCGAAGGGAATCTAGAGCCCACTTCACCGCTAAACACTCCTTTTCAACGGTGGCGTAATTTACCTCATGGGACTTCAACTTCCTGCTGAGGTAAATGACTGGGTGCTCTTCCCCGTTCCAGACCTGGGACAATACTGCTCCTAACCCCACATCTGACGCATCACTTTGTACGACAAAGTCTTTAGAGAAGTCGGGTGAGTACAACACTGGCTGGCTACATAAGGCTTGTTTCAAGAATTGGAATGCTGCCTCAGCCTCGGGGGTCCATTTAATCATGACCGACCCTTTCCCCTTCGTCAGGTTGGTTAGGGGCACAGCCTTAGAAGCAAAGTGGGGAATGAATCGCCGATAATACCCAGCGATTCCCAGAAAGGCTCGTACCTGCTTCTTGCTGTTGGGACGTGGCCAACTCTGGATGGCCTCGACTTTGTTGAGTTGGGGTTTTATTACTCCCCTCCCAATGGTGTACCCAAGATATTTGGCCTCCTCCTGCCCAATGGTACACTTCTTGGGGTTAGCCGTAAACCCCGCTTCCCGAACAGAGTCCAGGACTGCTTGCACTTTTGGCAGATGTGAGGCCCAATCTGTGCTATGGACAATTACGTCATCCAGGTAAGCCGCAGCATACTTCCGATGGGGCCTCAGCATCTGGTCCATTTTCCGCTGGAATGTGGCCGGCGCATTCTGTAACCCGAACGGCATTCTTTTATATTGGAACGCCCCGTCTGGGGTTACAAATGCGGTTTTCTCTTTGGCCGACTTGGCCAGGGGGATTTGCCAATACCCTTTTGTGAGGTCAAGAGTCGTCATGTATCGGGCTGTTCCCAGCCGGTCGATCAACTCATCTATACGTGGCATGGGGTAGGTGTCAAATTTTGTAACTTTGTTCAACTGACGAAAATCGTTACAAAATCGCCAGCTCCCATCCGGTTTAGGCACCAACACGATGGGACTAGACCAATCACTTTGGGACTCCTCTATCACCCCTAAGTTCAGCATTTTCTGTACTTCCTCCCGTATTGCCTCCCGTCGAGCCTCTGGGATCCGATAGGGTTTTAACTTCACCCTTTCACCGGGCGGGGTAATGATGTCATGCTCTACCCCAGATGTTTGTCCCGGCAGCTCAGAGAATACCTCCTTGTTGCGAAGCACAAACTCCTTAACCTCCTGTTGTTGGGGTTGTGACAAGGTGGCTGCTATTCCAACCTCAGGAATCACGCAACCAGTTTGAGCTGGTGACCAAGTGTCTGCGACTAGGGACTCTCTATCCCTCCAGGCTTTCAACAGATTAACGTGATAGATCTGTTCGGGCTTTCGCCTTCCTGGTTGTCTGACCTTGTAATTCACTTCGCTCACTTTTTCCATTATCTCGTAGGGGCCTTGCCATTTGGCAAGGAATTTACTTTCAACCGTAGGGACAAGTACCAATATCCTATCCCCCGGGGAAAAGGTACGGGTCTTGGCTCCACGGTTGTACACTCTCTGCTGTGCCAACTGCGCTTGGGCCAAATGTTCCTTCACGATGGGCATTACCTGTGCAATTCGATCTTGCATCAGGGCGACATGCTCAATCACACTCCTGTGGGGAGAACTCTCACTTTCCCAAGTTTCCTTGGCAATATCCAACAGCCCTCTTGGGTGTCTCCCATACAGTAACTCAAAGGGGGAGAATCCCGTAGAGGATTGGGGCACCTCCCTAATAGCAAACATCAAATAAGGAAGTAAACAGTCCCAATCCTTTCCATCTCTATCCACCACTTTCTTCAACATTTGTTTTAGGGTTTTGTTGAATCTTTCAACCAGCCCATCGGTTTGGGGGTGATACACAGACGTACGCAATTGCGTCACTTTGAACAATTTACACAGCTCTTTCATAACCCGGGACATAAAGGGTGTACCTTGGTCCGTAAGCAGTTCTTTACAAATACCCACCCGGCTAAAAACAAGAGATAGCTCTTTGGCTATGGTTTTGGCCGAGGTATTTCGGAGAGGGATCGCTTCTGGATAACGGGTGGCATAGTCCATTATAACTAATATGTACTGGTGCCCCCTAGCGGACTTGATTATAGGACCTACCAAATCCATGGCGATCCTCTCAAACGGGACCTCAATGATGGGTAGAGGGACCAGCGGGCTACGGAAATGTGGCATCGGGGCCAACCTCTGACACACAGGGCAGGAGGAACAATAATTTTCTACGTCCTTCATCACCCCCGGCCAATAGAATCTCTGTAATACCCTCTCTCGGGTTTTCTCTGTCCCCAGATGACCTCCAAGAATGTGCCCATGGGCCAACTCCAACACCAACTTCCTGTAAGGTTTGGGCACCACAAGCTGCTCAACGGTTTCTTCTGCCCTTTTTGCCACCCGATACAGTAGGTCCTTCTCTACGCTGAAGTATGGGTAAGTGCAGGTATTATCTGGGTTCACTAACTCGCCATCTATTTTCACTACGTTTTCCCGTGCCTTTATTAGGGCGGGGTCTTTCAACTGTTCTGTGGCAAAGTTTTCCCTGTGAACCTCAAGATCAGAAAACTCCACAGACGGTAGGTTTTCGTCTGAGGAGGTGGGCTCCTCTCCAGTTTCTTGAGTCTCCCCTGCCAATACTGATAAGGGAAATTCCGGAGAGTCCTCACCACTCTCAGGGGAGTTATGGCTATCACATTCCTGGTACATAGGGGCACCAGTGAGGGGCTCAGGATCATCCCACAGTTCCCAGAACTTCGGAAAATCCCTTCCCACAATGGCGTCATGCGGTAACTGAGATACTAAGCCCACTGGATGAGAGAGGGTACCTTTGGGGGTCTCGAAACACACTGTAGTCACTGGATACTCTCGGGTGTCCCCATGCACACAAATAACAGCTACCTTGCTATTCCCAGAGACCTCTGTTTTAACTAACTCAGCCTTTATCAGGGTCACAAGGCTACCTGAATCCAGCAATACCACAACATTTCTACCATTAACACACATTTTGCATAAATGTTTCTCAGTTCCTCGAATGGCAGTGCATGCGACTGTCGCACACAGCGACTGACGTCTGCCCGTCAGAAAGTCACACTGCATGGGTTCCTCCACAACCGGGCAATTGGCTGCAATATGTCCCGCTTGCCGGCAGCGGTAGCAAACGATCCTTCTTGCCGCCTCTTGAGCCGCTGATTTCCCAGGCTGTTCTCGCCAAACTTGGGGTAGAGCTCCCACCCTCTCACTCTCTCCACCCTCACCCCTTGGAATCCTCTTATCCGCCCCTGGGGATGGTCTGGTCTTAGGGTGGAAAGTCCGAGTGTCTCTGGAAGAGGCCGTCAGGTTCTCTGTAGCCAAGTATTTCTCCACACGATCCACAAGACCATCGGCCGTCTCTGGGTCTCCATGGCTTACCCACTTTTGGATGGCAGTAGGAAGAGCTCTCAAAAACCGATCCATTACAACACGTTCCACAATCTTTGGTGCGGACAAAGTCTCTGGCTGTAGCCACTTTCTGCTCAGGTGAATGAGATCATACATTTGAGACCTGGGGGGTTTTCCAAGCTGGAAAGTCCAGTTATGCACACGCTGAGCCCGGACAGCCTGGGTGACACCCAGCCTTGCCAATATTTCAGCTTTTAGCATCACATAGTCTTTTGCTTGGTTAGGCTCTAGGTCATAGTAAGCTTTCTGCGATTCACCAGTTAACAGAGGAGCCACCAGTCCAGCCCACTGCTCCTCAGGCCACTTTTCTCTTTCAGCGGTCCTTTCAAATGTGGTCAAAAATACCTCTGGATCATCCTCTCCAGTCATTTTTGTCAATAAACGACTCACCCCAAAGGACGCGGTATTAGTGGGACGGCTTTCCTCACTGGTCTGCGGACGTTGCTGCATTACTGCTTCCATCTGTTGTTGTAGTCTCTGCTCTTGCTTCTGCAACAGGTCTATGAAGCGGGCCTCAGATTGCTGCTGGGCTCGTTGCTGAGCCTCCAGACTCTGTTGCAAAGTTGCGTTTGTCTGCTGCTGGGCTGCAAGGCTCTGTTGATGAGCTTGCTGCTGGGCTGCGAAGTTCTGTTGTTGAGCTGCAAGGCTCTGTTGATGAGCTGCAAGGCTCTTTTGCAAACCTGCATTTGTCTGCTGTTGATTGGCATTTGCTAGAGCCAGCTGCTTCAGTATCTCCTCCATGCTGGCTTAAAAAAAAACTGCCCGCATTCTCCACCAACTGTGGGGGGGTTTAGCTCGGCAGCGGGTGTGTGTGACCCCCGGGATGGGCTCCCCACACAAAACAGGCCCAGCAAACGGAGGTTGTGGTTTTCAAAATCAAAAAGGTGAGGTTTATTTTCTATTTACAGTGACAAAACACAGCAAAGCAAAAGAAACATAACCAAAATAAATCCTGGTCAAGTTGACCTCTGACTAAACATACAGGTTTCCTAACTAACAACTGGGATCAGCCTAGTGCTGTCCTAGTCCCTAAGTCCCTGGTTTTAAATGTCCAAGCAAATAGCCACACAGGCTTTGTCTCACCGCACAGGGGTTCACTCTCCCTAGACAGTCCACACAGGTCTGGTTCCAGGCATGAGCTAACATCTAATGAAGCTGGGAGTTCTTATAGAGGCCTAAATGAGCTGACAAGCTTCAGCTGGTCTCATCAACTCCCTGTCTGCACGACGCCCAGCCCTCTCCCTAGAGGTATGAGTCATCCATGAGCCCACTAGCCTTATACAACTCTCCACCTAGTTGTATAAGTCGGCGTAAAGCCTGAATCTGGGCGAAATATATCTACCCCCCTGGATGCAACCAGGTGACTTTACCTTCCTGCTGTCACAGTAGGAAGAGTGTCAGTTTCTTTCACTGTGATAATCCTTGTTTCTAGGGACAGGGAAGGACAGTGAGGGAAATTCTCCTTGTGCTATAGTGTGCTAAAGCATTGATCATCAATCAGCTTTAAAAAAACATTTTTTCTAGGGACAGAAAACTATAGGTAGGAAGAGTGTCAGTTTCTTTCACTGTGATAATCCTTGTTTCTAGGGACAGGGAAGGACAGTGAGGGAAATTCTACTTGTGCTATAGTGTGCTAAAGCATTGATCATCAATCAGCTTTAAAAAAACATTTTTTCTAGGGACAGAAAACTATAGGTAGGAAGAGTGTCAGTTTCTTTCACTGTGATAATCCTTGTTTCTAGGGACAGGGAAGGACAGTGAGGGAAATTCTCCTTGTGCTATAGTGTGCTAAAGCATTGATCATCAATCAGCTTTAAAAAAAACATTTTTTCTAGGGACAGAAAACTATAGGTAGGAAGAGTGTCAGTTTCTTTCACTGTGATAATCCTTGTTTCTAGGGACAGGGAAGGACAGTGAGGGAAATTCTACTTGTGCTATAGTGTGCTAAAGCATTGATCATCAATCAGCTTTAAAAAAACATTTTTTCTAGGGACAGAAAACTATAGGTAGGAAGAGTGTCAGTTTCTTTCACTGTGATAATCCTTGTTTCTAGGGACAGGGAAGGGCAGTGAGGGAAATTCTCCTTGTGCTATAGTGTGCTAAAGCATTGATCATCAATCAGCTTTAAAAAAACATTTTTTCTAGGGACAGAAAACTATAGGTAGGAAGAGTGTCAGTTTCTTTCACTGTGATAATCCTTGTTTCTAGGGACAGGGAAGGACAGTGAGGGAAATTCTACTTGTGCTATAGTGTGCTAAAGCATTGATCATCAATCAGCTTTAAAAAAACATTTTTTCTAGGGACAGAAAACTATAGGTAGGAAGAGTGTCAGTTTCTTTCACTGTGATAATCCTTGTTTCTAGGGACAGGGAAGGACAGTGAGGGAAATTCTCCTTGTGCTATAGTGTGCTAAAGCATTGATCATCAATCAGCTTTAAAAAAACATTTTTTCTAGGGACAGAAAACTATAGGTAGGAAGAGTGTCAGTTTCTTTCACTGTGATAATCCTTGTTTCTAGGGACAGGGAAGGACAGTGAGGGAAATTCTACTTGTGCTATAGTGTGCTAAAGCATTGATCATCAATCAGCTTTAAAAAAACATTTTTTCTAGGGACAGAAAACTATAGGTAGGAAGAGTGTCAGTTTCTTTCACTGTGATAATCCTTGTTTCTAGGGACAGGGAAGGACAGTGAGGGAAATTCTCCTTGTGCTATAGTGTGCTAAAGCATTGATCATCAATCAGCTTTAAAAAAACATTTTTTCTAGGGACAGAAAACTATAGGTAGGAAGAGTGTCAGTTTCTTTCACTGTGATAATCCTTGTTTCTAGGGACAGGGAAGGACAGTGAGGGAAATTCTCCTTGTGCTATAGTGTGCTAAAGCATTGATCATCAATCAGCTTTAAAAAAACATTTTTTCTAGGGACAGAAAACTATAGGTAGGAAGAGTGTCAGTTTCTTTCACTGTGATAATCCTTGTTTCTAGGGACAGGGAAGGACAGTGAGGGAAATTCTACTTGTGCTATAGTGTGCTAAAGCATTGATCATCAATCAGCTTTAAAAAAAACATTTTTTTCTAGGGACAGAAAACTATAGGTAGGAAGAGTGTCAGTTTCTTTCACTGTGATAATCCTTGTTTCTAGGGACAGGGAAGGACAGTGAGGGAAATTCTCCTTGTGCTATAGTGTGCTAAAGCATTGATCATCAATCAGCTTTAAAAAAGCATTTTTTCTAGGGACAGAAAACTATAGGTAGGAAGAGTGTCAGTTTCTTTCAATGTGATAATCCTTGTTTCTAGGGACAGGGAAGGACAGTGAGGGAAATTCTCCTTGTGCTATAGTGTGCTAAAGCATTGATCATCAATCAGCTTTAAAAAAACATTTTTTCTAGGGACAGAAAACTATAGGTAGGAAGAGTGTCAGTTTCTTTCACTGTGATAATCCTTGTTTCTAGGGACAGGGAAGGACAGTGAGGGAAATTCTCCTTGTGCTATAGTGTGCTAAAGCATTGATCATCAATCAGCTTTAAAAAAACATTTTTTCTAGGGACAGAAAACTATAGGTAGGAAGAGTGTCAGTTTCTTTCACTGTGATAATCCTTGTTTCTAGGGACAGGGAAGGACAGTGAGGGAAATTCTACTTGTGCTATAGTGTGCTAAAGCATTGATCATCAATCAGCTTTAAAAAAACATTTTTTCTAGGGACAGAAAACTATAGGTAGGAAGAGTGTCAGTTTCTTTCACTGTGATAATCCTTGTTTCTAGGGACAGGGAAGGACAGTGAGGGAAATTCTCCTTGTGCTATAGTGTGCTAAAGCATTGATCATCAATCAGCTTTAAAAAAAACATTTTTTCTAGGGACAGAAAACTATAGGTAGGAAGAGTGTCAGTTTCTTTCACTGTGATAATCCTTGTTTCTAGGGACAGGGAAGGACAGTGAGGGAAATTCTACTTGTGCTATAGTGTGCTAAAGCATTGATCATCAATCAGCTTTAAAAAAACATTTTTTCTAGGGACAGAAAACTATAGGTAGGAAGAGTGTCAGTTTCTTTCACTGTGATAATCCTTGTTTCTAGGGACAGGGAAGGGCAGTGAGGGAAATTCTCCTTGTGCTATAGTGTGCTAAAGCATTGATCATCAATCAGCTTTAAAAAAACATTTTTTCTAGGGACAGAAAACTATAGGTAGGAAGAGTGTCAGTTTCTTTCACTGTGATAATCCTTGTTTCTAGGGACAGGGAAGGACAGTGAGGGAAATTCTACTTGTGCTATAGTGTGCTAAAGCATTGATCATCAATCAGCTTTAAAAAAACATTTTTTCTAGGGACAGAAAACTATAGGTAGGAAGAGTGTCAGTTTCTTTCACTGTGATAATCCTTGTTTCTAGGGACAGGGAAGGACAGTGAGGGAAATTCTCCTTGTGCTATAGTGTGCTAAAGCATTGATCATCAATCAGCTTTAAAAAAACATTTTTTCTAGGGACAGAAAACTATAGGTAGGAAGAGTGTCAGTTTCTTTCACTGTGATAATCCTTGTTTCTAGGGACAGGGAAGGACAGTGAGGGAAATTCTACTTGTGCTATAGTGTGCTAAAGCATTGATCATCAATCAGCTTTAAAAAAACATTTTTTCTAGGGACAGAAAACTATAGGTAGGAAGAGTGTCAGTTTATTTCACTGTGATAATCCTTGTTTCTAGGGACAGGGAAGGACAGTGAGGGAAATTCTCCTTGTGCTATAGTGTGCTAAAGCATTGATCATCAATCAGCTTTAAAAAAACATTTTTTCTAGGGACAGAAAACTATAGGTAGGAAGAGTGTCAGTTTCTTTCACTGTGATAATCCTTGTTTCTAGGGACAGGGAAGGACAGTGAGGGAAATTCTCCTTGTGCTATAGTGTGCTAAAGCATTCCTCATCAACCATCTTTGAAATCCTTGTTTTTTGGACAGTCAGGGAAATTGTCGTTGTGCTATTCTGTGCAAAAGCAATCATCCTCAACCATATTTAGAAATCCTTAAGTAAAGGGACAGAGAAGGACACCTGAAGGTAGCCCTTATTGCTTTTTTCCCATCTCCCTGCAGGCCATCTATTAGAATGTCTGGAAGGCAAACAAGGAGAGGCAGACAGTCAGGAGGCAATAAAAGAGGGCAAGCAGGCTCTGTGTCTGGGGGCAACAGTGCTGGTCGTGGACGCGGTGCATTGTCATCAGCACATGGCCATGGGACACGCTTGTCCTTCTTTTCGGCAGCTGGACATGTTGAGCCACATCATGCCGAAGACTTGGTAGAGTGAATGACCAAGCCCTCCTCCTCCTCCTCATCCTCTCTCACCCAGGCTCAGGGTACTGGCAAAGCAGCTGCCAAAGCGTCCTCTTCCCTGGTATCAATGTCAGACTCATCATCAGTCACTCCTTCCCTAGACCCACCATGTCCTCCTCCTGAGGAGTCCCCCGAACTGTTTGAGCACAGTGTTGGGTACATGCTCCAGGAGGATGCCCAGCGTTTCGAAGGGTCTGATGATGAAACCCAGCTACAGGAAGGCAGTAGCGTGAGAGCAGACAGAGGGGATGCTCAAGAAGGACACCAATCTGGCAGTCATGTTCCAGCAGCTGCAGCATACTGCCAGATTGGCTCCAGTGATGAGGAGGGAGGGGATGATGAGGTCACTGACTCCACGTGGGTGCCTAATAGGAGAGAGGAGGAGGAGGAGGATGAGGAGGAGGCACATCTCCAACGAGGCAGGATGCCCTTTGGTGGCCAGCGTAAGGGCAGTACACCGACGGAATCACACTGCAGAGCTCCGCCTGTGCAGGGCGCTGCCTCTGCCCGTCATTCAAAAAGTTCTTTGGTGTGGGCCTTTTTTGAGGCTAGTGCATCAGATCGCACAGCTGCTGTTTGCAACATATGTCTCAAGCGTATATCGCGTGGCCAAAACATCAGCCGCTTGGGTACCACATGCCTGACCAGACATATGTTGACCTGCCATGACGCTCGTTGGCAAGCCTACCTCAAAGACCCACACCAAAGAACAAAGCGGACCTCTCCTTGCACCGCATCAGCTGGGATCTCCAACCCCACTATAACTTCAGTCCTCTCTGAAACATGCACTGAGAGGAATGAAGGTGTAGAATTAGGTGTGTCACAGCCAAGTACTTGCGGCCACTCTGCTAGCAGTACACCGACGTCCGATTCTAGCAGGCAAATTTCCCTGCCCCAGCTGCTGGACCGTCGAAAGAAGTTCACTCCCAGCCATCCACATGCCCAGCGGTTGAATGCTAGCTTGGCTAAATTGCTAGCGCTTCAACTGCTGCCTTTTCAGTTGGTAGACTCGGCCCCCTTCCGTGAGTTTGTGCAATGTGCGGTTCCTCAGTGGCAGGTTCCCAAACGCCACTTTTTCTCACGGAAGGCTATTCCGGCTCTCTACCGGCATGTGGAAGGCAATGTCTTGGCCTCGCTGGACAGGGCGGTCAGCGGTAAGGTGCATATTACCGCTGACTCATGGTCCAGCAGGCATGGACAGGGACGTTACCTTTCTTTCACGGCCCATTGGGTCACTCTTTTGGCAGCTGGGAAGGATGCAGGACAAGGTGCAGTAGTGTTGGAGGTTGTTCCACCGCCACGCCTCCAAAATGCTACTACTGGTTGTGACACACCTCTCTCCTCCACCCCCTCCTCTTCTTCTTCCTCCATGGCCTCTTCCTGTGGTTTGTCCTCTGAACCAGCGGTGCTCCGTAGCCGTTCAAGGGGCTACGCAAGTACGCAGGCAAAAAGATGCCATGCCGTGCTTGCGCTGGTGTGTTTGGGGGACAGAAGCCACACTGGGGCAGAGGTCCTGTCTGCTCTGCAGGGCCAGGCCGAGAGGTGGTTGACGCCACGCCAGCTTAAGCCAGGAATGGTGGTTTGCGACAATGGCACCAACCTCCTCTCCGCCCTCCGACAGGGACAACTGACCCATGTGCCCTGTGTGGCTCACGTCCTTAACCTGGTGGTGCAGCGGTTCTTGGGCAGGTACCCGGGCTTACAGGATGTCCTGAGGCAGGCCAGGAAAGTCTGTGTGCATTTCCGCAGATCTTATAATGCCAGTGCTCGCCTGGCTGAGCTGCAAAAGGAGTTGAACCTGCCCAAGAACCGCCTTATATGTGACATGCCCACCAGGTGGAACTCAACGTTGGCCATGCTGCAGCGGCTGCACACGCAGCAGAGGGCCATCAATGAGTACCTGTGCGACTACGGCACCAGGACAGGGTCAGGGGAGCTTGGTTTTTTTTCTCCACGCCAGTGGGGCATGATCAGGGATGCATGCACTGTCCTGGCACCATTTGAGGAGGCCACGAGGATGGTGAGCAGTGACAGTGCATGCATCAGTGACACTGTACCTCTTGTCCACCTGTTGGAGCACACGCTGCGTGGAATAATGGACAGGGCACTTGAGGCAGAACAGAGGCAGGAAGAGGAGGACTTCCTTGCCTCTCAAGGCCCCCTTTACCCAGACAGTGTTACTTCTGTCCCACCCATCGCACAGGAAGAGGAGGAGGAGGAGGAGGATTGTGTCAGCATGGAGGTGGAGGCTGGCACTCAGCATCATCAGCAGCAGTCTTTTAGGGATGATTTACAGTCCCAAGAAACCAGTGGACTTGTACGTGGCTGGGAGGAGGTGGCTGCGGATCATGTCGTCCTTAGTGACCCAGAGGACTCCGGAGCGAATGCCTCAGCAAACCTACGCTGCATGGCCTCCCTGATCCTGCAAAGTCTGCGGAAGGATCCTCGTATTCTTCGGATCAAGGAGAGGGACCATTACTGGCTGGCCACTCTCCTTGATCCACGGTACAAGGGTAAGGTTGCGGACCTTATGTTACCGTCGCAGAGGGAGCAGAGGATGAGACCACTCCGGGAGGCCTTGCAGAAAGGTCTGTGCAACGCGTTCCCAGAGACTGGGAGGTTACAAACTTCTGGTCCTGGACAACGAGTTGCTGAGGCTTCGGCCAGTCAAAGAAGGAGCGGTGGGGAAGGTGGCCGTCTGACCGATGCGTTCAGACAATTCTTTAGTCCGCAGTCCCAAAGTATGATCGGTTCCAGCAACCATCGCCAGCGTCTGATAAACATGGTGCAGGAATATCTAGGGGCAAGGTCAGACTTGGACACCTTCCCCACCGAAAATCCTCTGGCTTACTGGGTCTTGAGGATGGATCACTGGCCAGAGCTTGCACAGTATGCAATTGAGCTACTGGCCTGTCCTGCATCCAGCGTTCTTTCGGAACGCACATTCAGTGCTGCTGGAGGATTTGTCACGGATCACAGGGTGCGCCTGTCCACCGACTCGGTTGATCGACTGACTTTCATCAAGATGAACCAGTCTTGGATCACCACCAGCTACCACACACCTGATGCTGATATAACAGACTAATTGATTTTAACATGTCACATCCCTTCAAGACTGATGCTGATGCTGAGTGCCTGTGCTGTTATGTTGACTGGCTATCCTCCTCCTCCGAGTCCTCAATGATACGATTGATGATGATAGCTTGGAAGATCATTTTTGTTTATGGGTGCCGCCACCAGTGGCTAAGGCCCAATTTTTCAGCCCCTGTTTTACAGGGGCGTGTAATTACAATTTTTTTAGCAATAATTTGCCATAGGGCTCATTGCTGTGCTCCAAGTACAGTATCTGTGAGGGGTTGGAGTGTTGTGGCACCAGTGCCTAAGGCCCAATTTTTCAGCCCCTGTTTAACAGGGGCGTGTCATTACAATTTTTGAAGCAATACTTTGCAACAGGGCTCATTGCTGTGCTCCAAGTACAGTATCTGTGAGGGGTTGTAGTGTTGTGCCACCAGTGCCTAAGGCCCAATTTTTCAGCCCCTGTTCAACAGGGGCATGTAATTACAATTCTTGATCTAATAATTCACAGCAGGGCCCATTGCTGCACCCACCAAGAGTAACTCTGAGGGCTTACAGTGTTGTGGCAACGCCACCACCACCACCACCACGAAAGGCCCAATTTTTCAGCCCCTGTTCAAAAGGGGCATGTAATTACAATTCTTGATCTAATAATTCACAGCAGGGCCCATTCCTGCACCCACCAAGAGTAACTCTGAGGGCTTACAGTGTTGTGGCAACACCACCACCACCACCACCACCACGAAAGGCCCAATTTTTCAGCCCCTGTTCAACAGGGGCATGCAATTACAATTCTTGATCTAATAATTCACAGCAGGGCCCATTCCTGCACCCACCAAGAGTAACTCTGAGGGCTTACAGTGTTGTGGCAACACCACCACCACCACGAAAGGCCCAATTTTTCAGCCCCTGTTCAACAGGGGCATGCAATTACAATTCTTGATCTAATAATTCACAGCAGGGCCCATTGCTGCACCCACCAAGAGTAACTGTCAGGGCTTACAGTGTTGTGGCACCAGCACCACCATCAAAGGCCCAATTTTTACTACCACTGTTCAACAATTATATGTAATTAAAATTCCTGATATAATAGTTGACAGCAGGGCGTTCCAGCACCAACCAAGAGTAACTGTGAGTGCTTACAGTGTTGTGCCAACACCAACAACTAAGGGGCCTATTTCTGCAGAGTATATACGGCAGGTCCCTACTTTCAAACATCCAACTTACAAACGACTCCTACTTGCAAACGCAAGAAGACAACAGGAAGTGAGAGGAAATCTACCCCTTGGAAGGAAAATTCTCTCCTGTAAGAATTAATATGGGAGAAAGGTGTCTCCTCTGTACTGATGCTTTATCAGCAATCCTTGTTTCAAGAAAAACACCACATTTCAAAAACAGTTGTCATTGGGACGGAAAGTGAGGTGAAATGTTCTGAACAGGGGCACAGACAGCAAAACAAATGTTACAGGGGTGATAACCCTTACCTATGTTTTCCAAAAAGTTTAAAAATAGATTTTTGGGCTGGAGCTACACTTAAACAATGTACCTGTTCAAAATTACAAACAGATTCTACATAAGAACAAACCTACAGTCCCTGTCTTGTATGCACCGCCTGTATACGGCTGTTCAGAGTATATAGGGCCTTTTTTATTTTATGTGCGGGGTTCCCCTTAATATCCATACAAGACCCAAAGGGGCTGGTAATGGGCTGGGGTAGGGGGGGGGGGTCATGGGGTAGCTATGCCATTTTTCTTAAAGATTTTCATCCATATTACCGGGACCAGACATTACATTAAAGCCGCAAGCAGTTTTAAATGGCTTTTTTTTCCTTTAGAAGTGTCATTTTGTGCAGGGACAGTTCTAAACACGGGAAACACGTGGCACTTCACAGGCATACTTTAGACACCCCCCAGGTACGATATTTAAAGGAATATTTGACTTTTTTTTTTCACTTTATGCATCATTAAAATGACTGCTCCCGAAAAACGACCGTTTTTAAAACTTATTTTTGCATTGATACATGTCCCCTGGTGCACAACCCGGGTTCCCAAACCCTTTTTAGGACAATAACATGCATAATAGTTGTTATAATTAGCACTTTAGAATTCGAACGTTCGCATCCATTGTATTTAATAGGGTTCTAATGTTCGTACGAACTTTCGGTCCGTTCGCGGGTTCTGGTGCGAACCGAACCCGGGGGTGTTCGGCTCATCACTAGCTATATGGGACTTGTGTGTTGAATCCTCACCAGTCCATATATATCCAGTGACATCTGGCTAGGAATCTCCTGTTGTGGGGCTGACTTATTCAACCTACAGTGGGTATGGAAAGTATTCAGACCCCTTTAGATTTTTCACTCTTTGTTATATTGCAGCCATTTGCTAAAATCATTTAAGTTAATTTTTTTCCTCATTAATGTACACACAGCACAGCAATATGAGATTGATAGAAAAACACAGAATTGTTGACATTTTTGCAGATTTATTAAAAAATAAAAACTGAAATATCACATGGTCCTAAGTATTCAGACCCTTTGCTCAGTATTTAGGAGACGCACCCATTTGATCTAATACAGCCATGAGTCTTTTTGGGAAAGATGCAATACGTTTTTCACACCTGGATTTGGGGATCCTCTGCCATTCCTCCTTGCAGATCCTCTCCAGTTCTGTCAGGTTGAATGGTAAACGTTGGTGGACAGCCATTTTTAGGTCTCTCCAGAGATGCTCAATTGGGTTTAAGTCAGGGCTCTGGCTGGGCCATACAAGAACAGTCACGGAGTTGTTGTGAAGCCACTTCCTCGTTATTTTAGCTGTGTGCTTAGGGTCATTGTCTTGTTGGAAGGTAAACCTTCGGCCCAGTCTGAGGTCCTGAGCACTCTGGAGAAGGTTTTCGTCCAGGATATTTCTGTACTTGGCCGCATTCATCTTTCCCCTCGATTGCAACCAGTCGTCCTGTCCCTGCAGCTGAAAAACACCCCCACAGCATGATGCTGCCACCACCATGCTTCACTGTTGGGACTGTATTGGACAGGTGATGAGCAGTGCCTGGTTTTCTCCACACATACCGCTTAGAATTAAGGCCACAAAGTTCTATCTTGGTCTCATCAGACCAGAGAATCTTATTTCTCACCATCTTGGAGTCCTTCAGGTGTTTTTTAGCAAACTCCATGCGGGCTTTCATGTGTCTTGCACTGAGGAGAGGCTTCCGTCGGGCCACTCTGCCCTGACTGGTGGAGGGCTGCAGTGATGGTTGACTTTCTACAACTTTCTCCCATCTCCCGACAGCATCTCTGGAGCTCAGCCACAGTGATCTTTGGGTTCTTCTTTACCTCTCTCACCAAGGCTCTTCTCCCCCTATAGCTCAGTTTGGCCGGACGGCCAGCTCTAGGAAGGGTTCTGGTAATCCCAAACGTCTTCCATTAAAGGATTATGGAGGCCACTGTGCTCTTAGGAACCTTAAGTGCAGCAGAAATATTTTTGTAACCTTGGCCAGATCTGTGCCTTGCCACAATTCTGTCTATGAGCTCTTCAGGCAGTTCCTTTGACCTCATGATTCTCATTTGCTCTGACATGCACTGTGAGCTGTAAGGTCTTATATAGACAGGTGTGTGGCTTTCCTAATCAAGTCCAATCAGTATAATCAAACACAGCTGGACTCAAATGAAGGTGTAGAACCATCTCAAGGATGATCAGAAGAAATGGACAGCACCTCAGTTAAATATATGAGTGTCACAGAAAAGGGTCTGAATACTTAGGACCATGTGATATTTCAGTTTTTATTTTTTAATAAATCTGCAAAAATGTCAACAATTCTGTGTTTTTCTGTCAATATGGGGTGCTGTGTGTACATTAATGAGGAAAAAAATGAACATAAATGATTTCAGCAAATGGCTGCAATATAACAGAGTGAAAAATTTAAGTGGTCTGAATACTTTCCATACCCACTGTATGTGTCTGGTTCTGCTGTTTATCCATAGACCATATTCAAGATATAGCCAGCTACTCCCATTTTCATTCCGCACTTATCTCCCCATCCAGCCTGCATTTTCCTCATTGCGGTTTATGGAACATTCAGCCTCAGCGGCACTCTATGTGGATTGCTACACCCTTTGATTGGAAGATTTCCAGGGTTTTGGTCTCTGTGAATTGAGTGGCTTTACCATTTGTATAATTGCATCCTTCTTATGCCACCTGTTTGTGGAAGAGCCCATGTATCCCCATAGACTTATTGCAGTGTGGACTGTATGTGGTGGGTGTATGAGGTGTGCTGCCAGCAGGTCTCTGAGTTGTTTGACAACGTTGCCATTTTTAAAGTTTGCATCAGTGGTAGTATTTTGCACCAATTTACTTTAACCATATTCAGTAAAGTTGATTTTTTTTTAAGTCCATGGTGTTCCTTTATAAGGTTTCTTGGTGATCTCTAATCCCCATTTTTTTCATGTTCATGCATGACCTTAAGGAACCATACCTGTCAATTTAGGTGGGGGCCTCAGCATAGGGATACGGTCCTGCTTTTGAACTACCCTGTGCACTAATTACCGTAATTATTAGTCTGCCTGGATGTCTTTTTATACATGTTTTTGAATACTTGAAGAAACTAGCTGGTCATGAGGACATTTTTATAACTGTCCAACACACAAGGAATAATATACCTTACACCTAATTTTTCTTTTTTTTTTTACAAAAAGGTACACTAAGCACTATTTGTATGTAAACACCTTTTGGCTCATGTACACCTTTTCCGTGCTTTGTGTTGCAATATGCCATGCAAGTTAGGCCTCATGCACACTGGTTTATTGTAAACTGCGTTTTTTCAAACTGGTTTAGGCAAGTTTTCTAGAGTTTAGCAGCGTTTGATGTTTTGCCATTTATTTCATTGGCCAGCATTTTAATTTATTCTGTACATTAGTAAAGCTGAAGTGCTAAAGTCCTGACCTCAACCTAATAGGACACCTTTGGGATGAATTAGAGCGGAGACTGAGAGCCAGTTTAGTCAATATTTCTGGGGTCCTCCAGCCCTATTAATAGCTTTGTTGCCCTTCTCTGAACTCTCCCCAGTTTGTACCAGTTACAAATTAATCGTTTTAAATATCATGAATCTTTGAAAAGTGATGGAGACACATTTAGGTACACAAATGCACCTAGGTTTGATTCTTTAAGATGCAGTGTCTATAAAATTGTTCACCCCTTGGAAGTTTTCATATGGATAGCACATATAGATAATATTTTGTGTTTTGTTACACTGGTCAACAAAAAAAATAATGTAAAAATTAAAACAAATCTCTGCAAAGATATTCTAAATATTTACAACAGAAAAGGGATCCTTTAATATGACTCACCTATATCATTACAGGTGCAGCCAATTATTTTCCAGAGTCACAAAATTAGATACGTTGAGACCACGTGTATATAGTCAGGGGGTTATAAGTGACTTGAGCACAAATAAACATGTTTCTAGAAAATTCAACTAAGTCAGTATCATGGCCCTACCTACACCATAAAGGCACAAAGACACCCCAAACACATCCATGAAAATTGATTAAAAAGCACAAGTCACATTTGATCGGGTGCACTGGCCTTTTATGTTTTCGGTCCCATGGCATGCGGGATTGGGACACAATATGCTAAATTGGATTTCTTCCATTTACTCGAACCCAACGGCCAGGGTCAGGGCTAATGGGATTCTATCCGATCCCTTTGCGATCACTAACGGGACAAGACAGGGATGTCCTCTGTCGCTTCTCCTTTTTTCCCTGTCCCTGGAACCTTTTCTATGTCATGTGCGTCTAAATCCTGATCAATGTGGGAGACTCCCAACAAAAGGTATCCGCATATGCAGATGATATGATGTTTTCACTTACGAGCCCCCAAATTTCTCTCCCTTATCTGCTACACAAATTCAAAACTTATGGAGCATTGTCCAATCTAAAAATTAACTTTACCAAATCCGAAGCGATGGGAGTGGGTTTACAGCAGCCCCTTCTCTCACACCTCCAAGCAAGTTGTAAATTGAAATGGACAGGGACCGCTCTGAAATAGTTGGGCACGTTGGACTCGACTCGTGGTTTGGCCGCTGTAGTATACTTAAAATGAGTATTCTCCCTACGTTTTTATACCTCTTTCAGGTTTTACCCATCTACATCCCCGCTAGTTATTTTAAACTGACGCACTCACGGTTCATAGAATTAATTTGGGCCCACAACCGGCTAATTCTAAACAGGAAACTACTCTCCCTGCCCAAACAACACAGAGGTCTGTCAATGCCGGATATATGCACATATTACCATGCAATACACTTGAGTAGACTTGTGGATTGGTGCAGCCATCATGACACCAAGCTATGGCCTTAATTAGAACAAGCCCAAAGTTTCATACCCCTCCGACGGGCACCTTGGTGTTACTCATCGTTACCCTCCAACCTTAAGAGACATCCCCTTATTGGCCCCACTACGTGCATATACTCTCAAATCTTCACCCAAGCCTCTATTTCATCCCTGAACTCGCCCTTATTTACCATATTGGGGAACCCACTGTTCACACCGGGACTGCACGATGTTACCTTCCAGAATTTGTCCAGCTCGGGCCACTTTCAAACCTCCCATTTCAGGACCGCAGGGAGATGGATGTCCATGCTTGAGCTCACGGATCCCGTAGGTCCTTTGCAGTTGGATTTTTTGAGAGCATTTCAGCTACGCCATTTCTTAAAATCTATATTGACCCGTGGCGACGCTGAAGAACCTTTCACAACCTTTGAGGAGTACTGCTCGGACACCGGCATCCTGCCACACATGCTATCCCTCACATACAACCTGTTGATTACACCCCCAGGCAGTTTGATCGGCTGGGAACGGGATCTAAACTGCCATTTCAACCCACACCAACGACATCATATTCTTCAGTTCATACACAAATCCTCGAACTGTACGAGAATACAGGAGACTAATTTTAAAATGATGTTGAGGTGGTATCGTACCCCATCACAATTACACAAATTCTTTCCCTCAACATCAGACCTATGCTGTCAATGCCAGAAGGACAGAGGAACACACCTACATATTTTCTGGTCATGCTGTAAATTCGCAGACTTTTGGAAAACGGTCTGTCAAATCCGACATAAATTCATGGAACTTCCTATCCCAGAAGACCCAGCCTTCTTTCTCCTTCATGCCACCGCTACTCCGGAGAAAATCTATAAGAAATATGTGGTCCGCCACCTCCTTGATGCTGCCAAAGCATGTATCCGCTTCTATTGGAAAAAGTTGAGAACATAAACAAAAATGGAGGACCTTATCCTTACATCCAGACACCGACAGGTCCAATACTCCAAAACTTGGACTCTATGGAACTTGTTTGTATTCTCTGACGAGGGACAGGCCCTCCTGAGAAATGATTCTGCTGACTAAATTTTTCTTAAATCTCTAATATGTAACAAATTCACTGGACACTATATTCCTTAGCCATTTTGCGAATCCATATCTATCGACCCCCCTTCTCCCCCTAACTTCCCCTCACCTCCCTTCTTCCCTCCTTTTCTCCCCTACCCCTCTTTCCTCTTATCTATTTTTCAATACTTTCTTCTCTCCCCCCTTGATTTTCATTTTCTCTTCTTACTCCTTATTGCTTACTGCTACTTTTGTCTGTTTCTTTTGTTTAAGAATAAAAGGAAAACTGTAAGAGGCAGGCTTTCACGGATTAGTGCCCTATTCTGGCATCCCTTATACCGGCATGTTTACATGGGAGATATAGAAAATATGTTATGTCCAGTACAATTATACACTGAAAATGTACGATGTGATACAGACGCTAGCGATGCATGTTGTTTCATCATCATTCTCTTTTCCTCTGTAATACTACAGATGGATGTACTGTGCTGTATTATATATGCTTGTGTGTAATATGCTTTTGTAATCTTCATTACGTTGGCCCTGTGGATCTTGTCTTTTGACTAAATAAAAGATATTAAAAAAAAAAGTCAGAGGATGGCTACAAGAAAGTTGAGCAGTCACCATAAGTGCCTTGTAGCACAATCTATTAGGGAATGGAAAGAGTATGATAGTGCTGCAAATCTGCCAAGAATAGGCTAGTCAGCAAAGTTGAGTAACTGTGCAAATAGGGGACTAATGAGACAGGCCACTACGAAACCTTTAACAACTAAGGAAATACAAGTCTCAGTAACTTAGATTGGAAAGACTGTACCTACAACTGGGTGTTGTGCCAGGTAAAGATTTATGAGAAAATGGCAAAAGAGCCACTGTTAACAAAAACCACCGGAGGACTTGTGAAGTTAGAGGGTGGAAAAAATACAACGGGCACAGAGAAATTTTTAGGAAATACCTGATGCAGCAAGCAGGAAAACTGTGCCTAGGGAGAAGAGTTGGAAAAAGTTGGGGGGGGGGGTTTAAGGGGGTGGGACTTTACATGAGGCATGTGGATGTATATAATGCTATATGTATAAAATATAAATGAATGGAGTTTCACAATCACCTAAGGGTAGTTCAAGGTAGTAATACTCTAAAGGCTCATACACACGATCAGACTTTTTGACAACAAACCACCGACGGACCTGTTTTAGCGGACAATCCGACCGTGTGTATGCTCCATCGGACAAATGTTCGGTGTGAGAACAGACAAACTTTCCGGCAACAAATGTCCGATGGTGCAAAATCCTATCTTGTGTACACAAGTCCATTGGACTAAAGTCCAAGGTACAAACACGCATGCTCAGAACCAATGCTAAAGATCAGCAAACAATAGTAAAAGTTGCCCATAGGGTGACTGTAAAGAACTGAAAAACCATGTGATTTGGTGAAAGTTGGCAGAAAAAGTTCTACCGTGTGTATGCATACCAAGTTCACGGGCAATGCCCTTCGGAGCAAAATCTACGGAAAAGTCTGTTGGAAGTCCGATCGTGTGTATGAGGCTATACACATGATTAAACAAAGAATGAAAACATTTATGATATACATAATATAATCATAAAAATCAATCAACATAATTGATATAGTAATAATAATACATTTAATGATAGATAATTGATGAGTTACTAGACATGATTTGTGACAGACAATAAAGGTCATGAGGAGAATCAAGGATATACAGATGATAAATACATAATTAGGCATGATAAATCAAGGCAATGAGCGTGATGGTTTGTTACGGTTGCTTAACTTGGCATCCCTGGATAATCTCTCTACGCGTTTCATGGCCTGTTGCCAATCATCAGGAGTTGGATGCATAGATTGAACTACAAAGTAAATAAATAAATAATTAATTTAATTGATAACTAGAACTTTTTATCCACACATACACTTATATACCCACATACTACACATACAATCACACATTTACATCTACATACATACATCATTCGTCTCACTCCATCATCACTGTTTTGCACTATAAATCCACCTTCAGGTTTAATTATATGCATTTCTACACATATACATACACACATTCATATACACTATCCTCAACTAATTTTACACATATACTTATTGATTCCACTCATTACCTTTTATTTGTTACGTGATCATTGTATCTGCACTATTATTACTATAGTTATTCAATCCTTTCTCTTTTTCACACAGAATATGGCCGACAACAATTTTTCACATACTTTGCACCACACCTCTGTGCTGTGGCCATCGGACCTGCTCCATGCCTGTGTTTCCCCCATGGTTCTCCCTCTTTTGGAAGGTCTCCCGCCTCTTCCCAGGGTGAGACCACTTATACCTAGCCACTGGCTTACCCTATATTTGGAGCTGACCCTATTTACTGGGCTGCTTTGTAAGTAGCACTGAAACTGCTTTTTCCTTTATTTTTAAGGTATCTATCTATGCATCCAACTCCTGATGATTGGCAACAGGCCATGAAACGCGTAGAGTGTTCATCCAAGAATGCCAAGTTAAGCTTGCCCCAACAACCGTAACAATCCATCATGCTCATTGTCTACATTTATCATGCCTAATTATGTATTTATCATCTGTATATCCTTGATTCTCCTCATGACCTTTATTGTCTGCCACAAATCATGTCTAGTAACTCATCAATTATCTATCATTAAATGTATTATTATTACTATATCAATTATGTTGATTGATTTTTTATGATTATATTATGTATATCATAAATGTTTTATTCGTTCTTCGTTTAATCATGTGTATGAGTATTACTACCTTGAACTACCCTTAGGGGATTGTGACACTCAATTCATTTATATTTTATACATATTCCATTATATACATCCACATGCCTCATGTAAAGTCCCACCCTCTTAACCCCCCCCCCCAACTTTTTCCATATACAGTATATATGCAAGGGATGGAGGCATGCCAATGTTTAATTTCAGGCTGAGACAGGTCACATCCACATTTAGTGTTTTTTAGGGAGAAGATTTGTTTTCTAGCAAGACAATGATCCCAAGCATAAAGGTTATACTTATACAAGAGTGTCTTGAAAAAAACATCACTGCCCTAAATCAGTGTTTCTCAACTCCAGTCCTCAAGGCGCCCCAACAGGTCATGTTTTCAGGATTTCCCTCAGATGAAACGGCTGTGGTAATTACTAAGGCAGGTAAACTGATCAAATAACCTGTTCAAAATAATGGAAAGCCTGAAAACATGACCTGTTGGGGCGTCTTGAGGACTGGAGTTGAGAAACACTGCCCTAAATTGACCTAGTCATAGTCTAAATCTGAATTTGAGAAATTGTTTGTGAATGGACTTAACAAGAGTCAGTTTTCTTTATTATGCATGTGTAACCTATAATAAATAGAACAGTTTTGCAGATCAGAATAGGAAAAACTGGAGTCTTCAAGTACACAAAACTGATAGAGACCTACAGTATACACAAAGACTCAAATCCATAATTGTCCAAGGTTCAACAACTAAATACTGACTTGAAGAGGATGTGTATATATATATATATATATATATATATATATATATATATATATATATATATATAATCAGCTATTGTGTTTTTTCTTGTACTTACTGTAATTGTAACCACCTGGCAGAGATCTGTTTTCACTTTTACATGAAAAAGCATATTCAGGGAAAAAATTGATTTGCTGTAACTCCATTACAATTAAACATGAAAACATCCAGGAATAAAATTATTTTGATAGGCACTGCATATGCTCGGACCTCATATAATGCCTGGACCATTGAAAAATGGATGTACTGCCTATGCCAGACAATCTGATGTTAGCTGTAGTTTACTGGTCAGCTGACATCTGTTTGGCTGTTATGGGTAGCATCTCTGCTATTCTTCTTTTGAGTTTCTATATATAAAGACAAATGTACTGTATATATATATATATATATATTTTAGTTGATAGTCAGTTACATAGTTTGATTCAGCCAGATGATATGGTTTTCTGATACATACAGTATATTTAACTATTAACCATGCATCTTGAATAGTGGGAAATTGAGTTATTTTCAAAAGAACTATTTAGATGCAGAGATGTGGGACTATTATGTAAATGGATAGCAGTATAAAAATAACCATAGGGAGATGGGGTTGTCTACATAATTAGGATGAGATTGCAGAAATCAATTACCATCAAGATGCAGTGTATATAGTATGTGTAATCAGAGAAGCTGCGCACTTGTTGTCAGGTAATTTAAGGATATGCACTGCCGACAATCTCTTTAAGTCAGCCGACATTTACTTTCCTGGCACATCTATTTACAAGAGCGATTGGCTTAGATGTGTTAACCGCTTTTAGGAAACATTTGCTTTTTCTGTTCTGCTTTTTAATCGAGTCAACCTTTGTAAGTATTTAAATAAATGGCCTTTTGACAATTTGTGCACAGTGGAGTAAACAACATTTCTTGGCTTTTCATATATAATAAGATAAAAAAATCTGAAAAAAAAAATCTGAAATGGGAAAAAAAATGCACATCAAAGTGGTGGGTAAAATATTCAGTGTCCTAAAAAAAGCCAACATATGCCACAATGAGAGTACAGAATTAGACACTTAATGTAAATCCCCCACTGCTTACTTCCCACTTCCATATAAAAAAAGCTGAATGTGGGCATTGGTGTACATGGGCAACCTAAGGCCACTCAAGCCTAGAAGCGTTTGATCTAAAAAATAATACACAGGACAGCCCCCCAATCCCCCTTTAAGGGCTCATTGTACAACTAAATAAAAAAATTGTGCCCCACTAATAATAACGTAATACATAACACATCAATAAAGTGCAGAAAAGGTTAAGTGACAAAAAAGAGTGTAAGTCCCTTTTGGATATGTAGAACAACAGTCCCAATCAGAGGATGCGTACACCACTGTATAATGAAAGCTGTCAGAAAAATACTCACCTCGTGGACTCTATTACAGAGTAATGCCGCGTACACACGGACGTTTTTAATGTCATTGAAAAAAACAACGTTTTTCTCGACCTGATTTTTCGTGTTTCCTTTCAAGCCTGCCTTGCCTACACATTATCGTGAAAAAAAATGCTCGAGCAAAGCGCGGTGACGTACAACACGTACAACGGCACTATAAAGGGGAAGTTCTATTCGGATGGCGCCACCCTTTGGGCTGCTTTTGCTGATCCTCGTGTTAGTAAAGTTTGGTGAGAGCCGATTCGCGCTTTTCAGCCTCAAGCTCTTCAGTCCGTTACAGCGTGACGAATGTGCTATCTCCATTACGAACGCTAGTTTTACCAGAACGACCGCTCCCGTCGCATTTTTTTTCCCCTCATAAAAGCCTACACACGGCCGTTTTTCACGACGTGAAAAAATGGAGCAGGTTCTAATTTTTTTTAGGCCATTTTTCACGTCGTTAAAAATGCTCTGGAGCCTACACACAATCGTTTTTAATGACCAATTTAAAAAATGGCATTTTTCACGCCATGAAAAACAGTCGTGTGTACGCGGCATCAGATTGGCCTGCAAACAGTATTCTAGTATTTAATGCTAAAACCCAGGTGATTTAATCAGATCCTCATGATATCTCTGATTCACCAATGGTATATTAGATATATATAGCAACAATGACATAGTTACATAGTAGGCAATGTTGAAAAAAGACACAAGTCCATCAAGTCCAACCTATGTGTGTGATTTTATGGCGGTATTACATTGTATATCCCTGTATGTTGCGGTTGTTCAGGTGCTTATCTAATAGTTTTTTGAAATTATCGAAGCTCCCTGCTGAAACCACTGCTTGTGGAAGAGAATTCCACATCCTTAGCGCTCTTAATGCCGAGTACACACGCTCGGAATTTCCAACAACAAATGTTCAATGGGAGCTTTTGGTCTGAAATTCCGACCATGTGTAGGCCCCATCGGACATTTTCTGTCGGAATTTCCAACAACAAAAATTTGAGAGCTGGTTCTCAAATTTTCCGACAACAAAACTTATTGTCGGAAATTCCTACCGTGTGTACACAATTCCGACGCACAAAATTCCACGCATGCTCGGAATCAAGCAGAAGAGCCACACTGGCTATTGAACGTAATTTTTCTCGGCTTGTCGTACGTGTTGTACGTCACCGCGCTCTTGACGTTCGGAATTTCCGACATTTGTGTGACCGTGTGTATGCAAGACAAGTTTGAGCCAACATCCATCGGAAATAAATCCACGGTTTTGTTGTCGGAATGTCCGATCGTCTGTACATGGCATTACAGTAAAGAACCCTTTACTCAGTTTAAGGTTTAAACTGCCTTTCTTCTCATTTTAGTAAATGGCCTTGTGTCTTATTAAATTCCCTTTCGAAGAAAAGTTTTATCCCTATTGTGGGGTCTCCAGTACGGTATTTGTAGATTGAAATCATATCCCCTCTCAAGCGTCTCTTCTCCAGAGAGAATAAGTTCAGTGCTCGTAACCTTTCTATACAACTAATGTCCTCCAGTCCCTTTATTCCTTGTGTTGTCCTTCTCTGGACTCTCTCCAGTTACAGCACATCCTTCCTGAAGGATGGTGCCCAGAACTGGATGGCATACTCCAGGTGCGGCCGGACCAGAGTCTTGTAGAGTGGGAAAATTATTGTTCTATCTCTGGAGTTAATCCCCTTTTTAATGCATGTCAATATTCTGTTTGCTTTGCTTGCAGCAGAAAGGCTTTGCATGCCGTTGCTGAGCCTGTCGTCTACTAGGACCCCCAGGGCCTGTTCCATCTTAGATTCCCCCAGAGGTTCTCCCCCCAGTGAGTAAATTGCATTCATATTTTTGCCATCCAAAATGCATTATTTTAAATTTTCCAGCATTAAACCTCATTTGCCATGTAGTTGCCCACCCCATTAATTTGTTCAGATCATCTTGAAAGGTTTCCACATCCTGTGGAAAAGTTATTGTCCTGCTTAGCTTAGTATTGTCTGAAAATACAGAGATTGAGACATTTATCCCATCCTTCAGGTTGTTTTTAAACAAATTAAATAGGATTGGTCCCAGGACAGAACCCTGGGGGACCCCACTTTCCTACCCGGGACCATTCTGAGTACTTCCCATTTATCACTACCCTCTGAACTCGCCCCTGTAGCCAGTTTTCAATCCATGTACTCACCCTATAGTCCATGCCAACGGACCTTACTTTGTACAGTAAATGGGGAACTGTATCAAATGCTTTTGCAATATCCAGATACACCACATCTACGGGCCTTCCTTTAGCTAGATGGCAGCTCAACTCCTCATAAAAGGTTAATAGATTGATTTTGCAAGAACTATTCTTTATGAATCTATGCCGATTACTGCTAATGATACCATTGTCATTACTAAACTCTTGTATATAGTCCCTTATCATCCCCTCCAAGAGCTTGCATACAATTGATGTTAGGCTAACTGGTCTGTAATTCCCAGGGATGTATCTTGGCGCTACATTGGCTTTTCTCCAATCAGCTGGTACAATTCCAGTAAGTATACTGTTCTTAAAAATTAGGAACAATGGTCTGGCAATTACTTGACTGAGTTCCTTAAGGACCCTCAGGTGCAAGCCATCTGGTCCCGGTGACTTATTAATGTTACGTTTTTCAAGTCTATTTCTAATTCCGTCCTCTGTTAGCCATGAGGGTGCTTCCTGTGACGTGTCATGAGGATAAACATTGCAGTTTTGGTTACTGAAGCCCCACGATTCCCTTCGCCATCTCTCCATCCTTATTAACCAGATTCCCTTCATCATTCATTATGGAACCAATATGATCTGACAAAACAAAGGAGAAAGGAGGGCGCACCAACCTAGTGCATTACCACTTAAACGTTTTATTTAAATTATAAAAAAGCAGTAATCCTACTCACAAACAAAGCTTATCCAGATGTTTGAGGTATTGTCCGACCCTCTCTGTCATTGAGTCCAGTCGGCAGGTGCCAAGAAATTCCAGCTGATTTGTCCGATAAGCTTTCTTTTAAGCTTTGTTTGTGAGTAGGATTACTGCTTTTTTATAATTTAAATAAAACGTTTAAGTGGTAATGCACTAGGTTGGTGCGCCCTCCTTTCTCCTTTGTTTTTTCTAGCTATATGAACAGCCATTGTTCTGAGGAGGGCTGCAAGACTTTAGACTTTGCCTTTAGACGGAATTACACTACCCGTGTTTTGACGATACACCGAGAGCGCAGGAGATTTTTTGTCTACCAATATGATCTGACCTTCCTTTCTTACTATTTATGTACTTAAAGAATTTATTGGGATTTTTGTTTTACTCTCCTCCGCTATGTGTCTTTCATGTTCTATTTTAGCCACCCTGATTGCACCCTTACATTTCTTGTTGCATTCTTTGTAAAGTTGGAATGCTAATGATGATCCCTCAGCCTTGTATTTTTTAAAGGCCTTCTCTTTTGCTTTTATATGCATTCTTAACTTGGAGTTAAGCCACCCAGGACTTATTAGCTCTTTTAAATTTATTTCCCATTGGGGTGCACTGGCTAATAACCTTTTTAATATGCTCTTAAAGCATACCCATATTTTCTTGTTCTTTGTTCCTAAAATTTATCCCATTTGGTATCTTCTAGCAAGGATCGTAGTTTAGGGGAGTTGGCTCTTTTGAAATTTTGTGTCTTTGTACTCCCCCTATGTTTCCTATTTGTGTAATTTATACTGAAACTAAGTGACCTGTGATCGCTATTTCCTAAATTGCCCCGTATTTCCACATCCGTGATCAGGTCTGTATTGTTTTTTTTTTTTAAAGGTAAATTTTTATTAATTTTTTTTTCAAAACAAGACATACAATAGACAACAACAGATACACATGGAGCGAACATCGTCCCAAAGTCTGTATTGTTGGTAATCAGTAGATCTAGAAACGCATTGTTTCTAGTTGGTGCATTTACCATCTGACCCATGAAATTGTCCTGCAAGACATTTAGGAACTGGCGAGCCTTAGATGAATGTACGGTTCCTTCCACCCAGTCTATGTCTGGATAATTAAAATCCCCCATTATAATGACACTTCCCATCCTTGCCACTAATTCAAATTGTGATAGGAGGTCCACCTCCTCCCTCTGGTTAGGAGGCCTATAGCATACTCCCAGTATTACTTTCCCCTTAGTTTCTTCCTTTTGTAGCTCTACCCAAAAGGATTGCACCTCCTCCTTCGCTCCATTAGTGATGTTGTTTCTCAGATTCACTTGTACATCATTTTTGATATACAGGCATACCCCTCCCCCTTTGTTTTTCTCTCTATCCCTGCGATAAAGGGAATACCCTTGAATGGTTGCCAGCCAATCTTGAGAGCTGTTGAACCAAGTCTCTGAAATTCCTACAAAATCGAAATCCTCCTCGTACAACAGTAGCTCTGGCTCTCCCAGACTCCTGGCATTGGTGAACATGCCACGTAGTTTAGACCGGTCACATGCTATCTCCTTTTTGGGTGTTCTGAGGTTGCAAATAGGACTTGTTACTGTACTTACCTCGGGTTGCGGTGCTTTACCACTAATGCCCCCAATACTACCCTCTGGAATTTGTTCCGCGCTGACTATCTCTACCCCTGGACCCTCCCCCCAGTTGCCTAGTTTAAACACCTGCCTACCGGGCACGAAAACCCCCTTCCTGCCCAAGCCATTTTTCAGCTTTCAGCGCCGTCACACTTTGAATGACAATTGCGTCGTGCAACGTGGCTCCCAAACAAAATTTGCTTCCTTTTTTTCCCACAAATAGAGCTTTCTTTTGGTGGTATTTGATCACCTCTGGGGTTTTTATTTTTTGCGCTAAAAACAAAAGAAGAGCATCAAGTTTGAAAAAAAACACAATATTTTTTACTTTTTGCCATAATAAATATCCATTTAAAAAAAAAAAATTTTTTTAATTTTCCTCAATTTAGGCCGATACGTATTCTTCTACATATTTTTGTTAAAAAAAAATCGCAATAAGCGTATATTGATTGGTTTGCGCAAAAGTTATAGCGTCTACAAAATAGGGGATAGATTTATAGCATTTTTTTTTTTTACTAGTAATGGCAGCGATCTGCAATTTTTATTGTGACTGCGATATTGCGGCGGACACATCGGACACTTTTGACAAATTTTTGGGGCCATTCACATTTATACAGCGATCCCTGCTATAAAAATGCATTGATTACTGTATAAATGTGACTGGCAGGGAAGGGGTTAACACTAGGGGGCGAGGAAGGGGTTAAATGTGTTTCCTAGATGTGTTCTAACTCTGGGGGGAGGAGACTGACTGGGGGAGGTGACCGATGGTTGTTCCTTTGCACAAGGGACACACCATCGGTCTCCTCTCCTTGACAGGACGTGGATCTGTGTGTTTACACACACAGATCCACTGTCCTGCTCGGTTACTGGGCAATCGCGGGTGCCCGGCGGCCATCGCGGCCGCTGGGCACGCACATCGCAACCCCAGCAATGCGGTGGGCGTGCGCGCGCCCCCTAGCTGCTTTTAAAGGGAGGACGTCATGTGACGTCCTGTCAGAACAAGAGAGTCTTCCGCCCGCCGTCATTTGACGGTGGGCGGTAGACAAGTGGTTAAAAGCCCCTCTAACTTTTCAGCCATCTTCACTCCCAGCAGATCTGCAGGATGACAATGCAGGATTCCTCGTAAAATCATAATAGATATGCCCACATAGTGTGAATCCGTAAAACACATTTGTTAAAAGTAAATGCAAAACTACTCACATGTGTGTCATAAAAACAGCGCTGTATATACAGAACATTCCCAAGCAATGTAGCAAACGGTTGCCTGATGACATCAGTTATGATGAAACGCATTGAGCGGAGCTAACGCACGTGAAATCTTTGTAATACCTGGAACCACTTGCTACATTGCCTGGGAATGTTCTGTATATACACTGCTGTTTTTACGACTCAAATGTGAGGAGTTTTGCATTTACTTTTAATAAATGTGTTTTATGGATTCACACTATGTGGGCATATCTATTTTGATTTTATGAGGAATCCTGCATCATCTCCGTTGCCATATATATATCTAATATACCATTGGTGAATCTGATATATCATGAGGATCTGATGAAATCACCTGGGTCTTAGCGTTGAATACTAGAATACTGTTTGCAAGCCAATCTGACTCCGTAATAGAGTCCAAAGATTCTGGTAAGAGTTTATCTAACTACTAATGATGGCCCACATAGTGAACATAGAAGGTTTTCTGACACCTTTCATTACACAGTGGTCAACGCATCCTCTGATTGGGACTGTTATTCTCATTCTACATATCCAAAATGGACTTACACTATTTTTTGTTACTTAATATTTCCTTCACTTTGTTATGTGTTTTGTATGATGTTATTATTAGTGCGGCAGAATCATGTTTAATTTATTGATTGCACAGTGTGTCTATTTTTTGCACCTGCCAGCACGTTTTCCATTACCAATGATCATTGTACAACTAGCATCCCATGGATTTTGCTTGTATTTATTCATTACAGATATTTATACAGTGCCAACAATTTATGCAGCTCTTTACATATATTGTACATTCACAGTCCCTGCCCTCAAGGAGCTTATAATCTAAGGTCCCTACCTCTAATATACATACTAGGGCCATTTTAGACAGCAGCCAATAATTCTATTAGCATTTCTTTGGAGTGTGGTAGGAAACTAGAGTACCTAGAGGAAACCCATGCAGGTACAGTAGTGCTGGGATTAGAACCAATGATCCTAGTGTTACAAGGCAGAAGTGTTAGCCACTAAGCCACTTTGCTGCCACAAACATTAAAGCTTGGTTCACACCTAATGCTGATGCAGCTCCCAGCAGGTGTCCTGTGCGTCCTGGTTCACCATTTCAGGTCCGATTTCAGCCCAAATTTTGGGATGAATTCGGACCCGAGACAGACCAAAGATGCACCACATGGCTCCTGTGCAAATTCGCACCGCAGCCGCATCGGAGATATGTGAAGCGGCTCCATAGGGAGCCGGTCACAATCTCCTGCTATTGCAAATTGGATGCGGTGGTTTCGCATCCAATTCGCAATAGCGTGAACCCGGCCTCAGACATTTTGGTGATATTTTTCCATTTTGGCAAAATACATTGGAGTCAATGCAGAAGGCTAAATTTTAAGTGTTGGTGGGTTTTAATACTGGAATAGACATTAAATGACTCCTAAGGGTTAAAGATGTTCATTTCAACTGGACCAAAGCAATGACCCCACATCAGCTAGGTAAATGATGTTAGACATTGAGGAACAGAGGAACTCTAGACCTAACACTAACCCCAATAAAGACAGTGGTCATTTGGCTTTACTTATCATAAAGAGTTAGCATCAGGGTTAGCATTGACTTCATAAACCACAGCTTTGATCACCTTGTTAGCGCTGACATGTGATCGCATGTCTTACAGTTTTAATCAGTTAAATGCAGGTGCATTTAAAGCAACATATACTCAAAATCTGAAAGTTTGTTTTCTTTATAAACACAGCTGGAGTAGAAAAGAATATTCCCTACCAGAATGCCACATAGAATGACCATTATTCTATATGTTGAAGCTGTGGTCTCTCTGCAGAGGTTAGGCAAAATCCCTGCTCTCGACTCAGCAGGGAGCATGACCTTTACTGACTGCAGAGTTTTGCAGAGAGACCACTGCGTCTATACAGAGCGCAAGGGTCCTTAGCTGTAATGTGCCAGGGAACAGGCTTTTCTAATGGTAGGTGAGAAATTGCTAAGTGAGTAAGCAGTAAGATTTTGCATACCATTTGATTTGTTGCCCCTGGAATGTATTCAGCTGATTTATAATAAAAGTACTATTGGGATATATTTTTTTTTAAATGTTACCTTAACAGTTTACATGGTGAAATTTGAGTTTAATATTAATACAATTTACCTGAAAGATATGTAGCGCTACCCCCAGTTAAGAGAGCCGCTGGTTTTGTTTTGGGCCCTGTAGTGCACCGCTGTCAACCCCTGGCAATCGGCTCTAACCTCCCGTGGCACAGCTAGTAAGGGGAGATAGGACCGCGTGACCGCAACTCTAGGTGACGCAGTCCTATGGCAAACACACACAGTGATATACTTTAAAACTTCTATTAAAGTAAGTGAAACTGACACCAATGTACTTGACCCAGATATTTTACTGAGGCTAATGGGCAAGTAATAAACAACAGTATAACAAGTTGCAGATCCCTGCAATAAACAGTAATAAAGATAAACAGAGTAATCAGAATAATAAAGTATTGCTATGCAACTCTAGCGCTGCCCTTTTACAGCTACTTCCCCTCATGGGTAGACTAACACCCAGCAATGTCTACCTATGCAGTCAGGCCTGACTGATCTAAATGGAAGTTCAGTGAAACAATATTCGCTAGCAAACTTTCGGTGGTGCACTTGAAGAACAACTTTGTAATCCCATTGAATAGTAAAGATAAAGTGTCTGTCTTTAAACAGCTCTCACCACCCGGACAAGTCCAAGTCCGTTTCCTCCGCCGATTCGTCTGGGGACAGGAATCCACCGACATCCAAGTCTTCAATCCTTCTGGTGTACTGCAGCAAGGAGGGGAAGATGTCTCTAAGGCTCTGCTAGGCTGGCAGAGGGCTCTTTGGAAAAGAGCACAAGGCCCAGGCTTAAGGCCTTGTGCATACAGCAGTTCAGCACAGAGATCCTCTTGCTAGGAGAGGGGGTGTCCAAAAGAGCCAGAACAAACTCCACCTCCCCTTTATAAAGTCTGCCCCAGCAATCTCTGTTCCGGAGCAATGTACCCTGGGTGCTGCAAGATGTACTGGGAGATGTAGTCTCTCTCCTCTGCTCTCACTTCCAGTAAAGCCTCTTCTCCACTTCCTCCCGACTCACCTCTCACCTGGAACTTCTTGTCTCTCTGCATTAAAGGGGAACACCCCGCTACACACTCCCCCCACTTGAACTCTTGGTCCCCAAAGACATCTAACATTTTTAGATCTGCAAAACATTTTAGCTTCAATGCTGTTGCATAGGATTGACAGAGGAGGCCCCCCCCCAATGATCATATTATGATGGGGAGCTGTCCTGTCCACAGGTCGCTTCAGTGGGGGCGACCTGTCTAACTGTGCCAGGAAGTGAGTTGGGGTTGCCCTCCACCAAATGTACAGTGGAGGGACCAGATGTGGGCATGGTCCTTCTTGAGGTTAGGACCGTGTCTTCGGAACTTTCTCCCATCTGATCATGAGTTAGTTTCCGGGGAGGATGAATGACTCTCTTCCTTCTCTTCTCCCTGGGAGTCATAGTCTCAGCTACTCTTGGTTCTTCCTCTGGTACTGAAGCAGGAACCTCTTCCGGTAGTGAGGGTATGGGATCACATCTGGGGACAGCAGGGGCTAAAAGCCGTTTCACCAGATCGGTATTGGTCCCAATGATGAGAGAGCTTCTTGAGGGCCCTGGCAGCCAGGGACAGACAATGGCCAGTGTCTCAAAGTTCTGGGGCTCCCCAGCCCTCAATGGATCACATGACAACTTGACCCGCACACATTCATCACAAGAGTACTCTTCTGCTTGGATACCCTGAATCTTGGTGTCTCCCATCTCTTCCAGGGGCAGGTATGATAGGTACTTCTTGTAAAAGTCTCTGGTCATTAGGGTAACCTGAGAACCTGTATCAAGGATGGCTCTGGTGTAGATCCCTTCGATCAGAACAGGCACTACAGGCAGAGGACCTACCAATTGGGTAGCAGTCCTTTTGGAAAGATCTGTAACAGCAGGCTGGCATACTTGGACTTGTGCTGTCTTCAGCTTCCAGCGCTGGGAATGCCGTTTCTGGCGTTGTTTGGAAGGCTGATAGGCGTTGTTCACTGAGACGGCATAAACTGCAGGTGTCCTCCACCGTTCCCTCGCAGGTTCAGGGAAAGTTATTTTTGAAGGCCCGGATCTTCTCTCCATTTTTGGGTCACTTCTCTGAGGCCTCCGCCAGCCTTCTGTCTCCATTCGTGGACTTGGACATACTCGCTGGTAGTGGCCTACACCTCCACAGTTGAAACAGACAATCTCTCTTCTCTTCTGTGGGGAGGTTGGTGTTGAACTGCTCTGGCGTGGTTCTTTCCTAATTTCCTCGTGTTCCTTCATCCCTGAGTTTTCAGACAGGAGTGTGGTCAAAAGATCCAGCACCTGAGTCATTTGGGACTTCAGGATCTCCACTTCTAAATCCCGTTCAGTAGCCATAGCTGATCTGACTCCCACCGCAGGGAGGGTAGTTGGTTCGGTATGTTGACTCCTCCTTTTGTCTTCCAACATAGCCTCCTCCTCCCTGACTATCCGGATCAAGTCGGGATATTCCAGGCTGCTCCCGTCCTGCCGGATGCGTAGCACTAATGCGATGGGGTCTAAGGGTTGAGCTCCCCTCAACACCTGCTGGGCACGGGCCTCATCCACTTTCCTGGGATCAATCCCTTTCTTCAGCAAGATCTGGTGCAGGATCTTATCCAGGCGTCTTATGAAGTCTGACAGCTTTTCTCCTTGCCTTTGGTAGCAGTGTTTCAGCTGGTAAGTAAGTTCAGGGACCTTTTCCGTCCAGATAATCCTGCGCATCACAGTCCTTCTTACTTAGCTTAAGGTTGCGTATGGCCTCCAGAGCAGGCCCCTTCAAACTCTCTGCGATTCTCTGTTACTTTCTGGGTTCTGGGACTTCCCATTCTTCTAAGGCCTGAGTGGCGCCGTCTAACCACTCCTCAAACCCCTCTTCACCCGAAGGTACCGGTTTCCTTCCAGAGAATACTCCAAGTTTTCTGTATCCCGACATTTGGTAGTCTGTAGGATCCTTCTTGCACTGGGCTATGATTTCCCCTAGGACCGCGCATAATTCTGCGCTGAGGGTGCCAGGCGGTGGAGATATCTGTGGAAATGATGGTTTTGGTGTCTGGAACCATTCTCCCTTCACTGGCAGCATATGTATCAAGTGATAGATCTGATTATCTATGGCTTTTATACTTGGACTTTTAAATTGCTCTGGGATTTTGTCTTTCCATTCTACAAGTGCGTACGTAAACGAGGCATTTGACCTTGTATCCCTCACCCATGCTTTCTGGCTCGGTGATAGTGACATTATTAGCTGCTTTATCGCTTCTTCTTGCCAGATTCCCCCCGGGAGTTCAATAACTAGCGCCGCGGTTGGATCGGTGCCAGCCGCTGCGCACCATTGTGACATTGCTAGCGTTTCCATGCTGGTACTTCTGACCGGCTTGATTGCAGCGTGCAACGTACAGAGATCCCGGACTCGAGCCCCCACGTGTAGCGCTACCCCCAGTTAAGAGAGCCGCTGGTTTTGTTTTGGGCCCTGTAGTGCACCGCTGTCAACCCCTGGCAATCGGCTCTAACCTCCCGTGGCACAGCTAGTAAGGGGAGATAGGACCGCGTGACCGCAACTCTAGGTGACGCAGTCCTATGGCAAACACACACAGTGATATACTTTAAAACTTCTATTAAAGTAAGTGAAACTGATACCAATGTACTTGACCCAGATATTTTACTGAGGCTAATGGGCAAGTAATAAACAACAGTATAACAAGTTGCAGATCCCTGCAATAAACAGTAATAAAGATAAACAGAGTAATCAGAATAATAAAGTATTGCTATGCAACTCTAGCGCTGCCCTTTTACAGCTACTTCCCCTCATGGGTAGACTAACACCCAGCAATGTCTACCTATGCAGTCAGGCCTGACTGATCTAAATGGAAGTTCAGTGAAACAATATTCGCTAGCAATCTTTTGGTGGTGCACTTGAAGAACAACTTTGTAATCCCAATGAATAGTAAAGATAAAGTGTCTGTCTTTAAACAGCTCTCACCACCCGGACAAGTCCAAGTCCGTTTCCTCCACCGATTCGTCTGGGAACAGGAATCCACCGACATCCAAGTCTTCAATCCTTCTGGTGTACTGCAGCAAGGAGGAGAAGATGTCTCTAAGGCTCTGCTAGGCTGGCAGAGGGCTCTTTGGAAAAGAGCACAAGGCCCAGGCTTAAGGCCTTGTGCATACAGCAGTTCAGCACAGAGATCCTCTTGCTAGGAGAGGGGGTGTCCAAAAGAGCCAGAACAAACTCCACCTCCTCTTTATAAAGTCTTTATAAAGTCTGCCCCAGCAATCTCTGTTCCGGAGCAATGTACCCTGGGTGCTGCAAGATGTACTGGGAGATGTAGTCTCTCTCCTCTGCTTTCACTTCCAGTAATGCCTCTTCTCCACTTCCTCCTGACTCACCTCTCACCTGGAACTTCTTGTCTCTCTGCATTAAAGGGGAACACCCCGCTACAGATAAATTTTGATTATATTCACCCTTTGCCTCGTACACACGTACGGATTCCCAGCGGTAAAAAGTCTGCCGGGAATCCTGAGGGGAAAACCGAGAACCTGCTCTGTAACTTTCCCACTGTACACACGAGAGGTTTTCCCGTCGGGAAAACTGCGGTGAGAGCTTTGGCCGGGAATCCCGGCCGTGTGTATGCTCCATCGCAGTTTTTCCCATATTAAAACTGCCGGGAAAAAGATCGCCGGGAAAAAAGAGAACATTTTTCTGGCAGTTTTCCTGTCGGGAAAACTGCGATGGAGCATACACACGGCCAAGTTTCCCGGCCAAAAGCTCTCATGGCAGTTTTCCTGCAGGGAAAACTGGTCGTGTGTAAGAGGCATCAGACCTTATTTACATCAGTGCATTTTTTGTGGTTCCCACTGCACTGCATTTTTAAAAAACACAGACTATTCACTTTATAACAGCTTTGCAGCGCAGTTTGAAAATAATTGAATCCAGCAGGTTGCATGTGCTTCCACAAAGAATACTGAAAAAATATCAGCAAACAAATACATTTTGACTAATAACTAGCCCTACATGGATGTGTGTCTTCTCAGAATCCTTGTAATGGAATTTAACCACTTAAGCCCCGGACCATTTTGTAGCTAAAGTACCAGGCCCATTTTTGCGATTCGGCACTGCGTCTCTTTAACTGACAATTGCACGGTCGTGCGACGTGGTTCCCAAACAAAATTGACGTCCTTTTTTTTTCCCACAAATAGAGCTTTCTTTTTGTGGTATTTGATCACCTCTGCGGTTTTTATTTTTTGCGCTATAAACAAAAATAGAGCGACAATTTAAAAAAAAAACAAATTCAATATTTTTTACATTTTGTTATAATAAATATTCCCCAAAAATATATAAAAAATAACGTTTTTTCCTCAGTTTAGGCCGATACGTATTCTTCTACATATTTTTGGTAAAAAAAATCGCAATAAGCGTTTATTGATTGGTTTGCGCAAAAGTTATAGCGTCTACAAAATAGGGGATAGTTTTATGGCATTTTTATTAATATTTTTTTTTTTACTAGTAATTGCGGCGATCAGCGAATTTTATCATGACTGCGACATTATGGCGGACACATCGGACACTTTTGACACAATTTTGGGACCATTGTCATTTTTACAGCGATCAGTGCTATAAAAATGCACTGATTACTGTGAAAATGACACTGGCAGTGAAGGGGTTAACCTGTAGGGGGGCGCTGAAGAGGTTAAGTGTTTCCTAGGGAGTGAGTACTACTGTGTGGGGGTGTGGCTTGGCGTGTGACGTCACTGATCGTCGTTCCCTATGACAGGGAATAGACGATCAGTGACACTCACACTAGGAAGCACGGGGAGAGGTTTGTTTACACTTACCTCTCCCCGTTCTTCAGCTCTGTGATCCGATCGCGGGACACCGGCGACGATCGGGTCTGCGGGCCCCGCAGTCACGGAGCTCAGGACTGGGTCGCTAACACGAGCAAGATATGTAGGCTTAAAACAAATAAGTGGTTAAAACAAAAGAGAAAGTTTGTGGAGTAACTTTTGTAAATTAACTATGCTATTATTTTTGGTCGCTTACATCCTGTAAAATATTTGTATAGTGGGGTGTTCCGCTGGCTGTATGCAGCTCTCTTTTATTTCTCCCCCTACCCCTGGCCACTGTGAGGTGACAGCGCCCCCACAGGTCAAAGGGAACTATACTGCCAGGCAACACCACAACAAAGCAGAAACCAATTTGAAGAATTCAAACAGCCTGAGCTTAAATATTTGCTCAAGCTACCCCTTAAATTTAGGCATAGCGACCCCAATTATGGGGGGTCCACTACATATATACAGCGGGTATGGAAAGTATTCAGACCCCTTTACATTTTTCACTCTTTGTTATATTGCAGCCATTTGCTAAAATCATTTAACTTCATTTTTTCCTCATTAATGTACACACAGCACCCCATATTGACAGAAAAACACAGAATTGTTGACATTTTTGCAGATTTATTAAAAAAGAAAAACTAAAATATCACATGGTCCAAAGTATTCAGACCATTTGCTGTGACACTCATATATTTAATTCAGGTGCTGTCCATTACTTCTGATCATCCTTGAGATGGTTCTACACCTTCATTTGAGTTCAGCTGGGTTTGATTATACTGATTGGACTTGATTAGGAAAGCCACACACCTGTCTATATAAGACCTTACAGCTCAAAGTGCATGTCAGAGCAAATGAGAATCATGAGGTCAAAGGAACTGCCTGAAGAGCTCAGACACAGAATTGTGGCAAGGCACAGATCTGGCCAAGATTACAAAAAATTCTGGTGCATTTAAGGTTCCTAAGAGCACAATGGCCTCCATAATCCTTAAATGGAAAACGTTTGGGGGGACCAGAACCCTTCCCTGGCCGTCCGGCCAAACTGAGCTATCGGGGGAGAAGAGCCTTGGTGAGAGAGGTAAAGAAGAACCCAAAGATCACTGTGGCTGAGCTCCAGAGATGCAGTCGGGAGATGGGAGAAAGTTGTAGAAAGTCAACCATCACTGCAGCCCTCCACCAGCTGGGGCTTTATGGCAGAGTGGCCTGACGGAAGCCTGCATGGAGTTTGCTAAAAAAAACACCTGAAGGACTCCAAGATGGTGAGAAATAAGATTCTCTGGTCTAATGAGACCAAGATAGAACTTTTTGGCCTTAATTCTAAGCGGTATGTGTGGAGAAAATCAGGCACTGCTCATCATCTGTCCAATACAGTCCCAACAGTGAAGCATGGTGGTGGCAGCATCATGCTGTGGGGGTGTTTTTCAGCTGTAGGGACAGGATGACTGGTTGCAATCGAGGGAAAGATGAATGCGGCCAAGTACAGGGATATCCTGGACGAAAACCTTCTCCAGAGTTCTCAGGACCTCAGACTGGGCCGAAGATTTACCTTCCACCAATGTTTACCATCCAACCTGACAGAACTGGAGAGGATCTGCAAGGAGGAATGACAGAGGATCCAAAAATACAGGTGTGAAAAACTTGTTGCATCTTTCCCAAAAAGACTCATGGCTGTATTAGATCAAAAGGGTGCTTCTACTAAATACTGAGCAAAGGGTCTGAATACTTAGGACCATGTGATATTTCAGTTTTTCTTTTTTAATAAATCTGCAAAAAATGTCAACAATTCTGTGTTTTTCTGTCAATATGGGGTGCTGTGTGTACATTAATGAGGAAAAAAAATGAACTTAAATGATTTTAGAAAATGGCTGCAATATAACAAAGACTGAAAAATGTAAGGGGGTTTGAATACTCTCCGTACCTACTGTATATATATATATATATATATATATATATATATATATATATATATATTGTGGTAGTGTGGTACCCCACCAGTGTATGAATACAGGATTCTCAACCAGGCAGGTTGAGGGGCTCCAGGGTATTAGCTTGTTTGGGAGGAAACTGGCTTTTCAGTTTCCTCATGATTTACTAAAATCCACTTTGGGACCCGGAGCTTGGGGATTTCTTAGAGATCCGGGTGGGATGAAATCCCCAGTCCTGGATCCGGGTTTTGAGACTCAACTGCACACTGATTGTTCAGGTGTGTGTGGGCCTGATAGTAGAATCAGGACCAGCATTCTGGGCCCCACCCTCCCGACGAGTGCAGGTGTGCACTGGGGAAGCCATAGAGTGCAAGTGTGCACTGGAGAAGTCAGAGAGTGCTTGTGTGCACAGTGGAAGCCAGAGACCCAGGTCTGAGGGTCAGAGCAGCAAGGGGCTGCTATCCAAATGAATGGTGTTGCAGATGGAATAGTCTATAGGAGACAGACAAGAGCCTGAAGTAGAAGGCCTGAGCAGCACTGCTATATGTATAAGCCAGGAGGCTGAATGTCATTTTGTTGTTGAAAAGGAGTACTGAAACCCCTGCAAGGGAAACCTTTCATTTTGTTTTGACTTCTTTTAATAAAAATGGGCAAACAAAGCCCTTAAAAAGAAGAACCAGCGAGTGGCGGTGTCCTTCAAGCTCTACATTTGATGCTAGTCCTTCACAAGTGGTGGAGAATGCGGGCACAATCTGAGATCCCTACAATCAAGTAAGTTCATCTGTTATATGAACTGTGTTTTTGGTGCATGAGACTGCATAATCTGTGTGTGTGCAAGTGAAGAGAACCTGCAAGCGAAAGGTAAACTAGCCTTAAAGAGACAGTGCTCCAATTTGTTGCAGGTGGTGTACCTGTGAACAAAAAGTCAATTTTTTTTTCTCTGCAGTGAACTGCTGCTAGCTGTGTGTGGCAGCCAGGCAAACTGCATTGCACAGAAGTTTGATGGACTGTGTTGCATGCAGGTTGTGTACCTGTGAAAGGAGAATCACATTTTCTTCCCTCTGCTGTGAACTGTGTTACTGGTTGCTGTGTGCAACACCGTAAGGATGGGACGGTCAAAGCAGAAAAAGGAGGCGATCCTTGCTGAAGCAAGAGAAAGAGCTCTGTGGCTGGAGGGGTTGTTACCGCCTGATCGAACCCCATACAGGCCTAAACAGAGTTTTCCAGGGGAAAAGAGGGCTGCTGTTGTCCCTAGCAACCCTGGTGCAATGAATGCACAGATGACTGCTAGTGTGGAGAGTCCACCAGCGTTTGAATCTGCAGTGGATTGGTGCAAGCGACACCTGGCAGGATTGGACCAAGCTAAAGTGGAAGGCAAGCCAACCTTCCATACAAAAAGAGAGCTGCCGAATGTCCATGCCTGGGAGAGGGGTGTTGTTGCCCCGGGCAACGCTGCTGCAGTTAAACCAGCAGCTGTTGCGAAAAGTGTGAAAGTGACACAGCTTGAGACAGGGTCCAGCAGATGCAGGGTGAGAAACCCTGACAAGACATGGAACCAAGTGCGCTGTTTGCGGTGCAGTGAGTGGGGGCATGCAGTCTCCAAGTGCCTTTTGTCCCTGGCTCCAGTGCAAAGCTACCTAGCAAAACAAAGGTCTGAGAAGCCTGTGTTATATGCCAGAAGAGAGGCTGATCAAAGGCCAGGAGAGAGAGTGGTTGCCCATAGCAACACAGAGGAGGCCAGTCGGGCTGTCTGTGGACCAAGGGGTGTGCCTCCCATGGGTCGTGACAAGTGGCTTCCGGAGGAGCCAATACAGCATGTTGGAGAGAGCCAGCAAAGCTCTGCTGGGAGACTGCGATCTCCCATGGCAACGAGAGTGGAAGTTATGCCTGGAAAGAATCATCAGGAAAGAAACGCACTGGAGAAAAGTCGTCCAGTACCGTGCTTGGAATGTGGTCAAGTAGGGCATGGGATCTTTACTTGCCCAAGGTTCTGGAACACCGCTGAAGAGTCTGGAAAGGCTGCAGTGTCGCCATATGGCCCCAAAGAGACAGTAACTGGTATGGATACAGCTGAGAGACAGCGCACTCAAGTGAAGGTTATGATGCCAGCCACTGAAAATGGTAAGACTGTTCCAGTTTATGGTACTGAACCCAGTGAAGTGGGAGTAGATCCAGTGGGGAGATCCGCAGTGCCAATGGACATAGACTTGCGGCAGTGTGCTACCCAGAGCAGTGGGGAGGCACAAAATAAAGCCCAACTAGCCGCAGGGCTAAAGACTGGAAAGGACATGGGGACTCTGCATGTGCCTGCTATAGTCCAGCAGGTGGCTGGGAAAATAGAGTTAGGGGTGACCAAAACAGTGCTTGTGCCATGTTCCCTAGTGACAAGTACTGCAGGGTTGCCCAGGGAGACTTCCAAAAAGCCCGCAGTGACGGAGCCGAGCGTTTCCCAGGTCAACTTTGGAGCTGCCCATGTAGGAAAGGGTGCCCCTTTAAAAATGGAGGGCGCTGTGAGGAGTCACTCAGAGGCTTTGGTGGGTAATATACAATCCACAAAAGTAGCAGTTATGTCTACACGTAGTGAAAATTCTGATGGTTATGCTGACAAAAGTGTTACTGTTGGCAAATGTAATGGTATTGGTGATCATGACATTGAAAAATGTGTTTTCTTTAGTGTCATGTCTGAAAATGTTGGAAATGTGTTTACTACCAATGATGGGAGTAGGATATCTCCCATGACAACCAGAAGCGCAGGATTGTCCAGGGAACTCTCATGGGGCCTCCATGTGTTGGAGCCAGAGGTTTTCCAGGATGGTTGTGGTGCTACTCTGGTGAAACAAGGGAAGACTGTATTACATAGTGAGTGTGTGTGGGCGCAGCCCCACAACCCTAAGTGTAACCCAGTTGTCAAGGGGTTAGATCAGCCTGCAAAAGCTGAAAATGAAGAGCTGTATGTGTCTGTAGCGCTACCAAAGCAGGGTGTTCAAAATAAGGTATTGCACCTTGCCTTGGTTGAGGATGCAATCTCCCAGTGTGATGTGAGAAAAAAAATATTATCACAATGTGAGGTAGATAGAAGTGACAAGTGTGTTGTTTTGGCTAGTGAATCCCAGGTTCCTGTTGGGCCTTCTAGAGCAGGTGATGCAGTGCTGTGGAGCACCAGTGATGGAACCACAGGAAACTGGGATGATTGGTGCAAGGAAGCAGTTGCGGCACTAGGCCAAGTGACAAGGAATTACGAAGCAATGATGTGTGACAGAGTTGTGGACAGAACACCTGCTGTGCCCAGTGGAGGGATCGCAGAATGGCCAGTGCTCAAGGGCACGCCAGCCCCTGCAAAGGCTGATGCCCTCCAGTCTGAAGGAACGGTTCTGGGCGCAGGCATGGCAGATGGGTTGTCCACGGCCCAGCAACTAAATAGTGGCAAGTGTCAAGTTGACAATGTGACTAATGTTGACTCGCAGAGGCTCATTGGTGTAGCGTTAGAGGTGAAGGGGAGACATGTGTCTGACAGGGCTCCAGGGGAGCAACAGGCTGGGATGAGGGGTACCTTCAAGAAGATGGTGGTCTCTTCAAAGGTCTCAACCTCACAAGCTGCAATGGATGAGCCCCTCCAAGTCTCGGACAGGGGAAAGGTTCCCAAAAAGGTCACGCATTTAGACATTGGTTGCATAGAGTTGACAAAAACTTTATTAGAAATGCTGGAGTTGGTAAAAGTGCCCTCACTGTACACTTGGGTGTCTCCACCGCAGTCGGACCAGGTGGTGCTGCGTGGTACGAATAGGTGGAGCCAGGTGGTACAGGCTGTGCTGGGAAGCTTGTTAACAGTGTGGCAAATAGTTCTGAGGTTCTCTAAGGGGGTGCTCCCAGTTACTGAGTGGCCTGGAAGGCGCTCAGAACTGTTGGAGTCATCAAAGGTCTCTCCGGCTGGTGTAGTGACTGGAAACATCTCTGCTGGTGTGCTCCAAGGTGCAGCTGAGCAGTGGTCAGTAGAGGGCGCAGATACTGTCTCAGCCGCTAAATCTCATGAGAAGGAAGGGCCCAGAATAGATGCAGCACTAGCAGAGATGCTTTCTATCACTCAGAAAGGGGTACAACTTAAAGTACCCGGAGACACTGTGAGAAAAAGTGCTATAGGTGGATGCTGCAACAATGTAATGTGTACATCAGAAAGAAGTAGTTTGTGCCTAGATCAGTGTCATCTGTTAGATCAGTTACCCATGGAGTGTTGGACAACAGGTGAGGTAGAACTTGGCTTTAGTCCTGTGGGATTTAATCTCTCGCCTATGTGTGGTCCCTCCTCAGATCTGGTACTAACAAGCACTGAGATGGACAGCACTGATTGCGTTGGAAAGTGTGACATTAAAATATATGATTTAATGATTGGCGCTGTTAAAAGCAATGTGGTTGCCCTGGGTAACAAGAGAGAGGTTTTTGAACCTGAAAGACCTGTGGTGAAAGATAAAACTTATTTACGTAAGCTGAAAGGTAGGATCAGGGTAGGCAGAGTTTCCCCAAGAGAGGAGAGTATGCTCAGGGACCCAAAGAGAAGAGAGGGAAGGCAGAGTATACGGAATTATAGGACCCTGTTAAGATCCAAGCTGGGACATACCTGGAAGCGCACCCGGAAAAAAGGTTGGGCCTACGTGGCTGACAGCCAGCACAGAGGTGTCCCAACCATAATGATGGGTGCTGGTGTTCCTCCCTCCGGATCGAAACAAGGGGGGAGGGTATGTGGTAGTGTGGTACCCCACCAGTGTATGAATACAGGATTCTCAACCAGGCAGGTTGAGGGGCTCCAGGGTATTTGCTTGTTTGGGAGGAAACTGGCTTTTCAGTTTCCTCATGATTTACTAAAATCCACTTTGGGACCCGGAGCTTGGGGATTTCTTAGAGATCCGGGTGGGATGAAATCCCCAGTCCTGGATCCGGGTTTTGAGACTCAACTGCACACTGATTGTTCAGGTGTGTGTGGGCCTGATAGTAGAATCAGGACCAGCATTCTGGGCCCCACCCTCCCGACGAGTGCAGGTGTGCACTGGGGAAGCCATAGAGTGCAAGTGTGCACTGGAGAAGTCAGAGAGTGCTTGTGTGCACAGTGGAAGCCAGAGACCCAGGTCTGAGGGTCAGAGCAGCAAGGGGCTGCTATCCAAATGAATGGTGTTGCAGATGGAATAGTCTATAGGAGACAGACAAGAGCCTGAAGTAGAAGGCCTGAGCAGCACTGCTATATGTATAAGCCAGGAGGCTGAATGTCATTTTGTTGTTGAAAAGGAGTACTGAAACCCCTGCGAGGGAATCCTTTCATTTTGTTTTGACTTCTTTTAATAAAAATGGGCAAACAAAGCCCTTAAAAAGAAGAACCAGCGAGTGGCGGTGTCCTTCAAGCTCTACATTTGATGCTAGTCCTTCACAATATATATATATATATATATATATATATATATATATATATATTTTAGCAGAGACTCTAGAGAATAAAATGGCGATTGTTGCAATATTTTATGTCATACTGTATTTGCGCAGCGGTCTTTCAAACGCATTTGAAAAAAAAAATACACTTTAATTAATATTTTTTTGTATAATGTGAAACTTGATGTTACACCGAGGAACTAGATATGTTATGTTTTAAAATTGCGCACGCTCGTGGATTGGCGACAAACTACGGTACTTACAAATCTCCATAGGTGGCTCTTTAAAATTTTTTACAAGTTACCTTTTTAAGGTTGCAGAGGAGTTCTTGTGCTCAAAATATTGCTCTCACTTTAACAATCACAGCGATACCTCACATGTGTAATTTAAACATTGTTTACATATGCGGGCACAACTTATTTATCCGCTTGCTTCTGCACTCGAGCACTCGAGCACGGAGGGCGCTTTACATTTTCTTATATATTTTACTTTTTTTTTTTTACACTGTCCCTTTAATTTATTTTTAATTTAATTTATTTTTGTTGTTGATCACTTTTATTCCTATTACAAGGAATGTAAACCTATTTACCTTTAAAAGCAAAAGAAAAATTAAATGTTTTGACATTTTGACTTAAAAGAAAAAAAAAATTTGTTTATGCTCGAAAACCAGAAGTGGCGTCAGAGGTCGCTCCGGTCCTGCAAGGGCATAGAGCCGAGTTAGGGCCACCTTGCCCTCACTCGACTTTCTGCCCAGCAAACGGCCATATCTGATCGCTTCTGGGCATTATCGACGGCTCCAATAAGCCCGGAAACGACCGGGAAGCGGCGGGAGGGGGGTGGCACCCCGCCCACCGCTTCTAAAAGTGATCTCGCTGTGAATCCACCACTGGGATCACACAGAAAGTCGGCCGCCTAAGGGGAAAAATTATACTGGGTTATCGCATCTAGCTGCAGCCATAACCCCGGTATTTAACGTCAAAAACATGATGTACATTTCCAGTTAGGCGACCGGCAAGTATAATATATCCCTTCAGTCTACCATACAGTTGCTTGTGGCACTATAGTGTGTGGTAGTGTACTTTTAATCTAGATAGGTGTGTCAGTGGGGTCTGATCAGCTTACAGAGAAACCATCATATCCAATGGCTTTTGCAGGGGTAAGCGTTAATATATATTTCTACACATAACCGTGTATGCTTTTCCCCAAATTTCGCGAATTCTTCCATAATCATATATGATTCTCTCTAGGTTTATGCTGTGTGAGGGGGTTAGCTCGGCAGCGGGTGTGTGTGACCCCCGAGATGGGCTCCCCACACAAAAACAGGCCCAGCAAACGGAGGTTGTGGTTTTCAAAATCAAAAAGGTGCGGTTTATTTTCTATTTACAGTGACAAAACACAGCAAAGCAAAATAAACATAAACAAAATAAATCCTGGTCAACTTGACCTCTGACTAAACATACAGGTTTCCTAACTAACAACTGGGATCAGCCTAGTGCTGTCCTAGTCCCTAAGTCCCTGGTTTTAAATGTCCAAGCAAATAGCCACACAGGCTTTGTCTCACCGCACAGGGGTTCACTCTCCCTAGACAGTCCACACAGGTCTGGTTCCAGGCATGAGCTAACATCTAATGAAGCTGGGAGTTCTTATAGAGGCCTAAATGAGCTGACAAGCTTCAGCTGGTCTCCTCATCTCTGTCTGCACGACGCCCCACACTCTCCCTAGAGGTATGAGTCATCCATGAGCCCACTAGCCTTATACAACTCTCCACCTAGTTGTATAAGTCGGCGTAAAGCCTGAATCTGGGCGAAATATATCTACCCCCCTGGATGCAACCAGGTGACTTTACCTTCCTGCTGTCACATACCCCCCCCCCTCTTGTTTTAACCTCAGGGTTGGAACACCAGCAATCAGGCATTCATGTACTCGAGACAAAGCATCCACATTCCCCATTTGAACGCCAGGGCGATGCTTTACTGTGAAGTTGAATTCCTGGAGGGCCAGGAACCACCTATTCACTCTTCTATTTGTTTCCTTGTTTTGAGCCATCCACTTTAACGGAGCGTGATCCGTAACCATGTCAAAGTGCCTACCTAGCAGGTAGTACCGAAGGGAATCTAGAGCCCACTTCACCGCTAAACACTCCTTTTCAACGGTGGCGTAATTTACCTCATGGGACTTCAACTTCCTGCTGAGGTAAATGACTGGGTGCTCTTCCCCGTTCCAGACCTGGGACAATACTGCTCCTAACCCCACATCTGACGCATCACTTTGTACGACAAAGTCTTTAGAGAAGTCGGGTGAGTACAACACTGGCTGGCTACATAAGGCTTGTTTCAAGAATTGGAATGCTGCCTCAGCCTCGGGGGTCCATTTAATCATGACCGACCCTTTCCCCTTCGTCAGGTTGGTTAGGGGCACAGCCTTAGAAGCAAAGTGGGGAATGAATCGCCGATAATACCCAGCGATTCCCAGAAAGGCTCGTACCTGCTTCTTGCTGTTGGGACGTGGCCAACTCTGGATGGCCTCGACTTTGTTGAGTTGGGGTTTTATTACTCCCCTCCCAATGGTGTACCCAAGATATTTGGCCTCCTCCTGCCCAATGGTACACTTCTTGGGGTTAGCCGTAAACCCCGCTTCCCGAACAGAGTCCAGGACTGCTTGCACTTTTGGCAGATGTGAGGCCCAATCTGTGCTATGGACAATTATGTCATCCAGGTAAGCCGCAGCATACTTCCGATGGGGCCTCAGCATCTGGTCCATTTTCCGCTGGAATGTGGCCGGCGCATTCTGTAACCCGAACGGCATTCTTTTATATTGGAACGCCCCGTCTGGGGTTACAAATGCGGTTTTCTCTTTGGCCGACTTGGCCAGGGGGATTTGCCAATACCCTTTTGTGAGGTCAAGAGTCGTCATGTATCGGGCTGTTCCCAGCCGGTCGATCAACTCATCTATACGTGGCATGGGGTAGGTGTCAAATTTTGTAACTTTGTTCAACTGACGAAAATCGTTACAAAATCGCCAGCTCCCATCCGGTTTAGGCACCAACACAATGGGACTAGACCAATCACTTTGGGACTCCTCTATCACCCCTAAGTTCAGCATTTTCTGTACTTCCTCCCGTATTGCCTCCCGTCGGGCCTCTGGGATCCGATAGGGTTTTAACTTCACCCTTTCACCGGGCGGGGTAATGATGTCATGCTCTACCCCAGATGTTTGTCCCGGCAGCTCAGAGAATACCTCCTTGTTGCGAAGCACAAACTCCTTAACCTCCTGTTGTTGGGGTTGTGACAAGGTGGCTGCTATTCCAACCTCAGGAATCACGCAACCAGTTTGAGCTGGTGACCAAGTGTCTGCGACTAGGGACTCTCTATCCCTCCAGGCTTTCAACAGATTAACGTGATAGATCTGTTCGGGCTTTCGCCTTCCTGGTTGTCTGACCTTGTAATTCACTTCGCTCACTTTTTCCATTATCTCGTAGGGGCCTTGCCATTTGGCAAGGAATTTACTTTCAACCGTAGGGACAAGTACCAGTATCCTATCCCCCGGGGAAAAGGTACGGGTCTTGGCTCCACGGTTGTACACTCTCTGCTGTGCTAACTGCGCTTGGGCCAAATGTTCCTTCACGATGGGCATTACCTGTGCAATTCGGTCTTGCATCAGGGCGACATGCTCAATCACACTCCTGTGGGGAGAACTCTCACTTTCCCAAGTTTCCTTGGCAATATCCAACAGCCCTCTTGGGTGTCTCCCATACAGTAACTCAAAGGGGGAGAATCCCGTAGAGGATTGGGGCACCTCCCTAATAGCAAACATCAGATAAGGAAGTAGACAGTCCCAATCCTTTCCATCTCTATCCACCACTTTCTTCAACATTTGTTTTAGGGTTTTGTTGAACCTTTCAACCAGCCCATCGGTTTGGGGGTGATACACAGATGTACGTAATTGCGTCACTTTGAACAATTTACACAGCTCCTTCATAACCCGGGACATAAAGGGTGTACCTTGGTCCGTAAGCAGTTCTTTACAAATACCCACCCGGCTAAACACAAGAGATAGCTCTTTGGCTATGGTTTTGGCCGAGGTATTTCGGAGAGGGATCACTTCTGGATAACGGGTGGCATAGTCCATTATAACTAATATGTACTGGTGCCCCCTAGCGGACTTGATTATAGGACCTACCAAATCCATGGCGATCCTCTCAAACGGGACCTCAATGATGGGTAGAGGGACCAGCGGGCTACGGAAATGTGGCATCGGGGCCGACCTCTGACACACAGGGCAGGAGGAACAATAATTTTCTATGTCCTTCATCACTCCCGGCCAATAAAATCTCTGTAATACCCTCTCTCGGGTTTTCTCTGTCCCCAGATGACCTCCAAGAATGTGCCCATGGGCCAACTCCAACACCAACTTCCTGTAAGGTTTGGGCACCACAAGCTGCTCAACGGTTTCTTCTGCCCTTTTTGCCACCCGATACAGTAGGTCCTTCTCTACGCTGAAGTATGGGTAAGTGCAGGTATTATCTGGGTTCACTAACTCGCCATCTATTTTCACTACGTTTTCCCGTGCCTTTATTAGGGCGGGGTCTTTCAACTGTTCTGTGGCAAAGTTTTCCCTGTGAACCTCAAGATCAGAAAACTCCACAGACGGTAGGTTTTCGTCTGAGGAGGTGGGCTCCTCTCCAGTTTCTTGAGTCTCCCCTGCCAATACTGATAAGGGAAATTCCAGAGAGTCCTCACCACTCTCAGGGGAGTTCTGGCTATCACATTCCTGGTACATAGGGGCACCAGTGGGGGGCTCAGGATCATCCCACAGTTCCCAGAACTTCGGAAAATCCCTTCCCACAATGGCGTCATGCGGTAACTGAGATACTAAGCCCACTGGATGAGAGAGGGTACCTTTGGGGGTCTCGAAACACACTGTAGTCACTGGATACTCTCGGGTGTCCCCATGCACACAAATAACAGCTACCTTGCTATTCCCAGAGACCTCTGTTTTAACTAACTCAGCCTTTATCAGGGTCACAAGGCTACCTGAATCCAACAATACCACAACATTTCTACCATTAACACACATTTTGCATAAATGTTTCTCAGTTCCTCGAATGGCAGTGCATGCGACTGTCGCACACAGCGACTGACGTCTGCCCGTCAGAAAGTCACACTGCATGGGTTCCTCCACAACCGGGCAATTGGCTGCAATATGTCCCGCTTGCCGGCAGCGGTAGCAAACGATCCTTCTTGCGGCCTCTTGAGCCGCTGATTTCCCAGGCTGTTCTCGCCAAACTTGGGGTAGAGCTCCCACCCTCTCACTCTCTCCACCCTCACCCCTTGGAATCCTCTTATCCGCCCCTGGGGATGGTCTGGTCTTAGGGTGGAAAGTCCGAGTGTCTCTGGAAGAGGCCGTCAGGTTCTCTGTAGCCAAGTATTTCTCCACACGATCCACAAGACCATCGGCCGTCTCTGGGTCTCCATGGCTTACCCACTTTTGGATGGCAGTAGGAAGAGCTCTCAAAAACCGATCCATTACAACACGTTCCACAATCTTTGGTGCGGACAAAGTCTCTGGCTGTAGCCACTTTCTGCTCAGGTGAATGAGATCATACATTTGAGACCTGGGGGGTTTTCCAAGCTGGAAAGTCCAGTTATGCACACGCTGAGCCCGGACAGCCTGGGTGACACCCAGCCTTGCCAATATCTCAGCTTTTAGCATCACATAGTCTTTTGCTTGGTTAGGCTCTAGGTCATAGTAAGCTTTCTGCGATTCACCAGTTAACAGAGGAGCCACCAGTCCAGCCCACTGCTCCTCAGGCCACTTTTCTCTTTCAGCGTTCCTTTCAAATGTGGTCAAAAATACCTCTGGATCATCCTCTCCAGTCATTTTTGTCAATAAACGACTCACCCCAAAGGACGCGGTATTAGTGGGACGGCTTTCCTCACTGGTCTGCGGACGTTGCTGCATTACTGCTTCCATCTGTTGTTGTAGTCTCTGCTCTTGCTTCTGCAACAGGTCTATGAAGCGGGCCTCAGATTGCTGCTGGGCTTGTTGCTGAGCCTCCAGACTCTGTTGCAAAGTTGCGTTTGTCTGCTGCTGGGCTGCAAGGCTCTGTTGATGAGCTTGCTGCTGGGCTGCGAAGTTCTTTTGCAAACCTGCATTTGTCTGCTGTTGATTGGCATTTGCTAGAGCCAGCTGCTTCAGTATCTCCTCCATGCTGGCTTAAAAAAAAAACTGCCACTGGTTCTCCACCAACTGTGAGGGGGTTAGCTCGGCAGCGGGTGTGTGTGACCCCCGAGATGGGCTCCCCACACAAAAACAGGCCCAGCAAACGGAGGTTGTGGTTTTCAAAATCAAAAAGGTGCGGTTTATTTTCTATTTACAGTGACAAAAAACAGCAAAGCAAAAGAAACATAAACAAAATAAATCCTGGTCAACTTGACCTCTGACTAAACATACAGGTTTCCTAACTAACAACTGGGATCAGCCTAGTGCTGTCCTAGTCCCTAAGTCCCTGGTTTTAAATGTCCAAGCAAATAGCCACACAGGCTTTGTCTCACCGCACAGGGGTTCACTCTCCCTAGACAGTCCACACAGGTCTGGTTCCAGGCATGAGCTAACATCTAATGAAGCTGGGAGTTCTTATAGAGGCCTAAATGAGCTGACAAGCTTCAGCTGGTCTCCTCATCTCTGTCTGCACGACGCCCCACACTCTCCCTAGAGGTATGAGTCATCCATGAGCCCACTAGCCTTATACAACTCTCCACCTAGTTGTATAAGTCGGCGTAAAGCCTGAATCTGGGCGAAATATATCTACCCCCCTGGATGCAACCAGGTGACTTTACCTTCCTGCTGTCACAGCTGTTACTGCTAGCTAGTAAACCTGCAATCCAAAAAAATTAATAGACAGTAAAATTTGATTGGCTTTTGCCCAAGAGTAGTTGGTATCAGGTGTCAAAACCAGCCAAACAGATATTGCCAAGGGCTGAGACAAAACCACAATTAGAAGTATAGTCTTTGCCAGATTATGTAGTGTGACTTGGTGGCATTTTGACACATTTTTGATGCATTTTTAATACTACTGCTATTTTGGTAGTGTAAGAGACTGGCTGCTGGTTGTTAAGGAGACAGCACTCACCAACTTCCTAACAACCAATGATTCATCCTTGCTGTCAGCTAGTGATTCCCAGCTGACGGCAGAATGTAAACAAAGGAGCCGGACAGAAAAAATTAAAACCAGGCATGGGGGTCCTCCCATAACCCATGCCAAGTCCTTCAGGTCTGGTATAGATTTTAAGGAGGACCCCATACAAAAAACAAAATCTAATGGCATGCGGCCAGCCCGAAATCCATTCCAGACCCTTTTTTCGAGCATGCAGCCTGGCAGGCCAGAAAGGGGGGTAAGCTTAACTATACCATACCACATGCCCTCAACATGGGGGGGGGCTTTGCCAGGTGCCCCCCGGCAAAGCACCTTGTTGATGAGGATAAGGGTCTCGAAATTGTAATAAGCCCCCTGCCCACATAACTCATATGTTGAGGGCATGTGGCCTGGTGTGGTTAAGAAGGTGGGTGTAGACTCACCCCCCCCCTTGCATGCTTGGATAAGGGTTTGGTGTGGATTTTTGGGGGACCCCTCCTCGTTGTGTTTTTTTGGCATGAAGTCCCCCTTAAAATCTATATTAGACCCAAAGGGAGTGGTATAAATTTTAGGGGGGGGGACCCACACAATTATTAATTTTTGTTGTTTGGCAAGGGGTCCACCTTAAAAGGACCTGAAAGGCCTAAATTGGATTGTGGGGGAACCACAACACTGTTTTTTTTTTGTTTTGTTTTTACTGACACCCTCTCCTTTGTTTACATTCTGCTGTCAGTCAGGAAACCTCGGCTGACAGCAGGAATGAATCACTGGATGTTAGGACACTGGTGGGTGCCAACTCCTTAACAATCTGCAAAAATGTGCCTAAAATGCATCAAAATTTTAAGACTATGGGGCCAAAATCACAATGCAACCTGCCGCATTGATGTGAATGGGCACCATAGAGAATAACAGATTTCCACTGTCATGCAATTCTGTGTGACTCAAGTCGCATCTGAAATCGCACTAGTGTGAACCAGGCCTAAATGTATACAACATGTGGATGTGTTTCTGGCACTGACAGTTTTTGCAAGCTGTGATTTATGATAATGGATTTCCAAGGGTTACACAGGTGGAAAAAAGCTTGGGAACAATTGCCTTAGAATGTCCTTGCCTAACTAACATATTATAAACATATCACAGTGAGTATCTGCCTTATGAATTCTACATGACTTATATTGCAGAATTTTGCCAGCTGTTTTTCAGTGTTATCTCTGTGGCTGTCTTAAAAGGTAAGCAGCTATATCCATTCATCAGCTTGTCTGTGAAGTGCTCATTCCACTCATGCTCCTGCTGATCTTTAGTTGCAGCAAGACTGAATATTCTAGCATGACACCTATTAAATTGAAAGGAACGACCCCCACTATGCCAACATCCAATGATTATAGGAAAGGATTGAATGAGTTATGACAACTCTATCAAAACAAGGTGGACTTTGTGGGCACAACATGAGGCAATCATGTATAAATAATATAAAGTCTTTATTACAAAATATTTAAAATAACATTCAACAGACAAAGACAGCCTACTAACTGACAGGGTCAACAGATACCTAATAGGATAGACATGGAAGTATGGATCTGAAATATATTGGAAAAAAAAACATAATGGACACGAATTGCTGTATAGAAATCTCAATAGGTAGAATCTATAGATTGCTTCATGCCTTCTTGACAACGCATTTCGCAATTCGAATAGCTTCCACAGGACAATACTGGATAGGTGCTGATGAACCTCAAGGTCAGATACAGGGGGACACCACACAAAACAAGTTTAGGACCAGGAACAATTCTTTCCGCTGAACGAATTGGCAAAGGTAAAGAATAAACCAATTATTTGTGACACTTGGGTTGAGGAGGAGAAAATCTCGCCTCTAATATAGCCAAAATCATTGGTAATTCTATTGATGAGAGATGGGTTGATCCAGTCAGAGTGGATTATATAAGTAAGAAGAAAGATTGTATATCAGACATCACCATCGATATCAAAAAATTGGTGAAACCACCCCTGAAGGGGGAAGCACAATTATAGCCTTGATAAGTCCACATGAGTATCGTCCCAGTCATCAAAATAATATATAGATAGAGCCTTGTTTTCATGTATCCAGGGCTTTCTCATATTTGGGGGGCTTAGAATTATAAAGCCACAGCCAGAAAAACCCCAAGTGGGGTATGAAGTATCTCTTGCAGAAAAGGTTAATGGTGCAGGTGTCCCCGCTGGTTCAACGGTTGAAGCGGACGGGGACTGAGAATCCTGTATGTGGTAGTTTGAGATGGCAGCCATATAATGGAATGAATGAACTCCTTGCAATACCACTCTCAATAAGCACTTAGGCACTGCGCAGTGGGAGGAGTGAAAGATAGTTTTTATTAAACTGACCCAGAAAGTTCTTCCTCCTGGCGCTGAGGAAGTTAGAGAGCGAGCACCCCTGACTGAATATTCACCTGCCAGTGGGAGACCATACCAGTTGAGATCTGAGCGTGAGACCAGGAGTGAGGATACCCAGGGGCAGCACAGCACTACCCACATCACAACACCTCTGCCACAGGGAGACAGGAGCATCCACTCACCCTCTGCTTCCCACCACTGATCACTGGAGGTATTCAGGAAGAGATCGAGAGGGTGCCCCTTCTACAGCAAGAGGTCACCGCAGCATACCTGGTCAGAAGCCGAAGTGTTGAGAGGGCTTCCCTTACGGCTAGGTGCAGAGTGCCTCTGAAGGTGGTAACAAGGAGTGCTATGCTCAGAGAAGCAGGGGTTGCAACCTGCGACAGGCTGATGGGATGTCCGCTGGATAGCAGCTGACAAGCAGCACTGCTGGGGCAGAAGTCCCTCAGGAGTACCAAGTGAGACTCGGCAGCTGGGAGAGATAGGAGCAGAGCCAGGAGCCAGGCCAGAAGTCATGCACAGAAGGTCATCCAGGGGAAAGGCAGCAAGCAGTCAGGAATCAGCCATGGTCATACACTGGTAATCAGGAGAATGGGAGACAGAAGAGCAAGCCAGAGGTCAAACATGGATCAGCAGGCAGAAGTGAAGTCACAGAAACAAGCCAAGGGTCAAAGCCAGGAATGCAGACAAGACAGGTCAAGGCAAGCCGGGTCAGTAACAGGAAATCCAATAATATTAAGCACAGGAACACAGGAACTCACAGGGGGAAGCTGAAGATCATCCAGAAACTAAGGGCTCATGTTGCTAGCTTTAAATAGGCCCCTGTGCAGTGGGGGTTAATAGGGTCGACTGAGTTGTGACAGGCATGCATCAAGAGTGCAGGACTATTCCCATCCTTTCCTCCCAGCTCCTCCATTCATAGAAGCCGTATTACAACTTCTATGAATGAAATGTGATCTATGAAAGCAGACGGGCGAATGATTGAAAGGTCTGCTCTATCCATTCATAGATTGTATTTCATTCATAGAAGCTAGAGTACAGTTTCTATGAAATCACACTGATTGTAAGTAATGTCCCTCATGCTGTTTTTTACATTTTTTCATGAAACTTTAAATTGAAATATGAAGTGAAATCTGAATCTAAATGAAATTTAAAATGAAGGCTTTAAATCCTAAATATTAAAAAGATATTACAATAAAGTTATACCTTCCAATTTAGCAATGGATTTGAGAAATTACATGGTAAAGCAAACAGTAATTTCTCCATAATAGAAAAGCTTTGTTAAAATTCTAACAGCTCATGTCAAGGAGATTTTTACACTTTGACATTTACCAAACAGTAGCACTTTAAGTAAAAAGTGTTTATAATCCAAATTAAACACATTAGAACTGGGTCTTTGATGATCCATTCACCTTTGTAGCCAAAGTAGCACATAATAAGCTATAAAACACCAACTCAGCAGCAAATGCCTTGCTGGCACAGGGAATATACCTTCCTTCCCTTGGCAGGCATATGGTAAAGTATTTGCAGTGTCAATTTTTTTCTGCGGAATGATGCACATGGCTAGATGGCTGCTATAACAAAGTGTAGGAAGGTGAGTGCTATAGCAACCAATCAAACTCCAGATTTTGTTTTTAATTCCTCTTTGTTATTGATATTCAGTGTTTACAAGCTGCGATCTATAATGAAATTAGTTAAAAAGCAAATAAAAGAACTAGAGGAAAATATATAATTGTAGCGCTACCCCTGCATGAGCCATTGGTTACTAGTTCCCCCTATTCCGGCACAGCCAGGCAACATGCATTTACAACTTGCATCCAGACACAAGAAATCAGTCCATGGGCTTGTTTTTTGTTGTTTTATTGGGGGAAAAAACTGGGATAAAGTATAGGGATCATGAGATGTCCAACATGTCTTGAAAAACAACAGATGAGGACAACTTCCCTCCTATGTACAGAAAAAAGATCCTAGACTGCTCTCCTTGTTAGAAGCACCCAGTCTCTTGGATCAGTGGCAAAGTCCCTTAAGGACCTCCTAGGAGCTCTCATTCCCATTTGGAAAATAGCACAAAATGGTGAAAACTGCATGCAGGAGTATCTCCTCTCCTCTTGCAGAATTGTTCCCAGATCCACCTCCTGCAGGTACTACCAGCCCTCCTGGCTGCTTGTCTACCAGCCTATCCGGCTGATCTAAATATCTCCAAGAACAAGGGATAAAAGGGTTAAGCACAGCGCTGTCCTTCTAAAGCTCACTACATGATGTGGCAGTCTCTCCCCTTGTGAATCCCTGGATGTGCTGATGTACTCATTCTGTCCTCCTTGCTCCCTGCTGATCTTTGGCAAGATTCCTTCTCAAACCAGAAAATTAAAGGATCCTTCCAAGCCAGCCAGGTACTGCAATAGGTGTCTCATTGGAAGATTTCCCCTTGCCTAGGTTTTGCCTAAAGATACGATACACTTTATCTAAAAATCTGTCCTGATCACTATTATTGTCCGCAGATAATCTAGCACAGGCATCCTCTCCACCTATTGCTGCTTCCCTTTCTGATCACCATTAACATACATGCAACTTCAGTCAAGCTGAATTGTTAAGAGTGTGCTTTACAATTCAATGAACATTCTTCATCCTGAGCACAGTAAGACTGTATCTGCATACCTGAACACCCTCTAAAATCAATGGTTGGAAGTATTCTGTGAACTATGACTGTGCCTCCCTTTCTGGACACTTGCCCAGCAGTCAGTTGTTTGACGTGTCATTGATGTCAGGAAGTTCAAACATCTTACTGGAGCTGCTCAGTTTGAATTTAATAAGGGACTGCTGTGGACCATAGTGCACAAGTGAACAGCTATAACAAGACTATTACCGAGAGCTATCCTGTGAGGCTAAATGCTGAAAATTAAATTATATAAGCCATCCACAGGTGATTGCATACAGCAAAATGAAGAAATGATGCATAGACATATGGAATTGTTCAGCAGATATGAATCATTCATGTAAATGTTTACTGATGCTATCAAATAATAATGAACCCTTGCTGGATGAAATTTAGTTTGCTCTGTGTATTAAACAATTGCCATGGTTTTTTTTTTGTATAAAACAAACTCTTTCTTGTTCATACATCACGGGACACAGAGCAGCATAGTCATTACTATGTGGGTTATATAGAATTACCTTCAGGTGCTGGCACTGGCAACTTCCAAAACAGGAAGTACCCTCCCCTATATAAGCCCCTCCCATCCGGGAGTACCTCAGTTTTTTGCCAGTGTCTAAGGTGTTGGCCAAGGTTAACATGTATTCATCTGGGCTTGTGTACAGGTTCTCTGGGCCTTAGCAAGCTATTCCGGATCCGACCAAAAAAGCTTCATAGCTAAACGGTCGGTACCCGGGCCTTGCAGAGAAGAGCAAGGTTTTGCCTGTAATGCCTCTCTTAGGAGGGCTGGACCCTGGGATCCAGAGCTCTGGTCATACCCAAAACCAAGAGGCTATCTGTGCAGGGTGCTATACAGGTCCAGGGGAGTTGAATCCTTGGGAACCCGGTCCATGAAGGTCTAGTACAATGCCTGCCGTGAGAGGTGAAGTTTGGGCTTCTGTGGACCAAACAAAGTCCTGCGGCGGGGAAAAGGTAAGTGGGGGCCCCTCAGGAACTTGGTTCTATTGAGGGGACCCCCAAGCCTAATATGTCTTTCTGCCTGTTACCTAAAAGGTATTCCCGCTAATAGCTGTATATGCCTAAGAAATCCTAGAAATGTCTTTTCATAAAGGAAGTTTTAAAAACTGTAAACCTGGAAATGTTTTTCATAAAGGAGGTTTTAAAAAAAAAAAAAAAAGACAAAAGTGCGGTACCTGTGTTTGTCCACTAGAGGCCGCTGTGGAACGTCTTTTTTTTCTTGGGACTATTCCTTCCATGGTGAAAGTCCAGGCAGATGAGTGAGCTCTCTATCAGGGAAGCTGCATTCCTCTGTCATGCTGCCAAGTAGTTTCCTTCCATCCCAGAGTCCTGGTGAAACAGGGACCCTGGCTCCTCTCTCTACATGGCGCCAAGAGCGCACACGTGCACGCGCGCGCGCACACACGCTTTCTTTTTATAGATTTAGCTTCAAAAAGTGGGCGGAGCCTGGCGGATGACGCGCTCTGTGCGCCCAGCGCTTCTGCGCATGTGCGGGCGTCCCAGCAAGATAAAAGGACTCAGTCCACGCTGCTTGCTATGGACACAGAGCATGAAAAGGAGCTGGTAGCATGGTATAGGGGCTTACAGCGGGCGGTTGATACAGGCATCCCCAGAAAGATGCATTAGTAGACACCCACTGATGTACATAAAAGCAAATTGCATTAGACTATTTCAGTAAGGGGTGTATTGCGGCTGGAATACCTCAGCTTTGAACTAAGGAATATGCCGCCTAAAAAACTCCGAGATATACCTCTCAGGAAGTGTAGGGGGTCCCCATCGGGCTCTGAGGATCTGGAGCAGTCATCTGCACCCTCCTCCCCTGAGAAATCAGAGGTTAATACCCATAAGGAACCCCCGGGAGTGCCAGGTACTGCGGCTGTCCTCAGTCCACCTGCTCCTGCATATATAACAGAGGAGGTTTTTGCCTCAACTCTGGAGGGATTGGAGCAGAGATTGGCAGCATTGATCGCTTCTTCTCTACAGGAAAGAAAGCGCGCCAGATCTCCATCACCTCCATTAGAGTGCCTGTTGGCAGAGCAACAGTCCCAGGAAGGGACCGACCTACCTGAAGGGGATCAGGAGGAGGTTAACTCTGTTTTTGAGGAATCGACAGTAGATGAACCATTTTCAGCATCACAGACTGAAAGATTGTGGGTCCAGACCCTAACTGACATGGTTCAATCTGCATTTAAAATGCCTCTTGTTGAACCATCAACTACTGCTGTCTCCTCATTGGGGTCGCTAAAAGCTCCCCAGGTTAATTGGTTCTTTCCAATACATCCATTATTGGAAGGACTTATATACCAGGACTGGGAACATCCTGATAAACTATTTGTTCCGCCTAAGAAATTTCCGGTGATCTATCCCATGGAGGAAAAGTTCACCCAGAGATGGAATGTTCCTACGGTGGATGCAGCCATCTCTTCTGTGAACAAATCACTGACATGTCCAGTAGATAATGTTCAAATGTTCAAAGATCCAGTAGATAAAAAATTGGAATCTTTATTAAAATCTGCTTTTTCCACAGCAGGGGCTGTTACACAGCCAGCAGTGGCAGCTATTGGGGTCTGCCAAGCTTTAAAGGATCAAATGAAAATGGTCCTGAGGGATTTGCCAGACCAGCAGGCCCAGGCTCTGGCTGATCTGCCTAGAGCATTATGCTTTGCGGTTGACGCCATCAAGGATTCTATCCATCAGGCCTCCCGCCTCACGCTGTCTTTGGTACATATGCGTAGGCTTCTGTGGCTCAAAAACTGGTCTGCTGAAGCTCCCTGTAAGAAGCTCTTAGTTAGCTTCCCATTTCATAGGGAACGCCTTTTTGGCGAGGACCTGGATAAGTATATCCAGAAGATTTCCAGTGGTAAAAGTACTCTCTTACCGAGTAAGAAGAGGTCTAGGGGTCCATCTTTTAAGAGGACTACCTCTCCTATCCCTGCGACGTCTGCTACTAAGCAGTTCCGACGGCCTCCTCGGTCAAACTCAGGGGGTAAAAATCAGGGACAGTCACAGGGTAATAAGAAACCCTGGATCCGAAGGGGTACTAAACCAGCCTCCAAGTCAAGCCTATGAAGGGCTGCCCCCACTCAGACGGGTGGGGGGAAGGCTTCAGTTGTTCGCAGAGACCTGGCGGGAGACGATCGGAGACAGATGGGTGCTCTCCGCAGTAACTCTGGGATACAGGTTGGAGTTAAGGGAGTCTCCTCCTTCCCATTTTATGTGGTCAGGCATGCCAAGAGACCCTCTGAAAAGAGGGTCTCTCCTATTGGCGTTAGAACAACTATTGCTCCAAGGAGTAATTATGGAGGTTCCTATGGAAGAGTGGGGGTTGGGTTTCTACTCAAACCTTTTCACAGTCCCGAAGCCAAACGGGGACATAAGACCCATATTGGACCTAAAGAGTCTAAACAAATTTCTAAACGTCCGGTCTTTCCGGATGGAGTCGATCCGATCGGTCACCGCTGCCCTACAGGGGGAGGAATGGTTAGCCTCGATCGACATCAAAGATGCTTACTTGCATGTTCCCATCTTTCCAGGTCATCAAAAATTTCTACGCTTTGCAGTAGAAGGGCGCCATTTTCAGTTCAGAGCCTTACCATTCGGTCTGGCCACAGCACCACGAGTGTTCACAAAAATTCTGGCCCCACTGTTGGCCGATCTAAGAACACGAGGTGTAACGATAATGGCATACCTAGACGACCTGTTGTTGATGGACCACTCAGTTGCCAAGCTAGAAGTGGTAATTGTCGATACAATCAAGTATCTAGAATCTCACGGTTGGGTCATCAACCTGGACAAGTCAGCCCTACAGCCAGTGAAAAACCTGGTATATCTAGGGCTACGGCTGGATTCAGACCAGAGGAAGATTTTCTTACCTCTAGACAAGGTATCCTCTTTGAGGGGCTTGGTCCGTCTGCTTTGTGCAAAAAGACAGCCGTCCATACGCCTGTGCATGAGGCTGCTAGGAAAGATGGTAGCATCATTCGAAGCTGTGCCATACGCCCAATTCCACTCAAGGAATTTACAGAGGGCCATATTGTCAGCCTGGAACGGAAAAATTCAGGCTCTAGACTTCCCGATGGCTTTGTCCCCTTCCGTTCGGAAGAGTCTCTGCTGGTGGTTGATCCCCCAGAATCTCCAGAAGGGAAAACCCTTCAGTCCGATATCTTGGAAGGTGGTCACTACAGATGCCAGCCTTATAGGCTGGGGGGCAGTACTGGAGCAGTGGTCTCTCCAGGGCAGATGGTCAAATGTAGTAAAAACCCTGCCCATCAATCTCTTAGAGATACGAGCAGCCCGGTATGCCCTAGTGGCCTGGACATCCAGACTCCAGGGGTCCCCTGTCAGAATTCAATCAGACAATGCCACAGCAGTGGCATATATCAATCATCAGGGAGGCACCAGGAGTCGTGCAGCCCAGAGGGAAGTAAGTCACATCCTGGAATGGGCAGAAAAACATGTCCCATGTATATCAGCTGTCTTCATTCCAGGGGTGGAGAATTGGAAGGCGGACTTTCTGAGTCGCCAACAGTTATGCCCAGGAGAATGGTCCCTTCATCCCGAGGTCTTCCGAGCAATATGTCAGCGGTGGGGAACACCGGATGTAGATCTGCTAGCATCCAGATTCAACGCAAAGGTGGACAGATTTGTCTCCCGGACAAGGGATCCCCTCGCTTGCGGCTCGGATGCTCTGGTGTTCCCTTGGGATCAGTTCAGACTGATATATGCATTCCCTCCGCTACAATTGTTGCCTCGACTCCTTCGCAGAGTCAGGTTGGAGAAGAAGCCGGTGATCCTGGTGGCTCCAGCGTGGCCCCGTAGGGCCTGGTACGCGGAGATCATCAAAATGTCTGTGGGGAGTCCTTGGACCCTTCCACGTCGTCCGGACCTGCTTTCGCAAGGACCGATATACCACCCTTCCTTACTAACTCTAAGTTTAACGGCCTGGCTATTAAATCCCACATCCTAAAGAAGAGAGGTCTCTCTAACTCTGTGGTATCAACTATAATCAATGCCAGGAAGCCTGTATCCAGGCAGATCTACTATAGAGTTTGGAAGGCGTACATCACTTGGTGCGAGGCCAGAAAATGGCATCCACGTAAGTACGTTATAGGCAGAATTCTGGACTTCCTGCAGTGGGCTGTAGACAGGAAGTTTGCCTTAAGTACTATCAAGGGCCAGGTTTCGGCCTTATCAATACTATTTCAAAGGCCCCTGGCTATGCATTCACTTGTCAAATCCTTTATGCAAGGGTGACTCGTATTATTCCACCGATTAAAGCTCCCATATGCCCATGGGATCTAAATTTGGTTCTGTCGGTTCTGCAGAAGCAGCCGTTTGAACCTTTGCGGCACATTTCCTTGGTTCTACTCACCAGAAAATTGATATTTTTAGTAGCCATATGCTCGGCTAGAAGAGTGTCGGAATTAGCCGCCATGTCCTGTAAGGAGCCATATCTGGTTATTCATAAGGACAGAGTAGTATTACGCCCTCACCCAGCCTTTCTTCCTAAGGTGGTATCGAGGTTTCACTTGAACCAGGATGTGGTTCTTCCTTCTTTTTTCCCCAAACCAAGCTCGGTAGAGGAAAAGTTATTGCATTCTTTGGATGTAGTAAGAGCAGTTAAAGCTTATCTAAAAGCCACTGCTCAGATTCGTAGAACGGATTCTTTGTTTGTTCTGCCGGAAGGCCCCAGAAAGGGTCAGGCAGCATCAAAATCTACTTTAGCCAAGTGGATTCGACAGGTCATAATACAAGCCTATGGCTTGAGAAGTAGACCGCCTCCGTTCAAAGTTAGGGCGCACTCCACGAGAGCAGTTGGAACTTCATGGGCAGTGCATCACCAGGCCTCCCTGGCTCAAATTTGTAAGGCCGCAACATGGTCTTCAGTACACACGTTTACTAGGTTCTACCAGGTGGACGTTAGAAGTCAGGAGGATGTCGCCTTTGGGCGCAGTGTGTTGCAGGCCGCAAAAGATCCTCATGCCTGATGGCGCCCAGCTTATGTATGGTGTATCCCCCCCCTCATTTGGCATTGCTTTGGGACGTCCCACATAGTAATGACTATGCTGCTCTGTGTCCCGTGATGTATGAACAAGAAAGTAGGATTTTTAAAACAGCTTACCTGTAAAATCCTTTTCTTGGAGTACATCACGGGACACAGAGCTCCCACCCCTCTTTTGGGGACACGTATTGCTTTGCTACAAAACTGAGGTACTCCCTGATGGGAGGGGCTTATATAGGGGAGGGTACTTCCTGTTTTGGAAGTTGCCAGTGCCAGCACCTGAAGGTAATTCTATATAACCCACATAGTAATGACTATGCTGCTCTGTGTCCCGTGATGTACTCCAAGAAAAGGATTTTACAGGTAAGCTGTTTTAAAAATCCTACTTTTTCACAATGTTATTCTTTTTTGTATCCAAGTGCTTCTGATCTCCTCAAGACTCTTTTATCCACTTTATGGGCTCATTCACGTGGGCACAGAGCTGAATACAACCTGAAGAGCTGCTTGTCTAATGCCCTGTACACACGACCGGGATTCCTGACGGCAAAAGGTCCGTCGGAAATCCCGAGGGGAAAACCGAGAACCTGCTCTCTACTTTTCCCCCGTACACTCGTTCGGTTTTACCGTCGTGAAAACTCAGATGAGAGCTTTTCCTCGGGAATCCCGACCGTGTGTATGCTCCATCTGACTTTTTTCCCCACAGGAAAACGGACAAAAATGGCAGTTTTCTGCTACACACCGCGGGTTATGGAAAAGTCCGCCGGGAATCCCTATGGGAAAAAATGAGAGCTGGTTCCCGGCCAAAAGCTCTCATCGCAGTTTTCCTGTCGGGAATCCCGGTTGTGTGTACAGGGCATAACTTTTTGTACTTGCATGTATTTGCACGAGGGCAGCCTATATAAGTGAACAGATACACATTGGCTGTACAGACTCACCTACACAGCCGAGTTTTACAGCTATGCCGGGATCTGCATTGGGTGCACCCATCCCTATAAAGTTTGGCTGCATAGGTGAGTCCATATAGCCAATGTGTATCTGTTCACTTATACAGTTGCAAAAAAAAGTATGTGAACCCTTTTGGAATGATATGGATTTCTGCACAAATTGGTCATAAAATGTGATCTGATCTTCATCTAAGTCACAACAATAGACAATCACAGTCTGCTTAAACGAATAACACACAAAGAATTAAATGTTACCATGTTTTTATTGAACACACCATGTAAACATTCACAGCGCAGGTGGAAAAGGTATGTGAACCCCTAGACTAATGAGATCTCCAAGAGCTAATTGGAGTGAGGTGTCAGCCAACTGGAGTCCAATCAGTGAGATGAGATTGGAGGTGTTGGTTACAGCTGCCCTGCCCTATAAAAAACACACATCAGTTCTGGGTTTGCTTTTCACAAGAAGCATTGCCTGATGTGAATGATGCCTCGCACAAAAGAGCTCTCAGAAGACCTACGATTAAGAATTGTTGACTTGCATAAAGCTGGAAAGGGTTATAAAAGTATCTCCAAAAGCCTTGCTGTTCATCAGTCCATGGTAAGACAAATTGTCTATAAATGGAGAAAGTTCAGCACTGCTCTACTCTCCCTAGGAGTGGGCGTCCTGTAAAGATGACTGCAAGAGCACAGCGCAGACTGCTCAATGAGGTGAAGAAGAATCCTAGAGTGTCAGCTAAAGACTTACAAAAGTCTCTGGCATATGCTAACATCCCTGTTAGCGAATCTACGATACGTAAAACACTAAACAAGAATGGATTTTATGGGAAGATACCACAGAGGAAGCCACTGCTGTCCAAAAAAAACATTGCTGCACGTTTACAATTTGCACAAGAGCACCTGGATGATCCACAGCAGTACTGGCAAAATATTCTGTGGACAGATGAAACCAAAGTTGAGTTGTTTGGAAGAAACCCACAACACTATGTGTGGAGAAAAAGAGGCACAGCACACCAACATCAAAACCTCATCCCAACTGTGAAGTATGGTGGTGGGGGCATCATGGTTTGGGGCTGCTTTGCTGCGTTAGGGCCTGGACGGATTGCTATCATCGAAGGAAAAATGAATTCCCAAGTTTATCAAGACATTTTGCAGGAGAACTTAAGGCCATCTGTCCACCAGCTGAAGCTCAACAGAAGATGGGTGTTGCAACAGGACAACAACCCAAAGCATAGAAGTAAATCAACAACAGAATGGCTTAAACAGAAGAAAATACGCCTTCTGGAGTGGCCCAGTCAGAGTCCTGACCTCAACCCGATTGAGATGCTGTGGCATGACCTCAAGAAAGCGATTCACACCAGACATCCCAAGAATATTGCTGAACTGAAACAGTTCTGTAAAGAGGAATGGTCAAGAATTACTCCTGACCGCTGTGCACGTCTGATCTGCAACTACAGGAAACGTTAGGTTGAAGTTATTGCTGCCAAAGGAGGTTCAACCAGTTATTAAATCCAAGGGTTCACATACTTTTTCCACCTGCACTGTGAATGTTTACATGGCGTGTTCAATAAAAACATGGTAACATTTATTTATTTGTGTGTTATTAGTTTAAGCAGACTATGATTGTCTATTGTTGTGACTTAGATAAAGATCAGATCACATTGTATGACCAATTTGTGCAGAAATCCGAATCATTCCAAAAGGGTTCACATACTTTTTTTTGCAACTGTATAGGCTGCAAGCACGCAATTACAAGTGTAGCACCCTCAACCTTCGGTAGGTAGGTTGCTAGTGTAGTGTTTTGTTTGAACTGCCAGTGCAGGTAAATTTGGGCAGGCCTAGCAGTGAGCTAGGCCTGTTTGTTTTTGATCTGGGGCTGGGGAGTGGGTTAATGTAGCAGCAGGTGACTGACATGTACTTCATCTCTCTGGCACCTCCTTTGTTTCCAGAGGGTTCCGGAAAAGAGGCAGGGCAGAGGACTGGAGTGACATGGGGTGTAGGATTGGCAGGGGGCAGGCCTCCTATAGATACTCATGGTCAGCCTGTTGTGGGAGTAGTTGTCAGGTGGAAGAACTGAATGATAGATTGTTAGACTGTCGTGGTCCTTGATGAAACCCCCTTTCTGGGGGGGGGGGTGAACTTGGTTCTGGAGCTCGGGAGCTGGGAGTAAGCTTCTCTCTACATGGTCATTGAGAGGTGTCCTGGAACAGGAGCAGGAGGAGGACAGTGGGGAGCACTGCCGAGCAAATCATTCAGGAGGGATCCATTCCAGGGTCGATGAGTGAGAAGCACAGTGAGAAGCTCTGGGAGAGACATGTCAAGATTGGATGTGAAGCCAGAGGGAGAGACTGTGGTGTCATTGGAGTCACCGGAGGGCTGGCAAGATTTGCATTGGACTTTCTGGGATGAGTAGTCCACCAAGTATCAGTTATCCCAACTATCCTTTTTCATCTAAATTGGTTGCTACAACTAAGGGGACTGCAGACGGGCATTAGTAAAATGTTGGGACTTATTCAGAATGAGGCCTAAGCATTTGCTAGCGGTGACAGGAATCTAGAATTGTACAGCAGAGAGAAGCAAGTGTGCTCATCATTTGGGCATCCCATGTCCCTTTCGTCATCCAAGTTTAATTCCCTAAATAAAAACAACAAAAAAACAAGTTAAAGACTGTTCATTGACTAGCAAAGTGTATCTGGCTTGGCTCTGATAAAGAAGCTGTGCGCTTCGAAACACGTCAGGTGGTAGTGCGCCCCATCAAGTCCTTCATGATTGGTTTGAGTGTGGTTTGAGTTCCACATGCTGCAGCCCTCCAAGGCACCATTTGTACATTGCGAACCATTGTACTATCTTTGTGAGTACCTTTCTGTTGCTTTTATTTGAAACAAAATATCTTAACGATATCACACTAGGCTGGTGCGCCCTTGTTCTTTCTTTTTTTGTTATCTGGAATGAATGGCTGGCCAAGTAGAGTGACGTGTGGAGCAAGAACACGCAGTGACCCCACGGGGGCACCGCTACACATGCTACTACAAAAAGATGGACAAATGGCTCTTCAAGTGGTATGGGGATCTGTGTCCATGTGAATGAGCCCTATGCCTGCATGCACTTGCCCAATGTTGTTTGCTTATTGTTTAGGACCAGTTTCCTGATGACAATGCCAATGCAAGTGTCAGCAATGTCACTTGGAGTTTTCACCACTGATGCAATGTGAGAGGGTGACAATACAACAGCATAATTGGGAAACAGTTGTCACCCCATAACAGGAAGTGTCTAATTAACCATTATCATGACAAAAGTAGCTTGTGAGAACCATAGATTTAAAAAGATTTAAATTTGAAAACAAATAATAAAGTTACAGTAACATGTTAAAGCTTATGCAACATTTTATTGATTGGGTTTAGATGTCCTCATATAAATATGTTTTGGTTTATTATACTTAGGACACTTCAGATCACTGTCCTTTCAAATGTCGCAGTTATGCCAGAACAACAATACACACAATACACACCATTATTGCAGTGCTTTGTTAGTGCTTTTCACTAACAAAAAAGTACATTCCATTGAAGCTACATCATGGAACATTTGAACAGTCGATACACATACTGCAATATGCAGCTGCATTTTTCAATACATAAGCATATCTTTGGTATTTTGCTATAAACCATCCAAAGTGGATACTTTTATCTAATAATAAAGAGAATACATTGCTTTTTTTAATCCATGGCTGCGTAAGTAAAGAAGGTGGACACTGACCTCTACTGGCAATATGTTTGTTACAGAAAAAAAAACAAAAAAACTTCAAAGTCATTTGGGTTCAGTAAATGTGTCACTGAAAACATATATTGCGTCCTTGTATTTGGTTTTGCTGCAAACAGTAGTGAAAGCAATAAAGAACCCATTTATAAGCTCTTTAAAGCTGCACATATAGAGTATGGTAATCCACGCTAGCATATTCAGCTACTGCAATAGCAGATGCCTATTGCCTAATAAGGAATCAAAGAACAAAATGACAATGCCCATGGCTATAATGTGCTTAAAAACAAATTACAACAGTATCAGACTCATATATCACTTTATAAAAAGAGGCACATTGTGTACAGTTTGGCCTTCATAAAGAGAGCAGATGAGATGCTGCAAACAGAACACTGAGGCCAAGTTCACATCTAATTATTTCACTCATGTCTCAAAGACAGATGGTCCACATGCTCTGCAAAGAACTTTTGGAACCAAGACAAGAGGCAATGCTAAAACTCTGAAAATTCACCATGAACAAACAATGAATAATAACTATAGTGGAACAAGACAACAGAAAACTTACTCTACTTAGCACTACTGGTCTTTCCCAAACCAAATGACAACCAATTCAATAAGAAGAAGAGTTTTGGCCCCAGCAGACTTTAATGAGAGCACAGGAAAAACACCTGAAATACACCTGAAAATGGTGCATTAGGCTCGGTTCACAGTAGTTCGGGCAATGCGGCCCATGATTTGATCGGGCCGTGCGGCCCACAATTTATTTTGGCTTGGCAGCTCATTAAATTGAATGGGCTGCTGTGCCGTGTGAACCGCAGAAAAAGGGTGCATGTGGTCTTTGCCATGTGGTTTTCCTGCGGTTGCCGCTCCCACGATCATGCTGCTGACTGAGATGCGTGGGGTTGCAATTCAGAATGAACGGCAGCCCTGCGCGTCTCACAAGGGCAGCACAATTCAGGTACGTGTGCAGAAATTGGTGCAATTCACACACCCGCAAAAAGAACGCACGGCCCACACTAGTGTGAACCGAGCCTCACACGTTTTTCCCATGATTTTGTGCAAAATACACCTAAAAACAATGTGTAATGCACTTTCCCAAGGTTTTGAACCATCTCCTCCTCTCAGAAACTAGCTTTCCATTGGCTAAAAAATATAAACATTAAAGCCTGAAACTTACGAAAAAGTGCAAAAACACAAATAAAGTTCCAAAATCACATAAAAATATCAAAGCTCAAGTGTGAATCCAGGCTTAAAGTGTATGAACACTGAAAACCTTGAGAAGGGAAGGTTTTAACCCAAATTAGGATATTTTGTGCTGTCTATAGGGGAATTTGAAAATGATAACCCAGCAGTGAAATTCAACTTCCAAATTTGGGAGGGTTTTAGCTTTACTCCAGAAGTTTACTAAAACACAGAGCTACTGTATGTGGTCAACTAGCTGCCGCTAATTGTGTTTCTCTGTAAAGTCTGTTTTGCGTTGTAGTGTATCCAAGTTCAAAATAAAATATTAATTTTGCATCACATTACATAGCATCACAGAGACTTAACAGGAAATGAGATGAAATATTCCCAAAGTGAGAGGAATTCCCATCACAGGCAATTGTCACTAAAACAGATGTCTCTATTGGAAGATTGCCCCTTACTTCTTGCTCTGGTGACAGTTCTAAAGTATTGGGTAACCCTTTATGTTCTGTCCTAGTAACTCAAGGACAAATAGAAGGATGAATCTAGGGGATACAAACAGCAATCAAAACTCAACAGATGGTCTAACCCTTTCCCATTCTAGTCAAAGCCTAAATAAAAGAAAATAGAGACTGGCTAGAACAGCCTCTTTTGAGTCCTAAATGCTTTTTTGTGTCCCTGTAAAAGATTTCCCTTCTATTCATTCCCTTTCTGACACCTGTCATCTGGACAGGAAATTAATATGAGAGATGGGAATGCCCATGTGATGGCGCTGACCAATTAGAATGCTCCAAAACGTCCCACCTGACAAGGTACGTTTTGGACATCCAGCTCAGGGGATTTCTAAGCCTTGGACTCCTGACGCAGATATACCGGGGGGTTAGATTGGGAGATTTCCGTGGTCCATGTCAGTGGGACCAGGGGGCGGGTGAGGAGGAGGTCCTGTCTAAGTTCACCTTACAGATTTTTCTGTAAAGGTGAACTCACCCTTTAACCACTTCCATACAGGGCTTTTTATACCACTTCCATAACAGGCCTATTCTGGCACTTCTCTCCTACGTGTACAAATCATCATTTTTTTTGCTAGAAAATTACTCAGAACCCCCCAAACATATATGGTTTTTTAGCAGACACCCTAGGGAATAAAATGACGGTCATTGCAACTTTTTATCTTGCACGGTATTTGCGCAATAATTTTTCAAACGCCTTTTTTGGGGGAAAAAAATGGTTTCATGAATTAAAAAATAACAAAACAGTAAAGTTAGCCCAATTTATTTGTAAAATATGAAAGCTTATGTTACGCCAAGTAAAAAGATACCTTACATGTCACGCTTTAAAATTGCGCACACTCATGGAGAGGTGCCAAACTTCGGTACTTAAAAATCTCCATAGGCGACGCTTTGAAAATTTTTACAGGTTACCAGTTTAGAGTTACAGAGGAGGTCTAGTGCTAGAATTATTGCACGTGCTCTAACGCACGTGGCGATACCTCACATATGTGGTTTGAACGGCGTTTACATATGCGGGTGGGACTTACGTGTGTGTTCGCTTCTAAGCGCGAGCTATTGGGGACGGGCGTTTTAAAAAATATATATATATATTTTTTTATTATTTAACTTTTATTTATTTATTTTTACTTTTTTTTTACACTTTTTTATCACTTTTATTCCTATTACAAGGAATGTAAACATCCCTTGTAATAGGGATGTGTGTGACAGGTCCTCTTTATGGAGAGATGCGGGGTCAATAAGACCCCACATCTCTCCTCCAGGCTGGAAAGCATGAGATTGTGAAAAAAAATTCACTGATCTCATACTTACAGCCGCAATGGCGGATTTGTTTACATTTGAGGACCCGGGCATGACGTCATCACATCGCGCCCGGGCCTCCGACGGTCATAGAGATGACTGGTGACCATCTGGTCACCAGTCATCTCTATGCTCGTCACGTGACCCACCACCGGCGCCGGACGATTCTCTCCGGGGCCCCGATGGCGCGGGAGAGCCCGGAGAAGCACCGGATGGCGGCAGGAAGGGGGGGATGTCCCCTCCCGCCGCCTATAAGAACGATCAAGCGGCGGAACCGCCGCTATGATCATTCTTATGGTGCACAGAATCGCCGGCTGAAAAAAAGGATATCTGAATGATGCCTCTAGCTGCAGACATCATTCAGATATCCCCCCTCAAACCCAGGACGTCATATGACGTCCACCCGGAGGGAGAGAGCGTTCCTGCCGGCGTCATTTTACAATGACCCAGTATGGAAGGGGTTAAACTAAATTCTTGAAGATCTTTGTGTTCTGAATGCACAGCAGTTAGAATCCATCTCTCAAATTAACATTTTGGAGCTAAAAACATGAAAATCAATGATGATTATCCTAGATGTTTGATCTAGACTGGAGAAGTGGTATTCTAAATGATGTTTGATCATGAGAATTAGCAGACACTTGCAGCTGTAGTTTGGGGGATCAATATACTAATTTCTAGTTTGTAAGAATCTTTTTGGCGCTTTTGGGTAACCAAGTTTTTATTCAAGATACAATGGCAAATGAAGCACAGGGTGTTAAAAATATCTCTATCTACCTGATAAATTATACAGCAAATAAGCAAAATATTCACCAGCCAAAACACTTAACTTATAGAATGTTTTTTGATCAACACATTTAAGCATTTGTTAAGTGGCAGTAGATTGTTCAACAAATAACTACATGTTTCTTAACCATTTCAGCCCCGGACCATTATGCAGCTAAAGGACCAGGCCATGTTTTGCGATTCGGCACTGTGTCGCTTTAACTGACAATTGCGCGGTCGTGTGACGTTGCTCCCAAACAAAATTGACGTCCTTTTTTTCCCCCAAATAGAGCTTTCTTTTGGTGGTATTTGATCACCTCTGCGGTTTTTATCTTTTGCGCTATAAACAAAAATAGAGCGCCAATTTTGAAAAAATGCAATATTTTTTACTTTTTGCTATAATAAATATCCCCCAAAAATATATAAAAAAACATTTTTTTTCCACAGTAAGTCCGATACGTATTCTTCTACATATTTTTGGTAAAAAAAAAATCGCAATAGACGTTTATTGATTGGTTTGCGCAAAAGTTATAGCTTCTACAAAATAGGGGACTGTTTTATGGAATTTTTAATAATAATACTTTTTTTCACTAGTTATGGCGGCGATCAGCGATTTTTATCGTGACTGCGACATTATGACGGACACATCAGACACTTTTGACACCATTTTGGGGCTATTGTAATTTTTACAGCGATCAGTGCTATAAAAATGCAATGATTACTGTGAAAATGACACTGGTAGTGAAGGGTTTAACCCCTAGGTGGCACTGTAGGGGTTAAGTGTTCCCTAGGAAGTGATTCTTACTGTAGGGGGGTGTGGCTACACGCTACACGTCACTGATCGTCTGTTCCGATGACAGGGAACAGACGATCACTGACATGCCACGGGGAAAGGTTTGTTTACACTCACCTCTCCCCGTTCTTCAGCTCTGTGACCCGATCGTGGGACACCGACGGCTGGGATCTTAAAGGGGACGTACCTGTACATCCTTGTGCCCAGCCGTGCCATTCTGTCGACGTATCCTTAATTGTATAAAGCAGTTATACTTTAAGCAAATAGTTTTAAACAATAATTCTAAAAAAGTATGCAAACAATCTTCAATCATTCAGTCAGCTTGTAATACAAGACAAGAATTATGCATTGTTATTATGAATTAAATGACAGCTTGTCAGATAAATAATATGAAATTAACAATCTAATATCAGAAATCAATCAATTCAGTGCTTACTGAAATGCATAGCCCATGCTTTTTTCAGATTATTACATTTCCTGTACTTCACTACTTATTTTGGGCTTTTTTCACTAAAATCCATTAAAGCAAACCTATAATTATGCCTCAACATTAATTACTGCTTGCTTCAATAACAAAAGGTAAAGAGTGAGCAATAATTATAAGCATTACTAATGATACATGTGTACTTACCATTTCTTGTAAGCCTGAGGCCTCGTACACACGACCGAGTTTCTCGGCAAGAACCAGCAAGAAACTTGCTGGCAGAGATGTCTTGCCGAGAAACTCGTTCGTGTGTATGGTTTCTCGTCAAGAAAACCGTCAAGTAATCTCGACGAGAAAATAGAGAACCTGCTCTCTATTTTCTCGTCGAGATTCTCGTCGGCATGTTTATCGACGAGAAAAGTGAGTGTGTGTACACTTACCTGTCCTCCCGGAAGCCCGCGCATGTTCGAAATGAATTAGACGCATGCGCGGTAGCTTCCTAGGCATAGGTAGGGTATACCAAGATGGCGGCGACGGCATCGAATGTGACGAGCGCATGCTCGTCGTAGTCGATGACGTCACCGCGTACGCTCCATTCAAAGAACCGCGGGTTCTTTGAATCGAGCGTGTGTACACTCGGCCGGGACAAGTTTCTTGTCCAAGAATCTCGTCGAAAAAAACAACATGTTTTTTTCGACGAGAATCTCGGCCGTGTGTACGAGGCTTGACTCCTGTAGTTTGGAGAGGAAAGGAACTGTCCAGTGCTGAACTCAATAGAGGTATTTTTTTTTTATTAAGTTTGGGAAGCATAACCCCTCTCTCCCACCCAGTCCACACACTTGGGTTTATTTACTGAAGGAATATAGGTTGTTAACATAGCAAAGGGAATTTTCACTTAATTTAGTAAAACATGTGCAAGCAAAATGCTGTTTTTTTTTTTTTTTTATACACTGCTCCAAAAAATTAAAGGAACACTTTTGAATCAGAACTCCTGGGTTATTGATCTGGTCAGTTAAGTAGCAGAGGGGGAGGAGTGTATACAGAGGGGGTTGTTAATCAGTTTCAGCTGCTTTGCTGTTAATTGAAATTAACAACAAGTGCACTAGATGGGCAACAATGAGACGACCTCCAAAACAGGAATGTTTTTTCAGGTGGAGGTGTGCCAGAAGGTTTGCCATGTCTCCCAGCACAGTCTCAAGAGCATGGAGGAGATTCCAGGAGACAGGCAGTTACTCTAGGAGAGCTGGACAAAGCTGTAGAAGGTCCTTAACCCATCAGCAGGACCAGTATATGCTCCTTTGTACAAGGAGGAACAGGATGAGCACTGCCAGAGCCCTACAAAATGACCTCCAGCTGGCCACTGGTGTGAATGTCTCTGACCAAACAATCAGAAACAGACTTCATGGGGGTGGCCTGAGGGCCCAATGTCCTCTAGTGTGCTCTGTGCTCACTGCCAGACACTGTGGAGCTCGACTGGCTTTTTCCATTTAACACCAGAATTGGCAGGTCCGCCACAGGTGCCCCATGCTTTTCACAGATGAGAGCAGGTTCACCCTGAGCATATGTGACAGACGTGAAAGGGTCTGGAGAAGCCGCGGAGAACTTTATGCTGCCTGTAACATTGTTCAGCATGACCGGTTTGGTGATGGGTCAGTGATGGTCTGGGAAGGCATATCCATGAAGGGACGCACAGACCTCTACAGGCTACACAATGGCACCCTGACTGCCATTAGGTATCGGGATGAAATCCTTGGACCCATTGTCAGATCCTACGCTAGTGCAGTGGGTCCTGGGTTCCTCCTGGTGCACGACAATGCCCGGCCTCATGTGGTGAGAGCATGGAGCCAGTTCCTGGAGGATGAAGAAATTGATACCATTGAATGGCCCCCACGCTCACCTGACCTAAATCCAAAAGAGCACCATCCGGTGCCGCCAGGTTGCACCTGAGTCTGTTCAGGAGCTCAGTGATGCTCTGGTCCAGATCTGGGAGGAAATATCCCAGGACACCATCCGTCGTCTCATTAGGAGCATGCCCTGATGTTGTCAGGCATGCATACAAGCAATTGGGGGCCATACAAACTACTGAGGACCATTTTGAGTTGTTGCAATGAAATTTCAGCAAAATGGACTAGCTTGCTGCATAATTTTTTCACTTTGATTTTCGGGTTGTCTTTGAATTCAGCCCTCTGTTGGTGGATAATTTTCATTTCCATCAAATGATGGGCCATCCTTTCATTCCTAACACATTACCTAGTCCATATCAGTATAGATATCTAGCATGAGATTTTGCCCCGTTGAGATCTGATGTGTTTTCAAAGTGTTCCTTTAATTTTTTTGAGCAATGTATCTTCCTGCTCATGATTGGGTATTCTCTGCAAAGTGAATTTTTGCCATATTCACTGTAATAAGTAAAAATTCACTTTTCTAAGTCAAAAGCAACTCCTTTAGGCACATTTCACACCTACAAAGTGGGAACATACAATTTTGCATGTTTTTTGTGCGTTTTAAAAAAAAACGTTGTCATGCATACTAAATGCATCAAAGAGATTCCTGCACACGCTAAGCATAGAGCTTCATGCATTTGTCGCACAATTTGCTGCATACAAAAGCATGTGTCTGCTGGCCATGTTTGGGGTGACAAAAATAACTGATGGCACTGCAAGCGCAATGCACGCTTTTTTAATGCAGTGCAGAAATGGGCTTTTCATGCTGAAGGGAATGCAGCCTAATTGAACCTTCCCCATTGTGTCTCTCTGTCACATAATTAACTAACTATTACAGGATCATGGTGTGGGTAGTAATCTCATGCTTCTTTTAGTTAATTGATTAATTAACCCAGTAAAACAGATGCAATTCTAACAGTTTTTTTTACACACTGTAGATCTTTGTGTTAATTGCAAAGAAAATATCCGGTGTCAGTAACACATAAGTGATACATTTCACACATTATTAAATAAAGCAAACAATACGATATTGGGGAAATAAATATATATATATATATATATATATATATATATATATATATATACAGTTGTGCCCATAAGTTTACATACCCTGGCAGAATTCATGATTTCTTGACCATTTTTCAGAGAATATGAATAACACAAAAACTTTTCTTTCACGCATGGTTAGTGTTTGGCTGAAGCCATTTATTATCAATCAACTGTGTTTACTCTTTTTAAATCATGATCACAACAGAAACTACCCAAATTACCCTGATCAAAATTTACTTACCCTGGTGATTTTGGCCTGATAACATGCACACAAGTTGACACAAAGCGGCTTGAATGGCTACTAAAAGTGACCATCCTCACCTGTGATCTGTTTGCTTGTAATTAGTGTGTGTGTATAAAAGGTCAATGAGTTGCCTTGCATCTTTCATCCAGTGCTGCACTGACGTTTCTGGAGTCTGAGTCATGGGGAAAGCAAAAGAATTGTCAAAGGATCTGTGGGAAAAGGTAGTTGAACTGTATAACTTAGGAAAGGGATATAAAAAGCTATCCAAGGAGTTGAGAATGCCAATCAGCAGTGTTAAAACTCTAATCAAGAAGTGGAAAATAAGGGGTTCTGTTGAAACCAAACCACGGTCAGGTAGACCAATTAAAATTTCAGCCACAACTGCCAGGAAAATTGTTGAGGATGCAAAGAAAACCCCACAAATAACTTCAAACGGAATACAGGACTCTCTGAAAACATGTTGTGTGGCTGTTTCAAGATTCACAATAAGGAGGCACTTGAAGATAGATGGGCTGCATGGTCGAGTCGCCAGAAGAAAGCCATTACTACGCAAATTCCACAAAGTATCCCGCTTACAATACACCAAACAGCACAGAGACAAATCTCAAACCTTCTAGCACAAAGTCATTTGGAAAGATGAGCCCAAGAATTTACAGGAACTGGAGGCTTTTTGCCAAGAGGAATGGGCAGCTTTACCATATGAGAAGATAAAAAGGCTCATCCACAAATACCACAAAAGACTTTAAGCTGTCATTGATGTTAAAGGGGGCAATACACAGTATTAAGAACTAGGGTATGTAAACTTTTGATCAGGGTCATTTGGGTAGTTTCTGTTGTGATTATGATTTAAAAAAAATAAACAAACACAATTGATTGATAATAAATGGCTTCAGCCAAACACTAACCATGAGTAAAAAGGAAAGTTTTTGTGTTATCATTCATACTCTCAGAAAAATGGCCAATAAATCATGAATTCGGCCAGGGTATGTAAACTTATAAGCACAACTGTGTGTATGTGTGTGTGTATATATATATATATATATATATATATATATATATATATACACACACACACACACACACTATATTTCCAAAAGTATTGGGACGCCTGCCTTTACATACACATGAACTTTAATGGCATCCCAGTCTTAAGCCCCGTACACACGACCGAGTTTCTCGTCCAAAACCGACAAGAAAAGTGCAGAGAGAGCTTTATTGTTGAGAAAACCGTTCGCGTGTATGGTTTTACGACGAGAAAACTGCCGTGAATCTCGACGAGAAAGATAGAGAACCTGCTCTCTTTTTTCTCGTCCGGATTCTAGATTTTCTCGTCGTGTTTCTCGTCGGCCTGTTTTGCGACGAAAAAATGGTTCGTGTGTATGCTTTTACGACTCTTCAAAAAGCGTGCATGCTCAGAATCAAGTATGAGACGGGAGCGCATCTTCTGGTAAAACAAGCCTTCGTAATGGAGATAGCACATTCGTCACGCTAAAACGAACTGAAAGCACGAGGACTGAAAAGCGCGAATCGTCTCTTCCCAAACTTTTACTTCACACGCGGTAACACGAGATCAGCAAAAGCAGCCCAAGGGGTGGCGCCAGTGAAATCAATCTTCCCCTTTATACTGCCGTCGTAAGTGCTGGACGTGACCGCGCAGAACAACGACGAGATTTGGAATTGTCAGTGTGTACGCATGGAAAGCTTGACGAGAAACTCGTCAAGGTTGACAAGAATCTCGTCGAGAAAAACTACGTGTTTTTAACGACGAGAAACTCGGTCGTGTGTACGAGGCTTTAGTCTGTAGGGTCCAATATTGAGATGGCCCACCCTTTGCAGCTTCAGCATACCAAGACATTTTGGACAATTTCATGCTCTCAACTTTGTGGGAACAGTTTGGGGATGGCCCCTTCCTGTTTCAAAATGACTGCACACCAGTGCACAAAGCAAGGTCCATAAAGACATGGATTAGTGAGTTTTGGGGTGGAGGGACTTGACTGGCCTTCATAAAGCCTTGACCCAACCCTATAGATAAACTTTGGGATGAATTAGAGCTGAAACTGCGAGCCAGGCCTTCTTGTTTACATTAGTGCCTGACTTCACAAATGCGCTTCTGGAAGAATGGTCAAACATTCCCATAGACACACTCTTAAACCTTGTGGACATCCTTTCCAGAAGAGTTGAAGCTGTTATAACTGCAAAGGGTGGGCCAACTCAATATTTAACCCTACAGAGTAAGACTGGGATGCCGTTAAAGTTCATGTGATTGTAAAGGCAGGCGTCCCAATACATTTGGTAATATAGTGTGTATATAAATTTTTATAGATATATTCTTTTTTAATTAAAAGAAAACCCTGGGCCTCAGTTGTATTAATATATGTATGATTTTTACAGACAATGCCTCTTTTACTATATGCTAGATTGTAACCATTAAATAAACCTTGACATGTGTACATTCATCAACCCCGTCCTCAAATTTTTTAACAAATCTTTTCAATTTCAGATAAATTATTATGCAATTAGATCTGTTTTAAAAATTATTTATTATTTGCTAAAATGTTAAACTGTTGAATTGTGGATACACTTTAACAGGCACTCCATAGACAGAAACTATTAAGCAAAACGCAGATAGATCTGAGCGGTATACATTTATTATTTTTTGGACTTGTGGACATATCTGTTGGAAGAAACCATTAGGCTACTAGTTTAGCACCTGAGATAGACTGCACCTGTCAGCTACAGCACTTGAAAATCGTCTTAGGTATTTTGGCACAAAAAATATACATAGATAATATCTAAAAAATATTTCACAAAACAAGTACAGCGAACAGGTAGGTATTACATGCTACATTAATGCACACATTGGTAAACATGGAAATAAAACATATACATATATTGAGTGTTGCATGGATTCCATGGGAAGATTTTTAAAAAAAATACATTTGTAAGGCTATAAAATAAAATCTCTTATGTCAATCCCAATAACCAAAAGAGATGATATGGGGGTGCATGTGTGGCAGCCAACATGGCAGACGTCTGGTACTGGAGCTCCACCTCATGTATTCTCCTTTTTCCTCCCTTTTGGCGACCATCAGCATCTAAAAGCATGGGAGGTCCTAGTTCAGTTTGCCTATTCAATTGGCCTTCCATATGGGTAAAATCAGAAACAGAATCCCTCTGCTTCCCCACCACAAGAGCTGTGGCCTAACAGGGATCCCACTATGGAGAGATTCCTAACCCGGCAAGGCTTGCCATTTCTCTCCACACAGAACTCCTCCTCTGCTGAACACCCTATACCTCTCATGAAGCTGTGTAATGCCGCATACACACGACCGGTTTTTCCGTCAGAATAAACTCCGACGGGTTTTTCAGACGGAATTACGCTCAAGCTGTCTTGCATACACACGGTCACACCAAATTCAGCCCGCCAAGAACACGGTGACGTACAACACTATGACGAGCCGAGCAAAATGAAGTTCATTGATTCCGAGCATGCGTCAAATTGATTCCGAGCATGCGTGTTTTTTAGTCCATCGGAATTGCATACAGACTAATGGAATTTCCGATATAAATTTTTTCCGTCGGAGAAAAAGAGAACATGTTCTCTATCTAAGTCCATCGTAATTTCCGATGGAAAAAGTCAGATGGGGCATACACACGGTCGGAATATCCGATGAAAAAAATCCCATCTGACTTTTTCCATCGGAAATTCAGACCGTGTGTACGCGGCATTAGTTTCCTACTTTGCGTAACATCACCGGCATCATATCTAACAAATAATGTGCTCAATGCTGCTACAAACCATTATCTGCAACATACAGATGTGCTCAACAGTTTGCATACCCTGACAGAAATCGTGAAATTTTGGCATATACAGTATATTGAAAAAATATATATTGAAAATACTACTGATTGCGCCAAAAACTGTCTTTTATTTAAGGATAGTGATCATGTGAAGCCATTTATTTTCACATAGTTGAAAAGGGAAGGGATGGGAGCGTGAGACTGACCAAACATACTGTATACTCCAACCCACAGGGTTTTGTGGTGAACTATCTTGGTACTGTTACAAAAAAATATATCTTAGATAAAAATGTAATAATTTATTACATATAAAAAGACATACATAGATCACATTAAAAAAGTTTCAAAAAACAGTATACAAATACTCAAATGGTATCTGAAAAAAAAATCCATCAACAGATACCTTTTGGGGAAACCTTTGAGTATTTGTATACAGTTTTTTTTTTAACTTTTTTAATGTGATCTATGTATGTCTTTTTATATGTCATAAATTATTACATTTTTATCTAAGATATATTTTTTTGCAACAGTACTGAGATAGTACTGAGATAGTCAATCACAAAACCTTGTGGGTTGGAGTATATGTTTAGTCAGTCTCAGAAACTGTCCTCACGCTCCCATCCCTTCCCTTCCCTTTTCTCCTATATAATTTTTGGATGCCTAGGTTTAGGCCTTATTACTTGTGGCTGTACTCAAAAAATTTCCATTATCACATAGTTGTTTGGCTCCTTTTTAAATCATAACAGAAATTACCCAAATGGCCCTCATTATAAGTTGACATACCCTGGAATGTTTGGCCTTGGTACAGACACACAAGGTGACACACACAGGTTAATTAAAAGTTAATTCCCACATCTGTGGCAATTAGTGCCTGTGTATGAATAGTCAATTAGTTTTTTTTAGCTATCTGGGATTTCCTGAAACCAAGCCACGGTCAGGTAGGGCAAGAATGGTTGCAGCCAAAATTGCCAGAAGAATTGTTTGGGTTACAAAGGAAAACACACAGGTAACCTCAGGCTGCTCTGGAAAAAGATGGTGTGGTTGTTTCAAGGAGCACAATACAGTAGGTGCCACCGATTTTGTGTTTCCAGCGCAATGGGATCGCGGTGGAAATCAGTGCTGCGAGCTGTGCTTCTCGCGCTCGCTGCCCGCCCAAGATGCTGCGCATCCATAGGAATACATTGGGGGCGCCGAGCAGGAGGAGCGACATAGCTCAGAGCTGGCTCCCGCGACGGGGCTCGCGAGTGTCAATCTCGCCGCTAGAAGAGGCGAGATTGACACAATATACTTGAACAAAAATTAGATGCATGGTTTAGTTGCAAGAAAGAAGACTTTACTGCACCATTATCACAAAAATGTCCAGTTACAATATGCCCGACAACGCTGTCATTGATGCTAAAGCGGACAATGCACAGTATTACGAACTAAGGGTATGCAGACTTTTAAACAGGGGTTGTTTCAATTGTTTACGTGTTACCATGTTTTGTTTTACAATTGTGCCATTCAGTTATTTTGAAAAATTGCTCCCAAGGGCCTATAGGCAGCTAGAAATAGTTGGACTGAATAGAATATCAAAAAAAGTTCTTTGGTGCGTACAGATATATGAAAAAAAAAAACACATGAATTAAAAACTACATGAGCTCTGGTATGCATAGTATCCAAACATGAGATGTCAATGTTACAAATGCAGATAGCAAAAACGAGTTTCTTAAAACTAAATCCTATTGCTCAGAGAAGAGCTCTTCTCTGAACAATAGCATTTAGTGTTAAGAAACTCTTTTTTGCTATCTGCATTTGTAACATTGACATCTCATGTTTGGATACCATGCATACCAGAGCTCATGTAGATTTTAATTCATGTTTTTTTTTTCCGTATATCTGTACGCAATAAAGAACTTTTTTTGATATATTCTATTCAGTCCAACATTTTCTAGCTGCCTATAGGCCCTTGGGAGCACTTTTTCAAGTTACCGTAATTATATTTTGGGAAAGCAACACTTTCTCTCCACCCAGGTGGGTGGGTTTCACTTGAGTGCCATTCAGTTAGGACCTACAGTTGAATATGAATCCTATACAAAATAAAATAAATTTGCTTTGACTGCTCACTCATGTTTTCTTCTGGTACATACTGTATATTACCAATTCTACAAAGAAATGCAAACTTTTGAGCACAACTGCATCTACTGTAATGAAGTGGGAAAGCTGGCGGAGGAGCTGAGGGGAGAAATAGTCATAATAGCCAAGCATACTGATCATCTTGAAGCAAAATTTGATGAACTGGTTTAATATGTTTATGTACTGAAGAAAAGAGAACCTGTCTGTTAAACAGAATGTCTCAAAGCTCCAGCTACAACAAGAGAATAAAGACAGACACCAGAACCTTTGAATCAGAGGGGTCCCAGAGTCACTGAGATATATATAGCTCAAATCCTATCTTGTGCACTTATTTACGTAATTTAATTTAATCTAACACTTGGTTCTCTGTTCCCAAGGCCAACCTGAACTATAGTTGTGCTTACATTTACGTTTTTTATGCCTGTTTGATGTATCCTGTTATCTACAGTTCTGAATCGCTTGAATGTAACAAACTTGCTGTTTTACTGTAATCCACTATCTCCTAATGAATATATTATATGTCTGAAACTTTTATACTATAATGTATAATGCCTTAACGCTCTCGGTAAGAGGTGATTAGCTTTAAAAGAATTTAGGCCTTTGTTGCTGTTATGATTTTTGGACAGAAGACACACTTCTGGAGTAATAGTTGCCTAAATTTCCTCCAAAATAATCTCTCAATTATATTTAGTGTCTGACCCTACAGGCCTAGCAGGGGTTGCAATTCTGATTAGAAATACATGCAACCTGACAGCCCTGTCCTCGATCCCTGATCCTCAGTGCAGATTTATTCTTCTTAATTGCAGACTTTCTGGAACTCATCTTACACTGTTAAGTGTCTATGCTCCTAAGGTGTGCCTAACACCATTTTTGCAACAAGTTTACAAACTATCTCTCACACCAAACCCCTTTCTTATAGTTGAAGGAGATTTAAATATTGTCCCCTCATAGAGACAGAAAGGAGATGGCTCTTCTAAACAGCTAATCAGAATGTCCAATACATTCTGAAAAGGATTCAGGCAATTCCACTTGTATGATAGTTGGAGAATTAAACACCCCTCAAACAATACACTTTTTTTCCTCCAGTACATAACATGTACTAAAGCCTTGATCACTTTTTTATTTCAGCACCATTGATTAACCACATTGTACATCCTGAAAATAACCCCATCAAATGGTCTAACTATGTCCTCTTATCCCTAAGTATACTCCTCTTAGATGCACAAACCCTAGTGTCATGGATATGCATTAATGTCTGTCTGCCATCTTACCTTTCCTCCTCATGTGTTCATCTTAGAGACCAGACCTCCTTCACCTGGCTTCCTTTATATCTCCTCCCAGCCAGACTCCACCCCAGGCCCTATCACAGAACACTATATTAACCTGTGCACTGCAGGCCTGCTTTGCTGATCAACGTGTTTGTTAGGCATTGTGTGTTTGGGTTCCTGCCTGCCGTGTGCTACGTCTGTCTCTCTGTTACATATTTGGCTTGTCCCCGACTATCCCTGTCTGCTCGTGACCCTTGACCTTCGGCTCATTTTTTCGTTATCCTTGTCTGCTTGTGGCCCCTGACCTTCAGCTTGTTATTCGTTTCTCTCATATCTTGTGCTGCTGCTTCCCCTCTTTTCCCCTTATCCTACGGGGCGTGAGCTAGGAGACTCCAGGGGCCGCGACCTGGACCCAGCCTGCAGCATAACATCCTCACCACTAGAGGCTCTGGAGAAGACCTGCTGGGCCTTAGACTCCGCGCCCTGGGGAATCTTGGCTCTAGCTTCCGTTAGGATCCCAGTTGTGCTCCTCTGGTCCCGCTTTCCACAACCACCCAGTTTCCTATCCGCAGAAGTCAGCCATAGGGTTCACTACCTTGCGGTGCACTCCTGTCCCCCTACGGTGTGCATCTGTCACCTGGCCACAGGTGACCTTGACAGTTTGATCAGCCATGAACCCGGCTGACTGGCCGCTCCCCGCGGATGATCCATTACAGGGCATAGTCCGTAGACTTGAGACCCAGGAATCAGATCAGACTCAGGTGATGCGATTCCTCCAGGATCTGGCTTCTCGCTTCGAGCAGCTTCAGACCTCCTTGGGAACCCCAAATCTGCAACCTCAAGTACAACCAGCGGCTGCGCCTTTCGCATCAGTCGCAGCCACACACTCACTAGAACTGCCAGCTCCGTTCCGTTTCTCTGGGGACTCCAAGGCCTGCAGGGGGTTTCTCAGCCAATGTATGATTCATTTTGAGCTTCAGCCTCAAAACTTCCTGTCTGATCGGGCTAAGGTAGCCTATATCATCTCCCTCCTCTCCGGTGAAGCTTTAGCCTGGGCTGCCCCCCTGTGGGAAAGGAATGATTCGGTGGTTTCCATCCTGTCTGACTTCGTGGAGCTCTTTCGGAACATCTTTGAGGAGCCAGCTCGGGCTTCTTCAGCGGCTAGTGCTGTCTTACGTCTTCGCCAAGAATCTAGTTCAGTGGGACAGTACGCTCTTCAGTTCCGTATCCACACAGCTGAATTGAGCTGGAATAATGAGGCCCTGGTCGCTACCTTTTTACATGGCCTCTCTGACCGAGTGAAAGACGAATTAGCGGGAAGAGCCATTCCCGTCGGTCTGGACGATGTAATTTCTTTGTGCAACCAGATCGACATTCGTTTTCAGGAGAGGTCGCTAGAAAAAAGACGCCAGCACTCTCTGGGTCCTAGCCAGTCTGAGCTCCCCTCCCTTCGTCCCGTGGAGCATCTTCTGCCTGCTGAGGGACCTATGCAGCTGGGCCGGACCAGACTAACCCCCGAAGAACGTGCTAGGCGCAGAACTCTGGGCTTGTGCCTCTATTGTGGGGGCAAGGGTAATTTTCGTGACTTTTGCTCGCTTCTGTCCGGAGAACGCTCGGGCTTAATACATTTGGAAGGTGGAGTATTGGACCCTGAAACATCACCTTCTCGCCTTCTCCTGCTGGTGTTCCTTCATGTAGGCACTTCTCCTCAATCAACCCTTGCATATCTGGATTCAGGGGCAGCCGGCAATTTTATGGATTGGGGAACTGCTTCTTCTATGAAGCTTACCCTTTCACCTCTCGCTACCCCATTGGTAGTCTCGGCAATTGATGGCACTGTTCTCCCAGGGGGCCCTATTCGCTTCCAGACGCTACCCATTAGGATGTCGGTAGGGATTCTCCACCAGGAGTGGATATCCTTTCTCATTCTACCCAAGGCCTCTACCCCCATTGTATTGGGCCTTCCTTGGCTGCAGCTCCACTCTCCACATGTGGACTGGGCCTCTGGGCAGGTCCTGGCTTGGGGTCCCTCATGTTTCTCGTCATGTCTTCTCAAAGTGGCCCCCAAAGAGAGACTTCCGGTTGCTACCACTTCTGTTTCTTCTGTTCTTCCCGCTGCATACAGCGATTACCGGGATGTGTTCTGTAAGAAATCAGCTGATGTCCTTCCTCCCCACAGGTCTTTTGACTGTGCTATTGATCTTGTCCCCGGAGCAACTCTGCCCAGGGGTCGTACCTACCCTCTGTCCATCCCAGAGACCCAGGCCATGTCTGAGTATGTTGCAGAGAATCTGGGGAGAGGTTTCATCTGGAAATCCGCATCACCTGCAGGGGCAGGGTTCTTTTTCGTTGCCAAAAAGGATGGTACCCTAAGACCCTGTATCGACTATCGAGGTTTAAACGCGGTTACTATTAAAAATCGATACCCCTTACCCTTAATATCTGAACTATTCGATAGGTTGAAGGGTGCCTCCATTTTCACCAAGTTGGATCTCAGAGGCGCGTACAATCTCATTCGAATACGGGAGGGTGACGAATGGAAGACTGCATTCAACACTAGAGACGGGCATTACGAATACCTGGTGATGCCTTTTGGTTTGTGTAATGCCCCAGCTGTGTTTCAAAACTTTGTCAATGAAATCTTCAGAGATCTGCTGTACCAGTTTGTTGTCATCTATCTGGATGACATTCTGATCTTTTCTGAAAATCTGCTCGTCCACAGAAACCATGTCCGCACTGTACTTCAGCGTCTTAGAGAGAACAATCTCTATGCCAAGCTGGAGAAATGTTCCTTTGAATGTTCTGAGGTCCTGTTTTTGGGGTGCTTTGTCTCATGTTCGGGTCTTCGTATGGATCCTGCGAAGGTCTTGGCTATTACCAACTGGCCTCTTCCTGCTAGCCTCAAGGCCACACAGCGCTTTCTTGGCTTCACAAATTATTATAGGCAGTTCATAAGGAATTACTCTTCCATTGCCGCGCCTATTATCGCTTTAACCAAGAAGGGTGCGAATGCCAAAGACTGGCCTCCCGAGGCTGTCTCTGCATTGCACGACCTGAAACAGGCCTTTGTTTCTGGACCTCTCTTGAGGAGACCAAATCCTGGGGATGCATTTTTTATTGAAGTGGACGCTTCCTCAATGGGGGTGGGAGCTGTGCTTCTTCAATTCTTTGAGAAGAGACGTCAACCATGTGCGTTCTTCTCCAAAAAAAATTCTCAGACAGAGAGAAATTATGCCATCGGTGATCAGGAACTTCTCACGATTAAATTGGCGTTAGAGGAGTAGCGTCATCTCTTGGAGGGTTCCCCTCACTCCATAACGATCTTTACTGACCACAAGAATTTACAGTATCTACAGAAGGCTAAACGTCTGAATCCTAGACAGGCCAGGTGGAGTCTCTTCTTTGCCCGTTTTAATTTCACGATTACTTACAAACCTAGTTCCTGCAACGGTCGGGCTGATGCGCTCTCTAGGTCATTTGACACTTTTGACGAGGAGTCAGCCCCTGAACCTGAGCCGATCATTCCAACCTCGTGCATTGCTGCCCACTCTACCACCCTGAAGTCAAAGATTCCGCCTGGTAAGACCTTTGTCCCCACTGATCTAAGAGCTAAGATCCTTCGTTGGGGACATGATTCCAAGGTGGCAGGCCATTCTGGGTTCCTCCGATCCTTCCCTCATTAGTTGTCACTACTGGTGGCCTAATCTCCGCTCAGATGTCAAAGACTACGTTAAGGCTTGTCATGTCTGTGCTCAGTCTAAATCCTCCACACAAGCTCCTGCTGGTCTCCTCATGCCCTTGCCCATCCCTAAGGAGCCCTGGGCTCATATTGCCATGGATTTTATCACTGACCTCCCACTGTCTGAGAATAATACAGTCATTTGGGTGGCAATCGATCGGTTCTCCAAGATGGCTCATTTTGTTCCTCTTCCTGGTCTTCCTTCTGCTCCTGCCTTGGTTCCCATTTTTATTCGAGAGATTTTCTGCCTCCATGGGGTTCCTTCTCATATTGTTTCCAACAGGGGAGTCCAATTTACGTCTCGTTTTTGGAGAGCCTTTTGCAAATCCCTCAATATTGTCTTGGATTTTTCCTCTTCCTACCACCCTCAATCCAATGGACAGACTGAGAGGGTTAATCAGGAGTTAGAGGTCTTTCTTCGCACCTTTGTGTCTTCTCATCATGACGATTGGTCCTCTCTACTTCCGTGGGCAGAATCCTCCCATAATAATCATGTGAATACCAGCTCGCAGAAGACACCCTTTTTCACTGTTTATGGAAAACACCCTCAACTTCCTCTTCCCATGACCTGTTCTCCAGATATTCCAGCTTTGGCTTCGGTTCAGGAGTCTCTCAATTCTGTTTGGGGTGACGTTCATGATTCCCTCCGGGCAGCTGCTGAAAAATTCAAAGGCTTTGCTGACCGCCGCAGGCGTAAACCGCCTTCTCTTCAACCAGGGGACAAAGTCTGGCTCTCCACCAGGAACATCAAGCTCCAAGTTCCTTCTCTGAAGTTTGCTCCACGATTCATTGGTCCATACACTGTAACTGCTAAACTGAATCCAGTTTGTTTCAAACTCCAGATTCCTAAGAGCCTTAAAATCACTAACTCCTTCCATGTTGCCCTTCTGAAGCCTTTAGTCCTCAATAAATTCTCTCGTCCTCTCCCTACCGTGGCGCCTGTCTCTGAGGATAATCAGGAGTACGAGGTCAGTCAAATTCTGGACTCCCGACTTTGTAAAGGCGTTCTTCAGTACCTCGTTCATTGGAAGGGGTTTGGTCCTGAGGAGAGGTCTTGGATCGCTGCATCTGAGGTCTTCGCACCTCGTCTGTTAAAGGAGTTTCATCTGAAGTTTCCCTCCAAACCTGGGCCCAGGCGGGGAAGGGGGAGGCCTCGTAAGAGGGAGGGTACTGTCATGGATATGCATTAATGTCTGTCTGCCATCTTACCTTTCCTCCTCATGTGTTCATCTTAGAGACCAGACCTCCTTCACCTGGCTTCCTTTATATCTCCTCCCAGCCAGACTCCACCCCAGGCCCTATCACAGAACACCATATTAACCTGTGCACTGCAAGCCTGCTTTGTTGATCAACGTGTTTGTTAGGCATTGTGTGTTTGGGTTCCTGCCTGCCGTGTGCTACGTCTGTCTCCCTGTTACATATTTGGCTTGTCCCCGACTATCCCTGTCTGCTCGTGACCCTTGACCTTCGGCTCGTTCTTTCGTTATCCTTGTCTGCTTGTGGCCCCTGACCTTCAGCTTGTTATTCGTTTCTCTCATATCTTGTGCTGCTGCTTCCCCTCTTTTCCCCTTATCCTACGGGGCGTGAGCTAGGAGACTCCAGGGGCCGCGACCTGGACCCAGCCTGCAGCATAACATCCTCACCACTAGAGGCTCTGGAGAAGACCTGCTGGGCCTTAGACTCCGCGCCCTGGGGAATCTTGGCTCTAGCTTCCGTTAGGATCCCAGTTGTGCTCCTCTGGTCCCGCTTTCCACAACCACCCAGTTTCCTATCCGCAGAAGTCAGCCATAGGGTTCACTACCTTGCGGTGCACTCCTGTCCCCCTACGGTGTGCATCTGTCACCTGGCCACAGGTGACCTTGACAGTTTGATCAGCCATGAACCCGGCTGACTGGCCGCTCCCCGCGGATGATCCATTACAGGGCATAGTCCGTAGACTTGAGACCCAGGAATCAGATCAGACTCAGGTGATGCGATTCCTCCAGGATCTGGCTTCTCGCTTCGAGCAGCTTCAGACCTCCTTGGGAACCCCAAATCTGCAACCTCAAGTACAACCAGCGGCTGCGCCTTTCGCATCAGTCGCAGCCACACACTCACTAGAACTGCCAGCTCCGTTCCGTTTCTCTGGGGACTCCAAGGCCTGCAGGGGGTTTCTCAGCCAATGTATGATTCATTTTGAGCTTCAGCCTCAAAACTTCCTGTCTGATCGGGCTAAGGTAGCCTATATCATCTCCCTCCTCTCCGGTGAAGCTTTAGCCTGGGCTGCCCCCCTGTGGGAAAGGAATGATTCGGTGGTTTCCATCCTGTCTGACTTCGTGGAGCTCTTTCGGAACATTTTTGAGGAGCCAGCTCGGGCTTCTTCAGCGGCTAGTGCTGTCTTACGTCTTCGCCAAGAATCTAGTTCAGTGGGACAGTACGCTCTTCAGTTCCGTATCCACACAGCTGAATTGAGCTGGAATAATGAGGCCCTGGTCGCTACCTTTTTACATGGCCTCTCTGACCGAGTGAAAGACGAATTAGCGGGAAGAGCCATTCCCGTCGGTCTGGACGATGTAATTTCTTTGTGCAACCAGATCGACATTCGTTTTCAGGAGAGGTCGCTAGAAAAAAGACGCCAGCACTCTCTGGGTCCTAGCCAGTCTGAGCTCCCCTCCCTTCGTCCCGTGGAGCATCTTCTGCCTGCTGAGGGACCTATGCAGCTGGGCCAGACCAGACTAACCCCCGAAGAACGTGCTAGGCGCAGAACTCTGGGCTTGTGCCTCTATTGTGGGGGCAAGGGTAATTTTCGTGACTTTTGCTCGCTTCTGTCCGGAGAACGCTCGGGCTTAATACATTTGGAAGGTGGAGTATTGGACCCTGAAACATCACCTTCTCGCCTTCTCCTGCTGGTGTTCCTTCATGTAGGCACTTCTCCTCAATCAACCCTTGCATATCTGGATTCAGGGGCAGCCGGCAATTTTATGGATTGGGGAACTGCTTCTTCTATGAAGCTTACCCTTTCACCTCTCGCTACCCCATTGGTAGTCTCGGCAATTGATGGCACTGTTCTCCCAGGGGGCCCTATTCGCTTCCAGACGCTACCCATTAGGATGTCGGTAGGGATTCTCCACCAGGAGTGGATATCCTTTCTCATTCTACCCAAGGCCTCTACCCCCATTGTATTGGGCCTTCCTTGGCTGCAGCTCCACTCTCCACATGTGGACTGGGCCTCTGGGCAGGTCCTGGCTTGGGGTCCCTCATGTTTCTCGTCATGTCTTCTCAAAGTGGCCCCCAAAGAGAGACTTCCGGTTGCTACCACTTCTGTTTCTTCTGTTCTTCCCGCTGCATACAGCGATTACCGGGATGTGTTCTGTAAGAAATCAGCTGATGTCCTTCCTCCCCACAGGTCTTTTGACTGTGCTATTGATCTTGTCCCCGGAGCAACTCTGCCCAGGGGTCGTACCTACCCTCTGTCCATCCCAGAGACCCAGGCCATGTCTGAGTATGTTGCAGAGAATCTGGGGAGAGGTTTCATCTGGAAATCCGCATCACCTGCAGGGGCAGGGTTCTTTTTCGTTGCCAAAAAGGATGGTACCCTAAGACCCTGTATCGACTATCGAGGTTTAAACGCGGTTACTATTAAAAATCGATACCCCTTACCCTTAATATCTGAACTATTCGATAGGTTGAAGGGTGCCTCCATTTTCACCAAGTTGGATCTCAGAGGCGCGTACAATCTCATTCGAATACGGGAGGGTGACGAATGGAAGACTGCATTCAACACTAGAGACGGGCATTACGAATACCTGGTGATGCCTTTTGGTTTGTGTAATGCCCCAGCTGTGTTTCAAAACTTTGTCAATGAAATCTTCAGAGATCTGCTGTACCAGTTTGTTGTCATCTATCTGGATGACATTCTGATCTTTTCTGAAAATCTGCTCGTCCACAGAAACCATGTCCGCACTGTACTTCAGCGTCTTAGAGAGAACAATCTCTATGCCAAGCTGGAGAAATGTTCCTTTGAATGTTCTGAGGTCCTGTTTTTGGGGTGCTTTGTCTCATGTTCGGGTCTTCGTATGGATCCTGCGAAGGTCTTGGCTATTACCAACTGGCCTCTTCCTGCTAGCCTCAAGGCCACACAGCGCTTTCTTGGCTTCACAAATTATTATAGGCAGTTCATAAGGAATTACTCTTCCATTGCCGCGCCTATTATCGCTTTAACCAAGAAGGGTGCGAATGCCAAAGACTGGCCTCCCGAGGCTGTCTCTGCATTGCACGACCTGAAACAGGCCTTTGTTTCTGGACCTCTCTTGAGGAGACCAAATCCTGGGGATGCATTTTTTATTGAAGTGGACGCTTCCTCAATGGGGGTGGGAGCTGTGCTTCTTCAATTCTTTGAGAAGAGACGTCAACCATGTGCGTTCTTCTCCAAAAAAAATTCTCAGGCAGAGAGAAATTATGCCATCGGTGTTTGGGAACTTCTCACGATTAAATTGGCGTTAGAGGAGTAGCGTCATCTCTTGGAGGGTTCCCCTCACTCCATAACGATCTTTACTGACCACAAGAATTTACAGTATCTACAGAATGCTAAACGTCTGAATCCTAGACAGGCCAGGTGGAGTCTCTTCTTTGCCCGTTTTAATTTCACGATTACTTACAAACCTGGTTCCTGCAAAAGTCGGGCTGATGCGCTCTCTAGGTCATTTGACACTTTTGACGAGGAGTCAGCCCCTGAACCTGAGCCGATCATTCCAACCTCGTGCATTGCTGCCCACTCTACCACCCTGAAGTCAAAGATTCCGCCTGGTAAGACCTTTGTCCCCACTGAGCTAAGAGCTAAGATCCTTCGTTGGGGACATGATTCCAAGGTGGCAGGCCATTCTGGGTTCCTCCGATCCTTCCCTCATTAGTTGTCACTACTGGTGGCCTAATCTCCGCTCAGATGTCAAAGACTACGTTAAGGCTTGTCATGTCTGTGCTCAGTCTAAATCCTCCACACAAGCTCCTGCTGGTCTCCTCATGCCCTTGCCCATCCCTAAGGAGCCCTGGGCTCATATTGCCATGGATTTTATCACTGACCTCCCACTGTCTGAGAATAATACAGTCATTTGGGTGGTAATCGATCGGTTCTCCAAGATGGCTCATTTTGTTCCTCTTCCTGGTCTTCCTTCTGCTCCTGCCTTGGTTCCCATTTTTATTCGAGAGATTTTCTGCCTCCATGGGGTTCCTTCTCATATTGTTTCCAACAGGGGAGTCCAATTTACGTCTCGTTTTTGGAGAGCCTTTTGCAAATCCCTCAATATTGTCTTGGATTTTTCCTCTTCCTACCACCCTCAATCCAATGGACAGACTGAGAGGGTTAATCAGGAGTTAGAGGTCTTTCTTCGCACCTTTGTGTCTTCTCATCATGACGATTGGTCCTCTCTACTTCCGTGGGCAGAATCCTCCCATAATAATCATGTGAATACCAGCTCGCAGAAGACACCCTTTTTCACTGTTTATGGAAAACACCCTCAACTTCCTCTTCCCATGACCTGTTCTCCAGATATTCCAGCTTTGGCTTCGGTTCAGGAGTCTCTCAATTCTGTTTGGGGTGACGTTCATGATTCCCTCCGGGCAGCTGCTGAAAAATTCAAAGGCTTTGCTGACCGCCGCAGGCGTAAACCGCCTTCTCTTCAACCAGGGGACAAAGTCTGGCTCTCCACCAGGAACATCAAGCTCCGAGTTCCTTCTCTGAAGTTTGCTCCACGATTCATTGGTCCATACACTCTAACTGCTAAACTGAATCCAGTTTGTTTCAAACTCCAGATTCCTAAAAGCCTTAAAATCACTAACTCCTTCCATGTTGCCCTTCTGAAGCCTTTAGTCCTCAATAAATTCTCTCGTCCTCTCCCTACCGTGGCGCCTGTCTCTGAGGATAATCAGGAGTACGAGGTCAGTCAAATTCTGGACTCCCGACTTTGTAAAGACGTTCTTCAGTACCTCGTTCATTGGAAGGGGTTTGGTCCTGAGGAGAGGTCTTGGATCGCTGCATCTGAGGTCTTCGCACCTCGTCTGTTAAAGGAGTTTCATCTGAAGTTTCCCTCCAAACCTGGGCCCAGGCGGGGAAGGGGGAGGCCTCGTAAGAGGGAGGGTACTGTCATGGATATGCATTAATGTCTGTCTGCCATCTTACCTTTCCTCCTCATGTGTTCATCTTAGAGACCAGACCTCCTTCACCTGGCTTCCTTTATATCTCCTCCCAGCCAGACTCCACCCCAGGCCCTATCACAGAACACTATATTAACCTGTGCACTGCAAGCCTGCTTTGCTGATCAACGTGTTTGTTAGGCATTGTGTGTTTGGGTTCCTGCCTGCCGTGTGCTACGTCTGTCTCTCTGTTACATATTTGGCTTGTCCCCGACTATCCCTGTCTGCTCGTGACCCTTGACCTTCGGCTCGTTCTTTCGTTATCCTTGTCTGCTTGTGGCCCCTGACCTTCAGCTTGTTATTCGTTTCTCTCATATCTTGTGCTGCTGCTTCCCCTCTTTTCCCCTTATCCTACGGGGCGTGAGCTAGGAGACTCCAGGGGCCGCGACCTGGACCCAGCCTGCAGCATAACATCCTCACCACTAGAGGCTCTGGAGAAGACCTGCTGGGCCTTAGACTCCGCGCCCTGGGGAATCTTGGCTCTAGCTTCCGTTAGGATCCCAGTTGTGCTCCTCTGGTCCCGCTTTCCACAACCACCCAGTTTCCTATCCGCAGAAGTCAGCCATAGGGTTCACTACCTTGCGGTGCACTCCTGTCCCCCTACGGTGTGCATCTGTCACCTGGCCACAGGTGACCTTGACAGTTTGATCAGCCATGAACCCGGCTGACTGGCCGCTCCCCGCGGATGATCCATTACAGGGCATAGTCCGTAGACTTGAGACCCAGGAATCAGATCAGACTCAGGTGATGCGATTCCTCCAGGATCTGGCTTCTCGCTTCGAGCAGCTTCAGACCTCCTTGGGAACCCCAAATCTGCAACCTCAAGTACAACCAGCGGCTGCGCCTTTCGCATCAGTCGCAGCCACACACTCACTAGAACTGCCAGCTCCGTTCCGTTTCTCTGGGGACTCCAAGGCCTGCAGGGGGTTTCTCAGCCAATGTATGATTCATTTTGAGCTTCAGCCTCAAAACTTCCTGTCTGATCGGGCTAAGGTAGCCTATATCATCTCCCTCCTCTCCGGTGAAGCTTTAGCCTGGGCTGCCCCCCTGTGGGAAAGGAATGATTCGGTGGTTTCCATCCTGTCTGACTTCGTGGAGCTCTTTCGGAACATTTTTGAGGAGCCAGCTCGGGCTTCTTCAGCGGCTAGTGCTGTCTTACGTCTTCGCCAAGAATCTAGTTCAGTGGGACAGTACGCTCTTCAGTTCCGTATCCACACAGCTGAATTGAGCTGGAATAATGAGGCCCTGGTCGCTACCTTTTTACATGGCCTCTCTGACCGAGTGAAAGACGAATTAGCGGGAAGAGCCATTCCCGTCGGTCTGGACGATGTAATTTCTTTGTGCAACCAGATCGACATTCGTTTTCAGGAGAGGTCGCTAGAAAAAAGACGCCAGCACTCTCTGGGTCCTAGCCAGTCTGAGCTCCCCTCCCTTCGTCCCGTGGAGCATCTTCTGCCTGCTGAGGGACCTATGCAGCTGGGCCAGACCAGACTAACCCCCGAAGAACGTGCTAGGCGCAGAACTCTGGGCTTGTGCCTCTATTGTGGGGGCAAGGGTAATTTTCGTGACTTTTGCTCGCTTCTGTCCGGAGAACGCTCGGGCTTAATACATTTGGAAGGTGGAGTATTGGACCCTGAAACATCACCTTCTCGCCTTCTCCTGCTGGTGTTCCTTCATGTAGGCACTTCTCCTCAATCAACCCTTGCATATCTGGATTCAGGGGCAGCCGGCAATTTTATGGATTGGGGAACTGCTTCTTCTATGAAGCTTACCCTTTCACCTCTCGCTACCCCATTGGTAGTCTCGGCAATTGATGGCACTGTTCTCCCAGGGGGCCCTATTCGCTTCCAGACGCTACCCATTAGGATGTCGGTAGGGATTCTCCACCAGGAGTGGATATCCTTTCTCATTCTACCCAAGGCCTCTACCCCCATTGTATTGGGCCTTCCTTGGCTGCAGCTCCACTCTCCACATGTGGACTGGGCCTCTGGGCAGGTCCTGGCTTGGGGTCCCTCATGTTTCTCGTCATGTCTTCTCAAAGTGGCCCCCAAAGAGAGACTTCCGGTTGCTACCACTTCTGTTTCTTCTGTTCTTCCCGCTGCATACAGCGATTACCGGGATGTGTTCTGTAAGAAATCAGCTGATGTCCTTCCTCCCCACAGGTCTTTTGACTGTGCTATTGATCTTGTCCCCGGAGCAACTCTGCCCAGGGGTCGTACCTACCCTCTGTCCATCCCAGAGACCCAGGCCATGTCTGAGTATGTTGCAGAGAATCTGGGGAGAGGTTTCATCTGGAAATCCGCATCACCTGCAGGGGCAGGGTTCTTTTTCGTTGCCAAAAAGGATGGTACCCTAAGACCCTGTATCGACTATCGAGGTTTAAACGCGGTTACTATTAAAAATCGATACCCCTTACCCTTAATATCTGAACTATTCGATAGGTTGAAGGGTGCCTCCATTTTCACCAAGTTGGATCTCAGAGGCGCGTACAATCTCATTCGAATACGGGAGGGTGACGAATGGAAGACTGCATTCAACACTAGAGACGGGCATTACGAATACCTGGTGATGCCTTTTGGTTTGTGTAATGCCCCAGCTGTGTTTCAAAACTTTGTCAATGAAATCTTCAGAGATCTGCTGTACCAGTTTGTTGTCATCTATCTGGATGACATTCTGATCTTTTCTGAAAATCTGCTCGTCCACAGAAACCATGTCCGCACTGTACTTCAGCGTCTTAGAGAGAACAATCTCTATGCCAAGCTGGAGAAATGTTCCTTTGAATGTTCTGAGGTCCTGTTTTTGGGGTGCTTTGTCTCATGTTCGGGTCTTCGTATGGATCCTGCGAAGGTCTTGGCTATTACCAACTGGCCTCTTCCTGCTAGCCTCAAGGCCACACAGCGCTTTCTTGGCTTCACAAATTATTATAGGCAGTTCATAAGGAATTACTCTTCCATTGCCGCGCCTATTATCGCTTTAACCAAGAAGGGTGCGAATGCCAAAGACTGGCCTCCCGAGGCTGTCTCTGCATTGCACGACCTGAAACAGGCCTTTGTTTCTGGACCTCTCTTGAGGAGACCAAATCCTGGGGATGCATTTTTTATTGAAGTGGACGCTTCCTCAATGGGGGTGGGAGCTGTGCTTCTTCAATTCTTTGAGAAGAGACGTCAACCATGTGCGTTCTTCTCCAAAAAAAATTCTCAGGCAGAGAGAAATTATGCCATCGGTGTTTGGGAACTTCTCACGATTAAATTGGCGTTAGAGGAGTAGCGTCATCTCTTGGAGGGTTCCCCTCACTCCATAACGATCTTTACTGACCACAAGAATTTACAGTATCTACAGAATGCTAAACGTCTGAATCCTAGACAGGCCAGGTGGAGTCTCTTCTTTGCCCGTTTTAATTTCACGATTACTTACAAACCTGGTTCCTGCAAAAGTCGGGCTGATGCGCTCTCTAGGTCATTTGACACTTTTGACGAGGAGTCAGCCCCTGAACCTGAGCCGATCATTCCAACCTCGTGCATTGCTGCCCACTCTACCACCCTGAAGTCAAAGATTCCGCCTGGTAAGACCTTTGTCCCCACTGAGCTAAGAGCTAAGATCCTTCGTTGGGGACATGATTCCAAGGTGGCAGGCCATTCTGGGTTCCTCCGATCCTTCCCTCATTAGTTGTCACTACTGGTGGCCTAATCTCCGCTCAGATGTCAAAGACTACGTTAAGGCTTGTCATGTCTGTGCTCAGTCTAAATCCTCCACACAAGCTCCTGCTGGTCTCCTCATGCCCTTGCCCATCCCTAAGGAGCCCTGGGCTCATATTGCCATGGATTTTATCACTGACCTCCCACTGTCTGAGAATAATACAGTCATTTGGGTGGTAATCGATCGGTTCTCCAAGATGGCTCATTTTGTTCCTCTTCCTGGTCTTCCTTCTGCTCCTGCCTTGGTTCCCATTTTTATTCGAGAGATTTTCTGCCTCCATGGGGTTCCTTCTCATATTGTTTCCAACAGGGGAGTCCAATTTACGTCTCGTTTTTGGAGAGCCTTTTGCAAATCCCTCAATATTGTCTTGGATTTTTCCTCTTCCTACCACCCTCAATCCAATGGACAGACTGAGAGGGTTAATCAGGAGTTAGAGGTCTTTCTTCGCACCTTTGTGTCTTCTCATCATGACGATTGGTCCTCTCTACTTCCGTGGGCAGAATCCTCCCATAATAATCATGTGAATACCAGCTCGCAGAAGACACCCTTTTTCACTGTTTATGGAAAACACCCTCAACTTCCTCTTCCCATGACCTGTTCTCCAGATATTCCAGCTTTGGCTTCGGTTCAGGAGTCTCTCAATTCTGTTTGGGGTGACGTTCATGATTCCCTCCGGGCAGCTGCTGAAAAATTCAAAGGCTTTGCTGACCGCCGCAGGCGTAAACCGCCTTCTCTTCAACCAGGGGACAAAGTCTGGCTCTCCACCAGGAACATCAAGCTCCGAGTTCCTTCTCTGAAGTTTGCTCCACGATTCATTGGTCCATACACTCTAACTGCTAAACTGAATCCAGTTTGTTTCAAACTCCAGATTCCTAAAAGCCTTAAAATCACTAACTCCTTCCATGTTGCCCTTCTGAAGCCTTTAGTCCTCAATAAATTCTCTCGTCCTCTCCCTACCGTGGCGCCTGTCTCTGAGGATAATCAGGAGTACGAGGTCAGTCAAATTCTGGACTCCCGACTTTGTAAAGACGTTCTTCAGTACCTCGTTCATTGGAAGGGGTTTGGTCCTGAGGAGAGGTCTTGGATCGCTGCATCTGAGGTCTTCGCACCTCGTCTGTTAAAGGAGTTTCATCTGAAGTTTCCCTCCAAACCTGGGCCCAGGCGGGGAAGGGGGAGGCCTCGTAAGAGGGAGGGTACTGTCATGGATATGCATTAATGTCTGTCTGCCATCTTACCTTTCCTCCTCATGTGTTCATCTTAGAGACCAGACCTCCTTCACCTGGCTTCCTTTATATCTCCTCCCAGCCAGACTCCACCCCAGGCCCTATCACAGAACACTATATTAACCTGTGCACTGCAAGCCTGCTTTGCTGATCAACGTGTTTGTTAGGCATTGTGTGTTTGGGTTCCTGCCTGCCGTGTGCTACGTCTGTCTCTCTGTTACATATTTGGCTTGTCCCCGACTATCCCTGTCTGCTCGTGACCCTTGACCTTCGGCTCGTTCTTTCGTTATCCTTGTCTGCTTGTGGCCCCTGACCTTCAGCTTGTTATTCGTTTCTCTCATATCTTGTGCTGCTGCTTCCCCTCTTTTCCCCTTATCCTACGGGGCGTGAGCTAGGAGACTCCAGGGGCCGCGACCTGGACCCAGCCTGCAGCATAACATCCTCACCACTAGAGGCTCTGGAGAAGACCTGCTGGGCCTTAGACTCCGCGCCCTGGGGAATCTTGGCTCTAGCTTCCGTTAGGATCCCAGTTGTGCTCCTCTGGTCCCGCTTTCCACAACCACCCAGTTTCCTATCCGCAGAAGTCAGCCATAGGGTTCACTACCTTGCGGTGCACTCCTGTCCCCCTACGGTGTGCATCTGTCACCTGGCCACAGGTGACCTTGACACCTAGAAAGTGCCACTGGTGGATGGTTGAGTCTCATGGTCGTCTCTATACAGCCCTAAAGTGTTCTTTCAGTTTAACAGCTGAGGGAGTGTCCGACCTATGGGTGATGCGCAAGGCATTTTTCAGGGGGACCACTGTATTTCTAAAAGTGCATGCCTCAAGCAATAACAAACAACATAAAACCACTAAAATAAACAAAAAGATGAATAGTTCAAACTGTTATCCAGTAGCTCATATACATCAAAGCGGTGCTCCCATCAGTAGAAGAAACTGGCTGGCTAGTAGATGTAAATCAGCATATACGCATAAAATAATCAAAACAGATAGATAAATAAATGTTGGTGAGGAGACAGTCTCTAGTAGGCACAGATGGCACTTGGAGATGATTACTGATGTGTGAACCTATCACCAATAGTTCCTCCACCGCGTGCTCAACACACCCCTCTAGGGTTTGAACTCACCAGACCAACAAAGTAAAGAGCATATATCAATATCCTTCCGTATGTCCAGTCTGAACCTCCTATGAATCCAGACCAACGTGATGTAAAGCGTTAATCGATATCCTGCTGTATGCTCAGTCTGAACCTCCCATGGAATCCTCCGGCATTCAAAAGCATCCAGGAGCATAAGAAGAGAGACTTCACATAGTCTAATTCCGTTTGATCATTTATTCGATAATTCAATAATTCCATAAAAGTTCAATGTTCCATAACGCTGCGATAATTCCAAGTGATCATATAGCTCAATGTTCTGGTTGTTTAAAAACATTCAGTAAGTCACAACTTACCCGGAGCTAGAGAGACTGAATATGCTTCAATACCGATCGTGATGTTCACGGCATTCGTCACTTCCTGCTTCCGGTTAGCTGGCTGGGTCCTGGAACGCACAGCGTCAATGACGTAAGTTCCAGTCGCCATAAGATCACGCCCTAATGCGTTTCGTCATTACGACTTTGTCAAATGGCGTGGTCTTACGGCGCGGCGCTCTGGTATTTATCCATAACTCCTACAATTAGAATTAACAAATTGTAGACCGAAAACCACTAGATAGAAAGGTGCACGGTGGTACGGATACTAGATACTATAATAGGGTTACTATCCCTCTATCAGCAAAGTACCAACCGACATTAAGCTATAGATCAGTACAATCGAAACTTATAACATGTCATGGATACTAAATAAAAACAGCATTTACATTTTTTTTAAATTATGTTAAATTCTAATATTTAGCTGATTGTAGTAAACCTCATGTTTATATTTCACAATAACAATCTAAAATTAATTAGAAGCTGGAGAATAGTAAATATAAATAAAATATATGTATATAAAGAAATCAGAAAATGTAAATATGTATAAGAACCTCAATGGATAAATATATTACATATGTTATTGCAACAACAGTTGAAATAGATATTATAATTTCCATGACCCAAGAGACAACATTGGTTAACAAAACAAACTAGATTTAAGGTATAACTTCACGTAGGGAAGAGTATATATAATATATAGAGTATATACAATGTTAAAGATAAGACAAATAAAATCATTACAAAGGACACCCAGCGTAAAGGACAGATAGATGGAACAATCAACTGTAAATACAGGCCCAGCCTTAATCTCTGTATAGGAATATATCAAAGATTAGGCTCAAACTCAATAGTCACTTATGAATTAATGTCCAGCTCTATATTTAACCCTTTGGGGCTAAGAGTGTCCGTCAAATAAATTCACTGGGTTTCTCTTTTAGAGAGCTCCCGCACCAGATTACAACCCCTCCATGCTGGTTTGATATGGTCTATACCCCAGAATTTAAGACCAGATGGGTCTTGATCATGATGCAATTTAAAATGAAGAGACACATTGTGGTCCTTAAAACCAATTAAAATATTATGCACGTGTTCTGCTATTCTTATCCTCAGTAAACGTTTGGTTCTCCCTATATGCATTAACCCACAAGGGCATTGCAAAGCGTAAACTACATGGGATGTATTACATGTAATGAACGGTTTCATCTTTTTGTTTAATTTATGACCTATTTTTTAAGTGGCTGCTGATCGATATATTTGATATATCTGATACATATATTTTAAGTAGAATTTTGTGAACATACAGTAACGTCACCTGTGTTTCAGTTACCTGTTACTCCATAGCGCTGAGATAGGAAGAGTTGGGCAGGGCGGAATTCTCTTTCTTTTTTAACATAAAACCACTCCTTTTAAAAACTGAAAGTAGCTGGCATTTACTGCTGCATCTCCAAAAGGTTACACACCTGCTCTTGCTAGGGTTTGTGCTTACTAGACAAGTGGGATAGAACATTAGGTGGACTATTAACCTTAATAGACAAACTTATCTTAATCAGCACCACCTCCATTGAAAAAACAAAAGTGCTAATCAAGGTACGGTAATTTAATAAAATTACTAATAACTAAATGCACATTGCTGTTCGCAATCAAAAGTGTTTTCACCTCACTTTAAATAATACCAAAAGACTGAATATTAGTGCAGCACAACATAAAATACCATCTATTAAAGTGCAAAAGGAATTGTATATCCCATTAATAAAAAAATCTGTGAAATTACATTAATACCAATGTCCTTGTGGTTCCAAAACAAATAAAAAAAAAAAAATTTTTTTGTTTACATAAAATAGTCCATCAATAATACTGCTCTTCCACCTCTGTGCTTGATAAATTGATAGTATTAAAGCAAGTATACATAAAGTGCCCGTGCAATCCTCCACCAGTGCTCACTGGCCGCTCACCTGACACTCTCAGACCCCTGTTTTACCAGTGAGTCAAAGCAAGCTGTACCGTTTAAGGGATGTAAATGGATCTGTATTCCGTACTGATATATGCAAATAGTACATAAAACATCTAGTGCTCTCTGTCTTTAAAAGCTTTATTCTAATATAAAATGAACAGATATGCAGTCACATACAATATCTCACAAAAGTGAGTACACCCCTGACATTTTTGTAAATATTTTATTATATCTTTTTATGTGACAACACTGAAGATATGTCACTTTGCTACAATGTAAAGTAGTTAGTGTACAGCTTGTATAACAGTGTAAATTTGCTGTCCCCTCAAAATAACTCAACACACAGCCTTTAATGTCTAAACAGCTGGCAACAGAAGTGAGTACACCCCTAAGTGAATGTAGCGGGGTCCTAAATTTAGGGGTAGTGTTTGAGTGGTAGTTATGCTCAAACACCTAAATTGTTAGGACATTATCAACCATTTTGTCTGCAGGAAGAGTATCAGTGTACCGTTCCCTGTGGCCTGCGGGTGGCGCTGCCATAGTGGGCCAGGGTTGAACCGCTGATACAGTGTTGTGCCTTGTGTGTCCCCTCTCGGCAACCATGCAGTGGGCGTGGTCGGCCTGCTGTGTATGCTGGGAGAGGATATAAAAGGGGCGGACGCTGCCTGTTTGGGGTGCGTTGTCGGGAGTCCTACTCCCAGGGAGTGTGTGTTCCTGTCCGCCCTGGGCACCTTTGGCCCAGGGGCGGTGGTCGGTGAATCAGTCCCAGGCACCTTTAGCCCTGGGGCTGCAACTAAAGGCCTTGGGCCCAGCACCTTTGGCTGGGGCCCACCAAGGATTGAGGAATCTCAGGGTGCCGCCTTGCGAGGGGACCCGCATCTTAGACGAGGAGGCTGGGGAAAGACCGTTCTGAGGGACTGGTGAGAAGTCACAGTGAAGGAAGGGGCCCGGTAACTCTCTGGAGGGATGTCTTCTCCTTACAAAGAGGCCAAGCTTTGAAAACCAAGTTCACCAGGTCTGTGGCAGAGACCAAGATCACCAGTTTGTGTATTGACTGTGCGTTTAGTTAGAGTACCATTCTGGCTGCTAGTCCCTATCTAGGGAGACTATCCAAATGGGCTAAGTCTGCTTCAGAAGCCAAGCAGTGAAGTGTATTGCATTTGTGCCTGGACCTCTCCCACACCTTATGCTGTCCTGTTCTCTCTCCAACCTTTCCTATCAGAGACTGTGCTTTAAGAGAAATAAACTCTGCGTTGGAGTTACGGCTGGTGTGGACCTTGGAAATTATTGGGGGAAATAGACTTGTCTTTATTGAGCATCGAAATAAGAGCCATTCTCTGGAGAACCTGGCTGTGGAGACCTGTTTCATAACACCGCTCAACCTCTTTACACAGGAGGGTACGGGCATATAGCTGGGTGTGCCCTCTCTTCCTGCGAGGAGCCAAAAGGCAGGTGGAGAGAGGGTTGGAGGCGCTATATGAAAATTTCCAAATTGGGCCCAATTAGCCATTTTCCCGCCCTAATGTCAGGTGACCCGTTAGTGTTACAAGGTCTCAGGTGTGAATGGGGAGCAGGTGTGTTAAATTTGGTAGTATCACTCTCACTGGAAGTTCAACATGTCACCTCATGGCAAAGAACTCTCTGAGGATCTGAAAATAATAATTGTTTCTCTACATAAAGATGGCCTAGACTATAAGAAGGTTGCTAAGACCCTGAAACTGAGCTGCAGCACAGTGACCAAGACCATACAGCGGTTTAACAGGCCAGGTTCAACTTAGAACTGGCCTCGCCATGGTCAACCAAAGGAGTTGAGTGCATGTGCTCAGCATCATATCCAGAGGTTGTCTTTGGAAAATAGACATATGAGTGCTGCCAGCATTGCTGCAGATGTTGAAGGGGTGGGGGGTCAGCCTGTCAGTGCTCAGACCATACACTGCACACTGCATCAAATTGGTCTGCATGGCTGTCGTCCCAGAAGGAAGCCTCTTCTAAAAATGATGCACAAGAAAGCCTGCAAACAGTTTGCTGAAGACAAGCAGACTAAGGACATGGATTACTGGAACCATGTCCTGTGGTCTGATGAGACCAAGATCAAAGTATTTGTTTCAGATGGTGTCAAGCGTGTGGTGGCAACCAGGTGAGGAGTACAAAGACAAGTGTGTCTTGTCTACAGTCAAGCATGGTGGTGGGAGTGTCATGGTCTGGGGCTGCATGCATGCTGCCGGCACTGGGGAGCTACAGTTCATTGAGGGAACCATGAATGCCAACATGTACTGTGACATACCGAAGCACAGCATGATGCCCTCCCTTTGGAGATGTGGACGCAGGGCAGTATTCCAACATGATAACGACCCCAAACACACCTCCAAGACGACCACTACCTTGCTAACGAAGCCGAGGGTAAAGATGATGGACTGACCAAGCATGTCTCCAGACCTAAACCCTATTGAGCATCTGTGGGTCATCCTCAAATGGAACGTGGAGGAGCGCAAGCTAGCTAGCTCCGTGATGTTGTCATGGAAGAGGACTCCAGTGGCAATCTGTGAAGCTCTGGTTAACTCCATGCCCAAGAGGGTTAAGGCAGTGCTGGAAAATAATGGTGGCCACACAAAATATTGACACTTTGGGCCCAATTTGGACATTTTCACTTAGGGGTGTACTCACTTTTGTTGCCAGTGGTTTAGACATTAATGGCTGTGTATTGAGTTATTTTGAGGGGACAGCAAATTTACACTGTTATACAAGCTGTACACTCACTTCTTTACATTGTAGCAAAGTGTAATTTCTTCAGTGTTGTCACATGAAAAGATATAATAAAATATTTACAAAAATGTGAGATACTGTAAATGGCACATAGCCGTGCCAGCTGTACAGGATAATAAAATCACACGACTTGCTGTTGTATATCTCAGGATGACCGGGGGGTGATGCCAAAATGGCAGGCTCCAATCTCCTTTTGCGTTGTGTCCTGGGTTTGGACTCCATCAGTGGAAGAGAGCAGTGTTATTGGTGGACTATTTTATGTAAAAAAGATAAATTTAATTTATTTTTATTTGTTTTGGAACCACATGGACATTGGTATTAATGTTATCATTTCACAGATTTTTTATTGATGGGATACACAATCCCTTTTGCACATGCACTTTAATAGATGGTATTTTATGTTGCGCTGCACTAATATTCAGTTTTTTTGGACTATTAACCTTATCTATGTTGTGAATAAAACCAGCACTCTTATTTTGCTTCTGAGCTTAGTTGCTTAGAAAGCCTTTGACAGGAAGATTGGTTATATATGTTTTATGGTATCTTAGCTTTAAAGGCCCTCTTTTTAAGGCCATTCAAACACTATATTTCACCCCCAAAGCACAAATTAAATTCTAACAGGCGGTGTCCACTAGCTTTCCCATGTTCCTATTTCTGCCTCCATATAATTTACCAAAACTATTTGGAACCAATGTTGATGGAGGTTTTACCACACCTCCCCTTCAGAACTGTTGTCGAAAGCAAAGACAGCAGGTCAGACTTCAGAACTGTTGTGACACTTAGCAACAAGGGACAAAGTACTTTGTTTCATAGGGGACAAAACTGTAAAAAAAATAACGTGACAACTTTTATTTAACTTATTGGGGTTGATTTACTAAGAAAACCGGTAAGTGATGGTTACTCTACATTTAGTTACTCCCAATTAAGACTTCCACTAGGTGAACATGTGAGTGAAAAAGAGTGAATCCGAGAGAACATGCCTTTGTAAATATTAAACCAGCACTTCCGCACATTTGCAAGTGCCAATTGCTTTCAAGTTTATTATATGGAACTGCACTGCAGCCACGATCACATGAATGTGTATAAAACATTTTTATGTTAGATGTGCTCTACCTCGTGTTCATCTATTTATGTATATTCCAATTAGTATTCCTAGTTAGTTTTCTTCTTTTGCTAACAAATGCAGTTATGAATGAGTATTACAGAATAATGTCTGCTATTCTGTAAAGTTACATGTATTGAAAATTACAGGTACATATCTGCTCTATGTTTTTTTTGTCATGTTAATTTCGTTTTTTATGAGACTATAAAGCAGTAATGATTTAATCATACTACACTATTATGCAGGTCTCAGCGTACATAGCACAATGGCTTGGTGCTGTGCACTGATATCTACAAAGCACAAATCTACAAAGCACTCAGGTTATGAGTTTAAATCCCAGCCAACCAACTGTGTTGCGTTTGTTAAACAATATAATTTTTTACTCATGCTGATGTGGCATTGGCTAATAGGCATTCGCCTATTTTCAGCATATGCTGTTGAGTATATTGTTAGCTTTAAGTAGATGATACCCTCAGTGGGACTTGAACCCACGGGCTGAGTCTTTTAAGGTAGGAGCGCAGACCACGACGACAAGCGAGCGCCCCCCACCTGAACCGTACCAGGCCACATGCCCTCAACATGGGGGGGGTGGGTGCTTTGGGGCAGGGGGGCTCTGCCCGGTGACATAACCGGATGACCCCGCCGCCTTCTGATGGCACATGATGTCAGAAGGGGGCAGGGTCCCCCAGTTACGTCACCGGGAGAGCCTGCCCTTACCAATATAACAGCTGTCAAAGTGAAAAAATAGCTGTTGGCGGGAGGCCTCCCATCGGGCATGAACTTGGTTAATTTTTTCTATTTTGGGGTCCGTCCGGCCGCGTGATGGATGGTGGATGGACATCGCGGGACACTTTTTTTATTTTTGTCTTTTTTAATAAAAGAATTGTCAAAAACTGGCTCTTGTGGTTTTACATTTTGACACTTTTTTGGTGAATGGGCAGGGGTACGATGTACCTGATACCTATTCACATAGGGGGGCGGGATTGTTAAAGGGGGCTTCCAGATTCCGATAGGCCTCCCCGCCTGCAGACCCCGACAACCACCGGCCAGGGTTGTCGGGAAGAGGCCCTTGTCCCCATCAACGTGGGGACAAGGTGCTTTGGGGTGGGGGGGGCGCAGAGCCCCCCGTGCCCCAAAGCACCCTCCCCCCATGTTGAGGGCATGTGTTCGGGTATGGTTCAGAAGGGGGGCGCTCGCTCGTCTCCTCCATCCTGACCTGCCAGGCTGCATGCATGCATAAGGGTCTGGTATAGATTTTGGGGGGACCCCACTCCATTTTTTTTTTTTTTTGGTGTGGAGTTTACCTTAAAATCTATGGGCCTAAGGGGGACTAAGGGGGACCCCATGATAAATAATAAAAAAAAAAATTGGGGGTATTTTTTTCTTAATTTGGTGCAAATTAACATTTAGTTTACATATTTCATGGTTTACCTAGTCCACAAAATAATTAATAGAGCCCTGAAATTCAGCATTGGAAAAGGAATTTTTTTTCTTCCCCCTCCACATTGCACTTTCTACTCAAAGACTTGCATGTGTGCGCAACCAAATTCTTTTCTATGCAACTAGATTTAATACAGTTTTGAAGGGGTCTGAATAGTTTGCACTTAGAAAATATGTATTTTTTTTTTTTTATACAGAAAAAAGTTTATTAACCACTTCGCGCCCGCGCTATAGACAAAAGATGTCTACAGCGCGGCGCTCAATTGCCGGGAGGACGTCCATGGACATCCTCCTGTTTACTCCCTCCCCGCACGCTCCCGCTAACGCGCATCAGGGAAAATTTGTGTTGGCCGTGTCCCTTGGACACAGCCAATCACAGATCGTGCTAAATGGCCAAACACAGAGGCCATTTAGCACTCGATCTTCCTGTCCAATGAGAGATGATCTCAAATGTAAACATATGAGATCATCTTTCATTGCCGGCTTTCTCTCCTCATACAGAGACCGCGTGTGAAGGGAGAGCGACCTGTGCTACAGCCATTTGTGAGTTACACGTTTTACAAAGTAAAAGTACAAAGTAAAAAACACAGTGCCCACAGTACCTGCCAGTGTCCATCTGCCAGTGCCCATCTGCCAGTGACATCTGCCAGTGACATCTGCCAGTGACATCTGCCAGTGCCCATCTGCCAGTGCCACCTGTCATCAGTGCCACCTGTCATCAGTGCCACGTGCCATCTGTTATCAGCGTCACTAGTGCCACATATCAGTGTCATCAGTGCCACGTATAAGTGCCATGTGTCATCAGTGCCTTCTGTCATAACCAACAATGGCTAAAAGATTATTTTCAGCCGAGGAGGCGTACGATATTCTTGCGGCCGATGGGAGCAATGGGGAGCTCTCCGATTCGGATTCCTACGCAAATTCAGATTATGAGTCTGATGTATACTATGAGCCTGTCTTAAGTAGTGGAACACTGACAGCCTCAGAGGAGGAGGAGGAGGGTCCGCCCGCCAGATGAAAACTGAGGAGGCAGTGCCATCCACCAGCACCGCAGTACCTCGGCAAGCAAGGCCACGTACCAGTGGGGTGTCACCTCAGTCCCAAAGGGTTAGGTCCCATGCCAGCCTTCCCTATTCCCTTCAGAACCCCTTGTGGCTTCCTCCTAATTCAGGAGAAGCCAACATTCCCCCTTTCACTGCCCAGCCAGGAGTCCAGGTGGATACAGAAAACTTTTCCCCGATTGACTTTTTCAATTAAATTTTTACTGAGGACATGCTTGCATCAATTGTGGCCCAGTGCAACCTTTATGCCCAGCAATTCATAACAAGCAACCCAACATCCTCTTATGCCCGTCCCTACGAGTGGAGAGCCCTTACCGTGGAGGAGTTTAAACATTTTTTGGGCCTCACATTCTGTATGGGACTAAACGGAAAAAATCAATTACGTTCATATTGGTCATCCCGCCCCATCTACCACATGCCCATCTTTTCCTCAGTAATGCCCAGAAACAGATATCTCATGATTTTGAGATTCCTACACTACAATGACAATACCCAGTGCCCTCCCCGAAATGACCCAAATTTTGATAAGCTTTATAAAATTCGGCCGCTACCAAATAATTTTTCTGAAATCTTCCCCCAGTTGTTTACCCCAGACCAACACATATGTGTGGATGAGTTCCTTATAAAAAATTTTGGCAGGCTGGGCATAAAACAATTTATTCCCACCAAAAGAGCCCGCTATGGGGTGAAGCTCTATAAATTGTGCGACCGAGCCACAGGGTATACGTATGCTTTCATGGTATACGAAGGGAAGGACACCCAACTGCACCCCCCTAGTTGCCCAGACTACATAGGAACCAGTGGGAAAGTAGCTTGGGAACTCATAAACCCACTCCTGGAGAAAGGCTACCACTTGTATGTGGACAACTTTTATACAAGTTTGCCCCTGTTCCGAAACCTTCACAGAAAGAACACTCCAGCATGCGGCACCATAAGGGCGAACCAGAAGGGCTTTCCACAAAGCCTCGTCAACAAGAAATAAAGAAGAGGGGAGGCAGCGAGTTTACGCAATGAGGAAATTCTGGCTGTGAAGTGGAGGGACAGAAGGGATGTCTACGTGCTTTCTTCCATCCACAACAATACATTTGTTGAGATCACCAGGAGGAATGGCCGAATCCAAAAGCCAACATGTATCCAAGAATAAAATATGTTCATGGGGGGTGTCGACTTCAACGACCAAATGCTCGAACCCTACCTTTCCACAAGACGAACATATCAGTGGTATAAAAAAAGTTTCAATTTATTTGTTTAATTTGGCCATGTACAACTCCTATGTAATCTATCGGAAATCCACTGAAAGACCCAAACCCTTCCTTTTCTACCAGGAGGAAATCACCACTGCCCTTATATAACCGAACAGCCCACCAGTAAACATTCGATCCGATGTGATTAGCCGACTCTCCGAACACCACTTTCCAGATAAAATCCCTCCCAGACCAACAGGCCAAAAACGTCAGAAAAAATGCTGGGTGTGCACCAAAGGAGGAGAGAGAAGAGACACTATTTTTTATTGTGCCCAATGTCCTTCAGAACCAGGCCTTTGCATAGGTAACTGTTTCCGCCGTTACCATACTTCACTACATTATTAGTGAAGTATGGTAACCACAACATCACTTCCTGCCATTTACCTTCACACCCCTTATGCCTCTGCTTGCTCTGTAACTGACCCTGGCTTATTATTTGACCATGCTTCTGCCTACCGATTCGGTTTATACCGCTGCCTGATCTGGAACTGACCCTGGACTGTTATTCGACCACGCTTCTGCCTACCGATTCTGTTTATACCTCTGCCTGATCTGTTATTTGACCACGCTTCTGCCTACCGATTCTGTACATACCTCTGCCTAATCAGGAACTGACCCTGGACTGTTTGACCATGCTTTTTGCCTGCCTCTTGGACTGATCTTGTACCCTGCCAGTGGACTAGTGGGATTCATAACACAGGGGTCTCACATATGTGAGGGGCTCCAGAATTGCTTTTCTGGATGAAGAAAACAATTGTTTTTGTTTTCTCATTCCTAGATTAGGGTCTGGAGACTCGGAGGCTTCAAAGAGATTTGGGTGGGAGAAGACTCTAACCCTGTCCCCATTCAGTCCTGAACGAGGCCCTACTTCTGCCTGCTGCCTGTAGGACCTATGCCATCATGCCTCTGCCTGTCGCATGAACTGACCACACCACATGGACCTGTCTACTACCAGGACCAATATTTTGGCACTGCTGACGATCTCTGCCTGCACTGACCCTGGACTGTATATGGACAGTATCCCTGCCTGCTGCCTGTACTGACTATGGACAGTATTCCTACCTGTTGCCTGGACAATTGCATTCGCTTTTGCTGACCAAGTCCATGCCTGCTGCCTGGACCAGTGCTATTCTCCTGTGGACAACTGCGCTACTAAAACCACAGGTAATGTTTTGTTTACTCTTTGCTCAGCAGAATGTATTTTGGGGTGTAATTCTTGGTATGTGCATGCTATGTGTCCCTAGAACACCTGATGGTGTTCCTTGCATATTGGGCCTCTGTATGTGGCCAGGCTGTATAAAAGTCTCACACATTTGGTATCACCATATTCAGGAGTAGCAGAATGTATTTTGGGGTGTCATTTTTTCTATGTACATGCTATGTGTTGGCAAAATCTTATAAATGGACAACTTTGCGTAAGAAAATTGTGTTTTCATTTTTTTTGCACATTTTCCAAAAACTTCTGGAAAAAAATGAACCGTTCAAAAGACTCATCATGCCTCATAGATTATACGTTGGGGTGTTAGCTTTCCAAAATGGTGTCACTTTGTGGGCGTTTCCATTGTCCTGGTGCTCCAGGCCCTTCAAAAGTGTAATAGGTAGTCAACAAGTTAGATGTGTAATTTATGCTCCTAGAACAGATGGTGCTCCCTGCATGTTGGGCCTCTGTATGTGGCTAGGCTGTGAAAAAGTCCCACACATGTGGTATCACCATACTCAGGAGGAATAGCAGAATGTATTTTGGGGCGTCATTTGTGGTATACACATGCCTTGTGAGAGAAATAACCTATTACAATGACAATTTTGTGGGGAAAAAAAACTTCATTTTGCAAAGAATTATGGGAAAAAATGACAACATCAAAAACCTCACCATGCATCTTACTAAATACCTTGGAATGTCTACTTTCAAAAAATGGGTCATTTGGGGGGTATTTGTACTTTCCTGGCTTGTTCGGGTTGCAAGAAATGAGATAGGCCACCAGTACATTAGGTGTGATGAATTTTTTATGATCCGCACCACAGCTTGTAGACCTTAACTTTCACAAAGACGAAATAATATCCACTAATTTGTGTTATTTTTACCAAAGATATGTAGCAGTATAAATTGTGGGCAAAATTTATGAAGAAAAATTCATAATTTGCTAAATTTTATCACATAAACTAAGAAAAATGTGTTTCTTTTTTAAAAAATTTCTGGCTTTTTTCATTTATAGCGCAAAAAATAAAAAACCCAGAGGTGATCAAATACCACCAAAATAAAGCTCTATTTGTATGAAAAAAAGGACAAAAAAATTATTTGGGTACAGTATTACATGACTGAGTAATTGTCATTCAAAGTGTGAGAGCGTTGAAAGCTGAAAATTGGTTCGGGCACGAAGGGGGTTTAGTGCCCAGTAAGCAAGTGGTTAAAGAACATATAAAAGACATACACTGAAGCTTCATAAACAATCCGGTACATTTACAAGCAATATAAACCATAAGTTTGCATAGTCTGCATATTTATCTTATACATTTCTTGACCATCTGTGCATGTCTCTGGCCCTGTTCTGTGTTGGGCTGCCAGTGCCCTCAAAGAAGGCCCAGTCATCTAGCATATACCCTGTTCAGGTAACCATGCCCAGCAATCTTCCCGTGACCAGATCCACCGGGGCCAGGCCTGGTACATTCATCCACGGTCCCCATAACCTCTCAAATTTCTGGGTGCTACCCCTAAGCTGGTATATTATTTTTTCTTTCCGGAGTATATCTCCCATTGTATTAATCCATTCTTTAAGAGCAGGAGGGTCCTCCGATATCCAATGGGTCATTATAAGCTTGCGTGCCATAAACAGAGATCTAATAACAGCCACCCTGGTACATTCCTCCCATTCCAGCTCATCCAGTATATTAAGCAGTGTTTTGGATCTGTAGGCAGCGAGACCTGAAACACCCTGTCTATGGGGTTCACCACCCCCTTCCAGTATGGGTGAAGTTTCGGGCATCTCCACAGTAGGTGGATCAAGTCTCCATGGTCTTTCTTGCACCTGGTACACAGTGGAGTGGGCCGCAAGCCCATATCAAACAATCTGTGGGGGGTATAGTACACTCTCAGCAATAAATACAGTTGCAACAATCTATGAGATACATTCAAGGAGCAAGTAGGTACCGCCTGCAGGGCTTCCTCCCACTGATCTCCATCAATCGGGCCCACCTCCCCCTCCCACTTGGCCAGCATTTGCAAAGGGTGTTTAGTCAGAAAGTTTGTAGTAGCATACTATAACATTGCGATATAAACCCCTTAGTAGTGGCAGCTCTTTCAATCAAGTTAAACAATGGGGTTGGGGAGGGGATCCACTCAGAGGATTTGCTCTGGGCAGTTATAGCATGGTGTAGTTGCATATAGTAAAACCTCATAGACTGCGGCAAACCAAAAAGACCTTGTAGGGTTTCAAACAAGAGCAATTTCCAATTGCGAAAAATCTGGCTAAGGTAGACCACCTCATATCTCCTCCAAAGGGCACCATGCTGTAGTTTAGCCAATTCAGGGTATGAGTCATTAGACCAGATAGGGCTACAGTCCGTGTACCCTGTCACTCCCTGTAGATACCTAGTTTTGTTCCATACTTTTCGGATAAGGTTATAGGTCGGGTACTGTTTATTCGGTTTTCCAAAAGCTAGCGTCTTCAGGGCTGTCGGTATCGAATCCTTCTTTATGGTGTGTAACATCACTAGTTCGGAGGAGCCACCATTCTCTCCCTCCCTGTCTACACTCATGCGTATTGTACCTATCAATTGCTGCAGTTGCGCAGCAATGTAGTATAGCCAAGGATTTGGGAGGGGGGACACCCCTTCATACTTCGGGCGTTGGAGATGTTCTAGTTTAATTCTGGGTGTGTGGTTCTTCCATATAAGCGTATGAAACAGGGAATTGACAATTCTAAACACCTTTAAAGTCACTACCGTCGGGGCATTGTGGAGCAGATATAGCAATTGGGGCATGAGGATCATAATCAGATTAACTCTGCCTGCTACCGACAGGCAGAGTTAATTCCACGTCTTGATCTGGTCTCAAAACAGCTGGGACACATTCAATCGTCCGTAGTCACAGATCTTGGGCGTCACCTGGATACCCAAGTATCTGAATGAGGCAGTCAGGGGCACTGTAGAAGAGGCTGGGGGAATCTCTCCCTCATCAATAAGCATCAGGGAGGACTTAGTCCAGTTTATCCGGAGCCCAGAGAATCTACCAAACTCCCCTATGGTGGCCATAGCCTCTGTAAGGGAGCCCTCCACGTCCCAGAGTAAAATCATAGTGTCATCTGCGTAAAGCATTATTTTCTCCTGCTTGTCCCCGTACTTAAACCCAACAATCTCCGGGCTGGCTCTTACCTTAAATCGCTACGGGTTCTATAGCCAATGTGAAGAGCAGGGGTGACAAGGGGCACCCCTGTCACTTGCCTCTCCCGAAAATGAAAGTGTGTGACATAGCCCCAGACACCCGAATGGCCGCCCGTGGACTGTGGTATAGCAGGTGTACCCAGGAAATATATGAGTCCCCGAAGCCGAATCGCCTAAAAATTTCCCACAAGTACTCCCACTCAAGGCTATCAAAAGCCTTCATAGCATCCAATGAAAGCAAGGCCCTCTGCCCTACATTATCCGCCGGGGATTGCATGTTGAGGTATAGTCTCCGCAAATTGACAGCCGTTGATTTGTTAGGCATGAAGCCAGCTTTGTCAGGGTGAATGATGCTTGTAATGGCACCATTCAGCCTAATCACCAGCATTTTGGCCAGTAGCTTAATGTCGCTCTGTAGCAGTGATATTGGCCTGTAGGAGCCTGGGTCTATAGGGTCTTTTCCGGGTTTCAATATTAGAACAATATTAGCCATGACCATGGAAGAAGGCAAAACCTGTTGTTCCCTGGCCGCGTTAAACACTGCCAAAAGTTTTGGCAGGAGGATATCCGCATGTTGCTTGTACACCTCTATGGGTAGCCCGTCCACCCCTGGGGCCTTACAATTGGGGAACACAGCTAACGCTGTCTGCAGCTCCTCCAAGGTAAAGGGGGCATCCAAGGCCCTCCGCTGGTCAGTCGTGAGTTGTGGGAAGTCAATGCCCTGTAAGTAGGTCAGAAGCTCCGGCAGGGTGAATTGCTCCGTTGGGAGATAAAGGGTCTCATAAAATCTGGCCAGTTCTGTCAAGATTAGGTCAGGGGAGTTCACTATCTTGCCCTCTGTCGTTTTGATAGCCCCAATAGTGGGGGAACGTTGTTGAGAGTTAGCTATCCTTGCCAACAGGCGCCCCGTGCTCTCTCCCTCCTCAAAAAAGCCAACTTAGAGAAAAAAAGTATATTTTCTGCCGTGGAGGACAGCAGCTGCTCTTAAGCTGATTGAGCTGACTGCCATGCCTCCCTGGCAGAATCTGTCGGGGTTTGAACAAATGCCTCTTCTAGAGCCGTTACCTGTTTTTCAAAGTCCTCTCTGAGCCCAGAAGAGTTCTTCTTTACCTTATCAATTTCAGAAATAAGCAGCCCCCTCGTATATGCCTTAAAGGCATCCCACTGTGTCACCGGGGAGTCAGCAAAGTCCCGGCCATCGAGAAAGTCCCCCATGCTCCGCTCCACCTCATCGTGAGTCAAAAATAGTTTCAGCCAAAAGGCATTACATTTCCAAGGGGCCCTCGGAAGAGTGGATGGTGGGGAGACAACCAAAGTGATCACTAGATGTGAGTGATCTGACACACTGTGGGGCCTATATATCACGTCAGAGACAGATGGGAGCATGGCAGGGTTACCCACAGCCAGGTCAATTCTGGACAGCATCCCGTGAGTTTTGGAGAAGCAAGAGAACTGTTTATCCAAAGGGTGTTTGAACCTCCATATATCAATCCAACCCACTTCATTGAGCAGTCTCAGCAATGGAGACTTCCTCGATGTGGCAGAGACACCAGAGCGAGGGTGTCTGTCCATGGAGGGACTCAACCAGCAATTAAAGTCACCCACGATCAGTAGCGGGAGGTCCGGCCTGCCCTCCAAGTAGGCCAGCAACCGCCGGAGCACCGCCACCGTAAATGGCGGGGGTATATACACACAAGCCAATATACAGTACCTTTCCCACCCGGCAGTGTAAAAATATAAACCGGCCCTCAGCATCAATACACACATCAATTTCCTGGAAATCTACGGAGCCATGAATCATTACACTCACACCCCTGGAATATGAGGTGTGAGTGGCATGGTAGGCCTTACCCACCCATGCATATTTAAGACAACATTGCGTTTCATTGGTTAAATGCGTTTCTTGCATACATAAAATCATAGGGTGATATTTCTTTAGACAGGTGGATACCATAATGTGCTTAAGTAGGGAGCCTAATGCCGCATACACACGATCATTTTTCACGACGTTAAAAATGCAATTTTTCTGTTTACAAACGGTTTATTGAAAAATAAGTCTCAATACAATTTTAACTGTACATTGGTAAAGGGTACATACACAAAGAAGGGTGCAAAAAATATCAGCATAAATTATAAGTAGCAGTGATATAAGATGGAGGGATACAAATATTGGGATGTATAATTGAATCATTGATGCAGCCTTTATACCTCTATAATGTCTTTTGGACTTGTTTTATAAAAAATAAAAACAAAACAAATTCAATAGCATCATCCTGTATTTCCACGAGTTAACAGAGAAAGATCCCAAGGTTTCCATTTATTATCATATGTGTCCATAGTATCGAATAAGGTGTGATGGATATGTTCTGAAAGCTTGATGGCTAGCATGCGATTCATAATTTGAGCCCATGGCACAGTAGAGGAATGCCAGTTAAGAGCTATAGCCCAGTGTATTGAGCTGAACAATGTGTTAAATTGGGCATTAAAAACGATCGTGTGTAGGCTCCAGAGCATTTTTAACGGCGTGAAAAATGGCCTAAAAAAATGAGACCCTGCTCTATTTTTTCACGTTGTTTTTTACGTCGTTCTTTTTAACGTCGTGAAAAACGGTAGTGATTTTACGAGGGGAAAAAAACGCGCATGCTCAGAATCAAGTATGAGACGGGAGCGCTCGTTCTGGTAAAACTAGCGTTCGTAATAGAGAAAGCACATTCGTCACGCTGTAACGGACTGAAAAGCACGAGGCTGAAAAGCGCGAATCGCCGCTCAACAAACTTTACTAACATGAAGGGTGGCGCCATTCGAACGGAACTTCCCCTTTATAGTGCCGTCGTACATGTTGTACGTCACTGTGCTTTGTTCGAGCGTTTTTTTTTCATGAACGTGTGTATGCAAGACAGGCTTGAGAGGAAACAAGAAAAATCACGTAGAGAAAAACGTTGTTTTTTAAAATGACATTAAAAACGTACGTGAGTACGCGGCATAAGCCTCTCACATTCCAAGAAACAATTGGTAATTCAGCCATTGGGAGAAAGCAAACATAGTCTTAATGGGGGGTGGAATACCAACACAGTGTCTAGAAAGGTGTGTAAGAGATCTGGGGCTCTGCAGGTAGGTAGACTCAGGGGTCTCCCTCCGCAGAAGTGCACAAGAGACAATTGTAGTAAGGGTAATCCCCATTCCCCCAGAGTCACAGTTCCAGAATGCAACAGCAGGTATGCATAGCTCTCGGTATAGGTACAGTAAGTGCAAAAAAACGAAGAACCAGGCCATCAACAGGACGAGCCCTTGTATGTAGCCTGGAAACAAAAAACAGCATGATGATCTTGAAAAAACATAAGTCCGGGCCACCAACAGAGCAGGCCACATAGCTCCAACAAGGAACAGTAACAAGTAGGGCACATTTGTTCTACAGCTCTCGTAGAGAAATCACATTTTTCTTGCAACTTTACAAGATAGCTCAAGGTTCACATACAAATATACTGTCTCCCAGCAGAACAAAATAAAGAAGGGGGGTAAAAGATGAACACATGGGGAGCTTTCCATAGAAGAACGTGCAGGTGGTGCAGTAGAAATACAGCGTAGTGCCTTGTATCAACAGCCATCAGGTTAATCACCTTCCTCCTCTCTGTCAAGGTAACGTAAGGCCTGTTCATTGCGATCCAGCCATAGTGCAGCATCTTGGGCTAATTCAAAAAAGTGGGTTTGCCGATTGGCAGTAACTCTCAGCATGTAAAGAGGCGCCTATGTGCATTACAACTACCTTAAGCACTGCAAACAAAGATTCTGGCCCCTGCTCAGGCCAAACAACCACCACAAATGCAGGCCTTTATATAACCTAGCTAGGATTGCTAGCACACCCACCTACCCCCACCCAGTAAAGGACACACCCACCAGTGTAATTGATTCTGTCTCTTCATGTATGGCTTAAGTGCTCACACCTGTTCATCAGGAACACACATCTTTACAAATGAAAGGATGCATCAGCATATATATATATATATATATATATATATATATATATATATATATATGTGCAGGGTAAAGCTAAAAATAACAAATGTCCAAGGCTCTGGCCATGATCAGTGATCCCAAAAATCTCCAAATTAAACTTGTACGTTGTTGGGCATGTAGAGGGTAACAGGAAATTACAACTTTGTGAGGGCTGCTTCACACAAATTGGTGACAAAGCGCATTTGTCATTCATCATCAGCATACACAACATTCAAATATGTGTGCAGTATCACACCAGACTTATACATCCATATCTGGCCCAAAACAACACAGTTCTAGATTTGGCGCAAACCCACGCTTTCTTGATTTATAATGTTATTTATTGGGTTTCCATTATGTGAAACCCATCAAAAATGTAATCACTGGTGAAAAAGAAACTTTGACACCATAACAGAGAGAGAACATACAAACCTCTAGCCAGGTAGCGGGATTGGGATTTGAACCAACAACCTCAGTGCAGCTAGGCAGAAGTGCTAACAAGTTAGCCACTGTGCTGCCACATGGATGGAGTCTGCATCTCTGTAGTGTGAAACAGTCCCAAGTCCCAGTGGTGCAATAAGTTGATCAATGCAGATGTACTGTGGAAGGCCAGAGGGCCATTGAACAACCTGTTTCTGGCATATGCCATCTGTTTTGAAGGCTGGTTATGGTTGATTACTGTCAGCATGCTGCTAAAGAAACTGCTGTAATTTTGTTGATTTTTGCTTGGTAAGAGGCTGCAATTAGTGCTGGTGGGGAAATGTTGAGGCTGATTATTGTCCTTATAAAAAAACAGTGTTTATAAAACTCGTTTAAAAGAGTTCAGACTAAAACTGTAGCAGCGCTACGGACAAAAGTTCGTATGTTCGTCTTCTATAACAATTGCTTATATAGGTGATGAAGTAGTGGATGGTGAGTCTAGTTGTATTTAATCCAATTCTTATTCTTAGTGCTCCTTTCACCAAAGTGTATTACACCGCGTGGGGGGATTTTCGAAAGTCCCCTTCAGGGGGCGCACTCACCAGATATAAGAGAAATGCAAGCCTAGATAAACCATCCTCCTTCAGCAATGATACAATCAAAATTCCTTTTCTTCTCCACCATAAACTCCACACGATAACACAGGTATATGTAAGGGTAAAGAATATGTCCACATAGGGTAATATTGTATAGACAATTTATTGAAAAATAAGACCCTTTAGTTCCCCCCGCACTAAAAGACTACTGCGCATTCGAATAGCTGAACACGTCAATAACATAAAGATAGGCTACAAAGACCACAACGTGTCACTACACTTCAAACTCAAGCATAACCAGGACCCCTCAGGCCTTCAGTTCTGGGGTATTGAAAGCTTGGAACCACATTGGAGGGGTTCGCACAGGGTGCGTGAATTATCCAAGAAAGAAACAAAATGGATTTTTCTAACCGAAGTTTTAGCGCCCAAAGGTTTGAACATAGAACTGGACATTAATTGTTTTATTAGTGATTCATAATATTAGGACGACACATTACCAAAGTGACATTTAGGAGGTTCATAAGTATACACGCAGGGCTCCTACCCTTTTATTGGTATTTTATTCTTTTTTTATTTAATTTTTTCGGTTGGCTGATCTATAATCTTATCTCATCTCACCTGTTCAAACATATATTTCCTACAGAATACCTCATAAGGGAGGGGCTCATGATGAATGGTGGATTTATACCAGGTTACTTTACATAACACACAATCCCAAACAATTATGAATCACTTTCAGAGGCGGGATCTTATGTGTGTTTTTTTGGTGGTTTTTACTGGTGGGTTTTATTGATGATTTTACTGATTGATTATTTTGATGAATTTTATTGGCAAGAATTTTTATCCAATTTTTATCAAATTTTATCAGCGAAGTTTTATTAATGAATCTTATTGAAGCAGCATATTAATGTAATTTTATTGGGATATCTAGCTTTCTTATAAACAAGTTTTATAGATAGATTTTATACATAGACCCATATTATGCCTTACATGTATAAGTAATTGATTGCTATATTTATATTTTTATTTATTTTTTGGGAGTTGGAACGCTGTTTCATAGATTTGTAAAATATTGCAGGCATCACAGCGCATTCTCAATACGTTTACTACATATATATTTTAAGTTCACGATGCATTGTACTCATCTCAAACCCCGGAGGTAGAACATAAACAGTAGCAAACAAGTTTGGCCACCGGGGGCAATATGGGCTGCAGTCTGCAATCGAAACATGCCCATATAGCTCCAGGGCATAGACGCCAGCTGCAGGGGTGACTGTATTACGGGGTGATCTGGTTTATCTGGGATCATCCCTCACGATCAACACTTAGATGCCCCCTCGATATTCACATCAGCACTGTACAGCTGGTCCCGATGGGTTAACGCAGAGTGACCAATCAGGACGCAGCCCGAATACACATGCCAATCAGAGGGAGGCATATCGAGCTGCGCCTGGAAACACTTCCGCCCACATCAGGGCATGGACGCACACTCGCTCAGTGCGCATGCGCGACGACGCAGGCACGCAGGGCGCGGTCTGACGTTCAGCCGAGGGGCGGGATCTGGCACTGTATATAATCCGGTTGCTGTGATGGTTGGTCACGCCCTCAGAAGAAGTCAGGAAGTGACGAAACGTCAGAGCGTGACCAACACAGCTTAGCAAACCGGAAGTGACGCAGATGCGTTCCAGGACCTGCCTCACAGGAAACGCTGATAGGATCTGACGTCCATCGTTCATCAGGGGCAAGTTCCTAGCGCTGAAGCGCTCGTTTTGTTCCATTTTATTGCCTGTACAATATATTATTGTGGTACGCAGATTATGTAAGGGGGGAACTAAAGGGTCTTATTTTTCAATAAATTGTCTATACAATATTACCCTATGTGGACATATTCTTTACCCTTACATATACCTGTGTTATCGTGTGGAGTTTATGGTGGAGAAGAAAAGGAATTTTGATTGTATCATTGCTGAAGGAGGATGGTTTATCTAGGCTTGCATTTCTCTAATATCTGGTGAGTGCGCCCCCTGAAGGGGACTTTCGAAAATCCCCCCACGCGGTGTAATACACTTTGGTGAAAGGAGCACTAAGAATAAGAATTGGATTAAATACAACTAGACTCACCATCCACTACTTCATCACCTATATAAGCAATTGTTATAGAAGACGAACATACGGACTTTTGTCCGTAGCGCTGCTACAGTTTTAGTCTGAACTCTTTTAAACGAGTTTTATAAACACTGTTTTTTTATATGTGCATTTATTTTAAGCAGCTGCTGTTTATTTATACATTTTTCTATTGTTTATATCTTCACGGTATTTAATCCACAAGCGCAGAGTGATACTAGGAAGGAGGGCCAGGCTATTTTAGTATCTTTTTTTATATACCACATTACCTTTTACTCCGCGGCTATGGATGCTTTAAGATTTTTAAGCAATAGGAACATTAATGTAGATACAATATTTTCTCAAAGTGAACCCACTGCCACCCAGGTGAACTATAACGGAGCAATGTCAATGTTGGGGAACATTTTAGAAAAAAAGGTCAGAACATGGTGGGACATATGCACCCTGGAGCAATACATAAAAGATAAAATTATTATCAGGAGTTTAAGATGGGAAGTTGTACCCCAGGATGGATTAGATGATCCAGGGTCCATTCAAGAATGGTTTGATTTCTTTAACGGAGTAGGCTTCAAATTACAAGAATTGATCCTACAGAGAAAGAAACGTAAAATGAATATCTTAGAAACTAAAATCAATACATTACAGCAACAACTGGACCCAATCAAAGACACTCAACCAATCATCGATTTCAACACCAGAACAAACAAAAGACTAGAGAAAGTGGACAAAGATACACAAAAAAAGAAAATCAAGAAATATCATAGAGATTTGGGTGACTTTAAAACTAATAGTATTCATGCGTGGCAACAAACCCTGCCGGAGAACATAAATTTAGTAGAAAAACCACAGCCAACCGAACCCCTAATCAATCAGGCCATCACCACATTGATGGACAGAGTCCGGGGCTTTATAAGCGATGACGAAATTATATTTGATTCGCCAGCAAATTTCTCCACCCCAATTCCACCAGTGAAAGAGAAAATTAAAGGAGGAGGTGGAAAGAATAATCAGGCATACAATCAACAACAATATAATCGTCCACACACACCATACCAAATGCCAACGCAAAATAGATTTCACCCCTTAGAACAGCAAAATAATTATCAACCACCCCGTCCTTTTTTAGGGAGAGGAGGGGGAGGGCATAGAAGGGGCAGAGGCTTTCCCCCACACAGAGGAAAACCCCAATACCCCCCGGCACATCAGAGAGAGCAGGAGTGGAGAGAACCTCATCCCCAGTATCAATGGACCAAAGAACAAACCCATTATGCTCAACAAAGGAACACAGAACCAGAGGATGTAGGGCCGGAAAGAAAGTCCAAAAAAATAAGGAGAAACAACCAATAACCGGTATATTTAATTTAAGTCCAGTGGAGCTGACGCATAAAGAGTTAAACATCCTAGATATGGGCCTCAAATGCGGATTAAAGCAGCCACTAATTAAATTTAATGTGTACATAGATGTACACAAATACATTAGGAAATTGAATATTAAGAAGCATTTTGTGGGATTAACCACACAGAAGGTGTCCACTACAGAGAATTCCCAGGGTATCATTAACAGCGGTTTGAAAAACAAATCACTGTTCAACCCCCTGAATAACCCCAACCATCAAGTAGAGGTATTCAAAGGTCTGATTATACGTGACCTTCACCAATTGGAACCTAAGAAGAACCCAAGTTTGAAACACATCCAGGATGGGATCGTGGCTTTGGAGAAAAGAAAAGACATCATCATCAGGCCAGCTGATAAAGGGGGCGGGGTCGTCATCCTTCCTAAGGAGATGTATCATGCACAGATCCTTGAGATGTTATCAGATGTCAACACCTACAAAGCTCTGGATAAGGATCCGACACAAGCTTTTAGGAACCAACTTGTCACCTTAGTCGAGATAGGCACGAAGTCAGGAGTACTTTCTGATAAGGAAAGACAGTACCTGGTACCAACTAGTAATAAAATTCCAACAATTTACACACTACCAAAAATCCACAAGGACTCAATGAATCCACCTCCTAGACCGATTGTAAATAGCATAGATTCCATCACAGCTAGATTGGGACAATATCTAGATATGTTTTTGCAGAAAAGTGTGACAACTACGCAAGCTTATTTGAAAGACACAAAAGACTTCCTGAATTGTCTACAAAGCATTTCGTTAAGAAACGACCAGGAAATTTTATTGGTAACCTCGGATGTATCCTCCCTCTACTCAATAATTCAACATGATGATGCATTATTAGCCCTAAATTGGGCCTTGAGTAAGAGGGAGGAACTCCCACACAACCAGAAAGTATTCATTGGCCATGCCCTAGACTTCTGCTTATCTCATAACTATTTTTGGTACGACAATAAATTCTACCTGCAACAGAGGGGAGTCGCAATGGGAGCCAAATTCGCTCCCAGCATTGCAAATTTGTTTATGGCAGAATGGGAAGACAAGATGATTTTTAAAGACAGAAGAGCCGAGCTAATTTTTTATAAACGTTTTATCGATGATATGTTTTTAATTTGGGCCGGTTCAGAAGAATCATTACAAACTTTCTTAAAAGCCCTAAACACTAACAACAATAATATTAAACTAACCTCTGAGTGGAACAGTGAAACGATAAACTTCCTGGATGTAACGGTTTTTCGCCAAAACACAGAATTTGGTACCAAGGTGTATTTTAAAGCAACAGACAGGAACAGCTATCTACCTATTACGAGTGGGCACCATCCAGAATGGCTAAAGAATATTCCTAAAGGGCAGATCATGCGTGTAAAACGGAATTGCTCAGACAACGAGAACTTTCTCACGCAAGCAAAAGTCCTGTCCGATAGATTTATAGCAAAAGGCTATGCTCCAGGACCATTGAAGAAAATTGTAGAAGAAATTGAACAAATGCCCAGGGAAACGTGCCTACTGAACAAACCCAAACCAGCAACAGTGGGCACTAACTCAAAGGAATGGGGCTTCATATCGCAATTCCACAGTCAATTTAAGGAGGTAGAAGACATTTTCACAAAACACTGGCACATATTACTTTTGGACAAAAAATTGGGCCCAGTGCTCCCCCCAAAACCGCAATTTATATACCGGAAAGCTCCCAATCACGGTGATCGGGTGGTGAAAAAAATACTGGACCCTCCCAACAAACCTCAGACGTTCTGGAACAAAAATTGTTTTTCCGCCTGCAGAAGGTGTAGAGCGTGTAAGGAAGTGACACGACCAATTAGGGGTCTAGAAAATTTTATCTCTCCTTCTAATCAGAAACAGTTTGACATTGAACAGTTTATCACGTGTAATAGCAGCTTCGTGGTCTATGCTCTGAAATGTCCATGTGGGCTCCTGTACATTGGACGCACTAAAAGACTACTGCGCATTTGAATAGCTGAACACGTCAATAACATAAAGATAGGCTACAAAGACCACAACGTGTCACTACACTTCAAACTCAAGCATAACCAGGACCCCTCAGGCCTTCAGTTCTGGGGTATTGAAAGCTTGGAACCACATTGGAGGTTGAGATCTTGCATGGATCCCCAGACAGAGGGAGATTGACAGTTATTTTGGGTTTCTACTATTTGCGAATAATTGCACCAACTGTTGTCACCCTCTCACCAAGGAGGGTTTTGCCTGGTTGAGGACAGGCGCAGGGGTTACTTAATGCAACAAATAATATAACCATTAGCCAAGCAAGGAAGTTAATTGGCTAATTTTATTAGTATCAATGTTAAATAAAAAAAAAAAAAAGACGAAGCCACGCCACTGTGCACGGCGAAACACGTCGACGTCACTAGCCGACACTAGTCACGTGACGCCGAGCGGTGTCTGAACGGTGAGGATGGGACGAACGTACACCCAACCAACAAGGAACGACGAACGAGCTCCACTGAGGAACGTACGGTAGGAATCAACTACCTCTCCCAGCGTGAGGACACTGCATCGTTCCACATCAACAACAACCATAACTGAGTGATGTACGAATGACGAGGACGGGACGAATCAATCTCCCTTCAACCTGCACTACCAGTGAGGTATAGCTACAACAGCGGCAATTAGAGTCCGCACCCGGAAGTGGAATTCACAACGCCAACGGTTTGGTAAAGTAGAAACTTTCATTGCTATACTTCCGTTGTTCCATTCCAGTGGATAGGACACATTAAGGGACTGCTAATACCCTGGTTGATATTTCAAGCAACCAATATGCAAATGCTCAAAATGACCAATTGATGTATAAAAAGAGCAGAGCTATAATATCTATGTGCAATGGGAGTTTGACTTCTCTAAAAGCTTTACAGCGTTGACCTATGGACGGATTGTGACCAATTGTTTTTGAATCTATCAGTAAAGAGACTTCAACAATTGGCCAGACTTGTTGATCAACTAATTTAAATGGGATATTATTCTTTGGCAATTTTTGAATTTTTTGGTTGTTCAATTTGGCTATACTGATAGAGAATTAAATACTAGAATCAAGTACAATTCTTCCAATTAATAACCCAACA